>JAROYE020000002.1:36496666-39415000 GCA_029619315.2 Dynastes maya | reverse complement strand
GCTAAAATCTCTGATCATTACATGTTGCTGGAGCTCTCAAATTCCCCAATACATGCGTAGAACCAACCCGAGATTCTGTCAGAATTTATCAGAAAATGAATGTTGATTATCAGAAGTTTGAGGAATTGTTGGATATCAATTTAAATAGAACGGCAGTGGACAGTATTGATGATGTTGAGCAGTTGTATGAGTTTTTTCTAGGATCTTATAATGATGCACTATGTAATGCTGATGATAATGATGGCTAACATCGTATATAGTCGAAGAGATTAAAAAACGTGATAGAGCATATAGGACTTGGAAGAGATCTACAGAGGCCCCAGAAATAAAAGATGTACTTCGACAGAAATACACTACTCTTAGAAACAGGATAAGTGGTTTAATATAAAAACGAAAAGAGGAATTATTATATTAGACAGTTCCAGAGAAACAGTAATAATATGAAAAGAGTGTGGAAAAACATTAACGAGTTGATGGGGAGGAATTCGAGAACAACTCTTTATCCGGGAATGTTCAATAATAATATTGAAGTAATTTTAAATGACTTTGCTTCGTTCTTCTCCCAAGGGGCAGTTGGTTCTGTATATGATTGTGGAGAAGTGCTGTTTAAGACATTCATGAAGAACCGAATCTCCAGTAATGAGAGATCTGAAAGTCAATCTTTTTATCTACCACTAATGAGTGAACAGGATTTTATGGATGTGTATGGAAAATTTCTGACAAAAAACACCTGGTTTGGATGGTGTTCTAGTATCTGATATAAGAAATACTGCCATCTTCTAAAACATCCATTGGTAAAGCTGGTGAATCTTAGTATTTGCTCTGGACAGTTCCCGGAGAAATTGAAAACGGCAATTGTTACTCCAATATATAAGGGAGGAAGGAGAGATGTCTTAGACAATTACAGACCGATATCTGTCCTTTCAGTCATCGATAAGATTATGAAAGATATATTGCGGACAAGCTTTGTGAGTATTTGGAAAAACATAATATCTTAAACAGTAACCAATACGGCTTTCGAAAAAATAAAGGAACTATCACAGTCTTAGAAAACTTATCGGACTCAATAAATAGTAAGCTAAATGACGGGAAGCACGTGTTGTGCATGTTTATCGATTTTCGTAAAGCATTTGACAGTATTGCTCACAGTGAATTACTCTCTATGCTTCGCAAGGTTGGTGTCCGTGGTTCGGTTTGCAGTGGTTTTCGAGTTATTTGAAGAACAGAAAACTAAAAGTAAAAATTGACCAATCCGTTGCTCTAGCAACTCTGTTGCAAAGGAGTTCCGCAGGGAAGCATTCTCGGGCCGCTGCTGGTACTTGATTATGTCAATGATGTCATGTTCTGCTTTAAAAGATGTGATCATTTACCTATACGACGGACGATACGTTAATAGTTTCTGCTCATAAGAATCTCAGCTCCGCAGTTAATAAACTAAACGAAGACTTTTTTAAATTCCAGTTGTGGGCTCATGATAAAAAATTGTTCATTAATTCGCAAAAAACTAAAATTATGTATATTGCGTCCCCGCACAAAAGGCTAAACGACGAAATTATTGTAAAAGTTCACAATGATGCTTGCTTGCATATTTTGGGTCATAATAATGCTGCTGATAGTGCCTGTGACTGCGATAGTTTATCGCTTGTAAAACATTTTAAATATTTAGGGCTAACTATTGATGATTCCTTCCTTTGGGTGACCCACATTAACGAGCTTCATAAGAAACTAAAGTATTTTTCCTGCAGTTTCTACTATTTGAGCTTCATAGTACCGCAGAATATTTTAATGCTAATTTATTCTGCTCTAGTCGAATCTATAACTAAATTATGCGATAACTGTGTGGGGTAAATGCTTCTGCATTGCTACCTGCACCGGTTGCAATCGACACAGAACTCTATAGTTAGGAATGTTGCTGGGAGCTCCAATCAGTGTGTAGATGTAAGATATCAAAATATGGGAATTTTAACTATACAGAAACTGTATATGTTTCGGATGTACATCAATAATTACTTTACGCAGGACTCGCTTCAACTACGCAGCCATAATTATGGAACAAGAGCACTTACTAGTGGTGAATTAGCTGTTCCACGTCATTCAAATAAATACGGCCTCGGAAAAGGAGGTTACTTTGTCCAAACTATTTAACTATTTGCCTAACAATTTAAAAGGTTTGCAATCACTTAACCAGATAAAAAAGATGATTAAGAGCTGGCTATTGTATGATGTGAATCTACGGTTGTGATTGCAGTTAAAATAAATCTCCTTTTTTGAGTAGTAGATTAAAATTTGCGATCTTTATACTTGTAAGTTGGGAGTGTAGAGTAGAATACGATAATTTTTTGTACTTGTATGTGAGTCACTGACCTTTGTATAGATATCACCTGGTCTCGCATACGCGGGAACATCGTTGTGCCGGCACGGACTTTTTGTTTTGTCCGTTTTTGTTTTTTGTTTTTTTTGTTTTTTATCTATAAGTGAAGAAAACTTCGATACCTACAGCTTTATAAAAATATGTTTATTTTACTATGCAGCATCTAATTTCTGTATTGACTTTACTTTGTCTTTGGAGACGGGGAAAGGCTGATTGTATGATTTGATTTATTTTGCTGCTTATGTATCTAATAGTGAAAGCGAATCGTATGCTTTGTTTTTAATATTATTGTCAGTTTTGCCCGCTGGCAGCCAGGAGTAGCGATGCGCCGGCATCGTTTGTTTCCTATTTAGTTTTCAGTATGATCTTCAAGAAAAGTTTTATAAGAACATGTTCATTCTTAAATATAAGAAGTCGCAAATTTGATTTGAACCAGCGTTTAGTTTGGGTTCTTTACCTTCGGTGTACGGGGAGAATCAAGTGTCTAATGAGGCAGTCACGTTGTGCCGACATGGATCTTTGTTTTTTAGTTTTTTAGTTTTATCTATAGGAAAAGTATTGTTTGATGTTCAAGTTAAAGTTATAGGAACGTGTTTAATATCTTTAGTGCAATACTGCAAGGTTGATTTGGAATGATATCTAGTTGGGTGATGATTTTTTCTTTGCTATAGTATACAAGGGGATACACATGTATAGTGATTTGGTTTGACTGGCGTTTTTTTTTTTTGTGTATCTAGTAATGGCGGCGAATCGAGTAACAATATGTTTGCTACTGTCAAGCTTTGCTTAGTAGCAGTTGTTTATTTGCGTTATGTTAAGATTTATTATTAATCCTTCGGAGTAGTGATATGTTTCACTTAGGTTAGTATCAGTTATGTAGTTCATATGCCCAATTTTGCAGATTTGTTTGCTTAATTGTGGATGCGTGTTGCCAGGAAATATTGCTTGTTTGGGGAGACTTGTCGTGGTGGCAGTCGCGGGCGTGCCCCTCATCCGGAGGGCGCGCGCGTGGGGCTGTGTCTGCGTCCTGTTCTCCCGCGTGAGGGACCCCCGGGGAATTCGACCGTACCACCGAGTGCGGGCGTGCGGGAGGATTCCCTGGATTAAGGTGGAGGTTTGGAGGGATTAAATAAATGAAAAAAAAAAAAAAAAAAAAAAAAATAAAAAAAAATTATTATTATTATTATTATTATTATTTATTATTATTATTATTATTATTATTATTATTATTATATTATTATTATTATTATTATTTTATTATTATTATTATTATTATTATTATTATTATTATTATTTATATTATTATTATTATTATATTATTATTATTATTATTATTATTATTATTATATTATTATTATTATTATTATTATTATTATTATTATTATTATTATTATTATTATTATTATTATTATTATTATTATTATTAATTATTATTATATTGAATTATTATTATTATTATTATTATTATATTATTATTATATTATTATTATTATTATTATTATTATTATTATTATTATTATTATTAATTATATATTATATTATTATTATATTATTATTATTATTATTATTATGTATTTATTATTATTATTATTATTATTATTATTATTATTTTATTATTATTATTATTATTATTATTATTATTATTATTATTATTATTATTATTATTATTATTATTATTATTATTATTATTATATTATTATTATTTATTATTATTATTATTATTATTATTATTATTATTATTATTATTATTATTATTATTATTATTATTATTATTATTATTATTATTATTATTATTATTATTATTATTATTATTATTATTATTATTATTATTATTATTATTATTATTATTATTATATTATTATTATTATTATTATTATTATTATTATTATTATTATTATTATTATTATTATTATTATTATTATTATTATTATTATTATTATTATTATTATTATTATTATATTATTATTATTATTATTATTATTATTATTATTATTATTATATTATTATTATTATTATTATTATTATTATTATTATTATTATTATTATTATTATTATTATTATTATTATTATTATTTATTATTAGTATTTATTATTATTATTATTATTATTATTATTATTATTATTATTATTATTATTATTATTATTATTATTATTATTATTATTATTATTATTATTATTATTATTATTTTATTATTATTATTATTATTATTATTATTATTATTATTATTATTATTATTATATTATTATTATTATTATTATTATTATTATTATTATTATTATTATTATTATTATTATTATTATTATTATTATTATTATTATTTTCATCTATTTATCCTTGTATATTCTCAAAAAATTTGTCTTTTCCCTCTACTTGTGCATCGTTGTTGATCTCGAATCCTACTACCTATATTAATGCGTATATCTCCGCATTCATGTTCACTGTCAACTTTATTAATCCTTCATTTATTGTTTTAACATCTATTACGCTACCCCCACTTTAGCTCTTTGTATATTCTCTACACCGGACCGCCATATATCCTCCTTCCATCTATTGCGTTCCCGTTCCCTTCGCTTTTGCCTCCGTTACTCGCAGTATTACCATATTTTTGTTTTTCATTTCTTAAATTATTTCTATTTTTTTCCATTGGTTCCATGGTTTTCACGTTCCATGTTCCTATTGTAATTATTCCTATCTTCTTTGATTTTGCTTTTGCATTGTTTTTCGTATTTCGAGACCATAAACCTTATTTCCTCTCTCATGTCTTTCTCCATTGCATGGGACGCCTTCGATATCTGTTTTGATTGATATACCATTTGATGTACCTCTTTTCATTTTGCTTCCTTTCCAGTATCCTTTTCCATTGCACGTGTCGTCATCAAATTATCTTCTATTTGCTCTTCTCTCAGTCTTTTGACGTTTGACTATTTCCGCCTCTTGGATTTTCTTTTGATCTTTCCTCCTCTCTATCCCATTTCCATTCTCTTCTTCTTGAATTCTACATTTGTAACTTTCCCTCTTCTCTTTCCTCTTCTGCTATTAGTTTTAACTTTTTCTGTATTTCTCCTTCATTTCTTGTCATTTCGTTATTTATATAGATTCTTTCCTGCAACTGTTTCAATTTATTCTTACTCTTCTTGGTCTTTTTCTTGTCTAAAGAATTTTCTAGTTCTACTTTACACGCTCCTCTTCCTATTTTTGTGGCCTCTTGTATCTGAACTTTTCTACCTGTTGTTTTTTCTATAAATTGTTCTAATTTATATTCCAGCTCTATTCTGTTATCTTCTTTTATATCCAAAGCGGAGACAACTATATCATCCTTAATTACATCTTTTTCTAGTATTCTTATTCTGTTTTCTACATTTTTCATTTTTTCTTTTATTTCTTTATTTTCTTGTGTTAACTTTTCATTTTCTTGTTTTAATTCCTTCGATTCTTGTTGGTGCGCCTTCTGGTCTTGTTTTTTTTCGTTGATGTCTTTCATTAGTTTTTTCATCATCTCTGTTAACGAATATAGTTTATCATCTTCATTCTGCTTTTCCTTCTGTGGAGTTCTACTTCTCTTGAATATATCCTCTAAATTCTCTCCCTCGTTTCCGTTTTCTTTCTTCCTACATATTCGTCCCTGTCTACTCTGTCCATTTCTTTGTGGTTTCTTATCTCCTTTTTTTCTTACTTGAACCAGCTATACGTTTGTTCGCTGCTATTTCCCGTTTTTACACTCAATGCACTAAATACACAAATAATAATCAATTTGTTATTAAACAACAAATCGAAAAAGTTTTTCTTTAAAAATTCGTGTTTGAAATCGTTTCATTTATTCACATTTCCAACAAGTAAAAACGTGATAAGAGTCGATAAACAAGTTTTCTTATCGCCAAACCTACGACCGTTCACTTTACGATCCAAAACTCAATTCACAAAACAACAAATTTTAAAATTCTTCAAATGAGTAAAAGTTACAATTGAATATCAAAGATAACTACATTAAAGTACAAACGTGGTATATTGAATCATTTTGGATACTTTAATTTGGAAATTATGAAATTACAAACAAGATTTGAAGAATTTAATAAAACTGTAAACTCTTTTGACATTAAAAATTGATTATACTTTAACTCTATTTAGAAAATAACAAAATTTAGGTCCCACTAATTTAATATCTCACTTAACGTTTATCCCTGTTTTTTTTTCAAAGGAGTCTTATTACAACATATTTAATTCAACCACCAACAATTATATAAGCAATTTACGATAATACATTTATAGGTGCCCAACTTTTAAAATATGTTATAAAATAGCATGAAAGTAGTTTGAAGCTTTGTGGTTTCACCTGATATGTTTACTTTGACATATTTTCATTATAACTAACAACAATCTTCACTAAAGATGAATGGAATTTGCGAACCTTCAATTCTGCAAGATTCAACTGTGTATCGTGTTAAAAAAAAACTTGAAATAGAGCCTAATGTGGCTATTTAGTAAACCTGCGACAGTTGTTCGTAATAGAACCTCCTCTAACACTAGTTGATAACAGTTTATACTTAGTAGTCCCACATATAAATGATCCTTCAGCTGAAGCACCACCTGTCTAATGTTCTGCGATATTTGCTGGATGACACTTAAGTTACATATATGTATTTCTGCAGAGAAATGTAATCATCGATATAATTTTCCATAAATTTAGTTCTCAGTACAATAGAAGAAGAAATTGTTTTCACATTCTTTATTTGATGTAACGTTTTCATATAAAATACATGATAAATTAAAATTATTCATTCCATTTCTACAACAAACACACCATAATAATATACGAGGGCGTATTGATAACTAATGCCTCCATGGCCATAACTTTTATAATGATGGGGCAGACAGTGTCAAAAGTGGTTTACCATTTACCTTAACTCTTCGTACATAAGTCTCCCTAGTGGAGATTCTCAGCAACATCGCGTTTGCACACGACAGTTTTGAAAATGGCGACCGGCATGGACGTGCGGTTAAAGCAACGAGCTGTCATCGAATTTCTTACTGCGGAGGGTGCAGCGCCTGTTGACATTCATCGAAGATTGAGTATCGTACAGACATAAAGGATCGCCACAACCAAAAAAATTCAAAGCAGTTCCATCTGCCGGGAAACTGATGATTACCGTTTTCTGGGATTGCGATGGCATCGTTCATATTGAATTTTTGGAACGTGGCTGTACTGTCAACTCCGAAGGATATGTTAACAACCTAACAAATCTGAAGCGACGGCTGCGTAGAGTTCGACCGGACAAAGTGCCAATTCTGCATCACGACAACGCTCGGCCTCACGCATGTCTGAGAACGCGTATAGCATTGGAGAAGCTTGGGTTTCATGACGTTTTACCTCATCCACCTTATAACCCAGATCTTGCGCCTTGTGACTTTTTCCTTTTTCCAAAGCTTAAGAAACATCTCAAGGGCAAGTGTTTCTCTTCGGATGCAGAGGTGGTAACTAAAGCGTAACAAACGGTTGCACCCGCAGAGACGCCTGTACGGGGGGGGGGGGTGTATGTATGTATGTGGATACAGAGTTCAGTAATGTGGTAGACATTGAGGAGTTTGGTCGTTCGGTTATTTATCGGATTTTCATTGTGTGTTTTCGAAAACATGGGACGTTAGCCTGGTGTAACCCTTACATCGCATGTGAAGAAACATATTTGGCGTTTCCCTTGTTTGGAATTTACAGGTTCGCACATTCGTTGCAAATTTTGCGGTATAGGGTTGCTAGGTCGCACGACATTTGAATGTAGAAGCCATATTAAACGTCATGTATTGAATTTAAGAAACAATATTCCGTACTGGCAACTTTTGTATGACTTTATTTTCAAGTTAAGCACGTGCAACATCCCACAACACCTAGTAAATAATTAAAACTTTCGTTTTTTTTGGGATAAATATGTTCCATCATGGAAGCTACCAACGAAAAGACAATTGCGGTACAATCTACCACATGTGCAAAGTACAGTAAAAAACGAGTTGAGAAATCAGAAAATCTGGCTCACAGCGTAATTCACATTGTGGCACGTCCTTTAAAACGTAATGGTCCAGCAGCTTCCTTGTTGTTAGCCAGTAAAAGGATTGAAAGAACTGATGCCGAAACCGTTGTAAACATTATAAAAAATATGTTAAGAGAATTTTGTGTCGTAGAAGCCCAAACCGCCATGTTAGTTTCTGACGGAGCCACAACAATGCTGAAAGCTGGTAGGATGTTAAAAGTATGTTTTCCGACTCTTCTTCACATAACATGCCTCATACACGCATGTCATCTTGTAGCAGAAACAATTCGAAGCAAGTATCCTAGGGTGAATGATTTAATATCATCTACCAAATAAGTGTTTGTGAAATCTCCCAAACATATCCGCGTATTCAAGCAATTATATTCGCAAATTGCGCTACTACCTCAACCTGTATTGACGCGATGGGGAACATGGATCGAGGCAGTATCTTACTATCGCAAATATTATTCCCAAGTGAAAGATATCATTTTCAAACTTAATTCTTCTAATTCTCAAGCGGTTTGCGAGAGTCAGCAACATTTTTCCGATTCGGACGTTCAAAAAGAAATAGATGACATTTCCATAAACTACTCAGTAGTGACAAACTATTTCGCAGTTAGAAAATACTCACTTATGTATGCAAGACTCTTTAGACGGCCGCTTTAGAAAACTTGACGGATCCTATAGGAATAGATGTCGCGCAAAAATTTCGTGCAGTTTTAAATAAAAATCCGGATTTAGAAGAGGTTCGATCTATATCTGGAATTCAAGACTGCACAGAAGGGATACAGGAGTATTTGAATTTCGCAAATCTTACTTCATTAGAAGCTGAACGATCATTCGCAAAGTATACGAGAATGTTTTCAAACCGTCGTCGAAGCCTGACCGAATCGACAATGGAAGCATTGCTTATGTTGCAGTACTACGCGGCGTACCATGGCAGTCGCACATTACCGCGGTGTGGTCATCGATACGTCAGTAAAAGGTAACAATCTATTATTTTTTTATTAATACCGTATCTACTTTTGCACGGTACGCCGCGGACGGTTCCATTAGTTTCTCGGACATTATAAATAGTACCCGCACACCGATCAACCGATAATAACCAAACGTCCACTCGATTCCTTGTATGTACATAGTAAACACAGCTCCTTTCACGGCGCCTCTGCGGGTGTAACCGTTTGTCAAGCTTTAGTGATAACGGAGGTGCGGAAGTGGTGCTGTGCGACGACTTCAGACTTTATCCATGACGGATTTGCGCAACTCGTAGTACGTTGGCATAAATGTATTGCTGTCAATGGCGATTATGTGGAAAAGTGATTATATCAGTGGGTAGAGGACAGTTTATACTACCATTTCACACTTATATGTAAACAATATATCTATTACTAATAAAATTATGGCCATGGAGGCATTCGTTTTCAATACGCCCTCGTAATACCAGACGAAACCATATGAATAACATTAACATCTAAAACGGATGTGATATTGGCTGAGTCATTGTACCGAAATATAGAATGTCAATAATATTGATTGTTAGTTACTATTCACCATCGTTAATATATGTTGCTTGTAATGATTAACTAATAAAACATAAAATCTAAAGGCTTGTTATCGCATAAGTAAATTTTATTCTGTCTAAACTATGAAAGAAAGGTATCCAAACCGCACTTCCAGAATTTAACGAAACTTAGGTGGTTTGTAGGCCTTATAGGACCATATAAACAGTTTTTGAGAGTGAAATCGGTTTTTGAAAATCTGGGGTTTCTGCGTTTTTCATTATTTCCTATTAGATGTTCATAAAAATTATATTATCGATGCATATAATTATTTAGCATTTTTAAAAGGCTATTGAAATACAGTAAACTTGATACAATAGGGACTCAATGGGCGTGACCCCCAGCCCTATGTCCAAAAGGGTGTGTATCTATTTCTGTGGTGGTTATATACACTTTGGCACACCATTCGAAGCAAACGTATGCATTTTTGCTTTAGCACCATCATTAACCTTACAAAATGATTATATGTAGTATACGGCCATATTATTTAAATACTAAATAAGAGAACTACGAGAAATACGAGTCCTAGTTTATTACTTCAACATAAATCCATTAACTGTATGTATACGTTAATCTGTAAAACAATATTTTTATGTACATTTCACATTTTTTATTACACGTTTCATATTGACCTTCAAACGTGTACATATCCACGTGTTATCGTTTGTATAAAAGTGTTGAAAATATAAAAGTTGAGTGCATCTTGAACACTTAAAAGCAAGCCCGCTCTACAAATAGAACAATGAGGAAAAAACCGGCATTGTTATTACCAAAGACAAATTCAACGGGATGGTAGAATCAGTCGGGTCTATTTTCCAAGTAGCCGCTTTTAAATTAAATGACAATAGTTCAATAATATGGTTTCTTTGTCGAAGATCAACATCATAATTTTTAAGTATTACAAGGTCGAAAAATTTTCTAACAAACGATTTCCATACGCAAAATCCATACACATTCAGAAGTTGAATCATGTCATCCTTATTGATAGGAACAAATTCCTTTAAACAATTAGGGTTCTCCTCTTGCATCACCTTTTTGTAATGACTTCTCATCTATATAATTGTCTTCTTACACCATTCACCAATCTTCTTCTTACACCATTTCTTTGATATCTTACCGTAATGGTTCTTCATCCTCTTCCACTATTTCTGGTGCAACTAGTCGATGCGATGTTCGTCCAAACATTCCAATCCATACGTTGTTTCAAATTCAAAAGAAGTGTCCTTTATGCATTGATCTATTATGTTTTTTATGGCTTCGTGAAGTTCATGTTCTTGTCTGCTTGAGTGTCACACTCCTTCTGGATAACCTTATGTTATAATTAATAATTGTGTAATATTCAACAGGTTTATATATACCATCTTGTAATTTTTTGAGTGGTCTAGCATACAAATATTGCGTATTTGTATGATTATGCAAATTAATTAGTAATTACTGTGACTGACAATGATTGTCAATGACCGGGATAAAAGCAGAAAGTGTTTCCTTGATCCGAATAAATATATTTTCTTAGAAATATTTACTTGAACAAATACGAATGAAAAAATGATTATATTGAATGGAAGTGCAAAGAAGAAGCAAAATCTTTTCGTTTTTCGTTTGGCAAATACAGGTACCGACAGACTTTTGCGGATGATAGAGAATTAGAAAATAAAAAAAATTGTCTTTCTAAATTCTCCCTAAAAATATCTGACGGTTGTATGTAGTTTTTGTAACCTTAGTTTCTGAAGTTTATATGTAGGTTATCAGTACCTTTATAATAAGTGCTGATATGTATTGTGATAACATGAGTATCAACATATAATACAGTATAGGTGTCAAACACAATTGCAACAGTATATAAATTATTTTATCTCTCTCTCTCTCTCTCTTCCCTCTGTTTCCTCTCTCTTCTCTCCGCTCTATCTCTTTCTATCTTCTCTCATCTCTCTGTACCATCTCTCCCTCTCTTCTCTCTGTTCCCTCTCTCTCTCTCAGGGGAAAAAAATGAAAAGCGAATAAATATTAGTGGAACATTGGAATTTGGCAAAAAATACAAAATCAAAAAAAACAATATGAATTATTTTCTTAATTATGTATTCATAATTTCCAAATATGCCTGCTCCAAAAATTATGCGTTTCAAATTCTTCGTAGGATATGAAATTTCTAATTTTGTAATTTCAGTTTAATAGATCGTAAGTTGAAACGAAATATAATCCTCAGACTACCGTTGCATGATCTCAGTAAGACTTACTTAAATGTCTACATCTGTAGGAATGTTCGAGCACATTTCATCATAAACATCCTTCCTTGTTCAGGAAAATTAAGGAGTTACTATCGTAGGTCTTACATAAGTGCAATTTACATCACCTGACGCGCGAATTGCTAAAGTTCATTTTCTCTTCTAAAAGTTATTTGCAAACAAGATTCTTATCACATATTGCTCTACAGATGTGCAATAATTTTACATGTTACACAAGGTAAATAAGATCAGATGAAATAAGTGAATAATTATAAAGTTTTTCAATATCAAAAAGAATCACTCACAAGGATTTTCAGTTTTTTCGATATAACTGCAGAATAAAGAAAAACAGAAGGAAGGGAGAAACGCAAAAATTATACCGTACTTGAAGATCTTGTAGAATACGTGATTATACCTACTCTGCAACTTATACACAGGGTACTATGTTTAGGTCTAACTCTTATGCGTTGATCTTTTTCTAACAAAACGAAAAAATGTTTTAAGTAAAAATTGTTTACTTTTCATTCTATTTGCAACCACACAACTAAAGTGAAAGAACGTCCAGTATGTATTCCTAGGCTGAAGCAACTTTCATCAGCATTATATAAGTTTTTAGGGCCATACCTTTGAACTAGTAGGTTAATTTTGTTAATAAAATCTGTTAAAATTGCCGCCAATTGCAAGCTATCGGCCCCATATGACCGAGTGATTAATTTGATAATTTCGCACAAAACAATTCTGCACGTTCTTTTAAAATTTAGTAACCATTTCCTTGAAGCTTTGAAGTTTCCTAACTTTATTATTATTATTATTATTATTCTATCTTTATTGCATACAAAAAGAAAATCAATTACACTGTTATCTAAATTATTGGAAAACAAGGTATAAAATAAAATAAGGAAACAAAATAAGGAAAATTTCATTATGTTCTGCGGCCCGTTCTTTTATCAATGTTGATTCAAACCATCACATACTAACGAAGAAAAGTATTCCCGCAAATCATGATAAAATACACCTTTTAAACATAAATATCTTTAAACAAATTTGGCTGTTTTAAACAACCACGAGAATAACATACAAAATAGTGTATTGAAAATCTATAAAAACCAAATGAATTTTGTCTCCAGTTTGCATAAATTTAACCTCACCATTATCAAAATCACGCTCAAACCCAACAGAACTAAAGATGTGGTAATATTTTCTTAAGAATACCCGATATATTGAGAAAAAATCTATTTGGTTTGAAACAGAATCAAAAACCGAATAATTTTACTTAAAACATTTTTCCTATTGCTTGGATGCATAAGAGTTAGGCTTGAACGTAACAGCTTGTAGTTACCGTAAATTAAGGGTCTTTTAGAATACGTGCTTAGCGTATGCACGTATTCTAAAAGACTCTTAATTTAGCATTTATCCCCTCTACCTTTCTTCGTTCTGCAGTTATATAGAAAAACCCGAAAATTCGCCAACTTTCAAAGGGGGGTCTCCCTCTTCAGTGAGTTTCGGCGGTTAAAGAAAATGCTGTGTACATATTTTAGTATAAGTGCTCTGCATTTCCACGAAATTTTATTAACATCTGAATTTGATACCCGGGAATCTTTCCTTGTCAGTGTGCCCATCCTTTCAAACCTAATTTCTTCGCAAAATAATGAAAATTTCCCATAATTTAACACAGTATAATTCAAAATTCAGGAATCGTCGCTTTTTCTCCATAAAAACTGAAATCCATTTTAGCCGTAAAATTAAAAAGAAAAAACAAATGTTATCAAAATCATTTATGTACAACCCCAAAATAAACAAAAACTTATATTAAAAAAAAACACAATAATCATATTCTTGGGAAAATTATAAAGGTTATTAGCACAAACCATTGGCTATCAAGTATATGTCAAAATGCATATGCGCAGGTGGTTTCCGATTTTAGATATATTTTAACAAAACCCTTGGGTGTACCTAATTTATTATTATTTATTATTTTACCAGGTATTAAAGTTTCGTAGAGTTAACCGAAAATTTAATAAATATATAAATAGCCAATTTCTTGCTTACACCAATAAAGTAAATTTTAACCTGATATTCGCACACTCTCGCCGTTCATAAATCACATTTTTACTTCAACTTACTGTTTTGAAGTTATACTTATGTATCTATCCTAACTCAACTAGATTTTTGTTGTGAAAACACTATGATATTTCTTAGTAGAAAAGGAAAATAGTAACACGCAAATGTTAGAGTAACAAACAAGAAAGATCATGTTTTTTTCGTTTCCCCTTAGAATTTTGATAAAATCGTTTCTGTAAAGTAAATTTCCCACGAAATAATATCACTGGAAACACTGATAGTTAACTATACTATACAGTTTTGAAGAAACCTATCTAGGAGTAAGGAAATATCATTTTATCGACCGGACGCATGCGATATTTCTTTGTCACATGTGAAATATAAGTTGCCGGCTAATTATTTAGTAAATTACATTGTAGTTATATTTAGTTTAGCTTTTACAAGTAAAAGAAACCCACAGGTAGTACTACATTTTCATTTTACTTCTTACATTATTATTAACTATTTTAATGCAGATATTAGGCGTCGTTACATTTATCCTGGAATGTATCTATGTTTCTTTTGTCTTGTTAACTATTCAGAAAATGTTACTGAACCATAGAATTGGGAACTATATATTATAGCAAACAATTAAATTTCAACTAATTGCCATCAACCACCATACATGAACGCGTTTCGCTGTTATACAGCTCTTCAGCATGTCTTTGTGAAAGGTGGCAATTTAAGTTGATAAGTCGTATATATACGAAGTTCATGATAACTTGTATGGATGAGAGTATATAATTAAATACATCCTAATCACTGCAAATGTCGAAAGTAAACGCTATATCGACTTCTACAGAAGTGAGCAGCCAACGTTGCATCGGTATTTCACCAAAGGTAATTAATTAACAAACAATGACATCCTGAAGAGCTGTATAACAGCGAAATGCGTCCATGTATGGTGGTTGATGGCAATTAGTTGTAATTTCATTGTTTGTTAATTAATTACCTTTGGTGAGACACCACTTAGTCGAGATGCTACCTTCGCAGATACACCTATGCAACGTTGGTTGCTCACTTCTGTAGAAGTCGATATAGCGTTTACTTTCGACATTTGCAGTGATTATGGTGTATTTAATTATATACTCTCATCCATACAAGTTATATATTATAGTTATCATTTTCTTGCGAATTTTTACATTAAGAACAAATTTTCGTTTGCTCCTACACATATGGTATCTTACATCAACATTTATCACATGCCCAGTTCCTGTTTAATATCCATAGAGTTACTAAATACAAAATTAAAATATATCAATTAATTTAATAAATAAAATCTTCCTCAACGCAGTAAACCAACGCAAAATATTTACCCTTTAGTAGTAAGATTAAATTTTGCTTTAATACTCACACATTAACTACAAAATAAACGTAATTGCAGTCATTCCAAAATTTACGTTTTTTCCTTACATTTGCAGTAACTTATAATAATTTTTTTAGCGAATATGAGTGATGGAACAAGTAATCCTAAGTACATACAATATATTTATAAAGTCTTTATCACACAAGAGATAACTATATTTTAGTATGGTTCACCGCAAAAATAAAACCGCAATGATATCTACAATCTGAATTCCAATAGATTCGTCATACAAGATAGAATGTCCATGTAGAGTTAACAATAGGATTAGTGAAATAAATAAAGGCCAACCCGATTCTTTGAACCTAATGCTTATTGCAAATGCGATTAGGTAATAGAATGTATAAATTACAATAGCAATAGCAAAATATTAAGATTTATGAAGAATTAAGTAGTTTCATAGTGTAGTGCAGACATATAACTAACCACGATAAAAGTTTTCTTGCATAAAACATCCGTTATAAAAATTCTGCCAAAAGATTTGCCAACGTTATCCCGTCGTTATTACATTTACTACAAAATCAAATTCATGGATTAATGGGAGAAAAGTAGTAGTAATACATTTTGATATTTGCATGTGTAAGACACCTTGTAATTAATTTTACTTTAGAATTTTGAACACAATTCAGTTGTCCGCTTATTTAGCAGAAATTTGAATGTGCTCTCTATTTACTGGATGATGTACTACTTTTATGAACACAAGCTCCTGAAATAAAAAAAAATCCTACTCTTTTAAGATGTAATGTAGTACACCGTAGAATTATGTCCGTCTCTGATTTGGCTACTCTCATTCGTTCAGAAGGCATGACGTCCTGTGATTGTAACGAATCATACGTTCTACTACATTTAAAAAAAACCCTGTGCAACTAAACGGGGCGATTTAATAAAGGAAAATGGAGAATTAAAAATATTAAACATTGTTTCCCAAATATTAGGTTGTTTGGTAATTTTACATATGACTTGAATTTCTATAATCGCAGAGTTCAATAGAAATGTGGAAAATGGCTATTACTCTGAAAAAATACGAAACATTCAGTTTTTGCCCTTTTGGTTAATTAGAATTCTTTTCAAAATATCTAAAAAAGTGTAACCAACATTTGTATAAAAAGATAAAAGTGAAACATCAACAATAATTTAAAGTATGAAAGTAAGCAAATAATTTTGGCAAACAAAATTCGAAAAATATTAATAACAGGAAACACCAATTTACCAACAGTAATTATTATTATTATTAGATTTATATTCACCTAAAAAATAATTAAATTACAGTAAAACATAAGGAATCAACATTGCACAAAACACAGTTCCCTATGCAACCCCCGCAATAAGATTAATTACGCCCCACAATGAGATTAATAGAATAGTATAATTAATTACTAATTATCGTGAATGGTATATATTTTATTTTCGTAGATTTTATTACCTTTAGCATTTTCTATACTTTACCTTGACCTTAAATGCCCTTCGTAATTATAGATAACAATTTTTGGGTGTGATTGTTCTTTATATTTGCATGCCTATTCAGATTTCCTTGACATAATCTCTAATACTATAACAATGTTGCATATTATGAAATAATAATACATTGTAGTCGGATATTGGGGTGATGTGCGTGCACTTGCACTCAACATTATTATTTTACATAATTATAATTTCAATTTTCAATTTATATCAAAATTCAACTTTATATTTTGAATAATATTTTATTGTTATTCGAATTCTAGCAATAATATAATTATTTACAATTCTATTGTAATGAATTATATTAATTCTTTATTCTTTAAAAAAGACTCCATTAGAACCAACTTACAGGGAATAATCAAAGTCACAATTGATTTCCAAAAGTAACAATTTTTATCAAAAACACAAAATCACGTGAAGCATCATCTATATTGGAATCTAATCATCAAAATCCATAATATCATTTGTACGATCATTAGAAGACCAACCATTAAAATATGGAAATCCTTTGATTGGTATTCTTATGGAGATGGGCAAACGACCAGACACCATAGGTATTTCTGATTGAAAACTGACTGAAAAAAGTTTTTTGGAAAAAAGTATTTAGAAATTAATTTCAAAACAGATATTAAAAGTATTTAAATTGAATAATATCAAAAGAATTTAAAAACCATTTGGAAATCAAGACGAGGAAAATTGAACTGAAGATTATCCAAAGAGAATTTAAAAAAGACATTGCATCCACAGATTGATCGAAAAAGGAACATAGCATTCATAGAGGGAAGAAAGAGGAATTTACTGAGAATTTTGTACACACTCGGAAAATTTACAACTATAAGTAAATTTTACTAAATTCTGTAGGTAGATTCTTTGAAAAATACATAAAAGGACTTGTGATTTTTCTTAATTCCATATTTTTATTTAAACTGGAATGCTCTAATTGTGGGAAATCGTTGAATAAAATTAATTTTTCGCAAATTGGTTAATTAATTGTACGAACTGAGGATCCGGAAGTGTTCTAAAACACTTTTTCGGCAATTTACATAAAATTAAAATTGTAAATTTAAAACTAACCTGGATTTTATGACGATGTCATATATACTCTATGTTTATGTAACATTTACAGGAAACCTGCTTATTCTTAACCACCAACCTTCACTTCTACCTTGAATTTATAGTATGGTTTGAAATATTAAACACTCTGAAACTTGAAACATAGCCAGACACGTGTTACCTCGATGAAAACTTTACTCAAAGTCAGAAAATTCATTAGCGTCCCTCTACTCCTTTGTTTTAATTGCGATGGCGATTGTTTCATCCACAGCAAATTCTGATAATTCTTTTCCAAATATAATTTAACTATGAATTTCCGATGAATAAATCTACTTATAAAAATAGCATAATGGAATAGATGTAGAGAAGCGACTAGCCGACTGAATTTATGCTATTCTATAACATAAAATACCAATGACAACTTTTAAATAATACATTTTACTGACGACTACGACAACTTTACGAAAGATATTTAATATACGAAATTATACCAGAAATACCTCATTGGCTGGACTTACAATAAGTTCCTAGTGGCCCCGCTCCGTAGGCTTGGAAAAGAGTAGGAGCTACCAAAAAAGAGCTAATATCCGCCAGAGGGAATTTAAGATTGAACGAGTGGCCAGGGACTGTTGCAACAGTCCTTTTCAGGACACAACAACTACGCGAGAAGAAACCCGAAAACAGCGGTGTGCACACTACCCCCGCAAATAGTGGTGCATGTTTACATCGTCAAACGCAGTTATCATTCGAGCACGTACTGTGCATTCAGTATGGCCACTCGGTCATTGTGAAATTCGGTCTGGCAGATATTAGCTCTTTTTCGAAAGTCTCTACTCCTCCTCTAGCCTACGATTTACGGAGTGGGGGTATTAAATAATTTAATTAAGTCCAAACAACGACAAATGTGGAGCAATGGAGACGAAACTATTCTCCTGTACAATTTCTCCATTTCGTGAATCATTAAAATCAATTAAAAAACATTCCTAAAACAAACAACAGGGTAAATTCAGAGGCATTTCGAACATGATTTCATAAATTAAATATCTTTCATAATATTTTTTTCAACTACGTAAGCGAGTTTTAGTATTGTTGGGTTGTCGATGCTATTCTGTATCACGGTATGAATTCATCCAGTCATCATCCAGTCGCGCTACTACATATTCCATTATGCCACTTTGAAATAAATAAGTTAGTTCATCAAAAATCATGGTTAAATTACATTTGGAAAGCATTATCAAAATTTGCTGTGGATAAAACAATCGCCATCGCGATTAAAATAATGGAGTGAAGGTACGCCAATTAATTTAATTACATTCGGTCAAGCTTTCATCGAGATAACTCGAAATTTGAGTGTGTTCCGGGTTTCAAAGTGTGTAATATTCAAGGTAGAAGTGAAGGTTGAAGTTTGAGAATTAGCAGTTCCTCGTGAATTCCACATAAACATAAAGTTTATACGACATCGTTAGAAATCCAGGTTAGTTTGCATTTTCAGTTTTAATTTTCGTTAATTTCTATTTACTGATATAAAATTTCGTTTAAAATTGCCGAAAGAGTGTGTAAAAACAATGCCGAACCCACAGTTCATCTAATTATTTAACTAACATACAAAATTTTCATTTTTTCGAACAATTTCCGTTTTAAATATATATATGTATATACATACACATATATATATATATATATATATATACTTGTAAACAGTACGTTAATGAGCCCGATATATTGTCGGGTCGCTGATGATCCCGGCCTTAAACGATGAGATAGAAGAGTATACCTCAGCTCCCTCTTTAATTCTATTCGATATAAGCCAGCGCACCAAGAGAGGGGTAAAAAATTCCTATAAATTAAAAAGTTAGATATGAACATGTCCTTATGGAACCCAGATATAACAACGGTATTATTTGGAACCCGACTGTATATTTGTTTATATCTTAGGTACGTTATGGAGCCCCGCAACGTTGCCAAACCTCCAATCTGTGTTTCTTTTTTTCTTTTAAGCTACGATCTATCTTATGCAGCGTCCGCAAGTGGAATGCGCAACTGACTTGCGCTGTAAATGTGATTTACTTGCAATGCGTTTATTATTGAATATTTATATGTATCATTGTTGTTATGTGATATAGAAAGGTGAAATAAGGAAAACCAGAAAGAAATACAGGAAAACAGAAAGAAGCAAGGCCAATGCCTTGCTTCTATACGGAATGAACTAAGATAGTGAATTACTGTTACAGTTTGTTACCTTAAAAGAGGAAAAACCGGGAGTACTTTAAAAATTTCAATTAGAAATCATTTGAAGAAAGTACATGGGAAATGTATGGGTTGAAACAAAGCCAGATTTGATAGTTGTAATTTATGAAGTCGATTTTTCCCAAATTTCCCGCCGTACATTTTCACATAATGCCTTTGAATAATTTTGCGCCAGCTAATGTGATACAGTACCTATTAACAGACTACCTTGCTTTTTGGAAAATGTCTAATAGCTGTTATTTTTCTTGGCTGCTGTTTTTCCTTGAATTTATCATGTGTTAAACAATTTTGCACAGTGCAAAACGAATGATTAGTCCCTTCAGCACACATTGTTTCCTATCGCTATTTCGTGTCGCACATTTAGTCTCCGTCACTGTTACTCCTCGATTCCGAATAGTCTTGTAATAGTTGTAACATTCTCCCATGTTTTTCCGGATTTTCCTGTTTTTGTTTTCATTGGCCTCCCATATTTTTTTTCTGTTTGTCTATTTGTAAGAGATGATCCCACCAATCTATAATTAGTGATTATAGAATATATTGCATTCATCGCTAACCACTTTGATATTCTATTCTTACACAAACAAGTCAATACGAGCAATTGACTAATGTTACATTTGTAGTCCATATTTTTTAGGGAAAAGACACAGAAAATAAATATTAAAAAACTGCATTCATTAAAAAGCTGAAATTTTTTTCACGCCTTTCTCCAGAGGAAGCCGTTACATAACCTATACAAAAAGAGCAAGCGACACATTTCATTTTTATCACCTCAATATATGGTATATGTTTGATGTATGGTATGGTATTAAGTTATACGCCATAACAATTTAGCTTAATGTTAAATTTATATCTAGTTCTTCTACATCCGTATTTCGTTTTGCCTTTTCTTGTAATTCCAAAGAGTTGTTTCCAAAGATTCTAGTTTACTCTTCATGGTTTTTATTGTATCCCTGTGGCTACTATAAGTTAGTATTGCCCTACAAATAGTATCAAACAATATCATTTTAGTTGTCGCGGAAATTTTTATTTGCTTATCAACGTTCTATTCCATCGCATGATAAGTTTTCACAGTATTCCCAACTATTTTTTGAATTTTCCTTTTTCAGTGGTTAACGTTGCGTTTATCTTTCGGGTATTAACTCTCATTTCATGTGGTACCTTATCATATGTATTAAAATTTTGACTTCCTATCATAATCATGATATCATCTGAACAAGCACATTCAGACACCTTGACACAGATTGATAAAGGCAAAATATGCTCAGTATGGTCTTTTGCATGTCCCTAAGTTCAAATGTGTGGTCAAATATTCTAACCCTTTTTTGGACCGCTCGACTCTCGTCTAACCCTTGGCAATTGGCTCCCTTTCCATGTTAATTTAGATGCTGCAAATAACTTTCTGCTGTCACTCTATTATAGCTTGATATTTTCCCATTTTTGCTAAGTTCACCGCCTTCTTTACTTCCCCCTCTTTCCTGTTGTTATCCTTACTCCCACACTCTGGTCTGTTTTTTTGCAGTGTAGTTATTTTTGTTGGCATTGTTTTCCGCTCTGCATTGTTTCATCATGCGTTTGCGCATCATTCGTAGTAATTGTTTACGCTTTCCAGTGTTTTTAGGCCGTTTTCTACTATCCTTTCTTTACTTTCGTATCAAATTGCTTCCTTGATTTTTCTAACCATATTTTTCAATTTCGTTTTTTATTCCTTCTATATTTCCTTTCATATTTTGATATTATTCTTTCACTCAAGTATTGCTTCCATCTTATATTGTTTATTTTTGTTTGTTTGTTAACTTATTTAACTATAATGTTTGTTGCTTTATAGAATTTGTTTTTAGGAACTCACATGTTTCTCTGGCAGCTTTCAAAAGATTCTCTATACTTATATTTTCCTTTTCTAGCATTTCTACGTTGGTCTCCGGTACTTCTATGAATCTATATACTCTTTTCTCCTTCCCCAATCTATATGTTCATCACTTTCACTCGCTACTTTAGATTCCTCTTTATCTTTACGCTTTTTAATTTTTGCCATGAGCATGTAATGATCGGGAAATGTCTCTGGTCCTCTCTTAATATTCACGTCACACACTTGCCTTTTTTTTTTATTAAACTGTGACTTACTATGCTTCTTCTGTAATTGATGTTTGTCGAGTAATCGTATAGATTTCTTTATGATGGAAATAGGTGTTTATCTCTAGGTTGTTCAGAAGGTAATATTCCATTATACAGTTACTATTTATCTTTTCCTCCTTCTGTTGACCAACCATTCATCTGCCTTTTCATTTCTCACCCTACAATTCAAATCACCAGAAACATGAATATTAATTCTTTCAAATATCAAACTCCATCCACTTTCACATTACATACCCATTTGGTACCGTCAATAATAATTTTATTCTAACACATCGTCACTCGTTTAAAAAAATTATTCATTCCTTCCACATGTAATTCTTTAGTTATCATGTTGTTTTATTATTTTCTACCGTTCCCACTTATATTCGATATAGAGAGATGACATGTATAAAACTAAGAGCTTATGGAAAAAAATATGTTGGTGTGTAGGTTATCTAAATTGAAATAACACAAGAATTATGCAAATCTTATAGACCTTGCAGAAAAAGATATAACTTTGATATAACACACAACTATTCAAATATAAATCACTGAGGAAGTTAAATTGTTGAAATTTGTACGGTCAAAGAAACTGACAAAATAAACAGTTTACAGTATCTGATTCCACTTACCAGGGTAATAGAAATCAACTATTTCGGCCTAACAAGTATTTTAATTTATGATTACAGCGTCTATATGAAACAATCATTTGCTGAATTTACCAGAAAACTGTGTTATAATTTTATTAGGAGGTAAGCTGACGATTAGTTATATTAATACAGATAGTAAAATATCGAGAACAATAACATTCAGGTTAATGATTCTTATAGAGTAGAAAGTCCACCGCGATATATAAATCCGCTACCAACATACAGTTATATATCGATGGTATGTTATGGAACCCAACGCAGTTGTTGCCAAATTTCGGGCTCAACAACGTCACGTTGACCTATTTGTATATACCGTATATAAAATTTGATCGGGGCGCCCCCTACATGGTCCTTCCGGAACTATTTTGTCTATTTAATTATAGGGATAGTACGCTATGGAGCCCCCCGCGAAATTTGAAGTTTTAGGGTCAACTGACTATTTCCAGCCATTTAAAGCTGAGATACGCCTCGATACGTTGTTGAGCCCGACCCCGGGCTCAACAACGTAATTTTGAGCTCCACAACGACCGAATTATACATTCAACGGGCTCATCAATGACTGTTTATATGTCTATATATATATATATATATATATATATATATATGTATATATATATATATATATATATGTACATACATATTGTAGTGGGATGTTCCAACGTGAAAAGTCTATGTATATATGTTACTAAATTCATTCTAATCAATATTATATCAAAATTCGCTGATATTAGATTTTAATAGAGTTTTATGCGGAGCTATCTATTACCGGTAGCGCTGATACCACTTTTATTGACCCTAATTATTTTCGATTAATATTCGAGTTCCCAGATTTGATTATTTATAATATTAATATTTTATTCTTAAAAAAAAAGATTCCGTCAAAGATATATTACAGGAGAGAATCAAAATTCCAGGTTATTTTAAGTTTTTTACATTTTGAAAACATTATTTGTAAAAATGACGTACGCACACAAAAAACACACTGTATTTGGAAATAACCGTCAAAATTCCATTACGTCACCTGCGACACCGAGTTCGATCTTTAAAACATCAAAATTAAATATCAAGTCGTTAGATTGGCAATGTCAGGGACGACCAAAAAAAAAACAGAAGTTAGCAACGTAAACATTCTGACAAGAACAAACATCTTTTTGGCTGATGTATTTAGAAAATGTATTATAAAAATCAAATCTCCTCGAAATTATTAATTCAAATGTATTGAAAAGCTGTTAAAGTAAAGTGTAAACGACCACGAACAATTACCCAGAGAATTACATCAATCAAGAAATTTTAAGAAGTAATCCAACGAAATTTCATTCAAGAAGACGATAAAAAGGGGTCTAAAACAAAAAGAATTCGGCTATCAATATTGCTGAGAAGAGGAAAGGAGGAACCATAAGGATTTTATACACACACACATCAAACACCCATCACAACATTAACTGTAAGTAATTTTAACAGATAAATCTCATTTTGTAAGTGAAAAACATAAAACTGATTATCTCCCTATTCAAATCTTTTAATCGTTATTTGTGACATAACAATAATATATAACATTACAAGTAATGTCTAATGTCGCAAAAATCGCGACAAATGTATAAAAAATTTTAACGTTTGTCTTATGAAATCGTTTCCAATGCTTGATAAGCTATTAACAAATATGTATATTCTCCACCTTTCAGTACAAACGGAAAAATCGAGTTTTACGACTAATGCAGTGGATCAGTCTGCATTACATATAAAAGCATCTGGAGTGAACGAAAAATTTACGAGATCCGCGACATCAGAGCACACAGTTCATTGTACGGATTATATACATATGTATATTCCACCGCAGCTAATCACTGTTATTCTAAGATTTCTTGACGAAATTTACGCCATGGATTTCCCGATGTTCCAAAACGAACGTATTTCGCCAAGTGACATTATATTAGTCATAGTGGCGGCAGTAAGTGTTGACGTATTATTAGGAGTATTACATCATGCTGTTTGCTTAGTCTTTTAAACGTTTTAACAATTTATCTCCAATTAGTTGCAATAAAATAATTTCAAAAATCAGATATTAGGAAACGATCGACTTTTCATAATGCAAATATGAGTCTAGTTGTCACAATGAAAAAACAGAATCAATAAATCAAATTTATTGAAGCAGGGAAAAAGGTTTTTACTTTAATGAAAGAAGTTGTAGAACTAATAAATCGGTTCATCGATATATAAAGCTCAGTGTGCCCATTTATTGATGTAGCGAATTTCCCTTTATTAACATATTTTAAGAAAAAAAATTGATTTAATTTAATAGGTTATAGCATTGCTATCATTGTTTTTGTAATATGTCGCCTTTTTATTAGTTCTCCCAAGTGTAATCACAGTAAATAAACTGGAACCTATAGAAGCACAATGTTAAGGTATTATTGTAATTGTTCTTGCCTTACCTTGCGTTATTTTAGATCATACGTTATTACAAAATTGCATCAATGGAACAGTACTCTGCTTGCTAAGTTATGCAAACATAAGTGCTATAATTTTAATAAGAGAAATAGGCCGATTCGCTTACATTAGATGTTGACGAATTCCCTACGGCGTTGGTTTCATTTTGTGAAAACTTTCCTTATAATATCTACACTCAAAAATAGATAATACCAGATATGAGAAATATAATACCTTTTAACACAATTTATTACACCTTTCACTATCTAGGGACACCCAGATTTTTTAATAAGAGGTATAAAAATATTAAAAGGTCTACTAACACTCACTTTTATTATCTATTTGTATTAGATAGATAATTATCTATCTTTTGAGTATACTTAATTTGTAATATTCCAATATTTTTTTGAACGCATAACAATTAACGTGCCGATTAATTAAAATTGTACTCACTTATGGCAAATAGAATTTGATGTTGGTATTTCATCACCCAGTTTTATGTTATGAATATGACTAGTAACAATAAAGAAGACTGCATCTATTTAGCTGTAGATGAAATAAGTTTTTGACAACCTAATTCCTAAAATGTGAAGGAAATCCAAAGAAACCTTTTTGTAATATATTTAATTTGTTTGCATTCTCAGATGTATTAATTTATATGCAGGTGCTAGGAATTGTTTCGCATCAGAAGAAGCGATATATTTGTGCAGGTACGTCATTTATTGAAAAAATGTTAAGAATAAATTCGTTTATTCTATTCACGAAATACATATTTATTGATTTAATAAACAACCTTTTATTAAAATGATAAAATTATTCGATGGACCAATTTTAATAAAAAAATTATTAGAACACACTTTTTTGGGGTTACGTATCCTTCAAAGTGGTTAACGGAGCTTTTAAAGTAATCAATATTTAAAATTCTTACCAGATACTACAAAAGGAGTTCCAACGTATAGATATCCTCTCCTATATCTTTTAACGAACATTTTGTGGTGTACAACATCGCCCGGTTTTAATTTAATTGCACCTTTAGTGAATGTCCACTTCCCGTGCACTTCACCGTACACATACTGCGTATAATCCGGATATGTCCCTTCCATATTTTTATTAATGCTTATGTAGAACACCACCATATTTACTCCTTTGTAATCCGGTATGCTAACTTCCAAACCCCGTTCATTACAAATGGTGAAAGTAGGCTGAGGTATCCGATAACACAAATTACTTTTGAAGTAATACATCAAACAAAACAAACCCAAGATCCACTTTAGCATCTCGTAGCAATGCAGTTAATTTACGTATATCTATAAATTAATGTAGTTTAAATGGTTATTGTTGTTTGTTGCACTTTAACAGTAAGTATGAACTTTAACGTCTGGTTCAGGGTATATATTAACTTGCACTGAGGAAATAGATTACGATACACTTTGTTTCCAACTTATCGTTTTGTAAATACCGATTTATCAAGGTTTTGCCCATGGGATTTCCAATAGATTCTAGCACCATTCAGCAATGATGGTAACCTCAACTCAAGACAGGCGACAGGTAGATTCGATGATTCCATTCAATGAAGGAGGAGACACTAGTAAGCGAATAACGTACCAGCACAATAAGTCCCAAGTTCTTATGAAATAATTACACATATACGAAATTCTCAACATGGTTGGGTTTCCTTAATCATATTGACGAGAATATTACACGATATCTTCGATCCGCTTAATAATCTTGCCAAAACCAGAAAAATATTTGATAACTATAACACAAAATACCACACTATTATAAAATATAACGCAACTATGGTAAGTATACAGTCTAGATAAAAAAAAATTTTAGAAAGTAGCGGTTATTCTCCTCAAAATGTATCATAAAAACTAAGTATAAAAATATCAATAAATAATATAAGGAATGATAGGGCCAATAGTAAGTTTGTGCACCATTTATTACACGGTTATTTTTTAGTTTCACCGATATACTATTTCTTCATTTAAAAACCAAACTTAAAATTTTCCATTCTTGCACATGTTTTGAAACTAATTCACTGTAATGTCTCACCAGCACATATATAATCGATAATTCCCTTATACCCAAATTGGGTGTCAGGATTACATTTTCATTTCACATTATTATAAACAAATATAGACCATTTCTTCTTATCTTGAGCCAGCTGTTTTGCTTCTATCCACGTTCTTCCCTTTTTCTGAATAGTCTTTCCTACTACATTATCCCACGTTTCCTTCGGCCTCCCTCTGCTTCTCTTCCCTTGACTTCTTGCTTCCCATACTTTCCTTACTGGAATATAATTGCTCATTCTTTGCAGATGACCCCACCAACCCAATTGTCGTTGCTCAATGAAATCTCACTAGCACATACTGCGTAGTATTGTCACTTTGAATGATACCAAAACCTATACTGCATGATTCCAAAAGGGCATCTGGAATTCACCGGCAATTTTTGTTTAAAAAAATTCAAAGAGGTAATTCAAAAACAATTGCAAATAAATGTAGGGAATCTTAATAAACTTCATTTCAAATTTTACGGAACATGAGAAGCACTATTCTTTTTCTAACAAATAAACTTCTTTTTACTAATACGAACTTAATGCAGTGAAAGCTCTCCTTACGGATAGCTCTTTAGAGTGTTGTGTTCGTCCACTATATTTTGTATTTTTTGTGTGTTTTATATATGTGTATATATATTGTAGTGGGATGTTTCAACGTGAACAGCGTATGTTAAATTCATTATAATTAATATTATATCAAAATTCACCGAGATTAGATTTTGATAGAATTTAATGCGGTACTTGAATTATTTTCGATTAACATTCGAGTTCCGACATTATTGATTATTTATATTATCAATCTTTTCTTTAAAAAAAAAAAAAAAAAAAAAACGACTCGGTTAATGACATGTTAGAGGTGAGAGTCAAAGTCTCAGCTTATTTGAAGTTATTTATATATTAAAGACATTATTTGTAAAAATGACACATACACACACAAAAACCACATTGTATTTGGAAATGACCGTTAAAATCCCTTACGTTACCTACGACACCGAGTTGGAAGTTCAAAACATCAAAATTTAAATATCAAGTCATTAATAATAATAATATAATAAGCACATTTATTTCTGTAATGTTCCATACAATGCACATACATAATACACAACACGAAGAAACAGGTCAACCAAGAAAACACAACATACAAACTAGTTAACATAGTCGTCTAGACTGTAGCAATTGCGCTGTAGTAAGTATTCTTTAGTATGTTTTTTAAACAAATGAAATGAATTAATGGATCTTATGCTTATAGGCAGTTTATTGTATAGAAGACAACCCCTGTATTCGAGACTTTTCTGAAAAATTGCTGTTGAATGCTTAGACGCAAAAAGATAATGTTCTTGTCTCGTATTAAAATTGTGAGAAACATTATTTTTACTGAATGAATTATAATATTTATACACAAAGCATAAGACTTCAAATATATATATTCCATAAAATGTTAGGAAGTTATTTTTACTAAAAATACTTTTACAAGATTCCAACGGTCCTAAATTGAACATTATACGAAGAGCTCGTTTTTGCATGAGAAAAACACGGTATGCGTATGGAGAACAACCCCAGTGAATTACACCATAACGTACAGCAGATATAAAATTAGCATGATAAAAGGTTTTCATGGTGTCCAGATTACATGACTTGCGCAGGGACCTCAATGCAAAACAAACCCTGCCCAATTTACCACATAAACAATTAACATGATCTTCCCATTTAAGATTACTGTCGATTTCCAAACCCAATACTGCAGCGCTATTACTAAGCGATAACTTGTTGGAAAAGAGTGATAAATCCAAAGCAACGGATCTGGGATTAGCAAATAACACATACTTTGTCTTTTCTTGATTAATGACGAGTCTGTTATCTGAAAACCAATTGCATAACTTGTCGTAAATTAATTGAGTCCACTGAAAGAGTTTTTCTAAAGTATCGTCCTGTACAACCACGCTAACATCATCTGCGTAATTGACAAGGTGACAATCGATGTGATCAACTGCATGTACTATGTCATTTACAAATACCAGAAAGAGAGTTGGTCCAAGTATTGAGCCTTGAGGTACTCCAATATTTGTGACAGCCACATTAGAAAGTACATTGTCGCAACGAACTCTCTGTTGCCTGTTGCTCAAGTAACTCATGAACCATTGCTTGACTGTTCCACGAATACCCATCTTATCCAATTTATACAAAAGATAGTTATGATTAACACAGTCGAAAGCCCTGGATAAATCAACGAACAACCCCAAAATTAATGTTGGATTATCCAACGCCCTATAAACGTGTGTTAGGAAACTAAAAAGAGCAGTATCTGTACTTTTACCTGAAATAAAACCGTGCTGTGTATCCTGTAATATATTTTGATTTATTAAGTAGTGCATTAACCTTTTGTTCATCAACCGTTCAAATATTTTAGAAAAAATAGGTAAAATACTAATTGGCCTGTAGTTGTCAAGAGAGTTAATATCACCTTTCTTATGTAAAGGATGTATTGTTGATACTTTTAATTTAGAGGGAAAGATTCCACGCTCAAATGACAAGTTAATTGCGTACGATAAAGGACTAACAATATATTCCACACAATATTTCAAAATAAAGGAACTTAAATTATTTTCATCAGGCGTTGTAGATGAATCTAAATTTTTAACACATTCCACAATTTCATTGTTATTCACAGGAGTTACAAAGAAACTGTTTTCATGACTACGCAAATACTTATCAATATTAGATATGCGGCAGTTGTCATTAAATTTATCAGCTAAAGTAGTTGATGCAACGGCAGAAAAGTATGAGTTGAACGCAGAACACAGGACCGCATTACTGGTAAAATTGTTAGGTAATATTTTGTTTTTACGATTTTTGGAAGCATCTGTAGTCTTATATATAAGCTGCCACATTGCTTTTATTTTATTTTTTGAACTTAAAATAAACTTTTGATTGTATAAGAATTTCGATTCTTGAATAAAGTTTGTGTAATATTGTTGAAAAGCAGTGAACTCGTTTCTGAAGATTGAATATTTTTGCGACATATCTTTTAAAAAAGCTAATTTTTCTCTTAATTCTAAAATTATCGGTGAGAGCAAATTGTTACTATTTCTGTGGGTATAGTACTTTTGAAATGGAAAACACAAATCAACATAATAAATGAAGGTTTCATAAAATTTATCAAAACAGTCTTCAACTGAGGTTGTTTCGTATACTGACTGCCACGATTCATGCTCTAAGTATCGTAGAAATTGATCAAGACCATCGGAATTTACATTACGTTTCATTGCATAGTTTTTACAAGCACTTGGAATTTGTTGAAAGCTAATAAGTTGAGCAAAATGATCCGATAAATATAAATCAATACATGAGGATTCATAAGATTCAGAAGGAATGCTAACAACAATATTGTCAATACAAGACGCTTTAGATTCGCATACTCTAGTTGGAGCAATAACAATGATCTTGTCCTCGCCGCTCAATTTATCAAGAATGGATGTCATGGTGTTAATAAAGCAATTAAAATTGGAAGTAGGGGGTCTGTATACTGCTATCACTATAACCGTAGAAAAACACTGAATTGCACAACATTCTGTTTCTTGCACTATGCTGTAAGCTGTGATGTCGTCTCGTGATAATGCTGACATGGTTTCTTTCACATAAATTGCAACTCCGCCATGTAAGAATTGGTCCCGACAAAAGAAAGATACCAATTTGTAACCCTGTATGGACAGTGTCAATAGTTGTTGTTCACTTTGCCAGTGTTCCGAATGTAATACGATATCTGCGTCAATTGATTTTAGAATTACTTCCAAATGGGCTATTTTATTGCTAACGCATTGTATATTCTGGTGCAAAATTGTTATGTGTTTTATTTTATTTCGTCCTTTTTCATCAAGCGGAACAAAAAAGGATTTACACAAACATTCAGAGGCCACATTTGAGGATTTGTAATATTGTCCTTATGTGTCAAAGGCACAGATATTTTGAATGATGAGTACTCATCTGGACGCTTGGATACCATTTTGCTGCATTTAGTACTAAAGATATTATTTTCTTCAAGATATTTAGTTAAATCTTCTTCCGTCACAGTAGGCTCCAATTTACAGACATGAAAATGCGTATAGGTCTCTTAGTACGTTTTCTATTAATAGTAGTCCATTTGTCTTTTTCTGTTTGTGATTCGATATCTATCGCAATTTCTTTGCCAGTCACGTCTTTAGACGTTTTTACCGGACGTGCCGATTTTACTCTTTCGGAGAATAAAGATTGTTGCACTCTTTTTTCATTTAACAATTTTTCATCTTCAGACTGAATTTGTTTGTTAAATTTTGAATTTTGTATAGTTGGTTTTGTAGTTAGTAATCGTATTAATTCAATATTTGATTGTTTCAGGTTAACAATGTCTGTTTTTAGCTCATTTATTATTAAATTCAAATGGTTAACTTCTTTTTGCATTATATTTTGAATAATAACGGCAAATTCCTCACTCCTCAAAAAAGAAATGGGGTCCTTAATCTTCTCAATACCCGATCTCAAGTCCGGCATTTTAAATGCGAGGTTTCTTTTAACACAAATTTTGAAATATAAGAAATTCCAGATTTATGAGACAGCTATTCACACACGTCTGCACTGCACAACGTCTATTACTACGAATACATTAGATTAGCAATGTTACGACGAGAAAAAGCAGAAGTCAGCAACGAAAAACAATTCTGACAGATAACAACATCTTTCCGATTGACTTTTAGAAAATTGAGACAAAAAAGTTAAAACATCGTGAAAGTCACCAGTGCAAATATATAAAAAACATTTCAAGTGAACTATAAATGATATCCAACGATTGTTAACGATATTTAAATAGTCACAAAATTTTAAGAAACATTTGAAGAAATTTAATTGAAGAAAACCATCAGAGGGCTTCCAAATAAGGGGACTTTACGAAACAGAGGGAAGAAGGAATAAAAAAATAAGAGGATTTCACGAAGTAGAGGAAAAAGGAATCAGGAACCAGTAGGATTTTACACACACACACACACATATAAAAAACACGCCACAATATAACTGTAAGTAATTTTAATTAGATTAAATTCATTTTTTTCTTTGTAAGTAAATATCTATTTATCACCTCAAATTTTATTTTATTTATACTTTTATTTAGTATTTTTTTCATTATTAATGTTAATGCTATAAAGTTACGAACAGAAGTAAACTATCTATCTAGTGAACGGACATCTCTATTATCCTGACAAAGTTCTTGAAACCAAACTCCGGCCTATATTTTTATATGCAAATAATATTCCTTTAAAAAGATGCTCTAATAAACGGACACGCACATTACTTTTCTGCATGAAACGAACAAAAATATCTAATAAGAGGAGGGGTATCTCCAATACCCGGACGAATACATAGACAAAATAGAATAGACAAAATAAAATAGATTCAATGATATACCCCTTCTACGCATTGCGGCCGGCAATTATAAACGTTGTTTATTTGTTCTTAGTTGCTGAGGTTACTGTATGTATCGTATATAAAAATGGCTCTAAAGAAAAGACTACTTACATTAAAAGGAAAAATGGAAAAAAAAGATTTAATATTGGAAAAATAGAAGCAGCCGAAATAGGAAAAAAATAAAGAAGATATCCGAAAGACAATCTGGAATTAACATAAACTATTAAAAATTAATATAAAGAAAGAGCTTTTTGAGTGCGGAAGGCTCAAAGATTGACAAAGCCTGTTTTGAATGGACTGTAAAAGCCATAAGTCAAAACATTCCTATACACGTTGGTTCAGATACGAACGCGGGATTTTTCTGTATTCTCAGATTATGTTAGAAAGTACAGTTTCTTATATTCATTTTATTCCTGCTATGCGATGTAGGAGAACGAAAAAATAATTCTAAGTAGACAAATAAACAACGATTCTTATAAAACTAAACTAAAGAAAAATAAATTCGATAATTATACAAAATAAATTGAAATTCAAACAATGTTACTTTGCGTTTCAAAATACGTTTCACAGTACTTCTACTAACACCGATTTCGTCTACAATTTGCCAGCTAGAGCACTTCTCACTTCTCTTTCCTCTCGCTCGGGTTGCGTTAGAGGGGTTTGAGGCTGTTCGTCTATTTGTTGGCATCTACGCAGCCAAGTTTCCCAAACGCTTTGACTATCCTTCCAATCGTCGAATGCAAAGGAATAGGACGATGCACGTACTCTACGGCAAATAGATCGGCCGTGTTTTGGTAGGAACTATCGGCAAAATACCATTTAATGATCTGTATCTTCTCTGCGGTTGTAAAACTAACATAGTGTATCCGAAATCCACGATCACTTGTTAGAACCTTACCAGTACACAGACCAACAAAGAGTGCGCGAGATAGGCTTTTCAGAGCTACGACAGCTGCGCGCGGCGAGGCTGACCGGCGGGGATAAATGCAAGGATGCGACTACGTACAATATATCTCGTACCCCGGTGAGGTCTGAGCCAACGTGTATTAGGGCCGTTGGTAAAAGGCAAAGCTAAGGAAACAGCAAAAGTAACGTGTGGGGCATAATGTCAGTGCATCTCCGGTGAAGCAACTGACGTTATTCAAGAAGACGTTGGTCAATTTATAAAAAAACTTCTGGCCATGTTGCCTGGTTACCAGCCAGAGGACATCTTCAACGCAAATAAAAGTTGACTTTTCTTCCGCCCGTTATCGGACAAAATCTTATCGCTAAAAGCAAAAAAGTGTACAGGTGGTAAAGGAAAGATTGTCGATTATATTTTGTGTAAATATGGTGGATCGAAAAAAAGATTTGTTTGTTGCAAAATGGCTCATTGGCATCCACGGGCATTAAAAAATATTGCATCCAAAGATTTACCAACCACGTGGTGGAAATCAAACAGAAAGGCATGGATGCTACGTGACATTATAACCGAGTGATTAATTGAGTTAGACAAAAAGATGGGTAATAGAAAAAGAACAAAATATTTCCTTGATAACGCCGGACCACATCCTCAAATTTAACTTAAAGAATACAAAAATTACTTTTTGCCTCCAAATGCAACTTCAATATGTCAGAGGTTGAACCAGGGTGTCGTACGTAATTGCAAATTTTATTACCGTGACATAATCTTGAAGCGCATTTTATCAAAAATGGTGTTCAATCAGTGCCCAAATTCCTAAAATCTATTGGTGTGTTAGATGGTTTGTGCTTCATTCAGTCCTGATACAATTAAGAACTACTTTGCAAAGGTAGGTGCAAAGGTCAAATCAGTTCACTTGAATACGATCCGGAAGATAAGCTTCCACTGTCTACGCTAGTCGATCTATTTAAATGTGGCAAAGGATTAGGAGCAGAAGATTCAAAAAGAATGGAAGAGTTTTTAGCTGTACACAAAAACGTCTAGACAGAAGATGACAATGGCAATATTGACGTTTTTGAATTTGACACAGAAAAAGATTTTTTTTAGAATGAATCAGGAGATGACCCTCATATATTAGAACAGGATTCTAATTCCATAACTTCCTACAATGGAGCCTGGGACATTATTTCCAAAGTAAAATAATTTACTGAGAACGATTTTACTGCGTTTCATCATGTTAAACAACTTGAGACATATTTTGAACGTTATATCATCTTGCATCAAAACGCTATATTACATCAATCAAACATTTTAGATATTGTTCAAATAAATATTAACAAATATTGTTATTGTACCAGTATTTGTTTCTTGAAATAAGTGGATATAAAAAATTGACAAAAATAATTAAATACGAGGGTAAGTCAAATATTATCCACACTTTCGCCATAACAAGCTTTGAAGGTTATCGTAGTGACGGCCGCTTGCACATGCGTTGAGTTGACGTCTCTGTGGTCATGTGTGCGGAATTTAATCACGATCGCGTCATTTTTCTGCTAGCTACAACAGCATAAGTATGTCAGCTCCGCTATTAGTTTGCACCAAAGAGGAACAACGAGCAGTGATCCGATTTTTGTGGTCAGAGGGTGTGAAAGGTGCTGAAATTCACCGGAGACTTTTGTCACAATACGGGGACAGTGCTTTATCTCGTAAAAGCGTTTTTTGTGGATCGAAATGTTTCAAAGTGACCGCACGAGCAACGACACAAAAAGAAGGAGCTGGACGGCCGTCAACCTCGACCACCGACGACAACATTCAGCAAGCTCGAGAGATGGTTACAGCAAATAAGCGAGTTACCGTAGGTAAGGTTGCATCTTATTTAAACATCAGTCACGGTTCTGCCTAACAAATTATGAAATTATGAACTCAAATTTCGTAAAGTGTGTGCGCGATGGGTACCACGAATGCTTACCGCAGAAAACAAAACCAAACGTTCGGATATCTGCCAACGCTTACTGGATCGCTTCAACGCGGATGGCGACGCAACCTCACCTATGGTAACTCGCCTACTTGCTGTAACCATCTCTCGAGCTTGCTGAATGTTGTCTTCGGTGGTCGAGGTTGACGGCCGTCCAGCTCCCTCTTTTTGTGTTACGCTCGTGCGGCCACTTTGAAACATTTCGATTCACAAAAAGACGCTTTTACGAGATAAAGCACTATCCCCGTATTATGACAAAAGTCTCCGTTAAATTTCAGCACCTTTCACACCCTCTGACCCCAAAAATCGGATCACTGCTCGTTGTTCCTCTTTGGTGCAAACTAATAGCGGAGCTGACATGCTTATGCTGTTGTAGCTAGCAGACAAATGACGCGATCGTGATTAAATTCCGCACACGTGACCACAGAGGCGTCAACTCAACGCATGCGCAAGCGGCCGCCACTACGATAACCTTCAAAGTTTGTTATGGCGAAAGTGTAGATAATATTTGACTTACCCACGTAGAATGCTTTAATTTTAATAGTGCATTTTAAACAGATATCTCTGATAACCGGACAGAAGTCGTGGAACCATTGGCGTCCGTATCTGGGAGTATTTACTGCATACTCTAAATCCATCGAAATTTATCAATATGTGACTGACATTTATCAATAGAGTTACAAGATATATTATTGGATGTTTATACTATTCAATATATACTTATATCTCTTAGGTAGACATAACTGGGGGTACTGGTACAAGTAGTACTTAAGTAACTAATCATTTACGATTTCTGAATATTACATGCAACCCTTGAAAATATTTTGAAAAGATTTTCGAAAGTGCAAAAATTATTATATATTAGTTGGATTTAATATAATTAGATAATCTGTTTAGTGCGCCTACGGAAGAATAATGCTAAATCGAAAAAAAGATTATTTTAAGAGATGTTCAAATACACGACCATTCACTTCTGAACACTTCTGGTTCGGAAACAAGTAGTATATAGTTTTGTTGTGAATACAATTATTATTAAACGTAATCAAATTCAATAATTGTTCCAATATTTCTGTTATGGTACACTAATAAAATAAATATTGACAATATTTCAATTTCAAAAACCGTTATAGCGAGAAAATTATAGATTTTAGACCAATAATATATTAATAATTTTTTGTCTAAAATTTTTCCAAAAACTCAAAACTAAAACTACAGCGTGCTCTATGAAAAAAAATATTTTTTAACGAAAATTATTTACTTATACCAACACACAATATTACACGCACTTCATTAGGAATATCGAACCACATAAACGTACGCCCGCGTTTATGTGGTTTGGCCTTTTTATACCAAAAATCATATTTGTCTAGTGTGAATTTTTGGAGAAATAAGGATTTCTATAAATCTCAAACTTTTCAAAAAAACCCTAATAGTGCTGAAACACTAAAGTTTAGGGCAATAGTACCTTATTACATTTTGCATCACAATTTAACGAGGATCTCGAAAATGCAATAATATACAGCATGTTCAATTAAAAATAATAATAGTTTGGGGAAGTACAAACTTATGAGTAACGCTGGCCACGAGCGGTACCGCGCATCGGCGTAGAATCAGTTCGAACCGAGAGGAACGGTAGTATTACTTCGTCTGCGGAGCAGTACGGACATTTTCGCTGCCGGTCATTTGAGCAATTGTTTATCTGTCCTAGAAAAATTATGATTTCGTCAGCAAAACGACTGCGGTCGGACAAACTTCGAAAATTTATTACAGAAATTCCAGACTTAATATATGAAGGTGCTAAAATTAAATGTGTAATCTGTAAAATCCCGTTAATGTGTTGGTCCAGACAACATTGTCTACGACACGTAAATAGTGAAAAGCATGTCTCAAAAAGAAATTGCGCACGAGACAATGAAAAATTTATATTTAATTTATGCGTTACGTTTATCGCATGTAATATACCGTTTAATTTACTAGACAAGGAACCATTTATCTGCTTTTGGAATGACTATTCGGAGTGCAAATTACCAGGTCGAACATCGTTACGAAGAATTGTGCCATCTGCGCGCGAACATATTGAACAAAAAATAAAATCGGAGTTGAAAGATCAAAAATTGTGGTTATGTGTCGACGAAACAACAGATCGGAAGAAACATTCTGTTCTTAATGTAATGGCACGCAAATTGGAACCTCATCAATCGCACCTTCAATTCTATTAGTCCCCAAACGAATACAACAGTGTACTGCCGAAGTAATTTCAAAGTTAGTGTTAAATACATTGGACAAGTTTGAACTTTCAACAAACCAACTCTTGATGTTAGTGAGTGATGGTGCTGCAAACATGCTTTCTGTAGGCCGGTCTCTTAAAAAGCATTCTGCTAATTTGTTACACATTACGTGTAAAATTCATGCTCTCAATCTTGTGGCGGATAGTATCAGAAAATGTTATCCTGAGGTAGACGCTTTAATAGCGCATACCAAAGCAGTATTTGTCAAATCACCGAAACGTATTCGTGAATTTCACAGACTGTGCCCCCGTATACCAGAGCCACCAGAACCTATTCTAACTCGTTGGAGAACATGGTTGCAGGCCGCGTTTTATTATCATAAATATTTTGACAATATTAAGAACGTGGTTTTACAATTCGATACAAAGGAAGCTGCCGCTATTCAGAAAAGCCAGTCGAAATTTCAAGATAGTCAGGTTAAAATGGATTTAAAAATCATTCACGACAATTACTTCGGGCTAGCAGATGCAGTAGAAAAATTACAAAATCCTGCGGTGCCCCTAGAAGAATCTCTACAAATAGTGCAACATGTTCACGCACAGCTATGCGCGATTGAAGACGCAAAAAATGTTTCTGTTCTAGAAAAATTTGAAAGTGTTTTTGAGAAAAATTCTGATTTTGGCACATTAAGACACATTTGTGAAGGTGCGTCAACAGAATCGTTAAGTTATTTGAAAGATTATTTTACTTACGCAAATATTACGTCACTAGATGTAGAACGTTCGTTCTCTGCATATAAACGCATTTTTTCCTCATGCCGTACTAGTTTTGCCGAAACAACAGTTGAAACATATCTAATGTTGCAGATATTTAACAAACATTATTCACTTTGTGATTTCACGGAGGCCTCTTAAAATGGTAAGTGTTTGAGCACGTGTTATTTAATTTTTATTTAAAAGATGAGCGAAATTATTTGCGGCAGCAAACATCTTTATTAGCAGAATAACTCTAGTGGAACGCGAGGCCTGGTCGACTCTACGCTACCGCGCGGTACCGCTCGTAGCCAGCTTTACTTATGAGGCACCTGTACGTTTCAATATAATTTTAAAACATGTTCACAATCAAACCCCATAACAAGAAAAGCCCGTTTTGTAAAACCTCCATTAACAAAGGCACAATCTTTCGAGCTCGCAAAGATAACCCCCTGTATATATCAATTAGATACTCATATTTGTTTCATCGCGGTATTTTTCAAAAAAAAAGGAATAGTTTACTGTTGTACTTACCGCTACCTGTTATAGTATATGGCGTTCCTCGAAACAAATATCCTCTTCTATATCTCTGAACGTAAATTTTATGGTACACAATATCGCCCGGGGTTAATTTAAGTGAATTGTGGTTAAACGTCCATCTTCCATCCACCTGTCTAACAACATATTGCGTATAATCTGGATCTGATTCACTTAAATCTCTATTAACGCTAACGTAGAATATCACCAGATTTATTCCACTGTCATCCGGTATACTAACTTCTAAACCTCGCGGCTTATAAACAGTTAATGTAGGTTTGGGTATTCGATATTGACTACACAAGTTGGCCTTGGAGTAAGAAGCGAAGTATAGGAGACAAAGAACCCACTTTAACATCTTGCTCGGATGTACCGATTTAACTAGCAGCCGATGAGAAATGCAAGCGTATTAATGCTTTTACTATAAGAAAGAATTATCTTGAACTCCAATCTGCCTTATACTATAAACCAAGTATTATCGCCTTTATACCAATTGTCTACTTGGGCATGTGTATTAGCTTGCAGTCGGAATGTAGGTAGGTTATGTTATATATCTTGGTAACTTCTCTAGCTTATCGTTTGGCCTAACGCGCTGTGGGGTAACGGTAAATACCGATTTATTGAGGTCTTATCTGCGGGATTTCCAACAGATTCTGACCTATTTAACAATGATAAGCTCTCCGGATATTCCGAGGAAGCTGTCTGTTATTTAATCTATCTGACGTATTTCGTATATGATCGTAAACGTTGGAATTACATCGTCACCACTAATACACACATCCGTAAGTATTGATTCTCTGATTGATGATTAATCTTCTATTCATAAAATCGTCAAAAAATCGTCATTCAATAAAATTAATCAGACGTTTTAATTCGTTCTACGTTATAAGCATACCGACCGAATAATCTGGGAGGCAAAGACCGTTTTTAATAACCAAAAGCACTATAACTAATTTTTTCCGTTTGATTTGGTATTACACGTAAGTAAAATTAATTAATAAATTTGAGTAAAAAACTTAAAAATTAAATAAATAGATAAAATAGGTAAAATGTACAAAATGAAAGTAAACAACAAAGACAATGTATAAACAATTAAACAGGGACTAAATAAAATAAAGAACAAAACTAATAAACAATAAACAGGAGTCTCGTCTTCTACCAGCAATATATATAGTACTCTTTTTCCAGTAGTATTGCTCGGGTTGTCGTAGCAAATTTGCTAGCATCCAGCTGTTTAAGTTGTTGTGGCAAATGGTTATACAACTTGATACCCCAGTAGGCCCAGTAGGGTTTGGCCTACAAAGAAAAGAAAAAAACCAATACATATATTTATATATATACAAAAACAAAATAGTGCGTCAAATTCAGGTTGATATGTTCTAGGTAGGTTGCTGCTAAAGTTGTAGCAGAGTTCCATTGGTAGTTAGTCACTGTTTACAAAGTAGTAAATCCGTGGCTTGTTTCTTGATGAGCGACGAAGGCGACGAAAACCTGCATCCGGAACCCAGTATATAACTATTCAGTAATTTACTGACGTTATAACTAAAACTTCGCTTGAAAATTTCCATTCTGTGTTTATGGGTCTGTAATTGATTGACCTCTTAATATAATAAACACAACATTATTAAACAATAATATATTTGAATGTCTTATTATACATCAAGTCAACTCTACAGTGTTACCAACTAATATCTCTATATATTGCATACACTACATCTACTCTTTTCTTTTTTTTTTTGCCAAAATATGAATACTAGTTTGTGAGTACAAAGTCTGTAAATTTGGTTGGTGGTTTTCTTTCTCTGCTCGGGCGAGTCTCTGGTACTCCAGGCGCTTCGTCTCTGCGTTCTTCTGACGTCTCTTCTGCTCTTTCTCTTAACGGTTTTACAAATGTTGAATTCCGACGTTTTTCGGTTCCATCTTCAGATTGCACTGTAACCTGGTTTCCATATTTTCCCGTTACTATGTAGTACTTATTTTCGAACGTCGTTGATAATTTATCTCGTACCTGTTGTTTTAAAAGTATTTTATCTCCTATCCGTACTGGACTGTCAATTACATATCTTCTATTGTCTGCATATTCCTTGCCCAACATTTTCTTTTCCCAATCCCTCTCTCTAATCTCTTCATCATATTTAACTTTATACTCTTGGTCTAAGGTTTCATTGAAAATTGGTAATTTGCATCTTATATTTCTACCAAACATAAGTTCTGTTGGTGTTTTCCCTGTAATGGAATGTGGTGTACTGCGGTACATCAAAAGAAAATCCAAAATATCCTTTTTCCAATCTTTTCCCAATGCCTGCGCTATTTTAATGCGTTTAAGTAGTGTGCGATTCTGTCTCTCCACTTCACCGTTAGCTTGCGGACAAAATGGTGTAGTGCGTTTATGCTGTATATTATAGTCCATGCAAAATTTAGAAAATTCCTCGCTTCTGAACTGAGGACCGTTATCAGTTGTTAAAGATCGCGGTATGCCAAATCGACAATACATCTTCAAAAGTCTGTTTATTGTTTCAGAAGTATTTATATTTCTCATGATTTCTATTTCAAAATATCTGCTATAATAGTCAATAACAAATAGAATATAGTCACCTGATGGAAGTGGCCCCATAAAATCTGCAGCTAGGTCTTGCCACGGTTGATCGGGTCGTGTTCTACATAAAGGTTCTGGATACAATGGTGCGCTTACCAATTGACATCCACGGCAAGTTTTCACCGTCTTTTCTGCATCAGTATCTATTCCTGGCCACCATACTTTTGCTCGTAACCTCTGTTTCATCGCCACAATTCCAGGATGACCCTCGCGTGCTAAGTGTAATATTCTTCCCCTTAATGATGTTGGTATTATCAATCTTGTTCCCCGTAAAACAATTGAATTTATTACACATAATTCTTCCTTGATAAATTTAAATTGTTTTAGACGTTCATTATGCCAATCTTGGTTGTTAATCGCACTTCGTAAGTATGAAATTTCCGGATCAGTTTCAGATGTTTCTCTAATTTCATCCAATGTCATTGTTCTTGGTACATCTTCTTCTGTTATTCTTCTAATATAAGTTTCTGTTATTTCATCAAACGTCTTTTCTTCAGTTTCCGATAATCTTGATAGTACATCAGCTATGTTATTCTTACCCATGATGTATTTTACATTATGCATATACCCTTGTAAACGTAGTACCCATCTTTCAATTCTCAAACTAGGTTTAGAATGTGGTGAGAAGATGAATTCTAAGGGTTTGTGGTCTGTTATTAATGTAAATCCCTTACCGTATAAATAAGTATGAAATCTTTCACATGCCCATACTAGACCCAACGCTTCTTTCTCCGTCTGTGAATATCTTTTCTCAACTGCAGTTAAACTTTTACTTGCATATTCGATGACTCTATTAGATCCATTGTGTTTTTGAATTAGTACGGCGCCTAATCCAACTGGACTCGCATCTGCCATTACGTATGTTTCTGCCTTAGGATCGTAGTAAGCTAATGTTGCGGGATCAATTAAACAACTTTTTATTTCTTCAAATGCGGACTCATGCTCACTTTGCCAAATAAATTGTTTCTTTCGTATTATTTCTCTCAAAGGTTCAGTTATTGTTGACAGTTGTGGTATATATCGTGGTATAAAATTAGTTAGTCCAAGTAAGCTTCTAATTTCTTCTACACTTTTGGGTTTCCGAAAGTTCTGTATTGCTTTTACTTTTCTATTATCTACTTCAATTCCATTACTTGTTAAAGTATGTCCCAAAAATTTAATTCTATCCACTGCAAAAATACATTTCTCTTTGTTCAGTTTTAACCCCTTTTCTCTTAATAAATCTATGACTTTCTTTACTCTTTTGTCATATTCTTCTTTATTTTTTCCATAAATAATGATATCATCTATATAGGCAGCTGTACCATCACAATCATGTAGAAGTTGGCTTATAATCTTTTGATATAACTCTGGAGCATTTGATATGCCAAACATTAATCTTTTAACCAAAAAATAAATGCTAATATAGCTCATGGTATTGGTGGAATCATTCCCGGCAAAAACAAAGTAGCAGAGAAAATAGCGCTAACACATGGACATGTTTCTGCCTACTCGGCGTCATCAGCATGGTTCTGAGCACTATCTACTGCCGCTATCGTTGAGTTTGCCTCTCAGTTTATATTGCTAATCTCCAAAGCAGCACTGAATATGTCTCTCGGCGACACCTAATGCCAACAAACCAGAACCATGCTGATGACGCCGAGTAGGCAGAAACATGTCCATGTGTTAGCGCTATTTTCTCTGCTACATTGTTTTTGCCGGGAATGATTCCACCAATACCATGAGCTATATTAGCATTTATTTCTTGGTTATTGTATTAGGCATTCTTTCCACGTGTATTTCTATACATCATGGTAAGCCTGAGGAATCATTTGCACGTTTAGATGTCGCTGTGCCTAGGCACAACGCCCCCTTGCGTTTGGCAGCCCAAGAGCTGCCCGATAGGTGGTGGACATCTACACTCCGGTTTGTCTTGCTACCCTTTGGGACGGCGTGACTGTGTTTGTTGGCGATAGGTGTCGCCGAGAGACATATTCAGTGCTGCTTTGGAGATTAGCAATATAAACTGAGAGGCAAACTCAACGATAGCGGCAGTAGATAGTGCTCAGAACCATGCTGATGACGCCGAGTAGGCAGAAACATGTCCATGTGTTAGCGCTGTTTTCTCTGCTACATTGTTTTTGCCGGGAATGATTCCACCAATACCATGAGCTATATTAGCATTTATTTTTTGGTTATTGTATTAGGCATTCCACGTGTATTTCTATTAATCTTTTATATCAGAAAAGCCCTTTATGTGTTTGAAAAGTAGTCAAATGTCTTGAATTTGGATGTAACTCAATTTGATGGAATGCCCATTTAATATCTAGTAACTTTACTGTCATTTAGATCTACTATTAAATCTTGTATAGTCGGTATAGGAAATCTTTCTCTTATAACAGCGCCATTAACTCGTCTCATATAAACACATACACGAATATCTCCATTTCCTTTAGGCACAACAACTAGTGGTGAACACCATGTCGTTGGTCCATCAACCTTTTCTATAATATCTAATTCTTCCATTTCTTTTAATTTTTGTTCTAAAGGTTTCTGCAAACTAAGTGGAATTCTCTTACTTGGCTGTATTATAGGTGTAACATTATTTTTTATATGTATCTCTAATTGGAAGTCTTTCAATTTTCCTAAGCCATCAAATACCTCATTGACTTTTATTTGATTGATATTTTCCCCTAGCTTCAAAATACCTAAGCTTATTGCAGTTTGTTTGCTAAGTAATGATACTCCCTCACCCTCAATTACATGAAATTCAGCCTGCACCTTTCTACTAGTTTCAGTTTGTACTGTTGCAGTAAATTTACCTTTTACTTGGATTGAACTGTCTGTACCATAAGGTTTTAGTAAAGTGCTACTTTTCTCACTTGTACATTTAATTTTATTTTCCTTTAAGTACGACCATGTCTTTGAATCTTCCACGTTACATGTGGACCCTGAATCTATTAAGACTCCTAATCTTACTCCACCTACTTTTACATAAATGTCTATCTCTGGCTTACATAATCTATTTATACTTAAAGTAAATGCATACCTGTTCTCATAATCATCTTCGGTTTCATTAGTCTCATCTGTTACTTGTCTCACTTTAGTACCTTTCTCTTTTCCTTTCCTATTCTTTTGATTGTTTGTTCCTTTTCTATTTTCAGCCTTTGTCCTGCATTGCTTCTTGAAATGTCCCTCTATATTGCATTTATGTCAAATTTGATTTCGAGCTGGACAAGCTTTATCGTAGCTCTTGTGATTAGTACTTCCACATCGGTAACATCCTTGTTGTTTCTTTTCTATTTTGTTTACACAATGAGATTTGTTTTCCATTTTGTTTGCTTGTTCATTTGAGGCTTCAAATATTCTGCTTATTTCCAACATATTGTCTAATGTCAATTTATTCCCTTTTTCTAAAAATTTTCTCCTTATTTCCGATGATTTACATTTCTCTACTACCTGGTCTCTTATGTGTTCGGTTTCCTTTTCACCATATTTACAATATCCAGCTTGTAATTTTAATCGAACAACGTATTGAGCTATTGTTTCATCATTGTTTTGTTGCATATTCCTGAAAACATGTCGTTCATATAGGGTATTTATCTCGGGTGTAAAATGTTTTGTTAAAATCTCCAATGCTAAACCATATTCATCAATTGTTGCATCTGTCGATGTGGTATTTTGTTGTTTTTCCAATGTAAAATATATATCTTGTACATCTAACCTAGCACAATGAAGCAGCATCGCCTTTTTCCTTTTCTTGTCAGTAATTCCTTTTGCTTCAACATATATTTCAAAAGATCTTACCCATTTTGTCCATCTCGTTGCAATTTCAGCTGTAGAGCCTGAACAATTAAATTTTTCTCTCTTGATTTTCCATGTTTTTTCTTAATAAGTCCAATTCCCAACTTATTTCACTTTTTATTTATTTTTCACTCGTCGCCAATTGTAATTGATTGACCTCTTAATATAATAAACACAACATTATTAAACAATAATATATTTGAATGTCTTATTATACATCAAGTCAACTCTACAGTGTTACCAACTTATATCTCTATATATTGCATACACTAAGGGTGTCTACTTGGTGTCTGAAGCGAACTTTGTTATATAGATAACGTGACTTCTTTAGCTTAACCACACTTGTAAAAAAACAGTACACTGTGCAAATTGCGTCGGTTTTGCGTATTTAGTGTCTTGGAAGATAGCTTGGAGCTAACACCGCGTCTACCGCGCATTCCATAAGGCAAACGTATACAGGAGTTTTGCACCATTTGAATTCTTTTTGCATCTGCTTAAGTAATGCAGAAGTTGTAGATACTGTCGCAAAAAGTAAAATTAGACAAAACGAGTGTGTCGCAAAGTAGACGCCTTGTGATCTATGTAAAAAGATAGATTTATGGGGGAGGTATCGATTTCTTAGTAAGATGCGAAATATTTTCATGAAAGCGGATGTTATTGTCTAAATATAATCCTAAATTTTTGAAGTAATTTGATGGAATGAGAGACTCGTTCTTAACATATCAATGTAGGTTAGAGGCACAGTATTCTCGGGCTCTTTTTGATCCAAATAGTATCATTTGCGACTTTGCAGGATTCACTTGCAGCTGGAGTGCGTCTGCGTATACACGGAGCTGTGACAGAGCCTCTTCAATTTTCGATTTGTCATCTAATAATTAAGATGGCAGAAACGAAAGATAGAGTTGAGTATCATCAGTGTGGAGATGGTATTTGCAGTGTTTAAGAACTGAAGGTAGTCTGGAAGTGTAAATACTAAAAAAACAAAGGACTTAAACTAGCACCCTGTGGTACTCCGCTGGATACGACAATTGGATCCGAATATGTGCCATCAACAACAACATGTTGTATCCTCTCTCCAAGATAAGCTTTGAAAAATCATACAGCTGAATAGGACATACCGGAACACTTCAGGATTGATAACATGGAGGCATGGTGAATTGTATCGAAAGCACGAGTAAAATCAAGTAGAATCAACACCGTAAGATTACCGTTATCAGTCTCTCTAAGGATGTCATCGATGATATGACTAAGATTAAAATGGTCGCAAAACCTCAAAATCAGCAACAAATTTATCAAGTTGAATAGCGATGCACTTCTCAAATATTTTTGCTAAAGTGAGTATATCGTGAGTATAGCGTAAATCTTTATAATCATGTACATTTTTGCTCTTAGGAATAGGTGTGATCAAAGCTGATTTCCAGATGCTAGGAAAAACAGATTGATCGAGACAGAAATTTAAAATATGGAGTATATAGTCGCTCAGATAAGGCAAACAAATTTTCCACATACGAAGACTGATGTTGTCTATACCGGTAGCGTTGGTTTTAATTTTACTCATCGCGGTGTAAATATCAAGCAAGCACAGATCTTTAAATTTAAACTTTCGATGATCTTGTTCGTGGTAATGTGTGCACTGCACAGGCCGCAATAACAGAGAAGTAACAGGTGACGAAAAGAATTGATTGATATTATTGACATTTTGTAAATGAACGGCAAGAGGAGGACGTTAAGTACGACCAAGGTTGAGATTATACAGTTCCTTCCATAATTTATTTTTATTGTTAGCATTTATACGGCATCTATAGTTGTAATAAGCTTGCTTCTCTCGTTTGTAAGCTCTGTTCGTTTCATTGCGTAACATTTTATAGAATTGGTGGTGAATAGGATTTTTAGATTTATTAAATCTTCGTAGAGCATCATTTCTAGCTTTAATCATTAGTTTTAAGTTATAAGTAAGCCATGGAGAGGCAGGTTTAGAGGTTGAAATGGTTTTAATCGGAGCGTGTTTATTAAATAGGGATATAATGTTAGAATTCAGAATCGATAACTTCAAATTTACATCATCAAAATCATAAATAAAGTACCAAGGGATTTCATACAAATCTAGAATGGAATGTTGCAGATCAAAGTGTTTATACGAGCGAATTTTGAATTCGGACCTGATTTTGCGTTTAACATCAGTTTTCAACGAAAGAAATGTAGCATAATGATCAGAAAAGACAGTGTGAATAACATCATGTTTGCGTATTATAATATCTAAACTGGTAATTATGAGGTCAATCAGAGTTGAAGTAGCTGGTCAGGTAGGCTGGTCAATAATTTGTATAACATTGTATGATTCTAGTAAGTCCAGCAATTTTATAGTTTTGTGGTCGTTAAGATTAGACACATCAATATTGAAGTCCCCTAGACAGAAAAAGTGATCAACAGGAAGGGATAACTCGGATAGACTCTCCTCGAATTCGCTAAGGAATAGAGAAAAATTACTACTGGGTGGCCTATAATATACACTTATACAGAAACTTTCTCTGCCAAGGGTAAATTTATAAGACAAATATTCTAGAAAACTTTGCGAATAGGGTTCCTCTTCATTTAACTCGATCCAAGACTTGCAGTAAAATGCAACTCCTTCCCCCCTAGTAAGCCGGTCATTCCTTTATAGCTTATAATTATCAATGTTAAAAGTGGTAGAAGGTAAGGCATGCGAGAGCCAGGTCTCTGAAAGGGCGAGAATATCAAAATTTTCTTGCAAGAGAAAATCCTTTAGCTGATGGAAATGAGCAGGCAGAGAGTGTATGTTAATGTGACCGACTTTAAGTGTCATTTAATACGTAGTATGCAAATTGTGCAGAGATGACAACATATATACATACTGACATTAGCATGTCTTAGGTCTTCTTTTCTGCTCTGGAACGCAGGCCCATTACAACATTACAAAGTTATATGGGTAAAATAGTAGAAAAAGGTGTTTGAGAACTTGTTAGAGTATCACAGGAGGTACCAATTACCGACAAACCGGGATCTAACTGCTCTAACATCAAATCGAGTTTAGGTAAATCCTGTAACAAGTAAGTATTGTTATCAATTACTAGTTTCTGGCCCTTTATTTTAGCATTGTTATTTAGATTTCGGAATAAATAAATATTGACATAGAACTTTGAAACGATTACGATCTTCAGGAGACTGATCACGGGATATAGAGATACCGCAGCCTTTGAGTTTATAAGCATTGCTTTAGTAACAATAGTTTTTTTTAATATCATGTTACGTGTGTGGGAGGCTTCCGCAACTACACCCACCGCTACTACGCCAGCTGAAAGTCATTTGGCTTACTTGTAACACTAAATGAAACACAGAAAAGATATCAGCTTTGGTTAGATCACTAGAGTGACCAAACACGAGTTGTCAAATATTTTACAAAGGATGAGTCGGGAGGAACGGACCAAACTCCAAGAATATATTATACACATAGAAATAACGTAAGAAACTCATATGTTCTTATCCGATTTTTCATTTGTTTTCAAGTTACAAAATTTTATCTGGCGTTCTTGTAAATGGTCCAAATTTTTGCTTGTTTTTTAATTAATGCGTCTTAAATAAAATAAATATATCCTTGCATTAACATCAGTCGAATTTCAGCACAAGTTTTCGGTAAACGTGTAGTGTGGTATGGTCCATACTTATTTAACTGGCCCTTACATTTTGGAAAATTGCCTCACAGGAGAGTACTACCTAATTTTTTTACAGAATGAATTACAAGGACTACTAGAGAATGTTCCTCTAAACATCAGTATTATCAACATGGAGCGCCTGCACATTTTGCTCGTCGGGTCAAGCAACATTTGGACGATAGGTTTCCAGGGTTTTGGATTGGTCGCGATGGTTTTATTATGCCTCCAAAATCTCCAGACCTCACGCCACTAGACTATTGTTTATGGGGCTGGTTCGAAAATGAAATCTACAGGTTAAAAGTCCACACATGAAATGCACTAATTCGATGTATTAGAAGTACTGCAGCCAAAAAACATGAAACAACCAGGAGAGTAACAGGCGCTCTTCGTAGATGAAACAAAAATGTTTAGAGGTCAATGGCGGTGTTTTTGAACACTTATTACAAGAACGGTATGATTAAAAAATGTTAATGTATGAAATTTCGTTCATTTGTAATTACGCTACAGCGTGAAATGAAAATCGAATAAGAAAATATGAGTTTTTTTACATTATTTTTACATGTACAATACACTCCTGGAGTTGTTCGTTCCTCCCGTTCCACCCTGTATTATCTTATTGTATGGAAGTTGTTATTAACTCAAGATGGGAAAAACTTTTAATCCTACAAAGAAGAATACATGTATCTATGTGATTCCGAAAATATGTTTTTTGGAAAATCTAGTACAAGTTTACAAGTATAAGTTGTAGTAGATAAGTTAAGTATAAGTTAAGATTTTCAAAAAAATGAAACTCTTAAAAAAAATTATTTAGTTCACCAACAGTACAGAAGCTTAACATACGACTAACATATATTTGTCACACACTCTGTTAAAACTCAATACAATACATTTTGTTGAAGGCGTTTGATGATGCTGTCGTATTTACATTGCTACTTTCCGATGACAGTACACATCCTGACATTCCTGCTGTCGATGTGGAGAAATTTTTGTTTAGTGTTTGGCTTCCAAGAATAAGCCTGAATACTTGACGAACAAAACCAACGTAACTTCGAATAGAATTAAGTATTGCTGATTAAGCAAATGGACAAAGTAGCAATGTTACATAGCTTGTATTAAGAAGAAACCGGTTAACTGCACCTTGTTAGTCACTTTGGTGCGATTTTGACTGTAGTTGGAAGAAATACGTATCCACCAAGGTTAATCAATAAAAATGATTATACTAACTGTACCTTTTCTTTTATTACTAAAATAAACTTACCTAAGAACCATATCTACGAAGTTATCTACAAACGGATCTTTTCTTTTCTGTTTTACCTTAACTATACTAATAAAACAAATTGTCCAAAAAAACACGTTTACAAAGTACACATTTTATTCAAAATTATAGAATTCTTTAACCTCAGCAATTAAAGGGAATTGCATGTTTGTCGGTATTTTTCTGCGCTATGGCAAAGAATGTGAAATAAAAATAGAACTGACAGCATAAAATTTAATGTCCATGTTAAAAATGTATCTGAAATTGTTTGAGTGAAGCAGTTGCACCGATATGCCAGATCTCCATGAAGCACATAGTTCAATCGAAGCTTCATCAATATCTTTAACAGCTGATTTTGTTTAGAAATATTTACTATTACGCATCCAAGATAACATTTTAAATTTAGATTCTCAAAGAGAAAAAGTGCTTCAAATGAATAAATAGGGGGTAATCCAGTATACAAGTTTACAAATAGTATTTGATGGATTCAATTGAAAATGCCGCATCTAACTTCCGTTATTTGTCCGCCAATTATCGGTTCTCTTGCTTAAAGAAATATTAAAGATTTCAGGCTCTCGTTAAGCTCCCTTTGATAGGGATAACTTTTCTATTTCATCTCTAAGCCTTGATGAGATTCTACTGCCTGAGCAACTTTCAGGATAGCTCTCTGATTTACTTGTACCAATTACCTGCTCAGTTTCGTCTTCAGATATATTACTGGAAAACTCAATATCTTCGCTGCATAAACTCATATTTGATAATGTGACATGCTCATCTTCCATTTCAATCTTGCTTTCCGCTCTTCTTGCAGTTGATGTTGTAGGCTGTTGTTGATCTTCAAGCAAAGGAACATCTTTTGCTTTTCAAGATAAAGAAACACAATGTACTAATATAATTTATAAAAAATTCATATGTAACCCATTTTCCTCTTAGGCAATAAATATAGTAGGTAGATTAGCTCTATTCTGGTCAACGATATGGTAACTACAAACTAATCTTTATCGCATGACTAAAAAGAGATTCTTTAAGCCATTCGTAATAATAATTCCTGTTATAGAAAAGTTTTCGTACATATGTTATAATAAATTGAAATTAATATTTTAGAAAAATTTTTGTGATATATAAAGTCAAAGCTTCCAGTTCAATAGGTGTTATTGATCTGAAAAAAAGATATTTTTCTGACAAAGTCTACCTCAAAAAAACTAAGCTAACAATTTCTTTGTTTTTATAGACATTCTAAGGTTAAATCGACCAGAACGCAAGAAAACAGCGAACTTATAACTAGAGTTTGTTAAAACGGTGGTACCGGATGGCAGTAGCGTAGCGGCGTGGGTAGGGATAATTTTCAACTCGTTGTCGATCTCGACTGTACCGCGAGAGAGTTCAAAGCGACAGTACGTTGCACGCTGCACACCAAATAAGTACGCGCAGATGGGACGCCCAAAGGGTGTAACGTTCCCTTCGAATGTGAATAAATATCTCAAGCATTTCCCTTGATTAGAATATAGAAGTCCGCATATTTATTGCACAATATGCAATAGCGGCCATAGGTTTGAATGTAGAAAACATTGTAAAAGTAAACGTCATGTATTGAATTTAAGAAACAGTATTCCATACTGGCAATTTTTATATGATTTTATTTTTATGTTAAGTGTGTGCAACATCCCACAACATCTAGTATCTAATGAACACTTTCGTCTTTTTTGGACTAAGTACGTTCCCTCATGGAAGCTGCCAACATCTATGCAATTACGATACAATTTGCCACGTGTGCAAGGTACAGTAAAGGAATGTATAAAAGACGATTTGAGAAATAAGAAAATATGCCTATGTGTGGATGAAACAGCTGATGCTCAGAAACACGGCGTCATTCATGTTGTAGCGCGTCCTTTAAAACGTGATGGTCCACCAGCTTCATCGTTGTTATCCAGTAAAAGGATTCAGAAAACTAATGCAGAAACCGTTGTCAAGATAATAAAAGATTCGTTGAGAGAATTTTGTATCACAGGAACCCAAGCCACAATGTTCGTTACGGACGGAGTCGCAACAATGCTGAGAGTTGGTAGGATGTTGAAAATATGCTTTCCGACTCTTCTTCACATAGAAACCATTCGAAAGAAGTATCCGATGGTGGATAAGTTAATAGCATCTACCAAAAAAGTGTTCATCAAATCTTCCAAACACATCCATGTATTCAAACAATTGTGTCCGAAATTACTACCATCACCTCAGCCTGAACTTACGGTGATGATTATGTTACATACATATTTTGTTTATTAGTTGTAATTAATGACCATTCTCACGCCCTTCAATTACATAACATCAAAAGCAAGTTTTTGACATACGTATTTCTTTTACAGTATGTACTTTGATGTGACGCATATACTTAAAAATACAATGCCCACTCTCTCGATGGGTTTAACGTATTTCATATTTCTTCTGGTTGGACAAAGTAAAATAGCAATAAAACTTCCCAAATACTGTTCCCATACATATAGAGGCAAATCGTTTAGTAATTGCAAAAAATAACTTTCTTTTACAAGACCCGTGTTGTTTATTGCCAATTATTTATGTCACGAGTAACGTCTCAAATTATAATGGGCAAACCATGTTGTTTTTTCGAGAACCAACTTCGCAGGCATTTTGAAATATACACGGTGTTTCAAAAAAGTGTGGCATATCAAAGTCATGTTTTTTGCCTAAGTGGACGCCTTATACGTATATTGATTCATATACGCGAAACAATAGACCTATAGTTTTCAAGATTCCCCCCTATGAAATGGATATACTTTCAGGGCAGGTAATGATGTATCAAAAAGAATGTTTTTTCATTTTATTTTTATTTGTTCTCGTTTTCTAAGTATGTATGTACATGTGTAGTCTTCCATCTACTTATTATATCTCACTGTATACTAATCGAATTAAACTTTCCTTCACTACGTTTTACCTTTTCCTTAGGTAAGCGTCTTCGATTGTTGATGCTAAAGTTCAATATGCGGACATTACTCTCTAATGCATTGACATCGTAGAGCAGTGTCAGCATTTGTTAAATCATTCACCTTGTTTACTACGATTACATTACACCTTCCGGGCAATGAAGAAAAATTTAAAGGTTATTACGTTTAAATTTTTATTAACTAGTAGATACTAATTTTCTATTATCTAAATATCTTTAACATACTCTTACAAAGAATTTTCTAATCTAAGGCGATGTAACAACTTATTGCTTAGTTTACATTTTGTTTTTTCTTATTCTATATATCTTTTAACTCTATTCTTGTGCACTTCAACTAGTTTATTGTTTATTTTTAACGTTACATTTGGTGTGTCTTCGCGAATCACTTTATATGGTCCTTTAAATAATGCTTCAAGTTTATTATTCACATCACTTCTTAATAATACCTTATCATTATATTTGTAACTAACACTGGAGCAATTTGTGTCTAGTTTGTCTTTTCGTTTTAACTTTGATTCTATCAAATTGTTTTTTGCATCGTTCCATGCAGATTGCAGTCTAAACTTTAATTCGTTGGGATAATTTTCAAAGTTATATATTGGGTCAGTATTAGATAATATGTTATTTGGCAAATTACAAATCTTTCCAAAGACTAATTCATAAGGGGTGTACCGTGTTTCCGTATGTACAGTGTTATTAAAACAAAAACACCAATATGGTACCCACGTGTTCCATGTATATGGAAATTTGGCTGTTTGCGTTCGTAAATACGCTCCTAAATTTTTGTGTGTGTTTTCTAGTGCCCCTAAAGTTTGGTGATGATAAGCCGTACTAGATAGTTGATTAATGCCTAAAAGTTTAGATGTTTCCTTAAATACTTTTGCTAGAAACTCCGTACCCTGGTCCGTAACTATTTGTTTTGGGATCCCGAATTTTAAAATGAAGTTGTTAACAAACAATTTAGCTACGGTCATGGCTTCTTTGTCCCTAGCAGGATATGCTTCGACGAATTTGCTAAGCTCGCATTGAATAGTTAAGATATATCTGTTATCATCATCATCTTGGTTTAGAGGTCCAACTAAATCCAAATAAATCTTTTCAAATGCTGTAGACGCTGTCGTTGTGACTGATAATGGTTCTTTGTTTAATTTTGAGTGTTTATACCGTTGACAATCATCGCATTTGTTTACAAATTTAGAAATGTCGTCTTTTAAATTTTCCCAGAAATAGTATCGTTTAATAGTCGCGTACATGCGATTAATGCCAGCATGACCTCCCGTTGGAAGTATATGGAAATCGTTTAGGATCAATTGACGAGTTTGTGCGCACTCAATTTGTTTTCTCTTATGTACAATACAAATCTTTATGTTATAGTCTCGAAGCATGCAAAGCTCTTTAGACAAATGGGTAATTAAACTGTTACTGTCATTACATTTAAATATGCAAAATTGCGGAATTCCGTATTCGTAACTAATATCGCGTAAGTGCCTCAGCATTGCGTCTAGGGCAAATGCCGATCGACCACTTCGCTTAATAAACATTATTTGACGCCTTTTATCATATGCTATATTACCCTTTTTAATTACATTTCGATTGAGATTTGCTTTTATGTAACTATTACTGACTTCTCGCAGTTCCACAGAACCAACAGGCCGTTTCAGCAATTCAACAATTCCGGGGTGGCCAGTCCTTTCCTTGTCTTTATTGCTAAAACTTTCTTTCGATTCGGAACTTTTATGTAATCTTTGTTTAGTAATCGATCTAGTAATTGCAAAAACACTGTTAGACATATTCTTGAGTTCGTTTGAATCTATACTAATTCTAGATAATGCATCCGCTACCACGTTCTCCTTCCCTTTTATAAAATTGATAGTAAAATCATATTCCTCAAGAACCAATCTAAATTTTATTAATCTGGAGGACGGGTTGGTCATACCAAACAAATATACCAGTGGTCTATGGTCTGTTAAAATATGAAACTTGAGACCAAAAAGATACGGTCTGAAATGTTTGACTGCCCATACAATTGCCAACATTTCTTTCTCGATTGTAGGATAATTTGTTTCTGCCTTATTTAGTGCCCTACTAGCGTATGCTATTGGTTTTCCGTCAGCATTCGAAAGTACTGCACCAATCGCATAACCCGAAGCATCTGTTGTGAGAGTAAAATAATTGTTTGGCGAAAAATCTGGATATTGTAGAATAGGAGGGTTAATTATAGCTTGCTTAAGTTTTTCAAAAGATTTCTGACAAACATCTGTCCAATTAAATTCTACCGCTTTTCGAGATAATTTATTTAAAGGGTTCGCCATAGTTGCAAAGTTTGGGATGAATTTACGATAATAATTAACGACGGCAACAAATCGCTTGCATTCGTCTGCGTTTTTCGGAACAGGGTAATTTTGAATAGCATTGATTTTACTTTCATCAGGAGAAATGCCATGTTCTGAAATTTTATGCCCTAAGTAGACTATGTCCTTTTTTAGGAATGTGCATTTAAACGGATTTAATTTTAAGTTAACTTCTCGAAGCCTATTAAACACTTTTATCAAGTTTTGGTTATGATTTTGTAGGCTATTTCCGAAAACAATAAGGTCATCAAGATATACAAAACAAGATTCATAATTTAAGCCAGACATTGCTATAGTCATTACTCGTGAAAAAGAACTGGGGCTTGTTTTTAGTCCCATAGGTAGTCTAGTCATTTGGTATTGACCAGTATTGGTAGTAAATGCAGTATATTTCCTACATGACGGTTCTAATTCAACTTGATAATATCCTTGAGATAAATCTAAATGAGAAAAATAAATTGCGCCCCCGAGAGGATCTAAAATATCTGTTATGTTTGGCAAGGGAAAGCGGTCATCTTCAATTTTATTGTTCAGTTGTCTATAATCCAGTACAATTCTTGACTGTTTACGACCAGTGGAATCAGATTTTTTTGGTACTATTAGCAAAGGTGAGGACCAATTCGATTTGGTTTTTTCAATAATGCCGTGTTTTAACATTTTAGAGATATGTTCGTCTATTTCTGCTCTTTGGCAATGAGGTAGCCGATATGGTTTTACATATACCGGTTGTACGTTATCTTTTAAAGTAATATTTTCTTTAATAATATTTGTTATAGTTACAGGATCGTCTTCCAAAAGAAATATATCCGCGTATTTTGCACAAAGTTTATGAATGGAATTTCTTTCTTCCTTATTTAAGTGGGTTACGTTAATCAAATCTAGTAATTTATTAACTCTCTCTAACGAATTTTGGTTGCTATCGAAGTAATATAATTCAAAATTTGATAATTTAGTAGTATGAGGTTTGTAATTTCGAATTTGAATTTCTTTCTCGTTGGTATTGAGCATGCGAACAGGTACAATATGTGCTTTTGGAGTGACAATAGTACTCGCTATGAAAACGCCTTCTGCAATTTCAGTTGGCATAATAACACAGTCTTCTAAATCATCTACCCAAAAATATCTAATAACCTCACATCGTGGCGGTATGATCATAACATTATTATATTTGGACTCTAAAGGAGCTGTAATTTTGCATTCGTTATTCCAAAAAGTGAACAAGAATTTTTCAAAATCTATAACCGCATTATGACTGATAAAGAAATCTGTTCCTAATATACCATTCATTCCACCTCCAAAATCATTTACAACAAAAATTCATGTTTAATAGTATTGGCACCTAAACATAACGATAAATTAACTGAACCTATAGAAGCTGTCGAGCCTCCTATGCCATTTATAGTTAAGCGCTTTGTTTTATTTACTATCTCATTGTGATTTAAATATTCTGAAAAAATTACGCTAATGCTTGCGCCAGTGTCTAAAAGAAACAACAAGTCTATATTATTGTAGTTCATGCGTATGTAATTTGTATTATTCATACGGAAAATAACGGTTTCTACTGCGTTAGTCTCGAAAAAACTTACCGTCGTCTACAGAATTTTCAGAAGGTTCTGCAACATACCCGTTTTCACGACGCGGTGAGCGAACCTGATTACTTTGTCGAAACATTCGTCCTCTTTTCTGTGATCGAGTTCGTATTTGATTATGAGTACTTGAACGTGAGCGGTATACATTGAAATTTTCGTGGGCATTACTAGAATTAGGAAAAGTTTTAGCTTGAGCGTTTGGTGTGTATGACATCCTAGCTCGAATTGAACGATTGCGTGACGCTCTATTAAAACAACCATATGATCGACTTCGATAATTGTTATAATTTCCACGTTGGCAGTAAAAAACGTTTGCCGAAGAAGGTTTATTCCTCTCTTCGTCGATTGCTACATTAATTGCAGTTTTTAAAGACGTACAATTTCTAGATTTTAATATAGTTCGTAGTTCATGGTTTTTTATTCCATTACAAAATGCATTTATGGCTAATTTTTCGTTAACTGGACGTAGCGAATTTAAGAGATTATTGTCATCACCAGCCTGAGCTAATATTAACTCACTCAGCAGTTGCTCAATATCGCGACCGAATTCACCTACTGATTTATCAAATTGTTTCGCATTGTGTAATTGATTAGAAAGATTTGCAGCTGACTTTTTTGTAACAAAATTCTCCCGAATGTCGCTTATTAATACGTCAATTGAATCGTAATTTTTGTTAAGTCTTATTTTTGCATCCTCCGTTAAACGGGTTTTGAGTACAAAATTGATCAAATGTTTGATATCATCTGGTTTTATCAAGTCTGCATACAATTTAATGGAATCAATCATTTTTTTCGTGGTATTCTCATTTCCGTCCATAGATGGTAATAAATTAACAGCCGTCTTTAAATCAAAGGCCGCCATTTCTGTACACTTTTCTAAACGTTTTTCGAGAATATTACGAATTTCGTTTAAACTAGTTTCAATTGCTGTACTGTATGATTTTATTTCGCGAACTACATTTATGTTCTCTAAATTCTTACTAGCTTTTAATTTTAACTCGTTTAACTTAACTGAAAATATATTTAATTCTTGGAAATATTTATTAGTTAATTCTAAATTACTACATCTATCCTGGTTATCCTTAACTCTATTATTTTTAAATACCTTAATAGCCTCGTACAGTGCCTTAAAGTTCTCTATCGTTTCCATGAATAAACTTAACACTTTCCAGCATGGTATCTTCTCTTTTCTTTAGACATCTGATTTGGAACTTGTACCGATTGCCATTAGTTCCTGACTCCTGGCTAGTTCTGGGCGAATTAACTTCCTGGTGGTCTTCTTGCTGCAGCGCCAAACAAAGTATCCAATAAATCCAATTCCTAGGAGGGTGAATATTACTCCAATTACTTCCCAGAAATTGAGTTTTAATTCTTGTAGTCCGGTTGTACCACCACTGTTGCCAGCTTGTGCGATTATCACCTCTTTTTCTTCTTTAGACTGGTTTGTTCCCATTGCAAAATTGGTTCCTTACCCTTCTTCAGATTCAGTAGCACAAGTAAAAATTGTTGTCACTATCCATTCTTAACTCACATTTATAAGTCACTCTTCCTTCAGTTAGTCTTCGTATCTTGGCATCTTTGATGCCATCCTGGCAGGATCGCCATGAAATGGATATACTTTCAGGGCAGGTAATGATGTATCAAAAAGAATGTTTTTTCATTTTATTTTTATTTGTTCTTGTTTTCTAAGTATGTATGTACATGTGTAGTCTTCCATCTACTTATTATATCTCACTGTATACTAATCGAATTAAACTTTCCTTCACTACGTTTTACCTTTTCCTTAGGTAAGCGTCTTCGATTGTTGATGCTAAAGTTCAATATGCGGACATTACTCTCTAATGCATTGACATCGTAGAGCAGTGTCAGCATTTGTTAAATCATTCACCTTGTTTACTACGATTACATTACATTTTTTATCTCTCACTGTTTCCAAGATATTTAATTTTTTTCTGAAAATGTAAAATTTGTAAAAAGTAGAGTAACACTGGAATGAACTAATTTAAACAAATAAAGGATTATTTATGAATTATGATTGGTTAGCGTATTTGTTGCGCCATTCTCTAGAATTGAATATTATACTAAATGTTCAAGAAAGTACAGCACGTTATTACTAACTTCAATCATATGTAACTTCGTTTGTAGATATTACTGTAAGCTGTACTTTGTAAACAATAACTAAATTTACTTGATCTGTATTAAATAGCAATCCTCGGCAGCTTAAAACAATTAAATTAGTTTTAAAAACCCTACTTTTGCAGAAACTGGAAAATGTGTATGTTTAGATATAAAGAAGCCTAGTGGAAGTTACTCTACTTTTAATATAGAATACAAATATGTGAACAAATTGTGGATTCTCTTCAAAATTTTGGATATTTGCACGTATTTTAGAAGTAACATAGCGTAATGTCTTATAAATACAGCCTGTATAACAAAAATATACAGTTTGCATTATAACACATTTCCAATGACGCATTAAAATATTGGAGAGTTCCTGTAATAACTTTAGTTCCCTGTAGATGTAAAGAATCTTTCACAAACTTAATTAAAAATTTTCTGTGGAATTCAAAAGTAATAATATTTTATTGGTGTCAATATACACTACGTGTTTACACACACACAAATCGATACAACACAGTAATTAAGAAAATGAACAATACATAAACACATACAAAGTAAATATTTAACGTGAACACAGTGCAAAGGTGCATTTAAAGTGCTGAAAATAATCAACCTTTGTATAAAAAGCTTGGCTTAATAAGATCTTTTTTATCAAACATTTAAACGATTTAGTACTTAAGTCTTTGATATCTTGTGGAAGAGTTCTGGAAAATTTTATGCTTTAATAATAAGACATTTTTTTGTGTGGTACATTTTGAAATGCAGTATTTGTAGTGCAACAATTGATATTTTCTAACGTACATATGACATTCAAAAGTATACTGACATGGGAAAGTTAAAATCTTTAATTTTATAAATGCTTCGCGAGTCGAAAGGAAAGGACAGATCACTTAGGATGCGCACAGCTTACTTCTGTAATCCAAAAATTCTTAGACTTGAGTAGCAATGTCCCTATGAAAATGACAAATTTGTTTAACGGAATATTGTTTTACAAGTTTACTAGATACGTATTCAGTATGCGCTTCCCAGCCCAGTTTTGATCCCAGGATGAGCCCCAAGTATTTGATTGATTGTTGTCTAATGTGCCAGCGCCTCTTTTGGAAAATACAACCGTTTTAATTTTACTGTTGTTTAGAATCAGTTTGTTTAGGGAAAACCAAGAGTCCGCCGCACCACATGCCAAACTGTTCCTTTCCACAACATTTTTGCTATTCATTTTTTTACGTGGGATGTGCCCAAAAGCTGACCGGAGACAAGTGGCCCCAGGAACTTGCAGAGCTGAATCTAAATATCAATCCAAAATATATGTATAAAATATATCTCGGAAAAGAATGCATTTATCGACTGGCATTGTTTGTGATAAATCATTTATGTAAATTAAAAACATCATAGGACCCAATGTAGAGCCTTGCGGCACCCCGAATTGAACGGTAGGTAATGCCATTTATTTGTACCACTTGTTGCCTATTTGTTAAATCAGATTTAATGTATGTTATAGTTAAGTTGTCAAAATGATAAAACTTTAGTTTTTTTAGCAAGACACTGTGCTCAACACAATCGAAAGCTTTACTTACAATGCAGCAGGTAGCCGCGCAATACTCTCACTTATCAAAACAAAAAACTACAAAGTCGAGAACAGCAGATACGGCACCCTTTCCCATTCTAAAACTAAACTGACTACGACGAAAAGGCGAATTTTTTTCGAAGAAAGAAACAATTTCATTTACATTGTCTTTTTTCAACGATCGAATAACCGGCAAATTTCAATCCAGACGGGAAGCTACCAGTTTGAAAACAGATTAGTTAATTTTGTGATCGAAATTATCGGAATTACTGTTATAGTATACAGAGTATTCCATTTAAAGCAAACAAGTTAGTGCTGACTTTCGGTATAATTGGAAACAATTGATAACAAAATGTTTTAAGTAGATTGGCCATTGGTATTAACAATCTGTCAAAATTTCAAAAGTCTCTAATTCATGCCTTTCCAACTAATATACTACTAATAAACTAATAATTATGCACATCTAACTACACCAAATTATGCTTTTGCTTGATTTTATTGCCAGGAAACCGATTTATGTATATATTTCACTTTTTTATAAAAATCTTTTTCTACTCCATCAACGAGCGAAATCCTTTCGCACCTCCTTTTTTCCATTCCATTACAAGTTCCTTAGCCGATACAGTTGTACAATAGTGGTTCCTGCGGTTATGCATAAATTGCTCTCCTCTATTATATTCCCCGAATGATCGGAAGGCATTCACCTCTTCTCCCTTGTACAGTGCGACTTTATATTTTCTTCGGTGAAGAATATCACGATCATTTTTTGCACTTTCCCTCTTCTATTTTCCACGAACCACAAATATTTCATGACAAGGTCGCTGCGATCGTTTTCTTTTCAACCATTCGGAAGAGGGTCGCCTTATCTAACTGTACTGAATAGCCTGGTTTCTACGCAGAAGATAATGTGCGATGGCCATAATAGCAAAATAAAAAAATGAAAAGGAGAAATGTTGAAGAAAAGTCCATGGAAATTTCGCATGTCCTAAACATTTAGTGAACAGCCAAAGACTGGCTTTTTCTTTTCTCAAATTGCCAAAAATCCAAAGCAAAATAATAGTAGTAGTTCCACTAACAACCCACTTATTGAAATGTGCCTCTTCCAGCCTTATAAATTTGTATACATTTTTACTGGACTTCCTTTTTTTTTCAAATGAAATTACTGTCACCGCACATGTCTCATCCTTTATCTGATTAGAATATTACTCGATCATTCTTTATAAATAAATTGTTTTCCACATTCTGCTGCATTTGTCCAATGCAAAAGTTTAAATGAAATATAATTTAAAACATAATATTCATGTAAAAGATATTTATTATTCCTACCTTACAAAATTCCAATTTCTTTAACAATTTCCCTGAGATAAAACATTTCAGTACATTAGATAAGAAAGAGAAGATTCGGCAAATGATCGTTATGCGTTTTCCCTTTCCTGATACAACACAGCGTGCATTACTACATTTCTCTCTTCCTAGTTAATAGTGGTAAAGGTGTTTGAGCGTGTTGACACACAAGTTTATTGTTCTTATTAAATGTGGATAAATATATTCACACTTAACCTTAAATCCTTTGTGTTGTGCATTATAATTTTTATCTAATATCTATTTTCGGTGCTTTATATGTTTACAAATAATTAAAGCACGCAAAATAAAATTTCAATTAGTGTTCTTTTAATATTTTCCAAACATGGTTATTCCTCTAATTCATCAAATTAAACTGGAGAATGGGAATAACAAATCAATAGCAATTTCTTTTTACAGGAATATTGTGTCTCTAGTTATACTTTATTTACTAATGGGAAAACTGAAATCATTCCTTTAATGAACAAGCTTCACGATATTTAAAAACCTAATTCTTAAAGTTCTCTACAAAAGAATGTAAGTCAATTGTAAATTAATTAGATTTTTAACTTTTTTGTGGGATTCGGGAGTATTCTTTCATACACTTTCGGCAATTTTTAATGAATTTTGATATCAATAAATGGAAATTAACGAGTGTTAAAATTTAAAATGTAAACTAACCTTGATTTTTGCGAAGATGTCATCTAAACTCTAGGTTCCTTATGACATTCACAGGAAATCTGTCTGTTCTAATGTTCAACCTTTTCTTCTTCCTTGAATTTATTTTCTAATTTCAATATCGGACACTTTAAATTGGGACCGCAGTCAAAATACTAAGTTAACTCGAAGAAAGCTTAACCAGGATCGATGAATTTATTGGCGTCCCTTTTCTGCCTTATTTTAATCGCGATGGCGATTGTTTCTATCCACAGCAAATATTGATACCTACCCAAATATAATCTAACGAGGAATTTTGATGAATAAAGTTATTTTTTGTAGTAGCATGAGAGAATGAATGTACTGACGCTACTGGATGACTCAAACTAGACGACTCTGTGGTAGACAAACCCTCACGACAACCCTTAAATACGAAATTTTACTGCTATAAACGAAAATACCTTAACGTAACATATCTAATATACGAAATAATGTTAGAAATACCTTTGAACGTACCCTTCTGGTTGCTGTAGGAGAATTTTACATTAATTTTGAAGATTTACGAAATGAGGAGAATAAAAGGAAGAGTAGTTTCATCTCCGATTCACCAAGATCGTCACTGGCTGGAGTAATAAATTATTTAATACCCACACCCCAAAACCAGTCGGCCTGGAGGGAAATCGTGGCTTTCGAAAAATAGTTTTTATCCGCCAGAGGGAATTGCATATCTATCGGCTATGCTGAATACCCTATACGTTTGAGACTGACAACTTATATTTTTGAAGTAAATATTTAACATAACAGTACGTACACAAATTCGGCAGAATTTCGGCGCAACTCGTGCATATATCATAAAGAGATAGTTGCAACGTAATGCCATCGTTTGTATGATTACCATCCCACTATTCCACCGCCTTGCATCTGACCATAATTCATAATTAATGCTATTGACATTTTATGTAAAAACTCTTGCATCTCGTGAAATCTATTTCTTTTTCAATGCACAAAGTCGAAGATTCTACAATTACTTCAAACGGTTTTTTATTTACTACATAACATTGTAACATAAACAAGAAAACCGTAAATCAAAATATATCCTCGTCAGTAATTCTACACAACAGCCGAGCCCCTTTATAGAGGTAAAAATCAATTCTATAAGCGAAATATATCTTAACAATGAGGAATTCTAATATTTCGTAGGTGAAAAATATTCAAGAAGTGAAAGAATATACAAGAACTAGTAATTAAAACCATTAAGATGTACAATAAACTAAAAAATTGTGGATTTTTAATTTCATAAGGGTAAATTTTTACTAAGGATTGTTTTTTACATAGTTTTAAACTTAAAATTTCGTTTACCTCAAATTTCAGCTAATATTCAACCATTTTTACGTTATAATTACAGAAAATTACCGAATTTTTTACAGTGTACTACCCACTACAAAATATGTTTATAAAACCTTCGATGATCATATATATATCCGTCGAAATAAATTTGTTGGATTTCGGTAAAGCATTTCATTCAATTAGCGATAGTAAATTACTTAACAAAGTAAGCTGCTGTTACGTACTTGGTAACCCGTTCAATCTACTAAAATCATATCACTAGGATCCATTTTCTGACCACTTTTATTCATACTACACATTAATGGTCCTCCACATAACATCTCAGTTTCAGACGCGTGTCTCTATGACCATACGTCACTACTGGTTAATGCACGTAGCTCAAAACAGATAGTCACCAAGTCTGCTAATTCTCTTGTAGATGCAAAACAATGGTTCGCAGTAAATCCACTCATCAGTTAAATTCTAGGGACTAAAAATGGATCCTGATTCAAACCGGGTAGCTCACTTGAATGATTTGACAAACAAGCTATGGTCGGCTCTCTACACAATTCTGAGGCTGAAACAATTAACTACTGCAACAACAGCAAAATTACCATACTTTGCAATGTTTCCAAGCTGCAGAGACCGACGGATTGTTTATTCTGCAAAAGAGAGCAATTAGAAGATTATGCGACCTAACTTATAATTAATCTTGTGACTATTTTAAGAAGGAAAAAATGCTTACCCTACAATCACATATTCGTGGTTGTTATACATATGCACCATTATTTAATTTAAACGAGAACAACAACGAAGACGAAGGGAAAACCTTTTAAGAATTCCGTTCCGTAGGCTCTCTCAATCCCAACATTCTAACGATTATTGGGAACCCTTGTTATATAATCTCCCGGAAGAAATGAAGAAGTTGGCGTACAACACATTCAAGTCTAGAATGGAGAAACTTCTTGTTTTTATGTGCCTAGAAACAATAACCAAGATAATGCTGATATACAGTTCATGGTATTGATGGAATCACTTCCAGCAAAAACAATGTGAGAAGAGAAAAGCACTAACGCTTTTTGCTCCTGCTAACATTGCTATATATCTCTTAGTTTATGCCACTAATCTTCAAAAACAGCACTGAAATATTTCCTGGTGCCACCTAGTGCCAAGAGATACCGTCCTAGAAACTAGCGACAGAAACCGGAATACAAATGCCAGACTTACCCATACACTGATATAACCTTTAACGTACAACGTTCAATAAACATTTTCAAAAGATGCCGGTTAATGTAATATGCATAACTTAAAATTAAATGATTTACTTGGAAGAAACAGTTTTCTATCTGCAACAATTTACGATAAGATGGGAAAAGGTCACCAAATGGTGCTAGACAACCTCCGAATTGAGGTTAAAGAGAGAGCAGAGGATGTGGGCATCTCGAAAGAACGCGTGTATCACATATTGACTATTTGGACATGAAAAAGCTAACCGCGCGTTGGGCGGTGCGCTTGCTTACTCAAGGCCAAAAACGTAGTTCAATGAATATTTACAAAGCCCTGTTGAAGCAGTTTAAGCGAAATAAATCGGAGTTTTGGCATCGATTAATAACTTGAAACTTGGATGCATCATTGCATGCCTGAAGCCAAGGCAATATAGAAACAGTGAACTACGAGGGGTGAACCGACTCCGAAAAAGGCGAAGACTGTTCCATCGGCCAGGAAAGTGATGGACTGTTTCTTGGGATGATCGTGGAGTTGTATTCATCAACTATCTTGAAAAAGGAAAAACAGTAACGAGGGCATACTACGCATCATTACTTGACAAGGCAGAAACTGCGGGAAAATTGCCGCATTTGAGGAAAAAAAAGGTTTTGTTGCACAGCAAGAATTTACTTATTGGGGCCAGATTGACAGACCACCCACCCTATTCACCAAATCTGGCACCCAGCGCCTTTTTTCAATTTCCTAAACTCAAAATTTCGCTCGGAGAACAGAAATTTTCATCGAATAAGAAGGCCATCACATTCGTAAACGCCTATTTTGCAGAACAAGATGACAACTAGCATTTGAATGGATTAAAGAGATAGGAGCATTGCTGGAAAAAGTGTATAGACTTACAAGGAAACTATGTTGAGAAATAAAACTGAATTTAACAAAAAAATACTTGTTTCTGTGACTAGAAGCCTTTCAGACTACCCTCGTAATTTTAACAACAAGGGCAATATTAAATGTTCCATGGTAACTCTGTGTGAACTCTTTATAGTAAGAGTTGAATTAAAGATGGTCTTGACTCACAAAATTCTATATCAACGTTAATCAATGCGATCGATTTCGTGCATTGGGCATATCCTCAGGCCAGCTAAAAAGACATCAAAATAATATTTACAAAATTGTACAATTGATCTTATTTTTTTATAATGTGTATAATTTCCTATTAATTTCTTTATATAATTCTTTAATGTATATAATATAAATTATTTTTCTTTTGTATATATTCATTAATTAGTCAAAAAAAAATAGAAATTAGTTTTAAGTTATTAGTATACTAAATGTAATTTGATCTTTTATCTATGTATATATAAAAACACTTACAATTTATTAAAGTAGCAAAAAATTTGTCAATAAATTAAATTAAATGTCTGTTGAACATTTCTCCACTTTTTATTATTTAGGTCATGACCACTGGAGAAATTTTCAACAAACATTTAATTTCATTTATTGACAATTTTTTTACTGCTTTACTAAATTGTAAGTATCTTTATGTAATATGTAATCATATTTCCTCACTTCTTTCTAAAAGTTAAATGGACGACATTCACATTTTCAAAATGATATCTTAAAATAACTTATTCTTGAATCTTGAAATTATTTATTAGTGTGATGTCAAGAATTAACTTTGTAATATGTCTCGAATGAAAACTTGTCTTTAATTTCTTATGTCAAGACGCCAACTACAAAAGGACGGACTCCAACAAAGGAAAAGAGCTTTATTTGATTGTGTTTAATACCTTAATATAGGGAATTAAATTACACACTGCCAACATCACATTAAGAACGAAACCTTAAAAAGAGAGAGTAGGGCAATAGATTTCAATTAGTCGCTAAGGCGATAGCCGAGAGAAGACGCGCTCAGGGTACTATAGCGAAGAAACGGGATATCCCGACCAAGATTAAGTAAAAATTAGCTCTAAATGTGGAAAGATGCGTTTAAGGAACGCTGCCGTAGGTCGAATTAGAGGGAAAAACGATCCCGAGGCCCGTAAGTAATTGTTTTTTCCTGTGCTAGTCGAAAAAAGGCCACAACACAGAATGCAGGAGTAGATCCGACACATCTAAAATGAGACAGCCTACGTCTGAACGACAAGGAAAGATATAGTTACCGGTAAAAAGAAAAAAAAAACTTCTACCGTGTCCTGGTTTTATGATGTTTCGTCCCACTTAGCAGGTTTCCATCGGCTCCTGCTCCCTAATTCCTTGGAGTGTTGGCTGCTCGTAAAAGCTCACGTACGAATAAGGTTGTTAAAAAATTCTTACTTCTGGATTAGATGCGTTACTCGCCCGGCTTTCTCCTTATTAGATTTATTAGGTGCCGTAACTTCCAAGTCGTCAATGATGATGTGTGTGTGTTATGTTCGAAAACATTGGGAGTTGGGGGTAAGGAAAAAGTTATGGCGCACACGGTGCTCTGCCGTTGAAATGAACGTTTCTTGAATTAAATTTACGAGTTGCTATTGAAAGGAGTAATTGGAGAGTAACATGAAAATTGGCACCGTAACATGGAGAATGTCAGAAATTGTTATCGCCTTCGTTATATTAAAAAAATTGGGTGAAAAGCTTGTATAGTGAGGTGAGCGCAGTAATCACTACTAATCGATATATAACAACAAATAATTTAACATTCTATTTAATCTATCTATATATATATCTAAATTTATACGCAGAGTATACAGCAGCAAATTATTGATTATAATTATAAATCTGTGTACAACTTTAATAACACTGATCGAGAGTGTAATTAAACTTTTTTTGGTAATAGTTGTGCCTGATGATTAGTCGTCACCATATAATTGTTTAATAAAACAAGTCACACTGTCTAACTGAGATGGTGCAATAATGAGTCACCTTTTGTGCCCATCATCATTTGATCGAAATTGGTTGGCATTTGCGTATTTAAACAAAAGTTCTCCAGACATAGGACCACAGATAAGAAAACCTAGGACAGTAACTTTGACAATCAATTGAATGAAGTCGAAAAAGCCGGATGGAAAGTGCAGCACAAGCATGGTACACTTGAAAAAATTGCAATAATTTTACCCCAATTATAGGAATAAAATTCACCCAAATTCAGAGAAAATTTCACCTCTTGTGGGTGAAAACAAAAGATTGAGGCAATTTTATCGTATAGCATCAGAATGTAGGGCAAAATTCACCAAAAATTACGTATGTGCACAGACGTAACTTGTAGAAAACGCACAACAGTCCTTGTATACGTTCTACACATGCGCATGGTGCTGTATGCATGCATCCTGACTTGCGGTGACCGTGAATGCGTCACAAACTGGTATTTTTAGTAACGATAATTATAGGTGCATGAACTTATCCATATATGTATCAACAACCAACCACAACACCAATGGACAAGCACATAATTAATAGGTATTAGTAGTAAGTTATGGTACTTATTTGCATATTAAGCTAACCGATGCCATTCAAATTCAGTTTCTCATTTACCTCCTACGTCCACATCTTATAGTGTAGTTATTTGTAATAGGAATCTACTAGGTTAATTTCCTCTATGTATTTAGTTTGAAATACTTTACAAACAAAGATCTACATACTATTTTGACTATAAGTTTTCACTTAAAAGGTAATAAAATAATGTTAATATCATTGTGCATCGATGAGCACATATGAGCATACTCATAATTAGAGTTGCTCTATTTGCGCCAACAGCCAATGGCGGGTGCATAAAACCTTGCACAAAATAAATGGTCAAAAATAAAATATAATACGTGCTCAAACACTTACCGTCTTAAGAGTCTTCCGTGAAATCACAAAGTGAATAATGTCTGTTAAATATCTACAACACTAGATATGTTTCCACAAATTTGTCTTAATGTGCCGAAATCAGAATCTTTCTCTAAAACACTTTCAAACCTTTCTAGAACACAAACATTTTTTGCGTCTTCTACCGCGCATAACTGTGCGTAAACATGTTGCACTATTTGCAGAAATTCCAGCAACGAGACCGAAGGATTTTGTAATTTTTCTATTGCCTCCACTAATCCGAAGTAATTGTTCTGAATAGTTTTTAAATCCGTTTTAACCTGACTATCTTGAAATTTCGACTGGCTTTCCTTGATAGCCGCAGCTTCCTTTGGATCGAATTGTAAAATCACGTTCTTAATATTCTCAAAATATTTATGATAATAAAACGCGGCCCGACAGTTTGTGAAATTTGCGAATATGTTTTGGTGATTTGACAAACACTACTTTTGTATGCACTATTAAAGCGTCTACCTCAGGGTAACATTTTCTAATACTATCTGCCATATGACTGAAAGCATGAATTTTACACGTAATATGTAACAAGTTAGCACAATTTTTTTTAAGAGAACGGCCTACCGAAAGCATGTTTGCGGCACCATCACTCATAAACATCAACAGTTGGTTTGTTGAAAGTTCAAACTTTTCCAATGTATTTAACACTAACTTTACTAATTATTTCGGCAGTACATTGTTGTACTCGTCTAGAAGCTAATAGAATTGAAGGTGACGGTTGATGTGGTTCCATTGTACGTACCATTACATTAACCACAGAATGTTTTTTACGATCTGTTGTTTCGTCCACACATAACCACAGTTTTTTATCTTTCAACTCCGATTTAATTCTTTTTTCAACATGTTCACGAGCAGATGGCACAAATCTTTTGTAACGATGCCCGACTTGGTAATTTGCAGTCCGAATATTTATTCCAAAAGAAGACATATGCTTCCTTGTCTAGTAAATTAGACGGTAGATTATATGCAATAAAGGTAACACATAAATTAAATTTAAATTTGTCATAGTGTCGTGTGCAATTTTTTTTAAGAATGCTGTTTACTATTTACGTGACGTAGACAATACCTTTTGGACCAACACATTAAAGGGATATTACAAACTACACGTTGAACTTTAACGCCATCATAATTTAGGTCAGACATTTCTGCTATAAATTCTGTAACTTTGTCCAACATTGCTCGTTTTCGCGACGTAGGCAACATTTTTAAAACAAACGTAGAACTACGAAATAGTATTTACGGCAGCGTACATGTATACACAACAGATCTGGTTGAGACTCGCAGCTATACTGAGGGTTGTATCGGACCTCCGCCACTGCCCGTTGGCGCTAGTGAGCAACTCTAGTGATGGTACATCAGAAGATGACGATGAGGAGGGGGATGACAATTTATGATGATACAAGTCCATTATTATTGATATCATTTTGTATTTTTTTGATATATGTAGACATTTATACCATGTAATATATTTAAATCGCCAATAATAATTAAGTATTTCAAGGTAAATACATGATATATGTATAACTACATACTTTATTATTTTATCAAAGTAAAACATATCAAATAAATATCAAGAAAACCTTTGGTTCCTATACAGAGATTAAGAAGTGTTAATAATGTTTTTAATACATCAAATAAATATTTGATATCAAAATTATGAATAAAGTCATGAACCAGAGAAGATCTTTTTATTCACACATCCTACCGCATCAAGCTACAAAATGTTTAAAAATATTAATTACAAATGTTCTGAAATAAAACTGCAGCAAAGGTCACAATAAATGTTATGTTTTAATTTTTTTTTTAATATACTAATATATTGAATATTTGTTTTTGCTGTAATACCCAAATATACAGAAGTAGTTCTAAAAGTTTATAAACATATTTTGACAATGACAGTTACCAATGAGCAATTTTATGGAAACTTTTTCTGCTACGTTAATACATTTGTAAAATATGAATTTTTCATTTTACTGCCGCGCATACCGTCTCAACTCATCTTACACTACATTTCAGTGGAGTAATAATACCATAAGAATAATATATTTGTCAAAGTAACAGCATACTTTAAACCACAGAAGTATTTGTTAAGCCAATCTTTAAGAGAAAAAACTGTATTGTTGAATCAAACATATTACGCATATTAAAATCAAATATCCTTGCCGCCATTTAAAATTACGATTTGGTTGACTGAATGCATATTTGTTTGAGTCACGAACACTTTTTTCTCTGTGTAGTAAGCAAAAAACAATAGGAAAACAGTTAAACAAAGTAGTCACTTTTGACCAGGCTAATGTTATAAATTTGTGAACAAAATCAGATTTTAATTATTTGAGGTTGTGAAGTATTGGTATACTTGCAGATACCATTGCTTGCAATGCTTTCGTAAGCGAATAGTGATATCTTGCACCATTTCATTTCATTATGACATTTTAGTCGAATATATATTGTTATGTTATGTTCAACGTTGTATTTACGACGACAACAACTTCTCGGTTGTCACTTCGGTACTGACCAAATGTCAGGCTGGCCACTCGTTGGCAACCAAATATCCCTGTTCCGGGGATAATGGGAAATTTCTTCGGTACCATCGCCCCTCAGCCAACCGTCCTTGAAGCGAGGACGGTAGAATTTAATTATAAGTCCAGATAATGACGAGTGTGGGGTATCATGGACAAATCTACTCGTTTATTAAGTTTTCTATTCAATTATTTTTTCCAAATTAATCTAAAAATCGTCTGAAATGAGCAATAGCGTAAATTGCAAAGCACAACAGATAATATTTCATCAATTAAATCTTTATCTGAAAGGTTTCTATAAATTAGCAGAGGATTTTCTCTTTTAAAGCTTGTTGGTGACAATTCGTACCACAGAATCATCAACAAACAGCCTCCTGGTTAAGTCACTGCATTCGTTCTCGTATACTATCATTTGATAGAAAGTCATCGAAAAGTTAGTTTCTATTTGGGCAAATTATCAAAATTGGCTGTGAAAGAAAACAATGGCCGGTCTTTCGAGATTTAAAATAAATGAAAGAGGAACGACGCCCTAAATTTTCATCAATCTTTATTCGGCCTTGGTTGAAAAAGTTTGTCTTGAATCCAATTGAAAGATAAGTATTCGTTGTGTATTCAAAGTCATTATTATTAGAGAAGTAAATAGGGTTGAATATCCAGAGCAGGCAGTTCCTGTGTTGGGTATATACACAGAGTGTTTATATACATTGGCGTCGTTCGAAAGTTTAAAGGTTAGTTAATTTTTAAAACTCTTAAAATTCGTTAATTTGATTGTACTAAGTTGGAAATTCATTCAAAATTGCTGCAAGGGTATCTAGGAATACCCCCGAACCTACAAAAATCATTTATTAGAGTTAAGTTAGAAAATTTAACAAAATTAGGGTAAAACCCCTGAGAAAGATATTTCAATATATATATTAGTACCATCCATAACTAGCAAGGGTCGTATATAAGATGAATATCATATAATATATTACATTTGACTTACCTATAACGTTCAAGAACACAAAACACACTACATACTTGTATAACCTGCGAAATTGCAAGCCGGTAATGTCGTGTAGTCGTATTAAATTAGTGGGGGATATAGCAACGATTTCTACAGGAGGAAATAATTTTAACTGGTTGGTAATAAATCGCCATGTTTGAGCAAAGTATTAACGCCAAGAAACAATAATTTCTGTTCTTGTAAACACATATAGTCAACTTGTCTAACAATATTGTAAAAATCAACACGAAAATATTTGACTAGCGCAAAATTGATGCCAGTACCAATAATATGTTCAACAGTACAGTTTCATACTTAATAAAAATTGATTAATATTGACTTCAAAAAGGTTATCTTTGTATTTCATCGAAATAATTATTTGTTAAAAGTATATGAATTAGTTCAATGATGCCCTAACGCAGAAAGGAAAAAATTGGACAATCTCTTTGTCAACCCATCTTAACAATTTGAATACGCCTGGTTTAAGTGGCAGCGAGAAAAATCAATAAGAAGAAAAATGGGTATGGTGAAATTATTTTAGAGCTTACCCTCGTTTATTTGTCAGTTTTCATATTTTGATTATTTAGTTATTTTTGAATTATTCACTTTATATCTTTTTAAAGAGCGATAGATGTGTCAAAAATACTACATTTCTTTCCTTAGATTACTTGAAAACCAATGCTCTTAACATAGTTTGTACTTGGTTTGTTAATGGTTTTCTCCTTAACACCCGAAAAATCTGTTTCTGTTTGGCGCGAAAAACTTGTGTAGACATTTGTTGGTGTGGATATCAATAATGAATGATCTGCGTTGGAATTAAAACAATTAATACTGATTGCTATCAGATTAGAAACTCAGATTCTTATATCGGATAGTTCTCTCGGGCTCGTCGGTCTTGTCGTAAAATGTCTTTTTGGCGCAGATGCTTGGCTAGGATCGATAGTAACAGGACCTACGAGTAATTTTTCATCAAGTTTGTTGTATTCATGTGCTACCCTCTGTTGGCGTGCATATTCTGGGACTTCCTCTTACGTATATATTCAATGATATTATCTGATTGTGGCAACTTTTCCGTTTTAACTTACTCATTAAAAGTTAACGCATTATGAAAAACTAAGGTAGACACACCCTATTCACGCATGTACGCGCCTTGCTGAGTTATGACTTTATTACTACGAGATGGCATCCAAAAGTTCCCGAAATGTAACGATAAAGAAAATTGAAGAACACCGGGATTTCATTACCTCCGTTACCTTAAAAATAGTTCCCTTGGGAGAGCAAACACCAGCGCCAGAGTGCACTCTGGAAGTCTTGTTTTGTTAATGTATTCAACACCGTCCGAGATTCAGCTTCAACATCCTCGAGCATGTCATATCTTTGCTGCTTCAATTTGATTTTCATTTTTGGAAAGAGGAGAAAGTCGCAAGGGACCAAGCCAAATGATTACATCGGATGAGGAACAACGGCCATATTTACGATGAAAGCGGTATGTGGCCTCGCGTTACCATAGTGGAGAAACCAGACGTTCCTGTGCCACTTCTCTTGACGTTTCCTTCTCGTATCCTCCTTTAGCCGCTTTAGTACGTCACGGTAAAACTCTGCATTGATCGTCTGACCTGAAAGTACGAACTCTTTTTGGATAATCCCATCAATATCGAAGAAACAGATCAGCGAGCACTTGATGTCATTAACTGATATACGACCATATTTCAAACGTTTAAACCAGTCGTAAGTTTGTATTTGACCCAAAGCGTCGTGTCTGAATACTTCCTTTAACAATTCGTGTGTTTCTGCAGCAGTCTTAAAGTGCTTAAAACAGAACATGATACAAAAACACAAGCAGGCATAACAATCAAAAATTTTTCACCGACAAAGAACGTCTCCACTTGCAATGACGCCACTTACCGCACTGACTCACAAATGTAAAGTCACTAGATATACTTTTGCACTTAAATCATATTTAAATATTGTTGTTTCAGTGGAATTGCATTTAACAGAGATAGAAATAAGTGTTTTGTTTCTCACGAATGTTACAAACTGAATGTTGAATTGACTTTTTAATTTTAATTTGCCTGGGTGTTGCGTGCCTCATTTTGGAAATAAATCAGAAAGGGGCTTTAAACTGAATAGGGTGCCAGGTAACATATTTTCATCATTGCGTACCTTGTTTTATTGAACTGTTGTTGTTGTAGATGGTAACAATGAAGTTAGAAGGTAGTTGTCATTACAACTTATAGGCACAGCAGACTTAGCACCAAATTTCAAGGTTTGTGAAGTAAAGTGGATAATTTTGGTAAAGTAGATATAAAATTATAATGGTTTTTGTTGTTGCACGGAATCATTTCTCAAATGATCAATTTGAAGAAAAACGGATAGATAACCATAAATTATTGCGCCCCGGTGCAATACCCAACTTACTAGCTATAGACATTGCAAAAACTAGTTGTTACCAAAGTTCAAGAAGCCCTGAAGAAGCAGCAGACAATAAGCAAATACGACTAGTTTCACAGAATCTCATTGATGTTCATGATTACTTTGAGAAAAGTAAAAATTAAGGTAAAAAATTTGGAAACTATTTTCAATTATGTACTTCTCTATTTAGAAATCATTTTTTTGTTACATGATTTATTTATTTATTCTTGATACTAGGTTGATAATACTTTTTGTAGCATGTGACAACGAAATAAACATGAACGAAATTCCATTTCACGCAAACGAAACATAATTTTGAGCAACAAACTTAATTGTAAAGCATTTTAAAATCAAAAAGAACAATCACAGGATACGCTTAATGTTTCAAAATAACTACCACAGTATTTTATGAAAACTTCTTAGTTTATACGTAAAAAGCAGAATATTCTTATCCTTAAAAGGAAAAAGTAAAACGGGAGAAATAGAAGAAAATCAACAGTAAAAGTAGTCGCAGTGTAGCTATAAAGGTGTCGTTACATTTATTTATTTTTATATTTTTTTAATATAATTTGTATATTTTTTCTATAATAAATTCTTGATAAATTTATGTGTATTTTATTATACACATAACATTATTTATAAGTTATTACATGTTTCTACAAAATCAGCCTCCTTTGCGAATGCATATTTCGTTTTAAGTTTATACTTTATTTATTTAATAAAACAGTAATCCTTACGCAACACACAAGCACAACCACATTTACCCCCACTAAACGAAATTGACAATGTCAATAAATGCAGTGACATTTTAATTTGCCACCCATTTTTGGACCCAACATGGCAACGCATTGCAGTACTTTAGGTGAATTCCGAAATTCGTTCAAAGTAGGCAACTCTAGTTACCCTGATCGCATTCTTTGACGTTTGAAAATATCGTAGAGTTACTCCATCCAAGTTCAAATATGATAGAGCATTTCTAGAGGGAGTATTCGATGTTCGTTTATAAGCTGCACCTCCTGACAGTGGGATGCAAAGTACATGAAAATATTTGAGGTTAAGAATAGTAAATGATGAGTGATCCAGTCTTGCACCACTCCTGATCCACTCCACATACTCTTTACTCATGATCTGCTCCAAACAAACATTCGAACGCAGCTTTTATATAGTGACTTTGCACAGATGGTCTACGTAACTCCACGTAGCGGCGTTTGAGTGTAACTACGTTCGTTAACGCGCGAGATTCAAATTTCAAACAGTAGCAAATAATTATACTGCTGTTGCGATTGCGCCTATAGAGCGTGCATATTACGCCAACATTTCACAATTAAAATATTAGTGACATAACTTACGAAAAAAAACAGCTACGGGACCGAAATTCTATAATTTATTGCTTATGAAATACTAGAGGCTAGATAACATTAAAGCATTTCAAAATAAACTTTCCTTATTATTGTTGTCATGCTATGCTTACTCATACGAAGAATTCGTAAATATGTTGCATAATTTTGTTTGAATTTTTACATCTCAAACGTCCAGTATGTGACCGTCCCTTGAGCTACCATCCAATATCAATATAAAAAACTACTCAAGAGTTGGTTTGGCAACTGTACCCGGTTTTTGTCGCCGCTTTCTAGACTACAGGCGTGTATCTCTTTGCATTAGATGGCGCCAAAAAGTATTTCTCTAGTTGTTTCGAAGGATAGTGATGTAAGCTGAAAGACGAATAACGGTGCGAGGTGGAAGAACACTGGTAGCAACGCTGATGTGCTCTATGACAATGAGAATGCTGCATCACAGTAAATGTGCTATCTATCTAAATGTACAGTGAAACGAACTATGAGGCTAAGAGTAATGCTAGATACACATAACAAATACCTTTAATGAAATATTAATTACATCCAATGCTTAACGGTTTAACCTATACATACTATTATATTCAGACAGGATTTCTTCATCAAAGAAATTATTGATTTAATTTTCTACAAAATACGATATGTAAAGAGTCAACCTAAAAATGATATCTTTCGAGAAAGCAATATTTTGAGATTAGTAAATGAGGTAAATGAACGGAGTTGAAAGTTCCTCTAAACTATATATGTGCAGCTCTTGGTGAACTTCTAATTAGTACCAAGTTAAAATGAATATTCGCGCTCAGGATACAAGTAGCACGGATTCATAATAGGAGCAACAAAACTTCGCTTCCATTTGCACCCCAACCGCCAAGGGCATATTTCCCGTGCATCATTCTGCATCCCCTCTTTACGTATGTTGCCTAACCTGCCTCGAGGAAAGTCTCCACTTTCTATTTTGCACCGAAGAAGAAACAGGCGGGAGCGTCTCGGGCGAAAATAATGAGCACTGTACAACTGCGAGTGTCATACTCGACTTGTTCAACATAATGAGAAGTAAAAAGGAACGAGTAGTGCACTCCTACTATTACGTGTATGCGCTCCGTGCTAGAGAAAGAGCCGGTAGGGGCGCGTATGTAGTAGTAATGCAACTACCCCTTAGGTACGCTGCCGCTAGCACTAAGGCATACTTGACTCCTAGTCTAATTGTCACGGAAAAATTCCGAATTGTGAAAGCGCTTCAACAATGAATTCTGTGTCAAGGGAGTAATCTAAAGGTAGTTGCTGTTAAATTCTGTTTTAAAAATAGAACATGCGAAGCAGGTATAATTCGACGAAAAAAATATGTCTAGATGTTAGAGCGGTCCATCGTTTTAAGCAAAAAACAAGAAAATTGAAGTTATATGCCGCTAAATATGAGATGACAGTTGTTTCCAAATACCCGGGAAGTTAGGTATTAGTTATTAGTTATTTTTTTCCTCCTCTCTATCAAAAATTCCCCATTACCGCCCCTTTTTCAGTTTTTCCTTTTTCTTCTTGCGTCCAGCATCTCTCTTTGATTATAATAATAAGAATGTATTTGCCCAACAGGTTAACCCCAATTGGAGGACAAAAAATATGTACATACATAGTATGTACATAGATACCCTCATACTTTAATTTAAAACAGTACATTAAGAAAAATAACCATATTAATATGAATACAAAAGAATGGTAATAAACAGAAAATTATTCAAGTGAAATAAGAACCGATAATTCGATTCGCAGTGTAAGCTAGCATTGCTTATCATATGGTAGATTAGCGCTGGAAATAGTAGGTTGGTCCTTGATAGCATGCTGAAAGTCGACGCTTGATGGAATGCCAAACAAGAAACGTTGAAACTAGAGGTGGGCATTGTGATATTTTGGTAGGTTCGGCCCGATACTTTTAAAAAATTATTAATTTCAATTACGATTTAATCCAAACAAGTAACATGGACGTACGAAAACGCCAAAAGGCTTTTGTTTCTCTACCAATTACATTTTTTCATGTGAAATTATCGATAATAAATTTGTAATGTGTTTTTATTGCACATTTTGAAAACATTGCAATATTATTCCGTAGACTTTTACGATTGGTATCAGTACTGATACCTCTTATATCTTCCTCCTATATCTTCTGTAGCATCTAATACTAGCGAACATGTTGACTTAATAATAAAGAATAACAAATCAGGGAAAATGGGGAATTGGCTACTGCCTTAAATGTGAAACATTTGTTGTTGTAATTGAGCATATCAATTATATCTTATTTTTTTTAATGTATTTCGGTATCAAATTATACACATGGAAGCAACGTAATTGGCAAAGTTTGTGTTTGTCCTAAACGCAGTAGCGGTGTATTTTCGTGTATTTCCTTTCCATATTGTGCACATTGTACTATGCAACGGAAATACACGAAGAAATCAAATCGTTGACCGCGCCCTCCCAATCACATCATCACCCACCGCTACGGCCTAAACCCGAAACGTGTGACATATGTAGTTAAACTGTACTTTCTTCTAAATTCAATGAAGCCCGCGGCCGAATTTTTCATTCCTCTTAATTAACAAAGTTAATTCATTTTCAGTCTATTTTCATCAAAGTTTCAACTGCGTTCGTATTTTACACAAAATCCTAATGTAATTATATAACAATGTAAGAAACAGTTTACATCTATAGTCCACTAGATTCTGTTTTTTAATTAGGAGGAGCGGTTTTAAAATCGGGTGCTAAAATTTTGATTCATGATTGGCTACTTTCCTTGCACAAGTAAAAAATTAAGTCTGCAGCAGTATTCTTTTTCACCTGATTGGCATATTTGTATTTAGACTACTAAGTAAACATACCACTACTACTACTACTAAGTAGTAGTAGTGGTATGTTTATTTAATGCAATAAAAATTACATTAAATGTCAGATATAACCATATACCGTACTACGATCACCCGATTTTACACGAACTCAGCGCATCTAAACATGTGCTGTGCTGAATGTCACTGTAGAATGTCATTTGCTTGACAAAATTGCGTAAACGCAAATTCATTTGTGCACCTTACTCGTGTTATAAACGCCGCGTCGTATTCGTTCACGTACATGTGCAAGCAACAACTTCGCTCTTACATTTTCAAAAACACCTTGTTCACGTTATGAACGGCAGATTCGTTCACGTACACATGTAAGACACGACTTTGCTATCGCATTTCCGAGAAATACCGATTATGCTGGCTGATCATAGTACGCTTGCTGTTACGGTATATAAAATACATAAAAAGGAGAAAGAAAAGTATACAAAGGTGTATAAGGCCTTTCTATCAAAATACATATAAACATTTAATCTTTAAACTTTTCTTGTTCTGAAAAGCTATAAACGGTGTGAAACTATACTTCTACGTACTATTTACGTACTTAGTGTTGTATCTGCTTTTGGTATTTATGTAAATATCCTCGTGATTATGGTACCAGTACAAGTGGAAGTCAAATATCCCAACCACGTAAAGTTTGGGACGTATCGTCGGTCTATGCAAGTTGCCTAATTCACAAGATGGCAATTGTACAGGAGAGCTAAAAAACTTTACCTATTAGCAACAGATCAAACAAATATTTTTGTTCACATTGTTATTATGGCGCGTTCATGTTAGATGTGGATTTAGGGCGCTCTCAGGTTGTGGGTTTTGACGTCTATCACAGGGTGGCGCCAATACCTATATTTTAACCAAAAATGAACTTAGCCAAGTTGCATCTTAGAACGACAACATGTCTGTGCTTTAAAAACAGAAAGTACTCAACATGTATAAGAAGATATAATACCGCAATGATGCAATGTGAGGAAGCATGTCCGTTCGCTAGTGTTTTCTCTCCTCAAATTGCTTTTGCCGTGAATGATTCCATCAATACCATGGGAACCCATAATATTGGTTATTGTAAAAAGTATCACAAAATACGTTACGATAGTTTTACTTCAACCGACGAGAGTCAAAAAGTTTAAATGAAATTTGACATATATATATTTTACACAAAAAATTCAGACAAGTTATTATTCAAGTACGTACACCTGACTGTCAACACTTTCTAGTCATCTTAAGTCTTTTAGTAATTTAAATACTAAGTTGATAAAAAGAACTAGGAAAATTAATCAGGTACTACGTCGCTGCATTAAACTCTGCGTTTTTAAATTCACATTTATAACTCAAATTTTATCTGTATCTGTGTTTATGGTCCCATTATCACTTACAAGATACGAAAATCGCTACCAATGTGCTCACATTATACACATTATTGCATGATGAAAACCGTAGTAAACATTTAACTTTTTTTAATGTTAGAATCAAAATTTCTGTATTTGGCTATTACACTACATTTTACCCTTGATTGTCACCGAAAATCACATTAAGTTATCGATATTTACTGATGTTTGCCCTTCTATTGCTTATTATCACGTCATACAATATGTAAAATTATATTTTCCAGTACACGAATTTCACGTAGTTACGTTTGACAAAAAAAAACTAACATGGAACTCCCACATCTCCAACGCTACAGAAAAAAGCCATTACGGCATCACTAGTATGCCGAAGGTTGCTTGGTAAGAATTGGGGTCTTAAGCCTCATACGACCTTCTGGTCCTATACAGCAATAATCAGACCCATGATCACCTACGCCTCTCTGCTTTGGTGGCCAAAAACAACTCAGAAGACTGTGCAACAGCAGCTTCAACATATTCAGAGACTTGAATGTCTCAACATCACAGGAGTGATGCGTACTTGTCTCACAGCAGCTCTGAAAGTGCTGCTGGGAATAACGCCGCTTCACATTTATATTCAGAAGCAGGCTATATCGAATGCCCTCACTCTTAGTAGAACGAAGGGATTACAGCCTGGTGATCTCAAAATCCTTGAAGATCCCAACATAAATTATCTGATGTATATTGCAAAGGACACGATCCCTATGCAATACAATTTTGATCAACCTTATAAGGTGATCATTGAAAGCCGTACTGAGTGGGCATCCGGTGAGCCTCAATGCAAAAGAGGTACCCTGGAATGGTACACGGACGGCTCGAGAATAGGAGATGTCGGAACAGGTATAAGCATTAGTGGTCCTAACTAAAAATGGCTGCAGGACCCCACACCAACTTATTTCAAACAGAGATTTCTGCTCTAAACCTGTGCGCCATAAAAAACCTCGACAAAGGGATACGAGGCGCAACTATTAATATACTCAGCGACAGTCAGGCAGTTCTAAAGGCTATTAAGGCCTACACATACGTATCTGCTCTGATACACGAATGCGTACACAATCTTTGTGGTGGCTCCCAAGCCACCAAGGGATCGAAGGAAATGAAAAGGCTAATAAGCTGAGCAAAGAAGCAGCGAACATGCCTTTCATTGGTCCTAATCCCTTCTGTGGTCTCCAAAAGAGCCACATAAAACAAGCAATTAAAATATGGGAGGACAACCAAAAGGCTTCGTACAGGGATAATGTTCCAGGACAAAAACAGGCAAAAGCACTCATATCAGGCTCGCCAAAGACAACAAAAATAGTGCTATCGTTCAGCAAGAGGGATCTGACAGACCATGTAGCCCTAAAATATTACTTATTTAAACTAGGAAAAGCTGAAGATCAAATCTGCTGTCTATGCCAAGATCTTCCGTCTCTCTAGAGACGGCAGAACGCATCCTATATGAATGTGCTGCCATTAGTCGCATACGACACCAATATTTCAGTATGCCATTTCTTGCACCTACTGAACTGAAGGAAACAAATCCTAGAGTAGCACTAAGGTTTATTAAAAGCCCCAACTATTCTAACGCACATAAGGGTATTCTGTTACAATAGCTCTATTCAGGTCGCAGCGACTAAAGGCATTTGTGCCATGGCCCGTCCAAATAATAATAATAATAATAATACACGAATTTCACCTTCAAAACTCACTTTAAACGATTTTTCATTCACTAATTCATGTGCCACTGTACACAGTTAGAAAAGTACCTCATTTCGTAAAGTAAACATTTCCAAATTAACTGAATCTATGCAGTATTGATTATATATTAACTTTAAATATCCCGAAGCCATTTCCAACCGAGAACAATCTGAAGTATTAACTGGTAATAAACTAACTTGATAGAATATTGAACAAATGCGGCTACTTCCAATTAGAGAAGACTGGCAAGCATTTGTTTCACTGCAGTATGAAGGTTAACAGCTTTCTGATGAATAGCATTTTACGTGATACTTTTTGCGATATTTTGAATCGGATATTTGTTACATATACAAACTCTTTCCTTCCTTTTTATATTGAAGTATTATGAGAAGAAACCGCGAAAACATTCTTCGCATTCATCTTAGAAATAGGCCTTAAAACTGGTTGTTATGTGTTCAAAAATATTTAAGAAGAAACATTTTAAAGGAAAGTTTTTTCATCATTACGCTGAAATTTCAGCAATCCATCGAGATTGTATTTTAACTATCAAAAAGCAGGTGACAGATTATGCAACTTTATTGTAAAAAACATGTGATCATAATATTAACAGGACGTTGCAATTATTACAGTGACAGAAATGGAAAAACGTATAACTTTAATCTATTTACTCTTTCCACATATGCCGCAGTTATAAGGCGATAAAATGTTTCCTATTATGAAGCACTTTTTTTGAATTGCTCTGCTCTCAGGAAATGTTTTCGGGATCTTTATTGAAGCGTGCAGCAATTGAGAACAAACCATATCCATACTGAAGAAGTATTTTTTCATCGTAGCCATTCTTGAATGTCACACTTCTTCCAGCTAAGGATTCAAACCATTTCACTTTTTCATGAATAGTACATCACAATTACAGAGTTGTGAGGTAGCTTAAGTAATATGTTCCTAAAACATTTCTCAAAGAGGGCACTATTCGGATCCCTATGATATTCAGTGGTTTTTTTACCCTCGAACAGCAACGATCCACCTTCGAGGAAACCTATGCCAGAGTGCGATAATCCTTCTTCCTTTGCCAGTTGAACTTTTGAGGCTAGTTGATGAACCTTGAAGTGGTGACACTTGTATCGGTCCATACTTTCTCTTTAGTATGTCCTCCGTTCACCCATGTCACGTCCAAATAAAATGTTAGTCTGCCCTCCGTTCTATACTGCCTTATCACCATCAAATAATCCCTTCTCCATCTTATAACCTCATCTCTTTCAATTACAATATCTAAAATTAATATGAAGCTGGTAATACAATTAAGCAAGACATTTTAATAAAGTTTACCTGAAGTTGATGGTTTCACAAACATTGTATAGTAACTTCATTGTAACGCGTTCTGACTATTTTTGTTTCTGTTCGTTATAATTAGAGTTTGTTAAAAAGGTGGTACCCGATGGCAGTAGCGTAGCGGTAGCGGCGGGTAGGGGTAATTTTCAACTCGTAGTCGATCTCGGCAGTACCGCGAGAGAGTTCAAAGCGAGAGTGCGTTGCACGCTGCACGCCAAATAAGTACGGGGAGATGGGACGCCCAAAGGGTGTAACGTTCCTTCGAATGTAAATAAATATCTCAAGCATTTCCCTGGATTAGAATATAGAAGTCCGCATATTTATTGCACAATATGCAATAGCGGATTGCTAAGTCGCCATAGGTTTGAATGTAGAAAACATTGTGAAAGTAAACGTCATATACTGAATTTAAGAAACAGTATTCCATACTGGCAATTTTTATATGATTTAATTGTTATATTACACTTTCGTCTTTTTCGGGCTAAGTACGTTCCCTCATGGAAGCTATACGATACAATTTGTCACGTGTGCAAGGTACAGTAAAGGAATATATAGAAGACGAGTTGAGAAATAAGAAAATCTGGCTATGTGTGAATGAAACAACTGATGCTCAGAAACACAGCGTCATTCATGTTGTAGCGCGTCCTTTAAAACGTAATGGTCCACCAGCTTCATTGTTGTTATCCAGTAAAAGGATTCAGAAAACTAATGCAGAAACCGTTGTCAAGATAATAAAAGATTCGTTGAGAGAATTTTGTATCACAGGAACTCATGTCACAATGTTCGTTACTGACGGGGCCGCAACAATGCTGAGAGTTGGTAGGATGTTGAAAGTATGCTTTCCGACTCTTCTTCACATACACGCACGTCACCTCATAGCAGCAACCATTTGAAAAAAGTATCCGTTGGTGGATAAGTTAATAGCATCTACCAAAAAAGTGTTCAACAAATCTCCCAAACACATCCGTATATTCAAACAATTGTGCCCGAAATTACCACCACCACCTCAGCCTGTAATAACCCCATGGGGAACATGGCTCCAGGCAGTATCTTACTATCAGAAATATTTTTCACAAGTGAAAAATTCTACTCTACGACTCATGAAAGGTGAAAATATCCTACGCTAACTTGAATTTAAAATAAATCTACTGAATGATAGTCAAACAAGGCTAATACTGATTTACAAATCTTAGTTAATGTCACTTAGCTGGTCCCCGAGAGGTGTTGTCTGATCCAAAAAGTCTTTTCAGTTCAAGGAAATTTATGATTCCAGCAAGGTAACTTCAAATTCGGTAGGTCCATAGGCTAATTTCCAAAAAATAGGTTGTGATTCAAAAATATTGAGCCAAAAAGAAAGAATCAGGGATATCCGAAAGAGATATGATCCAATAGGCACGCTAAGCCGTAAAATCAGGTACATCCAAAGTAAATTAACCAATATCAAGTAACACAAAGTCACACGAAGTCCCCTAAAAGGAATACAAGAAACCCCAAATTTACAATGTGAAATATAAACAAATTGAAAGCTTACCGTTAAAACGGGGGGAACGATTAACACGATGGTGATGATTTAAGATCTTGACACCACACGTGACAAAGCAAGATGGTAGCTAGAGGTGCCGTAATCAAATCCTGTTCAACAGTAATCCGGAGCCGATCTCTCCAAAATATTCAACCAAAATCCAAAACCAACCAACGGCAACGGTTATAAGTAAGTAGGTTTCCACAAATACCCAACAACATAATATTCCAAAACTGTAATGTTAAAAACTCTACTTCACGGACGTTTCTCTAGACAGCCAAGCCAAAAGTGATCAATTTGCACACGAGAAGACGGAAATTCGATGCTAGATGTCATTCATACCATCCAGAAAATACATACGTCACCACAAGCAGTATAGGCTGTTCCAGAATTAGGTAGTTGGAAGACGTGAACTGAATTATTGAAATAGCATATTACATAAGTAAGATTGAAGAATCCTAGATGATCAAATAAAGAAGAACTAAATATTACAAACAAAGCTGGGAGCAGTAAAACTGTAGAAACACAACTGGGCCTACGTACCCGTACGATTGAACGCACCTATAGACTAGCCTAAACGAACAGAGCTCGCAGTCGCGCGACCAACTGCTTGACGCAAAACTTCCAATAGCTGCATGTAAACAGTGAATGACATATAACCTCGTTACTAGATGCTAACACAGGTAAACAGAAACTCGTCCAATTAAAGAGAGAAATAATGAGTAAAGAAGCACAAAGGGTTGCTAAAACAGGGAGAAAGGGAAGTATAAACCCTGAAGAAAAGTAAGAAACTAATTTTAACTGAATTCTAGCGAATTAACATTAAGGCGAATAACAAATTCAATGATGTATACCAAACATGAGCAACCCCCGGCCCTCCACCAGCTTCAATCCGGCCCGCGAGAAAAATTCAAATAACGCGCCAAAAAAATTAAAGATTTAGCACACATAGTTTATTTGTAATTACCGTCAACCAACCTAAAACTGTATTTATTCAAGTCATAAAGGCTAAAACCGATCAATAATATTATTAAGCGTACGCAATGGAACGCCACAGATCGAGTCAGAAATAGTCGTTAGAAAGAGACAAACAGATAAACATTCGGGAAGCCGCCCGATGACCTCGAAGCGCTCCAGAGCCGACTGTTATTCATAATGCGGCTAGCATCGCATATTCGCGTACGATCGAGAGTATTCTAGTTGCTTATTGCGGGTAATATATAAACCGCTCAGCGCGCGTGTCAACTCATTACTTCTTAACAACTGATAAGAAAAGACGCGGGAAATATTCAAGCAAATTCAGCTCAGAAGAAAAAAAATCTATCAAGATGTCTGGTTTAAAAAAGCGGAAAGTGGACACAGAATGTCGTCAATTCCAAAACAAATGGACTGAAGAATACTTTTTTATATGTGTTTGCTGTTCAATGAAACAATTTCTGCTTCAAAAGAATACAATATGAAGCGGCATTACTCCAGCAAGAATTTCGCTCAATATAAATTACTTACGGGCCAGTTAAGAAAGGATAAAATTAAAAAACTCATTACCGATTTAGGGAAACAGCAAGAAATGTGCCATTCACAAAGATCAAATATAGACAGTGTTGTTAAAGCTAGTTTTATAGTTAGTTCCAAAATAGCGAAAACATCGAAGTCATATTCTGAGGGAGAGTTTGTTAAAGAGTGCCTAGTAGATGTTGCAGAACTTTTGTGTCCAGAAAAGAAAAAAGAGTTTGAGAAAGTGAGCTTATCGCGACGTACTGTTGTTCGACGTATAGATATGATAGCTAGTGACATCAAAAAAACATTGACTGATAGACTGGCTGGTTTTCAAGCATTTTCGATTGCTTTGGATGAGAGTACAGGTTTATCTGACACAGCCCTGTTAGCTATTTTTATACGAGGTGTTGATGAAGAATTTGTAGTGACAGAGGAATTACTGGCTTTACGGCCGCTACAAGGGACCACTACTGGAAAAGATATTTTTGGCGAGGTGCAAAGTACTTTTTAGCAATATGGTTTGCAGTGGTGTAAATTAGTTGGAGTGTGCACAGATGGTGCGCCTTCAATGGTCGGTCCACGAAAAGGTTTTATCGGAATTCTGAAGGAAAGAGCAACCGCTATGAATGTGCAAGAATGTGATTTAATAATTCTGCATTGCATTATTCACCAACAAAACTTGTGCTCTAAGTCCATTCGACTGAAGAACGTTACGGATGTAGTAGTAAATACCATCAATTTTATTAGATCCCGCGGTCTTAACCATCGCCAGTTTAAAGCATTTTTGGATGAACTCTCTTCAGAACACGATGATGTGACATACTATTGCGAAGTAAGGCGGCTAAGCAAAGGCAAAATGCTAAAAACATTTTATGTCATTAGAAAAAAAATAGCTGATTTTATGGAAATGAAAGAGAAAACATTGCCGCAAATTTGTGATTCAACATGGCTTTGTGACTTGGCATTTCTGGTAGACATCACAGGACACTTAAACGACCTGATCTTGAAGCTTCAAAAACAAGGGCAATTGGTAAATCAGCTGTACAGTCATCTTAAAGCTTTTCAAAACAAAATTCGCTTGTGGGAAACACAAATGAGAAGTAAAAACAGTTTTCATTTTGTAACATTATCCAGTCACGAAAACATTGATTACGGTCGCTATGCTGAAGAACTGAAACTACTGTCAGAGCAATTCACTGATCGGTTTTCCGACTTTAGGAATATGGATAGCACTTTCAATATTTTTGCAAATCCGTGTAAGTGTAATGTGGAAGATGCTCCGCTTCACCACACAATGGAGTTGATCGAGCTTCAAGAAGACTCAGCGAATTTTACAGAACATACTTTTCCGAAGAAAAGTATCCACAGCTAAGAGTTTTCGCAAGAAAAATAATTTGCACATTCGGAAGCACGTATAAATGTGAGCAGGTTTTTTTCAATCATGAAAATTAATAAAAATAAGCACCGTACTCGGCTTACAGATGTTAATTTAGAAAACACTTTGCGCCTATGTACTAGTGATATTGACCCCAATATTAATCATCTTGTTTCTCAGCTTCAAACTCAAGTCTCTCATTGATTTTCATTTGATTTTTCTATCTTTTTTTGTTAATTTGCTTCTTATATAATTGATTATGCTATTATAATGCTAATAAATAAAAAAAATGTGTGAATTTTTATCGCCTTTTTATTCACTACTACCTACTTATTTCTTACCTACGGCCCGCGACCTGATTAAGTCCCGAAATTACGCCCACAGCTAAGCAAAGGTTGCCCGTACCTGATGTATACGATACCCAAAGTAGCAGAAAATATAACAAAAGGGTAAATAACTAAACGGAAATGCCATAACCAAGTACAATCTGTTGCTAGAGATTTGAATGGAGCATACATGAGTATCGTAATAAACTAAAATGTCCAAAATCCTAACGAGGGCTGCGAAAAATAGGTTAAGTTGATACTTTTTTAAAGGAAAACAATAGACAAAGATTTAACAAATTAAGGTAAGCGAAGCTATACAGTATAGTTGAATTTAGAGCTTGTCGCGTAGATTAAAAGAAAAATATAATGCAAAACTTTCCAAAATAAAATGTTAAATTATTAGAAATCAGAAATAAAAGTTCCCACATACACTGTGCACTAAAAGTAAAATAAAACGTAACAAACTTTACCTGACAATGAAGTACTATTATTGGCATAAGTTCGTTTTATTATGGATCAAGAAATCCATAAAGAACTATTCTTTGCGAGAACAGGAAAAGACGATCCCTTTGTTAAAATAATATTAGCTGGAGCAGATGGAGGACCAGCCATGTGTGAGCGTTATCGCGGTTTTATAAGCATTTTCAATTCACTGTTGCTTATCCTGTATTAAAGACTACTGCAAGAAAGTTTTTGATAGTTTTTCCATCTTCGTACCTCATGGAAAGGGAGTTCAGCGCGGTAACCAATCTTTTTATGAAAAAAAGAAAACGATTGCAGATCAATGACTGTAGAAATCTGAGGCTATACCTCGCTAAGCTGAAGCCAAATATTGAATATTGCTATCAATGCATCAGGTTCTATCAATGCATCAGGTTCATCCCTGCCATTTACAGCATTATTTACGTATTACCCACGTATATTTTGAACTTATTTAATTTTATAATAAGAATTTTGCTAGGTTCTAATTTATTTCATAAAAAGTCCGAATATTCACTTGCATTTTGTTACTTTTCAATAAATATCGGAATAAAAATTGTACACGTTTTTCTTTACAATTGTCCACTCTTCAAAAGTCCTATTAAAGTGAGTAGCCGTGAGAAATACATTTGGCGTTAATAGGTTTAGGAAAATTCTCTCGCTCTGCAAGCGGGAAATAAAAAATTGGGCAAGTGGTCTACAGGCCAAAAAATTTGGGAATTTCTGCTTTACACAAATTAAGATTCGGTACTTTCAGCACTGTTTGCAAAGAAATTTCGGTCGACAGTATTCTGAAACCCTAAAGGTCAAAGTAATTTCTAAAAAGAAATGTGTTTCTTTAAATCCGTATTTATTTTAGAGATTTTAGCACTAACGATTTTAATTACTTTATTGCAAGTTATATTATGCAACATATCTCAACTAATTTCACGACGTCAAAGTTTGAAGCGAAATGAAAAACTGACCAGTTTTCTATGAAAATTTCTAGAAGCGCAATCTGGCTGCGACGCAAGTGACATCTAAACGCTGAATCAATAAACTCTAACCGTTGAACAAATAATTAAAATTGACATCTTTATCGCTCTAACGACCATTTTATTTTGCAACTGTCTTCTTCTCTGCGTCTCTTTTCCGCTAGCACAGGTGTGGTTCCGATATTAGATACGGTAACGCAGTAGCAGTCAAGGAAATTCTATCGACAATGCATGTTACAAAGGTGCAACCCACGACATTGTCTCAATTATTTCTCTTTCTGACGTTATAAAATGAATCCTGCAGTTCCGCGCGCATCGTTTATTTTGAAAGAACTTGCACCTTGCGTCGACCTGTCAAAATCAGAAATTGCACTTTTTCTCTTAAAACGCTATGACAGCAAGTAGGAAAAAGTTAGCGAAACAAAGACGTTTATTAAAGAAATATCATGGTTTGAGATATAAAAAAGCTATAAGCTTTTGGAATGTGGGCCTCTGAGTAAAAGACATCTGCCTTTGAGTGTAAAAGATGAGATATTTCATTTACACAAAGATGTAATTGAAACGAAAGGATAATTTTATTTTTCTAACGATCTACAAGGTTGAAAATAAATTAAAATGAAGAAATAAATTAAAATGAAGGTAACCTGATGTTTAAATTAAATCAGCGCTTTATTGAAATTATACTCAAGAAAAAAGTTTTCAATCTATATTACATTCTCCCATATCAGCCTATAACCTAAAGTCCTATTGTATTCGTTCGTGGCGTAGTATTTCTTATTGTGTTGTGCAATGACAGCAGCCATTAATAGAAGCGAACAATGTACAGTAGTCGGTGGAGTCGAAGAAGAGCTCAGCTCGGCTGACTGGGTGCCTTGTGTGAAGACGCCCTAATTGCCCACATTACCCCAGAAACTATTATCAGAAATCTAATTACTGCAATACGCCGGGAATTCTGAGATGACAATTATACTAATTAACACCTATTATATTCAGTCTTAGCTATAGTTTGCAGCGATTCAACGTCAAGATAGACTTAATTGGAACGGGCATTCTCAGATTCTCTCTACTTCAGCAGCATCTTCTCTCCTTACACCCCACATCCTTACATTTACGATGCCATATTGTACGCTATGGCCGCTTCATTCATTTGTGCCCGACATACTGCCGCTTTCAAAATAATTAAATGTAGGAATCGTATAGACTAGAAGAACAAAAAAAATTAGGAAATGAGGGTAAAATAATGTCAATCCTGTGGAAGATAATGCCAATACAAACAAAGTAAAAAAGTGGAACATTGATTAATTTGGATATGGTATTGCGCATTAAGAGTCTCTAACAGCCGATTGCTAATGGCGACCACAACCATAAGATCTTTCATTTTGAGAAAAACGCATAGAGCAAAGAAGTAAAAGCGAAAAGCTTGGATTCAACATTACCTGCCTATAAGTTGTCAAAGGAACCTTTGACTCATCTGTCATAAAATACCTTCATCCCATATGCAAGTTTCTTAAATTATAACCACATTTAAAATTTATCGGGTCGCGAATATTAGCAACTAGTTAGGAGAAATTTTTCCTGTGATGTAAGGTCAAATGTGTATGCAAAGTGTTCCACGGCTTTGTTACTATCCGTAAAAGGAAAAAGTGATTCTGTGAGTCAGAGAGACATGTCGTACAGCCACGACCCCAAACAGTACGTATTTAAAAAATTATTTGAAGATAGCATTAAAATAAAAACCAAATCAAAAATATAATTCCTCGGCAACATGGATTGTGAAAAACTATATTTTTTACATATACGAGAAAATACAACAACAGTAAGAACAATAAGAAGCTATCACGACATAACAATAAAGTAAAGGTATTACTATTCAACAGTATAGAAGGAATGGGGGTACTAATTCAACATCAACATCTGCTTATCCTAAGTTTTGCCGACGACCAAGCAGTCATTGCTCAGGACACATATGACCTAGAATTTATGGCAACAAGATTATATAAAGAGTATGAGAAGTGGGGCTTGCAGGTTAATACTGAAAAAACGGAATATCTTGTTATCAACTCGGACGCCCTATTCGAAATACTAATAGATGGGGATAGACATAAAGCAGGTAGACAAATTCAAGGACCTGGGTTTTTTTGTGGACAAGGATGGGATAGGAAGATTAGATATAAGACAAAGAATCCAAAAAGCAAAAAGGGTAGTGGGTGCACTAAATTCATTTGGTGAGATAAAAGCATCTCATCCTGAAAAAAAAATATAGGGAGACCTATGGTTGAAACAATGCTAACGCACGGAAGTGAAGTGTGGGTAATGAGAGAGGATGACAAAGGAAGGTTATTGGCCGTTGAGATGGATTACCTTAGAAGGAGTGTCAGAATGTCAAGAAGGGAAAGAATTACTAACAAAGAAATTAGAACCAGAATGCATGCGAAAGAAACAGTTGTAGACAGGATCGAAGTTAAGGGGTTAAAATGGTTTGGCCACTTACTGAGATTGCCAGAATTGTGATGGCCAAAGCAGCTATTTTTATGGAAACCACCAGGAGCACGATAAAGGGGAAGACCGCGAAGGTCGTGGTATGATGGGATACGAAAAAGTATGGCAGAATGGAACCTAGAGGAAGAGTTAGCACAAAATAGAGAGGCATGGAAGCGGAGATTGGGTAAACAACAAGATGTTGTATGAGCTCGGCTGCGCGTAATAGGACCGGCCGGACCTGTAACGCGCAGCCGAGCGCGCACGAACGATAAAAGCGCGGCGATGCCAGCCAGGAATCACACTTCGACAGCAGCACCCTCCAGAAAAAGATGACGGAGGTATCATCGAAACGTCGAGCCAAACAGCGTCCTTATCAGGACCATCTCCAAAGGCGGATAAAATCCCGAGAAAACCTTCGCATCACATATTACGTCCGCGAAAACCTTCGGAAGAATATATATATTGAAATATATTTCTCAGAAGATTTTGGGAAAATTGTTAAATTTTCTAATTTTAAATTAAATTAACAAATTTTTAGTGGGTTCGGAAGTATCCCTGGCTACCCTTTCGGCAATTTTATAACGAATTTCCAAATTAATAAAACGAAATTAACGAGTCGCTCATCTTTCTTTTATTTTAAATCGCGAAAGACCGGCGATTGTTTTATTTCACAGCTAATTTTGATAATTTATCCCAAATAGAAACTTTTACGATGAATTTCAATCAAATGAGATTATTTCTGCAAATAGCATACGAGAATGACTCAACTAGGAAGTTGTATTTCGAGAATTCTATGATACAAAATGTTACTGACAAGCTTTAAACGTGAGAATTCTCTAATAATTTACTTAAACCCTTCAGATAAAGATTTAATTGGTGAAATATTATTTAAAATACATTTCGATTTACGCTGTTGCTTATTTTAGACGATTTCTGCATGAATTTGGACGAATTACGTGAATAGGAAAATTAACTGACGAGTAGATTTGTCCATGCTACCCCCCACTCGTCGTTATCTGGACTTATATATTTAATATAATGTCCTCGCTCCACAGCCAGTTTGCTGGAGGGGAGATGGTGACTGGGAAATTTCCATTTTTCCCCGCAAAAAATCTTCGGAGCAGGTCAGTATTCGGTTTATTACTGTTATGTATCACTAGCGAATTTATTCCTATCTCCTTATATTTTTGGCGCAGTTGTAATTAAAACACAGCTCCAACCTCAGTACTCTTGTATATAAAAATAATTTTGGGCTAAGCTGTTTCCTAATCTATATTGTCACTATAGTGCATACCGGATACCAAAAAGACTTTTTTTTTGTATGCATGAGAGCAATGTGCATTTGCTTTCAAAGGGGAAGATATTGAACTTTTCTGGATGAAGAGTTGGTTTCAAAAATTCTTGTAGTAACTTCCGTTTATTTTTTTTTATTGTTCCGACAACGGTAAGCAGTTTGGTTGATAATGTGTTCACATGAAAAATTCGTGTGAACAAGTTATACACAGTAATATTGTGAGGAACGCTGTACTCACCTGTTTATAATCCCTAGGAACAAGTTAGTGTGGATATAATGGGAGTATTTCGCCGTTCAAAGAGAGGCGCAACCTTTCTTGTCATCGAAGATCGATTCACCGAATGGGTAGAATGGCTTTACGTCAAGCCACCGCTTCCCCTTTACTCCAGTTATTAAGATAAAGGGTAATTTGTCGTTTTGGTGCTCCGAAGGTGCTGATTGCCGACAATGAACAACAATTTTCGTCACGTCTTTTCCGAACTGTGGCGTTCGATTACGCTTCACCGCAGCAGAATCCTGTTGAACGTGTCCATCGGATCATCGGTCCTTTGCTCACGCAGTACGTTGAAGGAGATCAATGCCAGTGGGATGTTTACTTACACCAGTTTATGTTTCCCAAAAATACGGCCAAACATGTGTCAACTGCTTTTACTCCAACGTTCTTAAACTTCGAAAGAAAATTGTTGTCACCACAAACAATCCGTGAAGTGGCTAAAGATCTCGTTAAGGCCGTAGCAGATCCTCCGGAAGTAAGCAAGATGCTGGAAGAGCTAGAAAGATTAAATCATTATTATGAGATTGTTAGAACCCATCCAGCAGAAAATTTTCAGCGACGCAGCTATATAATTTGAGAAGACATCCGTATCGTCCGCAAGTAGGGCGAGCAGTTTACGGTCGATCTCACGTTTTGTCCAACGCTGTAAAATTTTTTCAGCAAAACTGCCTCCGAAATATAAAGGAGCATTTGCAAATTATAAAGTTGTCTTCCCTAATATTGTATTATTACAGACTCCTGGGAGCCGCTAATTGAATAAGACTCGCCTAAGGGACCTCATGATGGGCCCACCCGAAGAACTCACCCAAGACGGTCGCTAAAGACCCCTACCATCCAAAGCTCCCTACCAGCTCCTTACCGCTTCACACCGATTGGAAAGGAGAAAAGACAGTTTCCGCAGACCACGACACTTTCTTTTTAAGATCCTTCGTAATGGAGAGTCCACGGAGAGAACCCGCCACATCTAACCTTCCGTTAACACCAAGGTAATACGTGTCGCCAAATACCATCCGTTTTCTGGATGAAACCAGTCGATTCCACTCCACTGCCATCCAGGAAGTTCGTAGAGCCCATTTATCTGCCGAAGTCACCGAGCTCTCCCGACATCAGTGGCTGCTTCTCGACGACGCAAACATTTATCCTGGGGCGTTATATCGAACTTTTTAGATTCACGCCCACCAGGGAGTTACCCTTGCCATTGCCAGTAACTCCACCTGCCACACCGTCCGTATCCTGCCGTACAACAACTATCTACCGACAAGTACGTTCGATCCTTGCTTCATAACTGCCTCGCATTCATGAAAAACCCCAACCACGTGGAAAATTTGGCATCCGTTTCCACCTTTGACGCCGGTTCGACGGAGAAACCGGAAGAGGCAATCGTGACACCAGCACCATGGTCCGGTCATTAACAATATAGGTCCAGCTTTATCTATACTGTTCATTATTGATATCAATACTATTTTCAGTTTTTGTAATTTCTTTTTATATGCGGATGATCTTAAGCTGTATTCTGAAATCAGTTATGTTGGGGACTGCTAGATAATATAATCCGAATTAAACCTTTTCAAATATTACTCTCAAAAAACTTTTCCTAACGTACAAAAATGTAAATTGCGCGCTGGTACCAAAAAGTTCCCGAAATAAAGCGATAAATAAAATTTAAGAATACCGGGATTGCATTAACCCCCGTCACCTTCAAAGTAATCTCCTTGGGGGTGCAAAAGCCGATCCCAACGCTTCTGCCACGAAAGGAATGAATTCTGGAAGTCTTGTTTTGTTAATGTGATCAGCACCGTCCCTGATTCAGCGTCAATCTCCTCTACCATATCAAATCTTCACTCCCACCTCTTGATTTTCATCTTTGGAAAGAGGAGGGCGTCGCAAGGAGCCAAATCAGGCGTATGTGCTGGGTGAGGAGCAATGGCCATGTTGTTTTTCACCAAAAACCGCTGTAGGATGAAAGCGGTATATAGTCTCGCAAAAGATTGACACACGTACTTTGATGTATTTTTACAGCCTATGTATGTTAACAAGACGCTCTTGTTTCTTTTCCCGTTGTTACGTATTCCATGGAATGTTCCTACGTACCTTAAAACTCAGTCTCCCAAATTTTCTAGTTTATATTTTGTCCATTTCCCAATATATTTTAATATAGTTTTGCTTTTAGCTTGCCTGTAAAGCAATTGAATATTGTTGGTAAATTAAATATCGGTTTGCTAAAGCTGCGCACCAGATCGCAAATTATTTATTAAAAATTAATCTACCATTATTGACTATAAATTGAGTAATACGAACGAGGTTTACATTTTATTCAATGCATTTTAACCAATGAGCACGATGGCGAAGTAAAAGCGTAAAATCCAGCATCCAAAAAGTTTAATATTTCTCATTTCTAATTTGTTCGTTACGTACATATAATTTTAGCTCTCCAATTGAAAACAGCCATCCAGCACGACTTAATAACCCTTAAATTTATATTAAATCTTGAACTGTTGATAATACCAGACGTATGTATGTATGTATCTATATAGGAACTTAAACGTGTACATACATGTGTATATCCGAGCGAGTGTCGGTTGTTTTCAGTTTTAGCCGAGGGGTGTAATCTCAAAGCGATAAAGCAACGAGTTAGGTTCACCAATAACAAACTTTTAGTAATCATATTTAAATTGAATTAAATTTACTGAAAACGGGTATGCCACATGAAATTATGCAATATGAATATGTATATACATAGATAGATAAGTTCTACGTTAGATAACAACGCTAACAAGGAAATGCAGTTCAGAGACAGAGAATGAAGACTCAAAAGAGTCTTCTTTTTCTACGAAGGCTTGGAATAGATAAAAAACTATTCCGAATCTTCGCTTTAATTCAAATCTTCATCAGGACTATAAATTCACAATGCAACATCCAAAATTAAAAACAGAACTTCATCAGGAGTTATGAGTTATGACGATATGCTGCTAACTATTAAAAGTAATACTATAATACTATTAAATACCATAATACATACAATAATTCCAATTAGTTCTCCTGGTAATGTTAAAATTGACTGCTGTTGCAAGCCCTTGAACTATTTTAATTTCTTTAGTTGTCTGTTTTATCCGAAATCTTCCTTACTAACAAATCATTATATCCGCTTTATTAACATTTTGTATAGAATAAAATATTGAAAACTTCGGGTTTACAAGTATTATCATTATCTGCACTTGAATCTAGACGTCTTTCGTATTTGCATGTTGAAACTATCAATTTTAAAATATTATTGCATCTGTAAGCAATGTATTTTAAATTTTGAATTTCCCAGGGAGAAATTAGTATGTGTTTAGCGCCAATTATTATGTTAGGTATTTATGTGCACTTTTGAGTAAATAAACTAATTGCTACATATGTAATACAAAAACTCAGTAGAAACGAGGTAGTTCGCACAGATTCACAAGAGTGTCTAATATGAGCGTCAGCAAATTTTTAGAAAGATATTACCGATCTAATGTTAATAATCTTATATGCAGGTATAAAAAAGCACACAAAACCTATAGATTAAAAAATTTTGGTAAATTTATTAGAATTCCTACTAAAAGTTCCTGCTACCGGTCCAAAGTTTCGAAAAAATCAGCATTTTATGAAAATATTTGACATTTACTTACTTGTACAGTGCGGTGCTAAAGTGTCACCTCTGAATTCCAAAAGCGTTAATTATTCTTGCTATTTATTGTTATTATAACCTGCACTTGTCATACCTTCGTTCTTTGTGCTCGTTATTATTTTGTCATTTTAACTTATTTTGTTAATTGTTGTTTCTCCTTTGCTTTATCGAACTTTATTGAATTTAATTAATTGTGGTAGGTTTGTTTAAATTTGTTAGTTTTTGACAAGCAATGTGCTTAAGTTTCGGTTTTTTATGTTGTTGATTTTACAATGGCCTCCGCATGGACCACGTATGATAAGCGTCAAGTACCTAATTTCAATATTCGGTAAATTTGGCAACAATTACCACCAAGTGGAACATTTTCAACACTGCCCTTGTACAGCTGGAAATATTTGAACTTTGCACTAAGTAATCATAGATAGTATAAAATTTACAGCTGCTATAACAGAAGATAATATGATTTAAATTACTGTATAATTTATGGCGCAACCATGGCAAATAAGGTGAAAATTGTTGCCAGATTTACATGATATTCAAATTGATCCAGCAATTTTGCATGGTTCGTGGCGAAGTCACCATAAAAGTAACAACACAAAAAACCAAAAAACAGACATATTGTCTATTAGAAACTAACATATTTAAACAAGCTAATTAATTAATTGCAATAAAGTTCTATAAAGTAAAGAAATAACAACAATTAACAGAACAAGTTAAAATGAGAGAAAATAATAATAAGGAGCACAAAGAACGAATGGAATTGAGATTTGACAGTTTGGCAATTGTTATGATTACTTTGCTTAGCAGCGAGCTCTTTAGATCAGTCTGGCGTCAGAAGAAACAATTTAGCGCTCTTTCCTAGCCAACTTTGCGTAACAACAAAAACAGATTACCAAAACCTTTATTGCTGCACATCGTCACATTTCTTAAATTAAAGTATAACATACGTGGTATCGTTGAATTCGCCTTTCGATTATCTTTCCGAAAACGTAAAAATGTATAGGGTATTCTATTTAAAATAAGAAAGTTGACGTCACTTCCAGTGAAACCGGAAATACAATTGAACTACCGATAAAGCCAAAATCTATTTATGAAAGAAGAAATCGATCTGTGTTTTCTAAAAACGCTAGCTTCTGTCGTTCAAAAGTTAGTACGGGGGAGGGGGGGGGGGGAGGGGGCACTTTGGAACCGCACTGTATAATTGTCAAAGTTGTTTCTGTTATGTAGTGACACCTATTGCTATATTAATGAATTATTACTTTACGCCAGTAGGGACGCAAAATTTCATTACATCCTATGTAAAGGGTACATAACTCGTAAATCGCACTTACGTCCCTCCTGTCAAGGCAGTAATTTTGACTTACGTACCCATACCAACAGAAGTTATTTTGCAGAATTATATTTTCCATGATGCACGAAAATGTTTAAAACTAAATGTATCGCAAAATTAAAAATGTTAAGTGGTTACAAATATATTGGTAAATTTCGACTAGCTACTAGGTTATTTCTTTATTGTTCTGGCAAGAACAGTTTGTAACTGACAGAATATAACAGTACCGACGTTAGCTAGGGAATTTCGGATATTTAATAATAATTATATTTATTTTTCTTTGTTTGTATAATAAATAGCACACATAACGAGAAACACAGTTACTTCAATTTTCTTTCTGGTAAGAATGGTTTACAACTTCAAATTTAAAATCAATGTTTAGCTTTATAATGTGTTATTTTAGATGTAATTTTATTTGTTGTATCTATAATTGCGCTTGTAGAAAAACTTTTAGCCTTGAAAAAAATTTCATTTCATCGACACGTCAGTTGTACACATGAAGGTAGAAGAAGCAACTTTTGCCAAAGAAATTGCCATTTTCATTTCATCTTTAAACTTCAGAGCATCTACATCATTATTTTATTCAGTAAAATTAGTTGCATACGACGGATCGATTCGCCAACCGAAGAAAGTGCCGAGAAAAGCTGTAATACATGCAAATTTATGATACTTTGCACATGCAAAGCAATTGTTCGGTCTGCAAACCATAAACTTGCATGCAATACAGTTTTTCCCCGCATTTCTTTTTTGGCCGATGGATCCGTCGGTCTGTGCAAGTAACGTAAAGTAACAGAAAATAAAACAAAACAGAAATCCTTCTTGATTTTTTCAGCGGGGGATAAAAATAACAATTCCTTTATTATGAGAAGCCCGTAAATAATGAAAGGTGAAATGTTTTTCAAGTAAAGTGAGAATAAATTTCGGAAATTTACGACGATTACGATGTAATGGATAATTTGAATTAAGTAACCGAAACCGAAGCTAATCTATGCATATACCAAAACTGCCAAAACATTCTCAAAAACAGGTTGCCACACTATTTTTATAAGCAGATGAAAATTTCCTACTAAATAATTCCCCTGTTCAACTATAAACAAAACTAAACGAATTCTTAGCCAAGAACTTGTTCAATTAATTGGCCAATAAATCGCGACATGTAAAACAGGCTTAATCTATATATGCCATACAAATTGCATTGCCATGGTTCGTATATCTGTTACTTCCATTTTTAACAACGCAAAAAGATTCTGTCGTCTATACATACTATAGCAACATGCATCTCATTTATAATTTTACTTGCAATTCTTTCAGTAACTTACGATTTTTTGATGTATGGTAACGGTTTTACAGCTTGAAGCTTGCCATAACCTCAGAAACCTTTTAGTGTATAAATATAAAATGTACCGTAGCCTTGTGAGTATCACCCCATCGCCGTCAAGGGTGAAGCACAGTTAATTATTCCCCAACGTACGAATGTAATATAAGTAATTTGAGATTTTGTTAGGAAATATAAAATGTTAGAATATAAGTACATAATTTTAAAATTCTTTTTGCAGTTATTTCAGGAAATATTCCTTAATTTTATAGTTTTTACCATTTATAAACAAGGAAAAATTTTGCTTCTTATAGATTAAATTAGCAAAACATTTTACTGTAGGCTCCAACTACCTACAATCCAAAAAATAACAAACTAAAACTGCAAGGGCGTAATAAAATCCCAACTTTGTAATTCTGGAATTGAAAATTATACTTCTAACCAAGAAAACGTCAGAACAGGTACATGGGAGGAATGAAACGATATAGCCACACTAACAACAAGTACAATATTTGTAATATATATCGACCACATTACTACTGAAATCATATTAGTACTGCCGAAACGAAAATCGAATTAAACACGTTGCAAACTAAAGTACACATAACGCCACACAATACCAACAAGTAAGTGATATATGACTAACCTGAGCAAATATGCGGTAACAGCCAGAGGCGTGGCGAGCGCATAAAAGTTTACACATAAAATAGAAGGTAAGAAATACATTATAAAGCGTGCTGAAACACCTACCGTTTTAAAAGTCTTCTGTGAAATCACAAACTGGGTAACATCTGTTAAATATTTAAATCATTAGATATGTTTCCACAGCTGTTTCAGTCAAGTGAGTACGACGTGCGGAATAAATGTTTTTTAATGCCAAAAACGACCGTTCGACATCTTAATCTTTGAAGCAACTTAATGCATCTTCACACGCACCTTCACAAATTTGTCTTAATATAAGAAAATCGGAGTCTTTATCTAAAACAGTTTCAAATTTTCGTATTATACATCAATTTGTTTCGCCTCCTACAACGCATAACTGTGCGTGAACATTATTCACAATCTGAACAGAATCAACTAGCGACATCGAAACATTTTGTAATTTTTCTATTCCCTCCGCTAGTCCGAAGTCATTGTTGTGAATAGTTTGTAAATCTCTTTTAACCTAACTATCTTGACATATTTCCTGGCTTTTCTCGATTGCTGCAGCTTCTGTCGGATTTAATTTTAAAACTACCTTCTTTACTTGATCAAAATATTTGTTGTAGTAAAACGCAGCCTGCAACCATGTTCCCCAACGTGTAACAATCGGCTGTGGTGGTTCAGGTAAATCAGGGCACAGTTTTGTACTTTGTACTAGCAATCAATACATTTACTAGTGGAAAACATGTAGGAATCGTTTGTGCCGCAAGATTTGAAGTGTGGATTTTACACGTTACATGTAAGAAGTTACCACTGTGTGCTCTAAGAGATCGGCCCAAAGAACGCATGTTTGCGACACCATCACTCATAAACATTAAAAGTTGCTTAGTTGAAACTTCAAATTTGTTCAATGAGTTCAACACCACTTTTAAAATCTCATCGGCAGCACTATTTATAACTCTTTTGGAAGCAAGTAAGAAGGAGGATGACGGTCGATGTAGTTCCATTGTACGTACCATTACATTAATCACAGAAGTTTTTTATCTTTCAATTCCGTTGTCATTCTTTTTTCTATATCTCCACGAACAAATGGCACTACATTTCGTATCGATGTCCGACTAGGTAATCTACAGTACGTATATTTATTCCAGAAGGAAACAAATGCTTCCTTGTCTAGTAAATGAAACGATAGATTACATAAAATAAGAGTAACACATAAATCAAATGTAAATTTTTCTTGGTCTCGTATGGCACTTTTTGCAGAAGAATGCTGTTTGCTTTCGATGTGACGTTGACAATGGCTTCTGGACCAACACACTAAAGAGATTTTACAAACTAGACATTTAATTTTAGCGCCATCAAAGATTAAGTCCGGCATGTCCACTATAAAGTTTTTAATTGTGTCTGCCATTGGTCGTTTTCGCGACGTACCTAACTGCGACATTTTTAAAGCAAACATAAGCGTAAAATTACGAAATAAGTTACGACAGCCTACATATATACAGAACTACTCGCATACAGCATCGATTTAGTACTGACGCTGTGAACGCGTGAAATAAATAATCGCCGACTCCGCACCACATATCTGCTACACTGACTATTACCGCTGTTTGCCCAGACTATATATGACGATAATAAATCGGAACTTAGAACGATAATCGGCAAATACACATGTCGCGGCACTCATATCACAGGCAAAGCAACCTAAACAAAAAGTAAAAATGTATATACACAAACACTGAACTAAATAAATAAAGTTAATAAGAATTTCTATAAAACTACAAGGAGTATAAAAATTAATCCAAAAGAAAGTAAAATTTTAAGCTCATTTGAAAAAGTTTCCACTGTTTAATTTCTTGCGACTACACCTTGACCTCAGTTCTGACTTTAATATTCCCTCAAATACTTTGCATTATTCATTATAGATTTTCCTATTTAATTTCCACAGTAGTTCTTATTTTCTTTTTTAAATGTACAGACACAGTCGAATCCTCTAGCGGTTTTCCCTTTTCATACTTTTGATATTAAGTGGGAAGCTCGAATTCCCTCTTCGTCCGTATACTATATTAATGCCAGCAGCATTCTTTCATTTATTAATGAGTTCTGTTACTCCCCATGCAACCATAAGTTTGTAAAGTTATTTCTAAGAAAATGTTCCCATTTCCTTTTTTTGTAAAATTTGCCTTTTATTTATTCATTTTAATCCATTGTATGTACTTATTGCAGTGGCAGTGCTTCGTTTTTGTAAACCAACGTCTGTTTCCACCGCCCTTGATGCATACTCTTTTGCATGGTTGTTTGAATCGTTGATTGTTCAATGTCAGCGCCCGGTACGCATTGGTTACAACACTCGAAACAAGCAGCGTTAAATATCCATGATTTTACAGATATGGAATATCAAAATACTGCGCTTGAAATTGCTAGAAGTTATTTTAATAAAATATTATTTGTATTTTATGCAGGGGAACATAAATTTTTACAACTTTTTACAACGAACATAAATAACATTCTCTTCAAATAAAAAATAAAGAGTAGATATTTCTGCATAAAACAAACTTCTTTTCAAATTAAAGAGTAAATATTTCTTCTTAAAACAAACTTAAATGATTTTCTTTTCAAAATAAATAAATAAATTTTCTCCAAAATTTAAGAATTTAAAAGAAACACTAGGATATTAAATTTTCACCTGCCTGTGCGAGTCAGGCGATCATAAACTGACCTTACATTTACCAACGAAAGAAATCATTTTGTCCAAAAATGATTTCTTTAACATAACCCCATTGAAAAAAATCAACTGGGGCTAAATTGAGACATCTTGGCGGTCACTTGATTTCACCCGTATTGCTAATAACACCATTCGGGAATATTTCGGTTAAATATTGTCTAGCTACGTTATACACCGAACAGCCGTCCTGTTGAAACCAAATGTTGTCAAAGTCAACATCTGGAAGACGTCGAACTGCAGCAATAATATGGTCTTGCAAAAGCTGCAAATATTTTTGACCGTTAAGATTGCCATCAATAAAGAATGGTCCGACAATGATGTTACCAAGAATACCGCGCCATACTTTTAAATTTTTACGGTTACTGATTTCGACTTAGTGATCTGTATTGATTTTTCTTGGACCAGTATCGTGCTACAGATGGATTATGACGACCGTGTAGTGGGAAAGATGATTCATCTGAAAGTAATATATTGTCTAAAAAATTCTCGCCGGAATTAGCTCCTTCCATCATCTTTTCACAAAATTCCATCCTGCATATTTTATCGTCTTCAAAAAGTTCCTGATTTGTTTGTATTTTAAAGCTTTTTTAATACTAAATAACGTGTTGACATTATCTACTATTGTACAAACCATAATTTCCTGCATTTCGGCGTCCTCGTCTTGTGGCCTTGATATTTAAGCAAATTCTTTACATTTCACCAAACAGCCTTTATTTTCAAACGTTTTTTAACATTCTCAACAGAACTATTACTTAATTCTATATCGAATGCCAAAACAAATAGACTGGGTCCAACATATATGGCCACCATAATACCATTTTATAACCTGTATTCTTAGCCGACGCTCGAAGCATTTTAAAAACAAAATAACGTTATCGTTCAAAGAGTTGAAGATGAAACAAACAATAAGTATAGGTATATATATCCAACGTATATATGTATAAGTATAAGTATACGTATCCAACAGACCTTCTCGAACCCGCCATATTCATCAGGCAACCTCAGACCCACTAGTTGTAGTTATGTGGTTTAAGTACATTTTATACAAATCAAATATTTTTGGAATGCAAAAAAAGTAATACTCAAAAAAACTTCCAATATGAACCAGCGCTATGGAACCCAATACATACGACAGGTTTCTCAGGCCTCATATGTTTTGTTGAGTCACTTTATCGACGTTAACGATGCCGGCTATGTGGCCAGTTTATCGAGATTGGAAATTTTTTTTTTTTTATTTATATTTATATATATATACGAGGGCGTATTGATAACTAATGCCTTCATGCCCATAACTTTTATAATGATGGGCCAGACAGTGTCAAAAGTGGTTTGCTATTTACCTTAACTCTTAGTACATAAGTCACCCTAGTGGAGATTCTCAGCAACATCGCGTTTGCGCACGACAGTTCTAAAAATGGCGACCGGCATGGACAACAAGCTGTTATCGAATTTCTTACTGCGGAGGCTGTAGCGCCAATTGACATCCATCGAAGGTTGAGTACCGTGTACCGTGATGCGTGTGTTGATGTGAGTACTGTTAGGAGGTGGGTAAAGACTGTGAAAGACGAAAATCCTACTAAAACGGTTCTTCAAGATCAGGCACGCAGTGGCCGACCAGTGTGTAGACAGTGTGGTGAAAGGCAGGTGGCTCTCGTGGATGAACTGGTTCGTGAGAATCGACGGTGTAAACAAACTGATGGCCAATAGGGTGGATATTTTACAAGAAACAGTACATCACATTATGTGCAATGTGCTGAAGCACAGGAGAATATGCGAATGTTGTGTGTCCCGAATGCTTACTGATGAAATGAAAGCCAATCGAAAACAAATTTGCGAACAACTCTTGACTTGAATTTGTGAAGGTGCGTCAACAGAACCGTTAAGTTATTTGAAAGATTATTTTGATTACGCAAATATAACGTCACTAGATGTAGAACGTTCGTTTTTGGCATACAAAAAAACTTTTTCTTCACGCCGCACTCACTTTGCCGAAATAACTTTGGAGACATATCTAATGTTACAAATATTAAATAGACATTATCCACTTAGTGATTTCACGGAGGACTCTTAAAACGGTAAGTGTTTGAGCACGTATCACATTTAATTTATTTTGTGTAAACTTTTATGCGTCCGCCACTGGCTTTCAGCGCAGTTTGCGTTGCTCTAATAATTATGCACAATGAACTGCAAGTTCGTTATAAAGCTTGTATACGCCACAGTGGTGCACATTTCGATCATGTATATTATACAAATTTAAAAAAAATACAATTACATTCTCGGTTAAAGTTCTTTTCGATGTTCAATTCAGTTCAACTACAAATTAATCTATTTAAGTAAATCGTTCACGTTATTTCAACTGCATATTTTGAATTTATTTCTGATAGTTGTTTCTGTTGCGCAGAAGAAACTAAATCGCCATTAAAATTAGAAATCGTATTACTTTCAAAATTTTAGTTAAAATTTATGTAATTAATGGATTTGTAAATCCAAATTACTTGAATTTACTTGAGTATCTTTCCCAAAAATTCATTACTTTCCGATATTACTACTGAAATAACGCAGTTACCTAATTTGCTTGAAATTTATTTTAGTAGGCACTTTCAAAACAAAGCATCTATTTAAGTTCCGAGATGGCTTTATGTATATTAGATACGCGGTAGTTCAGAACGTTACAAATTAGAAATGATTTTATAATGAGCCAGTAATTTTAGACCTCCAACGCTGTGAACCTGTAAATTCATTTCGAGGGCGCCTTCATTATTTACAGAGCAGGTGTGTTCTCGTTAATAAAAGATCGCTTTAGAGCCACGTTCCAGATTATGGTGTTCCCAGTCATTAAATAAAATTCAGAATTTTAAGATTGTATAATGTTTCAGTTCTCAAGTAATACCTTTTCTCATTGTCAGTAGACGTTTCATGTGCAATACCTAGGTTACAATTCTTGATTAACATTGTTTATTCTTGCATACAATTGTTATTATGTTAAAAGGTACCACAATATAATATGAGAATTTCAGTAAGTTGCGCCTATATAACGAAATGGAGGTTTTATATCTCTTAATACACACTGCGTGCACAATGAAAGGAGCAAGTTCAATTTCGTTCGGACACGTCGATTAACAATTTTGAATTACCATATTGTGGCCTATACTACAGTGCAATTTCATTTGCGGTTTTCCGGGAAGTGCTATCAACTTTGTTGTTTTAAATGCAACATCCTATTTATTTCAATAGACTTCGATAAACGATAAAAATACGCTCAGAAAACCCCATATAAATATTTTTATTACGAACAGTTTTGCAGTATTCACGATGACATATAAAAATAATATACACTCACAGACAAAAATATTGCATACTTTATTTTTGGCCTTTATTGTTTTTCTCTTTAAAACTTTTGTGGTTTTTGTTGTTAAATCTTGTACACTGGAGTGCTTTGCGTTATTGATACTCAAATAAATTACATATGGAGGATTTATAGCAAATTCGTGGAGGGATTATTAAAACAACTTGTTTTTTGCCAAAAACGTTTAATTGAAAAAAGCAACATTCATTATCCATAAACACAATAACAACGCAACATAATAACGCTTTAATACTTAGTGCTTCCTCCTCTTGCTCTAACGATATCCTACATTCTCCTAAGCATGCTGCGCAAAAGATCTTTGATGATTTCTTGAGGGACTCCATTCTATTCTTCCTGTACAGCAATTCTTAATTCTGCAATTGAGTTAGCAGCTGGATTTCATGCTCGTATATTTCTTTTTAGAATGTCCCATAGATGTTCTATGGGATTTACGTCAGGATTATTTGCTGGCCACTCAAGCGCCGCAACCCCGACATCCTCAAAGTACTGGATCACTGTCCTTGCGGCATGAGCTCGGGCATTATCATACATTAGCATAAAATTATCGTAGCCAATAAAGCCGGCATAAGGTAAAACATGTTCTTAATGGATGCTGTGTATGTACCAGTCAGCACTCATTCTTAAATTTACATAAATGAGTTCCCTGCGACTCTCCCAACTAATGCCGCCCCATAACATAATGGAACGGCCACGAAAGCTAAGATTTTGTGCAAGATTACATTCTGCGAAACGTTCTCTTGATCTTCTGTATACACGACTACGTCCATCAGGCTTCCATAATTGTATTCTTGTTTCGTCTGTAAAAATAATCTTTCTCTATTGATGTTCATTCCAGTTAGCACGAGCTCTTTCAAATTCTAGGCGTCGAATTTTGTGACGTGGGAGAAGCCGAGGAACTCTGGCAGGACGTTTTGGATTTAAGCCGACCTCCTTAAGTCTCCTTATTCCTGTTTTGACAGATACATTGACTTGTCTTGTATTCAACAATTCATTTCTAAGATGCGGTGCTGTAAGTGCGCGATTTCGTAAAGATTGAAGTCTCAAATATTGGTCATCTCTTGGCGTTGTACACCTTTTACGTCATTGACCACGCCGCCTTTTATATTCTCCAGTCTCATTGTGTCGTCTTACTACACGAGAGACAGTCGATTGATGGATATTTATTCTCCGTGCAATATCTTCTTGTGTGTACCTTCATTAGCCAAACAAACAATTTTAGCATAAATTTTGACATTTAAATGAGGCATCTCGCTAATCGAAACTACACGCTTGTACACTAAAGCACTGGAAATGCTATTCTGACAATATCGAATAAAGATCAATCACTGTTTTGGTCTACAAGGCACATTACGCTAATTTATAATTAGCCTCTTATTCACTCATAAAAGGCTATATTAAAATATTCTTTTTTTTTCTGTAACAAATTGCAAAATACGTAGAACACTCCAGTGTAAAAGATTTAACAATAGAAATCACAAAAGTTTTAAAGAAAAAAATAATAAAGACCTAGAATGACATATGCAGTATTTTTGTCTGTGAGTGTATAATAAATTTATAGTACTTTCGTTGTTTGTCTCGTCAAATTTAATAAAGCTATCATTAATAAACCTTTTAAGTAGAACATCCTGTGTTTAAATAATTTGATAGCCTTTGTAAATACAAATTGAATGATATTTTGTTGGATCTACTTTTTTTATCTCATTTCGAGAAAGTGTACGAAATTTAATTTATTTAAATCATAAATTTTCCACCCAAAAATATTGTCTATAAATACTGGTAAAAAATAAAAGAGAACTAGGAAAGTTTTTTTGCATGCTGTCGAAGAAATAGAACTGAACAATGTGTGGTTTCAGCAAGATGGGGTCAACGCCCACACCGCCAGTAATTCCATGCATTGTTTGAGAGAAGCCTTCTCCAGACGGCTGATCTCCCTGAGAGGGGACGTAAACTAGCCTGCGCATTCGCCTGATTTAGCCCCCTGTGATTATTTTCTGTGGGGTTATCTAAAATCCGTAGTATACAGCAATCGTCTACAGGTTCTGGAAGCCCCACAACACAACATCCGAGCTGAAATTGCCAATATACCGGCCCAGTATGTTTGAAAGAGTGGACCGAAACTTCTGAATTCGATTGAATCAGTGTATTGACAATGGAAAGCGAAATTTACCCGATATTCTTTTCAAACCGGGATAAAATCAAATTTCCCATGCTATGTGACAGACGAAATAAGAATAAAAATAATTGAAATGTGTACGGTTTTTTTATTTGATTTTCCAAAAAGACCCATCCATCCCTTATTGGAGGATTGGCCCTAGAATTAAAATTTTTGGGAAAATTGAAAAGCATTTCTTTCTTGCAATAATGGTCACATCCGTGTATACAGTAAGAGCAAGCGTGCTATGCTCACCCGATTTTACCCGAACTCAGCGCATCTAAACGTCATTTTGCTTGTCAAAATTACGTGAAGGCAAATTCAGCACCTTGTTCACAAGAATGCCGATTACGCAAGGTATTGCATGCTCGCTAGTACGGTATATTATTAATCTACAACCCTGAAATTGCCCAACTTTGACATATACCACACGTAAACCATACGTAAACGTTCACATTCTGATATAGTACACACCACCTGTGACAATTACTGTAAAATCTTTACTCATTTATCGATAAGTCAAGTTAAGACAAATCAATATGAAAAGAAAACGCTTGTAATGTTATTATCATTATTAAATAATCTTATGTTATTATGTTAATAGTCAATACGATAAAATGACATTTATGTGTGTACGGTGTTGAATGTCATTTGCTTGTCAAAATTAGGTGAACGCAAATTCAATTCTGCACCTTAATTGTTAGATACATCGCATCGGCTACTAACGTAGCATGCCTCGACTTCGCTACCGCATTTCCGAAAAATGCCGATTAAGCTAGGTGAGCATAGCACGCTCGCTCATACAGTATAGACAACAAGATTCTCGATTTAATAAGACATGCAAATAGCTAGCTTGTAGGAGCGGTAGATTTACAACAAATGTATGGGCTTGAATTAACGCACGCGGACCAAGTGTTTGTTAGAACGTTAAGGGAAGATTTAATTTTCATACATGCACTGCAATGTTGACGAATTCTTTCTTACCTTACGTGAAAATTATGTTTCCCATCAAAAGTCATATTTCAACAGAATAATTGTCCAGTGCACACAAGTAGGATTGTTAACCAATGGTTTAGGGAAAACAACATAACACGTTTACCCTGGTATTCGACAAATCCAGACTCTAATCCCATAAAAATGTGTGGGGGATATATCGTTAAAAAAATGAATATAGTAATTACGGGCCTGAAAAAGTCGAGAATTTAAAAGATAAAATAGACGAAATTTGATATTGTCCCACACCAGAAATTATTTATTCCCTTATATCTTCCATGCCCAGGCGTTAACCAAAAGTATTAAATAGTAATGGAACTACTACAAAATATTAATTTAAAACACATATTCTTTTCTTATATACATATTATATAAGTTTCATAATATGATGTTTATTTTTAGTAAATACGTTTGACAAATTTCTTTTCCGTTCATGAGTGGATTATTTTTAACATCATATTGACAAATTGAAAATTGACATGTACTATCACTTGACAATGACCTATCCATTTACGATTAACACTGACAGACAATTTGACATACTTTATCATAGTTTACAAAAGACAAGTTTAAAATAAGTAATGTCGCTTGTCCCAGATTTTTATGCAAGTGATAGTACATGACAAGTAACTGATTTACAATACTCAAAAACAGTTAACATAGTTATAACCCATGTTCGGATTTTTGTTGCCGCAACTGTACCTATCAAAATATAGCTTTTACTATTGTTTTGTGACAGTTAAAATTGTATAATTGCTCTATTCTTACTTCAAAACATTAAAGATTGAAGTTTTTCTTATTACTGTAGAAATCATACACCCGTTTTTCTATCCAACACGTTTGAATGATGAATTTCACCAGTGATAGTCTTACGATTACCTATCAACCTAAGAAATTCACCACTGTTGTTTCAACTAAACTAAATAATTCAGAAAGAGTTTGGTGGAAGTAGAATCTAATATCTTCATCACATAACCTACAACTAAAGCAAATTTTACGTTTCGGTAGCGCACGTTACTGTTAAGTGGCGTTTACATAAAGTACTGCGAAATTAGTGCAATGCGAAATTATACATAAATCAAACGTTGACATTATTTTCTGCACTTGTTTTTGAATCTGTGTGACAGGATTGCTGCAGAAACTGCTAATAAACACACCATGTAACATTTCTTTGCAATTTCGTACATTACAAAAGCAATTGTCAATATCAATAGATAAATTTAGGTTAGGTTATGAGAAAGCAAATCATTACTCTAAGTTGTCAAAGTCTTACACTAATTTCGCACTATTCTATGTAAACGCAATCTTATCAATTCAATTTTCAACAATCTTTATTAAAAAGAAAAATTATGGTTGATAAATGATCGGATTCTAGCAAAAAAGGCAAGGAATTAATCCGTATTGATGACATACTAATCGTTATTACGAGTGGTCAAACTACTCGTAATAACGATTATATTGAAAGTCAATACACTCCACAGGGTCAAAATAATAGTTCAAGTCAAAGTCTTTCCGATCGCGCATTAATTGATTTCAAATTACCTAAATTTAATGGAAAGGATGACAACCTAATTCCATTTTTTAAATGCATTAAAGCGTTTAATTTCTTAGATTAAATTATTTGTCTTAATATGGTCATTTCTAGTTCATAATGCACTAATTTGGTTTGGTACAGTGAAAATTCGTTCATAAATTCCTCCGAATTCGAGTCCCTTTTCCTTATCAAATACTGGGGAGAGAATACACAAGGTAAAGTTACAGCCGATCTCTTCACTGGCAAATATCATCCTGTAACGTACGTCTCTCTTCGGACGCCAAAATATAACGTACGTCCCTGATCGGGACGCCAAAATGTAACGTCCTGCTCGTGGCGGGAAAACTGTAATAACTTTCTTATTCTTAGACGTAAAGTTACATTATGCAACTGGTTTTTTTCACACCTGCCAAGCTAGATACGATGGACTCTGCTCACTAGTGACATCTTCGGTTGATATACAGAAGATTATCGTATAAAGAATATATAACGGTTTTACTTCTCAGATAATCTTTTTAATCGATTTAATGTTACTGAGTGATTTAGACTGGAATAAAATATGCAACATTAACTTTTCTTATTTTAAACACTCATACTCGGTGTACAGGGAATCTATATTATTGATTTCATAATACAGTTTGATTTGCCGTTGCTGGGATGTCGCTAGCTATCACGGGATTATTAACTGTCATATATCAGATTTATAGCATGTATTTTAAGTGGCTTAATATTTATTTACTTTTTAAAATAAAACTATTAGATGTTTACGGCTTTTAGTGATCAAGAAAAGTTAAGTGAATATCGGATCGATTGATTCGGCGTGTATGAGCAGTCTTAACCACGGGGTAGCGTTGAAAATGCCAAAGGGTTCAATTTAGCAGGAAAAGATGTAAGTACAACGATAATACTTTATTTACACATAACTTCATCAAATAAAATAAAATTCTCTGGCAAACTAAAATGAAATTCATATACAAATATATACAGATCAGGAAAAAATGATTGGAAAAAAAAACAAATGCCTTACTTTCTCAGTTACGAATTCGGTCAGATTTTAGTCGGGTCTTTGAAATTTTATATCGCGGCAAGACACAACATTCTCGGTAACGGACTTAGATTAATTTCGGTCAAGATTTCACGACAGGCAACTTAGGCCACACTGTCGTGTAATATTAACATTACCTTGTCCAAACTTCATCGGACGCTGCTAACAGCCGCAGAAGGATGAAATTTGGCCAGGATCTCTCGCAGATCAAATCCACTTAGAGATGTTCCTCCGAAGCTTACACCACAGAAGGGTTGTTCTTTTCGCAGGTCGAGGCCCACAGAAAAGACAAATGTACGCGAATCCGGTCGCCTTTTATATCGAATTTTACTCTTTTTTGCTTACATACGTCATGTGACCTTGCGTGTAAACGGCGCGCGCTTCTCACAAAACTCGTAACTTGTGCTTATACAATATGTACAAACGTACATCCTAAATGACCACATTCATAGAGTACACTGGCGCACAACATAAAGGGTTCTGGAATTTCAAATAACAATTAAAAGAAGTGAATTTACAATTTACAACAAAGATTTAAAGACTAAACAAGACAGGTAAAGATTGAAATAATAATTTTTCTTTGTTCTTTCCAGAATTAAAGTCTTTAAATTTGACGAAACGAGATGGTTCGTCACAATCCAACGAAATGTAAACAGTGTGACAATAAGTTTGAATTGAAAGCATACTTCATGAGCGTATGCAAATGGAACTAACAATAAGAAGTGTTGAATCCCGGTGCAAGGACCACGAATTATCCGTCAATCCAACTAAGACGGAGATGGTCCTATTCACAAGGAAAAGAAAGATAAACAAGGAGAAACCATCTTTACTTATGAATGCCCCGTTTAGCTTTGGCTTGGAGATCCTTAATAATATCTTCAACAAGAAGCTATCGCGGATTCCGCAGCTAATGTTGCGTTTGGACAGTGCAGGGTGCTGGGAAGGCTCTGGGTTTTCTCTCTCAGAGTAACAATGTGGATTTACACTGCAATTATCAGATCAATGCTAACGTATGCGGTCACCTGGTAAACTAGCGCAGGAAACGCGGTCGCCGCCAAACAACTGATGTAAATACAGTGGGCTGTCTGTCTAATTATCACGAGCGCATTAAGATCTACATCAACGGCGGCTATGGTGGTTGTGCTTTGCCTGCCTCCTCTGGACTTACTTGTTGAAGAAGTGGCATTGACTACCATGACTCAGCTGCTATGTAATGGTATAAAGCAGAATGAATCGCAAGACATGGTGAAATGCACCGGAAGCTCCAGAAGAACGCTTGCAATAGATTGCCGACATTTCACTTCTGTTTGTCTATGACAAACCTGACAAATCCTCAATATACCAACAGACCGACAGCGCTGAAGACAGCTTATGTCTCTTCGTGGATGGATCAAAAAGCACCAAGGGAACCGGTGCAGGAGTTCTTTTCCGACGAGCTCCACCTAAGAGATACATGGTCGCTAGAAACGGAGATCACCGCTTTCTCAGCGGAAATCTCAGCGCTGACCTTTGCTTAACCGACCTTAATATTGTAAACAGAAACATCAACCTGTTTACCGACAGCAAATACATATAGTGTCAGCATTGAACCGGCCAGTAACGTCGAATCTGTTACTAGACTGCCACAGAGCTCTATCCTTAATCTCCAAAACAAACAGCATCAACCTAATATAGCTGAAGGGCCACAGGGAAAATTTTCGCAATGAAGGAACGGATAGGCTGGCCAGGAGGGGATCGAGCATGACTGTACACAGCCCAGAACCCCTCATTTGATCGCCTCTGTATGCACTGTATAAAAGGATCAGAACTATCACCCATGAAAACATCCTGAAGACGTGGGATGAAATTTCTGCTGCTAAAATCACTTTGACGTATCCGAAAAAACAGTATTAAGATAGCTGAGACTATCCAAAAGCGATCTTCGCATGGCTCTTGGAAACATTTCTTCTGCAAATGTCCTGCGCTGACGTCAATTAGAAGGACCATGCTGGGTGATGAACGGCTATATCTTGCCACTAGGGCGATTCCTCTGGGCAACGTCCTAACCTATGCCGAGGGCTAGAGGATTCCCCGGCACAGAAAGGATGCGTAATGGACTTTCTGTAGCCTAAATTCTATGGGATCTATCTCACCATCTCATTGTCCATAATCATAATAAGTGTAAATTTATTACCATACCCAACACGTTCCCCAACAATACCCATTTCGTGACAAATAGAACAGCCACCTCGCGTCATTACAATATACGTCCCCAACAATCTTCTGATACATTCCAATCAAGTTCTCTGAACTCACAATTATTTATTTCAATTCCAATTATAACACTACAGTATATATAATTACTAAAGATAGCAAGAGACGCAAAACTGAAATGAATTTCCATATTGCATTCTGGGGTTGAAACGACCTCTTGGTATATTTTTCCACGTCCTGTACTCAAATTGTATATTTTAACCGAGCAATGAGATTGCAGCATATTTCCAAAACTATAATAGTTAAAAAAAAAACTAAAGAATACATGTAGAAAAGCATCTATTTTTTAATGAATCAGTTTTATTAATTCTTCTATTTAAAATAGATTAAAATGTTGCAATTCATTGCAAATTTGGCTGCTTTTATACTATGCTCTATAGCTGTCCACGCTTCAGCTTATATCCAAATCAAAAATGTCCAAATTCGTTTTCCTTTCCAGCGATACGCCCATCTCTCAAATCCTTCCAAATAGTAGTTGGCATCTTGTTCTGCAAAATAGGCATTTACGAATGTAATGGCCTCCTTTTCCTATGAAAATCTCTGTCCTCCGAGCAAAACTGTGAGCCTTGAAAACAGAAAAAGGTCCTGGGGGCAGATGAATAGGGTGGTCTATCAATTCGAACCCCAATTAGTGCATTTTTACCATGACGACCATGAAGTGTAAGATGGTGCGATGCCTTGATGGAACAAATCTTTTTTCTCAATTGCGGCCATTTTTTCGCAATTTCCGTCTACAGCTCGCCAAGTAATGACGCGTAGTGTGCCCCCGTTATTGTTTTCCGTTTTCAAGATAGTCAATTATCACAACTCCAGTCCCAAAAAACATCGCCATCACTTTCCAGGCCGATGGATCAGTCGTCGCCATTTTAGGAGCCGATTCACCCTTCGCAGTCCGCTGTTTCGACTGTGGTTTGGCTTCAGGAGTGTACTGGTGTATTGAAGTTTCATCTAGTTTCATCCTAGTAGTCGACGCCAAAACTTATTTCGCTTAAGCTGCTTCAACGAGGCTTTGGAAGTGTTCATTAGAATACGTTTTTGGTCCTAAACGAGCAAGTGCGGCACCCAACGCGCGGTTAGCTTTTTCGTATCCAAATCTTTAGTCAATATATGACAAACACGCACTTTTTAGGTGCCCACAGCCTTTGCTATCTCTTTAACCTTAATTCGACGATCGTCTAGCACCATTATCGGTAGTGGTTGCAGTTTCTGGCAGTTTCAAACGTTCATCGTCAACTAAGCTGATATGACTACATTTAAATTCAGCTGCACAAAATGTAATTGTGGCAAATGATGGCGCAGAGTCCTTGTAAACAGTGTCCATCTCGGCTTTAATTTGCGCAGACGTATTACCTTTCAACTGCAAGAATTTAATGACGGCTCGGTATTCGATTTTTTTTCATTTTTACAGAAACACTAACATCGTCTGACACAAATGTTAAACAACAACTAAGCGTCCAACATGCCTGAAATTTTCAAAAGTATCTTTCATAGCATGCGTAATTATATCACCAGAATATTTTTGACGAATAATGCCATCTTCATGTTGAGCCTTAAAGCTTTTCAGACTATCCTCGTACATATCATTCAATATATCCGGGATTTTTTCTAGGTTAACGGCTGGTACTTCCAACCTCAGACAAACCTAAAGGTAACTATCAGAGGAATAAGTATGATATATACTTATTTCTCTGATAGTTAATTCCGTATTTATCTGAGGTTGGAAATACCGGATATAAAAACAATAAAGAGCTTAATATTAACCAAAGCATTCTATTCATTAATAAACACTAATTATGATCTGTCACATGTGCGGTCCGGTCATAACTGATCATCACGTCACTAGGAGCAAACGAGATCTCTTTTTTTTTAAATAGTATCACCAGGACGACGTTCCTCTTTCTAATGGAGCCGTTCGAATATTGAAAAGCTAATTATCCCTCTCGTACAACCATGATTAAAATTCGCTCGTGTATTTTGTTTTAATTAAATTCTCCTTTGTTGCTCCTCAGTCCGTGTCTATTGGAATCTTGATTTTATTACGTGCCGCCTCCACTGAATCCCACCCGTTTACCACCGCTCACCCTTTTCTCGGATCCCCAGTCACATAATCTCTTCCGCCATTCAATCCGCCGTCGGCAGGAGGTGCTATGTTATGATTATACAAAATTTTAACAATAGGGTGACAAAGAATAACGGAGAAATGAATCTAGATAACTTAAGGGTGAGCACCGATATTGATAGCTGTAAGACTGGAACTGGATTTAATTATATAGAGTGCGAAAAAACTACTTTTAAAGAACTTGAGGAATGATAGAGGGAACTAAGACAAATATCTTTAGTTTAAGAGCGATAGGTCAAAAATGTATAATTTCTCTATTGGAAATAAAAGTTCTTTTAAAGTTAAACCGCTTGGAGCAAGGGGTTCAACGCCTATTCGTGCTATAAACAAATGACATTAATTTTAATGAATATAATTTGTGTAATGAGTTCATTTAACTGTTAAATTAAAGGCCAAAGTTGACTGTTAATTGGTAATATTTGTGAAGAAAGGGGTTACTATCAATATGAAACGCTTCACTTACCATGAAATAGCGAACATGCACTTGCCGTACGGAGCCAGAGTAGACAATTTACTGCGGCTACAAAGAGTTTATGTCGAAATTCATCCAGGGAGGGTTGTTCCTGGCCATCCGGCATTTGCTTTCATCGACCGACGATTGTGAAAGGAAGGTACGTTCAAAATTAATAATCATGACATAGGCAGAAGGAGGTTAATACGTACACTTGATTTTGTCGAAGAGGTTCTACATCTTAAAGAAAATCCTCCTACGGTACAGGTGCCATTGTAAATTTTATGGGTATCGATCGCAGAATTACTTGGAATGTTTTGCACGAGCAGCAACTACATCCCTTTCATCTACAGAAAATACATGTTCTACTTCCAGGTCATTGTCCTGACAGGGCACAGTTTGCTCGTTGGTTTTTAAAGCAAATAATTCCAGCTACTCTACTTTTCAATAAATTTTCAATAAATGTTTGGGCAGATACTGTGCACAATTTTCTAATTGATCCGTACTTGTTACGACCTGGATTAAATGCGCAGAATTATTTAGTATTTCTACAATAAGTTCTGCCAGAACGGCAGGAAGACCGCCCGTTGCACGTACGCCGAGATATGTGGTTTCAACACGATGGCGCTCCTGCACTCTGCTGATAGCGTTCGGCAACATTTGACGACAACGTTTGGTGAGAGGTGGATTAGAAGAACTTGACCCGTTTCCTGGCCTTCGAGATCACCAAACCTCACACCCACTGATTTCTTTCTCTGGGGCATATGAGAAACTTAGTTTATTCGACACCAGTTGAGTCAGAGGAAAAACTTGTTGCTCGCATTGTCGAAGCGGCAGAAAGTATTAGACAGACAGCCAGAATCTTCCAACGAGCCCTACAATCGCTTCTCCGCAGATACACTCCTGTCCAGTTTCACGATAGAAAATTTGAACAGCTTTTATAAGCATCAAGTAAATTAAGTTATATTCATCTTATTTTTGTTTCGTTAGTTTTACAAAAACGTAATTCTTATTTAATCATACAATTAGCATTACCGCAGTATTGATCACAAGATGATTATAACTTGCACAAGCGTTTAGAAAGTTGGCTATCTCTAAGGATATCAAAATTTACATATTTTTGACCTATTGTTCCTAAGCTAAGGGGATCCTTCTTGGTTCCCTCCACCATTCCTCAAGTTTTTTAAAAGTTGTTTTTCCGCCCCCTGTACTATTTAAGTTTGTAGCTATATAACTGCTGTGTAATATGATCATCACGTAAAATCAATCACAACTTGAACATATAAGGTATTACGAATTATTCAACTACCGACTAGAATGAAGCTTCTGTTACTTCTGCGGAATGTAGCATCTAAAATATTCCGTGATTCTTTATGTTTGGTAGTATAGTAAATACCTTGTACTAAAAATATTGTGTACATAAAAAATTGAATCAACTCAATATTTCTTAAACTTACTAAAAATATTTTGAAAAACCCTCTGACAGGTGGGCCAATTGTAAGAGGGCCTGCGCCTGACAGCAGACGTAAATAACAAAGTTGACAGCTACTTCCGGTATATGTAACTGGAAATCTTAGATTATTGAAAATATTTTAGTTCAATAGTACATATAGTCCTTAGTATACTACCCAGTTTTCAAAATTTTCCAATGTATACTCTTCCATATATCGATCGATGCAATTTCTCGTGAGACACTGTACTACATGCCAACAATTTTTTATAAGATTTTTTATTTGAATTCTCTCCCTAAGTCAATGTAGTAAAAAAAATTTTTCTGGAGACAATTTCCTATCACAATATTAAAAACAAATGTAGAAAACGTTCACACTATGATACAAAGATTCAGATAAAATTTCAGACACACGACAAATTACTTGCTCTTAATATGGGAAGTAAATTTTATTAGATACATTATTTCTAGCGAATAAGTATTTGTCTTTCGCTGCTTGAAAACAAATGCGCGAAAAATAGATTTTCATGTTTTGGATGTTTTATTCTATCTATATAATGTAATATTTTATTGCAAGAATGTGCTACACGCACCTATTTTCATCCTATCTGCAAAAATAAACTATTAAAATTCAAAATTACATTACCTCGTGCTTTAACTACAGCATCACTTATTGTAAATATCTTACTTTATATGTCGTCGTAACTACGGATACGCCATTTAAAATTGCCTAAAATTTCCACAATGAGAAGACTACATAGAAGCAAGGGCAAAGGAAGGGTTATGAGCGCTGGAAGCTTGTTAGATGATATAGGGAGAAGGATGAGGTAATAGAGGGTTGAAAATTATTATTCATGACTTCGTGTGTCTTTTATAAAACAACACCCCGGTTACGTTTATGAAGCGAAGGGTACAGGAAGCTCGGATATACATTTTCCAGAAACTCGACGCCTTCTACTTATAACCGTCACCCCCTTTACCCTCGACCGCGGTCCTCTCACTATCGGGATCGTCAAGATGGAGGGTTCTCGTAACAAGAGCTCGTAAAATATCCTTTTGTTGGGTTCCCTTATAACGATCACGAATAACAGAAACTAACTGAACAACGTAGGGCTTAGATTGGGGATGATTATCGTACGGTACGTGAGAATGGAGATAATTACCTACCCTATATACCCAAATACCTAATTTTAATAAATTGTTTCATTTTAAAGGTCTACTTTTCTTTTCAATTTCGCTTGATGGTTTCTAATGTACAGTATAATTATAATATTATAATTCATTAGTCTATTGGACTAGTTAATATAAGTCAATAGAGATCCTACAAAGACTCATGAGTCTCATGACTCATGACCATGGTGCTGCGCAAGGCCGAGGGTGGAACTGTACTAACCAAACTAAAAACGTTTGCCCTAGCATAAAATGTTGAAATAGGCGCAAATTTGAATTTTGAATATTGTTAGCGTGTAGCATTTCTCCTTTAATAGTAATTACAAATGTAGACAGAATGTGGGGTTTAATAATTATTAAGATATAAATTATTCAACAGCGGTTTGCTACATAATACCAAAAATTGTTTTGAAAATGCCAATAGTTCAAATAACAGTTTTCCAGAAATCGAGATTATGTATATTTCAAAAAGATAAAAATAAAAATAAACGCCCTAAGTATTGCATAATTATGTTTGATGTAAAATATTTATTAGAGAATGAACAGATTACAAGAGTTCATACATAATTTAAATATGTGTCTAACAATAAACAAAAATCTAATCAATAAATATTTCAATAATATGACAAAATGGGTGCCAACTATTATCTTATAAAGGTTGACATCCCCCATCTTCCATACTAATTATTAATAATAATAATAATAATAATAGTATATTCATTCCTCATCACAGATCAGACATAAATGCTAGATAACTGAGATGACAAAACAAGTCTAAATGCAAAAGTCTCAATATACACTACTACTAAAGTTAAATGAAAACTGTCCAACAGGCATACTCTTTTTAAATTTAAGAAAAAAATTCAGTCAGGGTGTAGCATCTTTTAATAAAAATATTCAAATTATGTTGTAGAAACACTTGCTATATTTAGCCGTACGATGTTTGTCGGGCTGTAATTTATGATTACTACGCGCTTCATATTCATATGTTAAGTCATTTTTATGGAAAAAATGATTATTCTTGTAAACATATACACACACTTCGTAAATGTAGGTATCTATGACGGTTAATATTCTTAATTTTTTAAATTCCTCGCGACACGAACAGTGAAAACCAATACCCGTCAGGACCCTAACAGCGCGCTTCTGCATAATTAAAACTCTGTTCACCTCGGCAGAATTTCCCCACTGAACAATACCATACCGTAATTGGGAATGAAAATTTACGTAATACAAATTTAAAAGTACGAGGGTAAGTCAAATATTATCTACACTTTCGCCATAACAAGCTTTGAAGGTTATCGTAGTGGCGGCCGCTTGCGCATGCGTTGAGTTGGCGCCTCTGTGGTCATGTGTGCGGAATTTAATCACGATCGCGTCATTTGTCTGCTAGCTACAACAGCATAAGCATGTCAGCTCCGCTATTAGTTTGCACCAAAGAGGAACAAGCAGTGATCCGATTTTTGTGGTCACAATACGGGGACAGTGCTTTATCTCGTAAAGGCGTTTTTTTTGTGGATCGAAATGTTTCAAAGTGGCCGAACGAGCGTAACACAAAAAGAGGGAGCTGGACGGCCGTCAACCTCGACCACCGACGACAACATTCAGCAAGCTCGAGAGATGGTCACAACAAATGGGCGAGTTACCATAGACTTTCATCTCTTCGGACCGCTCAAGGAAGCTTTGAGAGGTCGTCGATTTGCCTCAGGCACATACGTTCGGGATGCGGTGCAAAAGTAGCTTCACCACCAACGGAGTGGCTCACTGGACCAAGTGCATTGCTAAAGATGGAGACTATATCGAAAAATAATGTATCTGTTCTACACCTATCTTTGTTTAATACAGTTGTAGAACTAAAAGTGTAAGTAACTTTTGACTTACCGTCTTATGTCCTTATTACAGTGATAAGACATATATTTTAAGCTGTAGCATACTTTTGCCAATCGTTGACAAAGATTTTCAATATGAGTTTCAAAATTTAAACTAGAGTCGAAAATTACTCCGAGTATTTTTATTTGGGTAGTAAGGGTTGAATGATCTTGTCTTATACCAAAACCTCGGTCTCTTAGTTGAAAAGCTACTAATTGAGTCTTATCAGCATTCAGTTTCAAATTGTTTTTATAGGACCACAATTCTATGCTTTCGTTTAGTCATTCGCCAAGAGATTCTATACTTCGATTCATTAAAAGTATACTGGTGTCATCCGCATACATATCCAAGTAAATATCATCAAATGGCCTTAGGAAGAAGCTGAGATCGTTAGTGTAAACTTTGTAAAGAAATGGACCTAGTATTGATCCTTGGACCACACCCTGACTCAAGTTTAAAGCTTCGCTAAGCGTAGACTGCTTTATCCTCACCGTCTGTTGGCGATCCGTCAAATACGATCTAATGAATTCTAAAGCAATGCCTCGTATACCATATCTGAAGAGTTTGGCAAAAAGAAGTTCGTGGTTTACACAGTCAAATGTACGGGAATAATCGAGAAACAAACCCAAAACAAAGTAGCGCTTATCCAATCCCTGAACGACCCTGTAATGAAACTCACTTAAGGCTGTATCAACACCTCTCTCCGCGGTATAGCCATGTTGATGAGCTGATAACCAGTTATGTTTGGAGAAATAGCCAGTCAACTAACTTATTCGATAGGAAATTCTGCGTAAAATATCCTTATAGTACTATAGCCCTAAAATGAAAAACAAGATTGCTACGATGAAATTTATATTGGACAATTGAAACTGTTACCAGAACCGCTATTAAGATAGTCGAAACACGAAAAATACGTAATTTATTCCGCCCAATAAAATGGTGTAATCAAAAAAAAATTGCGCATCGTATTTCAGCGTTTGATTAAATTTTCATGTGTATTTTTTCACAAATCGATAGAAAGTGACATTTCAAATAAATTACTCTTGTAACGCTAAGGCTCCAAAACGGGCGTTTAAGATATCGGCCGTTAAAGAAACGGCGACATTTGGCAACAAACAGGGTATTCCATTTAAAAAACCAAACTTGTATGGTGCGCAGCAGAAATTGAGCATCCTGTATACTTGAATATAATTTTATGTTATGTTGTCTCCGAATATTTTTTAATTGAAAACTTTTTCCCTAAATTGCTCAGGAAAGGAATTATGTTCCGTCCACGCACTATTATATATATCAAAATAAACGACGGAAATTAATAAAACCTCTCTCGCGGAGTGTCGGTCGTCGGAGACCAGGGACAGCTTGGGCCGTCAAGTAAACAGAATTTCCGCCAACGGCAGTTTAGACCGTAAGCAAGGTAGACGGAGAAAAACCCGCAAAGGACACCACAGGTCGCCAGCTCACGGGATATTATCGGACCTTGGCTAGGACAGCTCGAGCCGTCGACCCTGTATGGTTCTTTTATACCTAAAATTCAGGTGACGTATCGTTTCTTGCACATAACGTATGAAGGCAAAAACAATTTTATAATAAAATGTTACACAAGCTTTAGAACGATCGATTGATAGGTCATATGCTCTATTGCTCAAATGAAACATACAATGGTGTCAAATATTAAATTGCAAAATATGAAATTAGGAGAAATTGAAAGAATTTACATAAAATTATGACGATCAACGGTTTGTCACAACACAAATAAAACAAAGTAATTACAAGGAACAAATGATATATGTGAAACTAAGAACTGCGCTGGCAGATTTTGAAATGTATTTTACTATTAAAATTGAACCTACGTTCAATCCTTTCTCCATTTTATAGCATTTTGAGTATTAAATGTATGGAATTTGAACTTTACTCTGGTGATATAAATTCTGGCATTTTAATGATTTATGTTAACATTTACATATTAAAATCCGGTTAAATTCAATTAGAGAGTAATAAAAATCGCCTTCTATTATCAAAGAATCTAATTTGCAAATACAATTGTCGTCAAAAACACACATCAAACACAATTTCAACATTCAAAACAAGATTATTTATTATTTTTTGTTATATAGCAACATTATTAACATCATACAGAACAAAATACACATTCATGCTAAAAGGTTAATGCACTAAAAGCAAACAGACAGGCTGAAAAATACTATTGAGATAATCACAACGTCTTAAAGGAAATCGTTTCAAAATCAATTTGGAAGCAAGTTTAAGTATTTCTGAAGTTGTGGAACAAACATTACATTAATTTTGAGATATTCACAGATGAAGTTCGGAGAAATAGGAATTGAAAAGCCGTATAATTATTTAGCTTTAAATCTTAGGATTATTAGATTCTAAGAAATGTTTTTCACATAAATAGTTAATACTTATGTATTAATCCATATCCGACAGCTGTTTCTATGAATTTATTTAATTAAGTGTTTCTGAAGTTTTGAATTTATTTGAATTTAATTTGAAATTTATTTGGCCAAATAGTGAATTTTAACTACTCACTGTAGTTCTTCAATTGAAAGATGTAGTTCAACGTTCCTTTGCGAATGTCTTGCCTCGACGCTGCACCCAATTCAAATCCAAATGTTTTCGTTCTTCAAATCTTGTTTAATATTTAATAATTTTGATATTGGAGGATCCAAATTGATTTACTATGTTGTTTTTATACGTTAATGTTGATATAGTTTCATATTTATTTGAAACTTTTCAATTAATCGAAGAATTTTGAAAAGACTGTCGTTTAATCAGAACTTCTCTGCCCATCTATTTTTGTTTTCTAATCCAAGGTTTACTTTATTAATAAAATCAAATAACAACCTCTCTGATTCCAATATCTACAAAAAATGCCATTAGCTTCCATGGAGATGCTGCTTGTCGAAACTTTGAAGTACGCTAAGTCACAATAGTTACCATGCTTACATACTATTTTAATTACAACATGTGAGTAGCGATATGTTACCAGTGTAGAATGCAATTAAATAATTTTGAAATGAAGAAATATAATTGAGTTTTCCGTTAGTGAATTTTGTTTCTGGCATTAAAAGTTGTTTACTGGACTCTTTTTTTATGTAAATTTGGGGGAAAATCGAGGTAAGAGGTCACCAGCACTGCTTCGCCTGACAAGCTTGCAAGCATATGCAACCATAAATGTCAAGAAAATCACTATCAATAAATGCTTTTTTAAATAATTATCACAGCAATATATTTGTCCTATTCATAATTATGCTATCGCTTTTTTCCTAATTTGCAGAAGGTTAAATGGATTAAAAACAAAGTGGATAAAAAGCATGTTTTCGGCATATTCTTTGAAAAAATGTGATATATTTATGTATGTATTGGTAACATTATTTGGGCATAAAAATGCGAACTCTATTCACACACAACGAATAAATACACAGGAGGGATTGATTGCAAGTAATTTTACTTAAACTTAAAAATTCACTTGATAACAAAACAGTCAATTAAATTATTAAAATTTGTATCTGATTCCTTTCTTCAAACATCTCAAAGTACCTTCAAGAAAAAGTTAAATTTCTAACAGATTTCAGTTCCATTGGTAAGGTGTTGTAGATCTTTGTTCCTCTATATACATACATACGTATAACTAATCGTTTGCAATTTATCAGTTGATGAGAGAGCATAGTTACTATATCCGATTTTTTTCCGCCACATGCGGACACGGCACTGTTATTCCACTTATAAAAATATATATTCCAGATGCAGAGAAATTGCGGTACTTGCAACAAGCATATAATTGAATTTTGTTTAGTATGGTAACTTGAAGAGTTTTAAACAACATTTTTTTAAATCTTAATTACTGTATATAATATTTATGGTAACGAATTGTTATACCTTGCCTATCTGCTACCGTTGGAAGTAGTTGTTTTACCTTAATCTATACAACCCGAAATCTTCACAAACTTCGGAATCTTAAAGTGAGTGAATATACATATTTGCGTGATACAAATAACCACTATTCTCGCGATTAAACTCTATCCGTGCTTAATATATCGCATCGATACGTAAAGAGAACGGGATTTATTCCTTTGTTTTCTCCGTATTCCATTTCCTCCTTCTTTGTAATATACGCAACCTACAAATCTCTGCGAATTCGATTAAAGCACCACTTGACGTCAGAAACGGAAACAATTAAATCACTAGATGGCAGTGGTTTGCGGTTTTTCCCCCTGCACCATCCGATCTGAAATGTATGGAATTCTATTCTATATCAAATTAAATTAAATCTAGGCATTTTGCTTAAGGAAATTAATGGTGCCCTAATACTTTTAGTATAAAAAGGGAATCAGTTACCATGTTGAAACATGTTATAACGACTGAAAAATGTCTTTATAAAAGCAACGATATATTGGTAGGTACATATTGATTGGTACATATTGATTAAGATAACATAAATTACTTGATCTCTGCTATAACTTATTGCTTATTAAACCTACTGGTAATAACGTAGAAATATAGACTAAGGCTATTGTAGACAATTCACTGGATTATTGTATGGGGTCACATCATATTAAGTAAAATTAAGGTAGGAAAATGTGTACTTACATAATTTCCAGTAAAGTTACACTTCCTCATTACTAAAGCCTGGACTTATGGCACTATAAAATTATAGAAATAGAAGGCAAAAAAGGCACTAAAAAAGACAAAAAAAGGCGCAAAAAAATAGACATTTATTAGTCATTTATTATTTATTACACTTATTACAGCTATTAGGTTATTAGTTATTACATTACATTATATTACAAGAAAGGGTTATTGATTTACCATTATTATTAACAATTTTTCAATCTTCTCAGATAAAACATGCTTATATATCGAAACTGATCTTTCGACATCAACAGACGTCGTAGGAGCATACTAAAAACAAGAAACTTGATTTGGATTCATAAAAGTAATATTAACTGTATCTCCTGATAACGCTAAATGAATTTCATGCAATTGATGTAAACAGCTGTTACTCTATATCACTTTCTCACACTTTTCTTTGATGAAGTCCCCTTTTAAACCCGGTGCCTGTTTAATTGTCTGCACGACGTCATCTAGAATGTGAAATTGGTCCGCTAGTGTTAAATTTTTCTCTTCTAGGGATTTGATGAAATCTGACAATGAAGCAATATGGGCCTTACTACATGCTAAGTCAGTGCGAATAGTTTTCTTAGCTAAAATCTTTTGGCAAATTTGAATTGATGCTGCGTCATCTTCCAGACCGTCTATTACCTCCAAAATGTTGTCATAGTGCGTAGCATAATAAACGACAATTGATATCCATGTTCCCCATCTCGTTAAAATAGGTCGAGGTGGCAGTGGAATATCTGGAATTTCTTTAAAATATCGAAGTCGCGATGGAGCCTTTAGAAAAACTGTTTTTATATTTGAAATCAAAAGATCGACGTCATGAATTAAAGTGCGCGTTTCTTCAGTGACCCTGTGGAATGCGTGAGCAATGCATGTAATCTGTATCATTTTGGGAAATATGGAGCAGCCTCAGTAACGAACAGTCTTTCGTGTTTTACTCCACCAGGCCACAGCAAGGATGGTGCGTTTGTAAACAATTGTGCTATTGTAGAATTGTTAGTAGATTCGACTACTTCACTAGTTAGTAAATAAACTTTCGGTTTCTGTAATGGTTCTAAAGTTTCAATTGTTACATTAGCAACGTATCGGACAAGTGTATCTGTTGTCTCGTCAATTGATACCCAAATATTTTCAAATTTTCAAATTTCTATTTCACTCTCTTTCCCATATACTTTTAACCGACGCTCATCGTGACATACCCTGTATACATTTGTTTTGTGTAATTAATTTGTATTGTTCTATTGTCTTTTGTAATTTGTACAGTTAATAAACTTCCAATATTATTATTAGTTATACACTCTACCAGATTATTTGTATTATGTGTTTTTGGAATAAATTTATTTTCCTTCAATGTATCGGGAAGGCAATCGTTGACAAATCGGGTGGGATACAATTATAAATAAGCCTGCTGAAAGAGTAGAAAAGGTTTTCAGGAGCTTCACAGATTTGCAATATCCTTATGATGAAGATTAATCGATTTTACCAAATAGTATTGAACTAAGAGTTCATGCACAAATTTTGATTTGTTAAATAGGACACATTGGACGCATATCTTGATGGCAACCCTCCTTGATAAGTGCGTCAGAATTAAATGAAATTTTATTTTTCAACTGGGGTCACTTAAGTATTGTAGTAATCAAAAAAGTCAAACCTACAAACAACAAATGAATCAAGATAATTCTTGTATAATTGGTTCATATTTAGGATTCATTAATTTTACACATACGGCAGGGACAATTACTAAACCCATTCCTTTCAGTAGATTTTATGAAACTCTTCAAAAAACATATTTTTTTACTGACATATGTATATTGAACAGATCATCGCTAAAAGGATATTTTCTATAGCTTATTCATTGACTTAAGTGGTAACAAACCCCAATTCTTTTATATTATATTATCAGTTCTATTCTCTACTGGTTTTTTGTATGCATATTTCCATAAATTCTTTCTTCCATTTCTATAGTAAAATTTTCAAATTTGGTTTTCCACATAAAACTGACTAAAATTTCTGCTAATTCTATTTCTAGATTATCAGTACCTTACCCCGTGAAGGAGGTTAATACCATGTCCTTAACTTCGATTTTGTAGGGATACAAAATAAACGTGTATATGTAGTTTCTATAACTACTCAATTTAATTAAATCTCTCTATAAAAGTTTCTTTCTTTTCTTCTCTGAGAGTTAGATTTTTATTTAAGGCTATTTCTTAATCGTTAACACTATTTGGAAAAGTTCACAAACATTTTGTACATATGTGAAATTTTTAATTTATTACAATGTTCAAATAATTTGTTTGCGCATCAACGTCAGTTGTCAATTTCTTATTACTTATAAACCTGAAATGCAATTTGACCATATACAGATTGTTCAAAGTTATTAGGCTACTATTGCTAACTTTGTTATTATTGTAGCTACGATATTGGTTAAATTAGCAAAGATGTAGCAACTTTTCCGCTGTACGTAATTGTTTTGAGAAAAAAATAATTGCACATCACATTTCAGCACTAACTTGAATTGCTTATATTTGTTAAATTAAACATCCTGTATATTTTTCAATTATTCGATAAGAAAATGATACTTTCCGTAAAATATCCATACAGTACTATAGACCTAAAATGAAAAACAAAAGACATGCCATGAAATGCGCTGACATTTACATTGGACAATTGACAGAGGCGTGACGAGCGCATAAAAGTTTACACATAAAATAGAAGATAAGAAATAAATTATAAAACGTGCTGAAACGCTTACCGTTTTAAAAGTCTTCCGTGAAATCACAAACTGGGTAACATCTGTTAAATATTTGAATCACTAGATATGTTTCCACAGCTGTTTCAGTCAAGTGAGTACGACGTGCGGAATAAATGTTTTTTAATGCCGAAAGCGACCATTCGACATCTAGCGATGTTATATTTGCATATTTAAAATAATCTTTGAAACAACTTAATGCATCTTCACATACACCTTCACAAATTTGTCTTAATATAAGAAGATCGGAGTCTTTCTCTAAAACACTTTCAAATTTTCGTATTACACACCAATTTGTTTCGCCTTCTACAGCGCATAATTGTGCGTGAACATCATTCACAATTTGAACAGAATCCAGTAGCGACATCGAAACATTTTGTAATTTTTCTATTCCCTCCGCTAGTCCGTAATTGTTGTGAATAGCTTGTAAATCGCTTTTAACCTGACTATCTTGAAATATTTCCTGGGTTTTCTTGATTGCTGCAGCTTCTGTCGGATTGAATTTTAAAACTACGTTCTTTACTCGATCAAAATATTTGTTGTAGTAAAACTCAGCCTGCAGCCATGTTCCCCAACGTGTAACAATCGACTGTGGTGGTTCAGGTAAATCAGGACACAGTTTGGGAAATAGTCGGTTACGTTTCGGGGACTTTAGAAACACTGCCTTTGTACTAGCAATCAATGCATTTACTAGTGGAAAACATGTAGGAATCGTTTGTGCCTCAAGATTTAGAGTATGGATTTTACACGTTACATGTAAGAAATTACCACTGTGTTCTTTAAGAGATCGGCCCAAAGAACGCATGTCTGCGGCACCATAACTCATAAACATTAAAAGTTGCTTAGTTGAAACTTCAAATTTGTTCAATGAGTTCAACACCACCCTTAAAATCTCATCGGCAGTACAATTTATAACTCTTTTGGAAGCAAGTAAGAAGGAGGATGACGGTCGATGTGGTTCCATTGTACGTACCATTACATTAACCACAGAATGTTTTTGACGATCTGTTGTTTCGTCCACACACAACCACAGTTTTTTATTTTTCAATTCCGTTTTCATTCTTTTTTATATATCTTCACGAGCAAATGGCACTACATTTCGTATCGATGTCCGACTAGGTAATCTACAGTACGTATATTTATTCCAAAAGGAGACAAATGCTTCTTTGTCTAGTAAACGAAACGATAGATTACATAAAATAAGAGTAACACATAAATCAAATGTACATTTTTCTTGGTCTCGTATGGCACTTTTTGCAGAAGAATGCTGTTTGCTTTCGATGTGAAGTTGACAATGGCTTCTGGACCAACACATTAAAGGGATTTTACAAACTAGACATTTAATTTTAGCGCCATCAAAGATTAAGTCCGGCATGTCCACTATAAAATTTTTAATTGTGTCTGCCATTGGTCGTTTTCGCGACGTACCTAACTGCGACATTTTTAAAGCAAACATAAGCGTACAATTACGAAATAAGTTACGACAGCCTGCATATACACAGAATTACTCGCATACAGCATCGATTTAGTACTGACGCTGTGAACGCGTGAAATTAATAATTGCCAACTCCGCACTACATATCTGCTACACTGACTGTTACCGCTGTTTGCCCAGACTATATATGACGCTAATAAATCGGAACTTAGAACGATAATCGGCAAATACATTCTCAACTTTTTTGTGGCGCCGGAACACTTTTGGTAGTAATAGAAAAATAGCGGAACACCATCTTTTTTAATCCGTTTATATTAAATTAATCCATTTTTACAAGCACTACATTATAAGGAAGGCTAAGGATTCTTTGAAAAACCTAACAAAATAAAAAATGGTAAATACATATACAGCGTGTCCCAGGATTGCTGTTACAAGAGGTGTGCGGAACCAAAAATCTTTGATTCTCAATTTGGCATTTTGGAACTAAGCCCTGCTTTGTTTGAATCTTATCTTTAGTTTACTTTCGATTTTTTAAAATCAAATAGGCGTTGACAGTTGAGTAAAAACTATTTTCGTTTCGGGTAAAGCACCTATTTCGTTCGCAATACGCTAAAATGTTACTAAGAAAAGTTGTTCAGAATGAAAACTTATGCCGTTATGCAAATTTTCTGAATGATCGGCCTACTTTAATAAACCATTCTTTAGATTAAACAAAATAATGCACATTCAACAGCACACGTAGCTAAATAGAGTAACTAGAAATAGTCCGACTGCGTGGCCTGCAAGGTCGTTGGATCTCACTAAATTTTTTTATGGGGTCGCCTCAAAGACCTGGTTTACTCTCAACCCATACCCAACAGTAGATAAATACTAAAAGAAAGGACACGAAACGGTGTACACAAATACAGATAGAGGAAATTCGGAACAATTTCAGAGAATTCAGACATCACATAGAACGGTGTGCAGAAACTAGTGGCAGCTATGTTGAATAAATAATTGATTGTACGATAAAATTATTACGTGTTGTAAATTTAATGTGGGAGTAAATACAATTTATTTTGTTTAATCTAAAAAATGACGGTTTAGTCAAAGTACCCAAATACCCAAGATGAAACTAGTCTATTCTAAAAAACGCAAAAAAAAATAACAACTATCTATAATATAAAATAATGATTTTTCTGACAAAAATAAATTTAACTTTAGTATGATACGCAATATACCTATGTAAAAATCATTTATTTTAGTGGGATATTTGAGCGTATATCTGCAACATTTGGCCTCATATAGGATAATGCTACTCTCACTTCATCTCCATTCCAAATTAGTTAATCTTTCGGTTTTTTGTAGTTTTTATGTTGGTCAGTGTTGAAAATCCAAGTTCACATAGATATGAAGTCGAAAAGAGTAGCAAAATATTAAGTGCCTTTTTGGAAAAAACTGGATCTAAAAGTTTTCAAGACCTACCTCTTTAAACTTCATTTTTCATGTGCGATCAGATGACAAAGAAGTAAAATCTTCCTCTTCTTGTTGAAAAAATTCGTTACTGGACGTATCACCTTCACAAAATGAATTCCGTACCCAGTCATATTCTTCTATATTAAGAGATGAAAAACAACTACGTTTTCCTGCAATAAAGATAAACATTCTGTTATAATGGGAATAAGTTCGTTGGGATCTTCATTTTGAAGTAATGGAAACATATCGGTTGTACTTTTTTCTATTATACGATCCACGAAATGAACTAATGCTAACAATTGAGCTGTGCTAGTTTCGTCAGTAGATTCCTCAAACTGCAACGCAAAATTTCTTCCGGATGATAATTTTGTTGCGACTTCTTTCCAATATCTGGTGATATGTCTACGATCCTCCTTTTTATTGTATCATCCGAAAAAAAGAATTTCTGATATATTTTTCTGTGCCTCAGGGCCAAATATAATTTTGACTATTTTAAGTCAAAATTATACAGTATATTACAGTATGTGGTGTTTGTTTGAAGGCATCCTAACGTACACCCCACATTGATAACTAGAGATGGATTATGATTATACGGTCCCATTACTTGCCGACAACGCTTTCAATAAAGAAATATGTTTTTTGGATAAAATTCTAACTCTAGTAATAAGTATTAAGAATATACGAATGGCAGTAACGTTTACAACTGTTCTTTCATATCCCAAGAATAATTTGTTTTCAAATTGATGTTGACTGTATACAAATGAATGGAATAAACGTTGCTTCTTTTTATGTAATCACAATCTGTCCCGTTTTCTTTTATTTTTCGTGATATACAGTTTTGCAATTGTGTTTTGAATACCGTAGAGCTAATTTCTCATTCAAGTATTTTCTAATTTTCATGTTCATTAAAAGAAAGGAATGAAATTGAATATTTTTACTGCTGTTTCCAACGACGCAACAAATATGAAGTACTAAGAACTGAACTCGGCTTTGCTTTGATGTTGGCTTATTATTAGGAATTCTGTAATGTCATTATTCTGGCATTAAATTTACAAAGAGCGACTATGGTATAACAAAGGTAAATAGAGCAACAGCGAAGAGAAATAAGTTTGTCTTTTATTACAAATTTTCTACGAACTACTATTGTAAAATAGAAATACGAGATAAAAAAAAAACAGAAACAGTGTACTTTACAGACCACTCGCTTTATAGCGAAAATTGATAATTGATTTAAGAAAGATTCTGTGAATTCTATTTCTTTTATGTGCCATAATGTTCTAATAAATAACATTTTAGTCTAGATACTCTAGATAACTAAGCGATAATAATCATACTACATTGAACTGCTTTTCCACATTATATTACATCGTAGTTCCCAACAATATATATCATTGTAACAAGCGATTCTATTATGATTGATTATATTTAATTTATTTCATTGCCAACGCAACAGGAACTAATCTGCTAATAGATGTTTTCACTCGAAGTAAAAGTATTAGAAAATACCGACCCATAGAAATAATTGATGTGGGTCTTCTTATATGTAATAGAATATTGATATCTATAAAAAGGCTATATGATGATTTATCGTCTTATTTAAATTGATATTAAATCCAAATAAAAACATCTTTGTATCAAGTAGTTGAAAATTCTAGGATATCGTTTTACCGATATCCTAGAATCTTCAACAATGAATGTGTCATAATTACGGTAATTTCTGCTCAAAAGTCACCTAAACTTCCAAAATCATGTAGGAAAGAGACCGGCAGGTTGTTACATGGGGCACATGTAATTCAAAATACGTAATAAAATCTCTTACGCTATCTACAAATAAACACCTCTAGCGGTTGTTTTAACGTGTTCATAATATCATACGTGTTCCAACATGTCAGAAGTAAATTTCTATCAATCTGGATCTTAAACTATCTTAAAAACGATATGTAATCTAATCATACTAGAATGTAGGTTTTTTCGTTCGTATATACTCAAACATTTTCGCCCAAAATATATTTAGCCTAAATTTGTTATATGTGTTTTGTAATAACTGATAACTAGAGTTGCTCACTAGCGCCAACGGGCAGTGGCGGAGGTTCGATACAACCCTCAGTATAACTGCGAGTCTCAACCAGACCTATTGGGTATACATGTACGCTGCCGTGAATACTATTTCGTAGTTCTACGTTTGTTTTAAAAATGTTGCCTACGTCGCAAATACGACCAATATTGGACAAAGTTACAGAATTTATAGCAGAAATGCCTGACCTAAATTATGATGACGTTGAAATTCAATGTGTAGTTTGTAATATCCCTTTAAAGTGTTGGTTCAAAAGGGATTGTCTACGTCACGTAAATAGTAAACAGCATTCTTCAAAAAAAAAAAATGGCACACGACACTATGACAAATTTTAATTTAATTTATGTGTTACCTTTATTGCATGTAATCTACCCTTTCATTTACTAGACAACGAAGCATATGTCTTCTTTTGGAATAAATATTCGGACTGCTAATTACCAAGTCGGGCATCGTTACAAAGAATTGTGCCATCTGCTCGTGAACATGTTGAAAAACGAATTAAATCCGAGTTGAAAGATAAAAACTGTGGTTATGTGTGGACGGAACAACAGATCGTAAAAAACATTCTGTGGTTAATGTAATGGTACGTACAATGGAACCACATCAACCGTCACCTTCAATTCTATTAGCTTCCAGACGATTACAACAATATACTGCCGAAGTAATTTCAAAGTTAGTGTTAAATACATTGGAAAAGTTTGAACTTTCAACAAACCAACTGTTGATGTTTATGAGTGATGGTGCCGCAAACATGCTTTCTGTAGGCCGGTCTCTTAAAAAACATTGTGCTAACTTGTTACATATTACGTGTAAAATTCATGCTTTCAGTCATATGGCAGATAGTATTAGAAAACGTTATCCTGAGGTAAACGCTTTAATAGCGCATACAAAAGCAGTGTTTGTCAAATCCCCAAAACGTATTCGCAAATTTCATAGACTATGCCCCCGTATGTCTGAGCCATCAGAACCTATTCTTACACGTTGGGGAACATGGTTACAGGCCGCGTTTTATTATCATAAATATTTTGAGAATATTAAGAACGTGGTTTTACAATTCGATCCAAAGGAAGCTGCGGCTATCAAGGAAAGCTAGTCGAAATTTCAAGATAGTCAGGTTAAAACGGATTTAAAAACTATTCAGAACAATTACTTCGGACTAGTGGAGGCAATAGAAAAATTACAAAATCCTGCGGTGCCGTTAGAAGAATCTCTACAAATAGTGCAACATGTTCACGCACAGCTATGCGCGATCGAAGACGCAAAAAATGTTTCTGTTCTAGAAAAATTTGAAAGTGTTTTTGAGAAAAATTCTGATTTTGGCACATTAAGACACATTTGGGAAGGTGCGTCAACAGAATCGTTAAGTTATTTGAAAGATTATTTTACTTACGCAAATATTACGTCACTAGATGTAGAACGTTCGTTCTCTGCATATAAACGCATTTTTTCCTCATGCCGTACTAGTTTTGCCGAAACAACAGTTGAAACATATCTAATGTTGCAGATATTTAACAGACATTATTCACTTTGTGATTTCACGGAGGACTCTTAAAATGGTAAGTGTTTGAGCACGTGTTATTTAATTTTTATTTAAAAGATGAGCGAAATTATTTGCGGCAGCAAACATCTCTATTAGCAGAATAACTCTAGTGGAACGCGAGGCCTGGTCGACTCTACGCTACTGCGCGGTACCGCTCGTGGCCAGCTTTAGTGATCATAGTACGGTATATGGTTATATCTGACATTTAATGTAATTTTTATTGCATTAAATAAACATACCACTACTACTACTACTACTAAATACAAATATGCCAATCAGGTGAAAAAGAATACTGCTGCAGACTTAATTTTTTACTTTATGATTGTGCAAGGAAAGTAGCCAATCATGAATCAAAATTTTAGCATCCGATTTTAAAACCGCTCCTCCTAATTAAAAAAACAGAATCTAGTGGACTATAGATGTAAACTGTTTCTTACATTTTTATATAATTACATTAGGATTTTATGTAAAATACGAACGCAGTTGAAACTTTGATGAAAATAGACTGAAAATGAATTAACTTAATTATGAGGAATGAAGGAATGAGGAATTATGAGGAATGAAAAATACGGCCGCGGGCTTCATTGAATTTAGATAGAAGAAAGTACAGTTTAACTACATATGTCACACGTTTCGGGTTTAGGCAGTAGCGGTGGGTGATGATGTGAATGGGCGCGGTCAACGATTCGATTTCCTCGTGTATTTCCGTTGCATAGTACAATCTGCATAATATGGAAAGAAAATACACCGCTACTGCGTTTAAGACAAACACAAACTTTGCCAATTACTTTGCTTCCAAGTTCCCAAGACCACATAACTGCATGACTGTTAAGATCTACATGAAACAGATCATGACGGAATGTTATGAACACGAGATACCAACGCGGATCTAGACTTTAAAATGGTATACGACGGTGTTAACAGAATAAAATTGTATGACTTCAAAATACCAGACAAAATCTTGCAAGGTGCTGCAAAGGGCACCACTTCCGCACCTCCGTTATCACTAAAGCTTGACAAACGATTACACCCGCAGAGACGCCGTGAAAGGAGCTGTGTTTACTATGTACATACAAGGAATCGAGTGGACGTTTGGTTATTATCGGTTGATCGGTGTGCGGGTACTATTTATAATGTCCGAGAAACTAATGGAACCGTCCGGGGCGTACCGCGCAAAAGTAGACACGGTATTAATAAAAAAATAATAGGTTGTTACCTTTTACTGACGTATCGATGACCACTGCGGTAATGTGCGACTGCCATGGTACGCCGCGTAGTACTGCAACATAAACAATGCTTCCATTGTCGATTCTGTCAGGCCTCGACGACGGTCTGAAAACGTTCTCGTATACTTTGCAAATGATCGTTCAGCATCTAATGAAGTAAGATTTGCGAAACTCAAATACTCCTGTATCTATTCTGTGCAGTCTTGAATTCCAGATATAGATCGAACCTTTTCTAAATCCGGATTTTTATTTAAAACTGCACGAAATTTTTGCGCGACATCTAGTCCTATAGGATCCATCAAGCTTTCTAGAGCGGCTGCTAAATTGTTGATGTTATTTGACGAGTCTTGTATATATAAGTGAGTATTTTCTAACTGCGAAATAGTTCGTGTCACTACAGAATAGTTTATGGAAATGTGATCTATTTCTTTTGAACGTCCGAAAACGTCGGAAAAAAGTTGCTTAGAAAAATTAAGTTTGAAAATGACATCTTTCACTTGGGAATAATATTTGCGATAGTAAAATACTGCCTGGATCCATGTTCCCCATCGCGTCAATATAGGCTGAGGTGGTAGCGGAATTTGCGGATACAATTGCTTGAATACGCGGATATGTTTGGGAGATTTCACAAACACTTATTTGGTAGATGATATTAAATCATTCACCCTAAGATACTTGCTTCGAATGGTTTCTGCTACGGGATGACATGCGTGTACGAGGCATGTTAGGTGAAGAAGAGTAGGAAAGCATACTTTTAACATCCTACCAGCTTTCAGCATTGTTGCGGCTCCGTCAGAAACTAACATGGTGGTTTGGACTCCTACGATACAAAATTCTCTTAACATATTTTTTATAATGTTTACAACGGTTTCGGCGTCAGTTCTTTCAATCCTTTTACTGGCTAACAACAAGGAAGCTGCTGGACCATTACGTTTTAAAGGACGTGCCACAATATGAATCACGCTGTGTTTCTGAGCGTCAGTAGTTTCGTCCACAGTGAGCCAGATTTTCTGATTTCTCAACTCGTCTTTTACTGTACTTTGCACATGTGGTAAATTGTACCGCAATTGTCTTTTTGTTGGTAGCTTCCATGATGGAACATATTTATCCCAAAAAAGTCGAAAATTTTCATTATCTTCTAGGTGTTGTGGGATGTTGCACGTGCTCAACATGAAAATAAAGTCATACAAAAATTTCCAGTATGGAATTTTGTTTCTTAAATTCAATACATGACGTTTACCTTTAATATGACTTTTACATTCAAATGTCGCGCCAAAGTATCAACGTTTGATAAAAACAATTTTTATTTATATATACATATATATATATATATATATATATATATATATATATATATATATATATATATATATATATATTTATATTAACACGTACATTAATATTTCGTCGAACAACCCCTTGCTTTTATGACAGCAGCAATTCTTTTTGGCATGCTTGCTATACACGCTGCTGCAACTTCTTTAAGGTGAGCATTATTTTGTCAGCTATTTGTTATGTTTGCTTTCAAAACGTCAACTGTTGTATTGGGAGATGCATAAACTGTACGTTTTAAAGAATTCCAAACATCTTCGATTGGATTCAGGTCGGGGGAATTGCCTGGCCATGGCAATATCTTCAGTTTTCTTGCTGAAAACATTTTTAAAGTTGTTTTTGCCGTGTGGCACGGTGCACCATCTTGCATAAATGTATAAGAGTAATTTTCAGGGTCTAAAGATGTCATATACGGGATTAAGATTGATTACATAACTTGTTTATATTGAATTTGATTCATGGTACCCGTTACTAAATAGAGCGGTGCAAGCCCTTCCCCTGATATACAGGACCAAATCATGACTGCCGGTAGATGTTTCACTGTTTTTACCACTGCGCTTTCATCATATCGTTCCGATGGTCTTCTTCTAACGAAACGAGCAACTTCAGTTACAACCTCTAGCCGTGACTCGTCACTAAAAACAACCGTTAGAAACAGAAATTTTCATTACATTTTCAAATTTACTAAAAATGTTCCAAATTTTGAAAATATACATAAAATATTGATACATACTTTTTTCCAATCCTCAACAGTAAAATGCCGATGCTGTTGCGCCCACTGCAATCTTGCCTTTTTCATCGTTAAAGTAAGTTTCGGCTTTTTTGCAGGGCGTCTACTTCTGATATTGGCTTTATATAAGCGCGATTTTAATGTTCGATCTGATATTTTTATATTATCAGCCTGTAAAATATGCTGAAGTTCTTTAATGCACAGTTGCCTGTTTTCTAATGCCCTTTTTATGATAATTCTGTCTTCCCGTGGCGAAGTTTTGCGAATACCGCGACAATGAGAATGACCACTTGAAGTCGCTGGTAAATTTTCTTTCTTTGACATCGCTACCCTGTCGACTGTTTGACGAGAAACTCGTTCTCTTCTGGCTATTTCCCGATGCGAATACAGCCCCGTCTCTAATAACACTTGAATTCTTGTTTTTTTTCTCATTTGAAATGTCTTTACGTTTGCCCATTTCACAAAATTTATCAATAAAAAAAGAAAACTAAACGTCACGAAATTTCAATTTAATTACACTAAAACAACATGTAAAACGAATATTATAGCACGAAAATATAATACTTGCACTTTACACCATCAAAACTACACGTAAACTAACTTGAAGCAGGTAAAGCCAGTCACCGATTACCGACCCTAAACGTACCTTGGATAGAAAGGAATGATTGGTGGGGGTTATAATAACGAGAATTTTATACCTACTCAAGAGAATTATCTCAAATACAATTAAAAACATTTTATTGTGGAAAATATTTAGAAATTTTGGTTATTATAATATTAATAGCAAATATTTGTATAAAATCAAAGTGGCCCTAATTCGATTGCACGGTACTGTATATATATAAGCCACGTTTCAAAGATGTTTTCTTTTTCGAGGCTAAATATTATATACATCACATTTTTAAACTAAATCAGTCAAATTTCCTGAGCTTACTTTTAATATATTTTGTAGGTAAACATTGTTACAAATTTGAAATGGTGACCATTGTGACGCAGTAGTAATTACGAGATATTTTAAATGTTCGTTATAAATTTAAAAGAATGAAGAATCAAAATTGAAATGTAAAATATTTTTGTTTATTTTTTGAAATTATTTAAGATTTCTTTTACATATGTCGCAGACATATTTTTCCTATAAAATTGTGCATGTATGTGTTGAAGGATAAAGTTGCCATATTTGAAATTAGAAACGTAAATTACAACAATACTTCTTATCCAGCAAAATTACCAATTAAAACAATGATGGATTAAATACAAATTTATACAAGGTCTTGTCAAACATTATAATTACTTATGTTTTTAATGTCAATTGCAAAAGATCTAAGTTTTTTAATCAATTTTCCTCTTCCTTCCCGCATCCATACTAGTTCAAGTGCGAGTCCCATTTTGTGTAGATGTTTGTTTAGTGGTCAGTGACCAGTTACGGTGCCGGTCCATAATCTAACATCGGATTTGCGCTTAGTCAGCAATTCCTCTGACTTTTCTTTTGAGGGTCCTACCAGGAAATCCTTCAAACCCGCGTTTCCTAGTTCTTCTCTCCAATGCTTTTCGTGCCACTGATGTAGCTGCATTTGAATATCCGCCTTAGCCATCTCCAAAGGGATCCTGTTCTTTCCGACCAAGGTTTCCAACAGTTCCCGAACACATAAACTGATGTCATAAATTTCCGCTTGAAATATGCTTGCGAGCTTCCCGAGGCTGGCAGAAATTCTCCCCTTCAATCTGCCGGGTCCACATATTCCCGCGCCCGTTCCGAATTGGGTTTCAAATCCGTCCGTGAAAAAGACGAGACCATTCAGAGTAATACAATGGTGTACGCCTTGGGAATTCCCTCTGGCACCAAAATTAATATGTGGATTTCATCTATTATGTTGAAGATGGACGCATCTCTACTTTTTCTCCGTCGCATACTGCCATTCATATGGTATTCCCCTGCAAGAGCCCTTGTCCTTACCAGCAAATCCACAGGCAGCAGGTTAAGCGTGGTCTTCAGTAGGGCGGTTGAAGTTGTCGTCGTGGCTCCGGTTATGCCGACGCATGCTAAGCGCTATATTCTACTTAGTTTATTCCGGCACTCCTGAATTTGGGTGCGCTGCCGCCAGACTAAACTGGAAAAGTTATTGTTGGTGTCACCATCACCGTATAGATCCAATGAATTACCTTGGGCGGATCACCCCTAGACACTGAACTTCCTCCGCTCTCTGTAAGGGAACTCCACATAAGTACACGGGAGTACCATTAATCGTTTTTTTCTTGCGTGTGAATGGCACAAGGTTACTCTTGGAAGGATTTACGTTAGTCCCTGCTTTTCACACCACCTTTCAGTCAATTTCAAGGCCCCCTGCTTCTGGCGGTGGATTTGATTTATGTGTTGTTTTTATTTTTGTCTCTATTATCAAAATTCATTTTTCAGGTTTAGGGTTAGTTAGTTGAACGTAAAAAAAAATTGTTTTCGGACCAGTTCAGATGAAACAATGAATGTTTTAAGTAAAAGTATAGTTTACGTTGTTATCGGTGCTTTATACCCAGGTATACCAGTCAAACAATATCTAATGGCAAATAAGATGCTTGGACATATAAATGCAAACTCAATATTTATTTTGTTCTAATAATGTAAAGGAAGTTGGAAATATTGTAGGAGGTTTCAATGAGGGTACACAATGTATTTACGACCAAATGCAAAACCGTGTTGCAGGATCCATCTCTACAAATTAATTGAACAACAAATCAATGAACATTTCGGGGATTTGCCTAAAAAATAAGTATATCAAAACACAAACCACAAAATTAAAAGAGGGAATTGAAACTTCAAATAATATTTTAAATAAACTAAAGAATGTATCCAATCATTTTAGTACCTCTTTGAGTAAAAAAGTTGACGCAGTTTTTGCTCTTAATCCCGTTATGCATCTCTCACTAATTGTGGTGCTGAAAAAGTATTTCTGTACTTAAGGATAATATATGCTAACTAATACAGGGACCCATTTCATACAAGAAAATTTATAATGTGCCAATAATTAATATGAATAAATCATGCATAACATAACTTACATTTATACTTCTTAACAATGTAATATAGTAAAATATATGACAGCAACATTTTATGTTAAAACCAATTACAATTTTCGTGAGAACAACTACATATTTTGTTAGATCAAATAAGCGTGTTGTAATTTTTAGTATAAATTGTTCTTATTTTGAAAATACAAAAGCTTACTGTCCCAAAATTTTTCTTTGTGCACGTATGTACAAATTTAACACGCATCCCCGGTACTTCAAAACCAAATTTTGCTGGCGCATGTTTCTACGTCTAAACTCGGACAAATAAATACATCTAGTGCTGTCCGATACGCTAAGCGCGTACGTCCACTGCAACAAAATACTACTGCCCCGGTAAGCCGCGTTTGTCGCAGTGGACATCAGGACGTCAATAAAAGGTAACAATATATTATTTTTTAATAATACTGTATCTCACGTACTTACTTTTGCGCGATACGCCTCTGGCGTTGCACTCATTTGTCGAACCTTAATAATAAGTGATAAAAAAATAAAATTGATTTATATGGAACATACGAGGAGCGCACTGTATATTTATGAATATGGCAACACTGACAGTAATTGTCAACAAATTTGAGGTTTGTTTAATGTAGCAAGTGTTTGTGAATAAGCCGCAGTTTATTTGAATTCGATATCTTTTTTCAAAAAGCTTACAACATTTTTTGAAAAGTTAAACGATCAGTGTGAAATGGAAGTGACCCGAGAACATTTTCGTGTAATGATTTCGTATGATTTTCGTTCAATGATTTTGTATGATTTTCGTTCAGGTTTAACCTTTAATGAATCATTTGCTCGTTTGCAAAATGCGTTTCCTGGAAAAGTCCCAAGTCGGACGACCGTGTTTAACTGATTCAAAGAATTCCAACGGAGAAAATCATCTCTTGAGGATGAAAATCGTGAAGGTCATCCTGTTTTAGCAACAACTTCGAGTCACGTTGATGCCGTTCATTGCATGATTGAAGAAGATCGTCGGGTGACCTACAGTGAAATTCGGGCAACTCTTGACATTGGAATGGCTGCAATTCAGACAATTCTTCACACACATTTAAATGTGAAAAAAGTGTGTTGTCATTGGATACCACATTGTTTAACAGCTGATCAAAAAAAAGCAAGGGTCGACTGGTGCCTAGAAAACCTTGAACGTTATCATGAAGGTACGTCTAAAACCGTTTATAATATTGTTACAGGTGATGAAACATGGATCTACTGCTATGATCCGTTAACAAAGCAGCAATCTACCCAATGGATGTTTCAAAATGAAATGCGACCCACAAAAATAAAACACTCACGCAAGTTGTGCTAAAAAAATGATTGCCTCTTTCTTCAGCCGTACTGGTTACATTTGCTTTGTTCTTCTAGAGAATAGGAAAACGGTTAATGCAGAAGGGTATACCACCATTTGCTTGCCAACATTGTTGTCAAAAGTTCAGAAAAAAACAAATTGTGTTACACCATGACAACGCTCCTGCACGCTCTTCCAAGTTGACAACGGAGTTTCTTCGATCTGCTGGAATAAAATTAATATCACATCCACCTTATGGCCCGGATCTAGCTCCGTGTGATTTCTTCCTCTTTCCAACTATTAAGAAGAAATTACGTGGAATCCATTTTTTAACACAACAGGAAGCTGTTAATGCATTTGAAGAGCATGTTAGTGCAGTGTCCAAGGAAACCTGTTTTACAGAATGGTTTGGGAGGATGTCGAAGTGCGTTAAATGTAAAGGAGAATACTTTGAAAAAGAATAAATATTGTTCGTTTTTATATTTTTTGTTCTTATCCTGTATTCAGAAAGATACAGTGTGCCCCTCGTATTTGAACGAAGATGTTGCAAGAATAAAAATAATTATTAAAATTATGAAATTATTAACCGAACGTCATTTGCAGGTGGTAACTGCTGCGCTGTTGTTTTTTTTTTACCTTAACAAACTTTGTATTACAACATAATCGCACACATTTTTGAATTTCACTACGTTCTTAAAAAGTAACGATTTTTTAAAGTTTAAATTTTATTTACATTAATATATTTTTCTCATGCCGTGAAGCATTAATTACATCTTCCGACTGCGAGAAATGCGTTTACTTAATTCTTTTTAGCACGCCACCCACGAAATCGTCACTGCAAAAGACGACTTTCAAACAACTCTAACTACATCAAACGCGCAAGTATCTGTTGCGAATTTGACGATTTCACTTTGCTGAGGCTTCCAGTATTTCTTTACTTCCGCCTTGTGCTACAGCTAGTATTACATCTTCCTGCGCCTATTCGTGGCGTTCTCATCAATATTTTATTTTCCACCCAAGCTCCTGAACATAAAAGGAATCTGAAATGTAAACTTTTTGACGATCCCCCGGAATACAATTTCAACTTTCTTCTTCGCCTACGTTGCTGGTGTCTCATGAAATTGGCATTGGGGCGAGTTTCTAACGTTTCGACCCTACACTACCTGGCCTCCTGGTATCTACCGCAACCTTTGCCAATAATATATAACATCTCCCTTTTTAAGGGAGCGTCCTGTGCGTCTTCCTACAGTCAATTCACGCTCGGAACTTTCATCAACGACTTCCGGTAATTTCCTCCGAGGGTAATTTTAACTGCGCTCCAACAATTTCAAATCATACATAAATATTCTTGATTACATAATACTTGTTTCGGCGTTCCACCAAGCCTGACCTGGGAAGCTTCAATATTAAAGGTCATCGCATACCTTAATAATGTGGAGTAGGGTACAAAAAATAATAGAAATTTCCGAAATTTACATCTATAAACACTGTTGAGTTTTACTAGTATGGGTGAGAATATCTGATTAAAGACACTCTAATCACTGAAAATGTCGAAATTAATATACCTCTACAGAAGTGAGCAACTCGTAATACTCCACGTTTTCTGTGAGGGTAGCAGCTCGATTAGTGGCTTAACCCACCAGGGGTATTTAAATAGCAATGAAACCAACTACCAACAAAACCACCACGTACGGACGCGCGTTTCGCCGTATTACAGTTCATCAGCGTACCTCTGTGGAAGCTGGTAGATGTGTTTGAAATTGTCGCATATATACTATATACTGAATACTAGTATGGATGAGAATATCTAAATAAAGATACTTCAATCACTGAAAATATCGAAATTAATAGCTATATCGACCTCTACAGAAATGAGCAACTCGTAATGCTCCACATTTTCTATGAGGGTAGTAGCTCGACTTGTAGCTTAACCCGCCGGGGGTAATTAAATAGTAATGAAACCAACTACCAACAAGCACGCGCGTTTTTCCGTATTAGGGCTCATCAGCATACCTTTGTGGAAGTTGGTAGATATATTTGAAATCTAATTAAAGATACTCTGAACACTGAAAATGTCAAAATTAATAGATATTTTCAGTGATTAGAGTATCTTTAACTAGATACTCTCATCCACACTAGTATTCACTATCTTCGTATATACACGACAATTTCAAATACATCTACCAACTTCCACAGGGGTACGCTGATGAACCGTAATACGGCCAAACGTTATTTAGTGAATATTTAGTAAATTAACGTTATACATGATATTGTGATTTACAAAGTAAGTACAATATTGTCTTCATAGAGATTGGGTTTCTCATTGTTGAGTATATGTGATATTTCAAGTCTTAATTACAAATTTTAGTTACAAGTTATAATTTACAAGTTCCTACAATTACAATTGAACCTACGATTTAAAATTTAAACATTTTCAGTCCCTGCTCGGGCGCCAGTTAATATGACGCGTGCTCTCATTCTGGACTTTTTTGAAAACTTTAACGTTCGCAAAATACGAATACAGTTCTACTTATTATTTTCTTAGTGAATCTTACTTTATATTTGTGTGAAAGATGAAAATAAACTGCTTTTCACTTATATTCTTTCAATTTGTAAAGTATTCCTCTTTTACCAAGTGCTATCAGTGGCGCAGCCAGCTCATAGACATCGCCAAAAGGGAGCAATTTTAAGAACTGTTAAAATATTAAATTATCTAAATAATCAATCACTACGTGAAATCACACCTGTGTTGAGCACGGCGTCCATCAGCAATCTACCGGGGATAACTGTTGTGTTCAGATTCCAAACAATCAAAGAAATTGTAGACGTACCTAAGCTCGTAGTACTCCTGTTAAATGCCCGCTAGCTATGAACAGGGTTGAGTTCAACACTAAGAAAAAAATATGCGCCACCCGTTTAAATTAAGGAGAACTAACCGCGAAAAACGGGAACCCAAGGCGGAGGAGGTAGGAAATGAAGAGTATTGCTACAACTTCTTTAATGTCAATACAGAGACAATATTAATAGTCATCAACACGTAACATGTGTAGGCATATATATAGAAAAAAACGAAAAAAAAGTTAATACATACAAATGTAATTCATTCAAATTACATACATACAAAACTGTTCAATCAATTAAAAAAAAAGGAAAACAGTACTCGTTAGAATAATTTCGAATTACTTACATATAAAACTGATCAATCTATTAAAAAAAAAAAAGAAAATTAATACTATTCGTTAGAATTTCAAAATCTATATTATTTATATTTATATAAAATTATATTTGAATTTTGACTTTATTTCAGTAGAAGTAAACAATGAAGAGGGAACGCAGTGTATGCTCTGTTTAAAAGTTCTAGCGACCAAGTGTATGCTCCCAAGTAAGCTAAGGCGACATCTCGAGACCAATCACTCTAACATGGTTGAAAAATCTCGCGAATTTTTTGGAAGCAAGTTGCAAGATTTACAAAAGCAAAAAAGTGTATTTACTAAACAAGCCTCAGGACCAAGTAACGCCTGCTAGCATCTTTTAAGGGCGCATACAGAGTGGCGAAGTACACAAAACCTCACACCATCGCAGAAGAGCTTATTATACCGGCTGCTCTTGATATGGTTAATATTCTGCTGAGAGAATCGACGGGAAAATTAATTTCAAAGGTATCTTTATCTAACAACACTATTCGAAAAATCCATCATATACCTGTGGATCACAATGATCAATTAATAGAGGAAATGAAAAGCACGGAATTTGGTCTGCAACTTGATGATGCTACTGACAGTAACAAAGACGCACACCTTATTTGTTATGTACGCTTCCTGGATGATAATATTATAGTTGAAGACTTTCTGTTCTGCAGAAGTATCATTGGAAGCGCAAAGGCTCAAGACTTGTTCGAGATGCTTGACATGTTTATAACCGAAAATGATTTGGATTGGGAAAAGCATCGATATGTGTACTGATCGAGCTCCATCAGTGTCTGGTCGCTATGGAGGATTGCAGGCGCTTATTCGCAGCAAAGCGCCACATGCTATGTGGACCTATTGCATCATCCATAGGGAAGCACTTGCATCAAGGTCGATAAGCTCTCAATTGAATTTCGCATTAGAACGTGTCGTAGACGTAGTAAACTACATACAAACTAGCTCAAAAGTAATTAATAATAATAATAATAATAATCATAATCATAATAATAAAAATAATAATAATAATAATAATAATAATAATAATAATAATAATAATAATAATAATAATAATAATAATAATAATCATGATAATAATAATAACAGGAACAAGAACAGAATAAAACTGCCCACAGCCGGCGCCTTTCGGATAGCGCTAACGGGACAGCTGGGAGCAGTCAAGACCGTCCCCACACTACGGTAAATACCGTGAGGTCTGTATGGACTCCGGAGATCTGCAGGGACCTATATACGTGCTACAATAAGAGTAAACCAAACGAACGTGGATATATGAAAAGGATGCACACTCTCTGGATTGGTCTTCGTCCAGAGCTACAGCACATAACCCCCCAACATCTTCGAGACCAAGCAGCATCGCTGAGGAAAAAAGGATTCCAATACGCTCCCGAGGAGCCACGACACGTTCCGAACCAGACAGATGAATCAATTCCGGTGGATATTAGTAATCCGTCACAAAAACTAGTGGACACTTTCCTCCGGCATCCGTCTGACACTACCTCGAAACAAAAAGTTATTTGTCATAAGCAAAATATCTCGAAACATGCTTTTCAGGAACTGAACTTGGTAATCAACGACCACTTGCAAGGTGATTCCGATCTTGATACGGTAACGCGGACAGTTCGTGCAGCGGCTGCATCTATAACAAAAAAGAAAGAAATTAACATCTTCCTTCAAAACACAAACAATAGATTGGATCAATTAAACGACAAGATTAGGGAATGGCGTAGGCGAGCTTCACAATTACAGAGCCTCCTTGAAACCATCCGAAGAAATTTAGCATTCACCAAGAAAATACGTCTAATCGCCAAAGCTGTTAAAAAAGGCATCACACGTTAAGCTGTACCGTATTAACATTAATCAAAGAGCAAGCCATTGACAAAATAAGAGCCTTAACTGCGAGCAAGAAGAAACTTGAAAGAACAAAGAACCGCATTGAACAAAACGCTCTACTTCAGGAGAATCCATCTAAGTTTCTTAGGAAGAGAGAGTCACACACTACATACCCCGATATGCGTGCTGTGGAAACGTACTGGAAACAACTGTATGAGGAGCCCGCCCCACTTAACATGGAAAATCGAGCGATGACTCTATTCGATACTTATTGCAAGACCCGCCGCGCAGAGATACCTTACCCTTTGCCAACTATCACCACAGAGGATCTGCTAAAAGCATTGTCAACTAAGCCTAATTTCTCTTCTCCCGGACCGGATTCAATTAACGCTTACTGGTGGAAAAAATTCACAACAGTGCACGATCCCATAGTTCGAATATTTAATAGCTATTTGGCAGATCCTGAACGCATTCCTCAATCGATGTGCGAGGGTAGAACCATCTTGATTTACAAAAAGGGTGACCCAAGAAATCCTGCAAATTACCGCCCGATTACTTATCTAAATGTAATCTATAAAGTCTTCACGACAATACTGCAGAATCTGATCCTACAGACAATAGAACCAATATGGAGCAACATCATTGAACAACGCGGTGCCAAAAAAGGAATGGCCGGTGTAAGGGAGAATCTACTGATGGACGCTAGCATCTGCCAGGATGCAATACAGTATAAGCGCAATCTCTCGATGGCTTGGGTCGATTTCCGTAAGGCTTTTGACAGTACATCCCATCAGCTAATCCTAAAGCTATTGCACCAAATGGGCATCCCACCAAAGATAATTCAGACCATTGAGGAATTAATGATCAGATGGAGAACAACTGTGGTTATTAGGACTGGGCGAACCGAAAAGAAAAGCGCCCCCATACTGTTCCGGAGAGGTATATATCAGGGGGACTCTCTCAGTCCGCTTTTATTCTGTATAACGCTAATGCCACTTTCGCTAGAGTTGCGCAATCATCACGGTTACTGTGCAGGTCGACTTAATGGCCGTAAATACAAAGTGACCCATCTATTTTACATTGACGATCTGAAGATGTACGGAAAGAACGAACAGGAATTGAAGAAAATGGTCGAATCGGTCCTCGCTTATGCCGCCGACACTGGGATGGGCCTTGGCCTGGAAAAATGCGCCACGTACCATCTGTTGCGCGGCAGGGGAGTGGATATAGGGGACGACATGCAACTACTAGATGGGACTACTATCTCCCGATTAAGAGGCGACGACACCTATACGTACCTCGGTGTCAAGCAAAACAGAATGAACGATGCTAAAGCGGTCAAGGAATCATTACTATCGAAATACAAAAACATCCTACAAAAAATATGGGCGTCTGAACTAACTGCAAAGAATAAGGTACTGGCCACGAACATTTTGGCGGTTCCCACCCTCTCGCACACCTTTGGAGCAGTAAAGTGGAATGTAAACGAAATACTGCAACTTGATCGAGATACGAGAAAAGTACTTACCCGCAATCGAAGCCACCATCCTCATGCTTCAGTTCAACGATTATACCTGTGCAGAAAACGTGGCGGAAGAGGATTAATTTCCTTCGAACAACTTCGAACGCCAAAATAACAACGTCGACCGCGGTGTATATCTTCCAAACACAGGACCCATTGCTGGACCTTGTGCGACACCACGAGAATGCGGGCCAAGGGGCATTCCTGTTCAAGGCTGCGAAAAGAGTGTGTGATGATCTTGGCTTGAGGGTTGAGTTTGTTACGGGAAAAAGGACACTTGGTAATCTGGCGCTCTGCACTCCAAAGGAGGTGCGGAACAAACTCCAACATCACTACGCAGATGCACTTCTCAAGGACCATATACAAAAGGCTTTGCATGGCTTATACTTCAAACATCTAAAAGACCATCAGTTATCAGAAGCCCTGACATTCTCTTTCCTCCAGTCTCCATCGCTATATTCGGAGACTGAGGGTTACATAGTGGCGGTCCAGGACGGCGTATTCCACACACTGGCTTATCAACGCAACGTCCTCGGTTTACATCTGGATGACATTCGCTGTAGAGCATGTAAGACAACAGAGGAAACCATAATGCACTTACTATCAGCATGCCCAAAATATGCTCCAAACTTATATATATCTCGCCATGACATGGCCCTAGAAGTTCTATACTTTCGATTACGTCATCTCTATGGCATTGACCAGCAGTTATTGCCGCCGTTTCAAAAGTTAGACCCGCCTGCAACGGTTTCCAACGAGAGCTGCAAGATATTTTGGAATTTTCCGTTTCACACTACAGCGAGAGTGTCCGCCAATAAGCCAGATATGGTAATCCTGGATTATAAGGAGAAGGATATGTACGTTGTCGAGATGTCCTGCCCGTGCGACACCAGAGTAACTGAAAAGGAGACGGAAAAGAGAGAGAAGTATTTAGATCTGTTATACCAACTGCGACTTACTTACGAGGGCTTCCAAATCCATTTCATACCGATTATTATCGGCTCCTTGGGCGGAATCCATACCACGATATTGGAACACCTAAAAAAAATTAAAATACTCAAGAAAACAAACCTGCACATACTTACCTGTCAGCTCCAGAAGCAGGTCATACTTGGGTCTCTCCGGGTCCTGCGGGCCCATGAAGCTAGCCATACACCATCCAGGGCTAGACTAACCACTCGCTGATCGTCTACTGACGAAGCAGGTGGAGAACCTTCGGTGATGAGGCGTATTCGCGAGCTGCGCCGAGTTACCACAGACACCGGCACCGGTTCGGCGAAACTTCACGGGGATACGTTAGACAATTAAGAGTCAATTAACAGCAGTGGGTGGGGGGGGGGGGGGGGCTGGCGGGCGGCGTTCCTGCGGTTTTCCGCATGGGCGCCGTTTGCTCGCCTTCCGCGTGAGGACCCCGGGGAGCGGGTGCAGACCCTGTGTCTGTAGTCGTTTGCTGGGCCAGGTGTTGGGGTGGAGGTAAAAAAAAAAAAAAAATAAAAATAAAATAATAATAATAATAATAATAATAATAATAATAATAATAATAATGATAATGAAAAAATAGAGTTAAAACAGGGAAAAGGGAGTCTCCTTTATTCATAAACACAATATATTTCGTTCTTTATTGAGAACTTCATCAGGAGTATAAAACTGGAGAATTAAAAACTAGCAAATCTGATGTTAAGAATGTCATTAGAATTTCAAAAATTACACACATTGAACAACATTGATCAATATTAAAACTAACAATTTAAAAATTATTTTATAGCTACATTTTAAAAACAGTTTAAACAGGAGAAAAAATGGAATATTTATTCCATCATAAATTGTTAGTTTTAATATTGATCAATGTTGTTTAGTATGTAATTTTTGATTATTATTACACTAACAAATAAAATTGTTACAAGTTCTTAATTATAAGTAGAGTTTGTTAAAAAGGTGGTACCGGATGGCAGTAGCGTAGCGGTAGCACGTGGACCCCTACCCACGCGCTACCTTTCAACCCGTAGTCGATCTCGACAGTACCGCGAGATAGTTCAAAGCGACAGTACTTTGTACACTGCACGCCAAATAAGTATGCGGAGATGGGACGTCCAAAGAGTGTAACGTTCCCTTCGAATGTGAATAAATATCTCAGGCATTTCCCTGGATTAGAATATAGAAGTCCATATATTTATTGCACAATATCCAATAGCGGATTGCTAAGTCGCGATAGGTTTGAATGTAGAAAACATTGTAAAAGTAAATGTCATGTATTGAATTTAAGAAACAGTATTCTATACTGGCAATTTTTATATGATTTTATTTTTATGTTAAGTGTGTGCAACATCCCACAACATCTAGTATCTAATGAACACTTTCATCGTTTTTGGGCTAAGTACGTTCCCTCATGGAAGCTGCCAACATCTATCCAGTTACGATACAATTTGCCACGTGTGCAAAGTACAGTAAAGGAATGTATAAAAAACGAGTTGAGAAATAAGAAAATCTGCCTATGTGTGGATGAAACAACTGATGCTCAGAAACAAAGCGTCATTCATGTTGTAGCGCGTCCTTTAAAACGTGATGGTTCACCAGCTTCATTGTGGTTATCCAGTAAAAGGATTCAGAAAACTAATGCAGAAACCGTTGTCAAGATAATAAAAGATTCGTTGAAAGAATTTTGTATCACAGGAACCCAAGTCACAATGTTCGTTACGAACGAAAGAAGTATCCGATGGTGGATAAGTTAATAGCATCTACTAAAAAAGTGTTCATCAAAAAATCTCCCAAACACATCCGTGTATTCAAACAATTGTGTCCGAAATTACCACCAGCACCTCAGCCTGTAATAACGCGATGGGGAACATGGCTCCAGGCAGTATCTTACTATCAAAAATATTTTTCACAAGTGAAAAATGTCATCTTGAAACTTGATCCAAATGATTCTGCAGCAGTTCGAGATAGTCAGTCCAATTCGGACGTTCAACAACAAATAGACAACTATTCTGAAGTTGCACAAGCTATTAAGCAATTAAAAAACAATTGGATCCGAAATTATAATCACCACCTTAGCCTGTAATAACGCGATGGTGAACATGGCTCCAGGCAGTATCTTACTATCAAAAATATTTTTCACAAGTGAAAAATGTCATCTTGAAACTTGATTCAAATGATTCTGCAGCAGTTCGAGATAGTCAGTCCAATTCGGACGTTCAACAACAAATAGACAACTATTCTGAAGTTGCACAAGCTATTGAGCAATTAAAAAACAATTGGGTCCGAAATTACCATCACCACCTTAGCCTGTAATAACGCGATGGGGAACATGGCTCCAGGCAGTATCTTACTATCAGAAATATTTTTCACAAGTGAAAAATGTCATCTTGAAACTTGATTCAAATGATTCTGCAGCAGTTCGAGATAATCAGCAACTTTTTTCCAATTCGGACGTTCAACAGCAAATAGATGAAATTTCCATGAACTATTCTGAAGTTGCACAAGCTATTGAGCAATTAGAAAACAGTCACTTAAATGCACAAGACGCATTAAATTGCATAAACAATTTACAAGCCGCTCTAGAAAACTTGACGAACACTATAGGAGTCGACGTTGCTCAAAAATTTGGTGCAATTTTAACGAAAAATTCCAATTTACAAAAGGTACGGTCTATAACTGAAAATCAAGAGTGCCCAGATGAGGAAAAGGAATATCTGACACTTGCAAATTTTACTTCACTGGATGTAGAACGATCATTTTCGAAGTATACGACAACGTATTCACAACACCGTCGACGGCTGAATGAATCGACAATGGAAGCGTTGCTGATATTGCAATTCTACGCAGCTTACCAGGGCGGTTGCCAATTACCACAATAGACATCAAGACGACAAGAAAAGGTAACAATATTATTTTTCACTAGTATTGTATTTTACGTACCTACTTTTATGCGGTGAGCCACTGCTGGTACCACCTTTTTAACAAACTCTAATTATAAGCGATGAACACATTAACACGGAATATGAACATTATTAAAGATATCAAATTTATAACCGAATAACATTATTTTCGTGAGAGTGTAATTTTATCTTTTATGTAAAGAGCGCATATATGTTGATGGTTATGCATCATCTACCTCAAACCTCAGCACAACACGTTACATATAAAATTAATTAACAGAGACCATTTCAGAATAGCACACGTGTCAAATTTCTATTAAACAAAATAAATCAAACCCTTCATTAACAGCACAGGTAACCACACGCCCTGACAGAGTAAATTAAACAAACGCGAATATGTCATTGTGGTCCGTTCGATTCACTCAAATACTAGGCGAAATATAATATGTACGCCCTATTGGTCAATTATTTATTAATTAATAAATGCAGTAGTGGTAATATACATTAGAATCAATAACAATAAAACAACGAAGTATCAATAGGTAGCGCGTTGGCAATGGAGCTTACTGAAATAATTGGCACTTGTAGATTGCGGCTTAACATCATCTTATTAGCAATAAATTTTACTGTAAATTAATATACTTTTCCTAAATGGCATTTTTATATTGCTTTGGACCCAAACATATCTCTAATAATCAAAGAAAGTCCCATATAATACTGACAGACCAAATAAAAAATTATTACTTTAATAAAAATGGAACTTATTTGTTCAAAAATGTTTATTTTGTCAATTATAAATGACTCAATGATGAAATATTAAATCCCAAAATAGAGGAGAAGGAGTATGTTAAATCTCGGGCAAATCAAGGAAGCTCAATCTTCGGCAACTTAGCTTTCGTTATTCATTCATAACTCGTTCAGAATATACAAAATGAGTAGCGCTTAGAATAAAAGATAATAAAAAGTATTCATTGCATGAAAAACGTGTATCCGAAATTTAAATTTTAAGGCAAGTTGTTTTAAGTTATTAATTTTGGTAAATTATTTCAGCATTAAATGTTAGGCAAATATCAAGTTGATACTACATTATCTACTTTTTGCTCCAATTTCTATTTTCTACATACATTACATAGATCTTTCAAAAGAAACAAAAAGATATTTTGAAAAAATTAAGCCAAACGTTAAAGGTGAATAATGCCGCAGCGTGTAATTTACCAGAAGTTAGTTTCCCTGTATTGGTCCTCATTCAAAGCGCCCACATACAAGCACGATACAGGTTTGGCTTTTTAAATAGAACACCTCTATATTATTACATTTCTGGATACCTCTCTTCAATTCATGTCAACTGTCTTCAATAATCCCTATACCCATCTTACCTTAGACTTTGAGATAACGGACGTATATTAAGATTTCCCCTATTTCTTTAACGGACAATTTCTTAAACGCCTTACACGCCAGAGTGACGATTTGAACTCTGTTCGATTGAGTATTTCGTGGAATTTTCTATGGCCATTAAAGAAATAACGGAATTTCTCAAAAATCTCAAGTTATCTGAATTATCTCGAAAACTAAGATAGATGGGTATAGAGAATATTGAAAGAAGTTGACATGAATTGAAGAGAGGCATCGAAAGACATAATACACAGGTGCTCCACTTAAGAAGCCAAACCTGTATCATCTGCAGCGGGAACTGAACATTCTGTATACTTGAATATAATTTTATATTCTACCGAACTTGTCTCCGAATTCCTCTTGTTTGAAAACTCTTTCTCTAAATTATTTAGGAAAGGAATTATCTTCCACCCGCGCACTAGATGGACACCCTATATATTAGTTCTACATTACATTTTTTTCATAGTTTTGGTCAATTGGGAGCTGTAATAATGCGAGAAGAAATGTGTAACCACTACACGTTTCGAGAACGAAAATAAATATTCAATTCATTTTTGTATTTTATTGCTCAAATAAATTTTGTCGCTTTGTCCTCAAATACCTTTTTATTTTGAAAATTTGCAGGCAATAATTAGAGTCTGATACATCAACAGGAGGGGCAGATATCTCGGGAGTTTTTAAATACCTCTGAACGCATCTTATACAGTAACTTTTGTTTATTCATGGCTTACTAAACCAAAGTTTGATATAAAAAAAAATAAATTTTTTAACTTATATACAATGTATATAATGAAGAACTAATATGTAGGTAATATTTAATTTTTGTTTCATTGCAATATCTCTCATAACTAGAGCCCGGTAACTGGAGAGCAATCGCAGCGGCGGTGTGACTGTGTTTAGGTGGGCGGTGAGAGCTGGTCGATTATGATGCGACACGACAAATCATCATCACTCAGTTCAGTTTAGCATTGGATAGCGGATAGGGCGTGTTGATTTTATTGATATAGACGTAGTTATTAGTTATTATTATCTAGTGTAGTGCGTTTTGTTTTTATTGATACAGACGTAGTTATTAATTGTAGTTTTTAGTGAACATGTCGAAGGCTAAAAAACGACCCTTTCAAGGCATAGTAAATAAGTTTATTTCTGACTTTCCCGATTTGTTTTACAATGGGAGTAAGATAGTCTGTAAAGTGTACAAAATACATTTGATGTCAAATAAGAAGTGGAACTGTACAAGATACGTAAATTCCGCACAGCATAGAAAACGAAAATGGGGCATGCCACCGAGAAGTGCATTTTTTAATGTAATTCTTATAAACTGTAATTTGCCACTAGGCTTACTCGATAAACAACCGTTTAAGAACTTTTGGTACAAATACAATCCCGAGTTGCGGTTGCCAACGGAGAAAACGGCACGTAAGCATGTTGCATTTGTGCGCGATGATGTGGAAAAGAAAATGAAACGCATATTGAAAAAATAGTTTCTTTGGTTATGTGTTGACGAGACAACAGACTGTACAAAAAATTCAATTGTAAATATTATGGTACGCATACTAGACCCTAGTAAACCTACATTACCACTGTTACTAGCTAGCCGAAGACTACAAGAGTGTACTGCTGCAGCAATTACGAAGGTTGTACTTAGTACGTTGGAAAAATTTCAAATTTCAAAAGATAAAGTGTTGATGTTTATGAGCGATGGCGCAGCGATAATGTGTTCGGTAGGCCGTTCTCTTCTTGAACATGGTTGCAAGTGTTTACATGTTACGTGTAAAGTGCATCTTTACATCTTGTGGCAGAAACCATTCGACAATAGCCCTGTTCGTTTGCGTTGCTGAATTTAATCAATTTTGTCAAAAATAGCATATGTAGCACGTTTACAAATAGCAGATATATCAGTTTGAGCAAACAAATCTGCTATTATTGCTCAACGCTTTAGGCTTGAGCAGATATAGCATGCTACTTTGGATATATAAGCAATTTGCCGAATGCAAACGAACGCGTGTTTAAAATACCTGTGAGCAGCTAAATTTCTAACGAACACAACAAAATTGACGAAACTGATATTGAGCACTTTCAGCAACGCAAACGAACAGGGCTAATGCTCTCCCGAGGTAGATGCATTATCGAATAATCCACTGACTAAGTACAAAGAGTATTTTAATCATGCATGTATAACATCGGTAGATGTTGAACGCTCTTTTTGAAAATATAAACTCATTTTCTCACCACGGCGAACATCCATACACCATCACAAACTTGTTTAGTGTACTAAAATCGGGTTCTTTCTGTAGCACACTCTAGAACTTTTCTAAAACGCGATTATATTTTGCGTCATGTATAGTCAGTAGCTGTGTATGCACTCCGTCCATAATTTGCAGAGACTCCAATAATGATAACGATCTATTTTGTAATTGGTCTATTGCGTCAGCTAATCCTTTATAGTAGCTGCGAATATTTTTTAAATCTATTTCAACGGAAATATCTTGAAATTTCGACTGGCTCTCCGTAATAGCTGCAGCTTCGGCAGGATTGAATTGTGCAACAACAGCTTTTACTATTTTGAAATGTTCAGCATGATAAAAAGCTGCCTGCATCCATGTTCCCCAACGTGTGTCCGGTGGTTGACGAATACTAGGACACTCTGTGTGAAATGATCGTAGGCGTTTGGGAGATTTCAAAAATACTTTTTTTGTGTTTGCTATTAATGCATCTACCTCGGGAGAGCATTGTCGAATGGTTTCTGCCACAAGATGTAAAGCATGCACTTTACAGGTAACATGTAAACACTTGCAACCATGTTCAAGAAGAGAACGGGCTACCGAACGCACTATCGCTGCGCCATCGGTCATAAACATCAACACTTTATCTTTTGAAATTTGAAACTTTTCCAACGTACTAAGAACAACCTCCATAATTGCTGCAGCAGTACACTCTTGTAGTCTTCGGCTAGCTATTACCAGTGGTAATGTAGGTTTACTAGGGTCTAGTATGCGTACCATAATATTTACAATTGAATTTTGTTTACAGTCTGTTGTCTCGTCAACACATAACCAAGGAAACTGTTTTTTCAATATGCGTTTCGTTTTCTTTTCCACGTCATCGCGTACAAATGCAAGATGCTTACGTGCCGTTTTCTCCGTTGGCAACCGCAACTCGGGATTGTATTTGTACCAAAAGTCCTTAAACGGTTGTTTATCGAGTAAGCCTAGTGGCAAATTACAGTTTATCAACATGAGAATTACATTAAAAAAAATGCACTTCTCGGTGGCATGCCCAATTTTCGTTTTCTATGCTGTGCGGAATTTATGTATCTTGTACAGTTCCACTCCTTATTTGACATCAAATGTATTTTGCACACTTTATAGACTATTTTACTCCCGTTGTAAAACAAATCGGGAAAGTCAGAAATAAACTTATTTACTATGTCTTGAAAGGGTCGTTTTTTAGCCTTCGACATGTTCACTAAAAACTACAATTAATAACTACGTCTGTATCAATAAAATCGAAACGCACTACACTAAATAATAACTACAATTAATAACTACGTCTATATCAATAAAATCAACACGCCCTATCCGCTATCCAATGCTAAACTGAACTGAGTGATGATGATTTGTCGTGTCGTATCATAATCGACCAGCCCTCCCAGCCCACCTAAACACAGTCACACCGCCGCTGCGATTGCTCTCCAGTTACCGGGCTCTACGTATAAGTAGAGCCCGATTTTAGCACACTAAACAAATTTGTGCTGGTGTATCGAATAATCCACTGACTAAGAACAAAGGGTATTTTAATCATGCATGTATAACATCGATAGATGTTGAACGCTCTTTTTCAAAATATAAACTCATTTTCTCACCCCAGCGAACATCGCTCACCGAGACAACTGTGGAAACACATCTAATGGTGTCAACTTTTTGCCACTCTTATCCATATGATGTTAATACTGATAATGGTGCTTCTAGTGTTTCACTACTTTTCACATATCATAATTATGTATTAGTTCTGTTATTTTTTTTCTATTTTCTTACTATTATTTTTGTATACTAGGCAGGTACGACTATGGCACGGCTCCCTGTTACCGGACTCTACTTATGAGTGATGTCGGGCATCTGAAAATTTGTGTGTGGGCATTTTGAATGAGGACCATCCCACGGAAACTAACAGTTGGTAAATACAGGCTAGCCATTTTTCTGAATTGATATTATACAAGATGGCTTTTTTTCTTGTTATGAGGTATGACTAGGAGCGTAGTTTAAAATGTATTGAAACCTACAGGGTTCCTCATAAGTTCGTAGCTACCCAAAATTGTGTTTTTTTTTATTCGGAACATGCTGGAAGTAATAACATACTACTGTCCTGTAATTAAGAATTTCCATATTATTAGTTTTGTTAAAGAGGTCGACCCTTACAGAAACCGTTAATTTTCCGGAAGCGCACCTTAGACAGGTACAATTTTTGGTACCTGAATTAAGATTAAGCATAAAAGGACCTAATCCACGCGCGCTTATGTGGCTCTGGATTGCTAATATGGTGGGCGTAATACGAGGGTTGCCTTTTTAGTTTTGCATACAGCCGCGTAGAGAGCGCCACCAATAAAACTCGCCCGTCAAAATGAATTTCAATATTTATTGAACTTAAATTCAAAGCTTCATCATGGTATGACAAGTAATTTAGCCACAGATAATACTTAAAACTGAAAAGTCACTCAAAAAATGGAATTGAGTCGAGAAAAATTTCGTGCAATAATTCTTTACAGCTTTCAGAGGATTACCTCAACAAAAATGTTTCATCGAGTTAGTTTCTGTTTTTAGTAATGATGCACCGCATCAACCGACAATTTCTCGCTGGTACTATGAATTCCAACCTGAACGGACCAATCTCAACGACGATCCCAGAACAGAGCCATCAAAGACCGCAGTCACTCAAAAAAAAAAATCGCTGCTGCGCGCCAACTGATCTAGGAAAATCGGCATATGACACAGCGCGAGATTGAGATATCCTTAGATATTTCAAAGATCTTAATCCAAAAAATTCTGCATGATGAATTGGCTTTGAGAAAGTTAGTTTCCCTTTGAATCTCACGTCTTTTAACTGAAGGACAAAAGGCAGCTCGCTTAATTGGTGTCGAGAAACTTTGAGCAGATTCAACAGCGGAAGCTCAAAAAATGTTTTCGTGAGTGATGACTAAGATTCGACAAACGAGTGCAACGTCAGAAGCGTATCGCACAAAAGTAGGTACGTGAGATACAGTATTATTAAAAAATAATATATTCTCACCTTTTATTGACGTCTTGATGTCCACTGCGACAAAATACTATTGCCCCGGTAAGCCGCGTAAAACTGCAACATACGCAACGCTTCCACTGACTTCGCATCGACCTAAATCCGTTCTCGACGCTTCTGCCGTAGCACGCGTTTGTCGAACCTTAGTGACGACGAATCATAGAAACCACACGTCCATCTGCTGTGTGGGTGCTTCAAGATGAAGAGAATCGTACAAACGTCATCCGTTCCCGAAGTGTGTCGAAGAAAATGGTCGCAACTTTTGCCTCTATTTCGCGTCATGTTATTACAATTCCTTGAGAAGATTGAAGAACGGTTAATGCCGATTGATATATAACCTTTTGTTTACCAGAAGTGATTGCCGTGCTCCGAAAAACCAAACCATAACGACGAATCATCCTTCACCACAATAATGCGAGTTTACATAGAGCTCAAAAGACGATTGAGTTTTTAGAGCAGCAAAACAACGAGCTATTCCTCCGTACAGTCCTGACCTAAGTTCCAGCGATCTTTTTACGTTCCCTAGAATCACGAATGGGCTGAATGGTCAACAATTCCGGTTGCCGGAAGAAGCAGTCGATGCCTTTAAAGTAGCAATTTTAACTGACATAACTGGTTTAACAGTTGGTCTAAAAGAATGAAAGAGTGTATCAATCTTTGTGGAGAATATTTTGAAAAACAATTTTAAGCCGATCTAGTGTTTGCTGTAATGTCTATACGCAAAGCTAATAAGACAACCTACGTTGTGTTAACTTGGTGTGACATATTTTTGTTAAAAAGCAATTGCAAACAATTAGAACAATTATTAAGTACGATGACATTTAATAACTGTATCCATGAGTCTCGGAAGTACTATGAATGTTGTTCTCTATCAGTACCACACTTGAAGATAGCAACCATCTACAGTAGTGTACGTAGACAATAAACAATACGACACCCGCAGATTTATTGTACTAGCAAACACTTAAATTATTCTCAAAGAGAATGGACTAACTTATTGACAATTAATACTCACCATCAATTAACAAGCGCTATATGCTATTTATGACGAAGTCCAATTAATCAGTAGGTAATCTAATTCTCACAACATGGGATCAAAACACAAATCATTTGCCATAGATTATCTACAACATTTTGTTCACAATAAAACCTATACTATACCTACTTATAGTACTATAATGCCTCCGGTGGCTTTTTCGAATGAAACAACTACTATCAATTTATTAGCGCACTATTACTGTGATTAACTTACTCGTATTGTCATACAATTTATTTCATATATGTAGCGATTTTATTGTCATTAGATTTTTACATTGACTAAATATCCTATTAAAATTCCTATGCGCAAAAAAATCAATAATAATTTACACTGAGTGATATCAATCATTCTAGTAAAATAAACTTGAAAATTAATTAGCAGAATTTCTTATATAAGTACAGCTTTACTTGAATTTTTTTTAATTAAATCCTAGCTACGATGTTTCATAGTCTTTCTTCCAACCCATTCGCTTCTTGACGCATCATCTTTTTCTTCAACAGCGAAGTAATTCCAACACGGAAGCAGCGTTTAACGCTCAAGGGGTCGCGGGGTCAAGAGAGAACGTAATAAATTTGAACAGATTGCGAGTTGGCAGTGCTGTATAACTAACTGTCTATTGTTCTTATGGAATTATCTGAAACAGAGAAGAGAGTAGCAGCGACGACCGGGGTGCCGTCTGACAATAAGTTATGGCGTCCTTATAAATAATATACCGATATATTATTTTGGAGTGAGCTGTGCGCCGGACGCGAACGCCTGCCTGGTATATGATTTCGTATATATAATATAGACACTCTGTTCTTGCTGTATATACATATAGGTATTTTGGCTTTGGTTTTATAGCCGCTTCCGTTCTTGACGCGTCTTATTTTATACCCGCGAGATTGCTTATGACAGAACTCCCTAAAGCATTTAAAAATGTGGATGGAAAAGTATAAAGTAATACCTTTGCGAAACTTCAGCACTTTAATACGATTCTATAAAATTATATAGCAAAACCATCTTATGAATCTTATAACAAATTACAAAAGAAAATACCCCACTACCTGCGAGACCAATAGATAGTACTATATTTTTACATTTACTTACAGTTTCTAAGATAACACAAACGTAAGTAGCTAACGATACAATACCACTACAAAGAAGGAGGGAATTTTACCCGTTTGATAAGGCAAAATTCACCTAAATTAAAAGGCGAATGTTACCTTTTGTGAAAAGAATCAGAAAATAGAGTAAAATTGGGTGTTTCTAATTTCCCCACCAAGACCCATTAGGCCAGTAATGCAATAGGTAATTGCGCCAATGCCGTTCTACGGCGGACTAATCCTACCAGTAATTTCGCCACCCTACTTGTTATAATAACTATAAAGACATAATTATAAATAATGAATGATAAAGAACACATTCTTGCAAATATAGATATATTAGACATATGAAAACAAAAAGGAACACATAGAAAAATTGATTTTCGAGCAGAAAAAATAAAACATAAACATGATATTGTAACGTAACTTATACCAAGTGAGCCAAAATGATTGAAGATCATTTAAATTTCCCGCATTTTTGTTAAGAAAATAATGTTGGTGCGCCTTATAAGTAAACAGAGTTTCGTTTTGTCATTAGCGTACCAAGAATTAAGTAATGGGTATTTTCAACAGGACGGTGCAACTGCACATACTTCTTACGAAACGTTGACGTATTTAGAAGAGTTTTATGGGAATCGATTAATTAGCAATGGAATTTGGCTAGCACGTTCGTCTGATCTAACCCCATTAGATTTCTTCTTATTCCCATATTTGAAGAACACCGTTTTTCATAATCGCCTACATACTCTGGATGAACTTAAAGAAGTGATTCAACAAGAAGTTAATGATATAACAGCGCAAACCCTCGAACGTGTATTTGAAAATATACGGAGAAGAATACAAATATGCTTACAAAATAATGGCAGACATGTTGAACATTCATTGTAAAGTAAAATATGAAATTTATATTTTGTTATGTGTTTAATTATTGATATTTAAATAGAAATTTGCATTTCAATTCTTTATTTTGAAATCTTATCCCCTGATTGCAATAAGCATTTCTGTGCCTTTGTGTTAATGACAGACGCACTATTCAAGGATACTTAAATATATTGACAAATAGAGAAATCGTACTATATTTAAATCTTTAAAGAATTTCAATACCTATTACTCAGTTATTATATTTACTGTAATTTTATTAATCATTAGAATTGAATATGTAGATTATATATTCAAGAATCGAATCCTCCCACCATCAATTTATATTTTCACATTCTAAGATTAGTTGTAAAATTTTTAAGGTTTGCTCTTATATTCCCTATGAAATAATCCATTGATACGCCGCTGGCCACATCTCAAATAACAAATTGCAGTACTGACAATAGTAGAAATTGATAATTCTCTTTGCGGGAATTTCAAATGGTCATTTTGGCTTAGTTGGTACAAAAAAACTTCTTATCTAAGACAAATTATATATCTATGTTCAATGAAAAGATATACACTTTGAAAAATTCCCCCAATTTGCTAATTTTGATAACGCTGTATAATATCGTTAATGAATTTTTGTTTATTTTTTACATGTTTATTTTGAATTTTTAGAGTCAAGTGGAAACTCTGAATCTTAACATAAGTTTTTACCTGAAACTCTTTTTTCTAGAAATAAGAGGCGTGTTTTTGTTAAAACAAAAACAAGTAAACTTTTCTTAACAATTTTATTTTTATATGAAAGCCTGTACCTTATTCTATTTTTCTACATAATTTCCACCAATATTCAGGCATTTATCGTATCGTACAATCAGCTGTACAATCCCATCGTCATAAAAGTCTGCCGCCTGATTTAACAACCACTGTACAACAGTCGTTTTGACCTCATCGTTGTCGTCGTGGCGCTGACCAGTCAGATGCTTCTTCAGATGCAGCAAGTGGTAGTCACTGGGCGCAAGATCGGGACTGTATGGAAGGTGATCAAATTGTTCCCAGTGAAAAGATGCGATGAGATTTTGAGTTCGAGAAGCTGCGTGTGGACAGGCATTGTCGTGGAGCAAAACGATCCCCTTACTCAACATGCCTCGTCGTTTGTTTTGGATTGCACGGCGCAATTTTTTTAAGGTCTCACAATACGTCGTAGCATTTATTGTGTCACTGCGAGGCAAAAAATCAACAAGCAACACCCCCTTTCTGTCCCAAAACACAGTACACGTGATTTTCCAGGCTGAAATTGCTTGCTTGAACTTCACTTTCTTGGGTGATGTTGAATGCCGCCATTCCATGGATTGCTGCTTCGATTCCGGTGTAACGTGAACCACCCACGTTTCGTCACCTATGACAATTTGGCTTAAAAAATCATCACCCCCCTCACTGTACCGCTGAAGAAAAGTTAACGCACTGGCTACACGTTTAGTTTTGTGCACCTCAGTTAACATTTTCGGTACCCAGCGTGAGCAAAACTTTCGATACTGTAAGCATTTGATCACAACTTCATAGAGAACACTTCTGGAAACTTGAGGAAACTCATCAGATAACGATGAAATCGTAAAGCGTCTGTTCTCTTTCACTTTTCAGCAATCTTCAGTAATTACAGAAGGTCGTCCACAAAATTCGGCGAGCGTTGTACATATTTGTCCTCACAATTTCGATGTTCGCGTGGTTATCGTTGCTCCTACTTTCGCTAGGGAATTCCCCGTATAGTTTAATATCATCAGCATAAAATGCATGATTCAAACGCAGAATGTAACTCAAATCGGCAACGTACATAACGAACAAAATGGATCCAACGACTGTAGCTTGAGGGACACCGGACAATCCACAATTTGGATCCGAGACAGATGACCCCATCCTCGCGGAATATGTTCTGTTCATTAAAAAGGCTTCAGTCCATCTCAACAAGTTGCCACGGATACCGAAGTGTTCTAGTTTAAGCAGAAAGCGTCTCCTTGGGTCTATCAAAGGCCTTAGCAAAGTCTAGTTATATAATATCCACTGCTGTTCCACTGCCAAGAAAAGACGTCCATTTGTTTAAGCACTCAACCATGTTAGCGACGATAGATCTGTTAGAGATAAACCCATGTTAAGAACGATGTTATTTTCGCAGATGAACTTTATAAGATCTTGGGCGATAATCCGTTCCATTACTTTTAGACACACAGACACCAGACTCATAGGACGGTAGTTAAATATAGGTGTTACCAATGCAGTCAGCCAACAGTCGACTAGTGTAGCAGTCAGAAATGATGCCTGAATAATGCTCGCCAAAGATCCTGCAATGGAAAAGGCGTTGCTTTTCAGTATAGTGGAGAATATCTTAACAGGCCCAGGAACTGAAGTTACAGAAAGTTTTTCCAGCTGCGAACGTACGACATCTGCGGTAAATGACACATGCTCAATACGAGGACGAGGACATGCAAATGCTGGTAGTGGCACATCCTCCTCACCCAGAAACACGCTCTCAAACTGGGTAGCCAAGACGTTAGCAGTTTCCACATCAGAGACACAGATGTTGCCGGACGTATCTCTTACTACCAGAATTGGAAGCTTTGGAGGTCAACTGTGCACGAACAAACTTGAGTAAGGCATTTGGACCACGATCGCAAAGACCATCCCCGTAGTTTCGTCTAGCAGCTCTTAAGTCCTCGGTTAATAAGTGGGAAAAATTGCGATGATTTGCATAATCTACATCAAGACCAGTATATCTAAATTTCCGCCATAAACGACGACGGTGGCCACGGATCAGTAATAAGAGGCAAGATCTTTACAGCTTGTCATAGTATTATAATAAGGATCACCTATCGGAAGAACTTGGTGAAGAATAAAGTGCTGAGGCTAATTTGCGATAGTTTGCTTTAAATATTAGCAAATGTTTAGTAATCTCTTATACCAAACACTCTAATCCAATCACTTACAAGAACAGAACAACTAAAGGATTTGTGTTCTGTGTTAGGTATGCAACCAATGTGGCACTCTTGCAGTGATGTGTTGTCTGCAGGTGTTTCTTCTCTTTATTCAATGTTTGTTATGTATAACTTAACAAACTGCTGGTATGTTGTTCTGTAAGTGGTTCCCAATCGTTAGATAAAGATATTATTTTTATTATTAATGTTATTAATAATAATAATAACTACAGCTTACAAATGTAACTTAAAGACTTCCAAAAAGATTCAGAAGTTCTCATCTAAAGAGTTTGAATAGTTCGCCATGGGTCGGCATTAATATCTCAAAAACGTAAGATATTAAAATACGAACAAGCAAGATTTATAGGAAATCTGTAGAGCACGTTGGTTCTACAATAAATACACTAAGAAATAACTCTTGAACGCTTGCACATACATACGTATCTGTATTTGTACATATAGTTATATAGTAAACATAAAAGGTATGGACTTGGCCTGAAGATGGGCATGTGTCCAAAACTGGTCGCAAGTTAGTTTTTTCTTATTAAAGAATTTTTGTGACTACAGGATCATTCATTCACCTTTCCCAATATGATTCACTCACAACGAGTCGCTATTGAACATCTATAAAAGGTATTCTAACAATTGTATAATTAAAGTCTCAACATAACGTATACAAAATATAAAATGAAACTAAAATTTCAATTCAGAATGTTAAGTTCTAAGCTTCCGAATTCCATCGTGTGACAAATGGGCGTTGACTGAATATTAAATTCCGCAGTTCATCGGCTACATTACCCAATCTCCTCTCCCATCGTCATTTTTTCGCACCCTGCTTTCCGTTTCTGCGTCCATAAAAGCCAATGACGGAGAATACCCTAGGCGAACATAACTTCTTATCTATCTCGGGACGCTTTTTTGTAGCCCGCACGCTAAAGAAAGAAAACGTAGCAGCACGGAATAACTAATTGAGTTTTAGTGTATGGTTGACGTCCGTTAATGTCGCTGTAAACGGATTGCTTTTAAATCTGTACGCGGAAAATTATTACGAGATTTAACATGAATATACAATGCGATTTACGAGAATGGAGTTCGAAAGCTTAACAACTGTTACAAGAACTTGGTTGGAATTTATTTGGTTATGTTTGTGACGAATTAATCTTTTGTGCCGATAAAGTTTAAAATGTGTAATGGTTAATCGCGGCAAATGGGGGGATACGGTTAATCTTAATCAATACTTCAATTATAAAAGTAGGAAATATGAGTCCCTGTGAAGTTGGTTGCTACCGTCAAGTATAAAAATGACTATAAAAATGGGTGCATTGTTTTCAATGAATTATATAACTTGACTCTAACATCCTTCATGCAGATTTTTATCTTTAAGCTTTAAATTGATGTTAACTTTTGAGAATCTTCGACAGTAAGTAACCTGTAAGCAGTAGGCGCATGGTGCCATGTATGAGGTAGGCGCCATAAACTCTCGGCCTGATATAGAAAAAATAAACTTGGTAAAATATAACAATTTTTATTTTACAATATAATCTCCCCTAACTTCAATACATTTATTGCAACGATCAATTAATAACTCTATACCCTCCTAAAAATAATCTAAAGTTTTTCCCTCAAAATGTTACTCACTATTGTCCTTAAAACGATTCCTTTCTGGGTAGAGGATCATAATACAGAACCATTATTTCATCTCCTATGACAATGGACTTCAAAATCGGTTTCGGGTCGTCTCCACACGTAAAAACGAGCGCGCACATTCGACCCGACGTTCACGTTGGAGAGCAGAAAGAAGATGCGGTACCCATTTTGCACTAATCTTATTCATATCCAAATGATTATGGAATTTTCGGCGGTTTCAGAAATATTAGACAAGTAACCTAACTTTGATCTTGATATATTACCGCTATTTCGACCATGAACACGAGTGCAATTTAATCTAAAGCTATCGGCAATTAGATTTATGTTTACATCACGGCAAAGGATAATAAAATTATATTTACTTAATACTGTGTTCAAATACCAAATATTTTGTTTGTAAACTAATCAATATCACCATTAAGTGATCTGTAAATGGTAATAAGGCAGTATTTATGTGGAATACAATACCATATTAGAAATGCATTTTACTAGTTTGGACAACAATTTTGAGTAATTCTCTAAACATTATACTCTGTGTGGTATATATTAATACATCACCGTGTATGTGATTTGTACGTATGAACTTAGATGCTACACAGAAACTATCTACATTTGCTACATTAATATTAGTGTTGGGCGATTATGAATGATATAATCGAGATATATCGATTATACCCGAATAATCGATCATTCGATTATGGTTCAGAAATCATTCATTATTCGTTTCGACTGCGCAGGAGCACACAAACGGATTACGCTTCGAGATCTGTATTCGAAACTTCGAGGTTTCGAGTTTCGAAATAATTCACTCGTCACTCGGATTCTGTCAAATAATCGTGGAAAATAATCGAAATCGTTAGTAAATTTCGAATGATCATTCGATTATTTTAAACGATTATTTCAATTCATTCGATTATTACAATATATCGATTATGCCCAACACTAATTAATATTGTATTCATTACACCAGTGTTCAGAAATACAAATTACATATGGTTTTAATTCGTTTGTTACTACCCATAAACCAGCAATTTTGTTAAGGATTGATTAATCAATAACATGAATTATCTAATAAGAATAAGTTAATTAAGTCCATCCGATTTTCATTTAGGAAAAAAATTAAAACGTCTTCGAGTAACGAGTAAACAAAGTAACGACATTGTTTTTAACTGGTACTTATGAAACGCAACTGAGCCGGCCCTTACACACAACTGATACGTGTAAATGGATCTTAAAACTGTTCAGCCATCTACCACACTAAAAAGAATACAGCGACTAAATAAGCAACAATTCAAGCAACTTATTTAAAATATCCTGCTTGAACAAGTATTTTGCAACATCCAGGAATACCAACACTATAAATTTTAAAAATACCTGCAATGAACGTATTTCCTGATCTGTTACTCTCATCCGCAATTTGAATCATTCTATTTTATCCATACATTCAGTTTATTTATACATTCATTTTATCACTTTTTACGAGGTGCATTCAAGTTATAACACCCCCGATTTTTTCTCGGAACTGGAAACAGATAGAAACATCCGGTTTGTTTTAAAATAAGCGAGCACTCTTTGTCAATGCGTGACAGATATGGCAGCACTGCACACAGAACCTTTGAACTGTTTTTGATACTTCAAATAGCGACGTTTTCATTACAAGATCAGCGTGTAATCATTCGTTTTCTCCATTTGCGTGGTGTAATACCGATAGAAATTCATCGCCAGTTGAGTGAGACATGTGGTGATGGTGTCATGGATGTATCTAACGTGCGTTCGTGGGTGCGATAGTTCAAAGAAAGCAGAACTTCGTGTGACAACAAACCAAGACAATCTCGGCCTCGCACAAGCCGGTCTAACCATATGATCGAGCGAGTGGAGAAAGTTGTTTTGGGGGATCGCCGAATGAATGTGGAACAGATCGCCTCCAAAGCTGGCATTTCCGTGGGATCTGCGCACACAATCCTGCATGACTGCCTGAAAATGCGAAAAGTGTCCTCCAGGTAGGTGTGAACGTGACGCAGCAGTTTCTTCGTGCAAACAACTTTGAAGTGATTTCTCATGCTCCCTACTGACCTGACCTGGCTCCTAGCAACTTTTTCCAACGATGAAAGACACTCTCCGTAGCCGCAAAATCACCAGCCGTGCCGCTATTGCATCAGCGATTTTCCAGTGGTCAAAACAGACTCCTAAAGAAGCATTCGCGGCGGCCATGGAATCATGGCATCGACGTTGTGAAAAATGTGTACGGCTACAGGGAGATTACGTCGAGAAGTGACACAAGTTTCATAGTTTTCGTGTGATTAGTTAGTGAGAAAAAAAATCGGAGGTGTTATAACTTGAATGCACCTCGTATACACGAGATGTTTATTGTACTGAAATCATTCAATTAATAATTATGATATGAATTCAAACACAATTTCGATGATGTGTCATTGAGTAAATAAAGAATTAGAATTATTATTCTTATTATTATTAACTTAGCTCAGAAACACGACGCACAACTATTTTTTTTGTTGGCATCAATATAATCCACGGAAAAGAACACTACATCAGTACTTTAACCAATTTCGTAATAGCAATAATAACTTCAACATCCTGTATACTGTTCATATATACGAAAACTTCGAAGACAGACTGACTTAATGCAATTACATGTTTAAAATTAAAGCAATCCTCCTCCCTCATACACCGCTGGATAAGGAGCTCCAGGGGAAATTCGGAATGCTAAGAAGTACTCGAAGATGGATGACGCTATTTTTCTCCATTTGACGATTTATCATTTTCTTAAGCTGTTGAGTTTTTCGGACGCAGCTCCGTTTTAAAAACGAATAAGCAGCGGCGTTCCCGCTTTTGCGCTATATATTATCCTCCTGTACTCGTTTCCGGCATACTTTAGGATATGATCTATGGTATTTACACAGATCTCTTCACGCTAAATTAAATAAACTTAGACAATTAATTATCTCCATTATTCCATTCTAAATGCTTGTTTTGATATCTTGAGAATATGTGGCCACGAAAACGTGTTGTTTATGTTATATGGAATATTAACTAAAATAACTTCTTTTGGAAATAATACTTACACATATACACTCTTAATAGTCCCCATTCTGTGATTTTCTAAACACTTGGTAATTCTAGATTTCTTATCAATATCTCCAAAAATATAAGTACTGACAATTATAGATTATCTGTAAAATTACATTTAAATTATTTTCAACGTGTAAAAACTACATAAGCCAAAATTAAAAATTATATATAATTTCGTTTTTAAACAATTTTTCGATTGTCTAGTTCTCCTAATTTAGTAAGTATTAACGTTAACAAAAATCACTTTCACTAACATCAATCATAGGAATCAATACATAATTAATGCTTTTTAGGAGGTATATAATACAAATTTAAATTTATACAAGAAAATCTTAGCTAAGGTGCAGGAGAAAGATCGGAAGTATTCAATATGGAAAGAGGAATTAATCAAGGAGCTAGCATGAACCCATTACTGTTTATATTGATAATGGACCTATTGCTTAAAACACAAGAAAATAGGCAAGCAACAACCAAACAACAAATTAAGTTCCCTACTGTATGCCGATGATATTGTGTTGATCGCGGATTCGTACAAGAAAATGCGGAGGTTAGCAAATGTTTGACATAAGGAGACAATCAAGCTGGAAAGGAGCATCAACTATCCCAACAATCACATGTGAATGCGAAATATTAGTACAGCAGAACCATGAATCACCAATAAATGCAATGGAGGTGAAGTACATGAGAAGGATAGCAAAAGTCACAAAACATGATAGGTTAACAAACGAAGAAATTAGAGGGACACTAGAACAAGCACCAATGAAAAAATAGTGAACAAACAGTCAAACTGGTTTGGACATGTAGTGAGGATGGACTAGTTAAAAGAATAACAGAGGCAGGAGTAGAGAGAAAGAAAAGAAGAGGAAAGCCGAGGAAGACGTGGATAGAGAGAATAAAGGAGATAAGTTTGAAGAGGTAAAAAGCAGCACAGAACATGAGAGAACTGGCCAGAGATAGGAAAGATAGAAGAAGTAGGTGAGAGACAGCTAAAGACAGACATCAGCAAACCCGACACTCTTAGGGTACCAGGCAGGAGAGAAAATTTATAGAGCTGTGGATCTGAAAGATATATTTTGAAGAAAAAAAAATATCAAGTAGCAATTGTTTGCTCGTGAGTTGAACCTAACCAAGATTATATGTATGTTCACTTTATACTTACATTTTCAGGTGGAAACCATTATTTTGAACTTTTATCATTTTATGTTTGTCTTATATTTCAAGGCTTGACTTACAAAACTTACTGCTTTCGGAATTTTCGTGAAAATTTATTTTTTCTAATTTCAAAATTATAAAAATTAGTTTATATACTTTCGATATGTGTATAATTTAACGATGTATTGCAACATTTACTACGTATCTTGTTGGGTCAGGACGTCATAATTACCTCTTTAATGGAAATTGTCTACGAATATACATATTTCTTTTTTAAATTTCGTCGAGCAATTAGTAATATATCATGGACGAAAAGCTGTCACATTGTTACAATGTTTCTACTAAATTAGGAGTACCCACTCATTATTCGAAACTATATAGAAAAACGTAAATATGTATAAACCCTATGCAATAAAGAAAAATCACTTTTCCTATCCGGATGATTACGAAATCACAAACCAAGTGTATGCTTTTCATAGATTGTATTGACCCGAATATTATAACTGCACAGTAAATTTGATGGGCTTAAATTCTATATACATTTTTTACTCGTATCAATCACAATGACTTTAATATAAAATATTAAAAATTGGCATCTTTCTTCATGCTGGATGCAGAGAAAATGTTGTTGATGTTGCATACCAAGCGTTTTCCTGATAAAAATACTCCATGCATCAGGAAAATATCCTAAGAGATTATTTTCTGGATCACTTCCATATTTTTATATTTAAACTTCGGAAGTCGTGCCTCAGGAATATATTTAACCCGAAAAAGGCAAACGCTGTAGAACAGTATTTACCAGGCATAAAATACTTACCTTGTCAGGTAATGTAATGTTATAAATACCGCTATTAGAATTGCTATGATGATGCACCACGACTAACGCTGTTCGGCCGCATTCTGGCAGCAACTGTCAGAGTGACCCTTTTCCGACATCAAATGCAACGGCTTATACAGTCAATTTCTTTCACCGAGAAAAATATACAGGGTATTAAAAAAAATAATTTAAATATTTAAGGAGCATATATTACGATCAAAAACAAGTAAAAAAGCCCTAATGAACATGGGTCCGCAAATCAACCGTTTTCGTGATAAGTGCATTTGTCTTTTTTGAAAATCAACGAAAGCCACAATTTTCATTATCAGTTTAGTGTTTTTTTTTGTTGCTTTAGTCATAGAAACCACGACTTCCTCTAAAGTAAAAGAACTGTTTTCATAAATTTTATTATCAGTTCGAAGTGCTATGCATACGCTGTTTTCCAAATAAATGCGAATTCATCAAAAAAAACAACTTTAAGTAAAACATTTTGTTTTCATATGACATTTGCGTTATTAATCAGTTTGCTGTCAATCCATAAGCTGTTTTCTGGTAATGAATTTATTTTCGACACAAGGGAAATTAGTTTCCGATTTGCAATGCTTTATTCAAATGCTGAATGGGCCGACATGGTTTTCATGTATGGTCGTGCCGATGGGAATGCTTTGGAAGCACGTCGCCTTTACTACGAGACTTTTTCCAATCGTCATCGGCCTTCGCATGTGATGTTTGGAAACGTGATAGTGGATAGTGGTTCCTTCAAAAACCGCGCTTACGAAAGCGGACGTCCAAGGTAAGTGTGTATGCCTGAGGTTGAAGAACAAATCTTGGCAATAGTACATGAAAACCCCGAAACTAGTGTGAGAAAAATTTCTGAAGTAGGCGTAAGTAGTCCTCTTGTTTGGAGAACTCTCCACCAACAACTTTCATATCCGTACCATATCCAACGGGTAGAAGCCCTTACTCATCCTGAAGGAAATCTGCTGAACACCAGAATTTTTCTTCTAACATCCTTTTCACTGATGAAGCCAGTTTTACTAAAGATGGGATTTTCAACTGCCACAATAATCACGTTTGGTCGTACGAAAATCCGCATGCTGTTCTTGAATCCAGTCATCAACAGCGTTTCAGTCTGAATCTCTGGCCAGGCATTTTAGGAGATCAGTCATTAGGACCGGTTGTTTTGCCACAATGTTTAACAGGTCCTGCATACCTTAACTTTTTGGTAAACACCTTCGCTGAACTTTTGGAAGATGTCTCTCTAAATCGGAGATTGAATGTTTGGTTTATGCAAGATGGGGCACTGTCGGATTTTACGCTTGTTGTTAGGGAGCACCTGAACGAAACATTTCATAGGAGATGGATAAGTCGAGGGGGCCCCATTCCATGGCCTGCTAGGTCTCCCGACCTAAATCCCTTAGATTCTTGTATTTGGGGTTACTTGAAAAGTTTACTGTACGAAACACCAATAAATAATCTTGCCGAGTTGCAACAGCGAATTAAACAATGTTGTCAAACAATTCAAGCAAAACCGGGCTTTTTGGAAAGGGTGCGGAATGCCTTCTTAAGAAGATGTATATCCTGTGTTGAAGTGGAAAGAGGACATCTCGAACATCTGTGATTATCATGTTCTGTAGCGCTAAAAAATGCAAAAAAAAATATGTGAGAGCAACACTTTATCTTAAATCTAACTAATAATTTTTGTTAGGGCAACTACATATTTTGTTAGATTAAATAAACGTGTAATTCTCAATATAAATTGTTCTTATTGTAAAAATACAAGGGTCGCTGCCTCAAAATTTTTCTCTGTGTTCTTCTTGATTTTCTCTCTCTCTCTCTCTAGCTCCGAGATTTTAATCTCTGGGAAATATCTCCAACCAACAAGAACTCCTTTTGGTCCTATATTCTTTCAATCCGTAATTTACAAATTTAAAGTAACTTCGCTCGCTAAAGAAAATACATAATTTTAAAATTGAAAACGTGTCATGGTTAACTGTTGTCGGAGATTAACAAATGCTATCGGTGACAGATGAGACAGACGCCAAGACAATCGAGACTTATTGCCTCGAGCTGTGTTAGAAACAGGACATGTTTAGCAGTGACTTGTATTTAAAAGTAATTTGAAAAGTGAGCAATGGTTTAAAATTATTTCCAAATGCAATTTTTTATCTATTCGGTTATTTGGAAAAACACGGCCATATGAAGCCAAAGGTGACTGTAATACTCGCGATTGTGTAAGTATTGAAATACTTTCTACTGTGAATATAAATTGCAAGACCATCTTTATGGTGTCGTTACATAAAGATTCAAGTAACAAATTTTAACAACTACTGGTTCAACGCTGTGTACAGATACAACTCCCCATCATACGTCGTCTGAAATCACTTACAGACTATATTAACCCATAATTAGTATGTAAAACGAGATATTGGCAATATCGACAATATGTCTAAGATATGTCTCGTGGAAGATAATGAGTACCGTATGAGTAGGTATCAGAAATGAGTGCAGTGCTTAGTTGGAACTGAAATAGTATTAGCAAGAATGGGAGAATGCGACAGGACACCCGTATCCACTACCGATGTGCGATATCGCCTTTCGCAAGGAGGTCTTCCGTTATGACAGCTGCCATTGAACGAAATTGGGACACAGAATGAAGCCACATATTTCGGTTACTCTGTTGAATAATGATGAAAGCGTGTTTGTTCGAGGCCAGTTAGATGAAATCAAACATCTTGCATTGTCACCTCTCACACGGACGCAGAAGGTGGAGTGATGGTGCGGGATAACACGCGAAGCTTAATTCGCATTGGAGACAACCTTACCGCACAGCGCTACGGTGTTAGTAGAGAGGCCGATGTGACGCTGTTTTTGCATGGTGATGATGACATTTCATGGATAACTGACAGCGACCACCGCCGGCAACTGGAGATAGATAGAGCGACATCCCTCAAGCTACCATACAATCACACCGAACTAAGGATGCTGATCTTGCTCTTTGGAGTGCACTCATTATGAGTATTTTAAATATCTGAATTGAAGTTGTATTCATTAGGAGGGTAATCTGATCGTCAAAAATATCCTGGTAATATAATTGCGCATACGTTGAAAGACACTTTCGAAATTTTTAACCATGTTGAACGCTCAGTTGTTCTTTAACAGTCGTTTGTGTCAGTCGGTGTTAGTGTTTCTGTAAAAATGGAAAAAACCGAATATCGAGCCGTCATTAAATTCTTGCATTTGAAAAGCTATTTACTAGGATTCCGCACCATAACTTGCCACAATGACATTTTTGGCAGCTGAATTTAAACGTGGTCGTATCAGCTTTGTTATCACAAATGATAACATCGAAAAAGTTCACCAAATGGTGCTGGACAACCCTCGAATTAGAGATTGGAGAGATAACAGAGACTGTGGGCATCTCGAAAGAACGTGTTTGTCATATATTGACTGAAGATTTGGACATGAAGAGCCTAACCGCGCGTTGGGCACTACCCTTGCTCACTCAGGTCCAAAAACGCATTCAAATGAACATTTCCAACGCCCTATTAAAACAATTTAAGCGAAATAAGTCGTAGTTTAGGCTTCGATTAATAACTGTAGATAAAACTTGGATTCACCAGTACACTCCTTAAGCCAAAACAGTGGACTGAGAACGGTGAATCGGTTCCAAAAAAAGTGGACACTGTTACATCGGCCGTCAAAGTGATAGCGACTTGGGATAGTAATGGAGTTGTAATAATCGACTATCTTGACAAACTGAAGGGAGAAATTACGGAAAAACGGTCGCATTTGAAGAAAAGGAATGTTTTATTCCACCAAGATAACGCGCCGTCTCATACTTCAATGGTCGCTATGGCAAAAATTCATGAATTGGGATTCGGATTAATATCGTCATATTCGTACACGCCTATTTTGCAGAACAAGATGCCAGTTACTATTTGAACAGATTAAAAAGATGAGAGCATCGCTGAGAAAAGTCTACACACTTACAAGGAAACTATGTTGAAAAATGAAACTAAATTTAACAAAAAAAACTTGTTTCTGTGTTAGGCTGAAAAGTTTTTGGACTACTCTCCTATATATAATTTATTAAATAAATTTGGTTGCTGCCGCTGGTTAAGTATTAGTATTTTAGTTATTAGAAATCGTACCCCTAAATTATTCTCTATTTTTCTTAGAAGTATAAATTTAAAGCAAACGTTTTATAAAACATTTAGACCATTTTTATATAATTTAATGCTAAATACTCCATATAAAGTAGGAACTAAAAATACATTTAATATTACTAATACAATATAAATGCTAAATAAATTATACCTCTTTGTAAACAGAGGAAACATCCGTAGTTAATTAAAAAGTAAGTTATTTGGCATCCTCTAGCCACCGTCGACTATAGAGGTTCCCCTTCCTGGGATCTAATACTTATTTACAAGTCGATACATAACCAGATCACATACACAAACTCTCCGCGGAGTATTACAAATTTAATTTAACCTATCGAGGACATGTGATGCATTTGGAAAACGTGGAACTTCCGAAACTACTGCACGGCTAGATCGACGGGCACACATACAAATACTGGTTCGTACAAAAGGATCAAAGAGTTCCATCGTCCTCTTTCTTTTTTCCCGTGTGAGATCGAGAGACGTTCGTTGTCTTTCCGATTCATCTGACAAACAAATCGAATTATGGAAAAGTGGAGGAGGCCTGTTGGCCTCACAGAATGGTCAAGTAAGCCGGTACGGTGGGCGGATGACGTTTTCAGAGGGAGAAAAGCCATTCAGTTCATGAGTAGGAGCCGCAGGCTGCTGAAATTTTAATGCGCTGGCGTTGAATTTTTAAACAGAAAGGTCGGGTAGGTACACATACGGTCGAAACAAAACTTCTATTTTATTCTATTCCACTAACGTACAGGAGAGATCTATATTCTTTCAAGTATGGTGTGTTCTTTCTTCCTTCTGATCATCCTTTTTTTCTTGTTCTATTGCCCTTTTATAAGTATGTACGTACCTGGAGAATAAATCCTACTTTTATACGGGCTTAGTTCTAAATAATTTAATAGATAACAAAGTCAAATAAGAAATTATACGTTCCCTTTTTTGGATTTATTTACGAAACAATCGCATACTAATGTAATCGCATTGACGTAGCCTACTGTAGCTAAATCGATCGCATCTTCTTCAAAGCTTATTTTTAAGGCGTTAGTTTCTTTAATTTTACCGTATTCTGCTGGGTAAATAAATTCTAACAATAATTTATTTTATAATGCTATAATACAATATTTGTATGCAAACTATAATAATCCACCAAGGCTTTATTCAGGTTTCTTAACCACCCACAGAAGTATCCGATTTGAAAAAGGCAATAACTGTAACAATATTAACGCTACAGGGTCATGGTGTTCTTTCATACAGAATGCGTGGTATATCTCAAAACAATTCTCTGTAGCACAAAAATATTTGACTTGTACATAGCTTCAACATTTTCGCACTAATGGCAAAACAGTTAATAAACACAAGAAATGGTATAGGAGCATTGAAAGTCTCGTCGCTGTTATTTTTATTTGTATTGTTATAAAATGACAACAATACTACGGACTACCAACACTAGTTGTGAGGGATGTGGAACAATACTGCTAATCTCCCTTCTAACAATCCATCATATCTTGTTGTTCTTTTCAAAATTCGTAACAAGTTTTGCAAGTACAGACTTTATATATTGTGAAGTCCTTATTTCTATAAAAAGAAATTGATAGTTTTATATCCATAAAAAGACTATTCTTAACTTATTGCAGTGTAATGAACTCTCAGAATTTCCTTTATGTATTAGCGGCGTGGGAACAACTAAGGAAATGAATAATTGTTGATCCCATAAGGTACCGTCTACTAGGGTGAAGTCGATCGGCAGGAGCGAAGTGGATCAAACCGGGTTTTTCACATTCTTTAATGCGTATAGCTACAACGTATAAACAATCAGCTGTTTTATATTTACAACAGTATAGCGATCCAAGAAATACGGGTTAAATGTGAACAATAAGTTTTGCAAAAATTATTCAAAATTAAAAAGCAACATTTTTTAGTTTTTTACAATATGTGAAATCAAAATTTGAACAGCTGAATCAGTGGAAACTAAGCCAGTCCTAACTACTCTAGGTGATAAGAAATATATTCAATAAAGGCTAAAAATAATGCTAATATAAGCTCATGGTATTGGTGGAATCATTCCCAGCAAACAGAGAAATGAGACCACTAGCACGCGGACATGTTTCTGCCTACCCGGCGTCATCAGCGCGGCTCCGAGTATTCTCACTCTGTTGTCTGCATTATGTCTACCGCTCGGTTTATGCCCCCGATGTCCACAACAGCACTGAAAATATCTCCCGGCGCCCTCTAGCGCCAAGAAACACAGTCATGCCGTCCTAGACCGGCGACATACACCAGAGTACAGATGCCCGCCACCTATCGAGCAGCTCATGAGCTGCTGAACACAAGGTATCGTGCCGCTTAAGCGCTCGGTAACTGCACGTACAAATGATCTTTCAAGCTCACCATGATTTTTTTTGGTTTTGTTAATAGGCATTTTTTCATGTGAATTTCAATAAAGGCTGTCTACCAAAAAATTTGGAAATTTACGTTTTGTGTGATTTCAATTATAATGTTTGTAAAAAAAACAACGAAATAACGAAGTGAAGTTAGTTACATGGTTCTCGCCGAATTTTGTTCGGTTTTGAAGCTAGGTTAAAGGCAATTGATTTTATATGATTTTCTTAAGTGAATTACGTTTGCTATGGTGTGAGGTGTACTCCTATTTTCCCACACTACGCCTTAGATAAACTTCAAAATTGTTAAATGTTTTCATTTTGAAGCATTTTATAAGCACATGCTTTAAAAACGTACAATAATTTTTTTGTGTATTAAAGTCCAAAAATCGTACCTATTCTAAACTATTATACTTTTTTTTACAGATGCCAGGAAAATACGTAAAGAAAATGGGTGCCTACAGTAACCCATCCTATCCCACAGTTGATTGTCAGCAAGATTTGACATAATGCAGCCCAGAAAAAATTCCACGCGTTAGACAGTGAAACGTCGGTATACTGACGCACACTTGACGCGATTTCAATCTGAAAACCTTTTTGAAAAGAAAAACAATGACTGTTTAGAGCGCGCTCAAAAAATCTTTTTAATTAATTTACTTTTTTTTGCAAAATTTTGCCGCAAATGTCGCTATAATTTTTGAATGTACATATTGTTGCAATATTTATTTACCTTGGTTAATAAGTGTTGTCTTCTAACAGTTTGAACTATTTTAGTTCCTTATTTTTACGAAACGAAGCAGTGAAACAAAAAGTATTTTCGTTAAAAAGAGGGTCCAGTAAGTAACAGACCAAGTTATTAATCTAATAAATATGTAAATGTATCGTATTTCGGTAGGCAAATTGCTATTCATATGCAATTTATGAATTTAAAACATCTTTCTCATGGTCACATTTAATACTCCGTACGTGGACGAGTAGATAGAATTTCGAATGGATTTAGAAAAATCAAGATTTATTTATTCAAAATAATTAAATGGGGCTCTGGATAACAAAAACAATGAGAGAGAGAGAGAAAACAAGTTTTCGACAAGAGATAAAATTTCAAAATTCATCGATACTTTAATTCATATTTTGAATAAATTTGAAATTATTTAGATAAAAACTGCAATACAGTATCAAATAAATCCATTTCGATCTTATACATCAAGATTACTATCCAAGGAGCGAGACCCAAGGAGTAGGATACTTGGTTTTAAATCGGGAGCTGTTACGAGTTCCAGTAAGGACACCGAGGAGCTATTTCGCTGAGAAGAGCAACAGTGTGCAGGTACCAAAAATTAAGTATTCGGCCAAATAAAAATAAATTCAAAAAGGAAAATTCAACTTTGTTTAGTATATTATCAAATTTTTTAAATGTCAAATAAATAATTTAATGCTTAAGCAGCTGTCGAATAGGGACTGAAATAGGTTTTTCATATATTTTTTTAAAGAAATATAATCTTCCCAAACTTGTCTTTAAACACAATAAAACTTACTGTCTCTTTAAAACAGTAAATCGTTTCATTTTTCATATAATTTTTCGATTTGCTAAAAGTAATTAAATCAGATCCAACGAATAACGAAAACATTTTAATTTTAATCACAATCTTAGTTATAGTAATACAAAGTAGCCTTTATTTCTTGTCTACACTTCTTCAAAGTAAGGCTAAGAACTCTTCTCTGTTCTTCCATTTCATCTTCAACATTGCGTAGTAACACAATGTTCTGTATTAGTTACAAAAACTCTAAAATTCACTAACCTCTCCTTTAAGTATGATATTGATTATTGCAACACTAACGTTCAATTTTTCCTCATTTTATAACATTATATACAACTTTTTCATAACTTAATCTCATAACTATATGTTTAAACGCCACGCCCTGTACATGTTGTACATCCATGATACAAACACGCATGTCTTTTAAATTATATCATCAGGGACATTTCCATATCTATCTTCAAATCCACATCAGATTATCTTCTCTTTATTGTTACTGTTTTCATCTAGTTATTAAGAGTAAAGTACTGGAAATGTATTCCAAAGGTTAATAACAACAACCTAAAACGCAAGAAAAAATACCCGAAGAATAATTGAATAGCATAGCTGAAGTATTCATTTTACAGTTCGTCGACATTAGGGACGGATTAATCTGTAGTTGCGTCCGTCGACAAAAATTACATTTTAAACTCATCCCCACAGTCAGGTACGTATTCAAAATATAACACCATACAGTAATTTGAAACGCTTACATTTTAACATAAATACACAACAAATTGCTATTAATTATATTTGTAAATAATTTGAAATAATTTTACAATAAGCACCTATGAACACTTTCTCTGTTTTATGTGAAATTTGCAAATGCAAAAGCGTTAAACTTCTTACTACGGACCTGCTTTCTCTGTCAGAATCCAATGTACCGCTCTCCGGTCCGTATAGGCGAGAAGCTTTTGTGTTCTCGCTATAGCCGACCGACGCTTCCGGTTTATTTGCACTTTTTCTCGAGCCCAGAGAAAAATAAACCGGACGCGTTCACATCAAAAAACAATTTAACACTCCTTCGGTGTGGAATTTCGTGTATATTACAAAAATTTTATGCGGATTTTCCCTACTTTTTATTTCGTGTTGTTGTAATGTTTTCTCGTTGAACGTTTAAGCCCAGTATTTATGTTGATAGCCAAAGATTAAATTTTTTTAAGTTTTGAAGAATATTCGTATTTAGGTCTGTAGGGATGTTTTATAAAACGCGGTAAAATGACAATAAAGAACAATACATAATGTTTCGGCATTCTAATTTTTTTTTAATAATCTGTAAGATTAATCATGTACATACATCAACTTTACGATTTAATTTTTTGCATGTGTTGTGTACGGCCCAACATGGTTTATAGACTGAACTTTAGTTAGTTATTTCCCATCATGACAACGGTGAATTAAGATTGTACCGAACTCACCTCCGAAGCTTACAACTAAACAATTGAGCCGTTTAATTGATAACATAATTTGTGCTATAATTATACAATTCGAAACACGAAAGGTAACAATTTACTTTCTATTTGTCAACATATTCTACTAGTAGATATATCCAAGGACGTAGCCAGCTAAGGACAAGGATGGGCGCTTGCCTCCTCTGCCCCTCAAATCTCTGACTGTCAAATCAATAATTTAATAATTAGCTATAGATTTCGACATGTCATCATCAAGCCATCTATAAGGCATCGAAAAGATATAAATAGTAACAAAATTGATGTGCCATCTTCATATAGAAATTTAATTAGGTTACAGAGTCGGTGTGTATATACACATATCAAATGGAAAATATGACAAAATAAATAATTATGAGGAAATATTGTAGTTTAAAATTATAGAATTTATTAAAAGTCAAAGTACATTGACTTTCTTTAATAATTCATTCATATTATAGGGAGACGTTGGAGTGAGGTGCGTGCACTTACACCTTAATTTATTCATTTCTATTATTTTAATTTCAATATTCTTTAAATATTAAAATTTAATTTAATACTTGCAGAATTCGAATTATTTTTATTTATTATTCGAATTCTGGTATTTTGATAATTTATATTATTTATTTCCTATTTCTTAAAAAAAAGAAAACTCCATTAATATTACTTTATGGAGTATTTTGAGCATTAACTTAAAAGGAAGAAAACAGGATGTAAAAGAAGAACTTCAAACGAATCACTATCACAGCACACTTTACTGTAAGTAAGTCACAATTATTTTGCAAGTGGGGCATTGAAAATTATAAACAGACTTGTGATTATCATTTAATTTGATATTTCATTTTAGAAAACATCATCATAACTAACCTGGGTAAATATGCGGTAACAGCCAGAGGCGTGGCGAACGCATAAAAGTTTACACATAAAATAGAAGGTAAGAAATAAATTATAAAACGCTGAAACACTTACCGTTTTAAAAGTCTTCCATGAAATCACAAACTGGGTAACATCTGTTAAATATTTGAATTATTAGATATGTTTTCACAGATCTTTCAGTCAAGTGAGTACAACGTGCGGAATAAATGCTTTTTAATGCCGAAAACGACCGTTCGACATGTAGCGATGTTATATTTGCATATTTAAAATAATCTTTGAAACAACTTAATGCATCTTCACACGCACCTCCACAAATTTGTCTTAATATAAGAAAATCGGGATCTTTCTCTAAAACACTTCCAAATTTTCGTATTACACACCAATTTGTTTCGCCTTCTACAGCGCATAATTGTGCGTGAACATCATTCACAATTTGAACAGAATCCACTAGCGACATCGAAACATTTTGTAATTTTTCTATTTCCTCCGCTAGTCCGAAGTAATTGTTGTGAATAGTTTGTAAATCTCTTTTAACCTATCTTGAAATATTTCCTGGCTTTTCTTGATTGCTGCAGCTTCTGTTGGTTTGGATTTTAAAACTACCTTCTTTACTTGATCTAAATATTTGTTGTAATAAAACGCAGCCTGCAACCATGTTCCCCAACGTGTAACAATCGGCTGTGGTGGTTCAGATAAATCAGGACACAGTTTGTGAAATAGTCGGGTACGTTTCGGGGACTTTGGAAACACTGCCTTTGTACTAGCAATCAATGCATTTACTAGTGGAAAACATGTAGGAATCGTTTGTGCCGCAAGATTTAGAGTCTGGATTTTACACGTTACATGTAAGAAGTTACCACTGTGTTCTCTAAGAGATCGGCCCAAAGAACGCATGTTTGCGGCACCATCACTCATAAACATTAAAAGTTGCTTAGTTGAAACCTCAAATTTGTTTAATGAGTTCAACACCACCTTTAAAATCTCATCGGCAGTACAATTTATAACTCTTTTGGAAGCAAGTAAGAAGGAAGATGACGGTCGATGTGGTTCCATTGTACGTACCATTACATTAACCACAGAATGTTTTTGACGATCTGTTGTTTCGTCCACACACAACCATAGTTTTTTATCGTTCAATTCCGTTTTCATTCTTTTTTCTATATGTTCACAAGTAAATGGCACTACATTTCGTATCGATGTCCGACTAGGTAATTTACAGTCCGCATATTTATTCCAGAAAGAGACAAATGCTTCATTGTCTAGTAAACGAAACGATAGATTATACATAAGAGTAACACATAAATCGAATGTAAATTTTTCTTGGTGTCATATGCGACTTTTTGCAGAAGAATGCTGTTCGCTTTCGATGTGACGTTGACAATGGCTTCTGGACTAACACATTGAAGGGATTTTACAAACTAGATATTGAATTTTAGCGCCATCAAAAATTAAACCGGCATGTCCATTATAAAGTTTTTAACTGTGTCTGCCATTGGTCGTTTTCGCGACGTACCTAACTGCGAAATTTTTAAAGCAAACATAAGCGTACAATTACGAAATAAGCCTAGATATACACAGAACTACTCGCATACAGCATCGATTTAGTACTGACGCTGTGAACGCGTGAAACAAATAATCGCCGATTCCGCACCACATATCTACTACACTGACTGTTACCGCTGTTTGCCCAGACTAATCATAACTAGATGGAACAAATTACTGAGTTTAAACAAGTTAGAAGAGTTATTCTGTAAATTCCCTCCTCCACTATTAGTGTTTATACAGTGTGCGTCCACCTAGTGCGTGGGCGAAAGATAATTCCGCTCCTGAGCGATTTTCTCTAAAGAAAAAGTTTTCAAATAAAAAACATTCGAAGACAAGTACTTCACAACATAAAATTGTACTCAAATATACAGCATGTTCAATAGGGAATATTGATGGAAGTTGACGTGAATTGAACAGGCATCCAAAAACGTAATAATATACGGATTGCTCCATTCAAGAAACCAAACTTGTATAGTGCACTGCAGAAACTAAACACCTTGTATTCTTGAATCTAATTTTATCTTATGCAGCACTTGTCTTCGAATATTTTTTATTTGAAAACTTTTTTCTTAAACTACACAAGGAAGAAATTACCTTCCACCCACGTCAAACTAATAGTCAGAGTTTGGCGTTTTAACTGCACGAACACTATTTTTGTAATGCGCATGCCCCTGACGATTTCAAATGATTTTAAATCGCTGCAGAAACAAACCTTATATCAGTATCACCTGCTATAGAAGCTTTTCAGTCGTTTTCGGAATCGTAGGTGACCAACAATTTGATATCCGGGAATAACCGAAGCTTGCAAGCGCTTGGGCACTTTTCAAAAATGATGAATGCGGTAGAAAGTATCGATCAGTTTTTAGGTAGGTAGTAGGTATAGTATATTTACGATAATATTGAAATGAATCGGTAACTTAACCAAAATAAAATATGGAATATTTAACATCATTTCTGTTACAAAAGATAAGAAATAATAATCAGTCAGAATTAGATTTGACAAATAATTCTGAGTCTAGTAGTGAAGAGGAAATCATATTAGTACTTCAACATGAACAACATGTAGGAATATGTACTTATGTTAATCGAGTGGCATTAAATTATAGTCATGTGGATTTCGAGAAACATTTTAGGATAACAAGGGTATCATTTGAAGTAAGTATATAAAAAAAACATTACTTCTTATAAATTATGCTTGCTCCTTTCCAGTAATTACTATGTGTATTAAAACCTCAAAAAAATATCTCAGCTCCAGGCCGTCCCGGATATCCTTTGCTTGATAGTTTATTACTTTGTCTGTGGACGGTGAGCACACAAGAAAGCTTCCGAGAAATTGGTGATAGGTTTGGTCTTATTGTTAGTGAAGGTCATGTTTATAGAGTATTTATGCATATGTGCAAAAAACTTTCCAATCTTCATTATAAGTATATTGTTTGGCCAAAAGGAAATAAAGCACAGGAAAACGTAAATGATTTTAATTGTTTACGAGGAGTTTCTAGTTTTCCCAGTAATTACCATGTATATATGATATTATATGTTATATTTCAATATATATTCTTACAGAACAGGACCACATATACCTATCCCTGGTCCAGTAAATGACAATTCTTATTATAATCGGAAAGGTTACCACTCAGTGTTATTGCAAGGAATATGTAATTCTAAATTAGAATTCATTAATATATACTGTGGTTGGCCAGGATCTGTAAACGATGCACGTGTTTGACAAGGTTGCGAAGTTTTCCAAAAAGTAAACGAAAACACATATTAGGGGATTGCGCTTATCCTCTTAGTACCTTTATGATGGTGCCCTTTAAAGATAATGGACATCTTTCTAGAAAGCAACATCAATTTAATGCTAAGTTAAGTAAAACTAGAGTCGCAATAGAACAAGCGTTTGGAAGACTGAAAGGCCAATTTCGTAGATTAAAATATTTAAATATTTGGAACTTGAAAAATGCCAAATATATTATTACCACGGCATGTGTTTTACATAATATTGGCATAGAAGGGGGAGGGGAATATACAGAAGCTGAAGATCACCAAACAGATGACATGAATGATACTGAAGATTATATACCTCAAAGAACTGCAGTAGATTTGAGAAATATAATTATGAATTCTATGTAATAAAATACTTTATTCTACATTATTGTTGTTTCATTTTATAAATACATAGAAATATATAACACAACTCGAATGTAAAAATATAAACCAATTCAAACAAAAGCTATATAAAACTTGAACATAAACTATATAACAAATGTATAATACAATGCACAATTATCATTTTACTAATTCTTTTTTAAAGCTTCTGCCAATTTCAAGATTGTCTCAATTTCTCTTTCCCGCAATGCTTTACTTTCTGCCCACCTCTTTTCTTCTTGTTGCTCTTTTCTATTTGCTCTTTCTTCAGTTTGTTTTAGTTTTTCCCACAAATAGTTATTCAATGTTAATTTTCTTTTTTTTTTGGTTGTGATATATCCTTACCTGTACTTGTTTCTTCTACGGGAAGATCAATATTTGTTGCAAACTAACCACTCTTTGGCAATAATCTCGCAATTTATCGTTATCTGGCAATTAAAAAATTATAACGTATAAAAAAATAACGTTCACAAACTTACCACTGATTACTTCTTTGTACGTGTCATTGTCTATGTTCAAGTGTACTATTTTCCCTTCGTATTCACAATGAATAGGTAATAATTCACTTTCGTTAGCCATAATATGCATTTTAACATCCAACTTAACATAACCTCTAACACAGCTACCTAAATTCCACCAGCTTCTATCGGTAAAAACGGTAAATGATCGATTTTTTCTACCACGAATATAGAAAGGATAAGATACTTTCGACTAATGAATTTTGAAACACGTTGGTAGGCGATCTAAACGTATCAATCCATCTACCGGTGAATTTCGAAAAGTAGCCCTTCGATCATTCACCGTTCACCTTATACGAATAAGATGATGATACACTGCACCGACAAAGAGACACATTGTTTTTTTGAGTGACTGCATATAACATAAAATTATGCCAAACCTTATAAACTGTTGTTTCATATTTGAATTTCGTTATTACGAAGTAATATAAAAAGTACAATGTCAATTTTTATGAAGTCATTTTTGTTTGTAATAGAAGCTGTTTCGATGATACACAATGTTCGTAATAAAGTAATACCGAGGGTTTGCTGCATACTATTAACTAGAGGAAACAAACCTCTATACGCTGTAACAGTGCCCCTGTCAATCCACGCTATTTACCTCCAGCTTATCCTACATTCTAGAATCACCATTGCGTCATTAGGAACACTCTGTATATACACACAGCAAGCGCAAACAGATACACATTTCTCCGAGATGATGGATTACTGAACAAACAATTGAGAGAGATAATCTTCTACGGTCGGACGCCTCTTTTCATAAACTTCCGTCGGCCGCCAACAGGGGCTGATCACTCATGCTTATTTTCGCCTTCGTGTCAACGAACCAGCCTACCGAAGAGAACTGATGATGATGATATTGAATTATTTATAGCATCGTGAAAGTTATCTATAAATACAAATAATAAATATGAAAAAGGGGCAGTAAGAGGTCAGCTACCAGTTATTTTTCCACGAATGCGGAAAAACACAGGAGCGTGATTTGTTTGATTTAGGCAACTAAAATATATCCGTATCATACAACGCCCTGTTATATTTACAATAATATGGAAGGAAAAATTATCACAATATGTACTGTTAGTATATGCGAAAATATTTAAAATAAATATGATGAACTATTTTCAATCGAAATAAACTAGTAAACGATATTACGATTTATGGATAATTATTTTATTGTTTTTAAAAACCTACCTCAGCCTACTCGTAAATGTCGCTAGTTTACAGCTTCTTAAAATAATTATAACTTACCCTCAGAGCTGGAGTTCTTTGTGACCCTCATATTCAAAAAAATAATCATAATAAAATAACATTTACTATAACCACAAAACTTAATTAAAAAAATACTTACAATTAGAATGCAAATTACATACAGTTTGTGCGTTATAGGATGGCGAACGCGTCAGATGCGCGGTGGAAATACAAGACTTTATTTTATAGTCGTTTTTTATTATGCTAACATAATTTAAAAAATAAGTCGAACTATGACACTACATGTTGCATTGAAACTTGAATTTTCCCCAACGATGTCCGACAGTACCTTCGGACAGCGCCGGAACTCGCCATCCTACAACGCGAGACCTGCATGTGTATTCATTGTCCAAATTGAGGAAGAGAAATTTTCCGCGCAAAAACGAGCACTTCTATTGGCTCTAATTAAACCAGACTTACATATGAGCGATATAATGGCGGAAGTTGTCGTCGATCATTTTTAGTGTTTACTATAACTTGTCAACGTGTCGGTAACAGTGTTTAGAGACTGAATCTTCTACATTGTTTCTTGGTTAATTGGCAGTTTCATTAATTCGTAATTATAATCCATCGCAGCACGTACAAAAATTTTGCCATATTTTAAGATATTTTTAACACTGACCACTTAGCTGCGCTTGTCTAATAAATTGTCAACAAAAATAACCCATTTTGAACAAATAAACTGCTACCATTTATATGTTTAAAATGGCACGCTAAGAAAATAATAAAAAAAAATTGAATGCATTTGGGACTGAAATTTAGTTCATTGTTCCAAATTTGCCCGTTGCCCTGCGCAGCGCACATAATTTTTTTTATTATAAGAAAATCGAAAAAATCAAAATTATTTGCTTATGAAGGTGACGCAAGGGGGTAAATACCCAAAAACAGTAGTATGTAATACTATATAAACTATCTGAGAATTTTAAGTGTATTTAAAAAATACCAAAATATACAAGCGTCGTTTTAAAATGAATAAAATCTTGACCTCTAGTAAATTAGAAATAATAGATGCCTCAACATACTTTTGGAACTCCTTAATTGGCCCCCTTGACTACAGTAGATCATAAACCCTTCAATGCCTATAGCTTTTCCGGATATTATGTATTTGTCCCAGATTTCGATAAGAACGTACATTTAGAACCGTTTATTAAATTTGTTTTTTTCTAAAAATTATTTTTTAAATAGTAACAGTAAACATTATTAGACGCACTAGGCGTACTTTTTGTTATGAGTAACATCTAGCCCAAAAATTAATGAATGATTATCGGAATAGAATTTTAAAATTACATCTAGATAGTAGGACTACACTAATTCATTCCCATTTAGTAACATTGCGACCTTTATTTATTCTAACAACCGCGAGGAAACATCTGTTCTAAGTTAATTATTAGCAGTGAGGTAAGTCGCGATTTTATCAACGGTGAAAGGGTCGACTGCGAAATCGAAATTCATGCAATATTAACTTGACGATTTGATGACGGCCTATGATAAAATCGCAGCACGAATTTCAACCCAAATTATAAATTCCGTCTGCTCCGATGATGATTGGAAGGTAATGCAGACACGAACGTTCTAAATTATTAATGAATACTATCAGAAAGACGGCAGCAACTCAGCCGAAAATCAAATTCAGTTGAAATATCAAAGCGCTTAATTTGTTAGATGAGTATAAACTTGGCAGATATGATAATAAAATATGCATGACCTCCTAAAGCCTAAAGGATGTCCATTTTAAACAAATTTTAAATACGAACACTGTTAAACTTTTTACTTAAAGTTGTATTTGTGGCGCCATCTTCTACTAAAGTAACCAACCGCCAAAATCTATAATTTCCAACTGGCACCAGTAGATGGGAGTACTGAATTCATTCAGGCACAGAGGGTAGAAACTCTTGGAATCACAACTACAAAAGCTTTAACCGTGCTTGGAAAGAACGAAAAAACTATTCTTGGGCCCTCTAGTGACCAAACCATAAACTAACCTGGTTCTTTCTTCTATAATTGGTTGTGATACTTATGATTCGCAGTATGTATGTGTACAGTCATTTGCCGCGTTCTTATTCAATTTTATACGTTTATCTGTAGTTTTCAGTAAGTTATGGTAAATTATTCATATTGTACTCGTTTAATTCCATGTTTAAAGTTTTTGTTTAAAAAACCTTTTCAAAGCTGTTGGTGTGTATAAATTATACAATAATAATAATAATCACTATTACATATTAACAATTACAAATACAGCAATGAGTAAGTTTATTATTTGTAAATCGTCTTATTTAAAGATATGTTTATTTCAAGCATCATAGTTTAATAAACCAGCAATATACATGGAAAATGTATTTTTCTACCCAAAAAAGCATTACAACTAAGGACGCCCATACACTCTATGGATACTACGTTATATCTAGCCTTGAATGCCGCTAATAAATATATTTGCAAATCAAAACGTGTGTTTCTTACTTTAGCATTTGTATAAAATATAGAATTTTTAAATAATTGATGAAAATTTAAAATAAACAAACCACCTAGTAGTATTCCGGTAGGAGCACAAAAGGGTTGAAATACCTACGCATTTACCAAGCTTGGTAGAATACATTTACTCTAAAGGTGTCCCAGTTCCTATCTTGCAATACTTGACCGAAAGTTTGTGGGCGGAGGGGTGAAGGACGCATATATAGATATATAAGTAATGTGTATATATTCTTGATACATATTAAGAATACGCATACGTTTTAAATTTTCATAAGAAGTGAAATTTTAACCCCACTGGGCGTTGTAAGGGGGTGTTTGGGTGGTTGAAATCAGTTTTTATCGTCATATTCGGTTTCAGCGCCCCAAAATACTTGGGGAAAGGGGGGTCTACCCTCTGGGTTTCAACTTTATATATAATATATTGTATTTATTTAACTTTTTTTTTAATTTTACTAGATTAATACCGATTTTTACAAAATGTCGGGAAGTAATCCAAAGAAGGAATCAGGGGCGTTTTATCGCAAGTAAAAAAGGATAAAACTAGAAGAAAAGGAGAAACTTAGGGGATCCTTGGATCGATATTTTAAAGCTTCTTGTGAACAAATGTCATCAACAAGCAATGAACAACAACCAAGTACATCCACTGCAAGATTCCCCGACTCAGATAGTTTGGATGGAGCAAATTCAATACCAGAAGAGCAACCTTTGGTCGAATTGGATGAAGACCACGAAGAAGAAAGCAACGATGCCGGTATTTCTGATACCGTCTCTCCTGAAAACAAGGAAGAAACAGCATCCGATTTTGATTTCCATTTGACTAATCCGGGTACGTGGCCGTCGATTTTAAATAGTCGCGTTATTGATCTTTTGATTGAAAAAAGGCCTTTTCAACTGAAAGAATATAATTTTCTTCTTGATACACACAGAAAATTTACAATAAATTTTTTTAGTAAGATTTTGTCAAATGGGGAAAAAGTTCAACGAAATTAGTTAGTTTATTCCTCTAAACTAGATGCTGCTTTTTGCTTTTGTTGCAAGATTTTTAGTGCTAAGAATAGAAGAATTAAATTAATAAGCGGTGGATACTCAGATTAGCGGCATGCAGCTATATATTTTTCAGAGCATGATCGTAGTTCCTTTCACGTTGAGTGTATTAAAAAAAGGGTGTGATCTAAATTTCAGGCTTACGAAAACTTGTACAATAGACAAGGAAGTTCAAACTTTCTACGAACTCGAGAAGAAAAGCTGGAGAGCTATTATAGAAAGAAAGATAGCTGTTATTCTTTATTTGGCTGGACAGTGTCTTTTCGGGAAGAAAGTTCACAACTCTGTACCAAATAATGGAAACTTTTTGAAACTTATAGAAATGTTACCATAATTTGACCCTATCATTGCTGAGCATATAAAAAATGTGCAAAAATCAGAAACCGATAAGACTTATATGCCCTCTTATTTAAGACACACAATTCAAAATGAAATTATTACATTGCTTTCCGAAGATATAGTAAAACATTTAATTTCAAGTTTGACATCTAAGTATTACTCAATTATTTTAGACTACACGCCCGATATCAGTCATGTTGAACAAATTAGTGTTATAGCAAGATTCGTTTATATTTCTGAAGAAAAAGCGGAAATTAGGTAGCAGTTTATAGATTTCCTTCCATGTAAAGATAGTATTAGCAAAGGATTATGCGATTTCGTTTTAACATAACTTTTCTCAAAATTTGATTTAAACATTCAGGATTTACGCGGTCAAGAATACTATAATGGATCCAACATAGTTCAACAACCGTATGTATTTTTTTCATCTTCAGTTGCAAGGTGGGCAGCTTTAAAAAAACACGTACCAGTATTAACTCTTAAACTTTTAAGCGATACTCGTTGGGAGAGTAGAGTTAATGCTATTAGACCCTTAATTTCAAATTACGAAAATATTTGCGACAGCCTTACTGAAATTACACAAGACGAAACTAAGGATGTTAAAACGAAAAACTTGGCTCAGTCACTTTTAGAAAAAATCACGGTTTTTACATTTATCTGCTCAATGGTGATTTGGTATAATCTTCTGCATAAAATTAATGTTCTAAGCAAAATGTGTCAAAACCCGAAAATCAATATAAGTGAGTGTCTTACGGTTTCGAACAATTTAATTAACTATATCAGTAAAATTAGAAGCGATGAAGAGTTATTTATTAAAGAGGCAAAAGTATTAGCGGAGAAAGTTAATATTGCTCCCGAATTTCCTCTTGTTCGTCAGAAAAAAGTTCCAAGTCAATATTCTTACGAGTCAGAAGATGATCCTATCGCAAACGCTATCCAGAATTTTAAAATCAATTTTTACTTTAGTATATTAGACACAACAATGCAATCAATTAAGAAGAGGTTTTCTATTTTGGAAGAATGTAATAATCTGTTTAAATTTTTATATGGGTTTGATGGGATGGAACAAACCGTGTTAAAAAAATCTTGCATAGATCTCGATAATTTTTTACAACACTCTGAAAACGGTAATCTCTAGAAAGATGTTGACACAGACGAACTTTACAATGAAATATTATCTCTCAAAGAAATTATCCCCAGTTTTGGAAAACCACAAGACATTGTAGATTACATAATAAAAGACAATATTGTTTCTTGTTTTTCCAATTTATTAAAAGTTCGGCTTGCTTCTTGGACAGGTTTAAATCGCGAACGAGGTCACTAGGGCCTCCTTGAGCCAGCAAATGCGGTTCATTTTAAGAACATCCTGATTCAAATGTGGGGTCAAAATTCAAATTTTCTTCTGCTACTTGATGTGTTTTCTCATCACTAGACTCATCATCACTCAAAGTCATGTTTTCTGCAGGTGCTGGTACAGGTAACTCCTCGTTATGAAGTACTGGTCTCAGTGCAGATGGTAGATTAGGATATACAACAGTGTGTTTAGATTTTGATGTAATACCAGTTATATTTGTCAGGCAGAAGTAGCAGTCCGAAACGTGGTCTTTAGGTTCTCTCCATACCATAGGAACTGCAAAAGGCATATGACGTGAGCCTTTTGCCCATGCTATGAGAAGTCGAACACATGTGACACAGCAAATATGGGGGGCCCAACTTTTATCCTGGTCGCCTACTTTACAACCAAAATAAAGTTCATAATATTTTCTAACTAACGGTGTAAACGAACGTTTCTGGATTTTAAAAGTCATCTCGCCATAAACGTAGCAGAACGAATTTGGATAATTTTTGCAATTTCTCGGCATTTCAGTGGCACTTGGGGTATCAACACAACACTTTAAACACAACAGCACACTTTTTCAAAGGTTAGAACAAGGCAAATGTGGACCTGCAATGTTCTCTAGCCGGTCAATTTACTGCAACTGCGCTCTCGACCAAAGATCTTATATTGCTCCCGGCCAGCTTGTCGAAACCTGTTCTGCTTGTTCCGAATGACGCAAGATTACTTAGAATTACGCAATATTGTGTAACATTTTATTTCGAATGCCTAACCACCGACATATTTATCGGCATTTTATTGTAAAGCACATAGTATTATGTTACGTGGATATACTGGAACTCAAAAACTGTGGGTGATGCAGTAATTTTGAAAGTGAATTTGAATTCAGAGTGCAAAAATACATAGGAAACAGGCATTTTTATACTTGGGACAAAAACCTTGTTAACCAGTGTAATTGTCTTGAATTGAGGCGGACAGTCTTGATACAAGTAAACATTTCTCTGCATGTACGTTTTGCATTATTAGTAATGTTCGCAAATGACGGTTCCCGATCATATGTGTCCGACTAGAAAATGCGTAACTTTGTTTAAGTAAGAACTTGTGAGTTACAATTTATAATTAATATAATACATATCGAGAAACACTTACCTATTAAATATTAAAACTTCCAATATGTTCAACTAAATATCCGAATCATGGTGTACGTTTCCACTGTCGTTCCCTTGCGTTGTTCACAGCAGTTAAAAAATATTGTTATATAATGAAAATAACTGTTTGACGTGTAATGTAATGAGGTCTTTCTAACAAGTAAACGTATATGTAAGAGCACTGTGATTATAAATTTGTCTTAATCTAGTAAAATTTATATTTTTTGCAGTACACTATTAGATTTTACTCTAACACAGACACACTTACATCGTCACTTATGGTTTCTAGCCCTCTTTGTGCAACCGGTTGCAAGTAATAAATACCTTTGTAATGCTGTGATGGCATACGTTATTACTTATACTGGTAGTTATTGAAAATAGTTTGAAAATCAACTTCAACTTGATAATCTCTACATTTGAATTGACTTGTTTTGATGGCAGCAGCTTCATTAGGGACTGGTGTGGATGGAAATGTTGAAAATAATAGAGCAATTTCCAACCACGTCCCCATCAAGTCTGTGAGGTTCTGGGATCTTAGGACATTGCTCAAAAAATTGCCAAATTCGTTTCGGAAATTTGACAAATACTGCTTTAGTCTGTGCCATTAATTCATTTACACCTGGATGGCAGTGACGAATAGTTTCGGCTACGAGATATAACGCATGCACTATACACATTACATGTAATAAATTAGAGAAAATAGATTTTAAGCAAGCAGCCAGCACGAAGCATAGCTGATCCGTTATCAGTCACAAACGTTAACACTTGGGTTGCCAAAATTTTGTAAAGTGGCTAATATCACGTTTTTAATGGTTTCACCAATATAGGATTAAAGTCTTGTATGGGCTATTAAATATAAAGATGATGATCCACTTGGTTTTAATATTTGAACTATAATATGTACCACTTTTTTTGAGTTTTTCTTTGAATCCGTTGATGTTTTCTATTAGTACAACACAGTTAAATTCCTTATTTCTATTACAAAAAAAAATAGATGTATGCTTGGACTTACCCAGCAAACCTCATGCAGACCTTACTTCCAAAGATTACACATCTTACCATTATTTTCCTTGTTTGTTCAAGAAGTGCTAGTATTTTATAAAAAAAATGAACAAATATTTGTCTGCAGTGGCGATGTGTTTAGTGCGATGATCACTCGTAATTCCCGTAATTTAAATGTACCGCGTCATAGAACCACTTTCTTTGATCGAAGCCCATATTACAAAGCGGTACAATATTTTAACAAATTTCCAGGCGAAATCAAAATATGCGCTACACTTTCACAATTTAAAAGAAAAGTAAGTGCCTACCTACATGAACATCTACTTTATAATTCAGCAGAGTATCTTTCCAGTTTACATATTACTGTTTGTTGGTGTTTGTCTATGTCTTTGACTAACGGACGTTATTATGGTTATTATTATTTTTATTTATACAAAAGTTTTATTTATACATTTAACCTACTTATTTTTTTTGTTTACTAATATTTACTAATACTTGTAAACATGTTTATATTGTGACCTATTGTAATTGACAATGTCTATGTTCCCGAAACTAATGATAAATAAAGATTACATTACATTACATAGTATTACTGGAATATCACCCGCCTCCCCGCACGCCCGTGGTCTGGTACCGCCTTTGCGGACTTTAATTATTAGATACTTTATATGATGATTAAAAGGGTAAGTGAGCGAAGGAGTTATGTAACATAACTCCTTCGTTCACTTGTCCCTTCAATTTATTCAGAAACAGTTTTTAAGTAACATAAGTTATGTTATTTAAAAACCGTTTCTGAATAAATGAGGTTTTAATAAGACTAGTTGCTATCATTTATTGAATGATTATTTTCAAATGCAGTTTCTTTGATTAGTAAGAAGGGGTTGTGAATTAATAATATATGATCATACATTTGAGTTGAACATGAAACTTATTTATTACAACAAAAAGTTGATTTTGTAAAACATGTGACCTAACCCGTTCATCCACTTGCCCCTTCAATTATGGTTTCTACGAATGCCTGTCAAATTTGTCAGTTTGCGCTAAAAGTAAAAGTTATTGATGAACGATAAATATCAATACTAAGTGAATATCAGCACACAACACAATTCTGTCCACAACACGCTCGATAGGTGTGCAGATTCGGATATACAGGACGTTAATAAATCTGCAGCATTTTATCCATACAAATCATTAAATGGTCGTCGTGCATTACCATGTTAAAAAAAGAAGGAAATATTAAGCTTCACAACTTACAGATCCAAATTTTGTATTTGAACCATAGGTATATTTATATACTCACCTTTCACGATTTCTGAATATTCATTAACTTTCTTGTTTTCTGTTTATTGACTTGTGTATTAAGTACATCCCACTTATCAAACTTCACTATCTATCTAGTATAAATACACTGTGAAGAAAGCACTTGCTTCTCGTACTTTCCCCTTGTCTGTCTCATGACACCTATCGCTAAACGAGCTTCTTTATCCTTTCTATTCACATTCTGCTCTACTATTTGCACCCAATACACGAAACTCGTTAACCGACTTCAGCAGCCTAACGTTACCAGAATAAAATTAGAATATTTTATGAGATGCGCTCTTTCGCGGTTGTCTTTTGGTATCTACCGAAACTTCAGAAATAGCTATAGCATTTCGACCGTTTCCTTGCCTTTAGGGAATTTCACTTCTTCGCTTATCTGTTAAATATTTTCCTTCTATACGTATAAACACTTAACTGGAAGTTGATAACTTTTTCTAGTACTTCCAATTGTTCCAATATATCTTCGCCAAGACATTTCGCATTTTCGCGAAAACACACAAGAGAAATTGCCGAAGTTATAGAAAACTGCACTCCTTTTTCAATTTAGCATATTGAAGTACGGAAAGTTACTCGTTACAGTGATGCATCAAGACAGATGGTGTATGTGTCTACACGTTCCTTTTTAATTTTGTTAATAAAAGTTAGGTGTATAAGTAAAGGTAGATAATCTAAAAGTTTTTTTCTTTACTTACAGTGATATCCTCAGAAGGCACCAGTAACTATAATGTTCGATTAAACAATAATAACAGCAACTTACAAATTTTTATCTGAATATTCCGCCATTTCCAATATATTTCTAGAATTTGAAAAATATCGTAGCAGGACCCGGATTACATACGATTTTAAACATAAAATTAATAAAGTAAAAAGTATTATTTTGATATTTCTATTATTAAACAAAATATATCAAAACTAATTTCCTCAGCACATCACGCTCTGTGCTCTGTGTAGTCAGCAGATGCGTGATATTTGTAGTGACGATAATATTATCGTTTGGCAAATTATCCACTTCTGAGTTCTGTGTGTTAGTGTACCACTGTTCTAATTTATAACAAAAGATCCAAATATTTTCTTCATGAAATTTTGACGATTGTATTATCACGTATTAACATATATAACTATTCAGAACAACCCAACCAAGTTACAGAACGTAACTGAAATCAGCATGAATACATAAATAATTGAGACAGCTTAAACAGAAACATTTCCCCAAAATTCCAGACCGACCAATATGCGATATGTATAAAACTGCAAGCGCCGAAGTTACCATAATAAATCATTTAACAAATAAAGATCTAAGTAAATCAGTCATAGGAAAATGTACCAAGAATTTTATATTCCATGCTGCGACGTTTTATTTTCCACCACAGAACACATGTCACACCTGAGAAATATATTAAATTCAAAAAAGTACAATTTGCAGAAGAAACTAAAAGGTAGAAGTGTGAGGAGTAAGAAATATCTTTCCTTTTTGCTAAAATTTACAATTACGTATGTAATTGTAATAATCGATTGTTCGAGTTATACTACTAAGAACAACAATTGTTGAAGTGCACTTATGTTTCATCATTAAAGGGTAAACAACCTGGCCATGAGTTAACGTGATCAGTAATTAAATTTTCGTCATTAATCAACCCAACACTCGTCCTCATCATAAAATACATTTATAGACTTGTTCCAACACCCTCAGCAAACCATAGAATTACCGTTCAGTGCATGCGCAATACAAAAAAAGAGTTGCGGCTAGCATATTGCGCAGGTACTGGACGGTAAATTTACGGTTTTCTGAGGGTGTTGGAACAAAGCTTATATTTCGAAAGGCCGATCTTCTCATGTTTACCCGTCTTAGTGTAAAATTTGGTAATATGAGTTGAATACAAAAATATCCAACTTAATTTTATTCTAAGAATTAAATAAATGTTTTAACGCTACGATGTTAAAAGCAAGGTTAGACAGATATTTATTTGTAATCGATTCTTATAAAAAGAGGAATCATTCGTGAATTTTGTTTTACACTCCGAGTGACATTTTCCCTGCATTGATGTCATTCAGTCACGAAAGATATGTATATTTTTGTGATTATTTTTTCACGAGCAATAAATATCCTATCCGAGAACTAAAAGTAAAATTTATGAATGACAAAAATTATTTAGTTCTTTTAAGGAAATTCGTTCGTGAATGTTATAAATAGAGCCCGGTAACAGGGAGCCGTGCCATAACCGTACCTGCCTAGTATACAAAAACAATAGTAAGAAAATAAAAAAAAAATAACAGAACTAATATATATTTATAATATGTGAAAAGTAGCGAAACACTCACCCTTTTAACCAGCCTTGGCGACGGAACAGTAAAACTAGAAGAACCATTATCAGTATTAACATCATATGGATAAGAGTGGCAAAAAGTTGACACCATTAGTTGTCTCGGTGAGCGATGTTCGCCGTGGTGAGAAAATGAGTTTATATATTGAAAAAGAGCGCTCAACCGATGTTAAACATGCATGATTAAAATACTCTTTGTACTTAGTCAGTGGATTATTCGATACACCATCACAAATTTGTTTTAGTGTGCTAAAATCGGAATCTTTCTATAGCACACTCTCGAACTTTTCTAAAACGCGATTATATTTTGCGTCATGTATACTCAGTAGCGGTGTATGCACTCGGTCTATAATTTGCAGAGACTCCAATAATTATAACGATCTATTTTGTAATTGGTCTATTGCGTCAGCTAAAATTTTATAGTAGCTACGAATATTTTTTAAATCTGTTTCAACGGAAATATCTTGAAATTTCGACTGGTTCTTCTTAATAGCTGCAGCTTCAGCAGGATTGAATTGTGCAACAACAGCTTTTACTGTTTTGAAATGTTCAGCATAATAAAAAGCTGCCTGCAACCATGTTCCCCAACGTGTAAGAATTGGCTCCGGTGGTTGACGAATACCAGGACACTTTGTGTGAAATGATCGTAGGCGTTTGGGAAATTTCAAAATTACTTTTTTTGTGCTTGCTATTAATGCATCTACCTCGGGAGAGCATTGTCGAATGGTTTCTGCCACAAAGCATGCACTTTACACGTAACATGTAAACACTTGCAACCATGTTCAAGAAGAGAACAGCTTACGGAACGCATTATCGCTGCGCCACCGCTCATAAACATCAACACTATCTTTTGAAATTTGAAATTTTTCCGACATACTAAGTACAACCTTCGTAATTGCTGCAGCAGTACACTCTTGTAGTCTTCGGCTAACTAGTAACAGTGGTAATGTAAGCTTACTAGGGTCTAGTATGCGTACCATAATATTTACAATTGATTTTTTTTTACAGTCTTGTCTCGTCAACACATAACCAAAGAAACTGTTTTGTCAATATGCGTTTCATTTTCTTTGGCAACCGCAACTCGGGATGGTATTTGTCCCAAAAGTCCTTAAACGGTTGTTTAACGAGTAAGCCTAGTGGCAAATTACAGTTTATCAACGTAAGAATTACATAAAAAAATGCATTTCTCGGTGGCATGCCCGATTTTCGTTTTCTTTGCTGTGCGGAATTTACGTGTCTTGTACAGTTCCACTTCTTATTTGACATCAAATGTATTTTGCAAACTTTACTAACTATCTTACTCCCGTTGTAAAACAAATCGGGAAAGTCAGAACTAAACTTATTTACTATGTCTTGAAAGGGTCGTTTTTTAGCCTTCGACATGTTCACTAAAAACTACAATTAATAACTACGTCTGTAACAATAAAATCAAAACGCACTACACTAAATAATAGCTACAATTAATAACTACGTGTATATCAATAAAATCAACACGCCCTATCCACTATCCAATGCTAAACTGAACTGAGTGATGATGATTTGTCGTGTCGTATCAGCCCTCAACGCCCACCTAAACACAGTCACACCGCCGCTGCGATTGCTCTCCAGTTACCGGGCTTTAGTTATAAAGTATTATACTTTTCGGGATGGAATTTAAAGATAAACGTGTTATTATTTTCGCTCACAAGCGATATTTTTCGTCGTTCGCAATATTTCGCTCACGAACGATAACAAACGAAAAAATCAATAGTGTTCACTCTCGAGTAATATTCTCCGTACCTTAGTTTTGTTTTTATCTTTGAATGTTCACATAAATTTCTAAAATTATTGTACACGAAGGAACAAACAGGTTTCTTTGTCTCCTGGATTTCCAGATCCCGCAATTTTGAATTTTGCCTTATAGAGTCCTATAAAAAAGTAAGGTATAGAAATCTTATCAAAATATTCTGAAGGATATTATAATAAATATTATTAGATAACCATATTGATAAAGCTAGAAACTCGAAAAGAATTAATTTCTGTTTAAATGGCATTTATTTTATCGAACGTTTATATAAATATTAGTTTTAGATATGAACTTCGTTGACTTTTATGCCTTATTTTTACAACAAACTGCTTTCCAAACAATAAGTTTTGTTATAAGGGAAAACTGAACTAGTTTCCAAACGAAATTTTCAATTTTTTATTTATAATATATTGGCTTCCGACGGTGAAATGTCAAATTCCGTGATTTCCATGGCATTTCCAATGTAAAATTTTGAAAAAAGCGAAACCTTTTTCTGGTAAACGAAAGGAACTTTAAATCAAGCTCATAAAATTCCACTTCTTTCCCCATTTAACCGTTTTCCTATCTGATGGTTTTAGAAATACCCCTACTAAAACTCTCATACTCTTCCTTATTTTAAAATCCCTGTAGTCCAATGTTTTCCAAAAATATACATATGAAGATAAACAATAAATATATATATATATATTTCTTACTTTCATCGTAAATTGTGTATAGTTAGTCACAAAAATATCATTTTTACTATAGCCTTATACTCCAGTTGCAGGATGCAAAATCATTAACGTGTTGTTGTTTGAAATCAATATCTCTCCAGCAGTTACATACTTAAACATCAAAAAATCTATTGGTAATACAAATTTCTCTACAATCTTGCAAACTCAATAAAGCAATTACTAAAATATAGGTCCTTTATTTGAAAATAAATTGGTATAAAATAAGAGATGCATAAATATAAATTGAGTTAATAAAATAAGTGCTGTATTAATTACACGAAAATTGGCTGGGCGCCATTAGTAATTACTATACATTTCACAACATATTCTGTACATATTTATAATTTAGCTCGAACCGCCCATAACTTCCTCCGTATCAGTCGCTGTAAGTTTAAAGCTGCTCTTCTTATCTCTCAACGTTACAGATGATACAGTCAGGTCACCGGCGATATATACATAGTTGATTTTCTCAACTCCTCCACGAAACTTGAATATGGCCACTACTTTCTCTGCTACCCAAATAGTAAAGCAATCCATTTCTCTTTGTATCAAGATTTTGAACTCAGCTCCCGACAAGAATGGAAATATTGGCGCTCGTTCTTCTTGTCCCCAGTCGCCATTCAACCAAGCATTTCTTACAAAAACGTCAATGCCAGCAGTTGTACCTAAAGTAAAAACAATTTTTTACTTACAATATTTTACTATTATAATTTAAAAATTTTAAAACTGTTGTGATTAATGAGATCCTCAGAAACTATACAGCACAATGCATACGATGTGATTTTTGAAAACTATCCACCTACAATATTTCAGAAACTAAAACGAAATTAAAAATTTTCAAAAATACAAGATCTGTTAGGTCAAAGCATACGCTTTGACCTGTGAGTCACATTTATGACGTTCACGTACGTTCAAATAAGGAAGTTATTAAATTTTACCATGGATTCAACCAGCTCTTGGCGTCAGGTTACAGCATCCACTGCACTTACTCAACGGTACGCAAAGCCTGCATTAGAGATTGCTTCAGTGATATGTGCACTTTTTATTAAATGAACATGGGAACAAACATAATGCACGATACTGGAATAATGAAAATCCCCACATTAAGAGAAGGAGGGCATACAAAAAAAATTGTATTTGGGCAGGAATACTAGATGATTCAATTGTTGGGCCCGTATTAATTAAAGAAAAGCTAAATTATGACATCTATTTGAATATGTTGGAGAACGCAATCAATCCTCTTATAACTATGCAAGTTGAAACCAGCGGGATGAAGAAGGTAACGAAATGCTCGACGAACATCAACTTTATTTCAACAAGATCGTACTCCACCGCACTATACTGCAAAATGTTCGCAACTGGTTTAACCGAGGATTTGCAAATCACTGGATTGGTAGACGTGGTACAATCTAGTGGCCTCCACGATCACCAGACTTAACAAGATTCGACTTCGTTTTTTTGGGGCCATTTAAAATCAGTAGTTTATAAGCCTCGACCAACGGATTTAAACGATTTACGTCAACGAATCATTAACGAGTGTAGAAACATTCCACAAGCAACTCTTCACAAAATAAGGCAAACATTTGGAAACCGGGGTTGCTACTGCATGGAAACCAAAAGTGCTCATTTTAGGCAGTTCTTGTCAATGTTATTTTTTCAGATCTATTTGTTTATTCTAATTGCTATTAAATATTGCTATTGCTAACGCCTATCTAGGTGTTTAAAGACTTATTGTCGTTTCGTAATCTCATTCTATTTATAATTTTTGGGAGGAAGGCTATTCGTGAGACACAGGTGTTAACGTCATAAGTGTAATTCGTAAGTCAAAGCATGTCTCTCTTACAGTAAAAGTAATGTATTTTTGGAAATTTTTATTGTCATTTTAGTGTCTCTAATATTTCATCAGGTGATTCGTTTTCAAAAAAGCATCCCGTATTTATTAACGCTGCTTAAATATAAAATCTTAGAAAATGCAAACTATTCAACAGTTGAAACAACAACAAAAGATACAATATAGTACTTACTAAATCGAGGATTTAAATGCAATGGAATCGTTGGATGAGGCCACATTTGGGCACCATCTTGAAGGTTAATATAAAAACTTTGAGGTAACATCTTTAATCTTCCGCAAATTTCTAACGCCCATCCCAAATTTAATGGTTTGGAGAGCTTTCCAAGGAAGGGCATGCACTAAATTAGAATATTTTAATGTTAGTCTTTATTGGGTGGGCAAAAATAGCAACCTACACCGCGTGCAATCGATAATAAAAGAGAAGCGACTTACTTCACCCTTTCGCTTTTCATCGTTTACTCCAATAAGAACGGCTGGTTCCGGTATTACGGGATAAGCGTCAATTTCTTTTATAGCAACCTCCTGTATATCTACTTTTCCTCTAATTTCCATTCCAACTATTCGTTCCAGTGGTACTCTGTAAGTGAAGGCACACCAGTGCTTGCCGTTTATGGAGACCATGAATTCCCTTTCTGCTACCAAAAGCTCAACTTTAAAACGCTTTCCAACAGCAAAGTCAAAGCTGCCAATAGCACAGGTTTCTTCATCTCCCCAATGACCTTTTATTCGACAATTTCGTACTATGTAACGCTGTTCCATACGGGGATTGAAATGAAATGCAATATCTCCGTTGGTATCTTGGCTGCATAGTAGATTGATAGAAAATCTAGAAGTAGAGGTATCTTGTCTATCAACAAATGTTAATTAGTCGTATCAAAAAAAAAAACTTAGCTAAATGATCATTATATTTTTGAATTGTTAAATGCAATATAACTCGTATTTAATTTTTATATCGATGGTACATTTTAATGCAATTATAGACAATACGCCCACACCTTACAGGTTTAAAGGTGTCACTGGTCTACAGGCAAAAAGCTTCAGAAACCTAAGTAGCCGACACAGTTGAGGTGGATTTCTGCAGATAAAAAAATTGCTATGTGCATACTTTAGCATGCTCTACATTCTTCATTAAAATTGGAATTTGACACCCGGAAACATGTCTTGTAAATAAAACTAACAAAAAATTAAAATATTATTTACGGGAATAAATCACATAATTTTTTTCCCACATATTTCCACTCGCAATCGCAATCACATTTTGAAACCTTTATTTTTAATCTTACATTGAAGACCATTAACTCTAGCTATTTCACACAGAAGGGAATTTATTTGACATAGCAAGGCAGAGTTGGTTTCCACATCAATTGAAATCTAGAGAAATTTCGCATTTGTTGAAAGGCTATATACAGGTCCTGTAAAGCGAATGTGTACAGCAAAAAATGTGGGCGTTACGCCGAGCAAGTAAGAGCGTACATTAGAGCACTGCACGGGCTAGGAAAAGCCCGGCCCGCCCGGGCCCGTGGGCGGTCTCGGGCAGGCCTTGTCTCTTTTCATTGCGGGCCGAGCCTGAAATCGTACGGGCCTGACGGGCCGAGAATGTTTTATTAAATACATCAAATGGATATAACGTAAGCAGTAAATGCTGTTTAGTTTTTACGCTATCGTTTGTATTAACAATTTTAATGTATGCAATGTTATGCTACGATTTCTTTTGGTTTCAGGCAATATAGTATACAAAAACAAACAAAATAAATGTTTCATTCTACTCGTTATAATGTAGTAATTAAAAAAATATTTAGGAATAGATAGTGCAGATATAATTACTTAAATAGACTAAAATAATTTAGACGGGCCAAACGGGCCTTAATTTCTTAACGGACGGGCCTTGTGCCGAGGTAATGAACGCAACGGGTGGGCCCACTCCATACTGTAACGGGCCACGGGCGGGCCGGGTCGTGAAAAATAGGCCCGTGCAGTGTTCTAGCGTACATACTTAGGCGTGAGCAGGAGAGAGCGCGACGGAGTGATTAACTTGTGATCTCCAATCGCTGAGAGGAAGCGGGTGACTCACTATTTTTTACTGTACGTATTCGCTTTACAAGACCTGTATATAAACTTATAGTGTATTCCATTATTAATTCTAGAGCACTCGGAGCGGGAGTTGCACGTTTCATTGGTAAGCAATTGGTTCATTGGTAGCAATAATTTGTGTTCCATTGGTAAAATCAGAGCAGTTAGAATTGCATTCGGAGCAATTTTTATCACTCTGGCTAAAGAAGCAAAAGTCGATCTAGAGCAATATGGCCGACTAACAACAGCTGCTGTTAACAAACACAACAAAGGCAATTATAAGTAGAGTTGCTCACTAGCGCCAACAGGTAGTGGGGGAGGTTCGATACAACCCTCAGTATAACTGCGAGTCTCAACCCGATCTGTTGTGTATACATGTACGCTGCCGTAAATACTATTTCGTAGTTCTACGTTTGTTTTAAAAATGTTGCCTACGTCGCGAAAACGACCAATGTTGGACAAAGTCACAGAATTTATAACAGAAATGCCTGACCTAAATTATGATGGCGTTAAAATTTAATGTGTAGTTTGTAATATCCCTTTAATGTGTTGGTCCAAAAGGGATTGTCTACGTCACGTAAATAGTAAACAGCATTCTTCAAAAAAAAATTGCACACGACACTATGACAAATTTAATTTATGTGTTGCCTTTATTGCATGTAATCTACCGTTTAATTTACTAGACAAGGAAACATATGTCTTCTTTTGGAATAAATATTCGGACTGCTAATTACCAAGTCGGGCATCGTTACAAAGAATTGTGCTATCTGCTCGTGAACATGTTGAAAAAAGAATTAAATCGGAGTTGAAAGATACAAAACTGTGGTTATGTGTGGACGAAACAACAGATCGTAAAAAAAATTATGTGGTTAATGTATCGGTACGTACAATAGAACCACATCAATCGTCACCTTCAATTCTATATCTACAACAATGTACTGTCGAAGTAATTTCAAAGTTAGTGTTAAATATATTGGGAAAGTTTGAACTTTCAACAAACCAACTGTTGATGTTTATAAGTGATGGTGCTGCAAACATGCTTTCTGTAGGCCGGTCTCTGAAAAAACATTGTGCTAACTTGCTACATATTACGTGTAAAATCCATGCTTTCAGTCATGTGGCAGATAGTATTAGAAAATGTTATCCTGAGGTAGACGCTGTAATAGCGCATACAAAAGCAGTATTTGTCAAATCCCCAAAACGTATTCGCAAATTTCACAGACTATGCCCCCGTATGCCTGAGCCATCAGAACTTATTCTTACACGTTGGGGAACATGGTTACAGGCCGCGTTTTATTATCATAAATATATTGAGAATATTAAGAACGTGGTTTTACAAATCGATCCAAAGGAAGCTGCGGCTATCAAAGAAAGCCAGACAAAATTTCAAGATAGTCGGGTTAAAACGGATTTAAAAACTATTCAGAATAATTACTTCGGACTAGTGGAGGCAAAAGAAAAATTACAAAATCCTTCGTTGTCGTTAATGGAATCTCTGCAAATAGTGCACCATGTTCACGTACAGCTATGCGTGGTAGAAGACGCAAAAAATGTTTGAGTTCTAGAAAAGTTTGAAAGTGTTTTAGAGAAAGATTCTGATTTTGGCACATTAAGACAAATTTGTGAAGGTGCGTCAACAGAACCGTTAAGTTGTTCCAGAGATTATTTTAGTTACGCAAATATAACGTCACTAGATGTAGAACGTTCGTTTTCTGCATATAAGCATACTTTTTCCTCACGCCGCACCCGGTTTGCCGAAACAACTGTGGAAACATATCTAATGTTGCAGATATTTAACAGACATTATTCACTTTGTGATTTCACGGAAGACTCCTAAGACGGTAAGTGTTTGAGCACGTATTATATTTTATTTCTGACCGTTTATTTTGTGTAAACTTTTATGCGCCTGCCACTGGCTGTTGGTGCAAATTGAGCAACTCTAATTATAACCGATGTACTTAACCTCTCCCAATGAAACATGACATGTAAAATCGTTCCGCCCAGGAGTTGCACGTTTCATTGGCACTGCTTGATCTAAAATTTTCGAACTAGAATTGCAAGCTCCGAGTACGCTCTAGTACAGTCCAATGGAAAACGCTACTAATTTTAAGCGTTACTTTTGGTGATGATCTACGTATGTATAATATTTTTTCCACAAGTATATTTCAAATTAGTGTTAATGGATAGTTAACATAACTCGAATAATAATTGTATTCGCGTTACATACTATTGAGGTGAAGTTATTTTTAAATATAGGTACACATAAATGACAAATAACAAAATGACCTGTCAATCACAATTTAGACATAGCTTTTAGTGAAATCCTTTATCATAATATTTAAATACAAAATGAAAAACAATAAAACTGGAAACTGCATTTAAATTATTCATAATTACATAACATCTTACCTTCTACACCTGAAGTTGATATAACCGGTAACACTAATCAGCTGACCAAGCTTTAGGTTCTTCAAGTCTCCAATATACGGTAGTGCTTGCTGCGGAGGTACCAAGGATTCGTCATACTTCAAATTATAAGAAACCGGTTGCATCTTTTATTCAATAATTTAGTACATCATTGAAATTAAAATTAGGTAGATCAACTGTGACTCATCTATATTGCTCATCAATTGAAAGTGAAACACGGGTCAGTACATTCGCTACCCACATACTGAATCACAATTAATCTATATAATTCAGACGACTAGCTATTGTGTATGTATAGAATATATTCCTAAACTATAGCGAAACGAACACCGACCGGAACATACCGGAATTTAAATTGTCACTGTCTTGTTTGTCAGTACGTAGTATTTATAAGATCAGGGAAGAAATGGAACAAAACCCGTCTAGAAAAATAGGTCAAAGTTTGCCGCAATCTTATACAAACAACATATTATTGATTGATATGCACACATATACAGCATGTAAGTTCACTTTAAGGCTTCTTCAAATAAAGGTACTTTCTAATTATCAACAAAATGTTTGTACTGCCTAATGTAAAAACTTCACAGCGATGCTATAGAGGATCATTTACGATCACCGCCCATTAGACGTATCTCTGAAAGTGATGAAAATATTTTGTTTGCAATTTTTGTGAACGATATTCGCCTTTTCGCTAGCTGACGAAAAGTTAATAATTTTCACAAAATGTTAAATCAAATATCATAACCAATAAGTGTCATCAATCTTTTAAACTATTTGTGCCGTGACATGCTTTATTTACACAAAAAATGAAACAAACGCAAAAAATATTGTACATATTCAGAAGAAGAAAATAAAGCTAATTGTTGAAACGTCAATGATTTTATTTTTACACAAGTCTACCCTAAACCTTTAAGAAGTTATCGCAAAAGCCGCTATAATCAAGATTAAAATAAACAAAAAGAACGCCTAAGAAATTACATAATTTAATTGTAGATATCTATACTCAAATTAATTTCATGGCATCCTCGATTAAATCAGAAACATTTGCAAACAAAAAGATTATTAGTTTTCGATCAACTTTTAGACGCAAAATTGAAAAATTGTCAACAATAAAGGATCTTGCCGACTTAGTAATTAAAAATTACCATTTTGCGCCAAGTGTAATGTATGTATGTATACTGCTTTAATATTATTTTTAACTATTCAATATACTGAATAATCCTTATTTTAATACTTCTTTGAAGTTATAGAGTCCAATAAAATCAACCAGCAACCTTATAAGTAAAGCGTGACTAACGGTTGCACCCGCAGAGACGCCTGTACGGGGGGGTGTATGTACGTATGTGGATGCCGAGTTCAGTAATGCGGTAGACATTGAGGAGTTTGGTCATTCGGTTATTTATCGGATTCTCATTGTGTATTTTCGAAAACATGGGACGTAAGCCTGGTGTACCTCTTGCATCGCATGTGAAGAAATATATTTGGCGTTTCCCTAGTTTGGAATTTACAGGTGCGCACATTCGTTGCTAATTTTGCGATATTGGGTTGCTAGGTCGCACGACATTTGAATGTAGAAGTCATATTAAAAGTAAACGTCATGTATTGAATTTAAGAAACAATATTCCGTACTGGCAATTTTTGTATGACTTTATTTTCGTGTTGAGCACGTGCAACATCCCACAACATCTAGTAGATAATGAAAACTTTCGACTTGTTTGGGATAAATATGTTCTATCATGGAAGCTACCAACAAAAAGACAACTGCGGTACAATTTATCACATGTGCAAAGTACAGTAAAAGACTGTATAACAGACGAGTTGAGAAAAAAAATCTGGCTCACTGTGAACGAAACTACTGATGCTCAGAAACGCTGCGTGATTCATATTGTGGCGCGTCCTTTAAAACGTAATGGTCCAGCAGCTTCCTTGTTGTTAACCAGTAAAAGGATTGAAAGAACCGATGCCGAAACCGTTGTAAACATAATAAAAAATATGTTAAGAGAATTTTGTATCGTAGGTGCCCAAATCACCATGCGATGACGGAGCCTAACGGAGCCGCAACAATACTGAAAACTGGTAGGATGTTAAAAGTATGCTTTCCGACTCTTCTTCGCATAACATGCCTCATACACGCATGTGATCTCATAGCAGAAACAATTCGAAGCAAGTATCCTAGGGTGAATGATTTAATATCATCTACCAAAAAAGTGTTTATGAAATCTCTCAAGCATATCCGCGTATTCAAGCAATTGTATCCGCAAATTCCGCTACCACTTCAGCCTGCATTGACGCGATGAGAAACATGGATCGAGGCAGTATCTTACTATCGCAAATATTATTCCCAAGTGAAAGATGTCATTTTCAAACTTAATTCTTCTAATTCTCAAGCGGTTCGCAATAGTCAGCAACTTTTTTCCGATTCAGACGTTCAAAAGAAATAGATGACATTTCCATAAACTATTCTGTAGTGACACAAACTATTTCGCAGTTAGAAAATACTCACTTATATATACAAGACTCGTCAAATAACATCAACAATTTAGCAGCCGCTCTAGAAAGCTTGATGGATCCTATAGGACTAGATGTCGCGCAAAAATTTCGTGCAGTTTTAAATAAAAATCCGGATTTAGAAAAGGTTCGATCTATATCTGGAATTCAAGACTGCACAGAAGAGATACAGGGGTATTTGAATTTCACAAATCTTACTTCATTAGATGCTGAACGACCATTTGCAAAGTATACGAGAACGTTTTCAGACCGTGGAATCGACAATGGAAGCATTGCTTATGGTGCAGTACTACGCGGCGTACCATGGCAGTCGCATATTACCGCAGTGGTCATCGATACGTCAATAAAAGGTAAAAATCTATTATTTTTTTTATTAATACTGTGTCTACTTTTGCGCGATATGCCCCGGACGGTTCCACTAGTTTCTCGAACATTATAAATAGTACACGCACACCGACCAACCAAACATCCACTCGATTCCTTGTATGTACATAGTAAACACAGCTTCTTTCAGGGCGCCTCTGCGGGTGCAACCGTTTGTCACGCTTTACTTATAAGGAGTGTTGCCTCTATAAGTTATCCGAGAAATCCACGTTATACCTCCGAGTGTAAATTAATTACGAAACTGAAACTTCAAGATTATGGAAGGTTTTTTTTACCATTAGAATGCTCGATTTCTTAGAAAGTTATCGTTCTTTTCCAATTTTTAAAGGTATCAAGAAGTCATAGTGTCGTATACAATAATACGTTGACAAAAATCATATAAAATTTGGAAAAGAATTTATTGAACGTTATATACTTGTCATATTGTTCTACCCAATCTTGATGTAATAATATGAAACTTAAATATAATTGATTTATACGTTAATAATTTAGAAATGTATAGAATTATTAAAAATTCAACTCATAATCAAACCCAGTTACCCAAACAAGTATACGAAATTATCTAAAACCGCAAAATTTAGATTGTACACTTTTTAATCATGGTAAGTTAATTAAGTGTGCTATATATGGAATGCAGATATCTGTAGGGGAAATATCCATAGCTAACAGAATTAAAGGAATATTAAACTTCCATAAACTGCTAAAACAGCTCCGCACTATATGAATGTTTGAAGCGATAATAGATAAACAGGAATGCGATTATATTGAAATTGAAATTTTTCAATTATCGTGAGGCAGGACAAGCGAAAATGCAAAATATCTCAGAAACAGCTAGTGTCAGGTACAGGAAATGTTTTACAGAATTAACGCGAAAAATCAACACTTCAAAATTTAATAAATATAGAAGGATTCCCAATTAAAATAACGATAAAAATGTCACTAGAAAAATTAATAACTGAGAAACAAAGTATCAAATATTATGCAAACTGTAGTAGTTTCCGCTAAGCACTGAAAAAACTTTTCATAAATATTTCGAAAAGAATTGAGTTTAGGTATAGGCAAAGCCGCGCCATGCCATTAGCCAGATTGTGCACTGCACAAGGTCGCCTGAATATAAGGAGCGCCTTTTTCGTAAACAATCGAGGTGCTGTGACATTTTTAAAAATGGTAACAACTACAGTCCTTTGCCATGAAATTAGGACCACTGAAAAATATTGATTTTGGGGTAAAGTTTAAAAAAACAGTTGGTAATGTTGGCAATATTCTTATTTAATTAATTACATATAACTTGCAAGTAAGTATAATTTGAACATACATTTACTAATATTTGCTTGTTCCTCCTCTGTGTTTTATTATTTCCTCGATCCTTTTTGGCATACTGCCAATGCCGCTTTTTATTGTTTTTTTTAATTTCGTCGCTATTATGCCATACCACTTAAATATGTTGTTGTAATTCTTCCTTTGTGGTTGAGGCTCGTGTACTTACGATGTTTTTCAAGACATTCCACACAGTTTCAATTGGGTTTATGTCTGGTGAATTCCCTGGCCAAGGTACACAGAGATTTTTAGGTTCAAGGTATCGCATTACACTTTTGCCTTATGACACGGTGCATTGCCTTGCATGAAAGTATATGGTCCTTGAGACGGATCCAATGAACCAATATGAGGTATTAAATAAGTTTGTGTAAAACTTTTTTATATTGTTTTTGTTCCATTGTTCGTTATCGAAATATAGTGGTTCCAGTCCTTCTGTCGTAATACACGACCAAACCATTAGAGACTGGGGGTGTAATAGATTTGATCGTACATGCTTCTTTATAACACTCTAACGGACGTCGATGAACAAATTGGCTTCTCTCCGTTGGCACTTCTAGCCGTGATTCGTCGCTATAAATAATCTAGGAAAAAGTAAAAAATTTAGAGAACCATTAAGCGAACTATGAGGATGAATTTGATCAAAAATACAGATGATAAATGATACTTACCTTTTTCCAATCTTCAACTGTATATTTTTTATATTCTTTAGCCCATTGAGATCGTATCACTTTCATTTTAGATGTTAGTTTTAACTTCTTTTCCGGATGTCTGCAATTCAAGCCTGCTTCATGAAGACGTCTACGGACTGTTCGGGCTGATATTTCTATACCTTCTCCACTAAGAATTTTATGAACACCTTTAGTGGATAAGAAACGATGTTCTGTAGCCACTTTTACTATATGACGATCATCTCTTACAGTTGTTTTGCGCTTACCGGCACAGTATGTTGTGCCACTACCCTGTACTAGAAATATTTTCCATAATTAATTTCGAGATTCTCAAAACAGCTTGATGTGATACACCTTCTTTTTATGCAACTCCACGTTGAGAGAACTCTCCCGTCTCTAGAACAGCAGAAATTCGTGCATTTTTCTCTGTAGTTATATCCTTCTTCTTTCCCACTATGATAATAATTGACCGCAAAAATAAAATTAAAAGTCTTTGAAATTTAAGTTCTTTGGAAAATCGGTAAAAATACTGTTTTTATTTATATTTCCAATGATACCTAACGAACTAATGAACGACACAATTTAAACTAAACATAATTATTGTACCTACGAATGGCAAGAGGCGTGATTCGTAGCAGGTGAATAATCGGTTTATTGCACCCGTAAGCATTATTTTTATAACCTGCAATTATCTGTGGCCATAATGTATTAGGGTATTACTCAAACAACAATTATGCTTTTATAGATTTTCCAAATTAAAATTATATTTAATAAATATTCTACCTCGACACCGTAAGGTAAAAGAGGCCCAGGATTAAGTAAGTATAAATATTCTTATAAATTTAATATTTCCCAAGTGGTCATATTTGCATGGCCAAGGACTGAATAATTGCACATCGCATTTCAGCGCTTGATTTTTTTTTTAACTTCCCGCATATTTTCAATTATTGGAAAGGAAATGAAACTCTGCGTAAAGTATCCGTATAGCATTATCACCCTAAAATAGAAAACAAAAGAGATATGAAATTTACATTGGCCAATTAAAACTGTAATAACTTCGTTATTAGAGCCTATTAGGCTAGTAGGATAGTCGCAACATGAAAAATATATAATTTATTCTATCCAACAAAATGGTGTAATCAAAAAAAAAAATGCGCATCGCATTTCAGCGTTTGGCTAAGTAACCCGCTTTTTAATTAAACACCATGTATGTAACAAAAAAAATAAACAGTAACTATAACAACAGTAACAACCTATAAAATGCATAATCAACACAAAAGTAAAACAAAATGGAAAAAACCGGAGCCAAAAAGCAATTGTTCTCACCAATAAATTCTCTAATTGATCGCAATGCTGAACAAGACTTGTAAACTGCCAAATTAATTTCATGGCGTCCTCAAGAAAACATAACGCTTGCTTGCTTAGATTCATGTTTTAGATCCTTCATCTTAAAATCTGTCATATTTCTTATTTCCCACCTTTCCCACCAACGCGAGTTGTATAACCAAACGCTGAAATGCGATGCGCATTTTTTTTTTTTGATTACACCGTTTTATTGGGCGGATTGAATCACATATTTTTCATGTTTCGACTATCTCAACGGCTGCTCTAATAACAGTTTCAATTGGCGAAAGTAAATTTCATCGTATCTCTTTTGCTTCTCATTTTAGGGCTGCAGTACTATAAAAATATATTTCACAAAGTTTCTTTTCCTATCGAATAACTGAAAAATATACAGGTTGTTCAATAACAAAATTAACAATTCAAGCTAGCGCTGAACTACGATGTACAATTGTTTCTTGTTCAACACCTTTGTGATCGGCGGAAAAATCACTACATCGTTGGTACTTCAACCAACATCGTAGCTGCCACAATAACACAGTTGGCAAAAATAGTGGCGCAAACTTTGAAGTCCTACAGAGTTTTCGTGAACTAACTTTTGCGGTTATCGACAGTTTAATTGTATTTCCGGGTAACTTTCTTATTTTAAATGCAACACCCTATATATTTTTACGTTTCTCGAAAGGTAATCGGAAGGCGAATCCAACGACACCACGCACTTTAACTTATGACGATATGCAGTAATAAAGGTTTTGGTAATCTGTTTTTGTTGATACGCAAAGTTGGCTAGGAAAGAGCGCCAAATTATTTCTTGTGACGCCAGACTGATCTAAAGAGCTCGTTGCTAAGCAAAGTAATCATAACAATTGCCAAACTGTCAAATCTGAATTCCAAAAGGGTAAATTATTCTTATTGTTTATTGCTATTGCATCCTGCATTTGCCATATTTTCCTTCTTTGTTCTTATTATTTTCTATTAATTTAACTTGTTTTGTTAAGTGTTGTTATTTCCTTACTTTATCGAACTTTATTGCAATTAGTTAATTATGGTAGATTTGTTTAAATTTGTTAGTTTTTGAAGGCGATGTGTTTAAGTTTCAGTTTTTTATGTTGTTGATTTTTCAATGGCGTAAGATAAACATCAAGTACCTAATTGTAATATTCGGTGAATTTGGCAACAATTACCATGGAACATAATGAACACAGCCTTTCAGCCGGAAATATATGAACTTTACCATAATTAATTAATTACAATAAAGTTCGATAAAGTAAAGAAATAACAACAATTAACAAAACAAGTTAAAATGAGAGAATAACAAGAACAAAGAAGGAAAATATGACAAATTCAGGGCATAATAGCAATAAACAACAAGAATAATTTACGCTTTTGGGTTTGAGATTAGACAGTTTGGCAATTGTTATGATTACTTTGCTTAGCAACGAGCTCTTTAGACAAGAAACAATTAGGTGCTCTTCTCTAGCCAACTTTGCGTAACAACAAAAACAGCTTACCAAAACCTTTATTACTGCATATCGTTATATTTCTTAAGTTAAAGTATAACATATGTGGTATCATTGGATTCGCCTTTCGATTATTTTTCCAAGAATATAAAAATATACAGGAAGTTCTATTCTAAATAAGGAAGTTGACGTCACTTCCAGCGATACCCGAAATGCAATTGAACTGCCGATAACGGCAAAAGTTTGCTCATAAAAAGTATAAACCAACCTAATTTTTCTAAAAACGCTAGATTCAATCGTTCAAGAGTTAATATGGGGGGGATACTTTAGGGTCTCACTGTATATTACGATAATTTTAGATTGTGGCACTAGCGCACGTCTATGATTTCTGTATCGGGATTCTTTTGTATTACTAATATAAGGATGCTATGGAAGAATCTCATACTGGCATACTTCAAATTCTTAAATAGTACCGCCCCGCTTGTGTAATTACATATACAGTGAGGACCTAAAGTGTCCCCCCCCCCATGCTAACTTTTAAACGACAGAAGCTAGCGTTTTTAGAAAAAATAGGTCGATTTATATTATTTATAAACTAACTTTTACCGTTATAAGTATTTCAATTGTATTTTCGGTTCCACCGGAAGTGACGTCAACTTTCTTTTTTTAAACAGAACATCCTGTATATTTTTACATTTTTGAAAAGGTAATCGAAAGATGAATTCAACGATATCACATGTTTTACTTTAACTTAAGAAATGTGACGATATCTGGCAATAAAGGTTCTGGAAACGGCGCCAAATTGTTTCTTGCGACGCCACACTGATCTGAAGAGCTCGTTACTAAGCAAAGTAATCATAACAATTGCCAAACTGTCAAATCTGAATTCCAAAAGGGTAAATTATTCTTGTTGTTTATTGTTATTATAACCTGCATTTATCATATGCTCCTTCTTTGTTCTCATTATTTTCTCTCATTTTAGCTTGTTCTGTTAATTGTTGTTATTTCTTTACTTTATCGAACTTTATTGCAATTAATTAATTATGGTAAGTTTGCTTAAATATGTTAGTTTTTAATAGGCAATATGTCTATTTTTTGGGCTTTTTGTGTTGTTACTTTTATGATGGCTTCGGCACGAACCATGCAAAATTGCTGAGTAACCATGCAAAAAAACACACATATTCTCTATCTAAAACTCACAAATTTAAACAAACCTACCATAATTAAGTAACTGCAATACAGTGCGATAAAGTAAAGAAATAACAATTGACAAAACAAGTTAAAATGAGAGAAAACAATAACGAGCAAAAAGAACGAAAGTATGACAAATCCAGGTTATAATAATAATAAATAACAAAAATAATTTACGTTTTTGGAATTGATATTTGACAGTTTGGTAATTGTTATGATTATATTGCTTAGCAACAAGCTCTTTAGATCAGTCTGGCGTCACAAGAAACAATTTGGCCCTCTTTCCTAGCCAACTTTGCGCAATAACAAAAACAGATTACCAGAACCTATATTGCAGCATTTTGTCATATTTCTTATGTTAAAGTATAATATATGTGGTATCGTTGAATTCGCCTTTCGATTATCTTTCCAAAAACATAAAAATATATATAGTGTTCCATTTAAAATAAGAAAGTTGACGTCACTTCCGGTGTAACCGGAAATACAATTGAAATGCTGATAACCGCAAAAGTTAGCTTACAAAAAAATACAAATCGACCTTTTTTTTCTAAAAACGCTAGCTTCTGTCGTTCAAAGGTTAACATGGGGGGGGGGGGTTATTTAGGTCCTCACTGTATATTATTATTATTATATTCTTAAAAACAATTATTCAAAAGGACATGTCAAAATTAGAATTAATGATTTATTTTTACCATATTTACAATCTCTTACATCCGTTGAAGTTAAAATTCGGCTTATAGAAATATGCAATATTGGTACAATTTACAAGAAAATTTTAAAAAATTGCTTACAATTAAGTGCATTTCATCTTTGTAGAATGATAAAGAATATAAATTTCCTATATTGTATTTTAAAAGTCAAATTTTGAATTCATTAAAAATCAACGTAGAAACTTGAAATACGTCAAATTAATAATACTTGTCGGTTTGAATAATTCAAATTCAAATTCGTAGATTGTTTTTTAAACAATTAGAATAATAATGCATAAAAATTAAAACCCTACAATTTGACACATCGCAAATGGGGTAGGGCAATTTAAGAAATGAAAGTAGTGTTAAGAAGGGACGCACATTGAGGTCCCTCTTCATATAAACATCGACGTGTTTGAGCGAATTTGGATTTCTCTTTTCATTATCAAAATATTCAAAGTGGATCGTTTAAAAATGAACACAATGTATATTTTAATAGTAAGTTAGATATGTAGGTACTATATTGTGATATTCACATTTGATGTTATTTTTTACTAGTGAACATAGTAACATAAATACGATAACATGAAAATGTATCAATTTGTAAATTACAAACAATTCGAGTCTAAAATCTAAATGTAAAATTGTAAAATTTAAATGTATTCTATCAATATATTCACCTAAGTAAATGTAATGCGATATACACATATGTATGTTTAAAATGATGTGTTTATTTTTCTATCGTAGTAATACCTTTTTGTATAGTAATCAGTAATCATAATGTAAACATGTTATATCTGTAATTAGTCACATTACTATAAAAATATATGTCTGTAGTGCGACAACCATGACTATTAAATTGTAATACTAATACTTTTTTATTTTGCAAACAAATTATGTGTTCTTTAAACGCCGTTGATCAAAATTTAAATAATACACATAGGTGTGCAAGAAATTAACAAAAATATGTTTAACTTTGAAACTAAATTAACATAATTACATATGTGCAGCAATAACAAACATATAAGACGATAAGACAATATAACCAAAACAATATTCGCAAACCTGCAAATATATGAAATGGTTTGTATAAATAAAACGAAAATAAAAAAAATATATTCTAGATGATCTTACTAACATCGTAAAATTCGTAAGCCCGTTCTCGAGGTTGTCCCTGTGGTTGATTCAACAAACCGTTCTCCTCTTGATCTTTTCTTTTGATCTTGAAACAGCAACAACACAAGCAAGACCAACACTTTTTTTCTTTATTTTCCACCATTGTCACGTGAGATGTTCGCGGAAATGAGTGCGAATTAGTACGCACGTAATACCAAACATCTGTATAATAATATTTTATTTACGTGTGGCTGCTTCTTGGCATCGACGAACCTTTATAAATAAAAATGTACTCATTGTGTTATAATAACGTTATAACCTTCAACGTAGCTTCGTATATGACTGGAGTTTTCTATACGAATGCACATCACGCAGACACTGTTGTGTTATCATATTTTCATTGCGTATCCTCATTTACAAAGCATTTTGGTTTTCATGTTCACCAGAATTAAACACAGTTTTGAATTCCATTCGTACAAAAACTCACTCACGACCGTTTATTGATCTTTGCTATACGGCTGTAATATTACGTGGTATGCGCTCGAGGTTATTTTAGTGATCTCATTATTCCCAGGTATGAGTGGTCACCTGTATTTGTGTGTATAGACACTGTGAGAAGTAAACACTTTCTTTATACTTCATCCCAGGATTATTAACACTACAATGTAGATAATATAAAATAAATAATGAACGGAATTTTTAAATTTATTAATTCTGTAAATATATTTTGGATTAAATAAAAAGAACATATGTGATTATGAATGGAACATCGAAGAATAATTCAACTACATTCTTGGTTTTTTTTTTAAAAACGGAGGTTTAAAATTAAATGATTATTTACGGACCTAGATTAAAATTATTATAAATGATATAAATGAATACTTGAAACATCATATACCTAAAGATATCTTTTTATATTAATCTCCCATATCCCCCTCAATTTGAATTTTCAGTTAACATTATTTCTTAAAATTAATTTAATATACTGAGAATTAAGCTTGAATTTAAAAATCCAATCGCGATAAGAAGAGGATCGCGCTAGACTCTAGCCATGCATTATACCCCTAGTTTATTTCTTTAATAGATCATCCTTGCCTCTCTCGATCTTTTCTCCTTAGTTATTTTTGATTCGCTTTATTTGTGTCTCGAAATTATACTGTAGTAGAATAGTTTTCTTTTTAATTATGTTCTTATAAACTTAGAAGTGGTCAAATGGTACTACGATAGAGGCAGTACTGCAAATGACTGCTTATATGAACATTTATTATAATAGTACGTTCAAATGAATTTTTACACATACAAATACGATTCATTTTACCATAAAATTCGATTAATTAGACATGTAAGTATTTGTTATCCGCTTATTATCATTTGGACATTTAATATATTAGATATTTGGAAATGAAAAAATTTAGTCTAGTTATATAATAGTTTATAATGAGAGGTTCTATTTAGTTTTAGAATGCATCATTTTCCTTTTAAATGAAGGGCGTTTTCTTTGCTTGATATACGACAATAGTATTTATTTTGAAATAATCAACGATTAAACTCCGTCAGTAGGACAAAAATAAAATAAGATGTATTATGTATTTCCTAAAACCTGTGCCAAGCTGTTACATCGACTACGTAAGCTAGGCGACTTAGTTGCGGGTGTGTGCACTTGCCTAGGGGCACTGAGGAGCGGAGGGGACGTTCCTCACACAAGCGGAAACATTATTCGCTATATGTATGGAACTCGTGCCTATAAATGAATCCTTATCTACCCTAGTATGTCAAATTGTAGGAGTAAACTCAACGACACGGGAACACCCGAATGATTGTTCTACAATTGTAATAGCTTACAAAATCAAAATATTGGATGAGTATTCCGGCAACAAAGTTTAAATTATTAAGAATGAAATATAATTTTTACCACGCGATTCTATTATTTTCTGGTCTTATATATAAAAGCTTCCCAACAGGCACGCCGAATTTGAGTTGGACTTCATTATCATGATGTTGGGGCCACTGTACTTCGAAGTTATTTGTTTTTACGGTGGTTTAGAACCCCTATTCTGTAAAATAAAAGAAGGATCACATCGTGAAAGTAGTGGGCGTGGTTCTCATGATTCATGATTAGAGCGGGCCGAATCGGTCCCCGCAACAGAATCGGAGTCAGACGTATGGGCCGCTTATTTTAAATAGCGTATGTGACTCACAGCAGACATGTGATAGTTTGAAATCAACACAGCAGAGTAAAAAATTGAAGCCGACGCAATAATAATGTTTGGTAAATAGAGCGAATACATGCACACGCTGAGGTATTTTCATTGTCATTTTTCTTTGTTTGAAAACGGTATGTGTTGTAAATGTGATGTAATAAGGTAATAACTGTAAAAAATAACCAAAGTAGTTATTCAAAAATCTGTTGTACTTAATAACGTAACAATAAATAATAATATAAAAAATAAACGTAGCTTCTTAATAAAGCGGATAGGCTTATTGAAAAAGTTGCACCATCAGGTATGTTTCCACATTTGCCTCGGTGAAGGATGTTCGTCGCGATGAAAAAATGTACTTATATTTCGAGAAAGACCGTTCCACATCTACCGAAATAAGACAGGCATAATTAAAATAATCTTTAGAGTTAATTAAGGAATCTGCAGATGCCCCACCACACATTTGTCTTAATCTCGTATAATCGGAACTTAGCTAAAACGCGACCGCTTATTGTGTCGTTTATACCGTGTAACAATGTATTAACTTCGTCCACTGAAACAGTTCACTAAAACCCTTACCACAACACTTAATTCGTACTGGACGCACGTTTCGATAGCCAAGCTATCATCATCAGCAGCAAGACTGAACTAACTTGCTGCTGATGATGATAGCTTGGCTATCGAAACGTGCGTCCAGTACGAATTAAGTGTTGTGGTAAGGGTTTTAGTGAACTGTTTCAGTGTTCCAGTGCCACAGTTTTAGAGTATCCGTTTAACTTCGTCCACGATTTGCACTGACTCTACCAACGACAATCCAGTATTTTGCAATTTTTCTATTGCGTCTGCTAACCCTTTATAATTGTTGCTAATACTTTTTAAATCTGTTTCAACAGAAGGATCTAGAAATCCTTTCTGGCTCTCCTTAATAGCTGTAGCTTCAGCAGGATCGAATTTCAATATCACAGATTTGACTTCTTGGAAATGTTGAGAATAATAAAAAGCGGCTTGCAACAACGTTCCCCAACGCGTAAGAATAGGCTGTGGTGGTTCGCGGATACCAAGACAAAACCTGTGGAATGCTCCAATCCGTTTAGGACTTTTGAGAAACACTTTTTTTTGTATTTGCTATTAATGCATCCACCTCCGGGTGACATTCTCGAATAATTTGTGCCACAAGATGTAAAGCGTGGACTTTACACGTAACATGTAAAAGTCGCTCACACTTTTCTTTGAGAACGGGGTACACTACACATTGTCGCTGCACCATCGCTCATGAACATCAACAGTTGACTACGGCCGTAAGCTTCACCAGTACACTCTTTTAGTCTTTTGCTAGCTAATAAAATTGCAAATCTCGGTTTAACAAGATCTAGTACTCGTACTATAATATTCAAAATAGAATCTTTTTTGCAATCTGTCGTCTCATCAAGACATAGCCACAGCTGTTTATCTTTTAATTCTGCTTTGATCCTATTTTCGATATCCTTACGTATACGTGGTAGAACTCTCCGTAACGCTGTCCGTGATGGTAAGTTCCACTCGGGATTGTATGTACGCCAAAACTGTCGAAACGCTTCTTTATCGAGTACACGAAGCGGTAGACCACATACAATAAACATTAAAAGTAAATCCAACTGAAATTGGGTGAGGTGGCACGCCATTTTCTTATCTTTGTGCTGTGCACTATTAACATGTCTTTTACATTCGCGTTTGTTCCAGCACATTAACGGTATTTTACAAACTCTACATAATATTTTGGTTCCATTGTAGTTTAAATCCGGAAATTCACTGATAAATTTAGTCAGTTTACTAGCTAACGGCCGATTATTTTCCTTGCGTACGTTAGACATAGTTACATATATAAATTATATTCATCTATAATAAGTACAACTAACACTACGAAGAGTTGACGAGAGACTGTTGCAATACATCAATAAATTGAAGGTCGTGCCGACTCACCTGTATACATACATATGTGGCGTCATGGACCCAGCAAACTCATTTCTAACCTGGCGCGGGGCTCTCTTGGCCCGCTGTATTCATGATATAAACACTTTCGTATTCTTTAAACTTCACTTCTCCTACAAACTGAGAGAACTTGGCGTCATTTTATCCTAACCTCTCAGCATTTCCGAAATTTGTAAATGATGCCTTTTTAAAATCTATATGACCTGTACTTATCGAAATAAAGTGAAATCTTATAACTACATTACTGCTTCTAAAATAATGTCAAAAGTTGTAATCAGTATCATTTCTTATGAAAACGTAATTTTTATACATTATATACACGACGCAAGGGTGTACAACCGCAATTCTTTTATATACATAAATATTCTCCTGTTTGCATTATTTAAAAAAGTGGGGTGGTACTCGCTTGCGCTCGTAAATAAATAATGTTTGTTGGTCTTGTGGAAGTGACACTGAAGACTGGTTAATAAAAGTATCCTTATTTTTAGTTTATAGAATGTAATTTTTTATAAAACACACACGATTTTCAGTTGTTAATAAATGAAAAAAATACGCTGCTGGTAGTGCACACCATCTCATATTCAATGTATAAAAGGAATCTATAAAAGAGAGAACACTAAGATGTGTCGGATTAAACAAAAGAATAACCCAGAAGAAATATTGGTTTGTAGTTATAGTTTCAACATAAAACTTTTAACTTCTAGAAAACAGTTTTATTTTCTGTCGAGAGTAAATTTATAATCGTTTTGACTTCGACGGAAAAGTTTTGAGAACAAAACTGTCCAGTAGACAAAAGTTTTTTGGTACTCGAATGCAAACGAATATTTTTATTTGCCGGCTTATGGCGTTGCACCGGCCCGAATGAAAATTTAATCTTATAAAACAACAGATAGAATGTGACAGTCTCTCCACTTAATTGAATGCAATTATCACACTCCACCTATCCATTCCACCTCAAGATTAAATTTTATTTCGTGTGAGTGCAACTGGCCATTATAAACGGTTTCTTCCGCACTATTCTTTTGCTTAATCCGGCACATTTTAGTGTTCTCCAGATAGGCTCCACATCTAGTGTCAATTTTGGGATACTTAACATTGGGTTTATTCTTAATATTGTCTTACAATCCATCGTTCGTTATGTTCACTGAATATTTTTTCACACTTTTTCTACGCTTATTTACCAACTGATTTTCGCGATTATATCGCTCGATGATCCGCTTTTATTAAATATTTTTATTTTCCGTTAAATCTTTTCTGTTTTATATTGAAAAATCACCAGTTCGCGCTCTTCTAACGTTGTTAGAGTAAGCATTAATGTAAAGAGGTAAACTACAAAATTGAAATGAAAAGTCAGATTTCAAGATTTAGAAAGTTATTTTACTGTCTTTTCTAAATGCTATTTTTAGCTATTAAAAGCTATCAAGTTTTGCTCGAACTTGGGATATCTACAGCAGACACGAATTTACCATTCGTACCATTTGTATTTTTTTCTTAAAAGCTTTTGATTCTAGGTGTGCTGCTTTATTTGTTTGTCGAAGAGAACGTTTCGAGTGGAATTAATTATTAACGCCCAAATTCGGTATCTTAAGCTGATATTACATTTGCCAATGTATTAATCAACTTTTAGATCTTAAAACTGAGCAAATTTTAGATCTTGAAGAGCTTATTTCCATAATGGATTTAATTTACCAATACATATATAGTTAGTTTTATAGCCATCAAATGACTAATTTCTAGTTCTTAAACTGGTTAAACAGAAACTAAGGTTTGATATCTAGCATTAAATTAATGGGCACCATTTTCTAGTTATTATTACATAAAACACCGTTAAGTTTTCTGATTGTCTTTTTAAACACATTCACTACGTGAATACACAATTATTATTACTATGAACCAACCATGAACTAAAGTAAAGCGTTCACTTCAAAATAAAAAGTGTTGTATTTATATTAATTCGGAGCAAAACGGTATATTGCTAAAAACGTTGGAAATTGTTTATACACATTCGTTCTGTATTCTGTTACGAAGAATCGAAATTACTCAAACCACCAAAACGTCTCTATACCGGTATACGATTATAAACTAAAAGTTGAAGAGAACTTGATCTAGAAATTGAATATAAATTGGACTAGAAATTAACATATGCACCTACTTCGCATTTTTTAAATTTCGCAGATGATTTAGTAATTCAAGCAATAAAGGACATACCCGAATATATTACACTAATAAACCTCTTCAACTCACAAGTTAACACTAGAAATCCTTGACTTTGTAACTTGAAGGCCGCATTGCACAATGAGACAAATTTATCCCTTCAGTCCTCCTAGTGTTAAAACTGGCAAATATTTGCGTAACTAGGTTATTTCTAACCCAATTACGTAATTACATAGATGGAACTGGAAAATACTTGGCATGACATTTTTCAAATTAAAAAGATATTCGCTTGGTAATGCTCTACCATTCAACAATAAAGAAGTTGATATGTAATAAAATGAATATGCAATATAACTGAGATCAAAATTAAACATATTCATTTCTAAGTATATTCCTAATACATCAAATACTTACGCTCTAATTTGTAATTCATAAATAATCAGCCATAATTGTCTAGTATCTGAATTTAATGAAAGCTTTCGTTAGCTACAGAGGTTAATTATCACATTTATCACTAACGTCAGGTTAAATGTTGACACCCACCAGATTTATCCACAGCAAATAGCCGCTGTAGAAATGTAGACTAAACTGTTGATACAGGTTACTACACCTTTGTCACCTCGAAATCGATATATTGGTCTGATGGAAATAGGAGCAAATGTTTTAATAGAATTGAACAGATAGATTACCGTAGGAGCAGATTCTTCTGCATAGCTTAATTCTTAGAGTTCTAAAAAGGATAGTACAAATGTGCTGTGTGGCACAGACTGTAGATATACAGAATATACAGATGTACTAACATTTTCTGATGATATAATAGACCTCAAGAGTATCTTCCAAAAATATTTCCGTATAAACAAAGCGATCGATAAGCAGCGAACCAGGCACCTACTTGATTTTAAATAGAACATCTGTATATTATTACCTTTTTAGTTTCTCCTTCTAAAAATGAACCAATATAATATGGGTTTCATGTGCTCATTTCTAACAGATTTCGATATTTATAAATTTATCCTAAATTGCATACTTGCCTCTACCTAAACATGGCGTTAAAGTGCCATACGAAATATATAGGATGTTCAGTATTGAACACCAAACTATCGAATTGGAACACCATAAACGTAATTTTCTTAAAGAGCACCATACCGTGTGGAAATCGTCGATTCGATCGGCTACGTACAAGATTTATATGGACATCTGCTTTATAGTTAATCCGTCACTTGAAAGAACAAAAAAAAACAAGGTTGACACTAATAAATTACGATTCCCAGTTTCAATTCATTCGAAATAAATAATTTTATGAATACATAAATTAACAATGCCTTTTTGAATTCAAGGAAAACTCTAATTCAATTAATCATTAGTTTGAATAATCATTCTTCTTTATATTTCTCACATTTAAATAAGAAAACTGCTACGTGTCGCAGTATCGCAGCGCAACTTTCATTTATAGCGTTCGGGTCATTTCCGACCGGCCGGTATATTGTGTAAATCTAACGGTTTTATATAATGGTGCATATGTCTAACACTGAAAGTAAAATTCAATTAAACGCGAGTCCTGCATTTGGATATTGCATCCAAGTAGTTTCTAGTGTTAGTACTGTTTGGTTACCATGACAACAGTAAACAAAAACTGGCATTGCTATTCTTAACCATTGATTCAAAATTTTAAACCCAAGTAGATGCTTACGAAATGAACTACTTAAAAAAGATTTCATACAAATGATTTATGTAAAAGTTAAGGATAACGCAAGCATTCTGGAGTGCAACACTTAGTGTGCCGCGCAGAACATTTTTTTGTAAACGATTGCGCAAATGTATCCAGGCTTTTGTCTGGATACATTTGCGCAATCGTTCCTTCCAATTCCTTCCTTTTGGAAGGAATTTCGGACGTTCACTGTAGATACTTAAATAAGTAAATAGTTATTAATTATTTTTTCCTTTATTTTTTTTTTGGTTTTGATATTAAGTTGACGCTGCATATACTAGGGTACGTAAAAATTCATTTAGAAGCGCGAGTCCCATACATATAGCGAATAATGTTGTCGCTTGTGCTAGGAGCGTTCCCGATTCGCTTCGAGCGACTCCCCACCTTAGACTTTTATAGCGGGCAAACGTTGTAACACTGTCCATATATTTTAGCGGTTCATTTTACTACAGAACTTACTAATGCGATATGTATATGTTTACTTATTGTTAGCCTGTACGAATTTAACACTAGAATGAATGTTTCCAGTAATGTTTTCGGTTATCAGGTGAACATTGTCAGTCAGGATAGCGCAGCTTATACATCCTACTAGTTAAAACACATTTCTTTCCCTTTTTCCTAATACATAAATTATACCTATTACCTAATTCTTTTCTTGGGCTCGAAATTTTGAATCAACAGTCTAAGATCATCAAATCATCAATCTCAGTATATTTTATTTACTGTTATCATGGCAAAATAGTTTCCAAGTGCAAGACTCGCCTTTGACTGCAAGTAACCATTTTGGCTCAACATTTTGAATCAATAATCGGGTACTCTAAATCTGTGGCACTGGAATACTGAAACAGTTCACTAAAGCTCTTACCACGATACTTAACTCGTACTGGACGCACGTTTCGATAGCCAAGCTATCATCATCAGCAGTAAAACAGAATTAACAAACTAAGTGAAAAACTAACCTTACATAGCAAATAAATTATGCAATATGTAAATTTAAAATAAGCATAGTAATCCCTAATTATATCTTAATTATATATATACCCTTCTACTTTAAGTGTTTCTTGATGAGCCGCTTCATTGCACGGGACTATAATTAAGCCTAAACTGCAAATCTAAAGATAAATATTAAATAATCCCTAAATTAAAATGTAAATGGTCAGAATGACGGGGGTTATTAAAATCCTCGTTTTCCAATGAAGCGGCCCTGTTTTGAATCAATAGTTTAAAAACGTCATTGTTACTATCTTTTCACCACCTGTGGGATATAATGTGTAATAAACCATATGAATACACTAGAAACTAGTGCAATTATGTATCTTTGTTTTATTTTTGTTTACTGGGTTAAGTAAAACAATTATAATATAATATTTTGTATATTCATTATATATTTGAAATATAATAATAATACTAGAATACTTATATCAACATTTCTTTTATCTTTAAGGCATAAAACAGGTCACGATTTTCATATTATTAGTTCTTTCTTTTATACATATACATATACATATATGTATTTTTAACATTAAACATTGAAAAAATGCAAGGAATGATATTCCTAAATACAATTGTAAATCTTACTGTATTCAAAAAAATATTATAGACATAGTAACAATATATTATCTTAAAAATGTTTGGTGTTTTATCTCATAAGCTTAGTACTTTAATAATGGTGTTTATCGGCGACGGCTGATGCACTGTAGCTACGGAGCTGCATTACAACGCTGCGTATTTCCGTTGCATATCGCGTACATTGTATTATGCAAGGGATATACACGAGGAAAAAAGCGTTGTAATTGACCTCCCACTTACGTTACCACTAGCCGCCACTGGTATTTATCATATTAATAATAGTTATCCCATACTACACATTTATATGAGCAATACAGTATTTGCGATTGAATTCAATATTGAATTGGAAAATACCAGAAATAATACAATTTGAAAAATAATATGCAATATACGTGCGCGTAATATGTGTTATTTATATTACTCTATAGTAGTTGTTACTACATAATTTGTAACTGATTAGCAAAATCTTAAGTCTGAATGAGGTATTAGAACAAAATATTTTATTATTTATTAAAATTAAAAATTGTGCAAATTAATTAAGTGGATGTCATTAAATTAATTGTGTATAACATTTTAAATGACAATAACTCAGGAAAAACTCAAGAATATATAAATTAATATAGAATACATTATTCGCAAACGAAGCAGGTATTTGATATTTACAGAACAGTCTATATACTTTGTTGCAACCGTTTATAATGAAGTGAATTGATATTGTCAAAGTTATATTAGTAATGCAGTGATGTATTCGTATTTAAATATACTTAGTGTTGAAATAATTATAAGATTTTATTAGGTAGCTATTTCTATTAGTGTATTGTTAATAATAAATAATGCAAGAAGTAGTATGCGTAATATTTAGCTGTTGTTAATAACTAGAGTTGCAACTTTCAATGGCACAATGGCACAAAAGTAAATCTGATAGATACAGTAAACCTGTACGAAACTGAGCCTTGTGTATAAGGCCGATACTACCTTGTCGCTTGACAGTAGTCCAAGTTTACTTTTGTCCCATCGTACGTGCCCACAAACAGCCGACTAGACGAAGCGAATACCAACATCGACCGCCGATCGAGGACGCATGATGCAAGATATATACATACCACGTATATATATTTACGCACAACGGATCCGATCCTGCCGCACCGCCGAGAATTGCAACTCTATTAATAACATACGAAATTGTAAATTATGTTTACGAATTTACATTCTTGTCTCAGATTAAAAGATATTTAAATTTAACAATTCTAACTAGCCATATAAACTTTACAATAAGATTTTTTACAACTTTCTAAAAATTGTATTGAAAATAAATGGGGCAATAGAAAAGCAATTTTTTTGAAAACTAAAGCAAAATGGAGGAAAAAGAACTTAAAATATGGTAACTATTAAAATCTAATTATTAGAAAGTAAATAGTGAAAATAAACATACAATACTCAGTCAGTTTTTAAAATTAATAAAAAGTAAAAAAAAAAGTAGAATACTGACCGCAAAAGAATAATGAAAAATAAAACACACAGAAAAAATAAATAAAAATTTTGTACTATACATGCATGTGATAAAAAAATAGATAGTGCATTAACTAATATGTTAAAAATATCGAAATATTATAAATAACAAAAAAACTTAACAAGTAGAAATTCAATAAATATTACATACTTTTCTCATACTTATAAAATACTATGAATTTACTATTAAAATGAAAGCTAATAGTGTTGGAAATATATTTTTATATTTTCTATTCTATTGCCTTTCCGTATTGGTTTTGAAAAACCATTCGGTTATTTTCCTGAGTTGTTGGACAGCAGCCTGCTTTTGATCCTGAAGTTTCTTGTTCTCCTCTTTTAAACGTCTTACTTCATCTTCTAGCGATAGCCGTCTTCTGGTTTCCCGTGTCACTCGAGATTCTAATTCGCAAACGTGATTTTGTAATTCGGGAACACTAATACTGGTGCTAACACTGTAAAATCAGTAGTATTTCTATACACGTACACGCAATAAATATCAAAATGAAAAAATCATGATAATAAAAAAAAAATTACAATTAAAATTCAGCAGGATAATTCTTTTTGTACCAGTATTATGTGCATAAATTTCTCTAATATTGTTACATTAGTTCATTTACAAGACAGAAATTTATTTGGTTTTCATGGAAACTGTTACACATTCTGCATGACAAATAACATAGTCTAGTACTATGGCAATGGTAATGGTTTGTCGCTAATTATTTATTAACAATACGCATAAAATCGAGAGTACTTACAGGGACGTACCAAGCTCTTTTGGCGCCGTTGCGCAAAATAAGGATTGGCGCCTTTATGCATATTGAGCTTAAATTAACTTGTCCATAACTTGTTCTGACGACTCAAATCATTTACTCTTGTATTTATTATTTGAAGGAAAAAAGAATCATCAGAAAAACTAATATATAATTAGACTATAAAATTTACTTTCTTAATTTGAATATGACCAAGCAGACAATATACAAATGATAAAACTCTGCTTCAGCAAACAAAAAATACTAATCATTCATTCATTTCATAGACAATGAAATTGCATTTTCACATAATTTCCGAATGAACACAACTATCTTTTTGTTAGTAACATATGTATATTCTCTTCACCTAAAAAACGTTACAAGCCGCCATTAACACATAACCTTTTTCTTGCTTTTTCCCTCCTGAATTCCTCCCTAACCTAACCCCCACATTACTAAACTGTCCGCTTTTCTCGGTATAAATTTAAAATTTATGGCGCAAACTCTCTTTCTACTATGATAATTTCCAAATGAATCTTTGCTATATTGCAAAAATTTGAACGGGAACGCGGTGACATAATTACCACACAGATTCTAATTGGCTGAAAATTACCAGGCGACATGTTATTCTATAAACATTGGTATTGGTATATTTCGTTTTTGTTTGAATTTTTTGTAGTTTCAAATAAAGATGGTGCCGTTAAACGCTTGGCGCGGTTGTGCGCCGCACGACCTTGCCCATATAGACGGCACGCCCCTAAGTACTTATCTCGCTACTGCGCATAAATCCTATAAATATACGAATGCAGCAATAGACCCTGTATTACGTCCTAAACTAAAACTGTAGAGCAAACTACGGAAATAACAGAAGCTACTACATAGTTTTTGGGATGCAGTAAAAAGTTAAACTAATATATTCTGAGTATGATATCAATTTAACTTCTAGAAATATCAATCTTTAGAAAAGCTAGAGTTGAATATTAAATTTTTACTTGAAATAAATGCATAAAATAATTTTGTTTGTCCTTTCAACATTAGGTTTCATTTATTTATGAAACACGCCACGTTACCACTTTGATTTGTTACGTATATTAAATAACTTACTTCGATGATATTGATATATCAGTTGGACCTTCATCGTCCCAATGATGATGATGCCTTTCAGAATTATTAACGGGTGTATTTCCCGTATCTCCTATCACCTTATTTGCAGTATCTACCAAGCTGGACCAATCCATATCTTCCGGAAGAGGTAACGTTTCGGGTCCCACGACGATTGCTTTGTTCTTGCTTGGGCTTGTGATACTTGGGGACAGTCTACCAGTACCAGTCTTAAACTCCACTGAGAGGGGGCTTGAAGTGGTACTTGCGTTGGATATAACAGTGGCAGGCCTAGCCATCGTTAAAATCACCTCAGGTTGCGTGTTGTGTACGGATAAAGTAGTGTTTATATTTTCTCTGGAATGACTTTTTATATCTTTGGAGATAGTACTTTCTGGCGCTTCTATGCTGTCGGGATTTATTAAACGTAATAAATCTTCATGGAAAGTACTCGATAAGTTTGCACTATTTCGATTTGACGAACGCGCTGTTACACCCGGTCTCAATTTTGCTTCGCTATTCACGGACCTTGGACTGTGATTTCGGCTATTCGAATTGGATAATGTTAGATTCTTTCTGCGAGATCTTGGCGACACGTTGCCGCTGCCATTTGATACTTCATCCTCACTTCCAACACCATATAATCTACAGAAACAACAGTACTTACAGTAATAAAGTTTTAAGAAATATATTTACTGATTACTAAAACTATGCTAACAAAATTTCCATTCTACTAATTATTTAAATTTTTAATAACGTCTTAATTATACAGTTCTAATTCCTCAATTTTACAGTTTCTTTAGGGAACATCCACACAAGACAAATCCTATTTTGGGTCGAATGAAGAATGAGTTCCAACAACTGAAATACTCGATTTTAGGCAAAAACAGATAAATGCCACTGTAATTGCATAACAAAACGCCTTTTATGAAGACAGAAAAGATCTTGATTCTTGTCAAATTACGACGAAATTTGTTGAATTTAGTGCGTATTCTCCCCTATGCTCTTCAAAATATCGTTCGAATTACTTGAACATAGAATTTAAACTATGCGTTCACTTTAACTGAAGTAGAGTGTTAAACGCATATAACCAACAAAAAAAAAAATAAAGGGTTTAGCATATTTTCTATTTTAAATTTTTAAAATTGAAGGAAAACTGTTATATCTTTTTGATGAAAAGGTAAATTCCATAAATATCCCAGAACTTAATCACTTAATTATTGCCCCAATAGACCAAAAATCTAATGTCAACAATTTTCAAAAATAAAAAAGAAAACAACTATATTGGACGAGCTGCATTTTTAGTTTGTTTGGCTGAAAGAAACAGTCCTTTGTTTCAGCTGCACAACGTAAACTTTACTGAATTGGTAAGGAATATACGGAAAAAAAAAACAAAATTCGATAGAAAATATTTTTTAATGTATTTATATCAATATAACACGTTAAGGAATTTGTTAAAATATAGCTTTATTATTGAAGAAGACAATATTTCTCTGCAAACCTCAAAAACTACAAGTTTTAAATATATTTTGCTGTTACTTTTCTTAAATATACTAGGTTTTTAATGTGTCTGTTGACCATTTGAGGAAGAGTTTTGTTTTTCTTATGCCAAATTTTTATTGCATACAGTTGAAAATTTTGAGATAAAGCAGAAATGAAGAAGTCTAATATCTCCACAATTTTGAAATCTCCCCCTCGCTTGTTTTTCTCTAATATCAAACGTACACTCAATTTAGACAGAGTAATTATTAAAACTATGCCCATTTTAAATTAAATTAAATTCGCACATTTTTTATAATAAACAATATGTTGTGATATTTTGGACAAAGTGTATTGGCATTTGTATTATTGTTTGAGATTCACGTTTGCTTACTTTTTCTTTGCATACAGTTGCAAGTTTGCGAGGCGAAACAGTAATGGTCCTTCCCTCCAATTTCCGCCCGTTTATTTTTGCGTCTCTGACTTTACATATTATAAATCACCAAGGAGTATGGCGGTCGTTAGGAACTAACACGTGGTTCTAAACTGTCGGGATGATAACCAAGGTTTCAAAAAATGTAACTCTTAAATCTTCACCAATATTTCGCTTTTATTTATATTTATTGGCCCTGATGAAGCTTTAAATAAAAGCGAAATATTGGTGAAAATTTAAAAGTTACATTTTTTAAAACCTTGGTCGTCATCTTTACATATTATGACAAGATCAATTTTATTCTTAACAAAAGTTCAGTCAACCTAAAACGTAATTATGTTACGGAATACTTTTCAGTGCACAAACTAGGAACGTAATGGTAATTACCTTATATTAATTATGAGATGGACATTGACTATCAAGAAAAAGCAATAGAAGAGGGGCTTAAAATTTGTTGACTAAAGGAAAACTATCTGTCAAATATATACATATATATACTGCAGTTGAAATCTTTTTTTTTATAAAGATATGATAGAGCGGGCACTTTTTAAATTTCGTCGGCGAGGGAGTGGATAGGCACAACTCACCAATAAAAAAGATTTCAATGCGCCAGTTACAAAGCAAAATTGATTCAAAAGATCAGATTGAAATTAATAAGTAGAGCCCGGTAACAGGGAGCCGTGCTATAGCCGTACCTGCCTAGTATACAAAAACAATAGTAAGAAAATAGAAAAAAAATAACAGAACTAACACATAATTATAATATGTGAAAAGTAGTAAAACACTCACCCTTTTAAGCAGCCTTGGCCACAGAACAGTAAAACTAGAAGCACCATTATCAGTATTAACATCATATGGATAAGAGTGGCAAAAAGTTGACACCATTAGATGTGTTTCCACGGTTGTCTCGGTGAGTGATGTTCGCCGTAGTGAGAAAATGAGTTTATATTTTGAAAAAGAGCGTTCAACATCTACCGATGTTATACATGCATGATTAAAATACTCTTTGTACTTAGTCAGTGGATTATTCGATACACCATCACAAACTTGTTTTAGTGTGCTAAAATCGGGATCTTTCTGTAGCACACTCTCTAACTTTTCTAAAACGCGATTATATTTTGCGTGATGTATAGTCAGTAGCTGTGTATGCACTCCGTGCATAATTTGCAGAGACTCCAATAATGATAACGATCTATTTTGTAATTGGTCTATTGCGTCAGCTAATCCTTTATAATAGCTACGAATATTTTTTAAATCTATTTCAACGGAAATATCTTGAAATTTCGACTGGCTCTCCGTAATAGCTGCAGCTTCGGCAGGATTGAATTGTGCAACAACAGCTTTTACTATTTTGAAATGTTCAGCATGATAAAAAGCTGCCTGCATCCATGTTCCCCAACGTGTGTCCGGTGGTTGACGAATACCAGGACACTCTGTGTGAAATGATCGTAGGCGTTTGGGAGATTTCAAAAATACTTTTTTTGTGCTTGCTATTAATGCATCTACCTCGGGAGAGCATTGTCGAATGGTTTCTGCCACAAGATGTAAAGCATGCACTTTACACGTAACATGTAAACACTTACAACCATGTTCAAGAAAGGAACGGACTACCGAACGCATTATCGCTGCGCCATCGCTCATAAACATCAACACTTTATATTTTGAAATTTGAAATTTTTCCAACGTACTAAGTACAACCCTCGTAATTGCTGCAGCAGTACGCTCTTGTAGTCTTCGGCTAGCTAGTAACAGTGGTAATGTAGATTTACTAGGGTCTAGTATGCGTACCATAATATTTACAATTGATTTTCTTTTACAGTCTCGTCAACACATAACCAAAGAAACTGTTTTTTCAATATGCGTTTCATTTTCTTTTCCACGTCATCGCGTACAAATGCAACATGCTTACGTGCCGTTTTCTCTGTTGGCAACCGCAACTCGGGATTGTATTTGTCCCAAAAGTCCTTAAACGGTTGTTTATCGAGTAAGCCTAGTGGCAAATTACAGTTTATCAACATAAGAATTACATCAAAAAAAAATGCACTTCTCGGTAGCATGCCCAATTTTCGTTTTCTATACTGTACAGAATTTACGTGTCTTGTATAGTTCCACTTCTTATTTTACATCAAATGTATTTTGCACACTTTACAAACTATCTTACTACCGTTGTAAAACAAATTGGGAAAGTCAGAAATAAACTTATTTACTATGTCTTGAAAGGGTCGTTTTTTAGCCTTCGACATGTTCACTAAAAACTACAATTAATAACTACGTCTGTATCAATAAAATCAAAACGCACTACACTAAATAATCATTACAATTAATAACTACGTCTATATCAATAAAATCAACACGCCCTATCCGCTATCCAATGCTAAACTGAACTGAGTGATGATGATTTGTCGTGTCGTATCATAATCGACCAGCCCTCCCCGCCCACCTAAACAAAGTCACACCGCCGCTGCGATTGCTCTCCAATTACCGGGCTCTATTAATAAGCACAAATAGCTATAAAATTATTACCCTAAATTTGATTCACAATAACAAAAAAAATAAGAGAAATTTCTTAAATGACAAAAGATCAATACACGTTTGTTTTACTTAAAATTCAAAGTTAATAATAGGTAAGACAAATGAAACGTTGAACTCAAATAACTCGTCTAGAATTGAAAAGTGAATACGTTAAAAAGAACTTGAAATAAATAGGTTACTAAATTATGGAATGCAAGAACGATATTAACAAACTTGAATTAAATACTATACTAAATCACCAAGGCAAATCATAAAAACTGTGCAAGTAACACTTAGCTGTTCCACGAAAGGTGCTAATTGAACAAAGGTAGCGGTGCCTGCTCGTAAATTCTCTCCAGCTCAAAAGAATTATTAATTCCAGACAGGCCAAGCCAAAAAGGTAAGGCCACGCGTAAATCCAAAATAGGTAGTTCCAAACGGAAGTTCCTAAAAAGGTTGTGATCCAAAAAAAATGTTAAGCCAGAATCAGGTATATCCAAAAACAGAAGTCTCCAAAGCGAGGTACCGAAACAGTGTACCCGAGAATAGAACCCCTAGAAAGAAATAAACGAAACCCCAAAATTACCATGTGAAATACAAACAAATTAGAAGCTTACCGTTAAAACGGGGTAAATGATTAATAAGATAGGGACGAATAACAATCTTGACCCGACATGGTCAATTCAAGATGGAGATTAGACGTTGTAATTCAAATCCTGCTTAGCAGCATCCCGAAGCCATCCTCTCAAATATTTCGAATCCGACAATTTAAACCCTATGACGGCAATGGAAAATACAGGTAGGTTTCCAAAATATCCACACAACGTGATGAATTCCAAATATCACAAAATAGAAAACTACCGTGATACTAACATCTCAACAATCGGGCCACAAGTGATCTTGTTCTACGACAAAAGGTCGGAAATACCGTGGAAAAACACAATTCCCCCTACTCGGAAATACGTCATAATACTACGAGGACCAAACACTTCAAGTTATGACTACGGAGGACGCTGGACTGAAGATTTAAAATGGAGCAATATGTGAATAAGGTTAAATAAATATAAATGATCAGATAAAGAAAAACCGAACGTAACAAAAGAGCCGGTAGCAGTAAAATGACTAAAAATAACAGAACCCTGCATGCCCGCAATATGAACGTACCCCCTACACGAAGAACTTACAGAACGCACCTAGATCTGTCACCTTCGCAAACAACTGATCGACAGATAACCCCTTAACTAGATGTAAACAGAAACACTTCCAATTAAAAAGGAAGATAATAAGAGAAAATACACAAAGGGTTACTAAAACAAGGAAAACTCTCAGGGTAATCCCTCAGGAAAAATAAAAGACTAATTTTAACTGTAAGTTTTAGCTGTAAGAAAATTACCATTAATGTGAAAAACAGATCCAATGAAGTATCCGATAACCAAAATAGCAGGAATAATAACAAGAGGGTAAATAACTAAAAGAAAATGCCATAAGTAAAAAAAATCTGTTGAAGATTTTATTGGTCAAGGGCTGCGAAAGAAGGTTAAACCGATACATTTTAAAGAGAAGCATAGACAACAGATTTAACAAATTAAGGTAAGCAAAACTATGCAGTGTGACTGAAATTTAAGAGCTTGTCACATAAGTTAACGGAAAACTAAAATGTAAAATTTCCAAAATAAGATGCTAACTTATATGATCTGAGAAATATCAGTTTGCACATACTCTGTGCACTAGCGGAAAAAAAAAACATTACATGGTAGTTCCCGCAATAAAGGATATATTTGTCTGTAGTAAGTTAAGAAATTGGCGCATATGTCATTTATTGCCGGAACTACCAACTTAAATCATTCGCGAAATGTAAAAAGTGCTCGCTCTAATAATAACGTATAAGACAAGGATGTACAAATGAACTGAGGGAAGTTTGAAGGAACAGCCCCAACATTGCTTCACCTCGCTAAAACTTTCAACTATATGCATTGAAAAACAAAGCTCTTCCTGAAATGGTCAACAATAACAATGTATATGGTTTCTTTATTTCCAACTAAGCAATTTGTAGTAAACTTCTAGCAGTTACATTGCTAAACGAGAAGCGTTCCAAATTTATAAATCTAAAATAACATTCTCTGTTTCTTTCTTTGTGTTTCAAAAACGATACGTGCGATAAGAAAGAATTAATGTCTCACTATTGCCAATTGTAGGTTCCCTTCTTATGTTTTTACATAATGTTTATTCTAAAAGTAATAAAGCAAGGATACTTGCAATATAAGAAAAAAAACTAAACTTTAAAGCAATTATAAATACATCACAATAAAAATATTGATATAGAGTAAAAACCTCAATTATTGGCACTATTAAGGTAGTATGGTAAAGAACTTACTGGGAAAAAATTGAAAAATTATTTTAGAAAAGTATTTTTGACTTAATAATGATAAATACATTTCAAACTCTTGTTAAAATTTATTTTCCTTGTGCATATGTAACATAGCCCTGATGTTACAGACTAGTCACTTTTTGATCGCTATCAGGAGTAACATAATAGTGTCCTAGCATCTTCGGGTGAACAACCATTTTCTACTTTTGAATAAAGTTGAAGAGTAAGATGTGTTTTATGACTATCGACAAAGAGTATTACAGGAAAGCGAACGCTAGTTTTCTTAAGATAGGGATAAAATACATTACTAATATATTGAAAAAAACAATTCTGCTTTCATCCATCATTGTCGCTGATTTCAATTTCGGGTTTAGCTAAATCAATTCGACATTCTGAATTGTAAAGAGCTACGTGGAAGGCCTAATTTTGCATGATCTACAAACTGTTGTATAATTTTTCATTGTTGAAAAAGGAAATAGCATAATACGTAGGTATACAATTGTGTTTTACTTTGACCTATTACTTAGTTACTTATTTAACCGTTAAAGGCGGTTGCATGTGCTAGTGTTAGTAACTTGATGTTAACGCATGGAAAATTAAATATCAAAGTACATGCAACTAACTACAAGAATACTATTTGGATTTTTGATCATTGGCAAATCCTATCAATAACTAAATCTGGCAAAAAACACGTACCAGTTAGTGTTATAACTAACTGGTTATATATAAAGTTAAGTTAATATGACTTGAAAGTATTGAAATTTGTAAACAAGAATGTATAAAAAGAAAAAAATATACTTAGGTAGTAATAAATGCTACTTTCTAAAATTATAACTATACTACACTATGTGCATGAACGCAAGATACCACCCGCGATTACCGTATACACAAGTACTGAAAAGGACAGCCCAAGAGTGTCCAGTAAAGGTAATATGTTACGAAAAATGGATGCAAAATCACATACTTGAGGTGTCTGCTTAATAATTCACAAATTAAGTGATTAGTGTCAATAATCGGTGGGGTGCCAACAAATGGATGTTTTATCCTACTTTTACGCATCAACACACAATATGTAGAAAATTCATACTAAATGGTGAAAATCTTACCTTTCACTAATTGAACTATCTGTCGAATGTCCATCGTTATTTCTCAGCTCGTGTGAAATTACATTAAAATCAGCCAGTTTAGGCGGCCGAGTTATAATATAATCATCCTGTCTTGATCTATCATTTTGTTGTTTCGAAGCGTTATTTCTTTCTAATTTGTATGGTATTTCAAAGTCATTCGTGTTATGTATTGTTGCGGTCAAAGGTTGAGAATAATTTACGTGTTGTTGCAAAGGTAAAGAAGTGCTAATTTGAATCTTATTATGTTGAATCTGTTGCGGAAAATGATTGTGAGATTGAGATACTTGTAATTGCGTAATTTGGCCATTATTTCTTTTTGGTGTGGACGGGTACGTATTATTGCAATGGGGTCTTATTGGATGGTTTAGTTTATCTTCGAAAGGCTCGTGGAGAAGTTCATACCATCTATCTTCATTCGAATGTCCACTAGATGAACTAGTCATTGTACCTTCGTTACTTCCAGTACCATAACCTGAACTATTGCTCGATCTAGGTGGCGAAAAACTTCTATCATAAACTTTCCTGTGATTTCCAGGAACTGCTTTTTGTATTTGTGGTGCTTTTCGATTCTTTACATCGTCAGCTACATTTTCATAATCGCCGTCATAATTCGTGTCGTTATATTTGCAATTTTGTAAAGTGCATCCTTTGCGCACTGTTCCATCTGAAAATGGAGGTATCACAGTTAGCGTAACGTATGTGGATGTCTTTAACAAATCCACCATTTGATCGTAGGTTAAAGTAGAAACAGCTATTTTGCATATTTCCACTAATCGCGAATTTTGCCTCAAACCGGCTTGCCAAGCCTGTCCTTGGCTTTCTACTAAGGTGACTATGCCATCAGGTTGAACGTGAAAACCCAATTGACCCATAATATTCCTTTTTAATGATAACTCTTGTACCATAACACCTTGCGTCACAGCTTTCAATCTCTCCATAATTTCCACTAACTCGTCCCGTTCGGAGGTATCCTTCATATGAATTATCGTACATTCGCCTTGATGATGATAGATTCTCAAACTGCTACTTTGAACTGACCAACCCAAAATAGATTTACAAGGTGTTACAAACACTATTTGTTTTGTTTGCTCTTCCAATAATACTAAAGTGTCTGCTGAGATTCCTAGTAGACAGTCTACACTTCGAGATTGACCGCTATCATCTAGGAACACCTGCCACAAAATTGCACCTCGTTGACACGCGTCTGGGATAAATCGCGGTCGAAACTTTTCCTTTTTCTTGCTACTGAATATAGCTGTAAAATACAGTTTTAAGATAGATATGCTTACGTAAGAATAGTTATCGTATAAAAGACTTACAAAACTTTTGTCCCGTATCAACAGGTGTCGAAGTTGAAAAGTTAGCCACTAAATCTTTCAAATACTCTTGTCTTGTCCGCGTCGCCATAGTTACAAACTTTTCCGATCGATGAGCAGCATTCTCAGCATTTACGACCTTTGCCAATAAAAATTCAGCAAAAGTCTTTCCTTTAGGAAAAATGGAACCTTCTTTGATTGGCGGTCCGAAGACTTGAACATCTTTAGATCTACTAACTGCTACGCTGTAGTGTGTATTCTCCGTGCATGGATTGATAGCTTTGACAACGATGAAAACATGTTGAAACTGTGATCGTATGCCCTTAGGTGTGAAAGGTAATGCGCCCGGTTCTTGAAAGACAATGGTGACGATATCGTTACCTATATGTCGTTTCCTGAGCAATTGCTGTCGGTTGTTAGGGGTAAAAGGTAACATGGTTGAAACATGGAACATGATTTCACAATCTTGATATTGAGAATAGATCGAATAAATTCCTGTTGAATCAGCTGAAAAAAATAAGAATAATGTAAATAAAGTCGAGAAAGAGATTTTAGGAAAAAGTCGCGTTTTATTACTTTTTAACCATCCTGTAATTTTAATCAAAATTACGTCTATGATAAATGAAATTTCAAAATAAGCAAAACTTTTTATAAAAATATGAAAGAGAAACTGAAACTTTTATAAATACAGTTGGGTACATCGTGGACGTACAGTATTGAAGAATATTGTCAAATAATAAACAATGTTCTTAATAAATAATGTAAAAGCAATTTTCCTATGCCTTAATCTTATTCGAATATTTTAAACAAAACCATAAATAAGCGTAATTTATAAATTGTAAAGACTATAAAATTACAAGACTGAATGTTAGAGAGTAACTAATAGCATATAAAATATTTACTAACTTTGTTTTATTTAAAAATTTACGAAAGATGTAGTGGCAAATTATAACTTCTCTCCATTCATGTTTGGTGAAGCGTGTCTTATGTTAGCCCTGGTGTCCGTTCGGGTTGTTAGGTTTTGTGTTTTTTATATACAGGCTGATTTATAACGCGCAGAGGAGATTTTTAGGATAGTGGGGACTAAAATAAATTTTTTTTAGTAATAAACTTTTTAGAAAAACTCAATAATTAAAAAGTTACGAGTTAAAGCTTAGTTAAATAAGTAGTTGTTCGGAAATTATGTGGGTAATTTATAATTTTAAATTCAAATTGGGGATATTTGAGTTAGTTGAATCACATTTAGTTAAAAAGATGATTTAAAATAAATGTATAATAGAAATTACGATTCCTTAATTTTTCCTTTTAATGGCCAATAATTTTTGTAGCAACTATTGAGAGCTGCTAAATAATAAAAAAACAAGGTGCCGTTGAAACTTAAGAAAGTGTCAAATTGACATTTCAGTAAATTTGAACTCATCAAATTTAAGATTTGTTATTAGTGGTTGTTATTAAGTTATTAGTTCGGATAAAATGGTGAATTACACTAACGAAGAATACATGGACATGATAATAGTTTATGGAGTTGCAGATGAAAATGCTGCACGAGCAAGACGAATGTGTTTAGAAAAATTTACAAATAGACAGACCTCTTCCGAAAATACTTTTCTCCGCGTTATTCAACGGGGAAGAGAGACTAGAAATTTACAACCAAAGAAGGGTCAATATGATGTAAGACCAAATCGACACGCGGTTGATGTTGAAGAAGAAGTATTGGAAAGGGTAGATGCTGAACCGACAAGTAGTACACGCCAAATTGCCCAGGAAGTTAATGTTTCTCAGAACTTTGTTTGGCGCACATTGAAGATGAACGGTTTGTACCCTTATCATTTCCAAAAGATACAAGGACTTACTCCCAACGAGTATCCGTTGCGGCAGCAGTTTTGTGAGTGGTTGCTCAATAGTACGGATGCAGAAGCAGGTTTTCCAACAAACGTACTGGTAACTGACGAATGCTGTTTCACCAGGAATGGTAGGTTCAACTTCCACAATGCTCATATATGCTGATGAAAATCCTCATGCGATACGCCAAAGTAACTTTCAGCAACGTTTCAGTTTAAATTTATGGGCTGGAATTGTGAACGACACCTTAATAGGGCCTTTCGAATTGCCGGCGCGTCTCAATGGTGAATCTTAATTGGATTTTTTACAAGAAGTTTTACCAAAACTCCTAGAATATGTTCCATTGGTTGTGCGACATAACATGTGGTTTATGCACGATGGCTGTCCATCACATTTTAGTCGTCCTGTAAGAGATCATCTTGATCATACCTTTCCGCAACGGTGGATCGGCCGGGGTGGATTTATTCAATGGCCCCCACGCAGCTCTGATTTCAACCCACTGGACTTCTTTTTATGGGGATACATGAAAGACCGGGTATATGCAACTGAAGTTGATACCATTGAAGGGTTGCGCCATCGAATCAACGTTGAGAGGACTTGCGAGAACAATTTTCGCAAGTGTCGGGAAATTGGATTCGTCGTGCGCAACTGTTGTTGAAAAGCAGGGGCAGCATTTTGAACAATTTTAGTGATTTTGGTGAATTTTTATACTTATGTAGTTATTATTCTGTTTCCTTTTCATATTTGTTGTCTTTGTTAAATTTATGAATTTTAAAAATCGAAATAGAAATTAGTTTTAGAATTTTGCATTGGAGTGAGCACTCTGTCTTTTTTCTCTAAGTTTGAAATTATATCGTTTCCAAAGAAACAAAGAAATCTTGTTCCTTTAGAAAAAATCTCAGCGGCACTCAATAAGTGGGAAACTTATTTTAAGACCTTTAAACCACTCTAACTTGTTAATTATTGAGTTTTTCTAAAAAGTTTATTACTAAAAAGTGTTTGCTTTAGTCCCCACTATCTACCCTAAAAATCTCCTCTGCACGTTATAAATCACGCTGTATATGTAGATGTATACATATATATGTAAATTATGTAAGTGGCTAATGGCACAGGACCAAGGCCAATATCTATCTATCTATCCATTCATGTTTGGTAACTCGTGGAAGACACCTTGAATAGTGTTTGTAAATATCGATTTATAAGTCACCTGTACGTTACATGTTGAAATTTCGATTAAAACTCATAATTTTATGTTCTTTTTAATATTATGAATCTGATATCTTTAAAGTGAAAAAGAATCGGATGTACATGTATTAGTTATATTTGCTTCAAATGATGTCAGGAATATGACAGTAGGTTTTTACCGCCCTTACCTCAAGCGTACATACAGCGTATCCACCTAGTGCGTAGAGGGGAGATAATTCCTTTCCTGGGTAATTTAGATAAAAAAAAATAAAAAATATTCGGAGACAAGTGCTGCATCGCTCTGGCAGGTAAGACGTTTAAAATAACGACCTTTCAAGAAATAGCAACTTCGCAAAAATTTCAAGTTATATCAATATCTCAAAAACTAAGATAAATAAGTATAGGAAATATTGAAGAAAGTTGACATGAATTGAAGAGGGGCATCCAGAAACGTAATAACATATAGGATGTTCCATTCAAAAAACCAAACTTGTATCGCGCTGTGGAAACTAAACACCATGTATAACTGAATTTAATTTTGTGTTGTGCCGAACTTGTCTCCAAATATATTTTTTTAATCTTTTCTTTATATTGCTCAGAAAAAGAATTATCTTCCGCCGACGCACCAGGTGGGTACGGTGTATAAGACGACTTTCTTTTACACAAGGTACAAGGATTGTTAAAAAAAAAAACGTTTAAATATTTTAACTGCGTAGCCGTGGCTCCATTGCCATGGCAAAATTTTGCTATTTAGCAAATACCAGTCCATTGTGATTAAAATTGAAAATAGTATTTATAGTAGAAACCAATCCCTAGATAATCTACGTGCTGCATGCTGTTTTTCGATTTTATGTCGTTGTAGGGCGTCAACCAATGGAAATTTATATAAGAAAGGAAGCTGTATGGCAACTACAGCTATTCTCATGTGGCAGCGGTTAACAGCTCCATTAAATTTCGAGAAGGAAGAGTTTGCTGCTAAAGAATAGTTCTGCATGGGAACCTATCTAGCGGAACTCATGCTTGAATGTTAATAGAAATTTTCTTTGAATTGATTGAATTAAAATTATTTAACACTTCTACAGGTATTTGGCAATTCCCATATACATACTTTTTTATTCACTACAGAATAATTTTCTAATGCCAACATCTTTAAAGGTCGAAACATACGTCTTTAAACATCTAATAATTCAAACAATTAAATGCACATATTTCGAAAATTTTTAAAGATAGTGGTTATAATTATAATTTAGGACCAGAAAATAATTCGATACCAAATAAAAATTATACAACATTCTATTTTAAGGAATATAATTTATGTCAAAATTTAATATTTCCAGTCCCTTTACGATTGTTTTGGAAGAAGATGGCCAGACTGCGCAGAATGAATGACGTAAATGACGTCTCATAAGAAAGCATTTTGTACATTGTACTCATTTATAGCAAAACACGTCTCAAAAACTATCAAAACAAGTTTTGATGTAATGTGAAAGCAATAACGTTATTTATGAGTTTCACAGTAAACGTCAAAACAGTATTAAACCTCTACATGTTATTGCCAAAAAAATGCGATTAATATAAGTTATATGTGTAACATTTGCACATATTTACGCGACACTACCTAATGCTTTAGCTTAAATATACACGAATAAAATATCCTAAAGAAAGAAAACAAAAACAATAATGTGAAGATATTTTATACTGTTGAAATATTGTTAGTTAAGCACGTATAGAAATTTATGTTTTATAGGTATCACGCCGAGGTGATTCTTAAACAAAGGATGAAAAATCAAAAGCTGCTTTTATGCTTTTCTTGTATGTAAACTTTTTTAACTTAAAAAGGTGTTCGTCTTAAAAAGTAGATAGCGATTCCCGTAACGGAAAGTTAAATGTATTAAGTGTTATTTTAATAGTTCTTTAAAACCATTTTCACCAAACTTACATTTATTATCCAATCCGGCTCTATATTTATCGAAACCTTGAAGTCGGACCTGCTGCCCGATGGTTTCTAAAAACTCCCGAAACGCTGGCCCAGCTTCCTCATTATTGTACATCTCCTCCTCAGTCTGTTGACCCGCTTTGCAGTACATGATCCCCACCTTATAGTGGTTAGTTAGACCTTGCTCATCGAGTTTCAGAAGCTGCTCTTCCGTTTGTTGGCCAGAAGCGCCAAGCCGTAGGCAGCTTAATTGAACATCCGGCGCGACATACTCCAACACTTCTTTGGTGTTCATCGTTTTGCTGTTGTTAGTCGCTTTTATGTTTGGTATTGCGTCTTCAAGGACCGCTCCGCGCAACGTCAATAACTCCGAAGTACGGATGATCAACCGGTATTGGTATTGCATAAGCGAATTGTCCACGTTACTTATGCGTTCGCGTTTTATCGAAATCGCCACCGGTCCGAGTTGCTCGTCCATGCCGAACCAGTTTTGATGATCTGTAGAATAAGAAATGCGTTTAAGAAAGAGAACAAAGTCAATGTCAGGTGTATAATTAAAATACTTTGCGTACAATAAAAACGATTCCATAATGCATCATCCTTTTACAGTAAAGTTGCCTATTGTTTTGTTTAAACGCCCTAAATACACGTAAATCACATAGACGTGGTTTTAACATTTTTAAATTTCATACCACTTCCAATTATTAAGAGATTACCGTATATATATTATTATAAGAAATAAAATAAAAATTAAATATTATTACAAATTTACCCATTTTCTAAGGACTGTTAACTTTCATTGATTATACTGTGACGTTGTAAAGTATACCCTCCTCCCAATAATAACTTTTTAACGACAGAAGCTAGTGTTTTCAGATACAAGAGATCGATTTTTACTTTTGTGAACTACTTTTTGGAGCTCTGCCGATAGCTCCAAAAATTTAATTACATTTCCAGTGTCACCGGAATATTGCATATTTTTACGTTTTTGGAAAGACAATCGAAAGACCAATCATCTAGCGATACCACAATGTCAGCTTAAGAAATATTACGATATGCAAGGACCTGCTTTTTTTTCTAAAAACACTACCTTCTGGCGTTCAAAAGTTAGTATATGCGGGAGGCGGATACTTTTTGAACCTCACTGTATGTACAAAACCCAGTTTTCACTTTTACAAAGGTGTATATCAACATCATTACATGATTAACTGTTAACTGTATCAATCACTGAAATATAAGAGAAATGGGTACCACACACAAGTAGCGTAAGATTGATTATTAGGTATTATATGCATATTACTTGTTATTAGAGTAAACTACGTTCCCACGTTAAATTATTCTAGCTACCTTAATGAACTCCCGTTTATTCATTAACATACACTATGCTGCAGGATAGATGTCACAAGAGAAGAAACACTTCTTTATTATGAATTTATAAAAAAATATTAATTATAAAGATTTTTGCTTGTTCTAAAACTAACAAATAACACCAGGCTTTTGAAATAAATCTCTTAATAATGCGTAAAACAGCTATTGTTGTCATTTTTAAAGCACAAATCCAGAATATTGTGCTAATATCTAGTTGCATTGATCGTAATGCCTTTAATATCGCATTAGACGAACCATAGACTAACTATTATAACCCAGTATACCTAGTATTTGATTGTCAAATAGTTATTCATGTCACAAGGGACGTAAGTGCAGCACTTACAGCCCGCTAACTTTTGAACGGCAGAAGCTAGCGTTTTTAGAAAAAATATGTTGATTTCTATTTTCTGTGAACTAACTTTTGTCGTTATCGGTATTTCAATTGCATTTCCGGTTTCACCGAAAGTGACGCAAGTTGTTACGCAAAGTTGGCTAGGAAAGAGCGCCAAATTGTTTCTTGTGACACCGGACTGATCTAAAGAGCTCGTTGCTAAGCAAAGTAATCATAACAATTGCCAAACCGTCAAATCTCACTTCCAAAAGCGTAAATCATTCATGTTATTTATTATTATTATTACCTGCATTTGTCATACTTTTGTTCTTTGTGCTCGTTATTATTTTATGTAATTTAACTTGTTTAATTAATTGTTCCTTCTGCTTTACTTTACCGAACTTTATTGTAATTAATTAATTGTGGTAGGTTTGTTTAAACTTATTAATTTTTGGTAAGCTATGTGCTTAAGTTTCAGTTTTTGATGTTGTTGATTTTACAATGGCCTCCACATGGACCACGTAAGATAAACATCAAGTATCTAATTTTAATATTCGGTGAATTTGACAACAATTACCACGAAGTAGAACATAATGAACACTGCCCTTGTACAGCCTCGAACTTTGAACTTTGCGCTAAGTAAGGATAGATAGTATAAAATTTACAGGGCGAACTGCTATAACAGAAGATAATATAATTTAAATTATTGTACAATTTGTTGCGCAACCATGGCAAATAAGGTGATAATTATTGCCAAATTTGCATGGTATTAAAACTGACGCAACAATTTTGCACGGTTCGTGCCGAATCCATCATAAAAGTAACAACCACAACAACCTAAAAAACAGACATATTGTCTATCAAAAACTAACACATTTAAACAAACTTACCATAATTAATTAATTGCAATAGAGTTCGACGGAGTAAAGGAGACACAACAATTAGTAAAACAAGTCAAAATTACATAAAATAATAACGAGAACAAAAAAAAAGTATGACAAATGCAGGATATAATAACAATAAACAACAAGAATAATTTACGCTTTTGGAATTGAAATTTGACAGTTTGGCAATTGTTATGATTACTTTGCTTAGCAACGAGCTCTTTGGATCAGTCTGGCGTCACAAGAAACAATCTGGCGCTCTTTCCTAGCCGGCTTTGCGTAACAACAAAAACAGAATACCGAAACCCTTATTGCTGCATATCGTCATATTTCTTAAGTTAAAGTGTAACATATGTGGTATCTTAAGATTCGCTTTCGAGTACTTTTAAATTAAATACATATTCGGTTTCAGCGCCCCAAAATACTTGGGGAAAAGGGGGTCTACACTCTGGGTTTCGAAAAAAAAAAAGTCGAAACCCAGAGTGTAGACCCCCTTCACTCTGGGTTTCGACTTTTTTTTGTGTGCCTGTTTAATTCACTTTATATATAATATACATAATATATTGTATTTATTGAACTTTTTTTTTTATTTTACTAGATTAATACCGATTTTTACAAAATGTCGGGAAGTAATCCAAAGAAGGAATCAGGGGCGTTTTATCGCAAGCAAAAAAGAATAAAACTAGAAGAAAAGGAGAAACTTAGGGGATCCTTGGATCGATATTTTAAAGCTTCTTGTGAACAAATGTCATCAACAAGCAATGAACTACAACCAAGTACATCCACTGCAAGATTCTCCAACTCAGATAGTTTGGATGGAGCAGATGGAGCGATGATGCCGGCATTTCTGATACCGTCTCTCCTGAAAACAAGGAAGAAACAGCATCGGATTTTGATTTCCATTTGACTGATCCGGATACGTGGCCGTCGCTTTTAAATAGTCGCGTTATTGATCTTTTGATTGAAAAAGAGCCTTTTCAACTGAAAGAATAAATAATTTTCCTCTTGATGATACACACAGAAAATTTACAATAAATTTTTTTAGTAAGATTTTGTCAAATGGGGAAAAAGTTCAACGAAACTAGTTAGTTTATTTCTCTGCTGCTTCTTGCTTTTGTTGCAAGATTTTTAGTACTAAGAATAGAGAAATTATATTAATAAACGGTGGATACTCAGATTAGCGGCATGCAGCTATATATTTTTCAGAGCATGATCGTAGTTCCTTTCACGTTGAGTGTATTAAAAATGGTATGATCTAAAATTCAGGCTTACGAAAACTTGTACAATAGACAAAGTTCAAACTTTCTATGAACTCAAGAAAAAAAGGTGGAGAGCTACTATAGAAAGAATGACAGCTGTTATTCTTTATTTGGCTAGACAGTGTCTAGCTTTTCGGGGAGAAAGTTCACAACTCTTTGTATCAAATAATGGAATCTTTTTGAAACTTACAGAAATGTTATCAAAATTTGACGCTATCATTGCTGAGTATATAAAAAATGTGCAAAAATCAAAAACCGATAAGACTTATATGCCCTCTTATTTGGGACACACAATTCAAAATGAAAATATTACATTGCTTTCCGAAGATAAAGTAAAACATTTAATTTCAAGTTTGAAAAAATCTAAGTATTACTCAATTATTTTAGATGATGATATCAGTCATGTTGAACAAATTAGTCTTATAGCAAGATTCGTTTATATTTCTGAAGAAAAAGCGGAAACTAGGGGGCATTTTTTAGGTTTCTATCCATGTGAAGATGGTACTGGCAAAGGATTGTGATTTCGTTTTAACAGAACTTTTCCCAAAATTTGATTTAAGCATTCAGGATTTACGTGATCAAGGATACGATAATGGATCCAACATGAAGGGAAAGCACTCTGGTTTACAAACGAGAATTTTAAACATAAATTCAAGGGCCATGTTTGTACCATGCTTGGCGCACACTTTAAACTTAACAGTAAATGACGCTGCTAAAATAAATAACGAAATTGTGTCTTTTTTTGATATAGTTCAACAACTGTATTTATTTTTTTCATCTTCAGTTGCTAGGTGGGCAATTTAAAAAAAACACGTACCAGTATTAACTCTTAAACCTTTAAGCGACACTCGTTGGGAGAGTAGAGTTAATGCTATTATATCCTCAATTTCAAATTACGAAAATATTTGCGACAGCCTTGCTAAAATTACATAAGACGAAACTAAGGATGTTAAAACGAAAAACATGCCTTAGTAACTTTTAGAAAAAATCACGGTTTTTAAATTTATCTGCTCAATGGTGATTTGGTATAATCTTCTGTATAAAGTTAATGTTCTAAGCAAAATGTGTCAAAACCCGAAAATCAATATAAATGAGTGTCTTACGGTTTCGAACAATTTAATTAACTGTATCAGTAAAATTAAAAGCGATGAAGATTTCGAACTATCTATTAAAGAGGCAAAGGTATTAGCGGAAAAAGTTAATGTTGCTCCCGAATTTCCTCTTGTTCGTTAGAAAAAAGTTCCAAGCCAATATTCTTACGAGTCAGAAGATGATCCTATCGCAAATGCTATGCAAAATTTTAAAATCAATTTTTACTTTAGTATATTAGACACAACAATGCAATCAATTAAAGAGTAGGTTTCTATTTTGGAAGAATGTAATAATCTGTTTAATTTTTATATAAGTTTGATGGGATGGAACAAACCGTGTTAAAAAAATCTTGCATAGATTTCGATAATTTTTTACAACGGTAATCTTCAGAAAGATGTTGACGGAGACGAACTGAAATATTATCTCTCAAAGAAATTATCCCCAGTTTTAGAAAACCACAAGACATTCCAGAATACATAATAAAAAACAATATTATTTTTTGTTTTTCCAATTTAGCTGTTGAACTCTATTTAACTGCGAATTATAAAAAATTATTTGAGATCCACCATGTCCCAAGAGAGGTTGACAAATCTTGCGATGATTGCAATAGAGCAAGACATTTGCCAAAATCATGATTTGAGTCAAATTATCGATAATTTAATTTTAATTAATCAAATTTATCATCAATCAACCATAACATATTTTTGTAATGTTGTTTCTTTCTTTTGTTATATAGTTTTATTTTGTTGATTTTTGTGCCATGTAATATTAAATGTACGTAAGAGTTAGTTAATCACGTTAATTTATAAAATTAATATTTTATAAATAAATAAATTTAAATTATTTGCTTGTATTAATCTAGTATCTACCTATATTTAGTACCTACAATAATTGTAGAATCAAATAGACGTCATGAAATAAAAATAGCAAGCAAATTTTGTAAACATCTTAAAATAGGGGGCAGAAAATTTGCTTTTTGCACGGGGCGGCAAAAGGGTTGGGAACGGCCCTATCGACAGGACGTAAGAAACATTACGATGAATACCTACATCTAGAAATTAGTAATATGATATTAAATACTAGCAATAACAACATTTTGCCTGGATTTCAGATCAAACAAGCAATTTTATGAAATGCTTTTTCTATAAATCCTTCATATTTTTTCCTATCGTGAAACCTAGGTATACCGTACGAGCGAGCGAACTATGATCACCCGATTTTATACGAACTCAGCGGATCTAAACATGTACTATGTTGAATGTCACTGTGGAATGTCATTTGCTTGCCAAAATTGCGCAAACGCAAACGCATTTGCGTTCTAAACGGCGTATTCGTTTACATACACGTGTAAAACACGACTTCGCTCTTGCATTTCTGAAAAATGCCGATTATGCAGGCTGATCATAGTACGCTCGTTCTTATGGTATACATTCATACACTGTGTAAACGATGTAAAAATCGACCAAGAAAGTAAGTTTATATAAGTAATCCAAGTGCAATCTATTCGCTAAGTAATTAATGATTCAATCAATGACCTAATCATCAGTAGTAGCAAGTACTATTGCTGTCAAAAATCTGGGACAACATATTTTAACGTTTTTTCAATCTTGTGACAATGACTTGTCGATTTACGATTGACACTGAATTTGACATATCGTCGCCGGACTACACGGGCAACAACGCGCTGCCGTAATTGGCAGCTTCAAGGCTGCCGCAGTTCGGCGGACCAGTGTTTCAAATGCAACCACGCACACGGACTGCGACGAACTACCGATCTAAGCAGCAGCTGTCAACTTGCTGCTCGACCCCGCCGTGCAGTTGACAGTTGTGCATCGCACCCAAACTGCTTTAAGCTGTCGGGAAAAAAACGCACATACGACTCCTGTCACTACCAATTGTATAACTTCTATAACCACACTTTTTACAATAAAAGTACACATATGTCGTTAATCGTATGCATGAATTTATCTTAGCAATTTATTTGTAATGAATAAGGTACATATGTAAAATAAAAATTAAAATGACAAAAAGATCGTCTTTCTCAGCGTATATACAAAAAGATGAAGTTTATTATTGTTGTGTAAGGTAAAGTTATAAGAAATTTTCGGTAAATTACACTTATATATTTATCCTCACAAAGCTATTAGTAACTGTTTTTTCTTATTCTATACGCTACAACTTTATTTAGTACGAAAGGATATTTTTAACATTTTTACGTAGGTATTTATGTGTGCATGTGTGTGTATTATTCTTGTTAATTTCTTAAATTACACATTTGGTAACATAAAATGGAATAGAGATTTTTCTGTAGCTGTATTATAAGTTTTCTAGGTGTGTACTTATATTGTGATGGCTACTAAAAATAAAACGTTATTATAGAGAAATATACAGGCAATTTACAAAAGAAAAAGCTAAGAATGGAATAATAATTATTTATTTCACACAGTAAAGAAACACTAAAAAACTTATGAATCAGTGTCTTCTTCATTCGACTGTTTCCTTATTATCATCTGATTTCTTCGTATTAACAAGAAATTGAAATGTCTCCATTACCTCATTAATTAGCTCTTCGTTATGAATGAGTCATTAACAATTTTGTCTACATAGTTGCAAATAAATGTCCCCAGCGATAGCAGCAAATTTTTATTTTGGTTGTCTTTCAATACAAACCAATTTGGAATTTACATGTCTTGGCGCCATATAAATAAATTGCAGGACATTTGACACTATCTTAAATGCTTGGCTATGAACATTTCGCACCTTTGCCTATTTTTGTAGTAGAAACTGATGGGGTTTTTCTGGGGTAGAAATGTATAGCCTTAATAATATAACTAGGTTCCACATACATACCAATAAAAGAAAAATGCGTTGAGATTTAGTTTTGAAAAATGATATGGGTACTCTTAATATAGACATCATAGACACCATTATTTTCTAATTGACAGCTGTCAGTGGCAAGCGAAAATGCTGCTCGCTCCGGCAGCAAAATACTGCTCGGTTTAGCAGCAAAATGGTGCCCGACTTAGTCGCTTGAAGTTGCCGTAACGTAAGCTTGAAGCTGCTCGTGTATGCCGGCCCTTAGTAAGAAAAGCGTCTAACTCCACTAAAAGGAAATTTACAGGGGACCAAAAAACGGTTTGGTTTTTATATGCTCACAATGTAAATTCTTGTTTCTCTTTTAGAGGCAATTGTAGAATAATTTGAATGATTTTTGGGAAAAAATAATTCTGAAAACTTTTTTTATTTATTATTAGATGGCAGTTAAATCTCATTAAAAAAAAAAAAATGGAATTACGTGCTTTTCTTACTAAGGCAACGATATTTTTTAATATTTTACAAAAGACATATTTCAAGTGGGCAATGTCATAATTGTATAGCTTGTCCCAGATTTTTATGAAAGTAATAGTGCATCGTTCAATAAACTTAAAATGTTATAGGAGATATTAAATTTGATATACATGATAAAATATGCACAGTTCTTCTTGCCTACTGTACAGAACCGATAATCGGAAAAAATGGGGAAATAGAGAAGATAACGCCAATAAGCAACATTTGGCGGAAACGGTTTGTTAGTTTTATGATAATTAGATTTCTCCCTTGAAAATATAACTTTTTATCTTATCAAATTTTCATATAAACCCTTATTTTGCGATCTATTTGAGGAACGATGCATAATAAATAGGTAAAAATGGCTGAAAATGATTTAGGTAAAATTTCATCTTCTGAGATTTAGACTTGCATGAATTAGAAATTAATTAATTGTGCTATAATTATTTTGGTGTTGAAAGATCATGTTTCAGAGCGTCCCAAAAAAAATCTTTTCAGCAAAGAGTAGTAAAGTGCAAAATGACAAAATTCGCAAGCATGTAAAATTCTGTGAAGGTAGGCTTATTTTTATTCGTGTAATAGATATTTAAATAATTATAAGGTATAAAAATTCAAAATTACAAAATACCAATTAACGCCGTTGAAAGATAGATTAAATTTATATTTTACTAATTGTAGCATATCACCATCCAATATATTCATCCTTTTAACACGTCATCTGCTTTTATCTGCGCGTTTTTGAATATTTACCCTAAATATAGTAAATGCTACTTTTAGTTTGTTGTTCACAGTTGTATTTTGAGAAATTAAGATCAATTGCTAGGAAATTCTTATTTTTTCAAGCATCTGTTGCTCTTTCAGTTATCTTAAAACTTTACGCACAGGCGTAATTTATCATTCCGAATGACATTTCTTCATTTTTCCAAGACATACACATCTACTTGATTTTTTAAATCAAAATTATAGCACAAATTAGTTTCTATTCAAATCCCAGAAGAAGGAATTTCAACTCAATAATTTTTTTTATACAAGTTTGTATCTTTTCCTTTTGCAGATCATATTAATATCCCACCTTTCTTTTTTCTTTTTAATTCTAACTACTAAATCTGTTTTATTGCATTTCTTGACAAAATTATTTAGTGTGTTTGCAATATCAGTACCAAGCTTATTTTCAGTAAAAATTTTTGTAATTACCGGTAATTGACATTTATAGAACAAAGAAAAAACATGGTTACAAGTATGTGGGAGAAAGTTTCCCTTGCTAATTACAGTACGGTGTACGCACAAATACATGTGCAAAAATTGCAAAAGTTCACTCAATTTATGAACGGCTAGGATAACACTAATAGTCTCCTGGGAAATACAATATTATAATTAAAAAAACTAATCGAGAGGTCTATATCTTTTTTTATGTTGGTTACAACTACATCTGACAGTTAAATCTAAGCAAATAACACTAAAGTATCGACACATTCCGCACCATGGATCCTTATTGTCAATCGCATGACCATTCAGTCATACGGTCATCCTCGAAAGTTAGGTTGTGTTAGGTGTGTGTATGTAAGAGCATTGTGGCCAAGAGTAAGAAACTCTAACGCTTTTATTCTTCTAGTAGCGTTTTTGCCGATAGTGATTCAATCAATACCAGGAACTAATTTATATTAGCATTATCTTGGTTATTGTTTCTAGGCATTTTTTCTATCCATACTTCTACATTAAGTTAACTTTTGTTTAAACGTTAATCTGGTTGGATATTTTTCGACGCTTTTATCGCAGCTAGCGTCGTCGCTCTTATTACAGCTCTTATCGACTATCACAACTTCACTATAAACACACCCTAAGAGCGACGATACTAGCAGCGATAAAAGCGGTAGTTTTTATAAACAACTGATTTGCTCATTAATAGATAGAAACGAAGGCAAAATGTGAAAATAAAACACTGAAAAATATAATAAAACGAAGGGACAGCTTATGAATAGCTGAAACTGACAGGTGACGTAAATATTTGCCACGCTTAACGCCTATCTCGAAAATATCGCGCGGAAAAGAAGGATGATAAACCTTTCAGAAAAAAAAATGAAGATGGTGGGTACTTTTATATATTCGCAACGGTGGCGATTATGGGGTACGGTTCCCTTTGCCCTAGCCCAGCCGAAGATGGCGTGGGGGTTGATAAGCGCCACCCTATTTAAGTAATATGAAGGGACCACCCTGTAGTTTAACGACGCCAAAATAGGGAAATTCGTCGCAGGATAACGAATAATGAAAGTTAGGTTAATTTGAGTATGAAAATAACAGACTACTTGAACGACCACGCAAATATTGTTACAAATATAATTTGACATTAATTTTCTGTCACGCTGTATGTTGGGAATGCTATTACTAAACAATAAGTACAAGAAAAATACACAGCAACGTTTAACAAAATTAAATATATTGAAAAAATAAAAAAAAATACGTAAACATGTGACATGTACCTACGTGTAAGCAGGTGTGAAATATATTTAAACAAATAACTACACAAGTCGTAGTGACTGTAGTTGCGAAACAAAAATGAATAGACAAGTACGTATCACCAAAATACGAAAATAATGACCAGTAAATAAGCAAAACAAAGAGATGGTGTAATAGCGTCTTTTCCAGATATACGTGGGAATAAACGGTTAGGCAAAATTGAACGATATATAAAATTGAACCTTATTTACTAAGGATTCGTTCTGTAGCGATATGACCAAATAAATTAACAAAAGTGTATAAGCTATCGCAAAAACAGATAAACAAAATTTAGAAGCGCTACAGGTGGTTCATATTCGTGCACGAAAATATTACAGTCTAGAAATACCTTGTAATATACAGCTCTCAAACATAACCACGAACTTCAGGGCGAACTTTGGTTGTTCACACGAGTTCTTAGTGCTAGGATAAGGGCCCCGAAAGGAGACAAAAAGGTTAGAAAATGGAATTCGAACGAGAAAACTTACGTGAAGGCGGTATGCCGTCAGTATTTAGCTCGGTACTAAGAATTCCCCATCGGGTGAATGTTACGACAGGAAACGATACGATATTTGATTAGGTAGGTAGCCTTAGATCCCAGAAACGATATTCCCACAAAGTGGCAACAAAATAAATGCTACGGCGTACCTCCGAGTTCTAGATACGTCCTTCTAATCACCCACTTCAACCAAGACTCCCCCAAAAATTAACGCTAATATCGCCTGATTGCAACAGGTGGAAGTGGGGGTATGAAAATGATTGGATACTTTACCTAGGGATGTTTAAAACTAAGAATTCTTAATAAATGTAAATAAATCTAAATTTAGCTTTATAACAATAGCAAAATGTACTTCTATAGTAGGGTCTGGAATAATAAACATAAACATTAGTGTTAATCGATATATTTCAATAATCGAATGTGACGAAATAATCGTTTAAAATAATCAAATGATCATTCGAAATTTACTAACGATTTCGATTATTTTCCACGACTATTTGACAGAATCCGAGTGACGAGTGAATTATTTCGAAACTCGAAACCTCGAAGTTTCGAATACACATCTCGAATCGTAATCCGTTTGTGTGCTCCTGCGCAGTCGAAACGAATAATGAATGATTTCTGAACCATAATCGAACGATCGATTATTCGGGTATAATCGATATATCTCGATTATATCATATATATAATCGACCAACACTAATAAACATTCGTTAGCGTCATCTATCATAAAAAACATTAGATAGGACGATATTTAAAGGGTTATCTTGTACAACTAGGCCCACCGTAACATATTACTAATCAGTAGAGCAACGCAACTGCGCTGAAAGCCAGTGGCGGACGCATAAAAGTTTACACAAAATAAATTAAATGTGATACGTGCTCAAACACTTACCGTTTTAAGAGTCCTCCGTGAAATCGCAAAGTGAATAATGTCTATTTAATATTTGTGACATTAGATATGCTTCGTTCTACATCTAGTGACGTTATATTTGCGTAAGTAAAATAATCTTTCAAATAACTTAACGGTTCTGTTGACGCACCTTCACAAATTTGTCTTAATGTGCCAAAATCAGAGTCTTTATCTAAAACACTTTCAAACCTTTCTAAAACATAAACATTTCTTGCGTCCTCTATCGCGCATAGCTGTGCGTGAACATGTTGCACTATTTGCAAAGATTCCACTAACGACACCGAAGAATTTTGTAGTTTTTCTATCGCATCCGCTAGTTCCACGTAATTGTTCTGAATAATTTCCAAATCTGTTTTAACTTGACTATCCTGAAATTTCAAGCGGCTTACCTTGACAGCCGCAGCTTCCTTTGGGTCGAATTCTAAAATCACGTTCTTTATATTCTCAAAATATTTAAGATAATAAAATGCAGCCCCTAACCATGTTCCCCAATGAGTAAGAATAGGTTGTGGTGGTTCAGGAATACCGGGGCATAGTCTATGAAATTCCCGAATACGTTTTGGGGATTTTACAAACACAGCTTTTGTATGTGCTATTAGAGGGTCTACCTCGGGATAACATTTTCTGATACTATCTGCTACGAGACTGAGAGTATGAATTTTACATGTAATATGCAACAAGTTAGCACAATGTTTTTTAAGAGATCGACCTACAGCAAGCATGTTTGCGGCATCATCACTCATAAACATCAAGAGTTGATTTGTTGAAAGTTCAAACTTTCACAACAAAAATGTATTTAACACCAACATTGAAATTACTTCAGCAGTGCATTGTTGTATTCGTCTGGAAGCTAGTAAAATTGAGGGTGACGGTCGATGTGGTTCCATTGTGCGTACCATTACATTAACCACAGAATGTTTTTTACGATCTGTTGTTTCGTCCACACATAACCACAGTTTTTTATCTTGCAATTCCGATTTAATTCTTTTCTCGACATGCTCACGAGCAGACGGCACAACTCTCTGTAATGTTCTCGCACTTGGTAACTTAAAGTCCGAATATTCATTCGAAAACGAGACGTATGCTTTCTTCCTTAGTAAATGAAATGGTAAATTACATGCAATAAACACATAAATTAAATTTAAATTTGCCATAATATCGTGTAGAATTTTTTTTTGAAACATGCCCTGCACTATTTACGTGCCGTAGACAATCACTTTTCGACCAACACATTAAATCTATTTTACACACTACACATTGAATTTTAGCGCCATCACACTTTAAACCAGGCATTTCTGCAATAAAATCCTCTTATTGTGTCCAACTTTGGTCGTTTTCGCGACGTAGGAAACATTTTCAAAACAAACGTAGAACTACGATATAGTATACGACAGCGTAGATGCATACACAGATCGGCTTTCGAGTCGCAGTTATACTGACGCTTATACCGAATTGTCCCAGCCGTGTTTATTTTGTGTAAACTTTTATGCGTCAGCCACTGGCTTTCAGCGCAGTTTGCGTTGCTCTACTAATCAGTTAATCAGTGATCTCCCTAGGAAAAATCCCGCCGAAGGGCCTAGCAACAGCGCTGGTTCCAAACAAGGATAGTTTTATACAAATTGTTATAAACTAGCAAAAGAAAGTTATACTCCATAAGACCCAATACTTCGAGGCCAGGGTGAAACGCTCTGTAACCACCGTGTGCTACAAATATTTATTATTGCAGAATTTAATGGGTACTTCGAAAAGTAAAAACAAATGCACTTTTTCTTATAAAATAATTACTAGGATTTCTTAAGTTAAGAGCTTTAGAATTTTACCTATGAAAATGATGACGCGATGTAGATAATTTTTTTTGTTTTCACTCTTGGACGCTATTCAATTATTTAGTTTAGTAAATTTAAAATTTGATACACTCTTAATAGTTTGGAACGTCAAACGCATTTTAACCAAAAAACGAACTTTTTTGTTGGTAGGGTAGGTATGTTCACTGTTCACAGATAAAACCATCGCACAGTATACATCGCTAATCGATATACCTTTTGTAATAATTAAATACATTATCTTAAATTAAAAACTCTCGAACCTGGATGCGGGAATCGGACCCGCTATTCGATTTTCGGATACGGATCCGTTAATCGATTTTCGAGTCCGAATCCCTTATCTGATTTTCGGATCCGGATCTGTTATCCGACTTTCAGTTCCGGATACGTTATCCGATCCTTTGGGTCCGGATTCATTGTCAAACACTTTGCTTCCTATTCATTATCTGGTACTTCGGATCTGTATCTCCTATTTTGGAATATATACCGTAGTGCTCATGTCTATACGTAAATTATGAAAAGAAAGAATATAAGCGCGGCTCATGATTGACTGATTGATTGATTTCCTACCAAAGCAGGGCTGGTCTTTACATCCCTAACACCGAGGCTTAGTAGCCTTTTGTATTATTCCTGCTTCGGTTTTGTTTTACTTGAACAGGTTAGTTCCCGCAATCAGGTTTAAGAGCCTATGTAGTAAATCTTTCTCCATTGGTAGTTCAATTGCGCTTCGCATAGCGAATCTGCGTTGAGCTAGCGCTGCACATTCAAAAATAATATGAGGGGCTGTTTCCTCCTCCTCATTGCAAAGTCTGTTAATAGACATGTTGCTGCCCTGATCTGTATCTTGCTTAATTCAAGCAGGTCAGCAGTCAGATGTTGCGACGGTCTTCCCATCATCCGTTTGCTGTGCTTTTGTCCGGCTGCATGTTTCCCATTTAATTGGTGTTGTGTTATGATCCACTCATTAATTGCACCACGCACTGCACTCTTGGTAATACCTAGACCCGGTTCAAGACCTATATAATTCATTTTTGAGCCTTCCCTCGCTAGCTGGTCTGCAATTTCATTGCCCGCTACGTCCCTATACCCTGGCACCAACATCAGTGGGACCTTGTTGTGTTTAGACAGAACCATTAGGGTTTGCAGACACTCCCATACTAGTTTGGAGGCTATATGATAAGATACTAGTGCCTTTAAAGCTGTCTGACTGTAAGAGAGAATGCAAATCGTCTCACCCTACGGTCGCCGACGCAGACTCTCCCACGCGCAGGTTTGTATAGCATATATTTCTGTTTGAAATACCGTGGTGTATCGCCGAAGTGATGCACATACTTTGTATCCCTGGTTTTCCTCATATACACCAACGCCAGAAGTAGTGCCCGTTTTGGACCCATCTGTGTACCAGACTAGGGTTTTCGGTTTTCTCCCCTCTCCATCTCTCCATTGTTCCCAATTCAAGAAAACTTTGAAAGGTTTGTCATAAGAGATCCTGGAGATTGTTGTATCGCTACACATATCAAAGATAGGGTTTGTTACTTCTGTTTCTATTCTGGTGTGCCCAGACTCACTGTGGGGTCTCCAGCTACTAGTATTTTTCAGTCTGTATGCTCCCATTCTGGCTTGTCCCTTGATATAGATCTCAAGAGGAGGTAGGTTTGGCATGGTTACCATAGCAGCTGTTGGAGTGCTTTTAATAGCTCCGCGTCACTCATACTCCCACCCATATTCTCCGTTTCATATACAGTAGAATCTCCCTTGGGCGGACAGCGACGGTGACATTTTTGTCCAGTCAAGGGAAGTGTCCATTGATGAGAAATAAAACAAAACTCAGTTTGCACGTATGGATATATGTATATTCAAAACAAAATCCAAAAATAAAGCCTAATATATATACTACAATAATTAACATCGATTATTAAAAAAGTCCGTAATTGTTGTTTGTCTTTTTTCTACAACTGTCGACATCGTTTGCAAATGTGTCAGAAGATCTACAAGGAGATTCAGCGATTTTCCATCATTTTTCTTCGTGGCAAGAACTTTTAAATCTTCAATTAATGGTAAAGCCTCTTTGTACGTTACAATATTTCTCCCGTTTTGATTTTTTGTGCCTCCTTCATCATCACCGTAGTCGCTTAATTCACTCACACCATTATCATTACCATGATCTTCTAGTAGCTCAATTACAAGATTCTCTATACACACGTTTTTGTCGAGTAGAATGAAATCTTCAGGTCTTGCATCAGATTTATATTGTTGTAGTAGTTTTAACATTTCTATAAGTTGTGTCGGTGACAAATCATCTTCTTCATCATATCTATCATTAGTATCAACTGGAGCATCTATTACAAAGCCGGATTTTCGGAAGCAATTTTTTATCCTTTCAGATGTTACTCGATTCCAAGCGGTATTTAAGAGATAAATTGCGTCTAAAACGTCGATACTTTTTGTTAGTACATTTGCAGATTCGGTGTTATCGATGCGGCTAATAATGTGTGTTAGGATTAGTGATCTGTAGAAAAATTTCAATTTTTTTATTATGCCTTGATCCAAAGGCTGACAGACAGATGTACTGTTCGGAGGTGGGTAAAACATTTTTATATTTTCCAGCTGAATATTTTTTGGATATAACGCAGCATCTAAAAAGAGTAGGACTTTTTCTTAATTTGCATTCTTCTGTCAAATGCTCGAAGCCAATCTCTCATAATTTCTTCCGTCATCCATGCCTTCCTATTGTGTCTCCAGTCTACTGGTAGTTGATTTTAAATTACGAAATGCACGTGGTCGTTTTGTTTTGTGAGTGATACGATCTTTAGATCATTTTCCTCCAGTACATCTTTCACCTTTAAGACTCATAGATTTTTCGGGCAGTGCTCTAAAAAATAAGCCGCTGACTGCATTATAGATGCAGTCAGCATTGTAATTCTGCATAATCGAAGGCAACTTATCCAGGACATTTTTCACGTCTGCTGGGTTTACATCGGCAGCCTCTCCAGATATACTTCTGTTTGAAATTCCATGACGCTTTCTAAATTTTGCTAGCCAGCCGCACGACGCTTTAAAGCTACCCATTCCCAAACTTTCTATGGCTATTTTAGCTTTTTCTCTGATCATTGTTCCAGAAATAGGCACATTTTTATTACGTGCTGCAGAAAACCACCTGAATGTGATGTCATCGACATGGCTACCATTTGATGATACAAAACGTCTTTTTAATCCAGTTGAAACAGAATTGAAATTAAAATCTCCCAATAAATCTTCCTTCTTTCGCAGAATATCCGACACTTGGGATTTACCTATGCCAAAATGTTTCGCAATGCGTGAATGGAAGATAATTCTTTTCCTGAGCAATTTAGAGAAAAAGATTTCAAATAAAAAATATTCGCGGACAAGTGCTGCATAACATGAAAATAAATTCAATTATACAGGATGTTCAGATTTCGCTGTGCACGACACAAGTTTGGTTTTTTAAATGGAACATCCAGTGTATTGCTACGTTTCTGGATGCACCTCTTCAATTCATGTCAACTTTCTTCAATATTCCCCATACCCATCTACCTTAGTTTTTGAGATAATTGTCAATTTGAGATTTCTGCGAAATGACGCGAAACGACCAATATCTTAAGCGCCTTACCCGCTAAAGGCATGATTCAAATTTTATTCGATTGAGTATTTCTTTGAGTTCTTGATAGTACATATTTAGGTTTTGATAAAGATTTTTTTATATCAACCAGATTCTATAAGATGACCATCGATATCGTTACCAAGCTTGGTTCATGTTATATCAATTTTTTTTTGGAACACCCCGTATAGTTTTTCAAAATCTAAGAAGTGCTTCCAGAATCTATTTTATAAACATTTCGCTATAGCTAAAATGTGTTTTTCTTTAGTAAATCAAATATGAAGCTAAGCAGATAAATTTTTCACTCAAAAACATTGAGTGCTGTGACGAAATACTATAAACTTTTGTTTCGCTAAAGATATTTATTAAAGCAAATGTGTAAACGTTATCTTTCTTGGTACAAATCTATCGTCTACTCAAAGTAATGAACATTTTCCTGCATACATTATCTAATAAGTTAACCAGTACGTATAAATAATAAATGGCGAAAATAAGTACACAAATGTTGATTAGAGTTCAATATAAAACGAAAAGGGTTATTTAAAGCATCCCGCACCAAGTTTTTTCAGCAGTAAAAAATATAGAAAGGACGTACTAGAAGTTGTTTAAACATTTTCGTAATTTAACTAAATAAAAATGTTTATGAAAAAAACTGTCTATGAACACCCTACGTACTTGAGTATAATTTTATCTTGTGCAGCACACGTATTTTCGAATATTTTTTATTACAAAATAATTTACTGAAATTCCTCAGGGAAGGCATTATCTTCCACCCGTGCGCTAGGTGGACACGGACTACAAAACAAATAAATTTTAAAACAAATCTTTGGTAAGTAGGACATTAAGTTAATAAATATTATATAAAGCACTCTTGGCTAAACCGGACTGAATTGAAGATTCAGATTTTAGGAAGGCAAGTTGAGTGAAAATTTATCTATGAAATTTTGTAAAATAATAGCTTTCAGCCAGTATTAAATTAGTTTTGATATTTTTATCAAAGACGCATCGCAAGAATATATGTATCTATACCTAGTAGCAATTAAAAATGAAAAGTTTAATGATATGCGTATACAACGTACCTAAGCGCAACGTAAATTAAGTAAGAAAAAAAATGTTTGAAAGCGCACAAATAACAGTTTTTTTTAAGTGTACAACTGTTGTTTGTAATCTCTAACATTTACAGAACAGTTAGAACGGTAAAAGCGTTTTATTCAAACATTCTTATTAGTATATGAGGTTTTAACAGTATAGAAAAGCAAAATAAGAGTAAGAGTTTTACTTAACGCTATGCTTTCGATAATCATAATTTCTTTGGAAAACATTTTTAACCTTCCTGCTTCTTTTAAACTTATATTTATAACTGACAAATATTAGTACCAGACATGCGATTTTACAGTTTGGTATATTTTTCAGTTCTCTTTTAATATAGTGCTTACTAAAGCATGTAACTTTGTTTTGTGTAAATCTTACTAATTTTCATATCGCTTTTACTTTTAAAACGCCCTATTAAAGGAGATTTAACACAGAGGTCACCGGTGACCGGCAAAGACTATCAAGAATTAAATGTAAAAATTACAGGAGAATATGAAAAATACATTAAACCACATATACTCACGTATTTGTTGGCGATGACCGCATATAGTCAAATACAGAATTAAAAAATACTACTCAATATAAATACGTAAGTATGTACATATAGCCTTGGCCAATAAACTGTAGATTTTCGCAAATGTATTAAAAGTTTTGGTGGTTTTAATATTGGCGAAAAAATAATGAAACGTTATTCTGCGAGTTACTGAGAAACGAAACAAACTCGAGATAAAAACAATTCTAATACAAAAGTTGAAGGATTCTCATCGTGCTTCAGTTCAGTTGTCCATAAATAAATGTAAGGCTACTGGATCTTGCAAAAACAAGCCAGGGAACGGACCGTCTATTAGAGAGACTTCCTATACAGGTTAGGAAGAAAACTTCTTTGCTGCTGTCTGCAGAAATTAGTGCAGGTGGTCAAAAAATTTCGGATAGAACAGTTAGAAGACGCTTAAATAATGCAGATTGGTTGTAAGGCAAGAAAAAAGTCGTTTAGAATAGGCGAAAAGACACCAATATTGGACAATTGAAATCTGGAAAATAGTATTGTGGTCCGACGAAACGAATGTAGGGATACTTATTAAAAAGATATTCCTTTCAACCGAATGCTATTAACATGATAATACTAATTTTAAAGGAGAAACACTACTTTTGATTAACAGGGTGCATCCATTGTTCCTTTTCAGCTTTTTGGTACTGCTGGAAGAATCTTTGTGCGTTGTAGATTTAACGAGGAATTTCATAAGGATTGCGTTGCTTCTACTCTTAACCATGGTGGCAGCATTATGATATAGGGACGCATGCCATCACAGGACGTTGAAGAAATGTTTACATCTCACGGTAAAAAAGAAAGTGTGGAAGAACCGGAAGCTATAAATGCTGATGCCAAAAACTTATTTTGACAATGCACAATCGCAGTAAAGCTGTTATTAAAGCGCATGGTGGTGCCACAAAATATTAAAATATATTAATAAATTCTTGTTTAAAGTTAGTACTTTTACACATACCAATAATACATAAGGGCACCTAAGACATATGGCCAAGGCTATATATTTCAATAAAGTTTTATAAGTTTTGCAAAGTTTAAAGTGCTCCGTTTTATTGGTCAGGGCTGTATACGTGTCGTTCTTACCAACCTACAATACTCTGAATTTGGCCGGTAAAAAAAGTAGATACTATATCCAAATATTTACTCGCAAGATAAACAGTTTAAACATTTTAAAATTCGGTTATTAAAATAGGTTATCAACATGTTGGTTATGAAGTAGAAACAATAGCCGTGATGTTCGTCAATACCTGTTAATTTTTCATGCTTGAGTTGTACTTACAGACGTATATGCCACACAAAATAACATTTATCAAAATTCTCAAAACTCTTCCCCCAATATTGTTTAACTTGAAATATGCATCCTAATGTGTAAAATGAATAATTATGGGCAATACACTATGCAGCAGAATCTGGATACGGGTACCTCCATTTGAATTAAATTAGTGCCAATTTACTTAAAAAATCAATACTCTACATATTTGTTTGCTACAGATAATATTCTTCAACGTAATTAGAAGTTACATGTTGAGTATATGCGTCTTTTAAACATTTATAGACACTAAACTTACAGAACTTTATCCTAAATTGAATGAAATAATCCTTAGAAGTAAACATAATAACAATAATATGCTTAAAATATACATTTCATTTTTAGGAACTTACCTTGTCCTTTAAAATAATTCCTGTAGTATAAAGCTCCCTGATCAATACTTTCTATAGGTCGCGGTAATCTTTGGTAGGGGCACGTGGAGTGTCTCCAATGAGTCTCTCCAGGTTTATATTCTAATACAGCAACACCGTAAGCCAACGAAGGTCTATGTAGAGGTCTTCGGACACCATTTTGCTGAGGTATACCTCCTTGCACCCGCGTTAAACTAACCATTCTTTCTTCTTCACCACCGATTTCATTTCTAAAAAACGGACAACTCTGCACTAAATCATTACTTTGTCCATCGCCAACGTCCTCTTCACCGTTTTCGCCATCGGGTGTCGACGATCGGGCAATCATTGAGGCGGCTGATGCACCTGTGGTCGTATTCCTCCTTTTTGATAAAAGATTCTTACGTATTCTCACAGAATAAGTCAAATTGGTAGTTAAAGATTGACAATCGTGATGAGCAAAAGCTCTTCTCTTGGCTATTTCCTCAGATTCCGGAGAGGGAACCAGACCGATACAATTCAAATTAAACGCACTCTCATCCATTTTTGGATGCTTTACAAAATTACCACCACTAACACTTCCAGAACCTCCCAAAAATCGCGGAAGTTTAACGCGTAACTTTGGACTTTGGGGAGTTGCGTGAAGATCTTCCAAATAGTCACAACAAGAACCAGAATCAACTTTTCCTTTGAGATACTCAGATGGTCCGGGTGATCTCTGATCGGTTCCAACACCTCCTAAGACTGTTGGCCGATAATCCTTAAGCATATCGAAAAAGGCCTCGTTTGTACCCGAGACAGGTTGAGGCCTATCTCCAATGACGTTGATGGATCCGTGACTTCCGTATTCCCTTTTCAAGTTAGTAGATGACTGAATATCTGATGATTGCTTCGTATGATGATCCAAAAGCTCCAAACTGGAATTGCTACGGGAGAGAACCTCGGGAGAAAGGTTATTGTAGCGTCTGGGAGCAGTATTGTGAGGATTGTGATGATCGTTGTACGATGAACGTATGGTAGTCAAACCAGCGTTGATGCGAGCTTTTTGAACGTGATTATTGTAAAATTCGACGGCTTGGGCCGTGCGCTCCCTGGTTCTACCGCCAGATGGAGGCACTTTGGGAGGCACTGGCCCGCAGTCTTGCAGGCCGATCATCCCATCACGCTATAAAAAAAGAAAATATCTATTAGTAATTGTTTGCGTTTGATAAGTAAAATGTCAATTATAAGATACTACAAATATCTACTTTATAGAAAGATATACGTAGATGTGATTTCTAATACGTTATATACTAAGAGAAATTAGAATACCAAACTAATGTTTCTGCTTGTCTACCTTCAGTAATGCCTTAGCTCGTTCGAGGAGAATGAAAATTAATCGCAAAAGCTTACCAATTGATTTTATTGACGAAAAATTTTTATAATCATTATGACATTTAAAATAATCTTTGCTTTTCTTTATTATGTATATTTTTTAAATATACTAAATATACGAATGTTTGTAATGCAGTACGCTTGCGAATATTGCAAAATAACAATTTTGATGCAATTTTACAAAGTATAATATTCTTAATTTCAACAGAATATATTCGTCTTCATGCTTCTATTTTTGGCAGCCTTTAGCATAACTTTGTTTATAAAAGTAACTGTTAGTAAAATGGATTAATTGAGCTTAAACCGAATTTTAAACATACAATATCGCAGTCGCTTTGCATTAGCAAAAACCTATTTGCACTAATCTAATAAGTGTGTACTTAAAAATAAAATAAACAAACTCTCTCTCCTTAGGAGCTTTTATTTTAAAAAGCAGCGATGTTTTATGTTTCTACATAGATATTTCATTTTGCTCATCCATCTTAGCATTAATTATTGAAAAGAAGAGTATATTCTTTAAACATGCATTAAGTCCCGTAGTAAAACACTCTATCATATTACTAATTAGAGTTTTCTAAATCTGGACATAGAAGTGATTTATTTGCAACTCCAGAGATGAATAAAATTAGTGAACATTATGGGGAATCACGTGAGTTACTATTGATTTTTTTAGTACAATGATCACAAATTTTGTTATAGTTCTATAAATAAGCATGATAGTTCCCAATATCATAAATGCAGAAATTTCTTCAGTGCAACTCACAGAACTAAAGAATGTTACCTAAATTCAAGGAATATTTCAAAATAGGGTAGTGATTGGGAAAATATATAACTGAATACAAATTACGAAGAAAAGATAAATACAATATGGAGTGGTTATTGCATTCTTAATTTGACCTTTTCGAGAGAGAAGAGATGCCAAATCTTTTAAGGCTTAAGACTTCGAAAATCTCTACATTTCTAATTGATCAAGTTCGGCGATTTTAACTCCACAAAACCTTCTTAAAGAATGAGCTGCATTATCATACGAATTTTATTCTGGGTACAGTAATCCCTCGATATCCACGGTCTCGGTATCTACGGTTTCGCGTATCAGCGATAAATTTATTATATACCAATTCGTTATACGCGACTAGAAAACTTGCGTATCCGCGGTTTATCCATCCAAAACTCAAGCGATTTGCGTCAAGATTTAAAATACATTTCTAATTGCTAGTTATGTATAGTCAGTGATGCAGTCAGTAGTGGTACGGTAAATTCCCGGCATTCCCTGGTTAAAGTGCGTTTACTTTACTCATAGAATTATATAAGATATTTCGCAAAGGAAGAAAAGCACGCACTAGGTTTCAAAGTCTCAAAAGAAAGACTTACATTGTTGATGTGCGCTATTGCTTCTGGAGATTTTCTCTTAAAACCAATGCTTCAGCACAGCTCTGAAATTCACGTGCTTTAAGAAGTAAAGACAGAGTTTTTTCCTGTATATTGGTGTGCAAACAGGAAGGCGTGGATATCCCATGGATTGGTTTAGAAATTGTTTCGTCCTTGATGTAGAACGCTACTTGAAAATGAAAAGTTGGATTTCAAAGCTTTGCTGATTGTTGATAACACTCCAGGTCGTCTAGCAATTGAATTGATGCGTGCTCATGAAAACATTAAAGTGATATTTTTACCGCCTAATACAACATCGCTCATTCAACCTCTCGATCATGGCGTGATGAAAACATTCAAAATGCGTCGTACTCTTGACCATATTGTCCATACGATCGATAATAAGTCCGATATAAATGTGAAAAATGCATGAAAAATCATTTCTATTACAGATGCCCGGACATTTATAAAGGCATCTCTGAAAGATATGAAGCAACTCACGCTTGACTTTGTATGGAAAAAATTATGGAAAGAGGCTGTTGTTTCCGATAATCCAAGTTCGATTGAAAAAGTTGTGAATTCTGTACTTCACTCTGCTCAACAGATCCCAGAAGAAGGGTTTGAAGATATGACCAGAAAAGATATTGAAGATCTGGTTGAATTGCGGTCTGAAGAAATAGGAGTTGAAGATCTGGATCGAATTATTGAAGAAGCAGAAAATGATATACACGGGTCAGAAAAGCAAATAGTATCTTCCTTTGCCAATTTGAACAGCATCATATGTTCCGCAAATGAATTGATCGATAAGGTTGTGGAAACAGATCCGGAACAAAGTTTGCACTTCAAGAATGGGTTGTAATCATTTCTTATGCCTTATAAGGAGATGCATAAAGAATTGCAAACTAAGTATCGTCAACCAACACTATACACCTTCTTTTCGAAACCATCCACAAGCACAAGTCGATCCAATCCAACACCAGAGTTTACAACATTCCAGGAGAATAACAGCAGTTTTTCTGAATCGTAAAATTATTTTCATTTTATTTTTGGTTACTAACGTGTAGTATACAGCCTTGGACAAAATTATTAGGCACCCTCGCACCAGTAAATAAATGAAACGGATGGTATAAATGTAATATTTTATTTAAGAAAAAGTAAAATTCAATATCATGTTGATCCTCCTTGGGAGTTTATTACAGCAGTTATCCTTTTCGGTAAACTAGCAACAAGTTTCTCGCAAGTAGAAGCTGATATTTTATTCCATTCCTCTGTTACCGCTCTTTCTAACTTTTGTTTGGATGTACATTTTCGAGTACGTACCTTCTGCTTTAAAATTACCCACAAATGTTCTTACACCCTCACATTACTGTCGTAACTAACAGTGCGAAACACAATAAATTCTATTAACTTCAAACATGTGATATAACTCGGTAATTCGCAGAGGAATATTTATTATTATTTCCCCGAATGATTAAATAACTGCATAGATGGCATCTTCTAATATAACGAAATATAAGGGGTGCTTAATAATTTTGTCCAAGTCTGTATGTATATTTTTATTAGTTATTTAGTGTGTTATTTTTGATAGTTTTGTGTGGCTAAATTTTATTGACTGAGTTGCGATACCGGGCACGCAATCGTCTTTTCCATAAGTTTCTAGTATCGTTATCCACGGTTTCCGTATACATGCCGTTTCCTTGACAAAAAAGGAGGGATTACTGTATATATGTATTGACATAATGTCCCTTCCTGTAATTGTATGTTGTTCTAAATAAATAATTATTATTATTGTTGTTAACATTCATCATTCCTGCAAATATGTTAATTTAATACTCGAGAATAAAGAACAAGAAAATAAATTTAAACTTTTTAATCGCCCAATGGTTTTGCCATAACATATTTTTCATTCATAAAGAGACTGCATTACACATTTTACATAAGCTGGCTGCGTACTACAAAAAATACGTTTTCATTTTTAACAAACTACTATGAACATTAGTAGACAGTTATTTCTATAATTATTTGTGAATGTCTAGAACACCGTCACTCGTTTTTTACATCACTTACACACGATGCCAACAAAAAAATTGGAATTTTGCCCAAGCGTTTAGCATCGTCATCGGTTTCATGTTTAATATTACTTTCCGTACATTGTTAAAAGACTAACGTTAAAAGGCGGTTTACAACGTTCAAAATGTTTAGAAATTAGTAAACATTTTCCAAGATTAAAGAATATTAAAATGCTACATTCCTACACGCAAGAAGTTGTACAATAAACCAGTCAATATACCAATAAATTTGAAGAAATATCCAGCTATACTACCATGCTCATGAAGCTACTAATACGTAAGAATATTAGTTAAATCGTACTTTTTAATGATTACTACTGCGTAGGTTATTATTGTTATTCTATATAGTTGGACAGATAGAACGGTATAATCAAATTTTACTTAATAATATGTAATTGGTGAACACACTTCGTTTCTTTTTTGTTACGTTTTTATGGTGTGCAGTCCAGCTGAGCTATATGCTAAATGCCTATCGCAACAGAAGTAGCCTTTGATGTTCATTTTTATTCAACTACGTGAGAAGTTTCAACAACACATAAGATTCCTGAATGGAAGGGGCAAGTGGATGAAGGAGTTATATTACAAAGAACTGTTTCTGAATAAATTAGGTTTTAATATAGCTAGTTGCTATCGTTTATTAAATGATTATTTTCAAATGCAGTTTGTTTGATTAGTAAGAAGGGGTTATGGATTAATAATATATAGTCAAACATTTGAGTTGAACATGAAACATTAATTGCAACAAAAAGTTGATTTTTTGAAAGATGTGACTTAACCCCTTCATACACTTGCCCCTTCAATTATTGTCGGCAATGTCATTGACCAGAGTAATCCTACTATTACATTTCGTCTTAGGATTTAACGAGGCTTCCAAAAATGCAATAATACTTAGCATGTTCCATTTAAAAAATACAACTTATGAGACATTTTGTAGGTTTCAACAAAATTTTAAAACATGCCCTCAATCAGACCTCATAATAAGAAAAAAACCGTTTTGAAAAATTCCCATTCACGAAGGCACAATCTTCGGAGTCCACGTGTATATTATTGAATAATAATATTGTTGTTAAAATATATAAACATTTACATGATAAGGATGTTATTTCTGTTCTATGCAAAGTTAGGTGAAGCAAATGATACAAACGTGTATTCAATAAAACAGGAGTGGGTTGTTGACGAATAAATACTTTGCTTTACACATATAAAAAGCTGTATTTTTGAAACCATCGATATGTATGTATTGCTACAAAGATAACTTCTACGCTCCTGTGATATAGTACATAGCTGTTACAATAAATGAATAACACATACCTAGTGCTTGCTCTTACTATTTTATGATCTTTCCTTGTTTAGTAAAATCATGATTCGCTCATTTTCTCATACTTCACGGATACAAGACAGAATTTTCGTCTTACATTTTTGAACGAAATAAGGATGAGATATATGTAGCTACAAAATATGTTTGAAAATAAATAGATCAGCAATACTGGTCTAGTCTAAGTATCTGACTCGATTTCGTGATTTAACGCTCTTCATTTTTTTGTTTTGGGACTATATAAAAGAAAGCGCATACTGATACAGTTGCTATGGAAGTAGATATATTATAAACAAATAGGATTTTATAATGTAGATGCAACAAGATTTTTCGTATGTACATATGTTGATTTTTATCAAATAACTATTAACTATTAACACGAGCTATTGTCCAAAAATGGAGTAAAATAAAGAAAATATGAGGTTGCTGTTTGAAAAAAAATGAATATTTTATATATTTTGACTTCAATGTGTCAATTTTTTTTTAAGACCCCGTATAAATAACACTTTCAATCTTAGTAATGTGTAATAAAGCTGAAACATCCCCCTGTAAGATGTTAAAACTTTGTTTTGCCTAACTTTTAATAAATGTTGATTTTCTCGAACCGTAAATCTTTAACAAAAACCATGAATATTTCCTAAGCAGTTAACTTTAACTGTTTAGTCCGTATAACGGAATATGATCTAACATCAAGCAAGGAGTTAAAAAAGCAATTGACATTCAAGGTATTGTGTTCTAAATAAGAAAATTTAAATCCACTTCCGTAATAACCGGAAGTGGAACAAATCTAAAATATTTAAAGTAGAACGATTAAGTACTGAAGTATGTACGTACACTACTGGCCATAAGTCTTTACCCACCCTGAAAATATTACAAAAACAAGTGAATTACTAATTATAAAATAAAACTTTATTCTGTATTTATAACAATAACTTAAACAGTGTTAAAATCAATGTATTTGTCAACTCGCTGACAAAGATAACCATAAATTAACTTAAATTCGCGATTCGTCAATATGACCACCTTTCGCATTTAATACAGCCGCACACAATCTCAGCATTCTTTCCAACAGCTTCGCCAGTGTCAATGGCTCTATTTTCCTCCACGCATCCTGCAGTTGCGCTCCAAGTATAGTTGTCGATGTTGGAGCAGATTTTCGAACCTCTCGGTCGAGCTCATCCCACAAAAGCTCGATCGGATTGAGATCCGGACTTTGGGGTGGTTATTTCATTACGACAATTTTCTCTCTCTGCTCTAATTGATCTAAATACTCACGGCATATCTTAGCAGTGTGTTTCGGATCGTTATCGTGCTGGAACACGAAGTTTTCACCGATTATTCGTGTTCCAGATGAAATGGAATTCCTCTCCAAAATCTCCCTATAGCCTTTTTTTCTAAGGATACCATCTATTTTTATCAAATCGCCCGTGGAAGTACCGCCAAAACACCCCCAAGCCATGACTGATCCTCTTCCATGTTTTATTGTTGGTACAATACAGGATTCAAGTGCCGTTCCCCTTTCGATCTACGGACAAATGTTCTCTTGTTTGAACCAAAGGTAAGAAATTTACACTCGTCGGTCCAAAGCACTTTCTTTCAATCTTCCAACGTCCAGTCTTTGTGCTCTTGCGTAGTAATGGTTTCCGCATAGCAATCCGTACAAACCAGCTTGGCGTAAACGTCTCTTTACTGTGGTGACGCTAACTGGGTTTGGGCGCGACATATTCATTTCGGCAGCAATTTCTGGCGTCGTTTTTTGTCTATTTCGTTTGCTTGTGATTACCATTGCGCGATCTTCTGCGGATGTTGTTATTTCTGGTCATCGTGGTCGCTGTTTATCGGATACACTACCACTCGTTTGAAACTTTTTAACATTATAATCCACGGTTCTACGGTCTAATTTCAGTAATTTAGCAATTTCTCGGTTACTTTTCCCGATGTTGTGGTATACCACTATTTGAGTACGCGTTTCTATCGATAATTCCTTTCTTGTTGACATTACTTTACGTTATTCGCTGATTTAAAATATTGTAGACTATTCACTGCTTGCAATACGAGAACTGAACGCAAACTAAATTTTTCCTTATATTGAAATGCTTGTTGTGTCGTCTATTATCATATTTTATGACGGTCGTAATAAACATTTTCGAGAAAGCGGTCTTTATCTAATCCGTCTACCTGAACGTGTCTAGGCCCAAAAAGGTTATTTGCAATATCTTAATTTTAACCAGCTAATTACGTACACACAGAACATTACAGAGGAACTATAATCTATCTCGTATTTACAGTTTAATAATTAAACCTGGCCACGAGCGATACCGGCCAGTAGCGTAGAGTCGACCAGGCCTCGCGTTCCACTAGAGTTGTTCTGCTAATAGAGATGTTTGCTGCCGCAAATAATTTCACTCATCTTTTAAATAAAAATTAAATAACACGTGCTCAAACACTTACCATTTTAAGAGTCCTCCGTGAAATCACAAAGTGAATAATGTCTGTTAAATATCTGCAACATTAGATATGTTTCAACTGTTGTTTCGGCAAAACTAGTACGGCATAAAGAAAAAATGCGTTTATATGTAGAGAACGAACGTTCTACATCTAGTGACGTAATATTTGCGTGAGTAAAATAATCTTTCAAATAACAACGATTCTGTTGACGCACCTTCACAAATGTGTCTTAATGTGCCAAAATCAGAATTTTTCTCAAAAACACTTTCAAATTTTTCTAGAACAGAAACATTTTTTGCGTCTTCAATCGCGCATAGCTGTGCGTGAACATGTTGCACTATTTGTAGAGATTCTTCTAACGGCACCGCAGGATTTTGTAATTTTTCTATTGCATCTGCTAGCCCGAAGTAATTGTCGTGAATGGTTTTTAAATCCATTTTAACCTGACTATCTTGAAATTTCGACTGGCTTTTCTGGACAGCGGCAGCTTCCTTTGTATCGAATTGTAAAACCACGTTCTTAATACTGTAAAAATATTTATGATAATAAAACGCGGCCTGCAACCATGTTCCCCAACGAGTTAGAATAGGTTCTGGTGGCTCTGGTATACGGGGGCACAGTCTGTGAAATTCGCGAATACGTTTCGGTGATTTGACAAATACTGCTTTGGTATGCGCTATTAAAGCGTCTACCTCAGGATAACATTTTCTGATACTATCCGCCACAAGATTGAGAGCATGAATTTTACACGTAATGTGTAACAAATTAGTAGAATGCTTTTTAAGAGACCGGCCTACAGAGAGCATGTTTGCAGCACCATCACTCACTAACATCAAGAGTTGGTTTGTTGAAGGTTCAAACTTGTCCAATGTATTTAAGACTAACTTTGAAATTACTTCGGCAGTACACTGTTGTATTCGTTTGGAGACTAATAGAATTGAAGGTGCCGATTGATGAGGTTCCAATTTGCGTGCCATTACATTAAGAACAGAATGTTTCTTCCGATCTGTTGTTTCGTCGACACATAACCGCAATTTTTGATCTTTCAACTCCGATTTTATTTTTTGATCAATATGTTCGCGCGCAGATGGCACAATTCTTCGTAACGATGTTCGACTTGGTAATTTGCACTCCGAATAGTTATTCCAAAAGCAGATAAATGGTTCCTTGTCTAGTAAATTAAACGGTATATTACATGCGATAAACGTAACGCATAAATTAAATATAAATTTTTCATTGTCTCGTGCGCAATTTCTTTTTGAGACATGCTTTTCTCTATTTACGTGTCGTAGACAATGTTGTCTGGACCAACACATTAACGGGATTTTACAGATTACACATTTAATTTTAGCACCTTCATATATTAAGTCTGGAATTTCTGCAATAAATTTTCGAAGTTTGTCCGACCGCGGTCGTTTTGCTGACGAAATCATAATTTTTCTAGGACAGATAAACAATTGCGCAAATAACCGGCAGCGAAAATGTCCGTACTACTCCGCAGACGAAGTAATACTACCGTTCCTCTCGGTCCGAACTGATTCTACGCCGATGCGCGGTACCGCTCGTGGCCAGCGTTATTAATAATACAAACATTTTTATAGCGATAAAATATCGTTTATTTGAATAATCGCCAATTATGCAGGTGGGTAAAGACTTATGGCCGGTAGTGAATATACATACAGACAAATTTTTAAATTGGCACCTAAGTGGTTCTCCGTATCCTTTAAACCTATCTTTAAAATTGATTTGCCATAATTTTAAAATTAATCTACATAGAAAGAACATTTTGTAATACAATCGTATACATAGAACAGAACCTTGTCTTATGACGTTATGACACAACGAACATGTATTAAGTAATCAAACCATATATTCCTCGCATAATATGTAATTATTTATTACTTTCTTATCAAATATGGTCAAATAGTTTAAGCGCAAATCAGCAATAACAACACACACCACTCTAAGATATTTCACTCAAATACATTGTTAATTACGAATTATTTGTTTAAAAAAGAAAACTAGCACTATTTTGTATACATAACTACTGCTAAATAGTTATTAATTTTAAAATGTAACATTTTTAAATCAAAGCTATATGCTGCATGAATTGATTTTTTATTGCCAAGCAAAACTATGAAAAAATCAAACACAAATCGGTAAAAACAAAAAAGGCAATTTACCGTAGGTGACTGTGATTTTACCCTAGCACTTCGACAGCAACACGTAATAGAACACATTTTTTCCTTTATTTGTAGTTGACTTCATTCACCTACTTCGACTATTTTTTCGAATCTGCTGTAAAACAAAAGAATAAACAATATCAGAGTGTCACTACTACAATAGTACAGCACGATGACCAGCATCAGTGGAAAAGAATGGAACAACAATAGGTTTAAATCTATCATTTCGGAGTAATGACAAAACACTGTCGAACTTCACCGTAACACAAGCCTAGTCAGACGACTACCGTGCATTATTAGAAACTTGTAAATATACGTACACGTATAGTACATATGTGTGCGTTCCTGGAGATATGGACACTATTATTATCGGTTGAACCGACTGTTTTCTGATAAATAAACAAACGCATAGCGCTCTTGTGTGTACACGGCATACGCAGAAAGATAACGTGTTGGGGCTCTGCTCATTCGATAAATTTTGTGCATACTTAATTATGAAATTGGATACGTTGCAAAACTTATCTACCAGTGAGATCATTATTTTGAAGGTGTAACGTTTGTCCATTACGGAATTATTATTCGGTTAAAGTCCGTTGTATTCTTCGCGGCCCACTGACATGACTAACAGGAACGTAATACGAATTCAAGGTCATTTTTAGCAACAAATTTGAAAGTTTTAGACGAACATAAACTATGGATTGTTGAAAAACGATAAAGGATGGGTCAGACGAAAGCATAGCCACAATTTTTTTCAGTACACTTTCACACGAGCAGTTAAATCGCTAGAAATTCAAATTTTGCGAATGAGGAGCTTTCATGTACGAGGGTGGCTTGCAAAGTTCGTGCACAAAGCACCTAGTTTCACGAGAGAAACTACTTTTAATTTTCAGCGTAGTGTGTCCTCTTAGGCTTTGCACTTGACCAAACGCTGCTCCAGTTTGTTGATCCCTTCCGAATAATAGGATTGGTCCAATTCCACAAAATAGGCATTCGTTTCCGCAATTACATTCTCCTTTGAATAAAATATCGTCAGAGATTTCTTCATATTGAGGAGCAACAAATAGTCCGATTGAGACAAATCTGAAAAGTAGGGCATGTGGAACGAGTTGGAACCCTAATTCATCAATTCCACAACCACAACTCCAGAGGAATGAACTGGCGCGTTGTTGTGATGGAAAAGAACTTTTTTGTAAGCCAATCGTGTACGCGTTCCTTGCAACTCAGTTTTCAAACAATCCAATAACGCACCTGTAATAGTTTTACCCTTCTCCAAATAGTCGACGAAGATTATTCCTTGTCAATTCCAAAAAACAGTTGCCATAACTTTCCCGGCTCAAGAAACGGTTCTTGCCCTTTTTGGTGCGGACTCTTCGCTGGAAACCCGTTGTTTAGACTGTTCTTTGATCTCAGGCGTGTAGTAGTGTTTCCATGTTACAGTGTTACAAGCCCTGTGGATTCCGCTGAAACAGCTGCAAACCGTCCTTGGAACACGTCACACGGTTTCATTTTTGGTCAACTGTGAATAATCCTGGCGCCCATCTTGCGGACAGTTTTCTCATTTCCAAATGTTGGTGCAAAATATTATGTACCCGTTCACTCGAAATGCCTACAACACTACCGATCTCACGAATCTTCATTCTTCTACCACCCATCACCAGATCATGGACTTTATCAATGATTTTTGGAGTAGTGGCCTCAATAGGGCGTCCAGAATGTTCAGCTTATGCTTATATGGTCACTCCGGATATTTTAAAACTACTTATCAGCCTTTCTAATCAAAGGTGAAGATTCACCATAATGTTTAGCAAGCTTCTCTTTAGTCTCCTGAGACGATTTGCCTTTCATACAGTAACGTTTCTCTGCATGCATTTTTTGAAAATCATTCGACTTGCACGATTTAAACGAACGCTAAACACAGAATAATAAATCGGCACGGTTGAAATTTAGTATGAGTTCCTCCGAAAGATGCTACTAACTGACAATAACCTCGATACGCATCAGTGGTGCTATCTCTCTGACTTTGCAAGGACGTTTCGAACCACCCTCGTAAAAACTATGAAAGGATTATATAGATAATTTAAAATTGGCAGTTTAATAACCAATTTAAGGTTATTGATCTCTTAACGTTCAATAGTAAGCGATTCTGTTTTGTTCGATGAACACTTACATTATAAACTTTTGGAGTGTTATATATTGCTTGTTAATTTCATATCATTACCATGCAAAATAAAATTATTAAAGTATTGAAACAGTTCACTAAAACCCTTACCACAACACTTAATTCGTACTGGACGCACGTTTCGATAGCCAAGCTATCATCATCATCAGCAAGACTGATCTGAACAAGTTCAGACTTGTTCAGTATTCCAGTGCCACAGTTTTAGAGTACCCGTTTATTAAAGTATGTTTACCAATAATTATATTATAAAATGAATAATTTTATACTTTCATCTTGCAAATTCATGTAGTATTTGTTTTCGTAATAAATCATGGAAATTCACTTTTATATTTACACAGTGAGGTCCTATAGTACAGTATCGTTTTTACGGTGACATTCACACAAACCGTGCAAAATAAATTTGCAATTTTAATATTCAGTGAAACTAACAATAATAATTATCTTACCTTTAATGGCCTTTCGTCCTTAACTTTGGCTTCGTGGTAACTTTTGCCAGATCTACCCAATATTAAAATGCCTCAAACATGGTTCATGTGTAGGCCACCATAAATATAAAAGCATTAAATAAAAAATAAATTAAAAAATTAAGCATATTATTTATCAGGAACTGACAAGTTTGAGTAAGCCTACCATAATTAATTAACATAACAAGCATAATTTATGTTTTAGAATTGCTTTCTGGCTATTAGCAACGAGCTCATTGGATGAACCTAAAACGTTAAAATGTACAGAGTATTCTATTTAAAATAGGAAAGTTGACATCACTTCCAATCATACCAGCACCTGATAAACTGAAAAGTTAGTCCACAAAAAGATCTGTGTTGTTCAAAAGTGGGCGAGCTGGGGGGATATTACTTTAGGACCTCACTCCTACACTTTTACGTAAAATGAACAATAATGATAGTCATAATAATATATTGCTGGATCCTCTGGAAAAGCATTATTCATCATCATATAAGGAAAATATTTACATTTTCCGATAATTGCAACAGTGAAGGTAAACATCGCCTTGACAATTTCATGTTGTCCATGTCCCGAAAGAAATGACGCCTAACGACAACTCGTTGAAATTAACAGATTATATTTACCTTAACAGAATAGTACAAACTCGTAAAGTTGTTGTTCATGTTCTTTGTAGTACATGTCGACGCAGTGTAAATATTCTTTAGAATGAAAATTGTGCACCGCCTTTTGTATATGTATTCTCCATATCTCAGCTTGTGGTTAGTAGAACAAGTAGATATAGTTGTATTAGTTGGAATATATTTTCTTTGTAATTTTATCTTTACTTTTACCGCAAATACAGGAAACAAATTGCAGAAATGAAAAAATTGCACTAGTAGAAATTATACGAGTTCAACACCGTATTATAATAATAGGTTCAATTAAATTTTCACACATACAAATGGAACTCACTTTGACATAAAGTTCCATTAATTACACTCAAAAAAATAAATAACACAAATAAATAATAAAAGTGAATAGGCTTTATTACAATTATTTTACCTTTTAATATCTGACACATGCTATTTACAATATATTTTTAGACCTTTTGTTAAAAAAAAATCTGGCTGTCCCTAAATAATGAAAGGTATAATAAATTATATTAAAAGGTGCTATATTTCCCATAGCTGTGGTAATACCTTTTCTTTTTTAGTGCAGATTTAGAAAACGTATTTTTTGTTTTGGAAATAAATTTACTTTTAAATATGTATGTTTGCACCTATTAGGTACTATTAATTGAACAATTAATATATTGGATATTTGGAAATGAAAACATGTAACATTTTAAATGAATTAGTTATTCTAATTTGACATATTTTTGGATATTTCTTCCATTCACCAATAAATAATTATGCAATAGGTATAATTTTAAAAAGTTAAATAACTTATAAGCATTATTTGTTATTACGTAGACAGCTAAGGCAGGTACAAAGGACGTGGGAAGATTGCACATTCAACTTATTTAGAAATACTTGTACCAAAATATGTATTATCTTTTTATGTAGAAAACGCGAGTTTGCACAAGCTATGGGAAAGCCGTATAGAAAACACAGCAAATGGCGGTTAAATTCAGGGACTCGGAACCGGTATTATTTTAATACCGGTATTACATCATCAAAACCATACCGGTATCGTTATAATACCGAAACTGATATAATACCGAAACCGAAATAAATACCGGTATTTTTTCGTTTAGTCAATACGATTTCTCTAAAACTTCGTAATTTAATTTAACTTCGACTCTGTAATTACATTTTTCATGCAATACTCTTCATTATAAATGTATGTGCATACTATGTGACTATATAACTGACAAATCACACTCACAATGTACAGGGTCCTGCAATAATGCGTCGGTCTTCTGTTTCTCAGTTGTTATTGAAGAAATAAGGTTAAAATTTTCAGTAAGTATTTAAAGGACAATATGCACATTCTAAAATTATTTCCAATTATACAGCGTGTCCCAAAAAAGAGTATTGATGGTCAGCTAATTTTTTTTTAATGGAACATTGGAATATTTTTGCAGTTTTTTATGCTTATCGATGGTCCCTATTCATGTTGAAAATATTAACGACATCCGATCATAGATTGCCGAGATATAATATTAAAAAGAAAAAAAGTGGCTACTTCATATTTCTACTTGAAAAATCGCCACATTCGCAAACACGGAGTTCAACAAACAATATTTGTACTCTGTTGCTGCTAAGGCTTCGGCAATTCATTTTTGTAAGTTTCGTGCTGCAATATTATACAGGGCATTCAAAATATTTTTTTCAATATGAACAACTTCACGGCTATTTTTCTCAAACATTTCAAATGGATTATGTTTCCATATTATAGAAAATTACCCTACCTAAAATTGACCTACAACACCTCCCCATACATTTATGCTCCATTGATGCCGATAGTCAACTTTTCCTACAATATGTGGATTTTCTGGAGAATAATAATGAAAATTGTGCCTGTTCACTAAACCAGTTTTGTGAAAAGTTGCCTCGTCGGAAAATAAAACTTTATTAAAAATTCTCTATTTTCCTTTATCCTTCTTTGAAAATCTACCTCATATAATTCTTGATGTAAGTGAATATAGTAAGCGTGATAGTTATTCCTTTTTAATATTCTTTGGACAGATCTTTCACTTACATCTGTTGCTTCGCTGATACTCTTCTGACTGCTGAAGATCCTTACCTTCAGTTACTTTCAATAGAACTTTTAATTCATTTTCTTCATGTGTAGCTCTCTTAATTTTAACCTTCTTTGGATATGCAACATTTCCCGTTTCCGAAAATGAGTTTAAAAGTTTCCGAAAGCTGCTCTCATCTGGATGTCTTCGTTCCGAACAGCGTTGATGATATATTCTGCTTGCTAAAAAACAGCTTCTGTGTGCTTCACCCAGCACAAAGGTTATGGCAACAAGTTCGTTTTTACTGAAATTCATCATTAATGACAAAAAAGTTGTTAGTGCAGCAACATACAATATCAACTACGAGATATTTTAAAAATTACAGCAGCGAGTGATTGTAGTAAAACACCGCCTACCACAAAAATTTTAAATAGTAATTTTTTGTAAGCTTAAATAAATGTTATTAAATATCTCTAAAACGACGGCAGATAGGTATGAGGAACCCTTATACTAATTGATGTGGAATTTTATTTTATATAATATGGAAACAAAATATACAGGCTGTTCTATTTGAAATGTTTGAGAAAAATAGCCGTGAAGTTGTCCATATTGAAAAAATAATTTCGAACGGCCTGTATAATATTGCAACACGAAACTTACAAAAATTAATTGCCGAAGCCTTAGCAGCAACAGAATACAAATATTATTTATTCAACTTCGTGTTTGTGAATGTGGCGATTTTTCAACTAGAAGTATGAAATGGCCAGTTTTTTTCTTTTTAATATTGTAACTCGGCAACCTATGATTGGATGTCGCTAATATTTTCACCATGAATAGGGACCATCGATAGGATTAAAAAACTGCAAAAATATATGGTGTGTTCCATTAAAAAAAATTAGCTGACTATCGATACTCTTTTCTGGGACACGCTGTATAATTGAAAATAATTTTAGAATCTGCATATCGTCCTCTTAAATGCTTACTGAAAATTTTAACCTCATATCTTCAATAGCAACTGAGAAACAGAAGAACGACGCATTATTGCAGGACCCTGTGTGCATAAATAGACAAGCGATTTGTTTTAGATAACTGTACGTTTTATGCATGCACTACTGAAGAAAAGCGCGATTGTTGAAACAATATTCCAAGATAACAGTAAAATTTAATAAATCGATATAGTCATCTTCTATCATTTGAAACCAGGGACTTCAACCGAAACACAAAATACCGATATCATACCGCTATTTTTCGGTTATATCCACATACCCTTATAGAATCTTAACTTAAAAAAAACCTACCGGTATATTTGGATTTATTTACCGGAAATTTTTTGTTTTCTTTTTCAATTATTTCAAATTATAGAATTATTTGAGGTACTATATTTTTACAAGCACATTTAAAACAGCAATCTAAAAGGAAATGTAAATTCATGAGAATAAAAATTAATTCAGCAAAAAATATTTTCCTTTATTATAGCATATACACTTTTGGCGTTAGCTCTAGATATCAAAATATCGACTGCACACTGACAGTCAGTGTGCAGTAACAGCGCTGAAGATGCCCCATAAGAGTGGACGAAACGTCGGCAAAAGCTACGACAACGACGGGGTTCCAACCCGGAATGCAAGAATATAGTGTTAGTGACAACCGCGGAAGCTTAGGTACCAATAATTCCTTCGTTTTCGGATAACGAAAATTCGACGTCTTCATCTATATCGTTATTTATTTCGGCAGTGGATATAAAATTAGACCTCTCCCTAACACTATCTTCTTCGTTGTTACGGTATTGTGTTCTAGTTGATCATCTCCCAAGCTTAATTATATTAGAACCGTTATCAGTAGTAACTGAATAGATCTGCGATATAGATATCCCGTAAGTAAGAAGCACGTTCTTTACAATTTGTTTTATATTTAGAGCAGTATGTCCATTAAAAGCTTCTTTTACCGCTAGCATATTCAGAACCAGCTTTGTTTCGTTTAGATACTGAACATTTAAGCTACATTCAGAATCTCAAAATTAGTTGCTATAATTAAGAGTTACAATTAGTGTTTAAAGTATAACAAAGGTGTTTAAATGAGTCCGTTCACAATGTTTGAAATTAATAATCTTAATTTGACAGAAGCGAAGAAGTTTGCAAACTTCAAACTTCTACGTTCAATTAGTACGTATACGTAGAGTTTACGCATGCGTTGTTTTGGAATAGCACTAATGTGGTTCAGCAACGAGGTTTGGGTACTTTTAAAACCATGTTCAAACGTACTACGTAATGATAATTAGTCTGGGCAAACAGCGGTAACAGCGTCAGTACTAAATCGATGCTGTATGCGAGTAGTTCTGTGTATATGTAGGCTGTCGTAACTTATTTCGTAATTGTAGGCTTATGTTTGCTTTAAAAATATCGCAGTTAGGTACGTCGCGAAAATGACCAATGGCAGACACTGTTCAAAACTTTATAGTGGACATGCCGGACTTAATTTTTGATGGCGCTAAAATTCAATGTCTAGTTTGTAAAATTCCTTTAATGTGTTGATCCAGAAGCCATTGTCAACGTCACATCGAAAGCAAACAGCATTCTTCTGCAAAAAGTGGCATACGAGATCAAGAAAAATTTACATTTGATGTATGTGTTACTCTTATTTTATGTAATCTATCGTTTCGTTTACTAGACAAAGAAGCATTTGTCTCCTTCTGGAATAAATATGCAGACTGTAAATTACCTAGTCGGACATCGATATGAAATGTAGTGCCATTTACTCGTGAACATATAGAAAAAAGGATGAAAACGGAATTGAAAGATAAAAAACTGTGGTTGTGTGTGGACGAAACAACAGATCGTCAAAAACATTCTGTGGTTTATGTAATGGTACCTACAATGGAAGCACATCGACCGTCATCCTCCATCTTACTTGCTTCCAAAAGAATTATAAATTGTACTGCCGATGAGATTTTAAAGGTGGTGTTGAACTCATTGAACAAATTTGAAGTTTCAACTAAGCAACTTTCAATGTTTATGAGTGATGGTGCCGCAAACATGCGTTCTTTGGGCCGATCTCTTAAAGAACACAGTGGTAACTTCTTATATGTAATGTGTAAAGTCCATACTCTAAATCTTGCGGCACAAACGATTCCTACATGTTTTCCAACTAGTAAATGCATTGATTGCTAGTACAAAGGCAGCGTTTCCAAAGTCCCCGAAACGTACCCGACTATTTCACAAACTGTGTCCTAATTTACCTGAACCACCACAGTCGATTGTTACACGTTGGGGAAGATGGTTGCAGGCTGCGTTTCACTACAACAAATATTTTTATCAAGTGAAGAAGGTAGTTTTAAAAATCAATCCGACAGAAGCTGCAGCAATCAAGAAAAGCCAGGAAATATTTCAAGATAGTCTGGTTAAAAGAGATTTACAAACTATTCACAACAATTACTTCGGACTAGCGGAGGGAATAGAAAAATTACAAAATGTTTCGATGTCGCTAGTGGATTCTGTTCAAATTGTGAATGATGTTCACGCACAGTTATGCGCTGTAGAAGGCGAAACAAATTGGTGTGTAATACGAAAATTTGAAAGTGTTTTAGAGAAAGACTCCGATTTTCTTATATTAAGACAAATTTGTGAAGGTGCGTGTGAAGGTGCGTTAAGTTGTTTCAAAAGATTATTTTAAATATGCAAATATAACATCACTAGATGTCGAACGGTCGTTTTCGGCACTAAAAAACATTTATTCCGCACGTCGTACTCCCTTGACTGAAACAGCTGTGGAAACATATCTAATGATTCAAATATTTAACAGATGTTACCCAGTTTGTGATTTCACGGAAGACTTTTAAAACGGTAAGTGTTTCGGCACGTTTTATAATTTATTTCTTACCTTCTATTTTGTGTAAATTTTTATGCGTTAGCCACGCCTCTGGCTGTTACCGCATATTTGCCCAGGTTAATGATAATAATTGTGCTTAGGTGGCTTAGGTTAGGTTTATATATGAACAGTTTGAATATATCAATCGTTTTCATTGGTGCTTTCCTAATCCGGTCAATAATATACATAGCTACACTACATTATCGAATTTATTATAATGATTAATATAGTTAATAGGGGGCGCCACGTAAAATGCAGGTTAATTGAAATTAGTGCATGCTGCATTGTGTGTATATTGTGAATAATCAAAAATCGTAAATTACTGCGTCAATTAGCTAAAAGTTACATTCACAACCTCCAACTTATACTTCAAATTAAGCAACCTAATTAACGCAGTAATTTACGTTTTCTGATCATTCACAATACAGCCCGCATTAATTTCAATTAATCTGTACTTTTCGTGGCGTCCTCTATTCAACTATATTGATCATTATAATTAATTCGATAATGTAGAGTGGCTATACTATCGACCGGATTAAGAAGCACCAATGAAAACGATTGATGTATTCAAACTGTTCAAAGATAAACCTAATCTAATCTACCTAATGTCTATCACTATCATTACTCAATACATAGTACGTTTCAACATGGTTTTAACATTACCCAAAGATCATATTGCCAAACATAACCTCGTGGCTGATCCGCATTAATGCTACTCCAAAACAACGCATGCGTAAACTCTACGTATACGTACTAATTGAACGTGGAACTTTGGAGTTTACAAACTTTTCTGCTTCTGTCAAATTAAGATTATTAATTTCAAACATTGTGAACGGGCGCATTTAAACACCTCTGTTATACTTTAAGCGCTAATTGTAGCTCTTAATTATAGCTACTAATTTTGAGGTTGTGAATGCAGCTTTATTCCTAAAAAAGATCGATCCATACAGGGCGCAGCGTCAATTTTTAGAAACACTAATCTGCCATTTAATTTGTTCGCAAGTTGCTCGCGAAACAGTTTGGCTTTAATTATAACAGCATCTCGAACTTGTTCAGAAGAAATGTCTAAATCTAAGTTTGAAAGTGATAGTATCATGCTAATAATATTTTGGAAAGCAGTATAATTAATGAGACTAAAAGGCCGACCATGAATGGATACTAGGTTTACACATTCATCTAACACGTTCTGCTTACAGTGTTTATTTCTACTATCACTATTAGAACTTGTTGACTGTTCCATTGCTTCATTTTGTCGTTTCTTATTTTGAAGCATACCTGATGTAAATTCATCGGGATGTTTAGAACCTAAATGCGCTAGCAAATTAGTACCGTGTTTCCCCTAAAAGTACACAAAAAGGAATCGTAAACTAATAATCAAATGTTGAAAAACACTGTCATTTGTCTTGTCAGTTATATAGTCACATGTACATTTATAATGAAAAGTATTGACTAAATGAAAACCGGTATTTATTTCGGTTTTTTTAATATATCGGTTTCGGTATTATAGCGATACCGGCATGGCTTTGAGGTCATAATACCACTATAAAAATAATACCGGTTCTGAGTCCCTGTTTGAAACAATCGAATATGAAAAACTGAAAAATTACCGGTAAATATATCCTAATATACCGTTATTTATCTATCGGTATTTTTATATACCAGTATAAAGCAATACCGGTATTTTTAAAAATGTTATAAGGGTACGCGGATATATCGGAAAAATACCGGTATGATGGTATTTTGTGTTTCGGTAGAAGTCCCTGGTTAGAATATTAGATATTAAGAATATTCCTATAAATTATCCGTCTCTGTCAGCGATTAATTATAGATATAGTATATTCGCGTTAAATAATTACTCTCGCTTTAGATTTTCATTACTTAACTCAATTATACTTTAGTAGGAAATATAATTGATTTATTTATAATTATTTATCTATAACGCATATGGTAATCGGGTACTTTTGATATAGTCATATGTTTTAGTTGGTATTCAAGTCTTGATAAGGAAGCCACTTTCTTAATAGAAAAAGTAACAATACAAACCAAGATAAATATGTTACCAAATTTTATCAAATGATGAATAATTGCATACCAAAATATACAACACATGGAAGTATAAACCAACGGAAAGGTTGTATGAGAGGATGTAGGTGCAAACCAATAAAACATTTACATGAAGATTAGAGGTAGCGATTTGTTTTGAACATAGAATAAATTAATTAATACATACCATGTACCATGGAAATAGATAACTCGATCGGGTTTGTACAATATTTATATGGGCATTTGCTTTTGTATTTAATCCGCCGTATCTCAAAGAATAAAAAATTCAAGGCTTAAATAAAGTATAACTCCCAGGTTTAATAAACAAGTAACTCTATTCATTGGAAATAAATAACTTCATAAATACAAAAATTAACGATGCCAAGTAGAAACTCTGTTTGGGTCATCTATTAGTTCGAATAATTCTTTTTTTGACATGTTTAGATAGGAAAATGTTGCGTATGGCACTCTCACAATGCAACCAACGTTCAACTATAGCGTTCGGGTCGCTTCCGACCGGCCAAATTTTTAAGTAATACAAAACTTTGCATTAGGATAGATACAATGAGTTTTTTACGTTTGTAGTTTCATCTATAGTTAACCATAGTCTTTTACTTTTTACTTTGGTTTTCATATAATTCTCAATTCTTTCGCGTACTGACGGTAAATATGTACCTTCGTAACGGCAACCGACTTGGTATCTTCCATGTAGGATTGTATTTTTTCTAAAGCTGACGATTCATTTTTAATCCGATTCTTTCCACCGGTATATTACACGCACTTAACATTAAAGTTAAATCAAATAGAAATGCATTATACGGTCTTTCTCCGGTTTTCTTTTTATTTTGTGTGTTGTACTATTTACATGTTTCCTACACATTTGTGTTTTTAGACGTAATAAACTTTTGTCACAAATTAACCACGCCACTTCTTTACCATTCATTTCAATGCATTCGACCCGAGTTACGCGTACGCGTATTCGTAAATAAGTCAATAAACAACCTCACATATCAACAGCTGCTCAAGTACTAGATACTTGCAGGGCGAGGTGTGGAAGTAGTGTGTGGAAGTCGCTCGCACGTACACGCCTATGATAGGGAACCCAAAATGGTGGTCCCTAGATTCTTTCCTTTGGTTATAAAAAGAACTTGAGTACCTATTTTGTTGAAATCGAAAATGAGGAACTCATGCCGCAGTGGCCGGAAAGTTGCGTCATATTGCACAATTGGAGTGGAGCTGTTACTTTGTTGGAACAAATAGCAAGAAGAGAGCCATTGTTGCCATCACATGTACGACCTAGTGTTACAGAGCGTGTTCGAAAATGAGTTACCCCAAATGACAATTGGTCTCCCTGTAACATTTTTCGAAAGACTTAGAGAAAAGTGGAATGCCATGGAAAAAGCAAATTATGAGGATAGGCATGAACATCTATATGAGGCTTTTAGCGGTGTCGAAATTGAAGAAGCACTTATCTTTTTCCGAAAAGTACTAAAAGAAGAATACCTGAAAAGTGATCACCGTAAACTCATTGAATTGTGCATTATGTTTTTAGGGGCAACTGTGGAATTGAAAAGTAAGGCCACCTGGAGCTTTGCATTGTGCAAGATGGATGACCAAAGGAATTTAATTATTGAAGATGTTTCTCTTTCGTTCTGTCAGCACTTATGGTATTTAAAGGAAGAGGTTTGTGTGTTATCACTGTTTGATGACAAGGTTAGAAATGACACAAAAACATGTATGGTTAGAAATCTGAAGCTAAAAACCTTGGCAACCGAAAGTAGGTACACTGTTTTACCTGGTGCAGTTACAAACCTTTCTGGTAAGCTTTTCGCGTAGATAATTCTTATAAATTCAGCACTTTTGCATGAGTTATTCGGAATATATCAAAATATGGGCCTTGCTTCTTGGTATGAAACATTTCCTACCCTAATGCCAAAGAAACTATCAAAAATCAAAGTAAATGACACGGCAAAGAGAAGATTGAAGTTAATGCTAGATTTCAATGGACTCTTGACAGCCGATGAAGAACATCATTTTGCGATGTGTAAGATCACCGGAGACAATACCCTGATTGCAATAAACAGACACACAAAAGGAAATTATGCAAAAACTAGGATTGATTTACTGTGTGTCAACACATTTTGTATTATTCTATTTTATAGTAATACTTTATTTCATTCCTAAATGAATATATTTACGAGGTAGGCGTCATAAATATTCGGCCTGATATAGAAAAAATAAACTTGGTAAAATATAACAATTTTATTTTTTAATTAATCTCCCCTAACTTCAAAACATTTATTACAAGGATCAATTAATAATTCTATACCCTTGTAAAAATAATCTAGTTTTTTATAAATAACAATCACTTGAAGCCATGTCCGGACTATACGGTGGATGTTCCTTGAAAGCCACGTTCGCGGATGGTAGCTTGTGAAATGGCAGCAGTATGGACGGGTGCATTGTCGTATAATAATCGAACACCTTTTGTCAATTTTCCTCAGCGTTTTGCACGAATATTGTCCCTCAATTTATGCAGCAAAAACGCATAATATGTGCTGTTGACTGCTAATACCATTTCTTCAATAATTGAAATATTTTGACGCGTTGTCCAATTGGCCGACCGGGGCGCTCATCATCTTCCAGGGATTCTTGCCCCAAACGGAAACATTTTGCCCACTCTTTTACAGTGGAATATGAAGGAGATAAGTCACCATAAACGCAGTCTAAACGTTGTTTAATGTGATTAGGCGTATGCCCTTCTTTTGTTAAAAATTTAATGACCCCACGGTACTCAATTTTCGTTACCTTTTTCACGCATTAGTCTCGTTGTCTGGCTGATTGTTAAAAAGTACTACTCTTCAGGCCGAAATATACATAGTGCAGGCCCCGCACATGTGCAACCATGACACAACGGAGTTTGAACACATTAGAACCTACAATAAGCCTGTCAGCCTGGCATTTATGACGCCTACCTCGTCAGTATACTTGCAAAAAATATACATGTTGATTTCAATTGTTTATGAGAATAGAAGAATACACACATTCTTTTAGTGCTTTGGTCTTATTTAGATATTTAAGACGTTCGATAGGCGTGGAGGTGAACGGTCATTCGATAATTATCGGTTTATCTGTGTACGTCTTTTAAAACATGGATCGTCGTAAGCGAGGTTTACCTTTAGCATCGCATGTGAATAAATATATTAGCCGTTTCCCTGGGTTGGAATATACAGGTACTATCATTCAGTGCAAAATTTGCAATATACGGTTGATAGGTCGCGATACATTTCATTGTAGAAGACATTAAAAGTAAACGTTATGTACTGAATTTAAGCAACAATATTCCGTACTGGGAATTTCTGCATGATTTTATTTTTATGCTAAGTGTGTGCAACATCCCACAACACCTACTAGACAATGAACACTTTCGTCTTTTTTGGAATAAATATGTTACCTCGTGGAAACTACCAACCAATAGACAATTGCGATATAATTTACCACATTTGCAGTAAAAAACTGTTTAGTAGACGAGTTGAAAAATAAGAAAATTTGCGTAGTGGTGGATCAAACAACTGATGCACAGAAACACAGCGTGATTCATGTTGTAGCGCGTTCTTTAAAACGTAATGATCCAGCAGCTTCCTTGTTATTAACCAGTAAAAGGATTGAAGAAAGTGATGCTGAAACCGTTGTGAAGATAATAAAAGATTCGTTAAGAGAATTTTGTATCACAGGGGCCCAAGTCACAATGCTAGTTACTGATGGAGCTGCAACAATGCTGGAAGTTGATAGAATGTTGAAACTATGACTCTTCTTCACATAACATGTTTCATACACGCGTATCATCTTGTTGCAGAAACCATTCGAAAGAAGTATCCGATGGTGAATAATTTAATAGCATCTACCAAAAACGTGTTTGTGACATCTCCCAAACATATCCGCGTTTTCAAACAATTGTGTCCGACACTTCCATTACCACCTCAGCCTGTAATAACTGGATGGGGAACATGGCTCCAGGCAGTATTTTATTATCATAAATATTTCGCAAATGTGAAGAATGTGATTTTAAAATTCGAATCAAATGAATCGGCAGCGATTCGTGAAAGTCAGCAACTTTTTTCCAATTCGGACGTTCGATTACAAATAGATGAAATTTCCATAAACTATTCTGCAGTTGTACAAGTTAAATCGCTGTTACAAAACAGTCACTTATCTTTACGAGACTCATTAAATACCTTAGATAATTTACAAGTCGCTCTAGAAAGTGCACAGAAGAGATAAAGGAATATCTGAATTACGCAAATCCTACTTCGTTAGATGTAGAACAATCATTTTCGAAATACCCGAAAACGTTTTCAGATCAACGTCGAAGGTTACGTGAATCGACAATGGAAGCGTTGCTTATGTTGCAGTTTTACGCGGCTTACCGGGGCAGTAGTATTTTGTCGCAGTGGACATCAAGATGTCAATAAAAGGTAAGAATATTTTATTTTTTAATAATACTGTATCTCACGTAGCTACTTTTGCGCGATAAGCCTCTGACGTTGCACTCGTTTGTCGAACCTTAATCATGATAATGCTAATTTTAAAAGATAAACATTGCGAAACTTTTTTCAGAGAGCCCTTCAGAATTTTTTCCCAACAAGACAACGCTCACTATAGTAGATACACGAAAATGAATTCCATCTTCTGGATAAATGCAATCGAGTTTGTGGTATATTGCGAAGACTCAAGTAAAGGATCATAAACACTCTTGAAAAATACTACTTGAAGCCAAAATAAAAGAATTGTGGAAAAGTGCACCACCAGTGCATTCCAAATAATTGGTGGGCACAATGCCCAAGGAGGTCATACATGATATTAATTTACGCGTGGTCACCCTTGCAATTTCAATAAAGTTTTAAGCTTTGCAGTGCTCCATTTTATTGGCCAAGGCTATATATTTCTACCTACCGTTTGCAAGTATTAATGCATAAGCCTGGCATAATTGGTCTCCCCGACAGAATCGGATCAGTTGCATGGGCCGCGTATTATTGTATGTATGACTCACGGTCGATAGAAGTGAAATTTCGAAATCAATACCTCATGGTAAAAAATAAAAACTGACGTAATAGAAATAATTGGTAAAAAAAGCAAATATATACGCACGTTAAAATGTTCAAAATGTGCGCCATCGCGCAGGAGGCAGTCTTTGTAACAATAACGCAAATTTTCAAACATATCCTGATACAACACTACGTCGACGAGCGGACACGCGCATGGGAGCGGCGCGAAATCCAGTACTGTGTACTTTGGCGCATACCGTATTTACATTGATTGTTTTTTAAAACTAAGGTTATGTTAATTTTAGTACGCAACCAATAGCGGCGGGTGATAACGTAAACGGGAGGACGTGGACAACAAATTCGATTTCCTCGTGTATTTCCGTTGCATAGTACAATGTACACAATATGTAAGGAAAATACAGGAGGGAATCGAATCGCTGTCCGCGCTCCCGTTTACGTCATCGCCCACCGCTACTGTAGGCCACATAAGAGGTTTCACTTCAATAAATAATATATATATAGATAAGTATAGCTTCTTAACAGCGTGGATAAGATTGGTGAAAAATTTGCACCATCAGGTATGTTTCCACATTTGTTTCGATGAAGGATGTTCGCCGTGATGAAAAGATGTTCTTATACATATTTCGAGAAAGACCGTTCAACATCTACGGAAGTAACATAGGCATAATTAAAATAATTTAGAATTGAATGTTTATAGTCGTCTTTGTTCCAGCACACTAAAGGTATTTCACAAACTTTACGGGTAACGCTGCGAAAGATTAAGGAGAAACTGCTGCAATAAATCCATAATTTCATTCGCTGAGGTAGCTCGTAGCGATTCGTCTGCATACATACGTCGCGTCATGGGCCGGACTACCTTACCTTTAACCTGGCGCGAAGAGCTCTGTGCCAGGTTTATTAATGTATCATTGATCATACAATCGGTCTTTTGCAAACTATAACAGTTCCAATGATAAACCTACCAGAAAAACCGTGAATAAAATCTACATACACACTCATTTAGTTTAGGTATTTTAGTTTTCTTATCCTATTAAGAGGGAAGAAATCAAATCAACTGATTAAAATTCAATTGATGTGATTCAATAGAAAATGGAATTTTTTAATTGACAGAAATAAAAAAAAACAAAATAAACTGTTCCATCCAGCTTAAATCAATTATCTTTGGCTAAAATGTAATTCTTTAGAAGTATCTATTTAAATCCAATTTCCCAGTCATCTTGGTTAAATCAAAATCAGGGATTCTAACATTTTCTACCTTAGCATTCGGATCGTCTAATGATTCAGTAATACGGATCATATTTTTCAAATCGCTGGCATATGTACCAATTTGCAACTTCAACACACAGTGTTCTGAATTCTCAATGGAACTATGTTGAATTTACATCGTTTATGGATGCTATGAAAGCTAATGCTGAGTCCATGCGAAGCGAACAAACCGAAACAAAACAGCAAATCAACGTTTTTCTAGGAATTCAAAAACAAAATGGAAACTTTTCGACAACATTTTGTGTTATTGTTTGTTTCTGCCAACATGTCAGTTTTGTAAATTGATTTGAAACACTTGTTTAACTGTTAGTGATACCTTTTACCTCATGTCTGAGTTTTCATTTTGTTTGATTTCTCAAAAGTTGCTCTTTTATTGTTTCTGTTTTGCTTGGTGCTCTCATTTTGTCAGCTTCATGTGGATCTAACATAACACAGCGGGCGATAAAAAATTTTATTTTTATTTCTCCTTAATGTTCATTTAATGTGGCTTTCTTATTATTAATTATACCCATTGGTGTAATAAACCGTTATATGTAAGTACACCTAATCTATATTTTAGTACTTCTAAGATATACCAGTGTTCTGGATGATTCGCTAATTCGGATAACCTTTGTTGTAATTAATCTGAATTATGGAAGCTCAATTGTACTGCGAAAAGAAAATGAACAAAAATTATATTACGCAAACATTCAAGTAGACATCTATAGAGCAACAAATATAATCAAATAACAATATCCCTATGTAAGCCGCCATATTGCCTATTATATTTTAAAATTTAAATGTTTTATTCACCCATTGTTAACGAATTGAAAATGTTTGTGTGACCTCTCTGACAAGGATCTAGTTTTTATACGTAGTAGGTATAAACACCGCGCTTTCCACTAGAGCAATCTAATCTTTACTTTGTGTGTGAAACCGGTCAGGTTACAGACTCCTGAATGGAATTCCTTTGACGAATCGATAAAGAATGTGCTAAACTCAGGCGTACTGAAAAAACGACGTAGAGAGAAATTATGATGACGCATACTTCCCAGAAGGTCTTTCGTATTTAGTACTTACAACGAAGGCAGGTAATCACTAACAGAAAGTGCTTTCGTTGGCATATCAGATACAAATTAAAACTGCACCATAATTTTTTTCTGAAAAATAAACTGAGTAATTTAAATTAACATACCAAAATACGTATGGAACGATATTTCCTCGCTAAAGTACTTGAGAAAAAATAGCTTGTTTGCACTAACCCTTTAGGATATTGACGCGACCATATCCTGCTGATAATACATGGGAACGAAAAACTTTAAATGCCGGTAATTCTATACTCTTCTCTCATTTACATACTATAGCAATAAGCAACAAGGGCTTTTTTATATTCACATCAAATGTTTGTAGGTTTGATTTGCGTATCTTATCTCCATTTTCAACATTTGCTTGCTGACTGTATTGAACGTAGATATAGATACATACATTACATCCTCTTACATACAAACTAAAACGCACGTATAGTTTATTTCAAATTATAAGAATATAACTTTGAACGGCTTAAATGCTGTTATTGCACCACCTGCGGTAGTAACTACCTGGAACTGCTGAGGACCGTAATAACAAAATTTAAGTGAATTGAATAGAAATGGAATTATGATTTGCGATATGCCTAACTACCTGTTTGTACATTTAAATCTCATTTAATATGTAAATTCTTTAATTACTTGTAACATCGAATTACAATGTACATTTATACTGTTTGTAAAATATATATATACATAAACATATAATTATCTTATAGGGCCGTAATTTATAGTCAATACGGCCCCTAGATTCAATATGCATTGCCAGGTCATTATCATCACAGAAGGTGCAATAAAAGTATTAAAGGCCTTGTAAGTCTACAGTTATATTCTTATAATTTGAAATAAACTATAAGTAAATTTTAGGTTCGTTCCAACTACTGATTTTTGTACGGTACGGTACGGTACCAGTTCACACATCGATTATTGCGCGTGCGTCAGATATACATCGTTTGTGAATTAGTAAATGCTGTCGTAGATGTTGGAACGCTTTTTGGAATCGATTGTGTATCGCTATTGAGAAAGAAAATGATAAACGAGGATGTAACATGCATTATGAATGTTTTCTGTTGGTACAGATACACAATGCGCATGTCAGTACAAACGGTTCTTGCTTGATACGATGTACCGATATGACCGTACAGTACTTGTACGATACAAAGTTAAGTTGTAGTTGGAACACTTCGTTTACACTGCGCAGGTACCGGGCGGTAAATTTACGGTTTTACAAGCGTGTTGGAACGAACCTTTTATCTGAATATGTTATAAGTCTCATACAACTGCAAAAATATCCGCAAGTAGATATATAGATATAGTATTCCTCAATTGTTGTAATACCAACAGTGTTGTTTTCAAACAAACCCTGAGAGACGTTTTTATGTGTCTTGGAGGACACATTTTTACGTCAAAATTAGATCTGTCGTAGTTACACCCTACTTCCACCACCTGTTATCAGGAATTTCAATTGAGAACTGCAAAATTTACTGGGCGATTTTATCTCCTTTTCAAATAGGTAGTAGGTTGGGTAGTCCTTTGTTAAATTATTTTTAAATAGTAATTATCATTACTACTGATAGATTGTACAGGGTCTTACTGGAAGAACAGAATGTACTCGCGATCCTACCACCTTCGCTGGTCAAATTATGTATGACACGAAAGAGCACACTTTTGTCTAGTAGCAATTAGCACAGCCGAAAACAAACGGGTGATTGCATTTGATTTTATTTAGTTATGCTAGACGTTCTCAACTCACATGTCGCACACTGTTTATTTCCCTTGCTATTGCAAATACAAATGTTTCAAGTAAAGTTGTAGTGTTTTACCTCTATCAAATAAAAATTTGATAACTATCAGAATTGTATTTGCTAGCTGTCAATCTGTAAATTAACGTGGCTTACACCATAGCCAAAAAGTATAAATGTTCTCTATTTACGTAAAAAATAAATCATATTTGTTTTTATTAGAGAAAGAAAAGAATATATGGAACTGCGTCCGAATCTACAAACTCCTTCTGTAAATGTTTACGGTCATATAAAGTATGTTTCTTATAAGTTTTGCACGAAAAAAACGTATCGTCAAAGAGATTGAAGAACATCTTAATACAATACGTTGCTTTATTTTGAAGGTAAAAAGTAAATACTTTGGAGCACATTATTATAGAAAATTCGAAAAGCAGTTTATTAGCTGCTGCAACAGAGTTATACACAAAATAATATTACCAGTCCAAGAACTCACAGAAGTTCAGAAAAGAAAAGATTACAGTTTTGCCAACAAATGATTGGAAATTTAAACAATTACCCTAATTTCTTTAATTAAATTGTTGTCAGATAAGCCCACCCTTTCAACTTCCGGCTTTTTTAATAGAAAAAATAGCCACTCGCGAAAATGAAAAAATAATAGAAAGAAAAAAGTAATACAAATACAAAGTCTGGAAGGAAGTCAATGCACATATAGTGTGGAATTTTCTAAAATATAGTAGGTGGGCCAATTTTTGATAGTTTCAAATTAACAGCGTAGACATATTTGGAAGCAGTTGTTCCACAAGTAGATAACTTACTGCAAAACTTCTTAAGAAATCAATTAGACAATATGATGACAGTACACCATGCGTATATTGACTTCCTTTCAGACTTTTTATTTGTATTAGTTTTTTTTTTCCATCATTTTTTCGTTCCTAATTTTCTATTAAATACGCCGGAAGTGGAAACGTATTTCCATACAATTTCATTAAAGAAATTTTGGTCAATGTCTAAACTTCCAATGACTTGTTATCAAAACTAATCTTTTCCTTTCTGACCTTCTGTGAGCTTTTGTACCGGTATTGTATGACATCTAGTCATACGTTTTTAAAGTTTAATGGATTGTGGAAATGTTTTTTTCTTCTTTGTAACAGTTAATAAACTGCTTTCCGAATTCTCTGTAATAAAATAAGTTATTTAGTGAGACGTGCTGGCAAGTATTTAATTTTTACCATCAAAGATGTTCTTCATTTTCTCCAACAATGACGTGGCGTTTTTTTCGAATCAAATTTTTGCAATTTTTTACATGACGGTAAACATTTTCATATTTGCAGCATATCTTTTTATTTTTTTAAATTAAGTAGAAAATATTTCTATTTTTTCGTCTGTAACCCATGTTAATTTACAGATTGACATATAAATATAAAAGTAAATAGGGTGTTCTATTAAAAAAAAGCAAAACTATGTTTTGTTGGCCGCGCCTTCTATATGTAAATCTGATAGTTATCCAATTTTTATTTGATAGAAGTAAAACACTACTACTTTTGTCTGAAATTCTTTTTTTGTATCTGCAATAGAAATCGGAAGTGGTCAAAATAAAATGAGAAAACCTGTACATATAAAAAAAAAGGTAGTTAATATGCTTTGGGGCGACAAAATCACGAAAATAAACACGGGCAAGTGTTGCGATTTTACATCGCAAGCATAATCCTGCTAAAAGTATCGCACCATAAGGATTCACCTTTCAGCAAGCCTTATTTACAATCTTCATTCTGTGTCTTCCGGAAGGTCAAAGCGTTATACAATCTATCATTAAGCATTGCAGCCTATTTTCGAAATGGGATTAAAATGAAAATCGAATTTATGCACAACATCTACATCTTTCAATGCCAGTAATTAATCATCCCAATCTAAAAATATTACGCAGTAAACTCAATCAATATGGATGCCAGCATAATTAAGTCACATGGTATGGTATGCAGAAGATTATATAAATTGTATGCAGTGAATTAGATATATTGCTGAAACTTAATGAAAAGGGTTACTACTACAGTATGCAATTGTATTTGTGTTGCTAGTGCTATATGGGCTTAGGACAGTTTGATATAAGGCGAACATACTCTTGAGCAGAGAGAGAGAGAGAGCTAACAAGGGGTGCCTAACAAATTTTTGGGTATTTTAGCTTTATTTTCAGCAATATATACTGTTAGTTATTGTCCGTTTGGCTTTAAAACTATTTTTTTTAAAAACATTAAACTTCGAATGTAATTATTTCCGAAAAACAAGTAACAAACAGTTTGTTGTTAGCACAATATTTATTGATTAAATGTTGTGGTTGCTTTTTAAACCATTGCTTATACTATACATAATATTCGCGTATAAGGTAATGCAATCATCAAGCTTGGAACCACATATTTTATATCCAACGTAATATGTATGCAGGTATATAATAATAAATGTATATTATGTGCAATGCATATACATGACCACTTAAGAAAGCCAATATTCACGTATTTGTTTACAGTTAGTGATCGCAAAAAAAAACAAAGTAATTAACTGTGCTGTGAATACGTATACATACATGTATCTGTACACTGTTCATATGACATTTGTGGAAGTGCATTTGTTATGTAAATTTTTCGATATTATATAGCAACCATAGTACAATATGCAATAGCGTGCGTAAATAACTTGTTTAATTTATTTAAAAGATAACAAAAGACAATTTAAGAGTATTAAATTTATTCTAAACAATGTGAAAAATCTACAGTAATTCATATTTCTGTTCGATTTTAAGCTTTTGATCTCTCGCTATAAAAAATTGTAATTTCCGTTGCATCCTTTATTTTTATTTTTGAGATTAATTACCAGAACATATTTCGCCTATATGGTACTAATAAAACCAAATCTATTCCCATATTATACATAAAAGTCCACTTATGTATGTATCTACGTTGGTGTACAAACAGTTACCGAATGTCATTCCTGCAGACTATAGCTCTGGGTAATATGGCATATAACTCACATACACTACCGTTCATGGAAGTTAGGGCAAGCAAAAAAATGTACGGAAGTCAAAGAAAATAAGAGAAATATTAAATGGCCATGTATTTAATACTTACTTACATGATTTTACATATTTTCAAACACAAATTTATTAAAAAGAAAAAGTTAATGTAATACAAATAATTTAAATCCGATTTTCATCGAAAAATCCACCTTTTGCCTTTAGGACTGCTGCCACTATTCTCGGCATCCGATTCACTAATTTTGCTAATGTTTCATTGGGCAAGCTTGTCCATACCTCCTGGAGAATGGTCCACAAATGTTCCTTCGATTTTAGACACTTTTTCCTAACACATCGGTCTAATTCTTCCCATAACAACTCTATCGGGTTCAGATCGGGGGCCTGTGGCGGCCATTCCATAATTTTTAGGGTTCTTTCATTTTCTTCTTGCTGCAGGCAATCTGTGCACAATTTAGATTTATATTTGGGGTCATTGACCTGCATAAATTCAAATCCACGACCAATTAATCGGACACCTGACGGTATGGCATTTTCCTCCAGGATTTTCCGACATTCTTCTTTTCTCATTATGCCCTCAATTTTGAGCAAGTCAACAATCCCAAACCATTGCAGATCCGCCTCCATGCTTCACCGTAGGAACTATACACTCCCGTAACATTCTTTCCCCTCTTGATCTGCGTACGAAAACTCTCCGTCTATTTCCAAAAACCTTAAACTTGGATTCGTCAGTCCACAAAACGTTATTAAAATCGTCCACTGTCCAATCTCTATGAGCTTGTGCCCATTTCAGTCGTTTCAGCCTACTTCCTCTTCGGAGTAACGGTTTTCGACAAGCCACTCGCCCATGCAACCCAGCCTCTTTCAGCCGACGTTTCACAGTACTCACAGAAACTTTGGAATCTCGCTCATTATTGAATTCTGCAGCAATTTCTGATGCTGTTAGTCTTCTATTGCGCTTACTAATTATTTTTATTAGTAAATCTTTCGCAGGAGTCGTTTTTCTTGACGGTCCTGGCCGATTACGATCTTGCACGTCACCGGTTGTCTTAAATAGAACTATAGTATCATGTACTGTAGATTTCCTTATTTTTAATTTATCCGCAATCCGTCTTTCTGCGTACCCTTCCTGATGCAAGGTAATAATAGCAGATCGTTTTGAAACAGCTAGAGGCTTTCCACGGGGCATTTTAAACAGTCAAACCGAAATTATTTTATTTTTCACTTGCACAACTACAGATACTTTCACAATAACAATCTCTTCAGAACTGCTGCGTTTACAAATGTTACAATACTTTATAATGGGTATACGAATATTTCCAGGTAACACGAGTGAATCAGCTAACCCTCCTAGGGATTATTATAAAGCTTTATTGTCACTGTAATTATTGGGGATTTCCAACATAATTATATATTTTATGATAACGGTCTTATAATAGACAAATACTACCTGGAAATTGGTAAAAGGCTTCAAGAAAAGGTTAGTTTTAATAATTCCTCACAGAAATGTATATTATATAATTAAAAATGTTTTCCCTAAACAGTTAATATAATTTGTCAGCTTGCCCGAACTTCCATGAACGGTACTGTATACTCAGAAAAATGTGGAGACCAATTGAACAGGAAATTGGAATGTTAGTGAAATTAAAATAACACTGATTAACACTGTTTTTCACGTAAGGTAATTCTCTTTGTTTTACCAGTTCTTTCTGTTTCAAGAAAAAAAGAAGCCCTGCCGTTTCTTAGGAAATTCATTTTGGGATATAATCGTGATATATAAGAAAAAAAATCTTAAAATAGCTGGCTTACGTATACAAGAGAAAAAACGTTGCAAAGCTAGCCGAACAGCACCAAGTAAACTTATTATTTTGTGTTACTCCCTAACGACCAGAATTTTCCGAATATATAAGGAAAACATTTATGTTGGTGTGATTTTGTTATTTTTTCCATATGTAACAATCATTTACTACACCAAGTTATAAGTTACAAAACATAAAACGATTAATATTCTTAATTTTGAATACTGCAAAATACACACAGCCTGATAGAAGTATACGTACAGAATGTCCCAACGTTTTGGAATTGTGAATTTGAGCCTATTGTGTGAATGGTAGGAGAGATAATTTTCACATAATATAACAGACATCATAAGGTATCTTTCAAAAATATTTCCGCATATACAGATCAATAAGTAGCGAACCAGGCACCTACTTTATTATTTTAAATGGAACATCCTGTACATTATTACGTTTTTAATACGTCCATCTAGAAATAAACAATATAGATTTCATACGACTATTTGAAATAGATTTTGAAATATTTGTAATTTTGTTCTCAATCGCCTACAATATATATATACACGTCAGTCCAGATACGAACGGGATATTTCCTTTGTGAATGGCAACAGAGCATTTGAGTATCACTGATAGATCGCATCCAATCGCAGTATATCATAAAGCGAACAGCGGCACGCACGCTTGTCCGCTCAATCACGTAATATTATAATTCAACGCCTTCTGACAAAATGTATTAATACTGAGTTACTGCGTAATTTTTCTGTATTCTCAGATTATGTTAGAAAGTACAATTTCTTATATTCATTTTGTTGCTGCTATGCGATGTAGGAGAATGAAAAAGTAATTCTAAGTAGGAAAATAAACAAGGATTCTTACAAAATTAAACTAAAGAAAAATAAATTCGATAATTATACAAAATAAATTGAAATTCTAACAACGTTACTTTATTAAGGGGAAAAAATCTCCTGGCAATATTGAACTTTGTAACTTTTGTATTTGTTGCGTTTCAAAATACGTTTCACAGCACTTCTACTAGTACCGATTTTGTCTGAAATTTGCCGGCTAAAGCAAGGTTCGCCCATTTCAACTAACGAACAAACCCTCACTTCTCTCTCCTCCCGCTCTGGATGCGTTAGAGGGATTTGAGGCTGTTCGTCTATTTGTTGGCATTTACGGCAATTAGCAAAATACCATTTAATGATCTGTACCATCTCTGTGGTTGTATAAACTGACATAATGTATTCAAAATCCACGATCTCTTGTTAGAACCTTACGAGCGCAAATACATTTTAATATACAGAGTGTTCAGTATTGAATAACAAACTTTGCCAAATTCAAACAACAAAATTATTTTTTTTTTAACTAGCACCATACCTTTTTTTTTCTATATCCACCATACAGAAAATTTATATCTTCAAGGTTTTTATATAATAATGAAGTAATATCAAAGTAAAAGATATTTGTAGTTAAACGCGAGTCCTCGCTGTTGAAAGATGGGTGATTTTATCGCTAAATTTGATGATTTTTAAGCTTTCAAGGATAAATGCAGAGACAAATACTTTTTAGTGATTTTTGCAGAGACTTTTCATCAGCTCTAATTTCTGTAGGGGTGCAATGTTTGTCTATATTGTCACAATAACAAAACACAGTATAAATGACCTACCCATTAAACATTTTTTTAGTTTTGCGGGCGATAGCCCAAACATTCCGGAGTTCAACACCTAATATGCTAAGAAAAGCGCAGAGCAACTTTTACAAATGTATCGAATTGGAAGAAAGGAATTTTGAGCATTCGCTGTAGATAAATAAATAAGTAGATAGCTATTAATTATTACAATAAAAATTACAATAAAGATTATTAAGTTTGTTCAGCGTGTATTTCAATTGTTACATATATTTCTTTTTTAAGATTTTTTGTTTTGATTTTCAATTTGTGCTAACATATTTATGTTTACTTCACTTACTTTTAGCCTGTATGAACTTCTATTCAAATATTGTTTCCTTTATTCTTCTTCGCCAAAAAGGTGCATAACTACTACACCCCGCGCAACATGAATAGGACCAAGCACGTATGTATGTACATATGTGGCATTCGTAGTTACTATAAAGATTGTAGCGCGCTGGAATTGATATTTTCGAAAATAAGAGGTAGGTATAAAAAGATGTAGCCAACATGGTAATTTTTGTAAAACTCAATGCAAATGTACGTTACTGATAGCAATAAGTACAGTATTGCAAAGCGCCACTTGAACACCAATTTACAAGATGAATGATTCGTTTGCAATAACAAAATACTTTATTGATCAATAATGAGTACTTTTACCATTGTTTCATGTAACCTCGAGTAATCGGGACGGAATTATACAGGGTACTCAAGTAATCAACAGGAAGTTCCGTTCAATTTCGTTTAAGCGCCTGTTATAGTTCGTCAATGCAACTGAATTGCTTAGCATTGGAATACAGTTTACGCAACAACTATTCCCAAACGTTTTCTATAATGTCCGGGGGAGAGCGACGGCAAATCGAGAACCTCCATGTCTTGTTCTTGAAACCAGCGTCGAACAACGTGCGCGGTGTAAATACTAGCATTGCCTTATTGAAAAATAAATGCCTGACTTGCCATAACATTGGAGAATTTGTCTTTCACCTGTTCTAGAAGCTGGACATACTTTTCTGAATTCTACCTGCCCTTCACTATTACTAAATCAACAGGTCCGTTATAGGAAATAGTTCCCCATACCATAACTGAACCAGCATCGGCACGCCGTCGTGATAGAATCACTTTTTCTTTACGTAAATCATGACAATAACATGAAAACCCATCCGAACCATCCAAATTAAACTTCTTCTCGTCACTGAAAATAATAATGTGCCACTTTCTTATCCACCTCATTTTTGCTTGAAGAAACTAAAGACGTGCAATGCGCTGAAATACCTTTAAAGTAGGCCGTCGTTGCATTTTAGACGCTTCTACAGTGGGCAGCTCTTCAGTAACTTCTGCACAGTTCTCGCCGATAGATTCGTTCCCACGTTATTGGCGATTTATCTTGCTATTAACGCCGAATTCGATGCTTCGTCTAATATGGCTCGACGTTCTCGCTCAGTTGTAACGAATTTTGTGCGCCCTTTAAAACGTTTTCTATAATTTTCGGGATCCCTAATGAAACCGTTCACAATCTGGTATGATCGTCCTATCTTCTTTACAATAGCCCTTGAGGAATAGCTTTCGTGATGGAGTGCTTTTATTTTTCCAATTTCTTCCACCGTTAAACACTTTTGCCTTCTCATCGTTGCGCAATACCCTTAATTAATGATGTTTTAATGTTGTTTGTCTAAATACACGTTGTGACTTGTGACGCATTGCCAGCTTAATACTAGATACCGGTCGTATCCAAACGGCGCAGTGCTTTTCATAGGTATGCAACACATACATACGTCAGCCAGTGCATAACGCTAGGCAATATTACCCAATAATGTGTAGTATTCACCATATCATACCATTACAGATTTGCATTACAATTTTAATGAATTAATTGTTTTCCAATTTACCGAAAGCTTGCAACAAATCTGTTGGTCGTATTCATGTGGCGCGGAGTGTATAACTCTTTTCCTTTTATTTTTGCATAAGTAGAACGTCGTCGGTGTTCCCAGAAATTTTATCTTTAGTTTGACAAATATTTTTGGTTATATAAGATATCGTTGGTCAGGCTAGCGCAGCTTTTTTTAAATTTCTTCCACTTTTTCCTAATAGATAAAGTATACATACTACCGAACTCTTCTTTCCTTAGAAATTTTGAATCAACAGTCTAAAATCGTCACTGTCAGTATGGTTTGTTCACTATTGTTATGGTAACCAAACAATATTAACTAACACCAGAAACCATTTGGACGTAATTTCCAAATGCAAGACTCGCTTTTGACTGCAAGTAACTACTCGGGCTCGAGATTTTGAATCGAAGGTTTAAAAATGTCAACGTCTATTGTTTACTTTGTCATGTTAACCAAACAATATTAGCTTTGTTTCTGCAAAAAATCGCAAACTAGTCAGAGCCAATCAATTGTGAAATCAGACAGAAAATAGTTTGAGATTTCTTTTAGCCAATCAAATTGCGTCTGACTACTTTGTTATTTCTGCAGAAACAAACCTATTAACACCAAAAACCAATTGGATGTAATATCCAAATGCAGGACCCGCTCTTAACTGTAAATAACTTTTATTTTGAATACGTGTCCTATACGGTGAATACAGAAAAAATATATGCTGCTATTTAAAAAAACTTACATTTCTGGTGTCAGAATTTGGCAAAGTTTGCTGTTGAATATTGAACACTTTATGTATTTCGAACGCGCTCTGATACCACGTCTAGATAGAGTAAAGTATGCAATTTAGCCTCGCAAAAATGAACACAATTTAACTTGCAATAACTATTATAGCCTTTGTATGAATAAAATTATTCTTTATAAACAGTATATTTGGTAAGTTTTTACTTTGTTTTCCTTTATATGCACAATTTGTATGACTTTTGAGGGTATCCTGTAGCTAAAATGTTGACGTGATTGACAAAAACTGCGGTTATTTTTGGATCCAGAGGCCAAAAGTTAGTTAAAAACAAGTCACAGATTTAAAACAACGAAATTGCTGTTCCCCAGTGCTATCAGAATATTTTATCTTCCTACTATTTGCACAATAAACACAATTTTACAATTCCAGAAGGACGGGACACCTGTACGTCTCAAGCGTATGAAGTCTTGCACCTAACCTGTTTACTGCGCATTTAATATAGTTATACTAGGGTACGTAAGGATTTATTTATAGTCCCATACATATAGAGAATAATTTTGTCGCTTGTGCTAAGAACGTCCCCGATTCGCTTCGCGCGGTTCCCCACCTTATACTTTCATAGCGGGCAAACGTTGTAACACTATCCATATATTTTAGCGGTTCACTTTACTACGGAACTTACTAACGCGGTATATAGAGACAATGATAGAAATGTGCAGAATCTTCGAGTAGATAGTTACAAAAACTTCGTACATCTTAGTTTATTAGCATTCACTCCTACTCCGGTTTCTGCGGTTAGGCCAGAATGATAATGGCTTCAACGTACATACATACATACATTAAAATATCGAAGCATACACTCGTTCCAAGCTTACATAGAAACCGTAGGCAAGTATATAAAGTATAAATATTCGTGAATGTACGATGAAGATATGCCTCAACGGTTACAGTTTCCGTTCCAAGCGCTGTGCTCGTTTCCTGTTACACGCTGTTTTGACGTTAATAAAACAACAGAAGCAAATGGTTTATTTTTTGCTATGTATTAAAAAAAATGATTGCTCAAAAGCTTGTTTTTACAGAGAAAAAAACATGAAATTTCATAACAATTTGATGAAATTATGTGCCTACATTTTTATGATTAAATATGATTGTAACCGTTATTTTTTTGGCCACGATTTGGTTTTTGGTTCTTTAAAATTAAACAAACCTAAAATTGAGCATTTGTATGCAATGCCTTGAAGAAATACAGTGAATGTCGCTTATTGTAATAATTTTGGAATCTAGAAGCTTTGATAATATTAACAAAGTGATTACAATAACCGATAACGAAACTAATCTCTGGTATAATTTCTAATATTTTTTTCTAAAATACTCAACTTCTCTTTTCTATTCATTTCCTACCATGCTTCAAACATCTTACTAAAGACAAAAAGGCTAGTGTATCGCGTGACTTTATTATAGGAGCCATTCTGTGGTGACAGGTGTGACATTTGCACGTGTAAATTATCTTAAAACTCGAAAAAAATGCTTTAAATTACTAATTGTCAGACAATCATTTGGTGATTTCAGTCCTTGAATTTGTAAATCTGTACTTAAAATTCAGTTTGATGTGCTAGTAATTAAATTATTTATTGAACCAGTGACGTGTGTGACGGGCACAATTATAAATAATGTGCTCTTAATGCAGATATATTCAGGTGCAGCTAAATGTCACTGCCCGTACCGCCATCTACGCATGCGCAATCAGGATTCAGCAAATAATTGTTCAAGCCTGGCTGAAGTGTCTGTTTTTAGTTTTTACTGAGGTTATGGTTACTGTCTTAATGTTAATCTTTTCTAACGTAACTAGACCAATGAAATAATTATGGCAGTCTATTGCTTTCACTGTAAGAAAAGTTTTTCATGCCAGTCTTCAATTAATCGACACTTAAAACTTGTTCATAACACAAATACCGTTGCAGTTTCTTATGACTTCAACGTACATAATTGCAAATGTTTTGAGTGTTTATCTTCTTTTAAACAGTTGGGCGATTTACGACAGCATTTAGCAACTGTTCATAAGCTTCAATTTGAAATTGAAGAATTTACTTTTGAAGATTTTCGGGGTAAAATTTTTTAATTGCTGTTTTCGTATTCCCATTAGGTATGATGTTTTATGGTTTTTAGGTTTTGAAAATTGGTTGTCCTCAATATTAGCAGATGAAAGTGTTCAATATGTACGAGTTAGAAAAAAGCAAAACAAAAGCAACAGCTTAATTGCAGGTTAGTGGTTCACTGCATTATGGTAACGGTTTTTTAAATGTAAATATTTATTGACAGGTACTAAACATGCATTAAAATCTGCAGATAAGAACAGAGTGGGAAAATCACAGGGTAGCAGTAAATTAAATTACTTATGTACTAGCCAAATAAAGGACAACGAAGTCAAAGTTACTTTCCATAAAACCCATTATCAGCATAAAAAAGAAATACAACATTTACGTATAAGAAATATAGCACAAAAATTACTTTATGGAATAACAACAAGAAAGTATGTTTTATATGGATAGATACATTAACTATTGCATTATAATTACGTTACATTTATAGGATTTTGGACCAAATTCGAAATGATTTTGTCGATAAATCTGAAGTTAAAAAAATAAACATTCTTACACGAAAGGATGAGGATAATATTAAGGCTTCTTTTGGAATCGTTTCTGATGAAGGAAAAAGGAACAATGGTGATTCTGTCAGCATTGAACTTTTTGTAGAAGAACAACAGTTGAGTAAAAACAATTGTGTTATATATTATAAATCGCAAGGGGAAAGTAATGATCTATTAAAATCTGAAGATTTTTGCTTAATTTTAATGAACAAATCTCAAATTTATATGCTAAAACAGTTTGGAAATAATGTGATTGGCATTGATTCAACACACGGTCTAAATAAATATGACTTTGATTTAACCACCTTAAAGGTAATAGATGAATTTGGGGAAGGCTTCCCAGCAGCAACAATGTTCACAAATCGAAAGGACACATATATAAATGAAATCTTCTTCACCAAGATTAAAGATGTCATTGGCTGTCAGATTAAAACTAAAACATTCATGAGTATTATATATTACCGATGTTTTCATAAATGCATGGTAAAATCTGAAAAACAACTTTACTGTGCTTGGCATGTTGATAAAGCGTGGCAAACAAATTTAAAGAAAGTTAGGGATTCAAATAAACGAAAACTGGTTTACCAAATGTTAAAATGTTTGCAAGGATATGAAAAAGAAGAAGATTTTCCAATTGTGCTATTAAATACAATAACTACGTTAACTGAAGATGAAGATACTCGTAAATTTGGACATTATTTTGAGTAGTATTATGGAACAAATTACAAATTATGGCCTTCTTGATATAAGAAGGGCTGCGGCGTTAACACAAATATGCATTTGGAATCAATGCACCGGGCTATCAAATATTGTTATCTAGAAGGCAAACGTGTTGCACGATTAGACAGAGGATTACATGCAGTTCTTAAGTTTATAAGGGATAAAGTTGTTGAGAGATTAATGAAAAATACAAAAGGAAAGAATAATTGCCATATTAGTGCTATTCATAAAAGACATCGAACAGCAATTACACAAAATTACACTGTAAACGTAATTGAACTAAATCTCAAGTATCATGTTAAATCTGAGAAAGCTTCCCAACATTATGAGGTAACCAAGTTATCAGAAAATGCCTGCTGTACCCTAAAATGCAGCTATTGTCGCATTTGTGTGCATTCATTTTCCTGCACCTGCCCAGATTTTAATCTAAAGAATACTATTTGCAAACAAATACACGTGATTATTTGCAAAAATTTTATAAAACCACAATAGATGATATTCCAGAGAATTCAAGACAGGTAAATGAGAGTGAAATAGCTACTCATTTGGAAATGTTAAAAACAAGAGAAAACAGTTACTGAAATTCAAAACGCACTACGTGAAATCGAAGAAAATATGATTGATTGATTAGTCAATTTATGGCTGTAGCGCTTGCCATGGCCATCGAAGAAAATATTGCTGCTGGAGAGTGTAATGAAAATGCATTGATTGAATGCAGCGAGTACTTAAAAAAAGCAAAATTAATGCTGCGGACCTAAAATTGATGTAGTCAAATTACCATGCAACAGACACCCAACGCCAGCCAATAAACGAATTGATAAACAATCATTTTTTGTAACAAAAAAACAAAACAAGAAAAAGGACATTGCAATTAAAAAACCAAATGAAGAAGAATGTAGAAATATTAACGATATCTTGTGTCATTTATTAGCGTTGACGCCGGAAACGACCATATGTATATATAAAGTTTTGTTTTATATTATTGTTTTTTGTTCGTAATTCTAATTTTGAAATACAAATTATATAAAACCTCCAACACGTCTTAAAATGTTTCCTGAATTTAATGCACTTGAAGCGTTATTTAAAAACCAAAGTGTATGTCTAATGCTATAAATAAGTTTTAAGATATAACCACCGAAATTGTTTGTTCTAGTTCGTATCGGTCTTAAAGTTATTCCATATTAAGTAAATTAATGATGTTTAAATAAAAGGAAATTTAACAGTCTTATGCGTAGCGCCAAAGTTATTTGTGTCTGCGCATGCGTAGAAGCCGGTACGGAGGGACATTTAGCCGCATCTGATATATTCAGCTTCACCACAATGATTGCATTTTCTTATTTATTGTAAAATAAACATAAACTTTAGGAAAATTGAGATTTTTTTTAACGGGCATGACATGTTACTGTGACGGGTGTGACAGGTTCATTTTTCTGAAAAATGGGATTTTAGAATAATAAATTAAACTAGTGGTAAAGATAAAAATAAGGTTTATTTGACATCTAAAAAGAATCAAGAGAGAAGTAGGCTGTTACCGCATAATATATTCAAATCAATTTGTAGGTTATGTTCGCACCCGTTAACAATGGAAATTTTACAAGTGTAACCGTAACAAAATAAAACATTTTACATTGGAATTTTCTGTTTGCATGAGTCATGTTGTTTTGTTAACTATCTAAAGAGTCAACGCTTATGCTTTTTAATGTTCTTAAATTTTCGGCGGTGTGTTCTACAATACCGTGGAATGGCGCAGAGCATCGAATAAAGAAATACAATAAGATGGTCAACCTAATGGAAAATTGTGTGACTTTTCAATCGTATGTTCGATGTTCGAAGCCATTCTCCTTATCGGCCTAATTTCGTTTTAAGAGGGTGAAACCACCCCTGAAATTTTACTTGACTTTGAGCTCTATTAGATATGTGAAAATAGCATAGTATTTCTATTTAAAAATTTGGTGGTGCCTTCCCCCATCCTTCACGAATGAACCTATTCAAATGCCATATTGTGTATGTTATACAACCCTTCAAGCAATTTCAAAAACGTACTTCACTTTTTGTAAAATAATTATTAGAAAAGGATAAGACTTGCTTCACGATACGTCGCTTTCTGTAATTGTCAATGCCTGTGCAAAATAAAGATATGTTAAAGATAATCTGCAGATATTGTGTGAATAAAGTATTATCTTCGATGTGTACACGTATTTCGGATATCTCTATTACTGACTCACAATCAATGTGATAGAATAATTTATGCAATGAGTTTATTAATTCTTTATATGAACTTGTAAATTGGTAATGATACTTATGAAGGCAGATATAGTGCGACGACAGCTGTACATACATATGATATAAAGTATGACTTATACTTATAATAAGTACAATAATCTTTAATGTGAGTAATAGTTAATATGTAATAGTTTAAAATTGTTGATGTTGGGATAAAAATAAGTATATAAGAAAAAGTCGCTTTTGTAACTTTTTAATACTGCATCTGACTGTGAGAATTAGAGTACTGGTTCAACAATGGTAGTAAATCCAGTAAATGTAGTTCGATTACTAATACTGACATTTCATGTCGCAAATGATAATCGTCCAATAGTTTTCAACAATGAAGGAAAGTGAAATGCACGACGTATTGAAGAATATATTAATTAGATCTCGGGGCAATACAACCTTTGAAGTAGATAACGACGTAACGCTAGAATTCTTGCAAGAATTTAGGCCACATTCTGTAGAATTTGTTGATGATAGATATCCACCTTCACGGGAAGAAGTCTTAGAAGTTATTCAATTTGAAGAAGAAGAATGTGCACCAGAAGAAGGAGATATTGTCGATTTAGAATATAAGACAAAAGCTGTTACCTTCTGGAAATCTGGGAAAAAACGACGTTCATTTGAAGCTGTAAAACATAGATTTAAGAGAGTAAAGTCTTTACAACAATTATATAGGTAAGAAATTGCAGGCCAATTTCAAGACATTTTTGTATTCACAAATTTTTTGCTTTTTAGATGGATACAAAAAGGAGGAACACGAAGAGAGAAATTATTACAAATTTCGGAATATGTTTTTAATAAATTTATTACTAGCAGCGAAGCGCATGCTATAATCCACGACCTAGATCTTCGTAAATGGGCTATAGAAGCCAATGAAGAAATCGGATTAACAAATTTCAGTGCATCCCCACATTGGTTATGGAACTTCAAGAAAGTATACAGGATAATTTCTAGAAAAATTACCAAATTTATAACCCGTTCATATAGTACAGACACGGCAGAGTTAAATCAAATTTCGTCGGCTTTCGTACAAGAAGTAAGACCTTATATTGCGAAGGTAGGCTAATGAAAGTGGATTCAATTTGGAATTGCGCTCTGGTCGCACATTAGCTCCACAGGAATCGAAAGCAGTTGAAAGTATTGTGCAATCTATATTCGCTACAACACACAGCTATACCATACTTCCTACAGTATCCGCGTCTGGACGCTTGTTGTCGCCCCTATTCATGGTTTTGAAAGAACAAAGTGGTACATTTGGACCACAAGTAGTAGAATCGATGTTCTACGCAGAAAATATTTATGTAACTGCTTCATCATCCGGAAAACTAACAACAGCATTATTTACGGAATGGTTCACAAAGGTATATCTTCCAAATACAGGATCTCAAACAGTTTTATTGCTAGATTCGTAGACTGTTCATTGAAAACCACTGGTATGATACAACCCCTAGACGTCTATGGATTTCGTGTTTGGAAAAATTTTGTTAGGAAATTATCTGATATTATACTCTTATACAACTACGATATTAATTTGCATATGCGTAACAACATTATTAAATTACAGTCTTTAGTGCACAACCAATTATCTTCTTCAAAACATCATAATTTATTTGCTTATGCATGGTGTGTGCAGTGGTTATATTGCGGACCGGCCAAATCGTTTCGATAATCCTGTCACTCTTGCCTTCACAGAAGATTTTCAAATTCCATCGCGATGTTCCGTATGTGGAGCGCGTGCTATAATACGGTGCTCCTGGTGCAACAGTTTTTTGTGCTTTAAGCATTTTTACAAATTAAGTAATTACTAGCGTATATATTATATATACGCATGTATACATAAGCCATATATTACAAAATACATATGTCATAATATGTATTTTATATGTTAGTTTGAATAAATTTTTCTACCACTGAATTGTATTATTATATTAATTCATTTTTATCTATATTTCTGTTTTCTAAAACATATCTATCTAAAAACATCAAAATTTATGTTACATTCCTTCACAGTCTCTAAAGACGACATATTAAATATCATTTTCCTCATTTTTTTAATAACTGTTTTACAAAAAGTGAAGTACGTTTTTGAAACTGCTTGAAGGGCTGTATAACATCCACAATATGGCATTTGAATAGGTTCATTCGTGAAGGGGTGGGGGATGGCACCACCAAATTTTTAAATAGAAATACTATGCTATTTTCACATATATAGAGCTCAAAGAGACGATTATTTTAATATATAACTTTGATGTATTTGGTCCAACCGTTATCGGATTTTATTCACAATTATATCTGTTGCTTTGAAATGGAACACAAATTAATTTATTTTTCAAACCCTCTGCGTCCATATTTTCAATACTAATCTTGCCGCAATTTTTTCTACTCTTCTATCCTTCTACGTCACTTTCTGGAAATCTATAGAAAGATATATTCTTTTCTTTCCTTTGATTTCGCCAGAAATTAACAAACGCACATATGATGTACGACGGTAATTTCCGTATTCGCACACTTTTATCCACTTACCCTCATGACGGCGCTAGGTCTGCATGTTTGACATCTCAGACCCAAATCGACAATGCGCCATCTATATCTCGGACCCAGCAGTGGTCACGCTTATTTACATGCGGTTGTCCATCTTATTGTATTCCGTTAATCAATGCCATTGTATTGCATCTTCAACTAGTGACTGCCAACATAGAGTGGCCAGATTAAATTTATTAAATGGTATAACTGGATAAATGAAGTCTTCTGTACGTCAATTTAATCTTAAATTAAAGTCAAAAGCTGATAACAATAACCAACCACGTGATAATAATAAACAAAAATATTTGCGTATTTTGATATTTGACTAAAACAGTAGTAATAAACGGGTGATAACATTAACCGCGACCACATTAAACGGAACTCACACTGTATATAATTATAGTTCAAATGATATCAATTGTGAAGCTTGATTTTTATGTAAGGCGCTGACCAAAGTGGGTATTTAAAATAGTCTCTTCTATGCGCATAGTACGTATCTTCAACCGTATGCACAGTTGTCTAAGGACACCGGATTTTTCATGAAACTAAGAAACGACGCCCTTATTACATTTAAAACAACCAACAATCTTGTACATTTCAAGTATTGTAAACAACTTCGTAACTTAGCTGCATCCACAATTAAGCATAAAAATGCATTTTTCTATTGCTGGTCCTGAGGAATTTAACGACTATTTTATAAATCACATAAATAATGGTAGTTTGTTTTATTTGTCTTTTTTATTGTCGTCCGGCATGATATCTAACCATAAGCGGTTTTATATATTTATATTACTTTATTGTAGTTATTTACATTTCTATTTTATTATCTGGAAACTTTCTTTGTTAATATTGCAGAAGATTATTGCTAAATAAAAGTTCATACATTGTTTGAAACTAAATTCTAGCTCAGTCATATATGATACTTTCGATTTAGCAGAAGTATGTAGATGAAATTTTAAAATGTTCGTAAGCGTATCCTTATTTCCAAAAATATCGATTAGTATTGTAATAAAAAGTTATTTAAAATCATATTTTGTGTACAAATATCAATTTTAGCAGATAATGCTATTAAAAAAGGATTGTTAGGTATCCACACACTCCGTACCACACGTGGAAAAAAACATTTTTATTCTAACCTGCCCACTTACCTACTCTAAATGATATCAACAAGCGCCTAATTTTAACGCCTACCCTAAACTAAAACATGCGAAATACTTACTACGAAAAATAATGGCCTGTAAAACAAAACATGAACCAAATGTACAACGTTTTACCGAAATAAATCCATCAACGCGGAATGTCCTGGGGCCTTTTTTTCAGTTTAGCAGATTTTTGTTTGTCTTTTCATAAGCGTCTAATTCTCGCGGCGGTGTTACATTCTCGATTAATTTGAGGTTTTCTAATTTAATTTTATGCCCCGATTCGTTTGTGTTGCCAATACATTTTTACTAAGTTTGTCGAAAGTTTTGGAAAATATACCGAATATACGAGAACATTTACGTGTCAATCACGTTCTACCAGATTATCATTAATCGGTGACAGATGACGGTTAAGCGGGGTTAGTTACATCAAAGTTTTCAAAGGCACTTGACACAGATGATCGTGGTTCTTTACTTTTACTATTCCTCTATGCAAGACTTAAAACGCTAAAAGCAAGTTCGTCAATTTCGCTTTTGTCCAAATAATATACCAGTCATGTAAACTTAAGTCATGAACTAAAACCCACCTAGCGAAGAAAGAACTCTCTACTGGCAATTGCGACAACAAAACAAGTCCGGTACGAATTGGTGCTCCATCCATCATATTCGGCAGATTTGGCCCCTTGTAACTTGTTTCTTTTTCCAAACTTGAAAAAATGACTTGGCGGACTTCACGCACGCAGAAAAATGGTTTTTTGCATCAAGAAAATAGATTTTCTTGCAAAAATCAGTCTCTATTCAAGAAAATATTTTTATTTCAAGATTATAAAAATGTATGATGTAAAAAAATAATTTTGTTGAAATTTTATTTGTATTAAATAAATATTTTCTTTGGGTTAGAAAATCAAGAAAATCCAGGACAGAAAAATGTAAATCATTTAGTTTTAAATTAAGAAAATATTCATATTAAAGATAGGAATGAAAAATGATCCAGATCTCACAAAGTTCTATTGAGAAATTAGGCGACCGGTTTCGTGTTCAAAAAACACATCATCAGGCCATCTACAAGGATATCCAATAAAAGAAAAATTACAATAATGGAAAAAACCCTAAAGTTAATAATTAAAATTAGGAGCAAGTGAATTAACTAACGAAAAAGTTTTTTTTGTGTTACAGTAAAATTAAATTATTTCTTTAATAATGTAATAGGGATTATTTTTATGTAGTTTAATAATTAATATTTAAGTTTATATGTCCCTTTTTATTATTATTTATTAAATGTTAAAAAAACTATAGTTAAATTAGTACTCGTGGTAAATAGTAATAAAAAGAAAAAATATTACATTAACCGGTATCTTTTGAAAATGTATATGAAACGTTGTTCGTTAGAGGTTATATCATTGTACGGGTAAATATGGCATCTGTATTCCGGTTTCTACTATCTAGGATGGCATGACTACATCTCTTGGCAGTAGGTGGCGTCAGGAAATATTTCAGTACTGTTTTTGAAGATTAGAGTCATAACCTGAGAAATAAACAACGTGAGCAGGAGCAAAAAGCGGTAGTACCTCTTTTCACATTGTTTATTTTGTTAGCATTATCTTGGTTACTGTTTCTAAGCACTTTTTTCATGTGTGCTTCTACATTAAATTCACCTTTGTTCGAAAATTATTCTGTAGATAATCTCTACGTTAGCGTTTTTAACATCACAAGCAATGAAAATAATTTACTGCATTATGGTACGGATATGTCGTACTGTTTTAAACAAGGTAAGTGAAGGAAGCACATAAATGCTTTATTTTGAGAAAATAAAACTATTGATTTATGAACAATACCTAAACGCTTTTTGGAATTAAGAAAACTATTTACTATCCTTAAGAAAATATTGTTTTATGTCATAACGGCCATTTACTTATACTAAGAATCGCTTTCTTCAAATTTTCTGCAAGATTCTCTTGAATCAAGTCAACAAATGTCTTAAACACAGAAATACAATTATTTCATTACAAATATACCGTGTGGAAATCGACGATTCGATCGGATACGTACAATATTTATATGGGCATTTGCTTCGTCGAACTCGAAAAAACAAAATAAACCAACGTTAAGATTAATAAACCACGATTCCCAGTCCCAACGAACAAGCAACTCTATTCATTCGAAATAAGTAACTTTATAAATGCAGAAATTAAGAATGCCTTTTAGAATTTAAGAAAAACTAATTCAATGAATCATTAGTTTGAATAATCCTTCTTTTTGATGACTCTCTCAAATTTAGATACGAAAAGCGCCACAGTCTCGCAGTGCAGCGTTCAACCATAGCGTTTCGGGTTGTTTCCGACCAGCCGGTATACTTCTCTTAAGTGGAGAAAAAAACGCAAAGAAAATATTTCTTTTGATTTAAAACCGTTAATTGAAACAGCAATTGTCTTAAATTGAGGCAGTCTTGATAGAAATTAACGTTTCTCTGCGTACGTCAAATGAAGAGGTCAGTGTCGAAACAGAGGCCTATTTTGAGTTCGACAAATCCTATTATTCGGATAGCTTAAAAAAGTTAGAACTACGCTGGACCAAGTATATAGAGCTACAAGGAGATTATGTCGAGAAATAAATTTACTACATACAAAACAATTGCGTTGTCTTCTTAGCACAGGTATTTATCGTACCATTTTCGTGCAATCCGGGAATAGCGACAGCAATAAAACTAATTCCAAAAATAATATTGCATGAATAAATGTCATTTTAATATGTTTTCTATTCCAAGGTCTAACACAAATTTTAACTATTTCTGGTGCGTGCCTTTGAACAATGACATTAGCATAGAGGAACATCAATTATGTAAATACAGTGAATTTTAGATAACACTGGCCATAGATATTTACATATAAAACGTTTATGTGATAATGGTTTTCCTACCGGGAAGTGATTAATTTATTTTTTATCCAAACGTAGTTGGAACGATTTTCATGAGGTTTTGAGATATTTTTGCCCTGGAACAAAAGCATAAAGTCGAAATTAAAAAAATCAGCAACTTTAGCGGAAATTTTAGAATTTTTTAGCAAAGATAATGAGACACAATTTTGCAGCTGAAAATCTCAGCCAGTGTTGTATCAATCAAAGCTACAGCTCGTGCTATGCAAGCAACTCACTACAAGCAGATATGTAATTCAGAATGGCCTTTATTTATTTAAACAAAAAACAAAAAATGTTATAAAAATTAATTACCTACCTAAACTAAAACAACAAAAAACACATTCTTAGTACAAAAAGGTAACAAACAATAAATTATAAACAAAATTGTATCATGAAGTCACTTAACTGAGCAAATATTCAAGCTACTAAAGAATGGGCTATTCTTTCTTGAAAGTGACGTTGAAGATTTCTTACTGTTATGTCATTAAATGCTCCCACTATTCTCTCTTTTAAAACCCTCCTTGCAATGTAACCCCACACAAAAAAGCCCAACTCAAATCAGGGCTTCTTGCTGGCCACTTCAGCGGCCCATGATAACCTATCCACACATCTGCAAATTCATTATTCAAAAATTCTGTAATTTATCTGGTGCTATGTGGTGGTGCCCCACCGTGCTGAGAAATGATCCTCCCGTTTCCAGGAATATTGCCAATAGCTGAAAGAATTGTATCTCTCGGCAATTCCAAATACCTTTGGGCATTCAGTGAACCGTCGATAAAAAACGGACCAACAATGTGATTACCTAAGATGCCGGCTTACACGTTGATCTTCTGAGGAGTTTGGGTATCGGTTTCTAGAGAAAAATGTGAAATTTCTCGTTTTTTCTCTTTATTTTCAACGTTATTTTTTTTTTGTTCCAAGGCATAAGATGTCTCAAAACCTCGTCAAAATTCTTCCAACTATGTATGGACAAAAAATGAATCAAAAATACCCCGTAGGAAAACCATTAACGTCACATAAAGTATTTACTACGTAAACACCTATGGCCAGTGTTATCTCAAATGCACTGTATATAAATTCACAGAAACGTAATTGTACATATTTAGAAAATAGATTACACTGTAAGTAATTACCTGCAATAATTATACCTGCAATTTACAACTAGTACATGAAAACTTAATTTTAATTACTTCATTGGCTAGTGAAAGTTGGTTTTATAGTCACACTATTGCAATACAAAAATATACCTCGTTTAACCTTTTAATCCATGAACATAAATTTCATGTTTATATTACGGTTCACAAACTCGACACAAAGCAATTTACTTGCGTTTTGATAAGGTACAACACCTATGTCATATATGCTTATGCAAAAACATGGAAATGTACACTCGAAGACAGTATTGATGAGGAAATACCGACAAAAACTGCTATAGTGAACCTAAAAGTATTCGCTCCATATCAAAATAAATGTATTCCAATTAAATAGGTATGAATACTCCAATTTGTGCAATACTACAATGGTACCTTGCAGAATATGGTATAACAAACGTTTATTGCATATAAAACGAATGAAATCCTTTTAGGCTATCTATTGCTTGCAATTCCATATAGAGTTTATCTCCACATTGAAAAGAAATTCTCATACACATTTGTAGGTCTCTAAAGAAATGGAAGAATATGTTCCCATGTCACTTCGATTACAATAGTAACGTCACATTACATACCGTGTGCACACATCTTGGAAATTTTAAGAAATATGTCAATTTTAACTCACTAATATGTATGTATTATACAGTCATACGGTGTATATCCTTAAAACGCTTAAAGATATACACCACGTGAAATCAAAAATACTGTTATTAAATTTTAATGCAATATAACCGCACCACAAGTCTTTTTTACGATTAGACAATCAGTGAACTCATGGGAAAATATATTTTAACTACAGTTCACACTACAAATATATATACAGGGTATTAAAAAAAACGTTTAAACATTTAAGGGGCATATATTACGATCAAAAACAAGTTAAAAAGCACTAATCAACATGGGTCCGCAAATCAACCGTTTTCGTGATAAGTGCATTTGTCTTTTTTAAAAATCAACGAAAGCCACAATTTTCATTGTCAGTTTAGAGTATATATTTTTTTTTTGATTGCTTTAGTCATAGAAACCACGACTTTCTCTAAAGTAAAACAATTGTCGCTGTTTTCGACGCAAGGGAAATTAGTTTCCGACTTGCAATGCTTTATTCAAATGCTGAAATGGCCGACATAGTTTTCATGTATGGTCGTGCCGATGGCAATGCTTTGGAAGCACGTCGCCTTTATTGTGAGACTTTTCCCAATCGTAAACGGCCTTCGCATGTAGTGTTTGGAAACGTTCACCAGCGGTTGAGGGATAGTGGTTCCTTCAAAAAACACGCTTACGAAAGCGGACGTCCGAGGTCAGTGTGTATGCCTGAGGTTGAAGAGCAAATCTTGGCAATAGTAGATGAAAACCCCGAAACTAGTGTGAGAAAAATTTCGGCGTAAGTAGTCCTCTTGTTTGGAGAACTCTCCACCAACAACTAACTTTTATATCCATACCATATGCAACGGGTACAAGCCCTTATTCGTCCTGACTACCGAGCAAGAAAGATATTCTGTCAGTGGTTTTTAAGGAAATCTGCTGAACACCAGAACTTTTCTTCTAACATCCTTTTCACTGATGAAGCCGGTTTCACTAAAGATGGGATTTTCAACTGCCACAATAATCACGTTTGGTCGTACGAAAATCCGCATGCTGTTCTTGAATCCAGACATCAACAGCGTTTCAGTCTGAATATCTAGCTAAGCATTTTAGGAGATCAGCTATTAGGACCGGTTGTTTTGCCACAATGTTTAACAAGTCCTGCATACCTTAACTTTCTGGTAAACACCTTGCTCGAACATTTGGAAGATGTCTCTTTAAATCGGAGATTGAATGTTTGGTTTATGCAAGATGGGGCACCGCCGCATTTTACGCTTGTTGTTAGGGAGCACCTGAACGAAACATTTCATAGGAGATGGATAGGTCGAGGGGGTCGAATTCCGTGGCCTGCTAGGTCTCCCAACCTAAATCCCTTAGATGATTGTATTTGGGGTTACTTGAAAAATTTAGTGCACGAAACACCAGTAAATAATCTTGCCGAGTTGCAACAGCGAATTGAACAATGTTGTCAAACAATTCAAGCAAAACCGGGCTTTTTGGAAAGGGTGCGGAGTTCCTTCTTAAGAAGATGTGCATCCTGTGTTGAAATGGAAGGAGGACATCTCAAACATCTGCGATTATCGTGCTCTGTAGAGCTAAACGCTAAAATATGCAAAAAAATGAAAAAAAAAAACAATTGCACTTATCTCGAAAACGGTTGTTTTGCGGACCTATGTTCATTAGGGCTGTTTTACATGTTTTTGATCGTAATATATGCTCCTTAAATATTTAAACTTTTTTTTAACACCCCGTATATATATATGGTACTTCCAAACAAGATTGGTGAAATAATATCACGGCATCAAGGCACGATGCACGATCATCTACAAATTGAAGCTTAAATAAAGAGTAAAATGACGGACGATATTTTAGTGGCTATTGAAGAAATCACACAGAAGATGCAAATCAATAGAAGCAAACTTGGATTACGCATTGCCAACATTTGCTTAAGTTGAGGCTCTGACTGCTGAAGGCAGTCACCATACCATGATTACTAAACAACGTAATACAATCGTTCGAAACGTTAAACGAAGCACACTCTGTACAAAGTGTTCCAAGCAAAAGGCAATAAAAATTTAATAGCGTATTCCGACATAACTTGAACCAAATAAGTAATAATGGTATACTGTTGACCCACTTTGCATTTTAAACATTATATCTTGTACACTTGAGAAAAACATTGGCTATACGTTAATTTTTTTAATCACTTCAGAAATGTGCTCACATTGCCACAATGACCTTGTCTAGAACATCCTCCATATTAGCTACACCTTTATTTAAACAAAAAAAAACGTGCCAGCCATCTCGGGACAGCGTTAAACGCAATTTTATAAATACGGTAAATATAAGCAATTTACGAATTTATCTCTACGAATTGCTATCAAATTCTACCTACAGTCAAAAGGGCAATATTGTGAAGCTTAGACTTGGTTTTCTATTTTCTCCAGTGTTGAACAACACTCACCTAGGAGAGAAATTTTTACAAGGAAACAAAGATATTATAATTTCACTATTATACTCCTACTCGTATTTTCATTTGTCCACAACAATAGTAATGAGTATGTTATACAACTCCCCATAGTGTTGGTTGGTACCTTCTCAAGCAGACAACGCGTAGAAAGCAAATAACACATACCAGAACTGGAACAAAAACTATGCAAATTAGGTGAATAAGTAGGTCAGTATAGTTATCGCAATTGCAAAGACCAGAATTTTGTTTTTAGTGCTCTCATTACTTTATAGGATATGTCACGACCTCGATTCAATGTTCCATGTCTTAAATTGCTATTCTTTCTTAAATAAAATAAAATTTTGTAGAAGTTATTAATTCATTTTAATTTCAATAATACGACGTAATAAATCAATACCTAATATAAAAAATGATCTATAAAGTATAATATGTAACGATCATAATGATGACAATGAGGATATAAATATTCAAGGTAGACATATACATACGCTTTAAACTCCAGCAGTCAATTATTTTTCTTTGAATAACAAATTAACACTGAAACGATTGCCGTTGAGTAAGCGTCATATTATGTAAAACCCATGACGCCATTTTAGTATAAATAACAAACATGTTCTATTTCGATCTTTTTTCTTCCTGCATTCGAATGATTAATCTCCGTTTCTTTTTCTTTTCAAAATATCAGTTGTTGCTAGACAGATACCTATGCAAATTTAAATACGAGTCTGAGTCATCAGAATACGGCGACAACAATTGAGTTTGCCAGTAGACAACGAAAAGGTAATAGCGAACGATGTTTAGTCATTAAGTTGTTGTGCAAAACGCAAGAGAAAACAAGGGCAGGTAATTGCCATTAACCTTTCACCCAATGCTAACTTGTCAAGCTTGTATGTTATCTGACCCCCTACAAGTTATTTCAGCGAGAGCTATTTAAACCTATGCTTGCCAGTTAAACAACGGAATTAGTATTATTTAAAACTTTTTTCCGTACAAATATTTATAATAATAACTATGTGTGAAATAGGTATTTGGCTAGTACTTTCGATGTAACACTCTTAATTGCATCAAAGGTGGCTTCAGATATGGTACACAGCGTGTTATTCAACTTTATCTAATTTAAATCCACGAAAGGCAATAATAAAATCGTAAGTAATTTACACAAGAATTTCAGCAAAATTAGTGATTAAATGATACAGATTCTTCCTGGGTAGCTGGAGGTCAAGCAAACAATTATCAAGACACTGGATACAATAGCTCAATGTACGCAGAGAAACATATTTTCAGATTAAGAAAGAATATTGTCTTCTAAGTATAAAAAAGGAATAAGTTGATGCAAGAGTTTTTATTTGCACAAAGAACTGTCCATATTGGAGACATCTTTGAAAGAATTTATGGTGAGTACGGGTATTAAAATGACCGCATTCAGAAGATTCACCAAACTTGTAATCGGTGACAAATTTGCCTTAGGGCCGGTTGTACCAACTATAGCTAACTCCCGGTTCAAACGATCTGTCAAACAATCGCTCGTCAATATCGGTTGGTAACATGGAAATGTTGTATTTGGTAGATAAGTAATGGCAGTCAATAAAAAAAAAGCGCACTAACGATGTTTACAATTGACCTATTTCTATTTTTGAAATCTCAACATGTGATGTGCGGATTTTTTATTATGAGCAGACACCAAAGTTTATTCATATTTAATAATTATTGAAAATATTCCTTCAATCTTTTCAACAGATAGAGGTATATACCCAATGGTAAAGATTGGAAAATATTGCAACAAAAATCAATATTCTCGGCACACTCCGCACCATACAAATTATTAATTAACTCGGAAAAGCCGTTTCGAAGACACATGGGTCTTCATCTTCAGCCGCGTATGAAGACCCATGTGTCTTCGAAACAGGCTTTCCGAGTTAATTAATATTTTGTGTGGTGCGGAGTGTGCCGAGAATATTGTTGTTGCCATACTACCCCACAGTCCTTGCTATCATTATTGGAAAATATTGTTTCCAAACCTCAAAACATCTCTTGATAACATATCTTGTCCGAATTTGGGACTCATTAGCTTTGTTTCTGCAGAAATCACAATCTAGTCAGAGTCAATAGATTGTCGTGAAATCAGTCAGAAAATAGTTTGGTATTCTTTTTAGCCAATCAAATTGCGTCTGGTTAGTTTGTGATTTCTGCAGAAACAAGCCTATTATAAAATTGTTCTGCTACAGTGACGAGATTTGTCATGTATGATTTGACATCATAACCATTTCCAAATTCTCCATTTTCAAACCGGTTTTTAATATTTGAATTCCGGAATATATTTGAGTCATATGAAAAACCAGGCCAACGATAAACAATATTACTTATCATCATATTGGCACTGCAAATAACTTGGGTATTAATTGAAAAGGATCTTTTTCGATTTTTATCTACAAGAGGAGATTGGATCTTAACATATCTACTTACATTAGAAAACTGTTTTGTTTCATTTAATTCTTCTATACTTCTGGGCATTTTTATAAATGAAGATGAGCTAAATTAGCCTCGAAACCGGTAGCATTTATCATTAAAGAGTTTTGTGAGATTAAGGCCATTATTACCACTTTTTCCTAATTATAAATTACTCACACTGAGTCGCCTTGGATAGTTTTATTTTTATAAAAATTAGAATTAATCCAACAATTGCTCGGATTACTTTTTGAATAGTTCTGCTTACTGTCGACCTATCTATATGGATCTTATCTCTAGAAATGACTCAGACGAAAAGAAACATAAAGTAAGAGTTAATGCATGATTTCTACAAATATATATGTCATTACTTTAAGGATGCGTTGGTTAAGTACTATTACTTTCGGAATGAATTTCATCCGAAATTTGATCTGTCACATATTCCACAACTGGCTTGAATAACCTAAACCTGTCCCAAAATTTGTCATCGCTCCAGATTTCCAATTGTCTACTTCTATAAGCTTTAGGTTGTCTGGGCTGCAATATTAATTAGAAATCTTCGTCGGATAACTCGCCTAACATTCACGTGAAATGAAATACCATTTCTTTTTCTATAAAAAGAAATGCTATTTCAAGTGAAATGTCACAACACTGTTTATATGTTATATTTTATGTGCGATTTTATGTCAAAATCTACTTCAGCCTTTCTTGAACCGCCAAACTTGGGCGTTCAGAGGCGTCCTCCTTTTACAAAATAACCAAGTGATTATAAACCGAAATGATTTGCAAGTGATTAGAAAGTGAACCGGCTCAACTGAAAATGAAGTGATTGGATGTCAAAAAAAGAAACACATATTTGAATCTACGTAACCACAACGTTACTAACCAACAAAATAAATGATTACGATTTGAACTTGTTCACTATCAAGCAATTTCTGATTGGACACAGGACTAAATTTACAGCAGACCTACTAAGCAGGGATAGAAAATCTGTTAGAATAATAATAGGTCTGCTAACAGGACACGATATGCTCAAGAAACATATGAGCAACTTAGGCCTGACAGAGGAAACAACATGTAGATTCTGCCAGGCGGAAGAAGAAACGCCGTCCACGTCCTGTGCGATTGTACAGTACTAGCAGGAATACGGCTCTTACAAGTGGGGTCGGAATATCCAAAAGCCGAAACCTACGCAGAGGGATCACTCACAAGGTTGCTGGCCTGGTGAAAAAGGCAAAGCTAGCGTAGTTGATCTAATGATAGAGGAACCACAATAGATCTGAAAAGGTCACAGTGGGATAGGTCAAGAATCACCTCGAGAATGAATCTGAACACACAGCGGTGCACCTTATTCCCTAGCACTTTACACTGTCAAGTGTAACACATTAACTAGGTTTTACTATATCGTTTTGGTAAGCCTCACCTTACCTAAAATAGTGTAGATATATATAAACCACTCTCCGTGTTAATTTCTACGCGTAATTTTTCTCTGCGATGGTTAAGTATAAATTGTTTTATTTTGATTATGTTGTTTTAGATTCGTTATATAATAAATTTAGGAAATTTTGTAAACTGTGTAATTGGATGTAATTAACGCGTTGGTATTATTGTTCCAAGAAATTCATCCCAAGAAAATATTTTGCCGAAGTTACGTAAATATTTTCTTGCGGATATACACAAGAGAGATTTTCTTGGCCCAAAACAGACTTATTTAATTCAAGTGTTTATTTTTCTGCACACTATCCGTACACTGAAGTAATACACAAAACGACATTAGTAGTAAAATACAACCACTCAAAGTTAGCCGATTAAAATACAGCTATATGTGCTGGCTTACGTACTAGGCACCCGTAGGAAGGCCATCGATACTATTCAAATTCCTAGTAAATCTCTGTGGGGGATGTTTACATAGACGACTGCAACAAAATGTAAATGAGGATTATAAAAATTCCCAAGGTTTAAATACCATTGTCCATTTTTTGTGGAGATTGCCAAGCGAGAGTTATTTGTGCGTGATTTTTCTATTAATCTATTGCGTTTGATAATGCCCAGAACTGGGCCTTTCAAAAATAAGTCAAATCGCAAAAAATTAAGTGTTCGAGATGTGCTTGTACAGAACACGCTAATACGGTTTAGAACAGTGGTTCTCAAACTTTTTTTTCAAAATGCCCCCCTTAAGCCAAGAATTTTGTTCGAGACCCCCTCATAATAAAACGGCGACTGTTAGGAGTTACGCCACTGTTACTGGCATTTTTCTCCTAGTCGCAAAATCGAAAAAAAAACAACCAATGTTAAAAAGTAAAGATTTAAATTTTATATTTACCAATATTTCTAGCGACTGTCTGCTACCTGCGCCATCTATCACCAAGTAACACAATGTCTTCTTTGTTCTTCGCGTTTTACGGAAGTTTCCATCATATTCGAGAGAGTGATAGATGGCACTGGAGCTTTCTGGAAGTTTCAGATTGGCTTTATATAAGCAGCGAAGCACGACGGAGCAGCATTTCCCACTTGCGTGCTGTGTTGTTAGCTACTGAGTGCAATATCGGTTATTTTGAAATTTATTGGTTTGTTAAATATGGATAAATTTTTAAAAAGATCATTACAACCATCGACGTCTGGAAGTGACAAATATAAAAAGAAAATAGATTGTACAACGATGAATATCTTAAATATGGTTTTACCGTTATTTGCAATAAATCACAGTGTGTTGTATGTGGAGAAGTCTTGTCAAAAGAAAGTATGAAGCCATCAAAGCTACATCGACATTTAAATAGCAAACATCCAGCCAAAAAAGAGAAGCCCGTGGAATTTTTTGAAAGAAAGCTAAACTCCCTGCACAAGGAGCAAGCCACTTTTACATCAACAACCACTCATAACGAAAAAGCATTACTAGCAAGTTATCGAGTTGCATTTCGCATTGCAAAATCCAGTAAGCCACATACAATTGCTGAAGATCTAATCTTACCAGCAGCTGTTGAAATGGTGCAAATAATGGTTGGTGAAAACGAGGCTAGGCTGCAAAGTTAAAAACAATACCGTTGTCCAACAGTACTATCCAAAGAAGAATAAGTTATATGGCAGCAGATATCTGAACACAAATTGTTGAAGATATTAAAAAGTGCACGTACTTCTCCCTACAGATGGACGAATCTACAGATATTTCTAACTATGCCCAGTTTGTAGCATTCGTAAGGTACGATACGAAAAATGGTATTACAAAAGATATTTTATTTTGTACGCCATTAGAGACCAATACGACCGGAAAATGCATGATGAAACATCGGAGTATGAGAACCTATTTTTCAGTCCTCTTTGGTTTCTTAGACTGACTTTCCTTGCTGATATTTTCGAACACTTAAATATTTTAAAAATATTAATAATAGCTTGCAAGGCTGCGATGTTAATATAGTAACTGCCACGGATAAAATTAACGGATTTATAAAAAAACTTGATTTATGGTTGACTTCAATTGGGAAAAAGAAGTTTAATTCATTCCAGTGCATTCAAGAACTCATGGAATATTTAACTAAGTATAGTGCGATAAATTCTGAGTGTGTTTTTGCAGATATGCAAATCAGTTTGCACAACTTGAAGCAACAGCTCTGCGACTATTTCCCCAAAGAAATTCAAAACAGTTATGATAATTACAGATGGATACTGAATCCGTTTTTAGACAATCCTTTTTAGCACGCCGAGATTGTAACAAACATGAAGGAACAACCTATTGAAATATCAAGTGATGGAGTGTTAAAACTAGAATTTTTTTCGCAGAACCCAGATCAGTTTTGGACCAAAAGAATGCAAGAATACCCCCAGCTCGCAAACGAAGCTGTAAAGTGCTTACATCATATTTATGCGAGTTGAGTTTCTCGTCTATGACTGTCATCAAAACAAAAGTGAGAAATCGTCTTGAATTTGAAAATAATATCATTGTGTGTGTATCAAATACAGAGCCCAGATTTGAGATGCTAGTTTTTGAAAAACAGGCACATACGTCGCATTAAGATTCTTTTACTTTGTAATTTTTTTATGTGTAAAAGTATTAATGTTTTCGTTTATGTTCCACAAGGTGCATGAGTAGTCAAGTTTATGTTCCTGAATATACGATAAAACTTAGGTTAGTTACGTGTTAAAGCATTATTTTTTTATTATTTTGGAAATCCTCTCGCGGCCCCCTCAGTTCTTTAACGCGACCCCCCGGGGGGTCGCGACCCACACTTTGAGAACCACTGATTTAGAGAAAAGGGAAGCTGGGAAAATAAACCGAATACGAGACTGAAATGACGAAACACTGCCCGAGATGATCGCTCCTTGAAACGAACAATTGCCGAAAATCATCGGGATAGTTTGGTGGTATACTAGGGCAACATCATGGTGTAAATATTTCGGCAAGCGCTGTGAGAAAACACCTAAGGGCAGCTAATCGGCATGGCCACGTTAGACGCATAAGAAGAAACAACTTTCATGAACTAAAAATGTGTAAGTTAAACCATTGAAAATTGGTCACATGTGATGTTTTTTTTTACGAATCCAATATAGAGGTATGTTTTGCAGTGATATTAGATACCGTTTGGTCAAATAAGATAATGATTTGCAAAATGGATGTTTATTAGATAAAATAATTCATTTTATCATGTTTTTATCGCACTTGCTATAGCTTTATGGCCAACCTGGGCCACAGTTCGACCAAAGAAGATGCACCAACGTTTTCCATCCAGACTGCATAGTATCTACTATGTAACACGGAGGTGGAAGTGTAATGGTCTGGGGCTGTATGTTGGTAAACCTGTTTTATGCGATAATGGAGTCCTCTGAACTTGCCACCACAGCCTCCAGACTTTTATTGGGCATCTCTGGTACGTTGCACCATTGTGTAACGTACCACGATGCTCCCTTGACCATTACTCAACATCAATGTGCCTTCAAAACGCAGCTAAAAGAGAAAATCATATAGGAGCGAAATTTAATTTCATGAATTATGTTACAACATACTAGCTACTACGCCGAAAATGATAGAAGCTGTTATAAAAGCAAGTGGTGAATAAACAAAAAATTAAATTTCTTTAATTAAACGTACAAATAGTTTTATTTCAACATCGCATATTTTGTTCCTTCACATAAAATTAGAATGCCTAATATACACTACCGTTCATGGAAGTTCGGGCAAGCAAAAAAATGTACGGAAGTCAAAGAAAATGAGAGAAATATTAAATGGCCATGTATTTAATACTTACTTACATGATTTTACATATTTTCAAACACAAATTTATTAAAAAGAAAAAGCTAATGTAATACAAATAATTTAAATCCGATTTTCATCGAAAAATCCACCTTTTGCCTTTAGGACTGCTGCCACTATTCTCGGCATCCGATTCACTAATTTTGCTAATGTTTCATTGGGCAAGCTTGTCCATACCTCCTGGAGAATGGTCTGTGGCGGAGATTCCATAATTTTTAGGGTTCTTTCATTTTCTTCTTGCTGCAGGTAATCTGTGCACAATTGAGATTTATGTTTGGGATCATTGTCCTGCATAAATTTCTCCAGGATTTTCCGATTTTCTTCTTTTTTCATTATGCCCTCAATTTTGAGCAAGTCCCCTATTCCGATTAAGGAAAAACAACTCCAAACCATTACAGATTCGCCTCCATGCTTCATCGTAGGAACTATACACTCTCGTAACATTCTTTCCCCTGTTGATCTGCGAACGAAAACTCTCCGTCTATTTCCAAAAACCTCAAATTTGGATTCGTCAGTCCACAAAACGTTTTTAAAATCGCCCACTGTCCAATCTGTATGAGCTTGTGTCCATTTCAGTCGTTTCAGCCTATTTCCTCTTCGGAGTAACGGTTTTCGACAAGCCACTCGCCCATGCAAACCAGCCTCTTTCAGTCGACGTTTCACAGTACTCATAGAAACTTTGGAATCTCGCTCATTATTGAATTCTGCAGCAATTTCTGATACTGTTAGTCTTCTATTGCGCTTTCTAATTATTTTTATTAGTAAATCTTCCGCAGGAGTCGCTTTTCTTGACGGTCCTGGCCAATTACGATCTTGCACGTCACCGGTTGTCTTAAATAGAACTATAGTATCATGTACTGTAGATTTTTTTATTTTTAATTTATCAGCAATCCGTCTTTCTGCGTACCCTTCCTGATGCAAGGTAATAATAGCATATCGTTTTGAAACAGCTAGAGGCTTTCCACGGGGCATTTTAAGCAGTCAAACCGAAATTATTTTATTTTTCACTTGTACAACCACAGATACTTTCACAATAACAGTCTCTTCAGAGCTACTGCGTTTACAAATATTATAATACTTTATAAAGGGTATAGGAATATTTCCAGGTAACACGAGTGAATCAGCTAACCCTCCTAGGGATTATTATAAAGCTTTATTGTCACTGTAATTATTGGAGATTTCCAACATCATTATATATTTTATGATAACGGTCTTATAATAGACAAATACTACCTGGAAATTGATAAAAGGCTTCCAGAAAAGGTTAGTTTTAATAATTTCTCACAGAAATGTATATTATATAATTTTAAAATTTTTTCCTAAACAGTTAATATAATTTGTCAGCTTGCCCGAACTTCCATGAACGGTACTGTATATGCACTGTATTATGCCAAATAAACCAGACCATTTCTGATATAATTAAAGCTCTTTCCCTAAAGCATAGTTATTATTATTTGCATAAAAAAATTGATAGTTTTGTCGAGAAAAATTTTCTCAAATCAGGCGGAAGCAGATGTGTTGGAGATAAGATTTATTATAATTCCAGTAATTTAATTTAGTAAACATTGCTTCCAGTTTTCATTGTGCTGTATTTAAAAATGTATTCTTTTCATATATTATCTGTGGCTTTTCTGTGCAGTTTGGAATTTTCAGGACAATGAATATCCTAGAAAATTAGTAGCTGTAAAAACCACAATATCAGTAACTCGAAATCATAGAATAAACTGGTTTCTTTTTTAATTACCACTGAAGTGATAAATACATTTCCTAAAATGTGGTTTTTCAATTCACAAGGAAGATCCAAACAATGCAACTGTAGTAATAACCAATTCTTATATCAAAACAAATGTATGTGTAATATAAAATGAAGATAGGTATGTCAAAAGATTCTGAAGTACACTAACGCGCATGGACCAAGTGGAAATCTTTAAGAATCTAAAGTATAGATTGCTTTAAATTAGAAACACAGATATGCTATCATGGGGAATAAAATCTACCAGTATGTAACGAAACTATTTCTATACCGGATGCGCCATTAGTGTGTCGACAGAGTTTAGCGTGAAAACTACCAAAGATGGAGAAATGAGATTTTCTGTACGTATATAGTATACCACAGCGCACTTTGTAAAATTATCTACAAATCTACAAATTTGCGCAACCGCATTCAACTTTTTTATTTTAAATGGATTGCTATATTTATTATTTTGATAGCCACTTAAATTGCCTTTGCAATGATATACGGTTATGTGCACTTTCGGTAATTACTTTTGGCTATATTGCAAATTTTGTTAAAATTCTGGCGGTTACAGGCTTTTACATTTTAAGACCTAGCCAGAAATCAGATGTAGTGTCGTGAGTTACTATTTTGCTATCAATTTAGGGGCTAACACTTTATATGTTTCAAGATGGTATAATGTAAAAATATGTACAGGGTGTTGAATCTGACGTGCAGAATTTATCGAAATTCATACGCTTTTTTTCGATTTCATAAATAGAACCTAAATTTTTTTTGATATTGCTAGCAATTCACCTGTAAAATTAGCTTTGAAATGGTACCAATAACGTAATACTTATTTCCAGTATTTTCAAAGATATTGCACTTTTTTTGGAAAATACGTCTGTAATACGAGGGTAGTTTGACATTAATCTAGCCTAAGTAAGAAAACGCACGATTTTTGTTCTTTTTCTCATTTATTTTTCAACATAGTCTCCTTTTACCTCGATACACTTGATAAGACGGTTTTCCAACTTTTTTATCCCTTACGAAAAGTAATTTTGCTCGAGCTCCTCAAAATAGTGTGAAGTTTCGGTCATGACCTCATCGTTAGTTGCAAAACGGCGTCCTCTGTGTAATTTTTTTAGGTTTGGGAACAGGAAAAAGTCGCAGGGGGCAGTGCAGACTCGCCATAAACAGCATCCAGTTCGGCTTTGATTTCTAAATTGTTTTTCGCTTTCAAATGAAGGTACTTAATCACCGAACGATATTCGACTTTTTCCATTTCCAAAAAACACAAAAGTTGCTTGCTTTCGACGACTGTTAAAACCAAACTAATTGTGTTTTTTGCTTGAAATTTTGACAGACGTAATATGATAGATGGCAGATGTCAAAACCGAGACCAATTCGTTCTCACGTAACGCCATCTATCGAAGGCTAGATTAATGTCAAACTACCCTGGTATTCGATATGCGGCACATCTAATAAAGAGTTAGATGGCCATGATTTTCAAATAAGAACTATCTAACGACACATTACGTCTCTGCCTAAAATTTTCACATAATGTTATCTTTCCTTGTTATAATTTTATTAAGGCTCACTTATTGTAATTTGAATTATTTATATGTTAATAATTGGTTTCTACGTACTCCTTTAATCTTGTCAATAATACCCTTTTTGCTATTTTTTGGTCAAACTTCGGTGTATATTCAACTATCAGATTTAATAAAGATTAGGTTCTATCCGGATAAAAATAGCCGGATAGCTGAATTTATCATTATAATTGAATATGAAAAGAAAAATGGCAATCACATTAAAAAACTATTAACATATATACAGCATTGGACAATAAAACGGAGACCCTGTAGATTTTCGCAAATGTGCGAAAATACTCGTTTTGAAATAAGGGAAAAATAATGAAATTTTATTGTGTAAATTATTCTAAAATGGCATGCAGGTGGCTCTCGGAAAAACCAAATAAAATCGAGACACAAACAATTCTAAAAATCAAAATCGGTTACACAAACGTCTTGCTTCAATGTTTAGTAGTACTTGCGCTTCAGTTGCATACAGTCTACTAAATATTTACAATTATTATGGCAAAGAGGAGACAAATAAGTGAAACTAAAAAGGCACAATTATTTTGAGTTCTATATGAATCTCTCAAACTGAAATTGTTCAAAAGTTAAAGCGTTCACGTCGTGCTGTTCAGTTAGCCATAAATAGGTACAAGACTACTAAATCTTATCAAACTAAGCCAGGACGTCCCTAATAAAAACAGGGAGGACCGTCTATTAGAGAGACTTTCTTTTCAGAACAAAAAGTAAAACTTGCAGCAATCTTCAAAAATTAGTAGGCAACAAATTTCGGCTAGAACGGTTAGAAGACGTTTCAATAGGCAATAAAAAAACCGTAATTGTCCCAGATCATCAGATCCACAGTTCCATTTTCCTTTACCTTTATTGCATGCATATCGTCATATTTCTCAAGTTAAAGTATAACATATGTGGTATCGTTGGATTCGTCTTTCGATTACCTTTCCAAAAACGTAAAAATGTACAGGGCGGACCAGGCACCTACCGTGTTATTTTAAATGGAACGCCTGTATATTATTACGTTTTTGGTTTCTACATCTAGAAATAAAGCAATATAATATGGGTTTCATTTGTCTACTTCTAACAGATTTCGAAATATTTCTAATTTTGTTCTGGATCGTCTAAATTTTATACAAGATTAAATTGCATTCTTGCATCTATCTAAACATTACATTAAAACGCTTTTGAAATATACCTACACTATTAATTCAAAGTTTGCAAGTAGCTACATACATGTGGTCAAAGGGGATTCTTGCATTTGGAAACTGCATCCAATTGGTTTCTGGCGTTAATATAGTTTGGTTACAACACACAGGAAACAAAATATACTGACAATGACGATCTTAGATTGTTGATTCGACCCAATGTAATGAAGAGTTAGGTAATAAGTATAATTTATGTCAGGAAAAAATGAAAGAGATGCTGCATCTTAGCCCGTAGGACGTATACACTGCAATATCCTGATTGACGACGTCCTCAACGGAAAACACTTGTCAATTAAAACCAAGATTTGATACTACTGGAAACATTAATTCTCCTGACGTAAAAATTAAACAAGAATTATATAATGCTAATGCATCTTTTTAAAGAAAAAGAACAAGTTCGTATAGGCTAACAATAAGAGATGTAAGCGAAAATATGTCAGCGTAAATTTAAAATCAAAACAAAAAATCTAAGGAAGAACTAATAACATCTAACACAATTGAAATACACTATGGACAACTTAATAACCTTTATCGTAATTTTTATTGCAATAACTAACCACCTCGATACATTTGCGCAAACGTTTGTAAGAGCTATTCTGCACATTTCTAAGCATACCAAGTGCTGCACTCCGAAATGTTATCCTTAACTTCGTAGATAAATCATGTGTATTAACACTATTTTTATGTAATTCATTTCGTATGTAGCTATTTATGTTTAAAGTATTAAATCAATAGTTAAGAACAGCAATGCCAGTATGTTTTATTTACTGTTGTCATTGTAACCAAACAATCTTAACACCAAAAATCACTTGGATGCAATACCCAGACGCATCTATTACTTTAAATGTTAGACGTACACTTCATTATACAAAAACGTTAGAGATATAAACTTCCTATACATTAGATACAGAAAAAATATACGGTGTTATAAAAAAAAAAAAATGAGGCGTTTGGTGTTTGAATTTGGCAATGTTTGAAATGTTATTAAGTGCTTTCCCATTATTATTATATATGGTAGTTAACACTACACAAGTAAGTAATATTCTGATACAAGTAACTCACAAAAAGTAAATGTAGCATTGAATACATATAATTTTATATTTATCTTTTATGACATAGATCTAGTGTTCGTTAAAGTAAAATATGCATGCTAAATGCTTGATAAGTGTCTCATAGTATAGACATTCATTTCCATCCAATTTCGACTTCTGGAAACGTGTAGTTAATTTTAACATAATCCATGTTGTTTCAAGCGCGCTCAAAGAATAAATAAATGTTTTTGTTAATATGCGCTTTATTGAAAAAATTTGCCGCAAATGCTGCTATAATTTTTAAATATACTTAATATATATTAAAATATCTTTCTCAGGGGTTTTACTCTAATTTTGTTAAATTTTCTTATTTAACTCTAATAAATGATTTTTGTACGTTCGGGGGTATCCCTAGATATCCTTGCGGCAATTTTGAATGAATTTGCAACTTAGTAAAATCAAATTAACGAATTTTAAGATTTTAACAATTATCTAACCTTTCAACTTTCGAACGACGCCAATGCGTATAAACACTCTGTTTATATACCCACCACCGGAACTGCCTGCTCTGGATATTCAACCCTATTTACTTCTCTAATAATGACTTTGAATACACAACGAACACTTATCTTTCGATTGGATTGAAGACAAACTTTGATTCAACCAAGGCCGAATAAAGATTGATGAAAATTTAGGGCGTCGTTCCTCTTTCTTTTATTTTAAATCGCGAAAGACCGGCGATTGTTTTCTTTCACAGCCAATTTTGATAACTTGCCCAAATAGAAACTAACTTTTCGGTGACTTTCTATCAAATGATATTAGCATACGAGAACGAATGCAGTGACTTAACCAGGAGGTTGTTTGTTGATGATTCTGTGGTACGAACTGTCACCAACAAGCTTTAAAATAGAAAATCCACTGCTAATTTATAGAAACCTTTCAGATAAAGATTTAATTGATGAAATATTACCTGTTGTGTTCTGCAATTTATGTTGTTGCTTATTCCAGACGATTTTTACATTAATTTGGAAGAAATAAGTGAATAGAAAACTTAATAAACGAGTAGATTTGTCCATGATACCCCACACTCGTCATTATCTGGACGTATAATTAAATTCTACCGTCCTCGTCCCAAGGACGATTAGCTGAGGGGGGGTGGTACCGAAGAAATTTCCCATTATCCCCGCAAGAGGGATATTTCGTTGCCAAGGAGTGGCCAGACTGACATTTGGTCAGTACCGAAGTGACAACCGAGAGAAGTTGTTGTCGTCGTAAATACAACGTTGAACATAACATAACAATATATTAGGTATTTTAATACGGGTCACCTGTTAACCAAAAATTTAAAAAAAAATGCTCACCCTACGGTCCTGATCCTGTGACCAATCGACAGCCTAAAGATCAACGAAGTTATATTTTTGTTCTAAAATTACCAATAAATATACGGGCTTGCTTATAATGTCAAACAATATCGTTGTTTAATTCATTAATAACTACTCTGAAATTTGGGTAACTGGCCAGTGGCGCCCGCCAAAGCCATATAATAATAATAATACTCTGAAATCGAATATTGGTATGTATTTTTTAATTTAACCACTTGGTTCAGTACCCAAAAAACATCGTTTCGGTAGAAATACATTTACCAGGTTGGTTCAATTAAAAAATCGAAAAAAGGCGCTTGTAACTCCTAACACAAAGACTATTTTAATAAAAATATCATGTAGTATTGAAAATATTGCCGATTTCTACACGGCATCAGAAATATTCATAAGCAACACCAGAAAATTACATTGGAAATGTTTCTTACTCAATGAACTCTTGAACAAAAAGTATGAATTTATATATTTATCATTTTAAATCGTGAATCACTTCTTGAACTTTTATATATATAAACCAAATATGGATATAAAATTCCTATCTCATATATAATAGTCACGACAGCTAACAGCAAATAAACTAATCAATATTTAGTATTAAAATTCAAACAATTATCGTTAATTTCAATGAGTCAAGCCTCCCATCTTATCTTTTCTCAAATTAATTCATATCAATTAACCGGGATTCGTTTTTTTTTAGATTCTAGATATGTACGTAGCACATAATATACATGTTAAAAACAGTTTAGACAATAGAGTCATTGTATTTACAATTCCATCGGAGCTGTTAGTTGAAATTTATGTACACATAGTACTAGTAGGCGGGACAGCAACTATCGCTAAATGTTGCTTACTCCCTTAGTTCCACATTGCATTGTCTGTTCTTTATAAATTAAGTTTCCTTTTTATGGATCTCGGCCAAGTAATACACAGGAAATGATGGAAGAAGGCAATGTGCTTTTTAGATAATACGCCTTCGCTTATCTGCATGGAAACATTAGAAAGTATCCAGTTCGTCTTAATGTAGCACGTTTATTCCATATTGTTAGCTAAATATATACTTTTTGTTGCGTTGCTACTGTTAAGGTAGCCGCCATATGATCTATTCTGATATCACTTTTCCTAACATTGATTACTGCCCAAATTTAATTCCATCCAGACAGGATACTCAATAACACGATTAAATAGATTCTAGTACGTGTTTGTGCGAAGGGTTGTTGTATATGAGCTTAGTGTAGAATTATGGAAGATTTCAACACGTTTAACGAAGTTAATATATTTAATAAGTATTATTAAAACAATGTTTTCAAACATTAGGAGGAATAAATTTTGGACGAAATAGATATTTTTAATAAAAAGCGAAATTTAGTGAAGTATATCGAGGAACTTTTTTAATCCAAGACACTAGTAAAGTAGTGTCACATAACATACATATAAATCCCCAATAAAAATATTTGTGCGAAATATGTATTAATAACAAGTGATCAATTCAAAGAAAAACTTACCCGAATACAAAGGGATTTAGATTTCTTTAGAAGTGCCATATTTCGGACAATGAAAACGGCACAAACCAATTTAAACGCACTAACAATAAACAAGTATACATTCCAAATAAAAACTAAAACGGATATACGCACACTATCACTAATACAAAACACCTAATTTCGCAATGTCGTTTCAATTTACTGCAATTAAACCTCATAGAACAAGTTTTTCCCATTTACAAGTCATTTTCAACTTAGAGAACCGCCACGCACAAAACAGTAAAAATCTACATACCATCAAACTTAAATACCGTAATTACATTTTTCGAAAGCAAAAAGTTAGTAAGGAAATTTAAAGTAAAACTTGATAAGTGCAGCAGTGCGCAGGAAATCGAACTTATTCATGCGATGATGTATGCGAAACAGACGCGGTAAAACGCGTAAAATCCGAAATCCAAGCGTGATAAGATAAGGCAGAACGAAAGTTGTATGTGTGTATAGACGTTAAGTACATATCTAATTAGGAATTCTAACAATTTTCGAGTTCCGTCGAAATCGTGTTTAGAAACATGAAATTTCACGGACTCACGCTTATAGCCTAGGTTTCTATTAACTGCCTACATTTAATATAAAGTAGGCTGTTGTGGTTTGCACTGTATAGAGACTGTTACTGATATTTCCAAGGATATCGTCTGTAATTTAAGATCTTTCTGTTAGCGAGTTACTAATCTGTTGCATATATACACAGATGGTAATTTTATAGGCAAATATTTTCCCACTGTTTTTTTTAGTTGGCGATGACGCTTCTCAATGGTAATGCTCAAGTATCGTTTCCGAACATATACAGGCGTCTAAATTTAGATGAAACCAGTTATGCACTACCGGATGGTTTGTTTACATCTACTAGTTATGCAATATTAACGTAAATGAATATTCACCACAATGTCTTAAAAGAACACCTATTTTTAATTTAACCTACAGCCAGTGTTGGTTAATAGCTAAACAAGCATACTATTGAATTTCATAAAAAATTAGGAAAAATACTCAACTGAATTGGGAAATTTCTGCCGACGGAGGGAGTTGTAAATGTAAACAATAAGGTTTCCATAAATTATTTAAAATTAAAAAGAAAATTCGTTTGATTTGTACAATATGTACAATCAAAATTTGAACAGCAGAAGCTGTAGAAACTAAGCCAGTCCTAACCGCTCTAGGTGATTAGGAATATATTCAATAAGGGCTGTCTACAAACAAATTTGGAAATTTACTTTTTGTGTGGTTTTAATTGCGATTTTTGTAAAGTCGATCGCATAGTTCTCACCGTATTTTGTTCGGTTTTGAGCTTCGATTTAAAGCAATTAATTTTATATGATTTTCTTAAGTAAATTAGTGTGAGGAGTGCCCGTATTTTTCCACTCAACCCCTTAGATAAATGTCAAAACTGCTAAATATTTTAATTCTTCTTGTTTACAAAATAAACAAACGCCTTACAATAAATTTATTAAAATAATATAAAAGTGGCAAACACCGTACTCATTCTAAATTATTTAACTTTTTTTATAAATGCCACGAAAATACGTAAAGAAAATGGGTACTTATGGTAACCCATCATGTCAAACAGTTGATTGTCAGCAGTATTTGACATGATGCAGACCAGAAGCTCCGTGCGAAAGAGAGCAAAACGTCGGTATACTGACATACACTTGACGCGGTTTCAATCTGGAAACCTTTCTAAAAAGAAAAATCAATCGCTGTTTAAAGCGCGCTCAAAGAATAAATAAATGTTTCTTTTTTGTTAATATGCGCTTTATTGAAAAAAATTGGCGCAAATGCTGCTATAATTTTTGAATATACTTGTATATATTTTTTATTTCTAATTGTTTGACTTCACTGTGAATTGTTCTAAATTGAGAATTAGGTATTAATTTGTTCTCAGTTATCTGAAAAAAAATTTTGATCAACGTCACTTCGGTTAACGGTACATATGTATATGTTATCTTTTCATTCTCTCTTTTAATTCCAAATGTATCACAAGTATTATTTAAGGAAGTAGTAGAAAGACTATTCTACATATAGTAGGAGAAAAATGTAGCATGATGTCGAAAGCCAGAATTACTTCTCTATTAGAAGGATGATTATCTATTGTAATTTAATGGTTATCTATTCTTTAGAAAGTTATCGAAAAAATTTTTAAAGGAAAAAATTAATGTATAGATACATTACCTAATGGCCGTCAGAAACGTTGAGGAATTTTATTTTTCTAAGATACTATACCAAGCCCCACTATCCATAAAAATGTTAGCATCTACAATTTGATTTGTTCAATTAAGGAATCATCGAAGAAAATTATAAACACAAGTTTAAAATTTTAACATTAACAACAGATTGTCCAAAATTAGAAATATGTAATTTTGTCAGACAAAAATAATCCGTTTAAATCTATTTGAAAGCAATATTAACCACGCTCAAATCGGTTCAGAGACACCAATTACATGAAATACGGTGGAAAGACTACAAGATCCACGGTTAAAATTGAAACCCTTGCGACAAAGAAATAATACTTGAATACCTTACAGAGAACTGCCTACCTTTAACTTACGAAAGAAATCGTTTTCAAATGGCCCTAAAGATATAGAGAGAATAGGAGAAGGATAGCTGACAGTAGAGTGTCTTAAAACCTTGTAATAGGCTATCTTTAAGTAAAAGTACAGGTAAAATGAAGAACATTACACATACAGCGTGATTTTTTGAAAACGATCCACTTGAAATACTACAGAAACCAAAAAATAAAAATTGCCAACCACATCTACTGCTATTGTAAAGGAGTCATCATTTGAGCTATGAATCACGCTTATGACATTTACACCTGCGCCCCCATGAGTACCTCCTCAAAAATTTTAAATGAAATGATCCATCGTGTAATACCTCAAATGAAAGCTTATTCTTCAAAGCGGCAGTGTACAGCTAAATTGGCTTTGGCAATAACAGTATTTTGAAGTATTTTATTGCAATTACAATAAACAAACAAAACTAAAGAACAATATTCAAAAGAACTGCTTAAACTGAGCACCATTGGTTTCCATGCAGTAATAAAGCCGATTTTCAAAATCTTGGCTTATTATTTGAAAAGTTCCCTGTGGAGTGTTTCTATACTTGTCGAAAATTCGTTGACGCAAATCGTTCAAATCTATTGATTGGGGCTTATAAACTACTGATTTTAAAGGGCCTCAAACAAAGAACTGTTAAGTCCAGTGATCGTTGTGGCCATTCGTTCGTTCCTCGTCGACTAATCCAGTAATTTGCAAATCTTCGGTTAAGACAGTTATGACCATTTGCATTATAATGCGATAAAGCACCATCCTGCTGGCAAAAAAGTGGATGTTCGTCGATCATTTGATGATCTTCATTAAGCTGGTTTTCAAATTCCTTAGTTATAAGAGGATCTATGATGTTCTCCAACATAGCGTCACCATTCATTAATGACACGCTATTAATGAATGATCCTAACTATTGAATCACCTACCCCCGGTTCACAGAAAACTTTTTGATTTTGAATTAAGTTAATCTTAGTTTAATTCGTGATTAACTATTAGAATTGAAATGTCATTTGGGGCGATCGACAGTGCAAAAATATGTTAGCGTATGTTAACGACGATTTTTAAATGATAGTCTGTTCTATTTTAAAGAAATTCTTGTTAAATTTATGCAAATAACTGATTTTCTTGGTATTTTACTTTTTTCACGTTAATGTTGTGAGATATCAAAGTGACGTTAAGTTTTATTCACGAATTAATTTACTCAATGATTAAAGTTGTTTAATCGTAATGAGTGACGTCACGAAATTAAGATAATTAGAGATTAACGTGCTAATTCGTGATTAAATATTTAATTCACTTTCTGTAAACCGGAGGCTAGTATTTCTGTCCAAATATTAATTTTTATGTGGCTTCTGTGCACGTCCCCATATAATGTGGGGATTTTAATTCTAGTATCGTACATTGTGTTTGTTCACATATCCATAGTGAAAAGTAGACTCATCACTAAAGCAAATGTTTAAATAAAATGATTTGCAGTCATAGTTTCGCAAAATTATAGTCGTCGGTCATAATCAGCCTTATCAACCTCTTCCACTATCTTCATGTTATATGGGTGAAATTTATGCAGCTTTGTGACTTTGCGTACCAATAAGTAAGAAAGACCAATGGATGTTGCAACCTAACGCAAAGAATTGGTTGGATCCATGGTAAAATTTCCAACTACTTCAATCTGCGCCATTTCATCTACTACCTTATTACCACGCCTGTTCCTGTTCGCTGCCAATCCGATTGCTTCAAATTTTTGTACAAGTTCTCTTACGTATTTATGCTCAACAGTCTTCTGGATCTTTTTAATTAAAAACTCTTACTGTGGCACAAGCACATTGCCCAGCATCATAAATGAAAATAATTTCCGCCCTTCACCAATAGTGTACGTACACCATTTTTACGGAAAACAACGCAGGTCAGGTTGAGGAGATGGAGAAAAACTATTGACAATTGTTAAAACGCCAAAATCTTGCTTAATTCGGGGGGCGCAAGTGTAAATGTCATATGTGTGATTCATAAGTCAAAGCATGTTCCCCTTACAATAAAGGTAGATATGTTTTTTGAAAATGTTTATTTTCGTTTTACTTTCTGGTGAACCGTTTTCAACACAATGAGTGTATAATGTTCTTCATTCAAATGCAGAAATGTGGATTTGCAATCCACATAATTTTGGAGCAGTTATTTATTGTTTTAAAATTCGCGATATATTTACTTGTATTTTTGGAAAAATCTTGCTCACAAGATATTAAAAAGAAATTCATCATAACAACAAATATTGCTGTTGCTCAACTGAGATGCGCATAAAATATATTTACTTTACAATTATATCATTAATTTTGAGGGTTGTGTTAAATGCTCCAAATTTAATAATAATGTTTATGCTATATTGCAATACAATTTCACTTGAAATTGTATAGTTTCTATTAAGTATACTAATTAGGAAAGTTCATTGTTCTTAGACTCTTATTTTTACATGCCTCTTTGTAGTACAGATGTATACCAGAATGTTCACATATCTATCCATTAATAAATAACATCTCTTGTAATCGTGAAGAGAATTGTCGCTAATGACGTAAAGGCGAACACATGCATTATGCTAACAGAGAAATATAAACTGGTATAACTAAGGTTAATAAGATTAAATACCACTGGAGACAGCCAACAGCAGGCCGTTTTACTAATAATGGTTGCAGACGGCGACTTTTCTATTATTAATGTTATTCAATATAGGTAATATCAATAAATATACTGTATTATTATACTTATGCAGTATAGGTATTATATGTATTTGAGAACACGTGTTCCTAATTAAATAACTAGCTGTGGTTTATGGAAGCTAAACGGAAATAACTGTTCGATTTGAAGAAGACCCGTTACAGCAAACTATGCACAGCAAACTTCGTTCAAAGGTTAACTTAAAATTATGAACTAGGTCATTTTAGACCTACACAAGACTGTTTAGATTATATAAAGAATATAGATACAATATTAGTAATAAAAAGTCAATATTCAAAAACAATGAAACTTCCTAACTTAATAGAAAGAGTATTTAAACTGAAATAACACATCTCAGAAGGAAAGCTTATCAAGATGCAACCAATTATTGAAACCAAACATTGATCAGGTGATTAGGATTAAGTAATATGTTTCTTTAGCAACTTTTAGGACTGTATTAATTATCTTGGATTTGTTAATGTTGGTGTACATATCTAATACATATGTATTACTAAAGTAGCGTTCACATATGGCATCGCGCACAATGTAATTAAATACGACCTTTCACACAGCGGTGTAAGGCAGAATTATTAATTGGTGTACGGCGAAACTTTACACACGTTAAATTATGACGCTACCACGGCATTGTATAAATACAACCGACCAATCACAGTGCAGGTGGCGGTTTGTGACAATTTGCATACATACTTTTGAGGTTATGATATTCTCTTGATTAATTTTGAACTTTTAATTTAGCTGTAATGAAACATCACCTATATCAGATACGAGGTGTGGCAATTAAATAACCGGGCTGGTGCTACAAAACATTTTATTGATCACCAATTACATTACAAAGTTTATCCCCTTCAATGTACTCTGCTTGTCGATCCCTACAACGCTCCATACGAATTTTCCACTGTCGAAAGCAGTACTGGAAGTCCGTTTCTGTCAGCTTGTTGAGAACCTCCGTCGCTTTCGCTTTCACCGCTTCCATACTGTCAAATCTTGTCCCCTTAAGCTCCGATTTTACCTTAGGAAATAAAAAAAAGTCACAGGGGGCCAGGTCGGGCCAGTACAGTGGGTAGTCCAACACGGTGATGCCAGATTTCGTAAAGAACGCCTTCACAGACAAGGCGGAATGGGCTGGCGCATTGTCTTGGTGGAGCATCCAGGATTTGCTCTTCCACAAATTGGGTCTTCGTCTTCTCACTCATTCACGAAGGGTAGTTAGAACCTAGTGTTTCACAAGAAAGTTGAGGGTTCGTTGCTCGATCTGAACACTCTGCATTTTTCCGACGCGACGCTAACGTAAGAACTTGAACGGACGATTGCTACAACAAGACTGAGCGACGTACAACCGTGCTCAACGAGCTCAGCGTGGGGGAAGCATCTACAAGCACAGACATGTTCAAACCTGCCGTGGCGTGCTCGCTGTTTGCCGATAGTAGCACCAGTCCGGTTATTTATTTGCCACACCTCGTGTGGACCAAGTGGATTCTGAAACTAGAATGGTCACAGAAGCTCATGAAGAACATTTAAACATATTTTACGTAATTATATATATATATTTATATAGCAGTAACCCAGCTACAAGTGACATGGGATTGTATATTAGCAAAACCTTGGGTTCAAATTTAGGAAATGTAAGCTCAAAATAGCTCTTGGAGCCGAGGCTTCAGAAGACTCCAGCAAGTGTTCCTGGTGATTTAAACATTTCATTCAACTATGTGACATTGTTATCTCCTGACTTAGTGAATTAGCATTCTTTGTAAAGTTTCACGCAGAACACAAAGATGCAAAGTTAGGTATTTGTTATTAGTGCTTCATAATATAGAAGTATATGATATTAACCTTAAAAGTTTGCTGTGATGCTTTTCGTAAAAGCATCCGTATAGATTGGAAACAACCTGAATGGGATATGTTTTCGAAACATAACGCTTGCTCTTAATGTTATACGTCAGAGCTTTGGTGACTTTGTAATCCACCACGTATAACTTGCCAGTGGAATATTTATTAAAATTCGTCATATGATTTAGAATTCTCTATCCATTAAAATTTACTAATAGAGTTAACATTTCAAAAATGGAGAATGCAAAGATTGCTACTTTAAGGCATTTGTAATTTTTGATTTGTTTCAAATATACAGGGTGTTTATTAAACATACGGCAAAAACTCAAGGGGTTATTCCATGAACTATTCTAAGAATATTTTGTACTTTTATGATTTTTGAAAAGCCCCTTTGTTTCGAAGATACAGGGCGAGAAAAATTTTCGACAAAACCAATCTTGATATTTTTGAAATTGTTAATGTAGCCGAAATAAAAATATGGCGTACAACACTGGACTTACCGAGTATAAAAAAAATTGTAAAAACGCGTTGTTATCTTTTAACAACATTCCGATTACAAAGAACAGCTGTTTTACCCACTAACAATAGGCAAGTGCAGACATAGAAAAGTAAATCAGTTAAAACGTGGATTTCATTTGAATACGTTTCGTGATTGATCATTTTGTATGTGTCAAATTTGTTGAGACTGATTGACGTGTATTTTCTGTCTTTTAGTACTTAAACTTTTGTTAGTGAAGTCCTCTATCATGAATCGCTATACGAACGCCGAGATGACTGACATGCATTTCATTTATGGACTTGCTGATGGCAATTCATTAGAAGCTAGACGGTTGTATATTGAACGATTTCCTGACCGTAATGTTCCTGATAGAAAAACCTTCCAAAGTATTCATCAACGTCTTCATGAAACAGGCACATTGAAACGAACTGGAGGACCAGGAAGGCCAATGACAGTAAGAACGATAGAATTAGAAGAGAATGTACTGGACATGATAGAGGAAGATCCAGGTACTTCTACTCGAAAAATTGCAAATACTTTGAATGTAAGTAATGGGACTGTTTGGAAAATTCTTAGGGAGTATTTGTTGTTATCACATACAACCTCATTTTCGCACATCCGGGTTGCATGGCACTTCTTCCCTGTCGATTTTCTCCACGATTTTGTCATGCTAGCAAGATTTTTAACAATTTTTCAAATCCAATACTGACCATGATTTTTTACGATGAGCAGAATTAATAGGGAATTCACATACCATGGTGGCTGAGAAAATCCACATTAGGTACTTGAAGATCGTTTTCAACATCAGTTCTCGTTGAACGTTTGGTTAGGAATTGTGGGTGACTGGCTAATTGGACCAGTATTTCTACCAGGAACTTACCGGCGAGGTGTATCGAAACTTCTTGGTACAAACGCCACCTCTGTTTCTGGAGGATGTACCATTGGCAACAAGAAATGCAATGTGGTTTATGCACGATGGAGCACCAGCACATTTTAGTGTGGTTGCTGGTGAGTTTTTAACAGCAACATACGGAGATCGTTGGATTAGTCGAGGTGGACTTCACTTATGGGCTGCTCGATCCCCAGACTTAAACCCCGTGGATTATTTCCTATGGGGCCATCTAACGTCATCAGTTTATTCTACTCCAGTGGAAAATGTGGAAGATTTAAGAAATCGGATAATTGCTGGGTGTAACTCGATAAGAAATGACCCTGGTGTTTTTGAAAGGGTTCGGCAGTCAATGAGGAGAAGATTGGATTCTAGCATCCTAGCTGGAGGTAGTCATTTTCAACAGTTCTTGTAGATTAAGAAACTTTAAATGTAATTTTTGGTAATAAAATGTTGGTTTTGTCGAAAATTTTTCTGGCCCTGTATCTTCGAAACAAAGGGGCTTTTCAAAAATCATCAAAGGACAAAATATTCCTAGAATAGTTCATGGAATAACTCCTTGAATTTTTGCCGTATATTTAATGAACACCCTCTATAGTTTATAGAATTATTTTATTTTTTTCCGAACAATTATTATATATATTTGGTTATCTGATACAAAATAATTAAGTATATTTGTACATGATAACAGCATCAGTATGTAAGTACGTACATTGTATTGTGCATTTTACAAAGGAACTATCAAAGTCTACAGAGATGTAAGGGTAAGAATTGAATTTACAAGCAACGTATGTAAGAGGTGTGGGTCTATAGAAACTTTTGCTAACTATATTATTTAAGAAAGAATAAAATGTTATAATTCTTTGATATCTTCTTTATTTGATTTTTCAACATTAGTCATTTCTATTGCAACTACCATTTATACTTTTATGATGAAGGCAAATAGAATAAAACTTAAATAAACTGTGTTGCTTTTATGTGTTCGTTTCTATTTCTTTCTATGATAATTTGCTATAAAACAAAAATCATACTTAAAATATTTTCTTCATATCGTTGTCATTTATGTAGTTTGGTTTCATTTTTTTTTATTTTCTTGCTACTATTCATTCCTCCATCTCTTGAAGATTCATGGGCTTTTGTATCCACACATACAGATTTACAATTTGCACCGCATAGAGCAAATAAAATTCTCTTTTCTTATAATTGTAATATAATGAGCCAGAATTGTTAGGTTGTTTTATATGAATGTGCATGGCTTTTATTGGACCTACACAATTAGGAGACTGCCTCTTACTGGTAAGTAGTAGACAGGCTAGAGTACAGTCCACAGCGCTTCAAATGTTTCTCGAAATATTTCCACTATTTTCAATAAATTTTTGAACAAATCAACATTCATTCCTGCATATAAGAAAAGGGAATCAGTATCATGGTTCAAGATTTCTTGAATCAAATTTAAATAGCCCACTTGTTTCTTTTGAGCGTTAATGATACGCACTCGCCAACCTCTTCTCTTTTTACATATATTTTTAAATTTTTTCGTCATGATTATTGCAGAAACTATTAATAAACACAGTATATAACGTTTCTATGTCATTCTATCAATTACAAAAGACATCATTAACAAATAAATTAAGGTTATGATACGACAAAGTAAACCGCGATGTCAGTTGTCATTATCCCCGGAAATTATTTTGAGAATTACCGCAGAATATTGCAAATAATTTCCCGCTACCCTATGTGAACGCACCTTAAAGTAACTTAGTAGCATAGGGGGCAGAAAAAGACGCGGAAGGCCAAGGATGAGACGGAAGGAGGAAACTATAAAGGATATAAGGTAGCTAAACATTGAAAACTGGAAGGAAAAAGCGAGGAAGAAAACGGAATGAAGGATGATAATTACCCAAGCCATGGGCCTACTAGGCTCGCACTGCTAATATATTATTAAAGTTACTTACTTTGACAAATAAGGATAACCTTACAGGCAAAGACCATCAATCTCAGAAATTATTTTTTAAAAAATAGGTCCCCACAGATTGAAACTGTATTTAAACAGAATTCTCAAACATTCATTAATGTGAAAAACTTACTCATTTATTTGCAAAAATAAAAAAATGTTACCATAATAACAGCCAAATTTTTATTTTTATATGTAGAAATATGTAAAATTCTTAAGTAAGCCTGTAGATACTAGATAATAATAAAATCGTTTTCCCCCTACCTACAGATAACTCAAAATGGAAAATTATTTGAAGTGGCATGTGACAACAATATTGTAAATTTATATATCTATATATACAGGCTGTCACAAGATGAGCTTACGTTAGCCATATATCAGAAACTAAGCAGGTTTCAAATTTGTAAACTTGCAGACTTATTTTGTTCGAGGGGGCTAACTTTTAGAAAATATCGGCACTTCTAGTTAACTTCCGGGTTCACCGGAAATATCGCACAGTTAATTTTCTTAAATGGATTGCCCTAATTTTTATAAAACATTTGAATTTAGCAATTAATTTGACGTAAAATCGATCTATTTCCATAGGTCTAAATATTATCGTTTTAAGGTTAACTTGATTTTTATGAAGATTTCAGTAAAATCATCGCTTATTTGCTCGGTATGCAAAAGTGTTGAGTAATGATTTTTACAAGTTGGTAAGCTATAAGTATGGCCTATGGAAAAACATTTCTATTTTTGTACAAATGTTACACAGGGTGTCAGTATTTATCGATCAAATATGTTAAACTTCAATCATTTACATCTATGTAATTTTAAATAGAACACCCCGTATATTTTTATTGTAGATGACGGAACATTAAATTCTTCATTAGATGAGATTACATTTCCCTACACCTAAAATGAATACTTGGGCAACTTTTTGCAATTAATGTTATTGTATTCAAAAATTTCGTACAAGTTTGAAAGTTGGCTATGAACGTTCGTCATCGATTTAGCGTATGGGTTTAAATTTATGGCAAATGTGTGACAATTCGATAGTGTCTTAGTAAACTTCCTAGTATAACGCACATTTCGTAATGTATTTTTTTTTTATAACGTACAAGAAAATGTCACGTTTGGAATTGACAAACCAAGATTACTTGAATTTACTGATTATTTATGGCGAATCTGGAAGAATTTTAAGTAGAACATGCGCTCTGTTTTGGGAAAGATACCCGGGCAGGCCAATACCGTCTTAAAGATGTAGTTCGACGGTTGATAATTTTTAATCAACCGTTTAGAATATGGACAGTTTAGGCCAAAAATTAGAAAATATAAATTAATTGATGACGAAATTGTGGAGATTGGTGTTATGGGATATTTTTATACCAACCCCACTACATCTCTTCGAGAAGCAGAAACAACGTTAGAAATCTCACGAATGTCCGATCAAAGAGTGTTAAAAAAATTCATTTTTTGCGAATTGTTCACAATATCTTGTCAGGAAGAAAAAAATATAAGGACAGACGAAGCAAAATTTACGAAAAACGGTATCTTCAATAGACACAACAGTCACCTTTGGGCAGCCGCAAATCCTGATATAATTAGACAGAGAGCATTTCAAGAAAGTTGACAGTTTAATGTATTTTGCGCAATTAAAGATAATCGCATTCTTTGCCTACACTTTTATAATCAAAATTTAAATGGCGAAAGGTATTTAGACATATTGGGCAATATTGTCGAAGAAGAACTTGATACGTTCCCAGTTGTTCGGTCTGCTGCTGCATGGTACCGAAAGGATGGTGCACCAGCTCACAACACAAGAAATGTTCACACAATTTTGGGGAGACTATTTGAAGGAAAGTGGATAGCAAACGAAGATCCATACTTGTGGCCCCCACATTCTCCAGACTTAACACCTCTGGATTTTTTCAACTGGAGCTACATTAAAAATAAAATTTATAGTACTCCAGTGGCAATTGTTAAAGACGCCAAAGAGAGAATACGAGTAACACTAAATTCCCTAACAGAAGCGCAAATACGAAACGTCACTAGTATTCAAGTACTAAAACAAATTAATAAGTGTTTAGAAATGAATAGTGCCAATTTTGAACACGCTTTGAAATAGCTGTTTGTTTATTTGTTAATGTATTTAATTTACATTTATTCAAATTTTTTATTTTTTCTTGCTTACAAAATAAAATTCAATGTTCTATTGTCTTTTTTTTCTTTTTAATAACGGGCACATCGGCGCTGGCAAAACGGCATATCGAAGCGACTTTGTAGACATTTTTTTATTTCTCAAATGAATTCTTATATTAATCTTAACAGGGGTGCTGCAAACAGTCATTCTGTTACTGTACAGTAATATTTGATTTCTATTACCCTAATTTTCCTAAACATTTAATATACTTGGATGTTTCTTAGCATATTTTTGAACTGTTGGTCATCAGAAATTTTGACATATAGGACGAATATTCATAGCCGTCTTTCAAATTTTAATGTTTGTAAAATTACGAATAATTGCCCAAGTATTCATTTTAGGTATAGGGGAATGTAATATCATTTGATGAAGAATTTAATATTTTATCTACACTAAAAATATACAGGATGTTCTATTTAAAATTGCGAACATAGATATTAATCATTGAAGTTTAACATATTTGATCAATAAATACTGACACCCACCATCTGTATTAACTATACGTTTAAAGCGTAATTGAGAGGAATTGGGACAAACAAATAAAATTAACTGTAATACTCTTCTGCTTCTTTGAATTGCATTAAATAGAGAACGAAATTAACATTGCGTTTATGCTTTACTACGACTAAACAATATTTCAAAGATTATATTTTAGCATTTACTTTAAATATCGAGTTTAAAATTGAGTCAGAAATTTCGTAGGCGCATAGGTACGTACATACATGCAAACATTTACAATGTTATATAAAAGTATATCTATAGGTTTTTAAGTAATCTAACTACGCTAACTGTACAGAATGTCACAGGATGAGCTTACGTTAGCCGTATATCAAAAACTAAGAGCGTTCCAAATTTGTAAATTTGCACTTATTTTGTTCGAAGAAGTGAATTTATTAGAAAATGTCGCTACAACTTTTCAGCTTCCGGTTTCCCAGAAAGTAATGTAAACTTAATTTTCTTAAATGGATTGCCCTAACTTTTATAAAACAATTGAATTCAGTAATTAATTTGACGTAAAAATGATCTATTCCGATAGGACTGCATTGTTGTATTAAAGCTTAAAGTATTTACTTCAAGTATAGGGAATGTAATATCATTTGATAAAGAATTTGATATTCCATCATCTACAATAAAAATATACAGAGTATTCTATTTGGAATGAAGTAGACATTAATGTTTGAAGTTTAACATACTTGATCGATAAATACAAACATCCTGTATAATACTAGCACAAAAATGGAAATACTCTTCAATAGCTCATATTTATAGCTTGCTAAATCGAACAATCATCCACTAACACTTTTGCATATGGAATAGATAAGCGATAAAATGCTAGGATAATCATGCTGGAATCTTCGTAAAAATCGAGTTAGCTTTAACACGGTAATGCTCAGACCTATCGAAAAATACCAATTTTACATCGAATTAATTTCTGAATTCAATTGTTTTATAAAATTAGGGCAATCTATTTAAGAAAATTAAATTTACTTCCGAAGTAACCGGAAGTTGAAAAGGTGCAGATATTTTCTGAAAGAACTCCTCGAACAAAAAGTCTACAAATTTACAAATTTTGAACCTGCTTAGTTTCTGATATACGGCTAACGTAAGCTCATCCTGTGGCAGCCTGTATATATATAGTTTAAATTGTACACCGTTTAAATTCCAAAAAATAGCGATTACTGATAAATTCATTTGCTGACACTGACTTAACTATTTTAGTTATTAATGAAAATATTTATCTAATTTACAAGTTTTTATGAAAAATAAGGAAATACGAAGTCAGAGGATGGAGGTCACTGGCTTTTGTCTTCCTGTCTAGGGACATTTAACTTTAGTTAACCCTCTAGCCTAGAATCCATATTTAACAAACGGAAAGTACAAATGTGTTTAAGATTTCCTGTAAAATACATTTTATAAATCGTGTGGGGTATAATGCTTTTAAGTATAACTTGTAACAGTGACATATAATATGTCATGTTCCTAGCATGTATGTGTATATCTAAGTTGCATGCAGATCGTTGGATCATTTTCTGGCGACCAACGGCGTGTCCATATAAACAATTATATGTGCTCATATAAAAAATGTGAGATGCTAAAAACACTTACACAGTCGCTCTGAGATGACCGTTTTTGACGAGGCACACAGAATAACGTCAGCTTAACGCCGTTTTGTGTCCCTTTTTTTCTATGAAACAAAGGTACACCTCAAAATTTTGTTAACAACACAAATGCATATTTCTGACACATTCACAACATTGCGGGAGCAAAAAGAGCACACACAGAGAACTATTATCAATATCATACACCGTTATATTTACGTGTGCGTTCAAGTAAAAATTGAGCTTGTAAAAGCAATACCACACAATTCGATCACATCAATACGACTGCGTCATTACTGTCTACATACTATTCTTCCATCCTGGAAGGATTTACCGCTGCGGATATCGTTATAAAAACACGAGGCACGCTAAATAGTCCCTTATGAATACTTCATGTAATGGTGAAATTTCCTTTTCTCCGAGTAGGCACTGCCAAGTGCTGCTAGTTTGAATCTGTGACAATTGTCACTTTGTCGGGATAATGTTACTGACAACAATTGCTTATGGATCAATTCCTATTTCAAAAATGGGGATTATTATTGTATTTTCTGCATTTATTCTAAAATTATAGACTTTTATAAATAATAAAACACTTGCAGGGAGGACTGGCATTTATGGAACTGTGCCGTCTAAAGTGACAATAGGATACATGCAAAACCATGTTTTAGAAATAAAATTAAACCGGATATATAGTTTCTTATTTTTCTGAAGCTTTATAATACTACTTTGATATACTTAAGTAATACTGCAGTTAAGTAGATACATTGATATTCTCTAATCACTGTGATAAATTTATGAACGTTGGCCCAGTACCAGTATTTTTTGACATATTCATATTCAGACCATATGAAAATTGGAAATTGTATACTAACACATTATAAACATAAAACTATAACCAGTTATTCCGGAAATCCATATCCGCTACTTAATTTTCTAATATAATATACAATATGGAAACCGAAATAGAGCTGAATAACAAAAGAAAAGCACGAACTTCGCTAAGGAAAAAACTAAAACCCACTGAATCCCAGATGGAGGTTGAAATTATAAAAATAGGACACAGAAAACCTAATAAAAGTGAAGATTCATTATTGAAAGATAGTAAAGAAAGAATCAGTGATCAAGAAGACTCTGTAGAAGTTATAGAAATTCCTGTAGATCCACCATTCGAAATGGAGAGGATAAGCCGTAGAACTCCATACAAGCATGGCAAATGTAAGGAATACTAACTATAACAATTGTAATGTGATGTACACAATGTTTTTATACCTAGATAAGATGGATAATAAGATTATGGAAAAAACAAAAACAGGGAAAATAGAGAAAAGCAATAATACCTCATCGTTACAATTATGGCAATTCTTAATTGGTTTGTTAGCAGTACCTCAAAATGCTAGCTTTATTAAATGGACAGGAAAAGGCTTGGAATTCAAGCTAGTTGATCCAGATGAAGTTTGTATGTTTATTATATGGTACGGTATTATAATAAATATAATAATTTTGTAGGTAGCACGTCGGTGGGGTATACAGAAAAATAGACCAACTATGAATTATGAAAAGTTAAGTAGAGCATTTCGCTATTACTATGAAAAAGGAATTATGCAAAAAGTTTCAGGTATGCATGTTATTAAGGTTATTTGCAGAGCAATCACGGATTAATTGAACATAATTTTACTGGTAGAACTAAAATCCAACTGATATCGCACTAATTGATTGACTCTGACCATTCTGACTAGTTTGAGGTTTACTCTGTGAACAAAGCAATAAGAAAGAGTGATTTTATTTCATAATGTGTAAATTATTTTAATATATTTGTACAGCATGTGCATCTAAAAATTGGAATATTTTCTGTGAACAGAAACTTAATCAAATCATTTAGTCGTTAAATTTTCTATTTCAAAACAACTTAACACTGATGATGAGAAATACCGGTCCACTCATGGAACGTTCCTTTCGCGACCGCGATAAAATACCGTTACTTTGGAACGATTAAGGATATAATACAACCGATATGAAATGGTGTCGCCTATTACCTGGTTGATCTCTCTACATGAGGCATACTGTAATTTGAAATCTATAATAAGTATTTTTAAAAACTGATCAAATTTTATCACATAGAAGAAGCAGATTAAGTTCAGCTAAGGTAAGACGATTATGTTATTAGAAGAAGAATTGTTTAACTTCTTTACGTTATAGCCAGTGTTGGTATTTTTTAAATTTCGCGAATGCGGAATGATTTAAGTTGGTAGCTCCGGCAATAAAGGATATATTCCTCAATTTCTTAACGTAATACAGACGAATATGCCCTTTATTGCCGGAACTACGAACTTAAATCATCCGCGAAATTTAAAAAATGTCAACTCTTGTTATAGCTACTTTTATATAATCTGCTTTGTTCTTTTAATGAATCTGTGTTCTTTTTTTTTACAAATCTGTTTTTTAAAGATTAAATTATTTTATTAGTGTCGCGCGTCAGCCCACCGTTCCAAAGTAACGAGTTATTTGTATTGGTATTGCGGAGCGCGACAACAAAATACCGCTCCAATACCGTTACTAAAATACGGACCCACCACTACTTAACACATTCACTGTTAATGGTTAAGATACACCATACCCAGAATCGTTTTTTTTCAAGATCCTTTTCCAAGCGGAAAACATTTTGCTTGGTATCGCTGTCTTTTTATTGGCAATGTAAATGCAAACCTACCTGCTTGACGGATCCGTGCCAGGCACACCAGACATGCTAAACAAGTAGTATATTTGCCGTGAATCCGAATAAATTTACTTCTGAGCCAGGCAGTTGGTCTTTACTTAGGGATAAAAACCAAACTGCATCTTTTTTATGTGAGACAAGAAAAATTACAATTTTGGATTAGACAGGATTGGTATATTCGTCTACTTGACATTTCTCCCAGCAAAAACAAAACCAACAGTTCTAGAACAATAACAAAATTAAATTAAATATTATTATTATTCATGGCCCCTGTCGTCTTTATCAAGCCTGATATTTTGTTCTCATTGGTTATTTAATGCTTCTTCAATATATACACCACTCTCGTTATTGTGATTATTAATAGAGTTGGCACTTTCGGTCGGCCCGCCAGCATCGTAGTATACGTACCAACAAACAGCTAGCCGATTGTGCGAAGCGAATATCAACATCGACCGCCGATCGGAGATGCCTGGATTAATGCATGGATAGGTAAGGTAGACAGAAAATTATTAAATTTGAATAAAAGTGTTCCGATCTCTGAACATTGTTTTTTAATAACCGTCTTATCGTATCTCCTATAGAAAATGTACTTTACTAATTGAAAAAATTCTATTTTTGTAAATTTCCAAGTTCTTGTTTTTTCGGCAATAAAATTATGACATAGATTACCTACTAGTCAACCCCAAAAGATGAAATTTCAACTCAATAATTTTCTGTCTGCCTTATCAGTAACATTTCCGTGCGATAATTTTTTACAACTTTCGACGTGGATTATCGCAGCAACAGTGCATTGATGAACTGAATTCGACTTTTGGCGACGAAGCACCAACAAAAACCACGATATATCGGTGGTATACGGAATTCAATCGTGGCCGTGATTCGCTCAGTGACGAATTTCGTGAAGGTCGCCCTAAATCGGTTGTTGTTCCAGAAAACATCGATGCTGTGCGTGAACTCGTATTGCAGGATCATTATGTGGCTTATCGTGAGATAGAGGCATCCTTGGGCATTAGTGGGACCAGCATACATTCAATATTGCATGAACATTTGGCCACCAAAAAAATTTGTTTGCGTTGGATACCACATAATTTGACACCAGGACTCGTGTCGATTGGACGAAAGAAATACTCAAAAAATACGATTGCGGTGTTTCCAAACACGTCTATGACATCGTTACAGGCGACGAATCATGGATCTATGCATATGGGCCCGAGACTAAACAGGAGCCGAAAGTATAGGTCTTCAGAGACGAGCCGAATCCAACAAAAGTTGTTCGTGCACCAAGAACTTCGAAACGAATGGTAGCCTGTTTTTTCGGAAAAACCGGACATGTGGCAACTGTACCGTTAGTGCAACGTCGGACGGAAAATTCTAAATGGTACACAACCATTTGTTTGCCAGAAATCTTCGGAAAAATGAGAGAAAACAACCGCCTAAGACGCATCGTTCTCCACCAGGGCAACGCGAGTTCTCACACATCTGCTCAAACAAGAGAGTTTTTGAGGACCGAAAAAGTCGAATTGATGAGTCATCCACCGTACAGCCCTGATTTGGCACCCTTCTTATTCCCGCACATCAAAAATAAATTAAGAGGTCAACGCTTTTCAGCGCCTGAAGAAGCGGTTGATGCATGTTTTGGAGGTACCCCCGTCGAAGTGGCGAAAATTGATTCAAGCGGATGGAGACTATTTTGAAAAACAATAAAACCATTTGTGATGATTAATTTCTTTTTTTGTTTTCTATTCCCAAAATATAAAAGGCAACCCTCGTATATCTTGGAAATTCACAAAAAAGGAATTTTTTCAATTAGTAAAATGTATTTTCTGTAGTAGATGCGATGAATGGGTTATTAAAAAACAATGTTCAGGGTAATAAATTATACTAGTACTTAGTGTGTAAGCATGGCCGAACCCCAAAAAATTAAAATTCAACTTAATAATTTCCTGTCTGTCTTACCTATCCATGCGCTAATCCAGGGACACACTGTATATCGAGAAACACTTACCTACTAAATATTAAAATTCCGAATGTATTCGACTAAACATCCGAATCTTGGAGTACGTTTCCATTGCCGTTTCTTTGAGACTAGTTCGCAGCGATTAAGAAATATTTTCATATAACGAAAACGACTGTTCGACATGTAATGACGTAATGTTTGCTTAATTGTAATGGATTTTGAAACAAATAAACGCATCTCTATGAGCACTGTTATTAATCTGTCTTAATCTAGCCAAATGCCTTTTCTTGAAGTACACTCTAAAATGTCATTCTAACTTTTCTCGTCTCAAGATTTTTAGCCCTCTTTGTGTGTTACCTACTATTTGCAACGGTTCGACTAACGGTAATGAAGACCTTTTTGATGCTGTGATTCGTGATTTCGTTATTACTTGGTAGTTACTGAAAATAGTTTCTAAATCAATTTCAACTCGTTAGTCTTCAAATTTCAATTGATTTGCTTTGATGGCAGCAGCTTCTTTTGTATCAAGTTGTAACATTAGGGACCGGAGTGGATGGAAATATTGAAAATAATACACCGCAGCTTCCAACCACGTTCCTCATCGGCTCAAAACAGGCTATGGGGGTTCTAGGATATTAATTAGTACACTGTTTATGAAATTGCCGAATTCGTTTGTAAGATTTGACAAATAGTGCTTTACTCTGTGTTATTACTTATTAATTCATTTACATCTGGATAACAGTAGCGAATAGTTTCGGCTGCGAGATGTAACGCATGCGGTATACACATTACATGTAACAAATTAGGGAAAATAGGATTAAACAAGTAGTCAGCACGAAGCTTAGCTGATCCGCTATCAGTCACAAACATTAACACTTGAGTTGTCGAAATTTCGAACTTTTGTAATGTGGTTAATATCACGTTTTTAATGGTTTCACCAATACACGATTGAAATCTTGTACTGACAATTAAATATGGAGGTGACGATCCTCTTAGTTTTTAATACTTGAACTGTAATGTGTACCACTAAGTTCTTTGAATCCGTTGATTCATCTGTGGTTTTTTAGCGTGTACTTTACATCCAATTATATTCTCTATTCTTTTATGCACGCGTGATAAATAATTCCGCAATGTTGATTCATTTGGTAATCTACAGTTGGGGTTATATTTGCCCCAAAACCTACGAAACTACCCTTGTGTTCCATTTGTGGTTTGCGCTATTGACATGTTTTTCGCATTGTGATCATTTCAGAAAATTCGTCGTCGGAACCCGTACATTCGTTTTCGTCATTGTTAATAGTACGCTATATACTATATTATGACCTAATTCTCATCCTCACTGACATAAAATTCGACAGCAGTATTATCCAAATCAAATGTCATACTTTTTCTAATTCAGCGTCAGAAAGTTATTAAAGCAACACAAACTAAAAATGTACTAAATTCTAGAACAAATCCCGCTGCAACGTATTTGTTACATCATAACTACAAATACAAAGTGATATGGCATATTCAAATTAAAGGGTAATGCTTTCTAATAAATAATTAATCAACTGCAAATTACACTACATACTTATTCGGGAAATGCGGCCGCTTATCCTCTTGGATAAGAAAGCATATTTTCCCAGCACACTTGCCATAACTATCAAATTATTTTCGAGAAATGTTGAGATAGTACAACGTTCGGAGAAATAGTAATAGATAATAATAGATTGCGTAATTAAAATTTAACTTAACTTAACGGTTCTGTTGACTCAACAGAACCGTTAAGTTGTTTCAAAGAATATTTTAATTACGCAAATATAACGTCACTAGATGTGCGAAAGTGTTTACGACAGCAAACATCTGCACAGAATAGCTCTAATGGAACCTGAGGCCTAATCGAAACAACGCCGCTGCCCGTTGGCGCGCGTGGCCAACTCTAATAATAAGTAGAGTAACCAAAACTTGCGGACTCGCATAGGCGTCGGTATTACGGGTTAATATAAGAATACGAAAAATTCATAAATAAACTTACTTGCTAATTATTCAACAAATTAGAGGCATCAGGATGTGAACTACTGTAAACTTGCATCATTGCATATGTTTCCACAGTTACTTCTTTAAACCTTGTGCGTCGACAAGAAAAAATATTCATAGAACACATAGAAAACGAAGTTACATTTACATGTAGAAACTGTTTTTCAAAATCACTTAAAAGTTCACTATTCTTACACTTATTATAAACGCCCTCTAAAGTATTACAATCGGGATTTTTCCTTAAAACATCTGCCAACTTTTGACTAGCGCATAATCCTGGCGTATCATTTAATGTCTGTAATTTATTTTTTACAGTCTCCACTATGTCTAATGATTCCTGCAATGACAATTCAGTACATTGTAGTTTTCTGATGGCATCTAGTAATACTGTATAATTGGTACATATTGTTGTTAAATCTTCTAAAAGTTGAGGAATTTGAAATTCTCTTTGACTTTCTCTAATTGCTTTGGATTCATTCCGATTAAATCGCATTATAACTGATTGAATTTGTTGAAAATGGATCAAATAGTAAAAGACTGCCGTTAGCCAAGTACCCCATCGCGTTAAAATTGGTTCAGGAGGTTCTGGAATACCTGGACAAAATTTACGAAATTCTTTTAAACGTTTAAGAGATTTACGAAACACTGCTTTAGTACTTCCAATCATCCGATCAACGTTTCCGTAATGTTGTCGAACAACTAAATGCACAGCATGCAGCACGCAGGTTATATGTATTAAGTTAGGAAATATATGTTTTAAGGATCGCCCAACACTTAACATCGTTGCTGCACTATCTGTCACAATCATCACAACTTGATCTTGGGCAATTTTAAATTTTTTCAAAGCGTTCATTATCACTTTTTGAATATTTTCCGCGGTACATTGTTGAACACGTTTGCAAGCTAACAAATATCGAGATACTGTGTTCTCGCTAGATAAAACGCTCGCTATTACATTCACAATACTGTTTTTCTTTATATCGGTCGTCTCATCCACGGTAATCCATTTTTTTGGAACACAAATCACGTTTACACACATTTTCTAGCATCTCTTTCATTCGCGGCAAATGATTCTGTAATTGTGTTTGTGAGGGTAATGGGTACTTTGGAAGGTATTGTCGCCAAAACGTTTTAAAAGCTGCTTTTCTCACCAACGACAACGGAAGATTACAAGAGGTAAACATAGTGTATAAAGTATTTCAGTTCTTGCATTTCTCATATGCTTAATACCATTGACATGCCTCTGGCAATCAGTTCTGTCCAATGCAGCCAAACGAACATTGCACATTAAGCAAAAAACTGCACTACTGTCATATTTTAAATGGGGAAAAAGTGACACATACTTATGTACATTAGTAGCAAATCTATTACGAGGCATTGTTTTCTTAGGTATGTAAATATTAGTTCTATATGAAATGATACACTAATTATGTCCTTGGTATAATACTACAACACACAAAAAACACCAGCTATATTTTCAAAAGCGACACGTAAGTACATAACCTTCACCGTTCGACTAATCTCTGCAACAGCTCAACCGGTACTAAAACGAAATCTCTCTCAGCGCGGTTTAACATGATTTATATTCAAGGTCGACACTACATGCCTGCTTCTCTACCGGTTTAGTTTATGAATTTTTCGTATTCTTATATTAACCCGTAATACCGACGCCTATGCGAGTCCGCAAGTTTAGGTTACTCTAATAATAAGGGATGCGCAGAATCCTCTAGAAAAATATAATAATAATGAACTACTGCAAAGGTATAGATTTTCAAGGAATACTATACAAAATATTACACTTTCCATAGTTTATCCTGATGATCCACCGATGAATCAACGTAGATTACTAATACTTCCCATTATGAAATTGTGTATTGCTCTACGGTTTTATGCAAACGGTTCATTTCTAGTAAGAATACATTTTCATTAGTTTATTGAGCTAATACAATAATACAATTTTAGAGGGTTATTGGTGATACAGGTAAAATTAGCCAAACCTACTATCAGCTTTTTGCATTCTAGGATATCCTTGTACTTTGCCACGAGTTCTTTTAAAAATATTTTCTCGTCCTCGGTGAAAAAACTTCTATTATTCATAATAGGAGTTTTGTACAATAATAAATTCTTGCAAACGCAACACGTGTTTTACGTTCTAACTTTCGAACCGTTAAAAGAACCCCTGACAATTCACTTGCCGCCTTTCAAAATTATTTGGCTGTGCGCATACTCGTGCTGAAAACGTCACGAAAACTCTGACGTAAGATACAGACGCCTCCTCATATTTTCCTCATGTTAGGAACTCATCTCCTAGTCTCCATGAATCCGAAAAATGAGGTTTGAATGAGGATCACTTGAGTGAATTTAATATGAGTAGCAGATGAGATAAAGTTGAGTGCTAACCAAGTTAGGACTATGAATTTGACTCTGAATTTAATTGAATTTTAAATGTATTCAGTAGATATTGTTAGTTAAAATAACCTGTAACAATTTCTTCAGAATTCTGAATAGGGGTATTTCAAAAAATTTAAATCTTCGCACCAATTTCTTAAGAAATACCTATTCTATTCTATTTAGAAAAATACCTTTAAAGTGAATAAACACATAAAAGTGAATAAAAACATTTCTGGATTTTCTACTGCTTTTTTACATTCACATAAATTTTGTTTAATCCTTATGTTTATAATGTAGTTCGCTTGCTACAATGTTTACTGTTTATGCATTACCTATTATGTCACTATTATTTTTTAGGAGGTGTATATGTTTATAAATTTGTGTGCGACCCACAAACTATAATCAATTTAATGGATACCTTACGGAGTAAATTCAGTGCCGAGGAAGTAGAATATAAAAAGCCAGATTTTGGTAACCTATTGCCGTCATCTTCAACGAGCATAGAAAATCAAGACGAAGATAATGAAGTTACGAAATCATAACTGTATTTTCATTATTATTTAGCTTTCTTAGGAAGAAATTTGTGTTAAAGGTGTAGAATGGTCCAATAATCTACAATACTATTTTGATGGTATTTTGACAATTGTAAATAATGAGATTGTGCTGTACATGTGAATTTTTCTCTGTTATTATGAAACGTTTCTAATGGATCAGTCTACATATTTATGTATATACATATATGTGTATATTATAATTAAAACATTTAACTTTTGCACATTATCAGCCATCTTCTTTGTTATACTTCCATAAAAGAAAGTATACTTGGATAATAGTTTATATATTGTTATTGTTTTCATATACATACCATAAATAAAGTATATTTTACGTATTCTTAAATTTTTACATTTGAAGGTATCATCCTATCAATCATGTTTTACTAGAAATGGAATATATATCAAGAGAAATTTGATAATACATTTTCCACAAAAGCATAAAATAGTAGAATTTCGACTATCAGCAGTTTGGATAAAACTCGAAATCCTATCAGAAATTTTTGTACATTAGAACCAATTTACTAGATTATCAAATTATTTTTTAGGTTCACTAATTGAACCGAACTGGCTGGTTGTCAAGTGAACCGTGCTTGGGATGGACAACCTCATCAGACTAAGCAAACTTGTGTTTGAGCAGGCTTGACGGCCTTATCGGGTCAGGCCGAACCGTCGGCAGTGTTTAACTGACTAGTGACTAGTGAGCTGCGTCGACTGGACGAATGTCAACTTGACATGAAAATAATTACTTCTAAACGAACGCTAATAATTACTACTAAACGAAATATAAAGCATTCGTGGTAGCATTTACTAAACTATATTATATCTAATATTTCAGAAACACTTCAAAAGTTATAGCAAGATAAACATTATTTTTATTACATACATTATTTTTTTCTCCACACCAACACCTAGCCCAACAATCGAGTGCAAACGCAAGGTCTCCGCTCGCTCCTCAGGGTCCTCACGCGGAAGGCACATAACTGACGTCAATGCGGAAAACCGCGGGAACGCCGCCCGCTAGTCTCCCCAACTTATTGCTGTTAATTTTTTTTATGTATAAGCTCAACTCTTCGGGGTTTCGCCGAACAGGTGCAGATGTCTATTGTGATTCGCCGCAGGGCGCGAATACGCCGCATCGCTGAAGGTTCTCCACACGCTTCGCCGAAGGTTCTCCACACGCTTCGCCAGTAGGCGATCAGCGAGTAGTTGGTCTAGTGGATGGTAGGGACTAGCTTCATGGACCCGTTGGATCCGGAAAGACCCGAGGATGACTTGCTGTTGGATCTGAAAGGTAAATACGTGCACATTTGTTTTCTTAAATATTTTGATGTTCCAGCATCGTGGTTTGGATTCCGCCCAAGGAGCCAACCGTAGTAGAAACGAAGTGGATTTGGATGCCCTCGTAAGTAAGTCGTAGTTGTATATTAGATCCAAATACGTCTCTCTCTTTTCTGTATCTTCTTCCGCAACCGGAAGTATAAAACTGGGCCATATCATGACGTGAAATATATGTTTGGAGCATATTTTGGGTATGCTAATAATAAGTACATTATGGCTTCTTCTGCTGTTTTACATGCTCTGCAGCGGATACCATCTAGATGTAAACCGAGAACGTTGCGTTGATAGGCTAGTGAGCGGAACACGCTGTCCTGGACCACCGCTGTGTAACCTTCAGTTTCGGGGTATAGCGATGGAGACTAAAGGAAAGGGAACGTCAAGGCTTCTGATAAATAATGATCTGTTAGATGTTTAAAGTATAAGCTATGCAGAGCCTTTTGTGTATGGTCCTTAAGAAGAGTATCTACGAAGTGATTTTCGAGTTTGTTTCGCACCTCTTTGGAGTGCAGAGTGCCAGGTTATTAAATGTCCTTTTTCCCGTAACAAACTCAATCACGAAATCAAGATCATCACACGCCCAGCAGTCTCAAAGAGGAATGCCCCCTGGCCCGTATTCTTTCCAAGCCACCAAAAGTTTGCGCTTATACTGTACTGCACCCTTGGGGATGCTGGCCTCTATTAACAGGTTCGCTGCCGGTGTCGGCAATTTCCGTCGCGCTTGATGTAACAAATTTGGACCAACAACGAACGTGTTAATAGATTTTCTCTTACACCGGCCGTTTCCTTTCTTACACCACGTTGTTTAAAGATGTTGCTGCGTATTGGTCCTATTGTTTCTAAGATCACATTCTGCAATATTGTCGTGTAATTTGCTGGATTTCTTAGATCACTCTTTTTACAAGTTGATTATGCCTTCGCACATCGATTGGGGAATGCGTTGAGGATCTGCTAAGTAGCTATTAAAAATTTGGACTATGTGATCGTGCACTGTTATGAATCTTTTCCACTAGTAGGCATTAACCGAGTTCGGTCCAGGTGCAGAGTAGTTATACTTGGTTGACAGCGCTTTTAGTAGGTTTCTTGTAGTGACAGTCGGCAAAGGACATGGAGTTTCCTCTCAGCGGGTTTTGCAGTAAATTTGGAATAAAGTCATTGCTCGATTTTCCATAAATAGAGCAGATGTAATTGTGAAGCTCGCTTACGCCGTTTCCTAATCTTTTAGTCATTTTGTCATTTAGCTGCGCCAATCTTTTTTTTTTGGTTTTGGAGGAAGATGTTAATTTCTTTCTTTTTTGTTGTAGATGCGGCCGCTGCACGGACAATCTACGTCACCGTATCAAGATCGATATCATTCGGCAAGTGTTCATTGATTATGTCAAATTGTTGAATAGTGCGTTTTGAGATATTATGTTTGCGACTAATAACTTGTTTTTATTTCGCGGCATTGTCAGACAGATACTTAAGGCAAGTACCTCTAATTTAAAGTATCACCGGAACTGTTTCGACTATCTGGTCAGGTACGTGTTCTGGCTCGTCGTTATGTGTACGCATGCGGTATACACATTACACGTAACAAATTAGGGAAAGTAGGTTTAAGCAAGCGACCAGCACGAAGCATAACTGATCCGCTATCCAACATTAACACTTAATCACTGCTACACGATTGAAGTCTTGTATTGGCTATTAAATATGGAGGTGACGATCCACTTGGTTTTAATATTTGAACTATAATATATAACGGCAGCGTCTCCATTAGGTTAATTGAATAATGACCTCCAAAAGTAACTGACAAAATGTTAAATACCATTTTGCTTCATACATACTGTAACGCGATTCCTTGTATTTTATTGAACATTTACTAACATTTTGGGAGTATTATTTTCTGTAATATCCTCTTTACACATTTCCGTAAGAAATTCATCAAGGAAGTTTTTTCATAAACATTTCTATTTAGCTAAATTGTAAAATTTTGTAAACAACCTTCAGTGTATGTTTTTATTATATTTTGTACTGCTGAAAAAGTTAAGTGTGTGCGTGGATGTAAAAAACGTTGAATGAAACTGGAGCACTGGGTTCTTCAGTATTGGATATAAAGTACAACGGTACAACTACTGCAATTGATTCTATACTTATATTTAAAAAAAAGTAACAACTTGCGCTTAAACATAAAGGTGCACTGGCTGGAGTTGCATACACCGTTTTTCTCGATGAGAGTTAGTAAGTGTCTGATCGCGAATGCGTGCATTTTCCCAATCGGTATGTATTTTATTATGTCCCAATATACCGATTGAGAAAATGAGAAATTAGCTACATCGGTATCCCTTCCTCGCTCTCTCGCCGTACATGCGAGAGGGCGTGGAGGGGATTGAGTGAAATCCGATCGATTCGATGCGAGTCGCGCGTTAGTATGCTTGTAACAATGTTGGGGTCTATACCTACTGTGTGCAAGCGTGCACGTAATAATTTAAAGTCATGGTCGCCTGGAAATGAGAATTTCGCATATTCTTTCTGATTCTGATGAAATGAAAGGAAAGAAAAATAAATACTCTAGATATTCTTACTAAGATAGTCCGCACATAATCCAGTCTACCTCGTAACTAACCACATCGGTAACCCTGAGCCATCTGCTGCCGCTAACTCCTCCGCTTGAGAACGAGGAGGGGATAGCGATATGGCTAATTTCGCATTTTCCCAATTGGTGTATACATACGTCGTGCTGGTTAACTTACTAGACAATATATGTAGGAGAATGATGGTTACTTCAAGCAGATGATGGAATCGTACCAAAAAAGATAACGTTTACACATTTGCTTTAATGAGTATCTTTGGCGAAACAATAGTTTCTAGTATTTCGTCACAGCACCCTACGTTTTTAAACGAAAAACCTATTTGCATAGCTTCATATTTAATTTACTAAAGAAGGACACATTTTAGGTACAGGGAAATGTTTACAAAAAAGATTCTAGGAGAGTTTCTCTATAAGATTTTGTAAAAATAGTCAGGCTGTTCCATTAAAAAAAATGAAAATAAAATGAATCAAACTTAGCAACGATATCGATGACCTTGTAGAATCTGGTTAATATTAAAAAAATCTTCGATTACAAACACTCCAGGAAATGCTCAATCGAACACAATTTGAATCATCGCTCTAGCGTCTGAGATGTACGTCATTGCAATGTTTATTTCTAAATAAAATACTTGATATTTGATATTTAAAAGTTCTACTCGGCTAAATACCTCCCTTATACCCTATACTTACATATGGTAGCAGTTAATTTGTATTACGTTCATAATTCATTAATTCGTTAATTAGTTGTTTCATTCAGTAACCGAACGTTGCATACATAGTTTCTAGGCACCTGGAAATCTTTATTTCTCCTACTCTTGAAACAATACTTAGTCTAATAATAGTACTCGTCTTGCTCTACAACTTTGGTCATATTTAAATTGAATTTTATCCGTAGCTAATCGCAGTAATTAGCAATGAATCCGTTTCTATATGCACATCTCGCTTACGTCATAGCTAATGCATCTATTCCAGCATGATTATTGGTGTACGGAATATCGCGATGGGAGGAGCCTACGCGATTCGTAAAACACATAAAAGAGGGTATCTTCCCGCTAAAATGATCATTCATCCGATAGCAGTTGAACTGTTGGCCGATTAAGAGTAGCCGTAGATAGCTGCGAAACCCCTGTTACCTTGGCGCACTACACATTTGTCGTCAAACATCTAGTACGCAAGGCTTATTTCCTGGCGATCATTTGATTTGCGAGTAGTTCCCGTTGAGTCGATCGGATTTGAATTGGTTTATCTACCCTACGGATCCCGGTCAGGCTTCTGCACTAACATGAGCTTACAGCCGTTGATGAAAACTTCTGCCCGTTGGAACGCGTCTGGTCCTCCCACACATCCACCGCGTGTCACTGCCGTACCTCCATGTGAGTTAATCTTAAGCTTCTTATTTTGTGTAACGTCACGAACTATAATTAATATATTTTGCTCTCTGTTTAAGTCGTTCATTTAGCGGGCGTATTTACTTATAGTTCACAACCTCTACATATTCTCGATCGAAGAATTAGTTTTGTATTTAAGTTAAGAGATTTTGAATTGCGCTTCACGCAGCTACTGCTAAATAATTTGGAAATTTTCTTGGTAATGTTACTTATTCATTTTTATGTGATATATATATATATTCTACTTGAATAACTTGGCACATTTACTCATTATAATTTGCAAGTAACTAAAGATGTTTTAGATATTTCTGTGCCACATTTTCCTAAATTTATATTCATATTTCACATCGTCAATATTAAATTTGCTATATATTTTAACCTACTTTTGTTGAATTATTTTGAATATTCGTACGATTCCTTTCTTACCTCTTCCCGAAAACTCTGAATGGTTTTCTTCGGGCAGTTCAACATCGGGCGAGACGTTGAATTAAACAAATTCAGTTGCGTCCTATTGAACATCGACTTATTTACCCAGGAGTTCGAATACCGGGTCGTCGTCATCGTGATGAAACGTGCGAATGCCACCTACGACTTCAGCAACAGTCAAATAAAGTTACATCTACATTGTTTTATTACATCCTTGGTTTACCTTCCTTATCTATCGTACAGCCATGGAGTAAAATTTGGAGCACCATACTTTTAACAGTTTACTCTTGCAATATATTTAACATTTAATAGTTAGAACTTGTTTGTATCATCTATGCTTGTTAACCTATTTTCTTTATCTTTAACAATAAATGTATTTTATTGTTAACTTGCAGTCTTCAGTTTTATTTACTTATTGTCTCATGCTCCTTATTGATTTATTAAAACATGTAGCTGGCCCATTCGTTAGTAACCACTTAGTGAACTGAAACTGTGTCAATACCTAAACAATACTATAATAAAAAAGAGCAAAAAAGTGGGATGCAGAACTTTTAAAAACTGAAGAAATAAGAAACACGTATGAAAATTTTCAGAAGGAAGAAATACAATTGAAATAGAAGACCAATGGAATAAAATAAAAAATAATATAATGAAAACAGTTACAGATTGCTAAAAATAACGACAGCAGAAGGAAGTAATGAATAGTATGATCAGGAGTGTGATAAAGCCAGAAACATAAAACACCCAAGAAGACTTAAACGGGTGAACACGAAGACAGAAAGTGAGAGAAGGAACTATGAAATAAGCAGAAATAAAACAAATGCAGTGTATAGGAGAAAAATAGAGCAAGAAAGCAATAACAATACGAAACAATTCTATAAAAAATTACGTTTCAAATAAACGCACTAATAATAAAAACTCCAAGGAAAATTACAAATTTTCATAATTCACCGAGGGAAGCCAAAATATATTAAGTAACAAAGTAGTTTCTTCAAAAATCTGTTGTACTTAATACCGTAAATGTATGAGTAACTATAGGTATATAGTAAAAAGCACTTTTGTTTTTCAGAAATAACGAATATACATATGTGTAGTATATTGATTGCTTTTTAAAATTAAGGTTTTGTTAATTTTAATACGCCACAAAAAAGTTTGACTTCAATAAATAATATAATAAATAAACGTAACTTCTTAACAGCACCATCAGGTTTGTTTCCCCATTATTTGTCTCGGTGAAGGATGTTCCCTGTATGAACTTTACACAATACTTTAGCTCCATTATAATTGAAATCCGAAAATTCACTAATAAATTTAGTGACTTTATTAGCCAACGGTCGTTTATTTTCTTTGCGTACGTTAGACAGACTTACACACCTATATTTATCTCTATAATTACGCTGCAAAGGGTTGACGTGAAACTGTTGCAATAAATCAATAATTTCATTCGCTGAGGTAGCCCATGCACACTTCTAACCTGGCACGAAGCTCTCTGTACCCAGCTGTTACCTACGATATATACAAAGCCTGAGCGCTTTGACGTCAGCAGGCTGTGGCGTATTTTGAAGTAGGTCGTCGATCACTCACACATTCAGATCGTTTTTTGCGTTTTGAATTGGTTTATCCGAATTATATTGATCTTATTTTAAAAAAATACTGTGTAGTGATATTTCCATACATTGTTGGTGATGCCTGTAATGTTTTTCTAGTGTTGTATAAGCGATAAAACCTTTTCTGAAACGATAAAAACGGGATAACCTAAAAACTGTGGCGTCGGCTGTTTTGTATGTTTTGTTTGTGAGTTACACTTTGTAAAAGAAAATATTATTTATTTTTCAACAGCTACAAATTCAAGGACCGGTGAAATTACAACTGTAAGTTTAAAAAATCTTAGGCTTAAAAAAATGCTATTCCAACTCAATTCCCTAACTGTCCGTTGTACTTGACAATAATGTAGTTTTATATTCTTACGTTATATTTAACAAAATTATTTTTGAACACGAAAAGTTTTAAATGTGTATAATAAACGTTGTTTTAATACAATATATTTTAAATTATATCACCGAACGTAGCCATTTGGATGCTGATATATGTAAATGTCATATTCACAGCAGTAAACGTATTGCAACAATTATAATAACTTGTTCTACAAATACCCCACTTAAAAATGATTGTAGGAAAAGTAATGATAGGTTAGATAAAACACCGCATAATAGGAAAGGTAGATTAAGTAAAACACCACATAATACGAAAAAAGACCCTGGTTAAATAGCATATCTGTAAATTTTCTCGTGAAATTGAACAAAATTGCCATTTCAACCTTAGTTTCGTCCAAATACATGTACGATTACAAATGATAATAATTAGTCGATTAAAAATCAACGACAAATATACCTTTCACGAAAACGATGCTCGGTTACGTGTTTGGTTTTTGCTTTGAAACTTCGTTTTTCCAAAATAAAATCGAATAGATTGCGAAGAAGGGCTCAATTCACGACTGGCATCCTCTTTAAACCGCAAGTCCTTTAAAACTTAAAAAAGAAATGCAAAAAAACGATTCCTTTACCGCTTAGGCTAATATCCTGCATGATGATACATCGCCAACCCAGTGTGACGTCATCGAAGGGCGCTTATGGCTTTCTCATTTCGGTGGTAACTGCTGGGGCCTTGTTATAGCATTGGTAACAGCCCGGCCAAATTATTATATACATATATATTGTATGTATGTAAATACAAGCAAAACTGAGTCTTAAAATAACCATATAAATATATATAAAGCTAAATTTAGTATCATAATTACATAATCTGTGAACCCTATACTAAAAAAGAATAGTATGCATTTACAACTAAAGGTGTTTAAAATAAACCGCTACACTTACCGAATATCTAAAAAAAAATTAAACTAAATAATGCCCAATTCGAAAAGTAAATGGTGTTCCACACCCACATTTACAAAATGGCGATTTCACGCATGCGTCATAAAAAGAATTTTGGGAAGTTTCCTATCAGTATACTATCTAATCTGTGTTATCGCAATTAATTCCTATCACACTCCGATTCTGTGATGTCAGTGACACTTGTGACTTGTGATTATCCATGTCCATAACCTTACCTTCTATTCTGTCAATGTTAAATCGTTTTGTAAACCTAATACCTTAAGTATGTCGAATGAAATATATTTTGTCCCAGTTAAAGAAGAAGTAAATCCGGAAACTGCTACAATTAAAGAAGAGCCAATATCAGATAATGAAAGTTCAGCAAACCACAAATATAAGGCATCAAATGGTGGTAATGGTATTAAGGAGGAGATTTCCGATGAAGAAACTAATTGGGATGTACCAGAAAAAGTTGAAATAGTAAAACAGCAAGTAGAAGATTCCGATTCTGAAAATGAAGATCATATCATATGTAAAATTTGTAAAAAAACCTTCGAAAGTCAGGACGATTTGGATGTTCATATGAAAGTTCCTTCTATTGAAAAGACGTATGCATGTTGTTCGTGCAGTAAGGCATTTAGAGATATGTCACAGTTAAATGTTCACACGAGGAAACACACAGGTGAAAAACCTTATAGTTGTCCCATATGTTCGAAAAAGTTTTCTATTAATGGTAATTTAAACAAACATATTAGAACTCATACTGGAGAAAGAAGATTTGAATGTTATGTTTGTGAAAGAAAGTTTACTCAGTTTGCTCACCTAGAAGATCATATACAAACACATTCTGGAGAGAGACCATATAAATGTGCAGATTGTGACAGTGCATTTAAAACTAAAGCTCGTTTAAGGAAACATGTAAAATCACACTCCGAAATTGTGAAAGTTAAAAGGCTACCCTGTCATTTATGTACTAAAACTTTTTTAAGCAGATCCCAGATGATTTTGCATATAAGTAAACATACGGGAGAAACACATCCATTTCATTGTTCACTGTGTGATAAAAAATTTAAAGATTATAGCTATCTACGAAACCATACAAAAACAATGCATAATGGTGCGAAAGCTTATAAATGCCACATTTGCCCTAAATCTTATGCAACACCGTCACATTTAAGAAGACATGTAAAGACTCATTCTGGAATTAGACCTTTTGTATGTGATATTTGTATGCATGCTTTTCCTTGCCAACAGAACCTTAAAAGACACATGAAGACACATACTGGTGAAAAGCCACATGTTTGTTCAACTTGTCAACGGGCTTTTTTGTCTTTAGAGAATCTGAATCGTCATACAAGAATACATACAGGTGAAAAACCATATCAGTGTAAAGTGTGTAATAGACGTTTTGCCCACAGCTCTACAGTTAAAGAACATATGCGAACACATACAGGTGAAAAACCATTCGGATGTGGAGTATGTAATAAACAGTTTTCGTTAAACAAAATGTTATACAAGCATATACGTATTAAGCATCCTGAACATGTTGATATTTTAAGGGAAGCAAAAAATAAAATACAACAACCTCAGTTTATATCAGTTAAAACAGAGGTAGATCATAATAATAGTGTGATTAAAAATGAACCTAATGATGTTAAATATGAATCTTCATAATTATGAATCTCAGTTATTTTAAATTCATATAACTTCAACGGTTAGAAAAATTTCATAATTCAAAAAATTGAATGAACATGGGGCATATGTAGCATTAAATTCTACATTGCAGAGACATTAAAACCAACGACTTTACAGTTACAAAAATAAATAAGAAACTTACTGGAAACTGTGATTTCTTGCTATATTGCAATTACTGGAGCGTAAAATATAATGTAGAATACTGTGTTAGATTTCATTCATCTTAATACCGGTGGTAGATGTGATTATATTTTTAACGCCAAAAATACGTGATTTGATTTTTTTGCAGAATATAAGTGATATAGTCCTTATTGGTTTTATGTTGTATTCAGTAATCAGTACTCATATATCGAAATTAAATAAAACATCTTTATTTACGTTCACTCTAATTATCAGAATGTTAAAATATATTGTTCAACTTTTTATCTATTTTTTTTAAATAATTATTACACATATTTTAGCGACACAGTCGTTTAAGGTTGTAACTATTCCTAAATCATACTAATTTATTTTACGACTAGAAATAACTGATTGTGTTGACGTTTTTTAAAGTTCTTAAATCTTCAAATTTGAAAATGCTTAAATCTTAAAACCTTAAAAAGCGTGAACAGTAAGACGTACAGGATTTATGCTCATAAGTAGATAAAGTAATTCCTTATATCTTTTTGCTAAATAAATATTTGTTACATAAAATCCACCAATTTATTTTTATAAGCATATTCTAATTATTAATATTGCAGGTAATAAATCGCTTGTAAAACTAAAAGAGATTTGTGTAATATAATAGAAGCATTTACTTACATTTAAAAGTGGAGCCAACATAAAACCAGTGGCGTAGTTAACACTAAAATTTTGATTGGGCACTAGACAGACTGTGAATAGTTGTAAACAACTCTATAATGAAATATGGTGTATTTCTTTAATATTAGTTGAATTTCACCGGTAAATATAGGTGTAAGAAAATAATAAAATATTTACAGTGTGGGAAAATACATTCTAGGAACAAAATGATGGAGATATTTTAAATACGTTCGCTTAGAGTATGATCAAACCAAAACTAACAAATTAATAAACCAAATTCGATTAATAAATCATCAATTTTGGGTAGGCATACATGCCTACTCGTAGTTACGCCACTGCATAAAGGAAACATATTTACGTCCGGCCTTGATAGGTATTACTAACGCCTCTTTACCAGACTCAGGTAACAAGCCTTTAGAGTCCGTAATCTCAAATATACGGCAACACCGCTCCAGTAGAATTCTTGAAAATATATTACCGTATGGAGCCCCATAAATGCTAATAGCATTTAATCAGAAAACAACAGGTCCTCAAACAAGAGGTCAGTCTCGAATTCTAAGACAGGCGGTGAACAGTAAAAGCTTCGTCTTAACGTCCAGTAAGCTCCGTCGATACAACAGCGGCATCACTCTGCGTTGAGCTTTCAAGTCAGGCAAGTGTCCAGCTGCAGCCCTAACGATCTGACCGATTGCCGTGTCAAAGGGGTCACACAACAATCTGCGATCATTAAGCCTTGAGAGGTGAGGATTGTTCATAATGCTTCCTAAAGTAGCTTTTGATTTGAGAGTGAGTCGCATGAAGAATTAGGTTCTGGAGCACTCCACAAGTTATTCAAATAGAGCATACTTAACTGTAAGTCAAGTCTCTGCCTTGCTATCTTGCTCTAAAAAGTTCATTGGTGTCAAGAGGGGAGGAAAGCGGAACATTTCACTAAAGAGGCGGCAGCGCGCGTGGATTTTATAAATGTGTATTTAAAAATTGTTAAAAAAGTTAAATTATATTAACATATGCATTACAACGTTGTGGATGCGATACAGTTATACATATATTCAGAAACGCGATTACTCATTTTCACTATATTTTGAATTTTTTTGCAAAAAGTCAATGTATTATAGATATTTTTGTTATATTGATGTTTTTGACTGCAGCCACATAATTCGCATACTCACAATAGTTACGTGCGGCGTTAGCCAGCGAGAAAGCTTTATTTTAAAAATATTGAGCTGTTTAATTTTGTTAAAAACTTTCTCCTATTTATTCATAAAAAAGGATACACACACACACTTGTTTGTATTTTACTAGCAAAAATATGTTAATAAAACTACAACGTTATCTGTAACATCGTTTCGTTTACAACTAAACTTCAACTTCTTGTATATTTCTGTACTACCAACCTGTTCAACTGCCGTTAACAAGGTAGGAATTTTACATTTTATTTAATTCCTGACAGTGTTCTTTTTTATTTATAAGATAGGTACAACACTACAACCGATAATTTATTGTAAACGTTATAAAAATCCTGGGGTGCGTTGAACAATTCAGTAGGCAATCCCCAGGTACTCTCATACCCGTTCGAAAATAGCGGATAACTTGCTCTGGACAATGTTTACTGATACTTTTCGAACGCGGGTAGATGCTCCCATAGGATGCTCCACTGTTAACGAAATTTTACTGACTTCCAGACATCGGGAAAATTATCCGTCATGCGCAGTATTAGTTCATTCCTTTAAAAGTCGAACAAAATTTTTGAGAGTTATGCAGCGTTGCCAACTGTACGGAAATTTCCGTACTTATACGGAAATTTCAAAGAATGTACGGAATACGAACCGAACCTCTTTCCGTACACAAAATGTACGAAAATTTATGACCAAAGATAAACTCTCTTTTAACTTTGTAAAGGATTGTATAGCATTTGAATGGTTTTGTTGACTGTTGCTCTCTAGTGGAGAAAGTTTATAATAAATATTAAATATGATACGCTATGATGTAGTAGCGCGCGGGTTTATCGACGACGGGGAAGTACCCAACAACATGAAACTTATATTCTTATTAATATTAGATTCTTACGTTGTTTACCCTTTCATTTTGTTAGATTTTTCTAATCAAACATGTCCAGTAGTGAAAGTAATGAGAACATTGATCCAAAAAGAATTAAATCCACCCATGGAAAACAGGTATTGGATAACAACAATTTATTTTACCTTTAATTTAACTGTACTTTTTTATGTAGACATTTCGGAATATATGGACAGATATACCTGAATACAGAGATTGGCTGCGTGCTGTCCCTAACAATAAGTATAAATTGTTATTAAATAAATATCTACATATTTGAATAAAAGATTTTATATGCGCGTAATGCATACCTATTTTTTGTACACAACCCCTACATTCATGATTAACACATGTACGGAAAAATAATGTAATGTACGGAAATTGTAAGACGGTGATACCGATTTTATCCATTGTTCGGTTGGCAACGCCGGGGTTATGTATTGGAAGGGTATTTGTTATAATTAAGGTGCCGATGGACACGGGCCCCTTTCGATACACGTGGACGATGTCATGCGCTACCGATAGTTATCGGTTAAGCGAAAACATATTTTTTGCTCGTCTTGAGTTTTTATTTATCAGTCGCACTCCCGTCTTAGCGCCTAAAATGCAACTTTATTCCCAACCGGGCGCGCAATTTAAAATTTAGGGATCATATGGACGCATGTGTATTGAACCTAATAGCTACTGTGCTAGCTGTTAACATTTGCAAGTTCTAATTAAGAAAGAACGATTCAAAGATATTGATATAGCATAATTATAGTTATAAGTGAATTGCATTATAATTTTAAGAAATTATAAAGAAGTACAATTTAGGGCATACATAATATAGAAATTGCAAAAGAAAGAAACAGCTAGGGGATTCAGAACTTCAGTAGAATCGAATGTCGAAGTCGAATCGAATAATTCATTCGCTAACGACAAACTAGGAATCGACCGATTCAGAACTACGGTCGAACGCGATTTGTTGTTGCAAGCTGGCAACAGAGCCAATTAGGACATTTTCACATTTGTGAAGTTCTACATTCTGTGAAAGTATACTAAAACTTGACAGATAACCAAATATAAAACTTTTAATACAAAACATTTACCGATATATTTCGTTATTCTTGAAAGGTAAACATAGACAAGATTATGTAATATGTACTTACATATACATTTATGTGTTTTCATTTCGTTTAGATGTTACCAATATTCCATAGGGCATTAGAAAATATAGCAGCTAATGAAAGAATTAATGCCAATGCGGAATTTCGTTTATATAGACGTTAGTTGCGAGACATAAGTAATCCTTTTGAAATACCTGACGAACGATTCAAGGAGCTGTTTCGTTTATCAAAAGAATTAGTTCGCAACCTTGTTGAATTGTTAACACCTCACTTGCATGTAACGCGACATTCAACAGCAATTTCCATTGAGCACAAGATCCTGGCAGCATTGCGATTTTATGCTACAGGAGCATATCAAAGGTCTCTGGGGCAAGATTTAAATTTTTGTTTTAGTCAGACAAGCATGCATCGTATTATATATGAAATAACACTGTGTATTGATGAACACTTATCGAATCAATACATATGTTTTCCAAATACTGCAAATGCTAGACAACAGAAGAAAATTCCCTTTTAAATAGATGGAGAATAGGAGGTGTAATAGGTGCTATTGATTGTACTCATATTGCAATACTTTGTGCCAAGAATGAAGGTCATAATTATATGAATCGGAAGGGTTATTATTCGAAAAATATATAATTAATATGTGATGCTGACTTAAGAATATTGAATGTTAATGCAAGACATGCGGGGGCTACCCATGATGCATTTATATGGCGACATTCCACTATACAAAATTATTTACAAAATATTCGCAGAGATGGAGAAACAAACTGCTGGTTGTTGGGTGATTCCGGGTACCCATTGCAACCATATTTGTTAACTCCAGTCCCTAATGCAATACCAAATACACCACAGGAAAGGTACAATAGAGCCCATGCATCTGCGAGAAATACAGTTGAGAGGTGTATTGGTTTACTAAAAACAAGATTTCGGTGTCTGCTAAAAGAGCGAAGTGCCAGATACAATCCAGAGCTCATGGGTACTATAATAAATGCTTGCTGTGTACTTCATAATATGTGCATGGATGCAGGCATTGAGTTATATGAAGATATACATGAAGACATAGAAATGATTCCAAGAATTGAAGAAAATGAAGGGCATATTATAAGAAATGAACTCATCAATCTATTTCACATAATAGTACTAATTTATTTGAAGAGTATATTTACAATTTTTGTTTCAATATATCTACCATTTCTTTAAATGTTGTATTAATATTAACTAATTCCTCTTTTATGTCATACAAAACACACAATGTTTCAATGTATAGTCCCTCCATTCCTTCTTCTTTCTTGCGTTTGTTTAAGGATGGAGTGGGTGTATCTATTTCTGAAAACTTTCGTTTTGGAGTTGAATCGCTTATTTTTGAAGGTGTTGCTACAGCCATTTCATCTTTAACCCTTGATAATACTTCTGATGGTAACTATGAAAATGTTTTAATAACATTTTACAGAAATTGATAAGTAATGAAATAAACTTACATCCCGTTCTGGATTATCAGTGCCTTCGAAACTACTGGAACCAAAAATCTGCAGTACCCTTTTTTCAAAATCACTGAGGTCCTTGACTGTCTTTTCTCCTCCTCCAGTTGCATTCTGCTCAAATTTTAATTGGGCAGCATGTTGCTTTGTCTTTGATTTGAGGTCTGTCCATGCCTTTAGTAAGAAATACATTGGTATATATTTTTGTGGGAAATTAGGTATTACACAAAAATATGACTATCTTACCTTTTGCCATTTTTCCTTGGAGCGTACACCTAGTCCTGCAGAATTTAACAGATCTGTCAAATTTTCCCATAATTCTTTATGTTTTTTTTTCCCCTCGATTCCGGAGAAATTTCCCCTGGCAAAATTGAAATTACTTTCCATAAAATCTAGCATTATTTGCCAATGCGCTTCCTGGGTGTGAAATTTTTTATCCATTTTTATCTTATCACTATTTTAAAATCTCAGACTAGCACGAGCAAACTAAGTAAACTAAATTGAACTGAATGCAAAGAAATATTTGCCCGCAGGCCCTAATAGTCGATATATTGTACTAGGGGTTAATTTAGGGGAAAACCCTAAGAAAAACCCAAATATAAAACTTTTAATCATATTCCAAGATGTTCATGAGCGCAACAGAGATAAATATACCGATAGGCAGAGATAGACAGATAAACGACAACGTCTTTTCCGTCGAACGTTTTTCAGCTATGTTTCGACGTCACGTGACTGGTTTTACGGTTCGACAGATGTTCTGAATACCGTGAATGGAGCCTATTCGACATATCATTTAAAATTGCAACGATTCGACACGAATCTACTAGTTCTGAATCCCACTACAGAAGTATTTACCATTTTAGTTCTATTATTTTTAGTAATAAAAACAAAACTATGTTTTGTTTATTACATTACGAAAAAAACAATTGCAACATATTTACATAATATACATCTTTGAAAGGTCATCTAAAGATTAAGAGAAAAACTGATCAAGATCTCTTGTCATCAAAATGATAAACAAGAACTAGTATTTAAAACATATGTTGATGTAGAGGTCTTGAAAGACAAAATACTTAAAAAAAAAATAGGCTTTATCTTAAATCGATACATATTTAATATTGTCATTAGTACATACATGTGTTTTCAGGGTACGCCAGATTTTTTTACGAGTTTGGCTTCCATTCTTACCTTTGTCTGAAAATTTTAATGCAGCAGAGGAAAGTTGTAGTATAAATAAAAAACGTTATTTTATTATAATTACATTTATTACCAAAGTACTCCGATTGAATTAAGAAATATATCTACATTTTTATACTTGCAAATTCTTTTTAAAATCATTGTAATAATGTGAGTAACTAAATTAAATTAAAAAGTTGTAATTGCTATAAAATGTGAGCAATTATTTAAAGAACAGAAATTTTAATTGATGTTAAACTTTTAATATTTCTCATATATATTGTAAATCATGTATTGGTAAAAGAAAACTCTATTTTATACTCAACCTGCTGCCCACAATTATAACACCGAATAATATAAATGAACGTTTGCTCATATCTGGAATAATATGCAACTGTATGAAAAGCTGGAAATGTTGAAAATAATGCATATAAATAAAACATTAAGACAAAGTGAAAAACATTTTCCCAACACAATCTTTGTCTGACAGTCATAGAGTGGGCCATTCATCAATAAGAATATACATCTGTTGCTTCTTAATAACAAACATTAATTGAAATGATTTGTACGAATTCCAAATTTTGACTTACACTTTATGCCTTCCTCCCCAAGAATATTTAAACACGTTCTATTCTTTTTAGAAAATCTAGGACTTGATTATTAAATATGTTATAATTTTCAATTCTCAGGCTTGCCAATAAAAGCCTGTATTATTGCACGGAGGTAGTAATTAGTAGAAGCTTTTTTCAATCAGGAAATTCATACATTATAATATTGCAATAATACAGTAAATATATAACACCTAATACATAAATAACTAATTCATGACACTTAGAGCTTTGCAAATACTTACAAACTAAGATCAATATGGTGTTAGCAATTATAAGATTATACTAGTCTATAATGTACATCATAAAAAATTACTACAAACACATCTTAGAATTCATTCGATTTAAGAAATCCAGAACAATGACATGTATATCTTACATTCGAAGCACCATCTTTAACATACCTAGACTTAGTAACCTTTTCTAAATTCTCCTTCCATGTATTAAAATCATTTACACTAAGGAACTCGACTTCACTTTCTACTATAATGTTATGTATTTTCTCAAAATGAATATAAAATTCTTTTTTAAATCTAGCGACATACTTGCACAAGGAACATTTTTTCCTAATGATTATGTTTTCTACTGCAACAGCAGGTTCCACATGTGTTTTTAAATGCATTTTCAAATTTCGTTTATGATTAAAATTTCCCTTACAGTATTCACATGGAAATAAGTAGTTTTGCCGAAGATACATTCTGCTAATTTTTCTTCATGAAACTTTTTAACATGTTTTCGCAAGTTGTAGCTTTTCGTAAAACTTGTTTTACGCTCATTGTACATAATAGCATTTATTTCACTCATTTTTAGATTTGAAATAAGTAAACAAATTATCAAACCAAATTTCTAATTGGTTTCTATACTGGAATGGTTTCTTATCAGATGCCTTAAATTTCAATTCAAAATTTGCGCATGCGTGTAGTGTTGAAAATTTTTTTTGTGTAATAAACAAAACGTTTTGTGTTTACCGCTAAGAAAATAGAAATATAGTAAAGAATGGTAAATGTTTTTGTTTCTTTTTTTGCGAATTTTAATGTTATGCTCTAAATTATTCTTCCATGTAGTAATTCCTCAAAATTATAATGTAATTCCCGCAACTTCTTAATTAGACAGTAGTTATTAGGTTCAATACACATACCTCCATATGATCCTAAATTTTATATTGCGCGCCCGGTTGGGAATAAAGTTGGATTTTAGGCGTTAGACGCGAGCATCAGTCGCTCACTTCTCGACGCATTGTTCCAAATTTTTAACTGTAAAGCTGGTTCTTTTTGATGTCAGCACAATAACAGTATGTCTTTAAATGTAGAAAATGTTATTTCTACATCGCAACCAATTACTGGAGTAAATTTCGTATCGTGTGTGTTAATTTAGTATATACATACGTAAATCTGTGCTTTTGTTGAACACTGATATAATTTTCTGATTAAACTTCTGTCAAAATTCTCTGGGAATAACTTTTAATTGATTTATTTTATGACAGAAAACAATTTAATAACCAAAACTAGCTTACACACAGATTTTTCTTGTTTCCTGAAAACTTTTATTTTTTGTTTATGAAGAATTACTGGAATTAGTACCATTGCATGATACAACAATTGGAGAGGATATTTTCAATGCTGTTTACGGGCTTCTGCAAAAGTACAATTTAGATTTGTCAAAACTGTGTTTTGTTGCAACAGACGGAGCTCCTTCCATAACTGGAGTAAATAATGTCTTCATTAAAATATTGCAGACAAAGATCAAACCAGATTTTCATCATGTGCATTGTATAATCTACCAAGAAGTTTTATGCTCAAAAATGATCAAATTGGAAAGCGTTTTAAAATCAGTGAAAAAAATTATAAACTTCATAAGGGCACGTGGCTTGAATCAGCGACAGTTTTTTGCGTTTTTACATGATCTAGAAAGTGAGTACACTGGTTTACCTTATTATGCAGAGGTGCGATGGCTTTCATGTTCTATGGTTCTCGATCGGTTTTGGAAACTTAAAGAAGAAATACGCTTTTTCATGGAAGTGAAAGGACAAGATGTCAGCTTATTATCCGACGTACCTTTTTTACAAGATCTTTCATTTATGGTAGATATCACAAAACACTTGTCGAACTTAAATACGAAATTACAAGGACCACGTCAAGTTATAACAGATATGCATGATCATGTGAAAGCTTTCAAGTGTAACATGATGCTGTGGGAAAAACAGTTAGCAGTGGATAATCTGACGCATTTTCCGACTTGTAAAGATATTTGTAAGGCGTATCAGGAAAGTACGAGTGTCCCAATATCATACAAAATGTATACAGAGAAAATGGGAAGCCTTCTGGCAGAATTTGAAAAGCGTTTTCAAGATTTTAAGTACCAAGAAAACAATTTTTCTTTATTTACTGGTCTTTTCACTGTCGATATTGATAAAGTTCCCCCTCATTTGCAGATGGAAGTAATTGAGATTCAGTGTCAGACCCATTTAAAACAAAAATTTGATAGTGTTGGTACATTCGAATTTTATAAGTACTTTCCTGTTCAATACCAAGAAATAAGAAAATTTGCCTGTTAAATCCTGTCAATGTTCGGAAGTACCTATAAGTGTGAACAATTATTTTCTTTGATAAAAGGAAACAAATCTCCCGCAAGATCGCGATTGACGGACGCATATTTGGACGCAGTTTTAAAAGTTATTTCCGCCGATAAATTCACGCCACAAATAGACAACTTAATTAAAGACAAAAGATATCAAATATCTGGCAAAAGAAGTTAATGTTTGTGTTTTTTTGTAATGTCCTTTTTATTGAAAATTTAATAAATATACTTGTCTTATAATAGTACTTTTTTTCGTTAAGATTTTCAGCAGTTTGTCTTCTTTAAGATTAGGTTTCGTGGCCCACCTAGTCTACGGTTTTAATGCCTTTGGCTCACCAGTGACTGAGTTTGACATGGCTACTCTGGACAATGTTTACCCTACTTTCCGAACGCGGGTAGATGCTCCACCGTTACTCAAATGTTACCGACCTCCGGACGTCGGGAAAAAGTACCCGTCATGCGCAATGTTACTTTATTCGTTAAAAAAGCAAAAAATTTTTGAAGGATACATGTGGAAAGGTATTTGTTATAATATACGTGTTTATGTAAGAATATAAGTAGTTAATATAATAAACATTACGCTATATTTAACTAAAAGAATAAACATAGAGGTATACAAGAAAAAAACTTTTAATAGAAACACAAAAAACATGCAAGCGATGTGATGATTACAACCGGTTTTTTTCTTTACAAATCCATATTATATCAAACTATAGAGGGCATACAATTAACAAATTTCAAAATATTGAAATCTAACCTATCCAACAATATTTCAAACTGCACCCCACTCCAGCATCCATCACCCGTTTGCGTTCGAATAGTCAGGGTAATAGAAGTTACGTGACCATTATCAGGGTATAGCACTTGCCTATAGCAAATTGTTAATACGTAAATAGTTCTAACACTTCTCGGTAGAGGCGCTGTATGGGCGAGAGAGGTTATGAGAAAAGGAATTTTGTCAATTATCATTTTTCTAAGTTCAATTGCGTGGAGATTGGAGGTTAGAAATTCGTTTATTATTCTTTGAAGTGTTTCTGAAACTATTTTATTTTTTACTTCCCGGAATTATTGACGGATTTAAGTAGGTAAGTAAAAAAAATTATAAATAGTGATATTGTGTGTAAATGATATATCGATGTATTGCTCACATGTATAGTAATAATTGAAATGCAAACGAAAAAAAAGGATAGAGCGCACGCTTCTTTTGTTAATTAAATTGGTCTTAATTTTAATCCTATTGATTTGTGTTATCGTTTTTATTTTAGAGAATGGCTTCATACGTTCCATGCTCGGTTCCTGGCTGTAATGATAGAAAATCATCACGACACAGGTTTCCTAAACCGGAGAAAGATAGGGTGAGATTTGATGAGTGGATTCAAGCAATTTCTAATTACAAATTGGTTGGTATGGATGCTAATCAAGCATATAGCAACTATCGAGTTTGTCACATGCACTTCACCGACAATGACAAATCATCCAATATGTACCTAAAACGTTCTGCGGTGCCTTCCCAAAACTTACAATCGATGATGGGTAAGACTGAGAATTACTTCGGACAACTGTGACAGCATAGAGGAAGGTATTTTAACCCTACACCATGTCATTTTAAAGAGTCATATAAGGCTTTGCTAATTAAAAATGTTATAAGTGTACATTCAGTTGCTTCTAATTGTGAAGAAACTTTTAACACATCATTAGTACAATTACAAAATCTCCTAAGTAGGGACAATCCAGAGAAACCATGTGAACATGTAATAGAGAACCCACTAATACATGCAAGCATATCATCACTTACTACCACTTTCGAAACACCCATTAATAAAACAGTTATGGGTTATGTGTCAGGTTTCATCACTAGAAAGGTGTTATCAAAATTTGATTGTCAATTTTGTAAAATACATATGTTAAAGCAATCAGATAAAGGTACATCAATTCATGAACTTACGATTGCTAAAGAATATGAAAGCAACAAAAGGCGACTGATTTACTGCAACGAGTATTTTGTTATTTGTTTATATAAAACTTACAATGTCACTAAATATATAATTTCAAACTATAATATTACTAAAAATGTTAGAGTATTTATTTCATTATATGTAAAGCAATATGTTAATTTTACTTTCATGTGTACTCATACAGATGAAATTATCAATTCCATAATACATTTTATGATTAACTTATGTTTATACAACTTTTGTAAGCGTATTAATAATATATTGGAAAAGAATCAAAAATATCAAACAATAGTTGTAATGTATTAAAACAGGCACTAGAAATTAACAGAAAACGAAAAAGAAGTGGTAAATAAAAAAAATTATATAATACAACAGGTTTTTACTTACCTCAACCAAAAAAAAAAAAAATTGTAACAATTTCCACATTCCTTATTTCTCTCATTACTAAAGCTGGCCACGAGCGGTACCGCGCAGTAGCGTAGAGTCGACCAGGCCTCACGTTCCACTAGTTATTCTGCTAATAGAGATGTTTGCTGCCGCAAATAATTTCGCTCATCTTTTAAATAAAAATTAAATAACACGTGCTCAAACACTTACCATTTTAAGAGTCCTCCGTGAAATCACAAAGTGAATAATGTCTGTTAAATATCTGCAACATTAGATACGTTTCAACTGTTGTTTCGGCAAAACTAGTACGGCATGAGGAAAAAATGCGTTTATATGCAGAGAACGAACGTTCTACATCTAGTGACGTAATATTTGCGTAAGTAAAATAATCTTTCAAATAACTTAACGATTCTGTTGACACACCTTCACAAATGTGTCTTAATGTGCCAAAATCAGAATTTTTCTCAAAAACACTTTCAAATTTTTCTAGAACAGAAACATTTTTTGCGTCTTCAATCGCGCATAGCTGTGCGTGAACATGTTGCACTATTTGTAGAGATTCTTCTAATGGCACCGCAGGATTTTGTAATTTTTCTATTGCATCTGCTAGCCCGAAGTAATTGTCGTGAATGATTTTTAAATCCATTTTAACCTGACTATCTTGAAATTTCGACTGGTTTTTTTTGGATAGCGGCAGCTTCCTTTGTATCGAATTGTAAAACCACGTTCTTAATATTGTCAAAATATTTATGATAATAAAACGCGGCCTGCAACCATGTTCCCCAACGAGTTAGAATAGGTTCTGGTGGCTCTGGTATACGAGGGCACAGTCTGTGAAATTCGCGAATACGTTTCGGTGATTTGACAAATACTGCTTTGGTATGCGCTACTAAAGCGTCTACCTCAGGATAACATTTTCTGATACTATCCGCCACAAGATTGAGAGCATGAATTTTACACGTAATGTGTAACAAATTAGCAGAATGCTTTTTAAGAGACCGGCCTACAGAAAGCATGTTTGCAGCACCATCACTCACTAACATCAAGAGTTGGTTTGTTGAAAGCTCAAACTTGTCCAATGTATTTAACACTAACTTTGAAATTACTTCGGCAGTACACTGTTGTATTCGTTTGGAGACTAATAGAATTGAAGGTGCCGATTGATGAGGTTCCAATTTGCGTGCCATTGCATTAAGAACAGAATGTTTCTTCCGATCTGTTGTTTCGTCGACACATAACCACAATTTTTGATCTTTCACACTCCGATTTTATTTTTTGTTCAATATGTTCGCGCGCAGATGGCACAATTCTTCGTAACGATGTTCGACTTGGTAATTTGCACTCCGAATAGTTATTCCAAAAGCAGATAAATGGTTCCTTGTCTAGTAAATTAAACGGTATATTACATGCGATAAACGTAACGCATAAATTAAATATAAATTTTTCATTGTCTCGTGCGCAATTTCTTTTTGAGACATGCTTCTCACTATTTACGTGTCGTAGACAATGTTGTCTGGACCAACACATTAACGGGATTTTACAGATTACACATTTAATTTTAGCACCTTCATATATTAAGTCTGGAATTTCTGCAATAAATTTTCGAAGTTTGTCCGACCGCGGTCGTTTTGCTGACGAAATCATATTTTTTCTAGAACAGATAAACAATTGCGCAAATGACCGGCAGCGAAAATGTCCGTACTGCTCCGCAGACGAAGTAATACTATCGTTCCTCTCGGTCCGAACTGATTCTACGCCGATGCGCGGTACCGCTCGTGGCCAGCGTTACTCATTACTTCAATTATTTATTTTAGACATTACTACTTTGTGATTTTGTAATTTACGAAATCAAAATTATTTAATACCACTAATAATGTTAATCGAAATAAGCGAACGAAAGAATCATTATTTAGTTCAATCGAGGGGTAAAAAGCTTTAAATCTACTTTCGCCTAAATTATTTTGTTGCTCTATCTCTTCTAGCATTTCTACAGCTATCGATTGGGCTTTTTCATTAAAATTAGCCATTATTATTATGTTGACTTGAATATAACCTATACATATATGTGAATATCATACATTTGTATACGAATTTAGACGACATCGATCACACGATGTACAAGCATCCGTATACAAGTGCATATTTTCCGAATCGTACGGTTCAAGAATATCAATGTCATTCGTATACGCATTTTCAGGACTTTCGTATACGAATTTGTACGAATTCACTCAAGAATAGCATCCCTGGAAAGCGCACGCCGTGTTTCAAAAAACGGTCCATAGATTGTTAGCATAGAGCGACTGCTTGACTGTGGAAGTCTATCTCTGTCTTACCTATTAAGACTTGCCAATTTAACATTTTCAATTGAAAATGCTGGTGAAGTTGCATATACGTATGTAGAGGCTTTAATTATTCCAGTTTTTCTACGGGGTGGAGTTGTCGCGTTTTATTGCAAAATTTCTTCCCCACTACTAGCTCTATATTATTTTCATGGTGTCTAGCGGCCGATGGAAAAGTAAAATGTACAACTTATTTTACTACTAATTGCTAACGTTGTAGTTGATGTAATAAAATACACATGAAAATATTTTGTTTGGATGCCATTGGAATCGTTTATGGCTTTATAAATGTTTACTTTTCTTCAAAACTGACAACCATAATTTAGGATAAATAGATAATAATAATAACGAAAACACCTAACACAAATTTATTCGATTGCAATAATTTTTATTTTATATTCCCTCCGGTGAGTTGCGAATGCCTGTAGAAATATCGATCGGTGACGTCAACAGCAGTCAACAGTCCAACTTTCCTATATTTTATTATTTCTGAATTTTCCACTTGTCCCTTGTTTGACAATGAAACAAAAGAAAACGTGGACAATTGGCAACCGATCAGGTAGTATCCGCAGACATATTGCAAGCGATGTTGAACCTTATGCGTAGCTGGCATATCGGCGAAATATCTTTTATAATCCACGTCCTTTTTCGTAGGGGTTTACTGCCTATCGTCCTAGTTTATATTTGTCCCATCGTACATATAACCATGGAATGTCGGGAAATTTAATTGTTTACATTTACAACTACTATAACCTCACTTACTGCGTTTGCTTTTATTTTGTTATTAGAGCATATTACATTTTTTTGTTTGAATTAGCCTTTTATTTTTGAACTAGTTTTCTATTTTACATCACTTTTGTAATTGGAGTATCTATTGCTTCTTTATAAATTGATGTTTTACCTTTTTTTTTTGGTAATTAGAAAAGAGGTAAGTTATAATGGGAATGAAACTTTCTAGTAGTATAAATAAAATTACTTTTATTTATTTTTATAGTAAGGGAGAATCTTTCACAATGTCATATAGCGCAGTTCACTACTGCAGTATGCAGATGAAGGAATCAGCCTATTCAGATATACTAAAGGTTACCAAAGATAAGTTAACTATTAGAAATATGTGTAATATAGGTACCGTAAAATGTATTTGTAGATATTTGGTATAAGTAACACTGAAAAGAAGGCTTGGTAACATACTTATCTGAAAAGACTACAGAGTATGTTGTTTACGTTTTGAACTTGAAAAATCTTTAAAAAAAAACTTGGACAGATCGCGTATTAACCTTTCAAGAGAACATCTAAAGGCAAGTGCACAAAATGTAGGATTTAAAAGGGATTTTGGTAAAATTCCAGATAACGTGCTTTTCAATTTTCGCGAAAATTTTTGGCGCATGACCTTCAAAAGGACCCCCAACAAAAGTAGAAATTCAATAAAAAATACTTTTAATTTTTTTTATTGAATTTCTTTATTCATCAAATTGAAAAAAAAATTACCAACCTTTAACAATGCTCCGTACCTGCATATAATTCACCTTCGAGGTTCTGTATCTTCTGAACAAGGTATTTACACAAACTTTTACTGCTTCTACGTGACTTTGGGGGTCCTTTTGAAGGCCATGCGCTAAAAATTTTCGCGAAAATCGAAAAGCATGTTATCTAGAATTTCACCGGGATTTTTTTTTCAACAAGACAATGATCCGAAGCACATGGCTCAGGTCATTAATGGAATGGAGCATATGTACTATCCCATATGTATTGGAAACACCATCTCAAAGTGCCAACATATACCCTATTGAGCATCTTTGGGCAGAAATTAAACGTCGTCTTAGGAAGTATCCAATTAAAAAAAAAGAAAACATGATTTATTGAAGAATGGTAAAACACCATTAAAATCTATGACAAAACGTCTATAACCAGTGGCTACGTCACAAAATATTAATTTTAAGATGATACAATTTATTTTCGTGCCTTGTATTTAGGGTAATGTGTTAGGGACGAATACTTTTGCTTGTCCAAACTTAATGCTGTTTATGTTGTTAGTATTGTTACCTTAATATTATTTATTTCTTACAGTATTTCATATGCAGAATATAATTTGTTTTGTTGAAGATGTTTTGTGTATAAAATAAATTCATAAACTAACCATTTTAGCATATTAAACCTATGTAGATATCAAAGACGCAAAGTAAACGAATACTTTTGCGTATTACTATATATAGATATATATTTCTGTAATTATTTCATCTTTTATGATAAATATTTACGTCAATAAAGAGTTAATAGAGAGTATTAAAATATTGATACGTTTATTTCTTAGTTTTTGGAAACAAAAAAGATAATTGTTCAGATTACATATTTACTGTGTTGTATAATGATTATAATGAAGTAACAGTTACAGCAATCCTTAAATTAAGTGATTTAATAAACGTTGGGAATTTTTCAATGCATGTTGCTTTTAGCTCTCTTTTTGGTATGTCATAAATGGTTTATAAAGCCATATCGTTCATGTGTGTCCAATTTAATAAATACTTAACTTTAATAAAACGTATCTGTAAATTCACATTTCTATATTGTTATACAACATAGTATATAGGCAGAATCGATATAAATAATAATTATTATTGTATTATATGAATAAATTTACTTATAAATTACGTTTTGTAAGTGGCGCCATCTCACGGACAGTTGCTGAAGCTACTTTCTGGCTAAATTATGAATCATTTTCAATATGGCCATCATAATTAATTGTTTAGTTTTTCGTAGGTTTTGCAAAAACGAGTGCATTGTTAATTGTCATTTTTTGCCACAGTAATGTACATATCAAGGCCGAGTGCAAGACCCTATTTATTGCAATTTTTGCTGTTATTAATAATAATTAATTAATGGTATTAGGGTCTTGCACTAGAGAAAAGAATTGGGAACAGTTTGAGTTTTCAAACATCGAATTTTGAAGTTAACGACAAAACCTATGCAAAACTAATTTGTTACCGACTGAGCGCTCCCTGTAATCTTTTAGCCGCCCCTTAAGGAACTTCTGATGTTATAATTAGCAAGCAGCACACTAATTAATCAAAAATATACATGTCTTTCCAACATCAAAATCTTAATGTAATTACATATATGATCTTTTTATGTATTTACTATAAGTGGTATGATTTTTTTATATAACTGTATTATTATTGAACCTAAAATGCCATACATATACATATATAATCTTAATTATTGTTTTTAAAAATATAGTGTATATTTGAATAGAAACAATATTCATTAGAGTTTATTTTTGTTATATTTTTCTTTTGTTACTATGGAATTATAGAAATATTTATGCAATAATGGATAGAGCAGGAATTTATATAAACATAATAGACATGCATTTATTATCGGAGATGGGGTGGAAACTCAAATATTGACACGGCATCCCTTTTTCTTGTTATGTGGTGATTCCAAATAACTGTTTACAATAAAATGTTTACTGCATATTACGGTATTCGCAGTAGGTTTAAAATGTTCCAAACGCAATACGTGTATCTATAATTGTAATACTTCTGGACGTTTAAAGGGGAATCTGTAGAATTAGTATATACAATATAACTCCAATTTTATTTTTCTTGTGCCTACTTTAATTGTTTGTATACTAATTATATGTATATTACACATAAAACAAAATTGCATTATTTTTCTATGGTATATGAATATTCAACTATATTTGGTTTTCTATTGTTTACAGAAGACGAGAGAATATTTATAATCTTAATTTCTCAGTCCACTTTTTAATGTGAAAAATTATCTTACTTGTAAAATGTTATACCTTGATTTGGTCTCCATTCACTTTTGCAACCATAGTCACAACGATAGTTAACCATTTCATATCGCTTCGATTGTTAATTAAAAAGAAATTAAGTATGCATAAATCAGTCATAAGCGCGTATGTAGCTGACAGGGATAGCTAACCCCATCACAGCAACGTACTCATTTTCTCAAACTAGACCGTTTTCTTTACGCTTCTGCCGTTTACATACTCGTTCCAGTATAGTATAGAGTTCACTGGTATTACGTTAAGATATTGACGTATATGTCATTTATTCCCGGAATCACCAACTTAAATCATCCGCGAAATTGAAAAACTGCCCGCTCTATCGATGAGTTAAAACATTGATCACAATCACAGTTATTTATAAATCACGATCACAACTCATGGCGTGATTTAAAAATCACCATTTCGTTCATCATTAGTTGACTACTGTTATGCCACAGTGTAAATCAATCAGTACGGACATAGCAGTTTTTTAAATAGGTTTTCCAAGGTTGAAAAAATTTGATCTTCAGCAATATTGAAAACGAGTAGATTTAACATATACAGATTGAGAGTCGGTCCTATAGTAGTACCTACCTTGATCGAATATTTTCGGAACGGAAGAGGGGATGTTCCATAGGATGTTCGTTCATTATATGTATTATGTCACGTCTTTTAACTGTCAGTTGGTTACAGTCGACGTTTTTGTTTTAAAGTGTTACTTTATTTGCACTATTTTGACTCTTATGCAATGGTTGCCTCTTCGTTGCAATAAAAAAAATTTGTGATAAAATTTTATTATTTAGGCCACTCTATCAGAGATATTACCTATTTATGTAAAACTAAATTCGAAAACACTATTGCTTTTGAAACTACACCATATGAATTAGAAATTAGGAGAATTATGGTTGTTTATATCCGTGCACACAAAAGAGACGCGGAATTATAAAACGAAGAACGAGATTTCTTACTTTGCGTAGCGGTAAGAAGATAACCACAATTATCTTTTCGCAAAGTAGTGAAGCAGTTTAATATTTTAGATTTTACTTTACTACTACAGTCACCTTAAGTTAACCCTTCTTTATAGAAGGAACATTAACTGTAAATAGGTACATATTTGCAACTTTTTCAGAATAGCATACCTTCCTTACAAAACGTAGGAGATATTACATTGTATACGCTCATACAGCTGCAATTGTGCGAGATTATTCAGTGATAGATTGACTACATGGGGCATTATTCGCTGGCCCCCACGATCGCCTGACTTATCCCATAACGATTTTTTCATTACGGTTATGCCAAATCTACAATTTATAGCTTCCAAAGTAATAGAGTCACTAATACTGCAGCTACAAGCTAAGATTGTTAACACAGTACCATATATTCCACATGAAATGTTGCTATATATATGTAGAGGTTTTTATGATCGATTGGGATTTTACTCATTCGAATTTAGATGTCGTTTTGAAAATCTATTAAGTTAACCAAATTTTACCTATTGTTTTTATGAAAACCCACATTATTATAGTTTACGATCGTGTTTCTCAAACGTTTTTGAACACACACTTGTCAGTGCCAAGTTGTATTTCATTGTGAATATGAAAACGGGTAGAAAAGAAACGAAATGTATGACAGGCTGCAGAAATAAAGGCATAGGTATTCATACTACAGTTGCATAAGTATTTAGTGCGGCGGGTCCAGCGCAGCGTTTAAATAGTGCTCGATTTGTGACAACACCGCGAACGGACAGCATTGGGTAATTTTAATACGCACTCCTGAATGGTCCAGATGAAAAGATTTTATTACAAATTTCTTTTGTTGTAAAGATATCGATTGTGTAATATACAATCGGTATAATACGAAAAGGGCAATACATCAAAATTCAAACGTCATTTGTACATAACTGACAGTTAAGAGCCGTGACACAAGACATATTTCAGTAAATGAACGACTATCCCCTCTCCTGCTCCGAACGCATCCGATCAAGCTACGTGCGACCATAGGACCAACTATAATATCAATCTGTATACCGTACGAGCAAGCGTACTATGCTCACCTAGCGTAATCAGCATTTTTCGGAAATGCGGGAGCGAAGTCGAGGCTTGCTACATTAGTAGCCGATGCGATGTATCTAACAATTAAGATGCAGAATTGAATTTGCGTTCGCCTAATTTTGACAAGCAAATGACATTCAACACAGTACACACATAAATGTTCAATTTAACCTATTATGTGGTGTTTGACCTAATCTATCTTTCCTATTACGTGGTGTTTTACCTAATCTATCATTACTTTTCCCGCAATCATTTTTAAGTAGGGTATTTGTAGAACAAGTTATAATTGTTGCAATACATTCACTGCTGTGAATATGACATTTACATATATCAATATCCAAAATGGCTACGTTCGGTGATATAATTTATAATATATTGTATTAAAACGACGTTTATAATATATTGTATTAAAACGACGCTTATTTCAATCATTTAAAAACATCTCTTCGTGTTCAAAAATAATTTTGTTAAATATAACGTAAGAATATAAAACTATTTGAACAATAACATCTTCACGTTTTTTGTTAAATACAACGGACAGTTAGGGAATTGAGTTGGAATAGCATCTTTTTTAAGCCTGGGATATTTTAAAATTACAGTTATAGTTTCACCCGTCCTTGAATCTGTAGCTACTGAAAAATAAATTATAGTATCTTCTTTTATTTACAAGGTGTAACTCACAAACAAAACAACCGACGTCATCTTAGGTTAAGTTACCTCGTTTTTATCGTTTCAGAAAAGATTTTATCGCTTATTACCACATTAGAAAAACATTGCAGGTATCACCAACAAAGTACAGAAATATCACAACACAGTATTTTTTTAAATAAAATCAATATAATTTGGATAAACCAATTCAAAACGCAGAGATGGTCTCAGTGTGTAAACGCGTTTATATGGCCTATGTCAAAATACGTCACCGCCTGCTGACTACAAGGCGCGGAGACCTTGTGTATATCGTAGGTAACGGATGAGTGCGGTGCCAAAAAACGGTCCTCCATTGGCTTATGCTTTGTTCGCTCGGCATACACTAACTACACCGAGTAACCAGTGTAAAAATATACATTCGTTGGGCCTGCGTGCAACTGTACACAACGATATACCTGCCTGCAATGACCACTCCAGTGACGTCACACTACACCGAGTAAAAAGTGCAGCCCGAGCGAACAAACCTTTAGACTGAACGTCGCGGTAGCGACAGCATTTCAAGGTCGTCAAAATTGGATGACAGATTTCATTCATAAATAGGCAATAGGCCAAGTATCATTCTGTATTCTCCTGTGTGCTGTTGGTCGTCCACAGATCACCTATTGATTATTATCTCAAATTCTTGATGTCAAGATAATAAATTCAATATTGTGATGTTTTCATTAATTTCTCTATACCTTCATCTTATGCCATTCACTTGGTGGAAATTATGGTTCCACACAAAAAAAGTGATTTAAGTGATGATAAAAAAACGAATTCATGTAAAGGAGTTCTACATATGAAGTAAACAATATAAAAATCTTTGTATGATGAGTGGTAACTTATGCAATAATGACAATTCATTATCTGGTTTTGACGGATTAACATTAGAGTTTGGGCCATTGGAAACTGTACACAGATGGAAACGTATGCCTGAATGTGATGAATTTGTGGGTGCAAGGTAATTGCTTTAATTATTGTATCTTAGAACAATAATATGCTTGCACTTTTGGCAGACGAAGTAAACATACAGTTGTAGCTTACAAAGAGGCTATATATGTATTTGGGGGAGATAATGGTAAAAGCATGCTGAATGATTTATTACGTTTTGATGTTAAGGAAATGTCTTGGGGCCGTGCCTTCTCAACACTAACACCTCCTGCTCCAAGATACCATCATTCTGCAGTGGTTCATAATAATTCCATGTTTGTATTTGGTGGATATACAGGAGATATCCATTCGAATTCTAATTTGACTAATAAGAATGATTTATTTGAATATAAATTTCTAACAGGACAATGGATAGAATGGAAGTTTACTGGAAAAACTCCAGTACCCCGATCTGCTCATGGTGCAGCAGTATATGAAAACAAGTTATGGATATTTGCTGGATATGATGGAAATGCAAGATTGAATGATATGTGGACCTTTCCATTAGTTGTATGTTGTTTTCAACTCCACATGTTGATAACTGGTATAAACAAAAGAATAATTGGTAATTTTAGGGTGAGAACCGTGTTTGGGAAGAAATTGATCAAAAAGGTGAGAGACCGCCAACCTGCTGTAATTTTCCTGTGGCTGTCGCTAGAGAATGTATGTTTGTATTTAGTGGACAAAGTGGAGCAAAAATTACTAATTCGTTATTCCAGTTTAGTTTTCAGGATAAAACGTAAGTATATTTTTACAGCCACACTTACAAATTGCAAGTGCACATATTACTGGGAAATATTATTCTCATACAAAATCAGTGATTTACAAGTAGGCGTTACCCTGTATCTATTGTAGATAAATAAAATATTTGCAATATATTTTTTAATTGATACAAACAATTTTATTAAAGTGGGATTCAAATTGCGAATGTTTAATAGTTGTATATGAGTGCAACCTTCTTATAGCTACAAATTTTGGTTTTAAACAACTGCATTGAATAAAATGTAAAAATTTTAAAGTACTTTCAATAAGAGATTTTCATAGAATTTTTCTCTTATAAAAGATATCTTTTTATTCAGTATTTACACAAATAAGACTATTTCGTAGCAAACACTAACACTGTTAAACAAACTTACCGTATTTAATTAACTTCAATAAGGTTCGATAAAATAAAGAAATAACAATTAACAAAACAAATTAAAATGAGAGAAACTAATAACGAGAACAAAAAAGGAACGCATGACAAATCCGGGATATAATAACAATAAACAAAAAGAATAATTTACGCTTTTGAAATTAAGATTTGACAGTTTGGCAATTGTTATGATTACTTTGCTTAGCAACGAGCTCTTTAGATTAGTCTGGCGTCACAAGAAACTATTTGGCGCTCTTTTCTAGCCAACTTTGCGTAACAACAAAAACAGACTACCAAAACCTTTATTGCTGCATATCGTCATATTTCTTAAGTTAAAGTATAACACATGTAGCATCGTTGGATTCGCCTTTCTATTACCTTTTCGAAAACGTAAAAGTAAAAATATACAGGTGTTCTATTTAACCCTTTATAGCACAAAACTTTTTTTTTCAGAAAGAAAAAAAATTATCGTTTAAATAAATTCAAAATAAATTAAGGAGCATTTTATAATATAGTTTTGTAATAACTGTTTTCACCGTTTTTGCAAAACATGGTGGCTTCTATGTTTACCACCATGTTTTAAGGAACATTGTTAAACCTACTCGCATCGTGGCTTTTAAATTTGCCACTTTTTTCAAAACGTATCAGTAATAAAATAATACAAAATTGTATGAAAATGTTATTTTATTTTACTATTAAACTGAAAACATAATATACTACAGTTTGTGTGTATGTCTATGCATCATGGAATGCTTTGTAGCAATCTAAACATAATGCGACGTCGCATGCATTACATATTATAGTTGATCTCTTAACACTACGTTTAGTGCTGCAGTATGCACATCTGCAGTAAGTTCCTTTGATTGGCATGTGTTCTCCATTTCTTTGCCATACCGTGGCATTTATGGATATTATCCTACTGCTATTTCTTTTATTTTTCTTGGATCCCGGTGTTACTTTCTGGGGGCCACAGAAAGTAACACCTTTCCGTTTACATTGGTACGTTTCAATCAGTTCGTTAGCTAGTATACTTCGGAACTGAAGGTGCGAAATGTTCTTTTTGTCTGGCTTCAATGCCTCAGAGTATAATATAAATGAATTTACAACAGCGATGTCAATAAAATAATATAAAAGTTTGACCCACCAGCGTCTGGATTTCCGAGAAATACAGTAACATTCAACAAGTTGATCAAAGTGATCGACCCCTCCCATATAACGATTATAATCACATATAGCTTCAGGGCACTCCACCTGCTCCTTTTCGCCATTTTTATTCATCCTTGATACGTACCCCTTTATTGTCGGATTATGAAATGAACTAACAACTATCACCGACTTTTTTCCTCTATCTTTCCATTTGACCACAGATATTTCTCCTGACATTGCGTAATCGTGATTTCCGGTTTTGAGTTCTTTATCAGCAAGCAGATTTTGTGGACAATGTTTTTTATTTGAGCGAAACGTGCCACAACAAAAGAATCCTTCAGATAAAAGATTAGTGGCAAATGGTATTGTCGTAAAAAAATTATCAAAATACAAACAATGGCCTGTATCTTTGAACGGTTTCGAAAGTTCTAGGACAGTTCTTTCGCCTAAAGTTCCTTCCTCTCGAGTGTTGCTTTTCCCTTCATATACCGAAAAATTTAGTAGGAAACCTGTTTTGAAACAAGCTAGGGCCCAGATTTTAAATCTTCTTTTTGCTTGAGTGAAGTCCTGCCTTTAAAACCGACCATACTTTTGTCTACCGCGAAATGCCTATAAGGAATAAACGCTTCTTGATATTTTCGTGATAATATATTTATAAGTGGTCTGATTTTGAGCAATTTATCAAAATCTGGTTCGCCTCTCTTCGGCATGAATTCGTTGTTACTGACATGCATGTATCTCATAATCTTTAAGAAACGATTAAGGGACATGATATTTGCTATTCTAGAAATATGTAAATATTCGTCGGTTGACCAATAATTTCGTATATTAGGTAACCGATGAAATCCCATTATAATTAATACTCCTAAGAATGAGTCTAATTCCTCTAGAGTTAGGTTCAATTTTGTGTTACACTGTGTTGCATATGTGTTGGATTCCTGTACCAGTATTTCACAGCATTCATAAAAAAAGTGAAGGAATGCGTCTTTCGGAGAATTTGTATTTACAATAGTAAACCCAGATCGATTGGAGAACACAATTGTTATATATTTCTGGAATATTTTGTTCCTTTATCCATTTATAAGAAGGAGTATCACACTTGATTAGTTGTGATATATCGTCCTCTTCTGAATCCGAGGAATATAGTATTGGTTGGCATTGGACGCTGTGGAGGTGCAGCCAGTCTCGGATCATACGACGGATCTGCAACAGAATCATCTGAATCTCATCCAGTAGTTGCGGATGGTTGATTTTCACTATTTTGATCCACATTATAGTGGTGATTTCCTCTTCTAGAAAATTTTCGTCGTGGAACTGAAATAACTTTCGTATCTTCTGCGTCACTATCGCTTTCGGTGGAAAAGTTTTTATCGTAACTTGGATTGCACGGTATTTTTGTAGTATAAAAAAATATGAGCGTGGGGGTTTCTTTCCCTAAATAAATATTTGTTATAGGGAAAGTAATTACGTCATGGTTAAGAGTATATAAAACAGTTTAAATCTTGTCTTAACTTGTTTTTGATATTCCGTATAGTTTCTGAGTTATTAAGTCAAACAGCAAAGGGTACTGTTTGTTACAGAAAATTACCGTTGTTTTTAGATTACCGGTCTATAAACACACAAAGTTTCATTTAAATCCGTTAGACACACTTACCTGTATTCCCCTGTAAGGTGTACCAACACTTAAGTTAAACCTTATGACACATTTCGAGTTTCACATTAAAGTGTCTCTTAAGTGAATTTGATTTATTTGCACTCATAGTGAACTAGAAACATTCTGCACATTGTTAGTGCAAAAAAACCAGCGGTGTACGTACAGCTAAACCACTTGCTTGACAATTTCGATGGTTTCATCATTTTCAGATTTACTTTCTGCCATTCTTTCGCTGAAAGCAGCACGGAGTTATGAAACTCGTGCAAAGAAAGTCGACATGGTGCAAATGTCACTGAAACAGTGCGTCAATTAGATTGACAATAATCATAAATCGAACACACAAATTGCACTTAAATGCATGCGGTGCAGAGCTGGTACAGTAAATTAAATTCGTTATTAACTAAATTGGAGCTGTCAAACTTGAATAAATTACAACAAAAATAATTCTCTTGATCTATTTATTTGCACTTTATTATTGTAGCGGTTGGGGATGACGTAAACGGGAGGGCACGAACAACGATAAGATTCCCTCGTATTTTCCTTGAATATTGTATACATTGTATTATGAAACGGAAATACATGAAAAAATCGAATCGTTGTCCGCACCCTCCCGTTTTCGTCATAACCCCCAGCTACTGTATTATATATTTATATATATATATACGGAATTTCATGTGACTAGGGTTTGATTTAATCTATGCGGATAAAAATCGATGTCATGCGTCGAATTATAAAATAGACAAAGTATAAAGATAATATTCTAATCAACGCTACAACGTAAACTGGGAAGAAAAACATTTGTTCCTTATACTTTTATTTACAGCTGGACGCGTATATCCGCTGAACATATTCTTAGAGGAGCTCCCCCTCCGCCGGCTAGAAGGTATGGCCATACGATGGTAGCTTTTGATAGACATCTTTATGTATTTGGTGGAGCTGCTGATAGTACTCTATCAAACGACTTACATTGCTTTGACTTGGATTCGCAAACTTGGTCAGTAATCCTTCCAGCAGCTGAATCGTTTGTACCTTCTGGGAGATTATTTCATGCAGCTGCAATTGTTGGAGACGCCATGTTTATATTTGGTGGAACAGTTGATAATAATGTCAGAAGTGGTGAAATGTACCGCTTCCAATTCTCCAGCTATCCAAAATGTACCTTACACGAAGACTTTGGGAAAATATTAGAATCTCGCCAGTTTTGCGATGTTGAATTTGTGGTAAGCATAAAGCAATATTTGTATATACTAGGGTAGGTAAGGATTCATTTATAGGCGCGAGTCCCATACATATAGTGAATAATGTCGCTTGTGCTTGTCCCCTCCGCTCTTCAGTCCCCTTAGACAAGCGTACACATTCGCAACTCAGTCTGTGACTCAGTCGCCTAGCATACGTAGTCGAGGTAACAGTATCGGCACAGATTTTAGGAAATACGTAATATATCTTATTTGATTTATGTCCTATTGATGGACTTTAATCTTTGATTATTTCCGACTAAATACTATTGTCGTATATCAAGCAAAGAAAACGTCCTTAATTAAAAAGGAAAATGACGAATTCTAAAACTAAATAGAACCTTTGATTATAAACCAACTACACATTTTTTCATTTCCAAATATCCAATATATTAAATGTTCAAATGATAATAAGCTCACACATACATACATGTTTTCTAAATTTAATTAATGGAATTTTATGGTAAAATGAATGGTATTTGTAGGTGTAAAAATTCAATTGAAGGTATTATTATAATAAATGTTCAAATAAGCAGTCATTTGCAGTACTGCCTTTACCGTAGTACCATTTACCGACTTCTTAGTTTATAAGAATATAATTAAAATGACAAATCCTACAGTATAATTTCGAGACACAAACAAAGCAGATCAAAAATAACCAAAGAGAAAAGATGAAAGGCAAGGATGATCAATTAAAGAAATAAACTACGGGTATAATGGCTAAAGTCTAGCGCGATCCTCTCCTGACGGCGATTGAATTATTACTGATAGATTCGTTTCGCGCGATTTCCCACCTTATACTTTCATAGCGGGCAAACGTTGCAACATGGTCCATATATTTTAGCGGTTCACTTTACTACGGAACTTACTAACACGGTATACGGAATTTATGACAACGATCGTTGGTTAGAAGTATATCTATAACCACTTCAGAAACTAATTTGAAAGTTTTTAAGCGCGTTGTGTGTTTTAGTAGAAGTCCATTTTATTAAAAATATTTTCTTGTTTCACTTCCGGTTATTACAGAAGAAATGTACCTACGCCTGTCTGTATCTGGTTACGCCCTTATCACACGCTGTTTGCAAATTCTATTATTCTAGTTATTTATTTCACATAAAATATGTTTTCATTACTAACTAGACCAAGTTCTAGTATCTAATGTTTGACTAAAAGCAATCGTACATGATGCCTTCGATTATTTTTGTTTGTACTATTTGCCGTTAATTTTTTTTTTACAAACACCCCGGGTACTTAGTTTTATAGTTAAAGAAATCCTATAGGAAGTCTTCATAGCTTCTCTTCTCAAAAGAGAGATACCAACTGCAAGAGCCAAATATTCTGTCAGTGTCCGGTCAAAAAGGTGTCCGTATAAGAGCAAACGTTCAAAAATAAAAATTAATGCGTCGGTTCCATGTAAAATCTCGCAAAGGGATGCCCGCATGGGGGGAGTGTTCATTTCAGGGAGATTTTAGAGCAATTAAGTAGCTACCAAGGGTTATATGTTTCCCTTTCACAAGAATACATTGATTATGGAATATTGCGCTCGATAAACAAAATGTGGTGTAATTCTATAGCACGTTGAATCTTATTCCCACAGCTCGAAGTATATAAAATTCCTTAACATTTTTAGGTTGGTGCCGAAGAAGTAAAAATACCTGCGCACCTTGCTTTAGTATCAGCTCGTTCTTTATACTTACGAAACAAAGTTCGCACCGGAAAAGTTTCTAGAGATGAACACCTAGAAAGGCTTTTTGGTACCACTAAAGTTTCGTTTAAAGATGTTCCACTTGTAGCCGTTAAATTGCCTGATGCAAATCCAGAAGCATTTGAAATGGTTTTAAACTACATTTACATGGATTGCATTGATCCAACGAAGAAAGCGAAAAATGAAGAAGATCCCTACAGCAATCGTATTGTATTACTTATGATGGATGTTTACCGATTGGCTGTGAAATTCGATATGGCACGCTTGGAGCACCTTTGCATCCAATATTTAAATGCTACTATTTGTTTAAAGAACGTCTTAGTAGCTTTACACAACGCGGACACTCTAAATTTAGAATTTATTAAAGAATTTTGTTTACGATTTATCGTTAAAGAAAGCAACTATAATCAGATTGTGATGAGTCAAGAGTTCGAAACTTTGGATAGAAAATTAATGGTAGAAATAATTAGACGAAAACAAACACCTCAAACTAAAATGACCTCTTCTGATCCTCATTTTGATACTGCAGGTTCGTCATTAGAACAGGACATGGCAATGTTTTTAAAAAGTACTGGAAAAGAATTTTGCGATATTGATCTATTGTTAGATAATCATGTCATAAAGGCTCACAAGTCAATTTTAGCTGCGAGGTGCGGTTATTTTGAAGCAATGTTTAGATCATTTATGCCATCAGATAACACCGTGAGGGTAATGTAATTATGATCTATGATTTTGCAAAATGCCTCATCATTTTTCTTTAAATTTCAGATTCAAATTGGTGAAATGACACCCTCAAAGGAATCGTTTGACTCTCTCTTACGATACATATATTATGGAGACGTTAATATGCCGCCTGAAGATTCTCTTTACCTCTTTTCGGCACCATATTTCTATAATTTTACCAATAATAGGCTTCAAGCATTTTGTAAACAAAATTTAGAAATGAATGTCACATTTGAAAATGTTATCCAAATACTGGAAGCTGCAGATAGGATGCAAGCAACTGACATGAAAAAGTATGCACTAGATCTAATTGTACACCATTTCACTAAGGTTGCAAAGCTACCGAGGCTAAGAGCGTTAAGTAAAGAGCTTATACTAGATATTTTAATGGCATTAGCTAATGATATGAGCGATATGAAAATGTGTCAAGATATGTCTTCTGTGAGTTTGAATAGTGATTCTTAAATAAAATTATTCAACATAACTACTTGTTTTAAATTCCATTCGCCATGTCATAAATAATTTTTTATAGTTTATTTGTTTGAATGCTATGAATTCAATTAGCTCTATAGATACAATTATGTTGTGACAGCTTCCAGCTGTCGAGGTCGACAGCTTGTCAATGTATTAAACAAAAATGACGAAGAAAAAAATCGTAGAAACACGTTCTTAACTTGTTTTATTAACAGAACTATTCCAAAGAGTGAAGTTAGACCGCAGTCGCACTGGATAGAAAGCAACCGAGTGCCGTTGATAACCATTAATTCGTATCAACTAAAATTTTGAGGTACAGTCTCGTAAAAACAAGTAGTGTAAAGTAAAATTTGAAAGTTCTGCCCATTAAATTTGTACTGACAGAAGATTAGTCTTGTCTGCTGTTTATCCCAAATATAGAAAAAGTAGCGGGGGTTTTAGTAGGTTTTAGTTTGAGCTTGGTCAGGTTGATATATCTGAGTGAAAGAACTTTCAATGTTAGGTAGGGCAACGCAGTGTCTCTCCATAAGTCGATTGGATCCGGAGTTCTTCAAGGCTCCTTATTGGGTCCTGAATTGTTTTTAATTTACACTTACGACGTTCCGAAACATCCGAGGGTGAAACTGTCGATTTTTGTGGACGATACAACTATTTGCTGTGCTAGTCGCAACGAGGATTTTTAGGTTAAAAGTTTGCAGGCAACGCACGACGACACGGTCGATTAGTTCGATTTTACACGCTAAAGAAGACCTCTACCGAAGGAATTGCGGATCAGCGGTTAGACTGGACGGACTCCGAGAGACGTCTTAGATCGAAGATTTACATGGAAGCATCATATCAATCAAGTTAAGAACTAATTTGCCAATGCGAAAAACGCGCTGCTACCATTGCTGTGTAGTCAACTGGATATCACTACCAAACTGCTGCTATACAAGGTATGACTGTAGCCGGTAATAACCTATGGAGCACTATCGTTGGAGGTTTCACAAAGCCAGGTGCTGCGCTGGGTAACTGGCTAGATGGTTTATTAGAAACACGCAAATAGGATCATATCTGAAGATGCCGTCACTGCTTGAGCACTAGTGTGAGTTAGCAAAAGACTCATGACAGGAAGCTAGCATGTCGGACGACTTCTTGCTTGCTAGAGTGGTTCGAGATCTACAGGGCCGACCGCCACCCAGTCGTTGAATTCCTAGGATACCTCGTCGTGCCTAATACGACAACAGATAGAAAGAAGCAGTAATGCGTAACCGTTAAAAGCCCTTGCCTAGCAAGAAAATACGTTTAGCAGCCGAGGGAAAGGCCGCCTACAGAGAGGACTAAAGTGCTTAAAGGCGTGAGCGTAGCTCTGGTGAAATTGAAGACCACAGAAAGAGTAGCAGAATCAGAACGTTTCACACGTATAAAATTTAACGACACGATAATTCTAAAGAAAAAGGATAGAAAATGGCGGCTTAGTTCCACGGAGCGTTCTGAAAATCGCACGCTAAAAGTAGAAGCTCTGATTGGTTTACAATAAGTCGGTTTATAAAACTGACCAATCAGAGCTTCTATTTTTAACGCGTGATTTCCGCAGAATTAAAGAAATCGACCATAGCAACATTGATCTTAAGTATTTATGTAGCAGTTCAAACTGGCGGCAGATGAATTAAAAACAAAATATGAAGGGGTGAGTTTGTTATGAGAAATATTAGGAATAAAATGCAATTTTGTAGGTACATAGTAATTAAATGCGATAAACAAAATGATATAGATTTCTCTTAAACATATGATAACACTGAGGATTCATCAATAACTTCACCGCCAAAAGTACCAGAACTTTTCTATGGAAAATTTAACAAACAATGGTAACACCAATTTAAATGGTTGACCCATCCGAGTTAATGGAAAAGAAAATTAAGTACAGGAACTAAAAAACTTAATTTTGATAAATTTTTAAAAAAGGTACAATCACGTCAGTACATTTAGAAATTGTCTTTGTAGATTAATGTTTTGTTTTGTTCTTCATAAATTCTATTTAATAGACATTAATTTTTGTAACAATACATATTAAATGGAATTATAATTACAAAAATGTGTTTTTTAATTGCTTGAACCTTTGATCGAACAGTTACTTGAGCAATTTAAAAACAACAGCAGAATTTTACTCCATTTACAAGAAACGCATTTGTGTTGCTCGAACTGTTCGCTTAAAGGTTCGAACAATTAAAAAACGCAAAAAAAAAAACAGACTAATTTTGCTCTATAGCCTTTGATATTGCTTTTTATACCTACCGGATTTAGGTGGAGAGGCCATCTATTAATGAATTTTTAATTTAGAGGCAACAATTTAATTGTTTGTTCAAAAACAATATTAATTTTAGGAGTAAATAATATTTCTTTCCTTTTCTTTGATTTTTCAATAATTAAATGTTTTATGTTAAATATTAAAAACTTGTATTTTTTTGTTCAAATTTAATAAATAAAGAAAAAGGAAATATTTCTAAAAAAAGTATTTTTGATCTACCCATTTTTTTCCTAATCCACTGAAAAATTTCGACAATTCTGGTTCTACCAAATTAAGCGAAGTCACTGGTTGGTACAAACCAAGGTTGGAAAATGTATGTCTTCTAAAGTTGTCTCAGGTCAAGGTTGGTAATATATATTTACATTTACTCTAAAGGCAAGAATACTTATATCTGTTTAAAATGAAAAATGTTACCAACTTTGGTCCCAGTTTCTATCTTGCAATACTTGAACGAAAGTTTGTGGACGAAGGGGTGAAGGACGCATATTTTGATGTCATTGGTAGTAATATACCGTAAGAGCGGGCGTACTATGATTAGCTAATATAATCGGCATTTCTCGGAAATGCGGGAGCGAAGTCGTGGCTTGCACGTGTAAGTGAACGAAACACTCCACAGCGCAAATTTAGATGCGCTGGGTTCGTGTAAAATCGGATGATCATAGTACGCTCGCTCTTACGGTATAAGGTTTGTTTCTGCGATAGTTTGATCAGAGGTCAATTTAGATTAATGCGCGAACTAAAACTGATTTAACAATTTAACTGCATGAACTAGGGATGGGACATCGGTGATAAAACATCGATGTAAATTTCGAGCAACAAAATCGATATTTGGAAATTATCGATGGTTTTCTAACATAGATATTTTTTGTATAACTAAATATTTTTCAAATTTCCCAAAGGCAAAAGGAACTTGTAACAATAAATATTACTTCATAAATGAAAATAAACTCTATTAATAAAGAAATATAAATAAAAATAAAGTCTATCAACAATAAACTCCATTAAAACTATTTCTTAAATAATATTGATCCCTAAAAAAGCACTTAATAGGGTATTTACTATATAATTCCCATAATTCGTTTACTAACAAGAAATAAAATTTTTTTCTTTCAACCTATTTCTTTGCTGTGAGAGCGTTATACCTGCTTTACCTAAACGCTCCGATGGTAACGATGTTGCGACAATAGTCACATATTATTGTGCTATTTTTGAAAGTGATGGGTGAGTTTCGCCATTTATCTTCCACCAATTCAAGGAATTTTCTTCAAGCTCCACAACAAGACTTCTTAGACACAAAGGCAATTCCGAGAGTTGGTCACTTACCCCAATTTATGATAAGTTCTTTTCGACTAGCTGTTGGTGACTTGCCCACAAACATCATCTAGACAGTCTAGACAAATTAAAATTAAAATATAAAAACGTAAGTCGATGTTTGCCCTTCGACATCCATATTTGTATCGATGTTAACTGATAAAAATATCGATAAAAAACCATCGGTTTTTAAAAAAATATCGATGTTTCAAAAACATCGATATATATCGCCCATCCCTAGCACAAACGCTTTCTTTACATTTATCAGGCGATGGAAAAGTTAGAAGCGTATTTAATAGACTTGAGGGAAAATATACTCAAATATGTAGATGAAAACAATAGATTTATCTTACATTCAAGTATTCCAAGAAGTAAGCGAAAACAGAAATAAACGTGAAATGATTAGACAAAATTGTAACCTTAAAGGAACTGTTAATTCCTAACAAAGCCACAGTCATGAATAAAACGCGTGCAGTGTGAATATATTATACAAAAAAACCTATGTTACAACTTTTCACTTCACAATAAGTTTGCTTCTGCAGCGATTTAAAATCATTTGAAATCGTCAGGACATGCGCATTACAAAAATAGTGTTGGTGCAATTAAAACACCAAACTCTGACTATTAGTTCGATATAATTTGGCGTTCGTGCAGATCTCCAAATTAATTTCTAACCGTTTGCTGATAATTGCTCCAGTTTGAAGATTATCGTCCAGCGATCCATCAGACGCATGCGCAGAAACAAACCTATAGATATACTTGTTCGTAGCAACAACGTTTAAATTGATGGATCTCATATGTTCTATATTCCACTAGCCTGACGTCATTGCGTACGCTATTTTTAAACAGACCGCCTTTAGAGAGGAGATGTTAAGTGCTGCCGTACATTCCGCAATATACGCATGCGTGGACTGTACGAATTCGAAATTAAAGGATACAGCTGAATATGTGTGAAGTTATTACGAAAATACCTTTACGGTACCAAAAATACATAGCTTTGTTCATATCGAAATTGTTAAATGTATAAATTCTATGAACTGAATAATTCAGGTAGATATTTGGCCGCACTTAAAGTTGGCGTTTACAATTTCATTTACAGAATGATTAGGTGCCTAGTATTCAAGTAAAAAATAAATTATATTATTAAAATCTAAAATTAAAAGAATAAATGAATAATCGAAGCTGCATTTGAACTATTTCATCTAAAAAAGACTTAAAATAACCAATTTGAAATCTAATTTAGAACAATTAGAATTTTTAACGGAAGGAGTAGCTTACGGTAGAAAAAAAGAAATAAAAAATAAAGTTTTACATACAATTTTATTAATACAACTCAAATATAACTGGCCATTGTGTTCACCAATAACGCACGTTTGCTTTTCATTTAAAAATCTATGTATATGTTTCATTTCTAATTTAGTCGGTCTTTACAGTGAATTTTTAGTTGCAGCAGTTATCTTTTTTGTTGAAAAAATTTAACTGCTTTTAAATTTTTTTATTAGTGCATAATTTTGTTGTAGATATTTATTTTATGCACATCTGCTCTTTTTTCTTTGTTAGCAATTTTATTTAAATTGCATCTCCACGCCCTATCAACGTGCTAGGAGCAATGTAATTGATGGGGGTACTGCACCCTAACACCCACCCAAGCATTATAAAAAAAACTCCTGTGATATCTGACATTAATGTATTGCATTTAATAATTCGCACCTTTAGCTTAATCATTTTGAAAGAAATGGAATAAACTTGTGTATCTTTATGGTTTGTAAATATGTAAGTTACTGGAAAGCCTTCATTGGTATCATCTACCATCATTACAGTGGTAATTTCAAAATCGTAATTATTTAGACCGTGAGTGCTATCTATGGCAATTATGTTTTTACCAAATTCAAAAAGCATTTTCCTTTAATAGCTATCATTAAAATTAAACAGAAGTCATTAAATGCAAAAAAAGGTATTTCCTGTTTCTTATACAATAAAATGGGTTGTTTTTCATATGGTAAGTTTTGACACTCTGCAACCCATAGATCAATACTAATAGAATCAACTGAATGACATAAACCATGCTGAATTTTCAATTTATAGCTTCTTGCAATGTTTTTAATATCTTGTTTTGTTAAAAGATCCTTTCTTGTCAAGAGTTTTTCATCTTCAACGTTTTTTCTTATATCATTTAAAATCCTAAGCAAATATTAATAAGTATACTAAAGAAATGCTGAAATGACTGAAATGACTTCAATTTTCCAATTTTCCCATTTTTTTCAAGTATGTACTTTCATTTCACTTATACAAGAAATACCAATTTTACATGTGCCTTGAGATTTTGTGAAGCGGACTTCGTTTTCTACCTTCCTTGATTTTCCTAAATATAAATAAAATAGCCTGACTACTAGTCTACAAATTTGAGAAACTTTATTAATTACCACTTCTATTGCAAACAAAAATAGTAACATTGTCGTAATGTTACCTTTTCCCTCTGGCCAAAATATAATTAACATTGGAATTTACTTCAATTTCTGCTTTCCAGGTTTTAAATTCTGCAAACAACCATATAAATGTCTAACTTAAGATTATAGAACAAAGTATAATTTTTACAAATTGTTATTAACATATTAAGAAATGGTTTGATATATACCCTCAAAACTAGAAAATTCAAAATACTCATCAGATATATCCTGACTGTGTTCTTTCTTTAAATGTTCAATTAGATTTTGATTCGTTCTAAAAGAATTGTTGCAGTCGTGTACAGTTTTCCGAAGTTTGTTTAAGTTAAACTGAGAACTAAAAATATCTATTAAAGAGTTTCACTTCTAACTATAGACAGAAACCTTCACCATTCACGACGTGTTAAATGGTGTTAAACCATTGTTAAACTATAACCGTCCATAGTTTTTAAAAATTAAAAAGGACAAAATTGACGCATGCGCATGTTATGGAATACATGGTAGTATTTAACGTCTCTTCCTTTAAAGTAAATGTATTCGCGATATTTCTATTCCTAGTGCACTTGTGTATAAGAGAAAATTTGCAGCTGCGTGATTGGTCCCTTCTTCGATAAACTTCGTAAAACGAACGAGACGTATCTGCTTTAAATTTGAAACACCTTGTAACGTTAGGAGGAACATAAACATTGTGTGACGAATAAAATAATATGCCTTTTTATGGCGTAGAAATTAAATAATAAGCGCGAATTTGTTAAATTTGAAAACAGTATATTCATTTCTGATAGAAAAAAAGCTTTACGTGATGGGTATTTCCTTCCTTAATTATTTTATTCTAACATTTAGATATTAAATATACTTCCGAATACATATGAAACACTTGTAATTGGATATGATAAAGATAATGAAGGCTTTTCTATAGAATTAAGGGTAAAACTTACGAATAAAAAGGTAGCTGTCATGTGGGAAAGTGATTTTGAAAAGAAAACCATCACTTTCACAAAAAATTCAAAGATTATTTTCAAGGTATGATAAGTGTGGATTTTTACAATTTGTGAGTTAGTGAATGGTATAAAAATAGATTCTTCAATGATAACTGCTCTTCATACCTTTGGAAAATAGTCTGGTTTGCCAATAAAAAAGAGAAGAATTGTATAACCAATGTATGATGTATAACCAACAACTACATATAACTCGCAGGAGGTTCCCTTTAGGAGGAAGGAATACAACTTCCGGTAGACCTCCAAAAAGCTCCAAAGATTATTCATTTCCCAAAAAAAATATGTCATGCTATGGATTTACCTGTTCCAAAAAAAAAGTCTCATTCATTAACGTATCTTGCAGAAAATACGTAACATACAAAAAATATGGCTAAAAATACATGTATATTTTTTAATTATGCAATGTCAAATTAAATGTTACAATTTAACGGCTAAGAACATTAAGTTTAATTAATTTAATTCCTTTTTTTGATAAAAATCGGCTTTTTCTTCTAATAAAATTAAAACGTAATAAAAAAAGGTCGAAACGTTAAAATATTGACTTTTTCATTGTTTTAATTTTATTTAAAGAAAATGCGGAAGCCAAGGAAAAATAATTAAATTAATTTAACTTATATACGCTGGCATGCGAGTGTAGGCGCTGCATTTTTAAATTAATAGGTAGATTTATTTTAAAAGCTGTTTTTTAAAATAATATTGTGTTAAGAAAATGAAACACAACTTTCCGACTTTTACAGTATGTTATGGATTGGTACTAATTGTTCCTTTTGCAACTATCTACTCGTTTTTACATATTACACATTAGTACACGAAAATTATAGCAAGAAATATATTCAGGTCTATTCAAAACACATTAGGGAACAAAAAGTGCTGCAAGTTACTATAGATATACTCAAGATACTGTACACTGTACAATATCCTAGTATTTATCCCAGTATTTATCCTGTACAGTGTACAGGATAAATATGACAATTAATTCAGTAACATATTAATGTATAAAAACTACATAGATCATAAATAATACATAATAATAATTGGGTACAATAATAAGAATTAGTAATAATTAACACCAACAATATTAATACTGTAACAATTAATAATAATGATTCTAAGACACTGCATTACAATTGTTATTAAATTATCACAATTTTTCTCATATAGCCAAGATATTAATCACAAAATTATAAAATAGAGGTAAGTTTCCAGTACAAAAACTTGGGTACAGGACAAACATAAATATTTTCGTAATTATATGCAAAATAACTAACTATATATAATTTCTCTTTTAACGTACACATTTAAATATATATTTTGAATTACCGCCAGTAGCAAATGCACCAATCACGCCATCCTCATACACAAGTGCACTAGGGATAGAAATGTCGCAATGTATTCTACCAACATTGCCTAATGATTGGGTACAAACACATTTTTCTTGCTGGCAACAGTGAATAAGCTGTGAATTTAGCCGCTTCTTATTTTGATTGATCAAGGTTATAAGTTATAACGTTCTAACCTGTATAAAATGTCTCTTAAAAATGTAAGAATACGTCCGTTATTCTATTTATTGAGTAGAAATATACATGTTAGTGCTACCTGTAATGAAATTCAGAAGATGACAAAATTGAGAGTTGTAGATAATAGTGAAATAGGGAAACGAGCTATGGTTGAAGGAAAACCCCCCAAAGTGATCCATGTTTACAATAAAACAGGAATAGGGAAAATAGGTACTCCTTAAAACAACATTAAATGTGAATGCTAAACTGATATCACTATCAACAATATTGTAGGTGATACAGTACTTCTTGCTATTAAAGGTGAAAAGAAGAAAGGTGTACTAGTTGGTCTTAAACAAAATCAGAAGACCAAAATTCCGAAATTTGACAGTAACAATGTTGTTTTATTGGACGAAACTGGAACTCCACTAGGAACCAGAATACATGTGCCAATACCGACCATATTGCGAACGCTGCTTAAAGAAAAAACACATACGAAAGGAGTTGACTATACAAAAATATTATCAATCGCATCTAGTTATGTGTAGTGTATTCTTTAAAAATATAATTTTCAAACTTACCCGAAAGTGTTTCTTGGATTAACAAAGTAAATAATTAAATTACAAACAAAATTGTTTTAAAGTTCATTTATTGAAGTATTTTTTATGATACAAGCGACACAACATAAGTATGTTGAAGCACATAACCATAATTTAACATGTGCAGTGACTTCATGAATTGAACTAAGAGAATTTATTGTTATTGCAGCACAGTTTTCAATTCTCGTATCAACATATACGAATTTTATTATTCAACACCATTGTTTACAACAAAAGTATAATGTAGGTGCATGTTGCAATAACATCAACATCTACTTAGAAAAGTAATGGTTTGCTGCTGTATTTTGAATGTTCATGTCATCTAGAAGTACATTTTTAATACTGCATCACAAAAACATTCAAACAAGAGCGATTTCACCATGACCAAAATGTACATTTAGTGCTATATAAAAAGCAACAGTATGAGACCTAGTTCTGTTTTCCTCATAATTTCTTTATTTAGAAATATGTAGTATACAATCAAAGATGTTAATTTTGACACAAATTCACCTAAATTTTTCAATAGATATTATTAAACCTTTCTTAAATTCATAATTGCCAATATAATATAATTATACAATATACATAGTTCCATTTCTCGCTTTATGATTTGAAATTAATTTAACTTGCAAATATGTACTACAATTTATCTAGTAAAAGAAAAGTACAATAAACAAAAATTAATTTTCTTATTTCATTATTTTCATTTTATATTAAGACGCAGCCGTTGGAAGCGTACGCCTACATATTATTTATAAAGTATGAAGTATGACAACAATAAACTGCGTTAATAACATTCAGCTGTTTACCGTTAATTTGATGCAAAATCTGTGAACATTGAAAAAATGCATGACTTGTATTATTGGGAGTTAAGGCTATAAAGATATATTTCGAAGAACTATATTGACAGAAACAATTCACAGTATGATCAATTTCCTAATACATAAAATAAATTAAAATTATGAAATGCCATACATACATATGTATCATTTGATGAAATACAGGCAAATTTTATAGAATAAATTGAACTTAAATATTGAACATATCTTGCATGCAGAAAAACTTCAATCCATATGAATGGTATACATTTCATATTTTTAATTAATTAAATATCAACAGTAATTAATAGATGCTTTAAGTTTGGTATAATGAACGATATAAAAAGCGTTTTTAATAGAATCTATTTTATATATTAAGAATAAGTGAAGCACTACAACTACAGCAAAATAAAAAGGTTTTCTAAGTAATTTCCAAATAAAATTAAAATAGATTTTCGCTGTATAGGCTGTTATAAGAAGTAGAGTGTATGCTTAATTTAAACAAAGCTATTACCTAAGCTTAAATATCGTATTTATTACAAGAGATTATATTAAAAAGTTGTTTGCCTTGCATGGTACAGTAACGCTTTTTGCAATGAATTTCCAAAGGCGTGAGCACATTTTAAACCTATCCTTTTTATATACACTGTAATCAGTACATTTTCAACAGCAGCTAATACATAGCATTCAACTTGTTCAAATTTAACCTACACTCCGTTGTAATAAGCGAGATTCTCATGGCACCCTGTGTATTTGAACCAGTCTATACAGTGCATAATTTGTATAACAAAAACTTTCTATTGTTAGTCCATCAACCAATTCGAGGCGATGCTTACGCCTTGAAATGAGCGCTATACTGTTTTTACACTTACACTTAAAATTTAGAGTTTAATTATTACTTGTTTCAAATTACTTATTCATATACATATAGATATATAAATACAATCACAGCAATAAACTGGAACCAATCAAATAATTTTAACAGTAGAAAAAAAAGATTCCTTACATATGCAAAAATGTATGTTATTACTAGATTTGACATCTAATTTCTTATACCAATTCAATGTATGAAGTTACAAACTACTTTCAAATAAACCAGTGATTCTCTTAGGAATTGCTGCACTAATAATTATTTATCGAATTATAAATACTCCCAGTCTTAACCATGTTGTGGCTGCTAAAAGAGGTAAAGCTATGTCGTTTACACGGCCAATGTTTTTTTCAAATGAAAACTACTTGATAGAGACGACGTATAATTCGCTTGGCATTTCTAATTAAATTACCATTTAACAAATATCTTTTAAACGATTCCCTCTTTTAAGTAATTTTGACATTGTTCATACCTGATTATTAATGATTATTTCTATACCAACTGTAACAGTTTTACAAATTTTACGATGCGTGTAATTTGTCCAAGGAAAACAAGCACTTAGATGTTTAACAGTTAACAGCGTATTTTTGTTTTTTCCTTAACGCATATTTTTCTTATAAAGAACATTATAATCATTTTACTACAGCAAATAATTCTTGGCAATAATAGTTTTCATAGAAGATAAATTTCTTTACTCAATTGCAGCTCACTCAGTTCTTTTCAGTGCTGTCCCCCAATGGAACTATTTGTATTTTTTTTTCGAAAATTTCACCACAATTTTTCATTGCCATTATCAATATCTATCAGAAAAATTTGTAACACATTCATTCAAAAGGATATAAAGTACTTTCACAATTACTTTTATTGATACCACACAATCATAATAAACCATCGTCCCTAATTATATATTATTTTAACGATCATTGTTGCTACAATATTATTTATTATTATTATTGTTAAAGTATCATTATTACTTGCACGGGTGTTGACCTATTCCTGCATTATTAAAACAGTTGCTTGTGTAAGTTACAAGGGGAGACATCGACTTATATTACGTTAATGCATATATGTACGTTAAAATTTTAGTAAAAAAATCAGCCTTTCAGTCAATATATTAGTCTATTGTGTACTATATGGTTAATTATTTATGTATCAACAAATATATTGATACATGCAGTAACACATATAGATGATTCCTCTAGAAAAGAAATCATCTACATGTTATTGGGTTATTGCAACAGTAAGTAATTATTCAAAAAGAGGCATTTTTGAACAACCACTACATTATTTGGTACAACCCATACCGTACGCAATTCGCGTTTTTGTTTTTGATGCGACTCCTTATAACTAACACATTCGCTATATTTGCATAATTAACTTTGATCTAAACTATGTATTCATGTATAACGAAAACAATAATATTTCAAACTTCATCGTACGTATACCAAACCTCTGCGTTTTCTTTTTTTATATACACATTTTAAACATACTTAAACCTTAAAATTAATAATAATTAAAAAACAACAAGAATAAACAAAAGAAAGAAGTAAATAACTAAGAATAATTAAATTGAAGAAAAGTCCGAAAGGAGTCTCTCTCTTACGCACTATGAAAACACTAAGAGCAAATAATATGTACAAAAAGGAACAAAACTTTTCACTAATAATATAATTAAAAAACACGATAAATATTTATTTTTTTGTGTCTGAATAAAACTAAACGAAGTGTATTTTTTATTGAATAAAAAGTTTATCTATTTTGCTTCTAATTGTTTTTTTCTTTTTCATTTTTAAGTAACAAAATTAATTAAAAAAAGTCATGTTTAAAAACTTACAAGATAAGTGTCCCGTCGAAAAGTCATTATATAATATGTATATATAATATATATTCTTTTAGGAGATTCGAGAGATGACAGGTTTTCTTATTTTGTTTTTGGAAAAAACTGTCATAAACACTAGATAACGCGCCGACGCGTTTGAAACGTTTTGCCTACATTTTACTACATATAGGACATCTACATCGTCTACTGGTGTGTGGATATCTAATGTATGTGTGATCACGAGGCCTGCTTCACGACTATTACACCTGGTCGCGATTGCTGCTGGTGTTGTACAGAGGATCCATGGAAATCCAAAAAGGGGTTCATTTCAACTTTAAGTAGGTGATCGGGTGTTCGGGTCGTTAGCGCCAATGGAGCTTCTTGTGTTTGAGGTTCATCTCCGAACATATGGTCGCCCTCTAAATGGCGAATTGCTTCAACGATAGTCTCCAAATTCTGTCTTGAAGTGTTTGACGCATATAACCTCGCCGGTGTATTATCTTCGTGAGAATTGTTAGGCGATGGTAAACGTTCTACTTCCACCTTTGGTTCTGCTTTAATAGCAGCTTCTAACACTGAAGGAAGTCTTTGTTCGGGAGTTGGAGTGGGACTAGGGCTCCTGGAAGTCGGCGGGGAACAACCAACAGTTTGCGTATGACCTACAGGCGGTAGACTTTCCGGAGCTACCAACTGCAAATTTAATTCTTCAGTTTCTTCCACTTGGTACAATTGAGGCTGCTGTTGATATAAAATATGCTGGCTTTCGAGACGTCTCAGCTGTTCTTCATACATCATTCGCAAATTCCTTTCGTGTTCCAGCTGTCTACGCAAGTCGGCGTTAGTTAAGGTATCAGTAGAATTTACGACCGCGATGGCATTAAGAGGTTCCGGTGACATAGAGCCTAAGCCTTCGTCAGACGAATCCGATATAGGAAGTATAATTTCTGTTTTGCGTTTCTTTGGCGGTAACTCGCCACTATCGTGTTGGCTTACCAATCGCTTAAGTTGACAATTTTGGGACAGCAGCTGAGTTTTTTCTTGTTCGAGATTGTAAATATACTCTGCGGTTTGTTGAAGAATGGCAGCCTGAAATAAACGAAAATTATTAAAAGTCATTACCTTATTAAAGATAATAAATTATATAAAAATATCGTAATTTTGTGAACAAAATTGTCGTTACAAAACCATGTCAACTATGAAATTATTGGCCAATTCATATGGTAACGATTTTATGTATATACTTTTCTATTTTCGGGAATATTCTATTCCTGTTAATGCTAAATTACCAAAGTGTTTTGATACCAAAACAACTGAAGGCGCATTGGAAATATTATTTTAACTTTTTTTTTTTACTTTTTTAGTGGAAAACTCCGTACTTTTTTAGTTTGATACAGAATTCTTTGAAAGACATCGGGTTATGCAAAGCCTGCCTATATTTAATAGAACATATATATACATGTATAGCTCTATATCTGGAAAACTTGAAAGTAGTATATCAAACTATAAATAATATACAGAGAAAACATCAAAATTGGAAATTTCCAATGCCCTTTCAATTATTTTAGTAGCAAATTCGAAAAGGTTAGATAATAAGCTATCACTTTGGTAACTTAAATTACTTTGTAGGATTAAGATTAACGAAGATAGACTATTGGCTAAAATATAGGAAACTGTACATAAGCCGCCTATAAAACATTAACCTACGTTATAGATGTGCAATCTAATTTAACTGTCGTAGTATTCAAATAATGAAGAATTTTATATGTACTTTGATCTTAAAAAACAAGTTTGATTAATAATAAAAACTAACATACAGAAGGCAGTTTAAAATACACATATTGCTTACTGTTTAACTACCAGGTAGAGAATTAAAAATCTCGGTTAGCAAAAATGTTTCTAGCAGATGTTCAATGTGAATAGCATTTCATTATAGAATGCACAAAAGGCAATAGAAACTTAAACCAGGTAAAGGTTACGTGTAATATTTAGAAAAGTGCCTATATTGCTTGAAACATCAAAAAGCAACAGAAATTTATGGATTTCTATTCGGATATAGAATTCACGTTTTTTTTTACGATAGTAATGATCTACAAAATGATTTTGACATAAAAATTATTGGTACAATCTAAACATTTTTGGATTGTATATAATGTAATAATAACTTTGATGAAAATTAGTTCTTGGATACAATTCAATAACTTTAAATAGTTAATAAGTATTGTGCACGTATGGAATAAATCATATAAAGCGGATTGCATTATTCGCTCAACTTGTTTAGAAATACAATTTCCTCAATCAGTTTTCGTATTTTGAAGGGGGTACTTAAATTACTTACGCGCAATATTTTTTTTATTCTAAACATTGAAAAATTTGGATACAAGAACATTATTTCATTAATGTATTATCTACAGAAATAGGCTCTTACCGAATATAGAATGTTCTTTCAAGATGATTCACGGTTTCACTTTACTGGTTTACTTTATTTGTTATTAGAAAACTAAAAGATTCATTTGGGATCCAACAGCATGAAGTGACGTTCACAAATCACTTGACAAATTATGTTATAGCATTTTTTAACAATCTAAGAAAACTTTTAAGGGTAAATCCCCCGGCCGTATCTAGCTAAAAATTTCTTGGCGGGTGAATTTTTTGTCTGTATTTGGGATTGTGTGTTGAGTGTTCAAAAATTGTCGGATATTTTATCCACTTATGTATATTTGTTATCAAGGATACATGAAAAAGTGCCTAGATACAATAACCAAAATAATGCTAATACACATGGTATTCATGGAATCGTTCACGGTAAAAACAATGTGAGCAGAGAAAGCACTAGCCAATGGACATGTTTCTGTCTATCCGGCATCAGCACCGTTGCCCCGTTACCTACCTTACCGCTATTTGCCTCTTAGCTTATGTCACTAATTTCCAAAAACGACAACAAATATATTTCCAAGCGCCCCCTAGAAGCCAGCGACAAAAAACCGAGTACAGATGTTAAAAACCAACTTTCGAACAATTTCTGGACTGCTAGTCCTGAAATGGCGCAGCGTATAAGCGGTCTGGTACCTGCATATGTGATTCCGATAAGCTCACATAAAGAAGTGGCTAAAAACAATAACCAACCGGTTTTTTGTCGCTCAATTCTGGACGGTATAATATCTCTTAACACTAAGGGCACCAAGAAATATATTTGTTGCTGTTTTTGGAGACTAGTGACATAAGCTGAGAAAGTTGTGAGGTAGGGAAACACTGACGTCGTTATCAAGACACAACAAAAATTAGTAAAGATAATCCGACAATTGACTGTCTCAGAGATAGTGTGCTTATTGTAATCAATAAGTAGCATAATTGAAGTTTTTACTGTTTGGAATATATGTTGTTATTTTGTATTTCTCATTTATTCTATATGTCTTTAATATCTGTCTTCGAGTATTTTTGGAAATTAAAAAATATTTGTGTCTGCCAAAGTAAATATCAGTGACTCCTAGTCAAGGATTTTATGTAAGCAAGAACTTATCCCTACCACATTTAAAGAGTGCAAACGTTTACTGCTTTCAACAACGTTTTACGAATGTTGAACAGACATGCAAAAGGTTTTTCTCCATACTTGCATTTTATTTACTGTCGCTGCTACATTCAGTAAAGACAGCACTACCAATTTTTATAACAATTGGCAAATGGAAAGGGTAAAACCCTGATTAAGTTCTCACACTGTTGTCGAATCAAGGAGTCAGGTCGGTTTCATGTAAATGTAAGTACCTCGAGTGTTGCTAGCCGATTAATTGGCAGGATTAGTATTCTATTCTGATTATTTAATTGGTCAATTTTATCTGGACTTTCCACATAATGTTTTGTCACCAATATTATCATATTCTTGTAATAGGTTACACATAGATCCATAGATAATGGCGTACCTTGCATGAAGTCCATTAAAACGTCAGACAATTCGCATATCTCCAGAAACTATCGACAGGCTGCAACTATTTTTTTTTTAATTTACGCTTCATACAATATAATTTCTGGTTTTTATGCAGAAACTCTTACCTCAATGTTTAACAGAGGCATTGCTAGAGGTATTGTAAACAAAACAAAAATTTAGAAACACGGCAACAGTTTTTTGAAGAGGCCGGGTCTCAGAGGCCCGCAATATGTATCCCAGGGTTAATGCTTTGCAGTGTCTTTTCAAGAGCATTTGAATTCTGTTACATTATTATTATGTTCCATCTACAACGGCAAACAAAAATTCTCCCAGGAAGAGTATTACCTACTTTACACCACAATTGTACATCAATCTTACTAACCTTGGACATTTATGTATATCTTGATAATTGACCATACGCAATAGCTGATATACTTTTAAAAAGACGAATTTGGATAGAAATGAAATGTCAGAGACTATCTAATTGAAAGCAAAACGAAAATGTTTTCACTATTGAAATAATAAAATATGAAAATAAATGTCTACTTAAGCAAGCATAATTGTAAAACATTTTACCAAATCATTGAATTACTGTAGCTATAATTTCTCTTAACAAGGAAACAATTGATATATGATATTACAAACATATGTATATATGTAAATAAGAAACAGTTTCCGTTTTCTTGGATAATTACTAATTATATAGAAATGCGCACTACACTTCTACAAAGGGGGGGCTAGAGCAACGCAACTGCGCTGAAAGCCAGTGGCGGACGCATAAAAGTTTACACAAAATAAATTAAATGTGATACGTGCTCAAACACTTACCGTTTTAAGAGTCCGTGAAATCGCAAAGCGGATAATGTCTATTTAATATTTGTAACATTAGATATGTTTCCAAAGTTGTTTCCGCAAAGTGAGTGCGGCGTGAAGAAAAAGTGTTCTTGTATGCCGAAAACGAACGTTCTACATCTAGTGACGTTATATTTGCGTAAGTAAAATAATCTTTCAAATAACTTAACGGTTCTGTTGACGCACCTTCACAAATTTGTCTTAATGTGCCAAAATCAGAGTTTTTATCTAAAACACTTTCAAACCTTTCTAAAACACAAACATTTCTTGCGTCTTCTATCGCGCATAGCTGTGCGTGAACATGTTGCACTATTTGCAAAGATTCCACTAACGACACCGAAGAATTTTGTAGTTTTTGTATCGCATCCGCTAGTCCCACGTAATTGTTCTGAATAATTTCCAAATCTGTTTTAACTTGACTATCCTGAAATTTCAAGCGGCTTACCTTGACAGCCGCAGCTTCATTTGGGTCGAATTCTAAAATCACGTTCTTTATATTCTCAAAATATTTAAGATAATAAAATGCAGCCTCTAACCATGTTCCCCAACGAGTAAGAATAGGTTGTGGCGGTTCAGGAATACCGGGGCAGAGTCTATGAAATTCCCGAATACGTTTTGGGGATTTTACAAACACAGCATTTGTATGTGCTATTAGAGCGTCTACCTCGGGATAACATTTTCTGATATTATCTGCTACGAGACTGAGAGAATGAATTTTACATGTAATATGCAACAAGATAGCACAATGTTTTTTAAGAGATCGGCCTACAGCAAGCATGTTTGCGGCACCATCACTCATAAACATCAACAGTTGATTTGTTGAAAGTTCAAACTTTTCCAATGTATTTAACACCAACATTGAAATTACTTCGGCAGTGCATTGTTGTATTCGTCTGGAAGCTAGTAAAATTGAGGGTGACGGTCGATGTGGTTCCATTGTGCGTACCATTACATTAACCACAGAATGTTTTTTACGATCTGTTGTTTCGTCCACACATAACCACAGTTTTTTATCTTGCAACTCCGATTTAATTCTTTTCTCGACATGCTCACGAGCAGACGGCACAACTCTCTGTAATGTTCTCTCACTTGGTAACTTAATGTCCGAATATTCATTCCAAAACGAGACGTATGCTTTCCTCCTTAATAAATGAAATGGTAAATTACATGCAATAAAGGTAACACATAAATTAAATTTAAATTTGTCATAATATCGTGTAGAATTTTTTTTTGAAACATGCCCTGCACTATTTACGTGCCGTAGACAATCACTTTTCGACCAACACATTAAATCTATTTTACATACTACACATTGAATTTTAGCGCCATCACACTTTAAATCAGGCATTTCTGAAATAAATTCTCTTATTGTGTCCAACTTTGGTCGTTTTCGCGACGTAAGAAACATTTTCAAAACAAACGTAGAACTACGATATAGTATACGACAGCGTAGATGCATACACAACAGACCGGCTTTCGAGTCGCAGTTATACTGACGCTTATACCGAATTGTCCCGGCCGTGTTTATTTTGTGTACTTTTATGCGTCCGCCACAGGCTTTCAGCGCAGTTTGCGTTGCTCTAATGGGAGCAATAGAGTGTAATTAACACCACATCATAACAGAGGAAAGAGATAGATAAGTGAAAGAGGGGCAAACACAAAAAGAGAGAGAAAAAGAAAAACCGTAACTCGTTCTAAAAATAGACGTCGATCACGATATGCATAAACCCGTGCTGCTGCGTTGCACGTAGTGTTGGAATGTGTAACTACGGCGAACCAGTCGCGAAGTGAAGATAGTGGATAGTAACACACGTACATACATACTATTCGATCTCGCTTCGACACAAGAAATATGTACAAAGTCAGAATGGTATTTTAAAACCTACTAGAGTGTGGAAAAGTATGTATATACGACACTATGTAACTACTGTAAAAAATGATGGCTTATTTAATGATGTATAAACACGTACCTATTGTAATATTTGATCTAATTTTACAACCGTGAGGGGTTTAATAATAATAATATTAATATACCAGGTGCGACAACTACCTGTATGCGATGGATTACTGCTTATGTATCTAATGGGTAATGTAATGTATATGTATGTATATTTAACCAGTGGTGTATACAACAGTAAAATAACAAAAAAGGTAATGTATGTATATAATAAACAGGTATATATTGCAGGTATAAATACAAAACATAAAAATAATAATTGTGGGTCATAAAATAAAATATGAAATAGGTGGGTCACGTAAATAGAGTATAAAATCATTTCAACGTTCAGAGCCCCACAAAGTGTTTCTTCACGGAGTATAATGCACGTAAAGGCAAAATATTTTTCAAGTGCTTCCTAAATAGTCTACTGTTAGAAGTTAATTAAATGCTACTAAAATTATGGCAAAAAAATTCGGGATTGCGAATACTGTAACTATGAGCATCTGAATTGAAGAGATACAGTTCCCGGTGCTCATGAATATAGCATGCCGCTAAAAACACATAAATCAAAAACTGTAATAATAGTGTAAGAGTAAACCATACGATATTATAGATTGAAAATGTGCGAAGTAGATTATTCTTAGCGTACCGGTAGGACATAGCAGCTTCATTTTATATAACACATATATAGTTTTATGTAGTTTTAGTGTCACAGATTAGGTGTTTCACCCGTTAGATTTCTATCAACTGTAAGACCTAATAGTTTACAGCTACATTGGTAATTACGGAGTTATTATCAATTTAAATATCTATGTCTCAACGGCAGCCAAAGAGCACGACATTAGTCTTTTCAACAGTTATTGTCAAATTATTCGCTGAAAACCAGCTAACAAGACCTCTCATAACCAATTCACACCTGCGTCACACCGTACGTCGTCAACGCTATCATTATATTTGTATCATCGTACAGCGTAGTTTTTCCTGAGTCCAGCTACTACCAGTTCCCTCGGTATCGACATAACGTATTTCTACACATTGAATTCTATTTGCCAAATAAGATTGAAACATGTCTAAACCACTCCACAGAACTCAAGTTTACGGAGTAGAAGCTGATGAGTGATGATTGACCAAGTCGAAGGTTTTTGAAAGATCGCAATTAATACAAGCCACTATTTTTCACTCATTCATATCTCGTAATATACTTGTCGTTAATGCTGTAGTAGTTGATCTTTCAAAATATGTACAAAAAATTTTGACAAGGCTGGCTATTTGTCTATTATTATTCAAAGCATGCCGGCTGTTCTTCTTATAAACTGGTGTAACTTTAGCAATTTTAAATGCGTCCGGGAACTTGCCCTCACTCACGTATGCATTGACAACACTCCCCAGCGGGCTACTAATACACTCGGCAACCAAATTAATTATAGTAATTGGAATATTATTGACACCCCCAGCCGCAGTGTTATTTAATTGTTTGATTATGTGTGAAATTTCTAACGCTGTGACGACGTAAAAATAAAGTAGTCGTTAAATTAATTTTTGCATTTTTCAACATTGCTACCGGATCATGTTGTGGTGGAATTTTGGGTTTATATAACGTTGACATACTAGAGAAGCAGTCATTAAATTTATTGGAAATTTCATTGAGATCGGAGGTTATCTTATTAGGTTCTGTTTCCAACTCAAAATTTGCATGTTTTTTTATATGGTTGGGTTTCAGAATTAATTACGTTCCATGTTGACTTGATAATAATAGGTTTGTTTCTGCAGCGATTTAAAATCGCTCGAAATCGTTACAGCATGCGCATTACAAAAATAGTGTTCGTGCAGTTAAAACGCCAAAGTCTGACTACTAGTTTGACGTAATTTGGCGTTCGTGCAGATCTCCAAATTAATTTCTAACCGTTTGCTGATAGTTGCTCCAGTTTGAAGATTATCGTCCAGTGATCCATCAGACGCATGCGCATTGTTATATTGTGAAGTGAAAAGTTGTGTTATAAGTTTTTTTGGATATGTTCACACTTTACGCGTGTTTTATTCATGTCTGTGATTTTGTTAGGAATTGACAGTTCCTTTAAGGTTGTAATAAATTTGTAATTCTGTCTAAACATTTCGCGTTTATTTCTGTTGTCGCCTGCCTCTTTTTGTAATATTTGAATGTAAGATAAATCTATTGTTTTCATCTGCATATTTGAGTATATTTCCTCTCTTAAGTTTATTAAATACGCTTGTGACTTATACATCGCCAGATAATTGTAAAAAAAGCGTTCGTGCAGTTAAATTGTTAAATCAGCTTCAAATCAGTTTTAGTTTGCGCATGCGTAGATTAATCCAAATTAATCTCTGATCAAACTATCACAGATCGGCTGCAGAAACAAACCTAATATTTTCTGAGTTTGTAATTTTATGGTATGGGTTTTTATAGGGTATACAGGATGTTTGGCACAACGATGTAAAGTTTTAGGCGAGGACTTTAGGAACCATATTGACCACATTTACCTTAGTCCAAAGTCTAATGGATTTTAAAATATTTGAAGTTTTAGTACATTTTGATTTTCCAGCAAAAAATCGCCATTAAACATGAATAACTCTTCTTATTTTTGTAGGATCACGCTAAAAGTTTTTTTTATGGAAGTTTGATGCATCTTCCTTTGAAAAGAGGCAATTAATTAAAGTCCGAAGTTATTTAGAAAAAAATATAGGCCTAGATATCTCACTTAACGAGATAGAAAATTTATATTTCTCAAATTTGTGATTTTTTTCTTTTTAAATAAAACAATTCGAATGTTAAAATTACTTTAAAAACTTCCTTACTTTATGTCCTTTCGAATAGTACCTCACTTGTAACACAAACTTTTAATAATACCAAGAAATTCAACATTAACTATGACAACGCAATAAATCAGTACTGCGGGATAAGGGAACAGGGGCAACTACCTTTCTATCTAGTTGTTATATCCCATCTGCTAAACGATGAGTAACTTAGTAACCTAATTTTTTGTCATTTGTCGAGTTTTGTCTGTCTGCCATTCAGTGTGATCGCGACGCTAAGAAGTGTTTTCTGTTATTGTTGTTTTTATCATTACGTTACTTTATTATTTTTCTTTTTCGTTATTATTTATTACACCCGTTATGGCTACTTATAGCAACGAAGAATACAGCGACAAGCTAGTAACATATGGTCGTGCAAATTGCGTTGAGGTGGAAGCGCGACGACTGTATGAACAATTATATTCAGGGAGAAGATAACCCAATCACCAAGTTTTTAGCAATACGTATCGACGTATACGTGAAACCGGAGGCGTTCATCACCAGGAACCCCGAATTAACGTTCGACAACATAATATGGATGTTGATGAACTCATTTTAGCCGCACTTGAAGAGGACTCTACTACTAGCACTAGAGATGTAGCTGCTAACCTTAATGTGTCACCGCGGAAGGTCTGGTCTGTACTCTGCACGGAAAAGAAGCACCCTTTTCACTATACACCATTGCAAGGTTTAGAAGTAGGAGATCACGTCCGACGAATACAATTATCGCGATTTCTATTACATGAGGACATTGAAAGTATTTTTTTTCGTGCAGCATCCTGTGGACTGATGAAAGCAGATTTACCAAAGAGGGATCAATTAACTTACACATTTTGCATTATCGGGCGAACAAAGGAGAGAATCCTTACGTCAAGCAACAAACATCGTTTTAAGACAAATTTACTGTAAACGTATGGGTCGGTGTAATAGGTAATTCTCTCGTCGGCCCATATTATTTGCCCGACAACCTCAATGGAGAGACTTATCTACAATTTTTACAAAACGATCTGCCAGAGTTGGTACAGGACGTGCCACCATTTGTAAATGAAAGACGTCCTGTGAGGGGACCGCATACACTAAAGCAGTGTTTCTCAACCTTTTTGGACCACACGCCCACTCAGGCCCGCTTATTAATTCACCCATTTCAATTTTTAAGAGCTTAAAATTGCGTATAATCTTCAAAATAATTTAAGTTAGATATGAATAAAGACATTTTAAAGGAACAAAAGTAAAATAACGTTTATTACTTATAATTTTAACTTAACATACAAAAAATGAGATACACGATAGTAAAATATTTACTATAATTTTAACCTAATATGTAAATAATTAGCTACAAGAATTTTAAAGTTTTAATGAGAACCTTGAGGTTGATGATCTTTGCATAATTTAAGAATATTTGGTGCTAATTTCGGGTGAGTCGGAGGAGTCTTCTTCTTTGTAAATTTTTGTAGTATTTGGAAAATAGCGCTGAAATACCTTTGAACTGAATAAAGTTTCATATTTACAATTAGGTTCTCAAAATGGTTGTAATAAACTACATTTTCCTCCTGAACAATTATACTGATACTTAAGCAGGGAAATAAGGTAAAATCCTTTCTATCAATGCTATTTTTATAGACACTTAAATTGTTCATAATCTTAATAATCAAACTTTTCTCTTTAATTGTGCTTATATTGATTATTTCTTTATAGTTTCAAAAGTAGTTCAGTTATTTTAGCATATACTATATATCTGTTAAATAACCTGTCACTCTTTAAAACACATATCTTCATTGGAATATTATAATTTGTTAATTCTAAATAAGTATGACTGTATCAAAAAAGTCGAAAATTGCAAATGCGGATGGAAAAGACGCGGACCAAAGCCTAGAATTGTTTAACAATTGGTACCTAGAATAATTGCAACTTATTATAATAAAAAAATGAAATAAATTCATCAACAGCAGTACCCCCTTAGTTTTAATTTGAAGTATCAACAAACCTTTATAAATAGTGCCAGTTATTAAGTTACAAAGCATAGTAATAATTATAAATAATTTCTTTAATTGAAATATTTAATTTAATGATCACTTATTGAATAGATGTATGTATATAAGAAATTTGCACTTTTTTGAGCAGATATTTACTTCTCAGTAATGTGTTTGGCATGAGCAACTGCTTGTAAAAATTAGGGATTTGACCGCTGTTTTGTCGTATTGTATTACGTAAACAACGACTGCCTACGTACCATGCGTTCCAAATGTTCTGACTCACCCTTCTTGCATCGTCGTCTTTACTGACGCGTATTCCCAATGCCGTTATGAGTAGGCTTCCACTGGACAACTGCAGTACTATTAAAATCTCCTAAAATGCGCTCTCTTTAAGAATGAAACAGAAATACATAGAGGTTTGAGATAAAATTCCTTAAAGCAAGAATTTGGGGAAAGCCATAGTTATTCTTTGTATATATTTCGATATGCAAATGAAATATAACAGATTCTAGTATGTCTGAAAGAAATTCTAATAAAAATTTAATATCAATATAGACAAATTAATATTTAAACTAGTTTAAATTTAAAGTTTAAATTATGTTCACAAAAAGTAAACGTAATAAACAATGTCCGAAGTAAGACAATTTTTCCTTAATAAGCAACTGGAAGTTGCTCTTAATTGCAGTTTTTAAGAAAAAGTAGTTTTTCATTTTGTTTACATATTTCAAATAGATAATACATTAGTTTACCATTCTTTATCGTATTTTTTTGTTAACTTGTAACAAATAAAATGTAAAATGTGGAATTTAAAAAAAATTGAAGATTTAAGAGTACACGCATACCTAAATATTTTTTCCATTTACGTAACATATTTAAGAAAACAAATTCTTTCAAGAGTAGTTCTTTATTTAACAAAATAAATAAAATATGAAGAAAGGGTTAAAACATAAAAGAAAGACCCTGGAAAAACAATAATAGAATAATTGTTTGAAACATGTATTTAAAAACTAAAATAGAATCCTTGTAAAACAAAAAGTATTAAGCATTTTTTAAATATTTTGTGTAATAATCTCCGGCAGTTATCATACATCTTCTAATCTGCGAGGCATCGAATTAACCAAGTTCTTACATTTATTTGACGCTATACTCTTTGACATTGCTCCAACAGTGCATTTCCATTCTGTAAATTTGCATTGCCGACGGTATCGTTCTAACAGCGTATCATATAACTCCAAACGTTCTCTATCGGATTTAAATCAGGCGATTTGGAAGGCCAGTTTATTAATTTTACCATAGGATGCTCTTCAAACCAATTTCGTACAATTCTGGACGTATGTATTGGACTATTGTCCTGAACTAATGTACTTTCTCCACCATTAGCGTAAGCTAAGGGCAAAATATACTCATCTAGAATATTGCAATACACATTTCCAGTTAATCTTGCATTAATTGGGATAAAATCACCTGGCCCATGGCTGCTAATCCAAGCTCAATATCCCGCAGATATCCTACCACTCGCCTTATCTTTTCTAACATATTTTTGGTCATATCGGCTGCTAGCAAGTGGCCTATATATATAACCTTTCGAAGTTTCATTGCTTCGAAATATGTTCTCGTCAGAAATTACTACATCATCCCAATTACGATATAAATTGTGAATTGCAAAATGCATTCGTTGTACCGCATGACGTTCTTGAAAGTCAGCAACTTTTGCCGGTCTCCTGCATTTTATATTCATTTCATGTAATCGTCTACGAACTGTGTTTTTGCTTATTTGTAGATTTGTTTGTTCTTATAATTGTGTTGTTGTTAGAAATGGATGTTCTACAATTTCGTTTTGTAGCAAATTATCTTCATTTGCTGTAGTAATTCTATGCCTCCCACATTTCGCTTTAAACCGTGTGTGTCCTTCTTGACGAAAACGTCGTATCCACCGAGAAACAGTTGACTGCTGAAATAATAATAGACGAGTATTTCAAAAAACCTGATCACATGCTAGGTTTTTACTATTTAGGATAGATATTAATTCTGACTTTCTTAGGCTTTTGCGGTAATTATTAGATATGTTTTTGATTTTTTTTTCTTAGAATTACAGATACAATACTTGCTGTTTGACTGAACATCTGAAATCAACACAAATAGAATTCCAAGTTAATCTTATTTTCAGCTGAAACATTAAAAAATGTATAATGATTATATACAATACAACAAAGAATCAAAATTGTTAATAATAATTATAATAATTTATATGAGAAAAAACTGATTTAATTTTTCTTTTAATTAAAAAATACTTTCACTTAAAAATATATATATAAATGAAAGGAGAAGCACACTTTTATGAAATAAAAGATAATAGATAAAAATTCTTCTTACCGACTTATTTGTGTGTTCACTTATTTCTCTAGTACTGTAGCCATTTCTCCAAAGTCCTATAATTTAGCCCTTTTCGCTTTCTGATGTATAAGGCATTTTTAGTTATTTAATTCATTACTATAATCTTCACGCTACAGTGTCCGAATATTAAATAATTTTACCGGCAACTCACCCCAACGAAATTCGCAAATTATTCTAGGGATTGTTTCTAAATAGCATTATACTAGGGTTACTTTAAAGAAATTAAGAGCTCAATATTTTATTCCTTTAAAAGGCACTGGCGGTATGTCGGGATTATTTTTAAATTATTAACAGTGATCACTAATCCCACACAGTGTTTTGTCCATAACACTATCTAGGTAAAGCGGTATCGATAAAACGCGACAGAATATAAAGAAAGATCATAGATATACCTCGTGCCACTAAATTATGTGTGAATGGAACTACGTTTCACAAGAAAAGATATAATAGAACATATTATGTTACATCAAAATTCGGCTTGGTTAAATAAATACTAAATATTTTGTCGGATCACTGATTATTAAAAGCTCGCTTGTTTAATCCTTTAAAAGGAGCCGGTCAGCACTTGCCTGTTTGTATTACAAGCAGTCGACCAGCTACGTAAACTCGTTGATACATGTATTTTCAAATAAGGCTCACTTTTAGAAGATTTTACGACATTTCGAGTCAGAACATTTGGAACGCATGGTACAAAAATACGCAGGTTTGAGAAGCTTAATAGACAAAGAGATGAATTGTGAGAAGGAGAGTATACTCGCAGGCCCAACTGAGCCATTCTATTTTAAGAACGCTTTTTCATAGGATCACGTGACCATGCCACTAACCTTGGCCGCGAATGGGCGCCCCATAGTCGCTCGCTATTCTTTCTATAGCAGCATGTCAGCTGTTTCGAGAGCTCAACTTTTATTTTCGATTAGGTGCGAAGGACATCTTATATTTACCCGAAAAGAGGAATCTTGACTCGCAACTTTGCTTATCTAAAAGTTAGTGCTTGTGAAGGACTATGAACATTCTATTTTATTCCGTTATTTATACTTATCTGTTGATTGTATACTAGTAAATGTGTTTATTTTACATCTAACCTATATCAGATATAGGATATAGGGTCTAACTTGTCAGTTAGGGAAATTCCGACATTTGTAGATATTTGAGAATAATCCTATTGATAAACAGCCTGTATATTTTTAATTTATGGTGACCGATATTGCTTTATAGAAGTTTTGTTTAGATTTCACTACATCGCTTTGCTAATATTCTTGAGGACGATGTGGAGTAGGAGACTAGCTATTAAAATTTCTAAGCACATATTTCACATCGGTTTTAAATGTTTCGTCGCATGATAACGCCGTTTTTCAAACGAAGTCTATATGCTCCTTGGAGATTTTAATGTGGATTGATTGCAAAAAACAACCTAATACACGCGCGTGTATGTACTTTACAATTATTAACAAAATGCGCGTAATATTGCCTTAAGTTGATATTTTTGTGGGTCTTTTTTATGGAACACATACATATATATTATTTTAGATTTGAGTTTTTGCAAAATTCTAGACAAAAAATTATTGACATGTTAGTAGTTTGAAATCAACCACTTTCTCGTTATAATGATTTATGAAACTGAGCTACTATCATTTACTTTCTCAGTTTGTCATGACAGAATCAAATAGGTCATTGGAAAAATCATTGAGTATGATGATATTGAGTGCAATTGTATCCACAACAACGAACACTAACTCCTTTCTTCGAAACACTTTAAGTCAATAGTTAAGCAATGAAGTTAACGAAAGAAGAACCTATGTATAGAAATGGTTTTTATGTCACGGGAATGTAGCAAGAATTGTTTACTAGCCAGAAAATATATTTCATAGTTCATTGTGTAGACTCACATTTATTTTGTAGTCTTTTACTTGTTCTTTTACGGAGAAGAAGATTGTTATTAATAGTGCGAAGTACACCATTGTGTAGATTAGAAAATTCCTTATGTATTAGTGTTAAAAGCAAGAATTACTTGTGTTGTAGATTTTGTGTAATTTGTGCGGTAAGTTTACCGATAACTCTTCCACAATTGCATCTCTGTATCTTTTTATAAAAGCTTTTTGTGTATTGCTTTTTTCCTGGATTCTTTTTCATTGAAAGTGTTGTAGTTCATTCACCATGGCGCTCTTTGTTTATGTTTATTTTTATCTGATATTGCTGTTTAATTTATTTGCACATTACTACTATACAATTTTTTCTTGTCCTACTGTTGCCACTCAACCTTACCGTTGCCTCTTTGTTCCCTGTTTATCTATCTGCAAAGTCGTGAAGAGCACCTCAAGGTGAAGCGTGTGTCCCCGTCTTTACTTTCCTACTTAAAATATAAGTTAATAGCTACCAACCAAAAAAGAAAGAAAAAAAAAAAACATGTCACTTTGCCATTGTTGCCAAACGGAAATTGAAAAAGATAAATCAGTTACATGCTTTGTTTGTAAATTTACTTATAATCATGCTTGTATGGCTCTTTCTGCAACTGACTTTAGAACAGTCGCAAATAAACACATCTGGTATCATGGGCATGTAGCGAGTGTAGAGGAAATTCCGGCAATCCAATTAGTGAAGGAAATTGCCGACTTGAAGAATCATGTAATGCATATACAGCTGTCTATACCTACCTTTGACTTTGAGGAGGTTGTAGGAGAAGTCGAACAACGCCAATCAAGAAAATGCAATACACTATACATGGCGTACCAGAATCAAACGCATCTCAAAGTACATCAAAGATCGAAAACGGCAAGAAATATGTGAGCAACGCCATTAAGTTTACATGTCCAGATGTCGATATCGATGGTATCAAACCGATGAGATTAGGAAAATATAATGCAAACCGTTCTTTTCCGAGACCACTGAAGATCTCCTTGCGGGATGTAGCTACTGCTTTGAAGTTAGTCAGAGGTGCTAAAAAATCAAAGGAAAGTGATTCCTACAAAGGAGTAACTATACCTGCAGATAAAACACCGAGGCAGATGGAGGAGTATAGGACCGTACGACAGGAATTGCAGAAGCGTTTAAATAGTGGCGAAACAAATTTGAGAATCAAATACATTCAAGGTACACCAAAAATAGTCCTGGAAAACTGATTACCTCTAACAGATTGCGAACATATAGATGCTATTACCAAAATGTAAGGAGCATGCGGGCTAAGAACGTTGAATTTTATACGTCTATATGCTCGGAAACCCACGATATAGTCGCTATAACAGAACTTGGTTGTTGGGAGAGATTTCTAACTCCGAGTATTTTCCACGATCCTTCACAATTTATAGAAGCGACCGAGGATTTGAAGAAACATCAAAACAAACTGGTGGCGGAGTTTTGTTAGCTGTTAAGGACTATATCGTCACATATCCTATTGATTTATCAACTCTCAATAATGCGTCTATCGATATCGTAGGCTGTAAGTGTATTGTTTAGTTAGTTGTTTACATAACTCTTTATATATAAACTGAAGTTTTTGAATGAATTTGAATTACTTAACGAAAGTATTTGCAATATATACTTATTCTGGGTGATTTTAACGTAACAAATTTTAATAAGCCAGAAGTACATAATATTCGGTGACATGATACGCAACCTGTCTCAATATAACAGCGTAGAAAATCTCAATAATCGTTTACTTGATTTAATATTAAGCAACCTTTAAGGTACGGTCCATCTTCCGCGTTTAGTCGCGACGAGTAAACGTTTCGAGAACTCGAGTCTATTGCGCTTACGAAATATGCATGAGTGGTCTATCTTGCGCGTCAAACTTCAAGAAGTCACAGGAAGACGATGCGTCTTTTAATCGAATCGCTTTGAAAGCAACTTAAACACGCGCGTTTAGTCGTGATAGTGAATTTGATCTACTATATTCAGAGAAGAGAATAGCCACTTAGAAAATTTGCAAAATGTAAGGAAACACAATGTACTATGCTGTACTGAACTAATCTAAATAAACTTAAAACGAAAACTATTATAAAAAAGAAGAACAAAGTCATTATCATTTTAATGCGTACATATATCTAAATATATAGCAGACATGCAAAATATGCAAGACATGCTAGTTCTTCCTTAACATATAAGTTCGTCCAAGTAATTTGAATATTATTAGCATATTCTTTACTGGAAAGATCTTTTCTACAATCGGGGATGTCTTTTTGGGGCAATACTAAGATTTGGTTTTTATTTTAAATATTTTTTAAATACACAGAACCAGTACGAAAGTACATCCAAAAACTGATTCTTGGTAAGTGTAAAGTATTCTTTAAATTTAGTGTCATCGTCCATTAAGTGCCTTTCTATCAGAGTTGTGAAACATCCTGCTGTCCTTCTATCTACAAAAATCTTCTTTCTCTTGCCCCTATAATTACACAGTATTGTTACTAAAGATTCCTCTTCTTCTTCTTCAATCATTAAGGTAACGGCAGCTAACACAGTTTTTCTCATAACTTTGTATTGTATTAAAAATTAAATAAATATTGTAACATTCAATACCACATAATTATCAGAAGACAACTGCTTTCAGAAATATTAACTAATAGGAGTCGCGTCCACTAATCACCTGCGAAATAGACCACGCCAAAGCGACTACTCGACGCGTTTTCTCGAAACGTTCATTCGCCGCGAAGATAGGGTCTGGTCTATCTTCCGCGTTTAGTCGTTAACTTATATAATGCACTGGTACAAATTGATTGGTCCTTCTTATCAGATATCGGGGATGTTAATATAGCATGTGAACAGTTTTATAGTAAACTTTATTCTGTGTTTGATCGTTACGTTCCTCTACAAAAAGCTAACACTAATAAGTATCTTAGTTTAACTGGGAAATAATTAATAATAACCTTAAAGCATGATATGCTTTAAGTTTAGTATTAATTCCAAACGCTACAAAAAGCAAACAATACAAACTCCTTAAATCAATTTAAATTCCTTAGAGCTGTAACTATGAAACAAATTGAAACTGCGTATAAAGCTTATATAACCAATCTCGAAGCCTCTATATCTTGCGATCCTCAGAAGTTTTGAAATTTTGTCCGCAATATACGTGGCAATTCTTGCATACTCATTCTCAATGTTTTGGAACGACGATAAATTTGAGGATCCTCAGAAAATAGTTAAGGGTTTTGCCGCTTACTTCTCCAGTATATACCGCATTAGTAATTTCCGTAGTAAAGTGAACCGCTAAAATATATGGACAGTGTTACAACGTTTGCCCGATATGAAAGTATAAGGTGGGGAGCCGCTCGAAGCGAATCGGGGACGCTCCTAACACAAGCGGCAACATTATTCGCTATATGTAGGGACTCGCGCCTATAAATGAATTCTTACGTACCCTAGTATATGCCTGGTACACCTGGTGATTACCAAGTAACTTCTCAATTTCTACTTCTTTAATTCATATTCCCACGGTAACCAAAACTGAAGTTTCACTTGTTATTAAAAAATTAAAAAACAAAATAACTTCCGGTGCAGACGGTATTCCCAGCTTCCTTTGCAAAGGTGTTCAAGAGCGTATTATACTCACGGATCTATCCTCATATCACAAGTTGTTTTTCCCCGATCAACATAACTTCATGGAGAAAAGGTCAACTGTTAGCAACTTGATGTATACTTCACCCAAGTTGTGTCAAATGTTCTAGATGTTTGTGGTCAAGTGGATATAGTCTATACTGATATTTCAAAGGCATTTGATACAATAAATCATACCATTTTAATTAAGAAGTTAGATTTCTTTGGGTTCAGCAATCATCTTACAGCCTTTCTTTCGTCTTATCTTCACCAATGCAATACACAATGGTTTTTCATCTGTTCGATACACTGCAACATCTGGAGTACCACAAGGGTCTAACCTAAATCCTTTGCTCTTTATTTTATTTATCAATGACTTGCCTGACTGTATTGACTGTAAGAAGCGTATTTTCGCAGACGATCTAAAAATATTTGTAAAATTAGTAGTGTAGATGATTGCCGTTACTTACAGAATCAGATTAATAAAATTTCTCGATGGTGCATTGATAATAGACTTGAAATGAATGGTTCTAAGTGTAATGTGGTATCATATTCTAGGAAGACAAACATCCTTTACTATGCTTACATTCTTGGTAACGCTCTACTCAATCGTTGCTTCTCGATAAAGGATCTAGTTTATTTTTTCTTACCTTTACGCCACATCGAAATCATGTTCTTTCGTCAACTCTAAAAACACTAAGTCTTGTTATACGAAATTCCCGCTTATTTCAAGTTGACACCGCCAAACTTTATTTAATACCTACATCAGAAGCAAACTCGAATATGCTAGTGTGGTGTGGTCAGTGGTGTTCCCACTATACATCTCATATAAGGGCTGCTTGAGAAGGTCCAGCGTAAATTTCTCAAATATTTGTATTTTAAAACTGAAGGGACGTATCCGCTTCAAGGCACGGATCATAGTTTTTTCCTGCAAATGTTTGAAACAGAATCATTACAAAAGCGTCGTCAACTTAATAGTATAAAGTTTTTATATAACATTGTGAAGAACAAAATGGATTCTGCTTGCTTGCTATCACAGCTGAATGTACTGGTATCTAGACTTTCTGCCCGTTCATCCTCAACATTGTATATCCCAACAGTTACAACTCATACGACGTATCACTCTCCACTATTAGTCATGACCCGAAATTTCAATGCGGTTTCTCAGTTTTGCGATATAAATTATAATTCATTGGATGAAATTATCGATATTGCTAGAACACACTTGTAGTAGCTCTTAGTTAATGTTTAGTTTATGTTTAATTATTGTTCTTGTCTTCTGTGTTAGAAGTTGTTTGCAACAATGTTTTCTTTTTCTTTTGTATTTATATATTAAGGTGTCTGCAATTGAATTGAATTTAATGTTTGCCCTTAATTTAGATAAAGTAATGTATTGGTCAATAAAGTTGTATTATTGTTATGATTATTAAAGTAGCATTATTATAGTAGAGTTTATCATCAACGCTATCCAAGATGAAACCCCACGCCGGCCGTTTATTATCAGAAACCAATTAAATAAAAACCTGTTCCAAACGAAGAGAATTAGCTGCTGGTTCTTATAGTGGTAACTGAAAATTTTTAAATCAGCACAGGCGAAATTAGTTGAGCTCAACCAAACTAGCCCAGGAAAGGCATTATAAACTACAAGTTCCATCCGTATCAGGTTAAAGTTAACGTAAAATTAAACGATAACAAACTTAAATTCATTATTATTTTATAAGTGCTCCAATCTCTTACTTTAATTCTGTCATGACAATCTGACAAAATAAATATTAACAGAAGTTCACCGTCTTTCGACTGCGAACTTCTGCAGCTTAGCATTCAATCTTTCAATCCGAACGACGTGGGTTCAAATCCCGGCTGGGATAGTTGCTTTTTAATTACGGATGCAAATCAGAGTATGCCTTTCTTTTCGGCTAAGTAAGTAAAACCGTAGGCCTTGTATCAATACGATGTTTGGCACGTTAAGGATTCCTACTGGAGGGTAGAATACCTTTGGATTCGGAAAAATTCCAGTAGCGTCGGCTAATGATCATAGTAATCGATGCCCAGAAGTGCGAGGCGTATTCCGTAACCCAACACTTCGCCCAATAATGCAACAATAATAGGAATTCAGTTTCAAGAATCGCTATAACAAGCAAATTGTTGAAAAATTGGAAACTAAAATAAGCATAGCAACTTAACGCAATATTACGCGCAACTCGTTAGTAATTTGGAAGCACATACATGCACGGGTATTAGGTCCTCTTATATCTACCCTAGTACCAAAAGTCATATCTGCCTAATGCCCACTTCCGGAGAAATAATGGTTTCTGTAAATGCGGACATTTTCCAAAAAAACCTAACCATGAAACCCTTAACATTAGGACAGTAGTAGTTTTATACATTTTGCATCGGCGTTTAACGAGGATTTTGAAAATGCAATAAATTGTAGCACGTTCTACTTAATAAAAAAAAAACAACTTTGGGGAGGTATGAACTTAGGAGACAAATTTGAAATTTAAGTTTAAAACATGTCCCCAAAAGGATCTTATAACAAAGTGTTTTAAAAAAATCTATTCAGAAAGGGGTTTCCGGGATCTTCCGAGTCCGCGGAGATTGCTCATTCTGTATATCCAAATGTACACTGCGAGCAATGCCTCTCTTATTCAACGGAGATTCTCTATCGTGGTATATTAACACTTACGCTTAGGGTACCGAGTTTCCTACATCGCACCATACTTGATTCACACCTCATACCGGGTTTTCTTATATCAGGGGGCCATAACAGGGAACAGTTGCGAAAGTACGTACCGTAAAATGAAGTAAATAAGTACTGCAGGATGAAAAAAATTAATCTTAAAAAAACGTTTGAAATCATCGTCTTGGAAACAATCTAAACTAATGGTACTGCAACTTCTTTTGCTTTCTTTTCTTCGGAGTACTATTTTTGCTTTATTCTTCAGACCGATAAGAAATATTTTTAGAAGGTGTCATTCCTTTTCACCGTACAGCTTCTACTACGGCAACCAGGCAATGCGACGCGCGCGTTTTGTTTAGCGCGTGGAATACAAAAATGTTGCGGGATATGCGATGATGGCCAATTATACGTAATACGACTAATACGTTACCGTTCAATGTCGTATGTAAAGTGAATGATGGCTGCAGATCCCACTCGCCTCGTTTGGTTAATGGGAAATAGTGCAGTTAAGTTGAAAGTTTTAAAAGAAAATGCAATGGAGGAAGGACACGTTGATAAAAATAGATTAATTAATAGGGAATCTCATCACTACAGTTACAAAGATACACATTGGGAAAATTGTGTGAAATTAGCTATATCTATACACGTACGTTGAGAGAGCGAGGAAATGATTGAGTGGAATCCGATCGATTCGATGCGGGTCGTTAGTACGTTTGTAACAACGTTGTACTGTAGACCTACTGTGTGCAAGAGCGTACGTAATAATTCGAAGTCATGGTCGCATATTTATTTTGTTGTTGCTACGAAGCTTAGACGAAACTAATAAGAAATTCTAAAGGCGAAAATAAAAACAAATTCTGATGAAATAAAAGAAAAGAAAAATAATTACTCTAGAAATTCTTACTAAGATCGTCCGCACATAATCCAGTCTACCTCGTAACTAACCACATCGGTAACCGTCGTGAGCCGTCGACTGCCACTAACCCTTCTGCGTGTGGTGAATCACTCATCCGCGTTTACTTTCCTTATGTGTATAATAATACATAAATAATTATTAAATGCAAGTTATGCATCCTTAAGGATCGTCTTGAAAAAGTGTGCCTTAAATTTACTGAAAGGGAAGGAATTTAAACATAATGCATCTCTAAAATAACTATAATTTAAAAGAGGCTTTTCCAAGCACTATACAGAGTGATTCATCACCGCCGGCTAGGAAGACTGTGTCTTTGTAAATGAAGATTTTTCAAAACGGTTTGAGGCTTGTTTGTGTGCATTGTTTAACATTATATTGAAACATTACGTTCGTAGCTATTCAGTTATATTTTTTTAAATTGAACATACTATACATTATTGCATTTCTGGAATCCTCGTTAAATTCTGACGGAAAATGTAAAAGGTATCACTATCCTAAAACTGGTTTCAGGGTTGTCACTAGAGCGATACGTAGGCGTTCCACCGGAGTAGCGGGCCGTGAGCAAAAGTCGATTCTCGGACCTTTGCTGGTACAGCAAATAAGTTTATCTGTGACTTTCCGGATTTGTTCTACGACGGTGCTAAAATAGTTTGTATAGTGTGCGAGAAACATTGATGGGATAAATCGGACTGTAACAAAGATGTGAATACCGAAGAACACAGAAATAGAAAAAAGGGCATGCCAACGAAAACTGCCTTTATTTCCGATTTACTTGTCATGATGATAACCTGTAATCTGTTACTTCGCATATTCGAAAAGGAACCGTTTCAGAACTTTTAGTACAAGTTCAACTCCGAGTTGAAGTTGCCAACTGCGAAAACGGCACGTAAGCATGTTTTATTTGTACGCGAAGACGTGGAAAAGAAAATCAAATCTACATTAAAAAATCAGTTGCTTCGGTTATGTGTTGACAAGACAACAGACTGTAAAAGAAATTCTATTCTAAATGTTATAGTACGTATACCGGACCCTCAGAAACCAACATTTCCACTGTTACTAGCTAGCAAAAGACTGGAAAAGTGTGCTGGTACAGCAATTGTGAGGGTGATGCTTAGTACGTTAGAAAACTTTCAAGTCTCACCTCGTCAAGTGTTGATGTTTATGAGTGATGATGCCAGGACAATGCGTACGGTAGGTCGTTCTCTTGTTGAACACGGTTACAAGCGTTTACATGATACGTGTAAGGTGCATGCTTTACATCTTGTGAGAGAAACTATTCGACAATGTTCACCCGAAGTAGATGCGTTAATAGCAAGTACAAAAAAAGTGTTTCTCAAATCTCCAAAACGTCTTCGATTATTTCACGTATGTAATAGTGCCCTGGTATTCGTGAACCACGACAGCCGATTCTTACACGTTGAGGAACATGGTTACAGGCAGCTCTTTATTATGCTGAACATTTCAAACAAGTAAAAGCTGTTATTGTGCAATTCAATCCTGCCGAAGCTGCAGCTATTGAGGAGAATCAGACAAAATGTCAAGACAAAGGATTACATGACGCAATAGAACAATTACAAAATAAAGCGTTGGCCGTTAGTAGAGTCGCTGCAAATAGTGGACAAAGTACATGACGCAAAATATAATCGCGTTTTAGAAAAGTTCGAGAGTGTGTTAAAGAAAGATTCCGATTTTATCACATTAAAACAAATTTGTGATGGTGCACCTACTAATCCATTAACTGAATTCAAGAAATGTTTTAATTATGCATGTATTACATCCGTAGATGTCGGACGATCTTTTTCAAAATATAAACACATTTTTTTATCACGGCACACACTGTTCAACGAGACAACTGTGGAAACATATCTAATGCTGTCAACTTTTTACGACTCTTATCCAGTGGGTGATAATACTGATAATGGTACTTCTACTTCTAATGTTCGGTAATTCCGATGCAGCCCGCCAACCTACTTGATAACGCTGCTTAAAAGGGTGAGTGTTTCACAACTTTTCAGATATTATAATTCTTGATTGGTTCTGTTATTGGATTCATAACTTATTTTTTGGTATTGTACTTACTGAAGGAAGCACAGACCTATGCCGCGCAGAGACATTACCTCGCTTTAGTTATCACTTATCAGGGTGTCTTTGAAAAAGTCGGCATTTCCAGAAACCATTTTTTCTTCGGAAGTGGACATAACACTAATTTATTTGGTACCTAGGTTAAGCATAAAAGGACCTAATGCACACGCGTATATGATTCTAAATTGTGAACGAGATGCGCATAACATTGCCTTAAGTTAGTATGACATATTTTTGGTAGTAATCTTTTTTAACGGAAGGTCCTGTATATTATTTTAGCTTTGAATTTTTGGCAATATTCTAGACAAAGAATTACTAATATGTTACTAGTCTAAAGTTAGTCATTTTCTAGTTATAGCGATTTTAGAAATTCGGTTCGGCGGACGACAATACGAAGATAATGAAACCAACTTGAAATTTCAAACCATGCATGCGATGCCGATAAGTCGGACCGCACAGATCACACAGGTTACGTATTTACTTTGACCATATTCATTTGTTGCATGCAGTTTTGCGAGAGTAGTCTAAAAAGTTTCCACAAAGAAACACTTTCTTTTTTGTAAGATCCAGTTATATTTCTCAACATAATCTCCTTGTAAGTCTATACACTTTTCCCAGCGATGCTCCCATCTCTTCATCCCGTCCATATAGTTGCTGGTATCTTGTTCAGCAAAATAGACGAATGCGATGGCCACCTCATTCGATGAAAGTCTTTGTCCTCTGAGGGAAGCTTTGAATCTAGGAAACAGAAAAACATTACTGGGGGCTAGATCTAGTGAATAAGGTGGGTGGTCTGTCAATTCGAACCTCAATTCGTAAATCTTTCCCATGGCGACCACTGAAGTGTAAGACGGTTGTCTTGGTGGAACAAAACGTTCTTTATCTTCAAATGCAGCCGTTTTTCTGCAATTTCTGGTTTCAGCTTGTCAAGTAATGATGCGTAATATCAAGCATTTGAATAGGTTCATTCGTGAAGCAGTGTGGGGAGGCACCACCAAATTTTTAAATAGAAATACTATGCTATTTTTACATATGTAATGAAGCTCAAAGAGACGATTATTTTGATATATAACTTTGATGTATTTGGTCCAACCGTTATCGAATTATTTTCAAAAAACCGAAAATCAAGTAAAATTTCAGGGGTGGTTTCACCCTTTTAAAACGAAATTGGGCCGATAAGGAAAATGGCTTCGAACATCTTGGGGTGAGGACTACTTGTCCACAAAGTTTCAATTTCTTTGGAATTTACGGGTTCGGGATGTTCCTTTGTAAGTACTATTCATGCAATACCAAGAAGAGGGCAAAAGGGCATGTCTTTGCCTTATCTTTCACTGCACATTTTTAACTTTATAAACAATTAGATATTGCCGTTTGTTATGTCTATGAAATTTATTAATAAGCTTAACTTTGCTGAAGCTTTTTTGATGGATTATATTCACTAAAAATTCAACGATTTTGTCTTTTTTTAGTAATTCTAGAGTTTTAATTTTTACCAAAAAAGTTTTGTGGTTGTTTGTTTTTAGTCTACAGATTAGGAAGAAAAAGTCCAAAGTCAAATTGATTTTCTTTTGTGATTTTATAACCGCAATTTTTAATCAGGGAAAACAAATATTTGGAAACAAAATGAAAATTTTTATTTTAATTATTTTAATATATACAAGTCAACATATCTCATCGTGTACGCGAACATCCCAGTATATTGTTGCTATGTAGAAGAGACCAGCTTTGCAGAGTAAGAAATTCTACAAAAATGGCATATTGGAATGCAGTTTCAAGGTCGCGACCGCGAATTCTTGCGAACCTCTTTCCTCTATTCAACTTGTGATCTCACATAATACAAGAACTGCTAAAAGCAGTCATCGTAGGTAGGTACGGTAGAAGTATTTATTACTTAGTCGTCATTAAAATAGACGAACGTCTTTTGAATAAAACAAAAATCTTAGAAAGTAATAATTATGTGGTATAAATGGGAATTATTTTAATACCGATAATGAGATTAAATTGATTTTTAAGCCAGTAAGTATTAAAACTCGCTTGTTACACTAAAAATGGTTAGTACAACATTATGGCGGTTAAATATGTGTATGTGTTACGGGAAACACCTAGAATCAAAACGTATGTATCAAAGTGTTATACATAATTAATATACGAGGAAGCTACGAGAAGTATCCGTGTTTGGAGACAGACGATGCTTTGTGTCAAAATCTACAATACCGATTGTTAGTATTATTCTTTAGTCGACGCCTGTTAAAATTTTTGAGAGATTCATCGAGTAGTGTTGTTTTGAGAGCTGTTGAAAGTGAAAAAGTTTATGTATTTGTGGAATCATGGAGAAAGAACAATACGAGTCAGTGATACGATTTCTTTTTTTGGATAGGGGCACGCGTGCAGAAATCAAAGAAAAGTTGGATGCAGTTTATAAGGACCATGCACCTTCGATGATTACCATTAGATGCTTGTTTAATGAATTTAAGCGTAGCCGAACATCCGTCTTTCATAAGGAGCGGCCGGGTCGTCCCACTGAGGTTAGTACGGACGATATGATCTGTAACGTTCATGATATCGTGTTAGCAGACCGCTGGGTGAAGATTAGAGAGATTGTTAATATGGTCAACAACTCAATTAAACATGTGCAAAACCCTCATAAAAAAGAGAATATGGTAAAGCTATCGACGAGATAGGTGCCGCGTCTGCTGACGATTGATCAAAATCGCGTGATAACTTCAAAGCAATGTTTGGACATGTTTAAGCGCAATGCGGGTAAGTTTCTGCGGCATTATTTGATTGTAAATGAGGCATGGATACATCACTACACGCCAGAAACCAAAGGTCAGTCAGCAAAATGGGTTCTCCCGGCAAACGTGCGCCAAAGAAAGCAAAGGCGATTCCATCAGCCGGAAATGTTATGGCGCCGATTTTTTGGTATTCGCAAGGTATAATCTTGATGGATTATTTGGAGAAAGGAAGGACAATCACAAGACAGCACTATGTTGATTTATTTGACCAATTCGACGTTAAACTAAAGAGAAAAAGGTCCCACTTAGAGAAGAAAAAAATTCTCTACCATCATGATAACTCCCCGGCCCACTCATCGGCAAGTGCGACAGCAAAACTAGTTCAGTTATGGTGTGAATTGGTCCATCCATCATCCACCATATTCGCCAGATTTGGCCCCCGTAACTTCTGTCCTTTTCCAAACGCGTGGCAGAAAGCGGTTCACGTCAAATGAAGAAGTGGTTGCCGAAACAGGGGCCTATTTACAGAGTTCGACAAATCCAATTATTTTGATGGCTTAAAAAAGTTGGAATATCGCTGGTTTAAGTGTATAGAGCTACAAGGGGATTATGTCGAGAAATAAATTTACTAAATGCAAAACAATTGCGTTGTCTTCCTTAACGCAGGTATTTATCATACCATCCTCGTATATACCTGACGTGGTGATTAAAAGGTACTACGGGACTAAAATAGGAATAAGAAACAACGATAGTGCATGTATTCCCATATTTAGTCTTTAGCACTTAATTTATTTAAATTATCTGCTTTATGTTTAAACAATGCAGTACTGCGATATATGGGATAGTAAAAAAGTTCATCTTTGTCTGACTGAAGTTAGTATACAGAGTGATTCTAAATATACTCGACAAACTTTAAGGGCTGATTCCTTAGGTTATTTTGATCATAAAGGTCATATATCATATGAGCATATGTCTAAAACGGCTTAATTATAAAAAATGAAGCAAGTATTATAAGCACCAAAAAAATTGCTTATGATGTCATAAGTCAGTCAACAGTATGAGGATGATATTGAGGAATCAAAAATTCTATCCTTATCGCGTTCAACGAGTACAGATACTTTTAACAGGCGATTTTCCGCAAAGATTGACTTTGTGTCAATGGATGATGTGTGGTATTTCAGTTCTTTTTTTAGAGTCGGCTGATATATACCCGTTAAGAATAGAATATACCGGGTGTTCCGTGAGGTAAGGTACAAACTTTCATGATGTGTTCCTCCTTCAAATTCGAGTCGAAAATGTCTATGAATACGGTCCGCAAATGCATCCTTATCGAGATATGATGCTTTTAATTGTAGTAGTGTTAAACGAACAAGAACCAAAACATCGTTGGAAAATCTCTTTTAACAAAAAAAAAAATAAAATAAACATGACACGAATCGTTCACAAGAATTGTTCAAAATGTTCACCTTCGTACTGCAAGCACAGTCTACTCCGTTCATAAATATCATTGACGGCTCTCCGAATAACATGACGGTTATTTCTTATGTCAGTAGCAACTGCAATAATTTTACGAAGCAGTTCATCCCTAGTACGTGATTCCTCCGCATATACCAACGTCTTCATGTGTCCCCATAAGTAATAATTCAAGGGATTTAACTCGGGTGAGCGGGGTGGCCAAGTCACCATACCTCAGTATATATGCAATGCAAATTAATACGAGAGGCAGTGAAACACTTACCGACCTTGTAGCAGCGAAGCCCTCAAGCGGTGGCACAATACAAATCTTGCGGTTTATACCTAAGGTCACACAAAGCGGTTTTTCTATTGGGGAGCCGATCTACATATATCGATAAGACGATTTGCAGAGTAACATTCTTTTTATATCTGTAGAGAGCATGCAAAATTTAGACCGAAACAAAACTGTGTCCACTGCCCTCATTAATTTAATTGTAGAAACAAAATCAAACCGAAATTTAAACAAAATGAGAAACTGAATCTAGGCAGATGGAATATAAAATCGCACAAAATCCTCAGTTTTCTAGTATTCTACACCGATGAGGCTTCTTTTTCCAGAAATGCTATTATTAATTACCATAATAATCTCATATGGGCCGAAAAAAATCCGCATGGATCATTGAATGCCCGTCATCAAAACCAATTCTCTGTTAAGGTGTGGGCCGGAATTGTTAATTACTTGATAGGTTCGCATTTTTTACTGAGGAGGTTGATGAAGCCATTTTCATGTTTCTTTACATTTTTCCCTGAGGTCACCTTAAATTGCTAGTTTATACGACTTGCTTTAAAGATCTTGATGAACTTAGAAACCGCTTATTTCCGCCTTTGGAACAATTCAAAACACCCCCGGTATTTTGCAACGCACTCGCCAATCAATGCGATGGAGTATAGAAGGCTGCATTGCAGTTGGCGGCGGTCATTTTCAACAATTACCATAAGTTCATTTTGTTTACTAATACGATGTATAAACTGTTAATTTATTATTAAACATCTTTTGGTTTTATAGCCAGGCCGTTTTGGACATATGTTTACGGGAACTTTTATGATCAAAATAACACAAGGAATCAGCTTTTAAAGTTTGTCGCATATATTTTGAATCACCCCGTATACAAAATAATGATAAATTTACAGTTTAAGAAACCCAGAAGCGCTTGCTATAACAAATATAGATGTTTCTTTTTTAAGGAAACTCTAAAATGCGTTTAATCTTCATTACGTGCATTTCAAAAAAAGTTTCAACACAACTATGTTTAGTTATGTGCTATAGTCAGTTGAGAATAAAGTTCTAGTTTTTTATCACCCTGTATTCTATGCACACATTTCTGCATTCACGTCCATAAATTTCATACGTTTACATGAAAAGCATGTGTTTACGAATATACATAGATTTGAATAGCCTTAGACAGCGGTAAGCAAAATTGAGAAGTTTACTGTGATGTCAAAAAGGCTGAATATGCGTATTGCATGTTGCTCTTCAACTTGAACTTCATTTAGATTTCTATTACTTTAATTGGATGTTTTTGTTGTGCAAACATTGAATGAAAACTATATGCTAAAGAGTATGTACTATTAGAATGAACCGCAGTAATAAATTGCCCACTCTTTGATGATTTGACCATGTATTATTTGTTACTTTTCTTATCAGAATGCTCGTAATCTATTTTGAAATGCACTTCTTATGTTCTTTGACTTTTAGCGAATCATAGAAGAGACAACATTCCACTATACGCATAAATCTGATTAGCGAGCACCCACAGAACGGATAAATAATCGAAGTCGGGTATTCACCCCGTGACGTAAGTCGCTGGTGCGAAAGTATTGAACGTCCGGACGCGTCATGACGTCACTGCGACATCAGCTGGGCGTGGCGCCAATATGTATATCGCACGCATACCGCTAGGGGTCTCTGACTAACATACCTAAAGATCACTGTTTGTGTTACATAGTACTAGGTTGCATAAATTAAGGTAAATTTTGTACCGTTTAAAACAAAATTTTGCTTGGTTTTTAATTGAGACATGAATTTTGTTAGGATAAATTATACATACAATCACTTTATTAAATTACATTTATTAGTTTCGTTCTTTCAAAAATTTTAACTAATTTTGGTGAACTTAGATTTCGGGTAAGCTGCCTCTGTGTTTCAATTTTGTTTTTTTTTTTTCCATTGCTTACTATCAAAAAACGTTTAAGTCTTAAATTGTATAGTGTCTAGTATGTAATAATAATATACCAGGTAAAAACCATGACATGACGTTTTTACAAAAATAACCAATCACAAAGGTTGTAAAAATACACATTTCCTATTAACTAATAATATCAACATTAAGTGTTCAACGCGATTTTTCTCAAAATTTTTGTTATGCAACCTTATGATTTATTTGTATGATCATAAAGGGAAGAAAAATTACTATCGGATTCCGCTACTAAACATGTATGTCATTAAAATTTTTTTGGGATGACGTCTTAACTAAAAAACAAATGAAAGTCGAAAGGTGAATCACACATATTAATGTGTATTTTTAAAACATAAAACTGACATGTTTCATCGTTTAAAAGAAAAACCGGTTGAGATCCCTTTTTTTTTAATATTCCATACTTTATTCCCACACTGTATATTCCATAATACATTAATTTATATTGTGATTTTTAATGTAGTTAATGTAAAATTTTGGTTTTAGTAATAATACGATTGCAATATTGCTATGTATATCCAAAATATGTGGCTGTAGTATATCACAAGAATTTTCGGAGATATTCAAGGATTAGCAAATAGCGTCATTGCATTCAAGCAATATTGAAATGAGCAAGAGAAATTCGGTCGTATATGACAACTTTCGATATGCAACGTGCTGTAGTGTCGTTGCACCATGTAAATTTACACCGTATACTGCGGATTTAAGATCGTTATTTACGAGAAAGATAGAACGAGTTAATCGTGGTTTGATTTAAGACGCAATGGTCTTGCGAAACGTTGAAATTCCCCAGAAGCTTTAGTCTAACGAACGACGTACATCAGCTTTCACAGTGCACGCTGACAGGCTGCACAGAAACGTTTTATATTTCGTTACATGAAAGCCTTGCATGTACAAAAATAGGTTCGGAATTATGTCAGGCCTACAATGAATGATTAAACATAATGTATCTCTAAAAGACGCACAGTATTAAGATAAAATTAGTATTGTTTCCGGTGTGACTAAATAGCCAGATTATTGTGTAGTCACACATTTGTTAAAATTGAAGTGTATTGAACGATAAAAATGGAATGCATTAGTATTGGTATTGCACAGCTCAATTAACAACCGAAATATGTATTAAATTACATAACACTAGTAATGTACATAGTTTCTGAAGTAGACTTTTTTATATGTATTCCTCCAATTAAAACACGCATTTTACAGAATGGGAGATCTAGTTGCTAGATTTTCCATGGAAATTTATAAAAAAATCATTTGATATGTGGATGTGAAGTTTCGAATTTAATACATCGTTTTCCGTGTATGTTGTTCTATAATAATGAATCTGAATCATCAGATTTCAGTTGGGCTAGAACTGGTGTGAAAGATCTACATCATTTAACCATTAAAGTAAAGAAACATGAAGAACCTCGTGGTCACATTCATGCCTGTATGTCATTTGCTTTAGTTGGTAAAATAAAACTCTGATAGAGCTCAGTTTTGCTTATCGACAATATACGAGGGTTGCCTTTTATATTTCGGGAATAGAAAACAAAAAAAGAAATTAATCATCGCAAATGGCTTTATTGTTTTTCAAAATAGTCTCCATCAAGATCTATATACTTTTGCATGCGCTTGGACCAATTTTCGAAGCACTTTTGCCACTCCGACGGAGGTACCTCCAAAACATGCATTTTAAACGTATCAACAGCTTCTTCGGGCGTTGAAAAATGTTGACCTCTTAATTTATTTTTGATGTGCGGGAATAAGAAGAAGTCATTGGGTGCCAAATTAGGGCTGTACGGCGGATGACTCATCAATTCGACTTTTTCGGTCCTCAAAAACTTTCTTGTTTGAGCCGATGTGTGAGAACTCGCGTTGCCCTGGTGGAGAACGATGCGTCTTAGGCGGTTGGTTTCCCTCATTTTTCCAAAGATTTCTGGCAAACAAATGGTTGTGTACCATTCAGAATTGACCGTCCGACGTTGCACTAACGGTACAGTTGCCTCATGTCCGGTTTTTCCGAAAAAACAGGCGACCATTCGTTTCGAAGTGCTTCGTGCACGAACAACTTTTGTTGGATTCGGCTCGTCTCTGAAGACCCATACTTTCGACTACTGTTTAGTCTCGGCCTCATATACATAGATCCATGATTCGTCGCCTGTAACGATGCCATAGACGTGTTTGGAAACACCGCAATCGTATTTCTTGAGCATTTCTTTCGACCAATCGACATGAGCCCTTTTTTGTGCGGGTGTTATGGGTGTTATGTGGTATCCAACGCGAACAAATTTTTTTGTTGGCCAAATGTTCATGCCATATTGGATGTATGCTGGTCCAACTAATGCCCAGGGATGCCTCTATCTCACGATAAGTCACATGATGATCCTGCAATATGAGTTCACGCACAGCATCGATGTTTTCTGGAACAACAACCGATTTAGGACGACCTTCACGAAATTCGTCACTGAGCGAACCACGGCCACGATTGAATTTCGTATAGCACCGATATATGGTGGTTTTTGATGGTGCTTTGTCCCCAAAAGCCGAATGCAGTTCATCGATGCACTGTTGTTGCGATAATCCACGTCGAAAGTTGTAAAAAATTATCGCACGGAAATGTTCACGACTTAATTTCATGTTTTTATCGAGATGAATTTTTCAACTCACTGTGAACAACACAAATGACGCCTGTACGTCAAAACGTTCTGAGTAAAGTATACCGACAAAAATTCGAACTTTACGATAGGGACGTCGGCTGGTAGATGGCAGCACCAGGATAGTCTAGTCCCGAAATATAAAAGGCAACCCTCGTATTGTCCATTATAATGAGAATGTTCGGAAAAATGGTTATACTATGTGGCGATAGACGACTCGATTGAGTGCGTATACCACATTTATACGGGTATTTGTCTTGTAATTATTTAGTCGCACACGAAAGAAAAAAAACATTAGGAGAAATATCACAATTACAATTCTCAGGTAAGATAAATAAGTAACTTTCTTCATTCGAAATAAATAACTTTACAGACAAAAATTAACAATGCCCTTTAGAAATTAGTAAGAACTCCAATTCAATCAATCATTAGTTGGAATAATCCTTTTTTTGCTAACTCTCTGACATCTCAATAAAAGAAAAAGGTGTATGTGAAAGTCTCGCAGTGTAGTATTCAATCATAGCGTTCCGGTTGTTTCTGACGGGCCGGTATATTAAAACGTCCTATATTTTTGTATTAAATTTTGTTGTTTTTTAACTATCTCTTAAAAATCATGATGGTAACGGAAAATCCGAATTTCGTGGTATATTTAGGGAATTAATCGATTTTTCTGCTAATTTGAATCTGACGCTTCTAGATCATTTAAACAAAATATAAAATTTTAGATGCTATGCTTGCTGTTTGCAGAATAGAAATTTCAAGTCAAATTAAAAATTCCGACACTACAGATGCAACAAATTGGTGTTGGGTGGTAATTATATTTAGATATATCTTTAATGGCAGAATTTATGAGCACTTTTTGGGATTTAAAAGAATTAAGGAAGGGCGGCCTTGAGACACACATTAAAAATAAATATCCTTGTGCACATTATATTCACTGCTGTGCCCACCAGTGCAAGTGCGCGTGTTTTTAATAATCTGTCAGCAATTCCTTCTTTTTTCAAAGATCATTGTAAATTAAAATTAAGATTTTATCAACTTTTTACAATTACGACCCCCTCGTCACGAACCGCCACTGACTGCAAGTGTAATCAATAATCAATTGTTATATTATTTTTCCAGAATAGGTTAAAACCTCCAATTTCTCCTTCAAAGTTGGAACTGGGGCGCTACATCAAATGTATGTTATGGTCCTAAACACACACACTAACTTTTGAACGACAGGAGCAAGTGTTTCTAGGAAAAAATTGGATCTATTTTTTGTTGGCGTTTGACATCGGCAGTTCAGTTACATTTCCGATCGCCGGAAATTACGTCAACTTTCTTATTTTAAATAGAACAGCCTAGATATTCTTACGTTTTGGAAAGGAATCCAACGATAGAGGTTTTGGTATTCTATTTTTGGTGTTATGGAAAGTAATAACAATTGTCGAAGTGTCAAATCTCAATTATAAAAGTGTATTTACTGTTGTTATATATTGCATTTGTCATATTTTAGTTCTTTGTTCTCGGTGTTATTTTTCCTCGTTTTTACTTCTTTTACGTCGTCTTTATCTCTTCATTTTATCCAATTTTATTCCAATTAATTAGTTATGACAGGTGTTCTTTTAAATTTATTGGTTTTTGGTAGACAATATTTCTATTTTTCATGCATTTTGTTTTTTTAGGACCTCACTGTATATGAAAGGTAATAATGCGAAAAAAAGTTTCTATGTTTATTTACGGAAAACATCGTTATATTTTCCATAAACTTATTAGCAGTTCAACATATTGTATTGAGATTCACATATACATATGTACATGCATGTCTATTCAGCGGATAAGTCAGAATTATTTATTTCCTGACATATCTATTTATAGACAACCGGAAATAGCGTCTTATGCACTCGATACAAGCACCAGCATATGGGTACTCTTATAAATGGCGTTAACAGCATGTATACGTTGATGAAATGATGAGTCCGAAGAATACGATGGGCGGTAAGATGCAGTAGTATTACGTTTGTACTGAACAGTACATTCTTAACATTACTCTGTGGGAGTATATCGACACTTAAAGAAATTTCTAATTACTATAAATAATGCAAACAATACAAACTAGTTTTAACTTTGTTTCAGAAGAAATCACAAATTAGTAACGCCTGTAAGTAAATTGGCTCTAACTATGTAGTTTGTGGTGTCTGTTGAAAGAAACCCTTTAAATCTCTGTCAGTTACTTGTTCACAAAATTGTTACCTATAAACCAGCTGTTACGTATCAAACTTTTAACTTCAATCGGCAAAGTAAGTGTACTCTGTCCGAAGATTCGGCCGAGCCACCTTCAACGGAGTTCAGGAAGCTCGTCCAATACTGCAACCAGAGGAAGAACCAGAAACAAGAGAGGTTTATGAATTTTTGTCTTTTACAAACTTTGACATAATTAATAGAGGTAAAGAACCAACTTCTGTTACTAAGAATAGAAGGAAGGTGCTAAACGTTACACTAGCCACTCTTCGTCTCAAATATAACTAACTGGCATGTCTCCCCAGAGGCCCCACTGTCAGAAGAAGCTGGGTCTGGGTCTGGGAGGAAGCAGATGAAATCTGCACCGAAATAGAGAATATAGACATAGAAATAGCTTCCAGAACACAAAAGAGGCATAGGCACAAAGTGCTTTGGCGGAACAGGGAGCTTGAACGTAAATGTGGTATTTATACCTAAAGGACGAAGGCGATTATCCGCTGATCCTATAGTTTATAGATCCATCAGTCTCTCCTCATTCCCGCTCACAGGAATGGAAAAGGTATTAGACCAATACCTAAGGAATAAAGTCCTTGCAACAAACCCGCTTCATCCTAGCCTGCATATCTATCAGAAAGCAATATCAAGCTCTCACATTTCAAACTTACAGAAAAGAGCCATTTCGGCATCACTAGTATAACGACGACTGCTTGGTAGGAACTGGGGTCTTAAGCCTCAAATGACCTTTTGGTCACATACAACAATAATTAGAACCATGATCACCTATGCCTCTTTGGTTGGTGGGCCAAAGACAACTCAGAAGACTGTGCAACAGCAGCTTCAACATATTCAGAGACCTGCATGTCTCGACATCACAGGTGTGATGCGTACCTGTTCCACAGCAGCTCTGGAGGATGCATATTGCAAGGACACGATCGCTATGAAATACAATTTTTGATCAGACTTATAAGGTGATCGTTGAAAGCCGTACTGAGTGGGCATCTAGTGAGTCTCAATGCAAAAGAGGTACTCTGGTAGGGTACATGGACGGCTCGAGAATAGGTGTCGGAACAGGTATAGGTATTAGTGGTCCTAACTACCACCTAAAAATGCCTACAGGACCTCACACCAACATACCTCAAGCAGAGATTTCTGCTTTAAACCTGTGCGCCATAAAGAACTTCGAGAAAGGGATACAAGGCGCAACTGCAAATATATTCAGCCACAGCCAGGCAGTTCTAAAGGCTATTAAGGCTTACACATACGGAATCTGGTCTGATACTCGAATGTGTACACAATCTAAGGCAATTGGGACGCAATAACAACGTTACTTTGAAGTGGATCCCTAGCCACCAAGATATCAAAGGAAATGAAAAGGCAGATAAGCTGGCTAAAGAAACAGCGAACATGCCTTTTATTGGTCCTAACCCCCTTTGTGGTCTCCAAAAGAGCCATATAAAACAAGCAATTAAGACATGGGAGGACAATCAAAAGGCCTCGTACTGGGAAAGTGTTCCAGGACAAAAACAGGCGAAGGCAATCGCCTCTTGCCACTCGTATCAGGCTCGCCAAAGACAGCAAAAATAGCGTTATCATTCAGCAAAGGGGACCTTAGAATACTAGTAGGATTTTTTACAGGTTATGTAGCCCAAAAATATCACTTATTTAAAACTAAGAAAAGCTGAAGATCAAATCTGTCGTCTATGCCAAGAAGATCTGGAGACGGCAGAACACATTCTATGTAAATGCGTTGCCATCAGTCGCACACGACACCAACATTTCAGTAGGCCACTTCTCGCATCTAGCTAAACTAAAGGAAGTAGATCTTAGAGTAGTATTAAGATTTATTAAGTCTCCAAACTATTCTAACACACACAAGGGCACTTTGTTACAATAGATTTATTAAGGTCGCAGTGATTAAAAGCATCTGTGTCATGGCCCGATTACAATAATAATAAAACAATGACAATAGCGCATGACTAGAATCGAGTGCAATCCTCTCACCGCAGCGATTAGATTATTACTTATTACGGATTGATTCCCGTCGTCATACATTGTGCGAGTCCCTTATGCCTATGTACTTTTATAGCGGGCAAATTTTGCAGCAGTTGCTAAATGCGTTCTTCCACCGCTCTCAAGATGCTGCGCTATAGGACAAGCGAGTGTTGCCGGCACAGCTAGAGCACTGCACGGGCCTATTTTTCAGGACCCGGCCCGCCCGTGACCCGTTACAGTATGGAGTGTACCCGCCCAGCACGCCCGTTGCATTCATTACCTCGGCACAAGGCTCGCCTGGCCCGGAAATTTAGGCCCGTTTGGCCCGTCTAAATTATTTTAGCCTATTTACGTAATTATATCTACACCGTCTATTTCTAAACATTTTTTAATTACTACATTATATAGAATATATATTTGTTACTGTTATTAATAAATTATATCGTCTAAATTTCGTTATAGACAGCGTGTACCTATTTCGAAGTATACATATTCCCCTATAAGGCATTTCAAAGGGCACGCAAACATATCGAAGTTTAAGGTGTCATACTATCTGCAATAAAAACCTAACACTTAAACACCTTTCTATACTTGTTTTGTTTAAATAAATTACGCAGAGAATGATATCTGTAATAATACATTTACAACGAAATTCTCTATAAAGTGAAAATTTTCAAATAATTGTGCTAGTTTGTTATAAAAAAATTTCACTGAATTTTTAACCAATGCTAAAAACTAAAAATTTTTGCATCTCAAACTATTCAGTATTTAATTAAAATCGCACTGTAGCATATAAATAACCAACCTTCAACTAGTATTGGTATTCAAAATGTGGCTGTAAGAAATTGTTTGCGGGTTAGTTTTTCAAGTCTGCATGTTGATTTTCCCATGTTTCCACCTTCATTCATACAACACGCATTCTGTAACAGAACGGACGCTTTTAAATCTCTACGGAATGGGGTTATTGCCTTGAGAATATCCGACTACGAGTGCACATATGGAGTTAACTGTTTTTACTGGTCTTATCTTCGTGTATCGATTTATCTTTTATACAAAAATACCGAATGCTTTTTGCCCTACAATATTAAGAGCTCGGCGTGTAAAATGAAAAATGTACGATTGAAATGACATAAATGCAATATATTGACTGTTAATGATTGAATATACACACATACTGTATGTACATACATACATACATACATACATACATGCCTCGATGTCCAACTCTGATATCGATAATCTCGCCCATCTCTCACTCGCTCAAAATATATACGGAGTAAATGAGAGATCTACGAGATTTCCGATATTGGAGTTAGACATTATGTACAATTAAAGGAAAGTAACTGCCATTATTTTGTTGATATTACTAGTGTACACATATCACAAATATTTTTCAGATCAGAATTACGAATTATAAATACATCAGAGATGGGTGTATAAATGTTAGAAATATTTTGCGATTTATTAGAAATACGTATTGTAAAACGGACGCTTTCATTGGTGAGAAATACTTTTTTTTCAATAAAGAAACAAGCGTTCTCTTCGAAAATTGATATTTGTACACAAAAATGAGAATCTAAGTAACTTCTAGATACAATATTAATCGATAACCTTAAGTAGGGATGATACTTTAGTCCTAACATTTTAAAAATTCACCTATTTGTGCTAAACCGGAAATGAGGTATGACTGAACGGACTCTAAAAGAACCGAAAATAAAGACGATTATCCAGTATAGCGCAAAATTGATGAAGACGAAGTAATTCTTTTTTTTATTATTGTAATCGGAGATATAGGCGCAGAAGCAGGTAAAGATTGAGGGTTGACCTGTATATAGAAAGAAAAATTAACTACAGTGTTCGTAGCAGCAAGAGAACTAGTGGAAAGTGATGAAAAAGTCCAGAAGGAGCAAAGAATCCTATAGGCTTCCAGTAAATATTGCTCGGCCAGCAATTTTAATATGCGAATATGCGTTTCTTTTTCAGAGTTATTCTGGATTTAGTCTGTAATATCCTTTCTAGAATATTGTGGTAATTGATAATTATGTAAATAAGGGTACTTTTTAACCTCCTGAACAAACTTTATGTTAAAAACTGGGTCATTCATTTCGAACAAGTCACTCCGGGCGATCAACAATTCCAGGCCCCTGACGATTTGTCACTGACCAGTAGCGTACCAGTCGGCGATGAATACACCCGTGTACGATGTCCAGTTCTATTACACATGCTGTGATGCGGAAAAGTACAAACTGATTTTAGTCTTTTTGCAGTCACAAATCAATTGCTCCGTGTGCGACGGGCCTTAGTAACAATTTTGTGAAATATTAATAATAAGAGCTTTTCCTTTGGTGCGTACTTTTTGCTTCACATGATATTTAATTTTTACGGCCTCTATGCACTGCGTTCTTTTTCATCATCACGATGAAACGCAAATGACAAATTTCAAATGAGTATCCAAAAACGGTAGAGAAACAACGATTTTTGGAGAGAACGAAGTGTGTGGATAACCCGTCGATATTGCACGACGTGTTTCATTGTAACAACGAAAACGAATGGAAAAGAACAAAGTGTGTGACAGGCTTATGTTCTGTGTTTACTTGTATTAAAAATGCTAGCTAAATTTTAGTTATCGATTTCACCGTAATCATCATAATAGTTGCTATTATATTGCACGATCATATTTTGCACAAATTTACATTCTACAACATACAAAATAACTTTGCATACCATGCAGTCATTCATCGAGGTTCTACTAGTGACGCGGCGCGGCGGTAGGCAATCTGAACAGAATTGCGTTCAAGACAACAACGGGGGAGGGTGCGACGTAAGGAGGAGGACTTTGGAATGCGTGACGTCATTTTTGTGCACCGGGTGACCGAATGCAATCCAAGAAATACGTGGGAAAGGCGGATTACAACACGATCGACTTCTGCGCCTGCTACGACGACGACCGATGACGAGAAAATTTAACTTGAATTCCGAACGGAGGAAAGATATATGTATTAATCTAGGTGGCAGGCCAAAATAAAATCGTATTATTAATGCGTTTAAAAGTGATCGCTGAAATATTACGCGTATATTGTTGTTAAACAAAATACAAGAAGTTGCATTATGCTTTATACCCAACAGACGTTGAAAGTATATGCATAAAATAATTTTACACTTTATTTCCGTGATGGCTCATGATTATTATCTTTGGGGGGCGCTTGTTTGACAGAACAAATCCATATATTTCAATGAAAACGTTATAGGTTGTAGGCAAAAATGGTAGAACAATTGCACGCAAAACAATAAATCCACAATAAAAATTATTACATTTTTAAACTTAGTATGTGTTTTGTAGTTATTATTAATAACAACTACAAAACAGAAGTAAAAAAAAAAAAAGAAACCGGAGGCAAAAAGCAATTATTCTCACTAATAAAGTCTCTAATTAATCGCAACGCCGAACAAGATTTACAAAGGGTTAAGAAAAGTAACGCTTGCTTGCTTTGATTTATATTTTTAATTTTTCATCTTAAAATTTATCAAATCTCTTTTGTCTCTCATTTTGGGGCCTAAGCGTTATAAGAATAATATATTTGGAATGTCACTCTATCGATTTGTGAAAAAATATACAGGGTGCTTAATAAAAATTTAACCAATCGCTAAAATACGATACGCAATTTGCTTTTGACTACACCACTTTATTGGGAAATAAATTACATATTTTTCGTATTTCGACTATCTCAATAACTGCTCTAATAATGAAGTTATTACAGTTTCAATTGCCCAATATAAATTTCATCGTATCTCTTTTGTTTTTCATTTTAGGACTATAGTACTACTACGGATATTTTACGCAGAATTTCATTTCTTTTTGGCAAATATACAGGTGTTCAATTTTAAAAAGTATAAACAACTAAGTTTTCGAATAATGAGTAAAGAAGCCTAGGATGCTTTCTCCGCCGAGAAAACGTTTTCATGTCCGACATTTATCTCTGGATGAGCAAAACGACATTATAAATACATTAAAGATGTTTTCGTTGAAAGGAGGCAATAAGAGCACTACCGCAATTGTCTGCTGTTTCCAATACTTTGAGTAGGCTATAAATACATATGTATTTCCCATTATTTGTGTATCTATGATATTATAGGTATAGCAAGGTCAACGGTGTACAGAATAGTGAAGGAATATAAAGAAAAAGGTCAACTTACTGCACCTATAGACAGTCGCGGCCGTCATTCCAAAGTGGAAACATTTGATGAAAATGTGAAAAATGCCGTACGTCGGGTAGTGCATCGCATTACAATAATAATAAAACAATAACAATAGCGCATGACTAGAATCGAGTGCAATCCTCTCACCGCAGCGATTAGATTATTACTTATTACGGATTGATTCCCGTCGTCATACATTGTGCGAGTCCCTTATGCCTATGTACTTTTATAGCGGGCAAATTTTGCAACAGTTGCTAAATGCGTTCTTCCACCGCTCTCAAGATGCTGCGCTATAGGACAAGCGAGTGTTGCCGGCACAGCTAGAGCACTGCACGGGCCTATTTTTCAGGACCCGGCCCGCCCGTGACCCGTTACAGTATGGAGTGTACCCGCCCAGCACGCCCGTTGCATTCATTACCTCGGCACAAGGCTCGCCTGGCCCGGTAGTGCATCGCTTCTTTCACAAGAATGAATTGCCAAGACTAAACAAAATTATGGCAGAAATAAATGCACCGAAAATGAATTATATAACATTACATAGATTTTTAAAAACCATCAACTTTAAGTAAGCTTTAATAAAACTTCTTGCATCCGTTTCACATTAACTTCATATATTGTAAATGCACAAAAAGTCCTTAGAGATGAGAATACAAGATGGAAAAGGGATTATTTGGTGGCGATAAGGCAGTATAGGATGGAAAGCAGACCAATATTCGAATTGGATGAGACATGGGTGAACGAAGGACACAAAAGCGGAAGTGCGGACGGATACAAGTTTTTATCGAAGGTCTATCAATAGGCCTCAAAAATGCAACGGACGAAGCAAGAAAGCTTATCGGTTCCGATATAGTTTTCTTCGAAGGTTGATTGTTGCTGTTCGAGGGTAAAAAAAAACGCTCTCATGAGGAAATGAATAATGCCCTCTTTGAGAATATAGTATTACTTACGCATCGTAAGTATTTCTTTCGGTATGGATATGGTTCGTTCTCAATTGCTGCACTTAGTACGCTCCAATGAAGATCTCGTAAAAATTTCCTGTGAGCAGCATAATCGAAAAAAAGTGCTACATTATGTGATTATTATTATATTCGGGCCATGGCACTAAATGGCAATAAACCTTAGTACTACTCTAGTATCTGCTTCCTTCAGTTCAGTAAGTGCAAGAAATGGCCTACTGAAATGTTGGTGTTGTGTGCGACTAATGGCAACACATTTATATAGGATGTGTTCTGCCATCTCCAGATCTCCTTGGCATAGGCGACAGATTTAATCTTCAGCTTTACCTAATTTAAATAAGTGATATTTTAGGGCTACATGGCCTGTCAGAAATCCTGCCAGTAATCTAAGCACAGTATGCAGCCCATCATATAATCTACTTAGATTACTAGATAGATACATAACAAGAAAAATGTTACCACCTTACAATTGCAGCATATGTGAAAAGAGTGAATAGAGAATACATTTTTCTACTCTTGACAATGTAATGTTATATATACTGCACTATTATTAAGATTACGATCACATGATTTTCACAATAGTTTCATCATCTGTCACCTGATTTTTTAAAATTAAAATATAATCTCAATTGATTTATTGTAACAAATGAAAAAATAAGAAATACACTCCTAAGTAGTATTCATACTTACAAAATAAAACATTTTATTGAAAATTAGGGATAATTTTCAATCATTGTGTAAATTGATGAAATAATTTCTATCTATTAGTTAAGTAGGTACTTAAGGCACATAATATTTTAAATTTATTTCTTATTTACAAATCAAAATAATTAAAACGTCAACGAATTTATACGAAGGTTATGGTAGGTAAGCCGGCTATGGAATCAAATTAGCCGCCATCTTCTATCCTTTTTGTTTGGGATTGTCGCATGTTATTAAATTCTATGCGTGTGAATTGTTCTGCTTCCGCTACTCCTCCTATGTCTGAAACGAACCTTAACAAACTCGAACATAACAACACGCGACTGTGTGGTGCTGTTTACACACTACACACTTCTGCGCATGTCATACACATAGTATGTTGGAGGATTTAGAAAAATCGTAAGACAATTAACCAGTTATAACCATGGTTTCTGGTATATTATTGTGTGATATTTACGATGGTATATGTATATAAATATATGTAGTTTTGAGTGTGTGGAAACTATTCGGTGGTACGTTAGAACATTATGGTTTTCTAGTGGCGATTGTTGGAAGATTCGACCACTTACGCCTCTTGACGAAGCCGCTACTGCTTTATTTTACTCTCTTTAGAGAAACAAAGGCTTATGGCAGTAATCTACATATGATTGCATAACTTTTGAAACGAAAAATTTGTCACAAAGAAGGTATTTTAGGTATATGGAAGTGTTTATACAATTTTCACAGAAGAGATTCTCAAAAAAAAAAAAAAAATAGAAAAGTATAGACAGTGTATTGCACTAAAAAAAAATGAAACGACTTCAAATAAAATTTTGCAACGATATCGAAGGTCGAGTTGTTATACTGGTATTGGGTGTTAAAAATACATTACGACATTTTACAAAAATCTTAAATACTCTGAAATCTACCCAACCGGGTATATAGACTATGAAGCTTGTCATAACCTCAGGAACCATTTTAGTGTGTAAGTGGCATGTGTAAAGTGTTCCATGGCTTTGTTACTATCACTTCCTAGTCGCAGAGGCTGAAGCGCAGTTAACTATTCCTCAACATGCGAATGGTAACTCGAAATTGTATCAGACCCACCAAAAATATCTATCACCGACCTGTAGGATTCAAACGTACAACTTCTAGCTCTGCCACAGTCAGGAGCAGGCCTTCTTGTCGCTGGGCCATGAGGCCATCATTTATAACTACAGCGTGATAAACGGGGGATGTATGTACGCATGTGGATACAAAGTTCAATAATGCGGTAGACATTGAGGAGTTCGGTTAATTATCGGATTCTCATTGTGTGTTTTCGAAAACATGGGACGTAAGCCTGGTGTACCTCTTGCATCGCATGTAAAGAAATATATTTGGCGTTTACCTGGTTTGGAAATAAATTTTGCGGACATTTGAATGTAGAAGTCATATTAAAAGTAAACGTCATGTATTGAATTTAAGAAACAATATTCTGCACTGGCAATTTTTGTATGACTTTATTTTCATGTCGAGCACGTGCAACATCCCACAACAGCTAGTAGATAATGAAAACTTTCGTCTTTTTTGGAATAAATATGTTCCATCATGGAAGCTACCAACAAAAAGACAATTGCGGTACAATTTACCACATGTGCAAAGTACAGTAAAAGACTGTATAAAAGACGAGTTGAGAAATCAAAAAATCTGGCTCACTGTGGACGAAACTACTGATGCTCAGAAGCTCACCGTGATTCATATTGTGGCACGTCCTTTAAAACGTAATGGTCCAGCAGCTTCCTTGTTGTTAGCCAGTAAAAGGATTGAAAGAACTGATGCCGAAACCGTTGTAAACATAATAAAAAATATGTTAAGAGAATTTTGTATCGTAGAAGCTCAAATCACCATGTTAGACGGAGCCGCAACAATGCTGAAAGCTGGTAGGATGTTAAAAGTATGCTTTCCGACTCTTCTTCACATAACATGCCTCATACACGCATGTCATCTCGTAGCAGAAACAATTTGAAGCAAGTATCCTAGGGTGAATGATTTAATATCATCTACCAAAAAAGTGTTTGTGAAATCTCCCAAACATATCCGCGTATTCAAGCAATTGTATCCGCAAATTCCGCTACCGCCTCAGCCTGTATTGACGCGATGGGGAACATGGATCCAGGCAGTATTTTACTATCGCAAATATTATTCCCAAGTGAAAGATGTCACTTTCAAACTTAATTCTTCTAATTCTCAAGCGGTTCCCGAGAGTCAGCAACTTTTTTCCGATTCCGACGTTCAAAAAGAAATAAATGACATTTCCATAAACTATTCTGTAGTGACACAAACTATTTCGCAGTTAGAAAATACTCACTTATCTATTCAAGACTGGTTAAATAACATCAACAATTTAGCAGCCGTTCTACAAAGCTTAACGGATCCTATAGGACTAGATGTCGCGCAAAAATTTCGTGCAGTTTTCAATGCTAGAATTAAGCTCAAGGTGCGTATACGAAACATCTATCCGCTCAAGCTGCCCTCGCCATCCTAAGACTACACCACTGCGTGAGCGACAAAATGAGCATCTCAACTTATAACGTCTAGATGCATCTAAATTAAAGATCACAATACTCCCACATTAATAGATTAATTGGTATACTCCTTTGCTTTCGAAATTACCGTGCAGTATTAAACGGACGCACATTCTTTTCTTTACATTATGTTTAATCCAGTTCACGGACTGTGTATTTTTAAACTTTTGAACAAAATTGAAATACGTAATAAGAATGTATTCATAAATGCTGTTGAGAATTGGTGGAAGACAGAATAAAGACGACACGAAGAAGCAAAAGGTTGCACAATATGATGTTAATAAGGACTCAACCGACACCGAATCAAAGAAAATCAATAAAGGGAACTACTGAGCGTACATTGCATCTTCATAGCTTGGAAGTTCTGTTTTCTATGAAATTTTACATATGTAATTAGACCGATATACTTTAGTAGAATATGGATGTGTATGCATCTTCTGAAAGATTAAATAAAATAAGAATATTAAAAATGGGTAATTGAAGTGTTAGATATTATTTCTCTTAAATTATTTTAGCATGTCTAATCTGCTATTCCACATAAGTATTTAGAAAATTCTTAAAAGTGTTCGTTAAATTGTTGTCATAGCAGATTTACACTATTTTTAGCGAATCTTCCCTTCCTTTAGATTTACTCTAACGATAAATAAATAGTCAATTAATCGGTTAGAAATTATTTTCGATGGGTAATGAAGTCCATCCTCTAAAAATTAGACTCGCATATGCTACAATATCATATTAATGAGTAATCACAAATAAAGCCTTTTGGGAGATAGGTTTTCCATGTAAATAAATTGAATTTATTTATCAGTGCCTTAATGATCAATACTTTTCAGAAAATAGGGAGAGTTTCTCAAACTGACCAATTAAACCTGTTATGAAATTGACCAATGGGCATAAAACTCTTAACTTACTAGGTTGATGTATGTACATATGTATATGTTCTTTTTTAGTACGGAATGGTAGTACGGGTAACGGCGTTAAGAGGCAACTACCCCGTAGTATGGCCTTGAACGGCGATGCTGAAATTGTGGCGCGGAGCTGCGCGATCGGCCTTGGACGACGCCCGACTTGACGCCTCTATCGATCCGCCTGGGACCCCCCTCGGTAAAGGTCACACGGTTCGCAGTAGTAAAATTGCGCGAAAATCAACCATCCGTCAATTCTTCTATGCTCGCCTCTAAATCTAGATCTTATAGGAGTAGCTGTTTCATCTAGCATTTATTTTAACCCAAATCACCTAACGACATATACACTGCTCAAAATAATTAGAGGAACACTTATTTACATCTCAACAACTTTTTAAGTTGTAATTGTACGGATATCTTATAAAGCTTATCTTAAAAACTGGCATTTTGTTCGAATAAATTTGCGAAAACAAAACAAATTTTTCATATCATTTTTGAGATAACAATACCAATTCAAAGAAATAAAGTGAATAAAACTATCAAAAGAAAGAAAGAATGTAGTTTGCTGCGGAATACTAATAAATGTTGACAAATAGTTCATCGTCAAGTGTCATGCTGGGCACCAGTTATATCGAAATAAGGCATTTAAATGAGGTAGATGTATGTATCGTAGCTGTTATCGAGAACGGCGCCAGTACTCGAGAAGTTGCGAGAAATTTTAACGTTAGCCCTTCTGTCATCCATCGTATGTGGAATCATTCCCTAGAAACCACGGGGTATAAAAGATGTATTGGACGAGGTTCTAAGAGGAAAACAAGTCGAATACAGGACTGATTTTTAGTCTTATCCTCCTTGTTTTATCGCGTATCCACAACAAAAGATCTTCAAATCGGGCTCAGAACGACTCATGGATTGGAGTTTTCCGACCAAACAGTTAGGAATAGATTGAAGGCCCAAATTTTGTGCTCATGCAAGACAACGCTAGACCCCATACCGCGGCCATCACCAAAAACTCACCACATTATTCAAACCATGGATTAGCCTTCATTAAGCCGATATTAACCCAATTGAACATCTTACGAATTTGTTAGACAAACGTTTCCGGAGACGCCCATACCTACCTTAGATGTCCAACAGCTAACAAAAATCCTAACCGAAGAATGGGAGAATATGCCCCAAGACATTCATAAACTCGTACGAAGCATATCTCGGAGGTGTCAAGCAATAAGTCATCCTAAAGAAAGACACACACGTTATTAGTGAGTCACAATTCTTCAAAAGAACTTTACGTTATACAAGCAGAATATTTGTTATTCACTTTATTTCTTGTAGTTTCTTTGAATTGATATTATCTGAAAAGTGATATGAAAAAAATTTTTGAAATTTATTCAAATAAAATGTGACTTTTTAGGATAAGCTTTATAATATTTCTATTTTATTATAACTTCATTTTTTTGTAGTTTATATTTAATACCTATCAGGTTATTTTAGTGAAGATGTTAAGACGTTTACAATATCTTTGATCAAAACCATTAGGTTTCCACTCCTAAGGGAAAAAGCTGCATAAGTTAATAAGTAGTACGCAACGTTGTCATAGTAACCGTAGTGGCGGGAACGCCAGACCTTATGGTGCCAACCGCGCCCGAGTCGTTTAATGGAATCGAAAAATGAATATACGCTCGAAATTCTTTAGCACTCCAAATGTATAACAGACGGGCTTAAAAGGTCAATTACAATTTATAACTCTAATTTTCAAATGATTTACATTTAGTGTGTTTTTATAAAAGAAAATTGTAAGATGTGTTCGCTCGATCGTTCATTTAAGGTGTCAGAATGAAAATTGTAATGAATTAAAAAAAAACGAAAACTCATTTCTGCAACGTACCTGAAATGCAGCACGGGAAGTAGGTACTGCAATACGGTTTCTTAATGTCACAAACATTGAACATGATTCCAATATTTAAAAAAAATATTATCAATGCTTGAAAGATATATCGTAGATATTTTTTATAAATGGAAAGATCCACCAAATTACACTTTCTTCTACCCATGTACTATGTGCGATGAAAAATAAAGTTATTATATTTAATTGTAAACCAATACTAGGCATTTTTAATTATTTCGGACCGATATGTTAACCGCATATTTTGAATTAATCTGTTTGTGCATCTTCCCTCTATTTTATTGATTTGGGGTGACGTAGGAGTCTGTTACCTTGGTAACGGGTCCATATCGATTCTTACTTGTCTCTGACGTTACTGCGTTTTATCTGCAGATCCGTTCTGCTCCATTCCCGCGGTATTGAGGCCGACCAAGAGAGAGATTGAAGACAGAGTTAGTTCTTCGTTGACAATGTACTGCTCACCTGGTATAACAATTTAATGTATGAGAGCATATATCGCTTGTCTGTGGCGAATGATTTTATAGTAGTGGAATTTAAAGGTTCTTATTTCGTTGTATGTATTCTTAAACAAACCTAAATTTGCACAATATGTGCAAAGGAGACATTTACCTTTTATTCTTTAATAAGGCGTTATTTTATGGTTATACCGCTTGTATGAAATAAAGTCCTTGCCCAATTTTAAGTACGCACCCATGGGAAGTTTTTAAAACTAAATTTGTGATATAAATATTACATATATTTATATCACAAATTTAGTTTTAAAATCCTTGAAAATCTAGTACAAGCAAATATTTTCTTACTAACCCAATTATGCCATCTGTTCTGATAATTTAACAAATATATTTAATTTTATGTTAATTTGATAAATGCTAATTACATATAGCACTCAACACAGAAACTAATTGCACTAATTTGCATTCTTTGAAGAAAGATTTGATGATCTACTAAAATGTAGCATATTTTCTTTTAATTATCACATATTGTATTATTCCCATTAAGTATATGTAAAATATCAATAGTTAGGTTACCAACTTTTATCACCTAATATATCCCTTATAATAGTTAAAAACAAAAAACAAAAGGTGTGTAACAACCTAGTACATGCGCGCGAAGTTACCATTTTCATATTACAAACGCTATGCAAACCAGGTATGATGAATTTAAAAGCCCTGAGGTCGCAGAGTCTGCGCCTCATGGTCTCGCGCTAATAGCTTGGGCGGGAATTCAGCCAATGCCATGTTGCCGTTGCGACGCTGCAGTGACGTCATGCAGGGCGAGGCACGCCGGTCAGCTAACGTGTTTTACGGCGTTTGGTACCTTCTCCTTTCCCTCCCAGCGTTCCGCATCGCTTTCGCTCCTATTTGGAGGAGTAAAATGCAGCGTACTACTGCATACACAAAATGCACTCCGTTGCCCACCACCTCATCCGACTATCGTAGACCCAGTCAATAAGCGATACGTTGCGCAAGATGCAAAGCGCACCAACGGCAAAACGCTAGTTTCGTTTGCGAGATCCGTATTGGAGCGAAAAATTGCAACATGGAATAACGGCACGGTGTCAAACTCAAATTTACCGCCAACGATCGACGAAGTTTTTGTATAAGCGGCAAGAGAGAAAGATAAACAAGGACAACAAGAGATACTATAAGTATTATGAGATGTAGTGAGTGGGTAGTAAATGGTTTCATTCAAAAAAAGTTGCGCAGCGGAGTCATTAAAAAAACGTAAAGAGCGTCTACTAGATGTAGTAATGAGTAAATGCTGAAAATTGCATTATTTTGCCATTAACGCGAAGTCTGGTTTTAACATTAATTAAATATATATGTAAGCATTGAATTTAAAATCCTACAATCGGAACATTATAGCCGCACATGTCTTGTACAAAATTTGTGCTAGCGGGGGGACATAAATGCAAGTATGTGCTGTATTTAACTGAACGTTCACATAAGGAAAAACGGATGAAGTAGTGGATAAGAATAGTGTTGTAGGTGCTGATAAGAAATATAAGAGCAAGAGTTCTCAAATAGTGTGACATACACATTCTGGAGGAACATACCTATAAGGACCCTTTGTAAGGATGCAGTAATCTAAATAATTTTTCTGCAAGAACATGTACATACATAAAAAATGCACAATTTTTAACTAGCATATTAATTCATTAAACTGAAAAAATTTACTATACAAAATATGTTAGTATCGCTCGCTACTTTTTTATTAAAACTCCAAAATTATGAAAATTTCACTCTCATATTTAAATATACAAAAACAGGAATAAATTATTTGAAATGTTATAATGAACACTACACTGAGAAAAATCGTAAAGTATACATTAGCTTGTAGTTATTTAAACCCATGTTGCACCTACAAATAAACACAGTTTGCTGTGGTAAGTAAATTAATTTGCTCTCGTTATTAAATAGTATGAAAGAATACTACGCGCAAGTACATTTGCGGTAGCTAACTAAGCTACTTGAGACTAATCGATTTCCATGATCTGTCGCAAAATTCCGTAAAGACGGTCTTCCCATCGGCACACTATGCATCAAGTGGCTCGTTCATCTTGTCTTGTTTAATGATACCATTCAACCATTGTGGCGTCAACATTTGCAGTGCAAATATTGCACTACACGTCATAGTTCCAGGTCGAGTTATCAAGATAATAGAAGAGCTATTGGAACAGTGGGGCTTGGGAGAATATTAACTCGTCTTTGAGGATAAGTAAAACGCAGCGTGGTCTGGTGGTATTTTATTTACGTAAATAAATGTATAGGTAAAATTATGGAATTGTGCTAATGAAAGGCATTTAACTGTAAAAACAAGCTAATTACAAATTATTTTATATATTTGAAATAAGTGAAAAATCTTACTATTTACTATAAAGTATTTTAAATGAACAATACAACAGTTGAATTTCAACATGGAAGTTATTATGTACTATTCTTAAACTCTATTTCGTAACAGTCAAATAAACCCACGAATGAGTTATGTAAGAAGTTTATTTATAAATTTTCAAGTCAGTACAGGTAACAATTACCGGCGAAGCTATGTATGGATACGTAATAGAGTGTTACACGGTCAGCGATGCGTATCTTTTGTTTCTAAATAAACAAGTATAAGAACTGCATTAAGCAAGTTTCTTTAATATCATGGAGGAATGCATACAAGAAAAGAATTAGCAAATTCAAATCAGATCGCAAAGTAAACATACAGACGCTAATTGATTAATGCTTAAATTTCAAATTTTAGAACCCGTTTCTTTCCACAATAAATAAAATCTAGAGCTTCATTAAAGGTTTAAACACTAAATACATGTGTACTTATGTAAGTACATAACCACAACACCTGTTCTGTCCAGACTAAACAAAAGCCGCGCAGTGTCGATGTTCAGGTGAGTGGGCTATGTGGGCCCCAATTAGACGAGTCTCTGTCTTGTTTAGAGTAGCAACCAGGCGAGACCTTCACGGTCTGAAGTTCCCTCGCCACCAATACATAACACTAACACGACGCATTCGCATCACATATATAGATATAAATATAGATGATTATGTACGGTGTTGAGTTTTTCAAGGTTCTACGAGACAGCACGCTGGGTTCATCAGCCTGATAAAGTCGTGATGTCATTAAATAGAGATAATCAATGTACGCCTTGACATCCACAGTTGCGCGTTTGGCCAACACATGTTCGTACATCATATTTTTCAGTTAATGTAAATTGGGAATTGTCAGCTATTGGAAATTGGTACGGAGATAGTAACTCAACCAATGGTATACAACGCCGTGGTTAGTATTGGAACGTTATTATTTTTCAAAATTATCGGCTGAGCAAATCTCTCCCCCTATTTTTTTTATACTTAACACACTACCTGAAAAAGTTTCTATTATTCTTTTTTAAGTTTTATATTGTTATTACTATTATTGTAAATCGTCTAAATTCGGAAAATTATTCCGTCAAATTTCAACCATTTTTTAAAATTTTGTTCGAATAATTATTTTAATAATTAATTACAAAGAATATCCCCCAAATTGTAGTAGCATTTTATCACTTGAATGTACAATACAGAGCAGTTGATATTCGTTTTACAATAGGGAGTATTTGTAAATTACTGAGAGATAGTATGGATACCATGCTGTTATGCACAGTGTAAAAACATGATAAAATATGGAACAAAACTCATGATTGTGGTATGTATTATTTTTTTTTAATAAAAACCAAGTTTTCCATTGTGGCTTCTATTTTTTTCTTTAGTCATTGGTCATGGTAGGGCGTACATAGATCATATATCCACAATTGGAAGTTTTGGTCATTGGAAACTCTTCATAGGAGTCAAGAAGCTCACAGTCAGCGCTAAGGCAAGCTAAATTCATGGAATAGGAGTAATGAAACGATGTTTCCCAGTACTGTACTTTTTTTTTTAAGAAACTTAACTGCTCGTTGTTTAATTTGAATTGGTACCAGTTGTACCCTATTAGAGTATTTGATTCTGTCAATATCTTGATGCAATGTTTCCAGAGGGGTGGATCGGGCAATTGGGACCAACAGCTAGTGTACACTCCGAATTTAAACTCAAATCATTTTTGTTTGTGCGGGCATTTAAAATCAAGAATCTACTTTATACCAACAGTTGATGCAGTCCAATTCAAATATTTATATTAAATTTTGTTAATAAATTGTAATTTTACTTGTTTTACTTAAGAATTACATTTTATATTTTGAAGAAAATTATTTTCGCGTGTGAAGATGACATGTTAAAATTAAAACTTGATACGTCTGAGCAATTTTCTTAAAAAAGCTCTATAAGACACAAATACAAATTTCAATTTTTTGTTGTATGTCAAAGTTACTTAGAAAAACTCGATAAAAAAGTATCCCTTAAAAATCTAAATTAAAACTATTTCCAGTTCTATGAAACGTTTAAACGAATTCGCAGTTATTCGGCGAGTAAAAAGAAAGTGCACATGTATTATATTCATTGGAAACAGCTGACCATATTCTGGTAAGAGTCGAGCTGTGTAGCCGAACAAGGTAACGTCTGCGAGAATTGAACGAAGGCTGCTTCTGGCATGAGTCACCATACACTTCCCAATCAACAATGAATGTAGGCATAATATGTTATTGAAATCGCGTCACCTTTTATGTTTGATGGTAAGTAATTGATAACTATTATATCTGTACGTTCTCTTTTGCTACTATGTTAAAATTTAAGTGCTATTGAAGAGTTTCAGTATCACCTCCAGCTAGTTATCTATAGCAAGTAAAGTTAAAAGTACAAATATAAAATTAAGGAAGGCAGTAATAATGATTCTATTCTCACAAAACTCTAATACAAAAAAATGCGACCGGTATTGCATTAAATGGAATTTTGTGAGAATAGCCCATTATTACTAGAGCAACGCAACTGCGCTGAAAGCCAGTGGCGGACGCATAAAAGTTTACACAAAATAAATTAAATGTGATACGTGCTCAAACACTTACCGTTTTAAGAGTCCGTGAAATCGCAAAGTGGATAATGTCTATTTAATATTTGTAACATGAGATATGTTTCCAAAGTTGTTTCCGCAAAGTGAGTGCGGCGTGAAGAAAGTGTTTTTGTATGCCGAAAACAAACGTTCTACATCTAGTGACGTTATATTTGCGTAAGTAAAATAATCTTTCAAATAACTTAACGGTTCTGTTGACGCACCTTCACAAATTTGTCTTAATGTGCCAAAATCAGAGTCTTTATCTAAAACACTTTCAAACCAGTCTAAATCACAAACATTTCTTGCGTCTTCTATCGCGCATGCGTGAACATGTTGCACTATTTGCAAAGATTCCACTAACGACACCGAAGAATTTTGTAGTTTTTCTATCGCATCCGCTATAATTGTTCTGAATAATTCCGTAATTGTTCTGAATAATTTTCAAATCTGTTTTAACTTGACTATCCTGAAATTTCAAGCGGCTTACCTTGACAGCCGCAGCTTCCTTTGGGTCGAATTCTAAAATCACGTTCTTTATATTCTCAAAATATTTAAGATAATAAAATGCAGCCTCTAACCATGTTCCCCAACGAGTAAGAATAGGTTGTGGTGGTTCAGGAATACCGGGGCATAGTCTATGAAATTCCCGAATACGTTTTGGAGATTTTACAAACACAGCTTTTGTATGTGCTATTAGAGCGTCTACCTCGGGATAACATTTTCTGATACGAGACTGTTGTTTCGTCCATACATAACCACAGTTTTTTATCTTGCAACTCCGATTTAATTCTTTTCTCGATATGCTCACGAGCAGACGGCACAACTCTCTGTAATGTTCTCTCACTTGGTAACTTAAAGTCCGAATATTCATTCCAAAACGAGACGTATGCTTTCTTCCTTAGTAAATGGAATGGTAAATTACATGCAATTAACACATAAATTAAATTTAAATTTGTCATAATCTCGTGTGGATTTTTTTTTGAAACATGCCCTGCACTATTTACGTGCCGTAGACAATCACTTTTTCGACCAACACATTAAATCTATTTTACACACTACACATTGAATTTTAGCGCCATCACACTTTTAATCAGGCATTTCTGCAATAAACTCTCTTATTGTGTCCAAGTTTGGTCGTTTTCGCGACGTAGGAAACATTTTCAAAACAAACGTAGAACTACGATATAGTATACGACAGCGTAGATGCATACACAACAGATCGGCTTTCGAGTCACAGTTATGCTGACGCTTATACCGAATTGTCTCGGCCGTGTTTATTTTGTGTAAACTTTTAAGCGTCAGCCACTGGCTTTCAGCGCAGTTTGCGTTGCTCTAATTATTACGTCCTTCCTTAATTATGAATTACTTACACAGAACCACCATGGATTCCTACAAATATAAAATTTAACTGCGCTAAGAACTAGTAAGAACAATTTTTTTAAAGAAAAAACTAAGGTATCTACGAATTTGGTGTAGGAGTTTTGAAAATTTTTAACCAATTATGATAAGGTCAGTAGTAGATTTTATAAGCTAATACATGTATAAATATAAAAGGAAGCTCAATCAAAAGTTTTACTTGGCGGCGATATTGTTTTGAAAGAATAGAAGTTTAAATAAAATTTTAAGAAAGGAAAAAGAAACAATTGAAATGAAATGATGTAAACGATTTAATTAAATGCGTATGACTCAGCAATATTATTATTAAACAATCATTAAACCTTAACAAACGCAAAACATTAACGATTCTGTTCATGCATAACCTAAAAAACAAAAATAAGCATCAGTTACGGAATGCCATACAATGTATTCTATAGATTAAGTGTAGATGTAAGGTTTGCACAAATGTTATCTCGTTCTTAGAATTACTGCACGGGAACATACATAGGACTCAGCAATGTATAATGATATTAATGATATAAAAGCCTATGTAAAATTATTTAGATGCAGTGTGCGATGAATCAACGTCAGTGGCATATTGTAATTCCTGTATCTAGTTTGTTTGGTGAACCAAAATAAAAATTTGTTAAGATCTTCAAGCCCTTGAAAATCTTAATTTATCTAGTGTACGTAGTATCCTATTCACATAGAAGTTGTAGCAATTCACACGGATCACGAAAATATCTCCCTGAATCAACCTTGTCCGCGTCTTAAGTAATTATTAATTCATTTGCAGTATAACGATGCCGTTGTTGCACAAGTAGCGTCAAGAGCACTGAATGAAATAGTAGAGACGTCAGGTAACTGATACGGTGAAGCGTTGGCACTGATTGAATCGAAACGCAGTAAATAATACTACAGAAGCGATTGTGGTTTTTAATTAAATAGAACTTTGTATAAATGTATATGTATACGTATACAAGGTGATCCAAATTAACGAACAACTATTGCTATCTTCGTTATTACTGGTTCTGTTCTTAGTAGTGCTTTTGCTGCTGATAACAGCAGTTTTGTAAAAAATCAAAATGTATTATTTTTCTCTTTAACGGGCCGTATATTTTTTAAAATTTTGGAAGATGGTTGAATTTTTCATATATAAAAGCTTTACATATCATTGTTAAAAATGAATAAAAATAAAGTTTAAATGCCTTTTAGTTCCTAATAGAGATACTTGACTGCAGGGCAACAGACTACTGCGGTTCTAAGAGAAAACAACTAGTTTATAGTTCATCTCAAATTATTAGAAAATAAATTATAGTTAAAGTTGACACTCTTGTTGGCCCGTCGGTACTGGATCTGTTGCAGTAAGCACGTACGTACCTACAAACAGCCGAATGGTCGAAGTGAATATTAGGGGCGACCGCCGATGAGTGATGCATGTGTGCAGTTAGTTTGGTTCAGTTATTGCGTTGCGTTGTTCTAGGTATAATAGATATATAATTAATTATGTCGAAAGTGCGGAAGAGTAAGAAACGACCATCTGCTAGGAAAGTGAATGAGTTTATCGGTGACTCCGGATTTATCTTATAGTGGTGCTAAAATATTTCGTAAAAACCTGATAAACCTCTGATGAGCCGAGACAAATACAATTGTAAAAAATATGTAACTAGTATAACACAGAAATAAGAAAAATGGCATGCCATCAACAATTCATTTTATGTTGGATTTACGTTTTCATGCTGATTACATGTAATTTGCCGCTTCACTTACTAGATAAAGAACCATTTCGACAATTCTGGAATAAATATAATCTTAGCTGGAAGCTACCAAATCGGTCAACGCTATGGAAGTATCTACCAACTATACGCGAACAAATCGAAAGCAGGATCACATCAGAAATAAAGAGCTGTGATTTGTATTAATGAGACGATAGATTATAAAAAAAAATTCTATTGTAAATGTTATCGTGCGCGCACTAGAACTTCACAAATGGACATTTTCAATCTTGTTAGTCAGAAAAGAATAGAAAAGTGTACTAACAAAGCAATTACGAAGGTAGTGGCTCGACACGTTAGAAAAATTTCAACTCTCAACTAGTCAACTGTTGATGTTTATGACTTTATGAGCGATGATGCCGCAACAATGCATTCTGTTGGCCGTTCTCTTATAGCAGACTATGCAAGGTTTCTACATGTTCGACGTTTCTATAGATCCGTTAACTAATTGCAAAGATTATTTTAAGTATGCCGGTCTTACATCGGTAGATGTTGAACGCGCTTTCTGAGAATATAAGAACATTTTTTATCACGGCGAATATTGTTAACCTAGAGAAATGTGGAAACATATTTGATGCTGCAAACGTTTCACGAATCTTACGCAGTTTGTGGTACCATATTTCATAACAGCTGTTAAGAAGGTACGTGGTTTACAATGTTCCGTAACAATAAAATTTAAGGGATTATATTCTGTAGTGTTCAAACATGAATTTAATTAAAGAATCTATAATAAGCTAATTCACGCTTAAAGTATAATTTTGTTTAATAATCATATAGGCCTGACATAATCGGTCTTCGCGACAGAATCGGATCAGTCGCATGGACCGCGTGTTATAAATAAAGAGTGTATGTGTGACTCACACCCGACAGAAGTGAAATTTGGAAATCAATTCCCTATGGCAGAGGTTCCAAAACCTTATCAGTCCCCTGTTTACTCTCTACGGGTCCGGAGCGCCGCAGCGCATACTTAGGGAACCCCTGCCCTATGGTAAAAATAAAAACTGACGCAATAAAAATGTTTGGTAAATAAAGCGAATATATGCACGCGTTGAAGTATTTTTATTGCCACTTTTTATTTGAAAACGTAATTTGTATGTACGTAATGTAATAGCCGTAAAAAATAAACAAAGTAAATTGTAATTAAATACTTGAAAAAGCCTCGGTAAGGAATCGAACCTGACACCTTCCGCTTCCCGGACGGGCGTGCTAATCACTACACCACGAGGACTTTGATGCCAGGAACGTTCACTTTTTAATACCTAGTTATAATTTTGCATCTGCAAATATACTATATTTCGAGAGTCAATTTTTAATTCTTCCAAGTTAAGTACACTAATTAATTAAAATATTTTAGCCGTCGGTGAATTATGAAAATCTGTAATTTCCTTGGAATTTCCGACGTAAATATTTGAAAAAATCTCGCCCCAGTAAATTCCAAGGAAATTACAAATTTTCGTTATTCACCCAAAGATACAGATTTTCATAATGCACCGACGGAAACCAAAATATATTAGTTAGTTAGCGTACTTGGCACGTAAGAATTAAAAATTGTCTGTTAAAATGTTATGACATATTTGTAGATAAAAATAATAACCAAGTGTTAAAAAGTGAAAGTTCCTGGCATCAAGGTCCCCGTGGTGTAGTGGTTAGCACGCCCGTCCGGCAAGCGGGAGGCCTCAGGTTCGATTCCCTACTAGGATGAAATTTTTTCAAGCATTTGGTTACGTCAAAAATGTCAAGGAAAATTACAAATTTTCATGATTCACCGACGGAAGCCAAAATATATTAAGTAACAAAGTAGTTTCCTCAAAAATCTGTTGTATGTACTTAATGCCGTAAATGTATCAGTAACTGTAGGTATGTAGTAAAAAGCACTTTTGCTTTTAAAAAATAACGAATATATGTATTTATATTAATTGCTTTTTAAAACTAAGGTTATGCAAATTTTAATACGCCACATAAAAAGTTTTACTTCAATAAATAATATAATAAATGTAGCTTCTTAACAACGTGAATAGGATTGGTAAAAAAACCATCAGGTTTGTTTCCACATTTATGCCGGCGAAGGATGTTCGTTGGGTGAACTTTACACAATACTTTAGCTCCATTATAACTCAAATCCGGAAATTCACTGATAAATTTAGTGACTTTATCAGCCAGTTAAGCCAATTGCAATAAATCAAAAATTTCATTCGCTGAGGTAGCTTATGCCGATTCGTCTGTATTCATACGTCGCGTTGTGGGCCGCGCAACCTTACTCCTAACCTGGGGCGAAGAGCTCTGTGCCAGGCCTAATGATCAAACATGAATTTAATTGAAATTCTCAAATTAAATTTATTTAACAAACTAACAAAAGTGCCTATTGTAAGAATATACAAGATAATTTAAAATGGTGCAGTATCTCGAAAAGAAAAAGAGGACAAAAGGGTATTGAGAAAAGTTATCAACTATGACTTTGATATTATCCGACAAGAAGTATATGCTATCTACAGCAAAAAAGTAAAAAAGTAGCATCACTTGAATGTTTGCATAAAAGAATTAATGGTTATAATATCAATATTTAATGTCTGCAAACAACCTTAATTAGTCATAAACAGAGCATGCTTTAAATTCGGTACAATTGATAGACGTCCCACAATATTATGGAAAGCCTTAGATTACAGAAACTAACCATTTAACGGCAGCTAAAAAATATTAAGGAGAGAGACGGTTACTATATTATCTAGATAAGATGCGACAGTTACGACGAATTCTAGAGGTTGGGTGGATAGCTTCGACATGCATCAGTTGGATGTGGCTGTTTCACGAGGAAAGAGAATAATTATTTTTACGCTAAATCAGAGAAAAGATGGATCGGACAACCGTTATTGTCTGCAAAGAACATAAAATCATCAATAAGGTTCGACAAACGAGTGCAACGTCAGAGGCGTATCGCGCAAAAGTAGGTACGTGATACAGTATTATTAAAAAATAATATATTCTTACCTTTTGACGTACTGATGTCCACTGCGACAAAATGCTACTGCCCCGGTAAGTTGCGTAAAATTGCAACATAAGCAACGCTTCCGTTGTCGATTCACTACCTAAACCCCCTCTTGGCGGCTCTGCCGTAGCACGCGTTTGTCGAACCTTAATCATCAACTTTGGCTTATAACGAGGACATGATTTCATTATTTGAATATTGGTTTTGCGCTACACTACTACCAAATTCACCAGAAGGCATTATCATCGTAATGGATAACGCTTCGTATCATTCGCGGCAGCTCACCATGGTTGCTCTAAATAATAGTAACAAGAAATATATTAAAGAATTTTTAGAGGCAAATGATTTATGAAAAAATAATTATTCGAAGTAATGAGGATGAAGAGTTATGTCAAGGAATATGAATTTTAATGTACTCATATATGTGGTGAAGACTGTGAGCAACACACGTGACATACATTGTATATTTATTTATATGAGATTTGATGTCCGCCAGCATCGTTGTCGGTGTCGTGCTGGTATCGTGTCGGTGAATGTGAAAGCGCTCGGTCAGTCATCCGGGGGGTGTCGTCTCTCAGCTTACCCATTATTTCACCTTATGAGCTCAAGCAGATCATTTGTTATTGCATTAAAAATGACTGCTTTCAAATACGTTATTATATACATTAATAGAATTAGTGTCTTTGGGATAAAACCAATGAGTATAATAAAAATAAAATATTCCGCACTGAAATCGGTCGACGACTGGTCGGTAAATAAGAATGTTGTCATGGTGCCGTTGTCGGTAAGTGTGAAAAAGCATATACCGCTATCACAAGTTTCATTCGCTAAATCTGTATTCATTATTTAATAAAAAATTGCCTATTTGATGCGAGATTTATGTGTGGCACTGTATATTGAGTTCATTCTTAAAATTAGGTTTTCTAGAAAAATGGTATGTATAGAAATTTTATTCAGCTTTAATATTTGGTGTTTGCTTGTTACTAGAAATTAATAATTATTAAAATATCCTATTTTAACGCGCAAATTGACATCACACATTTGCAACAAGTTATGTTCCAGTAATAATTCCAAATAGCAAAATTGTATATATCAACTGAGTTCACATTTTTCTAAGCATAGACTCTTAGTTTACCAGTTCGTCCTCTTCTCAATTACGAGACCGCCCAGACAATCTCACAACTAGGTCAGGGTATTTTTATTCGGTCTGATCGTTCTGTCTGAACGACTGGCCAGGCCGCTACATACGTTTGTACTGCAATTGCCGTGTTCGAGAGTACAGGTCGCAAAAGTACGATATATCAGTCGAAATTGTAGCCGAAAAAAATTGAGCCTCGCAAGCCTAAATTTTGGACTGTCTCCCGTCACACATCTGTAGGAATTTCATTCATCCATTACTTAACGATGTTAAGCTTATATCTAAAACTACAGCTATGTGAATATGTTTAGGTACTTCAAGAAAACCCGGTATTATAAAACCATTTCGTATTTTGAGTAATTCAAGAAACAGATGTGTACACGAGGGATTATAATATATATATATAACGCAGATTTATGACAGAAATAAGTTATTCATTGCATACTATATTTTGATTATTATGATTTCTTGGAGAGTATTCAAGAAAAACGCATATAAACCGTCAGTACCTCGCTAGACTATGATAGACGATTCAATAACGTTTGTAATGATGCATAGGAAACGCGAACTAACCATGGCAGAACACGGATAAATTGTGTTACTTAGTACACAAGGCATGACGCAAAGTGCAATTTCAAATAAAGTCAAGTGTTCCCAATGTGCGGTTCAGACTACTCTTAATCGCTATAATGAGACGCGAGGTTACAAAAACAGACCTAAATCAGGAAGAAAACGGTGAACCACGGCAAGAACAGATCGCCTTTTAGAACGAATGGCTTTGCAGGGCTGACGAAAATCGTGGAAAGAACTAAGCAGTGAGCTGTGGACGCGACATGGGGTTTCTCTGACTCCAAGTGCGGTAAGAAGGCGACTGAATGCAATTAATTTACATGGGCGTATAACCCGAAAGAAACCGTACTTAACTGCAACGCATCGAAAAAAACGTTTAGAATGGATCAAGAAGTACACGATTGGACAGAGAAAGAATGGCCTCGTGTAATTTTTTCTGATGAATCTAACATCGAGTTATGCTTCTTTATTTTCGTATACGCTTGTTTATTACATCAAACATAATTTGCATAACGTAATTTTATAAATATCTTTTTTAATTACGTTTGTTGTATTTTCTGCTTTTATTGCAGCTTTTCGGACGACCAGGGGCACACGGCGAAGGCCCAGAAAAGAATATCTTCCAGACAGCATCGTACCGACGGTAAAACATGGTAGCGGTAGCATCATGGTATGGGGATGCATATCGGCATCAGGTGTTGGCGAAATTTTTCGTGTGAAGGACACATGAATAGCAACCGTTATACCGAGATGCTACAACAGGTGCTGGAGCTATCCATAAGATTGTTCGAGGATGACAATGTTGAATACTATTATCAACAAGATAACGCCCCTTGTCACCGTGCGAGGGTGACGATGCGGTGGTTCACGGAAAATGGGGGGTGACTATTGGGTCTCCGGATCTATCATCAATAGAAAATTTATGGTATATTCTGAAAAAAAAAAAAAAACATCACAAAACATCATTGTGGATCAAAAAAGGAGCTTCGCCAACAAATCCTCAACGAATAGATCTCAATTTCCAGCGATTTATGCCAGAAATTAATTAAGGTGCGGATCGACGCGGTCCCTTTTCGATACAGTCAGGCGCGTAGACAGTGTCGTGCAATATCGATAGCTATCGATTAAGCGAAGACGTATTTATGCTCGTCTTGGGTTTTTATTTATCAGTCGCTCACTTTTGTGCGCTACTGCTACGTTGAGTTTTATAAGCGCATCCAATGGCTCGAGTAGAACAAGTTGATATTGATAGCGCTGCCGCGTGATTCATTTGTACGCTATGAATAGGCCGGGTACAAAGAGCTTCGCGCCAGATTAAAAGTGAGGTTGCCGTGCTCACGACGCGATGTATGTATGCAGATGAATCGGCACGGGCTACCTCAGCGAATGAAAGTATTGATTTATTGCAACAGTTTTTCATCAACCCTTCGCAGCGTTAGTCGTAATTATAGACATAAATATACCGCGTTCGTAAACTCGCGCTTATAAATTAATCCTTACGTACCCTAGTATGTATGTATGTCTAACGTACGCAAGGAAAATAAACGACCGTTGACTAATAAAGTCACTAAATTTATCAGAGCAAAATACCTTTAATGTGCTGGAACAAATGTGACTGTAAAAGACATATAAATAGTGTACAGCACAAAAATGAGAAAAATGGCGTGTCACCTCAAACCCGATTTAAGTTAGATTTACTTTTGATGTTTATTGTTTGTGGTCTACCGCTTCGCTTACTCGATAAAGAACCGTTTCGACATTTTTGGCATGCATACAATCCCTAGTGGAACTAACCTTCACGGACAGCGTTAGGGAAAGAGCTACCAAGTATACGTAAAGATATCGAAAATAAGATCAAAGCAAAAACTGTTTCTAAAATCTATCAAACGGATTCGAGCATTTCACAGGCTTTGTCCCGGTATTCGCGAACCACCACAGCCGTTCGGGAACATGGTTGCAAACGGCTTTTTATTATTCTGAACATTTCCAAGAAGAAAAATCTGTGAATTTACAATTCAATCCTGATGAAGCTACAGCTATTAAGGAGAGACAGAAAATATTTCTAGATACTTCTGTTGAAACAGATTTAAAAAATATCGACAGTGTTTAAAAAAAAATGTGGATTATACGAGATTAAGATAAATTGTATGGTGGTGCATCTGCAGATTCATTAACTAACTCTAAAGATTATTTTAATTATGCCTGTTACTTCCGCAGATGTCGAACGGTCTTTCTCGAAATATAAGAAAATTTTTTCATCACAGGGAGCAACCTTCACCGAGGCGAATGTTGAAATATACCTGATGGTGCAAGTTTTTCAAAAATTCTATCTACACTGTTAAGTTAGGCTTATTTACTATATTATTATGTATTGTTACGGTATTAAGTACAACAGATTTTTGAAGAAACTACTTTGTTTACTTTTTACAGTTATTACATTACAACAAATGCCATTTTCAAACAAAAAAAATAATGGCAATAAAAACACTTCAACGTGTGCATATATTCGCTTTATTTACCAAAACATTTGTGTTGCGTCAGCTTTTATTTTTTACACTGGACTACTGATTTCAAAATATCACTTCTGTCGGCTGTGAGTCACACATACGCTATTTACAATCCGACTGATTCGATTCTGTTGCGAAGACCGATTGTGCCCCGCTTAGATGGGTTACTATCTCGACACGTCGTGAAACCATATTAATCTAGTGATTGTATATACAAAGCGTGGGTATGCTAATTTTGACTTTTTTCTAGTAATAGAAACATAATATTTTACTTTATGGATTTTATGTTTGAAATAGTATGTCGACCTACGAGATTATCAAAGGAACTGTAATATTTTCAATTAAAAAAAAACAGGTTAATGATAACCCTTGATTGTGTTATGCGGGATAATCACAACACGTATAAACACTATGCAGATGCACTATATTCAATTGTTAAATGTATTTTTCTGGGTTCCTTAATAAATTTCACTAACGGAATACTTTCTATTTCTAACCAAATACCTTCTTTGTTTTGGAATGTATTTTACAAAAATCCAGGGGGCACCAAAGGTGCGGTAGCCGAAGGAAACACATTTTACCACCAAATACACGAAGTGTTTGAGATCTCATATTTTGGATTTCAGTTGTAACAGAATTAGAGCTTGGTATTTATTATACAATATTACTTTACTTTGTGTTTATACGATCACTCCTAAACTAAACCAGTCAACGCAAATAGTACGCTGTAGTATAAAATTAAGCATTTTGAAGAATTCTAATTTCCAATAAAAATGTATTTACTTATTACTTTTATTTTCTTGCATATACATACATACGTACAGATATAAACAATAACCAGAATATTACAGTAATTCACTTTATTGGTGTGGTAACGCGAATGATCTATGTCAGTGGTTCTCAAAGTGTGGGTCGCGTTAAAGAACTGAGGGGGTCGTGAGAGGATTTCCAAAATAAAAGAAAACTCCTTACTAAGACATTTATTTCCATCTTTCGAAACGTAAATGAAAACATAATGCTTTAACACTTAACTAACCTAAGTTTTATCGTATATTCAGGAACATAAACTTGACTACTCGTTCACCTTGTGGAACATAAACGAAAACATTAACACTTTTAAACATAAAAAAATTGCAAAGTAAAAGAATCTTAATGCGACGTATGTGCCTGTTTTTCAAAAACTAGCATCTCAAATCTGGGCTCTGTATTTGATACACACACAATGATATTATTTTCAAGTTCGAAACGATTTCTCACTTTTGTTTTGATGAAAGTCATAGACAAAAAACTCAACTCGCACAAATATGATGTTGTAAGCACTTTACAGCTTCGTTTGCGAGCTGGGGGTATTCTTGCATTTTTTTGGTCCAAAACTGTTCTGGGTTCTGCGAAAAAGATTCTAGTTTTAATATTCCATCCCTTGATATTTCAATAAATTGTTCCTTCATTTTTGTTGCAATCTCGGCGTGCTGAAAAGAATTGTCTAAAAACCGATTCAGTATCCATTTGTAATTATCATAACTGTTTTGAATTTCTTTGGGGAAATAGTGGCAGAGCTGTTGCTTCAGAATTTATCGCACTATACTCGTTAAATCTTCCATGAGTTCTTGAATGCACTGGAATGAATTAAACTTCTTTTTCTCAATTGATGTCGACCATAAATCAAGTTTTTTTTTATAAATCCGTTAATTTTATCCATGGTTGTTATTATATTAACATTGCAGCCTTGCAAGCTATTCAAAATATTTAAGTGTTCGAAAATATCAGCAAGGAAAGCCAGTCTAAGAAGCCAAAGAGGACTGGAAAATAGGTTTTCATATTCCGATGTTTCATCATGCAAGTACATCAAAAATTCTGATGTTAACTGGAAAATTCTTTTCAAGACGTTACCCCCCTTAGAAGTAAGCCATCTTACTTCTGTGTGATAAAGATTTACATATGAGGAACCCATGTCTTCACAATTTTTTTTTTAAATACGAGTCTGTAACGCTTTTCCTTTAATTAAATTCACAACTTTAATAACACTTTTCATAACACAATCCATTTCAGGAGGTAAAGATTTTGACGCAAGAACTTCTCGATGTAAAAAACAGTGTACCCATGTAGCATTTGGCATTACTTCTTGTAATTTGACAATAAGACCAGATCGATGTCTTGCCATAGCCTTGGCGCCATCGGTGCATACAGCAACGCATTTCGACCAGTCAATACTGTACTTCTCAGTACTTTGCATAAAAGTGTCAAATAAACATTTTCCGGTCGTATTGGTCTCTAATGGCGTACAAAATAAAATATCTGTTGTAATACCATTTTTCGTATCGTATCTTACGAATGCTACAAACTGGGCACAGTTAGAAATATCTGACAAAAATGTGTGTACCACCGACAAAACTGTAGCCTTCTAGCGGCATCTCCCGGCAGCAGTGTTTGATATATACGGTACTTATATTGTACATATTTGTGTGTTTTTTAAAATTCTTTGAATTGTCCCATAACTTAAATTTGATTCGCTTGCAGCATTGAACTGCAAAGCTGTGCTTCAAAATAAGTTAGCACAGTCATCTCTGTTTGCTCAATCACAATAACATTCTTCTGTATCCTTTTCTTATTAAACAAAGTATCCTTGGAAATTGCTGGTACAATTTTCGGTAACAACGTAAATACGGCGGTTGCCGTAAAGTGTAACGTTCAGCATAACATTCACTAGCCCTCCAACATGATACACTTCTCCAAATGAGAAAACATCATAACGACCAATATAAAAACTTATAACTCAGAATTACCAAATGTATTAAATACAATAAATACAGAGTGTCTCATTATATTTTGACTGACTTTGCAAGCTTCTATTTTCCGAACGGCATAAAGTATTAAGATGCGGTTTTCACCATTGAGTTTTACATGAATCCAAGTTTTTTAATGGCTTTTATGAATACGACATTCCTTCTATAAAAGCCGATACGAAAATGGTATAATAGTATTTTTCTGTGGGGCTATGTTAAGGAAAGAGCTTATAATCCACTTCCTGATCTAAATCACATCTCTGATCTAAAACACAATATTCTGAGTGTTATTGAAAATATTCCAATGGAAATGCTAAATAGAGCATTTGATAATTTTCTGGTGAGATTAAATACCTGCATACAGGAAAACGGCAGGCACATTGAACATTTGTTATAGAGATGTACTTCTAAATGATTTTTTTTGTTTTTAGTTAATTGTAGTGTATCATTAAGCTGTAAGTAAATGTAATTTGAATTGCAGCTGTGTTTATTCTTCTGTTAGTCATGGCACGCTGCATGTCCTGTTGTTTCCATTTTTGATTTTACAGTGACAGAAATAACAGAGATAAATGTTTATGAAGATACATAAATATTTACCTCTGTTATTTCTCAACCGATTTTAATTTTGTAAATAACATTTAAAGGCTAAAATAAGTGCCTTTTCAAATTACTGGAGATAAATAAAGCATTGTATTAAAAAAATTCAGTATATCGGGTCTGCAAATTATGCCATTTTCATTTCGGTTTTTATAGAAGAAATTACATATCCATAAAAGCCATAAAAAACTTGGACTTATATAAAACTCAATGGAGAAAACCACGTCTTAATACTTGCCGTTCGAAAAATATAAGCTTGCAAAATCAGTCAAAATATAATGAGACATCCTGCATAAGAAACCGAGAACATTGACAAAAAAATGAAACAACAAAATTAATTCAACAATGAGGCTTGAGAAAATCAGGACTGAATATGTTTCCGACAGATCTACGAGTCATACAATTTGGTTTAAGTTAGCACAAAAGAAGCTTACTACATTTTTCCAGAATACAAATGCATCTTTGACGTAAACTAAAACCATAACTTCCTTATTATTCATTTTAGTCCAGTAGTGTATTTAAGCTTTTATATTGCAAATGAAACTATCTTTCAAAATTTTCAGAAATATACAGGCTGGCCCATTAAAAAAAAATCACATTGACAGTTATCTAGCAAATGCTCAAGTCAATTGTTTTTTCTATTGACTGTATGTTAATCAGCATAAAGAACACTGCTACTTTGCCAATTTAACCAACTTCGAGGTATTAATAATAACGGATATATCAATAGTGACTACTTAACTTGGATCAGGGTGTATACGAGGGACACGCTATATATTTTGAGATCCCACAAAAGTAGAGAAGTTAGAGCTGGCAAGATTGCATTTCTAAATACCACCATCCTTAAGTAGTAAACTCTGACTGTCAGTTGAGTCGTTGCTGTCATAGAGTAAACGTGATAGGTACGATTTGTCATCGAAACACGGACTTGTTAAGAGAACATGTACGCGCAATGATTTACTACGATTTTAAGGTCGGTTTAAGTGAACAACAAAGTCTTGAACGATTGCAACTCGCATTTGGTGATGAAAGTCCTTCACGTGCAACTTGTTTCGCTGGTATAGCGTATTTAAAAGAGGACGGATATCGCTTGGTGATGAGGAACGTACCGGTAGGCCCTGTTCTTCAGTTACCGCTGGAAATATTGAAAGTGTGAGACGTATGATCGACGAAAATCCAAAATGCGCCTATCAAGCGATTGAGGCAACTCTTGGTGTTGGATCCGCAACAGTAAATTCAATTTTACATGATCATCTACGGATGAAAAAAATTGTTACTCGTTGGGTGCCACACACGCTTACCGACATCCAAAAAGCAGAGCAAGTATGAATCGCTCGGGAAACATTGGAAATGTTAAATAATGGTGGACATCGCATTATATCAAAAATAATAACAGGTGATGAAACTTACATCCCATTTTATGATATTCCTACCCGCCAGGAGAGCCGCGTGTGGATCCGCGAAGATGCACCAACACCAACAATGGCCAAAAGGCAAAGGACTGTCAAGAAAGTTGTGTACGCAGTTTTCTTCCGTAGTACCGGATTAGTAAAAGCAATGAAGCTAGAAAATCAACGTACAGCCACAGCAAACTGGTACACCACAAAATGTTTACCTGCAGTTCTTGAGTCAGCCAACATTTGCGGGTTAATGTTGCATCACGATAATGCATCGTCACACAGTGCACAGCAGACAGTTGAATTTTTACGTGAAAATAAGGTAAAAGTCATTGAACATCCACCCTATTCGCCTGATTTGGCTATGTGTGATTTCTGGTTGTTCTTCAACCTGAAGAAAGATTTACGTGGTCGATGTTTCACGTCGGATGAGATAGATTAAGCAATTCATCTAGTTTTTGAGAGCATTCCAAGAGATGACTGGCTTCACGCTTTTACGTTGTGGAAACTTCGGTTACAAAAGGGCATTGATGCAGGAGGAGATTATTTTGAACATAAATAAAATCATTTTCGTAAAAAGACTTGTAGTTTTCTTGTATTTCAAAATATATAGCGTAACCATCGTATACAAATTTTAAGTAAAACAATTATATTGAAAGAATCTTGAATAACAAATCTTCAGTGGCCTACATTCTTGTTAGTCGTCATGACGCTATATATTTTTTAATATTGTGGTATGCCATCTGATTTTAGATACCATTCGCATTAGTATAAATGTTGGAAATCTCTAATTCAGACGTCCTATTTATTGAAACAAACCGTTTAATTCTATTAGGAACCCTAATAACTATGTGTGGAACGGTTAAATGATTCTTTAAAAAATTAAGCCTATTTTTAAAATACTAAAAATATGTTGAATTTTAAATATTTCGAAGTTGGTTTTAAAATAGAAAGAAACATCTTTTTGAATATCAATTATCAACACTTTCTTGAATTGTTTTTTTAATTGAAATTCCAAAAATATACGGCTTTCGTATGCAACTAAATGTTGGAACGGTGAAAAAATTTTATCAAGTAACCATGTTAAACAAAATTGAACATTCACCTGTCACTTTTGTTGGTTGCTGATGTCTAAGCAAATAACAGTGTTCGTTTTTTTAAAATGGTTAGAGGTGCCCCTTCTTCACAGAAATTATGCGAAATCGCCACTAAATTGAAAATGGCTAAATTTTCAGTGGGAAACATTGTTAAACACTACAGGCAAACTATCGATATTAAAGGAAGAAGTACTAGACCTAAAGTTATAACCGAACAAAGCCAAAGAAATTTGGTCAACATTTGCGAAAGCATTATAAGGGTTCGTTGGAATCAGCACAACGGTTTTAACATGCCCCGAAAATATTGTCGGAAATGTATACATAAAGCTGAACTCGGCTTTTACAAGATATTTAAAAATATACGTACATACATAAGTAAATTACATAAATAACTTATTTCAGTCAAAGAAAAACCTCTATTAATTGCTGTTCAGAAACAAAACCGGTTAATTCGGGCAAAACCAAAAGCAAACTGGAGAAAAGTTATTTTTAGTGACGAGTCTAAGTTTGAGGTTCGTAAAGGGGATAGCTCAAAACGGGTGATTAGAAATAAAAGAGAGACTTTTCATAGGCTGTCTCAAAAAGACTATGAAATTTTCAAAAGGGCAAATGATATATGGTTTGGGCTAATTGGAATTGATTGAGGGTAAGGCGAATGCTGTAAAGTATCGAGCAATTTTGCAGGACAGTTTGTTGCCTAGTATTGAAAAATTGTACGGAAGAGACGTCGATTTAATTTTCCAACAGGATGGCGCATCGTGTCATATCGCTCGTTCAACCAAACAATGGTTTGCTCAACAGAATATAAAAGTTTTGTCTTGGGTCTGAAGTAGCCTGGACCTAAATGCAATCGAAAATGTATGGCATGATATGAAAAAGTACCTGAAAAACAATCCTCAAAGAAGCATTGCTGATTTAATAGCCAAATTAAGACAAATCTGGGATCTGAATTTTGCAACAAGCTTGTAAAATATATGCCAACATGTATTCGAGCGGTTATCAAGTCAAAAGGAGACATCACGAGTTACTAGAGTTATTAGTTATGTTAATTTAGTTTTGCATGCCAACCCTTAACTGTCATCATTTTTTGTGCTCCTTAATTGTCACAATTTGTTCTTTTTTTTAATTTAATTATTTATTGTAGTTTAATTTTTTTTGGATCCTCACACGTAAGAATTTCTTGATAAACATGTTTCTTTCAAAGTAAGAGTAGATTCCCTTGCAAACAATCATATCGTTGGCCTAATTTCAAAACCTCTTAGGTCTCGTTATGGTCATTTTACAGGAGAGCATAAAAACCGTCTTATTTCTTTGAAGCTACTTATTATACGTTTTAATAATATCCTACAAAAGTCGCTATTTTTGAAAACGGCTTAAAATGTAGAATTCAAACTCTTTAATAATAAAATGCCCGTAACCCAATTTTGTCCATTTTGGGACTTACGAGGTTTTGAAATTAGGCCGACGATATGTTAAGAACATTAATAAAATAATGTTCAATTATTACATTGTGTCCCAGCGTACATAGGTTAGGGTGCGTACAACATATACTTACATGCATTATTGATTATTCTTTACGAGGTTTCATTATTATTCTGGTAAATATACATACATACATTTTTAACGTAAAATTGGACATTTATTTAGAAGAGACTTTGTTATTACTTATAAACTCGGTTTCAGATACAATCTAAAGAAATTTGAGGACATTTTTAAATACAATCAAAGCTAAACTCATATGCAAGCACAATTAAGCCAACGCTTCAGAATTTCTGTTACAGAGAAAATGATTTGTTCACATTTCAATAACCACTACAATAGCAACAACTTAATGAGAGCAACCATGAATAGTGTAGGTTAGTATCATAAGTGCATTTAAAATGGAATTGCTTTACGCTGATAATTGCACGATGACTCATTAGTGATGAAGACGACCTACGGGTGACGGTGGTAGCGATTGTGGCTCATCGTACTGTATCGACCAGCTGATTGGAGCAACCGATCAGCATGGAGGCGTAAAAATAGTCACCATGTGTTTTACATCAAGAGGGATTCAGTCAGCCTCTGCGCTGTTAGCTTTCGTCCGACTTTGTACTGTCTAGACTCGGTTATTTTTGGAATAGTAATTTTATTTTACACTGTACTACTACCGTTTCAATATGTAGCTGACCCATTTTTTTTATCCGCAAGGAAACTAAACGAGACCGCAATCGATATCGCATTGAAGTATCTTTTGCCCGTAAAGACGTATACCTAATTCGTCATTTTATGATGCAAAGTCGAGTTTCATGGTACACATACAGAAAAATTATTACATATACAATATAAACATTAATATGAATAAATGTAAAAGAAAGGAAAAAGTTTTTATTTACACCATCAGAAATGTCTTGTGTGGGTTTCGCGATGCACGACACACGTCTAAAGGATATCCAGTTCAGTACACACAAGCAAGCAGTAATGCAATCCTGCAGTTCACATAATACCAACACATAAGTCACATCATTAATGTATTCCCAAAGAAAAAACTCACAAATTGTAAAATCTAGAAGATCTAGGAGGCTATAAGCCGAAATATAAAAATGTTAAAATACTCTATCAGTTGCGAAATAACCAGAACTGCCACATATCCAGGTATGCTGTACCCATTACACCTTTTTCCATTGAAGGAAAAGGGTCCAAAGATTTGTATTGGAGATGATGAAATAAGAGATGAGAGATTTTGCGAGTTAAAGGACCTTTTTATCAACCCTTCTTCCTAATACTTTGTATTGGAGATTGCACAGAAAACATTTTCCCTTTCTTTCATATAATTTATTATATCTGTAATATTTGTCAAATATGGATTTTTAAAACCTAATGTGTCCCACGAGCGATCTAAAATGATTGTCTATGCCGCTACCATATGAAAATTATCACCTTAAAAAATGCCGCTCCATTGAAATAGGGTTTCATAGGCGTGCATAGTGTATACTATATTGCATATAAGAAGTAGATGACATAAACGTGTTTGAATTACAAAAAATGTAAACACAGCCATTCTATTGAATTTGCAAATGGGAATAATTTTGAGTTTAGCTAATAGTTTTAAAAATACCAAAATGTAGCGTTTTGCGAATAATAGGAACAAAAATAAAAACGGGACGGTAATCTTCAAGCCTGTGTACAAAAATAGCAGTGGCCACAACTGTAAATTAATTAAGTTATGTTAAGGTAGAATGCTGATAAGGTTCTGACTTTATTATTGTAGTGCACGTAGACGCCAAAAGATTGTCAACAAGCAACAAAACTCAATTTTCAATTAAAATAAAATTTTATTTTTACACAATTTATTATATTATGACATACCATGCCTGTGCACAAAAATAGCAGTGATAATGGAAAATAAAGTAAATTCGATGGACCTTGCTATCAACTAGCCGTTGACATCTCTCCTGTGAAGTAGATGTCCAGGCAGAGCGCACTACCTCTCATAACTGAGCGACATTGGCAAGTCTTTTGTTATTCACAGCGTTCTTTATATCAACCCATAAGTTTGCTATCGGATTGATATCCGGCGATTGAGCTGGTCAAGACATTACATTAGTATTATTTTCGTTAATCCAAAAAAGCCGCATTTTCTTCTTCGCGTAAGGTAACATGATGTTGGTTAATAAACATCTTGAGTCATAATCACAGGAATTCTAAAAATTGGTCTCAGAACATACAAAAAAACTGGTCCATATAATACTGAGGCTTCCATGTTCAATAGTTTTCTTTGTAAACCATGGATACCGTGTTTGGAGGTAGTCGCACAAACTGTCCATTACAATTGTTATTATACAGTAATTTTGAACTCATCACCCCAGAGAATATTCCTCCATAAATGTGATGCGCTCTTTTACAAAATCTAGGCTTGCTCTAACGTATCTTAATCTTAACAACCCTTCTTAGTCTTCTACCGTAGAGATCATTTTCTCACAAACGTCCCCTTCCTAACCACTAATATTAGAGTTGTTTCCGTAGTTTTTCGTTTGCCACCTCAATTGCTTCTTCTGTTTTGCAAATGATTTCCATTTGCAATTTTTTAGTTGAATAGCCTAACACATTCTGTCTACATATGTAGTTAAAATTACTGTTCTTTCTTGTACTGAGCGCTGCTTTGTGACAATAAAATAATTACCTCAAAGACGTACAGCTAATCGAAGACTTAGAATGCCATCATTTTACCGCTATTTTAATGTAATACTGCGGTTCGAACCTTTTTCTTTTATCAAAAGCAAACCACTACTATTTTATTGGACAGCTATAAAATGCGCTGATAAACTTCGATGACTCCTTAGACGATTCAGTGCAGTTTTTCATAACAGTGTCGATGTTGAGATATTTAAGTTTTTATGTTTCAGTAAAAAATTACGTTGAAAAAGAAATCGTTTAACAAAAAAAAATACACAGTCAAATTACTTTTTCTAGTTGGGCACTGCTATTCTTTTGCGCAGGTATGTACACTAAACAAAAAATAATACAATTCAAAAAATAAAATATATCAATATATCGTAAAGTTCCATAAGTTTAGGTAAAATGTTACCACACTGATGATTTACTTTTGTATGACTACTATTAAGGGTTTTAGTAATATAAGTTATTCTATATAAAAAAATTATTTGAACCACTTCTCGATCTTAATAGGATCTTGAATCTACAAAATTTTATCTAACTTCGAAGGATCTGAATGGATATACATTACACATTCTACATTATTAATATAAACAAAAGGCAACAATTAACTTTAGACAATAAAAATAATACTTCTCTTTACCTTACTAAGTTTCTCTCCTTCGTGGTGTGGTAGCAGCGATCGAAGAGATTGGAAACCGTTGTTGATGCTTTGCATCCGCCGCCTTTCATTGCTATTAGCAATTTCTCGTCGAATTCTCTTCTCTGCCTCCATATTAGCTCTTGGAGGCTCAGGTTCCTTATTAAGGTGACTGTAAGCAAGGGAATATTTTATAACTATTTGTGTTCTCCTGAAGCACACATAGATGTAGTTAAACTACGACATACGCGCGCGAAGTATTTCGTTTGAATTAGTAATAGAGACAAGCAAAGAAATTACGGGGTTAAAACTTCGATAATAATAGTATGTGTACATACGAATCGAAATGGATATCGTTGTTGTGATGGTATATATTACAAGTGAAGGTGAAAGTAATACGTAAATAGAAAAACTTAAGATCAATACCGAAACATAGTTGATCAGAGTTTTCTTCAGAGACCTATGTATACCGGGTGTTCGGTAATTGGCGGAAAATGAACTCGTAGCGATATTGTCCGCATAATTTTGAGTTCAAAATCCTAATATAAAAATCTTATAAAAATCCGCGTTTGGTTACACCGACTCACCAAAGTTCAGAACTTCGAATATTAGAAGTAGATAAATCTTTCAATGTTTGGGATTTTATATCAATTATTCACATTGAGGAAGCCATTGGTAAAGAATGCTAGAACTTCGTTACCGTTTCATTACTTAATTAAGAATTTAGAATTTTTTTTAGGGAAAATTATAAAAAATTGATCTGACAACAATGTAATATGTATTTATGAAAATTGACATAACTATTTTTGATTGTTAGTTGTCATTTTTGTAAGTGTCAAAGTAGAACATTACATCCATTGTACTTCACTTTTGCTATAATTAGGTTATTGGTTTTGTGTTGCTATTACAATGGATTTTACTTTTAATGAATATGCCAACATGTACATGGTATTTGGCTTCTGTAATGGAAACGCTTATACCAGCCGTAGAGGAATATCGAGTGAGATATCCAAATCGTCGTGTGCCTTCTTACAATACAATTAGAAGACTGGATACTCGGTTAAGAGAAACAGGTACATTTGTACCTATGCGTAATTATGCAGGAGCACCAAGGATTCGACGCACAGTGGATGTTGAAGAACAAATTTTGGAAGCTGTGAGAGTCTCAACTTAGCACGAGAGAAATTGGTAGAACTTTTAATACGTCCAATAGACATACATTCTGTACTTACTGAGAATCTTCTGCAGCCATACCATTCAACAAAAGTGCAACCGTTATATCTCGAAGATAACGTTGCTAGAGTAAATTACTACAATAGAATGTTGGCATTAATAAATAGACAACCAGATTTTTTACAAAAAATATTATGGACAGATGAATGCACATTTACAAGAGATGGCTGTTTTAACATTCACAATACGCATTTTTGGGCAGACGAAAATCCTCATGCAATTCATGAATTTGGACATCAACGTAAATTCTCTGTTAATGTTTGGCTCGGAATTATAAATTTGCAGGTTATTGGTCCAATATTTATTCAAAATAGATTAAATGCTGAAGACTACATAAATGTCTTAGAAGAAATGTTAGACAATTTACCTTTAGTGCTAAGACCAAACATGTATTACATGCGTGACGGAGCTGCTGCTCATAATGCACGTGCCATACGCATCTGGCTGCAGGAACATTTTCGGGACAGGATTATTGCCAATAATGGCCCCTTGCATGGCCTGCGAGATCTCCAGATCTTAATCTCCTCGATTTCTTTGTTTGAGGATTTCTAAATGATAAAGTTTATGCGACACCAGCAATAAATCAACAAGACATGAGGAACAAAATTAACGCAGCCGTCCAGCTAATTACTCCTGAAATGTTACAATCAGAGCTACAAGATGCTATTCCTCGGAGACTTCAAAGCTGTATCGAAGTTAATGGTTTTCATTTTGAAAATTTGTCATAATAATTCTTTAAATGTTCGTTATTATGGTTACTATTTACTATCTTTGTTTTAATTTACTTTGTTGAATCAATAAATAGTCTTATTTAATTAAACGTCATGTAACGTTGCCAAAATTCTGAATTACAAAAATGTATTCTATGGCCAAACAGACATTTGCGAAAATTTCATATTAAGATTTTTAACTCAATTATGCGGACAATATCGCTACGAGTCCATTTTCCGCCAATTAGTTAACACCCTGTATAGATTTTTGGAAGCGACAATATGTAATAATAACAAATTGTAACCAGATTTATATATTAAATATACAGCGTGGGGTAATAGTGCGAGATTCTTTGATAACATCTTTACTATTGGTAATAGAAAAAAATATCGTATACAAAAATAATAGATATAGCGTGAACCAAAAAAAGTTACATATTAAAGTTGTTTTTTTTTAATGGAACATGCTATATATTGGTATATATTTCGTTTATACTCGAGAATCTAAAGTTACTTTGTATAAGATTACCTATGCTTAAACTCAATTGTTTTCGAAATATTTACGAAAAATGGTATTTGTAATGCTCTCCAGAAATAGCTGTAGTTTGTATAATATTTGACCATTTTGCTTTGCAGATTGGATGTTAAGTAGCCTATTGAGCTAGAGATATTTCCACTAAGGACAAAACAACCTCTTGATTATGGGCCACCTCTCACAATGCAGTAAAGATTTAATTCTTCGAGCGACGTTTTCGTCGTTATTTTAAATAGAACATTTTTTAATTTTTGAATTGGTGATAATATTTTGTGCTGATTACGTCAAACTTTCTCTATACCTAAAGTTAGTAGTTTTTGAGGTATTTTGCATCTTCGAATCAGGGTAATTAGGTAACAAAAATGTAAATTTTAACACAATTGCGTTCCTATTTATCTATTACCTCTCTCAAATATACAGCTTTGAGCTGTTTTGACGGTCCCTGGAGGTTTAGTAGTCGTTTAGTTCTATTAGCTATGGATTTTTCGCCTCCAAATATAATTTTTATATTTCTGATTTTATTTTAATTTGTAATAGGCTAGGATTAAAAAACAGGTATAATTGACACTGTATTAAAAATTAATTGAGAACGTCTAAAAATATATACAAAAAGCCCAATTATTGGTTTGTATTAATCTCCACAGGTAAGTGTTTATTTAACAACAAAAAACAAACAAAAACAAAGTATTAAATACAAAATATAAACAACAATCAATAAGCAAATTAAACAAATAAACTAGGTAAGAAGCAAAAAAGCAACAATAAAGCACAATAGTAAAAAAAGTTATAAATTTTGTTCAAAAATATTCCCGACTGACTCCCGCTGCACGTGTAGGTCAACATACACGTTGGTCCACATTTCAGCGGGGTGCGAGAGACGTTGTACGTAGCGCAATCTGGCGTACTTGCATTTATCCCCGCCGGCCAGCCTCGCCGCGCGCAACTGCTGTAGCCTATCTGACGCACTCTTTGTCTTTCTGTGGGTTGTAACAGGAGATCCTGGACTTTGAATACATCATGTTAGTTTATATAACCGCAGAGTTGGTAGAGTTCATTAAATGGTATTTTGCGAATTGCCGTAAATGCCAACAAATAGACGAACAGCCTCAAATCCCTCTAACGCATCCCGAGCGGGAGTGAGCGTTTGCTCGTTAGTTGAAATGGGCGTCAGCAAATTTGAGACGAAATCGGTATTAGTAGAAGTGCTGTGAAACGTATTTTGAAACGCAACAAATACAAAAGTTACAAAGTTTAATATTGCCAGGAGATTTTTCCCCTTAATAAAGTAACACTGTTAGAATTTAAATTTATTTTGTATAATTATCGAATTTATTTTTCTTTAGTTTAATTTTATAAGAATCGTTGTTTATTTTCCTACTTAGAATTACTTTTTAGTTCTCCTACATCGTGTAGCAGCAACAAAATTAATATAAGAAACTGTACTTTCTAACATAATTTGAGAATACAGAAAAATTACGCAGTAATTCTGTATTAGTACATTTTGTCAGAAGGCGTTGAATTATAATATTACGTGATTGAGCGGATAAGCGTGCGTAGCGCTGTTCACTCTATGATATACGATTGGATGCGATCTATCAGTGAGACTCGAATGCTCTGTTGCCATTCACAAAGGCATATCCCCTTCGTATCTGGACCGACGTGTGTAGGGTGTAATACTTCGAAAGGCGTTTATTACACGTTCTTTCATATTATCTACTGTTGTAGAGGTAGTGCGGTACAGATATCCACTTATTGGGGTAATGTGCATTTAAAAAGTTATCAGCGGCGTGTGTATGATGTACTGGCGCTCCATCATGTGGAAACCGCATACTTTTCCATGTATGCTTTTACACTGACGATTATATCTGACATAAAGGAACACTTGTTTTTGAACCCTAGCCTACTACAAATTAAAATATCCGAAATATTCTAAAAATGATAGTCGGAGGCGAAAAAACCATAGCTAGTAGAGTTAAAGGAGTACTAAACTTCTAGAAACCGCTGAAAAAGCTCAAAACTATATTTGAAGAGATAATGCATAAACAGGAACGCAATTCCGTCAAAATTTAAACTTTTGATACCTAATTACACGGAATCGGGAAAATAAGTCGAAGATGCAAAATACCTCAAAAACAACTAACTTTAGGTATAGGGACAGTTTTACGTAATTAGCACAAAATATTATGAGCAATTCAAAAATTAAAAAATATACAGGGTGTTCTATTTAAAATAACGACGAAAACGTCGCTCGAAGAAATAAATCTTTACTGCGTTGTCAGAGGTGGCCTATGATCAAGAAGTTGTTTTGTTCTTAGTGGAAATATCTCTAGCTCTATAGGCTACTTAATACCCAATGTGCAAAGCAAACTGTCAAATATTATACAAACTACAGCTATTTCATTGCAAATACCATTTTTCGTAAATATTTCGAAAACAATTGAGTTTAGGTATAGGTAATCTTATACAAAGTAACTTTAGATTCTCGAGTATAAACGAAATATATACCAATATACAGATGTTCCATTAAAAAAAAAAACGTAACTTTTTTGGTTCACGCTGTATATGTCAAAATAATTTTAGCGTGTGCTGTTAATGTTGCTAATAATGCTATTATTTTTGTATAGCTAATTTCATTTTTATGAAGATTTCAGCAAAAACGTCAAAGTACTTTATCGCTTACTTATTCGGTATGCAAAAGTGTTGATGAAAGATTGTTACGAGTTAGTAAGCTATAAATATGCGCTATTGAAAAGTATTTCCATTTTTGTGCAAATATTATTCAGGGTGTTAATATTTATTGATTAAATATGGTAAACTTCAAACATTAATATCCACATCATTTTAAACAGAACACCTGTATATTTTTACTGTATATGATATTAAATGATATTAAATTCTTCATCAAATGATATTACATTTCCTTACAACTAAAATGAATACTTGGGCAATTATTTGCAATTACTTATTGCATTCAAAACTTTCGTACAAGTTTGAAAGGCAGGACACTCGTCATCGCATTAGCGTTTATGCCTAAATTTCTAATGACAGTTCGATAATGTATTAGTATACTTTCTAATATATCGCACATTTCGTAAACTAGTTTTCGTATACGTACAAGAAAATGTCACGTTTGGGATTGACAAATTAAGATTATTTGAATTTGATTATTTATGGAGAATCCGAAAAAAAAATAAGTAGAATATGCACTCTGTTGCGAGAGAGATACCCGGATAAGCCAATACCGTCTAAAGATGTAATAATAATAATAATAATAATTCACAATAATGGCTTTACATTCCCAAACAGCTTTCGCCAATTATGGGGGGGATTGGCCGGCCATAAGTTATTATCACTCTTGCGCCCGTGGGGCGTCTTGGAATAAGAAAAAATACGGAACATCTTACTCTGAGAGTTGCGAGCCCGGGATTCGAACTTGGTACAGCGAGGCGATTAATTAAAAATTATTTAAAATATGGACACAGGTCAAAAATTAAAAAAAAAAAAAAACAAAACGAGGCTAGTGTTATGGCGTATTTTTATATTAATTCGCTTGTATTTCTTCGAGAAGCAGCGTTCGAGAAGCAACGTTTTAGAAGCATTAGGGCAATCCACTTAAGGAAATTAAGTTTATGTTACTTCCGGCGAAATCGGAAGTTGAAAAAATGTGCCGATATTTTCTAAAAGTTCGGCCCCTCGAAGAAAATCGGTCTGCAAATTTACAAATTCGGAGCTTTTTTAGTCTAATATATGGTTAACGTAAGTTCGCCTTGTATACATCATATTGCTAAATGGTTAATGCATTGTTGATGATACAGTGAATTATTGCGAAATGCGCATTCAATATTTAAAAAAACAATTTGTGGCGAAATTTCGATTTTTATTTTTGCAATTTGAACGTTGTTTTTTGCAACTGTTGAAGCAGTTATTCTCAAAGTTGGCACATCCTATAACCATGATAAGCGATGCTTTTTAACTTTCAGTTAATAACTAGAGTTGCTCAATTTGCGCCAGCAGCCAGTGGCGGGCGCATAAAAGTTTACACAAAATAAATGGTCAGAAATAAAATATAATACGTGCCCAAACACTTACCGTCTTAAGAGTCTTCCGTGAAATCACAAGGTGAATAATGTCTGCAATATTAGATATGTTTCCACAGTTGTTTCGGCAAACCGAGTGCGGCGTGAGGAAAAAGTGTGTTTATATGCAGAAAACGAACCTTCTACATCTAGTGACGTTGTATTTGCGTAATTAAAATAATCTTTGAACCGTTAAGTTGTTTAACGGTTCTGTTGACGCACCTTCACAAATTTGTCTTAATGTGCCAAAATCAGAATTTTTCTCTAAAACACTTTCAAACTTTTCTAGAACACAAACATTTTCTGCGTCTTCTACTGCGCATAGCTGTGCGTGAACATGTTGCACTATTTGCAGATATTCCACTAACGACACCGAAGGATTTTGTAATTTTCCTATTGCCTCCATTAGTCCGAAGTAATTGTTCTGAATAGTTTTTAAATCCGTTTTAACCTGGCTATCTTGAAATTTCGACTGGTTTTCCTTGATAATCGCAGCTTCCTTTGGATCGAATTGTAAAACCACGTTCTTAATATTCTCAAAATATTTATGATAATAAAACGCGGCCTGTAACCATGTTCCCCAACGTGTAAGAATATCTTCTGGTGGCTCAGGTATACGGGGGCACCGTCTGTGAAATTTACGAATACGTTTTGGGGAATTGACAAACACTGCTTTTGTATACGCTATTAAAGCATCTACCTCGGGATAACATTTTCTAATACTATCTGCCACATGACTGAAAGCATGAATTTTACACGTAATACGTAACAAGTTAGCACAATGTTTTTTAAGAGACCGGCCCCTACAGAAAGCATGTTTGCGGGACAATTGCTCATAAACATCAACAGTTGGTTTGTTGAAAGTTCAAACTTTTCCAATGTATTTAACACTAACTTTGAAATTACTTCGGCAGTACATTGTTGTATTCGTCTGGAAGCTAATAGAATTGAAGGTGACGATTGATGAAGTTCCATTGTACGTACCATTACATTAACCACAGAATGTTTTTTTGCGATCTGTTGTTTCGTCCACACATAACCACAGTTTTTTATCTTTCAACTTCGATTTAATTCTTTTTTCAACATGTTCACGAGCAGATGGCACAATTCTTTGTAACGATGCCCAACTTGGTAATTTACAGTCCGAATTTAAATTTGTCAGTGTCGTGTGCAATTTTTTTTTAAGGATGCTGTTTACTATTTGCGTGACGTAGACAATCCCTTTTGGACCAACTCATTAAAGGGATATCACGAACTACACATTTAATTTTAACGCCATCATAATTTAGGTCAGGCATTTCTGCTATAAATTCTGTAACTTTGTCCAACATTGGTCGTTTTCGCGACGAAGGCAACATTTTTAAAACAAACGTAAAACTGCGAAATAGTATTTATGGCAGCATACATGTATACATAACAGATCTGGTTGAGACTCGCAGTTATACTGAAGGTTGTATCGAACCTCCGCCACTGCCAGTTGGCGCTAGTGAGCAACTCTATTAATAACCATTTCCGATTATCCATTATACCTTCTACCAAAATTATTTGAAATATTTTAGTAGGCGATAATTTCAAAAAAGTATTTTCATTATTCATCATTCAATATATAGAGTCACACATGACCCTGTGTAGGTACTCCAATTATAACTTGTGAAGAACTTGTTCATTCCATACTTAAATACTAATTCAACTCTGAAATTTACTAATATGTTCAAACGAGCGGTAATAATTTTAGATTTGCTTTTCTTAACTATCCAATAAAATACTCTAAAGTGCAATTATACATTGTGTTAGCCAGCTACCTATAAATCAAAGCCATTTAGTGTGAACAGTCTCGGTGAGTTCGTATTCCAACAAACGTCAACACATCCTACACTTGTATTTGTGTTCAAGGAGAAATCTGTGCTTAAAAAGTAATGAATGGAACTGAGTGTCGTGAGCGTAAAATACAGCCTTGGCCAATTGTCTTCGGCACTATTGACTTATCTTATTAGTTATTAAGATACCGCTTTACCTGCTTCTCACAAGGGTTTATTTATGGTAGGTTTGTCGGGGAATATAAAAGAGGGTTTTATCAATCATTAATCATTAAGCTCTTGAGAAGCAATAAAACATCTGTTTACCTGATAATTTATTTTCTGCATCCTCTAGAATAACGTCATATTTGAGTGTCTGTCCAAAGCGGATCGTAAGTGTGCTTTCATTGTTTCCTGTTTAGTTTATAAGTTTAGACTGTTTTTCTTTTAAAATGCGTCAAAAGCGACAACTAACGCAAACTCAGCGAATAAAAATTCAAGTTTTGAAGGAAGAAGAGAAGACGCAGTGTCAAATTGTAAGAATTGAAAAGTGCGTGCTCGCGGTGTGTGGTACAATATACGCTTACATTCAATATATCTCACCTTATATGCAAAGAAAGTTCAAAGAACTTGCATCTATTTTAGGGATTTCCATAATATAAGTGAAAGCACTTTTAAATTTACACTTGGCGCTTCTACTTTTAATAAATTGTTTGGTATGAATTGAATCATCCTTTCGTTCTGAAAACACGCCTTTTCTCGATTTTCTCTGTTTGAATTAATAAAATAATAAATATCGTAATGTTATCACAGTATTTCGAAATTTAATTTAATGGGTGAATCATACACACATATATATATATATACGGTTTAACAGAAGATTTTAACATAATTGCGATAGTTGGCGATGCCAACGGTTGTTCATATTAAAACTATCGGGACGTCCAAATTTAGATCAAGGTTCATCCGGCAGTACACTGGCACACACAACATCGTCTGTTGTATGTATGAGAACGTGATACTGCAGTAGAGGAGACGCACAGCTGTGTAATGTAACTATGACGATCGACGTCGCTGTATTTCAGACAGCAATACCACGTAGAGAGGCGTCGGTGCCCATCCCTTGTGTTGCGTTTTACAAACGTATACGATGGTATAAAGACATTGAACGCGAAAGAAGTTTTGTTCAACGTCAGAAAAGAGCAGGACGTCCTCATATAGCCGTCACCGAAGCAAATATTGCTGCTGTTAAGAAAATAATTGAAGAGGACAACAGGGCCAGGCATGCTGTAATAAAGCATCAATTCAAGATTGACTCATAAGCTCTTAAGACAATCATACACGATCACTTGTATTTAAGTTATCAGTCGTTTTGCGCCGCATTAGCTTTCTGACTTCCAAAAAGCAAAACATGTGAGAATTTGCGCATGAAACTTTTTAACTTTTTTGAAAAATGGCGTACACCATTTTTTTTTACAATTGTGAGGGGTGACGAAACGTATATTCTGTTTTTCGACGTACCTACTCGTCAAAAGAGTCGAGTATGAATCCATAAAAACGAAGAAACACCAACAATGCCAAAGAAGCAGCTACCTATGAAAAAAGTTATGTATACGGTGTTCTTTAGAAGTACGGGGCTGATACGTATAATTAAACTGAACGAACAAAAAACAGTTAAAAGTTACACCGAAAAATGTTTGCTTGAGGTGTTCAGTAGAGTTCCTGAGAAGGATATTATGTTGCACCACGATAACGCATCGTCCTATACTCTAGCTCTCACGATCCAATATTTAGCTGAAACAATTTAAAAGTAATACAACATCCACCCGATTTGGCAATGTGCGACCTTTTGTCTGTATTATGGGCTTAAAAAACATTTGCGAGGTACGAGATTTTCATCTCATGAAGAAATCGATACGGCCATTTATTAGTGTTTTCAAGCATTCAAAAAAAGATTGGTTGCCAGCCTTTAAGAAGTGGAAGGAGAAAATGGTCATATGCATTATTGATGAAGGAACTACATACTTTGAACATATTTAAATTAAAATTCTATAATATATCAACCGTTCCTTTTTATTCTCAATAAAATAAATAAATAATAATGATATCAAGGACTGTGGGGTAGTATAACAAACAACACAAATTATCGGCACACTCCTTACCACAGAAAATATTAATTAATTCGGAACATCTGTTTCGAGGGCTCCTTGGGCTCCCGATAATTCGGTTGATAATGGGAGCCCTAGGAGCCCTGGAAACAGCTGCTCCGAATTAATTAATATTTTGTGTGGTGGGGAGTGTGCCGATACTTTGTGTTGTTTGTTATTTGTTAACATATTATTTATTTTATCTCCGTCGTAAACTATGTCTATGCCCTTGCCCACAAATAAAAATCAACTGGATTTAAATCAGATGATGGTACACAAAACTTAGCACAACAAAATAAAGTATGTATATTATAAAAAACGAATAATTATGGTAACTAGAACAGTAAAACTGTAATAACGCCCTGACTTACTTATAAAACAGCTGATAACAGTACTAACAGTATTTGTGGTGTGGTGATTAAATATTCATTTATATAACTGCGTTCACAGCGTATTCACTTCTATAATGTTTGTTGTTCTCAAGAAGAAGAATTTTGTCGGATAATTTATGGCAACAGTTATCTAAATAGTTTTTATAAAAATATTCTTATTTGGCGACTTTTGTCGTCCGTAAAAATAATTTCCGCAATACTTACAAAGGACAAATGAAATACTCAATGTTTACGAGGGTTACCTTTTATATTTCGGGAGTAGAAAACAAAAAAAGAAATTACTCATCGGAAATGGCTTTATTGTTTTTCAAAATAGTCTCCATCAAGATCTATACACTTTTGCATGCGCTTGAACCAATTTTCGAAACACTTTTGCTACTCCGACGGAGGTATCTCCATAACAAGCATTTTAAACGCATCAACAGCTTCTTCAGGCGTTGAAAAACGTTGACCTCTTAATTTATTTTTGCTGTGCGGGAATAAGAAAAAGTCATTGGGTGCCAAATCAGGGCTGTACGGCGGATGACTCATCAATCCGACTTTTTCGGCCCTCAAAAACTCTCTTGTTTGAGTCGATGTGTGAGAACTCGCGTTGTCCTGGTGGAGAACGATGCGTCTTCGGTGGTTGGTTTCCCTCATTTTTCCGAAGATTTCTGGCAAACAAATGGTTGTGTACTATTCAAAATTGACCGTCCGACGTTGCACTAACGGTAAAGTTGCCACGTGTCCGGTTTTTTCGAAAAAACGGGCGACCATTTGTTTTGAAGTGCTTCGTGCACGAAAAACTTTTGTTGGATTCGGCTCATCTTTGAAGACCCATACTTTCGACTGCTGATTAGTCTCGGGCTCATATCCATGATTCGTCGCCTGTAACGATGTCATAGACGTGTTTGGAAACACCGCAATCGTATTTCTTGAGCATTTCTTTCGACCAATCGACACGAACCCTTTTTTGTGCGGGTGTCAAATTATGTGGTATCCAACGCGAACAAATTTTTTGGTGGCCAACTGTTCATGCAATATTGAATGTATGCTGGTCCCACTAATGCCCAAGGATGCCTCTATCTCACGATAAGCCACATGACGATCCTGCAATATGAGTTCACGTACAGCATCGATGTTTTCTGAAACAACAACCGATTTAGGACGACCTTCACGAAATTCGTCACTGAGCGAACCACGGCCACGATTGAATTCCGTATATCACCGATATATGGTGATTTTTGATGGTGCTTCGTCGCAAAAAGTCGAATTCAGTTCATCGATGTAGTGTTGTTGCGATAATCCACGTCGAAAGTTGTAAAAAATTATCGCATGGAAATGTTCACGACTTAATTTCATGCTTTTACCGAGATGAATTTTTCAATTCACTGTAAACAACACAAATGACGCCTGTACGTCAAAACGTTCTGAGTAAAGTATACCGACAAAAACTCGAACTTTACGATAGGGATGTCGGCTGGTAGATGGCAGCACCAGGATAGTCCAGTCCCGAAATATAAAAGACAACCCTCGTATCATTAGAGGAAGACCTTTGATTTTAAGAAAACAGTAAGTGCAAAACTAGGTTTTACTGTACTTCAAATTAGTTTTAGCACAAGAATCTTGTAAAAAACAACTGTTTGATCCGAGATACTGCACTTTACGAGGGTAAATCACATCTAACAGCAAAGAAACGTTTACATGATGTAATAAATCAATAAACAGATGGAAGTGAAAAAAATATTTCACTGTAAAACAGAGGCAGTGTTATGGCGCAAGGTTCCACGAGTTTATGAAGAAGGGTTACCTTAAGTGGAGACACAAAAAGACCACCTCATTTTTCTAATGTATGTATGTTTCCCGGCTTAGAAAATCTTTTGCATTTTAAATTTAATATGAATACCTATCTTATGCAACTTGAAACAGAAGTTATTATATTTCAAGAAGGAGAACGTTAATGTTTGTTTTCAATTTCTGTCACTCCTAGGTGCGCAATCTCGGTTTTTTGTACATATTAAAGATAAGTCAGTATTTGTTTGTCAGGATAAACTTTTCATCTTTATTGCAATCCTATTCCTGACGGTGGATCGAAAACCATCTGTGTCTCTTTAGAACTAAAGGAAAGATCGTTGTTCACATGGTATAGATTCCTGGTCTTGATTAAAGAATTTATATTTGTCAACCAATAAAACTTCTAAATTAATAATTACGTTTAACATACAGCAAATTTTTACAAACTATGTAAATATAGTTTAAGATAATTCGAATGTAACAAGAATTTGTTATTTACAATGAACTAATAAATAAATGAGAAAAATAGGATTATACTAAAATTTAAAACTATCTCCATGATCCTACAATTTGCACATTAAACACAGTGTATTGAAAATGGAATAGTCGCTACACTATTTACGTAATAAAAAAACAAAACAAGAACGGGGACGCAGGTAGGAGACGACGTAAAGCACCAAATATTGTCGATGGCGTCGGAGTGACCTGATTATAGACGCCTGACGTTGCTCACGTTACCCGTCGGTAATAATGGATTTCAACGTAACCTAATGTTAGTATTATAAAATCAATTTTTAAAAATCGTTCGTTTTGACAAAATTTATTTTACATACGACTTTGAAAATTATACAAAAGATAAAAATGTAGTTATAGTTAAGATTTATTAAAATCTTTTACAAGGCAATAACTTGTAATTTTAGAATGCAGATGTATATATACAGGATTGATATAGTAGAATCACTAAGAGTTCGTGCACGTGATAAATGTAGTATGACGTAATGTCATCCAAGATTGCCATGTATGGCAACTTTGACTTTTACAGAAATATAGCTTAAATGCATGGAACTGAGTTGAATGGAAATTCATGCATTGCAAAATAAAGCAAATAATAAACTGTTGCATGTTGATAATTTATTAAAAAGCTTGTCATATATTGTATGTGAAAAACAAGAAAAAGGACACGGAGATGATGTTTTTCAACATTCAGAACATGATTTCGATCGATGTTGTCCACATACAGCTCGGTTGCATTTACTCTAGTACATAGTAGTCATTCGCCTCTTCTTTGATGGGCAAATGCTACAAATGGTTCTTGGCTATTTAGTAGGGATGTTTTTGATTTATTGTAGATGTTGGTTTTAAGATATCACTTATAGATTGCTGGAGTAGCCGTTTTATCAATTGCATGCTAATATCATATAAAAATGTTTGTCTTGCTATAAGCTTCTCATTTTTGTTTGTTGTGGTTACATAAATAATTATTTATTCCAGCCATGTTTAGCATGTTATAAAAGATGCACAATGGCACCTACTTGTTTTTCGATTGCAACCTATATTGATTGCACATCATGCCAAACGTATCCACGCCACCCTTTGTACCGACGTGATTAAAATGGCGCGTAAGAAATGCCGAAGTATCCGTCTTAAATTAGTCCGACCGTCATTTCGCCGAACGATAGTATCTAGAGTTAATATACAGCGAGTCCGCCTAGTGCGTGGGCAAAAGATAATTCTTTTTCTGGGCAATTTAGAAAGTTTTTAAATAAAAAATATTCGGAGATGAGATCTGCACAACATAAAATTATATTCAAGTATACAAGGTGTTCAGTTTCCGTAGTGCACGCTACAAGTTTGATTTGTTAATGAAATACCTGTATATTATTACTTTTTTCGATGTCTCTCTTGAATATTCCCTATACCCACCTATCTTAATTAAGATAATTATTGTGATAATTTGAGATTTTTGCGTAGTTCCGCTCTTTCTTTAACAGCCGCTATCTTAAACGTCTTATCCACTAGAGCGGTCATTCAAATTTTATTCAATTGAATATTTCTTGAAGTTTTCGGCAATATTCAGCATATTACGTTCTAGTTCGAAAACGTGTTGCAAATCCACATGCTGACACCATGCACTGCTTGCAGTACATACAGCTTGGTCAACATAAAACAAAATATTAATCATTCTTGAATACATGAAAGTATTAATTTATTTAAAGCGAATGAAAAGAGTCCGTACGTATTATAGTTAAGATTTGAAAAAATTAATATTAGGACTAAGTTTACTGAAGTTTTTTATAATAATTTGTATTTATACTATTGCCATTGACACGTCATAATTACGTCATTGATGACAGCGTGCTAGAGCGATTTTACTATAAAAAAACACCGACAACCGTTAGGAATAGCAGAGTTAAGAGTAAAGCTTTCTGTCAAATATTCCTTGTCAAAAAATGTCACTTTCCGAAAATAACTTAATTTCCAAACTGTTTAGCCTTTAAATTTCTTCAAATTTTGTTATATTCATTACAAATTCATAACATTAAGTATTTACCTTGAATACAACGCATTTTGTTTCAACGGGTTTTACAAATAGATTATTAAAGACATTAGGCGACTTTATGAACACATCTGAATTTTCTACAGCATAATCAAAAATTTAACTCCGAAGACAATTGTCGAAAAAACATTCCTAACAAAAAGGTCTTGATTCTATAATTCTCTACCATTCTTAAAAGTTTTTCGGCGATTTTTGGATGGATCCTACATACAGCATGAGCCGCGACGGGAATAGGAGAGTTTTAGAAACAACAGCACTCGATAGATCAACTTGAAAACAATTTATTTTTAGAAACCTAAAGATCAAAACATACCATTTGCGTTAGACCTCAAAAATAATATTATTTATGTGTTGGCCGTCTTCTTGTATGCAGTTTTCAATTCTGCACTTAAAACACTCGTTCCAACAGTTATTAATCAATCGCGAGCATTTCTTTTCGTGTGTTAATTTTGAACTAGTTAAAATACGAAGTTTGTGAGTGTACACACGACTCTTCCGTTATTCCTAAAACAAAAAAAATCGTATGATAAGCCTATCACAGCGATTCTTGCATTGACAATAACTGATAGACATAGGACCATTCGCTACACAATCTTCGAGTATGTTGAAAATTTCAGAACAACTGGGAACATTGTGAAGTCTTCACGATAGAGCGTCAATTACTGGACCAATTGATGGCCTAACGAATGAGTGAAAGTGCATTCAGGAGGTCGATCAACACAGAAGTAACATTATTTTTCACAGAATACCTACGTCAAATGACAGCTGATTTCAAGATTAGATTCTCCTCTTTGTACAAACAAAGGTAACGTACAATCAAATCAACTCGAAGTTATCATTAGATTAACGATAGATTGCACCACGCTAAGCCCTTCCGGAAAGCACTTCCAGAAGGACGATTGTATATGAGGTTTGTTCCTGTTGGAAGGATTCGCCCTTCTTATGGCACGGTACTTCTAGCGGTACTATGCCTGCGGTGGAACGTCGCAAAACTTGCGTATTTGTTTTCATGATTTTACCCCAAAGGACGTTAATAAAAAAAAATTAAGTACTTTTTTCAATGTTTCCCAACACTTAGCACTTGAATAAACATCCCCAAGAGGAATCGAATTCTGTCGTAGATGCGAGTCGAGGTCAGCCATAATTAAATAAAATCAAATGCAGTCACCTATTTGTTTTCGGCTGTGCTAATAGACAAAACTGTGCTCTTTCGTTTCATGTATAATTGTCAGTAAGACTAGAAGTCCTTTAAAATTGAGCGTGTAAGTGGTAGAATCGCGAGCGTATTCTGTCCTTTCAGTAGGACCCTTTATAATCTACTACTAATTTTTAGAGGAAACCAGTTCTTACCTTGGATATGTGCATACGACTATGTATTTAGAAACATAAATGTAAGTATGTATAAAGTGCATTTGAAGAGAGTCTGCCCATAACCAATATTACTTACTATTACTCAATGTTTGTCAAACGTTTTCTGTAATGCAAAAACTTATGTAAATATCTACGACTATACTCACAATATTAAATTGAAACTTAATACCAAAGACAAATTGTACATGTATACTTTTAGCAGTTTGCGACAAACGAAAATTCGAATACTACTTAGTAGTAATAATAAAACAGAAGGTCAAGAAAATGCGGAAAAAGAAGAACAACTATGTATTTGTAACTGTTCAAAGAACAGCTTGGTGTAAGTTTTTTTATAAACAAAGTGCAAGGCTCCGTTGCTGCATAAACATTTCTAGGCGGCATTGCAAGGTCGCTGTAGCATTTCTATTATTATTTTAGTTGTGTAGTGAATGCAAGAATGCGGTATGAATCATTTCCCGTGCTTCCCTCTCTCGGCCTCTTAGCATTGGAGTTAGTGGAATGTGTTTCCTGTATCGTTCAATATTATAAAATACACACTACAAGTATATCAGGCGAAACAAAAAGATTTGCTAAACTATATACTACATTATTGTGTCATCTGTGTCTAGTTTAAAACTAGAGCTGTTATCCAGATCCGGATAATTTTAGATCCAGATAATTTACTATCCAGATATATGAATCTTTATGTCATTATCCGGATCCGTTATCTGAAACCTAGGATGATCCGGATCCGCTATCCGAAATCTTGAATTCGGATTCTTTATCCGAAATTTCGGATCCAAATCCATTATCTGATAATGCGGATCCAGCCCCGTTCTCCAATAAATTTTTCGAGCCAATAGTAAGTAGCGTAAAGATTCGTAGTAAATTGTGAATATCTGCAATAGGTCGAGTAATTATCAAGCAATATAGCTGCAATAATCAACAGGTTTACCGAACACCTAAATACAAAGTAACTTTGACTTGTGCGCATGGAAATTTCAATATTACTCTGAATTCACAGATTTTAAAAACTATTGCACTTATTGCATATAACATTAATTCGCTATTTTCTCTATTAAATGCTTTCTATATTGCAAAATACTCTTGAATTATACATATAGCGTTTTAGAATTTACCTGAAGAAGACAGGAACTATTAGGCCAAGCGCAAATTAAACCCGGCACATGCACATGTCATGCCCATTTCACACGGCGAGAAATCGGCCAAACGTTAGAATGCCCCGTCGCATATTGGACCCATTCCACGGTCAGCCCATGCAGTTTTCACCCAGTCGTGGACAGATTTATATCAGTCGCACAGTTTTCGTGGGTGCTAGGTCATATTTTTGTCAACCAAGTGGGTATCGAGAAGTTATGTAGTTGTGCGGTACATGAACACGCTGTGTTATTTGCACGAGCCACCTCTATATGCAAACAAAGCCGAAAGGTGAATGAGACAAAATAGGGGCAGAATTTAAACTCTCTATGGGTACTTCTCTCGCGTAAATACTTAGACAGCCTTCAGACGATCAACTACTTACAATAGCACGCAACGCAACGATTTGACAGACATTTTAAAGTAACTGAAAAATTTCTCTGCGTCCGCAATACGTTCACGTAACAAAATATAGAGGCCACCATTACTTCAAACCCGAACACAACATAGGATGAACATCGAAACACCCCCGTTTCCGTTTTCTGCCTCCAACAGAACCCATACGTAGAATATATTTTTTTACAAAATCAATTATGTCCTTCCAGCCTATATTTCATATTTATTCAAATTGAATTAGTGTTTAAATTTAAAGCTTTGACAATACATTATTTAATACGTTGAAAAACCATTTTCATAATCGGTTAATCTGGTTATGTAAAAGTTTGTGCGGTCTTTGCGGAGTGTTGCCACGCATTTATTATATTTTATTTTCATTGATGCAAACAAAAATTTAAAGCTCTTCATATGTATTCTATAAACTTTTTCTCACTACTAAAAAATCACGTTAAGAAATTCCAATTTTTATAAATGAAAACATCGAATTAGGCAACGTTACACTTTTACATATGGTTCTCATTTCGATTGCGCGTATTTTGTGTGAATTTCTTATTGAAATATAACAAAACTGTGTAGAATAAACCGAATTATTCTGAACGCAACTTCAATTACTGACGTTGTATCATTACGCAAAAGTCTGTCTATAACCTGAGAAGTATTTTGCTAATTCAATAAATTCACCGTGTACGTTTTTGGTATTTGAAATTGCCAAAAGCCTCGACATTTATTACTTTCGTGGCATTAACATAAATAATAAAAACTCTAATTCTCCAGTTAATTAATTTTAAGCATATTATCTAGAGGCAATGACCTTTTGATGCAACAACAACAAAAAAACGAATGTGTAATACACGAAATTTTCATTAACATTAGCACAGTTTATTATAATTTGTTTATCGCCAAAGGTTAAACATTATCTTTCTAGAGCATACTTTTTTATCAATATAGTAAACACAGATTCATAAATAGCCTTTACACATATGTATGTATGCACATATGTATCTGTGTTTTTGAACAAGCACATGCTATAAAATTTATATATGAATAATGATTTAATCCTAAATAATTTTCCTTGGAATACATAAGATTCTATTGTTAGGTAGGTTAGTAGATCATCACCCCATGCAATAATATTTTTATACATTTTTCAAATATCTCACCATATAAAATGCTAATATTAGCAAAAGTGTTACATAAAACGTGATTGCTTTGATGGAAAGGTGCGTCTGTATCTATAGAACAAAAAACAGAAAAGCCAAAACAATCAATGTTTTGGTTTATTCTGAAACACAGATACATACATACGTGTAAAGGTTATTTAAACTTATGTTTAAATCGTAGTTTTCTAAAACTTATGTAATCAATTTACTGCAAACAACATAATGATAGGATGTAGTAGAAAATAACCAGGAAAGTTTCATTCAGCTGGTAAATATGCTAAACTTATTTGAATGGCATTATCTCCGAAATCAGATGGAGGTCATTGATAAAACCTCCAAAAATAAATAGATAAGAACGTTTGTAATAAATATGTACAATCACCTATATGGTGTCAACAAACATATCTTTGCAAAACATCTGTTAAAAATGTTTGTGTACCTAATTGCATTTCGCCAATGTCCAGAGGTTTTCGTGCAATTAGACAACTGATCTTTTTGATAGCTGTAAATTGAAAACTGTGTTAATAAAAATTATTCGTTACTAACTTCTGAGATGATTCTTAAAAAAAAAAATTACCGATAGTTAAAAATTCGGTGCGTCCTATACTAATTTTAACCTCAGATTTGTTGCTCGTTAAAGTTCTACGGAGGGATAGGATTGTATTATGTCCTTTATCTATCTGCTGTAGTAGCACCAGCGAAACATTGTAGACTTTTACTCCCTATTCTTTTTTCCTTTATACTTTATTTGTTTTTGTAAACTTTCGAAACGTATAACTTAAAAATAAAGCAAGACATTTCCAAAATAAAAGTTTAATGTCTAGTGTGTCATAGTATATAAACAAATCCCGTGATCATACTGTATACATCTCACAAAGCGTTTTCTACATATGTACGTTACCTACATGAACATAAACTGTTATCAGCTAGATCTTAATCTTAACAACTTCAGATGGCGAAAAACGTATCTAAGCGCATATATGTGAAATAAAAATTTCGTGGTAATCTATAAGTGGGTATTACAGATAAAATAAAATGCCATCTTTATCAGTCGCAACGAATGTTATGGCGCCATGGTAATAAGAATGGCACTGAAAACCACCCAAACTAAACAAATTAGTTGTAACAGTTGAACATATTGTTTTTGTTGTAGACTTTGTATGTACACCTACATACGTCAAACGAAAAATCAAAAAAAGCAATACGTCACCAATACGTCATCATAACCTTCATATGCATATTCTCACTTTCTATAAGTTAAATCGCATACACACAATTTAGTAAACCTCCTTATGTCGCAGCAACCTGGTTAAATACATTATACCGTGGATATTTTAAAATTTGGAAAACATTAAAAGTTTGTTTAAAATAAAACAACTCATATATTCATCATTAGATAGAAATACGTTTTCTTTATTTTTGCGCATTATTCGCGTTGAATTCATCACATTTTAAGAGATCTACAGTCGCGAGCAGATGCACTGCAACGAAATGCTATAAACAGTAAAACACACCCATACCGACAGTTCTATGGTTCAGGACGTCTACACCGCTGGGCAATTACCAATTACCAAAGCACATTAAAATGCGCCAATGGTGCACATGTCGTATTTATTCAAAATTATAGTGTGTGTAGTGCCAGAATAGTTTGCGATTGCTTTGAGAAGCATCCGGGGATAGAAAAGATACTTTGCCCTGGACCTTAAACCAATTCGTAACTTGTGGGGTCAAATAGTTAACAAGTGGGATACGGAAGATGTGAATTTATGGGGCAATGTGGGAAATCGGAACTATTGTAATGCATTAGTATATTCAATGCAGTGGTGACTGGAGGAGGTTACCACAATAGGTGGATATTATACAAAATTCAAATTTGTTATGTTCACTTTATTTTTGGTTATTTTTGTTGTTAATGTTGTTTCTTCGTTTTTTATGTTTTAAAATTAAGCTTTTATTTCTGTCGAAAATTTTATTTACACCTTCTTTTTTATATTATTAGGAATGAATATTTTTACTTTTTTATTTGTATTTTTTTATTGATGTAACCAGTTTAATTTTGTTCTCTTTGTGAGTCTTTTTTTCTTGGAGCTAATATATTACTACGCTCATCGGTAGTAGCAGATATATTTTTAGATTGGGGTTTTACAAGTGCCGAATATATTTTATCATTTATTTGGCACAAGCACTATTTCTACACATTTCTGAGCGCAGTATAAAAATAACTACCATCAATCAGGAAACGCAATCCTTTGCTTACGACGATCAGGTATACTCGCTTCCTTTCAGTATTGTTCCGTTTCTGAATAAGGGAGCTACATCCGGTATTTTACACCCCAGGGCAAACCATGATACATAATGTCTTTGATAATAATTTTCGTGGTTTTGTATTAGGAAGAAAACTAATTAAGATTCTGCTTGATACACAAAACAAAAAGTAAATATTCAAAGAGTAGCTAAAACAATTTTGGTGACGTAGAATCACGTAATTCCTGTGAAATTTTAATTTATTTCTTTTCAGGGAAAGTGCTATATTCTCATATTTTTATTCTTAACGCATTTAAGGTATGTTTGATTCTGGAAACGTACTGGGACAATTTCAACTTCATTATCAAGACATTTTAAATAAAATATAATTTTCAAAAATAATAAGTTCTAAACTACTTCATTTCACAATGTAAGAACTCTAACTACAAATTGATAATACAGGTATTCTCAATAATATACTTCCTAATTGTTGGAAAAAGCCAAACTGGTACAGTAATGCCTATTCATTCGACTTTGTAAAATCCTGCTTCATATGAGGTTTTATCAAATCACCATATTTTCATCACCACTATACGAATATCATAATAATAATAAATAATGACTAGAATGTGTCTTTATTTTCCAAGCGAACAGCCGGGTTATCTACACATTCCAATTATCTAACGGAAATAAACTTGACGTCAGCGCTTCTGATATGAATGAGCACATGAAAGAGTAAATTCTAAAAAAAAAATACTAGTAAAGATAGAGTTCATTCATTAACCATGCTTTAAAACAAGCTTTTTGAAAACTAGGGAATATGTGTACAGTTTGAATTTTCTAAGTTTACTATATTATGGAATAATAATTACATAGTAATTCAACGAAGGCAATTCCCCAACAAATACTTCAATGTATTATGAAGACAAAACTGAATGTAACAGAATATTTGCGGCCAATATGTTACTCCTCGAAAATATTAAAGTCCTTGTCAATTAACGAACTCATACATCAGACACTCAAGGCATGATTTCTTTGTATATACAACAGAACCTACCTAAAACTTAAAACCAGTTTTCGAGACGAAAGAAGAAAATGAGACGGTATAGAGACTACAACCACTGTCGCAGTGCATATTCCGAAAAATTGGCCGCGAAGAAAACCGACTACAACTAAGGGCGTAGACAGGGTGTGGTAGATTTTATTGCAACGACAACGCCAATGCAGTTAGCGAATCACCCCCTCAAAAACAAACTTATATACAAGTATCTATACAGAGAGATATATAGGTATAGAATGCATAATTCTCGTTGCAACGAATACCATATTAGTCATCACACACCAACTAGGACATGCAGGTTTAGTATTGTATATATTTATATATCATCAGCTGTCTCATTACATCACTTACATATCACATGTTCCAGTATGTAGTAGGTAACATAAAATATTTGTAGTTTTCTCGAAGAAAAGGTAATTATCGATCAATTTCTAGTAAAATTTAATCCTCTTTATGCATTGAAATTAAATTTAACATGTGCAACAATAAAATTAAAAAGTCTACATTCAAACTTAAATGTATGATGTGTATACAACGCTACAACATGGCGGGATAACAGCTGTGAAAGCCGGCTAGCCATCAGTGCCAAGTTTAAATCGAACCGTCTCGTAGCTCTGGACACGCTGAGTGTAGCGAGTCGCTTTCAAACTAATTCAGTTGTGTGGCAGTGAGAAGCACGCCGAAAACGTGGTATCATCTAACAATATTACAACACGTCAAAATCATGTGTAGTTACGTCGTTTAATTTCAAATCAATTCACCGATATCTCATATGTACTCATACATTTTATATGTCACTTACCTATTATTACTCGCCAAAATTTCAGTCTTGACGTCCGTATTCAATGAACTCAACGCACCTCTATCTTCACCATAAATAGACATAATCTTGGAAACCGAACAGTTAATGTTTATGTTTACAGGCACGAGTTAGATTCGGGTGAAAAAAAATCAACGTTCTAATCGCACAAATTCCACTAGCATGTAGTAATAGTATAGTAATACGGTATGAGCACGGAGACGAACATACGCTACGCCTCACAGCGGTTTTCTGGTAGCGGCGTTTGGCGGGAAACAGCTGAGACCGGGTTGACGCCAGTTAGATTCATACACCCTAGGCGGGTAAAGGCGTATTATCTTAATTTTGTCTGAAAGTGTTTATTAAATTGAATTATTAGTATAAATATTACACCATTCTTGGTTAATAACTCATCATTCATAAAAAAATGTGCAAAAAATTCATAAATTTGTGAGATAACAGTTCGGTACTATTTATGTCGCGGATTAACGTTCGCTCAAGGACTTATCAACGTCTGCCAGCTGGCGTTTTGGCCCCGCCTATCAACATACAGAAGGAAGCCGGATTGCGTCCTTCCCGCCAAACACCGCAGTACTCTAAAAATGCATCCCTTCCCTCCAAAATCGTCGAGCACGTTTACGAGTATGAAATCAAAAAATTAACTTGAGTTCATATACATCCCATAAAACCAATACAATTTACGATAATCTGTGTGAAGTAGAGATTTTCGCAATTTGTAATTCTTTTCATGATTTTCCTCCCGTTTTTAATTTTTTTTTAAGAAGAATGATACATCCTATGTACCTATAGTTTTTCTATTCCTAAATACATACACGTGTACTATTTTTTATTAAGTTGTTATATGGATTCAAACATAATTACAGTAATTTAATTTGAAATTAGATCATTTTATGCACAATTGCATACTTTATGAGGCCAGCAAAGATGGAATAAGGATGTTGGATTTGCTCAAAAAGTTGTTGGGCGTCCAGTAATACTTACATGTGAGCCTGCATTTTAACAATATTTTTACATTATGAAATTATGTATATATAATGAATGTAAAATGTTTTATAAAAAAATGTTAATGAAGTATTTGCTTTTCATTTTACACATGTTTTCTAATATGCAAAGTTACATTATGGAATAAATATACAAAAATTATGAAAAGACAGAATTTGATTAGTGAATATTAGTAACTCTATGTTCGACAAGATAGTTTCAATCACATATCTAATTAGGTTGGTTAATTTATTTTAATTTTAATAGTAATTAATTTTGCACCCTAATGGTGAAGAAAAAAAGAATGGATAAGTTATATTTATCGGGAGCACTGTTCATTTTTTAAAACTTTATACTACTCCCGTATTCATATGTATGTGTAAACATTTGAAAAAATTAGTGTATCGATGTGAAGCCTGACTAGTCATGGATATTACTACAGTACATAGTAATATTTCTTAGTGTCTGTGTAAATGATTGAAATATTTAGAAATAACATTTGGATTATTATGGTTAAGAGTATTTGAGCATATTTCCAATACGCCCGAGAAATCTGTCAAAGTGCATACTCTTTAGTAGTTTTTAGATAACAAAAGTCACAGGAGTACTAAATCACCTATTTTCACACATAATTTATTTTTTGTAATATGTGATTTTGTGCTTAACTAACAATATAACAAAACAAGTGAAGCTTGATATATGCATTTTGTTTAAAACTACATATACTTATATAAAAAGATAAAAATATTGTTGACTATAGCAATACTAACGCGCTCTCATAACAGTAGTAAAATAAAGTGTTTCTGATTCAATATTTTATTCATGAAGGTACTAAAAAAGAAATTAATATAATTAATTCAAGTGTTTAAATGTTACACTAATAGAATATTAAATTGATTTTCATACTAATGAAAAAATAAAATGAAGGAGGAAGAGATTGAATTCAATAAGCAATTACATGCTGAAAAGTGAAGTTGTAAGCAACATTAGATAATGGTAACACCTTGCGTTACTGATGTACTAATTCAAATCATAGATATAGAGTGAAATATCAACTCTCCGGATATTAATAAATTTTGTAGATAAGCAAATTGCAACGATGATTATATTATACCTGTAAAAAAATCATTGTAGTATAAGTTACCAAAACAATAATGCAATGCTATCTATTTTGTAATATTGGTACTTTATTTCTTATACAATAATTTTCATATATATATATTTATAGCTGATAAATTTCATATGTATAAATTATACACAAGGAAATTTTAAACGCTTTTGATGTTATTTCTTTCTTCTTTTCACTAATTTTCAAAAATAATTACAAGTACACATACAAAAGAGTTACAAGGTCTTACGAAATAAGGAAAGAATTAATTGAAAGTACTCATAAAACTAAACAAAAAATTGAGAAAAATAAATTAGCTACTTGTTTACATAATTAATAAAATAATTATTTTTTTATCCTTAACACAATCGATGGTAAAAAATATTTATATATATATATATCTTAACAATTGTGTGAGGCACTATAAAATTTTTTTGATATTCGCTACTTTTAGATGACGTAATTGTGACGGATTAATCTTCACTTTGAGCTGTTGAATGAGGTCAAATATTTTCAGTGAAGGACCAACTTTGCCACCAGTATAGTCTAAGATATCTTCTTTATTCAAATTTAAAAGTATCTTCCCATCTACTTTCTAAAAATGGTCGGAATGAGTTGTAGTGCTTTTTATTATTCCATAATTCTTAGCACAGCGATTCTCAATAATTTATCAGATATACCTTTCAATATGGAGAAATATCACAAAATTATTTATCAGTCCAGATAGTGCTCTGGGTAACAAAAATGCGTTGTTTGTTTTGTAGGTATTCCACTCTTTAATATTTTTATGTGGGCACGTTAGTGTGTAGTAGAAGATAGAGTTCATATATGCTTACTAAAATTATGCAAGGTAGGATAAAAGTATAGAACCAATTTAATATTTCGGAAACTACGTAATATTTATATCTAGAAACTACCGGAATTAATTCGTCTTTCATTACCGACAAATTTAAACTGTTTTTCCTCCACAAGTTTGATTTTTTTTAACGACGGTGCTTTGCTTTTTCCTTTATTTAATAGTTCGTTCAATTATTTAAACTTTTATATAAACACTCTGGTATATTGTAACAGAAAATTTTTGAAAGAATGTCAATTGCAAAAAGAAAGGGATCATATTCGACAGCGATGTTACCTACTTTCACCAAAGTAGACTCATATCCAAAGATTGCAGAAAATCAAGCCATAGACTTTTGAAGCGTCAGAAATTTTATCCATATAATACTATAACAGCCGATGTAGAATTTTATCAAACGATGGCTCAAATAACAACTTTTTTTCGTCTGCGCTGTTTTCAGACGAATTTACCTTTTGTTTAAATGGGCATGTCAATAAACATAACCAGAGCTTGATCAGAACAACTACACGTGCAACATCCACAGAAAGTAAATATTTGGCTTGGAACTTGGATGTTAAATGGTATTAAAGTTTTCCATTTAAATCCCTCTGTACTACTACGTAATCACATACATTAATAAGTTTGTTTATTATGTATTATAGTCATAAGATTTAAGTATTTATTATTAATGCAAGTTATTTTCTGATAATTTTACAGCTAGTTTAATGGTAAAGAATAATTTTATTTCCTTCTTAAGCTACTTTATAAATTACAAACACCTCTTGAGGATTTTCTCCTACGAGACATAAAAGATCTCATTTTAACATGTCATTATCGAAAGAAATGTGATGAGTTTTTGGGTACCGTTTCATTTCATCTTTAGTTGCATTTGTATTTGGTACCTTTTCACTAATTTGGAATAGTAATTGGCATAGTTGAGAACAATCAAGCTTGGTTTTGATACATTTGCACTGTTGCTTCAAATTATTTCTTGAATGTTTCTACGCAATATGGTAACCGTTTGGATTTGAAGAAAACAAGGATGCGTTTGGAATAATAACAATTCTGTTTTCAGCATTTAATGCAATCTACAAATATCGAAAAGCCATTCGTGAAAAATATCAAATATCCGTGCTCAACGATCACTAACCGTTTTCTTTTCCCAAATGGTTTCTTTATTGTACTTTTAAGGTGCCTATCCACCAAACCTGCAACACATTTGCAAACACGATATATTTTTAATGGATACATAAATAACGCGCATTTGTAAACGTTTACAAGCATTTGTTTGCATTTGTGCAACTGAGGTTGTTAACATCAAAGGAATTGCGTTGTTTGCGCGCATTCTTGTTTTGTTGGTAGGGACAACAAAATTAACTAAACTATATTTGATTTAAACGGATACGAACAGGAACAGATTCCATAGAGTAAGTAAACAAGGATAACCAGCTATATGATCCTGTGGATTTTTAGTGGCGGATCAAATACAAAAAGTTGGCAAGACGATTCTTCTGAAGGTGCTTATCCACCAAAAAGTCATTGTTGGAAAACGTTTGCAAACAGTTGCAATTGTTTGGAAATGCATGTCAATATTCTGTACCCACCGAAAAAATATTTTCAAGCAACAGGAGGTTTCCGAGCATTTACAATCCGGCTTGGTGTGTCGTGCATTCAGAATGGGTTCAAATAAAGAACTAGTTAGCGCTGCATTTAATTAGAAAAGAATAAAAAAAAACAGACAACATTGGGTCTGGATATCCCATCTTTCTCTCCTGAATGAAGAGAGTAGAGAATTTAATTTAGGTTTTATTACATCAGCAGTCATTTCCGATTTCATTCCATGCATCCTGCTTTTTTAATCTATTGGAATAAAATCTGCGTGTACTTTGCCACATTATCATCTATAAAGGCCTTCTAACTGCAGACACTTCCCATTGTCCCATTTCATTTCATTTATTTCGATATTTTTTAATAAATCAAATATAGTTTAGTTAATTTTGTTATCCCTACCAACAAAACAAGAATGCGGGCAAACAACGCAATTCCTTTGATGTTAACAACCTCAGTTGCACAAATGCAAACAAATGCTTGTAAACGTTTACAAATGCGCGTTATTTATGCATCCATTAAAAATATATCGTGTTTGCAAACGCGTTGCAGGTTTGGTGGATAGGCACCTTAAAAGTACAATAAAGAAACCATTTGGGAAAAGAAAACGGTTAGTGATCGTTGAGCACGGATATTTGATATTTTTCACGAATGGCTTTTCGATATTTGTAGATTGCATTAAATGCTGAAAACAGAATTGTTATTATTCCAAATGCATCGTTGTTTTCTTCAAATCCAAACGGTTACCATATTGCGTAGAAACATTCAAGAAATAATTTGAAGCAACAGTGCAAATGTATCAAAACCAAGCTTGATTGTTCTCAACTATGCCAATTACTATTCCAAATTAGTGAAAAGGTACTAAATACAAATGCAACTAAAGATGAAATGGAACGGTACCCAATAACTCATCACATTTCTTTCGATAATGACATGTTAAAATGAGATCTTTTATGTCTCGTAGGAGAAAATCCTCACGAGGTGCATGTAATTTATAAAATAGCTTAAGAAAATGGAAATAAAATTGTTCTTTGCCATTCCCAATTCGATCCTATCAAACGCAATCCAGCGTTAATTGCAAAGATTACTGCAACAAAATATTTACGCCACAAAATTTTAAAATGACAATGTAAAGCAAACTTGACTTCAAGTTTTAGAGAGAAATTAATGGTGATTATTGACAAAAATGTATCAAGCATGCAAAGAAATTGATTGGTTGGAAATCGAGGAATGTTTCGATGTAGAGGTATGTACAACCATTGTTATTAGTTTAAATAACAGTGATTCGGATTTCCAATGGAGTGATTTAGATTCAGATTAATTATTGCATTCTATTAATTGTTTGATTAAAATTTTTCATTTTGTTTTAATTGTAAAATATTTTGTACTGTTTTTACCATCATTATGTGTGTAGTTATGTTATTTATGTAACTACCTATTTTCTTTGAATAAGTAATATATCTTGTACGCTAATCTAATTATGTTATTGGAAGAATCTTTGATTCTGATATCGTAAAATAAAACACACGTTTACAAAAGGTATAAAAGTTAAGAATCATACAAACATCTAACATAGGCTCGATTTAGTTTTTTGACAATTGAAATAAAATAAATATCGACAATGTACGTCAAACTAAATTTGAATTGTAGATTCTTAAACGATGAGTCATACCGAACTTCATTTGAAGTCGACAAGTTTGTAAATGAACGATATTAAAAGATTTTGTATGTAATTATAGGACTCGTTAAGAAAAAATGGGCGTGCCTCAAAAATAAATAAATAAACAAATCGATTGTCGTAGCGATTAACTAGGTGCAGAAAAGGGAACTATTTTTAAATAAAATATTTAAAATAAATTCCCAAATATTTTTTTTATACGAACAACATTCAACAATGACCATGCACGAACCGTGCGCTACTTTTTCGCCGGCCTGTACGTATATTAAGGGCAATTTCAGATTTACAAACGCAAATGCTTCCTCTTCTAATCACGTTGGTGTGCAGTTCGATGGCAAATAAACTATGAATTGATGAACACATCAATGGAAAGGGCACAATTACCATGTGACAACTCTGTACGACTAATACATCGAGTTGCAAACCCAAGAATATTCGTTCGCGTAGGGTACATACCGACCGTGACCGTCAATTGACGAATATAAAAATTGTTTTCTAACTGTTCTGCTATTATGGCGTGAGCACCGAATAAAGCAAGGGTGGTATGTCCATAAGGCCGCGCGCCCTCCCTGATATATCGTTTAAAATTCCATTTAATTCATAAAAAAAATTATTCAAATGTATATTACCCAATTATTGCAAAAATACAATTTTAATATCCGGCGGCTTCGAACCTATTCCGTGGTCAATATTGTGAAATGAATTATACTTCCCACCAATACATACAATGTACAATAAGTTGGAATGAAATAGTTGGGATGCGATGATGCTATGGCAATGGTACGACGCCTGACCAAACAACCAATCACAGTCTAGCCGCTATATACACGTTGGTCCACATTTTACCGGAATGCGAGAGATATTGTACGTAGCGCGATCTAGCATACTTGCATTCATCCCCGCTGGCCAGCTTCGCCGCGCGCAACTGCTGTAGCCTATCTGACGCACTCTTTGTCCTTCTGTGCGTTCGTAAGGTTCTAACAAGAGATCGTGAATTTTGAATAGATCATACAATCGCAGAGATGGTACAGATCATTAAATGGTAATTTGCGAATTGTCGTAAATGTCAACAAATAGACGAACAGCCTCAAATCCTTCTAACGCATCCCGAGCGGGAGGAGAGAGAAGTGAGGGCTTGTTCGTTAGTTGAAATGGACGAACCTTGCTTTAGCCGGCAAATTTCAGACGAAATCGGTATTAGTAGAAGTACTGTGAAACGTATTTTGAAACGCAACAAATAAAAAAGTCACAAAGTTCAATATTGCCAGGAGATTTTTCCCTTAATAAAGTAACATTGTTAGAATTTCAATTTATTTTGTATAATTATCGAATTTATTTTTCTTTAGTTTAGTTTTACAAGAATCGTCGTTTATTTTCCTACTTAGAATTACTCTTTCGTTCTCCTACATCGTAGAGCAGTAACAAAATGAACATAAGAAACTGTCATTTCTAACATAATCTGAGACTACAGAAAAATTACGCAGTAATTCTGTATTAGCATATTTTGTCAGAAGGCGTCGAATTATAATATTACGTGATTGAGCGGACAAGCGTGCGTACCGCTGCTCGCTTTATGATATACTGCGATTGGATGCGATCTATCAGTGAGACTCAAATGCTTTGTTGCCATTCACAAAGGCAATATCCCGTTCGTATCTGGACCGACGTGTATACGTTTGGGACGCACAATTTTCGCGGCCCAATGTTCTTTTATACTATGAGACGAAGTATTGTTTAGCATAGATTATTTTCGCGTTTTTTATTTAGTGACAAGAACCTGTGTTTACAATAACCTTAAGAATGAACAGTGCAATTTTCAAAAGTGACTTCAATAGACTTTCTCTGGATAAAAAAATTAAAATAAAAGAGTTAGGTAGCTAGTAACCTTAACTAAAAATGGAATAAATAACCGAAAGAAGAGCTGAAAATAGAACGTCCACATGATGATTTTACATGGAAATTCATAAAAAAATCGATGGATATGTGGATGTGAAGTTTCGAATTTATTATAATTATTTTCCGTATGTATTGTTCTATAATTCTGTGTCTGGATCGTCAGATTTCAGTTGGGCTAGAGCTGGTGTGAAATATCTACATCATTTAACCATTAAAGTAAAAAAACACGAAGAATCATCTGGTTACATTAGCGCCTGTATGGCATTTGCTTGGTAAAAAAATATTCTGATAGGGCTCAGTTCTACTTATCCACAACATATGGTCGATTATAACGAGAAAGTTAGGAAAAATCGTTAAACCATGTGTAGATAGACGACTCGATCGGGTACGTACAGTATTTATATGGGCTTTCGTTTCGTAGTTATTCAGTCACACCCTTTCTTTAATTTATTAATCACTAGTTCGAATAATCCGAGATCATGATGGCAGCAAAAAATCACAATGGTATATTTAGGGAACTAGTCGATTTTTCTCCTAATTTGGATCTGACGCTTTAAAAACATTTGAACAATGCTATTATCAATTTTTTTACAATCGCCCCTTTGTCAAAAAGTTACGAACCGCCACTGGTATAATGCCTAAAAAAAGGCCCCCTTCAGGGATTGTTGGTCGAATTAACATTGTAAACGTAACCATTTCAATCTAATACCACATTATAATTGGTTTCACACAAAGTTGAGGAGATATACGTTATTTTCATGCTCTACATTAATGGGCGGTTCTTGCATCAAATAATCAGTATAACAACAACTAACCAGCCTAAAGGGTGGGTGACGGTTTCTTAACAAAAATGGCCTCACTTTACCTTAAAATTTCATATACAGCGTGTCCCAGGATTGATGTTACAAGAGGTGCGCGGAACTAAAATCTTTGAATCATAATTTGATCTTTTTGGAACTAAGCCCTGCTTGGTTTGAAACTTATTTTTAGTTTACTATTAATTTTTTTAAATCAAGTAGGTATTGACAGTTGAGCAAAAACTTTTTTTTCGTTTCAAGTAAAGTATCTTTTTCGTTCATGGTATGGTAAAATGTTACCAAGAAAAGTTGTTCAAAGTGAAAAGTTGTACAAATTTTCTAAACGATCGACCTACTTTGATAAAACCCGTTATTTGTGTTAACGTTACAGCAAAGAATTTACGTTGTTTACCGAAAAGCCACTTTACCTGAAACGAAATTAACAAATAATGGATTTTAACAAACTAAGCCATAACTTTTCATTCTGAACAACTTTCCTTAAAAACATTTTGACAGGCTGTAAACGAAAAAGATACTTTACCTGAAACAAAAATGTTCTTTTCCCAGCTGTCAAGACCTACTTGATTTTAAAAAATTGAAAACAAACTAAAAATAAGTTTCAAATCAAGCAGGGCTTAGTTCCAAAAGGTCAAATTGAGATTCGAAGATTTTTAGTTCCGCACACCTCTTGTAACGTCAATCCTGGGAGACGCTGTATAAATAAATAACGTTTACAAGTCTAGTGGAAGTGAATATTGAAGACTCCGATTAATAAAAGTTTCCTTATTTTTAGTTAGTAGAGTATAAAAACTAAAGCATAAACACAACAAAAGATATCGTTTTTTATCGTAACCTTGAGAAACTGAAATTAATTTATAAAAAAATAATTTCAAGTAAGGCCGCTTTTGTTAAGAAACCGTCACCCGTCCTTTCGTGTATAACTGACAGTGGTTATTAAGAGGTAAGTGTACAAATTATGTTGAATCGACGAGGTAATCGATTTAACAATCCTTTAAATATTTTTGAAAATTTACAAAACTCGCTGTTTTAAAGGATTTCTTTGGCGAAAAAAACCACGTATTTACTACTTACTTACTTAATCCTTAGAACCCTTATACCGTGAGGTGTAGGGTAAAAACCACATATTTACCAAACCTAAAATGTCAAAACCAAAGAACTTGGAGTAAGAGAAACATTTGTTTACGTTTAAGAGTGTTAAGAGTAAAGCCAACATAAAACCAAAATATTTACGTTGAATCTTTCAAGAGTGGGGGTAAAACAGAGATTGAACTTTGTCGTTTTTAATTGTAACTCATCGTAGTTTCAACTTTCGCCTGCTGGTTACCGGCTATTTACTTCTAAATCTCGAACAGCTCGGTATTTATGTGCAAAGTCGACATTATGTTGACTGCTCCATTGCATACAGCGAATAGGCTGCGATGCTACTTCTAACACACCAAGTTCTTTAGTCGGAAGAAAGGTTTCTTTCTACCACTGATTTTGTCTTTCAATTTTCCACTAAAAAGCAGACAATAGTAATCAAATAAACATGCTTTGAAATTTTACAGATAACAGCCTCCTTTATAAAACGTACATTTCTGTTCCACGGTCAAAGGTATACCCAAAAATCTGGGGGAAAAATTATGCACAAAAAGACGTAACGCGTTACATTTGACAGATATAGATACCTGTATCTCAGTATAAATACTGATTTGTTTATTGTATTTCATAATTTACAGCAAATTGTTATTGATAGCATTATACTTGTAAGAGTTGCGTTTATCGTATATAGTGTAGCAGAGAGAGAATCGCTGTGCTAAAAATATATTATACAAACCTGTTTGCTAAAATTGTCACAGTAGTTTGCACAGTCATTAACTCTCAAAAACTGTGCGACATCAAACACATTCCACTCTTCAGGACACAATTCACTAGAGTCACAAGTCCCTCCGCTGTTATCTACCAATCGAGGTATTAATTTCATGCTAGTAGTGTTCGTAGACTGCAAGTGAAGTGATTGTAAACGAGGTAGATCGCTACACATTTGTGCAGTGTGGCTTACGTTTACATAGGAAGTAACTTTTCTTTCTAGAGGGGGACTCTGTGGTTCCGAAGATACCGGCAAACTTTGATCGGGGCCACCTGGCTCCTGACCTGTTTCTGGCTCTTGCATATCATCATCTACTTCGGTTTCCATATCAATCTCTTTATCAAATTCATTCTGAACATTGATATCTTCAGTTTTTATGGTTTTGATAAGATGAGGTTTGGATGGGCTATCCTTGATTTTCTTTTTCCGACCTCGTTTCTTCATTCCTATTTTAGGAAATACAAAAAAAGGAATTATACATCAATCCGACATAAACAACAATATCTTGAGCATACATAGCAGTTATTCTTATGAGTAATCTTCCTGCGCTATCGTATCACAGCGAAAACTCTCAGTTATGGCAGAATTTCACTAATTAGTTGGTTAACCAGCTAGCCTTAAATTATTAGAGTAAAATAAAAACGGATAACAGAGTACCATGGAAACTGATCCAAACGTGCAAATTTTAAATAATTCCCTAGGTGTTATAAGTAAAGAAGCGTGTGTCTTCTAAACCGGAACGAGCAGAACAGGGATGAAAAAATGGTTTGATTATGGCTGGGGACGAATGTGGTTGAAGAAACGGAGGAGATTATGCATCAAAACATTCCTTTAGAATAGCGACTGGCGCCCGATGATATTCAAACTGTTTTGACTCACAACTATTCATGGAAATCACAATGTTAGAGAAAGTTATGTAGGCTGGCAGATATTACAGGGTTAGTACAAAGTCCCAGAACAGTCGAATAACTTTGTTGTTTGAGAAGTATTTTTTTGAAATATTGTATGGATATATAGTTAAAAATAATATTTTTTTCGCTTCCGGTTTGACAGGAAATGCTTCCTACTTATTTTTTTTAATGGGACACCCAGTATATTGTTGTATTTACGGAAGCAGACTAAAAAACTAATTTCGGAAATATCAACATGTTTATTTTTATTGATAAAAACGCAATACAAAAAATAAAATCAAGATATCTTTGAAAACATAGTGAAATTTGGTTGAGACTACAATAAATGTTCAAATTATACTCCCTTTACAACTTGGCAGTGATGTAATCGATTAACAACATATCTTATTGAATTCTGTATCACTTGTGGCACAATACAGTTGATTTCTTCAGTTATTCGTTTTTTTAATTGTTCAAAATTATTTGGTGGATTTTTATACTCTTAGCAAAAAAAAAACCAATGCAATAGGTCTGGAGAACTGGGTTGGCCATTTAGTGGATCCTCTGCGTCTAATCCAGCGTGCAGGAAATATTTCGTTCAAATAATCGAGAACATTACACGCAAAATGTGGTGGGGCTAAATCCTGTTAGAATAAAATATTTTCGTTTGGATGATTAGGTCTGTTTGGACTTAAAAACAGAGCTGTAAGTGCTGGCACAATCTCGTTCCTCAATAAACTTAAATAGCCGTCACCATTTAGATTTCCTCTTATGATGGTCTTTTTCTGTTGTTTCCAACCAGCCCAGCCAACACATTCGCTTTTTGAGGATGCTGTATGTGGACTTCTTCCACCCACTAAGAGTTTTCAGTAGAAATTATGCTATTCTCTGCAATCTGGATCATCTACAGTCAACTCATGAACAATATGCATTTTGAAAGGTTTCAGTTCTACAGATTTTAGAATTTTGTGAGCACGTGCCTATTTTCTTGAACTGTTAGTAAAACATTCTCACACTTGTGGCTTCATCGGTTACTGTTCTTGAACGTACACATCTGTACACCGTACTTTTACTGATTTGGCGATCAGAACAAACAATATTAAACAAAGCGCGCTTCTTCAAAAGAACGTTAACGGTCACCATATCCACGCATCATCAAGATGTCAATTTAGTCGGATTCTGTAAGTTTTACTGCAATCGTAATTAATCAACAAAACCAAAAGATAGTGACACCAACAACAAAGTTATACCAAAATTCCGATATTTTCAAAGATATCTTGATTTTAAGTTATTAGGTAGTTTTATTTTTTTGTATTGCTTTTTTATCAATAAAAATAAAAATGTTGAGGTTTCTGAAAATAGCTTTTTTAGTCTGCTTCCGAAAATGAAACAATATACTGGGTGTACCATTCAAAAAATAGGTGGGGACCATTTTCTGTAAAACCGGAAGTGAGAAAAAATGTGGAAATAAATTCGTAATTTTTAACTACATATCTGCATTAAAAAAAAAAAAAAAACTCCTCAAACACAGTTCCGGGATACGATTCTAGTCAATCATTCTGTGATACATGTCACGCATCTTGCCAAATGAATAAATTTTAATACTCCTAGATCAAATATTGAAATTAGCTTCTATGTCAGCAACTTAACTCTTAACTTCGCTCGTTTATGTGGGTTAGCGTGTGCGTAAATATTGCAAAATAATTTTTTAGAAGTTTTTGACAGCATAACAGCAATGTGATTCTGAAAACAAGCAATGCAACGATACTGATGGGAACATGTCTAAATTGGAACAACGTAACCTGATTTGACACCACATTTTGCTATTCGATATATATTTTCATAGGCAACGTTAGGTGTTGGTATATGTTTTGTATGTGAAAGTAAGCCACTTCTTACGAAATCAAAAGATTTTTTAGTATAAATGTTTTGGAAGAATACCTCTAAGTTTTACTACATAAAGCTTTTAAAAAATAAAATTCACTTATTTTATTAACATAAATTTATTAAAAATACCTTTAGGTGGTGTTATGCTCTTTTGTATTTGCTTTGTAACAATTCTTGGCCCTTCAAGTTTATGTCCGACACTCTGACACCAACCTACTGGGTATATATCGGGGCTTTCACAATCTAACCATTGGTCATACTCTTCCTCCCAACCATCAAAATGCACTTTCAGTAACCTTCCAACTACCTTAGCTACGGTAGCAACACAAACTAATCTGGGATCCATCAGATCAGCAGCTTCAATTTTCATTCCTTCCCTAAACCCATGTGATGGCACATAATGATTAATAAGGCTCGAAGTAACCGGCACATTATGAGTCTCATTGAGGTAAGTGTTCCAACTGAATGTGTGGGAGTCGTACCCTTTTGGAGGCGTTAAAGGAATATTATTTCTTTCACAGAAACCAACGGGAAAGATACACGGTGAACTAACGTGGTAACAAAACCAATCGGCACCTGTGACATCAGATTCGTAAGTATCAATACGGATCATAATGTAACCATAATGCAGGACGTCCATCACAGTGGCAACACAAATAGAGCTAAGATTTAAAGGATCGATCGCTTCCAATTTCATGCCGGCACAAAATCCGGGGAGGCTCGTGTTTTCCTGGGAGCCCACTTGGAATGGATTAAATAACTCATCGATAGCATCTTCTTCATCAAATATTCCTTCATGAACTCTTTCTAGGTAGTTTAATGGAGCTACCAAGTGATGACCAACCTAGAAAATTAAATTTAAAGTGAAAATTATAAAAATAGAGTTTGTCACTTTCTACCATATATTAAACGGTTATTACTTATTTCTATAATAAAAGTAGAATATAAGTTATTAAATTCTTCTTTGAAGTAATAAGTGCTAAACAAAAACAACAATATGTTACTTTCTGTAATGTTTCAGAATTGTTTTATGTTTTTGTTTCACAACCTCCTATAACTATAAAAAAAGCATAGTTTCAGTTCAAGGACAAAAATTGCAGCTAATTTGCTATTATTTTGCTTCTGTTTACTTTTTCCACGTAAAGAAAACAAGGAAAGCATTAACGCATTCAAAAAAAGGGGAAAGAAGCAAAATAACAGCACATTAGTGTCAATTCTTGTTGTTAAACTGGGGGATATCTTATTTTTATAATTTATTTCGGCTATCGCTTTTTGTAGCAATTCACAAATAAAATAAAGAAATAAAATAAACCCAAAAAACAACTATCTTGCAAATTTTCACCGGATACATGCAACATGAACGGTGTTTTAGTGTCTTATAGTCAAAAAACAAACCTTCTTAGCCCATCCTACAGGATGTAATAACGGAGAATCCTCATGGCACCAAAATCCAGCATCATCTGGTGGCATATCATAGTACTTAACATTCAACCGTTTCCCCACGATTTTATGAACCATGGCAACTTTAACCTGAGAAATTCTATTCTTGTCGACAACTTCAAGATTAAGGCCACATTGAAAACGGGATTTGAGAGAATCGCTAATCTTATTGCTGTAATTAGAAGGCAAAGTTCTAGCCCCCGTTAATCGTTTCCTGAGAAATTCTTTCCAATCGCCGTACTTGTCTTCAATTGTTTTTGGTGGGATTAGGGGTTTGCCCCTTGTTGCGCACCAACCCACTGGGTGCACTTGATTTGAACATAAAGATACCCAGAAATCTTTGGATGAATTGGATCCAAAACCCTCATACCGCAACAATGCCTTATAACCTATAATTTTTATTACAGTAGCTACCCAAAAAGAATCAGGAAATGCATCCGAGATATTATCGCAATCTGTGTTCTCTACTTCTACTTTCATCCCTACCAGGATATTGCCCCAAATATCTGCTAAAGGTACATGTTTAAAATAAGTAACAGGAGCTGCTACAAAACAGTCATCATCTAGTTGACTATCCCAGTCATATGTATTTGCAAGCTCAGCCGGTTTTCGTCGAATCAACGGTAAATTATCTTCCATGGGTGGTAAAACGGGTGTTTGGGGTAACTGAGGTAATGGTTGATCAGAAATTAGACCAGAAAAGTCTTCATGGTTCTCCATTTTAAATCGGTGATCCGCATAAGTTGCTTTAGGGTCGGGTGAAGTTTGTGTAGTTTGCGGTAATGGTTCAGGAATTAAACCGCTATAACCCCGAGCACAAGCCATGCTACAGAATCTTCTTTCTCTCGTATAAAAAGCATGTTTCACACCAATTGCGCCACATTTTTCACAAACAGCTAGAAAAGTTAAGAAATGATTTATTAGATCGGAGTGAAATGTTATCACGAAACATGTATACAATAATCGTATGACAAAGATATTGTTTTTAATACTTAGCTATAAAAGAAAAAGGCCGGGCATTTTTGTTTGAAGTAATAATATGGCACAAGTGATAAAATGCTAAGTCACTGTTAGTTTCAAACTTCTTATGCAAACACAATCCGTTTTCACACAAAAAAAAGTGCTAGAAGCTATCGTACTAAATTTTTCTTAGAAATAATAAAGCTTTCTTAAACAAGTAATTTGCCCGTGGTAAGATTATATCTAAACATATTACATTTGCGCAGCAGTATCTAGTACATTTGATTTATTTTTTTGTATGCAATATAACTCTAATATGTATGAAATAATCTACAGGGCACCTGTTTATCTAAAAATGACAGATTGTGCCAAAAATTACGAACACAGGGCAAGTTGTTTTCAAGTTAAATATATGGATGTGATATAGCTTTAATTTTTTAGCTTAATCTCCCTAACATATCATCCCACTGGAAGTGTCAACTACTTCATTTTGGTATTGTAGGAAATAAGAGTTATTTGCCATTCCAAATTCTTTTTACAATGAACCTCCACTTGTTCAATTGCACCTTAATAATACAGAATGGCTCGACAATTTATGTGTCCCTCGAAAACCAAGTTAGCCTAATTTAATTGGTTTGGGCATTGCAATCACGTCAAATAGAATTAAAATAATTCCAGCCCCGAAATCAAAGTAAACTTAATAGCGACTGCGGCTTATAACAATATACGAATTTTGCTAGTTTCAGCACATTGTATCATATTCCATCAAAATATTCAGGGACAAATTCTGCACAACATAAAATTATATTCAAGTATATAGGATGTTCAGTTTCTGCAGCGCACGATACAACTTTGGCATTAAAAAGAAAACATATATTATTACGTGTTTGGATGCCTTTCTTCAATTCATATCAATTGTCTTCAATAGCCCCTATACCCACTTGCCTTAGTTTTTGAGATTTGAGATTTTTGCGAAGTTGTTCTGTTTCTTTATTGATATCTTAAACAGCTTACACAATAGAGCGCTGATTCAAATTTTATTGATTTAGTATATCTTCAACTTTTCGGTAATACATTAAAAACTTTTTTTCTATCAGCTATCGTGTACAAGATGGCCATCGAAATCTAATTTTTTTTTTAATGGAACGCCCAGTATATTTTTCCTGAATCTGATACAGAAGCTGCTCCAGATCTTTTTCTATGTTTTGTTTCCCTAGAGATATTCATTAAAATCATTGTGTAAACGTTATCTTTTCTGGTGCAACTCCAAAATCTACTCAAAGTAACCATCATTTTTCTAGACACATTGCCTAGCAACTTAAGAAGCACGTATAAATAGTAGCGAAAATAGGCAGACATAGATTGATTAGAGTTCAGCATAAAAAGAATAGATTAATTTAAAGCACCGCACACAAGTTTTTCCAGCAGTAGAACATACTGCAATTGTTTAGAAAATATCGCAATTTAGCTAAGGAGAAATGTTTATAAAAAAACTTTCTGATTGAATGTCTCAAGGCAATGCGTAACGTGGACATTACATAAAATATTATTGGGCGTTACCGTCGGATTTTGTGATTTTTCGGGCCTTTTTTGAAATTGTTTCTGTTGGTTGCTCTCTTTCCGATGGCGGGAGATTTCGGCGTTCCGAAGCTGTGCTTGGGAACGAGATAGGCTACCTAAAAATCCCGTTCAAAACATGATTAGAATCTAGAGCATGGACTCCCAACCTTTTTCTTGCATCTATCTCTTTTAAATGAATCGAGTTTATATTTTTTTCTATAATATACAGCATACAAGATAATCGTAACACAAATAATTGCACATATGAATATAAACAAAAATTTAGAAAAAAGCGGTATTAGATTTATATTTTATTATTTTTTGTACTATCATTTTAAATTTTACAAATGTAAAGAAGTTTTCGGAAACTAAATCACGCAAAAGCACGATTTTAATTAATGTGATGGCTGGGTTTGATATATTGATAGAATTTGTTTAATATTGGCCTAAATTGCTTAACGTAATTTTTAAACCACCTCGTTCAAAAATATTCAACCTGTTTCTTGTTTTCTATATTAGTTATTGACTTGTATATTCGGCTATCGACCTGCAATCCACCCCTTCATCTTCATTGATCCCCTTTAAAATTTCATCGATCCCCATGGAATCGATACCGACCTCTTTGGGAAACCCTGGTCTAGAGCAATCCTCTCACGGCAACGACTACAAGATTGATTCCCGCCATCGTGCTCTTATAGCGGGCAAATTTTGCAACAACGCCTACGTATTTTGACGGCCATTGCACGATTTTCTAACGCGGTATAGGTATGAAATCCTTGCAACAAATTCCATATACACATAGTTCTAAAAAATACCCATAATTTATAACTATCTTTGACTTTTTATCTCTTTTATATTTATATTTACTCTTTGTACCTTGTATGTCACTTGGTACTGCGACACAATTTGTATTTTATACTACGAATACCAAATTTTCGTTTGTCGGTGTATGATATGCAACACAAGTAGCATTTATTTAACAAATTAAGTGAAGTTAGATAAATAAATGTTTTACTAAGTAGAATAATCACAGTTGCAATTTACGTAAGTTCATTTAGAAGAATTACTATATTACAAAACACTTTAGTTTTTTATTAAGGCAGTATACATTATTTGATGAAACATCAAATATTTATCCTCATTCAGTTTGAATCTATATACAGCTACAGGTACAAAAGTAAACCTATACGAATGTGAGCCTTGTTTATACTGCCGATACTACCTCAGCACTTGTCAGTCGTCCAAGTTTACTTTTGTCCCATTGTACCTTAATTATGTGTAACATGTCAAACTATAAAGCTATAAAACATTAATTATATGTCGAATAAAAATATGCTGACAAATGTTAAAATATATTCTATTATTAATAAAGAAAATATAAAAAGAAGTAAAAGACAATTTAGCTTGCAATGTAATGAAACATTAATACTAACTATATTAAATCTTGTGGTATAAGTTACACCACAAGTTTACATCCTTAAAAAATACTACTTAACTAAAAAAGCAATTTTATATATAAAAGAAAATCTTACCAATTCCATCTTTTTGTATAGGTATTACTGCTGGGTCTGTATTACTTTGGTAAGCTATAGGTGTTTTCAATACGAGTCCAGGGTGCTTAACTGGCTTAATTTTACGTGTCGGACAAGGCAGTGTTTGTGTAGCAGTTGTTATCATATAGACAGGTTGATTATCATCATCTAAATAACTACTGTTGCTATCCTGTTTGATATCAACCATCGGCAACATATCAAGTCCATCCATTACCTTCAGATATTGAAAAACTAATATTATCGCAATTAATATAAAAATATTGTACATACCATAGAAGACGTATGGATATTCTGAATATCTTCAAGAGATTGATTTGATGCACTGTGATGTGAAGGAGTATAATATGGACTATCATTATCTAACATTAATTCACCACTATCATTGGGAATTAACCCTAACGACATATCTGGTGTAGTTTGTCCTGCACCCATCCATACCATACCCATTTCCGCAACCCCAGGCATTGTGTATACTATAAAGCCAAAACAGGATTTGCTTATAATCTTCATATGAACATGTACGAAGAATAATACATATTTAATAACATTATTGACTAAATAATAACTGCTGCAAAGATTAGAGAATTTTATATTAGCATGCAGTTTGTGGCTACATATGTACAAAATTACTTATTTAATGCATAATACCATTCATTTCGTCAGTATCTTCAACTTTCGTCATATATCAAGATAAATAATATACATAATATTCGTTAAAATCGTTGGGAAATCTCCCAAATTGAACAACTTTCAATATACTCGTAAAGCATCACATATCCATACTTAGTGCTTTTCAAGCTTTTGGTGCGCATGGTTGGTCAACATAATACACACACAACAGCTTCTTATAAAATATCCCTAGTGAAAATTCTAAAAATTAACTATTCTTAAATCCTTTACAAAATAAAAATTTGTCGATGTTAAATTGCTATACGTTTAGTAATTGCCCAATAAATTAATCGTATAATTTGAGTATACTATGTAAATATTAAGTTTCGTTGTTTTCTACCAAGTTTTCTTTAGTAGATACATATCAACAAATATTGTTTAGATAATAAGTAAATATAAAAGTACATATAAACAATTTATAAATTATTAAGAACTATTAATCATGTAGCAGTCGGACATTGTACAACGTTCATTGCGGCAAAGGCTATTATATGTTAATAACGTGTGTTATTTAGGGCAAGCTACATTGAACGTTACAGATAAAGAATGAAAATACAAGAGATACAAGTATCAGCCCCATGGGGACATATTGCTGGTAAGTACTTACTATACAGTCTTAGACATTATTTATGTGAAAAATTAAATAAATTTTAAAATATATTCTTTTATTTCTTAAAAAAATACGTAATGTAGAGCAGACCTTGTTTAATTACGACATATTTTTTATACAGAATACCCCAAAGGAAACTGCAACTTTATACATGCTAGTATTTGGCATTGGCAATTTCAATTAATTGATATTTGCAAAATTATAGGAAACAGAGAATTTTTAAAGTTTGGTGGTTTTCTAATAGTCGGTGGAGCCAACTTACCAAAAATATTTCGACATCTCTGCCGCTTCTCTTATCGTTTGATACGCGCTCGTTTCAAATGTTTGTGGTACATTTTTAAAAATTTCAAATAGAAGCACCTTATTTTTGACACTGAAATCATTCTAAAACTGAAAACTAATGACAAAACTAAATTATACTAAGTAATATCATAAAAATATTGATTGAAATTGTAAAGGTCATTTGTTTTTACCAATTGATCATTAGCATTATATATTATTTTCTTTATTATATTCTTCTTTCTCCTTTTCTAGTTTTTATGTGCACATTAGATTTCGGTTAATGTAAGATAAAGCGAATTAAATTAAAGAATTTAAATGGCGTACCTATTGATTGAAATGATTGATAAATTTAGATATTTAATTTTTTAATTATCTATCGGAATCAATCGATTAGAAAATTATAGATAATTATATGTAATTGTAATTGTCATCTCAAGAAACTGTTTTCTACTGTCTCTCGTTCTTCCTGCTGAAATATATAACTTAGTTTGTAATGTGATATATAGATTTTCATTTAATACCTTAGAAATATATTATTTTAAAGTTCACATCCTTTTTCCAAAATAGTATCACAAGTACAAATTATAAAATAATCTAATTTTCAGCAAAGTTATGGGGCGATGAAAACAATGCGGCCATTTTATGTTTTCACGGATTGTTAGACAATGCTGGGTCCTTTGACTTATTAATCCCGCATCTTCCATCATCTTTCTTCTATATATGTATCGACCTACCTGGGCATGGTCTTTCTAGCCATTTTCCTCAAGGATTGCCTATTCATACTACAAATAATCTTATTGCTTATGAAATTGTAGTGCAGTTTTTCAAACGCAAGAACTACGTTTTCTTGGGCCATAGTTATGGCGGCCAAATAGGACTTATGTTTGCACAAATGCACCCTGAATATGTACTAAAGATAATCAATTTGGATAGTATATATTTATACCCATCGTATCCCAATTACTTTTTAAATCAACTTTTGGAATCCCATAAACAAATATTAAATATTTGCATGAATCAATCGAAAACCAAGAGGCCCGTATACAGTTATAAAGAAGCGTTGACGAAGATTATTGCTAGTCGAAGCTTTGGCAAATTGGATAAGAACATAGCAGAACCGTTGCTTAAGAGAATGATAATGGAAATTAATAAAGATCAGTATATTTTTACAAATGATAACAGACTGAAGAAATACTTGGACCCTAGTGCTAGTTTTAATTATTATAGCGATCTTTTTACAAAAAGGCCTGTGACCTGTCCCGTTTTCTTGATACTCGCCGAAGAGAGTAGAATACAAAGAAGTTATTTTGAACCATTATTGAAGACGTTTAGGAAACTAGGGTTCCAAATTTTTATTATTGGTGGGAGTCACGTACTGCATCTAAAATCTCCGGAAAAAGTTGCCCCTATTATCAACAATATTCTACTTGGAATGAAGAATAAATTGTGAACGAAAACACATTTTGGATATACAATAGAGTCTCATTGTTAATGTAACTTTTGTTGCGTGTATATAAATATTAATTTCAGAATAATTTTTAATTATACGTATGAATAAAAATAAAAATACGTTTCGCAATAAATCTTTATTATTCCTTGATGATACTTCATACATACAGTCAATTCTGTATTTTCTTGTTTTGTTTCTTGTCGATTGATAAGAAAACAAGCGTAGTTATAATGGGTACAAGAACTCGTGTCTATTTTGTTTTCATCGTTAAAAATAAACTCGAACCAATATACGACGCCATCAACTGCTTTGCACTGTTGAATTGGACACTGTTGACGCATAATTACCATTTCATTATCTGAACTTAATATATTTCCCATATGTTGAGGCTCAGATAGTCTTTTGTGAGGGAAATTTTTATCTAAATCGAAGTGTTCGTTTACCTTAAATTATAAACATGCTTAGAAATGCTTGCTTCTCAATATTGTGTATAAAACAACAAAAAAAAGAATTTTCTGACTAAAAAGAAATCATGTTTTTTCGTTATTAATTTGAAAAAGAAACCCTAAAATAATTGAAATTATATAACTACTTCTTAGCGTGCTCCATCATTCTACAAAACAGTATTATTCTAACAATTCACAACGCCACAATATATACAAATTACCGAATATCGAATATTTTAATAGTAAGTTCCATTATTAATAGATAGCAAATATACATACACGCGCGCCGAAAAGTAAGTTTACTTCACTAAATATAGATGACCCGTAAATTATCTCCGTTTTGTTTATTTTGAATACATACCTACATATCATATTAATACTTTAATAATAGAACAAATTCATAGAGCGAAGTAAACGTCTCTGCGATACGTAGGCGTTTCACCGGAGTAGCGGGCTGTGTGTAAAAATGGTTTCTCGCTTTGTCAGCTTCCGCTTGTTTATTTTCCGTTCAGTTTAGGAAACGAGAGCGTGCGTTGTGTTTTGTGTTACGTATTATTCGTTATAAATAATTTAAAATGTGTAATGTGAACAAAATTATAAAAACGACCCTTTGCTGGCACAGTAAATAAATTTATCTGTAACTTTCCGGATTTGTTCTACGACGCTGCTAAAATAGTTTGTAAAGTGTGAAGCTGTAGCTATTGAAGAGAGCCAGACAAAATGTCAAGATATTTCCGTTGAAACAGAGTTACAAACTATTCGTAACAACGCAATAGAACAATTACAAAATAGAGCATTGTCGTTAGAGGAGTCACTGCAAATAGTGGATGAAGTACATATACTGCTACTCACTATACATGACACAAAATATAATCGCGTTCGAAAGTGTGTTAAAGAAAGATTCCAATTTTATCACATTAAAACAAATTTGTGATGGTGTATCGACTAATCCATTAACTGAATTCAAGGAGTGTTTTAATTATGCATCTTTTTCAAAATATAAACACATTTTTTCACCACGGCGAACATCGTTCAACGAGACAACTGTGGAAACATATCTAATGCTGTCAACTTTTTACGACTCTTATTCAGTGGGTGATAATACCGACAATGGTGCTTCTACTTTTAATGTTGGGCAATTCCGATGCAACTTTTATAATTCTTGATTGGTTCAGTTATTATTATTCGATTTATTACTTATTTTTTGGTATTGTACTTACTGAAGGAAGCGTACGCCTATGCCGCGCAGATACATCACCTCGTTTTACAAATTCATTACAACCAGCGGCGGCTGGTGCGCTGTGGCTGCGGAACTGCATTACAAGGCTTCGATTCCCTTCGTGTATATCCGTTGCATATCGTGTGTATTGTAGTATGCGTCGGAAATGCACAAAGGTATCGGAGCCTTGTAATGCAGTTCCGCAGCCATCTGCAATTTTACCCAGATTACTCTAGAACAGCATATCAAAATACGGGGTACGATAATAATTCAGTATGGTGTTTACCATCCTCTGGCATCACGGATGACACGTATACGTCTAGGTATACTTTTACTTTTTACTTTTCATAAAGTGGTTTGGCTTTACCATCTTCTATAATTTTTTTATCCAGTTACAGAGTTTATTTCGGAAGTTTGGAGCGGTTAGTCCAATTCGGCAATATTAGGTTTGTTTCCATAGAAATTACAAACTAATAAAAGTGTATCGACCTGTGGAATAAATCCACCAGCCGTTGAGAAATAAATTTGATAGCATCCACTTGGCTTTACTGATTTGTGATTCTTGCAAAAACAAACTGTATTGTATATTTAAATTATTGTCGTACTGAAATAATCTCTCTAATTCCATTTTTCCATTTTTTTTTTCAAGAATTTTAACGTATTTGCTTGCGCACCACACATATTTTCTCCTTTTCAATTTAAATCGTGACTCATTACTAAAATTTAAAAGTTTTCCAAAGCCCTGAAATCTTATCTGTATACCGATTAGCGAAATGTTTCTTTCAATCAACTTATTTAATGCGTCTTTTGATTTGTATTCATCCTACTGGTAATAAAATTGTAATCAGCTGCTATTAAAGAATAAGTTCCTCCTCTTTTTCCAATAGAAATTGTTGGCTCCCCTAGTTCGATTAACTCTCCCTTTTTGAACTTTGGTTAATTGCCAAGCACTTTTCGTCGTCAATGGCCTGTTCCACTGCCATCTTCACAGATCTATTGTGGTTCTTCAATTGATAAATCATTTAAGTTAGCTTTGCTTTTTTTCCCACACCTAACAGCCTTGTAAGTGATCCCTCTTTTTTCGTCTTTTTTTTTCAGGTTTGTTTTCTATCCATTGCTTACTAGCTCCTTTAACTACCGCATATGGCATACCAGCAGAGGACCGCGGGTTTTCGTCAACAATTGACGAGCCTACACGGGCTAGTTCGTCTGCTTTGACGTTCATTCGATGGCCCTCATGTCTTGATACTCAGACCAGGGTTATCTTAGCCTCGTAACTCGATCTATTTAGCGTATTCATGCAATTCCACACCAGTTTAGATTTTGCTTGTGGGGAGTCCAGTGCTTTCGGCACTGCTTGACAGTCTGAACAGATGGCAACGAATCGATAATTAACCTTTTCCCTGTCTGTTTCTTTAATAGACCCCAGCACTGCTGCTATTGCGGTTTGGAAAACTGTGGTGTTTTGAGATAGGCTTAGTAACTAAGCTATTCTTGGCTCAATCCCATTCATTCCAGCGCCGACTCCAATCTCTATCTTTGAGGCGTATGTGTATCAGATGGATTTATCTTTGAATGGGTACAATTTTTCCTTAATTCATTATTTGGTATTAGCGTTTTTAATTTGTTGTCAAAGCTGCATTTAGCGGAGATGGTATTATTGGGCTTGCTTGTAATCGGCCCTGCCTTGACTTTCTTCAACAGCTTCTGGTAATCTGGGCGATAGGATCTAATTATGGGAAGTTGACTATTAATTAGTTTGCAGGCTATTAGCTAACCTCCCTTTGAATGTAGATATGTGGTGATTTCAGGTTAAGCACGACTTCCACAGCAGCTGTCGGTATGGTTTTCATGGCTACCGTGACACATACACATGCTAGTTGTCGTTGTTGTTGTATTGGGCGAAGCGTCAGGTTACGGAATACACCTCGCACTTCTAGGCATCGATTACTATGATCATTAGCCGACCCCACTATAATTTTGCTGAATCCAGAGGTGTTCCAACCTTTGGTAGGGATTTTTAACGTGCCAAACATCGTATTGACACGGGGCCTACAGTTTCACTTCGTTATCCGAGAAGAAGGCATACTTTGATTTTTATCCGTAATTAAAAAACAACCGTCTCGACCGGGATATGAATCCGCTAGTGTCTTTCACCATCCTTTCGCAGATTTATACGGAATTAAAAGCAAGTTCATACTAAAATAATATCTACTAGCGAATGATTCGTACGATTCCTCTTTAAAGATGATGAAGTAAACCTACCCTCGACCAGTTCGTATTTTTTCTTATGTTCAGGGTTATGTTTGCACAATGTACGAGATTGTCTTTGCAATAAACTTACTTTCCAGCGCCTATGCACATATTTATGATTTGTAAATTTTTATACAATTAAAACAAAACTCTTTATGGCATTCAAATTTTTCAAAGTTTTCTGTTCGGCAGGTAAAACATTAGATGTTGAAGTGGAAACGATTTTACTTATTATGTTATTGCTTATACTAGGATTATTCCATCTGACAATTCGGAATTAATTCAGAACTAATTCCGAATTCTCCAGTGCGCATGACAGTTCAAATATAATTCTGAACTGGTTCAGAATTGTGCTTTATTTCGGATGGAACGATATAATAAATTGAGTAGTTCCATATGCAGATGTCGCTGGTAGTTAGGCACGTCCGAATTCGCCAAATTCTTGCTCGATAGTCAGGATTCTGAGAACCGTTCTGAATTACTAGTACGATGCAGATGGAACAATGAATTTCTAGTTCGTTAAATTACGAACTTCTGATGGAACGAAGAACTTGTACTGCGAAAATTCTGAATTAGTTCTGAACTAATTATTTCGTTAGATGGAATATACTTTTCCTGTTACTAGCTACGTCAGTTAATCATTACTGTCCCGATTCCCGGTTATGTAGCATCACTTGCATAAAAATCTGGGACAAGCGACATTACCCATTTTAAACCTGTCTTTCGTAAACTACGAAAAAAATATGTCAAATTGTCTGTCAGTGTCAATCGTAAATGGACAAGTCATTGTCACAAGATTGAAAAAACGTCAAAATGAGCTCATAAGAGTTGTCCCAAATTTTTATGCATGATAGTACCCTTTAACGTATGATGTAATGGAATTCTACGTCCCTAGGTGTCAATACATAACAGAAATTGACAACTTTGACAATCATAGAAGGATACTAGAAAATGTGAAATATTTTCATAAAACGATTTTTTCGAAATTTTGTGCCGGCAGTAAGAAAAATATTAGGTGAGTTCGGGTATTCGTTCAGAGTAACTCAATTTCCTCCAAATAGCCTACTCGCGCACGGGAATGTTGTAGAGTTATCCCATCCATACGTAGAGTATGGGTTGAATGATCCACTCTTGCTTTCTCTACTCCTAATCCCCTCCACGTGCTCTGTACTCTTGAACTGCTCCGAACGAATACCCGAACTCAGCTATTGTTGCCACCCGGGTCGTAAGTGCTTTTGCGGTCTTGGACCATATCCTTGACCGCAAAACTGCACTTACATCCCTCGTGACATAAATAACTACTCCGTGTTGCGAAAGTAATTTGTCAGTAAATTTAAATGGTTATGTAAAAAAAAACAGTTTAGGTCCATAGACACATAAAACAGAGCGACTACATACTATAATTTGTGTGTGAAAAGTTGCAAACATAATTCTTTCACCATAGTTGCGTCTGTTAAATGTGTCAAATAATGTTACCTTTGCATGCTTTTGATATGAAACAAATTTCAAATAAATAGAACAAATACAGTTAATAACTGAATTTAAAACTTAAAACGAATGTGGTAAAATGAAATATCCTATTAGAGCAGTATCATCAAATAAATTGTCATACTTACCGAATATTCATTTATGTGGTTAGCAATATGAAATCCAAATAAATTTTCGTCATTTACGACATTAAAGTTGTAAAGATAATCTGATTCAATCACTTGTATTATTAAGTTTAGGCTCTGTGGGTATATTAATCCACCGGGATTTAAATATGTTTTACAAAGTCTGTAAGTCGTTACTAAATTTTCATATATGGTGCCATTTTTACAAACTGGATTTAATATAACTATATCAAATTTGTAAGACTTGCTTTCAAAAAATTGATTGAGTGATGTTTGTTCTAATATAATTACATTTTCCCGAGAAATATTATTAATATTACAAATTTGCTCAATAAATAGTTTATTTGTTTTGTTTTTAGCAACACAATAGAGCTTATTATCGTTTTTTGCATATTTCATGCCCAGCAATGGAAACTCAAAGGTATCTAAAATGATTTTCTTCCGAATAGAAGGACTGTATAATTTCTTCAATGCTGAAGTTAATATATTATCATTAAGTAAAGTAATTACTTCTTCTGAAGCTTTCAAACAATTGTTACATGTTGCAATTTCATTTAATAAATTTATATTCAACTTTCCAGTCTGACAATGGATAGACATTTGAACGTCAGTATCTACACAACAATTATGTGAATGATTAATAAATTTCACTGCTTGCTCCCAACATTTTACGTTTTCCTTTTCCGGATCTGTTGTTATAATGTTGTTTTTATCTAAATGCAAATCAAACCATATTGCAAAAGCATTGAGATATCCAGGGTTTATAACTTTTAAAGATTGTATATCAAAGCAGTTCTCATTATACTGTAATTCCTTTAGTTGCAACAAATTCGAAAAGTCTACTGTTAATACTTGCTTTGACTCAGTTAATTGTCTATAATTTAGCAATTTTAAATTTACTGATTCATAAGGTTGATCTGAATTAGTAGTTACGCATATTTTTGTTAATTCAAGATCTTTATGTTCCCTAACTAAGCTATATTTCCTTGAAATATCAAAACACTCTATTCCAGTAACATATAAACTTGCAGAAGATGGTATAATTTTAGCATTTTTATCAAGCAAAATGTCCCATGCATGTATTAAAGTTTCCAAAGCATTTTCACCAAATAAACCAACATCAAAAATTTCTGTTATTAATAAATTCGCATAGCCATCAATATCTAAAGCACTTAATGTCGTTGAATTTTTACTATGCAATTTGATCTTAGTTACATTATTCTCTTCAAATACACATTTAGCAATTGATGATAAGATTTTGGAATTCTCTATCGCTTGAATTGATGCTATATTTTCATTATTTGATGCAAATAAACTTAATAAACCACATCCAGTTCCAACATCAAGAACTTTGGCATTATTTTCAATGTTGTATGATAATATTGCTTTGTAATATGCCATATTTCGTTCAGAATCATTTAACATAGGGAAGTGCCATCTTTCTATCAATTCACCTCGAAGTGTCATTAAATTTTTCTCTGCAGGTAAGAAATCAGGTGCTAAAGTATGGGCTAGTTGCAAGTATTTTTTAGCTTCTACATATTCACTTATTCTAAAAAAAAAAACAAAAATATTACCAGTAAATTTAGAAGACAGTATAGTAAATCACCTTAATAAATGTGCTCCAAAATTATTTAAAATTTGTGTGTTTAAAGGAAAGTAATTCAATGCTTGCAGATAACATTTACACAAATCTTCTACTTGGTTGCGTTCTTCTAAAGATTTTCCCCAAATGCAAAGAGTTTCAGTAAACTGCTTTTCATATTTATCTTTTTTATGAGCCACTAATTCAAAGAAAACTAAATAATGCGCAAATGCTCTCCCGTAATTAGAATTTTTTATGTAGTTTTTCGCTTTATTAAGAGAATTTAATCCAACTTCTAACTTTAATTTAGTATCCATTATGTATCACACACAGATTTATGAAAAATATATAATAGGTTAGAAAATGGAACACATGAGATAGGTTGATCTGCACGAATCTGAATCTGGTCTGAATAGTCACTGTAGAAAAGTAGTCAATTCTCCTACCTTGCCCATCACTGTTCCTGGGGATAGAATAGTCGATTTTGTTCCAAACGCTACCGTTCCCATGTGGCGTGATAGCCCATTGTTCCAAAGTAACGTGTTATTTTGGTATTGCGAAGCGAGCCAGCAAAATACCTACCCACCACAGATGAACAAATCACGAATTTAAAATTTTAGATTTGCAAATACGAGGAAATATTAATTTGTTGTTGTTGTGAAATTTGAAGTAATCATTGTCAAATATTGCCCAACTTCAATGTGACGAGTTTAAGTTGTGGTTAAATTGTTGAATTTAAGACATGGATGGAAGGATCTCACTGAAAAGTTGGAAAATGTGGTTTCCAATAATTTTAAATGCATTGATGTCTATTTTTGCTTACATCATTACAATACGGCTCATACCGAAATTAAAAGACATGTTTATTAAAGCAAATTTATTTGGTATTGATATGAGTAAACGAACTGGAGATAAAGTGTAGGTTAGATATTTAGCTGTTCAGGAATTTCAGTTTAACTCATGAAATTTTCAGGCCTGAAGCAATTGGAGTTGTCTCTGGATGTATTTTTTTAATTACACTATTTTTATTTATACCAATTCCATTCAGTCAATCTTTATTTAATGCCAATTTTCCACATGATGAGGTGCGTGTCTGTAATTATGGTATAGACTTATATCAAAATTGTTACCAGTTTGTAGAATTAATAGCTGCTATGCTATCTATTTGTTGCATGTTACTTCTTGGATTTGCCGATGATGTATTAGATTTACGATGGAGGCATAAACTTTTGTTACCAACTATAGCATCGTTACCTCTATTAATGGTTTATCATGTTAATGTAAATTCTACAACGATTGTTATACCAAAACCTCTTAGGGAAATATTTGGCTTCACTGTAAACTTGGGCATCTTTTATTATGTTTACATGGGTATGCTTGCCGTATTTTGTACGAATGCCATAAATATATTAGCTGGAATAAATGGATTGGAAGTTGGGCAGAGTATCGTTATTGCAATATCAATAGTGATATTTAATTTGATAGAGTTATATGGAGAAGTATGGAAACACCATCAGTTTAGTTTATATTTCATGTTGCCATATATTGCAACTTCAATGGCATTACTTAAGCACAACTGGTAAGTGTTCTTTAGTTAAATAACATAGAATTTTTGTAAATGCATATTCCTTTAATATAGTATAATAAACATTAATAAATCACAAGTCAATAATAATTTATCAGTGATAGTTTCTGGTAAAAAAGAACATATATCACAGATGTGTAAATATAATAATTGTTTTCATAGTCAAACAGTTATATGTAAAAAGCGTAATTGGTACACAAGTCTATTTGTTTCGTAATTAATAATTGAACAAGTTGACAAAGTTCAACCGTTCTGGTGATTGATAAACAAAAATTATATATTTATTTTATATGTATAGAAAATATTGCTAAAAACTCAGAAATCATATTTAAAGAATAACAGATCTTTGTCACATTGTTCTTTTATTTTATGCAGGTTGTCATATTATTTATCAAACACTAACATTAAATCGTGTTGTTTTGATCACAAATTGAAGTTAACATAATACATCAATTTTCTTGTCGTCGGTATATTCTCACATTACAAAAAAACTAAGAAAACTTTCGGATTGTGCACATCCTTTATTAATATTAATAATTTGTTCTTAGGGCAGACGCCCTATGTTTTTAAACTTATATTATCAACTAACTTGTTTCGGAAAAAGTAGATGGTATCTAATCTCATTTTTAAAAAAGAATCAGCAAGAAATATAAATATTGCTTGTAAAAACTGTTAACTGTTTATAAATGGTTTTCATTTATTGCAAGTTTATACAAATATTCATTTAGTTGGTTCCTAGAACATTATATTTCCGAAGCAAATTCATTGCTGTATTACAATTAAGTCTATAAGGATACATAATGAAATTAGTAAGTGTGCTTGCGTTGTCTTAGTTTTATCTAAATAAATATAAAAAACATTAAATTATTTAATTATTGTTGGAGAAATATAAACGACGTTTATTTTATCTAAATTGTCATAGAGACTACAAAATTTCTGTTCTTTTTTTTTTGAATTCAAAATAAGCAGAAACAATTTTTTTATTATGATGTTAGGCATCTAATGAGTTACTTTTAAGCAGTGTTGAAATATTGGAAATTTATGGAGCAGAGCTTCCTTATTGTAAAATATTTTTAAAATTAAAATAGGAAAAACAAAATCTAAACAAAAATTGTTGAATACATAGAAACAAGCGCCTCTGTTTATCTAGCTTCATTAAATTACTTTTCACCGCTTTTTTATGTTGCCATTTTAATCATAATAATCCATTTTTGAAAACATATTTACTATTAAGAAATCATATTTCCAATTATTTTCATTAACATATGCTGGTGCAAAGTAATTTTCATGAAATCGATGTGCTCTATTTAATGTGGTCTTTCCATCCAGGTACACTCCATTTTCTATAAGATTTTCCAAGTATGTCTTGTCTATTTTGTCAACATTTTCCCAATTTATGGGATTATTAGATGTTATATTAATTAGATAGTTGATTATTACAGCCGGATCATTGCAAAACTCGCAGAACCATCCTCCGTAATGATTGAGATCTCCAATTATGAAGTTCTTACTACTTAAATTCACTAACGATTTATTGCTGTTTAAATATTTAAGGTCACCATTTAAAATCTGCTCTACATATTCGATCGTACAGGCACCACCATTCAATACAGTTTTTGATGGATGAATCCAATAAAATCCATACACTGAATACTTTAATCGGAAATTGATTGGTTCTGGCCATCCATTATAGAATTTTAAAAAGGATATTGCTACTTTATTTGGAATTTGGCTATTCCCACTTATTAACAAAATATCATCTCCATTTATATTTGGCACAGATTTCTTAATACTAGGCCATAAATAATTAACATTACTTATATTCAAATATAATATTTTAAAATGATAATACTTTAAAAACCTATTATTCAACTTGCTCACTAGAAATTGTGAATTGACTTCATATAATACAAATAAATCAACTGTATCATTTAATTCATTCACTCTGATATCTGCTAATGTTTCAGTATACTCCGTAACCTCAAATACATAGATCAATCTTCTTTGATACTTCCTAGGATTAATTGAAGATATAGGCTTACGATATGCCAAAAATGCTCTCCAAATTACCTCTGGTTGTCCACAATCGCTCCCATGCCATCCAGGCATACATACGCATTTCCAATTTATATCATTGGATCTTAACATTGACTTGATATCAGTTCCATTAGTATAACAAAGACTCGTGTTGAAATCTGTAAAATTATATCGTGTTGGCACACTTTTTAAAATAAATTGATCTTTATCTGTGTGATATGCAATTTTTAACAAACTCATTTGTTTATTCGACATTGTAAAGAAAGTAACACTTTTAATTTTGATATTGGGCTTGTTTAATTTTGGTTGCAAGTAAAAGTATGATATTATCACAAGAACTTGAATGAAGAGTAGTATCCGTACGGATAATCTTCTTAAACTAAACCGAAATATATGCATTTAGCGTGCTTAATCACATTTCGTTAGTCAATTGCTTCGTATATAACCTCACATTTTCTTGAAATTGTTTCCGTTTCACTTCGCTTTATAAATACGCTATCAATGTGAGAAATTTCTTAAAGTAACTGACACTTCTTTTAGCTGTCATTTTGTCTTAAGGTTGTTTTTAAGAATATTAGCCACCGCCCTATCTATTTTTAAATCGGCGGCTTAGGTTTGTGTGATTCATGATAAGCAAGGCTACCAACAGTATTGACAATTATTACGTTTGCCATTTAAATCACGGTCACAATATGAAACATTAGTAATGAAATGTAATAACATATACTAAACTGTGTACGGTTAAAGGATAACATTGAATTTTTGCTCACTTATAAAAAAAGCTTCGTAATTACATATAGAGAGAAACACTCCCAAGCATAAATTTTAAAATTTCGCGGAATTTGGCTAAAGGAGAATACATGCATGCGAATATGATATTTATCGCTGGAAGCACGAATTTAAACCATCCGTCAAATTAATACGAGCATAAAGTGAGTACTTGGTCTCATTCTAAAGGCTGATTTACATGGTCAAAGAAATTGTATAGTAAATTGTCCAATTTCTTGTCGAATAAATTCAACAAATTATTGCAACATAGTATCTGATAGTATTTGTGTTTACACAATTCAATTTTTTGGTTCAATTTTCTGGGAATATACATTATTGCCAATCACATACAATATAACCTCTGAAAATTACTAAACAGTTTCTAAACAAACATTTGTGATGGTTGATTGTGGTTATGCACTTAAAATTTAAATTTAGTTGCCTTAATTGATATATATCTTATAAATACAGTATGTTGTGTAATGAAACTTGTGCTATCAAGGCTAATAACAAATTACTACGTTTATACACCAACCATGTGCTAATGATAGAACAATATAGATTACGTTATGACTTGTAACATGAACCAGCTGTGTATTTCAGTCAGCACAGATTAGGCACAACAAAATCTTCAGTTGCCATACACAAAGTAACTATATTCCCCAAAAAGATTTGACGAAAAATTGGACGTTCTATTACGTCCAATTTCTTGAGCAACTTCGTGATTCAGCTTACTGGATGTCAAATATCTGCTTTACACGGTTCAATAAGTTGAATATTCGATGCATTGTACAATTTCTTTGACCGTGTAAATTAGTCTTAAAATATAATGAAATTTGTCTACAAGGTGCGTTTGTAACGATGTAAGGATTTACACATTAGCTGCTTTCGATTTGTTTTATTAACTGTACCGTATCGTTCCTCAAAGTATTGTACTGAAGGGTACTGACAGTGAGCTAAATGGAACATGCATTTTTTGCACTGGACATAAATATAATCATTCTAACCTAACTTTATATATTGAGAAATGTAAACAAAAAGAAATTCGCCGAAATAAGTCCAGTATGTAACGTAAATCAAATTTCGAATTATGAACACAGGTGTAACCCTAAACCTAACCTCAGTGAGTGTAATAATGTGGAGAATACCAATAAATCTGTTTTGCGCATGCGTCAACAGAACAATACGGAATGTACCAAATATTCGGTAGGGACACGAAGGGAAAGGGCTGTCTTGATACTGTTACAATCCTCAATTTCCCGTTTCGCATTAAGCCAGTATTTTGCTGGTCCCACAACATACATCGCTGTACTTTCGATGTAATTTCTAACTTTCTAATCCATTTCTTGGCAACTATAGGCCCTTCCTCACCATTGAAATCCTCAATCGACTTCGACAGATCAGGCATAATGTTGAATTTTGTTTCTTCTGCATCTCTGCGTTGTAATAAGCATCGTTGCATTTTGTTGCAGCAGTGTAGTAATTGTGTTTAGCATATTGTTTACGGTCATCTTACATGACTCACTTACGTTGTCATTCTCCTTGGCACTTTCACAAAAGTCATCAAATTCACGCTCGGTCGTCATTTTCTTCTTCAAGTGGATTCTCAATGCAATCCAATGTCACAAAATCCTGCTTGATCCCTCTCAATCTTGCTCTGTCCCACTTCTAGATTGTTATGAGCTTTCTCCTATGTACTCATTAAAGGCACACATGTTTGTATTTTAATAATAAAATATATTAACAAAATTAATAATCGATCATTCGACTATGGTTCAGAAATCATTCATTATTCGTTTCGACTGCGCAGAAGCACACAAACGGATTACGATTCGAGATCTGCGTTCGAAACTTCGAGGTTTCGTGTTTCGAAATAAATCCTCGTCACTCGGATTCTGTCAAATAAACGTGGAAAATAATCGAAATTGTTAGTAAATTTCGAATGATCATTCGATTATTTTAAACGATTATTTCGATTCATTCGATTATTGAAATATATCGATTATGCCCAACACTACTATTTTTGGCCCTCTCGTAGATATACCACAACTAACCTACACCTATCTCTTTCATAATTGGTTTGTAACTAGGGTTTCGAAGCATGCAACATGTTGAGATGTTTGTAACCATAGTAACCGTGGTTGAGAACATGAAATGGCATAGTAGAAAGGCAACTCTGGCCATAGACGTGGTCTCGTATTTTGGCGCCTCTCGTAGACATACCGGAAACTACCAGCAGAATACGCGGCCTACTTATTTTAAATTTTCTTCAATTCTTGTCAAATTCTGTACTTAATACAAATATTAGAGCACAAAACAAGTTTTCATTTGCATATACATTTATAAGCAGGATTCAAGACTAGATATGATGCCCTTCGATGTAAAGCGTTTTTCAATAGAGAAAATACATTGTCCACGTTAAAGCAAAAATATTGCATTGTGAATTTCCGTAAAAGGCTAAAAAACTTGCTGGCTCATTAAATTGTGGTCTATGACAACAGTACTACAAATAAACATGTTTTTAAGAAACATAATTTACAAATACCATAAACAATAAACGTATCTATTGCTGTAGTTCTAACACTCGCAATTGTTAAATTTGTCTGTACAGGTAGCTTTGAAAAGACCTATTTTTAAACGAAAACTTCAAGCAAAGAACTAAACGAGTACGAAATGAAGAAATCCATTCTAATTCACTGAAAAATGCAGACCATTATACAGACAAACGTCCAAAACTTAACAGGAACGCGGCATGAACTTGGCGAACGACATTTTCAATCACAATTACTATGGTTACAAACTTTGAAACCCTAGTTATAAACCAATTATGAAAGAGGTAGATATAGGCTAGTTTGCAGTATATCTACGAGAGGAGCCAAAATAGTTTTCTCGTTGAATTCCAAGAGCCCCTACCCCCTGAATTGAAAATGTCATTCGCCAAGTGAATGCCGCGTTTTTATTCAGTTTTGCACATTTGTCTGTAGTTTTTAGTGAATTATAACGGACTTGTTTATTTCGTAGTCGTTTAGTTCGGTTCTTTGAAATTTCCTTTTAAAAAACAATCTTCAAAGCTGCACGGACAAATTTAACAATTACAAGTACTGCAACAGCAGTACGTACGTCTATTGTTCATGGTATTTGTAAATTATGTTACTTATATAAATATTTTTATTTCCAGTACTTTCATCATAGACTCCAATTTAATGGGCCAGTAAGTTTTTTAGCCTTCTACAGAAATTCGTAATGCAATATTTTTCCTTTAACGTGGACAATATATATTTGTCTATTGAAAAACGCATTACATCGAAGGACACCCATACACCATGTGAGTACTGTGTCATATCTACTACAGTCTTGAATTCCGTTAATAAATGTATATGTAAATAAAAATTTGTGTTTTGTGCTCTAACATTGTGTTAAACTAGATTGCGTATTCTGCTGATAGTTTCCGGTATGTGTATGAGAGGCGCCAAAATACGGGCCCACATCCATGGCCAGAGTTGCCTTTCCATGGTCAAAAGGAATCTGGAAGAATTTGACATTTTGACAGCTTATTGCTATCAATTCACAAGGTTGTTAGAATACATTTACTCTAAAGGTGGTCTCAATTTAAAAATAGCGTGCGCTATGACGTCAGTGCTAGTAGAATATAGAATATATGAGATCCATCAATTTAAACGTTGTTACGAACAAGTATATCTATATATTACTACCAATGACGTCAACTTTCGGCCAAGTATTACGAGATATGAACCAGGACGACCTTTACAGTAAATGTATTCTACCAACTGATCAGTTCAGTCTACTTAGACTCCGACTCGATGAAGAAAGTTATCCGCTGAGATAGCTAGATATGTATCTACTTTACATAGCACCGTGGGTGGCATTTTCAGATGGCTCTGTATGCTGAGTGAGATTGGCGGGAAATTTAAATTCTTGATTAGAATTTAGTGGCAGGAAATTTAAATTGTTAAATGTTTTAGATTTGAACGTGACCGCCAGAAGTCGGCACTTCATAAATAAAAACTATATTTTACAGGAAACGTTTTCCTGTAAAATATGGTTTTTGGATTTTCGAAGGGGTATTTTCTAGTTGTCGATCTTAAAATTTAATATTTGATCAAATAAAAACCCTAATTTTTCAGAGTAAATTTTATCCACTAAAAATAGAATGAAAGAATTAAAAATTAAATACAGACGCACATTAAAAACCAAACTAAAGTAATTAAATAGACACAGATTAAAATAAAATTGACAAAATATATGAAATTTTCGTAGTTCAATTTGGATTCACGCAGTGACAGTGGTTGCTGATCTCTTAGATGAACATAGCTGTCGCTAGCGTTTATTATGGGAATGATCCTGTAAATTAGACATTTTGTCTATTAGCTATTGTCATATGAAGGTTGAATTTATTATCCAAAGTTTAATAAGAGATTACTTTCCTCTACTAATACGGCGTGTCCACCTAGTGCGTGGACGGACGATAATTTCTTTCCTGAACTATCTAGAGAAAAAGTTTTCAAACAAAAAGTATTTGCAGACAAATGCTGCACAACATAAAATTATATTCAAGTATGTATACAGAGTGTTCAGTTTCCGCTGGGCACGATACAAGTTTAATTTTGTTAATGGAACACCTTATATATTATTACGATGTTACATACCTCTTTTCAATTCATGGCAACTTTCATCAATGTTCCCTATACCTATCTATCTTAGTTTTTGAGATAATTAACATAATTTCAGATTTTTGCGAAATGTTTCTTTAACGGCCGGTATCTTAAACGCTAGGGTGGTGATTCAAATTTTATTCGAGTAAGTATTTCTTGGAGTTTTTGGCAAGACATCGAAGATTTTTTTATGTCAACCAGATTCTACAAGATTACCATCGATATCGTTGCTATCTGTTACTTTAACCTTTATTCTGTTGCATCTGCTGTGGTCCAAATAGATATCCTTAAATTTGAGAATGCGGAATGCGTATTGTGCTTCTTTGTCGATGCTATAAGTAGCGATAGCTTCTATCATAAGATCGTCTTGTCAAGGAGAAACTGGAATTTGAATATAATTTAACTTCATAAATTTTGCCAAACGTTCTGGATACCCATTTATAATGCACCGAACCATATTTTTGTTCTATAAAACACATTTTAAAATTTCTATATACATAGTGGAAATAAAAATTGGAAACTCCGTTTTTTTACGAAGTTATTATAAATACAAAAAAAAATTGTTCAGATAAAGTTTTTAGTACTTCTAATAAGCTAAATCTGTACAAAGCTGGTAAAAAAAGTATTGAACTTTCGTAGATATTACTATTTTTATACATCTTTAATGGTACAAGCTGTATATTTTTACACCAGTTAATAGAAAATAATGTTTACTTAAAAAAACACACTTGATAGTTTTTGAGATATTAAAGAAAAAAGAAAAATATTTCTTGTCAAAATAAAATGTGTTTTGAGAACAAAATTTGAAATTTTCATGTTGTTTTGTAGTGTTTTTGCGATACAATAAAATTTGTGTGGCCTAAATACATTAATTCGTGGCAATAATGGCAGATTATTCAATTAATGAGAAGGTAGATATGATAAAATATTATATATCAAATAATAATTCAAGGCAAGCGTTGCACCTATACTGACAACAATATCCGGATCGCTTCCATCCAAACCATTCGTAGTTTTTCAAATTAGAAAATAAATTGCATAGAACTGGATTCCTATGGAGAAAGCACGAACCTCATGAAATAAATGAAAATTTGAGAGTCGATGTGTTATATATTTCATTTACCCTAGAAATTCTATTAGAGAAGCTGGAATTAATTACAACATACATATACGAAGGTACATATGTTTTTGAAAAAACGTTGTTACAGAGCCTAAAAAACACACAAAATTCATAATCTTCATCCTGGCGATGCTATGAGAAGACTACAATTTTGCAATTATTTATAATACTGCAAAATATTGCAAATCAAAATTTTTGAAGTAACATTTTATGGTCAGGTGAATCCAATTTTTCTAGTAATGGTAAATTAAATAGACACTATACACATTATGGGTAAACAAGAGATGCAAATCCACGTGAAACATTTAATACGAATTTTCAAATTATTATAAATTATAAATAGTACTATTTTGAGTTCATATTTTTGTGAAGGCATATTAACACATCAAATATATTTAAATTTCTTGCAAAATGAATTTCACTATTATTCCGATGATATGGCATTAACAGTTGCACGCGGAATGATATTTCAGCACGATGGTGCACCTCCACACAATTCGATAGATGTAACAGAATATTTAAATCAACAATATCCAAATTCTTGAATTGGCAACAGAGATCCAAAAATGTGGCATGCAAAATCTGCTGATCTATCACCATTAGACTTTTTTCTGTGGGGCGCAATAACGTTTTTGTAACGTCTATTGCTACTCTCCATGAATTAAAAAACAGCATAAGGTAAGCTGTTGTCGAGCTTACCTTATGCTATTTTTTAATTTAATCAGAATTTGTAAAAAGGCTTTATATACATATGTATACGAGAGAATGGTGGCAATTTTAAACAATCTTTGTAGTTTAATAATCTCAGTTGTGTTGTATTTATGTGTTACTATTGTTGCTATGATCATAAAATAATTCGTTTGTATTGTGCATTGTTTTCAATAGTAATTTTGTTCTCAAGGCACACCTTATTTCGAAAAGAAACATTTTTCTTTTTTCTTTAATATCTCAAAAACTATCAAATTTAAAATGAAAAACCACGATACTTTTAAATTATTTTTTTATTAACTGGTATAAAATATACAGGGTGTACTTACCATTTAAAAAAAGTGTAAAACTAGTAATATCTACCAAAATTTATTTCTTTTTTTATTAATTTGTGCAGATTTAGATAGCTTATTAGAAGTACTAAAAACTGTATCTGAACAATCTTTTTGTACTTTGGAGAAAAATGGTGTTTCTAATTTTTATTTCCACCCCTATATTTATATATTGCTAATTTATAATATTCAGTATCCTATATATTTTGTATAATATATGTTTCTACATTCTAAATCAATTTAAATAGAATTATTGTTATAAATATATGCATCTGAATTAATAATGCGTACCCCTCAAAATTTTTTGGGAAATAAAACATTTTCCAGACTTCTATGGGACTCTTCCCACACAAAATACATTTATCCCTCATATTTATAAAACACTAACAATACGATTTAAAAAGACCACTAAATGTTAAGTTAAATTGATGCAAACACCAAAACAACAATGGCGATATAAAACATCGGATAAACGTCAACACGATTTAGTACGATCGTGAATGAACCTTAACGAATCATTCCAGGTGGTGGCGACATCTGAAAATGCCACGCTGCCTGTTGACAAAGACCATAATGCATTTTTCAAGAGGTAAATACAAATAGCTGCAGCGGACGACTATTCCTATGAAGTTGGCTGGCTGCAGTAGTCTGTGAATATTAGCAAAGTTGATGCCAATTATAATTATTATGTTTTTGGATCCTCCTTGTAATTTATTCAATGACATATGCAGTCTCACACATGTTTTGATGTAGGCTGTACCCGAAATTTAGACCAGTAATTTGTACCAAGTGAGCCAAAATGATTGAAGATTATTTAAAATTCCCGCAAAGAGAATTATCAATTTCTACTATTGTCAGTACTGCAATTTGTTATTTGAGATGTGGCCAGTTACGTATCAATGGATTATTTCATAGGGCAATATGAGAGCAAACCTTAAAAATTTTACAACTCATCTTAAAATGTGAAAATATGAATTAATAGTGGGAGTATTCGATTCTTGAATATATAATCTACATATTAAATTTTAATGATTAATAAAATTACAGTAAATGTAATAACCGAGTAATAGGTATTGAAATTCTTTAAAGATGCAAATATAGTACGATTTCTCTATTTGTCAATATATTTAAGTATGCCTGGGTAGCGCGTCTGTCACTAACACAAAGGCACAGTAATGCTTATTGCAATTAGCGTATAAGATTTAAGAATAAAGGATTGAAATGCAAATTTCTATTTAAATATCAATAGTTAAATACATAACAAAATATAAATTTGATATTTTACTTTACAATGAATGTTCAAAATGTCTGCCATTATTTTGTAAGCATATTTGTATTCTTCTCCGCATATTTTCTAATACTCGTTCGAGGGTTTGCACTGTTATATTATTAATTTCTTGTCGAATCACTTCTTTAAGTTCATCCAGAGTATGTGAGCGATTATGAAAAACGGTGTTCTTCAAATATGGAAATAAAAAGAAATCTAATGGGGTTAGATCAGGTGAACGTGCTAGCCAAATTCCATTGATAATTAATCTATTCCCATAAAACTCTTCTAAATATGTCAACGTTTCGTAAGAAGTATGTGCAGTTGCACCGTCCTGCTGAAAATACCCATTACTTAATTCTTGGTACGCTAATGACAAAACGAAACTCAGGAACTGTTTACTTATTAGGCGCACCAACATTATTTCCTTAACAAAAATGCGGGAAATTTAAATGATTTTCAATCATTTTGGCTCACTTGGTATAAGTTACGTTACAATATCGTGTTTATGTTTTATTTTTTCTGCTCTAAAATCAATTTTTCTATTTGTTCCTTTTTGTTTTCATATGTCTTTTGTTGCGTACATATGACTTATCGTTCGACAAATGCACGTAATACGCTACAGTTGGATATTAAAAAAATAATGTTACATTTCAGTGCCTTATTTGTAGAGTTGGAATTTTTTAATTTTCGCGGATGATTTAAGTTAGGTAGTTCCGGCAATAAAGCACATATTCGCCAATTTCTTAAGGTAATACATACGAATATGTCCTTTATTGCCGGAACTACCAACTTAAATCAACCCTGAAATTTAAAAAATGCCAACTTATTTGTAAATACGACGTAATCCCAAGAGGTACAATATTTCAGTGCATACAAAAAACGTCTTAATTTATTTCTTTCTAATATAATTATGTTTTTGTAACCCTTTTTTAAATTAGCCGGTCTCATTATTCTATCAAATATTTGTAATATTAGTATTATTTAGTATTTAAGAAATAATGTATCATACGCCTATTGCATTTATGTAATGGGACAGCTGTGATACGATTTGTTGCTTCATAACCATATTCTCTCTTTCTATTGGCTGTTGGCTTATGAGCTATTGCATATAGGTTAAAACCAACAGTTTTAGTAAAATATCGCGGGAGCCTGATTTTGTTCAAAATTGTAGGTTACGTCGTATTATAAATAAGCCATCGATTTGTGGGAATTATTTTACATATAACTATGATTTATATAATAATAGTTATATTGAAAGTAAAAACTTATTTACTCCTCAATCGTGGTGTTATTAGTAACGCTGGCCCCGAGCGGTACCGCGCATCGGCGTAGAATCAGTTCGGACCGAGAGGAACGGTAGTATTACTTCGTCTGCGGAGCAGTACGGACATTTTCGCTGCCGGTCATTTGCGCAATTGTTTATCTGTCCTAGAAAAATTATGATTTCGTCAGCAAAACGACCGCGGTCGGACAAACTTCGAAAATTTATTGCAGAAATTCCAGACTTAATATATGAAGGTGCTAAAATTAAATGTGTAATCTGTAAAATCCCGTTAATGTGTTGGTCCAGACAACATTGTCTACGACACGTAAATAGTGAAAAGCATGTCTCAAAAAGAAATTGCGCACGAGACAATGGAAAATTTATATTTAATTTATGCGTTACGTTTATCGCATGTAATATACCGTTTAATTTACTAGACAAGGAACCATTTATCTGCTTTTGGAATAACTATTCGGAGTGCAAATTACCAAGTCGAACATCGTTACGAAGAATTGTGCCATCTGCGCGCGAACATATTGAACAAAAAATAAAATCGGAGTTGAAAGATCAAAAATTGTGGTTATGTGTCGACGAAACAACAGATCGGAAGAAACATTCTGTTCTTAATGTAATGGCACGCAAATTGGAACCTCATCAATCGGCACCTTCAATTCTATTAGTCTCCAAACGAATACAACAGTGTACTGCCGAAGTAATTTCAAAGTTAGTGTTAAATACATTGGACAAGTTTGAACTTTCAACAAACCAACTCTTGATGTTAGTGAGTGATGGTGCTGCAAACATGCTTTCTGTAGGCCGGTCTCTTAAAAAGCATTCTGCTAATTTGTTACACATTACGTGTAAAATTCATGCTCTCAATCTTGTGGCGGATAGTATCAGAAAATGTTATCCTGAGGTAGACGCTTTAATAGCGCATACCAAAGCAGTATTTGTCAAATCACCGAAACGTATTCGCAAATTTCACAGCCTGTGCCCCCGTATACCAGAGCCACCAGAACCTATTCTAACTCGTTGGGGAACATGGTTACAGGCCGCGTTTTACTATCATAATTATTTTGACAATATTAAGAACGTGGTTTTACAATTCGATACAAAAGAAGCTGCCGCTATCCAGAAAAGCCAGTCGAAATTTCAAGATAGTCAGGTTAAAATGGATTTAAAAATCATTCACGACAATTACTTCGGGCTAGCAGATGCAATAGAAAAATTACAAAATCCTGCGGTGCCGTTAGAAGAATCTCTACAAATAGTGCAACATGTTCACGCACAGCTATGCGCGATTGAAGACGCAAAAAATGTTTCTGTTCTAGAAAAATTTGAAAGTGTTTTTGAGAAAAATTCTGATTTTGGCACATTAAGACACATTTGTGAAGGTGCGTCAACAGAATCGTTAAGTTATTTGAAAGATTATTTTACTTACGCAAATATTACGTCACTAGATGTAGAACGTTCGTTCTCTGCATATAAACGCATTTTTTCCTCATGCCGTACTAGTTTTGCCGAAACAACAGTTGAAACATATCTAATGTTGCAGATATTTAACAGACATTATTCACTTTGTGATTTCACGGAGGACTCTTAAAATGGTAAGTGTTTGAGCACGTGTTATTTAATTTCTATTTAAAAGATGAGCGAAATTATTTGCGGCAGCAAACATCTCTATTAGCAGAATAACTCTAGTGGAACGCGAGGCCTGGTCGACTCTACGCTACTGCGCGGTACCGCTCGTGGCCAGCTTTAGTTATTAGTCTGACAGTGGTTAGCTGTTTCTTTCTAATACAAGACACATCCAGGAAATAAGTTCCGTTTGTATCTATTGCCGCGCCAACGCTGCAATCGCAGTTCGGCGCATGCGCGGTAGTTTCTCTGAGTTAAGAAGACGGAAAACACGCCATTTCGAGATCGCTGTTGTTTACACTTTATAGTGCTTGGCGAAGTTGAATTGAAAATCCCGCTGCTTGTGAGATTAGATCTGTAATTCGTTTTCTGAATGCAAAGAGCACTAAAGCAGTCGACATTCATCGACAAATTTGCGAGGTTTACGGAGAAAATGCGATGAGTGATTCAATGGTAAGGAGATGGGTCCGACAGTTCAATGAAGGACGTGATCAAGTGCACGATAACGAACGAAGTGGGCCTCCAAGTTTGGTTAATGAAGAATTGGTTCGTGCAGTTGAAGAACTCCTAAAGGAAAACCGTAAGATTACAATATCGGATCTTTCTACGAAATTTCTACAAATTTCAAGAGCACTTCTTTATGAAATTGTTTCTGAAAAACTGAATTTTCGAAAAGTGTGTGCTCGTTGGGTGCCGAAAACTCTTACAGAGCAACACAAAAAACAGCGTCAGGGCAGTGTACTTGATTTTTTGACCAGTTACAACAAATATGATAATTTTCTAAGCAACATAGTGACCGGGAATGAGACTTGGGTCGCTTATGAAGTACCGAGGAATGCTCACAAATGATATTGTTTTGGTTCGTGACAATGCCCAACCTCACACTACGAACAAGACACAACAACTCTTACAGGACTTTGACTGGACCCAGTTTGACCACCCTCCGTACAGACCTGACCTCGCCCTTAGCGACTTCCATCTCTTTTTTGCACTTGAAAACGTTCTTTGGTGGTCAAAAATTCAACAACGATGAAGAACTGAAAGAATATGGCAACGTCTTATGAGGAAGGCATACAAAAACTTGTGCCATGCTCTGACAAGTGCCTACAAAATGGTGGGAGCTATGTAGAAAGATAGTTCGAGGTTTGTATTTTTTTTTTTTTCAATAAATAGTTTTTCTGTATCTGTACTCGTTTTGTTTTTATTACAAACGAAACTTAGTTTCCGGACGTGCCTCGTAGAACGTTATAGATAAAGAACTTATTGGTCTAAACTTCGCCTAGCAGCAATATCGATATTAGCGATATTAGCTTTGTTCCAGTAGACAGTTCTGATTCCCCAATTTTAGACGTGCAACATTGCTTCCTTTTTTATCAGTAATCCTAAAATTGCATATACGAATGCCCAGTGATTCCATAATTGACTAGAATGGCTTATTGACATTTTTGTTGTATGTGCAAAAAAGAGAATTCATTATAATTGACCACGTATTGTATTTTAGGTATCCATCAAGGGTATTTGTAGGAGACACATTTTGCTATCTCTCAGGAATGACTTTTGCCGTGGTGGGAATCCTAGGTCATTTTAGCAAAACTACATTATTATTTTTTATACCACAGGTTTTTAATTTCTTATATTCTGTTCCTCAATTATTCCATTTGATCCCTTGTCCTAGACATCGTTTGCCAAAGTACAACTCTAGAACGGATAAATTAGAGATAAGTACAACGGTATTTCGATACAAAGACTTAAATATTCTAGGTAAATTATTTGTCAGGTTATTCAAATTTTTTAAATTAATACAATGGCAGGAGAAAGAAGGGTGTATTGTTACTAATAATTTAACCCTAATCAATTTAACTTTATTGTTATTTGGGCCTTTACATGAGGAGACTTTGACGAAGACTTTAATAGCAATTCAAATAGTTTGTACATGCTTCGCTTTTGTGATCAGATATCCTCTAGCCCACATATTTTATGACAATTAAACTATGGTGAATCTAGTCGATTTTTAATGATATGTATTAGTATATTTTGTAAAAATATAAGACTTGTTCCATAAATACCAAATCTTCACAATGTATATTGTATTTTAGTATTGTTGATTTATACATAAAAATTGGTGAAAATCATGTTTGTTTTTGTAACCCTTCTCTTGCATTCTAAAAAGAATTTGTAATCAGCACCTCTATAGTCGTTATCCAGATCTTTAAAAACAAATGCACTTTGTATTTCTTATGGTACAGTAGTAATTATTTATGTAATTAAAAGTGTAGAGAGACCTAAGCACAAATTAAGTTGAGCATGAGAGAAAGAGAATGACAAAAGTGGGCAAATATGACTCTCGTATTGCCTTAATTACAAGTATAGTGCGATTAGCTGATAGTGTTTACTTCACTGTACTTCCCCAAACACTTTTTTCAAATATTTTTGTTTGCAAGTTTATATTTGCCACATGGTTTCCGCAAGAACATAGTCTCTCCTTTTTATTTCTTCACACTTAAAAATCTTAAATTTCATTGCCTATCGGTCGGGCAAACAGTCTGGTATGCGCGGTGGTACCGCAAAAGCCATACGGCACAACATTAAACAACAGTTTTGCCCGCCCCCACCACTCCAATTCCTGGAGGCGACTGCGGTGATCGTGTAGTCCCACAATATGGAATTCAAACTCATTTCCGCCCGGTAGGAATTTTGTGTCCGAGGATTATCGGTCGCTTTTTCGTTCGACGGATGACATCCCGGTCGTGGTTGTTGGTGATCTGCGCAACAGATACACTAACATTGTAGGTGGGCGTGTTGCTTGATCGCCATTGCAATTGTATACGGCGTTGAGGTTAGTGCTAGCGTTTGTTGGTTTATTCGTTTTTGAGTATACTTCAATGACGTGATGTACTTTTCTCTAACGAAATGTTCTATACAGCTAAATGGAACCAAAAAATTTTTGTCTGTGTCCTTCCTGTGTCTAGTAAAGTTCCTGAGAAGGGTATTATGTTGCATCGTCCCAATATCGCAGTCGTCATGATCCAATATTTGGCTGAAAAAAATATAAGTAATAGAACCATACTCTCCTGAGTTGGCAATGTGTGACTTTTGGCTGTTTTATGGGCTTAGAAAACATTTGCGAGGTACGAGATTTTCGTCAGAGGTAGAAATTGATACGACCATTTATCATTATTTTGCAAGTATTCCAAAAGAAGATTGGTTGGCGGCCTTTAAGAAGTGGAAGGAGAGAATGGTCAAATCTATTACTGCCGAAGGGAATTGCTTTGAACAAATTTAACATAAAATTCTTCATCATCATCAATTGCCCTGGTACTACTAGTTGGGTTGTTCTCTATCCATACCTTCCACTAAAGAGGTACTCTAAATCTGGAACTGGAACATTGAAACAGTTCACTAAAACTCTTACCACAAACTTAACTCGTATTGGACGCACGTTTCGATAGTTAACCTATTATCATCAGCAGTAAAACTGAATTACAAACTAAACGAAAAACTAACCTTATATAGCAAATAAATTACGCAACATGTAAATGTAAAATAAGCAAGCTAATCCTTAATTAAACTTAATTAATATCTACCCTTTTACATTAAGTGTTTCTCGATGAGCCGCTTCATTGCACATGACTATAATTAAGCCTTAAACTGTAAATCTAAAGATCAGTAATCCCTAAATTCTAAATAGTCAGGATGACGTAAGTTTTTAAAAATCCATGTTTTTCAATGCAGCGCTTCATTGCACATGGTTATAAATAGAGCTGTAATTAACTATACATGATGTAACAAAGGATAAAGGCTGGAATTTAGTGGACCTAAATCTGAATTCATTAAGTGATTTTTGTTTTTGTAAATCTCCATGCCTTCATAACAATTTAATTGAACATTTGAATGAACTCTTTACATTTGTAATTAACTTTATATTCTCAACATTATGGTTATTTTCAAGCATCACTAGATTTAACACCCCTCTGAATTTGAGATGAGTCAAATGTTCTTTGTACCTAATTCTGATTGATCTTTTTGTCTGCCGAATATACACTTGATCACAATCTTTACATTAAATTTTGTAAATTCCTGATTTATCCATGTTATCTACTGAGTCTTTGGAACTTCCTAAAAGGTTTTTGAGGTTATTGTTTGAAGAAAAAAGAAACCCAGAATGTATTGTTTACCGATGATACATAAGCCCGGAAAGAGTAGGAGACCCATTGTTTCGAACATCAACAGTCCAACTTAATTACTTTCCAAGTGGTTATCTGACAAATTGAACCTGTTACCCATACAGTTTTCCAATTTGGCTATTAAAAATTCTTATGCGTTCATTGAAAAAACTAGGGACATTGAGCTTACTAGCAAAGAAATTTTAGTATCGTTTGACGTAAGTTCACTGTTCCCCAGTGTTCCGATTGATTTAACTTTGGAATATCTAGAAAAGCTTCTGTCAGATAACCAAATGGATAGAGAGAGAGTTTCTAGCTTAATTTCTTTGACAAGCCTGTATGAAACAAAACTTTTTCCAAATCAACAATACTTTTTATCAACAAACGGAAGGAACGGCAATGGGTAACAGCTTATCTCCGTTTATGACTAACCTCTTCATGCGTAAATTTGAAACCGATCTTAAGAATACCTTGGCTTATTTCCCTCGGCCTTGGATCAGATATGTTTTATCGTTTCTTTTGTTTTTTTTTGTAATATTTCTAATAAACATTATTTTTAACGATTATAATTAGACAAATAGCTTTATCAAACAGCTGCTGTTCTACTTAAACAAATGAGGTCATAACGTCATGTGTCAAAGCTGACAAACACACTGTATTATAGTTTAGAAGTTAATAAATAACCGGATCTCGAGTGAACACCCACGGATATATCGAGATGTTAGTACCACAATATATGCATAGTGTTTCCAACATTGTATATCTATATGAATGAGTTGTTAGTGTTTGTTTAGGATAATAACGCAACATCCACGCCATATTACAAAAACTCGTTAAAATGAAATACAATTCCATAATTTCACTGCAGTATTCACTAGTTTTAATTATTTAGATTAGTATTAACGATCGATAATTTGCGAAATATAAAATCAAGTAGCTCAGAAACTTGGAGTTCTAAACTAAAAATGCAAAATTAATATATTAGTCTATTTTTCTCTACACAAAAAGCTACATACGCATAGGTCTGCAGAAAGTGTGTCGCGGGTATCTTTTCCGAGTAGCTGCATTTTACAGAGTATTTCTTTGTTGTTGCTGCTATATTATTGGACGAAGAGTCGTGTTGTGGAATACACCTTGTACTTCTAGACATTAATCACCAAGCAATAATTTACTTTTTCATCCATATGTGCTATTAAGGCACGGTAATGTCGAACAAACCGAAATGATATAGGCAGACTGATATTCTTTATGTAATTTATATACAGTTACAAGAGGGAAACCTTAAATTTTTTTGTTGTTATAAGGGAAACTGTTTTAGAAGAAGACGGAGATAAGTAAGTAAGTACATACGCAGTATTTCATTTCGAGAGGTACTGAGCTATCGAGCAAATAAGCAAGCATTTTATATATCTAAGCAAAGGCAATTGGTCCTCCCTCTTCGCAAGAAAGATACGCCGAAGCGTATATTCGAGACCGCTGCAAGTTCCGTTTGAGCACAAAGTAATTGTAATAAAGTTTATGTATTTTCTATAGAACAAAATTGTGTTTTTGCGTATTTAATTTAAATATTTGTACCTGATTCAATTATATTTACATTATACAAATTAAACTAAATTACAGTTGGCAGACCTTACGAGAAAACTGATTTCATAACGGTTTGATAAAACGTTCTGCTGAGAACACTTATCTCCCAGATCCAGAAGTTAGCATACTAATCAAGGCGGCTTTTTCTTTTTCTTTTTTTCGTACTATGTCAACACATCGATTTTTCCATGAACTCTTTCTTAATTTGATAGGTCTGCTTCCTACGTACCTTCCTGTAAAAATAAGAAACAGTTTTAAAACATGAAGATAGCGGAAGGGTAAAATGGTGTCATATAGCATATCCATCTGCTGCATGGGTGGAAGATTTCTTACCTTAGTAATTTAGAGAAAAACTTTTCAAAGTGTTGCATAACATAAAATTATATTTGAATATACAGTTTTCGCTGCGTATGATACAAGTTTTTTTTTACAGAATACCTGTATGTTGCGTTTTCGGATGCCTTGCTTCAAATCGTGTCAACTTTATCAACATTCCCTATACCTACAGATCTAGCTTACAAGGAAAGGTACCTAATCTGCACTCTCAGAATTTAATGAAACTTGGTTAGTTTATAGACCTGATAGGACAATGCGAAATAACGGTTTCGGTTCTGGCTGAGAAACGGTTACGGAGGGTGGAATTGGTGTCTTTTGCGTTTCTCGTCAGCTATTTCCTATTAGATGTTCATAAAAATTATTGATACATATAGGCGTTTTAAAAATCTATCGAAATACACTAAACTTGATACAGTAGGGGCTTAATAGGCGCGACTCCCACTCGTATGTCCAAAAGGGTGTGTATCCGTTTTTGTGGTAATTACAGTGGCGGATTAAGAGCCTTCGGGGCCCCTAGGCACAAGTAATAACGGGGCCCCCCTCCATCTTTTATTGCAAATTGTAAAATAAGCTATTTTAAAAATGTGTAAACAAGCAGGTAAAATTAAAATTTTAATTTTTTATAAAAACATACTTGCAAATAGTGTTTAATAATATAACAACAAACAAAAAAATTGTAAACAAATTTATTTTCAATAAAAATATTTAAACAAAATTTTACATTCCTAATAAAAACATTATTTTATAAATATGTAATATCTGTAAAACCTAGTAAAAATTTAAATAAATAAATTTTTATTCTCAATAAAAATATTTAAAGCAGATTAACTTTGCGGACGTTAGAAGCAGCAAATTTTCGCACAATTTCTTTAAAATTTATTTTTTTACGAATTCATGCTCTATGCATAATAAGCTTAAAGCATTTAGCTGATTTTGGTTCATGACGCTTCTTTTTTGTTTTCTTATTACCGCCAGTTTTGAGAATGTTCTTTCTCCTTCACAAACTCCGCAAGTTAAAGTTAAATATATTCTAAATGCTAAAGCCACATTAGGATAGAGGTTTGACATTAGTACTTTAACACTTTTTAATGTTTCTTGGCTGTTGCAATTTTTTAAGCTCTGTTCATTTATTCTCAGATGTTCATGAAAATGTATTATTTCGTTTTCTAATTCACTTTCCAAATATAACAGATGTTTTTTAAGAATCAGTTGAGCTGCGGATCGTTTGTCATTGAAATTTGTCTTTTCATAATCGATGCAATTCTTTATAACAACAAGATCTTCTTTCCATATCAGAAATTATGCTATCACATATTACTAAAAATACCTCTACTCTAAATTTTTATTTTGGAGAAAAGTTTTCTGAATGAGAGGAATCACCGTGGAATACTTCTTTTCTTAATTTGTATGTATATGTGGAAACTGACAAGAAATTGTACAATGTTTGTACAATCCCAAAAAAGATATAGCTTCTACACATACAGTAGTTGCTGTCTGTCCAACAAGATTCAGAGAATGAGCACTACACGGTACAAATTCTGCAAATTTGTTTATTTCTTTTATCTTACTTTGGATACTTTGACATTTTCCAGACATATTAGCCGCATTGTCGTAACTTTTCGAAGGGCAATTTTGAATGTCAAGATTGCACTCAATTAAATATTGCACAATTTCTCGAGCCAGATTAATCCCTTTGTGGCATTTTAGAGGAAGAAATTAAAAAAAGCTTTCTGACACTTCAAATGTTTGTGAATTCACGTATCTAATTACAAAAGTAAGTTGATCAACATGTTACAAATCAGGTGTAGAATAGACTATTATTCCAAAATATTTTGATTCTTTTACTTCTTGTAAAATTAAATTAGTAACATGGTCGCTTAATAATTGAATAAATTCATCGCAAATTGTCGAAGACAGATAAGATATTTTTCCCCGTCCAATATTTTTAGTTTTTTCAATTTGATCGGCTAGAAACCCGTCATATTTTGCTAGTAGTTCCAATATGCCTAAATAATTCCCATTGTGTACTGATCCAAAAATTTGATCCTTGCCTCTTAATGGAAGTCCACGTTGACACAAAAAAATTGTAAAATTGTAAAACCTTTTGCCAGTACTCGCATTCATTTTCATATGCTTTTGAGAAATCTGTTTCCAAGCCCTGTTTTTTTATCTAGCCATCCAGTTAAAACACGCTTTGGTATGAAGCACTATTTTCGTGAGATTGGACTCTCGCTGTGGCATTTTTCCAGTCATTGGAACCTGCAGTAAATTGATCCTGATTTTCTTCAAGCAAAAATAACTTACAGGGTCCGCAGTAAACTTTATTTATTTTTGGGGAAAGTATTAGCCGAAAACGATCTACTTATTCACCATTTAATATTTTGCGCTTAAACATTGATTTTGAAATAAATCTTTGCGTCGATTCGCTAACTTGTAAAGTAGCTTTAATCACTTCCTTATCTTCAAAATCAGGGTTTTGTTCAAAATTACATTTTTCGATCAAATATCGCAATACTTCTTCAGATTTACTCCATTCAGCGGGATGATTACTAAATATTTCGTATTTACTGTAGGATGTTGGTTCTTGTTTATCGCTGCCAGAATCATTAGATACGGGTCCATGTCGACATGAATCAGTTTCAATTACTTCATCTTCGTGTTCGATTGGTGACCCCGTTTGAACATCTGAAGCTGCTAAAGCAGTGTTTTTTTTCAAAAAATCCCAATAAAGACGTCTCAAATTCTTTCCCTTTTTTTCGTGCAATTTTCTTTTTTCTGCTCCACTGAAATGATGGCGTTTCATTTCTGTAAAAAGTAATAATATTATAAATTTAATTAATACAACAACATAAGGTTTGCAAGGTTTTGTAGTTTGAAAAGTAAGTTGTAAGGCCACGATTTCAGCATGTGTTAGGACGGCATTTATTCGGTTACTAAAATTGCAAAGCTAGGTCTCCAATGGACACAACTCTCAAACTTTAAGTCAGTTTATTTTGTGTTTGAGTAGCTATTTAAATAAGTTTACTGTTTAGTAATAATAATAAAACTTACCTTTATAAATTCACGTGTCTTATTGTCAAATTTGAAAATAAAGTTGAAGTGTAGTCAGTGTAATATTTCACGATCACTGAATAGCGAGCGGTTCGGTAGCTTACTAATATCTGCTTTCTTACGTATATCGCTATCGTGTGTAGACTGAGCGGAGAGCAGCGCGTCGCGTTTAAATATACGCGGACAAAATCGGTCGAGACGACACTGGAACTTTCCACACTGTTCCACGCTATTCGAGATACTGCGCTCGATTTCTAGACTTCTCTGGTACGAAATTTTTGAAATTGTTTGCTTTTCGATTACGAAATAATAAATTTTTTATAACTATTTGGAATAGTGAATAGTACAGTTAGAATTATTTATAGTTTATAACTATTTGGAATAGCGCTTTATAGTTATTATAGTTTATAACTATTTGGAATAAACTTTTTACTATTAAATACAAAATAAGTTAATAATGAGCCAGTAATTCGTTAACTACTCTTTCTTAAAAAAAATTTAATAGTTAGAATTTTAAAAATTACTGATAAAATACACTCATTTTCAAAAATCTAGGAGGGGGCCTAAGAAAATTATTAGACTTTTGAAATTTGTACTTACCTAAATAAGTTTATTATAAAATATATTTTATTGTAAAAATAAATCTATATTAGGTATATAACCTTAAATGAGCCGGGGGTCCCCTGAGATCCGGGGCCGCTAGGCACGTGCCTAGTTTGCCTTACGGGTAATCCGCCTCTGTGTGATTATATTCACTTTGGCATACCATTCGAAGCAAATGTATGCATTTTTGCCTTAGCACCATCATTGGACCTTACAAAATTACCATACGTTGTATACGGCTATATTATTATACACTAAATAAGAGAACTGCTAAGATATGAGTCGGAGTTTAGTATTTCAACATTGGTATACATAAACCCATTAACTATTACATATGTATACGTAAATCTGTAAAATAATATTTTAAGGTGCATTTCACATTTTTTATTGCATGTTTCGCATTGGATATTGAAAGGTGTACATATCCACGTGGTATAAATTTATTCATCATCAACACTTTTATGCAAACTATCATTACCAAGTTTATACATGAAAGTGTTGAAAATATAAGAATTGATTGCATCTTGAACATTTAATAAAAGCAGACTCGTTATAAATTCCATGGGGAAGAAACCGTCATTGTTGTTACCAAAAGCAAACTCAACGGGATCGTAGAAACGGTCGCGTCTATTTTTCACATAGCCGCTTTAAAACCAAGCATATGTAAATAGATTTCGATATCTAGGTATAGATAACTGGCTATGTTGTATCAATGACGGTAGTTTAATAATGCGGTTCCTTTGTTGAAAATCAACATCATAATTTTGAGTACCTACGATATATACTGCTCAAGCCGCTACGTAAATATATGAAACAGAGAATACAGGTGGGAGCATGAGCGACGCACACCGTGCTTATATTCTTTCTTCTCATCATTTACGTAATACATAAATCCAAATCATGAACAATTACTTCATATCTAAACTCGTTGCAAACTTGTTAAATACTGCGAAATTGTCATCACTAGTCTGGACAAACAGCGGTAACAGTCAGTGTAGTAGATATGTGGTGCGGAGTCGGCGATTATTTATTTCACGCGTTCACAGCGTCAGTACTAAATCGATGCTGTATGCGAGTAGTTCTGTGTATATGTAGGCTGTCGTAACTTATTTCGTAATTGTACGCTTATGTTTGCTTTAAAAATGTCGCGAAAACGACCAATGGCAGACACAATTAAAAACTTTATAGTGGGCATGCCGGACTTAATTTTTGATGGCGCTAAAATTCAATGTCTAGTTTGTAAAATCCCTTTAATGTGTTGGTCCAGAAGCCATTGTCAACGTCACATCGAAAGCAAACAGCATTCTTCTGCAAAAACTGGCATACGAGACCAAGAAAAATTTACATTCGGTTTATGTGTTACTCTTATTTTATGTAATCTATCGTTTCGTTTACTAGACAAAGACGCATTTGTCTCCTTCTGGAATAAATATGCGGACTGTAAATTACCCAATCGGACATCGATACGAAATGTAGTGCCATTTGCTCGTGAACATATAGAAAAAAGAATGAAAACGGAATTGAAAGATAAAAAACTGTGGTTGTGTGTGGACGAAACAACAGATCGTCAAAAACATTCTGTGGTTAATGTAATGGTACGTGCAATGGAACCACATCGACCGTCGTCCTCCTTCTTACTTGCTTTCAAAAGAGTTATGAATTGTACTGCCGATGAGATTTTAAAGGTGGTATTGAACTCATTGAACAAATTTGAAGTTTCAACTTAGCAGTGATGGTGCCGCAAACATGCGTTCTTTGGGCCGATCTCTTAAAGAACACATTGGTAACTCCCTACATGTAATGTGTTAAATCCATACTCTAAATCTTGCGGCACAAACGATTCCTACATGTTTTCCACTAGTAAATGCATTGATTGCTAGTACAAAGGCAGTGTTTCTAAAATCCCCGAAACGTACCCGACTATTTCACAAACTGTGTCCTGATTTACCTGAACCACCACAGCCGATTGTTACACGTTGTGGAACATGGTTGCAGGCTGCGTTTTACTACAACAAATATTTTGATCAAGGAAATATTTCAAGATAGTCAGATTAAAAGAGATTTACAAACTATTCACAACAATTACTTCGGACTACCGGAGGGAATAGAAAAATTACAAAATATTTCAATGTCGCTAGTGGATTCTGTTCAAATTGTGAATGATGTTCATGCACAGTTATGTGCTGTAGAAGGCGAAACAAATTGGTGTATAATACGAAAATTTGAAAGTGTTTTAGAGAAAGACTCCGATTTTCTTATATTAAGACAAATTTGTGAAGGTACGTGTGAAGATGCATTAATTTGTTTCAAAGATATGCAAATATAACATCGCTAGATGTCGAACGGTCGTTTTCGGCATTAAAAAACATTTATTCCGCACGTCGTACTCACTTCACTGAAACAGCTGTGGAAACATATCTAATGATTCAAATATTTAACAGATGTTACCCAGTTTGTGATTTCACGGAAGACTTTAAAAAGGGTAAGTGTTTCAGCACGTTTTATAATTTATTTCTTACCTTCTATTTTATGTGTAAACTTTTATGCGCTCGCCACGCCTCTGGCTGTTACCGCATATTTGCCCAGGTTAGTAATCACTGCATAGTATGCAATACATGGCACAATCAGTTCGATGATAACATGATCCGTTGCATAATATAGATTGTATAATTTTAAAAATGAAATTGATCCTTAATTAATTAATAAATGAACGTCAAAACTATTTTTGGTAGTTGCCTTATTTGAAGTAGAAGTATAAGTAGGTGTAGTGTATACTGCGTGTTCAAATTTATGACTACTTTAAGGTATCAATGAAGGCGCTAAGACAAAAAGCATAGTTCCGTTTCCAATGGTATGCGCCTATATGAATGTAATCACAAAATAAAATACAAACCCTTTTATACATAGGAGTGAGAGGTGGAGGTCACGCTCATTAAGTCCCTATTGCATCAAGTTTAACGTATTTCGATAGCCCTTTAAAACATATAATAGAAAATAATTACTAACGAGAAACGCAGAAACCGTGAATTTTCAAAACCCTTTCACCCTCCCAAACCATTTCCCAGACGAAACAGAAACCGGTATTTCACATAGTCTTACAAGGTCTACAAACCACCCAAGGTTCATTAAATTCAGACAGGCTAAACAACTTTGACGTCAGCAGGCTGTGACGTAACTTGAAGTGGGCAATAAACGCATTTACACATTGAGACCGTCTCTGCGTTTTGAATTGGTTTATCCAAATTATATTGGTTTTATAAAAAGAAAATACTGTGTAATATTTCCGTACTTTGTTGGTGATACCTCCGATGTTTTTCTAGTGTTGTATAAGCGATAAAACCTTTTCTGAAACGATAAAAACGAGGTAACCTAACCTAACATGGCGTTGGTTGTTTTGTATGTTTTGTTTGTGACTTATACTTTGTAAATAAAAGAAGATATTTGGTGTGTTCGTTGGCGTTCTACGTCATCAGTACAACTTGAACTGAACTTATATAACTACAAATTCTAGCCAAACGAACGCTGTATGTTTACAGTTCATGTAATGCGTAACCTATAACACTGTTGACAACCGATAAAACGGATTTTCTTTTATTATGTGGCGATGAAAATGGAAGCAAATACTTTTTCAGTCGCATCAGGATTGTTTAAAAATCTATCAACATGTAGGTAGTCAAATCATACTAGAATTTGCAATAAAAACATAGTTTCCAATTATGAAAACAATTACCTATGTTAAATGCATAACAATCATTCTCCACATAATAATCACCGTTCGGTGATTACGCATGAAAAGCTAGGATTTAAAACAGCTGATCATTTAGTTCAACTTGCACCTCCCCAAGACCAAGTACAGTTAGTGCAAGTTCAGTTCAGTTCAGTTCTTGCACCATACAAGTTAACGAACACAGTACAACTAGCACTTTTGTTAAGCGAACAGCGGACTTGCACCGAACATGTTCTGTACAGCAAACGAACACACCCATTATTTATTTTTTAACAGCTGCAGATTCAAGGACCGGGGAAACTATAATTGTGAGTTTAAAATATCCTAGGCTTAAAAAAGATGCTATTCCAACTCAATTCCCTAACTGTCCGTTGTATTTGACAAAGAACGTGAAGATGTTATTGTTCAAAGTTTTATATTCTTCCGTTATATTTAACAAAATTATTTTTGAACACGAAGAGATGTTTTTAAATGTGTGTAATAAACGTTCTGTTTTAATACAATATATTTCAAATTATATCACCAAACGTAGCCATTTAGGATACTGATATATGTAAATGTCATATTCAGAGCAGTGAACCTATTGCAACAATTATAACTTGTTCTACAGATACCCTACTTAGAAACGATTGTGGGAAGAGTAATCATAGATTAGGTAAAACATCACATAATAGAAAATTAAAGACCCTGGTTAAATAGCATGTCTGTAAATTTTCTCGTGAAATTGAACAAAATTTGGAATAAAATTACAATTACTGTATCACTTCAACTTTAGTTTCGTCCAAATACATGTACAATTACAAATGATAATAATTAGTCGATTAAATATCAACCATAAATACATTTTTCACGAAAACGGTGTTCGGTTACGCGTTTGGTTTTTGCTTCGAAACTTTGTTTTTCCAAAATAAAATCGAATGGGATGCGAAGAAGGGCTCAGTTGACGATTAGCATCCTCTTTAAACCGGAAGCCCTTCTAAACTTAAAAAAGAAATGCAAAAAACGATTCCTTTACCGCTTAGGCTAATATCGTGCATGGCGATATATCACCTAAACAGCGTGACGTCATCGAAAAGCGGTTAGTACTTCTAGTATCGGTGGTAATGGTTGGGTACCTTTCCTTGTTGGTTTTCTTTTACAAAAGTGAGACAGTTTAAGATTTTTGCGAAATGCCGATAAAACACGGTGTATATTCTTCCACAATCTAAGAGAGGAGCTCTTCTAGACACATTTCCCTATACCTAAAAAACTGTCCTTTTTTAAATTAAATATGAAATTGTGCAGATATGTTTTTTGTAAAAATATATAAAGTGCTGCGGCGAAATACTTTAACGTTTTTTTCCTACATAACTTTTTGCTGTGCAGGACTTGCCTCCAAATATTTTCTACTTGAAACCTTTTTCTCTAAAGTGCTCTGGGAACGAATTATCTTCCACCAACGCGCTAGTTGGACACGTATAATATAATCTTATTGACTTTCTAAAGTTTATTTAAGATATTATTACCTCTAACTATTAAAATAAAAGGGACACACTATCTCATATGGTTGAAAAACAGTATGTTTAATCACAAAATTTGATGGTTGGATAATGCTCGTAGAGCTAATAGGTAATTCATATCAGAAAGAAATCCAAGCATAAGTTAAAATAAAAAATATTTTCTCTCGTATTCTCTCGATTCCTTTCGTTTTACATCAAATAAACATAATTTAAACATCATGAGAAATAACAATCCAATGATTGTCATTTTAAGTTATTTGTTCTAACTGAAAATGTAATGCGTAACACAATTTATCTCCATTTCGTTGTAATTAATTTCATAAGAATATATATTCATAATTTCTTCCAAATTCAAAGAAGGAAAAAATATAGTTTAAAGTATACTTAGGTGGAAGTGTAGTTAAGCGGTAATAATTTTGTGTTGGGTAATGCACATACGAGGGTCACGCTATATATTTTGAGATGCAAGAAAACTACAAGTCTTTTTACGAAAATGATTTTATTTATGTTTAAAATAATCTCCTCCTGCATCAATGCACTTTTGTAGCCGAAGTTTCCACAACGTAAAAGCGTGAAGCCAGTCATCTTTTGGAATGCTCTCAAAAAATAGATGAATTGCTTCATCTATCGCATACTCCGTCATGAAACGTCGACCACGTAAATGTTTCGTTAGGTTGAAGAACAACCAGAAATCACACATGGCCAAATCAGGCGAATAGGGTGGATGTTCAATGACTTTTACCTTATTTTCACGTAAAAATTCAACTGTCTGCTGTGCACTGTGTGACGATGCATTGTCGTGATGCAACATTAACCCGCGAATGTTGGCTGACTCAAGAACTGCAGGTAAACATTTTGTGGTGTACCAGTTTGCTGTGACTGTACGTTGATTTTCCAGCTTCATTGCTTTTACTAATCCGGTACTACGGAAGAAAACTGCGTACATAACTTTCTTGACAGCCCTTTGCCTTTTGGCCATTGTTGGTGTTCGTGGATCCACACGCGGCTGTCCTGGCGGGTAGGAATATCGTAAAATGGGATGTAATTTTCATCACCTGTTACTATCTTTGATAGAATGCGATGTCCACCATTATTTAACATTTCCAATGTTTCCCGAACGATTCTTACTCGCTCTGCTTTTTTGAAATCGGTAAGCGTGTGTGGCACCCAACGAGTAACATTTTTTTTCATTCGAAGATGATCATGTAAAATTGAATTTACTGTTGCTGATCCAACACCAACAGTTACCTCAATCACTTGATAGGTGCATCTTGGATCTTCGTCGGTTATACGTCTCACACTCAATGTTTCCAGCGGTAACTGAAGAACAAGGCCTACCAGTACGTTCCTCATCACCAAGCTATACCCGTCCTTTTTTAAGTTCGCTATACCAGCGAAACAGAGTTGCACGTGAAGGACTTTCATCACCAAATGCGAGTTGCAATCGTTCAAGACTTTGTTGTTCACTTAAACCGACCTTAAAATCGTAGTAAATCATTGCGCGTACATGTTCTCTTGACAAGTCCATGTTTCGATGACAAATCGTACCTACCACGTTTACACTATGACAGCAGCGACTCAACTGACAGTCAGAGTTTACTACTTACGGATGGTGGTAGTTAGAAATGCAGTGTTGCCAGCTCTAACTTCTCTACTTTTGTGGCATCTCAAAATATATAGCGTGTCCCTCGTATTAAGTTGAGCAGAACGAACATCACTTCTATGTCTCGAAAAATACGATTTTTCAACTTTTGTAGCGTTTGACCGATATAACAACCAAATAACAATCATTGCAGTCATTTTGATAAATCTAATTAGATTTCTCCAAATGATTCATCCTATCCTCAAGTTTTAAAGGAAACACATTAAGTTTTTTAAGTGGATAAATTACAATTTTTAAATTACTGCAATTACCCCTAAAAATCGTTCTGCTAAGATTTGGTAAATGTTGAAGCTTCCGATAAATGGATTGTTCAGCATATATTCATATTAAGTATAGTGGGTGACCGGTTAACGAACATTGTTCGTTAACTGACCATGGATTTACATGACAAATCAATTAATTCCAAAATTCCAAAAACTAGATAGAATAAGTGTATAGTTTTTAGTTCATTTATTACAAAAATAATATTCAAGATGAAATAAAAAAAATTACATGGGTATTAAGCAGTTTTTTTTTTGTTTGTGTAGCATTAAAGAACCAATCTAATGTACATTTGATTTTTTTAAAATGGTGAATGGCATTGCCGTTGTAAAGATCCCTAATCTTACTGATCTCAACCAGGTTTGGTACCATTTTCCTGGTATCTTCCTCTCTTCTCTAAAAGATCTTTAATAATAGATGTCTGCGTTCTTTGTCCAAACGCAAAATCCTTTGTGTGTTGTGCGATTTGTTCGCGCTACAGCTTGTTCGTTAACTGGTCTCTCATTGTACATAGTGTACAGTATATAAATGCAGCACTCTTTGAAACACATCCTCAATTACAGTGACAATCAAGCCAAATGCATTATGTACGATATGAAAAATAATGTATTTTCCGGATTTTTAGAAAGTAATATTTTATTTTTTATATTTTAGTTATACAAAGAAGCTTGACGAAGGGATGTGCTTTTGTATTGTTTAATATCACTCATGTTATACAAAGAACACAGAACGACGGATATGTTTACATTTCTTGATATGAAATTTACAATTAAATTTAAAAGCGCACGGTATAACAGGCAAGTGAAATACCGGACTTCCTTCAAAAATTGATTTTCAATTCATATTGTTCAATATGTACAAAAGTAAATACAAGCTTAATACGACATCCATTTGCCAATAAGTATATACCGGGTGCAGCAATTATCTGTACGCGATAAATTACAGCTTACGTATTGATTTAATGGAAAAATGTTAGGATAATGGAAAAATGTTTTCGAAATATACAGGTTGTTCGGAATAGAACATCACACTTTGCCAAATTCATACATAAAAAACGTCATTTCATTAAATAGCACATATTTTATCTGCAGGTACCGCATAGGAAATTTATATCTATAACGTTTTTAAAATAGATGTTTACAGTTAAACGCGATCGGATATTGGCATAATGGCATCCAAGTGGTTTTTGGTATTATTGTCTGGTTACCAATGCAACAGTAAACAAAACATACTGACATTACTGCTCTTAACTGTTGATTCAAAATGTTAAGCGTAAGTAGCTACTACTTACACTAAGTGAATTAAAATGAAATAATTAAAAGTTATTACTGATTGAACAAGAAACATTAAGAGAATATCATGAGGATATTAAAATCGAAATTAATAAGATATTGGATACAATAAAAAGATGAAATGTTGACAAAAGCTGGCAAATAACTAAACTATTATACTGGAAACAGCTGGAAGAGTATGTAGTACAACAAGAGTAGGTAAAGATGTAAAACAAACAACATCGTGAACAAATGAAATAAAAGAAAATATAAGGCTAAAGAAGGAAAGATGGAGGTTATATTTGAATAAGAAAACACTATTATTATTATTATTAAATGGCTAGGAAAACACTAGATTCGTACAACGAGTACAAAACACAGTGGGGGGAAATTAAGAAATTGATATCTGAAGCTAAACAAAAAATGTGGGAAGAGTTCGGAACTAGATTAGAGGAGAATAGCAAGGGAAACAAAAAGTTATTTTACAGAGTGTTAAAGACAAGATCAAGAATTTCATTGCGCAAGTACGCAAGAAGAGGGAGAAATAGCATTCAAGAAAGTAATTAATATCATAAAGCAATTGAAGAAAGGGAAGGCCGCTAGGTATGACTGTGTTAAACCAGGGATGCTTAAAAGTAGGAGAGAAGGAGCAGAAGTACTGACTACAACGTATAATAAAATATGGAATATACCGCAAGACTCGGAGATGGGGATAATAGTGCCGATATTCAAGAAAGGTGACCACAGAGAGAGTAAAAACTACAGAGGTCTTACTTTACCGAGTTCTGTAGCAAAAGTATATGAACGTATTTTAGAAAGTAGATTAAAAGTGCAAATCGATACATTGACTGCCGAGAATAACATTGTTCTAACTCCATTTTTGGTTGATTTTGAAATTAATTCTACGAACTTTTGTTGAAATTTTGGCAATAACAATGGTCTAAATCCATAAACTCGGTATTTTACATTTGCTCTCTCCATTCGGCTTCAACAGAGTCCTAACTTTATTTGCGTTTTATTGTAAAATTTGCTAAATCGGAGTTAGGACAACATTATTCTTGACAGTTGACATACAGGATCATATAGTCACAATAAACCAAGTAACGGAAAGAAATATTAGAGCAAAATTTAGAAGCGTTTACAGCTTTTGTGGATTTCGAGAAGGTATTTGACCAGATACTTAGAAAGAAAATATGGTAAACACTGCAAAAAAGACAACTTGGAAAGAATTTGAATTGAGAAGCAATTAGAAGTATGTAGAAAAGATGCTGAAATATAGTAAGGAATAGCCCTACATTATTTACATTGCTGATGGAAGATATAAAGAAAGTACGGCAATGGGTTAAAAACTTGGAATTCGGCTATGAAAACTTGATTTAGTAGTTTTTGCAAGAAGTGAGAAAGACCTGCAAGAAAATATGGAAATATGAAATAACTGCGAAAGACATCAACATAGATTGATAAGACTAAGATACTGGTAATATCGTATCGAAAGAGAAATACAAGGATACAAATAAACGGACACATTGAGTCGACAATTTTAAGTATTTAGGAAGTACTATAAACTTAAAGAGCAGGCAAGAGAGAGAAATGAATGAAAGAATAAAAGTGGCAGCTAACATCTATGAATCCTGGCGCAAGAAGTTTGTTAGCATGAGAGAAATACCCAGACAAACGAAGTTGTGATTAATTACAGACCTGTTCTACATTTTGGTTCGGAAACATGGGTGTTGACAAAGAAACAAAAAAGTAGAGTCCAAGCAATGGAGATGAAGTATCTGAGAAGAGTTAAGGGAGTAACCCGGAAAGATGAAATTAGAAACCAAAAAATAAGTGATTTATTTTAAATTTATGCTGACATTTACGTTTTCATCACTTATTGTTAGCCTGTATGAACTTTTAAAATGTTTTCTCTTGTTCTTTTTCACTACAAAGATGCATTAACATTATAGTTCTTTTTTTTATTTCTACATCAGTTGAATCAGCTTCCAGTAGCATCAAATCTTTGTTTTGATTTGACAAATGTTTCCGATTGTGGACATCGCCGATCAAGATAGCGCAGCTTCTACATCCCGCACACTAAGGTACAGTATTTCTTTCACTTTTTCCTAATATATTATACCTATAAATTTAGGAGATTAAGAACAAAATTATAAATACCTCGAAATTTGTTAGAAATAGACATACGGAAATCATGTTATATTGGTGCATTTCTAGATGGAGAAACGAAAAACGCAATAATATGTAGGGCGTTCTATTTAAAATAACAAAGTAGATGCGTGGTCCGCTGCTTATCGATCATCCTGTATATATGGAAATATTTTTAAAAGATATTCTATGTGGTTTATATGTCATTAGAAAATTTTAGATTCCTACTATTTACATAATAGGTAAAATTTTATAATTCTATAAGTTTGGGACAGCCTACATAAATACTTACAACGACAATATACAATGCCGATCCCCGGTTTGTTTTTTTTTTGTTGTGAGTCAACTTTAGAAAACGGCTGTTTGCATTCATACATAAATAAGAAATAATCTATAAAAGATGTTTGAGAGAATAAGGATGGGTTTATAACATTTCTTCATTTTGTGAATTATGGAAAATGATTCTAAACTATTGAGTGTATACGTTGGCTCCTTTTCTGATCGTACGGTGTCTAATTTCCGATAACAAATATTACATATTTGCCCGAAGCAACACTAAATATCACTCTATTGCTAACAACTCTAATGGTAGTAGATGTATCGATTTACGAATTAATGGATTATGTAGATTTCCTGTTTGACACACAGATTAATTCCTCTGACTAAATAAGATTCGTTTAATTCGTGGTCTTTGATGAAGTTTGAAAGTATTTAGGATTAATTTTGTTATGTTCTATACAAATTTAATGAATTGATTACGTACCGTTTTCTCAATTATTTTTTTATTACAATATTTGCTAAATATTTCAATCTCATATCGTACACATACGGTTAACAACTGTAATAGTAACAAAAAAGAATACAAAGTAGCTCCAGCTTCAATGTGTTCTTTTGTGTTCGGATATTTTTTCCTAGCCATGCTTTTCCTCCTAACTCGTAATTAAAGAATAATCTATAACTATAAGAATTAGTAAATAACAACTAGTAGTCTTACGTGACAATGTGATAAAAGTCAGTTATTGAATATTTCCAAAATAAACGGTAAAATTTTACCTCAGGCGTACTGATTTGAAACCTCATTATCTGATTAGTGAAGAAGTGAAGTATACTAGAAACAAATAAATGAAGAAATAAATAAAACATACAATTTTTAACCAATCGAGTAAATGAGATTTCAATCACACTTCAACTAAAGTATAAGCAACTTGACGTCAAACTATAGTAAAGATAAAGCTACGATACCTCATAGATGGTGCTAACTATTTTTTGTTTTTTGTTTTTTTTAAATTATATTTGATTTTTACTACTCTGAACTTGCTTGTTAATTAAAATAATTCCCGCAATAAAAGAATTAAACCAAAATACTCAATATTTTTAGTTTCAAAATAGTACATGTAATATTCAACATACAATAAGTAAAATTGTTGTCATTAGCGCTAGGAGGAGTATGACGTTCAGCCGATTGCGCTTTGGCAACAACTGTCAGAGTTAAGCCTTTTTGACTCCGTTTTCGATTCTGCAGCGGTTTGTACAGCCCCCGTCTCCCTTCTCTTTTACCCCGGTGTTTCATTAGATAATTATATCTCCAGCCAACGATAATCCCAGCCAAAGAGCAATATTACTGATAGTCCCTCTATTTTCTTCAGGTCCTTAATATTGTTTTTTAATGTAACTTCTTCCTATAAACACGAAAAAATACATTCTGTTTTGTCTATATCATAATTTCGCAAATTAAATATCATTTGGTAATAAGTCGTCAAGTCCGGTAGAAAACGTTCATATTTTACGGTTGCCGATACTCACCGATGTCAGTTCGTTAGACACTAGATCGCGAACTCCAGTAGCATATTACAAGCTGTAATATGGAATGTGTATCGTAGTTGGTTTTAATTAATATTTAACAAAAGCTGTCGGTAACAAAGGAGCAAACAGGCGCCAAGACAATCAGCCTTTTTAGCTCGAGTCGCCTTTCAGAAAAGACGTATTTCGCTAAGTGGTTTATTTTCAAAGTAATTTCAGGAGTTATAGATTTATTTCAAGTACAAGATTAATTCAAATTTGATCATTTAAAAGTACGTGGGGTATTCCTACGTGTTGCGCTAGTATAGAGACGGCGCGGGAACGTCAAATTTTGAAATTATTTTTTTGTGTTAACTTACCATTTGAAAACACTATTATTTATAATTTACTCTTATAAACTGCCGAAAAAGTATTTACTCCCGAATCTACGACTGAAAATTATCTTTGAAATAGATAACAAATTAAAATTTGATAACATTACAGTACATACATATTTACCTTAAGACAGCGTTTCTCAACCTGTATTTACATTTAACACTCAACCACGCTAAAGTACCTGTATCTATTTACATCATGTATTTTACTCCACGGCTGCTACGTTGCCATGTTTTTTTTTTCTGTAATTGTTGTAGTAGTACATAGTTTATAGTATAACAGAAACACTGACAATACCTAGTGGGTGAGTATGGTGGATGCTCCACCAGTTCTAAACCTGCATTGTAAATTGCGCTTAAGGAAACGAGACGTTTATATATTAGAGCATTGTCCTGATGAAAGAGAATACCACGCGACAACTTTCTTCTAAATAACAAAATTTCCTCAGCATCCCAGAAAATAGTAGCCATAATCTTACTCATTTGAGTAGGAGTTGGACCCTAAATTTGCGAAGTGATGGATATCCTAGATGTCGCAATTCCTTGCTTTGTTGTTTAAAGTTGGAATTGAAATGGTAAACCCACGTTTCGGCAACTGTAGCAAACGCATCCAGAAATTTTTTTGGATCACTGTTAAGCAATGTCAAATTCGATTCTGAAGTGATGACTCTGATGACTCTCCTTCGCGTTTGCTCGTGCGTCAACATTCGGGGTAATCATCCTGCAGACACCTTATGAAGTCCCCAATAGTTATTGATTATTGTTCCAACTGTACCGATTGAAATGTGTGTTATCTGTGCTAAACGTCTAGTGGTTAACCAACTATCTTGTTTAATGAAATCGCAACCACGATCACTAATTTCTTGAGTGCACACAGTTTGCGGTCGACCAGAACCTTTTACATGTTCGCAAGTTGCTTTACTACATCGAAACTCCCGGGACCAATTCTTCACTACCTGATATGAAGAAACATCTGAGCATACTCATCATATCTTCATCGTACGAATTTGTTGTGACGTTAAACCCTTCTTCTGCAAATATAACAGCATGAAACTCGTTTTTCTCAATTTTTTAAAATTTGAGAGCAGCTTCTATTTTTACTTAACACAAAAGATAATTTTATTTAAACTGTATAAGAAAACGTCACATTAGAGGCGTCTATTTGTAGTGAACGATTACGGCATATATAATTTGCTTAGATGACTAGAACTAATCTGAAATTTGACTATACTTCTTTGATTTTCTGTTGCTGACAATTTTAAATTTACAGAGATGCGAATAACCTTAATAATTAAGGTTTGACAAACGAGTACAACGTCAGAGGCGTATCGCGCAAAAGTAGGTACGTGAGATACAATATTACTAAAAAATAATATATTTTTACCTTTTATTGACGTCTTGATGTCCACTACGACAAAATACTACAAAATAATTATCGAACGATCGTTCACTTCCACGCCTATCGAATGACTAAACTCTCCATTGGCTTTGCATCGACCTAAATCCCCTCTCGGCGCTCCTGTCGTAACACGCGTTTGTCGAACCTTATTAATAATACTATACTCTTGGTTTCCAGGTTGGAACCGCGTCGTTGTCGTAGCTTCTGACGACCGCGGAAGCCTACGTACCAGAATCTTAATAATATTCAATAATAATTACAAGTATTTTTTATATTTTTTCAGAAGCAAGAACTCACCACATCTACCTTATGAAAATGGTGTTAGTATGTCAAAATTATATTTGCAAAGCGTTTTTATTTATGGATTATTCAATTTGTTGGCAGAGTGATTATCTATCATTTTCTTGTCAATCATATTTAAAGAGAATTCCGAAACTGGGAGGACTACATATTTAACTTCCAGAGGATAATGGATACTTGAAAATATCAAAGGTTTGCTTGTTATTTGGGGATGCATCTACGATTTACTCGCTTTCCATCATCCCACGCAATTTTGACAAAAAATGATTCATTTTATTTAGCCAGTTATTTTGTCATTGTTTAGGAAACCTTTCGCACCAAACCCAATGTGTTCAATGCAATTATTCTTTTTTCATTATTTCAGATACTCATTGTGTAATAATAAATGAGGAATGTTTAAAAATAGAGGTGAATGTATATTTGAACATAATAAACGAATGAAATTCATTTCAAACATGAAAGCTGGGGAAGAAAATCATCGAATGATGTATATTTTTTGTTAAAATTAATACATTTCAAAATTTAAACTTACTTTTTCCATTTCATATTTATGCGATTCTCTGTAGGGAATAAATAACTGATTAAAACGGACTCTGGATTTACGGAGTACCTGAAACTTTCTATATAAAACTAAATAATAGCGAGTAATTTTAAAATTGTATCTATTTTATTCATTTACTATGTAGAAGATTATCCCTTAATATTCATTCACGAAAAGTTTGAAGTTTATGTTCAAATACGCAACAGCATCACATCAGATGACGAAGACACAGAGATAAAGCGCAAGAACACCAGATAGCGGTGGTACATAACATCATCCCATTACCGTAAATCTACAAATTCGGTTCTTCATTCAGTCTTACCGCTAGTAGTTGTTAAATCGCGAGCGCTAAGATTGTGCAATTGAAAAGGGCTAGCAACAGGTGAGTACCTTATGTATTTATACAGATAATTCTAGTGTAAATTTATGTGTATACCCGGTGATTCAGCGTACCTGTTCCAGTACAATATCTTTGTTACTAAAAAGGGCATTTATTTAATTTTTTTTACGTATTATGAAGCTAGGATTTAACATTTTCCTGATATTATCAATGATGCATCATTTTCGGTTTAACCGGAAGTCCCATCTACTTTCGTATTTTAAATTGTACGCCATACTTTTTATTGCCTATCCGATAGACTTTTTTCCTTTTTCAATGATATAATTACATGTATACATTCCTTTAGATAGTATCCTCAAAATTAATTCAAAAGTTTAAACTTCTTTTTGGCAGTTTCAGTTATGTTTATTTATAATTTCTGTTTCTTACTATTATGGATGTTGCTAATAGAGAGAAATATGACGTGCTTTCAATATTTGAAGAGTCGTCGTAATCGCAGCGTTGCCCATAGATTATATCAAGAACGTTTTGTACCCAGCGAAATACGCTACACTGGCGGGAAATTTAAAGGTGCAAGGTTAATTTAGAAGAAAAACAACTGTCCTCGTGCAAAAAACAGCTATAGACAACAGAAACTGTAAAAAATACATTTCTTTTTCATAGTCTACTGTACAAGAAATCGGTTTATTTCGATACAAACAGCAGTTGTTACATGAAAACCAAAGTCTACTACGATGGATTTTTTTGAAACCTCTTAAACTTTTGAATTAATTTTGAGGATACTATCGAAAGGAATGCGTACATGTATTACGTTATTGAAAACAGAAAAACATTCTCTATCGGGCAGGTAATAAAAAAAGTATGGCATTTCATTTAAGATACGAAAGTTGTTGCGACTTCCAGCTAAACCGGAAATGATACCTCGTTGATAATATTAGAAAAATTTTAAATTCTAACTGTTCTAACATGTGAAAAGAAAATGAAATCAATACTTTTTAACGAAAAAGATATTGTACTGAAACAGGTACGCTGAATCACCCGGTATATACACATATACATTTTAATCTAATAGTACCATAAACGGTTTTATAAAAAAATATTAACTATTATAGTACTTCCTAAGGTTACCAAAACTATATCATACCATTAAATTAATTTACAATTTTTTATTTCTTTTTGTGTATGGTCACATTATCATCAGCATTAATTAAAAATACGTTTTAATTTATATATTAGCATCAAAGGCAGTTGCATAAAATTTATTTTTAAAAATAAATAGGACAGAGCTTTGACTATGGTTCATCTTTTGAATGTTAACAAAATAATTAGAATTTTAAATTACATTTTATTTGCTATCTTCCCTTGTGGTGTTAGGGAAAAGTTAGAACTTGAATGCGTTCAATATATAATTTCAGTCGATCATTGGCAAGTTAAGTAGCACTCTAAACCAACAAAAAAAATCCTAAGGCAAATTCCCTACTTTCTTGGAATAACCAAATTTTTTTTGAAATTATACAGCGTGTTCCAATCTTCTGGAATTGTAATATTGCACATATTGTATAAATAGTAGGAAGCAAAAATTTTCTGATGACATAGTAGAGACCTCATAGAGTATCTTAAAAAAATATTTCCATATATACAGAATGATCGATAAGTAGCGCACCAGGCACTTTGTTATTTTGTATTTAGTTTCTTCATCTAGAAATTGCATAAATTTAAATACATTTATTTCCTTCAAAAAATCCCAAAATGCAAATATATTTTCGCATAAATTTTTACAAGATATTGTATTAGACCGCCTTCGAAATGTACATGCTGTTCAGTATTGAACACCAAACTTTGCCAAATTCTAACCAAAAATGTCATTTAAAAAAGAAGCACCATAAATTTTTTTCTGTGTTCACCGTATAGGAAATATATGTCTCTAACGCTTTTGTATTAGAGATCCAATAAATCTTGTACGTATTTACCTCTTATATACAGGCTGTTTGGCACAACGATGTAAAGTTTTGAACAGCCGATAGGCGAGGTCTTTGGGAACCATATTAACCACATTTACCTTAGTCCCAAGTCTAATGGATTTAAAGATATTTGAACTTTTAGTAAATTTTGATTTTCCGGCAAAAATTCATCATTAATCACTCTTCTTATTTTTGTGGGATCACGCTAAAAGTTGTTTTTTTATGGAAGTTTAATGCATCTTCATTTGAAAAGAGGCAATTAATTAAGGTCCGAAGTTATTTAGAGAAAAAATATAGGCCTAGATATCTCACTTAACGAGATAGAAAATTTATAATTCTCAAGTTTGTTTACTTTAATTTAATTACTTTAAAAACTTCCTTACTTTATGCCCTTTCGAATAATAGGGCATGCTTTAGATAGTTATTAATATTACAAGGGTAATCAGATATTGTGTTAGTAAAGAACGCTAAAAAACAAAGCGTATTTACTAGTGTTAGGTGTAAACCTAATAAAACAACAATAATTAATAATCAATTTATTTAAATATCTTGCTCGAAGTGTCCTCCTTCATGCCTTATACAAGATCTTAATCTTCTCCTCATCTCTACCGTGGTAATTTCCAGTCTCATTTTTTCGCTCATTCTATCGAATGCACTATTGATTTTTCTAATTAGATGGTCCCGATTTTGAATTTCCTCGTTGTAGACAAGGCTCTTAGCACGCCCCCAAACAAAGAAATCGAGGGGGGTCAAGTCTGGTGAGCGTGGCGGCCACGGAATGGGACCATCTATTCCAATCTATACATTCGGAAAAGCGTTGTTTAAAAATTCTCTCACGGTTAAACGATAGTGAACCGAACAACCATCATTTTGAAAAAATATAGGACGTCTTTCATTTATAAATGGTGGCAAGTCCTGTACCAACTCTGGCAGATCGTTTTGTAAAAATTGTAGATAAGTCTCTCTATTGAGGTTGTCGGGCAAATAATATGGGCCGACGAGAGAATTACCTATTATACCGGTCCACACGTTTACACTAAATTTGTGCTGGAACGATGTTTGATGCTTGACGTGAGGATTCTCTCCTTTGTTCGCCGAATAATGCAAATTGTGTAAGTTAATTGATCCTTCTTTGGTAAATCTGCTGTCATCAGTTCACAGGATGCTGCGCAAAAAAAAATATTTTCAACGTTCTCATATAATAGGAATCCCGAAAATTGTATCCGTCGGACGTGATCTCCTACTTCTGAACCTTGCAATGGTGTATAGTGAAAGGGGTGCTTCTTTTCCGTGCGGAGTAGAGACTAGACCTTCCACGGTGACACACTAAGGTTAGCTCTAATGGTAGTAATAGGGTCCTCTTCAAGTGCGGCTAAAATGAGTTCGACAACATAATGTGGATGTTACATTATGTTGTCGAACGTTAATTCGGGGTTCCTGGTGCAGAACGCTTCCGGTTTCACGCATACGTCGATACGTATTGCTAAAAACTAGGTGATTGGGTAATCCTCTTCCTGGATATAATTGTCCATACAGTCGTCGTGCTTCCACCGCAACGCAATTTGCACGACCATACGTTACGAGTATGTCGCTGTATTCTTCGTTGCTATATGTAGCCATAACGGGTGTAATAAATAATAACGAAAAAGAAACAAATAATAACAACGTAACGTAATGATAAAAACAACGATAATAATGTAGTAAGTAAATTTGAATTTTGAATTTCCCGCTTCCCTGATAGTTGGTACGCCGGGATTTAGTTCGTTAGCGAGAAGTGAAGTGAAGAGGGATGAGGAGAGGTAGCCGAAGAAGAGAAGTGAGAAGTAAGGTTATGTGAAAGCGTGGAGAATTATGTATTATGTGAAATTAAACTATTAAATTGTTTATGCTAGTGTTTTATTCGGACCTGAACAAAGAATTTACGACAGTTTTCAGAAGTGGGATCGAGTGGTATTCTACTATTTATGTTTAGTATCCAGTTTTAAACGTATTTTGAATTGGTTGTTGGAAGTCTCATTGGGAAAAATGGCGCGAAAGGAAATGGATGCCAATACGTTCGAACATTTTATGGCTACACACCATAATGAGGAAGATTCACGAGAAAATATGCCTAGTGCGAGCCAAACGGAAAGTCAGGTACTCAACACAGGCGTAACGAGCGATTTTTCTCAGCTGTTACAGACACTTAATGTTGCGATGCAGCAAAACGCACAAATGATGAATTTGTTACAAATAAATCAGGAACGACAACTCATACGATCGCCTGAAACAACCAGTGATGTGAAGAAATTTCACGTAATGCCTGATTTATCGAAGAGTATTGGAAATTTTACAGGTGAAGGAAACCTAAACCTTGGGAAAAAATGGTTAGATCAGTTGAAGAATACAGCTGCTTTGCATAACTGGCCTGAAGCATTTATACTGCAGACGGCTCAAAATCATTTGGTAGGTGCTGCAAAATATTGGTGGGAAGGTAGAAGTGAGGAACTCTGCGATTGGTCGAAGTTTGAGAGGGCTTTTCAAAAAACATTCATATTCGAAGAAAATAAAAATGATTTATGGAACAGAATGCAACAAAGGATACAGAAACCAAACGAATCTTTAGGTGCATATTATCAAGAAAAGGTATCAATGTGCAAATCTCTAAACCTTCCGTTTAAAGAAACAAAAGAACAAATTGCAATTGGATTACTATGCAATAACACAGCTGATTTTGTAGTATCAAAACTACACCTAGATGAAGATGATTTGTTTCAAGATATTATAAACTATGAAAGGATAAATCAAGTACGCAAAGATACGATAAAAAGGAAGCCAGATATTACAAGAACAACAGCAACGAGAGGACCAATAGGACCAGGTGCAAGAACAGCAAATCCAACTGTCAAGGAGCAGCCAAGATGTTATAATTGCAATAACATTGGACACATAGCCACGAATTGCCCAAACCCGAAGAGAGCAAGAGGAAGTTGTTTTGGATGTGGAGCAACTGATCACCGAGTCTCTGCATGTCCAACCAAACGGGCATCTAGACCGAGGCAGATGCAAATGGAACAACAAACAGCAATGGTTATAACAGGGTCTCAGCCGATGATGGTAACAGTTGAATTAAAGCTTGAGAGACATGTTTTAGTTTTGGATGCTTTGGTGGATACAGGTAGTTCTATTTCATTGATTAGATACAGTTCTGTTAAGCATGTTAACTTTAACAATTCAAGTAAAAATAACAGCCAGTTTGAGGGTATTAATAAAACGAAATTAGAAATATTGGGTGAGATTAGTAGTACAGTAAGTATTAATAATATTGATTTAGATGTTTCATTCTTTGTTGTACCAGATATTGCTATTCCTTATGACTGTCTATTAGGTAGGAATTTTATATGTAATCCAAATGTGGAAGTTAGTTTTTGTGGTGATTCTGTAAGTATTAAGCCCAGTAGTATTTATCTAGATTATACAAATGAATGCCAACAAGTTTTAAACATTAATTGTGTGGAAGATAGCACTAATCGTGAGCATGATATTGATGTAGATAGTACTTTACCATCAAATGTTATTTTAGATCTTAAACAAATTTTTCGACAGTTTTATATAAATGCAATACGTCCCGAAACACCAAAAGTAGACTTCAAGATGCAACTCACTTTAAATAAATTAGAACCGTTTTATTCAAGACCGCGACGTTTATCTTATTCAGAAAAACAGGCTTTAGATGAAATAGTGCAAGACTTGTTAAAGCAGAAAATCATTCGCGAAAGCGACTCACCTTATTGCTCGCCGATAGTTTTAACTAAGAAAAAGACAGGAGAATACCGGATGTGTGTCGATTTTAGAATTTTGAATAAGTACTTAGTGCGTGATCAATTTCCATTACCGTTAATTGACGATCACTTAGACCAACTGAAAAATAAGAAGTATTTCACGAGGCTAGACCTCAAGAATGCATTTTACCATATAGCGGTAGATGATCAATCAGTGAAATACACCTCATTTATTACCCCAACAGGGCAATACGAATTTTGTAGGATGCCATTTGGCCTTAGCTCAAGCCCTGCAACATTTTCCAGATTCATAAATAAAGCTTTCAAAGAGTTGATTCAGTTAAACAAGGTTCAAATCTACATAGATGATATTCTAATCGCGACTACGACAGTTAGCGAAAATTTGGAAATACTTACACAAGTCTTTAAAATCCTAACCGATAACTTGCTAGAACTTAGAATCGACAAATGTTCCTTTCTGAAAAGACAGATTGATTTTTTAGGATATAGCATTAGTGAAAACGGAATCAGCCCTAATGAAGTAAATGTAGAATCTGTAAAGAAATATCCTGTACCTACAAATACGAAAGAAGTACACAGATTTGTTGGATTGTGTAGTTACTTTAGGCGGTTTATACAGAATTTTTCGTTAATAGCCGAACCACTTTATGAGTTGTTAAAGAAGAACGCAATATTTCGGTTTGATGAGGAACAGATGGAATCATTTGAAGTTTTGAAATCCAAATTAATGTCACGACCTGTTTTAGCTATTTATTCACCTCACAGTGAGACGGAACTCCATTGTGACGCGAGCGCGCATGGATTCGGTTCCATTTTACTTCAAAAGCAGTCAGATAACAGATTCCACCCCGTGTTTTTCTTTAGCAAAAGAACTTCGGAACATGAGATGAAATACCATAGTTACGAGCTGGAATGCTTATCAATAATATACGCATTGAAAAGGTTTCACACTTACCTGCAAGGGATATCATTTAAAATTGTGACCGACTGTGACAGTTTTCGTCTTACGCTAGCCAAAAAGGATGTAGTTCCTAGAATTATGCGATGGTGTTTGCTTTTACAAAATTACCAGTATACCATCGAACATCGTCCAAATATCCGCATGCAACATGTAGACGCTCTAAGTCGCCTAAGTCACGTGTTGGTTTTAGAAGGAAACACGTTGGAACAAACCTTAGCATACAAACAGATGACTGACCGGGATATAGTTAAGTTGAGGGAATTGTTAGAGAAATCTGAACATCCTTTATACGAGTTACGTAATGGATTAGTTTACAGAAAGTATGGTGGTCAGATACTTTTTTATGTACCGCAATGTATGGAGTTCACTATAATTCATACATATCACACTGAAATGGGCCATTATGGAGTAGACAAAACTTTAGAACTTGTTACTAGAACTTATTGGTTCCCAAAAATAAGATCGAAGATCCAAGAATTTGTTGGAAATTGCTTAAAATGCATGGAATTTAATTGGAAATCGGGCAAACCAGAAGGATACCTACATAGCTTGGCAAAAGGAAACTTGCCCTTTGACACAGTTCATGTAGATCATTATGGACCACTCCCAACCACCGGACGTAAACGAAAATATATATTTGAAATTATTGATGGCTTCACTAAATTTATAAAGCTTTATCCATGTAAGACTACGAGTACGCAAGAAGTACTAAAACATATACGTTCCTATATGCAAAATTACAGTAGGCCAAAAACAATAATATCGGATCGGGGTTCATGTTTTACTGCAAACTTGTTCAAGGAATTTACCAACGAGAATGACATAAAACATATCTTGATAGCTGCTGGAGCGCCTAGATCGAACGGGCAAATCGAGAGAATGAATTCCATTATAACGCCAACGCTTGGTAAACTAGCAGACCAGGACAAACGTGAATGGGACGAACTGGTGTCTGATGTAGAGTTTGGGATAAATAATACTGTAAATCGAACAACTGGGGAAACTCCAAAACTCTTATTTGGTCGCAACCAGCTAGGGAAAGTCCATGACAATATCCGAGAGACGTTAGAAACGATTATTCAGAACCAAAACAGAAATTTAACAGAAATAAGATCGAGGGCGGAGAAACGAATTGTGGAGAGCCAAAGTAGAAACGAAAAGGACTATAACCAACGAAGAAGAGCTGCACGTCGATATGATCAGGGACAGCATGTGATGATCAGCAATGTAGACACGACTCCAGGAATGAATAAGAAACTTATCCCAAAATATCGAGGACCTTATCAAGTTAAATCTGTATTGCCTAATGATCGATATATTATCACCGATATACCAGGGTTTCAGAACACTCAAATACCGTATGAAAGTGTTCTCGATGCTTCCAGATTGAAACTATATGAGTTAAGGGTAAACTAATACTTACTTAAAATCTCGTTATACTTTATGTAATTTGTATGTGTATGTTAGATGTCTATTATGTTTGTTAGAGGTTATGTTCAGTTATTTGTTACGCATTTATATTACGAAAGAGAGAGAAATATCATAGTTATACGTATTTATGAGTTACTTAATGCTTAGGTATAAGAGGAATGTGATCGAGGTCGATCAACTGTCAGGAAGGCCGAGTTGTAGTAAGTAAATTTGAATTTTGAATTTCCCGCTTCCCTGATAGTTGGTACGCCGGGATTTAGTTCGTTAGCGAGAAGTGAAGTGAAGAGGGATGAGGAGAGGTAGCCGAAGAAGAGAAGTGAGAAGTAAGGTTATGTGAAAGCGTGGAGAATTATGTATTATGTGAAATTAAACTATTAAATTGTTTATGCTAGTGTTTTATTCGGACCTGAACAAAGAATTTACGACAATAACAGAAAAAACTTCTTAACGTCGCGATCACACTGAATAGCAGACAGACAAAATTCGACAAATGTCAAAAAATTAGGTTACTAATGGCCAGTCTCACCAACATGTCTTAAATTACAAGTAATTCTTAAAGCATTAAGTATCACTTAAACAAGTAAATTTTATCTACGGCGCATGTTTTTCTGTAATTTAAGTGTAACTTAGTTGAGTTAAAAATTAAGTTATCTCGATGAGATTGGCCATAAGCTACTCATCGTTTAGGAGACGAAATATGACAACTAGATAGAAAGGTCCCTGATCCCTTATCCTGCAGTACTGATTTATTGCGTTGTCGTAGTTAATGATGAATTTCTTGGTATTATTAAAAGTTTGTGTTACAAGTGAGGTACTATTCGAAAGGGCACAAAGTAAGGGAGTTTTTAAAGTAATTTTAACATTCGAATTGTTTTAATTAAAAAGAAAAAAATCGCCACAAACTTGAGAATTATAAATTTTCTATCTCGTTAGGTGAGATATCTAAGCCTATATTTTTTTCTAAATAACTTCGGACTTTAATTAATTGCCTCTTTTCAAAGGAAGATGCATTAAACTTCCATAAAAAACAACTTTTAGCGTGATCCCATAAAAATAAGAAGAGTTATTAATAAAGCGTGACAAACGGTTGTACACGCACACCGATCAACCGATAATAACCGAACGTCCACTCGATTCCTTGAATGTACATAGTAAATACAGCGGGTGCAACCGTTTGTCACGCTTTAGTTATTAATGTTTAATGGCGATTTTTTGCCGGAAAATCAAAATTTACTAAAAGTTCAAATATCTTAAAATCCATTAGATTTTGGACTAAAGTAAATGTGGTTAATATGGTTCATAAACACCTCGCCTATGGGCTGTTCAAAACTTTACATCGTTGTGCCAAACAGCCTGTATAAAGTGGGAAAAACGTTGCTTTCCTTATTCAACTAATCAAAATTGTTTTTCGGTTTACATCTGCAGATATATGGTAAAAATATTTTCTATACTTCGAGTAAGATTGACATGGTCTTAACATATTCGTAAATTTTAAAAACATAACAAAATGTAAGCAAATTTGTAAAAGTATGATAAAAAGTTACAGTTTAATAATGGTATATATCTGTGTAAAATGTAGCAATAAATAAACCTTTAGATATAATATCCGATAAGCAAATATTTTCAGATCACTATTAGTTTGAATATCATAACCAATTGAATTGTTGTCGAAGTGATTGATCACGTAAAAATAAGTTGTAAGGATTCTCACTTTCGATTTCGGACACATTTTGATTTTCTCAAAAAATTTAATTGCAAAAACTGGAAATCGTAGGCTATTTGAATGAAGGATGCGTTGAAATCAAATTTTATACATAATCAAATGTTCAATATTCATATACTTTTTATGCTTCAAAATTATGATAGCTTAGCCCTAAAAGCAGTTTCAATGTATGTCTAGATTGTCCTTTTATATTTCAGCCAATAGTCAATCTTCGTTAATAACAGTTGTTTTTTAGTTTGATGTAGAATTGTTTGTTCATTTCAAATTTTGCTAGTGTTCTATGTAAAAAGTAAAATTTAACAACATTTTAAACTTGAAATGCTCTTTAAGTTTCCTAAACACAAAAAGGGATCGGAAAAGTGTTATCATCTGAGTAATTTAAACTAGTTTGTATGATATTATCGGCGATAGGCTAGTAAAAAGATAAATCCCGTATATTACTGCATATTACCTACAGAATATGCCTGAATGCGTTATAGCTGTATACTATGTGATATTTAGGAAAAAACTATATGATAATACTGATTAACAATTATGCTTTAATTCAAAAATCTATAGAACAATCAAAGAACAAACATAACGCAATTCACTTTACTAGTATACATCGGTTGAGCATTTATATTGTGTTGTTAAAACCGCAAATTCACAAAGTTTTCCGTAATAAAAGTTCTGTGGAAAATACATTACTCAACTTAAAATACGATTATTATTTTAATTTCAATCGAAATTCGTTTGTGACGAAAGAAAATATATTTTGACAGAATATACCTCTTTACCGAATAAAAAATATGAAAAATCCTATTTGACGGGACATAAAAATCTATTTGTATTTTACGTTACGTTACGTTTGTATTTTACGTTAAAGGAATTTTAGTGTCTTTTAAAAGAACTCTTGGATGCATTTAGTTTTTTCTTTATACATAACTTGATGTAGGGGTTATGAAGATTCTGCCTGTGGTATTCTTCTCTCTGAGTATTAACTTTAATAGTTTTATACTTTGCGTTTTAGTTGCACAATCTTTTGAAGTTGAATATAGTCCTAACGTATGGTATTTTCTTTTCTGGTTGGTATTTAATTCTTTTTTGATTTTATTTGTGTGAGATATACTAACAATAATGCATCAAACCCATAAGATAATAAAAAAATAAAATAATTTTCAATCTACTATTCTATTCCAGAATGACGAAAGTCTTTTGTGTGGTTGCATAATTAGTTTTATTAATGAAAACGTAATAAAAAAAGGCATTATTTCCAAAATAATAATTACGCGTAAAACAAAAAGAGGCATAGTTATACAATTATAATGATACTGTTATACAGGAATTGCTATTGAAGGAGAATTTTTTGCTTGCAACAATTTTTATACGAACTATTGTTTATAGTACGGTTTCTTCAAGAAAAAAAACAAGGAATTATTAATCTAGAAAAATGGTATCCTAAAGCTTAATGTTCAAAGAAATTTCCGAGATAGATTATGGTACATGACGTGTTCCACGTTGACCGCCATAATGTTAGAGTTTTGTGATTCCGGGATCAATTTCTTTTTGTTTTGCAAGTTGCTAAAAGTGACTAAATAACCATATTTTATGATTTTAAGTTCTTAATCTGTTTCCTGCAGCTAAGTAGATTTGTGCGAATTGCGTATGTACCTGGCATGAGAAAAATGTTTTTACTAACTGGGTCGAGCGGTGCACACATGATTGCATTTCTCATAAGTTGAAACTTGTACATATTGCATATTAAATAAATATTTAGCACCATAGTTGTTTTGTTTAACATTAGAAATAGGCCAAAATGCAGAAAAATAAAAACCTCTATTATAGGCCACCTCTCGTACGAGGGTAGTTTGAAAAGTTTCAAGCCTCAACATGAAAATGGCGCTAGTCGTCAAAAATATTCTGGTAATATAATTGCGCAGGCGTTGAAAGATACCTTTGAAAACTTCAGCCATGTTAGTTAGTTGATGTTTAACAGTCGTTTATAATCGACTATCGTTAAAAAGGAAAACAATAACGGGCGCATACTACGCGTCATTACTTGACAAGCTGAAAGCAGAAATGCGCCAAAACGGCTGCATTAAAAAAAAAAAAGTTTTGTTCCACCAAGACAACGCACCGTCTCACACTTCAATGGTTGCCGTGGTAAAAATTAGGGTTCGGATTGAAAGACCAACTACCCTATTCACCAAATCTAGCCCCAGCGACTTTTCTGTTTCCTAGACGCAAACTTTCGCTAGGAGGACAGAGATTTCATCGAATGAGGAAGCCATTACATTCGTAATCACATCTATTTTGCAGAACAATACGCGAACTACTATTTGGATGGATTAAAGAGATGGGAGCATCGCTGGGAAAAGTGTATAGACTTAGAAGGAGACTATGTTTAGAAATAAAACTGAAATTGACAAAAAAATACTTGCTTCTGTGTTAAGCTGTAAACTTTTCAAGCTATTCTCGTACATGTAGAAATTCTACTGCCCTAACTCATACAAACCAGTTTACCAGGCCTCATACATTCTTCATCTTCATTCTTCATTTCTATATACTATGTCATTTTGTAGCAATTCCAAAGTTTCGTTTATTTTTTTATATAAATTTATCGACAAAAAAACGGTGTAGGGATTCATTCAATTGTATATATTTTTAATATAAATAAATGCTTCTTTGACCATTTAAAATCTAAACTGGCAATTCTTGAAGCAAGCAACTATTTTTTATTGTACTTCCAACAGAATTTAGCACTAAACTGTTACACGCGTTTTATTAGTTTTATCCTTTTTAAATTACTTTCTACGCTTTTCTTTACTTATTCGTTTAATACATATGTTTGCACTGAAGTGAAAAGAATTTCATATAGATATTCAATGAAAGAAGAGGATGAATGTTTTCTTAAATTAGCAGCAGTGTTTAAAAAAGGCAATTGTTGCATCATTACAACAAGAAAAGCTACATCTTCACCTAATAACATCAGTGTACTATTAACATTTACCAGCTACATGTCTATAGATTGTTTTATCCTGGTTTCGAAGTATTCGGTTTTATGGAGTACAACCTTCTTTAATTTGTATAAAATTATCCTTTTTGGGAAACCAGCCTTGTTACCACGCCCCTTGGCGGGATTTCTCCTAGGAAGATCAGCAATATTTGTGTCAGCTGCCAGTTTTAGCTCTCCTTTCGTTTTGTTGTGTTCTTCAGTGTATTATTTTCGCATTTTGCCTTCATTTCTATCTATTAATGAGTAAATCATTTTGTTTAAATAAAAACTGCTATTGTAAGTAGAAAAGATTAATAATAATGATTAACACAAAAATCGAAAGCCTCCATTCTAAGAGGAGACGCCAAGGCGAGTACTCTGCTAAGAGAAAAACAAATGATCTTCACTGCCTTTGCACATTTTGTAAAAAATATAAATGTCTCCAAGGCGGTTGAAGAAACAAGTAAGGCACTTGGCTGTAACAAAGGAGTAGTATATTCCATCCGAAAGGACAAGGAAAACCATCCACTGGCAGCTGTAGCAAATAATGAGAATGTCATCCACAAACAAAACGCTTGGAACTGTATGATGAACATGTGCAAAGTGGTTTGTTAGATGTAAGGTCCACAGTTTCTTTTTGTGCAATGTTCCACCCACATTGAACACAATCTTAAATGCTCTAAATGGCGAAGAAAATGTTACCTAATTTTTTAAGAAGTGCACTATACAGATTATTGAAGGGCACTGGCTTTTCTTTTGAAAAAGTTGAATGAAGGGAACATATTGTGTTTACAGATGAATCGTGGGTGAATGTTGAACACTTTGTGTTAAAAGCATGAACTGACAGTACTGTAAGTACATTCCGCTAGGCTTTTTTTTGCTGAATTAAGCATTGGTCTAACTGTACCGAAATGCTGTGGACAACGATATGTCCTCCTTCATGCCGGCAACAAGTAAGGATTTTCCTCGGGAGCTGAGTACCATTTTCTGTGCAAGAAACACACTACTAGATGTTCACGATAACGTTTGTGCTGAAGTGTATGTGGAGTGGTTTCTCAATCGATTGCTACCAAACCTACCAGCAAACTCAGTACACAGTAGTTATCGACGGTGCTTCGTATATTCCTTTAGTTAAGAGAAAGAAATATTCCTGTTGAGGAAGGTTAAAACATGATCTTTTACACATTATTTTTACAGAAAAACAGGTACAATAAATATATACTCGATGAAACAGCTATTGAAATGGGACACACTTATTCTACATTTGCCACCTTATCCCTGAGTGTTAAATTGAGATTGTATGGGCGCAAGTGAAAAACTTTATACAGCGCAATAACACAATAAAGTAAATGAAATACCTGCCCTTATTGATCAAGGATATCAAAATATTATCGTTGAGAACTGGGAAAATTATATCAGACATGTTATGAGGTATAATATTTTGTCATATGTTTATTATATGTTTTCTGATGGCTTGTTTTTTAGTTGAAGAAGATATGTGGAAATTGGTGATATGCAAAATGACTCAAGAGAATTTATTATACATTCAAAAAGTTCATCTTCATCATCCTCACTATCAGACACATCAACTGATTTTTATAAAATTATTTGTTTTAATACCTGTAAATTTTAGTCTGTAAATAGATCGATTTCTCAAAATAATAAAGAGTACTTGTTTTATCTAAGGTAGACATGTAAAAATATATTGTAATTTGTTGTAAATATACCTGCTTCAATACGTAATTAATCCTTGAAGTAATAAATGACATTTAACTACCCTGCTCGTGATTGTCATGAATCATTTTGGTAGATTATCCTTGTATAACATCGTCCTGGAATTGTTCGTTTAACTCATAAAATAAACTATTGAAGTCGCACATATTTGCACTTCAATAAAGAATAAATTAAGTTGTTCTTTCTATGTATTTATTCCCATGAAAATTTAAAACCAAGATTCACAGCTAGAATTTCTAACCTTCTAACAATAACGATGTTAGCGTGAGTATACAGTACCAACCTGCTATATCGAAATATCAAGAATCTGGCAACGCGTACTGCCCATAAGTGCAATATTTCGAAGCTCGGGTGAAACCCGCTATCGCAAATTTTTGAGTTAATTATTTGTACTGAGCAGCGTTGATTTAAGGGTGTTTATTTGGATATTGTATGTTTATATTATTGTTACAACTACAACTTTGCTACATTAATTAACATATTGATTTTACTTTTTGCATACATCCAATAGAGCTCGATTTAGTTACTTTCGTACGTAATTAATCAAATTCAAATCCCAATTTAAATATTGTGAATTATTCTACACACCGAATTTATATGTATCAAACCCCACAATGCTTTTTATAACAGTTGGTAATTAATCTCGATTGTATGATAACATTGGAAATGCACTCAAAAAAATATTCACAATCAATTTATTAGCAGCAGAGTCAGTACTAAATGCGTAATTTTGACTGCTGATGTAGTTTAAGGCATATTCTGTTTTATACAATATGCATATTATCAATAAAATCTTTTATTAATTTCCGCTATAATACGTGGAGCACAAATATGTATCAAATTATTATCTTCATTTTGGTGGCTAGCTGGTTTTAAGGGCTAAGATGTTAAAGTAAATCACAATATAACCAGTAGAGATAATCATTATTTTTCAATTCAATGTTAAATTTTCTATTGGTTTCTTAGGCCGCAGCTAAGAGCCTAGAAACCTTACGAGATCTGGGAGAATCGGTTTATTACGGCACACCTTCTTGTTGCACCTAACCCAGGGCATGTTATGTTAAATGAAAGTGATGGGTGGGGCAGAGTTACTTGCTTATTTGAATTTGGCGCCCTGAAGCGATGGTTGCTCTGAGGAGGGTGGGGGTAGGCACATTCGAGAGGGCGGGGAGTAAAGTTGTAGCTCCGCTCATCTCCTTGAGGAGCGATCTGCACTGGCCAGCACGGTCGCTTGATTTAGTCCCCTGCGACTATTTTTTATGGGGCTGTCTAAAATCACTTGTTTACAACGATCGTCCTAGGACCCTGGCTCGCCTGAAGAACAAGATTCGTCAAGCTGTCGCCAACATACCCAATAATATGCTGGAAAGAGTTGAACGAAACTTCCGAGTTCGATTAACGCAGTGTATTGAGAATAATGAACGCCATCTGCCTGATATCATCTTTAAAACTGGGAAAACATAAAATTTAAATGTTGTATTTGATGCTGTTCAACGAATTAAATATATATCTGCATTACTTTTTTTTAATTGAATTTTTAAATAAGCAAGTTGCTCTGCCCCAGCCTGTATATTGTTAATAGACGGATGACTCAACACTGGTAATTAGCCGGTGCATGAGTTTAGATTATGACGATGATGATAGTTGGATAATATGCTTATAGATGACAAGCGTTGAAGAAAGTGACTAAGATTTCGATATTGCCGATTAATCTTATATTTATACCGTGTTAGAAGGTTCCACAATAAAGTGAGCCGTCAAAATACACGGGCGCTGTTGCAAAATTTGCCCGCTATAGGGGGGGGGGAGTTGCGCGACAAAAATGAATCAGTATCAGTAATAATCTAACCGTTGTCATGAGACGATCGCACTAGACTCTAGTCAAGTGATGCGCTATATCCCTACTTTATCTCTTCAATTGATTATAGTTGCCTTTCTCGACATTTTGCTCCTTTGTTATGTTTGATTTGCTTTGTTCGTATATCGTAGTTATGTATACTGTGCAATAGTTTTGGTTGAATTATGTTCCTTCTAGGAACTTATTTGAATATTTATCCATTATCTATCGTAATAATAGGTTCAATTAAATTTTTACACATAAAAAAAATTCCATTAATTAAATTTAGGAAACATGTATTTGTTTTGGAATTCAATTTACACTTAAAAATTTATATTTTTGTTATGCACTTTCTATTATTTGAACATTTAATATATTGAATATTTAGAAATGAAAAAATGTAATCTAGTTATTTTATAATGAGAGGTTCTATTTATTTTTGGAATTTATAATTTTTTTAAAATTAAGAACGATTTCTTTGCTTCCTACACGGCAATATTACAATTAGGTATTTATTTGGAAATAATCAACGATTAAAGTTCGTCAATACCGTAAAAATCAAATAAGTTCTATTACCTATTTCCAAAAATTAGCAGCGAAGTCAAGCTAATAGCTCAAGCTCGTGTGATAGGCGATTGACTGGCATCTGGCATGTATGTGCGGAAACTGAAAAGTGAGGGCGTGCTTACACATAAACGGCAACGTTATTCGTTATATGTATGGGGCTGGCCCTTATAAATGAGGGTCTAGGATGTTTTGCCGTCGTCAGTTCGCCATAGGCCCAGTTCGCCGTAGGCCCAGTTCGCCGTAGGCCCAGTTCGCCGTAGGCCCAGTTCGCCGTAGGCCCAGTTCGCCGTAGGCCCAGTTCGCCGTAGGCCCAGTTCGCCGTAGGCCCAGTTCGCCGTAGGGTCAGTTCGCCGTAGGGTCAGTTCGCCATCGACACGGTTCAAAGTGATGATTTAACAGATATTACTGCCAAATTTATTACAACCTAAATGCTAATAACAATAGATAAGGATTTTGTTTTTAGAGTGTGACGTTTATTTTATACGCTTTTTTAAGACTAACAATATTAAACTGAAAAATAAGCACATTGTATATCAGTTTATCAGTGTGGGTAACATTGTTTCTCATCAAATTATGTGTTATTATAACTTTTCTCGATTAAATTAAAAGGTGAAATAATTTGACTCCAAGTTAATATTCAACTCTTACTTAATATTACACGGTAAAGAAGTTATCCGATGTAATACGAGGAAAAATTTAATTACAAAAAATGAGAATAACATTCCTTACTAACAGTGTAATAACTTAATAACCAATCTTTCAGTTTACCATCACTTTATTTCTGAATTGCCGGAAAACGGATTTCAAATTGACTTTATTTACACCAGTCTGGAAGTTAAGCGCATATGGAATTTCGGGAAAGCTATTGTCTTGGTTCGAATCTTCCTAGTGTCTGGTCACACTCAGATAGTACACTTAGGCATTATATCGAATCCAAGCCGAGTAGGCTTCGGTTGTAACTCAGGGCAGTCGCTTGGGCCCCATTTTATTTCTTCTTTTCATAAACGATATCAAATATCGTATAAACTTTTCTAGATTTCTATTATTCGCAGGTGGGGGTTAAAATTATTTCTTCATCTGATTGTGTTAAACTACAACCAGATATTAACACCATGTCTGCTTGGTGTAAAGATAATAATATGATGTTGAACATCGTCAAATGTAAAGCCATTTCATTCAGCAGAAAGACGAAGGATGCTATCAATTATGCGTATTCAATGAAGTGCCCGCGGCACTCGTTCGCGTAAATCATCGAAAGATGGGTTTGGGTATGCTCTTTGACACTTCCCTGACTTTTAATCTGCATATTTAATTACATTACGCGTAGAGCAATTAAGCTATGTGGGTTTATTAAATGGCAAATCCACGATTTTAAAAACTGGTTAACATTAAAAACGTCATTGGACTTATCACTTTATGCCAAAGTTCAGTGTGTTCTATTCTGGAATACTGCTCTACGGTGTGGCTTTCAACTTATTATTCGGCTTTCCACTCGGGTAAGGTAGAGTGAATGCAAAGAAAGTTTGTTAATTATATTTTGATTAAATTCAACATAGATAAAGATTTGTATACTTATTATGAACATTTAAACCATCCAAGGCTTTGGATAATGGATCCGGATAACACCAAGATTCGGATATCCCGATCAGAAGCTCTAATTTATATCCAAATTTGAGTAGGGTAATTTTACGACGTGTAAACAAAGATTGGACATTCACATCTGGATCCGTTATCCGATAACTCGGATCCGGATCCGCTTTCCGAAATCTTGAATTCGGATTCTTTATCCGATCGAATCCATTATCCATTAACGTGGATCCAACCCCGTTCTCTGACAACTTTTCCGAGCAAATACCTGCAATAGGTTGGGTAATTATCAAACAATATAGCTGTAATAATCACCAGATTTATTGAACACGTATGTAATGCAAAGTAACTTTGAATAGTGCGCAAGTAAACCCAGTATTATTCTGAATGAACTGATTTTAAAAACTATTGTACTTTCTCTCCGTGTAACACAAATTCGATGATTTCTTTATTAAACCCTTTCTATATTGCAAAATAATAACGAATACGGATCTGAGAACTGGATAGTGGATCCTAGGATCCAGATATCCGTATAGTTTTGGATCCGCATATCTGGATCTGGATATCTGGATAGGTATCCGAAGAAATTGTTCTCCGGATACCTACATTAGTAATATAAATGCTTGCGTAACATGATGTAATATGCGTAATATGATGATCTCTTCGCTTTAGCTTTCTACAGAACCTTTTATGGGTATAAATGCCAGTTAAATTTGATTGCAAGGGAACTAAATCGTCTTCCCAAAAGCCTCGACATTTTCGAATTATCTTACAGGCAATTTCCCACCCGGATTAACTAAACTCTAACTCTAAATTAGATTTGTTTTTGTTTTGGTTTAGTTTTGTAATTTTGATTGAATATCTTATATGTAATTTATATGTAATTTATCTGTTGAAACTAATTTCTTAAAATCCGTGAGAAAATGCATCTATATACATATAAGAAATGTTTACTGATATTTGACCAGTGATGCCAGATATCACGATAATTCGCGAGATTTCGCGATTTCATAAAGAATCCCACGATAGAGATATCAAATCTCACGATTTTAAAAATTCAAAAAATCTTTCGGTTACAAAATAGATATTTTTGTGAACGTACATAAAATTACAAAACGGACGGATTAATATCGTTTAAATATTGTTACATTTAATATCATTACATTTTCAATGCCATCTACAACTAATAAACTGGTTTTCCACGATTGTTTTTATAGTAATGTTTAGGGGGATTGCAGAGCTGTTTCGGAACATTAATAGCCAACTAATTTCAAAAAATGGCGTCGATACAGATTCCGAATACGAATAAGTTTTTGGGGCATTCGTAGAGAGCGCTGGTAAAGTGATTAATAAAGTATTCCTAGATTTATACCTTACTTTATTTTTATTTTAACACCTTAAATTGTTGCTTTTATACAGTTCCTTAATTTTGTCGTTGTATGAAATATGGTCTATATTTAAATGCAAAAATAATTTTTCATGATATTTCACGATTTTAAGTAACCAAGCTCATGAATTTCTCACGTGTTTCAAGTAATTTGGCCAGGGACTGTACATTAAGTTTGTAAATATGTTTACATGTAACTTTTGCGACCTTTCCGGGCGTTTTTCCCGTTGGTCAGATATAAATAAATAAATAAATAAATAAATAATTTACTAAATTATTTATATTTGGTTGTGGATGAGAAATAATTGGTTCTACGTAATTGCATTTTCTACATAATAGAATCGGAGATACGAGTGCCCATAAAAGGTCTCCTAAAGGGTACGGATAATTAGTACAAGAATTGTGAATTCGGCTCTTTTGAATGCAATATCAACACTTTTTAAAATTAAACATGAGCTCTCTTTCAATAGGAATTACAAATTAGTATATGCTGCCAAATCAGTAAAAAAACAGTTTCGGAATCTTTTTAGCCAATCAGTGAAAATAGACAAACTTCCATAATTTTGTTTTAATAAAGAAACGGCAGTAGGTATACTATGTATGTTCTGGATCACTTTAATCGAGCTTTTAATCGAAGTTTGATTAGCGGCTCGCGCCTTTAATCCGCGGGTAATTTCGCGGAATCGAAGTTTAATTAGCGGCTCGCGCTTTTAGAAGCCGTTCAGAAGCTGTTCAGAAGCCGTTCAAAAGCCGTTCAGACGCTGTTCAGTAGCCGTTCAGAAGCTGTTCAGTAGCCCTTCAGAAGCCGTTCAGAAGCTGTTCAGTAGCCGTTCAGAAGCTGTTCAGTAGCCATTCAAAAGCCGTTCAGAAGCCGTTCAAAAGCCGTTCAGAAGCCGTAACAACAGGTATCTCTTGCAAGGGGCCGTTTAACAGATTGCGTCATCGGCCATGACGCTAGAAAAATTCCGAGAACCGCGTCATTGCGAAATTTTCCGCAGATGAAATTCGATTCCGCGAAATTATCCACGCATTAAAAGCGCGAGCCAGTAATCAAGCTTCGATTCCGCGAAATTACCCGCGGATTAAAAGCGCGAGCCGCTAATCAAACTTCGATTCCGCGAAATTACCCGCGGATTAAAAGCGCGAGCCACTAATTAAACTTCGATTCCGCGAAATTACCCGCGGATTAAAAGCGCGAGCCGCTAATCAAAGTTCGATTAAAAGCTCGATTAAAGTGATCCAGAACATACATAGCTTACCTACTAACGGCGAGTGATACCAACATATTCGACCTGAATCAAACTCACAATCCCAATATTACTACTAATAATAGTTGTGCGCATGCCCCGAAGCAATATTTTGTGCAATTTTTATAATCAAATCTTGCTGCGTCGCGAACAGTTAAAAATGATGCATTTTTTATGCAGAGAATTGTTCAGATTATTGCATCGTTTTTCAATTAAAACAATACTTTTCTAGTCAAGTTACATTTATAAAAAAAAATATTCTAATATTGTTGAAGATCACCCACCGTTGCTAATTCTAGTAAGGTTTATTAGAATTATGTTATTTTTTCATATGTGGTACGTGCTTTTTATATATAATAATAATACTAATAATAGGGTTTAAATGCAATGAGTGTGCCTCGGGGATATCGCTTAAAGCTCGATTACATTGGGCGAGTTTACTAGCTACAAGCCTGCGAGTCAGCTAACGCTGTTTATGGTGATTACACGCAACATTTCAACTCGCTTAATAACAAACTAGCAGGAAGTTGCATTATCTATGTTATCTCTCGTGTTATCGCGTGTTCAACTTTCAATAAACTGCTCGATGCACCACATTTCTCACGTCTTTTTATCCATTCATTTACCCACACTTTTCTACGCCTCAATTTCTTCCTTTCTTTGTTAACTCCTTTTTGATAGCATGACCTACAACAACGACTCTCACACGAACTAGTTCCATTGACATTTTTAAGACGCTGAGGAACCAGAAATCACCGGGATACTCGCAGCGATTTCACTAGCAACTACGATTACACACAACTTGTTTACTAGCTAGGTAGCTCACACGCCAGCGAGTAAAGTAGCCCTGCTTTCAACTTTTCTCGCACAAGCTGAGCTACCTGCTAGTTAGCTAGTGAACTTGATTACATTGAGCGAATTTAGTGATAGCTAGTGAATTTGCTAGCTTGTAGTTACTACACTCGCCCAATGTAATCGAGCCTTTGAATGTGACATCATGAGTGATATTCGCTTAAAAGCCTCACTCCAATCGGAACTCTGAAACGAGCAATATTATACATAATAGTACATCATCTGCGTATAATTGTGCTTTCATATACATAAGTCAAATTTTAAAAGTTGGAAGAGGTGTATAATGAAAATAAATAAATAAAGATGGATCCTTTTGGAACTCCCCGTTTCAACAATAACGGTCGCAAAATTGACCCTAGTTGTAATTGCACACGCTGAGATCTATTATGGCTCAATTACATTGGCCGAGTTTACTAGCTACAAGCCGGCGAGAAAAGTAGCTGGCGAGTCAGTTAGCGCTCTTTGTGCGATTACACACAACTTTTCAACTCGCTTACGAATTAGTTCCATAGACATTTTGAAAACACTGAGGAGCCACAAATCACCGGGATACTCGCAGCGATTTCACTAGCAATTATGATGACACACAGCTTGTTTACTAGCTAGATAGTCCACACGCCAGCGAGTAGCGAGTAAAGTAGCCCCCCGCTTTCAACTTTTCTCGCACAAGTTGAGCTACCTGCTAGTTAGCTAGTCAACTTGATTACATTGCGCGAGTTTACTGGCAGCTAGTGAATTCGCCGGCTTGTAGCTACTAAACTCGCCCAATGTAATCACGCCTTTAGAAAGAAACTCTGTTAAGGGTCTCACAGAACAATGATTAAACCCCAAGCCCAACAGAGCTTTATAATAAATAATATTAAAGGGCTGATGTAATATTTCTCATACCTGGTACTATCTATTTTTTGAGTGTAAATAGAAATTTATTGAACTACTCAACAACTCTCGCATGAGAATAATTAGTCATACCGCACACTTTTCAATCTTGTATAACTTTACAATGACCGACGTCCTTCAACAGTCAAACAAACCAAATAAGCATGAGTTATTACGGCAATGAAGTTATAACTGAGAAATCTAAACATCTTTCTATCGAATTAATTCTTGTAATTAGCTAACATTTGATCGTATTTTTCTACGAATTCTCTAATTTAATTGTCTCGGTGGCCGTAATAATAATAAAGTTAGCAATAATAAACATATTTTTTTGAACTTTAACCTGCAATTACATAAAAACTAACTACAAACAGTAAATTATGATAACAATATATGTATGTACATATGTAGGTAAATGCAGCGCTAATGTATTCTTGGCATATTATCGTATCTCTTTGATTCGCGGGATGTTCTGTAAGAATTCAATTTTAAATGCAAAATATGTATATAAAAATACAGAAGCGCAAAACAGCAAAATTCGATTTTAAATATTCCCTATGTACCGACGCCAATCGAATTTTGGATGTGCTTCAGTTTTTCAAAATATTCAGCATTTCCTCGTGTGGAGTAGCAAATAAAATCAGAATGCATGGCAATTTATAACTGAATCCTCGCGTATGTAAACTATACAAATGGCAGATCGGTATTTATAAGTAGTCTGGGCAAACAGCGGTAACAGTCAGTGTAATAGATATGTGGTGAGGAGTCGGCGATTATTTATTTCACGCGTTCACAGCGTCAATACTAAATCGATGCTGTATGCGAATAGTTCTGTGTATATGTAGGCTGTCGTAACTTATTTCGTTATTGTACGCTTATGTTTGCTTTAAAAAAGTCGCAGTTAGGTACCACCAATGGCAGACACAGTTAAAAACTTTATAGTGGACATGCCGGACTTAATTTCCGATGGCGCTAAAATTCAATGTCTAGTTTATAAAATCCCTTTAAAGTGTTGGTCCAGAAGCCATTGTCAACGTCACATCGAAAGCAAACAGCATTCTTCTGCAAAAAGTGGCATAAGAGACCAAGAAAAATTTACATTTGATTTATGTGTTACTCTTATTTTATGTAATCTATCATTTCGTTTACTAGACAAGGAAGCATTTGTCTCCTTCTGGAATAAATATGCGGACTGTAAATTACCTAGTCGGACATCGATACGAAATGTAGTGCCATTTGCTCGTGAACATATAGAAAAAAGAATGAAAACGGAATTGAAAGATGAAAAACTATGGTTGTGTGTGGACGAAACAACAGATCGTCAAAAACATTCTGTGGTTAATGTAATGGTACGTACAATGGAATCACATCGACCGTCATCCTCCTGCTTACTTGCTTCCAAAAGAGTTATAAATTGTACTGCCGATGAGATTTTAAAGGTGGTGTTGAACTCATTGAACAAATTTGAAGTTTCAACTAAGCAACTTTTAATGTTTATGAGTGAAACGTACCCGACTATTTCACAAACTGTGTCCTGATTTACCTGAACCACCACAGCCGATTGTTACACGTTGGGGAACATGGCTGCAGACTGCGTTTTGCTGCAACAAATATTTCGATTAAGTAAAGAAGGTAGTTTTAAAATTCAATCCGACAGAAGCTGCAGCAATCAAGAAAAGCCAGGAAATATTTCAAGATAGTCAGGTTAAAAGAGATTTACAAACTATTCACAACAATTTCTTCGGACTAGCGGAGGGAATAGAAAAATTACAAAATGTTTCGATGTCGCTAGTGGATTCTGTTCAAATTGTGAATGATGTTCACGCACAGTTATGCTCTGTAGAAGGCGAAACAAATTGGTGTGTAATACGAAAATTTAAAAGTGTTTTAGAGAAAGACTCCGATTTTTTTATATTAAGATAAATTAGTGAAGGTGCGTGTGAAGATGCATTAAGTTGTTTCAAAGATTATTTTAAATATGCAAATATAACATCGCTAGATGTCGAACGGTCGTTTTCGGCATTAAAAAACATTTATTCCGCACGTCGTACTCACTTGACTGAAACAGCTGTGGAAACATATCTAATGATTCAAATATTTAACAGATGTTACCCAGTTTGTGATTTCACGGAAAACTTTTAAAACGGTAAGTGTTTCAGCACGTTTTATAATTTATTTTTTAGCTTCTATTTTATGTGTAAACTTTTATGCGCTCGCCACGCCTCTGGCTGTTACCGCATATTTGCCCAGGTTATTTATAAGTCATTTAGGATATCTTCGTTTTCAAATAACACGTAATTCAAAACGAAAAAAATATGTTACCAGATATACAGCGTGTCCACTAGAAAAAGCCTTCAAATAAAAATTATTCGGAGACATGTTCTGCACAACATAAAATTATATTCAAGTATAAAAAGTATTCAGATTCCGCTGCACACGATACAAGTTTGATTAAAAAAAAACACCTGGATATTATGACGTTTTTGGACTTCACGCCAACTTACACCAATATTTCCTACACCAATCTATTTTAGTTTTTAAGGTAACTGATATAATTTGAGATGTTTGCAAATTGCTAAATTGCGATGTTCCTATAACCGCCGACATCAATTTCCCAAAAATCCCAAATTATTTCAATTATCTCAAAAACTAAGACAGATGGGTATAGGAAATATTGAAGAAAGTTGTCATGAATTGAAGAGTAGCATCCAAAAATGCAATAATCTATCGGGTGTTTCATTTAAAAATCCAAACTTGTGTCGTAGGCAGCGGAAACTGAACACCTAGTATACTTGAATATAATTTTATGTTATGTAGCACTTGTCTCCGAAGGTTTTTTATTTGAAATTTTTTCTCTAAATTGCTCAGGAAAGAAATCTTCCGCCCACGCACTAGGTGGGCACCCTGTATATGTATGTGGACTATAGGCTTATCGTTAGTTTACAAAAATTATTGGGGGAAAACAAAGTACGAACTACATTCAATAATTAAAATAAAGAAATATTAAATCTACCATAATGTTTTTAACCTTTAAGTAGTCACGTGTATCCAGTATCGCTTCTTGTCGCGTGGCGCCAATGAGTAACTGGGGATATATTTCGCAGTTTTTTAATCAAAAATAAATAAATAAAATAGAAATATCAAAATATATATTCAAACACTTTAATTGTGGATTAACATGATTTATTGAAAAATGAACAAAATTTCTACAGACAAATATTTTTATGTATTATAGCGCTCGGTGCACATAATTTGTTGATGTTCTTGACAAACGTTTCTTACAAACCATGCAAATTGTCCTGCTCGATTTGTTTTTTGATCGAGGACATATATGGCATCGCTTTTTAGTCTTTTCTGCTAAATTCGGGGTGGGTGCTTCCTCTTCATCAGCAAAATAACCAGTAAGGTGTTTTCTAATTTTTCACAGAATATGAGAGTCACCTTTTCGCTCTCGTTGTTAAGATTCTGCCAACTCACGCCCTAATTTTTTTTTTAATTCTCTTCTTTTTAGAGGCTAATATTTACAGAATTGTATATAAATGCATTGATCGCACAAACATGCGCGTGGCGTCGTACGGAGCCGAGCGGTGCATTCCTTTTTATGAGTGATGTAGAATGATGCAGAAAAATAAATTAAACATTCACTTATCTGTATGAGACTGTTTGGGGAATAATTAAGGGCTTCAATTCACAGAAAAAAAAAATTCAAGGAAATTTAAAACTTTAAACTTGAATTGGCGCCATATGTCGCCACGCGACTACTTAAAGGTTAACTATTATTCCTTCTTTCAATGGTAAGCATAAATAACCTACTCCATTTCAAGTAGCTGTTATAAATATTTCAAATGGTATTCTTAATAATGATAATGACATTCTTTTCATTTCCATAATTTTACAACCAATGTTTTGTAAATAAAAGCCGTTTTGCAAACATTTACCTCAAATTATGTTCTTAATTAACCGGTGGTAATGCTTTATACTTTTTTTCTGTAGGTGAGATTGCCTAATAAGAACAACTATTAATTGTCAAAGAATAAATAGAAGCTTTAATGCATCGAATGCATCTTTAGAACCATACTGACATAGTTAAGTTTCTGATATCTGCTAACAACCAAAACGTTCTAAGATCACATCCAGGGAACCTGTAGCACTAAGTTCTCGTCAATATCTTTCTTGCAAAGCTTGCACATTCGACATCCAAATTCTCCATCGACTATCGCTAGAATCCCCTTTAGTTATCGCTAGAATCGATTAAGCACTTGCAAAATCGTCTCTCAACAATCATTTTCAGTTTTATAAAACAACAGCTTTTAGGTAACGTAAGCAGAGCTGTTACTGCACACTGACAGTCAGTATGCAGTATCAGCCTTGAAGGTAAGATTGCAGACGAAATGTTGGCAGAAGCTACGACAACGACGCGGTTCCAACCCGGAAACAGGTAAATACTGCACTACTTCTTATGATAATTTTGCACTATCCTATGTAAACGCGGTCTTAGCATAAAATTAACGGGACTAGGGAAAAATCTATTTAAAAAGAACATCTATTTTATGCAATATTAAAAAAAATCTTTCAAAAGACCAGTATTATTTGTGGGAACAAGCAAAAACTTGAATCCACAACAAAAATAGTCTTTTATTTTGTGACGCTTATTCGGCAACACAATGTATGTACAGTAATGTTCAAATAAATCTGAGACAAGGTGAAAGTGATTTTTAAAATTGTGCTTGTCAAATTTCAGAAATATTAAATTCTGTGAACTATCGGCAAATTATGCAAAGAAAACTAACAGTGTTTGATAAAGCACCCATTATTTCAAAAATAGAAAATGGTTGGTTAAATTTAAATGAAAATACAGTGTTTATGGTCAAAAAAGACGAGAAAACGAAGTATCTTTACAAAGGAAGATTGGGACTGAACTGCCTAACAAAAAAACTATATTGTTCAAAACGACATGGCAGTTTTAGGATATTAAAATTTAACCTGAAGTATCGTGTTGCTGCAAGGAAGTCGCATTAAGTAACCAGCAAAAATAGTCACGATTGTTGTTTGCTTTAAACCACATAAATTATGATTTGAAAAATTGGAATCGCCTTCTTCAACGTTGAAAAAAAATGTTCAAGATATAATAAAAATTGGGGTGTATAGACCACACGGAACTCGTTACGATGAACAGTATATTAAAACGAAATGAACCGTTGGAAGATTTGGAGTTAATGTTTGGACTTGGAGTAGTTCACAAGGTTTAGGCATATGTTGGAGGATGGACGGCAGATTTAACGTTATTGCTTACAGACATATTTTAAAACATATTATGCTACCAGCATATATATTTGCTAGCAACAACTTTATATTTCAACAGGACAATCGCCCAATCCGTACAGTTAGAAACTGATTTAGAACTAATAACAACGAAGTTTTACAATGGGCTGCAAACAGTGCAGATTTAAATCCCATCGAGAATGTTTGAGGACTTTTGATTAAAATGATCGAAAAACGAAATATTGAACTGCAAAATGCTGAAGAACTATAGCAATGTATTGAAAAAACGTAGGAGCAACTAACAAATCAAGAAGATTTAGGATGATCTCTAATTAATCCCAGCACCAAGACAAAAAAGTTAAATAAGAAAATGGCGGACAAACAAAATATAATTTTTTTATTTCGTTAATATGTTCGAGTTTTCTTGTCAATACACATTTCTCCTTGTTAATTACATTTAAAATAATAGTTGAAATTTAGTTATAAATAACATGCTAAAACCATAGTTACAAGATAAAAATGTTGTCTCAGATTTATGTTCATTATTATTATTATTATTCAACACGACATATTTGATATCCTTTTTGTTTTTCCCATTCAAACCCCGTTCCTTACGATTACTATACTTTAGTCTCGATAAATAATGGTAAATGCGCTGTGCATGTGTGCAATGCTTTATGCGATACGGAGGAGATGCAATTCTATATTAGAGGCAGTTTTCGTGATTTTGATTATACGAAGCAAATGGTGCATGCGGGTATCTATTCACTATAAATTTCTCATTACACAGAATGCCGTAAAATTTGCTACTTTTTTTGTATACAAATCTAAATAAATTGTATTCTACCATTGTGCGGTAAAATTATGGAAATAAATTCATTAAATTTGAAGCAATGGCCATTTTTATTATTAAAAAATAAACATTTTTGCATCAATTTTAAGTTTTCCCCACTTCTGGTTTTTAAGTACTGACGTCATCGATAATTTTTTTAAACGGCAATTCCTGATTTTTTTTTTGATAGATCATTTAATTGTCTAAATGGTACCATCAAAACTTTAATACCTCACACACAATTTTCGAATAAATGTCACTTAAAGAATGGAAAACAAATTTTACTAATAACAAAAAGTAAAGATAAATGCTGTTATTCTGTTATCAAGAAATGAAATGATTGCTTTCTTCAAATCAAATATTCGCCATCCACCGGCCTCTTGACAATAAGCAAACCCATGGACACATTTATTTTATTTTTATACTTTGCGAATAACGTCAGGAGTAATTCGACTCATTTCATACCTAATTCAATTTTTTAAATCTTCTAGATTTTGTGGTCTATCAACATAGATTTTTGATTTTAAATACCCTCTACCGATCCACTTCCCAAGAAAGCGGTTGTTTAAAAACTCGCGAACAGGACGTACAAAATACGGGGGTTTCTGCAAGAGTTAGTACATGTGCATCCCTTAAAAAATCCAGATATCGCTGCCCCGTGACAGTTTCGTCAAAGAATAAAGTCAATGATTCTATTGTTAACTACCCCGCCCTCACATTAACTCTACGAGGGGTTGAGTGTATGCTTCAATAATCCAGTGAGGATTCCCTCTACTCCAGCACCTTCCATTTTGTCGATTTACTATTCCATTTAGGCAAACCGAGGCTTCATCGAAAAAGAGAATTTGGCAAATGAAGCGTGGATTACGGTTACATGAATCCTAATTTTTGTCTGCTTTTAATACACGTAATACTGATCGCTGAGAAACTTCACTGTCTCATGCAATTGATCGAGATGCACCATGAGGATTGTCACTCACACTTAACAAAATATTAAGTTTCACATGTTCATTCATTTTCTTAGGATGCGCTGCATTTGAAATGTTTGACACGTCCAGTTTCTCCAACTTTTCTCTGGATACCCACTGTGGATTGGCTGATATTTCTATCTGGATATTTCGCATTAAACAAATTGCACACTTCCTGCTGAGTTCTGGTTTTATTGCCGCATCCAACAAGGATTTCTATGTGCTGAGTTTCACTTAAATAATCCATGCTTAGTTAACATTCATTCTTCTTGTTTATTAAGAATAGTATTTGGCATATTACAGTGTATAAAACTGATTATTCTGCATTTTTGATTGATACCTACTTGATCTGTAAAAACATATCTTTTTTTTTTGCTAGGTTTTTTGTTAGTACTAAAATTTATGAACAGGTGGATAGCATTTCGAACATTTGATTTAATGGAAATAATCCTCTTATTTCTTGAATAACAGCATTTATCTTTACTTTTTGTTATTAATAAAATTTATGTTTTCCACTCTTTATTAAATTACATTTATTCGAAAATGTTGTTATGTGGAGTATTGAAATTTTGATGGTGTCGTTTTGATCTATCAAAATAAAAAAAATCGGGAATTGTCATTTAAATTGTCGACGACGTCATTGTTTGAAAACCAGAAGTGGAGGAAACTTAAAATCAATGCAAAAATGTGTATTAAAAAAAATAAAATTGGCATGTCCGAGCATTTCTTGGAAAAATAAATTGTTTCAAATTTAATGAATTTATTCCATAATTTTGCCGCGCACGGATGTAGAAGTAGTAGCGGTTACGGCTGCCTGTACTAATTGATGAAAGCCCTAAAGCCACTACCAATGTTATGGAGTTTCTTCTTAAACAGTAATAATTCCAGATGGAAAGTGCATGCATTAAAATGGGACAATTTGTAATAGAAATATATGTAAGTATTTCTGTTTGAATCATTACACCAGCATTGTATAGGAGGCAGTGATGAACAAATACTGAAACAACAGAATCATAACACACCTCAACCTTGTCATTTCTAAGTAAAATATAATGGAATACAATTCAAACAAGTATTTGTGCCTTGCTAACCCATAACTCCTTGTTGCCTTATCATTCCTATACGCATAATTTAGAAATATCTAGATTGAATCTTATCAGACAAAGTGATTTAAAACAAGTTACATTTAATACTACATACACATCTTAAAATCAGAAGAGTGTGTAAAATGTCTACAAAATATCAACCAATTTAAATGAAATACGATCCTTAAAAAGCTTTTAAGCTGTTCACCACTCAAAAGTGCTATTTGAAGTAGACACTATGTATGTATATCGTCCAATATATTAAACTGAAACTCATCTCAACTTTCATGTTTTTACACAACATGCAAGGTGAACTCAATTTTGTTGTACTTTTTTTAACATAATTTTTTGACATAGGGCAAATCGAAAACATACACACATCAAATGCCTCCACATCGTTAGTCCGATTTTAATCTCTTCAGCATTCTTTCTGTGAAATAGACTTGAATAAAAATATCAATTGATGTTTCTATTAATTGTAAAAGAGCACTGCCCAAATAATGATTTTCATATCATTTTAGTAACACAATTTTATTTAGTAGAAACAGTAAGTTCTAAATATAACACTGGCAATTACACAAACCACGACAAATTTTCCAAAAATATCACAATCCACTCAATACCGCATGGTAGGAAAGTTAATTAATAAGATATAAATTATCTTTAAACTATATTTAGTCTAAGTCAAAGATCATTGTGGTATTTTTATAGTACAAAAGTGTACTGCTTGGCTACATCCATGTTGACATTGTTTTCAACTACAGTAACTTTGTACTTATCTTTTGTATTTGACTCAGTTGTAAGTTATCGTAGGTTCATGGTGTTTGCAAGGGGTCTATACTATACGGAACTGCAAAATATATATTTTGCTTAATTTAGAAATTCGAAAATATTTAAAGATTACTTGCTCCGGAAATAACCTGGTTACGTCTGACGTTAATACTATTTGTTGGCTAGAACGTAGCAATCAATTTTGATGTTAGGTTATAGCTTGTCTATAAAATCTTTTGCGTTTAAAAATGATAGGCCTTTTTAATCATACATACTAGGGTTACCAACCCCTATTTAATAATTATTATATATAATATATTGTAATGAGGATCTTTTGAAAAAAATTAACTTTTCAAGGATAAACGTTAATTGAGTGGAAACTAACTAAATTTTGTTATTTTCGGTATAGAGTCAAATGCCAAAAGAGTTTACAGTTGTATTAAATCTAATAATTATATTCCTTTATACAAAAAATTGAGGTTTTACAGTTTCCTAACTCAAACTCTCGACAGTTGTTTTTAAAATTTAAGTAAATGTTTTCGGATGTTTGCGTTTGTTCTTCAAGTGACAATGTTGTTCGATGTCGACGAATTTACTTAATTTATCATAACTTCTCATCTTATACGATTTCCAGTACGTCTGTCAATTTTATATTAATAATTAAACGGGCATGCATGTTTTTTCTATTATTTGTATACATTAATTTTACTTATTAGTGGATTTGTATTGATGGGCCAAAGTTATCTCAAGTGTGGGTAACTTTATATTTAATATTTTGAAAAAGTAAAACAGGTATAAATATGATACAAACCAATGTATACAAATTGATACCAATACATTCACTACAATGCAAAAAACGATTTTCTGAAGCAAATTTCATCAAACAATTTGCTAATAATTTTGTAAATTGTTTTTTTTTTAATCGGGCCAGTTTACGGTATTGTATCTTTTACTCATTCGAAGAATTTTGAAATTTGACATTTTGTCAAAAATTATTTTATTCCCATCTTTTTTTGTTCTCGAATATACATCAAAAGTTTACTTTATGAATAAAATTAAATAACAACCTTTCTGATTCCAATATTCACACCAAAATGTATTTGGCTTTAATGTCATAATTTTATCACGAGTCGCAGAAAGCAGTGCATAGTACAAGAAACAACATTATTTTAAAAATGGGTACGGAAGATCAAAACTACAAATGTAGACAGAATGTGCTATGCTATTCAACTAAAAAAATTGCAAATGAGATTAATTGGCAAAATAGAGAAGAAAATTGAGGTGGCAAATGAAAACTGCTGAAAAATACATAGATAAATTGTAACGCTTGCGAGAAGGAATCTATTTGCAACATCTTCTAGTAGCGGTAGCTAATTAAATCTTAATATTAGTAGTTCCACAGTAAGAGAACGTTTGTGAGAAAACGATTTCCATTCTAGAAGACCCAGGAGAGTGCCACTGTTAAGATTAAAACACATCAGAGCAAGCCTAGATTTTGTAAAAGAACACATCACATTGATGGAGAAATATTCTCTGGAGTGATGAGTCTAAAATTATTCTGTATAATAACAATTGTGATGGAGAGTCTGTGCGACTGCCTCCAAACACGAAACGTCTTCCATAGTTAAAAAAAAAACGATTAAACATGGAAGCTCCGGTAGTAAAATATTGGCCAGTTTTTATTGGTATGGGACCAATGTTTGGAATTCCTGAGATTATAACCCAAGATGTTTGTTAACCAGCATCGTGTTACCTTAAGCGGAGGAGAAAATGCCGCTTTGTTGGGTCTATCAGCAGAACGACGACCCAAAACATACAACGAGAAGGGTCAAAGTTCGTTTAACGGGAATAATGTGAGTGTTACGTCTTGTCCAGCTCAATCGCCGGATATTAACCCGATAGAAAACTTATGGGTTGATATAAAGAAGGCTATGAATAACAAAAAACCTACCAGTGTCGCTCAATTATGAGAGGTAGTGCGATCTGTTTGGACATCTATTCCACAGGAGAGATGTCAACGGCTAGTTGATAGCAAATTCCGTCGATTTCGTGGTTATTAAAAATAAGTGTAATGAAATCAAGTATTAGTATTAAAAATATTAGAAAATTTATTATATGTAGTTACAAAACAATTTTCTCTACTTCTATTCTCAATGCTATTTTTATGCACCGGCATAGTACGTCATAATATAATAATTGCGCAAAATGAAATTTTAGTTAAATGGAAAAAGATTTTGTTGCTTGTTGATAATCTTTTGGTGTCTACACGTACTATAATAATAAAAAGTCGAAACCTTATCAACATTACACCTTGTTACACCCTAATTAGCTATTCTGTGGAATCTACACTTAAAATGCTTCAAATAGCGTTATTTGGCGCCAATATCATCATTTTAACGAATTTCGATATTTCCCACCGTTTGTTATGAGTCATAACAAACGTGAACAGTGGTGTGTCATAAGTTATGACACACTACTGTTCACGCCACCTAAAAGGTCGTAGTCTCTTTACGCTAAATCTGAGTTTCTTTGGTATGTTTATTTTTCAATAAAACACTTAATATTTGATATTTCAAAATTCTACCCTGCTAAATACCTTCGTTATACTCTATTCTTACCTATGGTAGCAGTTAATTTACATTGCGTTCATAATTCATTAATTAGTTGTTTCATTCAGTAACCGTACGTCGCACGCATAGTTTCTAGGCACCTGGAAATCATTATTTCTCCTAGTTTTCAAACAATACTCAGTCTAATAATAGTACTTGTCTTGCTCTACGATTTGGTCATATTTAAATTGAATTGTATCCGTAGCTAATCACAGTACTTAGCAATTAATCCGTTTTTATAAGCACATCTCGTCGACGTCATGGCTAATGCATCTATCCTTGCATTATTATTGCTGTACAGAATATTTCGAATTCTGACTGGAGCTTGCGCGCGTCTCGTAAAATGCATAAAAGAGGGCACCTTCCCGCTAAAATGATCATTCATCCGATAGCAGTCGAACTGTTGGTTGATTGAGAGCAGCCGTAGGTGGCTAAGTAGTTAAGAAACTCCTGTTATCTTGGCGTACTACATTTGTCGTCTGACATAACCCTTCTGGGTGATATCTAGTACGCAAGGCCTATTCCTGGCGATTATTTGGTTTGCGAATATTTCACGTTGAGTCGATCCCCTAGGAAACGCACGGTGGTGCGGATTTGAATTGGTTTTCTACCCTACGGATATCGGCCAGACCTGCACTAACACAAACTTACAGTCATTGATGAAAACTTCTGCCCCTCGAAACACGTCTGATCCTCACACACATCTACTGCTCGTCACAGCCGTACCTCCATGAGTTAATCTTAAGCATTTTATTTTGTGCAACATCACGAATTATAAGTAATATCTTTTGCTGTCTGTTTGAGTCGTTTTGTATGACTAGTTGTGGTCATTTAGCGTGCGTATTTACTTATAGTTCGCAACTTCTACGTAATCTCGATCGAGGAATTAGTTTTGTATTTAAGTTAAGGGAATTTGAATTGCGCTTCACGCAGCTACTACTAAATAATTTGGGAAATTTTCTAGTAATATTACTTATTCATTTTTATGTAATATTTATATTCTACCTAAATAACTTGGCGTATTTACTCATTATAATTTACTAGTAACTAAAGATATTTTAGATATTTCTGTGTCACATTTGCCTGAATTTAGTTCATGTAATATAACAGACAACCCAAGTGATATCCGTGACGTAAATTCATACCAATGTAAAAGTAAAGTAGTCATTGAAGCGAAGCCATTGACATTTAGTAACATTTTTGGTGGTTAGGTTTTTCACTATTTCAGCGTTCCCTCGCTGGATTTATTTACATTAGAAGCTTACTCGCTTACCATGCGCTTACCGGTTTGGCATTAGTAGTTGCTCGTGTTTCATTAATCGTTTGCGATAGAATAGCTGTTCAAAAGTGTTCTTTTTAGAACAAACATTCCGAAGTGGTCTCCATTAAAGCATTAAAATGCCTAAACCATTGAGTTGTGGGGAAAGGAAGATGGTTGCTACTTTAATACATTTTTTTGAAGAGGAACGTGATATGCAGGCCCTGGAACGATATTTATGTTTATATTTGTAATATACTATTTCCGAATTGTGTGGTACTTTATTCCATTTAAATATACAGTCCCTGGCCAAATTACTTGAAACACTCAATATTTTGTAGTTTCTTCATAATAAAATATAAACTATACATGTATTATATTTTTTATTTATAAAATATATTGTAAAAATATGTAACATATGTAAATATTAAATAAGTAATTAGTATTTAGTCCATAACCCAAGATATGATTGTCTCTTTTACATCTTCATCGTTCTCCCATACATCCTTTATATTCTTCATTAATATTTCCTTTGTAGGGTTTTCTCTTTCATATATCTTACTTTTTAGTCGATTCCATACGTTCTCGATGGCATTGAGCTCCGGTGAATTTCCCGACCAACGTAAAAGAGGTATGTGATTGTCTTCAAAGAATTTCTTAACCTTTTTTGCCACATGGCAAGGAGCATTATCTTTCATAAATATACGCCCTGTCGGTATGCGACGTCCTGGCTTAAAATACGGTAATAACGTGTTTTTTAACACATTTATGTACTGCTCTTGACGCATTGTACCTTCTACAAAATACAAAGGGCCGGGTCCGTCTCCACTAATCACTCACCAAATCATTACCTGCGAAGGGTCTTACAGTTCGAAGAACCGTGGACTCTGTGAGACGTTCGCCAGGTCATCTACGAACAAATTGTGCTCGCTGCACTAACATACAGAGCGAGCACTCGTCACTAAAGAAAACCTATTAAATAATGCAAACATTAATTCAGTAAAAATCATGTTGTTCACCTTTTTCCAATTCTCGTCTGTGAAATGTCGACATTGTCTAGCAAAGTTGAGACGAGCAGATTTCATTTTTTCTGTTAAACGCGGCTTTTTTACAGGTTTTCGGCCCATTAGGCGATTTTCGCGCAATCGGCGCCTGACAGTTCTGCTCGAAATCTCTATTCCTCTCTCTTGTAAATTTTTTTGAATCATTTTAATTGTAGCAAATCTATTGCTCAAAGCCTGATGAACAATTTCACGGTCAGATCTCGAAGTTTTTCTTTTCCGACCGCACTTTGCCCGTCTTTGTGTCGATGTGCTAGCTCCTTCGTTTAGGCTTCTAGCTAAACGCGATACAGAAGAAGGAGATACTTTCTGTAATTTTGCAATTTCTCGTTGTGAATGTTTGTTTGATTGTAGAAGAGCTTGTATGAGACTTTTTGTTCACTTGTTAAATCTTTCCCGGGCATTTTCTACAAAAAACCCCAAATATTTCAATTTTTTCAAATTCCAAATAATTAATTATTAAGAGAGAGATAGAATAACAATTTTACCTTTGCAATAACGATATATCAACACAAAACACTTAACGATACTCCACAACTTAGCTTCTATACGGTTATGACGAAATATTTTAAAAAAGAATATCACTACAATAGGATGGGAATTTCCAGGTAAAGGGGTTGATTTATGACATGTTTCAAGTAATATGGCCAGGGACTGTATTTAATATATAATGCGAATACTATTTCTACCTAATATTTATTTTTGTAGATAGTTCAAACATTATAACATGCCCGTTTTATTGCTGAATAAATCAGTATCTTTACAAATGAGAACTAACTACAATTTTCTATAGAATCAATGGGCAGAAGTGTTTCTTGTGATTTTCTCAAAACATCACTTTATTGGCAAACCCTTTGTGCATATCATAATTCAATTTTGACACACAACCCAATTTCATCCATAAACAACTTGTATGTCAACAAAACGAATGCCGGCAACTCTACTTACATTGAACGTCACAAATTTTGCTGACGTAGGTCGTTTGCTACATTTACAAGGATTATATGTTCCTAGTTTACATGGTCAATATTAAATTTGTTGAATATTTTAACCTAATTTTGCTGAATTATTTTGAATATTCGTACAATTCCTTTCTTAGCTTTTCCTCGAAAACTCTGAAAAACTGAATGGTTTTCTTCGAGCATTTCAACATTGAGCGAGACGACATATTAAACACATTCAGTGGCGTCCTATTGAACATCCACTTATTTACCCCGGAGTTCAAATACTGGGTCGTCGTCATCATGAAGAAACGTGTCAAATAAAATTATATCTACATTATTTTATTACATCTTTGTTTACCCCCTTACCTATCGTACAGTCATGGAGTAAAATTTTAAGCACTATACTTTGGACTTATTTTTCTTGCAATATATTTAATATTTAGAATTTGTTTGTACCATCTATGCTTGTTAACCTTTTTTTTATCTTTAACAATAAATGTATTTTATTGTAATCTTACCGTTTTTAGTTTTATTTATTTATTGCCTCATGCTCCCTATTCAACGATTAAAACACTTAGCTAGCCCATTCGGTGGTAATCACTTAGTGAATTGATACCGTGTCAACCTTAACTTTGTTATTAATTTATACTTGCCGCTACTGCTATTTTGATGCTCAGATTTGTATGTATATTTATATGAAAGAAAATGTTTAATCGAAAACTCTAATATTAAATCAATTAAAAATAGAATATATAGTTAGGCATGGACTTTTATGGTACTAATAGGTTTAAGTAAGACAAGAGACTTGTAATAATAAAACAAAATCAATTAGCGTTGTACATATTCGAAATATTGGCTTATCTGCTCACTTAGCATTATTGGCTTGGTTTATTTTAGTACTGTAGATACCCAATAAAATTGAGATCCGGATATCCGGATCCGCTATCCGAATCTCAGTTCCGGATCCGCTGTCCGAATCTCGGATCCGGATCCGCTATCCGAAACCTCGGGTTCAAATCCGCTATCCGAAATCTCGAATTCGGATTCTTTCTACGAAACTTCGGATCCGAATCCATTATTCGATTACATAGATCCAGCCTCGTTCTCCGATAATTTTCCCAATCAAATAGTAAGGTGCAGTGCCGTAAAATTTCGTAGTAAATTTGTTAAAGTTTACATTTGATTTCGTTGGAATCTAGTAAACTTAATAATATCCCACTTCAAAATAAAATATTCCGGACTTTTATTATATAATGATTAGCAAGATCTACTCGCATTCATTAATGTGTAGATGGTAGATGCATAGGTATAATTGTTAAGTGTTATCCAAATATCATTTCAAAAGTCATAGTGTTAGTGCTATTTTAAACAGATAACTCTTGCCCAGACATTTTATACATGTGTGTATTATTGAAATATCTTTCGCTTTTTGTATTTATCTCAAAAGTGTACAGTTAAGTAAAGAATTCCTTGTAGTTATTACGCCGTATTTGTAGAGGAGTCGTGTTTATAGTAATTTTGTTCGAATAAGGTAACTGTTGCAATTCACTGCGTCATTCTTTGGTAGTGGCTTTTCATTTTTTCTCTGTTGCCCATCTTTAATATAACAGCCACTTAAATTCTAGAAAAAACCTTTTCTATGTGTGTGATGTATCTTCATTATATGTCAATTCGTTTAAAAAATGATAAGCTACTTAAACGATGAACTTTAGAAAGGTTTGCTTACACTTAGTGGACAGCCCAGATCTTAACATTATTGATCAATTGTTGGATTATTTGGAAAGAACTAAGCTCAAGCAAAATCCAAAGAATGCAGATGAATTGTTTAGTCATGGCGGAAGAATGGAATGAAATTCCACAAGACTCAATTAATAAATTAATTGAAGAGTACGAAGCGTTATCAGTTATCACTGCTAAAGGTGGCCATGCACACAAAATATTAGATCTTTTTTTCTCTTCTTTAATATCATACATATAGTTTCATTTTAATATGATAGATTATTAAAATAAACATATTCAAATTATATGTCCATTATGTTTCTTACAATTCATGAATAAAATGCGACAATAACGTGAAAAAAGTAAGTGGTCTGTTAATTATGCACAATACGGTGTATATCTACACAATAACGGATCCGATCCTATTGTACCGCCAAGAATTACAACCCTATTTATATTATAATTGATATCAAAGTAGTTATCACTTTTTCAAACTCGGACAAGACCAATTCAAGATTATTTTGCAATGTACAAAGTGCTTAATAAAGCAAATATCGAACTTATATGGAAAAAATGCAATAGTTTTTGAAATCCGTGAACTTAGAGTCATATTGAATTTCCACGCGATTCAAAGTTACTTTGCATTACAGCCTTGGACAAAATTATTAGACACTCTCGCATTTGGTTCATATCTCAACTTTCACCGGTAAATAAATGAAACGGATGGTATAAATGTAATATTCTATTTAAGAAAAAATAAAATTCAATATCGAGTTGAACCTCCGTTTATTACAGCAGTTATTCTTTTCGGTAAACTAGGAACAAGTTTCTCGCAAGTAGAAGCTGATATTTTATTCCATTCCTTTATTACCGCTCTTTCTAACTTTTGTTGGGATGTACATTTCCGAGTACGTACCTTCTGCTTTAAAAAGGCCCACAAATGTTCTTACACCCTCACATTACTGTCGTAACTAACAGCGCGAAACACAATGAGCTCTCCAAACATGCGATATATCTCGGAAATTCCCCGATGAATATTTAGATATACCATTTATAATTGCCCGAATGATTAAATAACTGCATAATTTTGTCCAAGGCTGTACATAGGTATTCAATAAATCTGATGATTATTGATATTGTTTGATAATTGCTTGATTTATTGCAGGATTTCATAATTTACTACGAAATTTTACGGCATTGCAACTTACTATTTGCTTGAGAAAATTATCGGAGAACGAGGCTGAATCTACGTTATCGGATAATGGATTCGGATCCGAAGTATCGGATAATGGATTCGGATCCGAAGTATCGGATAAAGAATCCGAATTCGAGGTTTCGCATAGCGGATCCGGATCCGAGGTGTCGGATAACGGATCCGGATCCAAGGTTTCGGATAGTGGATCCGGATCCGAGGTTTCGAATAGCGGACCCGGATCCAAGGTTTCGGATAATGGATCCGGATAGTAAATTATCCGGATCCGGATAACAGCACTAGTTTATTTTTTAATCGGGTTTATTAATTAGAAAAGGTAAATGCATCATTTAAAAGAGTTTTGAGTAAAATATAGCTAGTAAAATTTACATTTCATTATTAACATTAATTTGTTTTAGCACACACGAATAACCACCCAAATAAACACAAAGTTTATCTGTCCGTTATTTTGTTCGTTGCATGCGTCAATTGTGCCACATTACCGTATGGTGATACTGATATGTATGTAAAATGATACATGTTAACTTGTCTGTAATTTATATTTACAATATTATTCTCGCTAATTAGACAATATTTTTATTTGCTCAAACATTAGAGTTTTCAATTTTCTCGCAACGATAGACACGTATCTAAAAATTCATCGTAATATTGATCGTTGAATGCGTTTAATTTATCGATTCTTTTACACATTCACGCTTTTTAGAAGAAAAATTACAATTGCAGTTGCAAAAATACACACCTATGCATACAGTCCGCGACAAAAGTATCGTCGCATGTATTAAAAATGTAATTTCCGACACCTATTAATGCTTAATATGAAATAGCATGCACAACACTGTACGAGGAACACATGTTTACTAAATTCATTGTTCTCTGTAAGTTATATGCGATCGGCAATAAACATTTCAAAGGTCGCATTTCTCCCTGCGTCAAAAGTATCGTCACACGTGTGATATATACTAAAATAAAATACAAAATTGAGAAAAGAAATAAAATCTATTGATTAATACTAAGTGTGCCCTCCACTATTTTGTATTAATGCAAATATTCTATTTTTTAAAGTATTATATAAGTGTTCAATATATTCTTGAGGGATGTAATGCATCAATAATTTTTCGCTGAAGCTCGTTTGTGTTATTAAACGTTGCGCCATTTTCATAAACTTTTCGTGTTAAATACCCCCATACATTTTCAATAATATTGAGATTTGGAGATCTCGCTGGTCACCCCAAAACTTTAATGTTGTGATCCGCTTGCTGAAATGTATAATTTGCACCTCCAAGAAACTCGGCCTGGATAAGCAGTTCCCTGTCTAATAATTCTTGGTATACCTGCGAATTTATCTCTCTTGGAAGGACGCTAATATTGCTATTGTCGTAGTAACCCATTGCAGCCCAAATTATCACCGAGCCACCGCCCATTTGCCTGCGAGAATGTATTCATTGCTCTTTACGCAATTCGTGGTAATAATCTAGATATCCATCCGGACCGTCCAAATTAAATTTCTTTTCGTCCGAAAAAAACACGTTTCTCCGCTCCTTGTCCCAATTCATATGCGCTCTAGCGAAATTGAGTCTGTTTGTTTTGTGTACTTCACTTAAAGGTGGCTTTCTTAACATTTTACATCTTTTAACTGTTGATGTTCGTTGAAGTAACCGCTGTACATTCCTTACATTTGTTTGAACTCCAGCTGCGGCTGCGATATCACGGGCAGTACAGGAAGAATTTGAAGCAATGTGCAGAATTCGTCTCTCCTGTCTCGCTGTTAAAGCCCGAGGACGGCCAGATTTTCTGGTTTGTCCGTAATTTTTCAAAAATTTATGGATGACATATTCGGTTTATTCTACGCGCAATTTCACGGTTACTTAAGTGTTCCTTCTTTAAAGAAACAATACGTCCCTTTTCATATTCACTAAACACTTTCCCACTAGGCATTTTCAAATTTTATAATTTATAAATTCTTTACGATTGCTTTAGTACACTCGTCCGCACTGCCAATGCCACGTTCAACCTCAAACTAAATACTGCTGCTGTAATTTATGAGTCCGACCTTGCGACCATACTTTTGACGCAGGTAGAAAGGCGGCCTTCTTTGAAATGTTAATTGCCGATCGCAGTATACACCTGAGAACAATGAATTTAGTAAACATGTGTTCCTCGTACACCGTTATGCATGTTATTTTATATTAAGCATTTATAGTTGTCGGAAAATAATAATAATAAAAAATAATGCATTTTTAATACATGCGACCATACTTTTATCGCGGACTGTATATGTATCTATCTATCCTGATTGAACAGTTTTGTTTTCTTAAGTATGTATGTTCGTATTTCAAGCTATCTCTTCTTTATCTTAAATTTTTATTTTTCAGATCATAAATATGAAATCAAGTTATCTCTATGGGATTCTGATTTTGTGTTTACTAATGGCAAGATGCAATTCAACGCATCTACAATCTACAAAATACTTTCCGAAACGTGTTCATTTGGTACGAAGAGAAGCTAAAAAAGATTTGTTTGTATCAAGAGGATGGGCTGCTGGCGGAATGCCGTTTAGTGTACTTTATATGGCACCATATTCCTCAAAAACACCCCATGCACCAGAAATAACGTCAAGAATGAAAGAAGTCGTGAAAGAAGAAATCAAAACGAAAAAACCGCAGAAGACAAGAACGTTTTCGAAGCCAAGATCTGTTATACCACAACTTTTTGTTTCTTACGGTTGGGGTCCGTTAGGAAGAAAATAATTAAATAATTTTGAATTAAATTATTTTCATAGCGTTACATTTATTATGTATTCATGTATATTTAATTATAACATAATGAAATAATAAATCACATATTCAACTTTTTTTGATACAAAAATTATACAGGCTGTCTCAACGGTTTGGAAAAGTTCATTGATTTTCTACACAACGATAAAATTAAAATTGAACATACAGACTTGCAAAATTACACTTATTGTGTCAATAGTACGAAGCTAAAATTTTCTGATAACATAATAGATGTTATAGAGTTTCGTTCAAAAACATTTCCGCCTATACAAGGTGATTGATAAATAGCGAACCAACTTTGTTATTTTAAAAAGAACAACCTGTATATTACTATGTTTCTGGTTTCTCCATCTAGAAGTAAACCAATATAATGCAAGTTTGATATGTCTATGTCTAATAGAATTCGAGATATTTATAACTTTGTCTTCAATCGCTTAAATGTATTTATTGACTTCAAAATATTCGAAATGCAAATATCTACGTTTTAAAGTAAATTTTTAAGAGAATAGATCACATACTTGTATCTATCTGAACGTTGTACTAAAACGCTTTCGAAATATATGGGGTGTAGAAACGTAATACTTTTAAATAATACCGTATGCTTAATATACAGTATGTTCAAGGATGGACTTGACAGTAGGTATGATGGACAAAAAAATTGTAAGTTGTAATTTGATATTTGGGAAATAAGTCTTGTTTGGTCTGAAACTTATTTTTAATAATAATAATAATATTTGTAGTTTGCTTTCGATTTTTTAAATTCAAGTAGGTCTTTATAGTTGAGCAAAAACTATTTTCATTTTCCAAACTGCTACTAAGAAAAGTTGTTCAGAATGAAAAGTTTTGCAATTGTGCAAACTTTCCGAGTGATCGGCCTACTTCAATAAAATCCGCTATTTGTTTATTTCGTTTGAAGTAAAGTACTTTTTCTGTTCACAGCACGCCAATGTGTTACTAAGAAAAGTTGCTTAGAACGAAAAATTATGAAGTTATGCAAATTTTAAGAATGATCGGCCTACTTTGATAATCATGATGGAGTTGACAATAGAAGAAAAATCTGTATTATTGTACGACGAAAAGTCATCCTTTATCAAAAGTTCTGCTTTCCTAAGAAATTCATTGTGCACTTTACAAATGATTTGCGGCTCATTCATTATTGCTTCTTGTATACATTGTTGTTTTATACGATTGCATTTGTTTTATAAAAATGTTGTCTAAAATAATAAGTAATGGTACTTTGAAATAATTTTCGTGGTTTCTTAATTTTATAATACCCTGTTATGTGATCTAAGATTTTTATATCGTAATCGTATGTTCCGTAAAATTAATAATAAAGATTTTTATCCCATTGTCAACTCCATCATGATTATCAAAGTTGGTCGATCATTCTGAAAATTTGCACAACTCCATAACTTTTCATTCCAAGCAACTTTTATTAGTAACACATTGGCATACTGTGAACAGAGAAGGTACTTTAACTGAAACCTGAAATAGTTTTTGCTCAATTGTAAACGCCTACTTGATTAACAAAAAACGAAAGCAAACTAAAAATAAGTTTCAGAACAAGCAGGACTTATTTCCCGAATATTAAATACCAACTCAAAAATTTGTTGTTCATCATACATATTGTCAACTCCATCCGTGGACGCACTGTATATTGGCATCCATCGGTGAAATGTGAAAATCCATGATTCCCTTGGTATTTCCGACGTGATTAAATATTTGAAAAAATGTCTCCCCGGTAAGTAATCGAACCTGACACCTCCTACATCACAGGGTCTTATGCCAGGAACAAAACCACTTTTTAATACCCAGACGTTATTTGTTCACAAATATTATCAAGGGGATAATATTTGTCTGTAAGTATGTATTAACCCGTTGGTTTTCATCCAATTCCTGTTAAGATAAACATTACGGCTTGATAAACGATCCATTTTCGACCAAGTTTCTATCAAGATCTAGAAAAATTATACGATGTGGCTGTTGTCGCTCTGGATACAATTGTAGATACCTTTTGCTAGCTATTGTTGTACTTCAGTTCGATAAATAAAAAATACATAACATATCTCGTTTCTCTTCGTTGATGTATGACATTTTTCTATTACTAATGAACGACAATTGAAATGTTGGACAGTTTGAAATTTCATGGCTACCTTAAATTTTAAAATGTCTTCTTCGTCAACTAAAGCATAATATCGAAAACTTGCTAACATGTCGTACATAATTAAAATTAGAAAAAAAAAACTCTTTGATGGTATCAAAATCCAATGTGGTGCCGATATGAAACAAGAACGTTGATGATGGCCAGAAAGAACCGACACGTCATATAAAAATTTCGACAGGAGATCAAAAGTGGCTTTGAGAATGTGGTTTTAGTTTTCCTCTGCAAGGCCAAACAAAGCAGAGGTAAAAAAAAGAAAATGATCATTTTAGTTTTTGTTTTTTAATTCTCGAACGTCATTTGTCGCAGCTCCATTTTCTCTTCAACCTCCAATAATAAGCGAAGTCCCCATGGTGAGGGTCGAAAATAAATTAGCCTGTATAATCTCAGTATGGCCGTCATGGCTTTCAATTAATAAATTATAATTTCCAAGCGTCAACGTCTATATAGCGGTGTTGGACTGAAGTATGGAATATTAAAAAAAGCGAATTCAGCCGCTTTTTTTTTAACGCTGAAACAAGTCGGTTTTATTTTTAAAAAATACACATTAATATGCGCGATTCACCTTCCAACTTTGTTTTTTAGTTATGACGTCATCACAAAAAAATTCAAATTCGAATCCGATAGTGATTTTTCTTCCCTTTATGATCATGCAAATAAATCATAAAGTTGCATGACAACAATTCTGTGAAAAATCGCGCTGAAAATTTAATGTTGATATTGTGGTACTTAAGGCTCCTGTCTACCAAAATATTGCCCTATGGTTAATACATTGCAACGTTTTTCACTTTTCCTGGACGTAATTATGAAGATGAAGCACCATACTATTTTTTTACGAATGTAAATTGACGATAGTAGGTACGTGATTGTAAGATTGTAGGTACGTGATTATTTTTTTAATTTTAGTATGTATTTTGACTGTAAAAAGAATGAAAACGTCCAGGAAAATTTTTCGTTTTACACGGTTATGCGTGAGGCTAGAAATAATTTTGTTAAACACATCTACAGATCTCCACACTCCAGATGTACCTGATTTTTTTTTTTTCAAAATTGATATTTTTAGAGATAATTGCATTATTTAGAATAACATGTTAGGTAACCACCTTTACAATTTTTACTGAAAATCCTCAATAACTGCATGATTTATGGTACCTCGTTAGCTCGAATGTTGTGGGCGTGTCCTCTTGAATTGCGGTGATGCGTGAACCAAGTGTAAGCAAGATGCAAAGAACTAGTCAACCAGCATAATACAATAGCAGGTATAGACATAACCCTGAATTCGATCTTTGCATAAGGGCTCCGTTCATGTATGTACGCAATAAATTTACCTAAACTTATTTTTTAACATGAATAAAAAATTAAGGTTTCTGAATGTCAAAAAAAAAAGAAAAAAAAACCAAAGGCATTCTTTCCACCTGTGTTTCTAAATGTGTTTTTATAATAATTCGATATCAAAATATATTGTATTCGTTAAAAAAAAAAGGTGTATAGGCAGGGCTATGAGCAGGATTGTGTTTCAGTGACGGGGGCTGAAAGCATGTAAAACAAATTTTCCATATCTAATTTTATTTAAAAAACCTTGTTAAAAGAACAGCTTATAAACAAAAAAAAAACAAAAAACAAACTCAGGTACAATATTGAACAAACATGTTACAAAAAATTGCAAAAGGGAGATTTCCCAATCGCCGAAATAATAAAAAAAGTTTAGAATAAGAAACTATAATTTTTCCTTGGAATTTTTCCGACATAATTGACATAACTGAAAAAAACTGTCTACAGCGAGGAATCGAACCGCACATCTCCTGCTTGTGATAACCACTACACCATGCGAACTGTGGAAGATTCGATCCCATGTTGAAGAGATTTAACTTTATCATGTAATTTCGGAGCATATAAAATATTTTTAACTGTATTCGCTGTACTGGTACTTTTCCTCATATTGCATATTTTTCCGAAATTACTTGGCGTTAAACGATAACTTTTTTCTTTAAATGTTGTTGATGTTGACTGACAATATTTTCTGTAAACTTTTCTTTTATTATTTTTAGTTCTTGTTCGTTTTTATCAGGTATGTTGTCTGTAGGCTTTCTATCTTTTATAATTTATAATAACTGTAATAATAGGAACTCCGACGATCACATCACCAGCTTCAATAGCGAAAGCGGCTTCTTCTTTCCCAGCTTTAGACATTTCTTCCGAGAAACATGCTTCTATGGAATTGTGCACATTCTCTGAGTATTTTTGATAGGTTTTTCTGAACATTTGAGGAATATTTAGGGCAGCACAGAATTCAGAAAGTTGTATGTAACCTACACCTACAGACATTGCACCTGTTATACTTGCCTTATGTATATTTGCACCGAAGTCTTCAGGATCAAATGAATTCTTCCATCCACACACTTTGCACACTGCAACAAATTTGCTTTTCAATCCAATTTTAATTTCCTTGACTATTTCTATGTCGAAGCTATATTCCATTCTTGTATGTTTAATATTTTTGAGCGACTGAAACACAACGACAATTCGACGACCAGTGATTTTATTTTCCGCTGAATCATCTGCGATGTTATCCATTTCAACCTCTAATTGAGGTTCTTCGTCAATATAGTGTATAGATATGTGATCGCTTTGTGTACAGCTAGATGAAGACGGCAGAAATCTATAAAAAAAATACGTACTGCAAAATGCAAGAAATGAATGAAATATAATCGCGAAATTAGGTTACAGTTTTTCCAGAAAACATTCATATTTTAATTTACTTAACCTCAAACTATCATAGCAAAATTTAGATCATGATATTTGCTTCTTAGCAAATCAAAGACAACTTTTTTTAACTAAATGTCACAATAAAAAAGTAGTAACATTTAACGGCTTTCCTAATATTTGAAAACAATAACATTTTCCTTTTAATTTTTTAATTAAGTAGTTCTTGTTTAAATATTGTTTTTATAAAGTTGGTAAACAGTGAAGCGACATTTTTCTAATAACGAGATACATAGATATATCTATAAAGATATACATACCCGTCTTTTCTCTTCTTCCAAGCATTGATCATAATCAGTTTTCGGCTCTTCCACTTTCTAGATAACGTTAACGGCGGAAATTTCCCATATTTACAGCTGTTCGGACAACTCTATAAAAATGATTGAAACTAATATGCTTTTTGAAAATGCGGGTAAAAAAAAAATAAAAGTGGACGGAATTTACACAACTAATCTGGAAAATAATGTTTTACATATATTGTTAATTGCACCTTATATTAATAAGATATTATTTAAAATATTTATTTGATATATATTTAAAATACTTTTTTCAGAGTCTTGAAAAAGACTAATTTCACTAAGAAAGTAAAGCACAAAAATACGTAAAGCACTTGTAGCAGAGAGGACATAAAGTGCACTGCCACGCCTACCATGTTTTTGTACGTTCTCGGTTATTAGGGGTGGTAACTATTAAGCCGCCCGTTGCGTGACACGTCTGATAAAGTATAAGCGTTGCAATATGTATATGCAACCAAAATTACATGAAATCGTGAACGCTCTTGTGAGTGTCGAGGAGCCTTAAGGCTTCTCGGCACCCACAGAGCGTTCACGATTTCAACGATTATAACCGAGAACATGCAAAAACATGGTAGGCGTGGCAGTGATGTGGGGTCGAGAAAGAGATATTTAAAACTGCACTTTATGTATTGCAGTCCTCTATACTATGTATTTTTGTGCTTTACTATCTTAATTAAATTAGCCTTTTTCAAGTCATGCATTTTCAAAAAGCATATTAATTTCAATCATTTTTATAGAGTTGTCCGAACAGCTGTAAATATGGGAAACTTCCGCCGTTTACCGTTATCTAGAAAGCAGAAGAGCCGAAAACTGATTATGATCAATGCTTGGAAGAAGAGAAAAGACGGGTATGTATATCTTTATACAGTAAGAGCGAGCGTACTATGCTCACCCGATTTTACCCGAACTCAGAGCAGTGTACCGCCATTTTGCTTGTCAAAATTACGTGAAGGCAAATTCAGCACCTTGTTCACAAGAATGCCGATTACGCAAGGTGATTATTGTGACAATTTCTGTCAAGTCTTTACTCATTTATCGATAAGTCAGGTTAAGACAAATCAATATGAAAAGAAAACACTTGTAACATTATTTTTATTGTTGTTAAATAATCTTATGTTATTATGTTAATGCTCAATACGATAAAATTACATTTATCTGTGTACTGTGTTGAATGTCATTTGCTTGTCAAAATTAGGTGAGCGCAAATTCAATGCTGCACCTTAATTGTTAGATACATCGCATGCTACTAACGTAGCAAGCTTCGATTTCGCTCCCGCATTTCCGAAAAATGCCGATTACGCTGGGTGAGCATAGCACGCTCGCTCGTACGGTATGTGTGTATCTCGTTATTAGAAAAATGTTACTTCACTGTTCACCAACTTTATAAAAACAATATTTAAACAAGAACTACTTAATTAAAAAATTTAAAGGAAAATGTTATTGTTGTCAAATATTACGAAAGCCGTTAAATCTCACTACTTTTTTATTGTGACATTTAGTTAAAAAAAGTTGTCTTTGATTTGCCAAGAAGCAAATATCATGATCTAAATTCTGTTATGATAGTTTGAAATTAAGTAAATTAAAATATGAATGTTTTCTGGAAAAACTGTAACCTAATTTCGAGATTATACTTCATTCATTTCTTGCATTTTGCAGTACGTATTTTTTTATAGATTTCTACCGTCTTCATCTAGCTGTACACAAAGCGATTACATATCTATTGACGAAGAATCTCAATTGGAGGTTGAAATGGATAACACCGCAGATGATTCAGCGGAACTTAAAATCACTGGTCGTCGAATCGTCAACATCAATCACCTGTTTTAGTCGCTCAAAAATACTTTTCAGCTCTACTACCTGAAATTGTAGATCCAAGAAGAAGTAGAAATATGAATATTAGGAATATAAAAGTTTGTGATTTGCATTTCCGCATATTGTACAGTAGGTATAATTAATTTTAAAATAAGTAGACATAGTAGTGCAGTAGGTATAATTAACATTTGAAGTGGGGAGGCTTCAAGACCAACGGGAGTCTTCTTTAGAGAAAAGGGGATATATTATAGAGTATCTGAATCTGGCTTATTAGCGAGTGAAATTGCCCAAAGAGTGGATTTGTCAGTAAGTAATTTTAATAGTATCCGTTCTGTAGAAATTATTAAATTAACATTTATAGTTAAGTTTGCGGGCGGAGGGGTGGGGGACGCATATTTTGACATCATTGGTTACAATATACATACAGATCAGTCCGCTCAACTAGATACATCCCCGTGTTGCGAAATTATCCGACGAAAATCGGCAAATTCCGAGTGGGTGCGCGAGTAGTTTTGAATTTGACAGTTCGTAATAATGACGTCAAAACTTTAACGATAAGTAGGTAATTGTTCAATTGTAACGTGTTTGCAGCTTGTGAAGAATCGGTGTTTTCTATTTGAATACTAACGAATATTTTATACATCGCGCCATATCGATATTAGGTGGTAAGGCAAGCTAAGACCAATTTAATCGTCATGTTTGAATCTCGGCAGGCTGACAAGACAATAAGACGTTCTCTTCTTCAGTCTACAATGCATTTAATCATAAATTTTGTATTGCGGCACGTCTACGAAACAATCTTTCTAACAATAATATGTGTTATTATTTAAATATGAACACCAGATGTTTCAATAGTATCCAGTATAAAATATTTTTGCACTACTTAAGACCAAACATAAGATTGGTACTGGCATATGTTTTAGGTTGGTAAATGATGAGAATTAAACTGCAAGCAAACTAAAATAATAATACCCTCTTATTAAACACAAGGGAAGGCTCATATCGGCTAACCAAAAGCTTCAAAAATAAAAGCTCTTGAAAGGTATAAACAAAAGGAAACTCTAAAAACTTAATAGAAGGAATGAGCGTTGAAAGAAAGGTATTCTTTAGTAAAAATAGGATAGAACAGGAAATTTTAAAAAGGTGTTAATACACAACAGAAAATAATATCCTCAAATACGAAGAAACAAAATTAAATTCTACCCAATAACGCAAAATATTAAAGCAAGTGTTGAACCCGATTTTCATGTGCGAACAGTCAGTAGCCTAATCTATTATAAAATCTATGCCTACTTTTGAATAAATATTCTGCTAGCATGTTTTCAACTCGCCTTGAATTTTTCGTCGTAGTTCATCCAGAGTATTTGCTCTTTGGGCAGGTATACTAAATATCTTACTTTTTAAATAACTCCAGAGCAAAAAATCATTTGGGGACAAATTCGTCGACCTTGCTGGCCAACGAATATGTCCAAGGCTACTTATTAAACGGTTTCCGATTGTATTAAATAAATATTGGCGCAGTAATAAACTATTGTCTCGGCAATATTTTACACTGTTTGGCAACAGAATAATTAGACTGAGTAAAATTTTGTTCTACAAGAGCACATTCTCCTATTTCTCATAATTCTTGTTTTCATTATTAACCAATTGTGACTTTTTCTTATGGTTACGTAGTGATAAACAACCGTATGTTTTAAAACTTATTTTAGTGCCAACTAAACGCAACATAATGCGTTTAAGAAATTCAATATTCATTTCATAAAATGAATATTGAATTTCTACGGTGACCTGCATAAAACCATTTAATAATTCCTACGTTCTCTGCTGTTTCATGGACATCCATTTCTTTAAAAAAGTATGATGCAGATCGCTCTAAATAAGGCGTGCATACAATTAACGCTTACTGAGTATGATGAACTAATGAAATGTAACCGAAAACGTCCAGTATATTTTTATTTGCCTTGCCACCCAATATCGATACGGCATGGCAAAATATTTGTTTGTGTTGAAATAGAAAACACCGATTCTTCACAACAAGCTGTGATGACTCTAATTTGAATAAAACGTTGCAATTGAACAATTACATACGTATCATTAAAGTTTTAACGTCATTCTTATGAACTGTCAAATTCAAAACTACTCAGAATTTGCCGATTTTCGTCGGATACAGTCGGATGATTTCGCAACACGGGGGGTGTATCTAGTTGAGCGGACTGATCGGTATATAGATACATATATAGAACAACTCTCTGGCGAAGAACGTTTTAACTTGCGTTTGCTTGTCTTACATGATATATTTTTAACTTTTGATAAGTGAAAATTGAAATTAGAAGTGAATATTTTAATTGTACAAGTTTTATTTCCTTTGTGGGACTTGTGTGGATAAAGCCAGTAACAATTGTAATAGCAGTTTGTGTTTTGTATTGTAGTTGATGTTATGGTTTTATAGGGAAAAAGAGAATCAAAAGTGGTAATTTACTGTCTTTATTAGATTTCTAAATAATATATTTTGGTAAACTTAGACGTGTAGAATAGGACTACTGACAAAAGGTCCCGTATTTATAAAAACCTAACGCGACATAGGTGCTACCTCCTGCTTATGCCTAAAAAATTCTTATAAAAGAAAGGAAGCTAAGGTGTCGTGGAAATGCACTTCCCAACACATACTTATTCAATTTAATTGTTCTATATTCTGTAACCACTGATGTCATTGCTTGCGCAGGCTATTTTTAAACCGAGGCAACCTTTACAATAGACATTCTACCAACCCTGGTACTGAGTAGTTGTACTAAATAGTTGTTTTATTATTAAAGCAGTATTCCGCAAGTTAGTGTTTTCTTATTCTCACCAGTCACAAATATTACAGTAAAATAACAATTTACAATTGTCTAATTAAATGTGGTTCATATTTTTATTGTAACAGTTATATTTCGTGATATGCCTATTCTTCAATATATGTTGTTTATTACTTCTATTTTGATTATTTAATACCTAATTTATAGATGTAAAATTCCTAACATAAATTCTTATTCTAAACTTTTTTTATTATTTCGGCGATCGAGAAATCTCCCTTTAACGAGGCTACATTACTTTGTGTGGAGATAGTACATTTGCGAAGTTACTTATTTTCATAAACATATCTGAAAATTAGGTGTTACTGTGGCTTTTTGTCTAATCTTAGAACGGTCTGCTCTATTATCAATAAGCTCATTACACTCTTGCCACTTTATTAATTATGTTAAATTTCAATTTTCATATATGCACTATCTCAGCATAAGGTAAAATAAATTTTTCATTGCAAGAACGAATTGTAACATTAATTGTTATCGTTTAGATTAACGAAAGTTTATATTATGTAATTGCATTATAGATGATTCTATATGAAATTGTAATTACTTTCTTTTTTTAATTTTTGTTCTAATCTACCTCGCCCCCTCCTCGAAATGTAGGAAATTTTTCACTTCTGGAAGGTTAAACTAAATAGTCTTTATAACATTTTTGTGCACGACTGCTGTTCAATTATCTGAACTATGCTCGAAGACCTCACACAGTGTTCAGATATCTAAACAGCACTAAATAACCGCACGCACTATGCAAACGTCTGTTTGTAATAATTTAAGGTTGGTCCTTACATGTTCATACCTGTTGCTCACTAGCGCCAACGGGCAGTGGCGGAGGTTCGATACAACCCTCAGTATAACTGCGAGTCTCAACCAGATCTGTTGTGTATGCATGTACGCTGCCGTAAATACTATTTCGTAGTTCTACCTTTGTTTTAAAAATGTTGTCTACGTCGCGAAAACGACCAATGTTGGACAAAGCTACAGAATTTATAGCAGAAATGCCTGACCTAAATTATGATGGCGTTAAAATTCAATGTGTAGTTTGTAATATCCGTTTAATGTGTTGGTCCCAAAGGAATTGTCTACGTCACGTAAATAGTAAACAGCATTCTTAAAAAAAAATGCACACGACACTATGACAAGTTTAAATTTAATTTATGTGTCACCTTTATTCCATACCGTTTAATTTACTAGACAAGGAAGCATATGTCTTCTTTTGGAATAAATATTCGGATTGCAAATTACCAAGTCGGGCATCGTTACAAAGAATTCTTCATCTGTTCGTGTCATTTTGAAAAAAAAAAAAGAAATCGGAGTTGAAAGATAAAAAACAATGGTAAAAAAATAATGGTACGTACAATGGAACCACATCAATCGTCACCTTCAATTCTATTAGCTTCCAGACGAGTACAACAATGTACTGCCGAAGTAATTTCAAAGTTAATGTTAAATACATTGGAAAAGTTTGAACTTTCAATAAACCAACTGTGGATGTTTATGAGTGATGGTGCTGTAAACATGCTTTCTGTAGGCCGGTCTCTTAAAAAACATTGTGCTAACTTGTTACATATTACGTGTAAAATTCATGCTTTCAGTCATGTGGCAGATAGTATTAGAAAATGTTATCCTGAGGTAGACGCTTTAATAGCGCATATAAAAGCAATGTTTGTCAAATCCCCAAAACGTATTCGTAAATTTCACAGACTGTGCCCCCGTATGCCTGAGCCACCAGAACCTATTCTTACACGTTGAGGAACATGGTTACAAGCCGCGTTTTATTATCATAAATATTTTGAGAATATTAAGAACGCGGTTTTACAATTCGATCCAAAGGAAGCTGCGGCTATCAAGGAAAGCCGGTCGAAATTTCAAGATAGATTAAAACGGATTTAAAAACTATTTAGAACAATTACTTCGGACTAGTGGAGGCAATAGAAAAATTACAAAATCCTTCGGTGTCGTTAGCGGAATCTCTGCAAATAGTGCAACATGTTCACGCACAGCTATGCGCGGTAGAAGACGCAAAAAATGTTTGTGTTCTAGAAAGGTGTGAAGTTAAGTTGTTCCAAAGATTATTTTAAATACGCAAATATAACGTCACTAGATGTAGAACGTTCGTTTTATGTATATAAACACACTTTTTCCTCGCACCGCATTCGGTTTGCCGAAACAACTGTGGAAACATCTAATGTTGCAGATATTTAACAGACATTATTCACTTTGTGATTTCACGGAAGACTCCTAAGACGGTAAGTGTTTGAGCACGTATTATATTTTATTTCTGACCATTTATTTTGTGTAAACTTTTATGCGCCCGCCACTGGCCGTTGGCGCAAATTGAGCAACGCTACTCATTATTTACGCTCGCATAACAATGCGATCGGGAAACACCCGTTGAAGGTAAAAACAAGCACATTTAGGTTTTGTTTTGTTTAATGAGGGTTGTGTCTGCATAGTGCGTCTGGGTGATTAATGATTTTGCGGCCAAAAGATCTAGATGCCTTAAATCTATTTTAGATTAATTTTTTTTAAGTAACAAATTCTTATTTACAATTTTTTTGTTATATGTGTTTGAACAATGCCTTTTAGTTTGTTGTTTTCTCTGTAATTTTTTGTATCGTGTTTGTTCATTATTGTACCTAAGTTTGTTTTTTGTTTTGTTTATAAGCTGTTTTTTAACAAGGTGTTTAAATAAAATTGGACAAGGAAAATTTGTTTTACATGGTTTCAGGCCCCCGCTACCGAAAAACAATCCTGCCCATAGCCCTGCCTATACTCCTTTTTTTTAACAAATACAATATATTTTTATATTGAATTATTATAAAAATAAAATTACCCAAAACACATTCAGAAAAGCCTTCTTCATTTTTTATTCATGTTAAAAAATAAGTTTAGGTAAAACACCCTTATACAAAGATCGAATTCAGGGTTATGTGCATGTTTAACAGTGGGCTGAAGATTCTCACTCATATACTCAGTACCGGGTTTGCGCTACACTTCAGCCCTTCCATCTGATTGAAATACACTAATTTTAGTCTCATCTGTAAAGAGTACCTTATTCCAAAAAGTAACTTCTTCAATTTCGTACTTTCTAGCGAATTCCGGTCGTTTTGCTTTATTAGTATCACTGATATAGGGTTTACGACGAGCCTCTAAAACCGGCTGTACGTAAGACTCTGCGAACACATTCTGGATGTACTGGTTTTCCTAATTCAGTTTCTACACCTTTCGCCAATTGAACTGCATTTAATTTTGGTTCTTCTTTCACTCTGCGAATAATTAGACGTTTACCTGCAGGTGTGAGTAAAGGTGGTCGGCCACTGCGTACTTTATTTTCAAATGTACTGGTTTTATTGTAATTTCTGATCACTGTTTGAACCGACGATGTTGATTTACCAGTAATTTCAGCTATTTCATTTAATGATTTTCCATTATTTTTAAGGTTCATCATTAACTTTCTTATATCAATTGATATTTCACATCTCCCAGCCATGATGACTAACTGTATTCAACTGCGGACACACATATGCATTGTATACATGTTCTCGATTATCACTTACCGGTATTTCCCCTTCCTGTGTTTGAAAATTACATTTACGAGCACATAATGCTTGTTGTATGTAGACTTTTATGAGTTTGGGAATGTATATGGAGTTACTATTTCAATTTTAATTTGCTAATTGATAGATGCTGGTTATTGATTTTTTGGTATTATAGCTCTTAACCGATGCTAATTTCATTACCAGTATTTTTGTTTCAATATTATACTTCGTTATTAATAATTTATCAGTTTCGCACGGTGTATGTAGACTTTCGTGAGTGACTGTAGTTGTAGGAGTAACGACACAATTCAACTAAATGACCGTGAAGTAGAAGGAAATATTGAACTTCAGTCTCCCACAGAAAAGGGAAACGAAGTTTTACAAAAAATATGGTCAAACGATGATGTTTTAGCAATGCTAAGTGTGGAAAGTAGATAAGGTGACGTGCACCACCTAACCAAACGGTTAAGTTAGGTAAAATTCATTTTGTTTAGCAGCTTATAAAATTTGATATTTAGTTATTTTTTTTGGGACAATTTAATTTTGATAATTTTTTAAATGAAAATCGTAATTCAGAAAGAAATATGTTTAATTTATAAGAAAAAATGGTTGTGATAGCAAATGTATTTATTATACTTATAATAAAGATCTGAATCGTATATCATAAATACAACGTTCACAGCGATATAAGTATAGTCGCAAAGACGGGAATGAAGAAAAACTGCAACAAATACAAAACTGAACCTAAATGAACACTGGAAAAGGAAAAGATATATACAGGGAACGCTCACAAAGTTTTGACAGTAAGCGGAAGAGAGAAATTGAACAAACGAATTCAGAAATAGATATAAAAGATAAGATAGTTTTGTGTTTGTTGATATTTGGGTTTTTAGGTTATACGAAGCATGTCAATAGCTGCTTTCGATTTGACCCAAAATACTGTACTGAACCGTTTGTACGGTACAAATTTCAAATGTGTTCCTACCCGTACTTTTTTGAAATCCCCTTTTAGAGCACTGCACGGGCTAGGAAAAGCCCGGCCCGTCCGGCTCGCCCGAGCCCGCGGGCGGGCCGTCACTTTTCATTGCAGGCCGGGCCTAAAATTGTACGGGCCTGCCAGGCCGAGAATGTCTTATTAAATTCATCGAATGGATATAACGTATGCAGTACATGCTGTTAACAATGAACAATTTTAATGTATGCAATGTTATGTTACGTCTTCTTTTTTGGTTTCATACAATATAGTATACAAAAACAAACAAAATAAATATTTCATTCTACTCATTATAATGTAGTAATTAAAGAATGTCTAGAAATAGACGGTGCAGATATAATTAAACAGGCTAAAATAATTTAGACGGGCCAAACGGGCCGGGCCGGGCGGGCCTTGTGCCGAGGTAATGAACGCAACGGGCGGGCCTACTCCATGCTGTAACGGGCCACGGGCGGGCCGGGTCGTGAAAAATAGGCCCGTGCAGTGCTCTATTCCCTTTCCCTTCGTGTCCCTACCGAATATTTGGCACGTTCCGTATTGTTCTGTTGACGCATGCGCAAAACATAGGTTGATTCATATTCTCCACGTTATTACACTCACTGAGGTTAGGCTTAGGGTTATACCTGTGTTTATAATTCGAAATTTGATTTACATTACATACTACACTTATTTCGGCGAATTTCTTTTTGTTTACATTTCTCAATATATAAAGTTAGGTTAGAATGATTATATTTATGTCCAGTGCAAAAAATGCATATTCCATTTACCTCACTGTCAGTACCGTTCAGTACAGTACTTTGAGGAACGATACGGTACAGTTAATAAAACAAATCGTAAGCAGTTAATAGCTGCTTTCTATTTGACTCAAAGTATTGTACTGAACCGTTTGTACGGTACAAATTTCAAATGTGTGTTCCATTTGAAAGGAACGGATAGTTCCTACCCGTATTTTTTTTTGAAATCACCTTTCCCTTCGTGTCTGTACCGAATATTTGATACGTTCCGTATTGTTCTGTTGAAGCATGCGCAAAACATAGGTTTATTGATATTCTCCACATTATTACACTCACACAGGTTAGGTTTAGGGTTACACCTGTGTTCATAATTCGAAATTTGATTTACGTTACATACTGGACTTATTTCGGCGAATTTCTTTTTGTTTACATTTCTCAATATATAAAGTTAGGTTAGAATGATTATATTTGTGTCCAGTGCAAAAAATGCATGTTCCATTTAGCTCACAGTCAGTCCCGTTCAGTACAGTATTTTGAGGAACGGTACGTTACAGTTAATAAAGCAAATCGAAAGCAGCTAATAAAAGTGAAGCACGCATTACAAAGTGCATTTCCATACCGCATCACTTCTAAAACGAAGGGGATTTGCAACTGAAGTAATGTAAAACTTCGGAAGCGCATGCAAAACGAAAAGCCTACATGTTAATTAAGTGGCGAATCAAAATGTCAAATAAAATATAAAGATTGTCACTGAAAAAACAATAATGACGTCACCACACTTACAACATGAATCACCTGTAAGGGCGCGTTTAAAAATTCAGTAGGTAGTCCCCAGCTACTCCCCTACCCTTTCGAAAATAGCGGATAACTTGCTCTGGACAATGTTTACCCTACTTTTCGAACGCAGGTAGATGCTCCACTGTTACCCAAATGTTACCGACCTCTGGACGTTGGGAAAAATTTCGCGTCATGCACAGTGTTACTTTATTCGTTAAAAAAGCAAAACAAAACTTTTGAAGGATATATGAGGGAGGGTATTTATTATAAAATACATGTTTATGTAAGAATATAAGTAGTTAATATGATAAACATTACGCTATATAAAAGAATAAACATAGAGGTATACAAGAAATTTCAAAAATTTCATAAAATTTCAAAATATTGAAATCTTACCTATCTAACAAAATTTCAAACTGCACCCCACTCTAGCATCCATCACCCGTTTGCGTTTGAATAGTCAGGGTAATAGAAGTTGCGTGACCATTACCTCTATTACCAGTACCCTACCTTTACCCAGCTTTTTCGAACGCACCCCAGATGTTACATAGAAAAACGTAGAATTGAAAATACAAACAGCTTTTGGAATTTTCCAAAAGGGCAATGTTTACCTATTTATTGCATTTATTCTTTACTTTTTACCTACAGTGTATAAGGGAAATGTTCATTATTTGCTATTGGCTAAATAGTACACTATTGCAAATCATGTTCATTTCATTGCAGAGTATTATATGCAATTGCTATTGGGTGCGTTGAATACATGAAGCGATACCCGGTAGCAGACGTAGTAATACGTTCAGTGAGTTTGCTACAATTTCTAATAGTTATTCCCGAATATTTCACAGCACAAAAATGAAAAAAACTCCGAGCGATTTTTAATCGTACGCGTGAGATACGCCACGGTCAATAAATGTGATATTATTATCAAAACAATATAGATCAATTTTAATTTTCTTCAGGATGTTTCCCGCATCGATATTATCATGTTGTGTGCAGCATACAGTCAACAAAATATTGAAAACATTAAATTGCGAAGGATGTAATATGCAGCATAAATATGTTCTATTGGTATAGATACATGTTGCCTATGTCAGTGTAAATGGTTGTTGTTTCATAGGATGTACCAATTTGACTATTCAGTACTATAAGGTATTTGCCCAGTACAAAGACAAATCGAAACACTATTATTATTACTCTATTGAAGGTAAATAATAGTTATAGCATTGTATCTATATTCCATGTATATCGGATGGCAAATATTTGGTTGTATTAGCATATTAGAACAAAAAAATTTAATGAAATAGAAAAGAAGCTGTACACTTACCATTCATCTCTTTCATTGCTTTTGTAAAGTCTGTGGGATCTTTGAAACTAATAAATCCATATCCTTTGCTTTTATTGGTCCTTTTATCTCTAACAACACGAGCTTTCATAAACGATGGATATTTGTTGAAAGTCCGAGTTAGCAATTCATCAGTTACATCATTTCCCAAATCTCCACAAAATATTCTAAAATCATCTTCAGCCCAATCTGCTAAAGAAGTATCTTCCCATACTTGTCCCCCTGCTGTTCTCATGAGTTTCTTATTTTTTCCTCTCCGTCTGTAATCATCAGGACCAAAGGATTGCAATGCACTACTTGCCTTGCCTTGTGATATTGCCAGTTCAGCACTAACTTTCTCATTTTTTAATTTTTTCAATTTTTTTTCAACTTCAGATTGTAATGACACAAAATCAACCGAGGAATTAGATGCTACAGGTTGTGCGCCACTTTTGACAGCTGCAGTGTAAAGCGTGGGTTTTGCAGACACAACAGCAGGTTGTGTTATAACAGGTTGACTATAACTGTCAAAACTGGATTGAACGTTCTTTCTGGATGCTCTGCTTACTTGTTGCGGTATTAACACAGGAGGCATAGGAGGTGGAGGTATATTTCCAAACCCTGGCAAATTAAAAGTACCATATGAGTGTACTCCAATTACAGGGCCTGATATTTCAGCTTCAAACCTACAATGTAACTCATTCTAATATTTTCATCAAATTATAACATAAAGTTTAAAGCGAACTTACCGAGTCATTTCATCTTCCATTTGACGGGTTTTATCCATTTTCTCAAATAATATTTATAACCTTGCAAAGCGTACCTACTAAAGTAACAAACAAAACAATTGAAAACAATCTGTAGATCTATCAAAACAATATTCGAAAAATTCAAAGTTGGCAACACTACAACAAAAGTACGGGATTAATAGCACTGCCTTGAGAATAAGGGAAGCTTAATAGAATATGCGTGTGAATAATAATTATAGTATGCATAAAGCAATGTAAATGACGACTGAACTTCGTATAACTTACTATAATAATATTTTAAAAAATTCAACATCTTAGTATGTTAACAAAACAACTACATTCACATATTTATGCACTAATGTAATATACAGGTTGCAATCATGCAGCGGCGGGGTTGAGATTGATAAATGTGTTCTGTGACTAGCAATTGTAAAAGAAGTCAAATTATACTTACGTGCCCATTATAACGTCGACGTAGATGATAATGTTGCAAGAAAAAAATTTCAATGTCTATAATTACATAATTAGATGCACTGCATTTATACTTTTATTTAACGGAAACGCGATAAAATTTAAATATTGATTTTTTTATAAATTAATGCTATACAAATATTTTTCGCGGTTGCAAATTTTTCTATAACTTTTTCACTGAAATCTACAACTGCAGCTAGAGCGCCCACGTTATGTTCTTGAGGTTTAAGAAAACCCCATCAATCTTTCAAATGGATTTTCTTAACTGACATGTAAAACCACTCTCATTTCATATTTTGAATTCATCTGCTATAACTAGAGTTGCTCACTAGCCCCAACGAGCAGTGGTGGAGATTCGATACAACCCTCAGTATAACTGCGAGTTTCAACCAGATCTGCTGTGTATGCATGTACGCTGCCGTAAATTCTATTTCGTAGTTCTACGTGTTTTAAAAATGTTGCCTACGTCGCGAAAACGACCAATGTTGGACACAGTTACAGAATTTATAGCAGAAATGGCTAACCTAAATTATGATTGCGTTAAAATTCAATGTGTACTTTGTAATATCCCTTTAATGTGTTGGTCCAAAAGGGATTGTCTACGTCACGTAAATAGTAAACAGCATTCTTAAAAAAAAAAATTGGACACGACACTGTGACAAATTTAAATTTAATTTATGTGTTACCTTTATTGCATGTAATCTACTGTTTAATTTACTAGACAAGGAAGCATATGTCTTCTTTTGGAATAAATATTCGGACTGCAAATTACCAAGTCGGGCATCGTTACAAAGAATTGTGTCATCTGCTCGTGAACATTTTGAAAAAAAAAGAAATCGGAGTTGAAAGATAAAAAACTATGGTCATGTGGTCACCTTCAATTCTATTAGCTTCCACATGAGTACAACAATGTACTGCCGAAGTAATTTCAATGTTAGTGTTAAATAGATTGGAAAGTTTGAACTTTCAACAAACCAACTGTTGATGTATATGAATGATGGTGCCGCAAACATGCTTTCTGCAGGCCGGTTTCTTAAGAAACACTGTGCTAACTTGTTACATATTACGTGTAAAATTCATGCTTTCAGTCATGTGGCAGATAGTATTAGAAAATGTTATCCTGAGGTAGACGCTTTAATAGCGCATACAAAAGCAGTGTTTGTCAAATCGCCAAAATGTATTTGCAAATTTCACAGACTGTGCCTCCGTATGCCTGAATTACCAGAACCTATTCTTACACGTTGGGGAACATGGTTACAGGCCGCGTTTTATTATCATAAATATTTTGAGAATATTAAGAACGTGGTTTTACCAAATTTACGAAATTTCAAGATAGTCAGATTAAAACGGATTTAAAAGCTATTCAGAACAATTACTTCGGACTAGTGGAGGCAATAGAAAAATTACAAAATCCTTCGGTGTCATTAGTGGGATCTCTGCAAATAGTGCAACATGTTCACGCACAGCTATGCGCAGTAGAAGACGCAAAAAATGTTTGTATTCTAGAAAGGTTTGAAAGTGTTTTTGAGAAAGATTCTAATTTTGGCACATTAAGACATTTCTGAAGGTGCGTCAAAAGAACCGTTAAGTTCCAAAGATTATTTTAATTACGCAAATATAACGCCACTAGATGTAGAACGTTCATTTTCTACATATAAACCACACTTTTTCCTCACGCCGCACTCGGTTTGCCTAACAACTGTGGAAACATATCTAATGTTGCAGATATTTAACAGACATTATTTCTGACCATTTAGTTTGTGTAAACTTTTATACGCCTGCCACTGACTTGCGCAAATTGAGCAACTCTAGATAACAGCTAAATAATTTGTATCATTTATCTCTGCTACAATACCTTCCCTACACACCTCTAACATGCACTGCAGGAATTCATTCTGAACATCCTTTGAAGTATATTCTTAAATGTAGTAGCAAGTGAATTTTACAAATATTTCCGAAATACGTTATCAAGTTGTACACTAAAATTTATTAAACCACGAAATACACCGGGTTTGTCAGATTCTCTAAATTCATAGTGTCCTCGAAGAGCTAGTTCAAAAACGCCGCAATCTCATACGCAGTTTATAATTCCTGATAGTACATATCGATTTCTATCAACTTCTTCGCTTTGTTTCTACACATTCATCTAGTAAGCAGAATCTAACTAAAAATATTTTGGTTTCCTAATGAAGTAAGACACCTCGCTTGATAAGTGGTTTTTGTTATTTCGTGTCGCTTGATATTTTGACTTAAGTTGCCTATGTCTGCAACACCAGTGACTGTCCAGCTATTATCACCAAATAACAAGCACAGAAAATAAAATAAGGCGTTTTTCTCATCACAACCGCAAATCCAGTTTGTATTGAGATAAACGCTAATATGAAATTGACATTTATGACCTTGATTTCTGCTAGAAGCAGCAACTTCGTTTTATTTTCGGTCTTTTTTAATTCTTCGTAACTTAACGAAGTAAATTTATGCTGCTGTCGATATCGCATTCATGTCGTATTTGGGATAACTGACACGTACACCGTTGAATGTCAGTGAATAACCGTTTGTGGCTGAATTGACTGCAGCTATAAAATCACCATATTTGCAATAGTTAGTCACGTGCAGTGTTGGCCAATAAGAAAGCCTTATTTTAAAAATATTGAGCTGTGAACACAATCCAATATCCTTGTGTATATGCTGTGTTGCTTCGTTACTTGGTAGTTCGAATATGTAGATAGTATGTAGCTCTTGTTCTGGATAAGTTGTAAGGAGATCTATTGTTGTTTTGTAACGAAGTGGTACAAAATGTCCGAGAAAGAATTTGTTGTGGTGACAATCTACATTCTTATTAATGGAATTCATAAAAAGAAACGAGTGCTTTAACTCTACAGAAAATAGAGGTGTTAAAGCAGAAATGTAAGTAAATATATTAGTTTATCTGTTAATATGAACCTTAGTCATTAGTGTAATGACACAGCCTATTGACCTGTCTCAACATTTTCCTATGAAATCATTAGAATAAGACAATCGTTCGTCGCGCCATAGGCATGCGGTTTCTTCAATATTTATAATACCGAAAAAGAAGTAATAAAGCGAATAATAATAAAAAAACTAATCAAGAATTATGATATCTGTAAGGTTGTGAAACACTCACCCTCTTAAACAGCGCAATCAAGTAGGCTGGCGGATTGCATTGGAACTACTGAACATGAGAAGTAGAAGCACCATCATCAGTATTATAACCCAGTAGATAAGAATCGTAAAAAATTGATCGCATTAGATATGTTTCAATAGTTGTCTCGTGGAACCGTGTTCGCAGTGGTGAAAAAATGTGTTTATATTTCGAGAAAGTTCGTTCGACATCTACCGATGTAATACATGTATGATTAAAATAATCTTTGAACTCAATTAATGGATTAGTCGAAAGTACCACTACAAATTTGTTGTAATGTGATAAAATTGGAATCTTTCTCTAACACATCTTCCAACTTTTTTAAAACGCGAATATTTTTTGCGTCATCTATAGTGCGTAGCAGAATATGTACTTCGTCCACTATTTGCAGTGACTTCACTAACGACAACGCTCTATTTTGTTCCAGTGCGTCATGTAAGCATTTATAGTAGCTATGAATACTTTGTAAATCTGTTTCAACAGAAGTATCTTGAAATTTTAACTGGCTCTCCTTAATAGCTGCAGCTTCGGCAGGATTGAATTGTAGAATAACAGCTTTTACTTTTTTGAAATGTTCAGCGTAATAAAAAGCTGCCTGCAACCAGGTTCTCCAACGTGTAAGAATTAGCTGTGGTGGTTCACGAATACCGGGACATTGTGCGTGAAGTGTTCGAAGACGTTTTGGAGATTTGAGAAACACTTTTTTTTTACTTGATATTAATGCATCTACCTCGGGATAACATTGTCTAATAGTTTGTGCCACAAGATGTAAAGCATGCACAACTTCAACTCCGGGTTGTATTTGTTCCACAAGTTCTTAAACGATTTCTTATCCAGTATGTTAAGTGATAAATTACAGGTTATCATCATGACAAGTAAATCGAAAATGAAGTAATTTCTATCTGACGCGACGTTTTTTCTATTTCTGTGTTTTGCACTATTTACATGCTTCCTACAGTCGTTCTTTTGCCAGCACATCAAAGTTTTCTTGCACAGTTTACAAACAAAAAATAAATTTTGCACCTTCGTACAACAAATCTGGAAACTCACAGATAAAGTTTTTTACTTTATCAGCAACGGGTCGTTGTTTAACCTTGCGCACATTGAACATTTTTAATTAAAAATTTTCTTGAATAACTAGTATTCCGCTCGCCTGATTTAATTCACACGCACACGCCGCGTGATGATGAATGTGTACGAATTTGAACTGCTTTGCCACCCTGCAGATGTTTACGCATCGCATCAGACAGGCGCGCGGCGAGTTCCGTTGGATACTCCAGCTGTTACGGGTATGCTAGGACGATACGATTATCTTACCTTAGAAATCATTATTTTAAAAATTATTTCAGGTGTCACCTTTGAAATGGAACACGGTGTATTTTTAGTGGCCTAAATATAAGCAGACAAGACAACATTGGGCTCTTGTTGTAGGGATCTCAGGTATGTAATGAGCAGTTCTTGACATTTTAGAAAAGAAAAGATTTTCACACACGCAACTCTTATTTATCCAAAACATGTTCCTGTACAAATTGTGACAAATTCTATTCAAAGAATCGTCATCGTCATTGCGTATGTGACAATGACACTCTTCATATTCCTGGTAATCGTCTACGTCTCGAATTAACCTACATTATAGTAAAATTATTTGAAATTAGGTTATACTGCAATCGAAATACATAATTTAAATGGGGTCTGAGCGATCGCAATATGCGGTTGCCACAGCATATGTCCAAAATAACATCAAATTTATATAAGAAATTGCCGTATAACGCAGGTCGGTTCGTGGCATTTATCCTTTCTCTAGCACCCTAATCCAATTTTTCGATTGCTGTAGATTTTCATATAATACACTATATAACATGATTGTAATGCTATTATTTCATTAACCATATCAATCAAGTAATTAGTATGTTAACTTTCACTTCTTTCAATAAAACGATCTTCTCAATTTAACAGTGTTTAATTATATTAAAATAACGATTACAAAACAATACGACCGTTACACATTCATTTCTCTCTAGCTGTCTTTTGTAACCTTTTGTTACCAACTGTTATACATCTTACTTACGCGGGTAATTCAAATATATTTATATTAACATTAACAAAATTCCTAACAAGTATATACAAGGATTGTTCCAATGGAAGTACGTTTAGAAGCTGTAAAGTAATTTTCATTCAACGAATTTACAAGAAATTGCTATTAACATTAAAGCACAAGTCCCACTATTGGGCTAATTCATGAATCCCCGCAGCTTTTGTAAAGCTATTCTTTAACAGTTACGCCGTCTAAACATGTTTCTGTTGAACAATCCTGGCGAGTGTATAATTACAGCAATAAACTATATTTCTGTCACACTTTATTTTCCTGCTGCCCGACTTATGAACTCCATTAACAAAACCAGATGATTATTTACGAATATCTGAAAAAAAAAAAAAATTAAATCATAAATACATCTATATTTAGTTTCTTGTATACAAATATGTTTAAACTTGTTTCTGATATTAATTTTGTGTTACTTTTATTTTGTTTCCCTTTTGATTATATGACGGGTATTGTTCGAAGTGTCATACCTTTCGCGTACAATTTAAGTTGGTAGTTCCGGTAATAAAGAACATATTCACTAATTCCTTGGGCTACTTACATGCAGATTTGATTCTTATTGCCAGAACTGCCAACTTAAATTGTTAGCAGATTTAAAAAATGTTTACTTGGGTTCTGTGTTGGGTACGATTAATCCGATGAATACTCAAAATAAAGCTGTAAGAAACAAATGAAGATGGTCGAAGACATTACGTAACGCGTCGCCTGATAAGCAGTGCGTTTCGTATTTTGTACGATTACATTCAATACTTATTTATGTATTATCAGCAGGCGCTGGTTCACTGTGACTGCGAAGCTACAGAACACCCAACGACAACGTTTTTCTCGTGTATTTTTTGTTAAGTACAATGTACAGTGTGATCATTGTATTTTGATATTTACAAAGTTTTTGTTAGTTTTGCAAGATATACCGAGTGTCCAAGATAACGAAGTACACTTCTGTTCAGAGAAAAAGCGTACAAGGGGCGAAGATCGATTTTGCAATTTTTAATTTATGTGTAACTAGCTTTTCATTTCGAATTTTTGAACTTTGCTGGTTGCAGCCAATCAGGCATACAAATATTAAATATTTAAATGAATCAATTACTAAATCATTGTAAAAGCGTGTTATAACAAAATATAACAACAAGAAAGCTAAATATAGTCAGTGAGAAGTCTGATAAGAAATAAGTAATAAACTAATAATTAATCCTGGCCCCATCCTTTTCTAAAAATTTGTGGAGTCTTCTGGGCATAGATCCAATTAAATTTTGAAAAAAAAATTCATTCAAATGAAGATCTTCCCAAATATTTTCAATGGCTTCCCACAATTCCTCCCTATTCCGTGGTCGAAAATGTCTTGGGTCTCGTCGACATTTTCGTCTTGGATCTTTTTTCATCTTGGATCCAAGTCGAAAATGTCTTGGATCTCTTAAAATGGATCTTATCGATCCATTTTAAAACCACAAATCACTGACTTTTTACACCACAAAGACAGCTAGAAAATTCCGAGCCGCTGCGACAGTGTTCCATATGCCTACCGTTCTCTTCAATACAATTTTCATATACTAAAATAGCGTGGTTTACTGAATTTAAAAGAATCTCTTAATTCTTGAACTGCGTTAATTATTCGTTGCTTAAGTTCCTCAGTATCATAATATGGAGTTTTATAAACCACGTTCTTTATGTGTTCTCATAAAAATAATCCATCGCTGTTAAGTCTGGACTGTTTGCTGTCCAAGGTAGTGTTCCGCCATTTCCTATTCAACTTTCCGGATATTCTGTATTTAGAAAATCCTTAGCATGACCAATATTATGCGGTGGAGCCCCGTCTTGCTGCAAGATCATAATCCTTGTGACATTTAGTGGTAAATCGTCAATACATTCTATAATTTCGTGCTGCAGAAGATGTAAATATAGACTTCCTGTTAATTTTTAATAAACACAGGTCCTAATACATATTTGTTTATTACACCACACCAAATATTAAGACGTATCCTTGATGTTAGATATTTGTCGTGGATTATAGATGTACCAATATCGGTAATTTTGTGTGTTGCGTCCCCGTCTCATCAAAAATGAGCTTTCATCAGTCTATAGTATTTTTAAAGTAATTATTTTCATATTTGTTAAAAAAATTAACACAAAAATCAATTCTCTACCGGTACTGCCCCACACTACATATTTGTGTTGTCTTAATGCTTTATGAATGGAACCATGAGAAATGTCTATTTCTCGAACATCACTAATGGAACTTGTTGGGTTGGCTTTAGAAAGTCCTAGTATGTTTATTGTAATCTCTTCATTTAATTCAGAAACATTTCTATTGGCATTTTCTTCTTTAACCTCGCAAAAATCTGTTTGGAAGGAACTTGGCGTTCTAGAAAACGTCTGAGATATTCCTTGCGAGCAGCAGTTGCACTTTTATTAGTCAACAAACATATTTGAAGCATGTCACTTTCTTGGTACTAAATACCATGGTAAAAACGGTAATAATTAACTTGTGTGTTGTCATACACAAATGACGCAAATTTATTGTTCGTAATACGTCAAAATAAAAATATTCTTTTATTTCCACTGCCATCATGCCACGAGTATTTCTACTTTGTTACAAATAAATCGAACTACTGGATGAAAATATAAAATATGTTATATCACTGAAATCAGAACAAAATATGCTTTTCAACTAATGAAAAATATTCAGGGCGATCCATTTTAAAAATAAGAGGTTTTCTATATATCTTGTAAAATGAATAGTCATCTGCTTTTATCTGAACACTAACAAAAGTTATGACGCATTATAATGTTATCAAGATACAATGACCACACTGTACACAATGTCCAACGGAAATACAAGAGGGGATCTAAGCTTTGTATTTGACCTTCCATTTACGTCACCAGAAGCCGCTACTGATTATTATATTTATCTATTACTGTATGTCTTGTAACTGTGGATGCAGGATGAAATTCCCCATTACTCAAGCTATTTCTATCAATAACGTGTCCTTTTTCCGATAAATTTTCTTCTAAGTTTGCTTAAAACTTTCAACTTAATTAAACTATTTTCCATTAGTGTAACTAACTAGTTATTAACTGAACGTGGCCTGTAGGATTTGCAGCCATCATTCAGTTCGAAAGACACGACTGGCCCGACATTTTAGTCGGTTGTTGGCCTATCAAGCCCGTTTTGTCTAACCTCAAAGAATGCACTCTCAGTATTAAAAAATTTATAATTTCAATGACATTTGATCCGAACAAGTAACGTGAATATATTAAAACACTAAAATATTTTTCCTTCTTTATGACAACACTTAATTTTACGAATTACATTTTTTGCAAGAAATTATCGATAATGAATTATGCTTTTCAAAGCGGTGTTTTTATTGTAAAACTTGAAAACATTACAATATTATATCGTGGACTTTTATGACTGGCATCAGTACTGATGCAATTATCTTCTGTAGCAACTAATTCTAGCGAATTTAATAAAAGATAATAAAACAGAAAATGGGAAATCTCCCACTGCCTTAATCGTGAAATATTTATCCTTCTAATTTTAGAAATGAGCAGACAAACTAACTTGGCAATTCCAGCAATCGAGATCAAATTCTCATGTAATACAACAAGAAATAAGCGAACATGTCCAATATTGCCGGAACTACCAACTTAAATTGTCCACGAACTTTCTGCCGAGGTAAATTATACGATGTGATCTTTTTAAGTATTTTTTGGTGTCAAATTATGAATGTGTTTAACTTAAAAATTAAATTTAAAAGTAGAATTTCAAAAAAGAATGTTCAAAATTAACAGCGAACGGGGTTGTTGGGCCGAGTGGGCTCATCGCACCATGGAGCCGACCGACTAATATCGTCTCAAAAATCTATAACATGCTTATTTATTGATCTAGATTTTTGAAATTTGCTGTGTATCTCATGGGAAGTAAGATGTTTTATTAATATACTACAAATAAATTTTAAGCAATAATATTATTAATAAATGGGTTATAACCATTGAAAATATGACGCTTTGGTTATGATGCGTTGTGTAGTATATCTGGACGGGATTGTGGTTGTGTTGACAAGGCTAATCTTCTATCACTACGTGGTCAGTACAAATTTAATAGGCGGGATCTTGAAATTTTATTTCACACCACTCGTTTCTGAGAGACCATACCACGAGACTTTACTTAATAGGAATTGATGGTTATCGATGACGCTCGATATATTAAAAATAACATCAGAACACAATATAAGCGCTTTCATAATTATAATTTAACAAATTATCATTCCAGAACTGCACTATTGGAAAAAATCTATTCAGGAAAATGCTTGTGATGAATGGATTTAAAAAGATTAATTCTAAAAGTCGAATAGACTAAAAGAATGACCTACATACCTAAGCATAGAAATTCAGGGTGAAAGATGCCATCAGAAGCTTATTCTTGAATATCTGCAAAGAAAACCTTTTGTTAAAGGACATCTAAATTTGAAATTATAGTTTATAGCACTATTTTATTATCAGTTTACATAAACCATCATAAGGTCTTAAGACCTTCTGGTGGAAACCGCGAAAGAATATAAGATAATCATCATTGAAATGCAAATAACTAAAATACATCTTTGAAATTTATATATTGGGACACATTTGGCCAACTGTTTGAATCTACTGCCAAATTTAACTGAATAAAGTACAGTAGGGTTTCGATAGTTCAAAATTCGGTATATTTCAGGACTGTTCGCTGCAGACATAAATGGCCGTTTTTTTTATAATATCATAAAATATTAACTTTTCTTTTATTGAATCTATAAGTACTTACACATCCATTAAAATAGAAGAGGGATTATGTACCGATTAGGCAGATTATCCTTGAATATCTGAATAGAAAAATTCCTATTAAAAGAAATAGTTCTTCATCTGCATTACCTTTCCAGCAATTTCTTTTATCAGTTTATGTATACCATCATAAAGTACAAAAACTTTTTAGTGGAAACCGCGAGGATACAAAATTACATCAATAATAAGATGGCAATATAAATATGTACAAACAAAATTATATTAATTTACAGAAAATTTAGGGATATAAAAAGGATCAACAAAACTGAACCTCAAATTAATATGTTTATACAATATGTATTTCTAGTTTCTGCACAAACGTTTATTTTCAACATGAAATCAATGTATCTCCGGGCCTTAGTCGTTGAAGTTAAAATGAACTTCAATGAAGTTCAACGACTAAGGTCCGGTCTTTTGACTTATTTTTAAAGTTTCTTGTAGATTTATCTGCTTATTACTGAAAAATTCGTCTTTTAACTACCTTTTAAGTGATAATTTTACTAAAAGGAACTTGAACTGGCTTGTAACTTACGGGTACCACAAGCCGCATTTTAACTTCTTACAATGAAGATTCTAACCTCAACTCCATCATCAAAGCAGGTGGCCCATCGAAGTTGTGACCAGTGGTGTAAATATGTTGTGCAGTAAAAATAAAATGTATTTTATAATTGATGAAGTACATCAAATTTTGGTTAAAGCGGATTTAGCAGAGCTTGCAGAATTAATAAATCCTGCGAGGAAACATACTTTTCGACCTCGAACCAATCACATGAATGTTTGGGACGACAAAGAATTTATTAGGCGTTTTCGACTATCAAAGATTTCGGTTCGGAATATTTTACAAGAAATTAAACAACACTTCCCCCAGCGTGAGAAAGAAACTAACTAGTTATTCTACTTATAAGTGTGTCTATTTGAATATGCAAACGACTTTTTAGATCCGTAAATAAGTAACTCTGTAAAACTCTTTGAACGTTTTCTTTTCTATCTTTCAGTAATTGTGTTCCCCATTTTTCAAATAAAATAGAAATCGTTTTCGCTTATTTGGGAATAGGAAGTGACGTGACGAAGTGAGGTTATAACACAAATTATAAGAACAAAACAATTTAAACAATCACACTCCGCAGCTATCGTTCTCAGATTGAACACGTATACCGTCCATCTCTTTTCTATAGGCGCATGCGCTTGACAATTTACAGTTGCCAACCTATTTTAAATTATTATATGCCTTTTAACTAAAAATAAGTTTTATACCATATAAAAGACGCATTTCTTTGTCATTAATCTGACTTTTAATTTAATATTACTTTTTGGTATAAAGGATTTTGAAAATGAGTTAAAACACCGGGCCTTATAAAGAGTGGCAATCTGCTTACAATAAGTATTTACTTATTGGCTTGAAAATTCTAGGCAAATCATTCACAAGTATAGTAAACAATAAAGGTACCAAATTACCACCTTGTGGAACACCGAGTATAATGTTCTTACATAAAAAAAATCCGCGTTCCATTGCGTAAATAGGACCCGAAAAATTTAATTAATGGAATTGAGAAACCAAAAGTTGTAATTTGTACAAAATGATATGACGTTAAAACGAAAAAGATACGTATAAACGAAACGGGACTAAATATTACACCAGATGGTTTACTCATAAATATCTGAAAAAAAGACATCCCTGTTATAAGAAGCAGAAAATTTGCATTATATCAGCTATTATTTTTTATTTAATCAGTTCATCAGAAAGTACAAAGACTTTTTGGTGGAAACCGCGAAAGAATCAAAATCAATCATCTTGAAAATTTAAATAAGACAATTATTATTATCGTGTATACTTTTATATTTACATACATATTTTTCAACATGTCTATATGACAGGCCTTAACACAAATTTATAAACATTTTTACGAATTGTGAAGTATTAGGTCTAGTAATCCCTAGACTTAAAGCTTCTAATGTAATTTTTTTACATGTTCAAGAAATTCGTTTGTCTGCTTACCGAAGATATCTATAGGCTCGAAAAATTTTAGACCATTTACAAATATTGTAAGCAATAGGGTTCTAAATTACTACCTTGTAGAGTGTGCTTATAAAATTGCATAATTTGAATCGAAAAAACAACATGTTTAGTAAATGAATTTATATAAAAGATGATGTAACTTTGATACCAAGGTAACAGAAAAATGGGCCATTTTCAATTTGCTCATCTTACACAAAAGATTACTTACAGACACATGAAGCGGGAATAAATAAGCAGCAGATGGCACACGCCTCTTGAACTTCTGAAAAAAAGAAGTCCACGTTACAAGATGTAGAAAATGTATATTATATTGGCTATAGTTTCATTATAATCAGTTCATCTATGCCATCATAAAGTACAAAGACCTTCTGGTGGAAACCGCGAAAGAATTTAAATTAGTCATCATGAAAATTTAAATATAATTATTATCGTCATATTTAGATGTTTTTGAACGTCTCTACATACGACAAATCTTAACAAAAATTTGTAAATATGCAATTACGAAAAGTGAAGTATTGCGCCTATTAAACCCTCATCTTTTAAAAGGTTCCTATATCATTTTTAACATGTTTAACAAATTTTAACAATGATCCAAATACAATGCCCATACTCTTAATGAAATGCAGCCGTTTGAACACAAAAAGTATTCAGACTTGAAAAATTGTAGGCAAATCGTTCACAATATTCTAACCAATAAGATGTTAAATTGCTACACTGTATAACAGCGGATGTAACTAAATATGGATCCAAATGAGTGTGCTTATAAAATTGCATAACTTGAATCGAAAAACCATGTTTAGTAAATGAATTTATATAAAAGATGATGTAACTTTGATACCAAGGTAACAGAAAAATGGGCCATTTTCAATTTGCTCATCTTAAACAAAAGATTACTTACAGACACATGAAGCGGGAATAAATAAGCAGCAGATGGCACACGCCTCTTGAACTTCTGAAAAAAAGAAGTCCACGTTACAAGATGTAGAAAATGTATATTATATTGGCTATAGTTTCATTATAATCAGTTCATCTATGCCATCATAAAGTACAAAGACCTTCTGGTGGAAACCGCGAAAGAATTTAAATTAGTCATCATGAAAATTTAAATATAATTATTATCGTCATATTTAGATGTTTTTGAACGTCTCTACATACGACAAATCTTAACAAAAATTTGTAAATATGCAATTACGAAAAGTGAAGTATTGCGCCTATTAAACCCTCATCTTTTAAAAGGTTCCTATATCATTTTTAACATGTTTAACAAATTTTAACAATGATCCAAATACAATGCCCATACTCTTAATGAAATGCAGCCGTTTGAACACAAAAAGTATTCAGACTTGAAAAATTGTAGGCAAATCGTTCACAATATTCTAAGCAGTAAGATGTTAAATTACTACACTGTATAACATCGGATGTAACTAAATATGGATCCAAATGAGTGTGCTTATAAAATTGCATAATTTGAATCGAAAAACCATGTTTAGTTAATGTAATTTAAGGTAAGAAAGATGGGCCATTTTCAAATTGTGCATCTTAAACGAAAGATACTTACATACACATGAAGCGGGAGTAAATAAGCAACAGATGGCACACTCCTCTTGAACATCTGAAAAAAGGAGTCCACGTTACAAGATGTAGAAAATGTATATTATATTGGCTATAGTTTTATTATAATCAGTTCATCTATGCCATCATAAAGTACAAAGACCTTCTGGTGGAAACCGCGAAAGAATTTAAATTAGTCATCATGAAAATTTTAATACAATTATTATCGCCATATTTAGATATTGTTACTTATAAAAGAAAGGAACTATCCGTCTTCCATTGCATAAATGAAATTGAAAAACCAAAATGAACAGTTATTTAATGTATATAAAAGGCGATGTAACGTTGAGACGAAAATAACAGGAAAAATGGGTCAATTTTTAATTTACTCAACAGAAGGTACTTACATACACTTGAAGCGAGACTAAATATAACAGGAGACAGTGCACTCCTGGACATCTGAAAAAAAGAAGTCCCTGTTACAAGATGTAGGAGCATTTGCATTATACCGGGTATCAATTTTTTTTAATCAGTTCATCTATGCCATCATAAGGTACAAAGACCTTCTGGTGGAAACCGCGAAAGAATCTGGATTAATCATCATCAAAATTTAAATATAAGGATTATTCTTACTTAAATATATAAAATTGCATAAGTTTGTAATTTGTGTATGGCAATAAGTCATTTACTGCTGAGATGACGCTAATAGTTTACAAATAGATAACAAGTAATAAAGATGAAGAAATGACGATGGATGTGTTCTAAAAAAGGGTGTAAATCGAAAAATAGGTACACATAAACCTATTACTGCTAACCGTTAAACATGCATTTTATTTAATACATGACAAAATTATTACACGTCTTTTAGTAAATTTTGGCTGTTATTTCTGGGACAGATTACTTTTCCAAATTTTGGTTGGTTAGGATAAAACGTTCATATTCTATATGAAATTCATTATTTACTCTTCATTGAGTTTTAAAGAAAAAAAATATCCAGTTTCAAAATATAATATACTTACATGTAAATAGAAACAAGATGAATGTAATCCAAGAATCTTGAATATCTGAAATGAAAATCCCTCTATTAAAATAGGCAAGCGAATCAGTGTTATATTTTATAGTAATTTCTTATATCAGTTCATTTACGCCATCATAAGGTAAAAAAACCCTCTGGTGGAAACCGCGAAAGAATCCAAATTAAAATCATCATTAAAAGAGAAGCAACGTTTCCAAAATGATTGCCTTTTTCCACGGTGATTTTGTTAATTAGCAACTACCTCCGAGTCACGAGTACAGTAATTGCTATCACTGGCGTTACTGCTGCATATGCATGTGACCACTCTCAAGTTATTTTACTTACTGTTTGGGATTTCATTAATTTTACCTTACTTCTATTTAAAATAACAATTATTCGTATTATCTAATTTGTAACCGTGGGAAAAAGCAAATTATTTCAATGGCTTCATGAATACCACAAATAGTCATCTGAATTTGACATTGCTTACAAGTAGTTTGCATTATTGAAGTAAATTGCATATACTAACCTCTGTCGTAATCGATGGTCTGGATTTATACTTGAAAGTGGAAAAAGAATATTCCTAACAAAAAGTAAGGCTTCATAATACTTTAGACACGCATCTGAAATAAAAAAAGAAATGAATTCTACAGTAAAATTAGTTGAAAATTTCAGAAATAACCACCATAATATATGTAAACCTTTTGGTGGAAACCGCGAAAGATACACATTAATCATCGTAAACAAGAAGCAAAATATAGCACAATCAATAGTTAGGATTAAAGAAAATATTTACCTTAAATGTCCAACTATACTTCTGCAAGAAAAGATAATTAGAAGTGTATAAGAAAAAAAGAAAGAAACTTACCATATTTAAAGTGAAAGATCTAGTAAGACTTGTAGACTTAAAATAATCAACGCAAAAATAAACAAAAGTAAGTATTTAGACTTTTATTAAGAGTCATGATCATAAAAAAATTACAATATTAAACGGCTTCAGGACGTTGACCAGTTACAGGACGATGATTTTTTATTAAATAATCGGCAAATTCCTGGTATGGTGTCTTGTTTAATGGCATTTCTTTCCATAAATCAGGTGTGAGGTAAGCATAAGTCTTGGCGATAGCAGCGTATGTTGCTTTTGCAAAATTGCCAAGTGTACCAGTAGATCCTCTTGCTGAAGTGTAACAATCTTCAATGCCGGCCATTTGAAGCAACTTTTTGGGAACAGGAGCTGACACAATGCCCGTACCACGCGGAGCCGGAATTAGACGCACAGTAACAGAGCCACATTTACCAGTAACCTAAATGTTTTTCTTTTAGCAATTTGTAACGCAAAAATAGTGATTGATTACCTTGCAAGGTACTGTATGAGGTTTACCAATTTTGTTACCCCAGTAACCTCTACGGACCGGTACAACTGATAGTTTAGCCAATATTATTGCTCCTCGAATAGCAGTAGCAACTTCTTTGCTGCACTTAACACCTAATCCAATATGACCCTTGCTATCTCCAATCGCCACAAAAGCTTTAAAACGTGTACGTTGGCCAGCACGTGTTTGTTTTTGTACTGGCATAATTTTCAAGACCTGAAATAAATTATAAATTTACTTCAAGTAGCTGTTTCAATGAATCCAATACTTAATGTCATTTGACCTTGTTTATAAAAGTTATTATAATTACATCACGATTCTAGAAGGTCGTCAAATGTGGATAAACTAAGGCTTGTGGCATATACATACAACGTCCTAACTACTGATCAAAAACCTGACAGCTGATTAGAGGTATATGATATGTGCGACGACCCTAACGTTCTGAAATACACTCATTATACTGGAAGCTTGATACGAATTTCTTATGTGATATGGTTTTCATACTTTTTCTTTAAATGGGAGTGAATCGCGTTACAGATTATTAAAAAATATGCGCACTTCGGCATGCTGAGAGGCTGTCTTTTTGCGTTAAGAGATTAAACTGGTGAGCATAGCAGTGAGCATACGCCCAAGGACATTTACTTTTAATGTGTGTTTGAACACCACCCATTCTTAATTCTTTTAAATCTCTAAAAGTGCCTATAAAACCTGATAAGATAGATATATCTTAAAGCGTATTCCACTGGTAATTCTAGAGCACTCGGAGTATATTCGGAGCGCGGGTTGCATGTTCCATTGGAAAGTGTCGAGCGATAATATACCGTGTGGAAATCGACTATTCGATCGGGTACGTACAACATTTATATGGGCATTTGCTTTGTAGTTAATCCGTCGCACTCGAAAGAACAAAAAAAAAACAACGTTAGCATTAATAAACTACGATTCCCAGCTTCAATGAACAAGCAACTGTATTCATTCGAAATAAATAACTTTATAAATACAAAAATTAATCATGATCTTTAAAATTTGAGAGAAACTCTAATTCAATGAATCATTAGTTTGAATAATCCTTCTTTTCGATGACTCACATTTAGTTAAAAAAAAATGCTGTATGTCTGGTAGTGCAGGATTCAACTATAGCGTTCGGGTCGTTCCCAAGCGACCGGTAATGTTTCATTGGTGAGGTCAGAGTAGTCAGAGTTGGATTCGGTGTAATTTTTATCGCTCCTGTTAGGGCAATATGGCTGACTGACAACTTGTACTGTACTTAACATCCCCTAATGAAACATGACAATTAATATCGCTCGACGCAGGAATAATACGTTCCATTGACACTGCTCGATCCAAAATTTTCGAGTGCGCTCTAGTGGAATACGCTATAAATATAATTAATACCATCTGACACCAATGTGTTACATGTGTAGTCTCGTCACACAAACTGGAATTTTTAATTTGACTTAAAATTTCTATTGTGCGAACAGCTCTATCACGCCACGCATGGGAAGAACAGCATCGCTTTCAATAGGATAGAGCGTCAGTAATAGCAAAAAATTAAGAGAATAACACCCGAAGAAAGTTCTTAGAAACGGCGCACATGGCGATAGCAACCGTCCCTATCAGTACTCCTAGCCTTGTGATTAAGGACATATGGCTGCCGATAATACGCGTAAATATACGTCAACCATCACCGCTATCATAGATACGTGGTAATATATGTCATAAAAGCTCACACTAACAGGGCCACAGGCAGAGTACAAGTCCAAAGTTTATCAATATGAGTTTGGCAATCCACAACTCTTATCAGGGCTACCCCGAAGACGGCAGAAAATCTCCTGAAACGTCGGATGTTTTAAATCCTCCAGATGATGGAAACAATCCAAATAACAACAGTAATATTTTTTCATAGTTTACAAAAGACAGGTTTAAAATAGGCAATGTCGCTTGCCCCAGATTTTTATGCAAGTGATAGTTAGAGTTTGTTAAAAAGGTGGTACCGGATGGCAGTAGTGGCGTGGGTAGGGGTAATTTTCAACTTGTAGTCGATCTCGGCAGTACCGCGAGAGAGTTCAAAGCGACAGTACGTTGCACGCCAAAGAAGTACGCGGAGATGGGACGCCCAAAGGGTGTAACGTTCCCTTCGAATGTGAATAAATAACTCAGGCATTTCCCTGGATTAGAATATAGAAGTCCGCATATTTATTGCACAATATGCAATAGCGGATTGCTAAGTCGCGATAGGTTTGAATGTAGAAAACATTGTAAAAGTAAACGTCATGTATTGAATTTAAGAAACAGTATTCCACACTGGCAATTTGTATATGATTTTATTTTTATGTTTTAAGTGTGTGCAACATGCCACAACATCTAGTATCTAATGATCACTTTCGTCTTTTTTGGGCTAAGTACGTTTCCTCATGGAAGCTGCCAACATCTATGCAATTACGATACAATTTGTCACGTGTGCAAGGTACACTGCACTGCACTGCACAGTAAAGGAATGTATAAAACACGAGTTGAGAAATAAGAAAATCTGCGTATGTGTGGATGAAACAACTGATTCTCAGAAACACAGCGTCATTCATGTTATAGCGCGTCCTTTAAAACGTCCAGCTTCATTGTTGTTATCCAGTAAAAGGATTCAGAAAACTAATGTAGAAACCGTTGTCAAGATAATAAAAGATTCGTTGAGAGAATTCTGTATCACAGGAACCCAAGTCACAATGTTCGTTACTGACGGAGCCGCAACAATGCTGAGAGTTGGTAGGATGTTGAAAATATGCTGTCCGGCTCTTCTTCACATAACATGCCTCATACACGCATGTCATCTCGTAGCAGAAACCATTCGAAAGAAGTATCCGATGGTGGATAAGTTAATAGCATCTACCAAAAAAGTCTTCATCAAATCTCCCAAACACATCCGTGTATTCAAACAATTGTGTCCGAAATCACCACCACCACCTCAGCCAGTAATAACGCGATGGGGAACATGGCTCCAGGCAGTATCTTACTACCAGAAATATTTTTCACAAGTGAAAAATGTCATCTTGAAACTTGATTCAAATGATTCTGCAGCAGTTCGAGATAGTCAGCAACTTTTTTCCAATTCGGACGTTCAACAACAAATAGATGAAATTTCCATGAATTATTATGAAGTTGCACAAGCTATTGAGCAATTAGAAAACAGTCACTTATCTGCACGAGACGCATTAAATTGCATAAACAATTTACAAGCCGCTCTAGAAAACTTGAACACTATAGGAGTTAATGTTGCTTAGAAATTTGGTGCAATTTTAACGAAAAATCCCGATTTACAAAAGGTTCGGTCTATAACTGAAAATCAAGAGTGCCCAGATTAGGAAAAGGAATATCTGACATTTGCAAATCTTACTTCACTGGATGTCGAACGATCATTTTCGAAGAATACGACAACGTATTCACAACACCGTCGACGGCTGAATGAATCGACGAAGGAAGCGTTGCTGATGTTGCAATTCTATGCAGCTTACCAGGGCGGTTGTCAATTGCCACAGTGGACATCAAGACGACAGGAAAAGGTAACAATATTATTTTTCACTAATTTTGTATACTACGTACCTACTTTTATGCGGTGCGCCACTGCCGGTAGCATATGTTTAACAAACTCTAGTGATAGTACATTGAAAAGTAATTTTGTCAAAATGAGCATTTCTTATAATCGATATACATGAAGTAATTTAATTACATGCGTTAACATTTGTGTGCAACATTACCCTAGTTACGATATAAATAATCGTTACTGTTGTAGTTATAAATCCCGCTATAGTTATTCTTCTACAATTTCTCACTGGTTTAAATACGATGTTAACGAACACAGAGTTGTAACTGCAAACTTTAATCAGTCCAACATCTTTTTATTCTAAAGCCTGAATTACATTATACTAGATTCGTCTTTTTTTCATGCTTATTTTAAGTATCTAGAATTTAACCTTCAATATAGTAACTATAAATTTAGAATGCAATGAAGATATCAGCAAGTCGCATTACATATACCTACTTCAGAGGAATACAAATAACGTCTGCAGACATAAATAATCTGCATTTTATATTTTTGATACACGTAATTATGATATAATACTACCGATAGCCGAAATACTATAAATGAGAATGATTATGTGCGGATACGGATACACGGCGCTTTAACCACAGTCACACACATAGTATATCCGCATCCGATCCGTACCCAAACGCACGATAATAAAAATTATCCTCGTCCCCAAAAAATTGCCGGATATTCGCAAGTTATCGGCGGCTACGCAGGGCTCTAGTTTAAGTGTGTCAAATATTGAGACATATCGAAGTTCTGGAAACATTTTGTTACAGTTTTTGAGAAATTACTTTTAGTAGTAATATTAGATGAACAATTTTAAGTTAAAAGTGCATTTCAAACACAAATCTCGCCCAAATATATAAAATCAAGCATAAAACTATTATTACTAATTATGCAATACCTCAAATAACTTAATCTTTAATTTTACAAAGCTTGTCAATAATATCGATTAGCCACCAATAAGTGAAAAATGATCTGCTTTTGATTATTAGAGCTGTATACATTGGTTACAGTGTGTGTAATATCAAATAAGCTTACTAAATGCTGCCAAATATGTAATCATATAAATGAATACTTGAATGAAAACCCTTTTAGTAACTATAGTAATTATTACTCCCAATTAAGCTATAATAGCTGGGTTCGGAAATTTGACTCTCGAGCACATACTCCTAACCTTGCACTTCATACCTCACCATCGGGAGGCAAAGCTTATAAATAAAAACCAAGTACTCTCCTTCGCAATGCTCTATTATATCCGAACTTGAATGAAGTAACTCTACGATATTCCACAATGACAAATAATGCGAGCAGGGTAGCTACAGTTTCTCTAAATGAATCTCCGAACTCACTTAATGTAAATGTAGCCATCGTAAATATCAAATTAATGGTAATGCCTCAGATACTACTTTTACTTGATTTTACTATGGCAGATAATGCTTGTAAAGAGTTTACAAAAACATGTAAAAAAACATTGTGAATAGTATCGCAAGTTTCCACATAAGAAATAAAACTAGAATAATGCATCACATTCTAAAGATACAATCTTATTTAAATCTAATTTGTTCTAAATTAGACTAATAAGAACATCTAGGTTTACTGTTCTGTATTTCACATAGAAAATCTACAAATGATACTGGGGTCCTAAATCACAAGATTGCCAGCGTTTTGCAGTAATGAGCTGCTAAGATTTTTAGTATCATACTATATTCAGTGAAGTCAAAGATACTTACTTCATCTTTCAGGTCTGGTCCAATAAAGAAGTCAATGATTTCGTACTCTTTAATAGGTAGAGAAAATAAGTATATTTCTTCAAGAGAACGGATTTTTCCATCACGAACTAGACGACCCAACTTTGTTACAGGCATCCATTCTTTCTGATCTTCCTTACCACGACCGCGTCCTCTACCACGACCACGTCCTCGACCTCTAGGTCCACCACGACCTCCTCTAGATCCACCAAAACCTCCACGAAAACCGCCTCGACCACCGGCTGGAGCAGCGTCCGCCATGCTACAGAAGTTACATTGGAAACACGTGTCACAATTGTAGGTTAAGAGAATATTTAGATTTATTCATGTCAAGTTACTTGTATATATATGAAAATTGGTTATATAGTGCTGTAATGTATATTAAATTTGTTTTCAATAAATAATTTAACTAAGAAATATGTATATATATATACCTATATATACGTATAGAAGGAAAAACTTACTTTACGATCCTTCTTCGACAACAGTCAACGGAAGAAAGAACTTGTTTTACAAAATGAAGGATTCAGGAAATACTATTGACACATGCGCAGTTTAAACTAGATCTTATATACTACGTCACAGAGATTATCAAACACCAACTATTGAGAGACCCATGAACGAATAGAGTTATCTACAGCTGTCCTGAAAATCTTTATATGGCGACTATTAGTTTTTAACCAGTATTGCAGTATGGATGACGAGACAGCCGAGGGAGATGGAAAGAAATACACAGTGGAGCAGATGATAGTGTCTGCGGTGTGGGTGCATGAACGTTTTTATAATAATCAAACGTGGAAAGACATTTTTAGAAATTTTAAGTATAGGTTCAATGTACCACCTCCTGCAAAAGGTACGTTATTAAAATGGGAAAACAAACTGTTTACCACCGGTTTTGTCGAAAAGAAACAGAGAAGTGGCAGGTTTCTCACTAGGCTTATGCATGTGCCATATGTTAAAGAATCACTAAAAGAAAATCCAAGTTTATCATTAAGAGAACGAGCAAGAGAATTGGGTCTTTCGAGAAGCACCTTGCTCAAAATTTTACAAGAAGATCTAAATATGGTATTTGAGGTAGATGATAATGACAGTAATCCCAATAAGAGATATGCAATGTGCAATAACGGTAGGTGGATCAAGAAACAAAGAAAATCGGAAGCTGAGACTGATAATATAAAAGAAGAACCATCAACATCGAAAGATAGCGAAGAAGAAAATGATACCAAAGAACCGGATCCAGGTGGTGCTTTTTCAGATGAGAATGAGGATGGCTAAAGTGATAATAATTAGGGAGTGTTGTGGATTAGTTACATAAAATAATAAGAACTGTTTTTTATTAGATAGTTTAATTGAAAATTAATATTTATTATAATTATATATTTGCAAAATTTGGGTCCTTTTTGTTTTGTAAATATAACACATTACCTTTTGTTACGCTATGTGACTTTTTAAAGTATATGTATAATATTTACAAGGTACTGCTTCATTTATATCATAAAAAAGGTCACTTATTTTGGAGTTCTACTTGACTATTTGCAATTATACTAGTTTTTATCTTTTTTAAACATATTTAAAAATTTCACATCTGGTAACTATCCCAATACATTCTTTGTGTAATATTGACTTTCTTTAATAAGTGTAATTTCTCTTACAACGTATATTTTACACAAGTTTATTATAAAAACCTAACTTCAATTGCTGGAGACAAAAAAAAACTTTTGAGATTTACATTAAGCGCGGCAATTCCAATATTACCTAAATGTTTTCTTAAAAATTCAAAAAATCTATTTTACAAATTGTAAGATTTAAGATAGAATTCGCTGATTAGAGAAATTACCTTATTCATCATATATAAATAGAACGTGAAATTTTTAAGTAATTTCGTACTAAGTTTGGTTACAACTATTGTACGAAAGGGTAAGAGGGTTAACAACACATGGAATAAATTTGAACAAAATAATATAAAATAAATAATATATTTCAAACAAAAACAAACATCATTTTGTCAGTCATTATGTCAGATGATATAAACTCAAAAATCATAAAAAAATAGAAATATTTTTAATTCAATTATAATGTCAAAGAATTACAATACAGAGTATATAATAAATGGAAAAGGTAAAACTTAATGGGAAGAAACATAATTACAAAACAATTATCATTTAAAACAATCACAACATGTAGAAAAAAGAAACAATTACATTTTGAAGAAACTAAACAGATGTGTATAATTCCATTTTGTCCAATCATGCACACATTCCAAACATCTATAGTGGTAATTAATGTTTTTCAATATATTGGTCCCAAAATCAACCAATATATTTGATGTAATTGTATTAATTCTCTGATCATAATACAAAATAAATTTAAGTAACTGACAGACAAACTTATAGCACCTGTAACTGCAGTTATCCTTTAAGTTTGTAACCAAACTTAACACATTCGTGCAGCATATTATGAAATTTCATTTATCATCAAATGTTATTCAACAAATGCATAATCACGCGATAACTTTCTTTTTCTACAATCATGTTGACAAATATTGTGTTTCATTTATGTAATTACTTACAATGAATCTTGTACAATCAATCAATAAAATTGTTTAAAAAATGGAAAAATTGCCATCCACTCTAACTTTTAGGAAGGGGAAAATTTAAATAAACATTTTACTATTCTTACAAAATCAAATTAAGGCATTCTAATGATTAAAATTATGGGGTACGATTTATAGGAAATGCGTTAGTGCAATTACAGGTAAAAACAATTTACCTGACTGTTGTAAGTAAAAACAAATATTGAATCACTCGTAAAAATGTATGCAACTTAAATTTTTTACAATATCAATTTTTCACCAATTTTACAAGAACATACTGCATACTTTGTTGGGGGATTTGGTTATATAAGAATCCCATTTTAAATATGCCAGTTCAACTGCATAATTACCTACTGTGGTGGACTGGAATCATCGTCCCAGTAAGTATTCAATACACAAAATGCTATCTCAAATATAGGGCGATTTAAAATATAAATTCATGAATAAATGGTATCGCAGCTTTACATTCTGTGTAGGTAATTCTGAACACGCGGGTACTTGTTACAAAACCAAAAAAAATTGTGACTATGAGGAAGAATCCCCTGAAACCAGCGCAGAAACGCATTTTACTTGAAAGCGATATAGTAGCACAATGAAAAGCAATTAAATCTAAAACATTGGTTCGCATGAAAATGTTAACGCACGCGCGCAAGCTTTCTGCCAATGTTTCTTTTTGAATTGAATTGTAGTAAATTGCATCATATGTGAAATCATTCATTCTGTTCAGATTTGTCATAAAATTTTGCCCATACTCTATCTTAAACACGGTTTTTCCGTGTTAGTGGTCGGAAAGGATCTTTAATCCCAATAATTCTAATATAAAATAAATATTAAAAAGATTTTTCAAAGTATGACATTTACTTAATTTATCTATTGTATTGATAATATTGTATTGCAAAAGTAAGAATTTTACAAACGTAAATGTAAGATAGTAGGAAAAGTCACGAATTTAATTTAGATAAAATTGCAAAAAACAAAATAATATTCTGCCATCGCTATTCGATTTTTAAATGGATCCAGCCAATCAGTATTAGTTCTGTGAAGTAGCAGCTTATACGCTAATATATATTTCCTGTTATGGTGTATATGTTTACAATTTATTGCTGGTTGCAATTAAAAATGTGACTGATCAATATTGAGTCGTGACTATATTTTTTTTGCAATTTAGCAATTATCTATATTTTCTTTGTGAGTTAAAAGACTGGCAACGTTTTTTCCAAAAATCACGTAGTAAATAATTTATATTTGTATAATTTTGTGTAATTTGTATAAAATCGTTACCCCTTAAAATAATAAAATAGGAGAAGAGCATGATAAGTGCATATAACAATTTTAGAATATTTTTACATTTAAATAACGTATTTGCTCTTTTTTGTTGAAACAAATATTTATCAAACATGTTTGGAAACATTTTAAAAAATAAATAAAAAACCATACAATAACAAATCTTATACAATAATGATAATATTCAAACAAAATTTCATTTGCCATAAATACAATAATAATATAATAAAATAATAATAGGTAGGAGAGTCTAAATGACAGACAGAGAAGGGAGGATGTTACGATGCAATAGCAGAAATCAATAACTAGTTTTACTATTTGTTTCTGTATCAATTTCTACCATGCATACCTTTTTCTTTATAATATATATATAATACAATAACAAATATAGGTACAAAATTATTTACTTCGATTTGATTAAATTCTTAATGGCTTTCTTATGTTGAAAACATTTACAAATTTAATAATTTAAAATTTATAAAATATTGTACAGAATTTATACAATTTTTGTGTATATATATATAATATGCACACTTATATACTACAACATATGCAAAAATAACAATGATGACTATGTTTATATATTATGTATATATATTTTTTTGTTTATAAAACATCCACAACCAATGAGCAAATATATTTCTGCTCCGAGATGTCAAAGTTTGATTTTCTAGGCCACTACGTTAGCGTTGTACAAGTAGCAGATATAGTAAATACAATATTTACAAAAATATACACTATGTACGTGGAATTTACTACCAAGAATGTAATAAAAATATTATAGTACTGCACCCTAAGTCAGTAATATATGTCATAGTACTAGAAACATTCAAGTTTTCTTTATTACTTTTTATGTAGGAAAAATACGATTTCAATTCTCCTTAGCCACCTAGTAGAAATGTAATTTATACAATAAAAATGTTGGCCTAACTCAAACCAATTCACAATCGAGTTCTGTGCCTCCTTATTCTTCTTGAGAGTTGAAATCGGCTATTCTTTATCCTTCTACGCAATTATGCAATTCCTAAAAGTTCTTGCATATAAACTTTTCTTCGACTTTATGCGACTAACATTCATGAATTGACTTGGCATATCTTTGGCATTAAAATTCCTTACGTAGAATGGGCGTTGCTATTGCTGTTATTTTCTTCTTTCAGCCATTTTATCCCTGCTTTAACGTACTCTACCAAGTCTATCAATGAACTATGTAAAGTCAATGGTTTACACTGCCTATCCAATTTGATAAAGAAATCTGAAAATAAAAATCAAATAATTATTTGTTGCAGTATACTTATAAATTTAATTTCTATTGTTGATATAAACGTATTTTACAAAAGATAATTTCATTTAAAAAACCAATCAAAGGAAGCAGTATTAGTGGATATAACACCAGTTGATGAACTTTACTAATTTCTAAATTATACACTATTCGATACTAACTTATATGTTTCCCTTTTACTAGTGTATCAGCCTGGTCCCAAAGATCCTGATAAGACAACAGATGTGAGAAATTTTGATTCTGCATATACATGGCATTATAAACTTGGAGAGGAACCAACATGCATGCTGTAGGTGGAGTGGTGGAAGTCGAAGGCATGGGAATGATACCGGTTCCTCTCGCTAGTTCGCCGCTACTATATCCAGACGATTGACTACCGACCGATCCAACGGAACCAGCCGGAGAAGGGGTCGGTGAAAGCGGAGAAGGTGTGCCCTGACCACCGATTACTTGATTTATTTGGTCCGACTGAATTGGTGGTGTATTTGCAGCCTGAAAAATCCGGTTTCGAGGATGTTGATTTGTTTGTTATACATGATTTTACCTTTGCAAAAAATTTTGTAACGACCTTATGATTCTCTTCCGCTTCGTGTAATTGCATCTTAAGTAACTTATAATGTAATAGAGCTTGGCACCTTAAACTAAGACAAAGACAGTATTAAAACAATAGAAATTTGCTGTACAAGATATTATTTATGTACCATCTTTTTCAAAATAAATGCGAATCGATGTTCCGAAGAATTTGAAAAATAAATTATTATATTAATGTGACGTAATAGAAATTTTTGCTACTTAAAAAAACACTCGCTAGGTATGCATTACTCGTATTTTCGGTTACTTAAACAATCAAAGATTAGCGGAACTTTAATTCGCATTTACTACTCACATTTTTAGAAGGATGATATATTATAGATGGATAAGCAAGGTTAAGAAATAAGTATGCTTATTCGTTCGGTCTTTACCGACACGCTATTAATTTTTCCGTATATGAATTAAGTCCATAGCTGCTAGTGTTATGACTCGTGCTAAGAATCACTTGGTCCCTTTTAGAATAGATCAATATTAATTCTACTGATATCTTAGTGTGAACGCAGATATAATGCACTATCACCTTACAAATGACAAGCTATTAAAAGGATATCATAAAATGGGACATTATCGCCTGTACAACTAACGCAATACATTGGCACAGATTAGATAATATACAGATGCGAAATTCTCTGTAGGCGTCTTTGATCTCGTGCAGCCAACTTTTGTGGCCTTGTACTTATGTTGCCATTTTGCAAACGGAGTTACCAACCTAATGTTTACTTATGAATTCGTTTGTTTTGTTTGCTACAAGCTATAAATTTGATTCAATTTAGGTCTTTGGTGTAATATTAGTGAATTTTAAAAACTTTAGGACCTGACTGCATAACGCAACTATTATCGCAGTCCTGCGAGGGTCAATTACAGAAATGACAGGGGTGAGTCTAATAAATTTTTTGACGCTAAAAACGAATTCGGCCGCAGAAATTGTGTAACACGTAACTTTAGGTTAAGTGGTCAAAAAATTGCCATTTTGACCAAATTTATGAATTTATTGCGAGGGAGCGGAACTTTTTTTTATATTTCCGAAAACGGTATCGTATAGTACTAGTCTTCTGCTTTAAAATCCATTTTCGATTGTCGCTGTATGATTTTTTTAGCTGAGGTATGCAAGTTTGAATTTACAATACTGACCATCGCCGCCATATAGGATCTGTCATCATGAATTTGGAAATTTTGATTTTTGGTCAGCGACCCAAGTCGTTTTGCGAAATTATCAGGAAATGTTAAAAAAGATTGTCTAAAAAAGTTTAAAACAGGATATTAGGCTATGTGGTGTAAGCTATGACTGGATCTGGTATATCTCGAGAAATACAAGTAGGATTTAAATAAACGGAAATGGATTTTGAAGAGGAAAAGTAGTACCAAATGATAGCATAAGCAGAAATAAGCGAAAAAATTCGTTGCTTTTACAACATTATCTCAAATACCACCGAAAACCGTCTTCCTGGCACTTCGAGGTTAGGATATCTGGATGTCCTGACGTGCTGGTTCAAAAATTCCAACGAGATCGCGTTGAGCGCGTGAAAAACCTTAGTGTGTAACATGGTCTGATTACTGGGTCTAACAAAAACTCATTACATGCAGGCCTGTGAAACGTCACGATTGGTGGCAATGGTTTACTAGATGCACAATACTAGTTAAAAAGATCGTACAGCGGCAATCGAAAATGGATTTTAGATATATATTTATTTTTCCGTTAAAAATCACAAACAATTTTTTAAATTCAAAATTATTTAATTAAAATTAATTAAAAACACAAAATTATTAAATTATAAATACATAATTACAATTACATTTAACTACAACACGGTGTAACAAATTTTCAAAATTTTTGTACCGTAAAAAAACTCTCACACGACACTATTGGTGCAAATTCATGTTTTACGATGTCACTGTCACTTAGATGTTAACTTTTTTCAATAAGGGTTGTTTCATTTTGCAACGCCTTACTTATATTTTTCAGTTGTTGATAGGCGGTATTTTTTGACAGAACTTCGTTTAATCCATTGATAAATTTATTTTTCTTGAGTTTCGTTAAACGTTTGACTATAACTTCTACTATTTCAATGATGTCTTGTAAAGATAATCCATCAGGTTCTAGCGTAAAGATTGCAGCCGAAATGCACACCAGATTAGCTCGAATATGCATTAATGGTCTAAAGAATTAAAATATGCATTTATTGATAGAAATGTCCAAAATATGCATTTGCATATGCAGATATGCAAATGCATAATTATCCTGAGCCTAGTTATCGCACTGTATATAAAATTACGAATTTAGGAACGCAATTACGCAATCTACACTAAAAAAATACTAAATGTACAACTAATGCCAACGTGGCAGAAGACGCAGTTCCAACTCGGAAACCAGAGTATAGTGTACAACTAATAGTTTTTAAAATAAATCACTACACCTATGAAATGCTAAAAAAAAATGAAACGAAATAATATACAATTCGAAATATAAATAGTGTTTGATAACCCCATTTTTAAAACGGCGATTTCACACCTATGTTAAGGAAATACTCTTCGGGAGTTTCCTATCTATATATTACCTAATCTGTGACATTTGTGTAATTTTCAGTTAATTATGGTAGAATTGTTTATTTTGAACTTTAGTTCTGTTGTTAAGTTTCGTTAAAAAAATTAGTCTTTTCTAAGCTGTTTCCGCGGATAAATTTAATAATTACTAACAACTATAAATACAGCAGCAATTTATTTAAAAATTTGTTTATTTGTAGCACAATTAAACAGACCAGTAAGTTTTTTAGCTTTGGACTGAAATTTGCATAGCAACATCTTTGCTTTGGATAGAAAATATATTTTTTCTGTCCAAAAAAAGCATTGCATTGAATGTCGCCCACGCCATTGATTGGACAGTATGTCACATTTCGTTTTGAATACCGTCAATAAATTTGTATGCAAATCAAATTTTGTTTTAACATTTGTATTGTGTTCTACTAGTAGTACGTCGGTATGTTCACTAGGGGCGTGGAAATAATTTATGCCCGCAATTCTGTTAGGGTTATTGTACGGCTCTCCTACACCATTTGAAGACGTGTGCCCTTGGTGTAAGTGACAAGAGTACTACCTTCTGTTTCTTTCTAGAATTTACGTTAGTTACAGAACAGACATTATCTAACAGCACAAGCATAAGGCTTATTTGTTTGTTTTGCAAGCGAGCTATTCATTAACCTAATAGACATTTCTTGTACAACTACTCGGTCTCGTCCAAAATGGCACTTGGCGCTTTCGTGTATTTAGTTTTTACTTCTGATTTCTCGCTACTTTTTTACTTTGTTTGAAATTTTCAAAAATATCTTTTCATTGTTTTATGTAACGAACATAGTGGTTTAACAAATCACCTTGGCAAAGGTCTAAAACTTATGATGGTTGGTTTTAAAATCCAACAAATTTGTATTTTAATTAAGCTAATGGTGTCAAAGATTAACAAATTAGAGCAAAAAATAATTCACACGATCTAGAATATAAGTAAAAATGCCAGGTGACATATAGGAATTTGTACAGCAGTCCCTATATACTTCTAACAGGCGATATAGTCTGCGGCGGTTTGTGGGTAATTAATTTGAAAATCTATACTTCAAACCGATCGTACTGCTCGAGGTACCACTTATAATTAGTGTTATTATATCTACTTGCAATTTAATGTTAAACGGTATTTTAGTTGATTAGACTATAGATTTCATTCACAGGAAGAAAAACGAAATTTAATTTCAAATTATTTTTACCTAGGGTTGAAAAGTCTATAATCGCTACTGTGCGGTCTGCAGGTTCAAAACAGTATTTTGCTTTATTATTTTGTAATAATATTTGTAAGCAACTGATGAAAAACAACAAATGAAACTAAAATAAACCAAAGGGAAGAACTTGTTTTCAAAATACACGTTGTCACTACTATACATACTTTCTTTCTGCAGTACTTTTTTGGAAATTCTCTTCGTTCATTTCAAGTATGTTCACGTGAATCATTCATAATTGAAAATACAGACTGATGGGTTGCGCGGTAGCAGTTAAGGGTTAATTTTGGCATGCTTGACAAATAAATTTACGTCGTAGTTAAACTACCTATATCAATACATTGCCAGACACATTACGTAAAACATTGTTCGAATTATTAGCGTTACACTAAACACTAGAACTAAATTTACCTTAACACAGCTAACTTATTATGTACAGAGGATGTATTTTGTTGATTTCTGAATTTTGACGAGATATACCTAGAAATAAAGAACGTCATTATGTATTCCTAACGATTCCCATATTTTTATACTTACTTAATAAGGCTAAGAGTGTCTTTGTACATAGTAAAGGCGGCCTTTTCTGTAACGCTTTCATGTTCCATGGCGTGACCGGTAAGCAGAAAGTATAGGACTGCTTCTAGGTACAACATACATTGCTTTATGGTATCGACCTCTTCATCGGCCGTATGCTTTAGCGTTTTCGCTTCGCTCAGGTACTTACTTTGATCTCTGAAAAATGTAAGTAAAATTATAATTAGCACACCACTTGAATGTTAATTAGGAATTTTATTTAGGCGATGCAATTATAATTTAATCGCTTTGAGTTTATAAAGAACTGCAAACAAAATTGAATTATCGTAATAAATTACCTGTTAACGTGAGAAGGTTCATCAAATTTTTCGAAATAGGAAAAATATTCCCTACGAGGGCCGGACCAATTACTATTATCACGATTAATGGAAGCAGGCACAGAATGTCCTCTACATGCGTCCCTCTCATGGTTTGTAGGAGGAGCGTTGGTTAAGTGATATGCATCGTGTTGAGATCTCTGATACCCTTCTTCCTTCCATCTCTTAGTTCTATGACTTGTTTTCTCTTTCCGATGTTCTTTCCTTCTATTACTCTGTGACATACTACTGCTAGTCGTTGACAAAGAAGAGCTACTGCTATGCAATCTTTTTCTCTTTATCTTTCCTTTTTCCACCGATTCTATTTGATCACTTTTCCATGATTTTTTGCTTTCGATATCGCTATCATTATTGTTCTTTATATTATTGCTAATAGTGGCACTAGTCCTTCGGTCACTTTCACTAGAATCACAAACTAAATGTTTATTATTAACGTTGTCGAGCACCGTAGTGGTCGATGATGATGAAACAACTTGTGGTGGGGGTAACGATAGTTTTGACGACTTAATACTATCGGATTCTTGCCTGGTATCAGGCAGTTCACTCCACTGCCTAATTTCTTCAGATCTCTTTTTAGGCTTTGGTATGCTTTTTAAGCGATTCAGTTCTATTCTTACCATTATGCTGAGCTTGTTGCTATGGTTTGATTTCATGTTCTCACTGTCTGGTAACTCAGTCTTCACAGATTTGATTATCTCGGAAGTTTGTTGTTGTGAAAATGATGTACAAGAGGATGACAACGCTTTCGTATCATTGGCTGGAATTGGTGATAGTAGTGTTGCGGTGTTGGATATCACTGGTATAACTTCGTCTTCAAGTGAAGAACTACTTCTTTCGTAACTGTCTAATATAATAACATTTACACCACCTTTACCTTTACCACCCTTTCCACCTTTACCTCCGCCTTTTCCTCCACCTTTACCACCTTCGGAATCACGTTTAAATGTAAATAGCTTTCGCAGAGTATCACTTTTCTTCTTGTCTTGTATAGGTTTTGCTTCCGCATCAACCTTAATGGGACTTTCTACTTTCGTCGTTATGCTCAACGGTGCACCAGTTCTTTCAATATCTGTAGAATGTCTTCTCTGATTTTCGTTGTTATCACTATCAGAACTTGACGAAGGTAACCTATCACGCTTAGGGGGTAATCTTGGAGGAGATTTTTTTACCGATGGTGGCTTTTCATCTGAATCACTATCGGTGTCTGTTGTGGTGGGTAACACAGCTGCACTTTTTTTAACTGCATTTGATCTACCTTTCCTTCTAAAAGGCGGCGCCGTTTCTTTTTTTTTCGGCGATTCAGATGGCCTTTTTTGCTTTTTGTTGGAAATGTCGTCACTGCGTTCAGATAACTGTTTATCGAATAAAGCGCTTTTCAGTTTATTTTTATTCTTTTCACCCCACTCGTCATTTTCCGAGTCCGTTCGTTTTCTAAGTTTGTCTTCATTAGATTTTGATTTGTAGTTCTTTTTAGGTGTGCCGAATTTAATTGACTCTCTGTCTGATTCTTGTTTAAAGCTTTTAACTGATTTAGGAATCGATGCATCTGTTTCATCCGAACTGCTTGAGCTAATATCTCTCTTTGATATAGTTCTACGACGAGGTGGTTGCGGTGGTTTCTCAAAAACTTTCTGGTCTTCATCATCTGAGCTGCTTGGTGACGGTGGAGGTTTGCTTTTGTTTAAAGGTGGGCGGCCTCTCCTCTTTACAGGTGTTTCGTTTTCCGAACCGGAGTAAGGTGTTCGGTGTTTAGATGTCGGCGGCCTTCCACGTCTTCGTACGGGCGTGTCGTTATCACTAGTAGTCGATTTTGTTTTCTTAGGTCGACCGCGATTTTTATTCTTTAAAGGTTTATCGTCTATATCTTTCGATTGTGGTAACGGGCTTAGAGTTCTTACATCTTCTTTCTCAGATTGTTTTATATTAACTGTGGATGGTCTATCGATATCGGACTCACTTTGAGAATCAATCGATTTAGTTCTCGGAGTAGGACGCTTTACCGGTTTCGGCACTTTTACCGTCCTTTGTGTCTCATGCTCACTGTCACTGTCTGAATTATCACGATTAACCGGTGGTAACGGTCTTTTTCGTTTCCTATGCGATTTCTGATTGTCGACGCTACCGTCTGAATCCGAAAAACTGGAAAGTAACGGTCCCGGTTTTACCGAGTCTATTACTTTGTCGATGTCAATTTCCTTGGTGGAATCGCTGCCGTCCGATTCTACGATTTGGTTGGGATGTTCTGGACTACAGGATTTCGGAACGGGTTTCTTTGGCGAGAAGTAGTGACTCAAGTTCCAACTGTACTTGTTCATGTTGGTTTTTTCTTCTTCGACGTGCGGCTGTTCTGTCGCAAGCGGTGAGTGGGCTTTTGTAACAGGTTGCTTCTGTCCATTTTCCTCTCCTGAATCTTCGCTGCTCGTATCACTATCAGATGCCGACTCGCTACCAGAATCACTAGTAGAGCTTGGAGGAGGTGGTGAACGGGGTGGCGGTGATACCATCTCCGAATAGTTATCGGTCTGCATATTCGGTGCCGGTGTTTGGGGAAATGGCGACAACATTCTGAAACCGAGAAAAAGTCAGGTGAGACTTTTTAAAATAATACTGTAGGAATCTAGTCAGTCGTTATGCTCTAGGTATTCAAGAAAGCGGTTTACAAAAAATATACTCATTGAATTCAGAACTGTGAAGAAGAGTGGTATTTGTGGTCCAATGTCCAATGCTTTCATGGTAAAGTTCTTAATATTTTCATTATGTCTTAAGTAAAAAATGTAAAATGCACCGCTTACAGCAATTGTTACAATGATTAATGAAGTTGTGAACAATTTTTTCAAGTCTGTATAGACAAATTTCTTAATGTCGAGGAACAATTTAAGCTATTAGTAATTTGTTCGTTGCATATTTCTGAATTTACACGGAATTTTGGCGGTGTAGGAACGGCTTTCTCTTCACTCTTGTAATGCTTTTAGGCCTTTTTTCACTTTTGTTATTTAACAGAAGTATCAGAAACATAATTGTTCGTTTTATTTGGGCGCAGAATAGCAAATGAAATAGTTCCGTCTTCACGCTACTCTAATTTAATGGTGAGTATATGACAATTGTTGATAAAAATGTTTTTCGCAATAATTCAGCGTTGCCATTGAAAATTAGCTTCATCTCTTGTTTATATTTTGATCCATCTTTTTTCGCATATTCATTCTGTCCTGCCAAGTGATGCGATTCTGGAAATTTCATGAGTAGGTTTTATACAGTGTCCTACTGTCAATAGAGAAAATTCACTACAGAGATACCTTCGATAATGATAAACAATATAAGTTAATAGACCTACGCCCGCAAATGAAGTATAGTAGTGATCAGCTAAAACGAACCCGCTTAAACCGAACTACCGGTTGTTGCGTACCAAAACCCAGGGTCCGGATATATTTGTCATAAAAATAATATTAACAAGTACCTTTTATTGCGAACTCGCTTATGACGAAGTTCCGTACGATACGAACCAGTCTTAGAAATAGTTTCAGTTGAAAACTTGTTTAGATACTACATCAATACACAATATTCGGAAAGCCTGGGCAACACCGACAAGAATATCGAGCACATTCATATGTATATTGAATCGAATGTATGTATTCTATATTTTTAATGTGCATGCACATTAAGACAAATGTTTTTTAAAAAAGAGAAAATACATAAGCTTTCAAAAGATAGATTAACGTTATTTCTGTGCGCTAATTTAAAGGGAAGTGAAAAAAGAAAATTGCTAGTGATAGGCAAGTCACAAAATCCACAATGTTTCAAACACATCAAACAAATTCCTATGAATTATAAATCAAATAAAAAAGCATGGATGACTAGCGATTTGTTTATAGAAGAACTGAGACTGTGGGATGGAGAGTTATTACTGAAGAATAGAAAAGTTATTCTATTGGTTGACAACTGCTTTACACATACTCAAGTGAAAGGTTTGGGTAACATTAAATTAGTGTTTATGCCACTAAACACTAGCTCCAAGCTTCAGCCTATGGATCAGGGAATAATTTAATAAATAATTTAAAAGCTACTATCGAAATTTTTTGTTTATAAACTTAATTAATTCAATTGACGAAGGTAAATCTAGGTCTATAAATTTACTGGATGCAATAAATTTTAATCATATGGATGAAAGTAACACATGCGAAGATATGCCAATCCTTACTAATCAAGAAGCGTTGCAATGTGTTAAGAAGCTTCGCTACTTTTTACAGTTTTATAATACCCCTAAAGATGCTTTGGATATATTCGCCAATATTGAGGATAATATTGAACAAATTTGCGCTGGCGCGAAATTGGAACGGTAAAAAATTACAGACTTTTTAAATCAGTAACTAATACATGTAATATTAAAATATATGTATGCAGTATTTCTCAAAAGTTGTACTCTTATGTAAATAAAAATCGCTTAAATGATGTAGTAATCACTAATTTTTTAATTTGTCAAATGTATTTCATCCGTTTTGTTTATTACGAGCTCCGCATATAACGAACTGAATTTCTCGGTCCCTTACGGTTTGTTATATCCGGACACTACTGTACTTTCCAGGTAGAAATAAAGCAATTTCTGTATTTCTTTAAAAACTTGCATATAACTTTATTTATAATAGAATTAAACAAAATAAAAGATTGTAAAAAATTTTGAATGTCACCACCATATTGTAGAAGGCATAATGAGACGCCATGTTATAGCGTCGAACATACAGAATGTTTGTAATTTATAATTGATGAAGCCTCTATTACGTGATAGTTTAACATGATGAGAATAATTAAAACACTTCACTATGTATTTTATCATTTTATTTAATTGTAACACAAAACGTCAAAGTATCGACACTTGAATGTATCTTTTTCAAGTGTCGATACCGCAGTGACGTTTTGTGTTACAATTAAATAAAGTGATAAAATACATAGTTAAGTGTTTTAATTATTCTCATGTTTGTAATTTGTTTCTTAATGTTTGCCCAGCTTCACGAATTCGCTTAATGAGCTGTTTACGAGTGTCGAGTCTTGTAGCGTAAACATGGCTGTTCATTAATAACCACACATAAAAGTCCATGGTTGTTAAGTCCGGTGATACTGGTGGTCAATGGGGTAGGTTCATTGCGATCAATCCATCTTCCGGGAAACTTTTCCTCGAACCAATTTCGTACTGAGTGTGCATTATGAGCAGGTGAATCATCACTTGATAAACAATACGGTTACACAAACGTAATGGTACTTTATCAAGTAGGAGCCTTGTTTGTTCATCTAATACTTGTAAATAATTATTAGCGTTAAGTATGTTTGGTAAAAACACGCGGCCGATATATTATCAATAACTACAGCCCATCCTATGACCACCAAGATCACCGGACTTGATGCCCATGGATATTTATGAGCAGGGTTTATGAAGAACAATGTTTACGCTACAAGAGTCAACTCTCGGAAACAACTCATCGTGATTGTGTCCGACGTTAGAGCAAGGCGTTTTCAATTATGTCTTCTAGAAAATAGTGGACACATTGAAAATATTTTGTGAACAACATCTTGTTTAATTCTATTCCCCATAAAGAAAGTTATGTGCTAGTTTTTAAAGATTTTGGAGAGATTCATCAAGTAGTGTTATTATGAGAGCAGTTGAATGTGAGGAAGTGTTTTTTGTGGAATTATGGAAAAAGAACAATACCGGTCAGCGACCTGTTTTTTTGGATGGGAAAATGTGTGCAGAAATCAAAGAGAAGCTGGATACAGTTTATAAGGACCAAGCACATCTCAATTCTACGTTTGCAAAAGATCCTTCACGAAAAATTGAGTATGAGAAAGCTATCGGCGAGATGGGTACCGCGTCTGCTGGCGATTGATCAAACAGGGAATTCTGTTATAACTTCAAAGCAATGTTTGGATAAGTTTAGGCGCAATACGTATGAGTTTCTGAGGCGTCATATAACTGTAGATGAGACATGGATCCAACACTATACGCCCGAAACCAAAGGTCAGTCGGTAAAATGGGTTTTTCCCGATGAACGTGCACCGATTCAACGTCGAACTAAAGAGAAAAAGGGCCCACCTAACGAAGAAGACAATTCTCTACCATCATGCTAATGCCCCGGCCCACCCATCAGCAAAACTAATCCAGTGACGGTACGAATTGGTGCCCCATTAACCATATTCGCCAGATTTGGCTCCCTGTGGCTTCTTTCTTTTTCCAAACTTGACAAAATGACTTGACCGAAAGCGGTTCACATCAAGTGAAGAGGTAATTGCCGAAACAGAGGCCTATTTTGCCGATTTCGGCAAATCCTATTATTGCGTAAAAAGTTAGAACATCGATGGACTAACAAGGGAAGTATCCGAAATGTTAATCGCCGATTTTAAGGAAACTTTGTCAGTTTGTAGCCTCCTCGAGTGTTTCTCGACGGTATCTTCCGTTGCTGCAGATTGTATTAAGGGGTGAAATTTGCCCTTGAAATTCGCCCCAACTTTTGTTTTTCCGGAATAAGTTTTGAACGATTAAGAATAGAAAAAAGTATCAATGGCGCACTTACACCATTTAACGATTTCTTTCGGCTGGTGCGAGTATACATATACAGGGTGTTACGATAAAGGCGGAACAACGTACGTTTCGCTTACTTCAGAAAACTGCTGCACTGGCTGTATTTGCTATCCAATAGTGTATATAAAGCTGATACTGTTAATTATACAGGATAACCACAAAATGATTGACTTTTCAAATACTACCTTATTTAAACGAGATATCCTTTATGTTGTTTCGTGGTTGTATTGAATGTTAAAAATTGATATAAATTTGTATCACACACTAAATGCATATTTGTGATAGTTTTCGAGGTATTTACTTGTCAATACATCGCGCCCTGAAATAGCACAGGCAGTTCGAAGTTCATACTTCCAGTTTGCCGGCACTTTAGATAACATATTAACACTAATAAGGTAATAACAAATCATTAGTCTATCTTTTTATCCCCAAAAACATAGCACTACCGCTATTAGTACTATTAGTGGAATGTAATACATAAAAAATCTATCTACGATAATAATATAATTAAAATATAGAACAGCTGTATTATAAACATTAACAATAGATAGCAACATCATGATAGTGAGTTTTCAAAAGAAATGTTGGAAACAGAAATATTGATTGCAATGCGCACATCTTATGAAAGCAGACTTCCTACATGTTGAGCATGTGGGTAGACTTCTTTGACCATGGAATGAAAACGCATATGTTGGTCGATGAACAAATTTCCCGGATCTGGATTCTATATAACCGCTTTTAAACCAAGAATATAAAAATAGGTTTCGATAATTTGGGGAGGGTAGTTGGTTATGGACCAAAGATTGTAATTTTATTACCATATTTAGGTGATGCAAATTAATATCAACATTCGCAAGTAAATTGATCAGAAAAGCCACACACGAAAGCCGTACACGTCGAGCGGTTAAGCTAGTCCAGTCGTTTTCTTAGGAATTGTAAGGGGTTATTTTTCTTTTGTTATCATTACTGTTTTCAATTTCATTTCATGTATTAGGCTAAAGGAAAAACGCTAGCAGTACATGTATCACATGTATCGTACATGTACTGCAGCGATTTAGTCTTTTTGGCTATCATTTGGTTCTTTGAAACAGTTCACTAAAACCCTTACCACAACACTTAATTCGTACTGGACGCACGTTTCGATAGCTTGCTGCTGATGATGATAGCTTGGCTATCGAAACGTGCGTCCAGTACGAATTAAGTGTTGTGGTAAGGGTTTTAGTGAACTGTTTCAGTGTTCTAGTGCCACAGTTTTAGAGTTCCGTTTATTTGGTTCTTTCATTTTCATTTTGTATTTGTATTTTGTACTGTGAGGCCAATAAACTTATTATTATTATTATTAAAGGTGGGTTTGTCGGCTAGTACAGAAGTTTGTGAGTCGCAGGGCAGTGACCCCCCAAGAATTAAGCAGTAAAATTATTTGGCTTTCACTAGGAACTCGGGAGAGATACAAGTTGGTAAACCATTTCTTAAATAGTTCACTGGTTAGTTTGCGTGATGATGGCGGTTCAGCTCTAATATTTGATGCTTATCAGAAACAAAATATAGTTATGCACTATAATATTATACTATTTATTTCAGCTATTTAACTGCGATTTTGTCCCAAATGTTCAAAATATAAAAAGAACGAAGTGTATGTCACTTGCATAAAAAGTTACTGTTAATTATTTTATTGCGTTTTCTGCGGGTGCTAATAATAACAAAATTATATCTGGACATTTTTTTACCTCTTTAAGTACAAGATTTTGTGCGCTTTCAGTGGTCTATTTCTCGAAATCTGTTACAAGTAGGTACTTGGTGCCGGGTGTGAATTTACACCAATTTTTAATGTGCAGTACAACCACGCAACGATATACAGAATATCTCGTTAAAATAAGGAAGTATTTCAAAAGTCATCATTTTGTGAACTCCCTGTATAATTATCAGTATCACCTTGACATACATTCTTTGATTGCAAATACAGCCAATATAACCATTTTCTGAAATTCGAACAAGTAAGCGCAACGTACGTCGTTCCGTCTTTATTGTAACACTCTGTATACGTATACCCGCACCAGCAGCTTATTTTGGAAAAACTAAATTTGAGGCGAATTTCAAAGGCAAATGTCACCCCTTAAATATGCAACTTTGCAGCAATGGAAGGAACCGTTGAGAAATACTCGACGGGGTCTGCAAACTGACAGTTTCATTAAAATTGGCGATTAACACTTTGGGTACTTCCTTTGCAAGAGTATAGAGCTACAAGGAGATTATGTCAAGAAATAAATTTATTAAATGCAAAACAATTGTGTCTTTTTAACACATGTATTTATTACATCATCCAAGGTTTATTAAGTTTTTCTCTTCAGAACTATGCAAGACATCTCTAAAGTGAATTTGGCTTATTGACACTGTGACATTTAGTCTCTAGTTATACTCAAATACGTAATACAGTTTACTATTATTTTGGTTTTATTATTAAATTTGTGTTTGCTAACTTTCTTCAATTGTTTACGTTAGTAATTGCTGACAACGCATAGGTCATTGCACCGCTTGCTTGGTAATTGTTGGTTTTATAATAATGGTTTAATTACCGACTAATATAGGAAATGGCAATTACCTTACGGGTTCCGGTGGAATATCCCTTTTCGGTTCTTCATCGCTCTCGGAAAGTGAAAAGTCCTCCTTAAGATCACTAGAACAAAAAATTATGAACTGGCACCTATTCATGAAATTAATAACATTTGAAAAATGATAATTTACCTAAGAATGTTTTTATGACTATTAGTAACACATCAGAAACTATAACATGTACCATATCATATGTATAAACCTACGTAGGTAATTTGAATTATTGGCTGTTTGATATGTATGTACATATGTATTTCATCAACTAGAATGGTTATAAGAGAGTAATGTTAACAGACATAGTGGACTTTTAACATTGTGGTGTTATTAATTTCGATTAAAAGTTGCTTCATATGCAACTTTATAAGGTTTTACATATTTGTTTTTGTTGTGGACAATAATAAGCAACATGGGTAAGATGATTACGACACATCCGGTGTCTGTACCGTTATTATCAACAGTAAAAAGTAAATAAATTCGTCTTCTCTTTGTGTGCGTTTATGAATGTTAATCAAAATCTTAACATTTTCGAAGAAAATAGGGGAAATTATTTTTTTACACTTGTCTAAAGCCTGTCTTGATATACAGGCGTTCCAACCTTCTGGAGTTGTAAAATTCTGTCTATTGTGTAAGTAGTAAGAAGCTAAAACTTTCCGATAACATAATAGACGTCATAAAGTATCTTTTAGAAATATTTCCGTATACACGGAGTGATCGATAAGTAGAAAACCAAGCATTTACTTTGTTATTTTAAATGGAACAACTCCCGTTTTTTGGTTTCTCCGGCTAAAAATAAACCTGCGTAATATACCGTAAGAGCGAGCGTACTATGATCACCCAATTTTACACGAACTCAGCGCATCTAAACGTGTGCTGTGTCGAATGTCACTGTGAAATGTCATTTGCTTGTCAAAATTGCGTAAACGCAAGTTCCTTTGTGCACCTTGCTCACGTTCTAAACGGCGTATTCGTTCAGGTACACGTGTGACACGACTTCGCCCTCGCATTTCCGAATAATGCGTCAAACGTCATTTTTTTAAATAGCACCGTATATTTTTTCTGTATCCATCGTATTGGACATTTATATTTCTAACAGTTGAGTATAGTGATGTGTAATGTTCAAAGTAAAAGAGATATTTACACTCAAAAACGAGTCCTGCATTTTCATATTGCATTCAACGGTCTGGTTAATTTTGTTTGGATACCATGATAACAGTAAATAAAATAAAATACTGACGTTGATGTTTGAATGAAGTAGCCACTTGCAGTTAAAGGCGAGTCTTGCATTTTGAAATTACATTAAAACAGCTTCTGGTGTCAATATTGTTTGGTTACAATGACAACAGTAAACAAAACATACTGATATTGACGATCTTAAACTACTGATTTAAAATTTCGAGCCTAAGTGAAGAAGAGTTAGATAATAGATATAGTTCATGTATTAGGAAAAGCGAAAGAAATGGTGTATTTTAGCTAATATGATGTATAAGCTATCCTTACCGCCGATGCCCACAACCGAAAACGTTTGCCAAATTAAAACTAAGATTTGATGCCAATGAGGCTGATCCTGGATCTGATGCTGATGGGAATTCGACTAATGTGCAAATAAAAAAAATTGTAATTATAATGAAGGCATGAAAATGAATAAGGGAAATAATATTGTAATAAATACGGTGAACACAGAAAATGCATATAGTGGCATTAAAAAGATTTCTGGTGTATGAATTTGACAAAGTTTGGTGTTCAATATTGACCACCCTGTATATGTCTAAATAGCGCCAAGTATGCTATTTAAGCATGTAGAAATGTATGTTAAAATGTATTTGCATCTCGGATTTTCTTAAGGAAATATACATCGCTACGTTTAGGTGATTCAGGGCAAAATCTATCTTGAAATCTGCTGAAAATAGACATATGAAGCTCATATTATATCGGTTTGTTTTTAGAGAAAGAAAAAAAACAATAATATAGAGGCTATCTTATTTTAAATAACAAAATAGGTGGCTAGTTCGCTACTTATCGATCATCCTATATATATACGAAAATATTTTTAAACGATACCTTGTGATGTCTATTACATTATGTGAGGATCCTAACACCTCCTACCATTTACACTGTAGGTACAATTTCACAATTCCAGAAAGTTGGGACATCTGTATATGTATATAAGCGTAAGTACGCAAATGACACATGTTCCCTACTACAATACCCTTGGTCTTCAAAATTACATTCTCTAACTGGCAATTGTTGCATATTATGTTTCTGAGTATGTATAGTATTTGCCCTCGTTTCCATTGTTTGAGAAGACACCTATATAATGATGGGTTTTGCCATTTGAACTCGTAAAGGAGCCAACCTCGTATGTAATAATTATTATTTATTTGGTACCCTCCTTTACAAAATGATAAGGCTGGCATTCAATGGTGCTTTTTTCTTTGTGATAGAATAAGAAAATACATACATACATACAAATATACAACGAGGCTAACAGTTGTATTGCCTAGATTATAATTTACATTGTCAGATACGTATGTCGCTTAAAAAACACTTGCGTTGTTATTACTTATTACACAGGTGATATAATTACATGGAAGGATATTTAAATTTTATTTGGTTTATCGTCTAAAGCATCCGGAGATCAGAGCCTGACGTTTTGTCGAGTATTATTCTTTCACTACTGGTTTATAACTGTCCTTTTAGGGAGCTAGAAGCGTAGTTAAGGTATTTATGCCCGTTTGCACCGTATGCGAAATAAGCATTACTTAACTAAGCTATTCTTAAAGTTAAGAAAGACTTAAATACGGTTCGCGTTGCACCGTTCAATAGAAAGGCGTTGCTTAACAAAGTGACACTTGATCTGACAACAGTGTTGAAACTCGGTACTTTTTGGTAACATTTTAATAGAATATGTTAGATCTTTCATATTTACCGCTAAAAGCGTATATTCTAACCTAGCTTTAGGAAAGTGGTGGCTGAAGAAAATAAAGAAAAGGCTTTAACTGGTTTGTATGAAACAAAAAAGTAGTGATATATTATACAATGCGAATGTTTATAGGAGGTGGAAGTGTGACCACAAAAAATTACTTGCCAGAAAAAGACCTAATATTAGAGAGAAAGAATCCAAGAACCGTATATGGGTACGGAAACATATTCGATTCAGATGAACCTATTGCTGCTAGTATAAATATGGATTCAACAGTATGTATAATTTAATTGTAACATAAATTTTTGTTAATATGTACTTTTTTAAGGATGATGAAATTGAAGAAGAGACGGCAATAAATGTAATAATATAAGTAGTTAAACAGATCTTTTATTCATATAAGCTAAAATTATTATAAAACGTAAGCTTTTAAAATAAGAGCGCATAGATTTGTACAATAGAAAAAACAATAAATACACAACTAATAATAAAGTAAATATAATAATAAAGTAAATATATATATACAGGATGTTTCGAAATTAGAGGATATGGTCAGTGAGTGGGAAGATAATTTAGAGTAAAAACTCAATAGAAAATACCTTTGCAATTTTTCGATCACATAATTGCACCTACTAGTTGTTCGTTCGTTGTTAAACTTTTTGAGATTCACCATATATGTTCTCTTGGTACTCTAAAAATGGCTTTTTCAAGATCTATAAAACATAAGTACAAATCTCGGTTGTGTTTCAAAGCTTTTTCACTGAGTTATTGTAATGTGAATATATGATCTTGCACTCCATATGCGTGCCGAAAAACGCTCTGCACTTCATAATAAAATATATTGCTATAACTTTATCCGATTTTTATTTGAAGTTGCCATACATTACAATGACTGATTTACTAAAAACAGATAGATACCTAACACTCATAAACTTGTTAAATAATAAATAAATACCTAACATTTTCATAAATTACTAAAAATAAATACTTAACACATAAATTTCTAAAATAATTATTAATTAAATCATGATGGGTGTTATTAACGTTTGCATTTCCTACCAATTGTGGTTCCTGTTCATGCACCTGCCCATTTTCAATCAAACCATCCAATTCATTTATATTTATATCTTCTGGTAGAACTGGTGGTTCGTTGTCATGCAATATTTTGTAGTACTGCCGTAGCAACTATAATGGTTGTAACAGTAGATAATTTTAATCGCATACAATATGCCAATACTGGAAAGCCACGTTTCCAAGTTATTTGGAAATTCTAATACATCTTCTATTAACACCAGAACTTTCAAACTAGTTAGTTTCGTGAGGTGAAATCTCATAAAAGTTAAATTCGTCCATATCATGAAAATAATTTAATCGGGGAAAGCCATAATCAATTATTTCCAAGATATGCAAATCACTTTCCAAAATATCATTCCACCGAAAAGCCAAAGTTTGGTTATATTTCCACTATAAACAGAATAATACGTCAACTGATGCAGTGAAACTAGGCTAAGTAGCGTTTAAGCCGCTCTTTTCGAGGGCTTAAATTTAAGAACAGCTTAGGTAGTTTAAGTATTACTTAAAATGCGGTGCAACGGAAACTGACATTTTAAGTCATTCTTAACTTTAAGCCTTACTTAACGCATACGGTGCAAACGGGCATTAGTGATTTTTTTTCAGTGTTTACCTTTTCGTGTATTTTCTTCCATAGAATTACGTATGGATAAAAGTGGATACGTCTGAGATTATTTATAATTCCAAATGTAGAATTGACTTAGACGATTCTGTGATATCAAAGAATGTTAATTAATTAATGACGAATTGTATTCGAGAAGCTATTAGATTAGGTGTAACGTTAGTATAACAGTTTGTTATTGTTCTTGGTAAAATCAAGTGTAATTTGATTTGCTTGGTGAATAAGAAATGAAATACCATTCTACTAAGAAAAGGTAGCCAACCCGCAAATTCTGAATTTAATGAAACTTAGGTGGTTTGTAGACTCATAGGACTATGTAAAATACCGGTTTTCGTTTCTGCCGAAAAACGATTTTGGGGAGTGAAATCGGTTTGCGAAAATTGGACGTTTCTCCGTTTCTCATTAATTATTTCCTATTAGAAGTTCATAAAAACTATCGATACATATAGGTGTTTCGCATTTTTAAAGGGCCATCGAAATATACTAAACTTGATGCAATTGTACAAAACCACTTTAGAAAAGTGAAAACCCTGCGACAATTATATAGATGAGAAAAGTAATTAGAAAAAGGTGGAGCAAGAGGACATAAGTTGTTGATAATTTCAGAGTATATATTTAATAAGTTTGCAGTTAATTTGGATATGAATTTAATTGTTCAGAATTTGGATTTACGGCGATGGGCTCTAGAGGCAAGCGAAATACATGGATACTATCAGGTGACCAAATAAGTTCGCGCAGTTTTTGAATACATCAGATTGCTACCTGCTACTTTAGTATTAAACCTTCTTTCATTGGATCCATACACTTTTGGTGACAATTGTTTAATTCATATTTTAAAATAATTTAAAATGGCATCGAATATGACTTTAATTCGAGGTTGTTTACTCTATGAGTACAAACTCGGCACCAAAGCTGCAGCTGCGGCGCGAAGAATATGTACCGCATTAGATGATGCTGTAAGTTATAGAACAGCAAAGAAGTGGCTCAAGAAATTTTCTTCAGGAGATTTCAACTTAACCGACGAAGCACACTCTGGGAGACCGAAGATCACAACGAGGATATTCAACAGGTTGTGGAGGCAAATTCCAGTACAACGTGCTTAGAGATTGCAAAGAGGTTCAATCTAAGCGATGAAACCATTCGTTTGCACCTTCACCAGCTAGGAAAGACGTGGAAGTTAAGCAAATGGGTTCCATATGAATTGTCAGGTGATAACAAATTCAGCCGTCTTACCATTTGTTCGGTAAACATTTCGCGCAACGATAATGAATCTTTTCTTGATCGGTTGTTAACTTGCGACGAAAAGTGGATATTGTACTCAAACTCTATGCGTTCGCATCAATTTTTGTCGCCGACTGATCCAGTACTACACACTCCCAAGCTTTCCTTGCACCTAAAAAAGATGTTATTGCGTGTTTGGTGGATAGCAATCGGAATTGTCGATTATGAGTTTTTGAAAACAGATCAAACCATCACTGCTACCTTGTATTGTAAATAACTTCAACGAGTGCAAGCAGCACCCATTCAGAAACAGCTTTCTTTGATCAATCGAAAGAAAGTGTTATTTTTACAGGACAACGTTGGAAGAGAAAATTTCTGAACTTGACTGGGAATCATTACTTCATCCTCCTTATTCTCCTGACACTTCGAAAAGAGATTATCACCTCTTTTTGTCTTTTGGCAATTGTATGAGGCATAAGCAGTTCCAAGCTCAAGTTGATGTAATAAATGTAGTCCGTCAATTTTTTGATTCAAAATCCGTAGAATTCTACAATACCTGCATTCAAAAATTAGTGTCACGTTGGCAAAAGGTCATTGACTGTGATGGTAATTACTGCCATGAATAACGGCGTATTATTGTTTCTTAATCAATATTTATTGTACTATAAAAAATCGAACGAACTTATTTGGTTACCTGCTACGTTTCAAAAGTGATTCGCTAAAGAGTTTCGAAGAAACAGTGTGTGTTTTATGAATTGGATATTCTTGCTATACGTACCCTAAGACCATCTGATCATCTAGTTTTTTCAAGATAAATATTAGGGTAATTGTCTACTGAAGAAATCATTTACATTCGTATATTCTTGTTACCAAATTTAGTTTTACTTTGAACAGTTTTGAAAAGAAAAATTACCACACAGGAATTAGCTTTAAATTGTAGGTATTCTGAGTGCGAAAGTCTTTGCCTATTAAAGTACGTTAATTAATATAGGAGTTACATTTCGTAGAAGTTTACCAATAAAACTTTCCGTTTATGTTACCCTATTAATTAGCAACTAGAAAGAATTGTTATACAGTGGCCTCATTTAAGAAATACGTAACTTAATTACTTGAATTTAATTTTATGTTATAACCTAATATTACATTTCTATGAATATAATGAAGTAACAGTAATAGAAAAATAATGTAGCAGGAACTGCTACAATTAGAATTATACAACAATAAAACTGAAATTGCGTAATGCGACGTAACAACAAATATAAACAACAATAAAAATATTTTATTAGGAGCATTCCCATGAAAATTTATTTATCTTTCGATATATGTATTTATCTGTCGTTCATATTTTATCCGGTGTTTTTTCTTAATTTTTTTCTACCACGAAAACGATTGCATTTATTCAAAACGTATTGCTACCGTTTACTAGACAGAAGCAGTGGCAGCAAGTTCACACTCGAGTTGCGCCCGTCATTAGCGAGAATATTGTGTTGGGTACAATGAAGAAACTCTCGAAATCTTTTCATTTACCTCGCTAGCAACGGGAATAAATGACTGACATAGGACCGTAAATAACATTAAACTTAAACTTTCTCGAGGTCAACGCGAACAAAATAAAAAAGAACTCGAAGGAACTGTTTAAAGAAACGATTGCGTAAGCAAAATATGAATTCTGGGGAATTTTACCACAGTAAATAAGCGTTATACATGAAGTAATCTTCGCGTTCGTAAAACTATGAGTTTGATGTCTAAATATAATTAGTAATATGAGTAACGGTAATGAACATATTTTTAAGCAAGATTTTCCTCTATATTATTTACAAATAGTACCAACAACTTAATTACAAAAAAATATGAAACAATATTACCTATTTAAAAATGATTTGTTGGAAGATTTTGAAGACGCAATTATTATTTTTTTAATACTACACCCTATTAAAAAGTTACTTACCGGAAAAGCAAAATCAATCTGTACGTTAACTTAGCGAAACACTTAACATTCAATTCTGTTCCCCCATAGCTATTAGTACACCGAAATATACTCGTTGCTTTTTAGTTCTAAATAATGTTCATATTTGGCAAAATATCATCTTACAATAAGGGCCAAAATAGAACACACTATATCGAATATTTCTTAAAGCACATAATTACGTTTTATATTAAATAAAAAAGAATTGAGGTGCGCGTAGCTGGTCGTCGGACTTTAGATTTTCTTAGATTAAAAAATGGCTACGTTTTGTATCTGTTTTGTGCCCATACCTTTGTCGAAATAATCGAGAAGATATACGGGAATGAGGGTAAAATGAAATTTTTATGGCACAATTCAGCACAAAGTGCTGCCATCAACAACATTTTACAAATCGAGAAATTGATGCGGTGCTAAATAAAGGTCTCATTCCCGTATATCAGACTTCTCGCTTATCTCAAGAAGGGAATGACCGCAAAATAATTGAATAATTGGAAAAAATAATAAAAATATCGGGGCACCATTAAGTTGGTTCCACTTTTCAAGCTCAATTTTCTTGAAAATGGAATGAACACAAAACATGGACATTTTCAAATTTTGAAAAATCAAAAGTGTGGGGGCCATCTTTACTCACCCATAGAATTGTCAAGAAGAGGAATTACGCCCTTAGTTTCACTTTGTTTCCAATAAATCTATTTTTTATACCATTTAGATAAAGCTACAGTTTCTACCAGTTGCAAAATCATTTAAAGCAAAAAATTATGAATGTAATTAAAAAATTATATGCTCCGATTTCAATTAACTTGATTAATCGTATCACTTATAAATAATATTAACACTAGCACTTTCATTTTGTCTCTAACAATTGCACGTAATTAAAACTGTCGGGATGACCACCAAGGTTTCCGAAAAAATGTAACTCTTTTAAATTCCACCAACATTTGGCTTTTATTTTAAAGCTTCATCAGGGTCATGAGTCATGAGTTAAAGTAGATAGCCATTTGTAACCCTGAAAATTTACGAGTTATATGTTTTCTGAAATTTTGGTCGTTATCCCGACAGTTTTAACCACATGTTAGTTCCTAACGACAGTCATACTCTTTGGTGTTCTAACAATCGCGCCATATATTTTTTTATTTTTTTGTCACACAAAAAAATGTACATCCTTATAGTAGTAACTCGAACACCTGGAGTTACATATATTTATGCATGTAAGTACATACTATAGTCTCCATGGCCCTCATGCACCTGCAATTTAATTAGTTCCAAATGAAAAAAATGTTGAATATATGGAATGTTATTTGACTTGGCATTGTTCAAGAAAATTGGCTCTTACTGAATATTTGTTAGATCAATTATGATACCTGCATATCGTATCTTAGATAATTTCAACGTTATTGAACCGTAGATGCTATTCTGATTAATGAAATTATCACGTTAATTTCCTACACTGTTTTTACTAAGCTACTCAATGGAATGTAACGTGTTGAATAATTTAACACACGGTGTGTTAAAAAATGTCACAAACCTAGAAGGGGGATTGCATAGCACAAATATGCAGAGAACTCTTAATGAACATGGGTCGCAAATGGACGGTTTCGAAGATACGAAACTTTTTTGTTATATACAAACAATGTAATTTATGAGCAAACAGCAAAGGCAAATATCCAAGTGAGATAGTTAAAGTGTCCTGTCTCCATTTCAGAGCAGCTACGTCACGTCTGCCGCTAGGATCTTTCGAAAATCCCTGCGTTGGCTTGGATTCGGTGACATCTTTGATCTACTCGTTGTTGCAACTCTTCGAGGCCATTGAAACGCGTACACCGAAGTTTTTAAATATTCCCAAAGAAAAAAATCAACGGGGTTGCAAGCCATGATGCAAGTTCGCTCTTTTCCATCCATCTTTGCCAAACGTTCGGTGTAACTGCTCTCTAACGACAATTGAAAAATGCGCCGGGGCACCGTCGTGCTGGAACGACATTTGCTGTCTATGGTTTAAAGGAATGTCGTCTAAAAGATCACACATTGTGTTCTGTAGCAGCCCCTGTTAATCGGTTTGTCGCCCAAAATACCCATCCAAATGTCCAATGAAAAACGTGCCTATTGTTTGGATTCCATAATAGCATTTTCCGTCGGCTCACACAAGCAAATTATAGAAATTAAAAACTCGTTTCGCTGTGAACCCGGCCTCATCAAATATTAATTCGATAATTTCAGTTCTTTGCGGTTTCAATAATGAATACTTTGAGCCTGATAATTTGACAAGGGAAAACCATTCATCTTTATAAAAACAAAACCGGAATCAACACAAGTATAAAAAAATAAGGAAAACGATCAAGAACATACACACACCAATGGAATTAGGATCAATCCAGGCGAGGTAGACGCTAAAAGACTAATTCGACGCGTAATTAGGTGCGCCATCTGGTGGTTCCGACTGGAATTACGTTGTTGACGGGACAAGAATACAAGCTTTTCGATCGGGGTTAACGCGGAAACAGAGGGTGCCGCGTAAAGTTGATGCTTATCTTAAATGCATGTTCGCAGTATTCATTCTCATTACATTCGTTATTCTCCGATTGCTTTGTTCTTGCGCCTTTCATGCATTCTATTTGATGCATAAAAATAAAAGAATGAACACGAAATGTCTATACATACGGTTATGTGATGGACATGCGTCACGCCAAACACTGTTGCGCCAAGGTAACAAATTAGAGAAAAATACTTACGGCTACGAAGAATAACAAGACACTTTGAAGTAGTTGTTTCTATTTCATAAGAACGTAAATTGAAGAAAGTATAAATACTAGGTACAGCTACAACATATTTATACACTACTAACATACTTTATCAACTGGAACGATTAGATCGTCTAACAAATGAAAAATGATCTAGAAAATGCAATATTTAAACGTATTACGTAGATTACGAAAGTGGTAAGTTTCCTTTGTTTTTACACAACCTACACCTTATTCGTTGCAAAATACAGCCACTTCTGTACTGCTACTAATGCGATGTAAAATTTATGTTTGGACCAGTGCAGCCAATGTAATACATCGTGATTGCCCTACTTCCCAGTTCAAAATACCCGTATTTACCCTCCACAAAATTCATCCAGCCGATTTTTACCCGTTCAGCTTTGCGTATAAAATCTTGTCACGGAAACACATTTTTAATTAAAACCAAACAACGTATATTGTAAAATTCTAATAAAAAAAATTAAAACTCTACATTGTAAAACAACAAAGAATACAACTATTTATAAAAATGAAAAAGGATAAACAAATTTAATGGTCTTTTAACCACACATTGGCATTTAACATTGCAATACCAGGATTGAATGTAACACAACCGCCATTGTGAACAACGTTTTGTTTTGTTGTTAGGATAGCGAATACAGTACTAGTGTGTAACGAATTTCTATGATCCGTTTTCACATTTTTTAAATCACTAAAAATTCTTTCTACGCATGCATTAGAGAATGGTAATGTTAGTAGAAATGTGATGTTTTCAAATTCGGGAAATATAAGTCAATTTTTTAATTGAAAAACTTTAACCCAGTAAGATTCAACATCATCTCTGGCAAGTAAGCCGTAGTCGCTGCGTTCCAAAAATGCATGTTTTGACCATTCATTAACTAAACACTGAAGGTTTACATACAACTTTAAATTTGGAAATTTAGAAGTAATACCTACAAGAGATTTTCAAATGTCTGAGCAAACTTGGGTTCAAGAATAGGCAGTATTTCAAAAATTCCGTTTGAAAAGTCAAAACGGTTTTTTATCTCAGTTACCAATTGAATGTAAAAGTTAAGAATATTGGTAATAAAACTGTCAAATTGAGATTGTGGAATGTCCTTGTTCTTTTTCAAATTTTGCAGACTTTCTGCAGCTATCTCCACATATACTTTATCATTTGGTAAAAACGTTCTAGGGTTCTTGTGGTCAATCTTTGGATCTTATGTAACACATTTCAATATAATTACAGCATATAGTCTTAACTAGCTTCACAGTTTCTGGCTTAAGTCTGTGAAGTAATGGTATCTCACTTTGAAACAGAGTATTAAAATCAATTAATAAACCTGTTACATATGACAAGAATTCTAAATAAATTACTGTGTATATTGTAGTAAGCATCTCTTCTACAGTTTGGGATGGATCTTCAAAAAGTGATTCCCTTAAGTGAGCTTGCAATGGTATAAATTGTTCTAGAACCCGATCCACACATGTTTTCAAAGATAACCATCTAGTAGCATAAGGTGCAAGAATTTTACGGATCCCAGTCTGGAAGATTTTTGAAATTCTTGCAATTTTTTTATGCGAAAATAACCTACTAAAATGTGCACCTACATTTCGTAGGAGATTCTCAACTATTTCTTGTAGTTCACTCTTTAAATGGGAAAATACAGAATGGTGTTCTCCCACATTTACATTGGTAGTGTCTGATGAAAAACCTATTAGGTTTGAAAGAGTAATTCCTTTTTCTTCAATTGTCTTTTTTAAAGCATTGTACAGGGCATCTGCTGTGGATGAAGATTGTTCCACAAGATCAAAAAGTTTTGTGATAATTCTGTTCTGTTCGTCAGAAAAATAAATTACTGCAAAAGCACATTGCTTCTTTGTTCCAACATCAGTTGTCTCGTTCATTATAATGGAAAAAAAATGTCAAGGAACTTTTAAATGATTATGCAATTCGGCACCAAAAACTTTAGTTAAACCTTTCTCTAATAATTGTTTAGCCTTGGTCCGTTTAATGGACATGCTCTGTGCGATTTTAGAATCATAAAATGTCTTTACATAAAGGACCCATCGCATCCATCAGTAACAATGATAAATTATTGGTGCACAATAATGCTGTCAATTTAAGTTCAGCTCTTCTTACGTTTTCCTGTAATGGGTTTCTAATTGCTTCATTGATCTTAGAGCAACTAAAAATTGTTCTAAAATTTTTTTGATGTTTCCCTGATTTTAGATGCCTTAGAATTTCACTTTTATGGGCAGTGATGTTACATCTGCAACATTTACAAAAAGCGAATTCTTGTCCACTTCGCACAGTTGTCGATTTTGTGGGCCAGTATTTAAGTTCTGGCAATTCGAACCATGTATTACAGAATTTGTTTCTTCTAGACTTTCGCTTATTCTTTTTATTTTTAATTTCATGTGGTTCCTGGTTAACGTTTGCATCATCACCATCAAGTTCTTCTGCTTCTGCGTTATCAAAAGTGTCATTAACATCACCATTCTAGAATCAAAGTTTTAAAGATTAACTCTAATTCGTTTTCAACTAAGTTTACCGTAGCCGATTGTTCCAGCCATTTACCCATTATAAAAATATTGATATCGCACGTTCAATGGTTCACATACACAGGATAGAGCGATAGACAATCACACACACGGTAGCCGGTACGGTATTTCGACTTCAGGTTATTTGACCTGACAGTTGACAGACGAAAAAAACGCGCGCAAAAGAAAATAAAAACTTGCCGCAACCCAAAATACACACCTATATAAGCTCAGTTTGAATTTGCTCAACGTGACAGAAAAAAAAATTGATAAAATATCCGCATTTTGCCCGCAAATTTCCAATACCCTCAGGCATCAGAAATACCCTCAATTGGGGTAAATACCCGCAGCACTGGTTTGGACATCAGGAACACATCGAAAAGAACAAAAAATTGGTGGATTGTACAGTGAAGTCCTAAAGTAATGCATATGTATAGTACAGCAGACTGCAATACGAAGAGAGCTAGTACAGATAATTTTTGGTTGTTCGACAATTTAGTCGTATCCACAATTGGACGGACGACTTGCTTTGAATGACATAATATGTATGTAAAATTTAGAAAACAAGATTCTTTTAAGAATTTGGGTACTCTTGCTTTAAATACAAGACATCGTGAATATAATTCCTGTATTTGATTTGAAAAGTATAAGTTACGTTTAAGTTTATATTTTTACTCGGTTTAAGAGTATCATAAGCTTCTTCGAAAACCTCTGTATTCAAGAATACGCTACACTTCTGCTAACACTATCTACTGCTCAAGTTCCAAGAATAGCTTACATTTGCAATTATTTGATATCTTTGCTTATAAATGAACTGTAACTTGAAATGATTCGAGTAATCTTCATCGAAGTAATTAAATTACTTTTTGGGTGTATATACCGCCCAGGAAACCATTTTTTTTCGGTTCCTGACGCAATGGCGACAAAAAAGAATTTTTATTTTTATTGATATAAATTATTTCTTAGAAATTCTAGTTTTCTGTACGAAGAAAATTTTTCTTTGTTATTTATTGGTTGTTCATAATAATAGTTCCAGCTATTGTTTTTATTGGCTGAACGGTAGTTAGATTTAAATTTAATGTTTTATTTTAGAATCCAATTTTCATCTGAAATGTTTAGTTTCCTATTTTAGACAGTAAGATTTAAGTAGTCCCGCTCTGACACACTCTGACGCTCAAACACTTAAGGTTTTTTATTTTAGACGGTAGGATTCTTTAGCAGAATAGAGTTATTTATTTTATGATTCTATAACACATTAATTTTAGTTTATAGGTCGTAGATGTTAAATTAATTCCGCTATAAATTCAACTCAGATTTTAACTATTACGTGAATTATAAGAGTACATATTTTCTTGAATCTCGAAATGGAATAAAGCATAGCGATACACTCGATACCACTAACTAGTCGCGACTGGCTTGTATCTTGTATGCCCATCACAAGTGAACTTATAAACTGACGAATATGGTGACGGAAGGGGCGCAGTACCGCGGTTACAATCCGATAACTGTGTACGTTTAATACATTGCGTTAGGCACCGAAAAAAAATAATTTCCTGGGTGGTATACAATAGTTATGTCAAGATGTGTCCAGTTTTAACAAAATGTTGTGGTAAAAATTGCAAATGTTTCAGTTACGGTCATTTTGACAATATAAAACTTTAACACTTTTATGCTTTATTTTTATTTTAAAAATACATAAATCATCCTAAAAAACACTCTCTTAGACGATGCCATGGACTTTGCAGATAAATGCAAAAACTATTAAAAACATAATGAATTGAAGTGATGTATTTTAAGTAAAAATAACTTCATATGCATTGTAATATTAGCTAGCGTAACCATACGTTTAGGTGCTATAAACACCCAAAATGAAATAAGCATAAATACCTCAACTAAGACTTTATAGAACTTTTTTCCTAAAATACGTGGATATCTAGATACTTCTTTTTATTATAAAAAAACTTACTCTAGCGACTGATATGAAGACATATCAGTTCATCCACTTTCCAAATATTTACACAAAACATTTTCAGAGCGAGAAAAGGTTTTCTTAAAATATCACGTGCCATGAAAGGCCAAGGGTAGCTGACAGCGATCCAGATTTCGATAAAAATCTATTACATGCTGTTCAGAGTGACGAGGACGGAAACGGTAAGGTAACTCAAAATCAGATGAACCTACGCCTATCTCACGCATACATACAAAATGCTTGCCTGAATACGCTACGCTATTGACTCACGCATGGGTATTACATGTATACATTTTTATAGGGCAACGAACTAAAAATGTAGAGACGCGAGTAAAAGGCGTGGGAGGACACCCTACGGATTTGATAGCAATAGAGTCGTGGGTTACACACTACAATTACAAAATATGACGTAGAATAAAGTTATACGCGTTGGCAGTAAGGCGCCGTATTCGTGGGCGTCGAAACCCCCACGAAGTGACCTACAAGTGATGCGCCAGGACTTTCATAACTCCCTTAAGTTATCGCCACCTGTAAGCATCATCCTAAATTAAACAGTAGTCGCGGCCCTTGCGATTCATTCCGTTCGCCAAACATACCTTGTGATATTGACTGGAAGTATTGTATGTATATTGCGAAGATTTTCCCCTGTTAAAAGGCATTTAAGTACAAAAATAATAATCTCGAAACAAATGAACTTGATGAAATATTATCAAAATAAATAAATAAATCTAGTCAGTTATTTACAACAGATAAATTAGTGTTGTAGCAATACACAAGCTTTTTAAAAAATCGTATCTACAGTATTTTACTTTGAAGGAACCCGTTTTGATAAAAATCATGAAATCACCGAAATTACTTACTAACTAACCAAAAAGGTCCTAATTTCAATCGCTTGCCGACTACTACCTATGTTTACAAGTGCTAAAATAATTTTAGCCGATGTTAGTCAAAAGTACAGGTGTTCCCACACTAAGAGAAATGTAGTGGTAAGGCATAGTTGGTGGGTCGGTATTTTAGTAACGATATTTTGGAACGGTATTTTGCTGTCGCGACTTGTCGCGCTCCAAAATACCTAAATAACTCGTTACTACTTTGGAACTACTGGCTGTCGCGCGACACGGGAACGGTAGCGGTGTACATTCGCGACGTTCCTGTGGAACGGTAACGCCGCTGGAGCGATAAACATTTCATTCATTACTTTGGAACGATGCGCTATAGCGCGACAGAAGCGAAGCTAAATCGACTATCCTTGGAAACATCGCGCGACGTTCCTCGGGAACATTAACTTCGCTGTAACGATAAACGTCCGTCGCGTTCTCATATAACCAATTGATAAACATGGTATGCGTGCATATTATATTGTTCAAATAGTAGATGCTATGTGTAGCGTAATCCCTTTAGACTACGTAATTCTTAATTATAGCAGCGTAAAATAAATACGAAACTACACTTATCTACTAAATAGTTATTCAAAATAAAATGTACTCCAATACAATGTAAAAGAATAAAAATATCTAGATCTTTAAAAAGTAGATTAAATATTAAAAACAAAAGAGAATCATAAAAAAAGAGCACAGATTCAATAAAAGAACAAAGTAGATTATATAAAAGTAGCTATATAACTACTTTTATATTTTACTTTCAATTACAACAGAGAAATTTTTAAGTTTTTTACGTTATAGCTAGTGTTGGAATTTTTCAAATTTTGCGGATGGTTTAAATTAGTGGTTCCGGCAATTAAGGACACATTTGTCTGTACTACGTTAAGAAATTGGCGAATATGTCCTTTATTGCAGAAACTACCAACTTAAATCATACGCAAAATTTAAAAAACGCCAACTCTAGCTATAACGGAAAGAAATTAAAAATTTCTTTGTTGTAATTTAAAAATAATAATAGTTTCACCCTAGCTGAACTTAATCTGTTTCTTCTATCGGATAAAATTTGACCAGTTTTTAAAAATGTCAATTATAGATTTCAAATTACGGTGCGTCTCATGCAGATATCTAAGAGATCAACCCATTTATTACCGATAACACCATTCATATAGGTAATGTTATATCCTTAAACGTTCCAAAGTAACGGTATTTTGTCGCGGTATTTTTGTGTCGCGGTCGCAAAAGGAACGTTCCATGAGTGGAACGGTATTTCCCATCACTAGTAAGGCATACAATATATTTGTAGTTAACGTGTTGTGGTAGTATCCACCCCACTTATGGTTCTCGCAACAAATATATACATACGTAGATCTTACTACATAAACGTAACACAAGCTATCTTTTTAAAGATCAAGTTTTAGTAGATTTTACGAACACGCAATATGGCAATGACTCAATGAGTGACATATTGTAGTGAAAAAAAAAATATTTGTAGTTACTTACTGTGGTTACATACACTACAATATTGTTGTTGAACAAACAACAATAAGTGTTACAAGCAGAGAAACGTTTATTTGTATCAAGTCTGTTCGCCTCAATTCAATTAAATTATCCACAATATATTAACTGTTTTAAATCAAAACAAATATTTTCTTATATTCACATTATTAATTGCACTTACCTTGTTTAAAACAGTACAACATATCCGTACGTGGTGCAGTCAATTATTCTCATGCTTGTAATAGGATAATGTTCAAACAAAAGTGAGCTTAATATAGAAGTACACATGGAAAAAGTGCTTTAAAACAATAATATAGATGCCATATTTACCCATACAATGATGTAGCCTTTAACGAACAACATTTCATAAACATTTTCAAAAGATATCGGTTAATGTAATATTCTTTTTTTCTTTTTATTACTATTTACCACGTGTTAACTGTAGTTTCTTTAAATATATAAGAAATAATAAAAAAAGGGATAAATAAACTTAAATATTAACTCATTAATTATTAAACTACATAAAAATAAGCCCTATTTATAAAAAAAAAACTTTTTCATTAGTTCATTCACTTGCTCCTAATTTTCATTATTAATTTTTTTTTTCCATTATTAACATTAAAAGTATTTACTTCAGAATTAGTAGAGAGTTCTAAAATGAATACATTCACAGAAAAAATTTCTTGAAGTTAAAAAGCACTGAAAAATACAGAAATCAAGAGAATCATTTTAAGGATTTTATCAAGGCAACCATATAAAGTATTTAAATATATTTTCAGTTAAAACTATGCCTGCCCAGAATAATAATATGCTATAATACTATAAGCTAGGCAAGTGGAGGCAAAAGCTATGACAACGACGCGGTTGCAACCTGGAAATCAAGAGTATAGTAACAATCAATGACATTTTGAAAACGTCACTACAATAATTTGATTCAGGAACGCACGATATAACACAAAATTTATTGAATATTAAATTAAATAAGAAACTAATGCAAAAAACAAATTAATATTTTATTGTGGCACCATCAGAATTTATGACCATATGAAGTCTTCTAGGCATTGATAAAACTGTGCGTCGAACATGTTGTAAAGGTATTTGATGCCATGTTTCGGCAATACTGTGAATTAATTTCTGCCGGTTATGTAGTATCTGCTTATTAATTCAATGCGCCATTAATCCCCAAACATTTTCTATCAGATTGGGGTCGCAGCCCGTGGCCAGCCAAGCTAAAGTCTGGACTTCCTTTTCTTCCAGAAACTGTTGAATAATATGCGCCGTATGTATTGGACAATTATGGTTGGAATACAAAATTATTTTCAAAAATTTGAATCACAGATGGCAACATGCATGTCCTAAAATGTCTCTGCAGACTAGAGCAGTTAGTCTTTATTTAACAGTGATACATACGCCAAGCCCCCCGGGCACTTATCCACCCCTAAACGTTCACGGAGAATCGCCCGTCCCTATAAATTCTACGCACATAGTTTTCTTCGAAGCGTTGTCCAATTGGTCAGTATACGCGCACCCGACCATTACTATAGGAATGAAATGACCTTTCATCGGAAAAAACATGTTCCCACAAATGCAGATTATGTAGTTGTGCACATAATTAAAAAAGGTTTGTTAGCCGCAGAACTATTATGGAGTTTTGTCTCCCGTGAGTGTGTACGTCTTCCAGTGGCTAATTTCCTTTCAATAGTCTCGGTCTCTTCAAATTTCCTCTTTGCTCTAAAAGTAGTCGTCTTGTTTAGAGTCAGTTCTTCTCCTATTGCTCTTATAGCAACATTTTCTCTTAATATCATTATAACAACATATTTTTTGAAATTCGATAACTGTGGCATTTTTTTAATTTTACCACTGGCATCTGCTTCTGCTTTGTCCACAGTGACGTTTTCAATGACACTGACATTAACAACTTTCATCAAGGGAAAAATTATATAATTCAATTTTTTAATCTAAGCGTCACAAACGAATGGTCGACTTTTGAGCGACCGCGACTGTACATATAAATGCCCGTACTTATAGCACAAATTCTCATCCTTTCAGAAACCGCGTAGGCAGCGTCAATTTGCCTTTTATTTCTGCCAACTACGGTAATAGCCGGTGCACCTACGCAATGTGGTTCAATTGTTTCTCAATCATTTGTAACAGAATATAACATGCATTGTTTATTAAAATTACCATACTTAACTAATATATCAACGTCCAATCTTGCCGCAGACAATCATTCTAGAGGAGAATCAATATCTTGTTATCTATTATACATATACACGTAATGCCTTATATCGATTTAAAGAATTCGTTCTATAGTAAGCGATGGTTTTTATACCTAATGCGAGTTAACTGCATCCTAAGCAACGAACTTTCATTGGAACACGTCGTTCATTCAACAAATTTCCAGTTTATAGTTGTACATATGTGATCTGAATACATAAAAATAAGCTCTCACTGTTACCATCAAGATTAACTGGAAAAGCCCAACTATATGTATTTGAGTAAGGAAATTTGGAGAAGGAAGACAATTGCTTACCCCAAAACAAACTTAAACATCAGCACTAACAAAGTAAAAATATATTATCTCCACTTTCAACGTATGTAACATATTATTAGATGAACAAAACACAGAGGCGGAAGCAAATAAATAAATCTGTTGAAACAATCAATGATAAGATACCTATGTATCTTAAACAGATTTCATAAATATCATCTTTATTGTTCATATGGAAGTTGTAATACACGTATAGTAACAATACAAAATATGTTTTGTAACATTAAAACATGTAAATAAATAGATTCAAAGACAAATAAATAAAAGACCACTTAAGCTCATATATGTATAACACGAACCAAAAAAAAAAAAACGAAGAGACAAACAAAACAGAGCGCGTCAGCGTTGTGTGCAGCTACATATACATAATATGTACATATTTACAAACTCGTCCAGAGTGTTCCATTTCTAACAGTTGACAACATTCCATCTTTAACAGTTGACGTTTTATTTTCGCTTCAAATTTGTTTGGGGGCAATATTTTAATTTCCATTCTTAACAAATTGTATACTTTAGGCTCCCAGTAGTCCACTGTGTTTCGCGTTGTTGTCAGCCTATGGTATGGCATCCGTAATTGGCTTCTATTGCGTGTGGTGTAGTTGTGTGCCCGTTAATCCTGTAATCGTCTCTGTTGTTATGCACGTTGGTCAGGATTGCAAGTATGTACACAGATGTTAAGGTAAGTTGCTTTTTAAAATATGTTCTACAGGATTCCGAATATTGTAGGTTCAACAATCTGATCGCTCTCTTTTGCAGTAGAAATATTCTTGATACCTCAGTGGATGGTCCCCAAAATAATATGCCATGGCTCAACAGGGAATGGAAAGTGGCGAAATGCGCTATTCTTGTGGCGTGCTGCTTTCTTCATCCTTCCTAACGCGTATAGAGCTGAGTTTGGGTGCGATCATACCGATATGCGATTTCCATTTTAATTCTAGTGGCTGTGTCGATATTCTTTGAGGTAAGCAGCAAGTTTTGCGTTTCTTCCTTATTCGTTTTTAATTTATTTGCCGCAAACTAACTGCCAGCCTCTTTCGTGGCACTTTCTGACGCCCTGTTTAAATTTTCCAGAGTGATTTCACGCACAATGATAGAAGTATCATCGGTATTTAGGCAGACCTCGGCGCTAAGGACGTTAGCGGGTAAGTCGTTAATATATATATTGAATAAAATTAGTCCGGGTATCGATCCTTGGGCAACTTCGTAATTAATTGGTGATAATGTGCTGTTCCATGCTGTTACTTGTCTCCTTCCATGCATGTATGAGGCTAGAAAATGAAGTGTACTTCCTCTGATTCCGTAATATTCTAGTTTACTCAGCAATATATCAGGACTGACGGAATCAAACGCCTTTGATGGATCCAACATACCGATATGCGTGTACTCGCTAAACTGCATATAACAGATGGAGTAATTGGTTTCCTATTTGAGTATTCTACATTGAAAAGGACACAATCCTTGTCGTGTTCTCTTACAGTCTTAATACCCAACCAACCATCATTAGAATTGTTATTCTTTCAGTTTCAGTTAAAGGGATCATCTTATGTTGCTGTAGTGCAGTTTCGGAATGATTTTTTGACATAAGTAAACGACAGAACAAACAGTTGCTATGCAGCATTTATAAACGCCTTTACTCCAACTAAGAAGTAAAAACTGGAAGAGTTTTTATATAAGTCATAACTATTGAATTTCCCGCGTTTTGTTTTAGTAACTACGGTATGAAGCAGTTAACGGCTAATTGTTGTTGTTGTTATCAAGTAGTTGTAGAGAATAAAATAGTGTGGCCCAGAGCATGCCCAGAGAACACGTGGATAAGAACTTGAGAGTGTTATATTAATTAAGGTGAATAATGGCTACTGGTACGCATCCACTTCAGTTCGCTTCAAAAACAAATAATTTCTCTAATTGGAGTTTCCGCGTTGAACGTCTACTAGATGAGAAAGGGGTTAAAGATCTTGTACTGCAAGAAACAGATGTAACATGTTTAAGTGAAGATTTGTTGAAGGAGTTTGAGAGGCGAGATGCGAAAGCCAAATCGTTAATTGCTCAGTGTCTCTCAGATCAATACATAGAGTATGTTAAAGACGCAAAATCTGCCTATGGAATGATGAAATATCTATCAAACGTTTTTCAAAGGAAGAGTACACCGTCTAAATTATATTATCGCCGAAAACTACTAACCTTAAAATGTGGAGAATACTGACTTGCAAGATCACTTCCTTCCATTTGATAGCTTAGTACGAGACCTAGAAGGAACAGGAACAATTATGGAAGAAGCTTACAAAGTATGTCATCTTTTATTAACAATGCCTGAGAAATATCATATCATTAGGTATTGGAAACGACAACAGCTGCATTGACTCTTGAGTTTATTAAGAGCAGATTTTCAGATATGGAATTGAAGATGAAAAGTGAGAAGAAAGAGAAGAATGTTGATGAATGTTTATTTACTGGGAAGTTTAATAGAAGATATTATATTTGTAATTCTGAAACCCATTTAGCATATTCATGCCCTAACAGAAAAGGAAATAGGGGACACTAGAGTGGTAGAACACGAGGAAGAGGTAGAGGTGGCGTAAGAACAGAAAACAAAAATACGCTGAATGTAGATATTGCTGAAGAAAATGAGAAAGAAGAGATAACGTTTGTGGCATTGACAACATCCATTGGTGATAACAAGGATTATATAAATTTTATTGTCGACTCCGGAGCAACTAATCACTTGTTACACACAAATTTGAGAAATATGTGACAAATATTCAAGATATACACCCATTTATATAATCGCTATTGGAGCGACAATGTGTGCTAGTAAAAAAGCTAAGATCAGAGTATCAAGTATGGAAGCGAAGAATATTTATAGCATTTGCGTTTAGACCATATAAACAGACGTGGTTTAAAATTGCTTGGACTGCCATCTTCAGACGAAAAGTGTGATTCATGCAACAGAGGAAAAACAATTCGATTACGTTTCAAAAACAGCAATCTTCCACGTAGTGCCCGGATCGGAGAATTAGTATATAGTGACGTATGGGGGCCAGTGAGTACACCAACTATGAATAATGAAAAGTACTATCTGTCAATTATTGACGATTTTTCATATTTTAGTGAAGTACATTTACTAAAAAATAAATATGATGCAGAGAATAAACTGTATAGAAAGGCAAGCAGCAAATAATATAAGAGTATCAAGGATTCGAACAGGTAATGGAGGTGAATATTCCTGTCAATGGTTTAGAAACTATTGTGAGAGACATGGAATTAAACATGAATTTACGGCGGCATATACACCACAACAATGTGAAGTTGCTGAACGCCTCAACAGAATAATTTTAGATAAGAAACATCTATGAAGTGAAGCAGTTAGATGTGCAGTGTATCAAATAAACAGATCCCCTACGTGTGCCTAATGTGGTAAAATTCCAGTAGATGTTTATTTAAGGAAAATTGATTTAGGCAAGTTAAGAATTATTGGATCCAAAGCATGGGTATATATGTTACCGAAAGGTGATAAGTTATAGTCTAGAGCGAGGCTAATGAGGACGGTTGATTATACTGGTCGCGGTTACCGATTGTGGAATCCTGAACTAAATGGAATTATCGTCTCACGTGATGTAGTATTTGATGAAACAGATTATATATTTCTTCCAACTAATAGTATTCCAAATACAGTAACAGACAATATCGAATCAGGAAGAAATTCAGCAATGGAGAAACAAGAATGTGAAGAGATAATAGATCAGTTCAGCGTTGAACATGAAAGCGACAGTGAACAGGTATCCTTACAGCTTGTTAAACGATCCCCTAGCAAGCGACAAGTTAACTTACCAAGGAAATTTGAAGAGTATGAACTGTATAGTGCATATTGTTTGTTGTTATATGATGATGATCCTGAAACATACAAGGACGCATGGAATCTGGTCCGGAATGGATACAGGGAATTAGAAAGGAACTCGAAGCCCACGAACAGTATGAAACATGGACACCCGTGGTTTTACGAGATAATAGAAGAGCGATAGATACAAAGTGGATATTTCAAACAAAGCAAAATGGTGTAAAAAAAGCGCGATTAGTAGCGAAAGGATATCAAGAAAAATCAAATGTGAATGTGCGTTCTGCAGTTGCAAAGATGCCTACCATCAGGATGTTTTTATCTCATGCGCTACAAAATGATTGGAATATTCGGTAGTTAGATATATCTACAGCTTTTTTAAATGGTGCCTTAGAAGATACTGACATATAAATGTACCAGAAGGAGTATCTGTCAAACGAGGACATGTTTTGAAGTTAAACAGAGCTGTATATGGATTAAGAGATAGTCCTCGTTGTTGAAATGAAAATTTTAATAAGTTTGCTTCAAAACATAACCTTAAGATCCAGAAGTGACGTTTGCCTATATATCGGCAAACATGTGTGGCTTGTGCTATTCGTTGATAACATTTTAGTGACATGACAGTACTTAGAAATAGAACGTATAATAACAAGCTTAAAAAGTGAATTTAATGCGAAAGATTTAGGAGAGTTGAAATGTTTTTTAGGAACAGACATTATTTGTAATGAGAATTCAATAAAGTTATCCCAGCAATAACTTATTGCAAAAATATTAGATAAGTATAATATGACTGACTGTAAAGCAGTGTCTACACTTATGGTAGTAGTGTTTGAAGTTACCTGACATTTGTTATGCTACAGCATATCTTGGAAGGTTGGACAAAACAACAGCTACAGCTTGGGGCGCAACTAAACAGTGCATAAGGTATATTAAAGAAACACAGAGTCTGAATCTGACTTTCTACAAAAAATGGGTAAGAAGCAACAATTAAAGTCTACGCTGAAGCAGATTGGGGATCAGACAAGATTGATAGAAAAAGTATAAGTGGAATGGTAATTTATCATCATGGAAACTTAATTTCATGGGGTTCCAAGAAGCAGCAGACAGTGGCTCAATCAACCGCGGAGGCGGAATATTTGCCAGCAGCATCTTGTGCTTTAGAAGTTCTGTACCTCAAAAATTTAGCAGAAGACTTTTTTAAAGATGGTGTTGAAGCAACATTATTTGTAGATAATCAAAGTGCGCTAACGATGATAAACAATTACGAAAATACAAAAAAGTCTAAACATATCGATATTAAAGTTCATTTTATTAAAGACATATTATAGACATAGAAAATGTTTGTGATATATTCACTAAACCACCGTGCAAAGAAAAATTTGTTAGTCATAGAATTAGGTTAAAGATTGTACATATAACTTATCTATATGTTTACTTACAATTTAAAACTTATTGTAAAGGTTTAAATTGGGGTATTGAATTTCCCGCGTTTTGTTTTTAGTAACTATGGTATGATGCAGTTGGTAGCAAATAAAACATTTGTTGTTGTTGCCAAGTAGTTGTAGAGAATAAAATGATGTGCTAAAACGTGAGTGTAATTAATAAAATCCTAATTAAGAAGTACGAAAAACAACAATAACGAGAAAAAAACAACTTTATTAAACAACTAAAAAAACACTACCATTCTATTTAAAAAACGAATGCATGACGTCATACGTCAAAACCGACAATGTTTTTTCTTGCATAACCCAAAAGCCTGCCAAACAACTTTTATATATAGATCATTTTTTCATGTAACGTAATGTATGGAATAATGTTTCTACAGCAGCTGTAGAAACATTATTCCATACAATTTTTTGTTAGTAATTTTTTTAGTATTTCTTTTTTGAGTTTTCTGTAAAAACTAATTTCGTTGAATTCCTTGCGAAATTTTGGTCCAGAATATGATTTGTGATCATTTGTACCATTTTAGTTAGTGAACAACGAACTGCGAAGAAAAACCTATCACTATTGTTGAGCCGCATAAGATAGGAATAAAAAATTGCCGACATTGTTCGCACCACTGGTTTCAAACAGAGCATCGTTCACAAAGCCGTGAAACGTTTCAAGGATACGGGAGGGGCTGCGGTCCGTCCTCGAAGCGGCTCCCAACCACGGCCATAACTCCAGAGAAAGTGAACAAAAGGTCCGTTGCTGCATTCGTCGCAAACGGGAGGTTTCCACGCGCGAAATGACGCAAAACCTCAAGATATGCGCGTCCAACGTCCGGAATATTGTCAAAAGAGAGTTGAAACTGCGAAGCTACTGTATTACCTGCGTTCACTTCCTCAATGACGCGATGAAAGCAAAACAACTGCAGAAATCTCGTTGAATCTGGTTGACGGTGTCGCTTGAAGAAAGTGCCTTTCATCAGCAAGATTTTAACCGTGGAATCACTCCATAACAGCTAAAATCGCCCGCCAATTGCTCAAGAAAGGCCGGCAAAAGAAGGCTGCTAGAAAAACAATTGGCCGCAGCTATTTTCCGGCTTCGGTGATGGTCTGGGCCGATATTTGCACTTCTAGAAAAACGCTATTGGTGTTTATCGACAAGAACATCAAGGTCTTGGCCGCTAGCTATTAGTAGCGGGTCTTTCGGCACGCATTAGAACCGGGCAACGAACACTTCGGCATCGATGGATTCATGCTTCAGCAGGATTGGGCGCCGAAACATTCGGCACAATCGACAATCGTCGTCTGCGAGGTGCTGTTTTCCAGCCTTTGAGGAAAAGATGTTTGGCCGCAGAACTCACCGGATTTCAATCTAATTGATTACGCAATTTTGGAGCAAAAAAATCCAGAAAGGAGTTACAGAATTCAACGAAAGTTGCAGTTTTTAGAAACATAGTATTCAAATAATCACAAAAAAAAAATTGCACGGACTTTTTGCATACCTTGTATATTCAAAAGCAACCTGCAAATTAGCGTATCACAAAAATATTTTGTTTATAATCTTGTGCCATTCATGCATTGTTGTAATTTTTTTGTGAATTGGCAAGAGATGTGAATTACCAATCGACATAGTATTTTTGTATTGAGCGATTCAAAATGATTTCTCTGTGTCATTGCTGTATGAAAATTGTTATCTTGTTCCCCGATTAATATTGTTTTCAATGTCGTACTTTAAACTGAACGAAAGGCGTAGATAGGTAAATGTACATGTTTTAAATATAAGAAAGCGAAACGCAGATACAAAAAATGTAAAAGAAAATAATTGGGGGTCCTAATAATTTATTTTAAAAATGCAAAACAGAAAACTATTCCACAAGACATGTCCTTTTCTGCATAATTAGAATGTGCTATATAAGGTGTCTCAGGAGGAACTGGATCGATCAGTATATGTAAGAGTATACACTGGAAAATTCTGAAAACTTGGTAGTATACTAAAGCCGACTTGTACTATTGAACTAAAATATTTTCAAATTTCATTTTTTTTCATTTACATGGAAATGGTACAAGTGACAAATATGTCAGTTTCCTGGTTCTCTTTTTTATCGTTGCTATATTCACATGTGCTTAATTTTGATTTCTTTTGTCTGCTGTTAGATGAATAAAGGGTAAGTTTATTTATTGAATTATAAACAAAAAGAAACCTAAATGCTCGTCATTGGTAGAATTTGCGTTTATTCTATTTTTAATATTTTTTATTTTTATTTATTTATTTATTTGTTTTTTTAGAGTACCTATGAATTTTGTGTTGTTAATAAAAATGACCGTTATTTTGTAAAGTTTATTTCTTTGGTCTTTTTTTTGAAAAGTGTTGGTGTCAATAAGTAGTAAGCAAAAACAGGTTTAGAAACCGCATACATTAAAATTCGTATTTCGCGCCTGTTATAACTGTAGAGGCCTGTAATATCTGACGAACAATGCTTCTTACAGTTTTTAAAAAGGCGAGAGACTTTTACTTTCTCTATGATTAATCGGGTACTCTAAATCTGTGGCACTGGAACAGTGAAACAGTTCACTAAAACCCTTACCACAACACAAGTATTGTGGTATGGGTTTTAGTAAACTGTTTCAGTTCTCTATGATTGTCAACCTTGGAAAAATCAAAATTTTTCATCTTCATCATCGATTTTTTTTTGATCGACATTAATCATATACATATAAGATTTCTCGATGCACAATCGATGTAAGAAACTTTAAATACCACAAGTACACTATTAATTTTAATTATAAGGGTTTGTTTAATTGCGGTATTTTAGATGAATTTTGCCCCAATTTTAATTCTCAAATTGCTTTACTTTAATGTTATTCCCGCCTTATTTCACTATTTGTGAGCTATTTCTATGAATATAATTGTAATAATAATGTATAAAAGGTACAGGATTGTAAGCACAATGAAAAATCCTAAAACTTGAAGCATCACAAGAGGGGTATAGTTATTTATAAATTCAAAATAGAGAGTCAAATAAGTAAGGGGGGGGGGGCACATTAATTTCATACATATCTCAAAAAAATTCCCTTTCCAGCTAAACCTTGATGTGTCCTATGCGATTTTGTATTTCTCTTTTTCTTATTCAGATAACCAAGGTGGATTATTTTAAGAGAAACACAGTGGAGGTTAATTTGATGTGGTATAATACTAAAATAAATAAACCACTTAGTTAACTGGGCAGGTTTTACAAAATAATTTCTTAAATTACACATCGCCATATCCACCCAAAACGAAAAAAATACATACTTATCAGTCTTATCACACCTGGGAGGATGGTATGAGAAGTACCCGACTGTGAGTGCACTATTCTTTAGTCGACGTCTGTAAAAATTTCGGAGAGATTCATCGAGTAGTGTTGCTTTGAGAGCTGTTGAAAGCGCGCAAGTTTATGTATTTGTAGAATCACGAAAAAAAAAAACAATTCCGGTCAGCGATTCGACTTCTTTTTTTGGATGGGAAAACGTGTGAAGAAATCAAAGAGAACTTGAATGCAATTTATAAGGACCGTGCACCTTCGATGACTACCACCACATACGGGTTTAACGAATTTAAGCGTAGCCGAACATCCGTCTTTGATGAGGAGCGGCCAAGTCGTCCCATAGAGGTGACTGCGGACGATCAATTAAGTTCATGATATCGTGTTAGCAGACCGCCGGGTGAAGATCAGAGAGATTGCTAATGTGGTAAACATCTCAATTGAACGTGTGCAAAACATCCTTCACGAAAAATTAAGTATGAGAAAGCTATCGGCGAGGTGGATGCCGCGTCTGCTAACGATTGATCAAAAACGGAATCGCGCGATAACCTTAAAGCAATGTTTGGACCTATTTAAGCGCAATGCGAATGAGATTCTGCGACATTATGTGACTGTAGATGATACATGGATACATTACTACACGCTAGAAACCAAAGGTACAGTCTGCAAAATGGGCTTTCCTTGCGAACGGGCACCAAAGAAGGCGAAGACGATTCGATTAGCCGGAAAAGTTATAACGACGACTTTTCGGGATTCACGAATAGTCTTAATTGATTATTTGGAGAAGGGAAGGACAATCACGGGACGCTACTATGCTGATTTATTGGACCGATTTGACGCTGAACTAAAGAGAAAAAGGCCCCACCTAGAGCAGAAAAAAATTCTCTACCATCATGATAACGCCCCGGTCCACTCATCGGCAATTGCGACAGCAAAACTAGTCCAATTACAATACGAATTGGTGCCCCATCCACCATATTCGTCAGATTTGGCCCCCTGTGACTTCTTTCTTTTTCCAAACTTGAAAAAATGGCTTTGCGGAAAGCGGTTCACGTCAAATGAAGAGGTAATTGTCGAAACAGAAATCTAGTTTGCAGAGTTCGAGAAATCTTATTATTTGGATGGCTTAAAAAAGTTGGAACATCGCTGGAGTAAGTGTATAGAGTTACAAGGAGATTATGTGGAGACATGAATTTACTAAATGCAAAACAATTGCGTTGCCTTGCTAAACATAGGTATATCATAAACCTGGTGGGGCGTATGTGTACGTTACATATCGATAAAACCTCCAAGCTGCAAACTCCATTAGCATCAGCTTTGTTGCGTACGTAAAATTGCGGACCCTTTTCATAGGTCCTATTGATGATACTACATTGGGTCTTTTTAATAATTGTCGAATTAAAAATGTTAGCAACGTTAAGTTACTCATGGCTAATATTTGATTGAAATTTTGTTTTTCGCCGTAAACGTTGAAGCACAACGCACATAAAATAGGCGTAATTCATCTGAAATTGTCAGTTTAAATTATCTATTCGATTTAATTACGGCATGCCTCCTCTCTGCGTATGCATGTGTGTGAGTTTAAACACCAGAATGAAATGCGCGTGAAGGTAGTGAGAGTTAGTAGTGTTCTATTTTGAGGTTTTGCGTTATTTAAATTTTCGATGTCAATGCACTATGTACATAAAAATTTGACCGAAAAAACTGACAAATCCGAACTATTGAGAAACTTAGTATTAAATAAAAACGATGGTACAAGAGAAGATTTTTTTACTCATCGCCAGTAGTATAAAGTAATGAGACTTAAAAAAAAAAACTCATTCTCAGGGATTACGTCAATGAAAAATTAAACAAGTGGGATTTAGATGAATTTTGCAAATTTTCTAATGGGTTTTAAGTCAAATCAAATCGTTTTTCAATTACAAAAAAGTATAGTTTTTTTCGATAAATTAATAATTATATTATTTTTACAAATTTAGATATTTTACAATCACATAACTCGAAACCTTCCGACAGCTAAGTTTATATTTGTTTTATTAAATGTTTTTCAGATTTTAAGTTTATTCGCCAAAATAATTAATTCTTACTAGTCGTATTAGTTCTTCAAATCAATATTACGTTTAAAATCGTTTCCGAAACTCCTGTCCTGTCAATATTTCCAACTCAGCTCCAAAATGGTCGTCGTTCCTCGAATCTTTAGTTTTTTGTTTTGCAATTAGGTTCCAAAATATTCAAATCTACTACATTTACACAATTATGTTCATGTTGTATGATACTGTTTTGTATATTTAACTCGAACAATCTAAATAGTACTCATCCAGTTTAAATTTTCAAATCCTATGTTCTATTGTTTTCGTATCCAAAACCAATGTCCACTTCATATACAGCATGACCCATTTGAAATGGAAGCACCCCTGTAAAACTTATGTTTTACATTTTACATCTTGATCTACCTTGGTCAGAAGATAGTGTAAGAAGCGGATTTATAAAATAATACACGGCAAAGTTTAAAAAGTGATCCCTCAGTTCAGTCTTGCTGCTGATGATGATAGCTTGGCTATCGAAACGTGCGTCCAGTACGAATTAAGTGTTGTGGTAAGGGTTTTAGTGAACTGTTTCAGCCCTCATAAATATATTTGAATGGAATTTTGTTTAAAACCATTTTAGTCAGAATGTCAATAAAAAGATCGCTAATAACACGTTGCTGTTTTTGAACTCGAAAAATATCATAGTATGCCTAGTAAAATATTTTTAGATAATTTCCTAAAACAATCCCTACTATACTCAAATTTTGAATAGTAATGCTACATAGTTTAAATCCAGATATTTTTTATTTTCAAATCTGTATCTTCGTGGCCAAAAAAATTGCGACTTTTTTTTTCCTACTGTAATCTTGAATATTCGTCAGAATTTGTGAAATTTATTTGTCATTGACAGTTGCCGTCAGGTGATAATTTATTGCCAAAATGCCTTATACAAACAGTGTAGACAAGGTAAGAATTGTTACAAGATTGGAAAATGGATGGAGTTGTAGAGCTGTCGCTAAACAACCTGCTCGTAGTACATTACTTAGAATCAAAACAAAATAGGAAAATGAAGGATCCGTTACAAGGACTCCTGGTTCAGGTAGGACAAGGATTTCAAACAATGACGATTTAAATTTAATAAATCATACAAAATGAAAATCCGTTTGACACTTGCATTAACAGAATTCAATTTTCCCAGTAGTTTTAGTCATCTAGCATTGACGTCTAAAAGATCATGGACTAAATAACATTGTAGTGCAGCACAGCGAATAATTCTTAACGGATGAACACAAAAGAGAAGAATGTGAATTTACTAATCATTTTATCGCGCATAATGAAGAATTGTGATGAAATGTGATATTTTGAGATGAGAAAATATTCCATTTCTCTAATAATGGCAAAATAAGAGTAATAGACCCAGCAACTGTAGATATGAAAGACGATATGTTCAGCTCGTAAGAGAGAGTTAAATTAACATTTGGGGCTGGATTGGTTAGCATGAACGTGGTCTTTGCCACAGAATAGAAGAAAATGTTGCTTTCTGTAACTACCAGATACAGAAATATTTTATTTATATCAACAAGACAACTGTAGAATTCACACATGCAGATTGGTAGAGTTGCTCATTAGCGCCAACGGGCAGTGGCGGAGGTTCGATACAACCCTCAGTATAACTGCGAGTCTCAACCAGATCTGTTGTGTATACATGTACGCTGCCGTAAATACTATTTCGTAGTTCTACGTTTGCTTCAAAAATGTTGCCTACGTTGCGAAAACGACCAATGTTGGACAAAGTTACAGAATCTATAGCAGAAATGCCTGACCTAAATTATGATGGCGTTAAAATTCAATGTGTAGTTTGTAATATCCCTTTAAAGTGTTGGTCCAAAAGGGATTGCCAACGTCACGTAAATAGCAAACAGCATTCTTCAAAAAAAAATTGCACACGACACTATGACAAATTTAAATTTAATGTATGTGCTACCTTTATTACATGTAATCTACCGTTTAATTTATTAGACAAGGAAGCATATGTCTTCTTTTGGAATAAATAGTCGGACTGCAAATTACCAAGTCGGGCATCGTTACAAAGAATTGTGCCATCTGCTCGTGAACATGTTGAAAAAGGAATTAAATCGGAGTTGAAAAATAAAAAACTGTGGTTATGTGTGGACGAAACAACAGATCGTAAAAAACATTCTGTGGTTAATGTAATGGTACGTACAATGGAACCACATCAATCGTCACCTTCAATTCTATTAGATTCTATTAGCTAGAGTACAACAATGTACTGCCGAAGTAATTTCAAAGTTAGTGTTAAATACATTGGAAAAGTTTGAACATTCAACAAACCAACTGTTGATGTATATGAGTGATGGTGCCGCAAACATGCTTTCTGCAGGCCGGTCTCTTAAGAAACACTGTGCTAACTTGTTACATATTACGTGTAAAATTCATGCTTTCAGATAGGCAGATAGTATTAGAAAATGTTATCCTGAGGTAGACGCTTTAATAGCGCATACAAAAGCAGTGTTTGTCAAATCGCCAAAACGTATTTGCAAATTTCACAGACTGTGCCTCCGTATGCCTGAATTACCAGAACCTATTCTTACACGTTGGGGAACATGGTTACAGGCCGCGTTTTATTATCATAAATATTTTGAGAATATTAAGAACGTGGTTTTACAATTCGATCCAAAGGAAGCTGCGGCTATCAAGGAAAGCCAGTCGAAATTTCAAGATAGTCAGGTTAAAACGAATTTAAAAACTATTCAGAACAATTACTTCGGACTAGTGGAGGCAATAGAAAAATTACAAAATTCTTCGGTGTCGTTAGTGGAATCTCTGCAAATAATGCAACATGTTCACGCACAGCTATGCGCGGTAGAAGACGCAAAAAATGTTTGTGTTCTAGAAAAGTTTGAAAGTGTTTTAGAGAATGATTCTGATTTTGGCACATTAAGACAAATTTGTTTGCGTTTGCGACAGCAAACGCGATAAAAGTATTGGGTTTACTTTTATCGCGTTTGCTGTCGCATGTGTTATGAAGTGAACCGCCGTTAGTGGCTTCTACTGAAATATTCAATCTTCCAAATTAAGAATCGTTTCTATTTCAATTAAGACAAAATAAAATGTAACAATGATGAGTTCAAATCTACTCTCAAATGATTTTATGATCACAAATTTAAAGGGTCATCGTAATTTTTGGATTTCAAAATGGTGCTATTAAGTTAAGTCATCGTGGAATGGCGAATTCTTTTGGGAAGTAAATGTACGGCAAATCGTTTTCGTAGTTATCTTGTCAGAATTCTAAAATCCACAAAGAGACGATCGAATGAATATTGAAAAAGCTTTCGTTAAAGGAAAATTTCTAAACTATTTATCTGAATTCTACTTTGTAAAACGATAAATTGCAATTATAAACCGATAATTCCCTTCGCTGTGAAATAAACATTTTAAGATGTGTAAGTAATTTTGCTTTTAGAAATTATATAATAAGATTCAAACTACTTCTTTGAAAACGACAAAGGAGATTCCGTTAACGTGGATTGCCCTCAATACCGAACGATGATTGAAAATTTGTTTAAGACAAGGTTCCAGCTAGATGGAGCCACTGCTCACACTGCTTGATAAACAATGGCACTCTTGAGAAATTTTTAACGCAAGAATAATTCCACGGTTTTCAAATTTCTGCTGGCCACCACGCTCGTTAGATTATACGGCCGCAGATTTTTTTCCACTGGGGCTACCTGAAAGGTAAGATATATGCCGATAAACCCAGAACCGTACAACAGATTAAGGTCAATATTCGACGAGAAACTCAGGCGTTAGGGCCCAAAACACGTCAGGTTGAAGTTAACATTTGTCGGATGTTAAATGTCTTTAAAATATAAATATAATATGCTTCCATATTATGTTGTAAACAGAAAAAATAAGAAATAAACCATAACCTTAATCAATATGCGTCACCCTGTATAAATGTCGACTCCGTTATCACATAACACTGTAAATCGGAAGATCTGTGTATACCGTAAGAGCGAGGGTACTATGATCAGCCAGCATAATCGGCATTTTTCGGAAATGCGATGGCAAAGTCGTGTCTTACATGTGTACGTGAACGAATATGTCGTTTATAACGTGAACAAGGTGTTTTTGGAAATGCAAGAGCGAAGTTGTTGCTTGCACATGTACGTGAACGAATACGCCGTTTATAACATTAGCAAGGTGCACAAATGAATCTGCGTTTACGCAATTTTGTCAAGCAAACGACATTCTACAGTGACATTCAGCACAGCACATGTTTAGATGCGCTGAGTTCGTGTAAAATCGGGTGATCATAATACGCTCGCTCGTACGGTATATGCCTAGGTGAATCTGCGAAAGTTTAGCAAATCAGCGTATATGTATATTAATGACAACGAAACAACGACGGTACGTTTTGTGAGCTTTTTTAGTCCTTCTACTCTCCCACTTTTGCTATTAATTGTGGATCATGTCCTAAGAGAAATTTTCGGTTCTATGAAATCCGAAGGAAGAAGAATGCATCAGGTATCTACTTGGATTATATATGATAATCAATTGGCAAAAATTTAGTTTCTAAAAAAATCATTTAAATCAAGTGAAATTAATACACTGTATATATGGAAATGTGAGGCAACAATATACTGCATAGGGTTGTATGTATTTAAAATTCAACACTTTCTTTTTACAGACTCTTTGTTACTGTACAAAAATATAAAATATAAATTTCAAAATATTCCAATGGGTTTCAATGAATTTTTAATTTTTAATTAGGTTATGTAAAGTAACTGCTGTTATGCTATTCGTACTACAAAAAATAAATTCAAATGTTTGGATGAATTTCTTCTATTCAGAATTGTCTTGATGTGCGAAGTATACACTACAATTTCTTCTTTCATTTTATCCTACCAATCATAAAAGTGAATACGCTTAAATTCATATCTCGCCTTGAATAGTCATCAAGTAGTTAATAATTAAAATAACCTGCCATAAACTTCTTGGCATCTTAATCCTTGATGATGAGGGGCGGATGTTAACACGAAGGAGTTAAGAGAGTCAAATGATATACTTACGTGGAATCCTTGGTGATGGATGACCGTTCCTTTCCTGCAACAGAAACAAGAACAAAGGTTAGCGCTAGCCCGCTAGTAGCAGAAGAAAATAGTGAGTAGCGTAGCCGTATGTACGCCGTTGCCTGACACCTGTTGAGAGGTGGCTGCAAATTGTTGCTGACAACACCTGCAGTCATATGGTGAATCGAGCAGCCGGCGTACCTCGTGCTTAAATGTTTCTATCGTTATTTTGTAACGTAAAGAGCTGAACTTATAATTCATGATGTTTATATAATATAAGGCCCTGTTTATCATTCCCGTTTCTTATGCAAGTTAATTACATTTTTTATTCGACTTGTATGGTGGGCAATTTTTATAGACGTTTGTGTATTATGCACATCAAAAATTGATTAATTTATTGGTTACTGAAACACAATAACAAGTATCTATTCTGTATTATTTCATTAGCAGAAGTACGCATAATAGTACTAACATCTGATTAGACTGCTCAATGAACGTTTGATATCAGAAAAACAGTGGATACTTAGGAAATCTAGCCGCTGATTTAAATCTAGCTGATTCATAAATAATTTCCTGAGTACATTATAAATTACAAGCAGTCAACCATTTCCTTGTTGGAAACAGAACACCGCTCTACTATTGGATTTCAGTTCTACCTTTAATTTTATGTGAAGCTAAGTTTCTACACCGTGTTCATTAATACTGTAGGTACCCGAAAAAATTGAGATCCGGATATCCGGAACCTAGAATCCGAATCCACCATCCGATTCTCGGATACCGGTCCGTTATTATTTTGCAATATTGAAAGTATTTAATAAAGAAAACATCGAATTTGTGTTATTGGAGAAAAAGTGCAATAGTTTCTAAATCTGTGCATTCCGAATAGTACTGGGTTTCCATGCGCACAATTCAAAGTTACTTTGCATTATATATAAGTGGTCAATAAGTCTGGTGATTATTACAGCTATATCATTTGATAATTACTCGTCTTATTGCAGGTATTTGGTCGGAAAAGTTATCACAGAACGGGTCTGGATCCACGTTATCGGATAAAGAATCTGAATTCAAGATTTCGGATAGCGGGTCCGAATCCGAGTTATCGGATAACGGATCCAGATCCAAGGTTTCGGATAATGGATCAAGATCCAAGGTTTTGGATAATGGATCCGGATAATTTACCTACCGGACAATTTACATACCTTGGGTGTCTCGATAATGGACAGGAAAATCAAAATTAGCTAAGACGTCGATATTTAATCCGGAGAGGAAATTTTTGACATATAAATGGCATTAATGTGCGTGTATACTACATACAAGGGCTGGGCATGTTATAGGTTTTCGAATTTGAATATTCAAATCATTTCTCAAATAATTCGACCATTCAAATTATTCGTGCCTTTAGAAAATTTGGATATGCGAATCATATACGCTACATATGCGAATCATATACGCTACCGCGTTCATGGAAGTTCGGGCAAGCAAAAAAATGTACGGAAGTCAAAAATAATAACTATACACTCCCGTACCATTCTTTCCTCTCTTGATCTGCGTACGCAAACTCTCCGTCTATTTCCAAAAACCTCAAACTTGGTTCCGTCAGTCCACAAAACGTTTTTAAAATCGTCCACTGTCCAATCTTTATGAGCTTGTGCCCATTTCAGTCGTTTCAGCCTATTTCCTCTTCGGAGTAACGGTTTTCGACAAGCCATTCGCCCATGCAACCCAGCCTCTTTCAGCCGACGTTTCACAGTACTCACAGAAACTTTGGAATCTCGCTCATTATTGAATTCTGCAGCAATTTCTGATGCTGTTAGTCTTCTATTGCGCTTACTAATTATTTTTATTCGTGAATCTTCCGCAGGAGTCGTTTTTCTTGACGGTCCTGGCCGATTACGATCTTGCACGTCACCGGTTGTCTTAAATCGAACTATAGTATCATGTACTGTAGATTTTTTGATTTTTAATTTATCCGCAATTCGTCTTTCTGCGTACCCTTCCTGATGCAAGGTAATAATAGCAGATCGTTTTGAAACCGCTAGAGGCTTTCCACAGGGCATTTTAAGCAGTCAAACCGAAATTATTTTATTTTTCACTTGCACAACCACAGATACTTTCACCATAACAATCTCTTCAAAACTACTGCGTTTACAAATGTTATAATACCTTATAAATGGTATACGAATATTTCCAGGTAACACGAGTGAATCAGCTAACCCTCCTAGGGATTATTATAAAGCTTTATTGTCACTGTAATTATTAGGGATTTCCAACATAATTATATATTTCATGATAACGGTCTTATAATAGACAAATATTACCTGGAAATTGGTAAAAGGCTTCCAGAAAAGGTTAGTTTTAATAATTCCTCACAGAAATGTATATTATATAATTTTAATTTTTTTTCCTAAACAGTTAATATAATTTGTCAGCTTGCTCGAACTTCCATGAACGGTACTGTAGATATATAAATTCGAACATTCGAATAAATACAATAATAAAAAAAAATCGAATAGAATACTTATCAGTAGAGTGCGGATCCACGACCGCCTCTATCACTTCGCATAGATGCTCGTACAGAGTTGCGCCATTTATGTCCGTTAGTCAAGCCACTCCCCTCATCGCGCTCCACGCAGTTAATGCTTTCCGTTCGATGCATCAACGCCACTGATATTTTATATTTAGATTGAGCGTCTGTAGTCAGACAAACATACAGAAGTATATTGTATTGTCCGACTGTGTACCGCTTTCCCTAACGCATATGCATGGACGTGCCCCACTCTGTATCAGGCATCGGCGATAGAGGCGGCCGTCGAACCGCACTCTACTTATCAGCCTAAAACTATACAATGGCGGAGAAACATGAAAATTGTGTAATAAACAATGTTTGACAATTTCTTCTTCTATGATAATCTTTATTGATGGTCATGATGAATGTTCTTGTAAATTTGTTCCCGACGACTATTCTATAAAATGAAGGCTTACAATTTATTTTATTTTAAATAAAACTTAGCATTTGTACAACTGAACGATTACCAATAATCAAACAAGACATCAGCTTAATTAATATGTAAACAGTTACCATAAAGTAAGGAATATATTTCAACTTCAACAAATTAAGTCAACAACAAAAATCTTAAACTACCGCAATATGACCTATTTAATTACATTATTAAAGAAATAATTTAATTATACTGTAACCTTCATTCCTATCTTTAATATGAATATTTTCTCAACTTAAAATAAATGATTTACTTGAAAGAAACATTTTTCTGTCTTGGATTTTTTTGATTTTCTAACCCTAAGAAAATATTTATTTAATCCAAATAAAATTGAAAGAAAAGTATTTTCTTAAATTTGTAATGATATTTGTGTGAAATTAAATGAATCTCAGGGCTAACGTTTTGAAAATGTTTTCGTTAAACGTGGGATCCGACTTAATAACTTTTTTGCAAATCGAAAAGAAATTAAAATAATAATAATAATAATAATATGTTTATTGCACATCAAAATTTAAAAAAAAGTACAGTAGGGGTAGAGACACTTTCAGCTGGTGTAAGCTTTACGGATACATGAACTAACGTGATTTTTGTACCTAAAGTCTGAATCCATAAGAAGGCCAAGGCTTTTAACCGAATTGGTTATAGTTAATCTTTATCGTCATAAAATTAGTGGCATGTCAAATTTCTTGCCAGAAAGTATCGTGGGTGTTTTATTTGCGTTAGTATGTAAATTATGCTGGTTAGAAAATGTGACAATTTGGTGAATGAATAATATCGTGTATCGTCAGTATAAAAATGGTAGCGACAGTGGTTCAGGTAGGTGTGTAATTTCGAGGTGTAAAGTGTGTAAAGAAGTGGGCCCAAAATTGAACCCTGAAGAACGCCGCTGCGAACAGGCAAAGTATTTGATACCTTATCGTGGTGGGAGTGAAGTACAACGATTACGGGGATGATATCAGAAAGGTCCCTGCATATAGTTTTACTGTTGGAAATCCGCACGCGATAATCCAAGTAAGTTTTCTTTTCTCTTTTAATAGCAGCAGTCGCTAAATTACGGAGCTTCTTATAAAAAGAAAAAATGCGAGGTTGCGAGAACGTTTAAATTTTAAAAAGGCCTCGTCTCTTAGCTTTTGCATCGTCTTGATAGTGCCAGTTATCCGCGATTTACGTTCTCGTGTAATCCTACAAGTACGATAAAGAGCACGAAGATCAAAAAGAGAAATTATTAAAGAATCAAACATCGCGATCTTGTCGTCGATATCGTCAAGGTCGAAAATCATGAAATGAAACGGTTTATTTTAAAAGAGACAGTAAGTTTATTGTTTTTTTTTTTTTAATTTGGAAAGATTATATTTCTTATAAACAAAGAATGGGCAAAAACCTATTTCAATCCCTATTCGACAGCTACTTAAGCATTGAATTTTTTATTTGTAGTTTTTGAAATTTGGATATTATATTAAAATAATTGAATTTTTCTTTTTGATTTTCTTTCATTGAATATTTAATTTTCGGTACCTGCACATTGTTGCAGAATCTCAGCGAAACAGCTCCCCGGTATCTTTTTTTGAAATCGTAACAGCCTTCGATTGAAAATCAGGTATCTTGCTCTTTGGCGCCCCTTTGATCAAAATTTTCAAATTATATGTCGAAAAGGGTTTGTTGGATGATGTACTGCAGTTTTTTATTGAAACGGTTTCATATTTATTCAAGATATAAATAAAAATATCGAAGAATTTTGAAATTTGCTGTTTGTCGAAAACTTGTTTATTCTGTCTCTGATTGTTTTTGTTATCCAGAGCGCCAGTTAACTATTTTGAATAAATAAATCTTGACTTTTCTAAATCCATTCGAAATTCCATCAACTCGCTTGAATACGAAGTTCAATTTTGCATGTATGGTAGTACCAGCAAGGTGTATTAAATTTGGTTGCCAGGAGAAAGTTGTTTTAAATTCATAAATTGCATATGAATAGCAATTTGCCTATCCTAATATGATACATTTACATATTTTCGATTTTTAAGAAATATAGTTTGAATTTCCGTTAGTGAAATTAGATTCTAACTTTCTGTTTTTTACTGGATTCTTTTTTTTTTTAACGAAAATACTTTGTCTTCATGTGTAAGACGGAAAAAAGAAATCAAACTAGGGGAATATAAAGGGAAGAGGTCATCAACATTGCTTCGCCTTGTAAAAATAAGGAACTAAAAGAGTTCAAACTGTCAAATATAACACTTTCCAACCAAGGTAAATAAATATCACAACAATACTCCCCTGTTTTTTCTTTTTCTTTTTTCTTGAATAGAGACTGACTTTTGTAAGAAAATCTATTTTCTTAATGCAAGAAACCTTTTCTCTGCATGAGGTTATACCCCGCCTTATACAACATTTTAGGTTGAATTGTAGCAATTTGTTCCCTATAATGCAGTTAAAATCTTTATTTCGCCCAATCAACATGGAATTATGATCAAACGTTCTACAGTTACGAACTTAATTTACTCAGTTTGCATCGGAAGCCTTTGACAGACAGAGCCAAGTTGACACAGTTTACACTGACTTTCAAAAGGCATTTGACCAAGTTGACCACTGTGTACTACTGTCCAAGCTACACGCTATTAGTTTTTCACCTTCTCTGCTAGCGCTTAGATCTTCTTTAATTGGGAGGGAACAATTTGTAGAATACTGCCATGTGAGGTCTGACACATTTGGTCCGTCTTCTAGATTGCAACAAGGATCCAATCTTGATCCAATTTTATTCTTACTATTTATAAATGATATCACCAACGTTATTAATAACGAGCACTTATATTTTCCGATTATCGGAATATTTCGAAAAGTAAGATCTATCGAAGACTGCATTAAACTGCAAATATATCAGCAGTTAATGACTGGTGTGGATATAATTATTTGCAACTCAACATTAAGAAGTGTAAAACTGTGTTATATACGAGAAGTAACAACTGTATAGATTTTACGTGCAAGTTAACCGGTGAAGATCTCCAAAGGTTTCAGACTATTAAAGATTCGGGCGTAACCTTCGCAAAATCGCATATGCAAAAATCATTTAAGGGGGTTATGCTATGTTAGAACTCTGTGGGCGCTTTCTGTTATTTTTTTTTGTGCTATAACACCGGAGATATAATTTTTGCACATGCGATTTTCTTAAATTTCACCCCCAGGGACCCTCAGCAAGTTAACTATATTTGGGGAGTATACCCTCTATATGGGTAGGAATATAACTGCCAAAGCGCATTATGGTCCGGCGAATAACACCTGAGATATAATTTTGCCACATGCGATTTTCTTAAATTTCGCCCCCAGCGACCCTCAGCAAATTAACCATATTTGAGGGGTATACTCTCTATATGGGTAGGAATATAACTGCCAAAGCGCATTATGGTCCGGCGAATAACACCTGAGATATAATTTTGCCACATGCGATTTTCTTAAATTTCGCCCCCAGCGACCCTCAGCAAATTAACCATATTTGAGGGGTATACTCTCTATATGGGTAGGAATATAACTGCCAAAGCGCATTATGGTCCGGCGAATAACACCTGAGATATAATTTTACCACATGCGATTTTCTTAAATTTCACCCCCAGGGACCCTCAGCAAATTAACCATATTTGAGGGATATACTCTCTATATGGGTAGGAATATAACTGCCAAAGCGCATTATGGTCCGGCGAATAACACCGGAGATATAATTTTTACATATGCGATTTTCTTAAAGGTTGTCCCCTAGCATTCTATGTTATTTACAATTAGTGATTTTCAGGGTATAGAAGATGCACCCTCTTTCCAATGGAGCCGTAAATGCCATTTATTGTTTAGTGAAGAATTGTAGGGATGTATCTTAAATTATGCCGTTATTACAGACCTCATTGGACGTTCGGGTGTTTCCGTAACAATTTGCTGCTTAGGCTGCTGTTTTCACACTGGTTCAAATTTAAGTTTGTGTTTAAAACAAGTTTCTTTTTATAACAGTTTAAAACATTACAAACATGTCTAGAATGAAAATATCTTTTAGTTTTTTTTCCATATCCAGTTTTTTACAAATTAAAAATTGCATATACGCATTTAAAAGATTACTGAATCTTTATTAATTTGCAACTATTTTTAAAACTATAATCACTGGTTTTATTGGTTACGTACTACGTTAGAAATAATCCATGTTTACAGTAGCTTCTTTCTTTTCCTTCTAGCTTTGTTTGTACACTACATAACAAATACGAATTTTACAACATTAATTGTATATATAATAAGAAAATAAAAAGCTCACAGCGAATTGTATTCTCCAGAATACAGTATCAATCTTAATTTTGTTTATATCTATTTGAAATACGATACTTAGGCAAATTTATATAAAGTAAAATTTATTCGTGTATAGTAAACTGAAATCAAAAGGTATATATGTTGGTTGTCGAAACCGTATCGTTTGGTATTGTACAAAATATACAATAAGTAACTAAATTAATCTCCCAAAAAGGAAACAATAGACAAAAAAGGAAAGAAAAGAATAAAAGGGGCCCTTAAACTTTCCCATAGAATCGCTATGTAGCAGAATAGGACGTCGTCGCGATAAGGAAGGGTCTTCAATTAGTTCAGGTATACGAGTACAAGTATAGTGCCGGTCCGACCGGCCTGTGTGTGTCAACAACCCGGCGAGAAGACCGGAGGAGGCCAGCGGAAGCAACCGCATGGTAGACGCAACGCGTTAGACGGTAGAATATAGGAGAGCGGTGAAACAACGGGCAATCGGAAACAAAGGTTGACGGGCTAGTCTGCGAAGTTAGCGAACAAGTTGGAACTAACGTATTAACGAGTTTATATTAAAGAACTAATAGGTTGTCATTGCAAATATTTTATTTTGTTAATAGTCGCTACTAGTTTTTCTTCTAAAACGTCAATAACAAGAACGGGTATTTTATTTTCAGTAGTTTGCGATTAGAAAAAAGATTATCACAAATTACTTAATTTAGAAGCTGGAGCAATTTATTTTTTCAAACACTTTTTATGCGGCCATATTCTTCCTTAAGCTAAAAGCTAATTGAAAATGTACTGACCGGTTTAAACTTCAATAAGTCGACAAGCGATTGATTTTGTAACTCGACATACATAGATAATAGGTCCCCGTCAATTTCATTAAATTAAGCAAGCATTAGTTAACGCAATTATTAGGATTCCTTAAATCATTTGTAATAATGATTTGTGTTATAGAAGTCTTCGTGCATTTGTTAAAATAGATTGAAATTAATTTTTTAGAAAAATTTTTGACATGAAACTAAAGTTTCCAATTCAATAGCTAGACTATTAGGTTTGTTTCTGCAGCGATTTAAAATCATTTGAAATCATTAGAGCATGCGCATTACAAAAATAGTGTTCGTGCAGTTAAAACGCCAAACTCTGACTATTAGTTTGACGTAATTTGGCGTTCGTGCAGATCTCCAAATTAATTCCTAACCGTTTGCTGACAGTTGCTCCAGTTTGAAGATTATCGTCCAGTGATCCATCAGTCGCATGCGCATTATTATATTGTGAAGTGAAAAGTTGTATTATAGGTCGTTTTGTATAATATGTTCACATTTCACGCGTGTTTTATTTATGTATGTGGTTTTGTTAGGAATTAACAGTTCCTTTAAGGTTTTAATAAATTTGTAATTCTGTCTAAACATTTCACGTTTATTTCTGTTTTCGCTTACCTCTTGTAATATTTAAATGCAAGATAAATCAATTTTTTTCATCTGCATATTTGAGTATATTTTCTCTCTTAAGCCTATTAAATACACTTGTAACTTATACATCGCCTGATAAATCAGTTTTAGTTCGTGCATGCGTAAATTGATTCAAATAAACCTCTGATCAAACTATCACAAATCGGCTGCAGAAACAAACCTATTGAAGCACAGTTCAGTTAATATTATTGCTAACTTGATGTTACGATAAGATGCAGTGTGACGGTGTTCATTGATAGTTTAATGTACAGTCGCTGGCCATATTACTTGAAAGATGTTATAAATCAACCCTTTTACCTGGAAATTCCCATCCTACTATAGTGATATTCTTTTGCTTTGAGTGCGATCGTTTATAGGGGGACTAGATTATTGTATCAATAAATAAAAATACCAGAGAAATGAAATTTAGAAGATTAAAGTATGTATATATAAATATTTCAGTTATCAACTTACATTTAGCGAGTTCACAGTTTAGAGAACGCATCGATATTTTTTAAAATATTTCGTCATAACCGTATAGAAGCTAAGTTGTGAAGTATCGTTAAGTGTTTTGTGTTTTGATATATCGTTATTGCAAAGGTAAAATTGTTATTCTATCTCTCTCTTAATAATTAATTATTTGGAATTTGAAAAAAATTGAAATATTTGGGTTTTTTGTAGAAAATGCCCGGGAAAGATTTAACAAGTGAACAAAAAGCCGCTATACAAGCTCTTCTACAATCAAACAAGCATTCACAACGAGAAATTGCAAAATTACAGAAAGTACCTCCTTCTTCTGTATCGCGTTTAGCTAGAAACTTAAACGAAGGAGCTAGCGCATCGACACAAAGACGGGCAAAGTGCGGTCGGAAAAGAAAAACTTCGAAGAGATCTGACCGTGAAATTGTTCATCAGACTTTGAGCAATAGATTTGCTACAATTAAAATGATTCAAAAAAATTTACAAGAGAGAGGAATAGAGATTTCGAGCAGAACTGTCAGGCGCCGATTGCGCGAAAATCGCCTAATGGGCCGAAGACCTGTAAAAAAGCCGCGTTTAACAGAAAAAATTAAATCTGCCCGTCTCAACTTTGCAAGAGAATATCGATATTTCATAGACGAGAATTGGAAAAAGGTGAATAACTTAACATGATTTTTACTGAATTAATGTTTGTATTATTTAATAGGTTTTCTTTAGTGACGAGTGTTCGCTCTGTGTGTTTGTGCAGCCAGCACAATTTGTTCGTAGACGACCTGGCGATCGTCTCACAGAGTCCACGGTTCTTCGAACTGTAAAACACCCTCCGCAGGTAATGATTTGGGGAGTGATTAGTGGAGACGGACCCGGTCCTTTGTATTTTGTAGAAGGTACAATACGTCAAGAGCAGTACATAAATTTTTTCATTTCTACCTTCATTGCATAAATTGTGACATAATTTCTATCTATTAGTTAGCTAGGTACTTAGCGCCCATAATATTTAAAATTTGTTTCTTATTTGCAAAACAAAATAACTCTTGTAAAACGTCAACAAATTCATAACGAGGTTATGGTAGGCAAACCGGTTATGGATACAAATTAGCCGCCATCTTGTATTCTTTTTGTTCAGGATTATTGCACATCATAAAATTCTATGCATGTGAACTGTTCTGCTTCCGCTTCTCCTCCTATATCTGAGACGAGCCGTAGATTTATTTGTATAAGTGATTCCAAACTTATGGCCTGCAGTGTAGGCATGTACGTTTAACAGACGGTCATCGTGAATGACCTGTATGTGTCAGCAAATCCGTTTATCAAAGCAGTACGTCGAACAAGTTTTTTGTTTACGATAGTGACGCCGGAACGCAATACTCATTATTTAATTTGAAACGGACGATCTGCCATTGTTTCGACCAGCGCAATGGTAATTATTATTCAATCGACTTGTCTGTTGATCCGCACGTGTACCTTCCCGACTCCTACCGCTTCGATCGTATTCTCACGCACACATCGCCGACCACGCGCGTTTAGCTTATCATCGTAAAAGATGACGCGACGTTTTCGCCGATGATAACCGTTCGAAATGGAATGAATACATATTCGAAAAGGTACGAAGACTTAACTTTATTGATCTTGAAACAAAAAGACTTCCCTATCGCGCCACACAACTTTTCCCCCCCACTATCGCACGCCGCTTTACTGACAATGGTGATGGCGGAACCGAACGGTGTATAATATTCCAGAGTTTTGTATTACGAACAGATGTTGAAACGGAAGGAAGGTGAAAGAAAAAAGAAACGGAAACGGCTCTCTGTCTAATTTTGGTGGGATACAATGTAGGTTAAAGATACTCTGTGCTGTATTTTTAACCTAAAAAAGTATTTTGTTTAATTTATTTTGCTGGGTAAAATTAAAAGGTACAATTAATTTAGAAATGCCAATGGTAATTAAAAAAAAATACATATGTATAACAAAAAAAACATCCCTGTGTGACTACTAACAAGAAAACGTTCTGGGCTTATCGACTTGAATAAAATTTGGTAGGTATAGATGTGAATGGCCGAGTTGGGCTGAAATATTTCAGATGAGGGCCGGGCCGGGGCTTTTTAAAATGGGACGTTCGCCAAGTTCGTTTGGTCCGCCATGCCCGTTTGACCCAACGAGCCCGCTCGGCCTGAATTCAAACTTATTCTTCCCAAACTTTTGTTTTAAGAAGACGTAGTAAGTATAAAACCTTAGTATTTACTTTCCATTAAATTTAATAATGTGTAAGTTAAGTACATGCATAGGTTGACACCGAATGAAATAAGATATGCTCGCTTAAGGGAAAATATTTCACATTTAAGACAGCAGCATATTTCCCATTTTTTTTTTGCTTAAGTGAACATATTCGGTAGTATTAGTTGCTATAGAAAATGATTGTGTCTCTGATACCATTCTCGTAAAAGTCCACGGAATGATGTAATGTCTTCAAATTTTGCAATAAAAACACTGCTTCAAATAGCATCATGAATTCATTATCAATTATTTCATACGAAAAAATGTAACACGTAAAACTAAAACCATGTCATAAAAAAGGAAAAAACCTCTTCGTGTTATAGTATATCCATGTTAGGATTAAATAAGTAATAAGTAAATCGTTATTGAAATTATTATTAATTTTTTAATACTGACAATAAATGATTTTTTTACACTCTTTGAAGTGGAATCGAATATATTTGACCATCTTGTCGAACAAAGTGGCCTTGTCAGGCCGACAACCGGCGAAGTTGTCGGGTCGATGAGCATGTTGGGTCGAAAAACGTGACGAGCCGGGTCGAGCTGGCAAACGTGTCGGGCCCGGCCGGGCTTACAAAAATCTCAAAATGCCGACCTCTAGTAGGTACACAGAGATCTCACAGGTGTATACAATGCGATATTTTCTGTTCGAGCTGAAAATGTGTTTTGAAGGGCGAATTTTTCGGAAATTACCTTTATAATATAATTAACTATTAACACTAAAAAATATTGAAATATCCGTGTTGCACTTAGGACGAGCAATCCAAACAAGTACATCATTTGTTAGTGTCTGCCTCATAAAAGTATGGTGCACGTGCCCTCAAATTTGTAGTATAGTGACGTAGCTTTAATAACTCTTAACTTAAAATCAAAGAATTACATTAGTATGTATGTATATACCAACGAACTTAGTTTAATGAAAGCATTTGTTTACATTTAAACGTGAAGTTAATATAAAACCAAAATATTTACATCTAAGTCTCCAAAAGGGAAGGCAAAGTGGTGGAACTTTATTGTTTCTAATCATAACTTGTAATTTCAATGGTCGCTTGGTGGATACCAATTTATTGCTAACCATGATATCGCATTTTCTGTAAGATGATAAAATGTACAATTTGCCTAAAAAGTACTACAGTATAAAAGAGGGTGCACAGTTTTCACTTGTTTGTGTCTATTTTCATTAAATTAGTATCTTGTGTACACTGCAGCCCTTGTGTATACTGTAATCACTTCAAATAAATGTGTAATAATAAAAATATTCTATTCTTCATGTTACTTTCATATTGCCGTTAAATGGTTATGCTACAATAGCCCTATATGCACGAGAATAAAATGTATTTATAAGTATTTATATACGTTTTCGTGCAAGGTGAAAAATATTTTAGTTATCAACATTCTTTTAATGTGAGTAGTCCCGCAAATAAGATCGAATTATAAAATATCAAAGTGATTATGATGAAAAGAAAACAAATAGTTCCCGAAAAAGGGGTAGAGATTATTGCATATTACAAACGCGGAGGATCCATCAGAGAAATTGTGAAAAGAATGCTCATTTCTTGCAAAGGTGTGCAAAATACAATTAAGGCCAGGAATAGATCGTGGAAAACGCAGCGTTCGTTTTTTAATGTGCTGAGGTTGCGCGCATCACGCTAAGTAAACGTTCATCAGCTGCAATATTTTAGAATCATTGAGATCCATTCCATTTCAAAAAACGCTGCGTTTTACGCGGTCGTCTATTCCTGGCTTAAAAAGTGTCAGAGTACTGGCGCATTTAAGACAAACCACAGTCAGGGAGGCCTATAGTTACAAGTGCTGCAAAAGATTTAACAATTACTGTCATCTCCAAGAGACACAGACGATCAACAGTATTTGAAATCCGTGCCGAGTTCAACAGACAGCAAACCGTTCCCACGCGCGTCAAATAAAAGAAAAAGATTAGAGTGGACCAAGCCATATACTAATTGCACTTTAGAAGAATGGAGAAATTTTCTAAAGGTACAAAGGCATCTTCGAACAATGCCGTGGTGTCTTATCTGCGACTGATCGGCGAAAACTTTATATTGATGCTCCCAAAGCACACCTCTAATTATATAAGCCATATCTCCAAGAAGTGGAATTTAACAGTGTTAACTAATATGGTTTGGGCACCGGAATCATCGGATCTTAATCCGATCGAGCTTTTGTGGAAAGAACTAGATCGGAGTGTGGGTGACCAATGCCCGGCGCTCAAAGAACATTTGTGATAACTTCCTCGTTATTCGTGGGTAAGAATACATGCTGAGACTGTTACAAAATTAGTGTATCGCCTATTTCGATTGTCTACAACCAAAGGAGTATATTTCGACGAAGAGTAAGTTTCATAGAAAACAAGAATTCCTCGGTTACACTGAGAAAAATTGTAAATTTACCTTGTACATAGCGTGGTTTTAAATAAAACAACGTTATTCCAGTATTGTTTCATCGACGTAGAAAGTGAATTTGGTTATATTTTGCATAAATGCATCTTTCTTTGATATCATGGCATTACTTGGAGGTGCTTGATTTATGTTTCTTTTTGTACATACATTCAGGTACAAAAAATTCGATCCGTTACTTGTTTTATCTGTATTTGTACTTCTAAAACTCTGGACTTGCGACATGGTGTATATAAATTTAGATTGACACTCGTATTATTAAAAAGTAGAGTTTGCTGACTTTTTGTTTTGCATCTTGCTAACAAATGATGCTTTTGTTAATGAATTTGTGGTCGATAATTAAAAAGATATTCGGTGTGCCTTGTGTTTATTTTTGGAGCTAGATATTGTGACGGTTAAAAAGTTTGAAGTGGGAACTTAATGTTTCTTTCTGAAAAATGTCTTTAACTCCAACGAATGCAGCCAGGGCAGTAGCTTTAGTTCAAGATGGCCATAGCCAATATCGTGCTGCTCAGGTACTAGGCGTTACTCGTTTAGCAGTCCAAAGAGCCGTTCTGCGTTTTAATGAAACCGGGAGCTATACTAGAAGACCAGGATCAGGCCATAGATGAGCAACATCTGAACGAGACGATTGATTTGTGCTTTCTTCAATTTTGAGGGATAGGCATTTGACTTCGGTTGAGGTGGCAAATCGACTGAGCAAAGTAAAAATGTGCATGTAAGCAAATGGATAGTTCATCGACGACTAGACGAAGCTAACTTAATGTCTAGAAGACCAGCCCAATGTCCGCAGCTATCTGTGGAACATCGTAGAGTTCGACTAGCTTTTGCACAAGATCACGAAAACTGGAATCACACCGATTAGAGCAACGTATTATTCTCGGATGAATTCAGATTTTGCCTAAAATGGCCAAATGGCCGGGAATGAATTTGGAGAAGACATAGAGAACGATTTGCTTAATGCAGTATTGTGAAATAAATTAGCTACCGGGGAGGCTCTATTATAGCTTGGGCTGGCATAAATAGCGAAGCCCGTACTGTATTAGTGGTGGTTGATGGAGGTTCTATGACGGCTGCAAAGTATATAAACACCATTTTAGGAGAGCACGTGGTTCCTTTTGCTCCATTTATAGGGCATAATTTCATTTTTGTGGAGGATAACGCGCGTCCGCATCATGCTCGAATCGTCGACGAATATTTTATTATTGTTTTTTTTTTTTATTAATGAAACCCTTTTAATTTTCTGAATTCCCAAATAATCTAATATAATTCAATAAATTAATTTGTTTTCTTCTTGAAGATGTGTCTTTTATTGAATTTTATCTGTTTCTCTTAAATTTATTAGCAACCTTAAGATTATATCAAAACATTTTTTCTTTACGTAAACAAATTCAAATGGATCGAATATTTTCCACCTGAGTATATAAACCGCAACCACTGCCATCCATTGTTTATACATCTGTAATAAAACTGTTGAGACACACGTTATTCAGAACAGGTTCAGTAAATTATTTGAATCGCCATGCGAAGAAATTCGAATTCAGTCTTGGGAACTGTTTTATAATTTCCTGCCGAAACAAAATTATTATTTTTTTTTCAATTTGTGAATTTCATATCACACTATTTAAAGCAAGTATGTAAAGCAATTTAAAGTATGATGCAATATACATACACATGTGGAACAACAAAGAATGTACCATCTATCATAATTGCCCCTGGATCGTAAAATTTCATCATTCTCATTTTAATATACAGTGTAGATCGTTTTACGATTAACTTGTAATTATCGCCGCAAAATTGCATGTCATTGTATAAATACGGTTTTGTATAAAAATTCTTAAATTATTCAATTAAACATCATATTCAGTCCAAACATAATGAATATTAAACGAAAACCTATAAATATCCTTAGCAAGCCTTACAGGAGTCAAAGCAGTAGAAATCACAATATTTGGAACATATTATTTTGTTGATCTTTACGTTACAACCAGTTCCTTTCAAACATATTTCATAAAAAGTTACTACAAATACCTTTATTGGCATTAATTAAAAAGCAATCTGACTTAACGTTAGATTGACGACACAGTTAAATTTATTGTTAATGAAAAGACGATCCATAAGCCCATAACATTAATGTTTGCCATGATTGACAGATGAGTAGGGTTCGACAAACGTGTGTACGGCAGAAGCGCCGAGAGAGGATTTAGGTCGATGCGACGCCAGTAGAGAGTTTGGTCATACGATAGGGGTAGAAGTGAACGGTCGTTCGATAATTATTTTGTAGTACTTTGTCAGTAGACATCAAGACGTCAATAAAAGGTAAGAATATATTATTTTTTAATAATATTGTATCTCACGTACCTACTTTTGCGCGATACGCCTCTGACGTTGCACTCGTTTGTCGAACCTTACAGATGAGACTCAACAGTGTTTACTATTTACAGATTATACAGCTATCTTTATGGTCTGATGATTTAAACAACAAATGGAGGGATTTCTGCGAAGTTAGTTTGACGAGTGTAAAAACTGACTGACAGTATAGTATATACACCTTAATAGAATGCTGCACACGACGAAAACTAACTAATCAGGATACATATTTCAGCAACTCCTGGATTTGTTCAATACCGAATAACTCGTGTTGCTCGAACTTTTGATCGAACAGTTCGAGCCACAAACGTGTTTTTTATAGTAAAATAGAGCTGCGTTTTAAAACTGTTCGAACAAATGTACGACCAAAGGTTCGAGCAATTAAAAACACACCCAATATATCTTCTAGATGTCACTGTAACCTAGTACTGTAAAATAAAGTAAAAATAAGGAATATTAGTGGAAATTAGTTTGTATTGTAATTCTTTTTGGTTATATTTTCAAATATTTGGATAATTTTCAATAAACACAATAAAAAAATTTACCCCAGGGGTCATTTTATCCTAAAGTATCAAGATCTAGGGTAACATTCGCACAAGTTGAGGTGTGTGCGCAGACGCAACTTGCGGAAAACAGAACAGTATTTGTATACCTTCTACGTTTGCGCATGGTGTTGTGTACCGTGCATCGTGGCCGCCAAAGTGTAATCCGGTTCTTTCAGTCACGACAAACAAATTATAAGTAGTCTGAGCAAACAACGGTAACAGTCAGTGTAGTAGATATGTGGTGCGGAGTCGGCGATTATTTATTTCACGCGTTCACATCGTCAGTACTAAATCGATGCTGTATGCGAGTAGTTCTGTGTATATGTAGGCTGTCGTAACTTATTTCGTAATTGTACGCTTATGTTTGCTTAAAAAATGTCGCAGGTAGGTACGTCGCGAAAACGACCAATGGCAGACACAGTTAAAAACTTTATAGTGGACATGCCAGACTTAATTTTTGATGGCGCTAAAATTCAATGTCTAGTTTGTAAAATCCCTTTAATGTGAATCGAAAGCAAACAGTATTCTTCTGCAAAAAGTGGCATGCGAGACCAAGAAAAATTTAGATTTGATTTATGTGTTACTCTTATTTTATGTAATCTATCGTTTCGTTTACTAGACAAAGAAGCATTTGTCTCCCTCTGGAATAAATATGGGGACTGTAAATTACCTAGTCGGACATCGATACGAAATGTAGTGCCATTTGCTCGTGAACATATAGAAAAAGGAATGAAAACGGAATTGAAAAATAAAAAACTGTGGTTGTGTGTGGACGAAACAACAGATCGTCAAAAACATTCTGTGGTTAATGTAATGGTACGTACAATGGAACCACATCGACCGTCATCATCCTTCTTACTTGCTTCCAAAAGAGTTATAAATTGTACTGCCGATGAGATTTTAAAGGTGGTGTTGAACTCATTGAACAAATTTGAAGCTTCAACTAAGCAACTTTTAATGTTTATGAGTGATGGTGCCGCAAACATGCGTTCTTTGGACCGATCTCTTAAAGAACACAGTGGTAACTTCTTACATGTAACGTGTAAAATCCATACTCTAAATCTTGCGACACAAACGATTCCTACATGTTTTCCACTAGTAAATGCATTGATTGCGAGTACAAAGGCAGTATTTCTGAAGTCCCCAAAACGTACCTGACTATTTCACAAACTGTGTCCTGATTTACCTGAACCACCACAGCCGATTGTTACACGTTGGGGAACATGGTTGCAGGCTGCGTTTGACTACAACAAATATTTTGATCAAGTAAAGAAGGTAGTTTTAAAATTCAATCCGACAGAAGCTGCAGCAATCAAGATAAGCCAGGAAACATTTCAAGATAGTCAGGTTAAAAGAGATTTACAAACTATTCACAACTACTACTTCGGACTAGCGGAGGGAACAGAAAAATTACAAAATGTTTCGATGTCGGTAGTGGATTCTGTTCAAATTGTGAATGATGTTCACGCACAGTTGTGCGCTGTAGAAGGCGAAACAAATTGGTGTGTAATACGAAAATTTGAAAGTGTTTTAGAGAAAGACTCCGATTTTCTTATATTAAGACAAATTTGTGAAGGTGCGTGTGAAGATGTATTAAATTGTTTCAAAGATTATTTTAAATATGCAAATATAACATCGCTAGATGTCGAACGGTCGTTTTCGGCATTAAAAAACATTTATTCCGCACGTCGTACTCACTTGACTGAAACAGCTGTGGAAACATATCTAATGATTCAAATATTTAACAGATGTTACCCAGTTTGTGATTTCACGGAAGACTTTAAAAACGGTAAGTGTTTCAGCACGTTTTATAATTTATTTCTTACCTTCTATTTTATGTGTAAACTTTTATGCGCTCTCCACGCCTCTGGCTGTCACCGAATATCTGCCCAGGTTAATTATACGTGCTATAAACTTTAATTAGAAAGGTAGTAGTAAGATATGATACTTTAGCATAATAAGCTAACCTAACCGATGCCAAATTCAGTTTCTAATTCGCAACCTACGTTTACATTTCATAGTGTATAGGTAATTATTTGTAGAGCGGATCTACTGGGCTAATTTCCTCTATGTATTTAGTTTAGGAAATTTTACAAAGGAAGATACACGAGTTTGATTTTTGATTATAAGCTCTCACTTATACACGGATATAACTTAAATGGCATAAAGATACGTACAGACAACTCGTGCGCGTGCTTGTACGCACGCTCGTATTTTTTATAATGTGGAAGTTTGTGAAAGCTATGCTTGCAAGTTGACAGATTAAAGAAAAGCTCGCTGTACTCCTAAGCCCTGTGTATATAAAAAGAATTAAGACGGGCTCGTGCTCGTTCAATATTGTAGAAATGGAGTGGAAAGATGAATTAATTATACAATTGGTAAAATTGTATAAAAGTAAACCGGTGTTGTGGGCACTTGTAATAAACATACATAATCCAGTCCTCTTGGTATCTTACGGTGTCGAGGTAGTAATAAACACTAATTAAAGAAAATAACTTGTTAGCGACATATAGAAAATTACGAAAAAAGATAGAGGCAACACATTTTGGAATGAAGCTAGTACTTGTTGCTATAATACGTTCGTCGTGGCTCATTGAGAGTAAATACTAAACCAGCAAATCCTCACGAGCAAAGTAAAGGTACGTACATACATACTACTCGTGAGGCTCGCGAGTTTGTAACCTTGGATCGCGCTGCCTCTGAGGCTCGCATGCTGTTCACACTATAAAGTAACCAGTACGAGCGCCAGTATGAGCACGCGTACGAGTAGTCTGTACGTACCTTAACGTGACGTTCTGCAAGAGGCGAATCAAAGTAGGCAAATTAAGATAATTGTACGGTAAACACGAAGAATATCATTGTTTGTAAATACCCTTGTAAATACTCTTTTCAGCAAATATTTCTGTAACTATTAGTTTAATGAATAATGTATAAATAATAATATTTTACCTTATTGTATTGTTTTGTAATTTGTAACTTTATTTAACATATGTACAATTATTTTGTAAATTGTTTAATTATTTTTTATCACTTACTTACTCACCTGCTGAGAGATGCAGTTATTTAGTAAGTCCTAATTTATAGACAATAATTTGGCATTCTTTTATCTACATATTGTTTGTTTTGTTTGAAACCTAATTTACAAAATGCAGCATAGGGTTTTTCTTATAATAACACTAATGTATTTAATGCACAATAGGACTTACACATACATGGTTTGATCATATATAAAAAGAAATATTGGGACTTTAGGGCTACAATATTAACCAGTATTACCATCATAACGGATATTCTATATGTATGGAATTACAGGTAAATTGCATTTTAATTTTCTGATATTTTAATTAATCAAACTTGTTTGTAGAATAAGTCCGATATGAAGACAATGAAATATCTTACCCTAACGAGGGAAACTTTTACAAAAAGTAACAATGCTTAAAATACAAACTAATTCTGCTTCTATTGAACAATCGTTCTAGATGAAACTAAAATCCATGTTGAAAATGAAGAATTACAACCATCTTCTTCATCAAGTCAATTACCGAGTAAATGTTTGTAATCTGGACTCAGAATAGATAAAGTAAATACCTCTGCAATGAAGCGCTCATCGAAATTTTGCAGCGATACTTTTTAAAAATGTACCTCTAGAAGGGATCGAAAACCCAAAAATATTAAAAACGAATGTCTTGAAATTCTTGAATAAGGTTCTTTGAGTATTATATACATAATATGCAGATGAAAATAAAAACTACTCTACTCTATTACCAATATTTTTATTTCAATTACGGGGTAATTTTCAACCAAGGGATAAAATTGTCAGTATTATAAGGAGGTAGAAAAGTTTTGCCTCCCATTTTCGAGGTAATTTTCATTTTTTTAGGGTGTAATAAGTAAGGAACTAAACTAGAAGAAGTAACGCAATTTTGCCAATTGAAACTATAACATGTTCTTGGAGCTTTATGCCATTTCCATTGGTAGTGAGAACTCACCTATTAGGATGTTTAAAATTCCAAATTTAAATAAATACACTGTCACTCTAATTAAATTTGCAAAGTCGTAACACTAAACCATAAGAAACGTTTAGATGCAGAATATTATCCTTGACTATGTTTGAAGCACATTCATTCCCAATGAACGAGAAACATAATTCTTCTTTTCTAAATACGAATACACAACACAAGCATGACAACACTATGTAGAAAGAAGTAAACGGTATATACACACAGAGAGACGCACGGGTCGTAGTCGAAGAGGCAGCGCACAAAATATAAACAAACAAAAGCTGTCGAAAATGCGCGTAACGCGTACTGCTATGCTGAAGTCATCACCGGGACTTCCGAAAACACGTCCGTTACTAGAGGGAAACTGTTATTATGGGGCATTTTCGCGCGCCACAATATCCGAACACCGTTGGCCACCATTACATAAGATTGCCGAAGCACGTCTACCATATGAATAGCGCGAACGCTTCAAACTTAATATTATTATGTACACACACGCGCGTTTATATAAACATAAAAAGGACATGGAATAGTTAAATACGTGTAGTTGGAGATGCGCATATAACATTTAAGAATGTAAAGCGAGTGTCCGAATCGCTCAGCGTGTATAAAGCTCGATTCTCGTCACTAATCCAGCGCATACCGTACAGAAACGTATAATCGAGACTTTAACACTAACAGAACGTTCAGTAAACCAACTGACTGGTTGACTGCACAAACTGCACTCACCGCTTGCAACGGCGACTGTACGAGGAGCCCCTCTACGACCCCGCAATTCCCCACTGTAATAGAGGGCCCCTTCTATAGTACGTATATATTACGCCTGTATTTCTCGTACAGCGCAAACTTACATTTATATACACCCTGATTCACACTACGTATACTATTAGAAATTTTATGGTTGTCAGCACAAATAAATTATAGGAAGGTACTACTAGTACTATTTATGTACATTATATCATCTAATAAAACAAATGCATATCTTTGTCATCTTTGAAAAAATCCTATCGGTTTGATAAATAAGCTTAAAGTAGTCGTAAAGTGTGTATTCTTTTAATTTTTTCATATTACCTTTATGTTCTTGCGAGTAACAATAGGGAATTTGTACCAAATTCTATTTGCTTTAGAAAAAAATCTACCACACCGAGGAAAATATATACTTAAAACAACAATACACATAGTCAAATATGTGACAGCGACACTTTATCTTAATCCAACTATAATTTTTGTTAGGACAACTATATATTTTGTTAAATTAAATAAACGTGTTGTAATTTTTAGTATAAATTGTTTTTACTTTAGAAATACAAGGGTTCCAACATTTTTCTTTGTCCCAATTATTGTAATCTTCTTACTTTTACAAATTGCCAATTCGTTTATCTCCTAATAGTTCGTAGAGTTCTGTGATCCTTCTATGCTAGCCAAGCTCCGTATTCTTTCTCCCAAAAATCCTTCCTAGAATTCTCTTTCCCCGGATGTCCTAATTTCTGTTGGCATTTCTGATTAAGAATCCATATCTCACATCCATAGGTTAGAGTTGATCGTATCACTGTTGTATGTATTCCTATTTTTGTTTTCCTTGATACTTTTTTTTTTATTTTAGGACTTTATGAAGCCCTCATAAGCAGTTATTGCAATCCGTAGGTCTATTTCCTTATTCTCTTCGCACTCGTTAGTTATTAATAGTACATATGGCTTTTACTTCTTTCTTCAAACTCACATGTTTACAGTATTCCGTATACGATTTAATATTTAACTCTATTAGACCCAAACCTGGATTTATCAAGTTTTGCGTGAATGGTTCTCAGTTATAGTGAACAAATTGCCTCCTATTGAATCAAATTATATATTATACAAGTAGCCAGCATTTCAATATAAATATCAAGATTTAATTTTTGAACTTTTCTTCTAAATAATATTAATTTTTTTCTAGTCTTTTTGTTCATACTATATCATAGTATATCATGATGATAATAAAGATTAGTATATTATTAGTAATAATATTAATGATGTGGCAGGGTAAATGTGTTGTATACTTCAGATACTGCAAGGGAATGATTCTTAAATCTTTAAATTATACTTATTCCAATTCTCTTGAACGGGGTCGAGCATTGATTTATTAATTGAATTAAAGTAATAGCTAGCAAATAATTTATGTACTTACGTCTATTTATGCCGTGCTCAATTGTCGTGCACTATTGAAATTAATGTATGTAATTATATTTGTATGCGACTAATAAATGGAATTTTAAAGAAAAAGTAAATTATCGTTTAATTTAAACGTCTACAGCACGCACATTTTCTAAAAAAATAATAGATAAAAAATATCATTAGTATAACAGAAAGAAATAGTAACTTTAATTGTTATTAATTCAGTTTAAAAGATGTAACGTCTTTGCGAATACTATTCATAGAATAAAAATATTTTACAATAACACAAATACAATATTGTATTTCATACAAAAGGTAAATTTATGAATTTGTAAAATATTTATAAGACAAACATAAATTTCATTCAAATCTGTATCATTTTGTTTAGGTTTTTTTAGATTGTACACATATTGCACGTCGAGTTTCTTATACACATCGGGAAAACGTGAAATTAGCTATATCTATATATATACGGTGAGAGAGCGAGGAGAGGATTCCGATCGATTCGATGCGAGTCGCGTATTAGTACTTAGTACGCTTCTAACAACGTTGGGATGTAGATCTACTGTGTGCAAGAACGCACGTAATAATTTGAAGTCATGGTCGCCTGGAAATGAGAATTTCACATATTTATTTTGTTGCTACGAAGCTTAGACGAAACTAATTAGAAATTCTAAAGACGAAAATAAAAACAGATTTTGATGAAATAAAATAAAAGAAAAATAAATACTCTAGATATTCTTACTAAGATCGTCCGCACATAATGCAGTCTGCCTCGTAACTAACCACATCGGTAACCGTCGTGAGCCGTCGACTGCCGCTAACCCCTACGCTTGTGGTGAATCACCCACTCGCTTTTACCGTTGTCGGATCTACGCTTTTTCTTTCCTTATGTGTATATGTACACGTAAGTTCTGAAAGGTCATTCCGCGTATTGTATTTAAAGCAAGTTTTTACACTTAACTTTTGAGCCCTTTGCAATTTAAAGCTGATGGAAACAGTCCAAATAACAACAGTAATGATACACCATCATCAAGAATAACACGTCGTAACTTTGTTACTATCACCTCCTCACCGTAAATGGTGAAGCGTAGCATATTATGTGAATGATGACTGGAACGTACCGTTCGTAATGCGTCACAAACAGGAGTACGCTCTCTTACCACCAGGTCACCAAAATGTTTTTTTTTAAGACGAATAATAGTTATGATCTTGGAGAACAGCCAAAGAATTTGATATCTGGCTGTCAATTGGATTAGAAAAGTTAGAAGAATTTGATATGGTCCCCCATTTGTCTTTTTGGTGACAATTTATGTGTAGCCTTTATTCATACATTTCTAATTAATAAAAGAAACAACATGTCCTGCAGTATCCTTAGATGTGTCACATAGGACGAACAAATTTCTTACTGACAGCCAGGCTGCATTGCGAGCTCTCGAAGAAGAAAGATTTCCTTAAGACTCATAACTGACTGCAGAAACAATATTAACGTCCTGGATAAAAACAACAAGTTCCTCATCTGAACATCCGGGTACACTAACATTGATGACAGTGAAGCGGCCGGTGCTTTTGTTAGGAAGGGAGTTGAGTATACTCCGCTGGGTCCAGAACCTTTAGCTGATATATCTTTTAACACTGCCAAAACGTATATTACTCACTGGGTCGAATAAGAAGTGTTCCGAATTTAGGGTAATTCCACAGGTCTATCTCATGCAAGGGCATTTATGTTGCTCAGCAGAGACAGAGCCAGGCAGCTTATAGTAACTTACAGGAAGTCTGTCAGGACTCCAACCGGAATCCTTACCAGCCATGCTCAATTAAGGAAATACTGGGAGTTTGAGAACAACTTCGCTGAACTTTTATTTAGGAAAAGAACGAAAATAATTTTTATCACTCACAACACAAAAACACAAGTTCACAACTTGCATAAGCTACGTATTAAAGCAATATAACTAAAAGAAGATGCTGCAAGGTTCTTTTTTTTTTAATGCTTCCGCAAGCGGCAGTTGTATGAAATCGAATGTTATTTTATAAAAGTACGGGTGAAATAGCTGGACTAGCGTTCCGGAATAATACATATTTCTAATTCTTATTCGTCATTATTGTTTGAGAAAGATTTTTATTTTAGGCGAAAAGTTCCTAAAATCGCTGACGAATGAACATACTTTTTATTCTTCTTGTCTGTTATTTATAGCAAGTAAACTGTTGATTCATCAGTTTCGCGCATTCATCACTATCAATGATGAATGTGCATAAGGTTCAACATCGCTTGCGACCAGTCTGCCGATACTACCTCGTCGCTTGTCAGTAGTCCAAGCTTACTTTTGTCCCATTGTACATATAAAACCATATACAGAGAGATCCAGAAAGATTGTCATGGTACAAAACTTTGTTCCGCGATGTTTAGCACAAAATTCGATTCTAATTAGTGAAGTGAAGTTAGCCTTATAAGGAACTTACTGAAATGCTTGTTTTATTATGACAGATTTGTACAAATTCGTCCACAGTCGCCCGCTACTTGTTTCAATAAATCAGTTGTATGTAGAATTAAAGATATATATTTGAACGCGGAACATGTTTTGCACGGATTTATCATTCTAATGATATATTTAATTGTATCGTACTTAATTAATTTTGCATTTATATTAATAACTATATTTTTCCCAATTGAGGTTACGCGATTTGATAACCATTCCATTTATAATGTACCCAACTCACTACGATACGACCCTGTACTACTGCGTATCCTCATATACAGCAAGCGGCAACACGTCCAAATTACCCCTAACATTAGAGAGCGGCCATGACAATCTTTCTGGATCTCACTGTACATTATATTGTTTGTTGTACAATTAGACAAAAATAAACTTGAACGACTGACAAGATAGTGTCGGCAGTATACACTTTTGCACAGGTTTACTGCTTATCGTCCAGGTTTACTTTTGTCCCACTGTACGTACGTACGTTTAGCGGTACTATATGCTAAACTATAAACTACAGCAACAGACATTTCTTACGGAAATACTAAAACAATTTTGAAGTATTTATTTTGTCTTTAACGTTGGCACGTGTCTGGCACCCATAAGACAAATGAACCGTGACATTTCCTCCCTATACAGCTTACTTATTTCAGCATTCCATTTTGATGCGCATCTGCCGTACCTTCATTCGTTGTATTTTATTACCACACTCATGCACGTTGGTGATTATAATACTAATGATGCAAATGGTTAAAAAGGCTCCTGGATAGTGTAAACAATAAGGTGTTCACGGATTTATATTTCTTTTAAATTAAAGAAAGTAATAAGATAAACATCCAGCTTTTTTATAGACTATTTTGTGCATCTATATAATCATTGAATGAGTATATGCGCACCGTATGAATTTCTATTTCTTCCTAGCTTTGATATTTTACATAATAAAATACGTTCTACCCAAAACCGCCTTTAATATTGCTCAATATTACAACAGCAAATTTAAAGTATAGTTTATTTCAAATTATAAGAATATAACTGTAGACTTACAAGGCCTTTAATACTTTTATTGCACCTTCTGTGACGATAATAACATGGCAATGCATATTGAATCTAGGGGCCGTATTGACTATAAATTACGGCCCTATAAGATAATTATATGTTTATGTATATATATTTTACAAACAGTATAAATTTACATAGTAAGCAATTCGATGTTACAAGTAATTAAAGAATTTACATATTAAATGAGATTTAAATGTACAAACAGGTAGTTACGCATATCGCAAATTATAATTCCATTTCTATTCAATTCACTTAAATTTTGTCATTACGGATCTCAGCAGTTTGTTTGCGTATCCAGGTAGTTATTACCACAGGTGGTGCAATAACAGCATTTAAGCCGTTCAAAGTTATATTCTTATAATTTGAAATAAACTATACACGTTGAGTGTAAATGGCATGAGGATTAAAACATGTAGTTATTACTAACGCTGGCCACGAGCGGTACCGCGCATCGGCGTAGAATCAGTTCGGACCGAGAGGAACGGTAGTATTACTTCGTCTGCGGAGCAGTACGGACATTTTCGCTGCCGGTCATTTGCGCAATTGTTTATCTGTCCTAGAAAAATTATGATTTCGTCAGGAAAACGACCGCGGTCGGACAGACTTCGAAAATTTATTGCAGAAATTCCAGACTTAATATATGAAGGTGCTAAAATTAAATGTATAATCTGTAAAATCCCGTTAATGCGTTGGTCCAGACAACATTGTCTACGACACGTAAATAGTGAAAAGCATGTCTCAAAAAGAAATTGCGCACGAGACAATGAAAAATGTATATTTAATTTATGCGTTACGTTTATCGCATGTAATATACCGTTTAATTTACTAGACAAGGAACCATTTATCTGCTTTTGGAATAACTATTCGGAGTGCAAATTACCAAGTCGAACATCGTTACGAAGAATTGTGCCATCTGCGCGCAAACATATTGAACAAAAAATAAAATCGGAGTTGAAAGATCAAAAATTGTGGTTATGTGTCGACGAAACAACAGATCGGAAGAAACATTCTGTTCTTAATATAATGGCACGCAAATTGGAACCTCATCAATCGGCACCTTCAATTCTATTAGTCTCCAAACGAATACAACAGTGTACTGCCGAAGTAATTTCAATGTTAGTGTTAAATACATTGGACAAGTTTGAACTTTCAACAAACCAACTCTTGATGTTAGTGAATGATAGTGCTGCAAACATGCTTTCTGTAGGCCGGTCTCTTAAAAAGCATTCTGCTAATTTGTTACACATTACGTGTAAAATTCATGCTCTCAATCTTGTGGCGGATAGTATCAGAAAATGTTATCCTGAGGTAGACGCTTTAATAGCGCATACCAAAGCAGTATTTGTCAAATCACCGAAACGTATTCGCGAATTTCACAGACTGTGTCCCCGTATACCAGAGCCACTAGAACTTATTCTAACTCGTTGGGGAACATGGTTGCAGGCCGCGTTTTATAATCATAAATATTTTGAGAATATTAAGAACTATTCAGAACAATTACTTCGGACTAGTGGAGGCAATAGAAACATTACAAAATCCTTCGGTGTCGTTAGTGGAATCTCTGCAAATAGTGTAACATGTTCACGCACAGCTATGCGCGGTAGAAGACGAAAAAAATGTTTGTGTTCTAGAAAGGTTTGAATGTGTTTTAGAGAAAGATTAGAGTTATCGTTTAACATACATATTGAACAGATTTGTTCATCTACCTCTAAAATGATGGGTTTTCTTATGAGAACGTCCAAATACTTCAATGACGCACTAGTGCTAAAATCCCTTTACTTTGCATTTGTACTCTCGAAATTGGAGTATGCCTCTATTGTTTGGTATCCTTTCTATATGTCCCATCAAGCTCCAATTGAACGTGTTCAGCGTCGATTCCTCAAATTCTTGTCGTTCAAAGTTAATGGCGAATATCCGCCTTGGCATACTTCCTACAACACCCTTCTCGAATCGCATCAATTTCGTTCATTGTCATCCCGTCGCGATTACCATAGCGCCCGATTTTTACACAAATTATTAAATGATAGGATCAACTGTATGCAGCTGGTCTCCCACATAGGATTCAACGTACCACGAATAGCATCTCGTTATGCCCCAACCTTTACTATGCCGACACCGAGGACCAATCTTCGTTTGCGGTCGCCAATCTATCACATGATCAGGAACGCTGAGAAGATATTTAGTGATATTTTCACCTGAGAGTTGGCGCCATGATACACGAAACATAATAGTTTTTTGTATAGTTATGTCATGTTTTTTAATCAATATGTATTGTGTTCACAATGTGTATATTTGTTCTGTAATTGGGTTTACCTGTTGGACAATAAACATTATTATTATTAAAGATTCTGATTTTGGCACATTAAGACAAATTTGTGAAGGTGCGTCAAGAGAACCGTTAAGTTGTTCCAAAGATTATTTTAATTACGCAATTGTCACATTATTCACTTTGTGATTTCACGGAAGACTCTTAAGACGGTAAGTGTTTGAGCACGTATTATATTTTATTTCCGACCATGTATTTTGTGTAAACTTTTATGCCCGCCACTGGCTGTTGGCGCAAATTGAGCAACTCTAGTGATAATAGAAAATAAAGTAAATTCCTCTGCAAGTATAATAAAGTAAAATTTCTAATATTTTAAACATTAATACGTGATTGAATAAACCTAATTTTTAGTAATCGCGACATCTACGGGGCTTGCTATCAACTAGCCATTGACATTCTCCTGTGGAATAGATGTTCAAGCAACGCCGCACTAACTCTCATAATTGAGCAACATTCAGCGCTTTCTTTATATCAACCCACAAGTTTTCTATCGGGTTCAAAACATTACATTAATATTATTTTCGTTAAATGAACTTTGACTCTACTCGTGTTTTGGGTCGTTATCCTGCCGATAGACTCAACGAAGCGGCATTTTCTCCTCACCTCCGAAATGTGTTAATAACATGTACCTCTCAGGGAGATGGGACATTAATTCCATTAAGTATAAGATTCTTTATCAGCAGATTAAAAATTGTATATTATTTTGCAAAAAGGGTTAAAATCAGGCATTTTCTTGCGACATTTAATTCTTTTGATATAAAATTTGCTCCGTTTTTAAGTGTAGTGGCGGCCCTACGGAGTATACTACGGTAGGTAAGGATTCATTTATAGGTGTGAGTCCCATACATATAGCCAATAATGTTGCCGCTTGTGCCAGCAAAGCAATTTTAGGAAATACATAATACATCTTATTTGATTGTTGTCCTACCGATGGACTTTAATTGTTGATTATTTCAAAATAAATACTATTATGGCATATCAAGCAAAGAAACCTTAATTTAAAAGGAAAATGGCGAATTCTAAAACTAAATAGAACCTCTTATTATAAACTAACTAGACTGCATTTTTTCACTTCCAAATATCCAATATATTAAATGTTCAAATGATAATAAGCGTAAAACAAATACTTACATGTTTTCTAAATCTAATTAATGGAACTTTATGGTAAAATGAATCGTATTTGTGTAAAAATTCAGTTGAATGTATTATTATAATAAATGTTCAAATAAACTTCTTAGTTTATAGGAACATAATTAAAAAGATAACTATTCTACAGTATAATTTCATAACAGAAACAAAGCAAACCTAAAATAATCAAGGAGAAAAGATCAAGAAAAGCAATGATAATCAATTAAACAAATAAACTTCGCGTATAATGCATGGCTAGAGTCTAGCGCGATCCTCTCCTAATGGCGATTGGATTCTTACTGATATGTAGATTCACTTGGCGCAACTCCCCACCTTATACTTTCATAGCGGGCAAACGTTGCAACACTGTCCATGTATTTTAGCGGTTTACTTTACTACGGAACTTACTAACGCGGCATACAAATCTGTGCAAAAGAATATCAATGCTCAGTAGAAGAAATAATTTGGCTGTGGACATTTTTTTGTTAGCGAATGAAACCCTAATATTAGGAGTTCCACAGTAAGGGAACGTCCATAAGGAAACGATCTCTACATTAGAAGACCCACAAGAGTGCCATTGCTACGATTAAGACACATCAGAGCAAGCCTAGATTTTGTAAAAGAGCATTGATGGAGTGTGGAGTGATGAGTCCAAAGTTACTCTGAACAATAACAATTCTGATGGAGAGTTTGTGCGACTACCTAATAACACGGAACTTCTTCTATAGTTAAAAAAAACTATTAAACATGGAGGTCCCAGTAGTATGATATGGCGCAGTTTCTTTTTGTATGGTTTGGGACCAATTTTTGGAATTCCTGAGATTATGACTCAAGACGTTTATTAACCAAATCATGTTACCCTACGTGGAAAATCCCGCTTCGTTCAAACAAACAGAAACCTTCCAATGTCGCTCAATTATAGGAGGTAATGCGCTCTGCTTGGACATCTATTCCACAAGAGAGATGTCAACGGCTAGTTGATAGTAAGCACCGTCGACGTCGTGATTATTAAAAGTAAGCGTCATCAAGAACATTCATTTGTTATAGAAAAATTTACTTTACTTTCTATCATCGCATTGTTATGGCATGTTATAATATAATAAATTATTGTGTAAAATAAAATTTTAGTTTAATAGAAAAAATGGGCTTTGTTGCTTGTTGACAATCTTTTGGTGTATACGTATACTTATAATAGTCTGGGCAAACAGCGGTAACAGTCAGTGTAGTAGATATGTGGTGCGGATTCGGCGATTATTTATTTCACGCGTTCACAGCGTCAATACTAAATCGATGCTGTATGCGAGTAGTTCTGGGTATATGTAGGCTGTCGTAACTTGTTTCGTAAATGTACGCTTATGTTTGCTTTAAAAATCGCGCAGTTAGGTACGTCGCGAAAACGACCAACGGCAGACACAGTTAAAAACTTTATAGTGGACATGCCGGACTTAATTTTTGATGGCGCCAAAATTCAATGTCTAGTTTGTAAAATCCCTTTAATGTGTTGGTCCAGAAGCCACTGTCAACGTCACATCGAAAGCAAACAGCATTCTTCTGTAAAAAGTGACATACGAGACCAAAAAAAATTTACATTTGATTTATGTGTTACTCTTATTTTATGTAATCTATCGTTTCGTTTACTAGACAAAGAAGCATTTGTCTCCTTCTGGAATAAATATGCGGACTGTAAATTACCTAGTCGGACATCGATACGAAATGTAGCGCCATTTGCTCGTGAACATATAGAAAAAAGAATGAAAACGGAATTGAAAGATAAAAAACTGTCGTTGTGTGTGGACGAAACAACGGATCGTCAAAAACATTCTGTGGTTAATGTAATGGTACGTACAATGGAACCACATCGACCGTCATCCTCCTTCTTACTTGTTTCCAAAAGAGTTATAAATTGTACCGCCGATGAGATTTTAAAGGTGGTGTTAAACTCATTGAACAAATTTGAAGTTTCAACTATGCAACTTTTAATGTTTATGAGTGATGGTGCCGCAAACATGCGTTCTTTGGGCCGATCTCTTAAAGAATACAGGGGTAACTTCTTACATGTAACGTGTAAAATTCATACTCTAAATCTTGCGGCACAAACGATTCCTACATGTTTTCCACTAGTAAATGCATTGATTGCTAGTACAAAGGCAGTGTTTCTACAGACCGCGAAACGTACTCGACTATTTCACAAACTGTGTCCTGATTTACCTGAACCACCACAGCCGATTGTTACACGTTGGGGAACATGGTTACAGGCTGCATTTTACTACAACAAATATTTTGATCAAGTAAAGAAGGTAGTTTTAAAATTCAATCCGACAGAAGCTGCAGCAATCAAGAAAAGCCAGGAAATATTTCAAGATAGTCAGGTTAAAAGAGATTTACAAACTATTCACAACAATTACTTCGGACTAGCGGAGGGAATAGAAAAATTACAGAATGTTTCGATGTCGCTAGTGGATTCTGTCCAAATTGTGAATGATGTTCACGCACAGTTATGCGCTGTAGAAGGCGAAACAAATTGGTGTGTAATACGAAAATTTGAAAGTGTTTTAGAGAAAGACTGCGATTTTCTTATATTAAGACAAATTTGTGAAGGTGCGCGTGAAGATGCATTAAGTTGTTTCAAAGATTATTTTAAATATGCAAATATAACATCGCTAGATGTCGAACGGTCGTTTTCGGCATTAAAAAACATTTATTCCACACGTCGTACTCACTTGACTGAAACAGCTGTGGAAACATATCTAACGATTCAAATATTTAACAGATGTTACCCAGTTTGTGATTTCACGGAAGACTTTTAAAACGGTAAGTGTTTCAGCACGTTTTATAATTTATTTCTTACCTTCTATTTTATGTGTTTACTTTTATGCGCTCGCCACGCCTCTGGCTGTTACCGCATATTTGCCCAGGTTACTTATAAATTAATAACAAAGTTATGTTAAGGTGAAATGCTGATATGGTTCTGACTTTATTATTGTTGCCACTGCTATTTTTATGCACAGGTTTGTATGTGTGTTGAATATATTTATAAAGCAAGGGTTAGTAATTCATCACATCTACATTTCAAGTTTTATTACACATTTACGGAGTGTGTCTAACAGCTAGTACGCAACTGAGGTTCAGTTTACTAAAAGATGAATTTCGCATTGATAAACTTTATAAGATGAATTCAGATGTAATTTCATATTAACAGTTGCTTTTCTGCAGTTATGTATACTCAATATGTACCTAGTTTTACTTTGCTTAAATTTTATTTCCCTTTCTAAACTTTGAAAAAAGTAAAACGCTAAAAAGCTAAAAGTTTTTCTTTCATACACTCATTTTGAAAACTGAGCGGCCGCAAGAGAACGAGTGTTAAAAAACTATTGAATTTAAACTTGGTTTTCTTTTTTGTGTAAAAGTCAAAATGAAGAGCATCAAAGCAGGCAGACAAGGTCCATAGCGGTTATGATTTCAAACATTATTACATGCTGACAATTTGATCATTAAACCGGTTTTACATTTTTTTAAGTGCTTGCCCACAAAGAAAGGGAGTATGTACCTATAACCTAATCAACCATATACTTAACGTTGATAACTTTATTATGCATGATGTTTCTGTCTTACACTCAGGATAAAATTGATAATTACGGACTAAAGGCGATCTTAAGATATTAACTATCACAATAGATTAAGGTAATACAATCGAATGACACACTAAGGTTGTAAGTACACGCTTCGGGTATACGTACAATTGGAATAAAGTAGAAAGAACAGAAGCATGTGATATAATGCTTCTGTTCTTTCTATTTTATCCAGGTAATGCATTTAAATCACCTGCAATCCTCAATAACATGTTAATTGAAACTTGAGCTTAACTGTTAACCTAGACATAATTAAACTGATATTTGCTACTGCAGACACAGTTTATCCCGAAGATATAATGTCTATTTAGATTTATTATCTTGCACTGTTCTAACGTAGAGTAAACACAACATAGTAATCAGGTGTACGATTAATATCAGCTAATTTTGTAGTCTCATGCCATAAACAAGGATTAGACAAATAAGAAGAAACGAGGTAGACAGAAAATATGAAGACAGACGCCTTCCTTTTCGTATAGACCCGCTATGTTGTCTCGGTTATTCTGTTAGGAGAAGAATGAGCTTACATCCGTTTTCCTAACTTCCTTCACTGACGCATATGCTATGTAATGGTTCAATGGTCGTCGTAATTAAGTAAATATTGCAAAAAATAGTAAATACAAAGTAATCATTTCCGGAAGTATTCTTAGTATTCAAATGTGATTGATTTTGAGAGTTATCGTTATCAATTAGTAGTGAATAACCGCACCTAGTTAGGGAGATATTTACAATATTCAAGTAGGTACTTAAGTAGGTGCAAAACAAACATCTCAACATCTAGGAAATGTTTGCTATGCGGATCAATATAAATTACTAATAATTGATTTAAATGCGAATTTCTAGAAATTATCAGAAAATATCAAGTTTTGCGTTATTTATAATCGTAATAAAAAATAAAGTTTTAAAAACAAAAAAGACGATACTATAGCTTATTAGTCGCTATTCTTCCTCAACACTCAATACAAGAAACTTCACGTTAATGTTTCAATTGACCGTAAGATAGCGTTTGTGAATTTATTTCCTGTCATTTAATAGCGAACAAAAATGATTATAAAGTGAAGGCCAGGTTACTCGACGAATTTATCTAGGTCACTTCCAATATCAAGTGCAAATACCTCATAAGGTTGTAAATTGATTTAATGATTTGGGTATAATAATGCAATACAATAAAAACAGAATTTATCACGCCAACCATCAGATGCGTGAGTTGTGACGTAATGATTACTATTGTTCTCTGTAGTAATATTCATAATCCTAACTGAAAAGAGAAACAGCTGCCCATCACATATTTTATAAAAATATTTGATGTCTTTTAGATTTATTTAAATATTTAAGTAAACGTGATAATTCAAAATAGAGAAAATAACATGTTAGCTGTACAGTAACTGAAATTGTTATAGCGCCATTGATGTTGTTTTATAGTTTCTACCTACACCGGGTGTCCGTTTAAGGATAGACAACGGCTCTATCTTAGCAATGATAAGTCCTAGCGATTAAAAAATCAAGTATTAAAAGTGATCAAGAGCGCATCATTAAAAATAATTGTAATTTCCCGACGAAAAATTAAAATGGAATTTGACGTTACCTAAATTTGTCTCAACACTTAATGCTATATTCTTTTGAATAAAGTGACTGTGTGAAGTTATGTCATATATGAAAGAATTCACGATAACTTTGGTCTTCCTTAACGGATTGTTAAGAACTGGGGCCCGCTTTAAAGAGGAATTTGAGAAGATTAAGATTCAATTGGAGCACATGTTTCTCTAATCGAGCACTAAGTAGTACCATTTAAACGCCATTTTGACACTTCTTTATTTTTTTTTTAATGGAATTGTATATTCATTATGAGTTATTATTGATAAAGAGTCAAAATAGAAGAGAATGGCGAAAATTATATGTTCCTTTCGGAATTATAACTTTGCGAACGTTAACAGCACTTTACCGGTCAGTCCTCCTATTGTTGCGAGGTAATTTCAAAAATAGTATGCAGTTATAAACATAACGTTAACGTTCGCAGAGTTATAATTCTGAAAGGAAAATAGATAGTTTTCGCTATTCTCTTCTATTTTGAGTGTTTATCAATAATAACTCAATGAATATACCCTTCCATTAAAAACATATATAAAAGTGACAAAATTACACCCCTTAGCGGCTCGATTAGAAAAACATATGCTCCAATTGAATAAGGTATCTTAATCTTCTCAAATTCCTCCAAGTTCTTAACAATCTGTTAAGGCAAACCAAAGTTATCGTGAATTCTTTCAGATATTATATAACCTCACATCTCCACTTTATTTGAAAGAATACGTCATTAAGTGTAAATAAAAAATTATGCAACGTCACGTAGGCCATGTACTGGTAGCAGTATCAATCCGCCATTCCATTTGAATTTGTCGAGAAATTATGGTTTTCTTACTTTCTCACATTACTATTTTTAATTAAATGCTCTTGGTCACTTTTATTGTTGGATTTTTTTTTAATCCTAAGGACTTACCATTGTTAAGACAGAGCCACTGTCCAACCTTAAAGGAACACTCGGTATATTACTGCTTCAAGAAAATATTCTATTGTCAACAATAACCTCTAGGTTAAACAGTTGTGTTACAGGCAAAGCCCGGATTTCATACTCTTCTGGTGCCTGTTCTTAGATGCGTTGTAGAACTTCAAAAAAATCTAAAATATTCTCATATTTCCATCCTAATCACACGGGAGGTGCATATTGCATATACTGCTTGCACAATTGGTTCTATGATTTCAATAGGATAAAGGTGTATTTTCTGTGATGTTTTGTGGTATACAGAATTGTAGAATTGTGCCTATTGTGTAAATGGAAGGAGGTCAAAATTTTTAAATAATGTAATAGACACCATCTTTCAAAAATATTTCCGAATATACAGAGTGATTGATAAGTAGTAAACCACGCATATACTTTAATATCTTAAATGGAACACATTGTTTAATATTATGCATTTGGTGTCTCCATCTAGCAATAAACCAACGGATCTTATATGTATGTCTATTCTAACAGATTTTGAGATATATATAATTTGTCCTTAATAGCCTAAATTTAATGGTACTTATTTCCTTCAAACAATCCGAAATGTAAATACTTGTATAATTGGCTCTGTTTATACATTGTCTTAGAACGTATTTGAAATATACAGGATGTTCAGTATTGAACGCCAACCTTTTCCAAATTCAAACATCAGAAACGTAGTTTTTGTAAACGGGACCATCCTGCATTTGGATATTGCATCCCAGTGGTTACTGGTGTAATATTGTTTGGTTTCCATGATAACAGCAAATTAAGCATACATACTGCTATTTTTAACTGTTGAATCATAAGCTACTTATGAAATGAATTGCATAAAAAAGTGTTAATACATATGGTTTTTGTATAAAGGATAATGCAAGAATTCCAGAGAGAAACATTTAGCATGTATGCTAAAAAAGTGCAGAACTACTGTTACAAACGATTGTGCAAAGGTACTGAGGTGGAAGGAATAAATTTCGAGCGCCACTGTGGATAGATAAACAAGTAGATAACCATTAATTATTGCAAGAAATGTTATAAAGTTTGTTCATAGTGTGTTTCAATTGTGTTACATGTTATTTATTTTTTTTAGATTTTTTGTTTTGATTTTAAATTTATGCTGACATATTTATTTTTACGTCACTTATTGTTAGCCTGTACGAACTTTTATTAAAATATTGTTTCCTTTGCCGTTTTCTCTAAAAAGATGTATTTGCATAATAATTCTTTTGTCTATTTTTAAATCAGTAGAATGTTTCCAGTAGGATCAAATCTTTAATTGGACAAATGTTTTCGATTGTGGATATCGTCGGTCAGGATCTTGCAGCTTGTAAATCCTGCTAGCAGAAATACCGTATTTTTTTCACTTTTTGCTAAGATATGAATTATACTCATTACCCAACTTTTCTTTACTTAGGCTAGAAATATTGAATTAGTAGTCTAAGATTATCAATGTCAGTATGTTTTGTTCGCTGTTATGGTAACCAAACTAAATTAGCACCAAAAACCAACTGAATGTAATTTTCAAGTGCAAGACTCGTTGGCAGCAAGTAGCTACTTGGGCTAAACATTTTGAATTGATAGCTTAAAAACATCAATATCAGTATTTTTTGTTTATTGTTGTCGGTAACCAAACAAAACTAACACCAGAAACCACTTTCACGCAATATCTAAGTGCAGAACACGTGTTTAAGTGTAAATATCTCTTTCACCTTCAATATTAGACATACGTATCATTACACAGTAACGTTAGCGATATACATTTTCTATACTGAGGATACAGAAAAAATGTATGGTGCTATTTAAAAAAAATACGTTTCCGGTATTTGAATTTGGCAAACTTTGGTATTCTATACTAAACGCCCTATATATTTCGAAGGTGTTTTAATACCATGTCTGTATAAAGTCAAGCGCGCAGTTTAATCTCGTAAAAATGCACACACGTTCAAACGTATTTGCATGTTGGATTTTTTAAAGAAATAGATGTATTTAAATTTAAGCCATTGAGGACAAAATTATATCTCGAAATTTGTTAGAAATACATAGGCATATTAAATCCGTATTATATTGGTTTATTGTTAGATGCAGAAACTAAAAACCTAATGTACAGGGCGTTCTCATTTGAAACAACAAAGATTTTTGAAAGATAGTTTATAGTGTCCATTATGTTACCTGAGAATTTCAGCTTTATACTTTAACGTTGGAACGCCTTGTATATACCTAAGTAGAAACGAATAAGTTTTTCCTCGGTAAATATTTTATTAAGTGAAACTATTGCAATTTTGCTGACTGTATAGAACCCGATCAGTCACATGCTGATGCACCGATACATTCTTGCCCAAATTATAGGTTCGTTCCAACATACCAGCAAATAAGTTTGTGATTCGCCGGCTACATGCGCAAAGCAAATTTGGCGTTCCAACATAACTTCTGATTGAAATGTGTACGAATAGTCGAATGTTCCAACATAAAATTTGACGATGATCGAATCATTCACTGAACGGTCGAATCGATCGGAAGATTTTTGTGGAATCGCTAGTCAGAGGCATGCGCAGAATTTAATTAGCTTATTTGACTTTCGTACGTGCAATGAATGACTGCAGTTTATAACCTGTAAATAACGTAATTATTTACTATTTTAGTTAAGTATTTATTTAAGAAATCTGTTAAAATGAGGGATTTGCAAGGATTCTCCGATTTCTTAAATAGTTCTTCCAGTGATGACGATTTAGACGTTCAGTTAGTGGTTCCCAAAAGAAATAATGAAATAGTTTTCAGTATTTCTTTTGGGAACTTGTCATAGGTAAACTTAAAGTCACAGACAGGTCCAAGTAAATGTCCATAAACTGTTCCAATACGTCACGATACGGAATCGGTCGGACAGTAATACATTTTTAACGCATGCGTAGAAAATGGTTCATGAACTAATCCATGTATCGTACATGTACGATACACAAACTGCATGTTGGAACGAATCTTATAGTTCACTAAATGTAAGCGTTCACGATGACTATTGAGATATTAAGAAGTCATTGTTATGTGAACTAAGCGCATGATATTCATTTTAGTAGCACAAGTATAGGGAGTTATGATAATGGAGAAAAATATTTCTATTATTGAGAAAGAAGACAAATAATACAGGTAGTCACATACACATCAACTAATTTTATGGCTGTTTAAATTTTAGCTATGTATATTTACTTCATGGATTATGTACAACTCACTTAGTTGTTATTTGCGTTACTCGTTATGAACGCATCCCACTTCAAGGGCATGTACCAAGGTCAACAGCGTTAAACGCTCTTGATGTCCTTTTCTACTATTTTGTATTGTTAAGCAAATAATGGTAGTAACGTACCAATATTCTAGAAAAATTTGTGTAAAAAATACATAGGGTGTAAAAAATAAATAGGCTAAACACGTTTGTTACGATTATCAAAAACTTGAACAGTAATGTAAGTAACTAAGTAATAATACAAATATATAGATTTACACTTCATTTGCTACTACAATGGTTGGAAGAAAAGAGAAAAAAGGTTAGTGATAAAAAAATCTGGAGCTTACTGTAAGTAACCCGTCTAACATAAGGTGCCCGAGATCTGATCTGCCCTCATTATTGTGAAGGTAAGTTGTATATGCATAGGATTAAAGTAAAACGTTTGTTTTCCTAAATTCATGTCAAAATAATTTATTTGGAACATTATCGTCTTGTTATTAGAAAGAACAAAACAGTAGTGCAATAATTGGTACGAAAACAAAGTACTAACGTAATATTAATTTGCTTCTACGGATTCTAGGTTGTGAAATTATAACAAAATATAGGTACTACACGCAATATTGAGTTTCTTCTCCTAAGGATACCGTCAATCATATTACACTTTGTTTATAAGTTTATTTGTTTGATCAACTTACATATACAGTTCTATTTGCGTGTTGTGAATTGTACACAATGTTACGCTCATCAAGCCGATCCATCATTTGAGTTTTCTTACTATTTGATAGTGGAGTAGTACACGTTGCATAATTTTTGAAAAACTGTTTTCAATAAATTTTTGAAAAAAACTGTTACCAAAAATGATATCAAAACTTTGGTGCTATAGTGAGCTATACGCTACTTTTTTAAAATGGATTCTTAGATGACACAATCATGACTAGTCTGGGCAAACAGCGGTAACAGTCAGTGTAGTGGATATGTGGTGCGGAGTCGGCGATTATTTATTTCACGCGTTCACAGCGTCAGTGCTAAATCGATGCTGTATGCGAGTAGTTCTGTGTATATGTAGGCTGTCGTAACTTATTTCGTAATTGTACGCTTATGTTTGCTTGAAAAATGTCGCAGTTAGGTACGTCGCGAAAACGACCAATGGCAGACACAGTTAAAAACTTTATAGTGGACATGCCGGACTTAATTTTTGATGGCGCTAAAATTTAATGTCTAGTTTGTAAACTCCCTTTAATGTGTTGGTCCAGAAGCCATTGTCAACGTCACATGGAAAGCAAACGGCATTCTTCTGCAAAAAGTGGCATACGGGATCAGGAAAAATTTACATTTGATTTATGTGTTACTCTTATTTTATGTAATCTATCGTTTCGTTTACTAGAAAGAAGCATTTGTCTCCCTCTGGAATAAATATGCGGACTGTAAATTACCTAGTCGGACATCCATACGAAATGTAGTGCCATTTGCTCGTGAATATATAGAAAAAAGAATGAAAACGGAATTGAAAAATAAAAAACTGTGGTTGTGTGTGGATGAAACAACAGATCGTCAAAAACATTCTGTGGTTAATGTAATGGTACGTACAATGGAACCACATCGACCGTCATCCTCCTTCTTACTTGTTTCCAAAAGAGTTATAAATTGTACCGCCGATGAGATTTTAAAGGTGGTGTTAAACTCATTGAACAAATTTGAAGTTTCAACTATGCAACTTTTAATGTTTATGAGTGATGGTGCCGCAAACATGCGTTCTTTGGGCCGATCTCTTAAAGAATACAGGGGTAACTTCTTACATGTAACGTGTAAAATTCATACTCTAAATCTTGCGGCACAAACGATTCCTACATGTTTTCCACTAGTAAATGCATTGATTGCTAGTACAAAGGCAGTGTTTCTAAAGTCCCCGAAACGTACCCGATTATTTCACAAACTATGTCCTGATTTACCTGAACCACCACAGCCGATTGGTACACGTTGGGTAACATGGTTGCAGGCTGCATTTTACTACAACAAATATTTTGATGAAGTAAAGAAGGTAGTTTTAAAATGCAATCCGACAGAAGCTGCACCAACCAAGAAAAGCCAGGAAATATTTCAAGATAGTCAGGTTAAAAGAGATTTACAAACTATTCACAACAATTACTTCGGACAAGCGGAGGGAATAGAAAAATTACAAAATGTTTCGATATCGCTAGTGGATTCTGTTCAAATTGTGAATGATGTTCACGCACAGTTATGCGCTGTAGAAGGCGAAACAAATTGGCGTGTAATACGAAAATTTGAGTGTTTTAGAGAAAGACTCCGATTTTCTTATATTAAGACAAATTTGTGAAGGTGCGTGTGAAGATGCATTAAGTTGTTTTAAATATTATTTTAAATATGCAAATATAACATCGCTAGATGTCGAGCGGTTGTTTTCGGCATTAAAAAACATTTATTCCGCACGTCGTACTCACTTGACTGAAACAGCTGTGGAAACATATCTAATGATTCAAATATTTAACAGATGTTACCCAGTTTGTGATTTCACGGAAGACTTTTAAAACGGTAAATGTTTCAGGACGTTTTATAATTTATTTCTTACCTTCTATTTTATGTGTAAACTTTTATGCGCTCTCCACGCCTCTGGCTATTACCGCATATTTGCCCAAGTTAATCATGACTCCTGATTAAGTTTGATGTAACAACGATCCATGTTATGATAGCAGTTATGGAACACACCTTACTTAAAAATTGCATGGCTCGTTTTTAATCAAACAAGCTTATGAATCAAAGACGTTTATTCATTATCTTTGTTGCAAGAATAAGCCATGCGACATATAATAATAATAGTGATATATAGTAATAATATTATACTTATAATATAATTTTTATTTTTTTCTAAATTTCAATTTGTATGTTTAACCATGTGCAAAGTTTTCTTTCGTTTCGCAGTTGTTTTTGTTATATTTGTGACTCTTGTCAGTATATTTTTTACTAAAAATGTGTTTGTTGCTGGCGTGATTTGGTTACTGATAAAGAAAATCATATAATTACACGTTTGTTTTATTTTTCTTGTCTCCTTCTATATTTTGGCTGTAAAAACAATACTTATAAATTTATAAATATAATCTACTAATACAGTCTTAATAAAAAAAACTTATTAAATTATTGACTTGAAAATGAATTACTTTATTTCAAGCGGGGAGAAATAAAACGTTCTTTTCGTTTTCTCAAAACTAGGTTTTCCACGCATGCATTGTCATTGCACCAAGGTTTTCATTTGTAGGTAGGTCTTTACACAAGAGATATATGTCTGTTTCACTCGATTTCATAATACCCTCTTTTTCATGCGCAAATCGTTTTCTGCGCCGGTGTCATCTGATTTTAATAGGACTGCACTTACCAAATTAATAAGAATATTAATTTAGATGCATTATGAATACATCATGTGTGCGCACTATGTTTTGTGATAAAAAATATATTTTGATAATAAAATGTATATTAAATGAATTACTTCAATACTTATCGATTACTGATTATAAATAGATACTAATAAAATTAGTGTGGGAAATTGAAAATACAATGTTTGAAATCTGTAATTTATTTTTATTTAATCCAAATATGGCAATTTCTTATAGCATTAGAATTATGCATACAAAAAGATAAGTTAATTGCAACACAGTCTTACATAAAGCCATAATATGTGTCGTAGACAGACTTACTTTTTGAGCTCGGCATAGTGGTCATCTCCGACAACTGCTGTAAAGAACAAGACTTCAATTACAAAGCGTACCAACTCATAATGTGTAATGCATAAGTTCAATGTGAATTAAAGTAGTAGTTATTCGCAACGGAGACTATGTACGTAAATCAATAGCGTAAAACTAGAAATGGAAAGAGTTACTGAATGTGAGAGGAGGAAAAAACTTTAGGAGAGCGAATGCGAGAGAAGAAAAACAAACAAGGTGAAATGGAAACCGCTGCACGTGTGCTTACGTATATCAATGTGTACGTGTATAGTAGCAGGGTAGTGGACCATGTGACGTTGTTTCATCGAAACAGATCAATATGTAACTGATTAATTAGTAAAAACAAAACAGAACGCACCTTGGCGGTAGGTAGGGGATTGAAGAGAAATTTGTCCTGTTCGTTGTTGCGTGGTGTCGCTGCTATCGCAGTCACTGGTGTACGAACGTCGATCATTTCCTGAAAACAATGAGATTTCATTTATATTAATAAAAATAAATACAAAAAACATGAAGAGGAAGTTATTTTACTGTAGGTATGTGCGACATTATAAAATGAAATCGTAAAAAGCACTACAATATCGATGTAAAACAACACTACTTCTGAAAAAAGATTTGACTGACAATTTATTAACTATTTAATGCTAGTATGGCATTTGTTAACTTAAAATATTTTTTCTATGAAGCTATAAAATTGATGGTAGATAATTATAAAGAGATCTTTTTTGTATTGTTTCTAAACAAAGTTCTACAGCGCTAAATGGTGTTCTAGTCCTTTACTAGAAAAATCACATGCGTAAACATGGTTGCCGTTTAGTTACAAATAGATAACACTAAGTATTTATATTAACTACAAGTAACTTTGTCGATGCCTTTTGCAACTACCTCAGTAATAATAATATATATATACGAACGGAAATCAAATATTTTCGGTGCCTAATGCAATGTACTAAGCGTACACAGTTGGATTGTAACCGCGGCGCTGTGTCCCTTCCATCCAAGTTCAACTGCGATTGGCATATAAGTCAGTCGCGACTAGTTAATGATAGCGGGTGTCTAGTCATGCTTTTTTCCAGTTCGACGTCCAAGAAAAAAATTATTCTTATAATTCACTTAATAGCGAAAATCTGAGTTTAATTAATAATGGATTAACTTTAAAATATCTACGACCTATAAACTAAAATTAATGTATTACTGAATCATAAAATAAACAATTGTATTCCGCTAAAGAATTCTACTGCCTAAAATAAAAAGCTTACTATCTAAAATAGGAAACCAAATATTTCAAATAAAAATTGAATTCTAAAATAAAAAAATAAAATTTAAATCGAACTGTATCGTTCATACAATAAAAACAACTGAAACTTTTTATTATAAACAACCAATAAATTGTTATACCGTTTACGGCGTTGATAATATTTGAGCCTACCGTGAGGTTGCGCATAAATCACATAGATATAGGCAACAGCGCTTGCAAAAATGTATGGCAATTAGATGACCACCGAAAGCTTGGACTTATTTTTACGGTATAAATTGCTAACAGTACAATTTAAGGTCCTCAAATTAATTACTTTATCACCATATCACCACGAACTAACACAGTTTTGGAAAAAAAACGCAATTCTTTATTTTCCTTAAAAAATTGTTGGTGAACTTTAGACAACAGAGCGTGAATATTAAACAAATGTAAAATGGACAACGAGATAGTTAAAACAAAAATACTTTCATTTGTTAATCTTTCAAATGATTACCCAAAAATTTTAGTAATACTAAAGTACTACAAATTACTTTCACTTTAAAAACACTATTACATCTGCGGTATGGGAAATAAACAATGGACATAATCAGAGAATAAGAAGTTCATAATATGAATAACAAAATTATTAGTTCAACTATCTGAATTTCTAGCTGGTTGAATCATAGCTAAATTTTATCCAACCTTAGTGAATTACATAGATTCCTCTTGCATTCCCAATTCATCACCAACACTATTCTTTTGTAGGAACTCGTGGTAAACGGAAGTGGCTTTGTAAGTCCGATGGGGTATACGTTAAAGCAGTTCCCATAACGAAATTAGAAAAATGTGTTCATGATAATCCCTCTTGTCATGTCAAATAAATTTTTACCGGTATAATTTTCTACAGGTTCACGATAGCAAGCATTCTTTCTCTTACACATTCCTATGAATTTCTGAAATAGTAACGCTATAAGATAACCGAACTCTCCATGATCTAATATCTAAAACCCGTGTAACCACTCTTAGGTTGCGATTCCCGCGCTTTCTTTCAAATTTTGTAACTTAAGCGTTTTAAAAGTCACTAGATTACATCTACGAATATAACCAATGTTGTAACCGATAGTCAACTTGCATTTTCACCGATATTTTCTATGGTGAATACAGAAAAACTCGGTTAGTGCCACCTAACCGATTTTTATTTGTACGGCGGAGGATTTATAAGTTTGTGGAAACGGTATTATAGCACTCCACGTCCGAATATAGCCATCTGGTAGCTTCGCTGAACAACCTTGAGTAATGCCAGATAAGTCAATTCGTATCCAAAAAAAGTGCACGTCCATAGAACTTAAAGGTGAGGAATGTTCTAAATGGTATTAAGGAATAGCTAAACCTGTAGCCTTTATCCTTCTTTAAGCAAAACAAAAAAACAGAACTCTAATTAAATAGTTTTCTTATTTTGAGCCAATCCTCGCAGCGTATCATTTAAGTTAAAAACTGCATCATTACAATTGAACTGGAAAGATTACGTAATTTATAAAAACTTTTATCAAAACTTATTATTGTAAACTATATATATTTCTGTTGTAATGCAAAAGCAAATATCGCAAGCAAACATTTGCGAATTACAGCGCTTCGTCAATCATTGCAGATGGCGCTCCAATCTGCAATCACTATAGGCAACTCGATTAAACTGATCGGAAATTGCAAATACGACTTTCCGGTAGTTCCAATTGCATTTGTTGTTAGTAACACGTCGAGCATTATTCAATATTGACCAGTTCTGCGCGGTCTACAAAATGTAATGTACGTTACGGTGTTAGCAGTATTGTTTGGTAATATTTTTTAACCAAGTTTGTTTTCACAATTAAAGTATCTTTATTACACGTCATCTATACATCAAATGGCACTACTTCGTAGATGTTATAACTCGCGGCAAAAAAAGGCGAACCACAAACAGAGGGGACAGACTTATCGTCAATGTGCAAAGAAGCAATCTTTCACAACATCTTGACAAATAAGAGGTAATCTAAAGTTGAGTGTAAGCACTGCCATTGTAGAAGACGATTAGCGAATACTAACCTCAATGCTAAGTGTCCACGGAACGTCCCGTTACTAACAAAACGACATATCCACAACCGCATTAATTTCGCCAATAATCATTTGCATTGGCTTGCTTCTAAATGGAGGAATATTTCATGAAGGGAAAAGAGCAAAATAGTTCTTTTGGCTCTAGTGGTCGTCGTTTGTATGTTTGGAGGCCACCGTATTCTGCATACAAACCAGAATTCACCACAAAAACCATTAAACAAGGAGGTGTAAGTCATTGAATGGGGATATTGAGGTTATGGAGTGGTTTGCCCAATCTCCTGACCTCAACCCTATTGAAAACTTGTTGGTAGATATTAGAAAAGCTGTTTTCGAGGCTAAACCAAAAACTGCCGCAGAATTATGGGAAATAGATCAGGTTCCATAGTTTACAATATCATGCGACATACTAACTAACAGTTAGTCAACACAATGCCACATCGTTGTCTCACTGTTATAGCAAATAAGGGACACGCAACAAAGTATTAACTTGAGTCTAAGTCAAATTTGTTGTTTGGTCAATACTTTTAGTTGTAATATTTACTTTTCTCTAGTATTAGTATTTTATTTAAAGGTGGCATAGTTATTGATTTTTAATTTTATTAAGTGACTAAGTTATTAATATTATGTATATCGGTTATATACAGTGTGTCCTTGGATTAACGCATGGTAAGGCAGACAAAACATTATTAAATTTAAATAAAAGTATTCCGATCTTGTCAAAAACGCTTACACACTAAGTACTAGCATAATTTATTACTCTGAACATTTTTTAATAACCCTCTTGTCGTATCTCCTATAGAAAATACACTTTACTAATTGAAAAAATTCATTTTTTGTAATTTCCAAAATCTACTTGACTTTTCAGCAATAAAATTATGGTATAAGTTACTTTTTATTCAAGCGTGGCCGAACCCCAAAAGATGAAATTTCAAGTCAATAATTTTCTGTTTGCCTTACGTTAATCCGGAGACACACGATATAAGTTGTACAGTACCGTGCAATCGAATTAGGGCCACTATATAAATTTGAGTTTTAGCTTAATAAATAATACAAAGTATCAACGTTTGATAAAAACAATTTTTATTTATTTATTTATTTATATATATATATATATATATATATATATATATATATATATATAGACATATAAACAGTCATTGATGGAGCCCAAAATTACGTTGTTGAGCCCGGGGTCGGGCTCAACAACGTATCGAGGCGTATCTCAGCTTTAAATGGCTGGAAATAGTCAGTAGACCCTAAAAATACAAATTTCGCGGGGGGCTCCATAGCGTACTATTCCTATAATTAAATAGACAAAATAGTTCCGGGAAGGACCATGTAGGGGGCGCCCTGATCAAATTTTATATACGGTATATACAAATAGATCAACATGACGTTGTTGAGCCCGAAATTTGGCAACAACTGCGTTGGGTTCCATAACGTACCAACTGTATGTTGGTAGCGGATTTATATATCGTGGTGGACTTTCTACTCTATAAGTATCATTAACCTGAATGTTATTGTTCTCGATATTTTACTATCTGTATTAATCTAACTATTCGTTAGCTTACCTCCTAATAAAATTATAATACAGTTTTCTGGTAAATTCAGCAAATGATTGTTTCATAAATTAAAATACTTGTTAGGCCGAAATTGTTGATTTCTATTACCCTGGTAAGTGGAATCAGATAATGTAAACTGTTTATTTTGTACATTTCTTTGATCGTACAGATTTCAACAATTTAACTTGCTCAGTGATTTATGTTTGATTAGTTGTGTGTTATATCAAAGTTATACCTTCTTCTTCTTCAAGGTCTATAAGATTTGCATAATTCTTGTGTTATTTTAATTTAGATAACCTACACATCATCATATTTTTTTCCATAAGTTCTTAGTTTTATACATGTCATCCCTCTATATCGAATATAAGTGGGAACGGTAGAAAATAAATAAAACAACATGATAACTAAAGAATTACATGTGGAAGGAATGAATATTTTTTTTAAATAAGTGACGATGTGTTAGAACAAAATTATTATTGACGGTACCAAATGGGTATGTAATGTGAAAGTGGATGGAGTTTGATATCTGAGAGAATTAATATTCATGTTTCTGGTGATTTGAATTGTAAGGTGAGAAATGAAAAGGCAGATGAATGATTGGTCAACAGGAGTAGGAAAAGATAAATAGTAACTGTATAAAATTAATGGAATATTACCTTCTGAACAACCTAGTGATAAACACCTATTTCTATCGTAAAGAAATCTATACGATTGCTCGACAAACATCAATTACAGAAGGAGCAATGTAAGTCACAGTTTAATAAAAAAAAAGGCAAGTGTGTGACGTGAAGATTAAGAGAGGACCAGAGACATTTCCCGATCACTACATGCTCATGGCAAAAATTAAAAAGCGTAAAGATAAAGAGGAATGTAAAAGAGCGGGTGAAAGTGACATTAGTTCTGAAACGATAAGAACATTTAGATTGAGGAAGGAGAAAAGAGTATATAGATTCATAGAAGTACCGGAAACCAACGCAGAAATCCTAGAAAAGGAAAATATAAGTATAGAGAATCTTCTGAAAGCTGCCAGAGAAACATGTGAGATCCTAAAAACAAATTCTATAAAGCAACAAACATTATAGTTAAAGAAGTTAATAAACAAACAAAAATAAACAAAATAAGATGGAAGCAATACTTGAGTGAAAGAATAATATCCAAACATGAAAGGAAAGATAGAAGGAATAAAAAACGAAATTGAAAAATATGGTTAGAAAAATCAAGGAAGCAAGTTGAAACGAAAGTAAAGAAAGGTTAGTAGAAAATGGCCTAAAAACACTGGAAAGCGGAAACAAGCCGGAATATGTATACGAAGAGTAGGATAAGATAAATTATTACGAATGATGCGCAAACGCATGATGACACAATGCAGAGCGGAAAACAATGCCAACAAAAATAACTACACTGCAAAAAACCCCACCAGAGTATGGGAGGTTGTCAGGAAGTAAGGATAACAACATGAAAGAGGGGGAAGTAAAGAAGGCGATGAACTTAGCAAAAATGGGAAAATATCAAGCTATAATAGAGTGACAGCAGAAAGTTATTTGCAGCATCTAAATTAACATGGAAAGGGAGCCAATTCCCAAGGGTTAGACGAGAGTCGAGTGGTCCTAAAAAGGGTTAGAATATTTGACGACACATTTGAACTTAGGGAAATGCAAAAGACCTTACTGAGCATATTTTGCCTTTATCAATTTGTGTCAAGGTGTCTGAAAGTGCCTGTTCAGATGATATCATAAGTATGACAGGAAGTCAAAATTTTAATACATATGATAAGGTACCACATGAAATGAGAGTTAATACCCGAAAGATAAAGGTAACGTTAACCACTGAAAAAGGAAAATTCAAAAAATAGATGGGAATACTGTGAAAACTTATCATGCGATGGAATAGAACGTTGATAAGCAAATGAAAATTTCCATGACAACTAAAATGATACTGTTTGAAACTATTTGTAGGGCAATACTAACTTATAGTAGCCACAGGGCAAAATTATTCAAAGGCATTATGTGAATGTACGGCGGGAAATTTGGGAAAAATCGACTTCATAAATTACAACTATCAAATCTGGCTTTGTTTCAACCCATACATTTCCCATGTCCTTTCCTCAAATGATTTCGAATTGAAATTTTCAAAGTACTCCCGGTTTTTCCTTTTTTTTAGGTAACAAACTGTAACAGTAATCCACTATCTTAGTTCATTCCACATAGAAGCAAGGCTAATATGTATTTCTTTCTGGTTTTCCTTATTTCACCTTTCTATATCACATAACAACAATGATACATATAAATATTCAATAATAAACGCATTGCAAGTAAATTACATTTACAGCGCAAGTCAGTTGCGCATTCCACTTGCGGACGCTGCATAAGATAGATCGTAGCTTAAAAGAAAAAAAGAAACACAGATTGGAGATTTGGCAACGTTGCGGGGCTCCATAACGTACCTAAGATATAAACAAATATACAGTCGGGTTCCAAATAATACCGTTGTTATATCTGGGTCCCATAAGGACATGTTCATACCTAACTTTTTAATTTATAGGAATTTTTTACCCCTCTCTTGGTGCGCTGGCTTATATCAAATAGAATTAAAGAGGGAGCTGAGGTATACTCTTCTATCTCATCGTTTAAGGCCGGGATCATCAGCGACCCGACAATATATCGGGCTCATTAACGTACTGTTTACAAGTATATATATATATATATATATTAACACGTATATTAATATTTCGTCGAACCACCCCTTGCTTTTATGACAGCAGCAATTCTTTTTGGCATGCTTGCTATACACGCTGCTGCAACTTCTTTAAGGTGAGCATTATTTTGCCAGCTATTTGTTATGTTTGCTTTCAAAACGTCAACTGTTGTATTGGGAGATGCATAAACTGTACGTTTTAAAGAATTCCAAACATTTTCGATTGGATTCAGCTCGGGGGAATTGCCTGGCCATTGGAATATCTTCAGTTTTCTTGCTGAAAACATATTTAGAACTGTTTTTGCCCTGTGGTACGGTGCACCATCTTGCATAAATGTGTAAGAGTAATTTTCAGATGTCATATACGGGATAAAGATTGATTCCATAACTTCTTTATATTGAATTTGATTCATGGTACCCGTTACAAAATAGAGCGGTCGAAGCTCTTCCCCTTATATACAGGACCAAATCATAACTGCTGGTGGATGTTTCACTGTTTTTACCACCGCGCTTTCATCATATCGTTCCGATGGTCTTCTTATAGCGAAACGAGCAACTTCAGTTACAGCCTCTAGCCGTGGCTCGTCACTAAAAACAACCTTTAGAAACAGAAATTTTCATTACATTTTCAAATTTACTAAAAATGTTCCAAATTTTGAAAATATACATAAAATATTGATATATACCTTTTTCCAATCCTCGACAGTAAAATGCCGATGCTGTTGCGCCCACTGCAATCTTGCCTTTTTCATCCTTAAAGTAAGTTTCGGCTTTTTTGCAGGGCGTCTACTTCTGATATTGGCTTCATATAAGCGCGACTTTAATGTTCGATCTGATATTTTTATATTATCAGCCTGTAATATACGCTGAAGTTCTTTAATGCACAGTTGCCTGTTTTCTAATGCCCTTTTTATGATGTCTTCCCGTGGCGAAGTTTTGCGAATACCGCGACAATGAGAACGACCACTTGAAGTCGCTGGTAAATTTTCTTTCTTTAACATCGCTACCCTGTCGACTGTTTGACGAGAAACTCGTTCTCTTCTGGCTATTTCCCGATGCGAATACAGCCCCGTCTCTAATAACACTTGAATTCTTGTTTTTTTCTCATTTGAAATGTCTTTACGTTTTCCCCATTTCACAAAATTTATCAATAAAAAAAAGAAAACTAAACGTCACGAAATTTCAATTTAATTACACTAAAACAACATGTAAAACGAATATTACAGCACGAAAATATAATACTTGCACTTTACACCATCAAAACTACACGGTAAACTAACTTGAAGCAGGTAAAGCCAGTCACCGATTACCGACCCTAAACGTATCTTGGATAGAAAGGAATGTTTGGTGGGGGTTATAATAACGAGAATTTTATACCTACTTAAAAGGATTATCTCAAATACAATTAAAAACATTTTATTGCCGAAAATATTTAGAAATTTCGGTTATTATAATATTAATAGCAAATATTTGTATAAAATCAAAATGGCCCTAATTCGATTGCACGGTACTGTATATTGTACTTGCAATAAAATCTTTAATTGTTCTTATTGTTTATATTTCTAGCTATTTTCAAGTGCTGCTATTTTATTGAACACAATTGTATATTGACTCGAAATATTAATTATTCAATATTAAAAATTTTAGAATTTCAAAACTAAAAAGTATGGTGTAATTTTATAAAGAAACGTAAATTATGCAGTTGCAAATTAATAATATAAAATGAAATATTTTTAATTAAATTAAATTAACATAGTGTATTAATTACCTTAAATATATTTTCAACTTCCTGGCTACCACCTGAAGGCGTCATAGGCTCCCTTGATCCTGAACCAGAAGTGTGACTCTGAAAAAGATAAAAACTATCACCCAATCATATCACAGCATGATACGATAGAAAGGCCCACATTTCTGCTAAATATGTATCCAAATCAAAGGTGAGTTTAAGAACAATTCAATCTTTGATTAAATTTGCTATCAAACAGATAATTTAGGTTAGATGTATACGTTATGTAAAAATCAATAAATGTTAACTGATAGAAGTTCTTAAAAGTGTTTATCCGAGCCCATGATCAATGGCATTGTTGACGAAAAAACAAAAAATACTGGCATTATTCTTGATTACACTACTAATTGTAAGTGAGGACAGGTTAATGCAATAGATCTATTAACTACCAACTCATACAAATGCAGGTGTAGGGGAAAGCGTGTGTACATATATAGGGGCATTTTAGTCTGTCAATGTTATTTTACAAGTGATGAACAGGTGTTTATCCCCGATATATTTTTGTCATCATTAGGATCTACTTTGTTACTTGGTAACTGTTAGACTCAAAAAACTGTTTAAAGTTAATTATCATTAGCTTGCATGATGTACATACATATGTGTCTTGATTTTTAAGAACTGTGCTTCGATAAAATGTTAAAGGTTAAATTTCAAAGCTGTAGACCGAATTGGATGTAATTTGTGAAATTTATCTTAATATGTTTGAGCTGCTGTCTACATATAAAAAGAGGAACATATGTACGGCAATAAACAAATGTAACCGGACAATACGAGTTGTACGCAAGTTGTGCGTCTCTATCGCACTTTTAGGCGAGTCGCCCCGCTCCAACTACCCGCATCGCCTTAGCTTACTTCATCACCGGCTTTCCTCGAGTAACCAACGTTGGCGTTGGTATGAAATGCATGTCATAAAACCCTCTTTTACAATCTGTATAGAATATGCCGCCGCGCCGCGCCGTACCGAATAATAGTCAGCGAATCGATGTTTAAAGAAGGATCATTATTTCTAAACCGACTAAATATGTATTATATGCGAGTGTTACAGCATCGGTCGCGGGAATTATTTCTTATGAAAGTTATTGTTATTTATAAGTATATTTATATATGTATTTGTTTTTTGCATTTCACTGCTTTAAAAATTGTTCTTTCTTTTTCGGAATTCTTTTTGTTGAATTAATCTCGGGGCAACTGTTTTATTGAACGATTTAACTTTTTGCCGTATTTACACTACCGACGGAAAGTTTGGAGGCAAGTCGCAATTTCTTAAAAAAATGTAGAAATATATATTTCTTGGATGGATCATTAAAATCTATTTAAGTACTGTTTACTTTTATGTATGTAGCGAACTATTTGTAATATCGTTATGCAAATTTTCAAGCATATCCATTATTTATAAATGCATTTTACTAATAGACACTAATGGGCATTTCATAGAAACCAATAATTTTCAAATTATCACGTAATAATCAGGTGTTCGAGGATGAACATTAAGACAAGATGGTATTAAGTATTAAGTGCAGGCTTTCCTAGTTTTGTTTTGAAATTGGATTAGTGTCATTAATATTTAATAGTCCTAATTGCGTTTATCCTTTAGGAAAATAAATGCAGATGCTAGAATAATTAGGAGAAACCTGCATATTTTACCAACTATTGTTTTCTGTGTAAAAATGTATGTATTTCGAGAAAAATATTTACCCAAAAGGTTTAAGAGTATGGAAAATAGTGGTATAAAAATGAGAAAAGCAAAAAACTTCTTTTCTGCTTGAAACCGAAGTCGCAACGAAAAAATAACGGTTATTTAGTTTTCTTGACATTATAGTAACAATAACAATATAATAATGTATATGGCAGTAGAGCTACCAGGAGCTACATATAAGGCACGTCAAAAAATACAGTATGCTTTGAATTTCTTGTAACTATTATTCATAAACGAACGAAAGGCGGAAAGAACGGAATGGCGGAATTTAAACGGAAATTATACAAGGACCAGTGGAAAAGAACAGACGCGTTTTTCTTTTTTACCTTTTAGCAAAATATATAACTAAGGCGATATAATTACCATTTTCTGCAATGCGTGTATAGTAAATAATAGTGAGAAAAATTTCGGACAATGTGCTGTGCGAATAGTTTTGTAAATCTGCAGATTAAATACTTATTAATTACATCGGAAATTTCCAAGGAAAGTAGGTATAAGATCTTCCTAATCTACAAATTAAATTGTATATATTATTAATGATGCTTAAACCTTTTCTTCATATAGCGATTAAACCAGGGGTTCCCAAAGTTTTTCTTAGGCGGGCCAATTTGATATTACCGACATTTTTGGCGGGCCAAAAAAAAACGGGATAACATCAAAACAATATCCACGATTTTTTTTTTGTTTTAAATACTTATATTTAAATATTTCTTTTTACCAATTTTCCACATGTTTCAAAGTGACAAAAGTTACCAATTTGAAGGTGTTCTTGTAATAAATCAAATTTTCTTTCCGTGGAATTTAGATATCCTAGAAGATCATAATAAGCTTACCATTACCTTGCAGTTTTAAGTTTAATCCGTTCATAACCCTAATTACGTCTACTGGAAATGTCAAGTCGCATAACCAGTTAATATCTTGTAATTAAGTAACATCACGATTTTTTTCAGTTAAGAACTCTGTAATTTCTTTTCTTATATTCAGTTTTGAAAGAATGACAATGATGCCTTTTTAAATTCCTATTTAAATGCACAACAATGATTATTTTGGCGATTAATACCTAATAAAATTGACTAATATTTTTTAAATGTAATGTCTAAAATAAGAAGAATGATAATAAAACCATTCGCTTCGTGATCACACGATATCATTAATTCTTCAAGATGGCATATTACATCTTGCAATTCTGGGGCTGGGTCTAAAAGGGCCAATGTCAATTTATTTCGTATTTAACATTGGCCCTTTTAGACCCAAGCCACAGAATTAGGGTCTAAATTCGTATGTAATAGCTTTACAAGTTTTTACTTGGTTCGTCATTTGTCACTTGTTAGAACTACGTAAAATCATCTAACGGTAGACATTTATCGGCACAACTTTTCATATTGTAATAAAAAATCGTATATCGCGAACGTTTACTGTTTTGCTTCAATTCTAAAATAAAAGTAATCATGATACCCAATAAATAATGCATAATAGATTATGGATTTTGTTTGTTTATATGGAGTAACTAATAATATAATCAATTTGCATATGTATTTTTACAATTTCACCTGTATAGATTTCTATTTCACGCTTTACATTTCAAAATGCGACAATCGCTTATTACAAATTACGTGTATAAATTTCTCATTATTAGCAGGTAGTAAAATGTATACAATTGTATATTTTCCGTTATACTCTACGACCCACTCAATGCAGGTAGCCGATTCGCATAGCGCGTTGAGACAGCTGTATCGTTCTTTGTCCTGAGAAGCATGCATCTTATATGCAACTTCCTTAACTGTTCCTTACCGGACGAGGCCCGGCAAGCGACTAAATACAAAATACAGCTAGGAAAGGCAGGGTCGGTGCGATAGAGAAGAGTTGATGCGCTATGACCTGTTGGGTGTCCGGTTACTTGTGAGTTTCGCCGTACATACATACATGGTATGCTGCTGTAATCATGGTATCTACTTTCTAGATCTGTCGTAATACAAACGATAAGCTAACTGTTCCAAGATGTATCTCTTTAATAAATTTTCACTAGTGTTTTAAAGGTTTTTTAGTTTTAATGTAATTTCAATGTAAATCCTTTGATCATTTCCTAAATATATTTATGTATGTATAAGAAGTTATTCAAATGTATTGAAACATTGAGTATTTCTTAAATTGTATAACATTTCAAATGAATTTTCAAACAAAAGAGCAAGTTATCGAAACAAATTTTTAATGCACACATTCTTCTTGTTACTGCACGCAATCTGCTTTTTGATACAAATAGGTAATCACGTACACAAGCTGAGGTATCGGTATAACTGGTAGCAATAATTTTAGGCGTAATTTTATGTATTTGGAGGAGATGGGAGATCAATGTCTAAAATAGCCTTTCAACTTGAAATAATTTATCTGTATATCACTGTTGAAACTAATTTCTTAAAAACTGTGAGAAAATGCATCTATATACATATGAGAAATGCTTACTAATATTTGACCAGTGATGCCAGATATCACGATAATTCGCGAGGTTTCGCGATTTCATAAAGAATCCCACGATAGAGATATCAAATCTCACGATTTTAAAAATTCAAAAAATCTTTCGGTTACAAAATAAATATTTTTATGAACGTACATAAAATTACAAAACGGACGGATTAATATCATTTAAATATTGTTACATTTAATATCATTACATTTTCAATGCCATCTACAACTAATAAACTGGTTTTTCACGATTGTTTTTATAGTAATACTTAGGGGGGATTACAGAGCTGTTTTCGAATTTTAATAGCCAACTAATTTAAAAAAATGACGTCGATACAGATTCCGAATACGAATAAGTTTTTGAGGCATTCGTAGAGAGCGCTGGTAAAGTGATTAATAAAGTATTCCTTATTTTATTTTTATTTTAACACCTTAAAATGTTGTATGAAATATGATCCATATTTAAATGCAAAAATAATTTTTCATGATATTTCACGATTTTAAGTGTAACCAAGCTCATGAATTTCTCACTTCCTAGTCTGTTCTGGCAACACTGTATTTGACATCTTTAAACATGGTAAAAGGTAGAAGATTAACCAATCGCGATTTATAACTGCTGTAGTAAGAACCATTTACATCGTACTTTGAACAGGATTTGTTACTTCCCAACTTAGTAACTACCATAGTTCTTTCACGATGTAAACTTACTTTATCAAAACGAAATAAATTCAATTATCTCTGATTGCTTTATAATACCTCTATGAATAAACCTAGTTACTTCGATATAGCGATTAAAAATTACAAATCAAAGACAATAAAATCTTCTATCTGGGGTGGGTAAACTGCGGTTGGTATCCCTATGAGTATGAACCTAGAAAATTTGCTGGGGTGGGTAAACTGCAGCTGGTATCCCTATGAGTAGACTTAGGAAATTCACTGGAGTGGGTAAACTGCAGCTGGTATTCCTATGATTACAGATCAAGAAAATTTGCAGGGGTGGGTAAATTGTAGCTGGTATCCCTATGAGTATAGGCCTAGAAAATTTGCTGGATAGGGTAAACTGCAGCTGGTATTCCTATGATTATAGATCTAGAAAATTTGCTGGGGTGGGTAAACTGTAGCTGTTATCCCTGTGTGTACTCGAAAATTGTTTCTCACCCAAACTCTTGAGGTTTGGGTTTTTCAGCTAGTTTAAATGAATATTAACTGGAGTCTAACGTCATCTGGATCATTATAAAGATATTTCCTTTGTTTTTTTAACTTGTCTGGGGTGAATAAACTGCAGTTGGTATCCATATGAGTATAGACTCAGAAAATTTACTGGGGTGGGTAAAGTGCAGTTGATATCCCTATGAGAATGAACCTAGAAAATTTGCTGAAGTGGGCAAACTGCAGTTGGTATCCCTATGAGTATAGACCTAGAAATTTTACTGAGGTGGGTAAACTGCAGCTGGAATCCCTATGAGTAAACTTAGAAAATTTGTTAGGGTGGGTAAACGGGAGCTGATATCGCTTATGAGTATGAACCTAGAAAATTTGCTGGGGTGGGTAAACTGCAGCTGGTATCTCTATGTGTGTACTCGAAAATTGTTTCTCACCCAAACTCTTGAGGTTTGGGTTTTTCAGCTAGTTTAAATGGATATTAACTGGAGTATAACGTCATCTGTATCATTATAAAGATATTTCCTTTGTTTTTTTTGACTTGTCTGGGGTGGGTAAACTGCAGTTGGTATCCCTATGAGTATAGACCCAGAAAATTTACTGGGGTGGGTAAAGTGCAATTGATATCTCTATGAGAATGAACCTAGAAAATTTGCTGAAGTGGGCAAACTGCAGTTGGTATCCCTATGAGTATAGACCTAGAAATTTCACTGGGATGGGTAAACTGCAGCTGGAATCCCTACGAGTAAACTTAGAAAATTTGTTGGGGTGGGTAAACTGGAGCTGATATTCCTTATGAGTATGAACCTAGAAAATTTGCTGGGGTGGGTAAACTGCAGCTGGTATCTCTATGTGTGTACTCGAAAATTATTTCTCACCCAAACTCTTGAGGTTTGGGTTTTTCAGCTAGTTTAAATGGATATTAACTGGAGTCTAACGTCATCTGGATCATTATAAAGATATTTCCTTGTTTTTTTTTTTAATTGTCATCTTGCCCCACACTATTATTAGTTATTCGTATTAAAAGGTAAAACGATTAAATGAGTACATTTTTACTTACAATAAAATTGGAAACAGATATTCCCTTCCCTTTGCGGCACAATCAAACTTTCTGGATTGGATTATTATTCTCTGCAGATCAGAACTCTTTATTGTAATTTTGAGCTCATTTAACAGAATCCACGTCAGACTACGTACAATAATAAGTATATTTAAAGATCGGTAAAAACGTTATTGATCGAAGTTGTTTACAAATTCATGTAACTAGCAATAAGAAGTCTCCCTTCACAAGACAGTAGAATAGCAATTCTATTAATGCAAACCCTTCAAAGCGTGATTACGAGGAAATTAGATAAAATTGTCTGACTGATGATTACTGTTATTAATATGTGAGGTAGCCTAAAACTGTTGTTGCTAAATATTTAAAATATTCATAATGTACTATGCTTTGTCCACAAAAGTGTCTGTTGTACCGTATCAAGTATGCTAATTAATAGAAATTCCGAGCAAAATTAATACAGTTTTTGAAAAAAATGACAACAATGAGCCTCTTGATATGAACCACTAAACTGTTCATTTTTTCAAACACATAGAATACTATTAGGTAGAATAATAAAAAAATTTACAATAAAAAATTTGAATTTTATACATTACAAGCATATACTGGATTCAAAATATAGCAAAGCTTGATTTGGTCTTAAATAAAAAATAAAGCGATACATACAGTACCATTCATGGAAGTTCGGGCAAGCTGACAAATTATATTAACTGTTTAGGAAAAAATTTTAAAATTATATAATATACATTTCTGTGAGGAATTATTAAAACTAACCTTTTCTGGAAGCCTTTTACCAATTTCCAGGTAGTATTTGTCTATTATAAGACCGTTATCATAAAATATATAATTATGTTGGAAATCCCCAATAATTACAGTGACAATAAAGCTTTATAATAATCCCTAGGAGGGTTAGCTGATTCACTCGTCTTACCTGGAAATATTCGTATACCCTTTCTAAAGTATTATAACATTTGTAAAAGCAGTAGTTCTAAAGAGATTGTTATTGTGAAAGTATCTGTGGTTGTGCAAGTGAAAAATAAAATAATTTCGGTTTGACTGCTTAAAATGCCCCGTGGAAAGCCTCTAGCGGTTTCAAAACGATCTGCTATTATTACCTTGCATCAGGAAGGGTACGCAGAAAGACGGATTGCGGATAAATAAAAAAATCTACAGTACATGATACTATAGTTCGATTTAAGACAACCGATGACGTGCAAGATCGTAATCGGCCAGGACCGTCAAGAAAAACGACTCCTGCGGAAGATTTACGAATAAAAATAATTAGTAAACGCAATAGAAGACTTACAGCATCAGAAATTGCTGCAGAATTCAATAATGGGCGAGATTCTAAAGTTTCTGTGAGTACTGTGAAACGTCGGCTGAAAGAGGCTGGGTTGCAACCGTTACTCCGAAGAGGAAATAGGCAGAAACGACTGAAATGGGCACAAGCTCATAAAGATTGGCCAGTGAACCATTTCAAAAACGTTTTGTGGACTGACGAATCCAAGTTTGAGGTTTTTGAAAATAGACGCAGAGTTTTCGTACGCAGATCGAGAGGGGAAAGAATGTTACGGGAGTGTATAGTTCCTACGGTGAAGCATGGAGGCGGATCTGTAATGGTTTGGGGTTGTTTTTCCTTAATCGGAACATGGGACTTGCACAAAATTGAGAGCATAATGAAAAAAGAAGAATATCGGAAAATCCCGGAGGAAAATGCCATACCGTCAGGAGTCCGATTAATTGGTCGTGGATTTGAATTTATGTAGGACAATGACCCCAAACATAAATCTAAATTGTGCACAGATTACCTGCAGCAAGAAGAAAATGAAAGAACCGTAAAAATTATGGAATGGCCGCCACAGTCCCCCGATCTGAACCCGATAGAGTTGTTATGGGAAGAATTAGACCGATGTGTTAGGAAACAGTGTCCAAAATCGAAGGAACATTTGTGGACCATTTTCCAGGAGGTATGGACAAGTTTGCCCAATGAGACATTAGCAAAATTAGTGAATCGGTTGCCGAGAATAGTGGCAGCAGTCCTAAAGGTAAATGGTGAATTTTTCGATGAAAATCGGATTTAAATTTTTTGTATTACATTAACTTTTTCTTTTTAATAAATTTGTGTTTGAAAATATGTAAAATCATGTAAGTAAGTATTAAATACATGGCCATTTAATATTCCTCTTATTTTCTTTGACTTCCGTACATTTTTTTGCTTCCCGAACTTCCATGAACGGTAGTGTACATGTGCCTTTGACATTTTAAATAAGATAAGAGACAAAGCTCACTGCTAGCAATTTGCCATGAATAGTGTGAATTTAGAATATTCCTCGCATTCGCAAACAAATTATTATACAATTTTCAAACATTGTAAGAATGCAATTGTTGGAAAATGGAAGTTTCATGAGTAGGAGTACTAACAGAGTTCGTATATTGTAGTGTGAAATTGTGAACAGTACTAATTTCTTATACAGGTACTCAAAAAACTTGCAGTTAATTTTAAAATAGTTCATTTCTGTCTGTAAGTGAAATCGATTCTCCATGCTCAATTGATTTAGTCCACCAATTTACTAAAGTATTAACTACACACGTGAGTTTTGAATGCACTACCGTTTCTGTTTTGGAAGATAAATAATGACGTCGGACATAAATTGGTTTTAAGGAATAATAAGCGTTTTTAATGAATTTTAAGACTTAGTAATATTATTAAATATAGGATGTATATAACCGCACATCTAGTATGGAAAAAAATTACCAAGTGCGGGTCTAACACTATCTAAACTTTAAAAATTTTGATTGATTGTTAATAACTACTGATAGACGTTTTCTTCTTTCACACAATTTAAATAATATCTATAAGTTAGTGCATCTTATCATTGTACTTTATAAATTGTTACTTGTTCTTAAGATTAAAAAAAAATTGAAAAATGCAAAGAAAAGAATATCCAGCAGCGTGCATTAGAAATCGTATAAAATAACACTTAAGCATAAAAATTGGAAAAAGGTAGCGGTGGCTTAAATAAGATAATGACTGCATTCCCATAGTTAACATTTCTGTACACATAATTGCATTCTTCATTCAAGTCATAGCTGCGCATTCAATAATGTATAGACTTGTACATTCTTTACGAAAGTCCTCCTTAACACAATTAAATGAGCAATTTTGACAAACATAACTTAAGATTTATGGAAGCCCACTATTTATACTATATTAATTGGAAAATTAAATAAACTCTATCAGCTAATTGTTCTTTTATTCGAACAAGCCTAAAGGTACAAATTCACTATGAAATTCTTTGCTGAGAATTGTCTGACACGTGAGTAAAATTTCTATGTAATCGCAATTTGAAGGTATAAATACAAGACAGTTTCATGAAATAACGCGAAACTGAGAGATATACTACGTTGCATGAAACTTTTTTGTCTCGTTGTTTAAACAACGATATTGAAAACATTTCATTCAAAATCTTTTATCTCATGCGCAGAACGTGAGATTATTACAGTTGATCTCCTAGAAGATCAATGAGGTTTTGACGTTCAATATGACACAAAATGCGGAAAAAGAAAACATTTGACTGGAATAAAGGATTAACTCATACCGTAACCGATTTGTACGAAGTAAAAAACCACTTATGGGATTGAACAGATAAACATTACAAAGATAAGAATAAACGCAAGAAAACTTTTTTACGTGTGGTAGCGGCCTAATGGAGTATATAAGTGTTCCATGGCTTTATTGGTATCACTCTCGCAAAGGTGAAACGCCGTAAAGGGTGAAGCGCATTTAATTGTTCTCCAATGGTGACTCGGGATTGTACAAGATTCACTAAGAAAAATTGAATCCTAGTAGGACTCCAGGATTCAAGCGCAGGCCCCCTTACCACTGGACAACCGGACCGTTAAACGCAATCCGACAAAATGGGAATCCATTCCATACATAATTTGCGTTTTTTTTTTCCACCATCCTACACGTGCATATAAGATATACTACGTAGATAACCCCTTTTTTAAGCTATTAAAATGTATTGAGAACAACACCAAATTTCCTAACGAAATGTTCATAAGAATTAAAATTATCTGGTGTTCCTTCAAAAATGTTGCATTTATTTTAACTGTTGTTCAATTCCCAATTCCATATTTCTATTATTAAATATAATGAAATAAGATTATCTGTCGCGAGGTTACTTCTAGGGCTGTGGTTCTCAACCTTTTAGTATTGGCGATCCAATTTTCAATAACAATTCTTATCGCCTTCCTCCCCTCTCATGCAATAATTTTCGCTGAAATCGTGCTGTAATTGTAATATTAGTTTTTATTTAATTGTATTTTGACGTTACTGCTGCACTACGACTTTAATTACAAACCTTAGAAGTTACCACGAACAGGTAAATTTGATGATATTTGAGAACACCGATCTGCTGCATTGGAAAAACCAGAATCGATGCCTCTCTATTGTCCTCTGTCTTATGTCCACCATATCGGACATTCTCGCTGCTTCGCGAGACGTTCCGATTTGTCTCGAACGTCTTCGCAACCATGCTGCGCATATAAAAGTTGCACCTCGTTCAATTCCGTCCACTCTGCGGAATTTACCGAAAAAGGCTGTTGCTGCGACAATCAACATCATCAACGTCATGATCCGCCTACGCCATTTCCCGTCACTATGACAGACAGCCTCAAGCCCGGATAACTACCGACCGATCAGTCTACTTCCAGCGATCGGGAAAGTAGCCGAAAGGATCATCCACACCAGACTCGCCGAGGAAGTGGAGAATCGGCACATCATCCCAGACGCCTAGTTCACCTTCAGGAGCGGCCACAGCACCACACTCCAGGTCCTGCAACTTGTCGAGCATGTTAAGGATGCATTCAATCGTCACGAATACACAAGGGCTGTATTCCTGGATGCAAAGCATTCGACAAGGTCTGGCATCAAGGTCTATTATACAAGATGCACCAAGCTGGCATCTCGTTGGGATTACTACGCCTGATTCGATCGTTCCTGTACCAGCGAAAGTTTCAAGTCAAACTGGAAGGCCACAGATCCACTATAATAACCATAACCGCAGGAGTACCACAGGGATCAGTTCTCTCGCCGCTTTTGTTTAACATCTACACATACGATATCCCGATCAGCCCGACTTCCAACTTCGCGATGTACGCAGACGACGTATGCGTCTTCACCCGTTCGCTGAACCCCCGGATAGTTCCTGGAACTCTGCAACCATCATAGTTCGTAGTCCAATTCCGTCCAGTCTCAATCAAATCGTTCTTTCTATCGTGAATGTGCATGTTGTAATTTGCGTGTCAAGTACAATTCACAGTATTCAAGTAGCAATAGATTTATACAGTATATACAGAATTACGGATAAATTTTGAAGTGGCCGCAAGCGAGTATTAGACGATAGTAAAGCATCAACAAGTGCACGAACGAGCGTAGTTCCGAAGATCAAGAAAATATTCTCAAGAATATTTAAATTTTAGGTTTACCAGAACCAAAAATTTTGGCAGCAAACAGCACGAAACCAAATAAACTTAAACGATATTTGGAAACGCTTCACTGTGAGTACATTAACAAACCTCGAAAATTCTTCGAATTAAAATTAAATTAATTTGAAAAGCAAAAAATCATTTTTTAAAACAACTTTGTCTCTAAATGAAAAAGCTTTACTTGCTTCTTACAAAGTTTCATATAAAATGGCCAGATGTAAAAAGCCATTGGTGAAGAGCTTATTCTGCTAGCTGCAATTGAGATTGTAGAAACTATATTTGGAGATAATTTTGCCAAACAATTGCAGTCCATACCTTTATCAAATGATACTCTTGCCCGTCGAATTGGTGATATAGATCAAGACGTATAGCATCAGCTTTTCGGGAAGTTGCGTGACAAATTGTTTTCAATTTAGCTTGATGAGGCAACAGATAGCAATAAAGATGCTCATTTAATTGCCTATGTTCGACTTTGTGATGGTATGTCAGCAGTAGAAGAATTACTTTTCTGCAAACCAATAGAACTCAAAGCAACAGCACTCGCATTATTTTCTACCTTAAACGATTTTGTAACCGAGGAAAACAGAGTGGAAAAATTGCGTCGAAATATTCACCGATGGTGCTCGTACAATGTCTGGAAGATTCCAAAAGTATGCAAGCACTTGTGAAACAAAAATCTCCACAGTGTCTGGACACCTTGCATGATCCACAGAGAAGCTTTGGCTTCCAAAGAAATGAGTCCTGGTCTGAATATTGTGCTAACGACGCGAAGGTTGTATCCGTAGTAAATTATGAGACACCTAAAATCGAGAATCTTTTCTGCACTTTGTAAAGACATGGGTGCAATACATTCATCGTTACTATTTTATTGCGAGGCAAGATAGTTATCTCGTTGGAGATTTTTGCAACGTGTTGATGAATTAAGAGATGAAATCGCCATTTTTCTAGAAGAGGAAAACCGTCGAGAAGTTTCGAGATGATTCATTTGTGATGAAATTGAGCTACTTGGTAGACATATTCGAGAAATTAAATACCTTAAATCTTCAACTCCAAGGAGGAAACACGTATGTTGGATACGAATGATAAAGTTAATGCTTTTTGTAGAAAAATGGAATTGTGGAGCAGAAATGTAAAGCAAAAGAACCTAGAAATGTTTGCAAATGTGGAGGAATGTACTAAAACTTACAAGGCTGGAGAACAACATATGAAAGTTGTTTTTGTAACCATTGAAAACAATTTGGCCATGCTGGCAGAGAATTTTAAAAAGTATTTTCTTGCTGACGACAACTTGTTAAAATACTTGTTAAAATACTCTCGAAGGTCTCTCAACTGCTGAAGAAGAGATCTTCATAGACTTCACGACAAATTACGAAATCAAAAGACAATTTAGTAATAAATCACTCTTTGAATTTTGGGCAGAGGTGGATGATGAGTTTTCTGCACTGAAAACAAGAACATTTCGTACACTATTACCATTTTCAACATCCTGCCTTTGCGAAACCGGGTTTTCTGCGGTGACTGCTTTGAAGACAGAATATAGATCTCGGCTAAATATAGAAAAAGCACTGAGAGTGTCAATTTCTAATATTAAATCTTTTTTCGAAAAACGTTGCGCAAAACAGGCCCAAGGGAGTCACTAATAATAATTATTGAACTTGTTTCTAATTTAGTATTGATAAATCAATTATTAAATACATTATGCAGTACTGATACAATCCTATTTATAAATATTATTATATTAGTGTAAACGTGTATTTTATTTTTTGTTACGTTAGAACGTATTTTATTGCTTTTCTTTCAGTAAAAATTAAATAATTTTTTTTAATAATATTTTTTCTTATATTCGATATGCTCGCGCCCCCTATTTAATGTCACGCGCGACCCACAGGTTGAGAATCGCTCTTCTAGGGGTTACATCTTTTCATTACACATTATCGGTGAATCACTAGGCTCTAAAAAGTAACAAATGTATAGAAGGCAATCCTTAACATTTCATTTCCTATTAGCACAATGCTAACGGTAAATCGTGTTGTTAAAACAAGGACACGAGGACTCTATGTTTCAATTCAGTAAGTAAACGTTTTGCAAATGGACCAGGATGTGTAAATCTTCGTAGGGCAAGCCGGTGGCCGATTTTATTGAACGGCAAATTGAGTGAATGGAAACATCCAATTTAGCCCGAAGTACCGGCCACTGTGACTACAATAAATTTCTCGGACCGAAGGTCCGCAAAGTTATAAATCTTTCAAAGCGAAAGCGGATAGGTAAAAGTGTAGGAAGAGAAAAGAGGATGGAGATAGGAAAATTCTGGATATTCTGTTGCACTTCGCGGTATCAGCAAGGTTGGCATTGTTGGTACTATTTAAGCAACGAAGGACGAAAGATAAAAAATTGCTAACTATAAATATTTGTATTTTGAAAATGACAATTTGAAAAGCTAAAAAAAGAAGAGGTAAGTACAAAGAACGGCATTATTGCCTAATATCCAAACAGAGATATTTTTATGGACATATTCTCATACCCTCGTTTAGAAATGTTGTAAATTGTGCTTTATGACCATTTTTACGATTGCCGTACGCATACTTGCAGTAAAATTGTTTTTTTTTTTTTTTGTATCGGGTTAAGTCACGTGAAACGATATTTATGTTAAAAATGTTTTCCGAAAATTGTCACTAACAACTAATTGTTCCTGAAGGTAAAGTAACTGTTCCTAGTAGTTATAAAAATGGAATATGAATAAAAATTAACGAAAATACCGTTTATGCAACTATAAAAAAAAGTTGATCCTAAACAAGTGCATCTCCGCATTTAGGAGGAAATTCCAATTTAAATTCTTTTTTAATAGACGTTCCATAATTTGTAATATAAAAATGCTTAAAAGAGAATGGTCATAAAACAGGTAATAAAAAAACTATTACGAATTTTAGTTCGTGTGAAAGATCCATTATGCAAAAAATATAGTAGGCCTCTTGTACTTTAAACTACAACAAATACTATACCCCTTCAAAAGTGTCATAAACAAACTAACCAAAGATTTTTTGCATATTTATAAATGTGTTTTATCTCAACTTTCTGGCGTGTAGGTATGGTCAAAAACCGAGTTTTCTATTTATACAAATATTACAAATCAAAACTGTTTAGTTGGGTATCCCTGCGTTTGGACTATATTTTTGAAAGATTATGACAATTTTTTTAAATATTTATATATAGTATTTGACATTTTTTTTTTCAAAATTTTACGTTCTCTCCAAATACGTAAAAATATACAGGATGTCCAATTTTAAAAAATACTATGTTATTGAATATTTCGAAAACGTGACGTTCAATTGTTTTTTTTTTAGTTTGCCATCGTAGTCAGGAGAAAGTAACACTATACTATGTACTATTGGTACTGTCTTGGTTTTGCATTGTTGTCATTTATGTAACTGCTACATTTTGTTATTGTTATCATTCCTTTGTTTCATGGCCAACTAAGATAAGTTTTAATATTATTAAGTAGGTATTTGTAACTAATAGGGAAATTATTACTGATAATGAGCTGTTTTCGTTATTATCGGGAAAAAGGAAAAATATATCACTACGCGGTTTTCGCCACTACATTAGTCTATCAAAACTCTTTAAACAACACATAACGCAGTATACGAACTTAGTGGCTACATGTATGGATGAGAGTATGTTATTAAAGATACTCTAATCACTGGAAATGTCGACATTAATTGCTATATCGACTTTGCAAAAGTGAGCAATCAGCGATGTGGATGTTGGTAGTAGCTTGTATCATTATTATTTATTTCATTTGGTATGATAGCCACTAGTCGATCCCTGCTACCCTCGCAGAACATGGGTCATTGCTCATTTCTGTGATTCCATGTATTAAGCACCTAAAAACCCAATTCTTAAAATCAGCTATTTTTTCGATGCTTTCGAATTTAGTAGGGTCAGTAAAAGCTAATATGATATAAAAATGTAAGCTTTCCACCTTAACCCGTAAATTACAGGACCAAATCTACTACGAAAAATATCGCGATATATCTTTCTTGATGCTGATCCATTTATGGATGCAGAAAAAAATATCTAATAACAGCAATTTGAAAAACATCTAAAACCGTGTATCAAATTAGCCCCACCTAATGGTGCTAATATGTGATACGTGTACAGGGCTAAACTTTATCTCGGTGGCTGTTGACTGTAAAAATAAGTGAAGGCTATAGTAGTACACCCTTGATCTATTGTATCATCTGTATTTTTTCCAAATTTTTACCTAATGTGTGTGATACAACTGCGACTGCTTAAGTTACTCGTGCATGCTACAAAACAATGCTGTCAATTTTTTAGTATTCTAAATTTGATTTTTTTAAAACAAAATTGTCCAAAAATATTTTTAAACATTCTTAGACATAATATCCAATATAACACGATTTCTGAAGACCGTAATTCTTAAAAGGCAAGTGGAATATCAATTCCTTCCTTCGTCCAATCTCAGGATCGGCAAGCTTTTGCAACACATCTTGTCCTTTAATTAATTAAATATCTTCTGGCTTCTTCCAATAAAAAACTGTACTGCTTCCACAATTCTCTTTAAGTCTTGTGAATTTAACTCTTCCTTCATCAGCTTCAATGTTAGTTATTTGGCCAACGTAATGCAACATTTTTCTTGGTTGGAAACTGAACTACAACCCAGTCGTTAATCGTAGATTTATAAAAGCTGCGATTAATGTCACTTCTATCATAATTTTCAACTGGCGCTTCAAATTCCTGATCTGATTGTTCTTCTCTCACAATATCTCTTGAGAAACAAAAAATCAAGTTCAATCTAGTTTTTATCGAGTAACTAATTTCATAATAATACAGTTTATTGGCATACCAAACAGACAAAATGTACAATTATAATGATACGAGAACAAGTTAACTATGCATGTAATTATATAACTAATACAGTAACGCACTGCCAAAAGGACTATTTTTTATATATTTCATATTAAATACCGATTTCATGATTTCACCATATATAACTTGTTAGATTTACTTGCAAAAATGATACTAGCTGATTTCTTTAAACTTTTCTAGGAAGAAATTGTTATATCTTTTACTCACAAATGATCACTGTTTTGTGATAAATTACTACACCCCCAGTTAAATCAAAATGTTAAAATGAACCATTACGAGGTTAGATTGACATTAATCTAGCCTTCGATAGATGGCGTTACGTGAGAACGAATTGCTCTCGGTTTTGACATCTGCCATCCATCACATGATGTCTGTCAAAATTTCAAGCAAAAAACACAATTAGTTTGGTTTTAACAGTCGTCGAAAGCAAGCAGCTTTAGTGTTTTTTGAAAATAGAAAAAGTCGAATATCGTTCAGTGATAGTATCTTCATTTGCAAGGGAAAAACAATGCAGAAATCAAAGCCGAACTGGATGCTGTTTATAGCCAGTCTGCACCGTCGTTAGCAACAGTAAAATTTTAGAAAGTTGAATTTGTTCGTGGTCGTAAGAGTGTGTTTGATGATGAACGTCCAGGTGCCCCAAAAACCGTCACTGCACCAGAAACCATCAACCAAGTCCATGATATGATCATGGCAGACCGTCGAACCAAAGTGCGTAAGATAGCAGAGGCTCTAAACATGTCAACTGAGCGTGTACGAACATTTGAATATGAAAAAGGTATCCGCGCGATGGTTGCCGCGTTTGCTCACTGTCGACCAAAAACGCACACGTGAGACGGATTCGAATAAGCTTTTGGCAATAATAAAACGCCATCCGAAGGATCTTTTTCGCCGATACGTCACTGTTGATGACACATGGATGCATTACTACACGCCGAAGACGAAGGAACATTCAAAGCAATGGAGAAAAAGCGGTGAAGGCCCACCGAAGAAGGCTAAGACCACCTGATCGACCGGAAAGGTGATGGCGACTGTTTTTTGGGATGCGAAAGGCATTATTCACATTGATTACTTAGAAAAGGGTAAAACAGTAACTGGCGTGTGCTACGCAGATTTATTGGACCGTTTCGACGCCGATTTGACGAAAAAACGCCCTGGTTTGGCTCGCAAAAAAATTCTCTTCCATCAGGACAACGCACCCGCTCATAGGGCGGCCGTTGCACAGGCAAAATTGCACCAATTGGGCTACGAATTGATCGACCATCCACCGTATTCGCCAGACCTAGCCCCCTGTGACTTTTTTCTGTTCCCAAACCTAAAAAATGGCTCGGAGGACGCCGTTTTACAACTATTTACAACTATTTTCAGGAACTCGAGCAAAATTACTACGTCTTATCAAGTGTATTGAGGTAAAAGGAGACTATGTTGAAAAATAAATGAGAAAAAGAACAAAAATCGTGCGTTTTCTTACTTAGGCTAGATTAATGTGAAACTACCCTCGTATATCAATTATTTGAACGATTCATTTCTAAATTAAGTTTATTTAACTGACATTTGCATCTGTTAAAAAACCACAAATTGTAAGATTATTACATCCAAAGTAATTACGGAAGTTACTAACTATATACCTATATACCTATATAACTATATAAAGCTGGCTACGAGCGGTACCGCGCAGTAGCGTAGAGTCGACCAGGCCTCGCGTTCCACTAGAGTTATTCTGCTAATAGAGATGTTTGCTGCCGCAAATAATTTCGCTCATCTTTTAAATAAAAATTAAATAACACGTGCTCAAACACTTACCATTTTAAGAGTCCTCCGTGAAATCACAAAGTGAATAATGTCTGTTAAATATCTGCAACATTAGATATGTTTCAACTGTTGTTTCGGCAAAACTAGTACGGCATGAGGAAAAAATGCGTTTATATGCAGAGAACGAACGTTCTACATCTAGTGACGTAATATTCGCATAAGTAAAATAATCTTTCAAATAACTTAACGATTCTGTTGACGCATCTTCACAAATGTGTCTTAATGTGCCAAAATCAGAATTTTTCTCAAAAACACTTTCAAATTTTTCTAGAACAGAAATATTTTTTGCGTCTTCAATCGCGCATAGCTGTGCGTGAACATGTTGCACCATTTGTAGAAATTCTTCTAATGGCACCGCAGGATTTTGTAATTTTTCTATTGCATCTGCTAGCCCGAAGTAATTGTCGTGAATGATTTTTAAATCCATTTTAACCTGACTATCTTGAAATTTCGACTGGCTATTCTGAATAGCGGCAGCTTCCTTTGTATCGAATTGTAAAACCACGTTCTTAATATTGTCAAAATATTTATGATAATAAAACGCGGCCTGCAACCATGTTCCCCAACGAGTTAGAATAGGTTCTGGTGGCTCTGGTATACGGGGGCACAGTCTGTGAAATTCGCGAATACGTTTCGGTGATTTGACAAATACTACTTTGGTATGCGCTATTAAAGCGTCTACCTCAGGATAACATTTTCTGATACTATCCGCCACAAGATTGAGAGCATGCAGGCCTACAGAAAGCATGTTTGCAACACCATCACTCACTAACATCAAGAGTTGGTTTGTTGAAAATTCAAACTTGTCCAATGTATTTAACACTAACTTTGAAATTACTTCGGCAGTACACTGTTGTATTCGTTTGGAAACTAATAGAATTGAAGGTGCCGATTGATGAGGTTCCAATTTGCGTGCCATTACATTAAGAACAGAATGTTTCTTCCGATCTGTTGTTTCGTCGACACATAACCACAATTTTTGATCTTTCAACTCCGATTTTATTTTTTGTTCAATATGTTCGCGCGCAGATGGCACAATTCTTCGTAACGATGTTCGACTTGGTAATTTGCACTCCGAATAGTTATTCCAAAAGCAGATAAATGGTTCCTTGTCTAGTAAATTAAACGGTATATTACATGCGATAAACGTAACGCATAAATTAAATATAAATTTGTCATTGTCTCGTGCGCAATTTCTTTTTGAGATATGCTTTTCACTATTTACGTGTCGTAGACAATGTTGTCTGGACCAACACATTAACGGTATTTTACAGATTATACATTTAATTTTAGCACCTTCATATATTAAGTCTGGAATTTCTGCAATAAATTTTCGAAGTTTGTCCGACCGCGGTCGTTTTGCTGAGGAAATTATAATTTTTCTAGGACAGATAAATAATTGTGCAAATGACCGGCAGCGAAAATGTCCGTACTGCTCCGCAGACGAAGTAATACTACCGTTCCTCTCGGTCCGAACTGATTCTACGCCGATGCGCGGTACCGCTCGTGGCCAGCGTTAGTTATAATACTGCTCTTGAGATAAGAGTTAATGCTTTTATTCCGTGTCTATCCTTTCGCAAAATATATGCCTAAAATATATGTGTATGAGTTAAATTTTGTTGTTAACTAAACTATCACTATCATTAAGAATTTACGTAACGGGTCTTGTGCGAACAGAATCTTCATTTCTTTTGGTTCCCTAGACGGCATGTAATTTATAGCAACTTCCTGTCAACTGTTAGTAAAACGTAGACACGTGCAATAAAAGTAACTACACCACACCAGCAATGTTTAAAGTCGTCGACAACAAGAAGAACGAGGCCCTTTTTTCGACGCAAATAAGGCACTACATGACCGCAAGACGAGGGAATTTTCATCGTTACCACCTTTCTGGCGCATATCTTATCTGCCATATGTTGTAATACGTAGACCTGTTAAATTTATAAACCATATTCTATAGACGGCAGGTGCTTGAGTATTGAGTTATTCTTTCGTATAAGCGTAAAAAGGAGTACTGTTATGAAAAATCAAGATGTAAGAGATGAGAGATAAAATATGTAATAATTAAATGTAACGGAATAGCTTGTTTTTGCTATTCTATTTATCTTAGACGAAGAGTCCAGTGTTAAATAAAACCAACTATCAAGAATATTAAACGATTATCGAACTTTGTACAAATTTCTAAAACAAAATCATAGTAGAAACTTTTTATACAACTTTCCTATATATAGAGAAAAACACTTGAAGTATTTCTATTTATCTTAAATTTCCATTTTTTCAATAATTTAGTAACGAATGCTTCTGGCTTCTTGCAGATTCTCACCAAAAATGTTTCCATGATCGTTTCGGCACAAACCATAGCTAGTAACAGCTTCTTTTTTAGTCAACATTTTGTAATATTTGGCTTGTTGATTATTCAGTATTTTACTCTCCCAATTTAATCAAAATAGGTTTCAAATAATAAGAAAGTACCAAGCATATTTCAAAAAATTAATGAATATCGTACATAAAAGCACGTTAAAACGGATGTATGACTATTTTTATCGGCCGTTAACTTATTTCTTATCAATTCTATTTGTTAACTCGATTAGAACAACTGACATCAAATTAAATGTGTGTTTTAACACAATAATAGACATCTAAAGTTTCTTATAAAATAAGGCTACTTGGTTTATATAGAATGTTACAAGACTTTTATTTAACTCGTAAAAAGTTAACTCTTTGGTAAATTTATTAGTAATAACAATTTTTAAATTACAGAGATATTCCATAATTTTACATAATTGCGATTATGAATAAAGCTTTATCTAACAAAACTAGCAGGTAAAGCACCTTACAATAACTTTCTTAAATGATCTTAATAAAGCGATTTGTCATTACTCGAAAAATGTTTTTGTAAAGTGCAGTTAAAGGTTATATCAGTAAATAACGAGAATAATAATAAACCAACAATTAGGAGATATTTTTAGTTTTGTCTTCAATCGCCCAAAGTTAGGTACACTTATTTTCTTCAACAAATCCGAAATCAAAATACATTTTAACGTAAATTTTTGCAAGTTTAAATTGCAATTGTCTATCTAGACATTTTATTAGAATGTCTTCGAAATATATAGGTGTTCAGTATTGAACACCAAACTTTGCCAAATTCAAGCAACGGAAACATATTTGTACTAGTAGTACATATTTCCGGGCTAATGGGCCGTGGTCTGTCATGTGTCGAGTAACTCATCAGACAACCAGTGAAGACTAATCATCGTCCTGAAGATGCCGACCGCAGTATTTGGCGAAACGTCGACTTCGACACATCAAAGACCACAGCCCATCAGCCCGGAAATGTGTACTGCTAGTACAAATTCAGACACCGGCCGTGAAAGTCTACAGTTATTTTTAACAGAAACATATTTTTTTTAAATGGCACCATATGTTTTTTCTATATCCACCGTATGCATAGGAAATTTACCTCTAACGTTTTTATATGATGTATATGTCTAACATTGAAAGTAAAATAAATATTTACCGTTAAACGCGCATTTGGATGTTGCACCCAAATGGTTTCTGGTGTTAATACTGCTTAGTTACCATAACAGTAGTAAATAAAACAAATTGACACTGTTGTTCTTAACCGTTGATTCAAAATTTTAAGCCTAAGTTCCTTAGTAGTTACTTATGAAGTCAATTGCATAAAAGAGAGTTAATACATACAATGTATGTATGAAAAAAGGAGACTGCAAGCATTCCGGAGTGTAACATTTAATGTGTTAACAAATGGACAGAACAGCTTCTACACACGATTGCGCAAATGTATCGAGGTGGAAGAAAGGAATTTTGAGCATCCACTGTAGATGAATAAGCAGATAGTTATTAATTCTTATATTAAAAATTACAATAAAGGCTATTAAGTTTGTTCATAGCGTAATTGCAATTACAAATTACTGTTTTTTTTTTTAGGTTTTTTTGTTTTAATTTAAATTTAAGCTGACATATTTATACTTACATAACTTTCTGTTAGCTTGTATGAACTGTTAAAATATTGTTTCCCTTGTTATATTTCGCTGAAAATAAGCATTAGCATTATAATCCCTTTTTTAATTTCTAGATCAGTGGGATGAATGTTCCCAGTAGCACCAAAGCTTGGCTTTAATTTGAGAAATGTTTTCGGTTGTCAACATCGTCGGCCGGGATTCCGTAGCTTATATATCCTGCTAGCTAAAATACAGCATTTCTTTTTTCATTTTTTCCTAATACATAAAATATACCTATAACCTAATTCTTCTCTATTTAGGTTTGAAATTTTGAATCAACAGTTTAAGATCGTCAATGTCAGTATGTTTTGTTTACTGTTGTCGTGGTAACCAAACTATAATAGGGCCAGAAACCATTTGGACGTAATACCCAAATGCAAGACTCGCCTTTCATTGCAAATAGCTGGAAATTTTGAAACAGCTTAAAAACGCCAACCTCAGTATTTTTTGTTTATTGCTGTTACGGTAACCAAGCAGTACGAACACTAGATACCACTTATCTGTAAATAGCTCTTACGTTCAATGTTAGATATATGCATCATTATACAAAAACGTTAGAGTGGATACGGAAAAAATATATTATGCTATTTAAAAAATGATGTTACTGATGTTTGCATTTGACTGCTCAATACTGAACACCCTAAATATGTCGAAGGCGTTCTAATACCATTTCTAGATAGAGCCAAGTAAAAAATTACATTAGAATGTACTTGCATTTCGGATTTTTTTCAAGGACATTTTTAAGGACACAGTGCGACCTCGATAATCCGGACTAATTAAAACCGCGGTGATCCTGAAACAGGACAGTTTTTTATTGAAAAGTGTTAATACAAAACAACTAGAAAATAGTACATAAACAAAAAAATATGTAAAACAGAAGCATGCTTATTAAATTTTATATAATTTTGTGAAGTAATTTGTAATTTTTGTTTGCTTAATTTTTTTCTGGTTCATTATGAAAACCGTTTCTTTTAATCTTTGAAGTACAAGAACATCATGTAGTGGGATATTACATTCTTCTGCCCACTTTATGCGCACATTGAAACTTTTAACTGCCTCGTCATCCTTAACAGTCTGGTTTGTATTGTTTAACTCTGAACCTTCACTGTCACTACTATCATGGTGTTTATCTGTAGTGTCTATGTATTCTAGCGGCAACAAATCTTTATCATTTTCAAGCTAGTTACGTATTTCCGCGTTCGTGGTATTTTGCTCAGTGAGAACATTGAGCATATCCGAAACATCTGTTCTCTTCAGCCAAAGAAAGCCGCAAATCACTTAGAGGAGTTAGATCTTCAGCATCATATTCAGTGTCTGGGTCGTTATTTGCTATATGAGCCATAATTTTGTACCAGCACTTCTGCAAGACTTCGGGGGGGGACTTTTTTCCAAGAATTGTATAATAGGCACACAGTCTCCCTCAAGTTCAGGGTTTTTAATAACTTCACAACGTTCCCTTCATTATTAGATAAAATCTGGGCTAAAAGACTTTTCCGATAAAATAATTTGGTCAGTCTGATGGCATTTTGATCTAGAGGTTGCAAAAGTGTTGTACAATTAGGTGGAAGAAATAATGTTGTAAATTGTCTATCCTCACTAGTTAGCTCTTCTATAGTTCCATGGCTCGAGGAGTTATCGACGATTAACAGGGCTCCTTGTTAAATAGAGACTCCTTAAATGACTTCTAACTTGACGAATAAATGAACAATGAAGCCAATCTAAAAAAAAACGCCGTAGTCATGCATTGGCAGATGATTTTGTATTCAACAGGTATATTCACATTTTTAAATGCCCTTGGACTTTTTGCCTTTCCTGTCACCAACAGCTTTAATTTTTGTGAACCATCAGCATTGCAACATGGTAGAAATGTAACGCGTTCTTTGTTTATTTTTCGACCTAGTGCGGTCTTTTCCTGAGCACGAACTAGCGTTTTTTCAGGTAACATTTTCCAATACAGAGCAGATTCATCTGCATTGTATATTTGAGTAGGTGCGAGGTTTAATTGTTTAATCTTCTCTGCAAATGTACTTAGGAAGGGATCGACAGCACTTTGATCATTGGAGAGTGTTTCGCCATACACTTTTAAAGAACGCAGGCCATGTCTTTTTCTGAAACTAGAAATCCAGCCCCTGCTAGCTCTAATATTATCATTTCCATAGATTTCAAAATAAAACTGTTGTGCTTTGGTAGATAAAATGTCATAGGAAATTGGAACGTGTCTTGATCGTTGTGTACAAAACCATGCATACAAACGAGTTTCCATTTTTGGATATTCGGTTCTTCGTAATGTTTTTCTGAGGTCGGGAATGGAATCATATTTGCCAATAAATCTAAAAGGAATTACACTACATAGTAAAAGTTCACAATGCTCTTTAAAATATATCATACCTTTTGATTTTGTCTTTGTTCTTTTTTATATCCGAAATTGTTACTGTTCTTACCCCGTATTCATTTGCCAACACTTTTCCACTTTCACCACCGACTTGTCTTTCTATTATATCGGTTTTTGTTTTATTGACAACGTAGTATGTTTTCTTTTAGGACGGATTTTAATATATGTATGTAAAAAAAATGTTTTTATGTATGTATGTATATACTTATGTAGCACAAGATAACACGTATGTACATACTATGTAACAAAAAACAGCTATGCAATTACATAATCCTCAGACACGATATGTAGCAGTCAAAGCAACGGCGCACACTGCTTATATGAACTCCCAGATATCAGAACCCGCCGAATTTAGGTAGTTAGGGGATCCCTCACAATCGATTTCGTCTAAAAACGCAGGTCCGGGTTACCGAGTACTATCAAATCCGGATTATAAAGTACACAATGCAATTGAAATGCTTGGCCGGATTATTGAAGAATCCGATATCCGGAAAATTTGGATTATCGAGGTCGCACTGTATCTCTAAATTTAGGTGATTGAGAACAAAATTATGAATATTTCGAAATCTGTTAGAAGCAGGCATATGAAACCCATATTATAATGTTTTTTTTTTCTAGATAGGAAAACTGAAAACGTAATGGTGTAACGAAGTAGGCGTCTGGTCCCTTACTCATCGATCATCCTGTGCATACAGAAATATTTTTAAAAGATGAGGTCTATTATGCCATCAGAAAATTTTAGCTTCCTACTACGTATTTACATAATAGGTGGAATTTAAAATTCCAGATAGTTGGGACACCTATAGTACACGTACTATTATATTTTAGGATATGTGTATTGCTACCAGTTGTTCAGAGAAACTAAGAGAGAGTTGATGACATACAAAAAAGTTTGAATAACAAACATTAACCAACAATATTATTTGTAGGTATTCTTCGAGTTATTTAAGTCCATAAAAATAATTTATGTATATTTAACCAACATAATATGCGTATGTATGTACCTGATCACTACATACGCAATGCAAGAATAATCGAGTAACATGCACGGTATTAACTGACATTACGCAAGTAGCAATCAATTGCATAAACTCGTACTTTAAAAATCCCTATTTATTTTCTATCGTTACAGCTTTAAATGTCATAAAGCTATACGAATGTGCTGATAATACTGCATGCAAATCGCATGAATTTGAATTGATAATGAGATTTATATTTGCAGAAAACCTGTTCTGGTTATGCGCGAATTATAGAAATTAATGTGAGGACTCAGATACGAAATAATTTACATTTATTAGCGTTGTTCCTTTTTCTGTGCAATACCAAATAATCTTAATACGGCGATAATATAAAGGATTTTGCTTCAAAATAATAATAAAAAACAGATGTATCTATTACTAAATATGTACAACATTATGTTTTTAATCAAATGAAAATTTCAGATTTTCTTCTGAGAACAAGAAATAAAAAAGATATGTGATTGGAATTAGGGACAAGTAAATTATTTTTAATTTCATGCCAAGTTAGCTATTTGATAGCATCTTCCATGTCGCATTTTTTTTGCAAAAAAGTTGCTTACGTTAGAGAATTGGAACTACCCAAAAGTAAACCACGTAAATTTAGAAAATACATATACATCACAACTGTTTCTACTTATATGCAGAGGTGTGGATGTAATTAATCTTTTTTTTTCAATTTCGAATTTTACCTCGGCCAGCCCTCAAAACCTTTTGGTTAAGCAAGTTAACATTGAAGGAGTAATGTGAATTACTACTACTAATAATTGTAGTTTAATGAAACAAATTGCGAAAACTTCCTCTTTTATAAAAATTTCGGGTAAACATGCAGAATGGGTACCTGAGAAATGCGCGTGTGCTGTTTATAGTGTGCATCGGGTAGATATGATAACCGTCAAACTCATTTTTTAGAAAAAAATCACAACACCGATATCAAGTCTCTAAATCATCCAATCTCTTTAGGTTGTTTTTTACCCAGAGCTTTTGTTCAATAAATGAAATATAAAATCATATTATATCGTTATAATTTTTGTACATATCTATTGTAGAATTAACCTTTTTCAATACAATGACTTACAAACAGAAATTAACGTGCAATAAATATTTTAGTTAATGAATACAATAAGATAGTAGACTAGGCCCCATTAACAGTACATTGTATGCGGATTTGTGTTTTTTACAGAAAAGTATTAACAAATTTTTTAGCTGAATATTAATCAATGTGGAAATATCTTCATTACTCATCTTTATTTTTATTATCTTTATATTTATTTATTAACACAGCTAATTTAGTAAAAAAATCTGGTTTTACTTTATTTCTTTATAAGTTTATTCTATTTAAAAATTCAAAATTGTTTATGTGCGCTGTGGATAGAGTTTTCGTTTGAAACCAGTAAACATTCTTTAATTTCGCGGTCGATTGAAGTTGGTAGTTCCGGCAGTAGTGGATATATTCGTCAATTTCTTGATCTAATGCATACGAATATGATCTCTATTGGAACTACCAATAAATCAGCGAAATTTAAAAAATGTTTACTGGGTATAATCATAATGTTGGCAAAATGTATAAAAAAAAGAAGAATCTGGCTATATAAAAAAATTGCAAAAAAGAGTGTTTTCATGAATAAAGGTCTGCTGGCAACGAGAAGCTACGAAGAATAATTAGAAATAAGATATATGCAAATTTCATGAAACAGAGATCTGATAGCAGTGTTAAACTTGTGTCTACCAAACGCATTTTCTATTCTATCGATTCTATAATCTTTTACAGCCTTGGCCAATTGACACCCTCATAAAATCTCATTATTATGAGTAATATTATATTTCCAAGAAAATGAATACCGAATTTGTACTTAACTTGCATATTTAATGGGATTTTTATGACCTAATTGCTTACTGTGCGACAATAGTTTAGCAGGGAACAATGTTTCAATTTTAAATATCAGTGCATTGTCGACGTGATAACAGAGCGGTGTGTATTACGAGTTTATAACCAGGATATTTTGTGTTTTATATTTTTATTTTTGATTGTTAAACTTAAAGTAGTGAAACAATGCCAAAAATTCGAGAATTAACTGAAATAGAACGCGGCCAAATAGTCCTGCTTAAGTCACAAGGTAAGACTTTAGCCGCCATAGCGAGAACAATGAAATCGCGATGTGCGGTTTGTACCACGCTCCAACGATATGAAACTAGTGGATCGCTAACAAATCGACCAAAAAGCGGCCGAAAACGCCTTACAACAGCAACAGACGATCGCATTATAGAGAGGATAGCTATACGGGATCGTACAAAATCATCATACTACTAGATCGCCATAGAGTTTCTGTTTCTGCACGTACAGTAAGAAGACGTCTAGTAGATCGTGGTTTACATGCACGAATAGCTCGTCGTAAACCTCGTTTGACTGCAGTGCACAAGAAACAACGCCTTCAATGGGCAAAAAAATATAAAAATTGGACCGTAGAGGCCTGGGCTAATGTGCTATGGTCGGACGAAAGTAGCATAGAGGTACGTAAGTATGACCACTTTGAATACTAGTAGATGTGAAAAATTCAAATTACTACCTACACTTTTTAAAAACAAAGAAAGTCCCTTTAGGTAAATTTTATTGCTACCGTTTACAGCTTTTCAAGCGGCCTGGGGCACAGTACGTTCGACGACGACAGGGAGAAGCATATCATCCCTACCGTAAAATTCGGTGGAGGTAGTATCATGGTCTGGGGATGCATGTTGGCAGCCGGCGTCGGAGAGCTCTTCGTGTGCGAGGGCCGCATGAACAGCCAGCGCTATACTCAGATGTTAGAAGAGGTATTAGAGCCGTCCGCCTTAAAATTATTTGATACCGAAGTACCGGAATATTATTTTCAACAGGATAATGCGCCGTGCCATAAATCACAACAGTCAGTGCGTTGGTTCAGTGAAAATAACGTGCGAATATTTGAGTGGCCGGCGCAGTCTCCTGACTTGTCTCCAATTGAACATTTGTGGCAGATTTTAAAAGTTAAAGTGGCAAAACATGTATGTAAAAATAAAAACATTCTAAAACAAAAAATATTCGAAGAATGGGAGAAAATATCTGCAGATGAATGTTAACATCTTGTGGCAAGTATGCCAAAGAGAGTCCGTGCGGTTATAAAAGCAGGTGGAGGAAACACGAAATATTAATAGTTCTTATATTTTGCAAATAAATTATTGTTTGATGCATTTTTCTTCTTGTAGTTTTATTCTGTTTCTTCCTATTTGGTCCAAATCTATAAAAAGGAAGGATGTCTAATACAATTGGCCAAAGCTGTATGTATTCAGGCACTTATTCTGCAGGTTTATCGACTTTTGTTTAACTGTAAGTATAGTTTTCTTGTAAACAAAACAAAACTTGAATTATATTTCAATACCTTTACGACATGAAACCTAACCTTTAAATTTTGACTTTTATATAAAACCAAATATAACGAAATTATTACCCCTGGCAAACAAAGAAAATCAGAAAATTTTTGTTAAGTACATTAAAACAACATTTGTAATTTTAATATTTACATTTGCATTTTTAGATACATTCTGATTTATTATTTTATAATTTTAACCACTGAAATTGAAATTTTAAGTTTTAAATAATAAAAAATTAGATGCAATATAAAATTTCAAATGCTGAGGTTATAATTTCACAAGTCGATTTAACATTTGTATATAAAATTCCAACTGCATAAGACTGTTGCCACAAGTAATTAATCGAGTCATTTACAATTTTTAGTTTATAATTTCAAGTTTAGCCATTTACAATTAGAAAGAATACACAACGTATAGAAGGAAATATTATCCAAATTAAATTTAACGTGGTTTTTTAATTTACTTTAGTTAAATACACAATCACAAAAGAAAAAATATATAACCTGTTACTACCTGTCAAATTTAATTTATTCTTTGACATATTGACATCGATTACAAATTATTTTTATACGCAGAATTATCTGAAACTGCTTATTTTTAAATAACAAACAATAGCTTTTTCCTTGATAGCCGCTTCGTAATGTTTTTTTTATACTTTAACCTATTCAACAAAGTTATTATTTATCTAAAGTAACAAAGTTATTATTTGTTATCTTTGTTCATGAAATAAACGAGCAAAAAACGGGTTATTTCTGTCATGATTTTCACGTTTTGTGTGAACAGCAACAAGAAACAGAATTTTCTATACGTAAAGGTTTTTCAATTGAAAAAAGTAAATGTATACAATTTTTTCGTTAACTTCTTTTATTGAAGAACATCTCATCTATATTTTGACACTTACCTGATCCATTGATAAACGAGGTAGATTTCTTGTCGCAGCGTACATGCGACTCGCGTTGGAAGGAAGAGGTGAGGTTGATGAATTTCCTGCCGAACCAGCAGCAGAAGATGAATTCAATGGAGGAGGTCCCTTCGGAGGTAAAATCCCATTCGATCGATGACTGCTGGGATTGCTCCCATGCTTATTACCAGGTTGACCGGGATAACCGCCTCTACCTTCGTAAGGTGGTTTTCCATCACTAGGTTTAACAAACACCCCTCTCTGATGCGGATGGTGACTCGGTGGTCTCCCGGTATTTTGTTGTTGGGGCTTTTTAAATTCCGGTGGCGGTGGTTGCAATCTTGAAGATGCGCCAGGAGGCATATGATATTGGTGCAGCATGGAAGATGAAGAAGATCCATTTCCACTACTAACTCCGCTACTGTTTGTGGATAAGGACGCGTTGCTGGGTGGCAACGGTGCCGAAGGAGGTGGCCCAGGACTCGGCGGTATATTATCAACACCAATTAACCTATTCGTTTCATAGCGGAAGGACTTGAGTAGAGGTTTAACTCTATGGTAATCGCCGAGCTTGCTAATGATTTGTTGCGTCACCGGGTCGCTGGAAGACGGGCTCACCTGAAAGACAACAACCTTCATAAATACTCTGGTCTTGATCCAAGTTTATCTGTATTTTTTTAAGGTAAGTGGAGAATGAAACAGTAAGAATTTTATGAATAGGATAAAACCAGACATGAAACTGGAATATTTGTTGAGCAAGTTGGGGTAATAAACATTCCTTTTAACGAGTGTCATCTCTTATAGATTGCCATTATCTCGGAATTTTTTACAATAGAAATATACATCTTGCCAACACATATTTAATTTGCGGTGGTCTACTTAAGGTATGGTGTCGGTGACGGCGTTGATAGCAAGTTATTTGTGCTCGGCTGAAATATGACAGAAATCGTTTATCGTCGTTGTAGCGGTCTAAAGAAGAGTTGATTGTTCAGTATATTCCGCAGTTATAAACAATTATTTTGGAATCATCTAGTTTCAATGAGATTCTCTTCACTATTGCATTAATTGTGGAAATTGTTTAATTTTTTAGGAGTTTTTGCAAATAAATTCCAGCAAATTTAGTATAGAGAAATAAATTGACATTTCAGATATGTTGCGCAAGATGTGGATTTCCATATAAAAATTCAAGATGGTGGCTATTTATTGGCTATGTTTAATTGCCACTAAACAAGTTTTGTAAATTGCAAATATCTACGCTTAATGATGTAATTGAATACTGACAAAAATTTCTAGTGACAAAAATCAGCACTTTGTTACTAAAACAACAGATACGAAATATTGTAAATAAACAAAGTAAATATTTTATAATCGTTGATAGCATTATACTTTTCTAAATAATAGAATTCTACTATATAGTAAGTTGTTGAAAACTTTTGGAGTACCACACAAAACAATCCTTCTTTATTTTTATTAAACAATAACTATTAATTTTGTAAATTTATTATTGGCCTTAAGAAGACGATATGGCTATAAGAGATAAAAATTTTATTAATAAACCGCATTTACTGCATTTTTTTCATTAGGCTCGAAAAAGCACGTGAAAATTATTGTTCCCTTGGCAACGCTTACCGTGTCCATTCTGATGGATCGCCGCTGTAGTTGGTTGCTCCGTTGAGTTAGTTTTATTTATTTTCCTTACTATTCTATGTTCTGTTGTATATTTGTGTGCACTGGCGAATGCAAGTATACCCTAACACGTTGTTATCAACAAAGGATTTCGTATTTACGATGGATCGTATATGGTCTGGAAGTCAGCAATGAGAATTATTAGTGTTGCCAATGCTAACTATGCCCATTAATTTCATCGCGAGAAGAGTAACATTTGAAAAGAACCTCTCGCTTAAGCCGTACAATAAAAATCGAGCGGCGCATCGAATCGATGGTAATCTGGTTTTTGCTTTTCTTATTAGCATATTGAGAGTTACAATATGCATAAAATGAACATTAAACTAAAGAAGCAATATAAGGCGTTCTAATTAAAATAGTATCATTTTTTTTTATTTCCGATTTAATAGAAGTGTTAATTCTTTTTTTGATAATTTATTTAATCCAAGAATATATTTTTTTTGATAAGTCAATATTATCATATTATAATTAAATGAAATAAACAAAAAACCCACAACCAGAAAAGAGAAAAATCAAAAACGCAAAAGGAAATCAAAAACGCAAAAGGAAATCAAAGTGCAAATTAAAACAAGGAAATAAGCTATTCATTCTAAAAGAAAGGCATTTATGGTCGCAAATGTCATTGTCCAGTACGTACGTACCTAGGTTTTAACACATTGACATGAAATTATTGTTACTTTTTATTGGCGTTGAGATTTTATTACAGTCTCACACTCAAGTGTTCTACACTTACACTGAGAGAAATGTAGTGGCAAGGCATACAATATATTTGTAGTTAACGTGTTGTGGCGGTATCCACCCCATTTATGGTTCTCGCATATGTATACGTAGATTTTACTACAATATAAACAATTTTTTTATACAACAACATAAACTATTTTTTTATAGTTCAAGTTTTAGTAGACTTTACCAACATGCAATATGGCAATGAGTGAAATATTGTAGTGAAAAAAACAAAATATTTGTAGTTACTTACTGTGATTACATACACTACAATATTGTTGTTGAACAAACATTAATGTTACAGGCAGAGAAACGTTTACTTATATCAAGGCTGTCCGCCTCAATTCAAGACAATTACTGCTTCAATTATCCACTATACAGTAACTGATTTAAATAAAAAGAAATATTTTCTTAGCGTTTTTTCTCCGCTTAAGAGAAGTATATACTTGTAATGAAATAATTGTATTTTATATCCACATTATTAATTGCACTTATCTTATTTAAAACAGTACGACATATACATACATAATGCAGTCAACTAAACTCATGCTTGTAACAGTATAATGTTTAAACAAAAGTGAACTGAAAAAGTAATCAAGATAAATGTATCAGCTCATTTTTTCATCATTTGCTGAAATATTTCCCAGCGTCACCTATCGCCTAGTGATGTAGTCATGCCGTCCTAGAGCGTGGCGACATTAATATAGATGCCATACTTACCCATACAATGATATAATCTTTTCGGTACGTTTCATAAACATTTTCCAAAGATACCGGTTAATATAATATTTTTTTCTTTTTATTACTATTTACCACATGTACTAATTTAACTATAGCTTTTTTAAATATATAATAAATAATAACAAAAAAGGGATAAATAAACTTAAATATTAACTCATTAATTGTTAAACTACATAAAAAGAATCCCTATTTAATTACATTATCAAAGAAATAACTTAATTATACTGCAACATATAAAAAAAACTTCATTCACTTGCTCCTGCTTTTAATTATGTATTAATATGTTTTTTTTAATTATTGTAATTTTTCTTTTATTGGATATTCTTGTAACTGGCCTGATGTGCTTTTTGAACACGAAACCGGTCGCCTAATTTCTCAATAGAACTTTGTGAGATCTGGACCATTTTTTTTCACTCCTACCTTGATTTTCTAATTCTAAGAAAATATTTATTTAACAAATAAACTTTCAAGAAAAAAATTAAATTAGGAGCAAGTGAATGAACCAATGAAAAGGTTTTTTTCTATGCTACAATATAATTAAATTATTTCTTTAATAATGTAATTGAATGGGGATTATTTTTATGTAGTTTAATAATTAATGAGTTAATATTTAAGTCGATTTATCCCTTTTTTATTATTTACTATATATTTAAAAAAAACTATAGTTTAGATTCTTATAAAATTAAACTAAAGAAAAATAAATTCGATAATTATTCTGAATGCACGGACTTTATTGCACACTTCCTATATTGCAAAATAATAATGGATCCGGAGCCGGGAACTGGATAGCGGATCCGGATCAGAAAATTGGATAGTGGATCCCGATATCCAAATAGTTTTGGATCAGGATATCCGGATCCCAATTTTATCGGATGCCAACAGCACTAGTAAAGACTTTAAGAGTACAGTGGGGGTAACAGAGCTTATGCTTTATACCTTCAGAGCCATATATGTACGTAAGTCAAAAACTATTCAAGATAATAATTACACAGCCAATAAGAAAATGAACTAGAGAATTACAAGCTACTACTAAATCCATCATTACAAACAAAACAGTTTCCATCAAAATATTAAACTTTTAGTGAAAGCTCCTTACTTTTTTTTAATAAGATATTAGATTATACAAAACTTATCCAAAACATAAAAGTAGCACAAACTTGCAGAAAACTCAGCCATTATTAATCAATAATAATTTGCAATTATACATAATATGAAGGATTGTTCATTAGTTTTAGGAAAATAAGAATGTCTAGCTTAACTAACTAATGGCTACTAAGTACTTAATTTTCTAAAAGCAAAAAAGATAATAGTAATTAGAACATGGTCGATACTTGAAAAATGTTTACTAATTGATAAATGTAGCATTGTAAAGAAAGCACGACTTAGTACACGTGGTAAATAGTAACAAAAAGAAAGAAAATATTATCGGTATAATCGGTATCTTTTGAAAATGTTTATGTACGTTATTGTATGGTTAAGTGGCATCTGTAGTCCGGTTTCTACTATCTGGGACGGCATGACTATAACTACTGGAACTAGGTGGCGCCAGGAAATATTTCAGTTGCTGTATTTGAAGATGAGTAGTATAAGCTGAGAGATGTAAGAGCAATGCGGATAAGAACAAAATGCAATAGTGCTTTTTCTTTGTTCACATTGATCTTGTCGGTAGTGATTCCATCAATAGCGTGAACTATTTATTCTATTTATTATTCGTTTAATCCTGATTATTGTCTCTAAGCACTTTTTTGAGGTGTACTTCTACATTAAGTTCCCTTTTGTTTGAACATTACTCTGTTACAAGCAAGAGGATAATTTACTGCAGTATGTACGGATATGTGGTACTACTTTGAACAAGGAAAGCGCAATTAATAATGCGTGAGGTAATGAGTACATTCTATAGTAATACTTTTTAACCACAATTTTATTATAAGTGTATGGTAATTTACCTACAATTTGGTAGTACTTTTTTTTAATTTAATTTTTTAGAGCTGTTTTGGAGTACTATTTTTACTACGAGGCGTGTCCGTGAACAAAGATACACTCGCTTAGAAGAAACAAATAAATTTATTAAAAAATAAAAAGCGTGTTACAGGATGAAAGTGGGGTCCTTAAACTGTTTTTCAACGTAGTCACCAAACCGATTGAGGCACTTGTTCCATCTGCGGACGAGGTCTAACATACCCTTGATATAGAAATCAGGTCCCTGTCGACGCAACCACTGTGTTGTGGTTTGGATGACGTCCTCATTCGACCGAAACCATTGTCCTCCCAAAAAACCTTTCATGTCTCGGAAAAGATGAAAATCCAAAGAAGCCAAGTCCGGACTGTGAGCTGGGTGAGTGATCCATCCGAAATGACGAAGCTTATCCGTGGTGATTCTGGCGGTGTGAGGCGTTGCGTTTCGAAACTCTGAACACCAAACCGACACTTGCTTGCGTGATGTAACCTGGCCATAAGCTTCGGAAATTCTTCGGTGAATTGCGGTCGGCGATCCTTTCATTGCCACACAAAAGTAGCGAATGATTGCACGAACTTCCAGTGGGACGCATTTTGACAGAGGAGGCTCCATTATTGGAGCACGACTTGAAATCACGCGATATCATGCACATGCGCAGAAGTGTACCTTTGTTCCCGGACACGCCTCGTATAAATATAGAGTACCGGCAGCCACTTCAAAAAACTACAATAATAGGGTATTTTCTACTTACTTCGATAGTTGTCACTGTAGTAACCGTTGATTCTGGTAGGATACACTACAATTATGGTATAATTTACTGTACATTTCTCTCGGTGTAACTTTATCGAATTCAACTTCGGACGCCAATGATTAAATGTCTATTAAGCTGGAGCAGCAAACCAGTTGCATATTTAGTCATCGTTTCTCGGTAACGGCTGGAGCAACAAAATCAATTCTTGGGTAACAAATTAGCAACAAAATATGCAATTGGTTTGCTGCTGGGCTGCTACGTCAGCTTAATAGACGTTATGATTAAGATCTTTGTCTGTGTCGGATTTCATAATAATGGGAATGCATACTACAGAGATAATTTGCTTTGTTGTGATGTAAGTTCCATAGTTACTTGAATAATACGTTTTTATACTATAAAAACTCTGCTTGCAGCTATTGGAATGCCGGAGCAAAATACCATAACTCAGTCTGAACTGTACACGGAGAAAAATATATGGTTGCAATATACACGTCGATCCAGATACGAACGGGATATTGCCTTTGTGAATGGCAACAGAGCATTCTCAGTGATATATCGCATCCAATCGCAGTATATCATAAAGCGAGCAGCGGTACGCACGCTTGTCGGATCAATCACGTGTAATACAGAATTACTGCGTAATTTTTCTGTATTCTCAGATTATGTTAGAAAGTACAACTTCTTATATTCATTTTGTTGCTGTTATACGATGTACGAGAACGAAAAAGTAATTCTAAGTAGGAAAATAAACAACGATTCTTATAAAATTAAACTAAAGAAAAATAAATTCGATAATTATGCTGAATGCACGGACTTTATTGCACACTTCCTATATTGCAAAATAATAATGGATCCGGAGCCGGGAACTGGATAGCGGATTCGGATCAGAAAATTGGATAGTGGATCCGGATATCCAAATAGTTTTGGATCAGGATATCCGGATCCCAATTTTATCGGATACCAACAGCACTAGTAAAGACTTTAAGAGTACAGTGGGGGTAACAGAGCTTATGCTTTATACCTTCAGAGCCATATATGTACGTAAGTCAAAAACTATTCAAGATAATAATTACACAGCCAATAAGAAAATGAACTAGAGAATTACAAGCTACTACTAAATCCATCATTACAAACAAAACAGTTTCCATCAAAATATTAAACTTTTAGTGAAAGCTCCTTACTTTTTTTTTAATAAGATTTTAGATTATACAAAACTTATCCAAAACATAAAAGTAGCACAAACTTGCAGAAAACTCAGCCATTATTAATCAATAATAATTTGCAATTATACATAATATGAAGGATTGTTCATTAGTTTTAGGAAAATAAGAATGTCTAGCTTAACTAACTAATGGCTACTAAGTACTTAATTTTCTAAAAGCAAAAAAGATAATAGTAATTAGAACATGGTCGATACTTGAAAAATGTTTACTAATTGGTAAATGTAGCATTGTAAAGAAAGCACGACTTTACTAGGAGCTTCAACATTTATGGAATTTAGGTAATTAATATTTTAAATAATAATAGCGTTGTAATATTCAAATAAGCCTGATCGATGTAATTTGTAAATCTTCTAAATATAGCGCTGAAAATAATGTAATTAAAAGTGACCTCCACTGGATGATAAGTAAATACAAAGAAATTCAAGATGCATGGTAACATACTTCATTATAACAATTAGTGTTAATCTAGTTTGGTTATTGACAGTGTAAATTAATAGAATGAAATTGTTTTCCTTTCCAGGCCAAGAAAAAATACGTGTTTATTTACTAAAAGAAGCTGTATATGAACATATTTTATGTTTTCGATGCTCGATTTATGAAACTAATTTATCATCGTTGTGGAGCTATATGCGCATTCTTTTATTATTCCATTACACAGCGAGTAAATAAAATTAATTCCTCATGGAAAACTACTTTCCCGGAATTCCCCTGACAACACGCTACATCCGACGATAAATAACTGAAGCTATACGAAACGGCGCTATATTTTTCGCGGTTTATTTGTTGAGTAGTCAAAGTGCTAGAGACGAAGTACAACGGGAGACATATCACGCAAATTTCTACCTGACCCGGTTTCCTCATGTAGAAATAAAGAATAGCATGTGCACCTATAAAGCTACAACGGCGGTAAAAACCTATAATGGTCGGTATAGCCATTTATCGACCAAGTAGCGGGAAAGGGTGGAGAGAAGTCGCAGCGTACTGTTTGCATAGGAGTTGATTCTTGAACCACCCGGAAATGCCGTTTGTGTTCTCGTGCAACCGAAAGCATGTTACATTGTTCGCGTTATGTCCGATAGCCAGCGACCTCTGGTAAAAGACTACGCAATTTAATTATTGAGAACGCTCGTTAGCGCCATCGAACGTGTAAATGAATCACTAACAAAATATATATAGTAAAACTGCATAAAAAAACGTATTTTGTTGTTTATCCTAGAGGGATTTTTATCATTCGTTTAAGTTACATTCTGTATGTAATGACACTGATTAGAGATGTGAGAAACTTCTTATACGTGAAATTCACTGCATTAAACATTCAAATATTCCATTACATAACTAAAACATTTTGTACCTTGTCATGTAAAATTGTTTTAGTTTCTAATTACTATAAATAGGACAATTACTTTCTACAAACCGGCTAGAATAAAACGTTAAGTAGTTACGTTAACATATTTGCTAGATAAATATATTATAGGCACCTATGTATAATATTTTTTTAATGTATATTAAGAAAATTATAGTTTTTTAGAAATTAACATTATGTGTCAATGCATTAATTGATTATTAAATGATTTGCGGCTTCAGTAGTGTATTATACTGATTTTTAGCAGCTACTCATATAGTGCGCGACAAAAGTATGATCGCATGCATTAAAAAAGTATAATATTTAGAGATCCTGCAATTGTGAATGCTTAATATAAAATTATATTATATGGTGTACTAAGACCATATATTTACTAAATTATTCGTTTTCGGGTGAATACTGTAAAATTTATGGTAGGGGCAAAAAACATTTCTAAGGTCGCATTTCTACTTGCGACAAAAGTATGAGCGCACCTGTAATAATATACTAAAATAAACTACAAAATTGATAAAAAAATTAAATTGATTTATTAATATTTAGTGTATCCTCCATTATTCTGAATTAATGAAAAAATTCTATTTTTTATAGTATCATACAAATGTTTTATGTAATCTTGAGGAATGTTGTGCCAGCAAGCGATAATTCGCTGCCGAAGCTCGTCTATTTTATTGAAGGATGTGCCATCTTCATACATTTTTCTTGATAAATACCCCCCATACATTTTCAATAATATTCAGATCTGGGGATCTCGCTGGTCACTCCAAAACCTTTATACCGTGGTCCGGGAACCACTGCTTCATTAGTCGGGAAGTATGGATGGGCGCGTTATCCTGTTGAAATATATAATCCGCACCTCCAAGAAACTCTGCGTGAACAAGCAATTCCCTATCCAATATTTCTTGGTACGTTTGCGAATTTACCTTTCCCGGAAGGACAACGATATTGGCTTTGTCATAATAACCTATTGCGCTCCAAATCATCACAGAACCACCACCCATTTGCCTGCGAGAATGAATTCGTTTTTCTTTACGTAAATCGTGATAATAATATGTGTATCTATCAGGACCATCTAAGTTAAATTTCTTTTCATCCGAAAAAATAACATTTCCCCCATCTTCATCCCGATGCATATGCATTCTAGCAAAATCGAGTCTATGCGTTTTGTGAACTTGTGTAAGGGGAGGCTTTTTTAACATTTTTTTTCTTTTAATTGTTGGTGTCCGTTGAAGTAAACGTTGTACATTTCGTACATTAGTTCGAACTCCAGCTGCGGCTGCCATTTCACGGGCAGTTAAGGAAGAATTTGATGCAATGCGTAGAGTTCGCCTTTCCTGTCTCGCCCTTAAGGCACGTGGACGGCCAGATCTTCTAGTTTTCCCGTAACTTTTTTTTTTTTTTTTTAATCTACGAATAACATATCCGCTTCGATTTAACCTACGCGCAATTTCACGGTTACTTAAGTTTTCTTAATTTAAAGAAACAATACGTCCTTTTTCGTACTCACTTAATGTTTTTCCACCATGCATTTTCAATTTTTATAAATTGTAAATACTCTCTAATTATACTTTTTTAATACATGCGATCATACTTTTGTCGTGCACTGTTTATACGGTCGTGTGCAAAATAATGGTAGCATTTACAAGAAGAAATCTGATACCAATCGGGAAATGGGAACGGTTGTGGTAGTTGTTTAATATTCAAAAGTTATCATTTTTCAAAGGAAACGCAAACGTATGACAAGTTTGTTCAAGAAAATAAATATTAAAGCTGGTGTGCAAAATAATAGCGGTATTACAATGCACAAATACATTTTTATTTAAAAATTGCTTTTAAAAGAAATTCTTGCCTACAAACAACTATTAATTCATATTGTGCTGTGTAACCTTTTCTTGTTAATAGTTGCATGCGACATAGGTATTGGCATTTTGCCACGAGAACGGGCTTCCAAGTACATATATTGAACTGCTTCTTGTGGTGATCAGATATCGATGGTTTATCATCTTGTACACGTTTCTAAACGTATTTCTAGACATTTTTTAGAAGGTTTAATATATTATTATGCTCTTCCGATAAGTTCTTAACCCTTCTGCTAGTATACTTCCGGCGATTATCACGAATTGTTACCTCATTCTTCCCATGCGGCAAGATGACGTGTCTGATTTACTGTAATAATTTATTTTATTTCATGAACTGCCCATACTTCAGACTGGAAAAGGTATCCATATACCATTAATGAAGTGCAGATACCATGTTTGACAATCTGCTTGGTATATTGCACAAGAAGTTCTCTGTTTACAGGTTGTCAAACTCCATTTTCCTTTTGTTGGACCAAAAACCATAACATATGAAGTGCTACCCAAAATATCCGAGAATTTGAATATTCCACCCAAACCAAAAACACCACGAGCTACCGTCGCTAGGTGCCTCTCGTTTTTTTTATGACGTCTGCGAAGTTTACAATCTGTTATTTACAAATAACAGTTAGCAATTTTTATGGCTATTTGATAATGACATGTAGAATTTTAACCCAGTGGTTAAAATCGATACTACTATACATTAAGTATACATTAAGTGTGTTGGGTGCCAGTAGGTAGGCAACACCGGTACGGGGCCACTTTAATCGAGCTTTTGATCGAGCTTTGATTAGCGGTTCGCGCTTTTAATCCGCGGGTAATTTCAGGGAATCGAAGTTTAATTAGCGGTTCGCGCTTTTAATCCGCGGGTAATTTCGAGGAATCGAAGTTTGATTAGCAGCTGGCGCTTTTAATCCGCGATGACACGGTTTTCGGAATTTGTCTAGTGTCATGGCCGATGACGCAATCTGTTACAACGGCCCCTTGCAACAAATACCTGTTGCAAGGGGCCGTGGTGAAGGGCTTCTGAATGGCTTTGGAACAGCTTCTGAAAGGCGTCTGAACAGCTTTTGAACGGCTTCTGAACGGCTTCTGAACAGCTTCTGAACGGCTTTTGAACGGCTACTGAACAGCTTCTGAACGGCTTCTGAACGGCTACTGAACAGCTTCTGAACGGCTTATGGACGGCCAGAAGCCGTTCAGAATGCTATTTGCGATTTTTATTATATATATAAACAGGAAAATGATTTGCCTTCATCGACGATAATAAATCTTTCAATTGCGATATGCCAATGCAAAAACATTTCCATTACTGCTATTATTTTGCACAGCCAATTTGCCCGTTAATAAATTTTGATGAGTACGTCAACTGGATTAACGGAACTTTGCGTTTTATATCGTGTTTCAAATACATAGTAATTTAGCGTTATCATAAGTACCTAAGATATGCTGTAAAAGTCCGCCCTGCATAGCAATTTAATTTCTGTTCTTGAACACTGCTATTATTTTGCACACGTCTGTACATATCTATTTCTGTTTTCCATCCAATCTGCTCGTATACCAACACTACGACTATAATTAGAAATTATTTTGCGAATGTTTCTTTTAAATGTTAATTTTTCAAACGTTATGTTAAAGTAGCACCAGCAGCAATTAGTTTATATAAAACTAAGCGTGACACACGGTTGCACCCGCAGAGACGCCTGTACGGGGGGGTGTATGTACGTATGTGGATGCAGAGTTCAGTAATGCGGTAGACATTGAGGAGTTCGGCCGTTCGGTTATTTACCGGATTCTCATTGTGTTTTCGAAAACATGGGACGTTAGCCTGGTGTACCTCTTGCATCGCATGTGAAGAAATATATTTGCCGTTTCCCTGGTTTGGAATTTACACGTTAGCACATTCGTTGCAAATTTTGCGGTATAGGGTTGCTAGGTCGCACGACATTTGAATGTAGAAGTCATATTAAAAGTAAACGTCATGTAATGAATTTAAGAAACAATATTCCGTACTGGCAATTTTTGTATGACTTTATTTTCATGTTGAGCACGTGCAACATCCCACAACACCTAGTAGATAACGAAAACTTTCGTCTTTTTTTTGATAAATATGTTCCATCATCACGCTACCAACAAAGAGACAATTGCGGTACAATTTACCATATGTGCAAAGTACAGTAAAAGACTATATAAAAGACGAGTTGAGAAATGAAAAAATCTGGCTCACTGTGGACGAACCTACTGATGCTCAGAAACACAGCGTGATTCATATTGTGGCGCGTCCTCTAAAACGTAATGGTCCAGCAGCTTCCTTGTTGTTAGCCAGTAAAAGGATTGAAAGAACTGATGCCGAAACCGTTGTAAATATAATAAAAAATATGTTAAGAGAATTTTGTATCGTAGGAGCCCAAATCACCATGTTAGTTTCTGACGGAGCCGCAAGAATGCTGAAAGCTGGTAGGATGTTAAAAGTATGCTTTCCGACTCTTCTTCACATAACATGCCCCGGTTCGCGAGGGTAAGCAATTTTTTTCCGATTCGGACGTTCAAAAAGAAAGAGATATAAATAATAAACTATTCTGTAGTGTCACAAACTATTTCGCAGTTAGAAAATACTCACTTATCTATACAACACTCGTTAAATAACATCAATTTAGCAGCCGCTCTAGAAGGCTTGGCGGATCCTATAGGACTAGATGTCGCGCAAAAATCTCGTGCAGTTTTAAATAAAAATCCGGATTAAGAAAAGGTTCGATTTATATCTGGAATTCAAGACTGCACAGAAGAGATACAGGAGTATTTGAATTTCGCAAATCTTACTTCATTAGATGCTGAACGATCATTTGCAAAGTATACGAGAACGTTTTCAGACCGTCGTCGAGGACTGACCCAATCGACAATGGAAGCATTGCTTATGTTGCAGCACTACGCGGCGTACCATGGCAGTCGCACATTACCGCAGTGGTCATCGATACGTCAATAAAAGGTAACAATCTATTATTTTTTTATTAATACTGTGTCTACTTTTGCGCGGTATGTGTCGGGCTGTTCCACTAGTTCCTCGAACATCATAAACAGTACACGCACACCGATCAACCGATAATAACCGAACGTCCACTCGATTCCTTGTATGTGCATAGTAGACACAGCTCCTTTCACGGCGCCTCTGCGGGTGCAACCGTTTGTCACGCTTTAATTATTAGCATCGTCTCAAAATTAAAAAATTGACTAACTTTTACAATAATGATTTTATTTGCTTAATTATAATTATACCGATAAATCATTATATCTCGATTTCTAAGGTTGATTAACGAAACGTCAAGAGTAAACTCAACGACACGCCAACACTCACACATGGCGGTACTCACAGTAGACCATGGCCGTGAAAGCCTATATTCAATTGTAAGGGTGTTAATGTAACTGCTACATAGAGGTCAATAAGTTACGCGGTATTGTATAAATAACATTTAAATATACCGACATGTGAGATATGTATGTATGTATGTTGAATAAATCATTGAGTTTTATATTGGAGCACCCACATTCTGGTTGTCAACCGCATATCGGAAAAATATTTCTCTAACGAGCGCAGCACCAACATTATATTAGTATTTGTTTGTTGTGTTAGCGGCGTATGCAGAACGCCATAGGACAGGGGAGAACTATTTTTGAGATTGGCCGTAAGATCGTAGGCGTAGCGAAGTGGGCTATTTATAAATCCTTCGACTGAAGCACGCAAACCTGGCGGTTGTTTCGTGATTATCTGTTACAGTGTTTTTGTACATACAAATGTATTGCACTAGTCTATATTGCGTACGCAAGGCATTCCATGCGGGAAAATTGCAAGCAAATTGTGAATTTTCTAGAGCATAAAAGATAGATTATGCATATATCGTAAAAAGAATGAATATGTATTATTGTACGATCATGGCGGAGAGTTTAGACATAAGTTCTGAGTAATAATCTATTTTTATATTTCTCCTAATTTATAAACATTTCGCACGAGAAAATAAGTAATTTATTGACTTGCATGAAAGCACTATCACGCCGATTCCAACTTGTAATTACTTTCAAGCATTTTTTAATCATTTTCTTACTATTACATTATACGATTAACGGATATTTTAAATATTCAATCCAACAATGAGTTTTCTGATTGTTTGTTTGTAAGCTACTTATATGTAGATAGGGCAGGGCGTAACAATGTTTTATAAAAAAAAAATACTTTTGCTAGAATTATCTGAAATATGTACATAGTTACCCATAAAAGTTTACCAGAACTTTTTTACATGAAAAATCGGTTTTTCCTTGATTTTTCCGACATAATTAATTACAATTAATGAAATTTCAAGACACCGTATGGCGAACAGGTACGTTCGAATCCTATTGGTGTCTTCAAATTTTATTAATTAAATTTATTTAGGTCGGAAAAATCAAGGAAAAACCAATTTTTCAGTATTCGCCGACAGAAGCCAATATATTCATTAACTTTATGCATATTTCTTTACTTATTCAGTATTTTTGTCTACTAAGGAATTTCTTGAAAATGCGCAAATTGACAATGTAAAACGTACTTATGTATACTAAAAACTTCTGTAATTCTAAAGAAGAGTCGTGTATTACACACCATTGTTCTCAATTAACATATTTTACGTGCATGCAGGTACACGCGTAGATCACAACTATTTTATTGAAGAAACCTTATTTTTTGTTAGTTTTTTGTAATCAACTTCGTTGGTTGATAGAAACCTTTAAAGATCTTTAAATACTTTCCTACTTTGCATCATAGAAAACCAATGCAGATGTGGATTAAAACTGAATTACAATATTACAATACTCAACGCATGTATCCTAACAATCATAACGCACATTTTCAACTTAAAACAGGTCTCTAAGTAACATACAATTACACTTTTTTCAATTCTTACTGACTGTAATATCAGAAACCATTCGTAACATTAGAAACTACACGCAGAGAAACGTTTACTTGTATCAAAACTGTTGGCCTTAATTCAAGACAATTACTGTTTCAATTATCCGCAATACAATAAATAACTGTTTTAAATCAAAAGAAATATTTTCTTAGCGTTTCTTTCTTCGCTTAAGAGAAGTATACACTTGTAATGAAGAAATTGTATTTCATTGTTTAAGACATTTGTTAACTTGATTCAAGAAAATCTTGCAGGAAATTTGAAGAAAGCGATTCTTAGTATAAGTGAATTGCCATTATCACACAAAACAATATTTTCTTAAGGATAGAAAATAGTTTCCTTAAATCCAGAGAGCGCTTAAGTATTATTCATAAATCAACAGTTTCACTTTCTTAAAATAAAGCATTTTTACACAGAATTCTTGAAATGCATATTATTTATATGCATATTATTAATTGTGCTTAACAGTACGACATATCCGTACATAATGCAGTAAATTATTCACATTGCTTTTGATTTTAGAAAGGCAATAGTAGAGTAATGTTCAAACAAAAGTAAACTTAATGTAAAAGTACACATGAAAAAAGTGCCAAAAAACAATAACCAAGATAGATAATCCCAATAAATAGCTTCTGGTATTGATGGAATCACTACCGGCAAAAACAATATGAGAAGAGAAAAAACATTAAAGCCTCTTGGCCACATTGCTCTTATATCTCTCAGTTTATGCCACTAATCTCAAAAAACAGCAACTGAAATATTTCCTGGCACCACCTAGTGCCAGTAGTTATAGTCATGTCGTCCTAGAGAGTAGCGAATATAGAAACCGGAATATAGATGGCATATTTACCCATGCAATGATATAACTTGTAACCTTTAACGTTTCATAAATATTTTTAAAAGATACCGGTTAATGTAATATTTTTTTCTTTTATTACTATTTACCACGTGTACTAATTTAACTATAGTTTTTATTAATATTCGCTTGCTCCTAATTTTAATTATTAGCTTTAGGTTTTTTTCCATTATTGTAATTTGTCTTTTATTGGATATCCTTGTAGGTGGCCTGATGATGTGCTTTTTGAACACGAAACTGGTCGCCTAATTTCTCAATAGAACTTTGTGAGATCTGGACCATTTTTTCATTATTCCTACCTTTAATATTAATATTTTCTTAACTCAAAACTAAATAATTTGCTTGGAAGAAACATTTTTCTGCCTTGGATTTTCTAACCCTAAGAAAATATTTATTTAATTCAAATAAAATTTCAAGAACATTATTTTCTAATGTTATACATTTGTATAGTCTTTAAATAAAAATATTTTCTTGAATAGATCTATTTTCTTGGTGCAAGAAACCATTTCTCTGCGGGTATGCTTTAATCATATTTTTTTTATCTACTCCAAATTTAATTCGGAAGTTCATAAAATAAGACAAGATTAGATCAAAAAAGGTTTCTTGTAATTTGTGTCTTTTTTAGACTCAATAGATTAAAGTAACTTAAGTCTACACTGACTTTATTTTAAGATTATAGCAAGAAGAAAAATATGCTTTCTTCTATTTTAGTATAATGTTAATTTGGACAGAGAGATCGATTTATGTTAAACGTTTCTTGGCTGAGAAAATGGATTACACGCTGTGCTATTTAACCTACTTCTTCGAACTTATATAGCCCCATCAGCTGGCAGCTAAAATACCTACTAGATGCCACGGAAAGTAATTAATGTCAAGTTTGATATTTTGCGTTGAGTAATCTTTCTTATAAAACTCGATTCAAAGTATATATTCCATATTCTTTTATAGAAGAAATAATTAAATTAAAGTAAAATTATAAATTGGAAGTTGGTCGTAAAAAAAAAGAATGCTTTGGTCAATAAAGTTGTTTCTCTTTTAGAGGCTATTGTAGAATAATTTTAATGATTTTTGGGAATAATAACTGAAAACCATTTTTCAGTTAATATTAAATGGCAGTTAAATCTCATTTTGGATAAAAAAATGGAGTTACCTGTTTTTTTTTACTAAGGCAACGATATATATATATATATGCAGTTATCGCTTTTTTTGTTTGATATCTTGTGATATACCAAGATATGAATGGGAATATATTTTATATTTATCGCAGACAATCATCGCAAGTTTTCTATAACTTTAAGTTTGAGTACGTGTTCTTGAAGTATTTCATCACATTTGCTTCTTAGATTTTCTTGGGAATTCAATCGTATAAACAATAACAATTATGTGCAACAATAAACGGAAAGAAACACAGAATTAACCGCATTGATTCCTAGTTGAAGAATCTATTGTTCGATATGTAAGAAGATTGATGTTTAATGAATGTTTTTTTCTTGAAATTGCTAGCAGTGATTTATCTAGCTGTTGTTATATTTCATTCTAGCTTCAAAGTTAATGTAAATATTTTTGCAACCTCACTCGAACATTTATGTATGTACAAGTTGAACTCGTAAAATGACAGTACGTCATGAATGGTAATACATAGTTTAACGCAATTCAATTTTCTGGCGTCGTAATATACGATTCTTCTACATATACATAAATATGCATATAACAAATCTTCCTGGGTTCAAGTAATTATTAAATCAGCTTACATAATCTGGAAAAATGCTCGTGATGTTTTTATTGCTAATGAATCTTGTTATCTAAGGTTATCTTCTTTGCCGCCGTTGTTTAGATAAAACTGTTTCTATTAATGAATGTGTACACATTGACGGTGAAATAAAATTGAGAATATGTCCAGCTCAGTAAAATCTGTCTTTTCATTGTAAAGAAATTTCATTCAATTAACTATTGTTTACAAAAATACATACCGAGTAAATTTGTTCTCTTACATTGTGAACAGTGTACACGCCAAAAATAGTGATTAAACCGTTTATTAAACAATTTAGAGCAAACCCAATATGTTTTGAGGAGAGTTAAAATTAAATATTCACATCTGTTTATGGGGAAGAAAAGCTAACAGGGGGCCTTACATATAGGTTGGCAATATTTTTATTGCCCTGGATGTAATAAATGAAACACAATACATTACACTTGCAGGTGTTTATACATCCAGTTGAGATTTAATAGAAATTATACCGATTGGGAAAATGTGAAATTAGCTATATGGCTATATCAGCGTACATGTATACACTAGGGTACGTAAGAATTCATTTATAGGCGCGAGTTCCAAATATATAGCGAATAATATTGCTTGTGCTAGGAGCGTCCCCGATTCGCTTCGAGCGGCTCCCCACCTTATACTTTCATAGCGGGCAAACGTTGTAACACTGTCCATATATTTTAGCGGTTCACTTTACTATGGAACTTACTAACGCGGTATACGCTGGCTATATGTACGACGAGAGAGCGAGGTGGGAATCCCTCTCACCGTACATATAACCAGCATATATATACACGTTGGGACACAGATCGGCTGTACATACAACATGAAGAAAACAACACAGTTCGACAACAGCGCACATATCGATTATATTCGCCAGCACGAGTTCGTGCGACAGAGTCAAGGCGGATGCGAGACGAGATACAGCTAGTAACGTTGTCGTAGAGCGGTTTAAAATTTTTATTTATTTTGTACATAGTTATGTAGAGTATTGATTTTTCTTTTATTTCATCAGAATACTTTTCATTTCTTATTTAGAATTACTTTTTGGTTTCGTATATGCCTCCTAGCAGCAACAACATAAATATGAGAACTCATTTTCAACATAATTTGCGAATACATAATACGTAAGTTCCGTAATCGTTCTCTGTCCCAACGAAGTTATGCCTCCTGCCTCTGTTAACGCACTGAAGGCATACACTGCTGAGTGAGACGAGTGTAACCGTAGTACGGGGATGCGGGCGCGAGCCACAATCGCCACTAGAGCAACGCAACTGCGCTGAAATCCAGTGGCGGACGCATAAAAGTTTACACAAAATAAATTAAATGTGATACGTGCTCAAACACTTACCGTTTTAAGAGTCCTCCGTGAAATCACAAAGTGGATAATGTCTATTTAATATTTGTAACATTAGATATGTTTCCAAAGTAGTTTCGGCGTGAAGAAAAAGTGTTTTTGTATGCCGAAAACGAACGTTCTACGTCTAGTGACGTTATATTTGCGTAAGTAAAATAATCTTTCAAATAACTTAACGGTTCTGTTGACGCACCTTCACAAATTTGTCTTAATGTGCCAAAATCAGAGTCTTTATCTAAAACACTTTCAAACCCTTCTAAAACACAAACATTTCTTACGTCTTCTATCGCGCATAGCTGTGCGTGAACATGTTGCACTATTTGCAAAGATTCCACTAACGACACTGAAGAATTTTGTAGTTTTTCTATCGCATCCGCTAGTCCCGCGTAATTGTTCTGAATAATTTCCAAATCTGTTTTAACTTGACTATCCTGAAATTTCAAGCAGCTTACCTTGACAGCCGCAGCTTCCTTTGGGTCGAATTCTAAAATCACGTTCTTTATATTCTCAAAATATTTAAGATAATAAAATGCAGCCTCTAACCATGTTCCCCAACGAGTAAGAATAGGTTGTGGTGATTCAGGAATACCGGGGCATAGTCTATGAAATTCCCGAATACGTTTTGGAGATTTTACAAACACAGTTTTTGTATGTGCTATTAGAGCGTCTACTTCGGGATAACATTTTCTGATACTATCTGCTACGAGACTGAGAGTATGAATTTTACATGTAATATGCAACAAGTTAACACAATGTTTCTTAAGAGATCGACCTACAGCAAGCATGTTTGCGGCACCATTACTCATAAACATCAACAGTTGATTTGTTGAAAGTTTAAACTTTTCCAATGTATTTAACACCAACATTGAAATTACTTCGGCAGTGCATTGTTGTATTCGTCTGGAAGCTAGTAAAACTGAGGGTGACGGTCGATGTGGTTCCATTGTGCGTACCTTTACATTAACCACAGAATGTTGTTTCGTCCACACATAACCACAGTTTTTTATCTTGCAACTCCGATTTAATTCTTTTCTCGACATGCTCACGAGCAGACGGCACAACTCTCTGTAATGTTCTCTCACTTGGTAACTTAAAGTCCGAATATTCATTCCAAAACGAGACGTATGCTTTCTTCCTTAGTAAATGAAATGGTAAATTACATGCAATAAATGTAACACATAAATTAAATTTAAATTTGTCATAACCTCCTGTGGAATTTTTTTTTGAAACATGCCCTGCACTATTTACGTGCCGTAGACAATCACTTTTCGACCAACACATTAAATCTATTTTACACACTACACATTGAATTTTAGCGCCATCACACTTTAAATCAGGCATTTCTGCAATAAATTCTCTTATTGTGTCCAACTTTGGTCGTTTTCGCGACGTAGGAAACATTTTCAAAACAAACGTAGAACGACGATATAGTATATGACAGCGTAGATGCATACACAACAGATCGGCTTTCGAGTCGCAGTTATACTGACGCTTATACCGAATTGTCTCGGCCGTATTTATTTTGTGTAAACTTTTATGCGTCCGCCACTGGCTTTCAGCGCAGTTTGCGTTGCTCTAATCGCCACGATACACATACGTACATACATAGTATTCCACTGTTGCAGTTGAAGGCCCATATGTACAGCCGCTCAGTGTCACAACGTGTATATTGAAATATTTTTGGCTCAGGTTATTTTGGAAAAATTGTTAAATTTTCTAATTTTAAACTAAATTAACAATTCTTAGCGAGTTCGGGAGTATCCCTGGATACCCTGTTGGCAATTTTATAACGAATTTCCAAATTAATAAAACGAAATTAACGAATTTTAAAATTATAAATGCAACTAACCTTGAAATTTGAACGATGCCAATGTTATATATACTCTCTGTTTATATAACCTCTACAGGAAACTGCCTATTCTGGAAATTTAACCCTTTTTCTCTTCAAATAAATACTTTGATTTCACAATCGAGCACTTTAAATTGGGATCAGTTAAGAAACACTTTAATTCAACGAAGGCTGAATAAAGATTGATGAAAATTTAATGGCGTCGCTCATCTTTCTTTTATTTTAAATCGCGAAAGACCAGCGACGAGGGTAACGAGGAAATTTCCATTTTTCTCCGCAAGAAGGATATTTAATCACCAACGAGTGGCTAACCTGGCCTTTAGTCGTCCAGAGGTGACAGCCGATGCTGTTGTTGTCGTACATACAACCTTGAACATAACAATATATATATATATATATATATATATACGCTGATATAGCGATATAGCTAATTCACATTTTCCTAATCGGTATAGATATAATATTTTTATTGCCCTGGATGGATCCTTTGCAATTAGGAGGATGTTAGCTATTACTAAATTAACAAAATCCCATGTACTACAGGAATTAGTTAGGAATCTAAATGTTTTTTTTTTCTTGCATTAACTGTTTTATCGTAATTGATACATTATTTGCAATTGCATTTTCTTATTCTTCTTATGTATAACTTGAATATATTCCAATTTTCCTCTGCATTTTCCGGTTTTGAATTATTAATGTTCAATTTTTCTTATACGCCAAGTAGGTTTTGGAACGTGTTACCGTTGATACAATGGAACTTAATGAATGAGATGGAATCGGTCATAAGAAAACGTAAATAGAACACTTCATTCTACTAGGTAGGTATCACTCTTAACACTCCAGACCAGTGAGAAAAAAATCCTCAAAAAATTGTTGAAAATGCACTTTCCATTACCCAATTAATGGGTAATGGAGATTAACGGAAACCACATTTTCCATGGATTTGAATTTATTATAATCAAATATTTTGAAAATTAAAGGAAAGCTTTTTATATTTGCTGTTTTGATCATTTTAGCTAAGTTATAAGTTTACCCAATCAGCTAAAGTAATAATATACACCTTTATTTTACAAATGCACTACATCAGTCATTTAAGTACAAAGTAATACTTCTAAATTGGTTTGAACAGATTTATGCGTAAAACGTCAGCCATTGAAGTACGAGGATGGTATGAGAAGTACCCGCGTTTGGAGACATGGCGCTCTGTGTCAAAATTAGCATTACCGGCTGTGAGTACTATTCTTTAGTCGACGTCTGTCAAAATTTTGGAGAGATTCATCGAGTAATGTTGTTTTGAGAGCTATTGAAAGTGAGCAAGTTTATGTATTTGTGGAATTATGGAAAAAGAACAATACCGGTCAGTGATTCGATTTCTTTTCTCGGATGGGAAAACGTGTGCAGAAATCAAAGAGAAGTTGGATGCAGTTTATAAGGACCATGTACTTTCGATGACTACCATCAGATACTGGTTTAATGAATTTAAGCAAGGCCGAACATCCGTCTTTGATGCGGAGCGGCCACGTCGTCCCATTGAGGTGACGACGGGCAATATGATCAATAAATCGTGTTAAATCACCAAATCGTGTTAACAGAGCGCCGGGTGAAGATTAAATAGATTGCTAATATGGTAAACATCTCAATTGAAAGTGTGCAAAACATCCTTCATGAAAAATGGAGTATGAGAAAGCTATCGGCGAGGTGGGTGCCACGTCTGCTGATGATTGATCAAAAACGGAATCGCGTATTAACTTCAAAGCAATGTTTGAACATGTTTAAGCGCAATACGAGTGTGCTGTAGATGATACATGGATACATCACTACATGCCAGTTGGCAAAATGGGTTTCTCCCGGCGAACGCACACCAAAGATGGCGCAGACGATTCCATCAGCCGGAAAAGTTATAGCGACAATTTTTTGGGATTCGCAAGGCATAATCTTAATTGATTATTCGGAGTGGAGAAGAACAATCGCGGGACAGTACTATGCTAACCTGTTGGTTCGATTCCACACTGAAATAAAGAGAAAAAGGACCTAGCGAAGAAAGAAATTCTCTACTATCATGATAACGCCCCGGCCCACTCATCGGCAATTGCGGCCGCAAAATTAGTCCCGTTACGGTACGAATTGGAGTCCCATCCACCACATTCGTCAGATTTGGCTCCCTGTGACTTATTTCTTTTTCCAAACTTGAAAAAGTGGCTTAGCGGAAAGCGGTTCACGTCAAATGAAGAGGTTATTGCCGAAGCAGAGGCCTTTCTTGCAGAGTTCGACAATTCCTATTATTTGGATGGCCTAAAAAAGTTGGCGCATTGCTGGATTAAGTGCATAGAGCTACAAGGAGATTGTCGAAAAATAAATTTACCAAATACGTTGGCTTCCTTAACACAGGTATTTATCATTATCATACCATCCTTGTAGGTAAATCTATTCAAGAACCTGTATAATTTATAGTATAATAAGTACATCTAGTAAGATGGATGAGGTTCCTTTCTAAGTGTGACAAGTTTCCCTTACAAAAACAAGGAACAAATGCATTACAGTTCTTTATATTTGAAAAAATGATAAATATACGATATTGATAAAAAATATAATCTTGGGTCTTGAACAATGAATAGCCAGCAAACAAGTCCACCTCGTCGGCATACCACAAAACTGCAAATATGAACTTGCCGTGCACGCGGTAGTAAAAATATAGGCTTTATATCGACAATTACTCTGGCATTACAGCTGCTTCGGGTGTTATGTAAATTTCATATGTGATCCGGTGTTAGGATGGATGGTTGATGGCTTATTTACGGCAGGCGCACATATTTTAATTTTGTCGAGGAAGATCGTTGATGTACACCAGGTGTTATGTTAATCGCTTGATCACATCGTACCAGCTTCACTCTTTTAATAAAAGCAGTAAGTTGAGAGTGAATTTTCTAAATATGCAAATCTGCAAGTTAGGGTTACGCTTGCACACAATCTGAGGCGAAAGAGTAAGTATAAGGAATTTATAATTAGTAATTAGACCTAAATATTTATTGGATTCAGAGTAGAAAAATATTTACAAACAAGAACAATAAAATTTTTATGATTATATCCTTACGTACGGAATCTTCCGTTTTCTACTAGATTACTAATGATTTTTAGATTCTATGTATTGGAATTTTGTTGAGAGGAAGTATTCCAAAATCTTCGCTTGTAAACACTGTCATTCCCGGTTCCATTAAACCTTATATATCACCCAAACTTATTTCTGCAGCTTCTAAATAAAGTCTACCTTGTTATGACAATTGCCTGCGGCTTGTTTAAGCTAAAAGCTTTCTCATAGGAGCATACACTAGGGCCCAATCTTCTCAATTCCTTCATATTTTTCGTAAAGTGTTTTTTGATATACTTTTTTTTTAGTAATTCTAGTATTTGCATATTTTTTGTAGATCCAAGTTGGTGTTCAAGTTGCTCCAATCACGGGGCAACAGGGACTTAAACATATTTTTTCTTAGTTTTCTGATTGGACTTTTGTTCGGTTTCATGTCAACATTTTATACCCAAAGTTTACGTCGATGTGATCCATATATTTTGGTCATCCTAATGTCAAAACCTAATATTCTATTTACAAAAAAGTGCTGAAAAGATGTCTTAAAGTAGCCCCAGGTTACGGTAATGTGCAGATTGTTACATTTAATCAGTTAATAGATGCAGTAAAATAATATCTATGAGGTGAATCTATATATTGAGTGCGATTTAACTGTTTGACAATAGCCAGTGAATATTTGACGACAAATTTAGGTGTTTTTAGTAATATTTGTGTATAATCGCTCGAATTTAGCATCACTATCTCTTGCCCACATTATATCTAATGTTATGGGATCGTGACCATACGACTAGTTTCCATATTACCTTTATTGCTTAAATTTACTTATAATTTTAGCTTGTTATTTTATTTTCTGGTAATAACTAAGTCAACATTTTTTTAAAAGATTAAAAAATTTAAAATTCAAAAGAACGAAAACTTAAAACACAACAAACACTGAAAATAGACTCTAATAGAGTCTATGTCATACCTACTACTTAATAGTATTTTCAAAACTGAGAATTATCTACTCAGCTAGCTTAGAGTTCAGGTATTTGCTCAAAAAGTTTTTTCTGCGAAGTAAAGTTGGCATCAAATGGAAGAAGTTTTTATTTTTAATTTAAAAATAATAGCTACATGTATAATCTGAAGACTAGAAAACAGTTTTTTCTTAAATTTCCACAAAATTTGAATTTTTCACTTTTTGAAATGTTTTCAAAATTTCACACACCAAGACTGAATTTTAAAACTCAATTTTCTTTGTATGAAAACTTTAAAGAGTATAATTGTCAAAAATAATTGAAATTGTTAATTATTTCTTCAGTTTTCTTTTTATTTAATGAAAAGTAATATTTTTGCATAATATTTGCACTTTTGATACAAGGTGCTTTTCACGAGAAATATTTACCAATAATTAATTTCTATAAAACCTCATAAATGTTATTTTACAGTTACCTAAATGAGTTGATTTTTTTCTATTCAGTTTACATGTTCAAATCAACTAAGTTGGCAAAATATAAGATCGCCGTGTTAATGAATTAATTTCATATTGGACAGTTCGGTTTTACTATTAGAGCTAAATTATTTTCCTATTACTCATTCAGAGGGGACGCTGGCAAAATTTAATTATAGAATCCATTTCATTTCTATAATTTACCTGAGATTTATCAATCATTGCCCTAATCATTACTTTTAAAACTATCTGAAGTTTACAACAAAGTCTATTATCTGTTAACTTACTTTAATATTACTCATCGCTTGTCTAGCTAAAAAAATAACCGAATTAAAATATTATCGCAAGCTTACAGTTACCTTTTCCATGGTGGTACCGTTAGAATAGTTGACAGCTCGACACTAAAAGGATATAAATTTTAATAGCGTCGGAATTAAAACTTTGGCCCGTGTTCTACAAAATGAATTGGTCGGTGACGTAAGAGTGAGGAGACCACTTCGGTCGGAGGGTGAATTAAGACGAAAATGTGAAATTTACCGCGATTGGGGATGCAATATCTATACTCGCTTAAAATTCATTAAAATATCGATGTAATCTTTGGCTAGGATCGATGTGGCAGTATTTTTCCATCATTGTTATGGTTTCTTTTTTTTTCTGCTGTCCTGTGTATTGATTATAAGATTTGAGAAGGTTATATAATAGTGATGAGTAACCTGGGCAAATATGCGATAACAGCCAGAGGCGTGACGAGCGCATAAAAGTTTACACATAAAATAGAAGGTAAGAAATAAATTATAAAACGTGCTGAAACACTTACCGTTTTAAAAGTCTTCCGTGAAATCACAAACTGGATAACATCTGTTAAATATTTGGATCATTAGATATGTTTCCGCAGCTGTTTCAGTCAAGTGAGTACGACATGCGGAATAAATGTTTTTTAATGCCGAAAACGACCGCTCGACATCTAGCGATGTTATATTTGCATATTTAAAATAATCTTTGAAACAACTTAATGCATCTTCACACGCACCTTCACAAATTTGTCTTAATATAAGAAAATCGGAGTCTTTCTCTAAAACACTTTCAAATTTTCGTATTACACGCCAATTTGTTTCGCCTTCTACAGCACATAACTGTGCGTGAACATCATTCACAATTTGAACAGAATCCACTACCGACATCGAAACATTTTGTAATTTTTCTGTTCCCTCCGCTAGTCCGAAGTAATAGTTGTGAATAGTTTGTAAATCTCTTTTAACCTGACTATCTTGAAATGTTTCCTGGCTTATCTTGATTGCTGCAGCTTCTGTCGGACTGAATTTCAAAACTACCTTCTTTACTCGATCAAAATATTTGTTGTAGTCAAACGCAGCCTGCAACCATGTTCCCCAACGTGTAACAATCGGCTGTGGTGGTTCAGGTAAATCAGGACACAGTTTGTGAAATAGTCGGGTACGTTTTGGGGACTTAAGGGTCTTAGAAATACTGCCTTTGTACTCGCAATCAATGCATTTACTAGTGGAAAACATGTAGGAATCGTTTGTGTCCCAAGATTTAGAGTATGGATTTTACACGTTACATGTAAGAAGTTACCACTGTGTTCTTTAAGAGATCGGTCCAAAGAAAGCATGTTTGCGGCACCATCACTCATAAACATTAAAAGTTGCTTAGTTGAAACTTCAAATTTGTTCAATGAGTTCAACACCACCTTTAAAATCTCATCGGCAGTACATTTTACAACTCTTTTGGAAGCAAGTAAGAAGGAGGATGCCGTTCGATGTGGTTCCATTGTACGTACCATTACATTAACCACAGAATGTTTTTGACGATCTGTTGTTTCGTCCACACACACCCACAGTTTTTTATCTTTCAATTCCGTTTTCATTCTTTTCTCTATATGTTCACGAGCAAATGGCACTACATTTCGTATCGATGTCCGACTAGGTAATTTACAGTCCGCATATTTATTCCAGAAGGAGACAAATGCTTCTTTGTCTAGTAAACGAAACGATAGATTACATAAAATAAGAGTAACACATACACCGCCGTTCATGGAAGTACGGGCAAGCAAAAACATGTACGGAAGTCAAAGAAAATAAGAGAAATATTAAATGGCCATGTATTTAATACTTACTTACATGATTTTACATATTTTCAAACACAAATTTATTAAAAAGAAAAAGTTAATGTAATACGAATAATTTAAATCCGATTTTCATCGAAAAATTTACCTTTTGCCTTTAGGACTGCTGCCACTATTCTCGGCATCCGATTCACTAATTTTGCTAATGTTTCATTGGGCAAGCTTGTCCATATCTCCAGGAGAATGGTCCACAAATGTTCTTTCGATTTTGGACACTTTTTCCTAACACATCGGTCTAATTCTTCCCATAACAACTCTATCTGGTTCAGATCGGAGGACTGTGGCGGCCATTCCATAATTTTTAGGGTTCTTTCATTTTCTTCTTGCTGCAGGTAATCTGTACACAATTTAGATTTATGTTTGGAGTCATTGTCCTGCATAAATTCAAATCCACGACCAATTAATCGGACTCCTGACGGTATGGCATTTTGCTCCAGGATTTTCCGATATTCTTCTTTTTTCATTATGCCCTCAATTTTGAGCAAGTCCCCTGTTCCGATTAAGGGAAAACAACCCAAAACCATTACAGATCTGCCTCCATACTTCACTGTAAGAACTATACACTCCCATAACATTCTTTCCCCTCTTGATCTGCGTACGAAAACTCTCCGTCTATTTCCAAAAACCTCAAACTTGGATTCGTCAGTCCACAAAACGTTTTTAAAATCGTCCACTGTCCAATCTTTATGAGCTTGTGCCCATTTCGGTCGTTTCAGCCTATTTCCTCTTCGGAGTAACGGTTTTCGACAAGCCACTCGCCCATGCAATCCAGCCTCTTTCAGCCGACGTTTCACAGTACTCACGGAAACTTTGGAATCTTGCTCATTATTGAATTCTGCAGCAATTTCTGATGCTGTTAGTCTTCTATTGCGCTTACTAATTAATTTTACTCGTAAATCTTCCGCAGGAGTCGTTTTTCTTGACGGTCCTGGCCGATTACGATCTTGCACGTCACCGGTTGTCTTAAATCGAACTATAGTATCATGTACTGTAGATTTTTTTATTTTTAATTTATCCGCAATCCGTCTTTCTGTGTACACTTCCTGATGCAAGTAATAATAGAGGCTTTCCACGGGGAATTTTAGCAATCAAACCGAAATTATTTTATTTTTCACTTGCACAACCACAGATACTTTCACAATAACAATCTCTTCAGAACTACTGCGTTTACAAACGTTATAATACTTTATAAAGGGTATACGAATATTTCCAGGTAGCACGAGTAAATCAGCTAACCCACCTAGGGATTATTATAAAGCTTTATTGTCACTGTAATTATTGGGGATTTCCAACATAATTATATATTTCATGATAACGGTCTTATAGTAGACAAATAGTACCTGGAAATTGGTAAAAAGCTTCCAGAAAAGGTTAGTTTTAATAATTCCTCACAGAAATGGATATTATATCATTTTAATTTTTTTTCCTAAACAGTTAATATAATTTGTCAGCTTGCCCGAACTTCCATGAACGGTACTGTAAATCAAATGCAAATCTTTCTTGGTCTCGTATGCCACTTCTTGCAGAAGAATGCTGTTTGTTTTCGATGTGGCGTTGACAATCGCTTCTGGACCAACACGTTAAAGGGATTTTACAAACTAGACGTTGAATTTTAGCGCCATCAAAAATTGAGGCCGGCATGTCCACTATAAAGTTTTTAACTGTGTCTGTCATTGGTCGTTTTCGCGACGTACCCAACTGGGACAATTTTAAAGCATACATAAGCGTACAATTACGCATATAGCATCGATTTAGTACTGACGTTGTGAACGCGTGAAATAAATAATCGCGGACTCCGCACCATATATCTACTACACTGACTGTTACCGCTGTTTGCCCAGACTAGTGATGAGAACTGACAGGAAAACAAAGTAGAAATGCCCACTATCAGGTAGTAATCAATAATGGTCATGTAAGAAGAGATTGTTAGAATGAACCTTATTATGAGAACGGAAAATTGCATTTATCCTTCTTTAAAAATATTGAAAGTCAGGTTTAGAACCTGATTATATAATATTTGTTGAGTTGTTTTAACATATATCTCAAAAACAAACAAGTATATTTGGAAATCGATGTTATCATAGAATTTTTTAAAGTAACGTTTTCAAAAAATATCAGTGTAGTATAAACTTGGTACACTGATTTCTTTGATCTACGATAAAACTTTATTATAGATCAAAACGATGTATTGAAGTATAAAAGTCCCTGTTATTTACTTGTAATAATTTTTATACTAACAGATGGCGTCACGATTGAAATGCGACTCTTGATAATTGTTACGTGCGTAATAACGTGTTTATTTAAACTTTTGCGTTCCAACAAACAGATAGATAATTTGTCACTCCGTATCAATAGACTGCAGTTTTACCTTACTTCTTCGATTTCCATTTAATTAATTGTTATTACAGCCCCATTATTATAAACAGAAAAGCATGAAAGGTAGTAAATCTAAAGCATGGGTATACATATCGTCCACATCGCTGACTGTATAGTGTATATCAACGTTTACTTGTTTGAAGACAATTCAAGACAATTACTGTTTCAATTATCCACAATACAATAACTGTTTTACATCAAAAGAAAATTTTCTTAGCGTTTTTCCTCCGCTTAAGTATATACTTGTAATGAAATAATTGTATTTTTTTGTTTAAGCCATTTGTTAACTTGATTCAAGGAATCTTGCAGAAAATTTGAAGAAAGCGATTCTTAGTATAAGTAAATGGTCGTTATAATTCAAAACAATATCTTCTTAAGGATAGTAAATCGTTTTCTTAATTCCAGAAAGCGTTTAGGTATTGTTCATAAATCAATAGTTTCATTTTCTTAAAATAAAGCATTTATTTTCTTAGAATCCTTGAAATGTATATTATTTATATTCATATTATTACTTGCACTTCCCTTATTTAAGTACGACATATCCGTACATAATGCAGTAAATTATTCTCATTGCTTGTGATTTTAAAAAGTCTAAGGTAGAGGTTACCTACAGAATAATGTTCAAACAAAAGTGAACTAAATGCAGAAGTACACACAAAAAGTGGGCCTAGAAACAATAACCATGATAATGCTAATAAATAGCACATGGTATTGATGGAATCACTACCGGCAAAAACAATATTTGAAGAACAGAAGCATTAATGCTCTTTACTCCTGGCCATATTGCTCTTACATCTCTCAATTTATGCCACTAATCTTCAAAAACAACAACTGAAATATTTTCTGGCGTCACGTAGTGCCAGTAGTTATAGCCATGCCGTCAAAAAGTACACATACACATATACAGCGTGGAACAGTCAAATGGAATAAATTCGTTATTTCAATCATTGTGCATATTTATAAAAAATCTCGAAACACGTCAATTTTTAGATTTTAAAATTACATCCTACTGCACAAAAATTTCATCCCTAAATTTAACACCCTTAGAGTGAGGGTTGCAACCCCTACATTTTTAAACGGGGAGTAGAGGCTTGTGATACATCATTTAAAAGGTCTCTTCATTGTCTATTCAAAAATTGTATTGTTTTCAAATCTAATGCAAAAATTAACATTAAAAAAAAAATTAAATCATCTGATTGACGAAATTCGTCACAACACAGTGTTCTTCAATTAAAAAAAAATAAATGAAAAGTTACTATGGCAATGTTAGTTTCGTTTAAAACGCCTTAGCAAATTGTTGTGTGATTATAACTGCATGACGTTATCTAGAACAAAACGGCACTACCTATTAAGTTCCCAATGTGTTGTGGTGAATTTCGTCAATCAGATGATTTAATTTTTTTTTAATGTTAATTTTTGCATTAGATTTGAAAACAATACAATTTTTGAATAGACAATGAAGAGACCTTTTAAATGATGTATCAAAACCCCCTACTCCGATTTAAAAATGTAGGGGTTGCAACCCTCACTCTGAGCGTGTTAAATTTAGGGATGAAATTTTTACGCAGTAGGATGTAATTTTAAAATCTAAAATTGACGTGTTTCGGAATTTTTTAAAAATATGCACAATGATTGAAATAACGAATTTATTCCATTTGGCTGTTCCACACTGTATGTGTACTCTTTGCTGAAGAGTAGCGAATATAGAAGCCGAAATATACATGGCATACTTGCATGCAATGACGTAATCTTTAACGTACGACGTTTCATAAACATTTTCTAAAGATACGGGTTAGTGCATTTTTTTCTTTTTATTACTGTTGACCACGTGTACTAATTTAACTATGGTTTTTTTGTATACATAGTAAATAATAATAATAAAAAAGGGACAAATAAACTTAAGTATTAACTCATTAATTATTAAACTACATAAAAATAATCCCTATTTAATTACATTATTAAAGAAATAATTTAATTAAGGTAGGAATAAAAACCAATGGTCAATTTCTCACAAAATTCTATGAAAGATATCAGGCGATCGGTTTCATGTTTTTACCAAGACATCCTCAGGCCAGCTAAGAGGGTATCCAAACAAAAGAAAATGTGATAGAATAAACATAATACAAGCTATCAAATAATATGAAACAGTGAAAAGGAAATTTTAAAAATATGAGTATAAGTTGCAATATAAAACATCTGCACTATAGAATTTTATTAGATTTTAGTCTAGTAACTAAATTATTCGATATCAAAATGTATAAAAAGATTCTTCCTCCTCCTGTCCCTCCCATCGCCAAAAATCTTACTATATAGATTTTGCAAATTATGTGGTGTAATTAGTGCACTAGGTCATTGGTGATGAAAGGGAGAAAAAAAATTATCTTCAAATTCTACTTCCAATTATATATAAGCAGTAGGAGGCGATATCAAATATTGAAATTAAAATTTAAAACTGTGTAAACTACATTCATGAGACAATAACATTTTGACTGTTTTTTATTTAAATCGAAGTACAGAAGTATAAATAAAATTGTAAAAAGGACACGTACACAAACTAAAAACTGATCTATTATAATAAAACTAGATGTGACAAATTGTGATCTTTTTTATATGATATATAATAATAATTCTTAAATGTTAATAACAAATAAGGACACATCTGTGGTTAGTGGGAAGAACCAACCCAGAAAAATCGTCGAAGTATACCCTAGCCTCAAACCACACACGACAGAAACCAGTAATCCAAGCATTAATTAGGGATTAATGAATAATTAAATTATTGAATAATCCCTAATTAATAATTTAATTATACTGTAACCTACAAAAAAAAACTTTCATTAGGTCATTCACTTGTTCCTAATTTTAACTAATTTTAAGTTTTTTTTTGCATTATTGTAATTTTTCTTTTATTTGATATCCTTGAAGCCCTGATTTTGTGTTTTTTGAACACGAAACTGGTCGTCTAATTTCTCACTAAAACTTTGTGAGATCTGCACCATTTTTTCATTCCTACCTTTAATATGAATATTTACTTAACTTAAAACTAAATGATTTACTTGGAAGAAACATTTTTCTGTCTTCGATGTTCCCTAAGAAAATATTTATTTAATCCAAATAAAATTTCAAGAAAATTATTTTGTATTATACATTTTTATTGTCTTAAAATAAAAGTATTTTCTTGAATAGAGGCTAATTTTTGCAAGAAAATCTATTTTCTTGATGCAAGAAACCATTTCTGTGCGTGGATATAAAATGGGAAAAGTAAATGACACATGTTTATTTTAAAAAGTATCTTTTTAAAAATTAATGAGGGTATTTGTTAAGATTTCAAATTTCAAAGTAATGCTATTCTATTGCCAAATACAAACATTTTACGTATAATCTATTTATTTAATACGAAAACGTGACCCAACAGCATTATCGTTCACCACATACGTTGGCGAGATCCTATAACACATTTACATATATATACAGTTGAAAAATCACTTGTACCGCTTAGTAGTAAGTAAAGTAAGCAATGACCTTAATAATAATGCACTTCACGTCAAGGTCGTGCATATCAATAAAGCAAGAGCATATGATAGCGATCAAAGTCCCGATGGTAACACAACCAGGTATTCAATAATACTTTATATTCCATTTCATATTATGATAAATTTAATATGCATGCTTAAAAACTCCAGCAATTAACTTGCTATAAATGTATTTTATGTTTTATTTTGTCTTCTAAAGATGCGTTTAAAATAATTTATGCAAATTTACTTGTACCTACAAATTTGCACAAATATACCGAATTGGTACATATATTTTGTACTTTTTAAAACACTGGTCAAGTAGAAAGTGACCAAAAATAAATAAGTGTAATATTTTGCTGACATGAAAATGGAACCTCTCTGAATCAAGAACATTCTTTACTTTCTTTCTGCAGTTAGTCTATTATACGAGGCGTGTTTTTAAAGTAAGTACCGTTTGCAAATAAAACAAAAACAAGTAAACTTTTCTTACTAAGTTTACTTCTTCATGAAAGCCTGTACCTTATTCTACTTTTCTACATAATTTCCACCAATAGCATTTATCATATCGTACAATCAGCGTTACAGTCCCATCGTCATAGAAGTCTCTCGCCTAATTTAACCACTGGTCACAGCTTCATAAGGCACACATCTGGAAACTTGAGGAAACACATCAGATAACGATGAAATCGTAAAGCGTCTGTTCTCTTTCACTTTTTCGTCAACTTTCTGAACTAAATCTTCAGTAATGACAGAAGGTCGCCCACTTCATTCCTCTTCATGGACATTCATACGGCCAACTTTAAAAGCTCTCACCCATTTCCGTACCATTCCATCACTCATAATTCGTCTGGACAAACAGCGCTAACAGTCAGTGTAGTAGATATGTGGTGCGGAGTCGGCGATTATTTATTTTACGCGTTCACAGCGTCAGTACTAAATCGATGCTGTATGCGAGTAGTTCTGTGTATATGTAGGTTGTCGTAACTTATTTCGTAATTGTACGCTTATGTTTGCTTTAAAAATGCCGCAGTTAGGTACGTCGCGAAAACAACCAATGGCAGAGACAGTTAAAAACTTTATAGTGGACATGCCGGACTTAATTTTTGATGGCGCTAAAATTCAACGTCTAGTTTGTAAAATCCCTTTAAAGTGTTGGTCCAGAAGCCATTGTCAACGTCACATCGAAAGCAAACAGAATTCTTCTGCAAAAAGTGGCATATGAGACCAAGACAGATTTGCATTTGATTTATGTGTTACTCTTATTTTATGTAATCTATCGTTTCGTTTACTACACAGAAGCATTTGTCTCCTTCTGGAATAAATATGCGGACTGTAAATTTCCTAGTCGAACATACGAAATGTAGAGCCATTTGCTCCTGAACATATAGAAAAAAGAATCAAAACGGAATTGAAAGATAAAAAACTGTGGTTGTGTGTGGACGAAACAACAGATCGTCAAAAACATTCTGTGGTTAATGTAATGGTACGTACAATGGAACCACATCGACCGTCATCCTCCTTCTTACTTGCTTCCAAAAGAGTTATAAATTGTACTGCCGATGAGATTTTAAAGGTGGTGTTGAACTCATTGAACAAATTTGAAGTTTCAACTAAGCAGCTTTTAAAGCTTATGAGTGATGGTGCCGCAAACATGCGTTCTTTGGGCCGATCTATTAAAGAACACAGTGGTAACTTCTTACATGTAACGTGTAAAATCCATACTTTAAATATTGCGGCACAAACGATTCCTACATGTTTTTCACTAGTAAACGCATTGATTGCTAATACTAAGGCAGTGTTTCTAAAGTTCCCGAAACGTACCCGACTATTTCACAAACTGTGTCCTGATTTACCTGAACCACCGCAGCTGATTGTTAAACGTTGGGGAACATGGTTGTAGGCTGCGTTTTACTACAAAAAATATTTTGATCAAATAAAGAAGGTAGTTTTAAAATTCAATCCGACAGAAGCTGCAGCAATCAAGAAAAGCCAGGAAATATTTCAAGATAGTCAGGTTAAAAGAGATTTACAAACTATTCGCAACTATTACTTCGGACTAGCGGAGGGAATAGAAAAATTACAAAATGTTTCGATGTCGCTAGTGGATTCTGTTCAAATTGTGAATGATGTTCACGCACAGTTATGCGCTGTGGAAGGCGAAACAAATTGGTGCGTAATACGAAAATTTGAAAGTGTTTTAAAGAAAGACTCCGATTTTCTTATATTAAGACAAATTTGTAAAGATGCCTGTGAAGATGCATTAAGTTGTTTCAAAGATTATTTTAAATATGCAAATATAACATCGCTAGATGTCGAACGGTCGTTTTCGGCATTAAAAAACATTTATTCCGCACGTCGTACTCACTTGACTGAAACAGCTGCGGAAACATATCTAATGATCCAAATATTTAACAGATGTTATCCGGTTTGCGATTTCACGGAGACTTTTAAAACGGTAAGTGTTTTAGCACGTTTTATAATTTATTTCTTACCTTCTATTTTATGTGTAAACTTCTATGCCCTCGCCACGCCTCTGGCATATTTGCCCAGTTTCCTCATAATGTTTTCTCCATACACTTCACAAATCTGACGATGAATGTCGGCCGATTTAATGCCTTTAACACTAAGAAAACGAATCGCAGCGCGTATTTAAGTCGGCGGGATTCTCGATCGGCGGAAACATTTTAAATAGTGACAAACAAACGTAAACACGGTCGAATCTTTCTGTAATGACGTCTGTGGCTTGTCAGCAGATGTAGGTACACAGCGCGCAAGCGTAGAAAGCCGCCGCAACGCTCACTGTAGGAGAATTTCAAAACGGTACTTATTTAAAAAACATGCCTCGTATATCCACAAATTCTTTACTTTTAGTTTTCCATAAGCAATGCATTAGTTAGTCAAGTTTTACAAGCTTTGTTGATACCTGTACATCGTATTACGAAACAAACACTTTCTCTCTAAATAAATGAATTATTTGGAAAACGTGTACTTTCCACCGCCATCTTTAGTCACAAAGCAATACAATTGGTAACCTCATGTAAAATATCCAACCCGAGAAATTTTATTCAAATCAAGCTTTACTTGTAAACAGATACTTTGAGATATACATAGGTAGAATAGGGATGGATATACCGCCTAGGAAACCAAATTCTTTCGGTGCCTATCGCAATGTCAACAAAAAACGGGGTAATTTTTGACCATTTGATTTAATTTATTGATATAAACCATTCCTTAAAAATTCTAGTTTTGTGCATGAAGCAAATTTTTCTTTGTTATTTTTTGGTTGTTCATAATAATAGTTCTAGCTATTGTTTTTATTAAGTCAGCAAGACAGTTTCGATTTAAATTTTATTTTTTTTTGTTTTTATTTGAAATATTTAGTTTCCTATCTCAGATAGTAGAATTTAAATAGTAACAAACGTTTGTTTACTTTCTGGCCCTGTATCTTTGCTTTAGCATAATACATTATTTATTTTATGATTTTGTAATACATTACTTTTAGTTTATAAGTCGTTAAGTTAATTCCTTTATCAACTAAACTCAGATTTTTGCTACTATGTGAATTATAAGAATAAATATTTTCTTGGATCTCGAATAGAAATAAAACATATGCCGATCGTAATTGAATTTACGAACTGGGGAATATTGTGACGAAAGGGGCAGCACCGCGGTTACAATCCGAAGACTGCGTAGGTCCATTTAATATATTGCGTTAGGCACCGAAAAAATTAGTTTCCTGGGGTGGTATATCCCGTAAAGGTACTGTACGTATTGTGTAAATGGCGAAAGTAGTGATGTAATGTATTCACAAGTAAAGAAGAAGTTAACTTGTTAGTACTACTACTAACACTTTACTTGACAATTCGTAATAAATTGACAATTTAAACAATACATATTCATCAATAATAATACTATATAAAATACGCATTCACGTTTCATAGTACAAATATACTAAAAGGTATTTTGGTGAGAAATTTATTGAAAATTTCATACTACGCATGTAGTTTGCATCCCTGGTTTTAAATAATAAATAAATACCAACGCCAAAGTTGATACCCGCTCTTGACCCATTTGTATACCAGATTTGGGTTTTCGGTTTTCCCCCCTCTTCATTTCCGCATTCTTCCTAATTCAAGATTACTTAAAGATAAGGTTTGTTACTACTGTTTCTAGTCTGGTGTGTCCTGAGCCACTGTGGGTTCTCGAGTTACTAGAATTTTTCAGTTTGTTTGTTACCATTCTAGCCTTTCCCTTGATGTGGATGTCAAGAGGGGGTAAATTTAGCATGGCTTCCATAGCAGCCGTTGGAGAGCTCTTAATGGCTTCCGTTATACATTGACATGCCGAGCAAAATTAGGTTAGAAAAAAAATATACAAATTTTTGCTGAAAATTCAGACATCCTTAGTTTTACTACTGTTAATAATCAGTGCTAAATATCATACATTTGCATCCGTAATTATTTGAGCTAACTTAAATCTCCGGCTATTCGGGAATATTCCCGCCATTCCATCCCTAAGACAGAAAAGAAAACAACGTTTTTTTGCGCTTAGTACAACAATGAATTGAAGATGAATTGGTCCAAAGTAAACTTCATATACACTTTCTGCTAACTGTTGGGAATAACAATCATGGCCTAGTTTGGTACTCTGCATTCGTATTTGCCTTGTAATTAAAAAATTACATTACACACGTTGTTGGCGTTTGTTAGTGTTTAGAATGACTTCTGGGAAGTTACAATTTATATTCCACAACCTTTGACAGTTGCGATAATTCCTCCTAGAGCGGCTTGATACCACAATAATTTCGGTAGAAGAATTGCTACTATATTTGGTAGCAAATTTTCCAAATTTTTAGTTGTTTCTAAACATATTGTTACACGCAGAGAAGTGGTTTCTTGCATCAAGAAAATAGATTTTCTTGCAAAAATCAGTGTCTATTCAAGAAAATATTTTTATTTCAAGAGATAAAAATATAAAATATGGATTAAATACATATTTTCTTAGGGTTAGAAAATCAAGAAAATCCAAATGTTTCTTCTAAGTAAATCATTTAGTTTTAAGTTAAGAAAATATGCATATTAACGGTAAGAATGGGAAAATGGTCCGGATTTCACAAGCTCTATTGAGAAATTGGGCGACCGGTTTCGTGTTAAAAAAAAACACATCATCAGGCCAGCTACAAGAATATCCAATAAAAGAAAAAACGCAATAATGGAAAAAGAACCTAAAGTTAATAAATAAAATTAAGAGCAAGTGAATGAACTAATGAAAAAGTTTTATTATAGATTACAGTATGGCAAACAACACAAAGTATCGGCACACTCCTCACCATACAAAATATGAATTAATTCGGAACAGCTGTTTCGAGGGCTCTTTGGGCCCCCATTCTCAACCGGATTACCGAATAAATCTGATTTATTGACACATTTATTCGGTTTTAATTTATGTTGAAAAAACTAGTTAAAACTAGTTATGTAGACGTGGTAAATAGTAATAAAAAGAAAGAAAATATTACATTAACTGGTATCTTTTGAAAATGTTCATGAGACGCTGTACGTTAAAGGTGATATCATTGTATGGTGTATAGTATCTGTATTCTGGTTCCGTCACTATTATCTACGACGGCATGACTGTAACTACTGGAACTAGGTGGCGCCAGGAAATATTTTAGTTGCTGTTTTTGAAGATTAGTGGAATAAACTGAGAGTAAGAGCAATGTGAGCAAGAGAAGTTTTATTTCTTTTTCTCATTTCATACTGTTTTTGCCGGTAGTGATTCCATCAGTACCAAGGGGCTATTTATTAGCATTCTATCTCGGTTATTGTTTCTAAGCACTTTTTTCATGTGTACTTCTACATTAAATTCACTTTTGTTTGAATATTATTCTGTAGATAAAACCTCTACTTTTAGACTTTTTAAAATCACAAGCAATGTGCATTTCAAGAATTCTAAATAAAAAATGCTTTATTTTAAGAAAATGGAACTATTGATTTATGAACAATACCTAAACGCTTTCTGGAATTAAGAGAACTATTTACTATCCTTAAGAAAATATTGTTTTGTGTTATAATGGCTACACTTATACTAAGAATCGCTTTCTCTCAAGATTTTCTTGAATCAAGTTAACAAATGTCTTAAACAAAGAAATACAATTACTTCATTACAAGTACATACTTCTCTTAAGTGGAGAAAGGAATGCTAAGAAAATACTTCTACTAATTTAACTGTTCCTATTTTAAGGCAATTGCCTTCCATTTAATTAGTGTAGTTTCCCTTGCTTTAACATTTTGAGCGCTTTTAGATACAGTCCTTGGCCAGGGAAATAGGACCACTTGAGAAATATTAAATTTATAGGAATATGTATTAAATATAATTTTAATTTCGAAAATCTATAAAAGCATAATTGTTGTTTAAGTAGTACCCTATAATACATTATGGCTACAGATAATTGCGAGTTATAAAAATAATGCTTAGGGGTGCAATAAACCGATTATCTACCTGGTGCAAATCAGGCCTCTTGTCATTCGTACGTACAATAATTATGTTTAGTTTGAATAGTGTTATTCATTAGTTCGTTAGTATCATTGCAAAAATAAATAAAAACAGTATTTTTACCGATTTTCCAAACAACTTATATTTAAAGAGTTTTAATTCTATTTGTATGCGTCTATTTTCGCGGTCAATTATCATAATGGGAAAAAAGAAGGATATAACTACAGAGAAAAATGCACACATAACTGCTCTCCTAGAGACGGGAGGGTTCTCTCATCGTGCTCAACGTGAAGTTGCACAAAAAGAGGGTGTATTACATCAAACTGTTTTGAAAATCGCGAAATTAGTTAAGGAGAATATTCCTAGTACAAGTAGTGGCAGAACATACTGTGCCGGCAAACGCAAAACAACTGTAAGAGATGATCGTTGTATAGTAAAAGTGGCTGCAGAACATCGTTTGTTATCCACAAGGTGTTCATAAAATTCTTAGTGGAGACGTTTCATGAAGACGTGTAGACATCTTCATGAAACAGGCTTGAAATGCAGACGTCCGGCAAAAAAGCTAAGGCTAACATCTAAAATGAAAGTGACACGATTTCAATGGGCTAAAGAATATAAAAAATAAACAGTTGAAGATTGAGGAAAGGTAAGGCTCATTTATCACCTGTATTTTTGGTCAAATTCATCTAAGTACACGAAACTCAACTACAAAGGAAGAATTACAACAACATATTGAAGATGTATGGCATAATAGCGACGAAATTAGAAAAACCAATAAAAATCTGCATTGGCAGTATGCCAAAAAGGATTGAGGAAACAATAAAACACAGAGGGGGAACGGCGCCGCTTGTAAAAATTGCTTAATTTTCGCTTTTCTTAAAACTGTTGACTTTTTTAAACAGTACCCTACACATTTATTTTTAAATATGCTACTAAAGGCGTCCTCTTTTTAGAAAATAACTAAGTGATTATATACTGAAATGATTTGCAAGTGATTAGAAAGCTCAACTGAAAATGAAGTGATTAGTTGTCAAAAAAAGGAACACATATTTTAATTTACGTAACAATAACGTGACTAACCAACAAAATATATGATTACGGTTTGAACTTGTTCAGTATCTCAGCCATTGCACCGAAACTGAATATATGTAAATGGAACACTATCAGCGTCGAAGTGATTATATGCTGATTTTGAATCAACAAATATGAATATTCGGTTAATAGGGTAAAAGCAGGACGCCTCTGGTCACTCGTCACGTAAGAACAACTCCACGTTTTTTTGGAATAATCAAACTTGATTTAAACTTGTACTTGAAGTAAAATTTGACCACTACAACACTTGATTTTGCTTTGGAAATCAATCACTTAGCCAATACGTCTTCACTCAACGGCGATTTGAACTAAAGAAGCAGATTGCCGTCTCGTCCCCTCGCTCCTTCGTTACCGATACCATATTCTTGGTAATTAGATTTTCAAACAACTAAATTTCATTTCTTTATTATAGCCTGCAATATGCCATGCGACTTCGCGACTGAACGTTCAAGGAACTGTATAATGTCGACATTCATACCGAACTTGTTGACTTCTTATCGAGTGATATTTAATTTGCGAAACAATTGTGAAGATATAAAAGGATTTATTTCCTACTTGTTTGCAGGAAGAAATTACATTAATAACGAATATTTGGAACCTGAAGAAAATGAAGCGAAGACGAGTTTTTTAGTCGTTCCTCCGAAATTATTGTTGGTTGGAGATATATTTACCTAATAATACCTCGGATTCGGAGAGAGAGGAGCTTCACAGTTACATAAGGTCGCTGGAGAAACGGAAAAAGAATTTAGAGCGGTTTAACCCTGCCAAACGTTAGTAGAACGGACTTTGGCTGAACGACACCAAACATGGCGCTACTGACAGTTACCTTCGATGCTGTATTTTTAACATAATAAATATCTTCCAACATGAAGCGTTCTCTTCGCTGTTAGATACGTATGTAGCTACTAAGTCAGGTTTGGTTGACAACCATTATACTCCAAACAGTTATGCTGCTTATCCTCGGTGAAACCAGAGAACAACGTAACTCCGTTTTTGTTAATTTTACAGGAGAAATAAAAAGCGATATAATTCGGAATATTTTATAGTGAAAGACTGAAAAACTTTAATGTTTTAAATAAATAAAAAAGAAAATGTTTTTAAATCAAATTTTGAAATTTGATATATCGTTTGACTATTTTTTTTAAGGGATATACATTTATTTCCACTAAAATAGACACACAAATAATTTAAAAAACTATAGAACATCTACAGTTTTTGTTATTGCCCGAGACACTTTGTGTATGACCATGAAGTTTAGGCCTGACATAATCGGTCTTCGTGGCAGCATCGAATCAGTCACATAGGCCGCGTATTATAAATAATGAGTGTATGTGAGACCCACATCCGACAGACGTGAAATTTAGAAATCAATAGTAAATCTATAGTAAAAAACAAAAACTGACGCAATAAAAATGTTTGGTAAATATAGCGAATATATGCAGGCGTTGAAGTGTTTTTATTGCCACTTTTTGTTTTTGAAAACGTAATTTGTTATGTATGCAATGTAATAGCCGTAAAAAGTAAACAAAGTAAGTTGTAAGTAAATTGAAAAACCTTGTTTTGGTAGGGAATTGAACCTGACACCTCCCGCTTGCCGGACGGGCGTGCTAACCACTACACCACGAAGGCCTTCATGCCAGGAACGTTCACTTTTTAATACCTAATTATTATTTTTATCTGGAAATATATCATAATATTTCGACATTTTTAATTCCTACATGCCAAGTACACGAATTAATTAATATATTTTAACTGCCGTCGGTGAATTATGAAAATTTGGAATTTCCGTAAAAAAAAAACTCGTCTCGGTAAATTCCAAGGAAATTACAGATTTTCATAATTCACCCACATATACAGATTTTCATAATGTACCGACGGAAACCAAAATATGTTAATTAATTAGTGTACTTGGCATGTAAGAATTAAAAATTGTCTGTCAAAATATTATGATATATTTGTAGATAGAAATAATAACCAGGCATTTAAAAATGAACATTCCTGACATCAAGGTCCCCGTGGTGTAGTGGTTAGCAAGCCCGTCCGGCGCAGGAGGTGCCAGGTTCTATTCCTTCCTGGGAATTTTTTTCAAGTATTTAGTTACGTCGGAAATTTCAAGGAAAATTACAAATTTTCATAATTCACCGACGGAAACCAAAATATATTAAGTAACAAAGTAGTTTCTTCAAAAACTACCGTAAATGTATGAGTAACTGCAGGTATGTAGTAAAAAGCGCTTTTATTTTTCAGAAATAACGAATATATGTATTTATATTGGTTGCTTTTTAAAATTAAAGTTATGTTAATTTGAATACGCAATATAAAAAGTGTGACAATAAATAATATAATAAATAAACGTAACTTCTTAACAGCGTGGATAAGATTAGTGACAAATTTGCAACATCAGGTTTGTTTCCACATTTGTCTTTAGCTCTACTATAATTCAAATCCGAAAATTCATAAATTTAGTGACTTTATCAGCCAACGGTCGTTTATTTTCCTTACGTACGTTAGATATACTTATATATACTGTAACAGCGAGCGTGTTATGATCATCCGATTTTACACGAACTCAGCGCATCTAAACGTGTGCTGTGTTGAATGTTACTGTGAAATGTCATTTGCTTGACAAAATTGCGTAAACGCAAATTCATATGTGCACTTTGTTCACGTTATAAACGGCGTATTCGTTCACGTACACGTGCAGGCCACGACTTCGCTCGCTCGCTCTTACGGTATATATTTATAATTATGTGTAACACAGCGAAAAGTTGAAGAGAAACTGTTGCAATAAATCAATAATTTCATTCGCTGAGGTAGCTCATGCCGATTCGTCTGCATACATACGTCGCGTCGTGGGCCGCGCAACCTTACTTCTAACCTGGCGTGGAGCGCTCTGTGCCAGGCCTGCTCATGTTATTATCCACTAGTATGTGAAGTACAATTTTCCCGTCACGACATGCTCTTAGGGACTTACACCAATTTCTTAAACGGTTTTTTTGAATTGTATACATTTTTTTGGAGTCTCGGCCTTTTCTGGCATGTAGATACCGGTAGTATCTAATAGATGACATATAAATATAACAATTTTGGGGAAAACATGGAGTTACACGGTTTTCTGATTACACCAACGTTATGAGGAAATTCTGGGTATACATGCATGATAACGAAATGAAGCATGCATACCGTAAGGTCAAGGAACGGGAGGCTTCAGTAGATATTTTGGTGTAATCAGCACAATTATCAAAACTTAATGTATAGAAAATCTATAACCGAATGTGAAAAAAAAACATTTTTGCAGTGGTACCAACGCTAGGGTAACAATTATGGGAAACAGTTGAAAGAGCTTGGTGTTGAATTCTACATGAGCACTGTCAGGCTTTGGTTGATTCTGTGCCACGAAGACGCGAAGCTACAGTTAACTAAGGCTATGCACGTAGGCTCAGCTCACACCGGAATGCGAGATATATTGTACGTAGCGCGATCTGGCATACTTGCATTTATCCTCGCCGGTCAGCCTCGTCGCGCGCAACTCCGTAGCTCTAAGACGTCTATCTGAAGCATTCCTTGTCTATCTATGCCCTCGCAAGGTTCCAACAAGTGATCGTGGATTTCGAATACATTATGTTAGTTTATACAACCGCAGAGATGGTATAGATCATTAAATGGTATTTTGGCAATTGCCGTAAATGCCAACAAATAAACGAACAACCTCAAATCCCTCTAATGCATTACGAGCGGGAGGAGAGAGAAGAAGAAATACAAAAGATACAAAGGTCAAAATTGCCGGGTGATTGTTCTCCTTAACAAAGTAAAATTGTTAGAATTTCAATTTATTTTGTATAATTATTGAATTAATTTTTCTTAATTTAATTTTATAAGAATCGTTTTTTCCCACTTACAATAATTACTTTTTCGTTCTCCTACATCCTATATATAGTAGCAACAAAATAAATATAAGAAAATGTACTGTCTAACATAATCTGAGAATACAGAAAAATTACGCAGTAATTCTGTAGTAACATATTTTGTCAGAAGGCGTTGGAATTTTATTACATACGTGATTGAGCGGACAAGGGTGCGTACCGCTGCTCGCTTTATGATATACTGCGATTGGATGCGATCTATCAGTGAGACTTGAATGCTCTGTTGCCATTCACAAAGGCAATATTCCGTTCGTAGCTGGACCGACGTGTATAACAAAGTATAGAAAACCTGGTGATATGATATTATAATGCTTTTTTAAATATTACATTTTCTCTTTAACGCTTTAATTGCTGCTAAATTTAGTTTTCTAAAAAAAAATGGTAATCCCTGGATTTTAATATAGAGTTTATGAAGTGCAGAATTATCTGTGGTAATGGTGGTTTTCATGTGGCCGTAAGTAATAAAATTAAATATATCAACTTAATGTTTTCGCACGCACTGCTATTATTCCGCAGCAACTGTATATGCATTACGTCATTAAGTAAAAATCTAAAGTAAGAATTAATCGTTTGATATGCTTGTGGTAGATGTTAAAATGCTTAAATAATATAAGTAACTAACTCATGTTTTGTGGATATTTCTAATTTATTTCTAATAAAAAAAATTAAAAAATATAGTGAGAAAAGAGCTGTGGGAAATTATTCATGCAGGGGGCGTTATAATGCTATTTCACAAGATTTTACTGCAACTTTTTATTTCCATTAGTTACCGAGTAAATATGTGGGAAATTAAACTAAATGTGAGATACTCTGTATATTATAAATTATAGTGAAAAAGTAAATAAGCCTTATTTTAAACATGTAATGAATAGTAAAATAAAATAAATTCAAATCCATATATTTACAATAAAACAAATGTAAATTGTAGTCATTGCGATCATCTACGTACGAACTTGTAATCCCAAAAAATGTTGATTCACATTTATACAACCTGATACGCTGTAAATTATTACTATTATTTCTGTATCCTATCTGTAACATTATTTATCAGTTAGGATTAAAGCTGTTCTATTGTTATTAAATTACAATTAGCCAGCCAATATTTTAGATAAAGTTTGCAAAAGAGGTTAAGATAATGCACATTATATGTGATTCAAGATTGGTTAATATATTGGAAATGGACGTAAAGGCTGGGGTGATAAGATTAGATATCGACTTATCATTGTTATTGTACATACGCATACATTGGGACTGTATTTTTAACAAGATTACTTTTGTTTCATATACGTAGTATTCGAGTTAATACAGCATATAAAATTTTGAATAATTCTAAATCCAGACTAAATTTCAAGTAAATTAAAAAGTATCACACCGAAAAACAACGAGGTTACGTTTAAATACTGTATTCATAAGTAAGGAAGTCTATAAAAGTTACTAGTCTCATTAAGATAATGCAATCAAGGTCGATATTTCTAATAAATCTCAAGTAGTTTTGGGATTTCATTATTGACCATCTTGCAAGCAGCATTCCACGATTCACAGACAGATTCACAGACTACAAAATACTCAAAGTATAATGATGATTAGCAGTGATAAAATTGTTTGTATTAAATCTAATTAAAACAATAAATTGATATGATTTGTAATTCTCAAAAACAAAACTTGAAGCATCGTATTCCAAGAACTGCTTACTGTACGTCGGCTTCAGTATAATCAATTCTAGCACACGGAAATTTCTTTAAACGTATAAAACTTGGATTTTTTCCTATGAATCATTTAGATGGAGCATACCAATTACGCAACAATTTCAAAGAAAATAGTAAATACCATTTCACAAACGTTTGTTCGAAGGTAATTTTATATTGAGCAGTATTTTAGAACTGTAGAGAAGCTTTAATTAAATAAATTAGGTGTTAAATTCCATGACAGTGTAAATAATGTAATCTGCAAGATGCGTCCTGTTTCTGCAACCGAATCTTCTTGAATATATTTAATAACATAGACTTACCCTAACTGGTGCACCAAAGAGTGGTGCGCCTGGTCCGGCGGGATTATCCTGCTCTGCAACCTGTGAGGACATCTGAGCTCTTGCCTGCCGCTGCCTTTCGCGGAGGCGATCTCTATCCACGCTGTAATCCAAAGGAAAAATACACTTTAGCACATTTACCACTGAAGTATAGGTTGAAACGGAAACTAATTGCACTACAAGCAAGATGGAGAACACTAAAAATAAGGGTCATCGTAATACGACGCTCTATTATTAACAGTAGTAGCACTATTAAGATGAGATAAGCCACAATATCGCACATTTCATCCAAATTGCAGGACAGTTAACTTTGCGCAAAACTTGTTTCACATACTTCCTATTATTAACGAAATGTCGCAAACCGCAAAGAATTTAAATTGCATATTCACATATCCGTACCACATCTTTTTCTCGAACTACGTCACGTTGTAATATGTCTAATTACAATATTACGGTTTAACAATAGAAATACCGATATATGCACGGTTTTAAAACTAACCGAGTACTAAAAGTAACAAAGTACGTATCAAGTAGTACGCTGCTGCCCGATAGGCTTATTCCCGGTTGCCAAATAATGTTCGATTTATGTCACACAGATGACGCTAACGGAAACGTCACCAGTGCGTACATATCTACTACGAACTAGAGTCTCCCGCCGAGTAAAGGATACGGTGCCGCGGAGGCGGGAGGTGTTTGAATGTATGTTGATCAAAAAAGATATATTGTTCTCTCTCTTTCGCACTCTCAGCGTTAGCGAACGTGCTAAGCGGCTAAGGACTGTTGTGACGTGCAGTTCTAGTGTTTTCTTATAATTGGTCTATCTCACTTTTATGTTTATCTTGGTACATAATTCTATATGTAATATGTTTTGCTTGTATCTAAATATTATTTGTATAAAATTTAGAGGTGATTTTATTCAATAATAATAATAATATATTATTTATTGAAACCTTTGGTATAGTAGGTAAATGCATCATAATGATATAAAAATAACTAGGTGTAATATGAATAAGATACTTCTCAAGAGCATTGTTTAATGTCACTTTTAAAATGGATTTGTCAATGTAAGTGCTTTCGTTTTTGTTTAAATTAATTTTAGTTAAAGATACACATATATAAACAACACAAATATGCTGCGATAAACAAAATGAAATAAACATTTTCTCTGATATTATGAGGAATAGCCTAAATTTGGGACAAAAGTAAAAAACAATCAACTGAATATAAAACACTCACTAACCAAGTGAGAATGTGCAGATAACGGACACCAACATTTGTTATTCCAGATCTTTTGAAGAAGAAGGAAGATGTTACAGCAACGATCTTAAGAGGGCATCAAAGCGGTTGAGGTTAATAGGGTTGGAGATATCTTCAACTACAATGCTATCCATGACTTAGGAAAAATCATGCAGAAGAGGGAAAGACAATCGATATTATACCGGTTATTTCATGCTCCATAATATTAAAATTAAGTACTTGATGGTTATCTCTACGTGGTCCATGCGGAGGTCGTTGTAAAATCAAGAACATGAAAAACTGAAACTTAAGCATATTGCCTGTCAAAAACTAACAAATTTAAACAAACCTACCACGATTAATTAATTACAATAAAATTCGATAAAATAAAGGAAAAACAACACTTAGCAGAACAAGTTAAAATGATAGAAAATAATAACGAGCACAAAGAACTAAAGTATGGCAAACGCAGGTTGTAATAACAATAAATAACAAGAATAATTTACGCTTTTGGAATTGAGATTTGACAGTTTGGCAATTGTTATGATTACTTTGCTTAGCAACGAACTCTAGATCAGTCTGGCGCCACAAGAAACAATTTAGCGCTCTTTCCTAGCCAACTTTGCGTAAGAACAAAAACAGATTACCAAAACCTTTATTGATGCACATCGTCATATTTCTTACGTTAAGTTATAACACATGTGGTATTGTTGGATTCGTCTTTCGATTACCTTTCCAAAAACGTAAAAATATACAGGGTCCTCTATTTAAAAAAAGAAAGTTGACGTGACTTCCGGTGACACCGGAAATACAATTAAAATGTTGATAACGGCAAAAGTTAGTTCACAGAAATAGAAATCTACCCACGCTTCTATCGTTCAAAAGTTAGCATGGGAGGGGACACCTTAGGACCGCACTGTATATTGTGCAGCAACTTAAAAAGTACGTACAAATAATAAATAATAAAAATAAGCAGACAAATGTTTATTGGAGTTCAGTATAACAAATAGATTTATTTAAAATGTGGCATAAGATTTTTTAGCAGTAAAAGGAAAAAATAAGAACACTGAAAGTTGTTTAATAAAATGACGTACTTTAACTAAACAGAAATGCTTATGAAAAAACCTTTTGGATGAATTTCTTAAGCCCAAGCGTAACTAGGAAATTAGACATACAAAAAATTACTTTCGAAATGTAAATATTCAATAAAATACAAGTGATCCCATTTATAGTATGTAATCAGGAAAATGTTAATCACTTCGAGTATGTTGAAATTGTATGCATAAAATAAATTTTTCAGATTATTTTTAATTAAAATGTTTGGAAAAACAAACGATCACAGTATTTAGTCGCAGCAATCTGCATAACTTAATATTTGCTTTACTAAAGAACGACATATTGTAGATATAATGAAATATTTAAAAAAATCTAGAACAGCTTCTCTATCAGATTTTTGAAAAATACATTATATATTATTTCATTTAAGAAAAAATTAAAATATTATGAATCTAACAAGTAACGACTTTGATGGCCTTGCAGAGGTTAGTTGATATAAAAAAAATATTCTGTCTTGCCGAAAACTTCAAGAAAAACTCAATCACATGAAATTTGTCCACGCACTAGATGGGCATCCTGTACAATTGTCCCACTTACATATTTGCCACTAAGGTACTACCAATCAAACCAGTAATTCCATAAAAAATTGTAGCAATAATACTACCTATATTTTACAAAACATTTTTGTGCTCTTCCAGATAATTATCAAAAATTAACTTGGCTGTGGTTATTGCATTGAATCTCTTTCAATATTATTCTTTGTCTGACTTTTGAATTGATCAATTTTGAGTCGAAATTTGAAATTTGCTGTCACTCTAACAATAGAAATGTGCAAAACATTTATCGTGACCGCACAGTTTAAGTTGTGATGAAAAACTAAAATGTATGGAGCCTTTAACGTTGAAAATAGTCGTTTGCTGTACAAATAAATAACTAATATTGTAAAGGTTAGGCGATGGACAGAGTTCTGTTTAAAATTGTGCTAAACGCAGAAGCATATTGATGAAATTCCTTAGTATTAGCTAATACATCTAGATCAAATGTTAGATATACAAGGTCATACTAACAAACTGAATATGTATTACGAGGGTGTATCAAATATAAACGGGACTGATTTTCTTAAAAATTCCGGAGGCCTTCTAGACCTGGAAGGGGTTGATGCGCAGGTAGCCTGCACCGTTAGGGAGAGGGGAGAATCGACTGCAACTCTCTCGGGTTCCTTTAGTATCAAAAGAAACCATGAGCGAGAAAGAAGTGCATGTCTCCGTGGAGCAGCCGATTATCAACAAGTTTTTAGCCAAGGAGGGGGTGAACCCAACCGAAATTTTGCGGCGATTACAAACACAGTTCGCGGACAGCCTGTCAAGAACCCGTGCATTTGCACGGCACAAAAAATTTTCTAGAAAGGGTGAAAAGGTCGAGAACAAGAGCCATGATCGCCGCCCAAGGACAAGTGTGACCGAGGCCAACATCACGTTGATTTTCTCCACGATCGACACACAATTAATGCGCAATATTATTGTGAAGTACTGGATGTCGCGAAATTGTCATTTCGAAGGAAAAGGAAGAAGCAATCGGCCAGAAGTGTCATTCTTCTGCATGACAATGCCAGGCCTCATGCGGCTAACGTCAGTATGCAAAAAGTGGATGCATTAGGATGGGAAACGCTGGAACATCTACCCTATAGTCCAGACTTGTCACCTTGTGATTTCCATCGTTTTGGATACCTCAAAGAAGCGCTTGGAGGCCAGCGTTTCGACGACAACGAAGCGGTGGAAGCGTTTGTGCTCCAATGGCTACACGAACGTCTGAAGAGGTTTTACGATGATGGAATAAAAACGCTCCCAATCCGATAGCAAAAATGTATTTCTAGGGCGGGAGAGTATGTAGAAAAATAATATATATTTGTAAGCTTAATTAAATAACGTTAGAATTTTTTAAAAAGCGAGTCCCGTTTATATTCAATACACCCTCGTACATACATGGATACCTAAAGAAAAGCGTTTGGATTAACATCTTGTCTAATGTTGTTAAACTAGTCAACTAACTAATCAATATTATATATTAATGACACAAAATTTGATAATTTGATTGCTTATTTAACATTTTACCCGTTGAATAGAAATCGGCTTTAACTGTATACTTATTTGTAAGGACAAAAACTGCTCGTAGATGTGACATTAACTTAAATGTCCTAGTCATATAATAAATTATATTATCAATACGTTTGTATACAGTAAATGTTGATAACTAACTGGCTTAGATTTGTAGTAATAAAGTTCTGCAGGTTGAGAACGATCGTATTACAATACGACTTAAGCAAGGTAATGTTCTCGTCATTGTCCGACTTTATTTAGGTGTGCTTTTCTAGTACAAAGCATTTGTTTAGTTTCTCTTCCATCTTTAAATCTAATTTTAGGCGGGCTTTATAGGCAAGCACTTCGATTCAATCATAGATCTTTGTAGATTTGGTTATGAAATGTCTTTTAAGATTTACGTTCTCGACTCGCACTTAATTGTCTTAAAAAAATGGGAGATATTAGCCATGGGAAGCACTTCCACCAGTATTCAACGTATTCAGCACGGAACATAAATATTAAGCAAAGTAGGATCTTGCAATGTTAGCAAAATTTTTAAATATTAATGATGAAAGGCAAAGCAGTTCGTTCATGTTTTTTATTTTACTTCTTTTATACGGCAATTGAAATTTCTCAACTGCCTGACAAATTTTGTCATTTCAATTACGTTTAATTGTATCCAGATTGCCCGCCTCAATTCAAGACAATTACTGTTTCAATTATCTACAATACAATAACTATTTTAAATCAAATGAAATAAATACTTGTAAGGAAATAATTGTATTTCTTTGTTTAAGAGATTTCTTTGTTAACTTGATTCAAGAAAATCTTGGGGAAAATTTGAAGAAAGCGATTCGTAGTATAAGTAAATGGCCCTTATAACACAAAACAATATTTTCTTAAGGGTAGGAAATAGTTTTCTTAATTTAAGAAAGCGTTTAGGTATTGTTCATAAATCAATAGTTTCATTTTCTTAAAATAAAGCATTTATTTGCTTAGAATTCTTGAAATATTATTTATATCCACATTATTAATTGCACTTCCCTGTCTAAAACAGTACGACATAATGCAGTAAATTATTCTAATTGCTTGTTATTTTAAAAATGCTAAGGTAGAGGTGATCTACAGAATAATGTTCAAACAAAAGTGAACTAAATGCAGAAGTACACACGAAAAGTGGGCCTAGAAACAATAACCAAGATAATGCTAATAAATAGCACATGGTATTGATGGAATCACTACCGGCAAAAGCAATATTTGAAGAATAGAAGCATTAATGCTCTTTACTCCTGGCCATATTGCTCTTACATCTCTCAATTTATACCACTAATCTTCAAAAACAACTGAAATATTTTCTGACGCCACGTAGTGCCAGTAGTTATAGCCATGCCGTCCTAAAGTTCACATACACATATATGTGTACTCTTTGCTGAAGAGTAGCGAATATAGAAGCCGAAATATAGATGGCATACTTGCATGCAATGACGTAATCTTTAACGTACGACGTTTCATAAACATTTTCGAAAGATGCCGGTTAGTGTTACACGACATATCCATACATAATACAGTAAATTATTCTAATTGCTTGTTATTTTAAAAAGGCTAAGGTAGAGCTTATCTACAGGATAATGTTCAAACAAAAGTGAACCTAATGTAGGAGTACACATAAAAAAAGTTCCTGCAAACAATAACCAAGGTAATGCTAATAAATATAGCTCATGTATTGATTGAATCATTATCGGCAAAAACAATGTGAGAATAGAAAAGCAGTAACGCTTTTTACTCCTGTCCACATTGCTGTTACATTCTTCAGTTTAGAGCACTGCACGGGCCCGTGAGCGGGCTCGGGCGGGCCTCGCCTCTTTTCATTGCGGGCCGGACCTAAAATTGTACGGGCCTGACGGGCCGAGAATGTTTTATTAACTACATCGAATGGATATAACAAATGCAGTAAATGCTGTTTAGTTTGTACACTATCGTTTTGTATTAACAATTTTAATGTATGCAATGTTATGTTACGTTTTCTTTTGGTTTCATACAATATAGTATACAAGAACAAACAAAATAAATGTTTCATTCTACTCATTATAATGTAGTAATTTCAAAATGATTAGAAATAGACGGTACAGATATAATTACTTAAACAGGCTAAAATAATTTAGACGGGCCAAACGGGCCGGGGCGGGTGGGCCTTGTGCCGAGGTAATGAACGCAACGGGCGGCCTACTCCATGCTGTAACGGGCCACGGGCGGGCCAGGCCGTGAAAAATAGGCCCGTGCGGTGCTCTACTTCAGTTTATGCCACTAATCTTCAAAAACAGCACTGAAATATTTCCTGGCGCCACCAAGTACCATATAGTTATGCCGTTCTAGATAGTAGCGACAGAACCGGAATACAGATATCATACTTACCTATACAATAATATAACCTTTAACGTAAGTACAACGTTTCATAAATGTTTTCAAAAGATACCGGTTAATGTAATATTTTTTCTTTTTATTACTATTTACTGCGCGTACTAATTTAACTATAGTTTTTTAAAATATATAATAAATAATAATAATAATAAAGGGATAAATAAACTTAAATATTAAATCATTAATTATTAAACTACATAAAAAATGTAAATAAATAGGAATTCTATTTATTTACATTATTCAATAAATTATTTAATTATACTGTAACATATAAAAAAAAACCTTTTCATTAGTTCACTTGCTCCTAATTTTAATTATTAACTTTACGTTTCTTCTTCCATTATTGTAATTTTTCTTTTATTGGATACCCTTGTAGCTGGCCTGATGATGTATTTTTTGAACACGAAAGCGATCGCCTAATTTCTCAATAGAACTTTGTGAGATGTGGACCATTTTTTCATTCCTACCTTTAATATGAATATTTTCATAACTTAAAACTAAATGATTTAAATGGAAAAAACATTTTTCTGTCATGGATTTTCTTGATTTCATAACCCTAAGAAACTCTATTTAATATAAGTAAAATTTCAAGAAAATTATTTTCTTATATTATACATTTTTGTAGTCTTGAAATAAAAATATTTTCTTGTATAGAGACTGATTTTTGCAAAAAAAATCTATTTTCTTGATGTAATAAACCACTTCTCTGCGTATAATCAGAGCATGACATTAATACCAATGTAAAGTTCTTATAAATGCGCTCTCAAAAGTAGTGCTAGTCGATTGATGTTGATAATTTATTGACCAGTATAGTTATTAGGAAAAAATCTATATATATATATACAGTACCGTTCATGGAAGTTCAGGCAAGCTGACAAATTATATTAACTGTTTAGGAACAAATTTTAAAATTATATAATATACATCTCTGTGAGGAATTATTAAAACTAACCTTTTCTGGAAGCCTTTTACCAATTTCCAGGTAATATTTGTCTATTAAAAGACCGTTATCATAAAATATGTAATTATGTTGGAAATCCCCAATAATTACAGTGACAATAAAGCTTTATAATAATCCCTAGAAGGGTTAGCTGATTCACTCGCGTTACCTGGAAATATTCGTATACCCTTTATAAAGTATTATAACGTTTGTAAACACTGTAGTTCTGAAGAGATTGTTATTGTGAAAGTATCTGTGGTTGTGCAAGTGAAAAATAAAATAATTTCGGTTTGACTGCTTAAAATGCCCCGTGGAAAGCCTCTAGCTGTTTCAAAACGATCTGCTATTATTACCTTGCAGTAGGAAGGGTATGCAGAAAGACGGATTGCGGATAAATTAAAAATAAAAAAAATCTGCAGTACATGATACTATAGTTCGATTTAAGACAACCGGTGACGTGTAAGATCGTAATCGGCCAGGACCGTCAAGAAAAACGACTCCTGCGGAAGATTTACGAATAAAAATAATTAGTAAGCGCAATAGAAGACTAACAGCATCAGAAATTGCTGCTGAATTCAATAATGAGCGAGATTCCAAAGTTTCTGTGAGTACTGTGAAACGTCGGCTGAAAGAGGCTGGGTTGCATGGGCGATTGGCTTGTCGAAAACCGTTACTCCGAAGAAGAAATAGGCTGAAACGACTGAAATGAGCACAAGCTCATAGAGATTAGACAGTGGACGATTTTAAAAACGGTTTGTGGACTGACGAATCCAAGTTTGAGGTTTTTGGAAATAGACGGAGAGTTTTCGTACGCAGATCAAGAGGGGAAAGAATGTTACGGGAGTGTATAGTTCCTACGGTGAAGCATGGAGGCGAATCTGTAATGGTTTGGGGTTGTTTTTCCTTAATCGGAACAGGGGACTTGCTCAAAATTGAGGGCATAATGAAAAAAGAAGAATATCGGAAAATCCTGAAGCAAAATGCCATACCGTCAGGAGTCCGATTAATTGGTCGTGGATTTGAATTTATGCAGGACAATGACCCCAAACATAAATGTAAATGGTGCACAGATTACCTGCAGCAAGAAGAAAATGAAAGAACCCTAAAAATTATGGAATGGCCGCCACAGTCCCCCGATCTGAACCCGATAGAGTTGTTATGGGAAGAATTAGACCGATGTGTTAGGAAAAAGTGTCCAAAGTCGAAGGAACATTTGTGGACCATTCTCCAGGAGGTATGAACAAGCTTGCCCAATGAAATATTGGCAAAATTAGTGAATCGGATGCCGAGAATAGTGGCAGCAGTCGTAAAGGCAAAAGGTGGATTTTTCGATGAAAATCGGATTTAAATTATTTGTATTATGTTAACTTTTTCTTTTTAATAAATTTGTGTTTAAAAATATGTAAAATCATGTAAGTATTAAATACATGGCCATTTAATATTTCTCTTATTTTCTTTGACTTCCGTACATTTTTTTGCTTGCTGCTGCTTTTTAGACAAAAATCCATGCAAAGTTGATTACAAAAAAAAGCGTAGCCAATCCTGATTTTTTTTTAAACGGTCAACTTTTATGAAAATTAATGTGACAACAGCTTTAATAGGAAGACTTGAATATGACATCTATTTGCTGAAACATCTGATTACAAAGCAAATGTATAAGGTTGTTAGATATTTTTAGATATTGTTAGATACAAAGACGAATTTTGCTTCAAAAGTAAGCACCTACATAAGTTTCTAATTGAGTTGATCAATTTATTACAGAGAAAATTAAAAGAAAAACGTAACGCATTAAATTAAATATAAGCAGAAGAAGCTGCGTTTAACTTCAACAATACATGAAACCACGACGTGTTATAAGTATTGTTTACCTCATGATCTCATAACTAAGAAGGATTATCTGCCGCGTGAAGGCCGAAGATACAATACCTGAAGGTTGTGTACAATTTTAAATGTCCTCGTCAACAGGTCGTACTAACATACGTAGTAATTGTATTTGCTATGAAATAAAACAATTCATTTATATGCAATCGAGAAGCATAAAGAAATATAAAATACAATGTTTGATCTATATCGCACTAAAATGAATTTGATTATTGACTTAAGCAAAGTTTTATATCCATAGAGACTCAAATAAAATTGCTTAATTTCCCCGCATTAAATGTTTGATACAGTATTAACCCTAGGATGCACGGGTGTTTGGATATACAGATTAACATTTCTCGGGTCTCTCAGGCCCGGTTGTTTTTTTACTCTGTTAAAATATATAAGAACATGAAATATATTTAAATCATTTATTTGTGCGTGTAAAAATCTTAAATAATTAAACAAAACCTCTAACTGAAGATTACAGCTCTTACAAATGTAAATACATGTTCAAAAGTAGCAATTTTTTCAAATTCTTACACTATGACCGTTGCACGCATTATTGCGACACTTTTCACAAACTAGTTTGTTTTTTCTGTCTAAACTAGAGAGGCACATCATGCATCTCTTCCTTTTATTTGTGACGGCATCAGTCGCAGTTTTTTCAATGTTAATAAATTTGTTCATACAATTTATTGAATTTCTTGGTATTGTTCAGGTAATTCCTTCAAAAATAGTCGTCTAGCGTGTGTTACATTCCTATGATAATCAGGTTTCAAAGTGGAAAATATAATAAATGCATTTAGTGCTGCAATATCGATCAATGCCTTTTACATGTATAGTTGGACTGTTTTTGATCCATTACGTCTACTCCCCCTTTGGTCTTGTTATAATAAAGTATTAATTCCGGTTTCTGCTTAACATTTTCACTTACAGACATGTCATTGTGCATGGTGCTGAGCAAAATGACTGACTTGTTTTTCTTAGGAATGTAGCCAACCCTAGTCATTTTGTCATAAAAGCCAAATGTAGAAGAGTAGACCGGTTTGTTCTTTGCATCTGTTATTTCATTTGGTATTTCTCTCTTATTTTTTCATAGTGTTCGAACCACTGTTAGGTTCTTTTCTAATAAACATTTAGCCAATGGAATGCTTGTAAAGAAGTTGTCCATTGTAACATTTAGTCTAGAGAAGTGGATGCTGCGTACTAAATTTTGCACTACTTCAGAAGCAAGATTTGTATGGATAGGGGTTGATTGGGTCGTCGTCCGATATATATTATTCCATCAATTGCAATTCCTGATTCTGACTCACACATCCAGAAAATCTTGATGGCGTATTTTGACGGTTTATTTGGCATATACTGAATAAATGAACATCTCCCTCTATACGAGAGTAACTGCTCATCAATAGTAACACTTTCGTTTGGCACCAAAGATGACCTGCATTGTTGTAAAAATAAGTTCCATATATACGATATCGGAGCTAATCTATCGGTTTGTAGGTGAAAATCACGAGTTCTTTTGTCATCAAAACGCAGGTACCGTCTAATATCTTCAAACCGATTAATTCCCATAGTAGCTTGATAAATAAGATTACATTTATCAGAAGAAAACAGTTCTCTTATCGGGACGTCCTAGTTTCTTTCCACATCAGCTTGTATCAGCAAACCTAAGAAAGCATTCAGCTCCATCACATTAATATCTACCCATCTCTTGTCTTTTACTGTAGTTACTCTTCGAGCTTCAAGGTTTGTGCACTTGAAGTCGTCAAGTGCACAAACCCTACTAAGATCGCTCTTGTAATAAAACATTTGAAAGCATTTTCAGGCGTATCACAGGACACTGCTTTAGTTTTTACACCTGGAGCTAAACACAGTACGTTACGTTTTGTAGTTTTCGTAGAGCTTGGCGGAACTTTATTCCACTGGATGCCGGATGGAGAAGCGAAACAGTTAGGATTATCACTATCGGTCTCCGCTGTAGCTACATCTTCTTCAGACTCAGAATTTGAAGAATCTGAATTGGTTTGTAATGAATCTTGACCAGGTTCTTCAATTTTAGACGTTCCACTCTCTTCCGATAAAACTTCATCACGTTCCTCTGCCCACCGCATTAGAGTTTCCTCGTAATTGGGATCTCCAGAGCTCACTGTTGCACGTTGCCCGGTCGATCTTTTTGAACTTGAAGCCGCCATAACGAACATTCACAAACAAACACCTCAAGCAAATTTTAGCAACTGAAGCCTTTTTTATGCGTTCGCATATTTATATGATATGCATTTCTGTGTGTTGAAACCTGCATACGCCGTTGAAACTTCGTTGAGCGCAGAAGCAGGCCTGTTCCTACATGTTACAACCGATTGTTAACATATTGTATTCCAAATAGTAATGCAATATGCAGTACATTGACGCCAGAAGCAACGAATTATTTAAACAAAGACAGTTTTGGATGTAAATATAAACGATTATCAATCAAAAATAAACCGGACCTACGAGGCCCGAGAAATGTAAATACGCGGTAGAATTCAAATATCTAAAATAGATTTTCTTATAAATTATATAGATCAAACGCCAATTAGAAATAGCAACAGGAAGATCCAGTTGAGGCATAGGCAAGGCTCAGAAGAAAAAAATTTAAAGATAAAGAAGTTATGAAGCTTAGAGTACCATTCTGGGCTTTGGAGGCCCGTGTTATACATCCTAGGGCTAAGAACGGTGCAAGTAGAATGCGTCAACTACATGTAAACAGTAAAAAAAACTAAATAAAAATATCTTGAATAGAAACATTCATTATACAGAGTTGGACATGCAAATATGTCCAAAAAGTTTCAGTGGCTCTAAAATTATAACCAAAACCATTTGCGTTTATATGCAGTATTGATTGAAATCGTTTGACAGCAAATTTCATGGAATTTGTTTTTAATAACTTTAACTACCTGCGAACAGGTAAAGTGCCATTATATACCCTCCATGACGAACATTTCATTCATATTTAGTTGTACCAAGGTTAAGTATTTGTAAAACTCAAATTAAAGAGGACTACACCACATAAGAACCATTCAGTTATTGTTATTACTCCTATACTTTCCTCATGATTATCATAGCATACCTTACTCATCAATGCAAAAAATTTAATTTGAATTTTAAGTCAATTATATGCTCTATCCACTAATTACCCTAGTTTTATTAAATTTTTTGTATTATAAGATACAGGCAGTGTATAAGAGTTGCTTCTTATGTTTTTACAAACGACTACTAGAGGGCGCTACTGAGATTTGACATTACTATTTTCGTAAAATTTGGAATTTGTTATTGTTGACACAGTGACAGCACAGAAATCGGAAGAGTACTTTGTTTACAGCGAGCGTTAAAAAATAGCACTTATGAAAAAAATTAAATATCATGTGGGGGTTATCATTAAATGATTTTCTACGATTTTAGTAAACGTCTAGCACAACAATTGAATCCGTTCGTTCAACTTTTAGTAATGAAGCACCAACAGAAAAGACTGTTTACAATTGATTTGCACAATGACGTCGTGGTCGTGCTTCCTTCAGTGATGAAATTCGTGAAGGCCGACCAAAATCGGTTGTTGTCCCAAAAAACATCGATGTTGTGCGCAACATGATTGATGAGGGTCGGCATGTCTTACTGTGAGATAGGGGCATCTTTAGGCATATCGAAGACTGCAGTACATTCAGTTTTGCACGAACATTTAAGTGTGAAAAAAATCTGTTCCAATGGACTCGCATAGTTTTGACTCAAACACCAAAAAAGGTTCGTATTAATTGGTCTAAGGAAATGCTCAAAAAATTCGACAAAAGAACTTAAATCCGTATACAAAATCGTAACAGGTGACGAAACTTGGATATATTTCTACTACTCGGAAACTAAGCAACAATAAACTGTTTGCGTGTTCCTAGATGCACCGAATTCAAATTTTTTTCGTTCACCAAGCACTTTCATGAAAATGATTGTTTGTTTGTTTCGTTGTATTGCACATGTCGCAAGCATCACTTTGGAGGATCAAAAAACAATTAATGCTGAATGGTATGCAACAATTTGTTTGCCAAAAGTCATCGATGGAATCGGGAAAAACATTTGACAACGTTGCATCATCCTTCATCATAATGCCAGGTCTCATACAGCACGTCAAACAGTTGATTATTTGAAGGAGAAAAATATTGAATTAATGTCTCATTGCCCGTATTCACCTGATTTATTGTCTAGCAACTTCTTTTTGTTCTCGAATGCCAAACAAAAAATGCATGGACTGCGATTTTTATCACCTCAAGAAGCCGTTGAAGCATTCAAAAACAACGTTTTGAAGATACTACCTTCAGAGTGGAAAAAATGTTTAGAGAATTGGTTGGAACGCATGCAAAAGTGTATAAATCTTAATAGCGAATATTTTGCAAAGCAATAAAGCGATTTATACAAAAATTTCTTTTTTTTCATTGTTTTTGCAAAAACTTAAAAGGTATACATGTAAGTTATGTATGCATGTCATTTACAAGCCTGTTGACAATATAAGCTCTCAGATAACAGTTTTTTGTCGCAATTTTATGGTTAAAAATAGTCTGGATTGTAACGAATACATGATTGAAACTAATAAACAATTGTTACTCTATTTTGGATTTCTTCAAAATAAACTCATTAGTCATTAGCACATAAAGAAATACGCGATCAGAAAAATATGATGGTGCTACAGTACAGAATAATTAATTTTTAAATAGCGTTCACATAGAATAGTGCGAAATGAGAGTAAGAATTAGTGCGAAATATTGCATATATTTCGCTGATATATCGGCAACGGACAGAAATGATTTGCATTGTCATCAATATCATAACATAACCTAAATTTAATAGGTCTATCGTATTCGATTGTGGAGTGTTTCATTTTAAATGAAATACATAAAACCCTTAAAAGTGTGCATAGAATTTAGCTATCAACTGCAGGTTTATAGCCACTTGCACTGTGATTGGTCGGTTGCATTGATGCAGCTGTGGTAATGTCAAAATTTGACATATAGTTTCGCACTGCACTAATTCTTAATTTTACACTACACCGCGATGTAGTCGCATTTAATTTGTATTGTGTAAACTTTCGTGCATTAATTTTAAAATAATTTCGCGCTACCTTATCTGAACGCAACTTGAATGATTCGGTAGATGAACTATTTATGCATGTGAATTTATGTATAACCTTGTATAATTATAAGCCTTTTTATTGATGACATTGCAATAGCATATTGCGTCCCAACTACTCACTTTCTACCGGATAATAGTCATTGTTTAGATCGTCAATATAACATATGGAAACTTTTAAATTTGCACCCACTATAGTTAACGAGAATCTGTTTCTTTTCAACACTCATTTTAAAAAGTAGTTATCTTTATAACTCGAGATGGAAGAAAATTATTTTAATAAAGCAAGGAGGCCAAAAAATTAGGTTAAGGTCGCGTACAGATTGTACATGCAACAACAATAATAATATTATTGTCTTACACGTATGTATGCATCGTGATGAGTCAGTAAGCCATAATCGTCAATCCATCTGTATACTAGCAATAAAATCGGTCTTATTTAGTGGTGCACAGATTGCATACTCTCTCTCTTCACGCAAAAAATGAATGTATTGCATCACGACCATCATCACCATTGTACGCTAAGTATATTAGATCTTTTTCAAATTTTCATAAATGTGGCCGTAAGCGTATCAAAGAAAAAGAATTATAAAGTGTGCCGTTATGACAAAAACGTGGAACAGCAGCACGAGTTATTAACACAAAACACGACGATCCGATGATATGACAAAAAGAGAAAGCACTATATACTTCAGATGCTTACACCGGTTTCACGAAAAGGAGACCGCGAACACGAAACGGGCAGGTGCTACAAAACATTGGTCCAGAACATCTGGCAAGCACATGCAGCAACTAACACAAGCTCGCATGTGGAAAGAGAGCCTTATTTTTATATTATGCTACGCTACTGCATGTCTTGTTTTTAAGATAGACATCGCCTAAGCGTGAAACGTAAGGGCGCTACCACATTCAAAATTTTATATTCTTTTCACCTCCACCCCCTTCAGATTTTGTGCGATAAGATAGACGTTCTGTATCACGGTGCTTTTGTTTATGGATATCCTACACAATTTGTGAATTTTTCACTGTCAAATTTTAATCATATCTGTTTTTCCCAAAAGGATTACATTATTAAATTTACGTTAACCAAATATCTGCAAATTTAAAATAAACCATAATATTACATAAAATCTTATAACCACGTTAATAATAATAATTTATTTCTCCAGTAAATCTATAACAGATATTGGACGCGTCAAGAAATAAGTGTTAACATAAAATGAAAAATTACGTAATCAGTGTAATCACATATAAACATTATCACAAACAGACGTGCATTGCATACAGGTGTCTCTTCTGGAATTGCGACCATTGTGTAAATAGTAGGAAGTAGAAACCTTCTGATGACATAATAGACCTCATAGAGTATCTTTCAAAAATAGTTCCGCGCATACAGGGTGATCGATTAGTAGCCAACCAGGCACCTACCTTGTTATTTTACATACAATTCCTATATTATTACGTTTTTCGTTTCGTTTCTCCATCTAGAAATAAACCAATATGTTTCTAAAAGATTTCGAGATATTTATAATTTTATCCTTAACCGCATAAATCTAGATATATGTGTTCAGTATTGAACACCAAATTAGGCTAAATGTAAACACAAGAAACGTAATTTTTTCTGTATTCATCGTATATCTCTAACGTTTTCGCACAGTGATGCATGTCTAACATCGAAAATAAAAGAGGTACTTACAGCTAATGCAAATCCTGCATTTGGCTGCAAATGGTTTCTGGGTGTTCCATTTAAAGTAAGTAAGTAAGTGCCTGATCAGTTACTTATCGATTATCTTGTATACATAATAGATACAATTCTACAATTCCGGAAGATTGGGACAGTCTTTATATAAAATTACGTAATTGTCAAAGTACAATAAAAGTATAAAATGTATAAACAAGTGTATAAATCTCAAATTTTAAACTGTTATCACGGTTCACGAATTCTGAAAGCGAGTAAAAATGTTTGGCTATTAAATACTTCCATCGAACTCGTTTAAATTGTGTTGGACCGTTACCAACGATATACACAAGGGCGGCGCGCTCTGACGTCAGCAGGCTGTGACGTATATTGAAGTAGGCCATCTCTGCGTTTTGAATTGGTTTATCCAAATTATATTGGTTTTATTAAAAAAAAATACTGTGTAGTAATATTTCTGTACTTTGTTAGTGATACCTGTACCGTTTTTCTAGTGTTGTATAAGCGATAAAACCTTTTCCGAAACAATAACAACGAGGTCACCTAACCTAACATGGTGTCAGCTATTTTGTATGTTTTGTTTGTGAATTACACTTTGTAAATGGAGATATTATTTATTTTTCAACAGCTACAGATTCAAGGACCGAGTAAACTATAACTATAAATTCAAAAAATCCTAGGCTTAAAAAGAATGCTATTTCAACTCAATTCCCCAACTGTCCGTTGTATTTGACAAAAAACGTGAAGATGTTATTGTTCAAATAGTTTTATATTCTTACGTTATATTTAAGAAAAAATATTTTTGAACACGAACAGATGTTTTTAAATGTATGTAATAAACGTTCTGTTTTAATGCAATATATTTTAAAGTATATCAGCGAACGTAGCCATTTGGATACTGATATATGTAAATGTCATATTCACAGCAGTGAACGTATTGCAACAATTATAATAACTTGTTCTACAAATACCCTACTTCAAAATGATTGTGGGAAGAGTAATGATAGATTAGGTAAAACACCACATAATTGGAAAGATAGATTAAGTAAAACACCACATAATAGGAAATTAAAGACCCTGGTTAAATAGTATGTCTGTAAATTTTCTCGTGAAATTGAACAAAATTTCGAATAAATTGCAATTACTGCATCATTTCAACCTTAGTTTCGTTCAAATACATGTACAAGTACAAATAGTAATAATTAGTCGATTAAATATCCACCACAAATACATCTTTCACTCGGTTACGCGTTTGGTATTTGCTATGAAAGTTCGTTTTTCCAAAATAATATCGAATGGGATGCGAAGAAGGGCTCAGTTGACGACTGGCATCCTCTTTAAACCGGAAGCCCTTCAAAACTTAAAAAAGAAATGCAAAAAAAGCGATTCCTTTACCGCTTAGGCTAATATCGTGCATGGCCATACATCACCAACCCAGCGTGACGTCATCGAAGAGCGCTCATGCCTTGTTATAGCGTAGGTAACGGTTGGACGCATTGTTGCTTCTATGCATGCAGGTAGCAAGTTATTCATATACAGTGTGCTTTTTTCCGATGTTTAGTATAGGGATCTCGGAAACTAGCGGAGGTAAAGAGACGATTAAATGGGGGAAGAACAGCAGTTTTACGAGATCAATTGAATGAATTCTTTGTATTTTGGAAAAAAATGCACGACTAACTCGATATCTCGAAAAAAGTGTTTTTTGTTATTTCGTTCGATGCCCATAGCTCTGTTATTATTGACTTTAGAAAAAAGTGAAAAGGAGAAAGTTGTAGTTGTTATGTGCTTAATAAGACAGTCTAACCGAATTTTTTATTGAATCTATATTTGAGGTATGACAAAAAATTTTGTTTAATTAATGGATATCATAGTCGGCCATAACTTCATAAAGAAGGCACTTTTTCAACGATTCCAATAATACAACACTCGACATAGTTATTTTTACAAATAAATAAATTCCGGCCATTTTCTCCTTTCAATTTCCGAACTGTTCGAGTAGAAAGCTATGGAAACAGTTGATAGACAGATGCGTTTGGCAACAAAATTCAAGATAGTTAAAATTTCTCTTTTAATTTCGAAATTATGATCATAATTATTTCAGTATGAAATGAATATTCCGTTGGAATTAGGATTTTATAAAAATAATTTCTGAGAAGCTAATAAACAGAGAATGACAAACGATAAATTAAGAAACAATGAAAGAAAAGAAACTAAAGTAGTCCCTATCTAAACAACGTAATTAAAGTAAGTACAGTATTTAAGACTAAATAAGTTTCCTAGACACACAATCTTTTACCATTTCCCATAAATAGAAATGTAAAACAAACAAATCAAGGGATCGAAGTAGCCATAAAATCGGGGCGTTTCTTCTTATCCACGAGGGAATGTTTCATTGAAGTGAAACCATTCGAGCACATCACGTGTCTGTAAGGGTAATTCCTCTAACATTTTATCAAAATCGTTCTGCAGAAAATGAAGATAACGATCAATGTGCCATCAACAATGTATGGACCAAGAATTGTTGAACCAATGATGTCGCACCAAACATTAAATCCAAACTTAATTTGGGGTCTCCTCTGTTCAACATGATTCGGTTTTGCATCCATAAATGTTTGTTATGTTTATTAAACATGTCGTAGCTTGTAAATCATCCGCCCACAAAAGCTTAATTTCAAACTGTGGATCATCTTCGCACATGTTAGTAAAACCTAGCTCAAAATTCAATACGCTTATTGTAATCATCGGGGTGGAGCAGTGTTTGTGCAACTGGCAATTTATAGGGATGAAACCTATATTCGTTAACAGTACGTTGTACAGTGCCTGCTACGATTGAAATTTGTCGGGTTGAAATCGATAGATTTCGCATTACACGTGCCAATACATTTACTTCTGTCTGTTCATTAATGCCTCTTGCAGTCTTATTTAGACTACAGAAAGAACCTACTCTTCCAAATTATCATGCAGTCTCTTACGGGTAGTTAGAGAAGACGATGGCGACGATCGAGATACCCCTCGAAATACTGTTGTGCAGTTTGTACAACATTTTTATGGCACAAAATGTAGCATTCAGTCATATCACGCTTTTCTTGATTGGAAAAATTCATGTTGCTAATTTATTCAATCAACATTAATTGGGAACTAAAGTTATTTGCACGTGTCAATAATTGTCGTTTGCATCCATCAATTGTTTCCATAGCCTTACTAGGGAAATTCAAAGAAGAAAATGGCCGTAATTTATTTATTTGTAAAAATAACTATGTCAAGTATTATATCGTTGCAATCGTTGAAAAAAAATGGATTTTTTACGAGGTCAATTTTTTTGAGAAACCAAAAAGACCATGTTAGAATGTAAGGCTGTCATTAGCGACAATTTAAGATTTAGACTAACGGTATCAAACCCAGTACTACCTAGGATGTATTGTTTACCTAAAATACACAAGCCCGGAAAAAGCATGAGACCCATTGTTTCGAATATCAACAGTCCAACTTACTTACTTTCCAGGTGGTTATCTGACAAATTGAACCAGTTACCTGTACAATTTCCAGATTTGGCTATTAAAAATTCTTACGGGTTCATTGCAAAAACTAAGGACAAGGAGCTTACTGACAAAGAAATTTTAGTATCGTTTGACGTAAGTTCATTGTTCCCTAGTGTTCCGGTTGATTTAACTTTCGAATATTTAGAAACACTTTTGTTAGATAACCAGATGGATAGAGAGGAAGTTACTAGCTTCATTTCTTTGACCAAACTTTGCATGAAACAAAACTTTTTCCAAATTAACAACACTTTTTATCAACAAACAGAAGGAACAGCAATAGGTAACAGCTTATCTCCGTTTATGGCTAACCTCTTTATGGGTAAATTTGAAATTGACCTGAAGAATACTTTGGCTTATTTCCCTCGGCTTTGGATCAGATACGTCGATGACATTTTTTGCATCTTTGACATCAGCAAATGTTCAATAACGGATTTCATAGAACAACTTAACTCAAAATTTCCCTCTATCAAATTTACCCACGAAGAAGAAAAAGACAACAGGATTCCTTTCCTCGACATGTTAGTAATAAGAAATAAAAATAAGTTAGAAATAGACGTACATAGGAAACCTACTAGTAATAATAGATTAATCTTACAGGATTCTAATCACTCATATGAACACAAACTTTCGGCTATTAACTTTTTGGTGCACCGGTTACTCAATTTTCCTTTAACTAAAGATAGATATCAAAATGAACTAAAAGAAATCATCAATATTTCTAACTTTAACGGATTCTCTGAAGATGTCGTCTATAATACTATTAGGAAACATAAGAATAGATTAAGAATTAGAAATGTAAGCACATTAGAACGCATTGACGGCCGTAATAATAAGAAATATGTTAAATTACCCTTTTATCCACCAAGAGTCTTCAAAAAATCTTTTCTAGGATTGACCGCAAGATTGTTTTCTCTTCGAGCAATAACCTTAAAAACCTTTTGGGAAATTCCAAAGACCCAGTGGATAACATGGATAAATCAGGAATTTACAAAATTTCATGTAAAGATTGTGATCAAGTGTATATTGGGCAGAGAAAAAGATCAATCAAAATTAGGTACAAAGAAACTAAATTCCAGCCTTTATCCTTTGTTACATCATGTTTAATCATTTATAGCTGTAATTTTAACCATGTGCAATGAACCGCTTCATTGTAATACTAGGATTTAATAATTCACGTCATTCTGCTCATTTACCTTTAGGCTATTTATAGTCCTGTGCAATGAAGCGGCTCATTAAATTTTAAGATTTTAAATTTACATATTGCATAATTTATTTTCCTTATAAGGTTAGTTTTACGCTTAGCTTGTTAGTTCAGTCTTGCTGCTGATGATGATAGCTTGGCTATCGAAACGTGCGTCCAATACAAATTAAGTGTTGTGGTAAGGGTTTTAGTGAACTGTTTCAGTCTTTTATTGTCATCGAGCCAGCTGCCCCTATAAATTTCACGTAAGTACATTTATATCTCTGTGTTTATTAATTTAATTTTTATATAATACTAACAATAAAAGTGTACATCGTAGTAACATACTCAAATCAAAATATTTATTACTTTAAATTATACAAGGAGAAATATATGTGCGTGTTCATACGATCACGCTAGGCGTGTGCGATATCACAATTCTATATTCGCGCTCTATTTTATAAATATACTCTTCTAGAAATCTGACGCTGCGAGATGCGATTGGTATCCTCGAAAATGACGATGTAGATGGGGTGGAACGAATTTTTATTGAACCACCAGAACCAGGTATTTATTCTGACGAGGATTCAACTGATGAAGATGAAAGGGGTTTAGATGATAATTTGACTGGTCGTCAATTACGAAGTCACGCAAAAATAGTATCAAGGCATCGTCGATTAGAAGCTTCAGAGGAAATAGTACAAATAATGTCAAAAAGTAAAAAAACCGAAGAAAAGGGAGTCTCTACGGCAAAATAAAAATATAGCTGGAAGACATTCCACTGTACCAGAAGCAATTTATGGGAGGCACTGATAGGATGGACCAGAATATGACCTATTACAGAATAGGCACACGTGCCAAAAATGGTACTGGCCACTATTTACATAGATGATTGACGCAGTAGTACATAATTCATACTGTTGACTAAATTGGAAGGAACATATAAAAAGATTTTCGTCGCGAAATAGTAACTAGATATTTGTAACCTTACAAAGATATGCCTTCTGGATCTGGTCGGCCTCTTGTATCCAAATTTAGCAGCATACCGACTAAAGTGTCTGACAGTGTATGTCTAGATGGAATTGGACACTTAGTGGCTCAGTGTAGTAGTCGTCAATGTGCTGGTATCCAATACTATAATACCGTACGCACCCAATGCGTCAAGTGTAATGTAGGAGTCTGTATAAATTGTTTTATCGTATTTCACACAAAATAGGATTGTAAATATTTATAATAAATGTATACACTATAAAACAAATAAATTAGATATTTAAAATTACATATTTTTATTTAGAAAAGAAAATGAAAAAAATGCTTACTCTAGCGCCTAGCGTGTTCATATGAACACAGCTTATACCGCGTTCGTAAGTTCCGTATTAAAGTAAACCGCTTAAATATATGAATAGTGTTACAACGTTTGCCCGCTATGAAAGTATAAGGTGGGGTGCGCGCGTAGCGAATCAAAGACGCTTCAGCACAAGTGGCAACACTATTCGCGATATGCATTGGATTCGCGCTTATAAATGAATCCTTACGTACCCTAGTATTTTAGGGATGGAGGGATAATATTCATATTGAACGCCATATTTCATTTACTAATAACAAAGTAAACACAATTTATAAATATTTGGCTTATATATCAAAATAAAAATATTCCGACGCTAAAGAGTTAAGTAAAAAGTTCGGTTAGATTGTCTTACTTTACTAAGCGCATAAGTAATTACCTAACACTTTCTCCTTTACACGTTTTTTCTAAAGTCAATAATAACAGAGCTATAGGTACCGAACGAAATAAAAAAGACAGTTTTTCGAGATATTAATTAATTAGACGAGATATTAGCTAATTAGCCGTACATCTTTCCCAAAAAACAAAAGGCTCATTCAATTGGGCTCGTAAAATTGCAATTTCTTCCCCCATTTGATCGTCTGTCTATTTCCGCTAGTTTCCGAGATCCCCATTCCAAACATCGGAAAAAACTCAGCCTGTACTTTTCAGCATAAGACGTATTTTTTTCGAATAAACAATATTCCTCGCTAAATTGATATTGGAATTAATTGAATTTTCTTTTAGATACAGCATATTAACTGATTAATGTCACTGGTCAACAAGTTCCATAATAAACTGTGGTAACTGTACGTAAATAAAAACTGGGTAGCTAGATTTATTAAGTTATGCAGCTACATGATTTCTTTGCGATTATTTCAGGATTCGGTACCCATATGACAGTGATGACAGTGCCCTTAATACCTACTAGAGTGGTTAAAAAAATTTGAAGAACTCTGGAGCTCTTACTCTCTGAATAGGGTTTCCCGCCGTTCTCCTTACACTAAATTTGGCGAATGCTGAGAGTGAATATCTTAACACAATTCACGAGCGCAGGTGTAATAGTAAGCAACTCATAGGCGACCGATGGCCCCTTAATTAGCAAAAGTTGCTGAAAGATGTGAAAGCACAGATTATTATTACTATTATTGTTATTGCTACTCCTGGTTATAAAACGTATGTACTTTAAAATTCACATTTGGGACTTGCATTTAGATTTCGGACATGGGACGAACACAGTGGGCCCTTCCACCATGACATATTGGACAAAGCAAGGTTCTGCTACGTTAGCAAATTACTAAGAAACAGTAAGAAGAGAATATTTAGTTATTCTTTTATTAAGGTAGATCGCTTTTAAACTCGCAAGCCCTAATATAATTTGTGGTTTGATTTTTTTTTATACCATTGACAGAAATTCCTATTGCAGTGAGTTAGCATTAATTAGAAAATACCATTTTCCTCAGCAAATTACTATTTCTCACTAATCCAGCCCAGAAAAATTTTAAAATCATAAACTTCCCTGAAAAGCATGAGAGCAGAAATCTTTTGGCTTTTGTTGATAAAGCAATACAAATTGCAATTAGCTACAACTTTTAATCCAATCTTAGAGTAATGGTTAATAATATCATATAACTGTATCGCAACCATAAACTGGGTTATTTGCAGATATTTTAATTGGCATACAGTGATTGCGTTATAAGTTATAAACGATTCCGTTATCTCTCGTAAAAACAATTTTTAACTAATAACCGGAGTTGTCGGACTCGATGCACATTACCGTACGGATGGATGTTCTGTGTCCATCCAATCGCACATATTCAGTTTATTTTAAGAACTCAATTTGTTAGGTCAAAGAAATATACAGTACCGTTCATGGGAATTCGAGCAAGCAGACAAATTATATTAACTGTTTAGGAACAAATTTTAAAATTATATAATATACATTTCTGTGAGGAATTATTAAAACTAACCTTTTCTGGAAGCCTTTTACCAATTTCCAGGTAGTATTTGTCTATTATAAGACCGTTATCATGAAATATATAATTATGTTGGAAATCCCCAATAATTACAGTGACAATAAAGCTTTATAATAATCCCTAGGAGGGTTAGCTGATTCACTCGTGTTATCTGGAAATATTCGTATACCCTTTATAAAGTATTATAACATTTGTAAACGCAGTAGTTCTGAAGAGATTGTTATTGTGAAAGTATCTGTGGTTGTGCAAGTGAAAACTAAAATAATTTCGGTTTGACTGCTATAATTTAAGACAACCGGTGACGTGCAAGGTTGTAATCGGCCAGGACCGTCAAGAAAAACGACTCCTGCGGAAGATTTACGAATAAAAATAATTAGTAAGCGCAATAGAAGACTAACAGCATCAGAAATTGCTGCTGAATTCAATAATGAGCGAGATTCCAATGTTTCTGTGAGTACTGTGAAACGTCGACTGAAAGAGGCTGGGTTGCATGGGTGAGTGGCTTCTCAAAAACCGTTACGCCGAAGAGGAAATAGGCTGAAACGACTGAAATGGGCACAAGCTCATAGACAGACATAGCTCATTGGACAGTGGATGATTTTAAAAACGTTTTGTGGACTGACGAATCCAAGTTTGAGGTTTTTGGAAATAGACGGAGAGTTTTCGTACGCAGATCAAGAGGGGAAAGGATGTTACGGGAGTGTGTAGTTCCTACGGTGAAACATGGAGGCGGATCTATAATGGTTTGGGGTTGTTTTTCCTTAATCGGAACAGGGCAAAATTGAAGGCATAATGAAAAAAGAAGAATATCGGAAAATCCTGGAGGAAAATGCCATACCGTCAGGAGTCCGATTAATTGGTCGTGGATTTGAATTTATACAGGACAATGACCTCAAACATAAATCTAAATTGTGCACAGATTACCTGCAGCAAGAAGAAAATGAAAAGGTGGATTTTTCGATGAAAATCGGATTTAAATTATTTGTATTACATTAACTTTTTCTTTTTAATAAATTTGTGTTTGAAAATATGTAAAATCATGTAACTAAGTATTAAATACATGGCCATTTAATATTTTTCTTATTTTCTTTGACTTCCGTACATTTTTTTGCTTGCCCGAACTTTCATGAACGGTAGTATATGTAACAATGCATATTCCTTAAGAAATCCTTTCTAACTGCGCATAAAGAGGAAAAATTAGGAGAAATGAAATATCTACGAACAATTATTATCGAAAATTAAAATTTTAAAGCACATACAGAATATACACATGAAAAAATGTCTAGTAACAATAACCAAAAATTAATGCTAATATAACTCATGGTGTTGGTGGAATCATTCCAGGTAAGAAATAAAGCGAGAAAAAGGTCGCGCGTCAGCTCATGGACCTGTTTCTGCCTACCTGGCGTCACCAGCGTGGTTTCGAACACGGTCCTTTCCTCGCCGTTGTTTTTCACCTCTCGCTCTTTATGTCATTACTCTCCACAAACAGCACCAAAATATATCTCCTGGCGCTACCTAGCGCCAAGACATATAGTCATACCGTCTAGGAAACAGCGACAGAAACCAGGAATGCAGATGCCCACCGCCTATCGAGCAGCTTCTGGGCTGCTTAACGCAAGATGGCATAGCGCCTAAGCGCTGCGGTGTCTGCAAATATAAATGCAGGTTGCTGTCGCTGTTCCCTAGACGGCATGACTATATCTCTTGGCGCTAAGTGGCGCCAGGAGATATATCTTGGTGCTGATTGTGGAGAGTAATGACATAAACCCGAGAAGTGAAAAATAACGCCGAAGAAGAGACCGTGTACGATAACACGCTAGTGACGCCGGGTAGGCAGAAACGTGTTCATGGGCTAACGCTTTCCTTTTTCTCGCTTTGTTTTTTTGCCTGGAATGATTCCACCAATACCATGAGCTATAATAGCATTAATTTTTGGTTACATACAGAATATGATACGAATAAGACATCTACGAAGGACAACAGATTGCTCTTTAAGCAGATAATATTGAAATATGATTTTTACACTCCTATTACAATTGTGGTAGACGTATTAATGAGTTAAACAAAGAATTGGATATAAGTACTAGTATGGATGAGAGTATCTAATTAAAGATACTCTAATCACCGAAAATGTCGAAATTAACAACTATATCGACTTCTACAGAAGTGAGCAACTCGTAATGCTCCACTTTTCTGTGAGGGTAGCACCTCGACTGATGGCTTAACCTGCCAGAGGTAATTAAATAATAATGAAACCAACTACCAACAACCACCAATTGATGGTTGTTGGTGGTTGGTTTCATTATTATTCACTATCTTCGTATATATACAACAATTTCAAATACATCTACGATCTTTCACAGTGGTACGCTGACGACCCGTAAGGCGGCGAAACGCGCGTTGGTACATGGTGGTTGTTGGTTTCATTATCAATTGCATATAAAGTTCTTGTATTCAGTCACAATGATTTGAAGCTTAAATGGAAAGCCTATCACCATGTTTAATTGAAAAATTAGATTTAGCGGATGATGCATATATTCACAACAGAAATATAAATAATTTTTATATAATGCCCTATTTATCAAGTTGACGCCTATGGTATGTAACCCAACATGCGTTCTCTAATAAACACATACACGGTTTGCTTATTGCATATTGTTTTTTCTTTATTATTGCTTATCAGTTTTTCCATTTATTCACAAAAGTTAAAAGGAAAAAAATTCAGAATGAAACATCCATCTGCGTTTGTTCTCTTCGGGCTCCATTTACCATCGCAACACCACACCACTACGTGAGCGATAAGATGAGCAACTCTACTGATAACATCGTTTGAGACACACCTGCTATCCGTGCTAGGCCGTTTAACATGATAGCAATTTTGGTATAAGAACTGTTACCAACATTAGTAATATTTTTTTAAATTCATGTTAGAAGAGTTATTATACTAATATTGTTATCGTGTCAAACGGCCTTTAAGTAATAACCTGTTTCTCAATGAAAATATGAAATTAGTTTCTATTGCACACATCCAGTTGTAATTCAACTTCTTTGAGGTTTCCTATTTTTGTCTCGATTACTACTATCCGTTATGTCAAGATTTATTACAAATAGTACTTACCTACTTTAACTTAAACAGTAATAAATAAAATGGTACAAGAAAGGGTCGAATATGTTTTTTCTCGTGTTGAATTTTTCGTAGTCTGCGTTTGCCTGCTGGTCTGAAATTCCAAGAGCGTTAGACGAATTTTTTTTGTCTTTGGTAGCGGCGAGCCGTATCGATTTATGTCACAGCAGCAGCTTTTCGAGAGTAGAGAGTGTCTGCTGTTTTTTTTTTATAATTATTCTAGTTTACAGGATCCCTATTTCAGACGAGTTCAGCAGTCGGAGGGTTTTTCACTGTTTCTTTTTTGTTGATTATTTGGAGAAAAATGAATTGAAATTTAATGTCGATCACCATATTCTCCACATTTTCATTATACATACTTACAGATTTTCAAATTTTTTTATTAACTTTTTTCAAGTGTAATCAAAAAAAGAGCCGAACGATATAAAGTCCTGTTCGGAAAAGCGATAGTTTCAGAAAAAAAGCATTCAATTTCATGGGTTCGCGATTCATCATAAAAAGATTTTCAACGTCTACTTGTATTCTCATGAGTAGAGCCCGGTAACTGGAAAGCAATCGCAGCGGCGGTGTGACTGTGTTTAGGAGGGCGGGGAGGGCTGGTCGATTATGATACGACACGACAAATCATCATCACTCAGTTCAATTTAGGGTTGGATAGCGGGATAGGGTGTGTTGACTTTATTGATATAGACGTAGTTATTAATTGTAGTGATTATTTAGTGTAGTGCGTTTTGATTTTATTGATACAGACGTAGTTATTAATTGTAGTTTTTAGTGAACATGTCGAAGGCTAAAAAACGCCCCTTTCAAGACATAGTAAATAAGTTTATTTCTGATTTTCCCGATTTGTTTTACAACGGGAGTAAGATAGTTTGTAAAGTGTGCAAAATACATTTGATGTCAAATAAGAAGTGGAACTGTACAAGACACGTAAATTCCGCACAGCATAGAAAACGAAAATTGGGTATGCCACCGAGAAGTGCATTTTTTTATGTAATTCTTATGTTGATAAACTGTAATTTGCCACTAGGCTTACTCGATAAATAACCGTTTAAGGACTTTTGAGACAAATACAATCCCGAGTTGCGGTTGCCAACGGAGAAAACGGCACGTAAGCATGTTGCATTTGTACGCGATGACGTGGAAAAGAAAATGAAACGCATATTGAAAAAACAGTTTCTTTGGTTATGTGTTGACGAGACAACAAACTGTAAAAAAAAATTCAATTGTAAATATTATGGTACGAATACTAGACCCTAGTAAACCTACATTACCACTGTTACTAGTTAGCCGAAGACTACAAGAGTGTACTGCTGCAGCAATTACGAAGGTTGTACTTAGTACGTTGGAAAAATTTCAAATTTCAAAAGATAAAGTGTTGATGTTTATGAGCGATGGCACAGCGATAATGCGTTCGGTAGGCCGTTCTCTTCTTGAACATGGTTGCAAGTGTTTACATGTTACGTGTAAAGTACATGCTTTACATCTTGTGGCAGAAACCATTCGACAATGCTCTCCCGAGGTAGATGCATTAATAGCAAGCATAAAAAAGTATTTTTGAAATCTCGCAAACGCCTACGATCATTTCATACAGTGTCCTGGTATTCGTCAACCACCAGAGCCAATTCTTACACGTTGGGGAACATGGTTGCAGGCAGCTTTTTATTATGCTGAACATTTCAAAATAGTAACAGCTGTTGTTGCACAATTCAATCCTGCCGAAGCTACAGCTATTAAGGAGAACCAGTCGAAATTTCAAGATATTTCCGTTCAAACAGATTTAAAAAAGATTCGCAGCTACTATAAAGGATTAGCTGATGCAATAGACCAATTACAAAATAGATCGTTATCATTATTGGAGTCCCTGCAAATTATGGACGGAGTGCATACACAGCTACTGACTATACATGACGCAAAATATAATCGCATTTTAGAAAAGTTCGAGAGTGTGCTACAGAAAGATCCCGATTTTAGCGCACTAAAACAAATTTGTGATGGCGTATCGAATAATCAACTGACTAAGTACAAAGAGTATTTTAATCATGCATGTATAACATTGGTAGATGTTGAGCGCTCTTTTTCAAAACATAAACTCATTTTCTCACCGCGGCGAACATCGCTCACCGAGACAACTGTGGAAACACATCTAATGGTGTCAACTTTTTGCCACTCTTAACCATATAATGTTAATATTGATAATGGTGCTTCTAGTTTTACTGTTCCGTAGCCAAGGCTGCTTAAAAGGGTGAGTGTATCACTACTTTTCACATATTATAATTATGTATTAGTTCTATTATTTTTTTCTATTTTCTTACTATTGTTTTTGTATACTAGGCAGGTACTGCTATGGCACGGCTCCCTGTTACCGGGCTCTACTCATGAGATGTCTCGGTTTCTACCAACCCACATACTGAATACATGCGTAAGGTTGGTAACTAAAGATGTTCACAAAAACGAACCCCTATAAGCGAACTTTTAATAATACTACTACTACTTTTAATAATTTTATAATAATTGGTATTTGTCTACTTTATGTTTTTTTTACGATACAGTTGTTTTCTAATCTTTGAATATTGTTAAAAAAATCCGTATTGTGTAAAGAACTTGGAGTAATAAAACTAAATATGAAACTAAAATATTTATCCACTTCTAGAAGAGACCACACACTTATCTTTTCTCATATTTTCCATAAATATCAATACGAAATCAAAACAAAAATTGACTTTTTATTCACATCGAATTTATAATACGGCAATAAAGTTCGAAAATCTCTATTGGAAGATGACACTCTTGCTACCTATCAAATCACAACTGCGGTGATTGTCCAGGTGAATATCATGTTGATATTATTGACAGTGTAATTTTTTTCAAAATGAGATTTTATCATATTTTCAACTTCTATTCAAGAAACCGAAACTAATACCAGTCTCGTCCTTCAGTCTATCACCATATGGTCTTCCGGGAATAAGCTGCAATTGAGTCATACTCATCTAACTAAAGACTTTCCATCTAACGCAAAAGGTTGTCGAAAATATGCCAAACAATTGCAATGCTTAAAACAGTCTAAAGTAAACAGCCACAGTTACATTTTTTGGGATAAACATAAGTGAAAATCTAAACTGACAAAATCATTGCAATCAATTTGTGAATCGATTACAGTGAGCTTACTTTTGTCAGACGTTAATTTATGTATTGAGTTTCTTGGCTTAAGAATATGCAATAGAGGTTCGTAAGTTCCGTAGTAAAGTGAACCGCTAAAATATATGGACAGTGTTACAACGTTTGCCCGCTATGAAAGTATAAGGTGGGGAGTGCGCGAAGCGAATCAAGGACGCTCATAGCACAAGCGACAACATTATTCGCGATATGAATGGGACTCGCGCTTATAAATGAATCCTTACGTACCCCAGTATTCACTAAGAGTTATTGTTAATTTTTACATTTTGCTTTAATTTTTGAATTTCTTTTTCAATTAATTTTTAGGTTAGCGGTGTCTCATGTCGAACTAAATTTAATTTATATTTTACCTTAGGTTATAATTATTTGTTTCTTTTTAAGCCACCACATGAATTTTACTTTTTCTAAGAATGGATATTAGATTATATAATTTGCATTAATAATATTTTCAATTTGTGTTATTTTTTCCTTTTTGTTGTAGAGTTTCTTATATTTTGTTCCTTTTTTTTTTACTTATTCTAGCTATATAATAAATAAATATTATTATTTTCCAAACTCATAAACACAAGAAATTACAATCTTGAAAATCTTATTGGGTGACCGTTCTTCCCTAAATATGCATAAATAGTGAATTGCTCCAATTTCGAGTTTCTTTTTTTAGTACCATTTTAACATTAAAAATACGTTGCTAATTGGAATATGTGTCCTTGCTGCATTAAAATTTACAAAACTACATGTCAGTTTTTGCGCTTTGGATTAAATGAAATTTAAACAGCTCAACTAGCAATAAAATAAACTAAAAGTATAAGCTTATTATGTACTTGAAGGATGAACGGCATTTTGAAATCAAGGCATCTTTTATCAATTAACTGAAATTTAATATATTTAATACAACTGTCAACTGTACGAGGGAAAGTCAGTAAGTAGGTCACAAAAAGCTATTATAAAAGTAATAAGAGAAATAGTTAGCCAAAAATAAGGTTTATTTTTCAACATAGTCTCCATCTACATTGATACACTTATCCCATCGCTTTATTAATGCCCCAATGCCTGCTGCATAAAAGTGTTTGGGCTGCCGTCTGAACCACGTGCATACCTCTTGTTGAACATCATTATCACTCTCGAAATGTGTTCCGCCAAGATGCTTTTTTAGTGGACCAAACATATGATAGTCGCTTGGGGCTAGGTCGGGACTGTAAGTCGGATGTTGAAGAAGTTCCCACCCTAATTCTTCAATTCTCGCCTGGGTCAACTGGGCCGAATGCGGTCTGGCGTTATCGTGATGCAGCAATATTCCTCTCGTCAGTAGGCCTGGACGTTTTCGTCGAATTGCATGTAGAAGCAACAACAAAACTCTACAGTATGATTCAGCAGTCACGTTCTCATTTCTATTCTGGAAATGGGCTAGGAGCACTCCTTGAGAATCCCAGAACACGGTAAGCATAACCTTACCAGCTGAGGGCACAACCTTGAATTTCTTTGTTGACGGTGAAGAAGGACGTTTCCATTGCATTGAAGCACGCTTTGTTTCGGGTTGGAAATGGTGCACCCATGATTCATCACCAGTAACAATCCTGTTAAGCATGGCCTCCCCTTCCTCTGCGTACCTAGAGAGGTGTTGCAACGACAAGTCCATTCGAATCTTTCTGTGTTCCTCGGTCAGTTGTCTAGGAACCCACCGTGAGCTAACTTTTCGGAAATTCAAACGATCGTGCATCAGTTCGTAGGCTAAACCATGAGAACACCCTATTGCAGTTGCTATGCTGTCTATTGTTACCCGCCTGTCAGTTCGAATCATCTCTTCCACCCTTCGAAGTGTTGCATCTGTCGCAATCTGAACGGGGCGGCCACTTCGCTGACCGTCAACAACTTTTGAGCGCCCTTGTGAGAATTTCTCGACCCAGTTATACAAGGCTTTACGCGACAAACACTTTTCACCGTAAACAGGAGACATTTCCTTATGGATATCTTTTGCAGGGAGTCCTTTTGCCCAGAAAAAACGCACAACAGCACGCTGCTCTTCCACAGTACACTCTTCGAGCACGGTCGCCATTTTAACACTGCTTGCGTACGCACACGTCAACTGTCGCTTGATTATCATTAAGCTGGATAGTGCTGCCCCCCAATGACAGATACGGAAAATAGCTCTCTGCTATTTTTAGCTTTCCCACAACAGTTTGTGACTTATTTAATGACTTTCCCTGGTTACAAAATAATAAAAGAAGTTCAGCTTGAAAATAAATTGTTCATTCTGCTAAAAACAAGGCGAAGGAAGTACATTTAAAGGTGATAAAAAAATTAAAATTTTGGAGGGGCGGAAATAAAAAAATAATGTTCGTAGACATTACATGAAATATCATGTAACACACAATAAGAAATTTTGATTGTTTATTGAGAATACCTTTGAAATTTAGATCTATTTTCAACCGTCAAAAGTCAAAAAGGGTGAAAACTTAAATATGGGTGTTATTTTCTAAGCATTCTTAATTATGTTAATTTTGTAGAACTTAGAATTAGTTTTAATGAATGATAGCAAAGGAAGTGTTTTAAATTCAAAGTTAGAATCAATTTGTTTACAGCAAATCGAAAAGAAAATAATTGGAGTTCTTTGTTAAGTCTTCTAAATTGTAGCTTCTCTATGATTTGCAGTCTGGAGAAACAAGTCTCCTAGAAATTGTTTGGCCTTTTCCTCGTACTTGACCAAGAATGACGAGTTCCTTATCTTATCAGTTTATTAAGTTCCATCGGAATACATTTTTCATTTTCCCCTAATCGGTAAGGAACAGCATGATTAGTTTTCTGTTATCTTTCTTTTATGCAAAATTAAATAGTCTTTGTGTAGGTCATCTTTGTACTTCTTTTCTGGATTAAAGGAATAAAACCATTAACTAATAAAATATTTGTACGTATTCACTATTTCCCAATAAATTCAACATATGATTTTACCAATTAACGCTATTAATTTTATTATAAGCGCAAATGAATAGAAAACTTACTAAAGAAAACACAAGATAAAAGATAAAAATGCCTTGCACTTTAGCATTTACTGAAAAAAGAGAAACACGGTAGTAACAAACAAGCAGACGTAAATTTCATAATCTACCACTTCCAATTAGAATTCGCCGCTTACGAAACTTCATCTTCGCAATAAATTTAGCGGAAGCCGTATATGGTAAATTAACGAACGTGAAATAGTAGTAAAAAAGGGAAGCGAGAAGTAGAAAATTAAATTTTACCTTCAACGCAGCGCGTGATTTTCATTCTGACATTTGATCTGCTTTATTTTATATTTCTCTCTCTATATATCTCCCTAGGTTATATATTAGGCACTTCATTGATCGATGATTGCCTGACAATGCTAATATACGAGGTGTAATTAGAATGTTTTAACATAGTGCTGCTCAATAGGAGGGGGTAGGTTTGTCTGCGGGTGTGAAAGAGAAAGCTTATTTTGCCCTTGAAACGCCCTGAAAAGATCACTACGCTATCTTTGTTCAGTAGAGAGTGACAGCTTGACGAGTATAGACGTATTTTCGGTTCTCGGTGAATTTATCGATTTCGCAAATGGATGAAAAAATGGAACGAATTTGTTTCAAATTTTGTTTTAAAACTGGGAAGACATGAACTCTTAAAACCAGTTTTAACGAATAAATGTCTAAGCCGGCCAAATATTTTTATCTGGTTCAACGGCTTTAAAGATGGCCACGAATCGATCGAAGATTACCTCAGGGCAGGCCGGCCTTCTATTTCAAAAACAAAAGAAAGCATCGTAAAAGTTCGCGATTTAGGGTGCTTTGCCCGTCGACTTACAATTAGGAAGATGGCTGATGAACTGAATTTAAGTGTGCACGAAGTTCATTTTGAAATTGTCGTCAGATGAGCAAGAACAACACCCACTTCAAGTGTCCCAAGAGCTGTTTAAATTGGCCGAAAATGACCCTAATTTGTTACAGTAATTACAGGCGACGAATCAGGTTTATGGGTATAACCCAGAAACAAAGGCACAATCATCGCCGTGACCGAAGAAAGCGCCGATCTTAATCGATTCTACGGGTATTGTGCATCACGAAAATGTGCGTCAGAAAAGATCTGCACTCGGGCTTGACAAAAATAGGGTACTCCACCACAACGCACCGGCTCACTGTGCGCCGTCAATCAGGGGGATTTTTGGCGAAATTCCAAATTCCTGTGGTTCGGCAGCCTTCTTATTCCTCTGATGTAGCCCAGCCCCTGCCTACTTCTAATCTGCCGTTTCTTTTATTGAAATTTTGATTGAAAGGGAAACGATTTTACTTAATTAAAGATATCCGGGCAATTGTGAGAGGGCTCTTAATACCCATAATGAAGAAAATTTCCAGGAATGCTTCCAAAAGCTTGAAAGGCAACCAACACAATAGCCTGTAAATACTGCAATTTTGAAATTACAAACCCAGTCTTACAACTTTCCAATCATACCTCGTAATTAACAAATCTCGAATCTCTGGGGATATAAAAACGCAAACACTAAATCGCCCACCATTAACATCAACGATATCCAATGGAGCTACGCGATTCTTTATCTTTGTTTGACTAACCAGTTAAACGATTGCACTGCATGTTCTGTTTTTGTTTTCGTTTGTTCGTTGTTTTCTCTCCTTTTTTTTTAATAACAAAGCGTACAGTAGCAAGTTAAATTCGAACGTTTTGTTGTTAACGAGTGTGAGTAATCTTTAAAACACTTACTTTGTGTATCCAGCGGTTGAATGCACTTGAAAACACTTGGAAATACGTACAAATATACAATATACAAATAATATACACTATACACAGCTTCATGGTGATTTAATAAATTGCGGGCGTTGTAAATGTGATATGCTAAGTATGCGAATAATCTGTATGTATAAAAGCGATATTAATCTCAGATTTTGTGTTACTAAAAGATGAATAACGTTTTACGCTTAAATAACATCAAGTATTTATGGGAATGGTGCTGTATTTGATATAATTTGAACTAGAAAAGTATATTATCAATAATATTATGGTTAAAAAAATTGATTCATAAAATTATATATAAGTTATTTCATTTAAGTTTGCCTTCGTGTATATATTATGATCAGAGTGAGTATGTTATATAATTATGATTTGTTCAGTGTTGTGATTTAACACATGTACATTGATATGTAACTTGCTAACTCTTGATAACTTTTATCTCCACCAAAAGTCAACAATTTCTCCAGAAAAACTGTTATTTATAAATTAGGATAAATTAAATAATGTTTAAACGGAATGCTACAAAATAGGATCATAAATATTCTATTTAAAAATGTTCCCGTCATTATGGAAAGAACTGGATTTTTCATAATTCGAAATATCAAATCCTTACTATAATTCGAATTCGAAGTTCAAAATTCGAATTTCGAATATGAGGCAAATACTAGGAGTAGTAGAAAATGAAAAAAAATCTTGAAACATTTTTCTTTTCATTCTGCACACATTATGCAGGTCTACGTAAGTCTACCATCTCTGAACACAGCCTCCAACACTTTGATGTATCTTTTGCTTTAAATTAAACATACCACTGATTCAGGTGTTATCGCAACATACACATAAAATATATAAGCTTTCGCAATCTCACATTTGACAATGTATCATAATAGTTCGCAAGAATGATATTTTCTGTCAAATTAGAAATATTGACATTTATTTATTTTTGTGTCAATCATGTCATCCCTCTGTGTAGTTAAAAAAAAACTACTAGAGCATTAGAGGCGTATGTTTAGAGACAAAAAAATGTACAGTATTGGTTCGCATACGAAATTACAGAATTTTAGCGTTTCGAAGTTACAGAAATTCGGGTCCGTGAAGTTGGCTCCCGCACTTTTGATTTTTTGAGATTTGAAAATGCCCACATGTTGTGTCCATTTTGCGCTGATTTGTGCCGTAAAAATTTTATATGGTGTTCATCCCGTTCTCGAGATATTCGAGATTGAAAAGTGGGCGCCAACTTCACGTTGCTCCTACACTTTCACTCACTAAGAATTTTATCACGCTATCGTTTTGTGCCGCAAAAATTTTATTTTGTGCTCATTCCGTTTCCGAGATATTTGGCAGCCAACTTCATGCTGTCCTCACATTTTGAATCCTTAAAAATTTAACCAGACGATCGTTTTGTGCTGAGTTCTGCTGTAAAGATTTTATGTTGTGTTCGCCTCCTCCTGGAGATAATCGAGAAACAAGATATACGGGAACGGGGGTTGCTCAGATACTTATTTAGCAGCTACCGTACCAATTTTTCGACTTTTAAAAATTTGATAATGGCATCATTTTGTGCTCGTCATACGTTTATTTTATTTGCGCCGTCTTCGAGATATTTGAGAATTCTCCTAATAATACTCATCATTTTATAGTCATTTACACAGACTCGTCAACATACCTCTAACTCCAAATTCTTTTAACAAAGAATTATGCATAATCAAACAACTAGCCGTTTTGAATGGTTACAAACCTAGAATAGTAGATAGAATCTTAAACAAAATCCAAAGAAGACTTTTAGAAAGAGAAGTCTAATTAGGCCCAACAACCCTCATATCTTCAAACAACAATAAATACTTTATATCTAACCCATATATTGATCCTATTTCATATTCAGTATCAGAAGTTCTTAAAAACCTCTTCAATATCGCTTTTAGGACGATCCACCCGTTACGCAACGTTCTGCTTAATAACTAGAGCGGGCCAAATTGCGCCATCCAACAGAATCGGAATCAGGCGCAACGGCCGCTTATTGTAAATAGCGTATATGTGAGTCACAGCAGATATGTGATATTTCGAAATTAATACACAAGAGTAAAAAAACAAAAGCTGACGCAATAATAATGTTTAGTAATTAGAGCGGATATATACATATATATATATATATATATATATATATATACACGCTGAGGTGTTTTTATTTTCATTATGATTTTTTATTTGATTGAAAACGGTATGCGTTGTAAATGGGATGTAATAAGGAAATAACTGAGAAACTGAACGCTTTTTTTATTCTGTTGTACTTAATAATGTAACTGTAAATAAAGATATAATAAATAAATTCTATCCTTCTTAATAATGCGGATAGGCTTGTTTAAAAAGTTGCACCATCAGATAAGTTTCCACATTTGCCTCGGTGAAGGATGTTCGCCGAGACGAAAAAATGTTCTTATATTTCGAAAACGACCGTTCCACGTCTACCGAAGTAAGACAGGCGTAATTAAAATAATCTTTAGACTTAGTCAAGGAATCTGCAGATGCCCCATCGCACATTTGTCTTAATCTCGTGTAGTCCGGATTCTTTTTTAAAACACTATCGAACTTAGCTAAAACTCGTCCACTTGTAACCTGTGGAATGCCCTAGTCCTCTTAGGACTTTTGAGAAACACTTTTTTTGTGTTTGCTATTAATGCATCCACCTCCGGGTAACACTCTCGAATAGTTTGTGCCACAAGATGTAAAGCATGGACTTTACACGTAACATGTAAAAGTCCTTCACACTTTTCTTTAAGGGAACGGCCTACACTACACATTGTTGCTGCACCATCGCTCATGAACAACAACAGTTGACTGGTTGACACTTGAAATTTTTGTAACGTTTCGAGAACTACGGCCGTAATTGCTTTACTAGTACACTGTTTTAATCTTCTGCTGGCTAATAGAATTGCAAAATTTGGTTTAATAGGATCTAATACGCGCACTATTATATTCAAAATAGAATGTTTTTTGCAATCTGTCGTCTCATCAAGACATAGCCACAGCTGTTTATCTTTTAATTCGGCTTTAATTCGATTTTCAATGTCCTCACGTATTCGTGGAATATCTCTCCGTAACGCTGTCCGAGATGGTAGTATCCACTCGGTATTGTATGTACCCCAGAATTTTCGAAATGCTTTTTTATCAAGTATATGAAGTGGTAGACCACATACCATAAACGTTAAAAGCAATTCTAATTGAAATTGACGTTGTTGTGATACACCATTTCTTTTATTTCTGTGGTGTGCGCTATTTATATGTCTTTCACAATCACGTTTGCTCCAGCACAGTAGTTTGTTTTTACAAACTTTACAGAAAATTGTACTCCCATTGTAGTGTAAATCCATAAATTCACTAAGAAATTTATTAACTTTCGTAGGTAATGGCCGTTTATTTTTAATAGTTACGTTAGACATAATCACTAAAGCGAGCACACCGACGCTTGTTTCTAGTATGCCACGAAGTGGTGCAAACGTAACATCTGCAGACTCGTCATTTGTTGATGAACAGAGCGCGTCATCCGTAAATGAATAAGCGCGCTGTTAGTTCGTAGCCGTCGATGAATGAACTTTTTTTTTGTAGTGGCCCACTGTGAACAACGCCCTATTTATCAACACCCAAACTGCAGGTGTATATTTGCGCGTCTTCACGACGTAATAGACAGTGGTTTTGGTCCTCGTCCTAATAATTACATATTTAAATTACCTATGTTTACATACATATATGCGCCCGGCAGCCTGATTGCGAACCTGGCGCGTGGCGCTCTTGGCCCGCTCTATTAATAACAAAGACAAGTTTCCTAACATAAAAAAAACGTGGAGTATATAAACTCACATGTTGCGACTACCAGTGTACGTATGTTCGTAGAACATTTCCAAATTTTGAAACTCAAATTAAAGAACGTATTAGAATTTCTCAACCAAATTCGAGTGGGTTCTCTCATTTCTCTGAACATTTACTAAAAACCAAACCTACCTTTAATTTAGGCAACGGCGTCAGTATTCTACACATAGCCAACGAAGGTAATTTTTTAAATAATTTAGAGAGCCTCGAAATTACGAGAGAGCAACATACTAACAATGACAATAATTTAAATACGCAGTTGCAGTTGGAAGCGCCCTCTGTATTTCAATTTTTTTTCGATTGAAGTCATGTCATAGGTTTCTTCTTCTTTTATTACTTGGTTTTGAGTACTTAACCACAGATGTCACTAATAACTTATGTTGATTTAGTTTTCAACCGTTTTTTTCTACATTTCCTTTATTACAAAAAAAAACAATTTTAGTTTTGACAATTTTATTTTAACTTGTGTGCTCAGTCCCTCTTTTACATTTAATTTGAAGCACTTTTAAATAAAAACCTAATTATATTCAAATGTTGATCCATCGCTGTACAACTGGAATATTTTTATTGTTAGACGACTTTTAACTGTTCTTTACAAATTGTAAGTATTTTGTATTCAATTCCAATTTTAATACATATGATAATAAATTAAAAAAAGTCATCCCAAAATAAAAACTTTTTAACTCATATAACATTGAGGTAACTACAAATATTTACATCACTTACAAATTTTAAATAAAATTAAAAAATTAGCTTCTACTTTTTAATGTTATATACAAACCTGTGCATGAAAATAACAGTTTTTGGAAGACAATCTATTTATTGATATTTTTTACAGGAGTTGTAAATACAAATGATAGGTATGTTTTACAAGTGAATTTGCTCCAAAGAAAGTTAAAGTATGAGAACAAAAAAGTAGCCTTGGCAAAACAAAAAATAATTTTCAATGATTGCCGTTCATGAAAATAGTAGTGTCAATTAAATATAAATCAAAATTCCATAAACATAATAAAAACTGAAAAACTTTTTCCAAAACTAAATCAATATTTTGTTGCTTATCCCTGGTTTTATAAAACATCGCGACATCTTATCATGCTGTCAATTAATCGCCGACATCTTTCTTGGGGAATGGACAGCCATGCAATATGCACAACGTCCCACAATTCAACACTATTCGATGGTTTAGCTTTATATACAGCTGCCTTCACGTCGTTCCATAGATTTTCAATCGGATTGAGATCCGGTGACTGTGCAGGCCAAGGCATAACCGTAATATTGCTGTCAGAAAACCATTGTGCCACCCTTCTTACCGCATGCTTCGGGTCGTTGTCTTGTTGTAGGACCCACCTAAGAGACATTTCCTCCTCAGCATAACATCAGCTAATATTTGCAGATATATGTCCTGCGTCATAATGCCCCTTATTTTAAAAATAGGACCCGTCCCATTCCAAGAGAAACATGCCCAAATCATGATACTAGACCCACCATGCTTAATAGTTTTTTTTTGTGTACCATGGACGCAAAGCAGTGCTTGGTGGTCATCGTACGAAGTGCGAAGAACAGTTGTTACTATCTAACATTAATTTTGATTCGTCCGTCCAGAGGATATTTCTCCAACGTGAAGCTGACCAGTTCACGTGCTCTTTTGCAAACTCAATTCGGGCCTTCACGTGTCTTTGCTTTAGAAACGGAACTTTTCTGGGTCTTCGGGCAATCATGTTAGCTTTCGTTAAGCGTCTTACAGTTGAGTTACTAATATTTAGCTTTAATTCGCTAACTATCTTAGAACACGTAATGAAAGGATATTTTTTTACTTAGCCTTAAAATTTGCATGTCCTCTCTATCTGTCGTTTTCTTTTTGCCACCATGATTTTCGGGTCTACCTTGCCATTTGATTGCATTTGCAACTTTTTTTCCCGAACAACCTAATATATTTTGAATAAATTTATACGTTTTCCCTTCATTCCACAGTTTCAGAATTAACTTTCGCTCATACGAGGTGGAGTGTTTTGCACCACCCATTATTACTAAAAGTAATCTACTGAATAAATTTATATAATCAAATTATCTCAACATATGAATAAAATTTTACGAACCCACTATTTTTTTCAAATTTCACTCTGTAGTACACACAAAAACAATGACACTGCTATTTTAATGCACATAGAGAAATTGGTTATTCCTTAAAGATGGGTAATTCCCCGGTAAGTGACAGAGCGATTTCTACATTATCGTTAGCTTTAGATACTACCAGTACTACAAAACAATACAATGACATCTATCCATCAATAATGTAAACAATTTGAAAAAGAAATGAACAAATTCTGATTCTCATTGAAGACTGCTATTTTCATGTACAGGTTTGTACATATAAAACATTAATATAAACTTATAACTGGTCTGGAAAAACAGCGGTAACAGTCAGTGTAGTAGATATGTGGTGCGTAGTCGGTGATTATTCATTTCACGCGTTCACAGCGTCAGTACTAAATCAATGCTGCATGCGAGTAGTTCTGTGTATATGTAGGCTGTCATAACTTATTTCGTAACTAGACGCTTGCTTTAAAAATGTCGCAGTTAGGTACGCCGCGAAAACGACCTATCGCAGACACAGTTAAAAACTTTATAGTGGACATGCCGAACTTAATATTTGATTGCGCTAAAATTCAGTGTCTAGTTTGTAAAATCCCTTTAATGTGTTGATCCAGAAGCTATTGTCAACGTCATATCGACAGCAAACAGCATTCTTCTGCGAAAAGTGGCATACAAGACCAAGAAAAATTTACATTTGATTTAAGTGTTACTCTTATTTTATGTAATCTATCGTTTCGTTTACTAGACAAAGAAGCATTTGTCTCCTTCTGGAATAAATATGCGGACTGTAAATTACCTAGTCGGACATCAATACGAAATGTAGTGCCATTTGCTAGTGAACATATAGAAAAAGAATGAAAACGGAATTGAAAAATAAAAAAATGTGGTTGTGTGTGGACGAAACAACAGATCGTCAAAAACACTCTGTGGTTAATATAATGGTACGTGCAATGGAGCCACATCGACCGTCATCATCCTCCTTCTTACTTGCTTCCAAAAGAGTTATAAATTGTGCTGCCGATGAGATTTTAAAGGTGGTGTTGAACTCATTGAAGAAATTTGAAGCTTCAACTATGCAAATTTTAATGTTTATGAGTGATGGTGCCGCAAACATGCGTTCTTTGGGCCGATCTCATAAAGAACACAGTGGTAACTTCTTACATGTAACGTGTAAAATCCATGCTCTAAATCTTGCGGCACAAACGATTCCTACATGTTTTTCACTAGTAAATGCATTGATTGCTAGTACAAAGGCAGTGTTTCTAAAGTCCCCGAAACGTACCCGACTATTTCACAAACTGTGCCCTGATTTACCTCAACCACCACAGCCGATTGTTACACGTTGGGGAACATGGTTACAGGCTGCGTTTTACTACAACAAATATTTGGATCAAGTAAAGAAGGTAGCTTTAAAATTCATTCCGACAGAAGCTGCAACAATCAAGAAAAGTCAGGAAATATTTCAAGATAGTCAGGTTAAAAGAGATTTACAAACTATTCACAACAATTACTTCGGACTAGCGGAGGGAATAGAAAAATTATAAAATATTTGGATGTCGCTAGTGGATTCCATTCAAATTGTGAATGATGTTCACGCACAGTTATGCGCTGTAGAAGGCGAAACAAATTGGTGTGTAATACGAACATTTGAAAGTGTTTTAGAGAAAGACTCCGATTTTCTTATATTAAGACAAATTTGTGAAGGTGTGTGAAGATGCATCAAGTTGTTTCAAAGATTATTTTAAATATGCAAATATAACATCGCTAGATGTCGAACGGTCGTTTTCGGCATTAAAAAACATTTATTCCGCACGTCGTACTCACTTGACAAACAGCTGTAGAAACATATCTAATGATTCAAATATTTAACAGATGTTACCCAGTTTGTGATTTCACGGAAGACTTTTAAAACGGTAAGTGTTTCAGCACGTTTTATAATTTATTTCTTAGCTTCTATTTTATGTGTAAACTTTTATGCGCTCGCCACGCCTCTGGCTGTTACCGCATATTTGCCCAGGTTACTTATAACATGTAGCACACACATTTAGCAATTTATACATTGTAATACACCCATGATGTCCTTTTAGCTGGTCTGAAGATGGGCATGTGCCCGAAACCGGTCGCAAGTAAGTTTTTTCTTACTAAAGAATTTTTGTGAGTACAGAACCATTCATTCACCTTTCCCGATATGTATTATGTATTACATGATTTCTAAAGGTTATCGTAGCATGTTATAAACACATTTAACAGTATCACACTAAAGGATAAAATATAACTGTAATGTATTTAAATTAATTACCTTGCTATTAAATATTTAACGCAATTTAATGTAACCTTTACGTTGGTTGACTCTTGATTCTATATCTAAACTTACCTTTTATAATTAATGCCTTCTCTAACATAAATTTCAACATCAAAAACCGCCAAAAGGAAAACACATTTTCCCGATCAAATAAATCTACTTTTTCTCGGAGTAACTTGAGTCAGTCCTTTGGAAGTGTTCCAAGAACTTAAGAGAGATACATCTGCAATCGAAAGAGAGAAAACGATCGATGTGAAGACATAATAATATCGAAAAATTACGAAAACACCAGCGGAAAGAACCCACTTTATGTTTATTAGACGGTCAATAAAAATCTGAAATAGCAGAGCTTGTTTTATATTTTCCTAAACGGAAGTAAGATCAATAAATTTCTGGTGTTTCTGGAAATGTATATAACGAACTTACATCCATATAATCCAACTTATTACGATAGTCGTATTATATCGAAGATGTTTGGCAATCTACACGTTCGTTTTCCGCAGACAGCTGTTTATAAGTTAATGGTGCGCGTTAGTCATCAAGATACCTTGAAAATTATACGTCCTTACGAAATCTAGTGGGCGGTATTTGTCACAAATTTTTTAGCAAGACTGTTATTTAAGCTATTTCTGAAATGATAACACGCGAATTCTTACTCTCAAAACAATTGAATAAGATCCAAAATAAAGTAGGTATTTAAAAATTTAGAAAAGTCTCTAGAATAAGTTTGGAAACAAAATCCGTTCTTTTCAAAATAGAAAGGGTAGGCTGCATATTTATATAACAGCCTCAAATATTATTAAGCAAATTAGTTTACAAAAGTATAACGCTTAAATGTTCATATTGTATGTATACAGACAGTATGGTATACAGTCATTGTAATCTATTGTTATACATTATAATAATAATAATTAGATTAATTAAAAAAAACATGAATACAAAAACAGAATGAAGTAGACATCCTTGATAAAACGTCAAAAAGAAAACAACCAAAGAATCATTACTATTGTTAGCTAAATGAAATGCAAAAAGAAAATAAATAATCATAAATTCAGCATAAAAACATGAAATCATTAATTCTGTAACAATTTATATCAATTAATAATCTTTTAACTTTCTTCTTAAAGATAATCGTAGATACGAGGATGGTAAGCAAGGGTAAACAAACAACCTTCTACTTGTTAGAACATAGCAAACTATCATGGCATTTCGAATTACGGAGTAACCCGTGCTTCTTGCAGCTACATTTTCCTGAAAGACATTTTTTCTTGCAGTTACATCTCTTTAAACCTTGACCACCTGTGATTGAAGATTTCCTGGCACACTCACGAAGAGTCACAATTACATCTGGAACTTCCTCTTGTGAAATGAAATTCTCCTTACAAATGGCAAACTAATTCCTAGAATACTTTTGAGCCAATCTCATACATCTTGCCATCAGCATCCATTTGCAGAATGACCCCAAGAATGTTCCTGGAGTCACTTCTGCCCCTATTGACATCAGGAACCCGTATTTTTTACAGTATCTCCAATCTTGCCTCTTGGAAACTTCGATTCAGACATTAGCCTCATCTTTTTTTGCCTGGCACTGCAATGCACTTATGGCATTTTCCCTCTTCCTTTTAATAATGTTGATTTTGTCTGAAATCATATTTTCCCTCGAAATGTCCTCTACAGCACTATCTCCGTCCCCTGTTTGTCCTTCTTCCTTTTCACCATTCTCTATTACTTCACCATCTTCTTCGCCACAATTCTCTGTTACTTCCTCATCTTCTTCGCCACCATTCTATTTGTCCATCTTCATGTCGTACTAAAGCACCTGAAGAAGAGTCGATTAAGGTGTCCAGATCTTCTTCAGATTCCAGGCTTCTGATGATATCAGTAGAAAGTTATGATGTTGTAAGACCGACTTTTGCTGGAACCCTAAACATGTCCTCATATGGGCTGCAATTTATGCCTTCATGGTAGGCTCTATTCTTCATGAATTGAACAAATCTCAGACTCTCAGACCAGTGTGGAGTTTGGTTTGTTTCCGTCCAAGTTGTCAGCATGTTTTTAATGTCCTGATTTGCGCGCTCCACAGAGCCTTGCGACTGGCTATGTCTCGGCTTTCCATGAACTATCTTCAATTCACTCCTCATTTCGCATACTTCGTGAATGATGTGATTGCAGAATTCACGGCCATTATCACTGCAATATGTTAGGAGCGCCCAAAATTTTCTTCTCAAAGGCCGCAACTGTAACACGATCCTGGTAAACGAGGACGCATTTGTAGTCATAGTCAAGCTGGCTCTGCATGTCAATTAAATCAACCTGACATCTTGAGTTCATCTCCTTAAAAATTATGAGACGCAATACAAGTCCTTTTTTTGCCACTTTTGATTTCTTTTCACAGGTTTCACATAATGTCAAGTACATTTTTACCAGTTCTTGAGTGATGTTTTTGTATTTGTTCTGCAGCTGCTTGAAAATTCTTGTTCTTCCTCCATGTCGAATCGCCAAGTGTGTCTCGTGAATTATGTTGAAGATCTGCTCTGTATGCACATAATAACGGACTGATGATGACTCGTCACTCACTGGGTATATTAATTTTTCATTATCACCCAACTTCATAATGTCCTATCGCTTCAGTCGTTGATAATCCTCATGTTTTTTCCCACTGGTTTTAGATTTTGACACTCGCACTTTCTCAATTAAGTTCTGGTAGCTTTCTTTGCTCATCACCCCACTATTTTCCTTCTTATTCTTAAAAGTATTCAATAAACTTTCATTAAAACGAGCCTCCATTTTGTTAAAACGACCGGTATCTATATCAAGATAACGCAAGGCATCTGCACTTAATGAACACTCAACTTCGACTGTCATGAAAGCAAGCAATCAGATGCCACGTGCAACTAAGACAGGTTGAAATTTGCACACAGACAGGTTCAAAGCTGCATAAGTGTGACATTTATCATACTAACCAGAGGGTGCTGGATATTATTCATAATAACACGTTAATGTGATTAATTCTTTAAAATATAAAATATTTATCACATTAATCAGAAGCGCTTGGTGTTATGTATAATACCCGGTTATTATGCATACTACCCTCATCAAAAAGCGTAAGTAACTTCTCAGCCTTAAGTGCACCCTCGCAGGATTCTTTCCTGATAAACCATAGATTGTGCAAATCGCTTGTATATCATTTTAGAATAGGGATTGCTAAAACAAAAGGATGTTAAGACCTTCTTAGATGTTTTAATATAAAACATGTTGTACATGCATGTGTGACTACACAAGAAAGAAGGTGCTAATCGTCCGATTATGGTGAGGTTTTATCGGAGAAATGTGCGTAACCAAATATAGTGCAAAAAGCAAGCTGAAAAGTAGTTAAACTTTGAATAAAGCACTTGTATCTATTGTTAAATTATTAATACGTAAAACTTCATATAAAGGCGTTTTTACTAACAATGACAATATTTTTGTTAGAATTAAAGGGCATATCTGTAAAATTAAATCATTGGGTGATTAAGTAGAAATTTTAGAAAACATTTTCTAATACCGCATCATGGCAATGTATTCGCTTCATGTTTGCGTTAGATCGTCGTAACAGAATATATGTAGTTTCTACGTTTTTTGTCTCTAGTACTTTTTCTTGCATTTTTTTTTTTAAGTAGGAAACAAGCTCAGCTAAATTTTAACATATTTGTATCCTTATGTATTTTAGTTTCATTTATTGATAATCAGTTTTATTTTTGAAATAAACTTCACCTCTAAATTCTAAATAATTACATCCAATAATTCCTTTCTAAGGCTAGCACATATGAATGTTAGGTCTCTATTTCTCAAATTAATCGACACACAAAATCTTATTGTTAGTTCTAATATTGGCTGTTAACGAAACATGGTTCAATTCAGATACGGACTCTATTTTGTTATATGTTAATAACTTTAATTTTTTAGAAAAGATAGATTGACTAGAGGAGGTGGTGTTGATCTGTACGTAAGGCAAAATCTGAATGTTTCAATTTTAAATGCAAGTGAGCTTATTGAACAACTTTAGTTAAGTATCTCACCTAATAACAAAAGAGTTATCATTGGTGTAGCATACAGACCACTACTAACTGACTATCAATTTTTTTTTTATGAACTTGAGTGATCCTTGGATATACCATTCTCTTTAACTGAACGTGTGTTCTGTTGCGGTGATTTTAATATTGACTTAATGAAAACAGATGACACACCTACCATGTACGAGGATGCCATAGATTTTCAGCCTGATATAGAAAATATCTTTTCTATATCAAGCCGAGAATTTATAGTAAAATATAACAATTTTTGTTTTTCAGTATAATCTCCCCTAACTTCAATACATTTATTACAACGATCAATTAAAAATTCTATACCTTTGTAAAAATAATCTAGTTTTTTCTCAAAACATTGTATTACAGCTGCTTGCAACTTACTATCGTCCTTAAAATGACGTCTCCTAAGGCCTTTTTTAAATGAGAAAATAAATAAATAATCACTTGGAGCCATGTCCGGACTATACGGTGGATGTTCCAATTCTTGAAAACCGCATTTGCGGATGGCAGCTTGTGAAATGGCGGTAGCATGGACAGGTGCATTATCGTGCAATAATGGAACACCTTTTGTCAATTTTCCTCGACGTTTTGCGCGAATATTGTCCCTCAATTTGTACAACAATGACGTGCTGTTGACAACTGTATTGCGCTCTTTAAAGTCAATGAGTAAAATAACCTCACGATCCCTGAATATTGTGGCCATCACCTTTTTGGTTGATTGAACGACTTTCGCCGAGGTTCATCGGGTCGCCGTCATGGTATCGATTCCTTTTTGGATAGAGGATCATAATACAGGGCCATTGTATCATCTCCTGTGACAATGGACTTGAAAATCGATTTCAGGTCGTCTCCACACATGTTTAAAAACGAGCGATCACGTTCGTGTTGGAGAGCAGAAAGAAGATGCGGTACCCATCTTGCACTAAGAATACTATAGCATAATTATATCACCGTAGTATGAAAGTAACATAAAGAATATTTTACTATTATAGATTTATTTGAAGTGATTCCAATCTTATGCCCTGCAGTGTATATGTTGGGTGTTTTTTCGGAATGTCCCAGAAGTTTCTTGAGAATTTGTAGCACAGCAAAACTATGAATTTCCGATATATAAAATATTTCACCAGAAAATTGGTAATTTATTTTTTGATTGATGATTCAGCGATGAAAAGAAGTTTTTTAATTAATTCATCTTTAGTAGCGATCTTCCAATTCTTCTCCATTTCTTTTAAATGCCTTCAATCCCAAGAATTTTGCGAATAACGTTGCAATCGGGTTCATTTCTTTGCTACTCTCGTCGACGAAACGAACCAACGATGGAACAAAGAACAGTTATATACCTAGTTAAACGTCGCAACAACGGTCATAAACGAACCTCACGTGAGGAATTTTAAAACGTAGTATTTCCGAGTCCGCCACGGCCACGAAAGCCACATCTAATCATTCTCTGTCTCAGTCTAGCACGAATTACGCGAAAAGGATTCTAGGCTCTGCTTTGCCCGCTTCTACGTCGTAGTTGGCTGACACCTGCGTTCTTCGAGGGTTGCTAACCCCGTCTCCGTTAAAATTAGAACTGGAAAGAGGGGTCTCGATGGAAAAATAATATCGGAAAGCGTATCTATTGCAGAGAGGAAAGTAATAGATATAGAGAGCGTAGGGACTATAACATTAGTGGAAGAAGTGGGGAACTTTAACTTATTTGGAATACTAAAATGAGTGTAACTCTCGAAAGATTTAGAATACTAAGCGAAATTGAGAAAGCGTGCACACGATTCAGCTGATCAAAAAAGGGTATCAAAAAGCTAGTTATTGTTGCCTTCTTAAGATATTTTATTGCATAACCACATGACGACGATATTAGCCTTTTCACTAGGGCTGTTGACAAAGTTCGAATTTCAAATTCAAATTTGAAGTTCAAAGGATAAGTGACGGCCTTTTCAGAAAAGCGGCTCCACTTTACCTTACAATCCAAACATTTTCCGTAATTTGTAAATGAAGCCTTTTTTAAATCCCGTGGCTGATAGTGAACAACAATGTTTTATAGAAATAATAAAGCCACGGGTACAAGTAACATAAATATTGTGGTACATTTCAAAGATTCTTCTTGAGTCACCACAGCCACACCAAAAACAACTAAAAGCAAAACAATACGTTCTTAGACTCGCGTTTTAAAAGAATAATAATATACAGTACCGTACAAAAAGATATCACAATTTGTTTTTTTTACCATAACTTCCCTCAAACCCAACGAATCTCGGTGAAATTTTTACCACGTATACAACTCGAATGTGTCATGCGGTGTGTATATTGGCGCGAACGACAGTGTTACAACTTCTTTAATTATTTTTTTTATTTTTTTGGTTTTTGCTGTTATTGTGCTGTTTGTCTATATTGACCTGCAATTGATAAATATGCTGTAGTTTTTTCGAACAAATTCAAAAAAGCTCCCAGACCATGGGGCGATCACGTGGATCATGTTCGCTGACCATAACGACTATGGAGGCTATTCTGGGAGGTAGCCGAATGGGAAGGACTCACGGCGATCTATCGCAGCAATTCCAAGTTAGTGTTTCTACCGTAACCAAGCTTATTGCTCGAACCAAAGCTCGTGCAGGCATAATAAAGCGAAAATCACTTGAGAGACCAAGAAAAACGGATTCATTGATTGATAGGAATATCTTAAGGACGTCTCGGACGAATCCTCGCTTCACTGCCCGTCAAATCTATGAAGAAATTACTGGTCTTGGAATGCCAAATCTTTCTGTGGATACGGTAAAGCGTCGTCTGAGGGAAGGAGGACTAATTGGCCATCGTCCTGTAAAAAAGCCTCTAATGTCTGCCAAGAACAAGAAGGCCAGAGTGCGATGGACCAAGGAACACCTCAACTGGACCCGCACTCAATGGGAATCTATTATATGGAGCAATCAAAGCAAGTATTTTCTGATTGGAACAGACGGTGTAACTTGGATACGACGCCCCATAAACACCAGATATGAGCCTAAGTACCAACTACCGACTGTGAAGCACGGCGGACGGTCCTGTATGGTCTGGGGATGTTTTATCGCGCTTTCCATGGGACCTCTTCATTGGATCCAGGGCAATATGGATAGATTCATGTACAAGGACATTCTTGAGAACCAGATGTTTCCATTTGCACGAAGAACTCACGGACGTGGGTTCATCTATCGACGATAATAATCCGAAACATCAATCAAAGCTAGTCTGCGACTGGTTCGCTCAGGAAAGAGTTCAGCAGATGGAGTGGCCCAGTCAATCCCCTGATCTGAATATTATTGAACACGTCTGGAATGACGTAGAGAGAAGGCTTATCGATAAAAAAGCCACAAATGTAGCTGAAAAATTTGCCCAATTAGAGGAAGAATGAAAGAAAATCGACCCTGTTTTCACTGCCAAACTAATAGACAGTCTATCCCGCAGATGTTAAGCTGTTATCGACGCAAAGGATGCTGCCACCAAATATATCTATTGTGTAATATTCATTCGTATTTAGTGTGTCTCAATCGTCTTTTCCATTATTATGAGTAGTTAGATTTATTCGTCAGATTTTCTGATTTGAGAAAATGCAAAAATGTTGCTATTTTGTTAAAGAAAAAAAAATATTTAATAAATAACATTAAAAAGAAGTGTATTCTTGTTCTGTATACGTGGTAAAAATTTCGCCGAGATTCGTTGGGTTTGAAGGAAGTTACGGTCAAAAAACCAAAATGTGATATCTTTTTGCACGGTACTGTACACTTATTTCATGTAAGTGTATTTTCTTTTTTTGTTAAATTTCTTGCAATTCATTTGATTTATAATTCAAAATTCAATTTCTTAAATTCGGGGTGAATTTCGAATTTATAAATTTTCAAATTCGACCCTACTACTTATTACCACTAACCGTAAGTAGGCTTCAATCTGCATAACGCCGAAGCGATGAGTCACGACTTATGAATGTGTTTTATGTTTTACCTAAAAGTTACCAGACATACTGTACATTCAATGTGGCTTACAACTGTAACCCAATCCAACTGTGTAAATTTTAAAAGGACAGTTTCTTCGTAAATAAACTAATATTAAATGTCGTAATATTGGTACATAAGAACTCAGAAGCAAATGAAGGCATTTTGAATTATTTGTTAGGATTTTTGGATTTTATATAAACTTCTGTAGGATCCAACAAAGTGGTCAGCACCATCAACTATTAAACAACACCCAAGAACTCGGCGGTCATGTTAACAAATACCTTCGCTAAAATTAATTATTCTCATAGCATCTCCAATTAGCATAACTGGAAAGCAGATTTACGCGAACCATTACCTGACCATGATAGCATTTCAAATATTTTAATTCGTCTCGGTGCGACATGTCCTATAAGCATCAGGTAGTTGGCTAAGAAAATAAAACCAGCAGTGGATAGAGCGACGTACAACAGGCCAAACATACTAAACGTGCTCAGCGACTTCATAAATTTCGAGAGCAGGACGCGAAGACAAGGTGGCTGCAGTTTTAAAGCTAACGAGATAAAGGCATAGTTTCCCACACAGAATTTTGCAAGTATTCTTCTACGGACATGTGCGTTTCTTATGTTAAACAACCTACAACAAAAACTATAAGGATTTGTTTACTGAATGTGAAAAAATAACATACAACTATATATGTTTGTTATATAAAGAAAAACATTATTGCAACTATTATTTGTAATTTACATCACAGGCACATTATTTTGAAATACCTTGTATTCTAATCCACATCGTAAACTACTTACAACTGGCAATTACAAAATTCTATATTTAATTCTATCTTTGGAATTTATGAAGCTATATGCATATGGGAATATACGATATGATGCAATGTGCATGGCTATTATCGGCGGCCATACAAAACTGCCGCATAAAAAATATTTTATAGAAATTACATACACATATGGATAATTTTGTTATATGTACAGGAATATTAAAATTATTGTTTTATTTGTAGCGAGCCTGCTTTTATTTAATGTTCTAGATCCAATCAGTTTTTATGCAATATTTTTATGTAAACTGATCATTACCATCATGAATGAATTTATAGCACGTGGTTATGCAGACCTTTGAATGTTCAATAAGAAACATGCAATAAAAAATGTGAAATGCCCATAAAAATATTGTTTTAAAGAATTGACGTATAGATATGTGTAATAGTTAATGGATTTACAGTACCGTTCATGGAAGTTCGGGCAAGCTGACAAATTATATTAACTGTTTAGGAAAAAAATTTAAAACTATATAATATAATTTCTGTGAGGAATTATTAAAACTAACCTTTTCTGGAAGCCTTTTACCAATTTCCAGGTAGTATTTATCTATTATAAGACCGTTATCATAAAATATATAATTATGTTGGAAATCCCCAATAATTACAGTGACAATAAAGCTTTATAATAATCCCTAGGAGGGTTAGCTGATTCACTCGTGTTACCTGGAAATATTCGTATACCCTTTCTAAAGTATTATAACATTTGTAAACGCAGTAGTTCTGAAGAGATTGTTATTGTGAAAGTGTCTGTGGTTGTGCAAGTGAAAAATAAAATAATTTCGATTTGACTGCTTAAAATGCCCCCGTGTTTCAAAACGATCTGCTATTATTACCTTGCATCAGGAAGGGTACGCAGAAAGACGGATTGCGAATAAATTAAAAATAAAAAAATCTACAGTACGATATTATAGTTCGATTTAAGACAACCGGTGACGTGCAAGATCGTAAGAAATTGCTGCAGAATTCAATAATGAGCGAGATTCCAAAGTTTCTGTGAGTACTGTGAAACGTCGGCTGAAAGAGGCTGGGTTGCATGGGCGAGTGGCTTGTCGAAAACCGTTACTCCAAAGAGGAAATAGGCAGAAACGACTGAAATGGGCACAATCTCATAGAGATTGGACAGTGGACGATTTTAAAAACGTTTTGTGGACTGACGAATCCAAGTTTGAGGTTTTTGGAAATAGACGGAGAGTTTTCGTACGCAGATCAAGAGGGGAAAGAATGTTACGGGAGTGTATAGTTCCTACGGTGAAGCATGGAGGCGGATCTGTAATGGTTTGGGGTTGTTTTCCTTAATCGGAACAGGGGATTTGCTCAAAATTGAGGGCATAATGAAAAAAGAAGAATATCGGAATATCCTGGAGGAAAATGCCATACCGTCAGGAGTCCGATTAATTGGTCGTGGATTTGAATTTATGCAGGACAATGACCCCAAGCAAATCTAAATTGTGCACAGATTACCTGCAGCAAGAAGAAAATTAAAGAACCCTAAAAATTATGGAATGGCCGCCACAGTCCCCCGATCTGAATCCGATAGAGTTGTTATGGGAAGAATTAGACCGATGTGTTAGGAAAAAGTGTCCAAAATCGAAGGAACATTCTCCAGGAGGCATGGACAAGCTTGCCCAACGAAGCATTAGCAAAATTAGTGAATCGGATGCCGAGAATAGTGGCAGCAGTCCTAAAGGCAAAAGGTGGATTTTTCGATGAAAATCGGATTTAAATTATTTGTATTACATTAACTTTTTCTTTTTAATAAATTTATGTTTGAAAATATGTAAAATCATGTAAGTATTAAATACATGGCCATTTAATATTTCTCTTATTTTCTTTGACTTCCGTACATTTTTTTGCTTGCCCGAACTTCCATGAACGGTAGTGTATGTATACCAATGTTGAAATAATAAATTCCGACTCATATCTTAGCAGTTCTCCACTTTTGTATTTAAATAATATAGCCGAATACTTAAATTAGTACGGTCATTCTGTAAGGTCCAATGATGGTGCTAAAGCAAAAATGCATACATTTGCTTCGAATGATATGCCAAAGTGAATATAATCACCACAAAAATACATATACAGGGTTATTACAAAAGAATCATCGGGTTTTAAAAATATATATTTCAGAAAGTATGACAGATATAATAGTAAATGACATGTCAATAAGGGCGCAGTATCGTAGAGTGGAATAAAGCGGATCAAATGATGTTTTTCGATACTATTAATAGAGATATTTACCTAAAAAAATATACGAAAAAATATATTATTCTGGATTATAAAACAATGTTAACCGATTGTTTGATTAACATTATTTTTGTTTTTCTCATGCTTTTTTTACTTTAATTTTTTATGATTATTTGTTGATCCGCTTCACCCCATTGTTTTAATTTTAATCGATACGAAGCGAATCTGTTCTATAATTTTAAAAAGTGGATTAGCAAGAATGTATATTCTTTTAAAACAAAAAAAAAACAAGCAGCAAGTGCAAAGAATAGTTTGGTCCGTAGGAGATAAAGTCAAATCTAAAATAGAAACAAATTTTAACTAAAGTAAATAAAAATGATTCGAGGAAGTAGACTATAGCCACATGTCACAAGGTTAAAGTTAGTTTTGAGAGAATATATTTTTTTTTTAAGAGAACAACGAAAAATGTCCTTAACCTATTCTAAATTGTAATTGGAAATGTCTTTGAATACAGTCTTCTGACAGGTCCAACAACTTTCTTTACTATTTACAATGTTTTTATGATGGATATGTCGGGACCATCTGGATACAAAAAAACGTTATTATTAGATTTTGTTTTCTTAAATTCTACGGCTTCTGCATAACGTTTTTACAGTTAAGCTATATGCTTACAAATACAGGTTTCACAGAATCGTTGTTTGGTGTAATTCCATCTCCATTGCCCCCATAATTATTTACTAAGTCCATATAAAAATATTTAGAAAACTCTTGAGTTGTGTGGAACGTCAGGTTAATATATATAATTCGCCGGCATTTTGCAATATGCTTCATTGTTATTCAATTTGTGAAAGAATAAATAGAATAAAACCAGTTTTCTTTCCAGTACGCTGGCTTTTTATAAATTGCCGAGACATTCTATGAGATGGCGGATTTTATAATATGGCCATACGTTTAAAAAATACGAACATTATTATGTCATGAAAGTTACACCCACTATTCTCACGATGTGATCATTCTCTTACATTGCAGAATAGGGGTGCTGAGCTATCTGTTATATACATCTTCCCAGCATAGTAATTAAAAAGATACAAGTTGCTATTTAATTTCCTAGTGGGTTTATTTGTTTATTTAAATACCAACGTGCACAAAATACTATATGTACAAATACATTGGTTCTTGCGGTTTATGTTCTGGTTTATCTGAATCAGAAACATGAGAAATAAATTTATACAAAAAATAATTTTTTTACGATTCTTATCCACTGGGTTATAATACTGATGATGGTGCTTCTACTTCTCATATTCAGTAATTCCAATGCAATCCGCCAGCTTACTTGATTACGCTGCTTAAGAGGGTGAGTGCTTCACAGCCTTACAGATATTATAATTCTTGATTAGTTTTTTTATTATTATTCGCTTTGTTGAAGAAACCGCACGTCTATGGCGCGAGGAACGATTATCTTACTCTAGAACAGGGGTCTCCAAACTTTCCAGCCTTAGGGCCATACTGATTATTCCAGTAAGTTCCAAGGGCCAAAACTGTTTTAATTTTCCTGCCGTTATCTATAATTTCTAGAGTAGTCGCCCTGAGCGAGCATACGCCTGCTAAATTTGCTAGTTCCGTTACTATTGTGTACTGTTGCGACCGTGACACTTGGCGACATCTGGCGGTCAAAAGTGGAAATAGGTAGTGGTAGAACCCTCTATCGCTAACAGATGGCGTTAGTAGTACTTTCGATAGCGCAGTTGGTTCGAGAAAGTTCTGGTGTATTCCACTCACTTCGAGATGGCAGTAATTGGAGTATAAAAGGGCTAGCGGCGCGACCGCGAGTCAGTCTGCCTAGGGAAGGCGAAGGAAGCGAAACTGTCTGTTGTGAAATAAAGTAGTGCCTAAAGTAGTGTTGTAAATAAAGTAGTGTGTGATGTGACTTGCTGTTTTTGTGTGATTTACTAGTATGTGTGTCGTTACTGTGATATAATCATTTTTTGCAGATATCGTTTCTATAAAAGTACATTACTGCAATGGTAATCTAAGTTGCGGGAGAAAATAATATTAAATGTCAGACTGTCAGACATTTATTGTATTTGTTGATAAACAAGATGGACAAAAAACAATTAATTTTCACATAGATATCTTGTAAGTTTATAAAATCTTAAAATGTAATAAGACAAAGATAAACCATAACAACTGTTTCACAAGGCCCGTATTGTGAGGTGGAGCTCGATCGTTACTCCCGGTATAACAAGCCCTACCTGCAGGCTGTGACGTATATTGGTTTAGATAAACGATCAGCCATATTTATCGTCTTGACTTATTTTTATAAGAACAATATTTGCAAAAGTTGATTATATCACAGTAACACCACGTTTTCGACATAGGATATTGTACACAAAGTGTATACGAATTTTTCCATAGAATTGAAAAATTGCTAATTTTGTCGATTCCAAATTTGTTTCGAAAATTTAAACAAACCGTAATTTTTTTGGAAAAAAATCGGTTTTCTTGCAAAATTGTAAAATTTAGGTATAGATAAATGCAGACAGTATTCTTTCAGTATTTCAAAAGGAATCCAAATTTGTGGTAAAATAATCGACATTCCATTTGAAATAAGAAAGTTGACGTCCACTTCCAGCATAACCGGATGTAATATGTTCTCAAAAATATATATTTTAAATAATATATAATAATATACTTTTTGAAATACTTTTGTTCTAAGCTCAAAACATCGTAGGATAATGGCACCATTAATTGTCAGTGAATCAGTAATTGTCACTTAAGAAAATTAATTCCATTTTATAAGGATATACATAATAAAATATTTATCCATTCGAGTGCCGAGTATCTCTAAAGTATAGGTGGTATGGGTACTACTTTCTCATGCAAAAGATTACTTACAGAGAGTAGCATTACTGAAACACATCTCATAAAGTTAATCTGTAAAAAATAAATATTTATGTTTCTTTTTTCCGTTTAAACATTTTGTGCGATTGCTTATGCTTCATTAAGTATTAAAAAAACACTAGTTTATTTAGTTTATTTAATGCCAGTTATTGACGTTTTGGTGACAACTATTGGAAATTTAAAATTTTGCTGGCGACAATTATTGGTTCTGTGAGCTATAAGGAAATCGAGAAGAAAAGAAATAGCGAAATTCAATTCCATCATGATCAAGACCTTTAATATACTAGATGACATGGAAATTGCAATGCCAAGAAGGGATGCGATATTGACATGGGCCTCTTTGAACCGGTTTAGAGAAATTCTCGGTACGTGGGACGGGCATTATCCTGCTGGAAATATAGGCTTTCGAGTTACTGAAGATATGGAAGAATATGGGGTTCCACCACCTCATCAACGTAACTCTGGGCGTTCATAATGGCTCAGATGAACACCGAGACCAAGACTTACTCCCATATGCTATCGCACCCATACCAAAACTTCCACGGCTCGGTGCACACCCCTTTCAACAAAAAATTGAATGTCGCAACGTTCCCCACGTCTTCGTCTAACCCTCATGCGAACATTATGTATTCCCATACAAAATCGAGATTCATCATCGAACACTACCCTATGCTACTCCAGGTTCCAGTACATTCGCAACCTACATCACTCCAAACGTTGCTGTTGGCGTTGAGCCGTAGGTGGTAACACGAGATGTAGTCGATAGGACTGCAAGCCAAAAGCACTGATTCGAGGATAAACGGTTCGAAGGATCACATGACGACCTTCATGCCCTAACCATAGATCAGCAATTGACCTGGTACTGGAGAATTGGTCTCTTAGTGCTTTTAGGCGAAAGTGGCGTTCCTGCACCTCTTTAGTTCTTCTTCGGCCCCCGGTTCCTCTTCGTCGACTTTCCTGGTCGTCTCTAGTTCATGACTGATAACAGCGCATAATGGTGGATTGGTTCCGGTTAAGGACATTTGCAATTTCGCTGAACAAAAAACTATCGGCGCGCAAGCCAACAATTTGATCTCTATCGAATTCGCTCAGCTTGATGATTTCTACGTTGCCGCACTCTAGGCATAATCAAACCCTCAAAACACGTTAAAGAAAAGTATAACAAGAGAAAACGGTGGGAATTGAATCAAAACTCGCCAGAAATACAACTGATATTAGTGTCAGAAAAGACTACATGAAGTGTCAGATATTATTATAATGTAATCAATTATTACCTATGAATAGTTATGCGTTTCTGCAAAGTTCGGTCGAAAAATTCACATCCTTTCTTGGTGTTGCAATTTTCATGTCATGCAGCATATTTTTAAAGAAGAATAATGCAATACGCCAGTGTTGCTTTCCGAAAAATATATTTTTTTGTTTACATAATAGCGTACGCTATAACAATCACTTCTTATACAAACCGTGATGGCAATTATTAATGAATTATTGGTGCTTTACCCTGTATATCTTTTTCCATTCTAAAATACCTTTCGGTATATACCAAATTATTATACTTTAAAATCGACCACATCTGAATATTAATTTCACTTGGCAATTTTTCCACGTCAAATGGTCTGTGTTTTACGTTATGATAGCTAAATAATGGAAATAGAATAGTGATAATCTATGCACTAGCGATACTCTTTGACATGTATGATAAATTTTAACAAATCAATTTATTTAATATTCTATACTGATGGGCAACATTTGAAAATACTACGCTACGGACATAATAATTTATCTCGTACTTACCATACAGATAAGTATCTTAAAAAATACACGCTACTTCAAAATCGTTTTTAAATATGAAGGTATACATACTTGGAAGTGGTACAATGTTTTAGTTTTTTATTTATATTAAACTTTTATTGAATTAGATTAACAACAAAAAAACAAAATAAAAGTACAGATTAAAAGTAGTACCGCAGAATGGGGTGAAGCGAATAAAATCTTAATGTTTTTGATACTATTTATAGTGATATTTACCTTAAAAAAATGTGAAAAAATATGTTATTGTGTAATTATTACACAATCGGTTAACACGGTTTTGATTTTTCTTACGTTTCTTTTTTGCTTTATTTTTTTTTACTATTTGTTGATCCGTTTTACCCCATTGTATGGGGTGAAGCGGATCAACAAATGATTGATCCAAAAACGGCTTTAATCTTAGTCGACATGGAGCAAATCACTTCTATAATTTTAAAAAGTGGATTAGCAAGAATGTAGTTTCTTTTAAAACAAAAAAAAATTGTTTGGCCCGTAAGAGATTAAGTCAACTCTAAAGAATAGTTTATTTCTCAAGTAGACTTGGTACATCACTGGTAACGGAAACAACTTTTAATTAAAGTAAATAAAAGCGCTTGAAGGTGGCAGATTATCCCCACATATCATGTTTAATGCCAGTTTTGTGAGAATTGTTATTTTTTTCCAAAAAGAGAACGAAAAATGTCTATAACCTCCTCTAAATTATAATTGGAAATATCTCTGAATATACACCTACCTCTTCTGTGACGTCCAACAATTTCTTTTTACTATTTGCGATTTTTTTATGTCGAATACGTCGGGAACAACCGGGTACACAAAAAAACTTCTTTATTGTTAGATTTTTTTTCTTAAGGTGCTAGACGTAAACTCATAATAGTCATAATTAGAGCAGCGCAAACTGCGCTGAAAGCCAGTGACTGACGCATTAAAAGTTTACACAAAATAAACACGGCCGGGACAATTCGGTATAAGCGTCAGTATAACTGTGACTCGAAAGCCGATCTGTTGTGTATGCATCTACGCTGTCGTATACTATATCGTAATTCTACGTTTGTTTTGAAAATGTTTCCTACGTCGCGAAAACGACCAAAGTTGGACACAATAAGAGAATTTATTGCAGAAATGCCCGATTTAAAGTGTCATGGCGCTAAAATTCAATGTGTAGTGTGTAAAATAGATTTAATGTGTTGGTCGAAAAAGTGATTGTCTACGGCACGTAAATAGTGCAGGGCATGTTTCAAAAAAAAATTCCACATGAGATTATGACAAATTTAAATTTAATTTATGTGTTTATTGCATATAATTTACCATTTCATTTACTAAGGAAGAAAGCATACGTCTCGTTTTGGAATGAATATTCGGACTTTAAGTTACCAAGTGAGAGAACATTACAGAGAGTTGTACCGTCTGCTCGTGAGCATGTCGAGAAAAGAATTAAATCGGAGTTGCAAGATAAAAAACTGTGGTTATGTGTGGACGAAACAACAGATCGTAAAAAAAAATCTGTGGTTAATGTAATAGTACGCACAATGGAACCACATCGACCGTCACCCTCAATTTTACTAGCTTCCAGACGAATACAACAATGCACTGCCGAAGTAATTTCAATGTTGGTGTTAAATACATTGGAAAAGTTTGAACTTTCAACAAATCAACTGCTTGCTGTAGGTCGATCACTTAAAAAACATTGTGCTAACTTGTTGCATATTACATGTAAAATTCATACTCTCAGTCTCGTAGCAAATAGTATCAGAAAATGTTATCCCGAGGTAGACGCTCTAATAGCACATACAAAAGCTGTGTTTGTAAAATCCTCAAAACGTGTTCGGGAATTTCATAGACTATGCCCCGGTATTCCTGAACCACCACAACCTATTCTTACTCGTTGGGGAACATGGTTAAAGGCTGCATTTTATTATCTTAAATATTTTGAGAATATAAAGAACGTGATTTTAGAATTCGACCCAAAGGAAGCTGCGACTGTCAAGGTAAGCCGCTTGAAATTTCAGGATAGTCAAGTTAAAACAGATTTGGAAATTATTCAGAACAATTACGTGGGACTAGCAGATGCGATAGAAAAACTACAAAATTCTTCAGTGTCGTTAGTGGAATCTTTGCAAATAGTGCAACATGCTCACGCATTTAAGCAAATGTGAAAATGGATACATATAAGTATTTTGTTTCACAGTTATTCTGAATTATATCGTAGAGTGGCATAAGCGGAAAACAAATATTTCTTGACTAGAATCTTAAAAGAGCCCGGTATGTTGAGATGTTTCAATGAAATATAAAATTTAAAAATAATCACAAGTCATTTTTACGCTCAATAATCTACTTACAATCAATATTGAAAAACTACTTACAGTTGTAGGCCCTCGTGTGTGTATGTTTTAAAAATTCTTCGTTAAAATCCTCTTTCCTTTCTTTTTAGGTGATGTCCTACGTCGTTCTGATGTCAAATCCCTTCCAACTCATTTTTCTCCTTGAGTTCATCTTTTCTTTTCTTTTTTCTTCTAAATTAGTTCACATTTTTGTTTTTAAGCTTATTTTTTAAATATTTTTTTCCAAAACTTGTTTGATGTCAAAAATTTATATTTCTGTCTTCTTGTTTACTTCGTTGCCACAAGAATGCCAATCCAAAGACATCGATATTTTTATGATTGGCTTAACGATGACCAATTGCGATGTTACAACACACGACATTAAGGATTTTGATTACTAGATTACATGTAAATAGTGTTATGAATTACTTTTGTGTTTTTTTACAACAAAATATAATTAAAAGGTAAATTATTGAAAATAACTTGTGACTTTGATTATTCCCTATAAAATAATATTAATGGAGTCTTTTCTTTAAGAAACAAAGAATTAATAATATAAATTATTACAATGCCGGTACTCGATTAGTAATTAAAAATAATTCAAATTCTCAAACAAAATATTCACGGCACACTCGGCACCACACAAATTATTACCGATCGGTACGCGGCTGACGATCTTGACCCATGGGTCTTCGAAACGGCCTTCCCGAATTAATTAATAATTTGTGTGGTGCGGAGTGTGCCGTGAATATTTCGTTTTCCATACTACCCCACAGTCCTATCATTATTCTGTAAATATAAAATAAATTTTGACAATCATTGAAAATTCAAAATAAAATTAGATAAATTAATGCAAATGCACGCACTTCACTCCAATATCCCACTAAAACATATTAAAATAAAATGAGGATTTGCATACAGAAGATCGAAATTCCGATGGAGAGACAAAGCTCCTAAATCTGCTGGTAGTTTATAAACTATTTGTGGAAAAGGATCAACATTTTTAGTTCATGTCTGTCTATCATACTAAGCCAATTAACATCAACTAGTTTATGACTTACGTGGCCATATTTACGCAAACCGTACACAAAACGCAAGCAACAATTTTGAATTTTTTGAATGCGCGTAGACATGGCGTTATCAATAGCAGGATGATATAAAGACAAGCAATAGTTAAACTGGAAATTGGAGCTTCAAGTGTGTTAAGGGTATATCTATACAGATATAATTTCTTTAAATTAAGATATGCGTTTCTAATAACTTGTACGTTTACCCGGTATCTGAAAGAATTATCCAAAATAGTATCTAGATTTAGGCCTTACACCTAACAGTAGAAAGGCATAGGATTAAGTAAGTAAGTACTAGATTTATAGAACACTCCGCAGGAGGAACAAACTGATGATTGGTATCTACACTAATTACATTTTTAAGTTCGTTAGAAATTTTTGATTTGCCAAACAACATTACTTTTGATTTAGCAGGATTCAATGTAAGGTCAAATAATCTAAAATGGTTTATTTATTTCAAAGCTACAGCGTTCATCCAAACTGTAGGATCAAATGAAAAGTACATTTGGGTATCATGAAAAAATATCTGGTTTTTGCAATGTTTTAGCACGTTTACGAACAATGAAGTATAAAGAGAAATAATGTCGAAGCCAAAATGGAGTCTTGAAGCACTCCTTGAGATAAATGAAGTGGGCCAGAAACATTTCCACCAATATGGAGATATTGACAGCGATTACATAAATAATTAAATATTAGGCGCGAGGAATGTGAACTTAAACCTATGGTGTTAAGAAGACGAACAAGAGCGTAGTGATCAACTGTATCAGAGGCCATACTGTAGTCTAGTAATGCCAGTGTGGTTATTTAGCTTCGATCAGCAACATGAATAATATCATCAGTGATTCCTGGTAGGGCAGTTTCACCGCTGTATCTCTTTCTAAATCCAGATTGACTAAGAGGTAGTAAGCCACGACTACCTATCAAACACCGCAATTGCCTCGGTATAAAAAACATTACAATGAAATCCTTGCCGAATACGAAACTAACCATATTTGCAACACTCGGGAATGCCAAAAAGCAACTCTTCGTGTGCCGTAAACAACGTATGCGCGCATACATAAAGGTGTAGTGACGCAAGTTTTAAAAATTTATAACAATGATGAATTTAAGACATATACACTTAAAGATTTAAAAAAAAATCTTAAAGAACTTCTGATTCAAGAATGTTTGTATCATCCAAATGAGTTCTTTTTATGAACTCCACAAGTGATTAGTAATTTGTCAAGCATACTATGTCCTTTTGTTCTCTTTTTCTTGTATACTATGAAATACAGATTTATTATTATTATTACTATTATCTTCTCAAATACCTTACAGAAAGTAGATAAAATGCTTATTGGGCTTATTAGGCGGAAATCTTTAAGATCAGATGCAATAATTAATGATATTAATCAGAAATGCGCATTATATTTCTAGATGTCTAGCGATCTTCAACCAATTCCTTCAATCTTTCTACCACTCTTTTCCTTAGATCATCCTTGATTGCTTCTAGCAAGTTTCTTCTGCTTCCTGACATGCTTACAGTATGCCACAGTCAGTCAGTCCATTCTGTAACCCATTATTGGTTATTACTTCAATAATGCTTGGATTCTGGTATATATCTCTAACTTCTCGGTTGCTCCTTTTTCTCTATTTGCCTATCACATTCCTAACCTCGCCGTAGATTTTCGGCAGGGTCTCATATCTCTAGGTTTGATTGAAATCTATGTTTCACTTCCAATAGAGTACTGTTGAGCGTATAGTCGTGTTACAGAGCTTCACATTCGCACTTGTGAATATATTCTTCGCTTTTAAAATACTGTAGAGCACCGCCCTGTTTCTTTTCACTAACCTGTGTCTCATTGCCGACCCTTCTGCTTTTATCAGAGGTATTCACAAACTTCATTTTTTCAAAATGCCCTTTGCTCCAGTTTGTATTTGGAGCTTCTAACTTTAGTCGTTGAACTTTTCATGTATTTCTATGTACTTAAATCTTTTATTTTCAGTTGATACTCAAAAATCGTACCCGGGAATAATAAATTAAAAATATCAAGCATCTTAAAACAGCTAATTCGGGTGCAAAGAATACTTTACATAACTGAACCAGCAACCAATAAAATTATACAACACACAAGCGAACCTGTGTGCTGTATGATTTACAAAATGTTGTTTTTTTTTTTGATTTACTGCCTAGCTTGCTCCTACTCAAATATTCTCAAAAAGAGAATCGAAAAACCCATATGGTGCGAATTTTATAGATGACACGTATTTCGATATTCTCAAGATTTTAATTAAATCCAAAAAGAGATAAGGTTGTTAAAAAGACCGTACGCGTAAAGGTGAACAAACGTACTACTAAACGGTTTTTAACAGGCAATTTAAAAAACACGTTAGACTTCCTATTCATTTGCATCGATCGTAGATCAGGCCTCATTTTAGTGAGTTGTGTTAGCTCCCGACTTTCTTTTCACACGGGTGACTGGCGACTATACGCAATAATGAATTTCATATTCATACTAATAAGTATGCATGCATGAACGAGGTATACGGCTGTGTAACTACGGCGTGCATAAAGCCTGAACTGGTATTCCGAAACAGGTATTAATGACATTAATATTGAATAGCACAAGAGTCTCACAATTATAATTAAGCCTTAATCCTGACAAAGCGGCAGTGCAATAAATAATGTCTTTCTCTCTTCTGCTTGTTAGCTCATTGCGTTCAGATCCATTGGTTTCCATCTCCCTCGATCTCTTTTGTACTTAGTTTCTGTGGTGGACATAGAAATTAAATAGTAACCTGTGCTCGATATTGGCGCTTATGCTCTGCGTTAGAATTTGCATAGTGTTGTATTACTAATTATCGGTTGAGGTAGATGTAATTTAAAGTTAGGAGTACTAACTAGTAAACTGAAAGTTGAATAACAATTATTTTTGTCACTAACACAATGAATTATTCTACCAATACAAATAAGTGCCGTATGACCCAACTGAACACAATACGCAACTAGAATGAAATAAAAATTTAAACGCTTTAATAATGTACAAGTCAGACATGTTGTAGCCTTCCAATCACAAATGTCGATAAAAAATAACGAAGAACGTATGTTTGATGAACTTGTTCCATTTTGATAAGTTTTCGTATTTGTAAAACAGTCATTCATTTAATAATAACTCATTTCCATTTACTATGAATTATGATCACATAGAATACTTGAATAAACATTTTTATTGTACTGAATTATATTATTTTCTACTTTTCTGCATTATGATTTTGTGCACTAACACAGGAGTCATATGATTAAAATTTGGCGTTGTGACATGACCAATCTGATAGCAACGTTGTTAAGAATAATTAATCACACGTTAATTCTTACGTGGTCATCCATGCTATGTAAAATTGAAAAATTCTTTTAAAATTTTTATGTGTATTAATTTTTTACATTTTCATCACTTATTTCATCAATTTTATGATTGCCTAATAAGTTAAGTTTACTTGTTTGTCGTATTAAATATTCTCTAATGTAGCTATAAAACAAAAGTGATAAGCGTCTATGGAAATAAATTGAAATGTCAATGAGTGAAGCTTTGAGAAGTGTCATGTAAAAATTTCTTTTTATCTTGATTCTTTTTGAGTTTTGTGTTCATCGAAAATACCGAAATTACAGCCAATTTAATCATAAAACATTACCCATCCCCTCGAGCTTTTATTTTCTGTTCTACAGAAAAAAGGGCCCCCCAAAAAGGATTCCAAATTCTACTAGCTCTACGACGATAAGATTTATTTGACAACTTATGGGTATATTTGCTAGAAAAATTCTTTTTTTATGACTGTGGGTGGTTACGCCCCCTAGCGGTAGAAATAGGAACTTAAAAATAATTTCCAGCATTTTTTTTTGGCCACTCTTCTTACGAAGATTTTTTCCCACAGCTGTACGACTCTTAGTTCCTCATATATGGTACCTCGCCACCCATCTTGGATCACCCGGTATATACATATTTATATTTTTCAGAATATGTATTCCACGTTATCACAACAAAGTAGCACGTCAAAATGCAAATAACAATTCGATTTTATGTGAGTAATTACTGTCCTGTTCATATTGGAAAAAGTTTTAGAATGATTTCAAGGAAATAATGCCGAAATATTGCAGTGCGTCCCAAAAAGTGCACATATAAATCCGATCGGAAATGTATAGGCGGAGATCGTATGTCAAGATCACGATTTAGAAACAAAGAAGACTTGGAAATGGGAAGGTTTAGAGCCTTTTCAAACATTTCCATGTGTTTCCGGTCCAATGGAAATACATTAATTCAAATTGAAGCGTTCACTACGGTGTTCAAAGCGGTTACGGTGTCTCGGCAGTTGCCAAGTCGTGTAACCGGTGACGGAGACAAACACTATGTTTCTGACGGTCACCGCTGAAAATACGTTACGTTTAATGAAACGTTTCAAATTCCGGTACAATTTGACCAACTGTTCTAGTATGTAATAAATAAACACATATTTAGATTTAGATATTAATATAGAATTTATAACGGAAGTGGAGAGGCTGTTTCGGATTCCAAATGCGACGACTATAGTAATAAAGAAGTAATGAAAAACGCTTGGAAGCAAATTATAGTAAAATTTGTGCCTAACTTTAATGGAAAAAATGAAAACGAAAAAAATACAATATTGGTAATTTAATTAATGGGTCATCCTGCAAAATACGGTTCGTAACATAACCCTAAACATCGTACGTACAAACATAAATGTTATAATATTTTTTATTATATAGCCTCAAATCATCAAACAGGATATGAAGCAAGTCTTTTGCAACCCAACCCTGTAATAGGGCGTTTTATTTTTATTGGTTTTCGTCTGTCCAGAAGGACTATTAATAGCAGTTCGACATCTCAATCTGTTTTTAATATTGTCTAGAAATGTTTATAGTACCAATACGTTGGTAATAACAGTTGTGACCTAACTGCGTGTCCCGCAAGTGACCGTTGCAAACACGAGTGACCGTCACCGGTGACCCAAAGTGAAAAGGCCCTTGGTTATTTCAGAAATCTAACACTTTAGACACCCAGAAGATTACAAGCAATTATAGATGTTAATGGTTGGCCTATAAAATATTAATCGTATATTTTAAAGTCCGTTTTGTTAAAAAAAATTTTATAATATACTGTTTAATGTTAACTAGGGATAAAATCTTTAAAACAAAATCTGGATCCATTCCATATATTAAGTTAGAAGTTGCAATTACAATATATATTTTAAAAATGTGGCGTTTGACAATTGAGCATAACTATAATATATATTGAAATGTTCTAAATGTGTGAAATTATAAAAGAAAGTTAATTTTCAAAATTAATTATACGATCTGAGAATTCAGAAGTGACCTAAATTCACTCCTTCGGCAATTTAAAATTAAACTCAATTAATGAAGCTTAATGGGTATTAAAATTGAAAAATGAAATCTGGAATTTATATGAACTTATGAACTCTATGTTTATATGTTATCTTCTGGAAACCTGCCTATTCTTCAACCACCAAACTTGATTTTTTACCTCGTATTTATGGAACAATTTAAATGGCGAACACTTAGAAACTGGGAATACAACTAAACACTGGATGAGAATCTTGACTCAATGTCAGAAATGAATTAGCGTCCCTCTACTCCTGTATTTTAATCGCGATGACGATTGTTTCAAACACAGCAAATTTTGATAAATCTTTTCGAAATATCATTTCATAATAGATTACCAATGAATTTTCTTATTTTTAAAAGTAGCATGATGCATTACATGCAGTAACGCAACTAGAAGACTCAAACTTGCTACTCTCTGATATATAACATCACCAATAACTGTGAAATATTAAAATTTACTGACTTACAAGACGATTACATTACGAACGATATTTAATATATGAAATTATGCTAGAAATACCTCCGAATTTATGCTCACTTGTTGCAGGAAAATATTCCATTAAATTTGAAGATTTCTGGTGTGAAGTATATGAACAGAAGAGATACCTCTCCGTTTCACCATAATCGTCGTTGGCTGGAGTTAAAATAGTTCCCTAATATCCCCGCTCCAACGAGAAGGGGCTTTAAAAGTAGTAGGAGCTACTGAAAAAGAGCTAATAGCCGCCACAGGAATTTTGACATTGAACGAGTGGCCATACTGAATATACTGCCACTAATGACAACTACGTTCGAAGATTATTATAACATTACAATATAATAATCGATTTTTTATTTAAATCTCAGTACGCTTCCTAAAACGAATAACATAACGCCAAGTAAATCTGTACATTTTTTATTATTGTTGGTCGTTCCCTATCTTCTCTTGTACGTACTACTCCTCGTTCCCATAAATTTAAGAAGTTCCTTTTTGGGGCGGTATTAGTAGCGTCGCGCAGTATGGCGTAGCGATGTCATCGGCTCTTTCTCGTTCCTTTAACTCAACCCGAAACGACAGTCTCTCACCGAGGGGGTAATCTGCTGAATATCTACTGCGCGGTTATAATCCCCCGCTAAAAAGGCCCTTATTTTAGATCCTCATTCGAAACTATCTTGTTTCACTGATCGTTGGCTCCCGCTGCAGTTGCTACGTTCTTCTTCTATTAGTCGTAAAAATAACTAAAAGGACAATTTACCGACAAAAGTACTTTACGATTATGTGATATCGGCACATTTTTATGTCTGTGGGGGGAGGCGAATGAAAAAAAAATCGATGTCTATTTAAGTAAACAAATAAAACATTCTCGAAAAAAGTTACAGTTTACGTTAGCTTTGAAAGTAATAAACAAAACTACAATAAGTACAAATTTTGTTTTAAACAGCAAGTAAATTCTGTGGCATTTTTGATAGTAAATGAAAATTAGAGTATACCCAAGTATATATTATGCTGACCGAACAACAACCAACAATATACCAGCCATAGTGTTCATGAAAGTAGCAGTGGTAACATATTTTCTATAAAATTCTATAAAAGTAAATAGTCTTAAAAAAACAAACATAATAAAACTCACGCACCTATGTAATAATAATTTTCAAAACTTTTGTATTTTGTGGCTTGACCTTTATTTAGTAAAACTGCACTACACCTGTAAAGCATTGCTCCACTAATTTTTGACATTTGCTGACAGGGATAGATAACCAAGCTACTTGACACACTTCCCATAATTGCCGAGTATTTTAAGGTTTTTTTTTTCAGAAACAATCCTTTTTAAACCCATCCATAGATTTTTCAAGAGCATGCATTGAGTCGTTATCTTATAAAGAAGATAAGCATAAAGATCCGTTCTTCTTCAGCGTAAAGTAATATTTACCAATATATTTACATATCCATTAGCATTCATTATCCCTTCGAAGTGGGACTACGCCATACCAAGAAAACTCATTATGCTTCACAATTTTCTTGATATTCGGTTGAAAAAGGTCGTCGTACATATTGTTGGTAACTCTTCGAATCAACTGTTGCTTGCAACTTACATCTTATATAGCAAAGGTACCTTTCTTAGACGCCTTGTTTTCAAATCTGCTCGAATAAGTGTTCTTCTAATTGTGGAATGGGTAGGTTTAATTCTTTTTAATTCAAGTGGGTGAGATAAAAGGAATTATTCTTGCCATGTCTTGCATCTGTCTATATTCACAAATAATAGTTTTTCGTTTTCCACCTCGTTTTCAGGGCCGATTTTTCCATTTTTTGCATTTTACCATATATAGTTTTGGCTGAGCATTGAAGCATTTCTTGAATAAGTTTATATTTTTTCCATTCATGGATCATGCTCAGAATTAATAAACGTTTCTCAGGTGTGCAGTGCTTTGATCGACCCACTACTGCTTACAATAGAGCTTTATCCTACAAAAATAATTAATTTGTAACTAGGTAATCTAACAACGGTATGCTGTAACACCTTGCATAATAGATAAAGTACGTTTTTCGAAATCTCTAACAATACTATTTTTTGTAGTTGTTTTATTGATATTGATTTCTGTTAAATAGTATGGGACTTCCCCTAAATGGTGCTCGATATGTATTCAACGACCATGAAATAATCTTTAAAGTAACTTCTTTATATTACAATAGATGCCTCTCATCAAATGGCAGGGCTATGATCATTTAATGCTTCACTGCTATTTTCATGCACGCCACTAAATATACAGTGTGTGACAAGATTGAATGTCAAACAATAACTGATAAATTTTGAGAGATATACTACCTATGACACGTTGATTTTTATTCTTTTAAAATATGTACCTCCATAATTTCGGTAAATTTTTACAACCATCTCTTTTGAGCTATGAAAAAATCATTATCTTGTTTAATTTCTCTGTCTTGTCACAAAAATCCGATATAGTCTCCTTTTTGCTGTAAATGCCCATAAGCTAGAGCTAAAGATCGTTACCATATTGAGTTTATTTAGTAATTTTCCCAAGAAACTTTTTCTTTTAATAACAAAATAAGGATGAATATTTTAGGCATTCATAAGGTTTGTTTTAAATACTCCACGTTTGATTTACAGTTTAGGAAAAGTTCTAACTTTTGCTGCTCACTGCGTAATTTATATTTAATTTCCTTTTATCTTACAAGATTCTTCAAGATTTGGAAAAATATTTACTATAACTGTAAAAAAGTGTAGCAAAAGGAACAGCAATTTTGAACCACTCTGAAGATATTTTAAAAAGGACAGTCTCAAACCATTAGCTTATTAAAGTGGAACTAACATTTTTATAAGTGCTGAAATTGTTGTCCATACACAAGTTGCCAGTGTCCGAGACGAAAATGAATACTTTCGATGGTGTGTATCAGGAGGAATTGATCTTATTTCGGCTCGTATCCTTGTTTTTTCAAATCGTCTATTGTATTAGGTCGGTTTATGTACACCTTACTTTTTAAGTGGCTCCACAAGAAGTTAAAGGGCGTTAAATCGGATATGAAAAGTATCAAGCCAGTGACTATCTGTTACACCGAAATGTGGAGGTGCGCCGTGTTGTTAAAACCGTGGATCGTCTCTTGGAATGTTGTTATGGAAACATGTCAGCTAAGTCCGGCAGTAATTCGTTCTGAAGAAATTTTAAATAAGGCAGCAGTAACATTTCCTTCAAAGAAATAAGGGCTAGTAATTTGATGGTCTGTAATTTCTGCCCAAGCATTAATTTTTTGAGGTCGCTGAGTGTAGACTTCTTGAGTCCAGTGTGGCTTGTTTCGTGACCAATAGCGGGAATTATGTCGATTTACCGTACCATCCAAAGTTGCCTCGTTGGAAAAAAGGATATTGAACAAAAAATCAGGATCATCATCACATCGTCGCATTAGCTCCTCACAAAATTGAAACCGCCGATCAGCTTAACCTTGTACGAATGATATTTTTCCTTTCCAAACAATTTGATCAGTTGATTGGTGAATGTTGTTATTTAACGCAATTTGCGAGATATGAGGATTGCCGTTGGATTCTAATGAAATGTTTGCCTGCTGATTTGTATTTGATGAGGGATGACCAGACTTTGGTAAATCTTTAATACTACCCATTTTATGAAATTTTGCAACAAGTCTGTTTACCGTGGAACGAGTTATTGGACGTCTCTTGAGATATTCCGTTAAAGAATGCGCACGCTTCTTCATGGCTTCGCAACCTATCCACCACACCCCTTTATGATCAGCCATTCAATCCCTTTTTTTTTCGCTTAAACGTAACATTTTCACTTTAACAGGTAGACTTCAAACTGACATACTGTAAATCAAATGATATTACTTAGCAACAAGGTAGAAAGAAAACAAATGTATTAGTGATTAAAAAAGGCCTCTAAAACTCGCATAGTCAAGGTTGCTATCTTACGTCGTTTTATAAAAATAAGTAATTATTAATTTTCTCTAATAATTGTTCATTTTTTGTAACAAGTGCCTCGTCGTCATAATCCTTAATAAACACAGATTTTAATGACATAAACGAATGCATATGGTTCCTTTCAAAGAATAGGGACATAAGGACATTGCGTCGGCATGTTAACCGAAATGAACATTTACAAACAATTATTCAAAAATAGACGTTTTTAATTTACTATTTCACGTTTCCTTATTTCCTTATTATGGTCATAAACTCTTATTTTGTATTTTGTGCGTTACTATCATAACCCTGTATAAAATACAAAACACGATTCCTGAATTGTTTAGGTCTCTCTCTGCCTTTGCCTTCCGAGTAAATATGAAACGCCTTTTACTTACCCCTCAGTGTAACAAGTAACATTTGCCAACTATTTACATTTTGTTCGATTTATTTCTTTTTTGCCTACAGCAGATGATGACAACCACTGTTGTCAATTCAGAACTCCACCCTGTGGTTTTGCTAATACATTACATCTAAGCCTTTTATTTTCTTTATTACTATGTGTAATAGTGAAATAGAGATGATTATCACTTCATAGAGAATATAGTACCAAGGAATGTCTAATTTATTTAGTTAAAGAGAAGTAGCTAATTTTGACAGGAGAATAGATTTGTTGGACAAAGATTTTCTTCAAGTTATATTCAATTAATTTCTTCTATTTAAAATGTAGAAGACTTTTAGATAACTCCATGGAGTTCTTAATTTCTACCTCACAATTTAAAATTAAATTGTAGCACGAAAAAAAGTCGTGAATGAATAGAAGCAATATATTAAAAATGTTTATAGGTGCAATATTGCGGCTTTCTGTCTATATGATGATTATATTTGATAAGTACGTACTATCACTTGCATAAAAATCTTTCATCTTTTGTAAATTATGAAAAAATATGTAAAATTGTCTCAATATCAAACGTAAATGGACAAGTCATTGTCAGACGATTGAAAAAACGTCAAAATGAGCTCATGAGTTGTCCCAGATTTTTGTGCAAGTGATGGTACCTAAGTATATTAGATTAACAGTGTTAGGACAGCTTTTATTTGAAATAGATGTAATGAGTAATGAGTTAATAAGACCGTATGTCTCTGATATACCCACATATTTATAACATACATATATTTAATAGTAACCTTGAACATTTTAGTAACAGAAACATTGTCATTATGAATTCTTGTACATGCGTCTTAAATCATGTCTTGTTCTATCAATAACATTCCAAAACGTCAAAGCCGAGCCACAGTATAATCTACCTTGAAATTTTGCGCATTATGTAACTAATACTTATTTTCCCATTTAGCACTTTCAATTCTCAAATTACAAATAATACAGGAAACCTAACAAAAAATCTATTTTTAGCTGTTAAATCAATTTGCTTTAAGTATTTAATCAGAAATCGTAACGTTACACATTGCTCTTACTATTAAGTGGGTAACCCTATGCGGTTTTACGTTCCGTATCAAGGTCCCGAACATGCACGATATGACGTCATTTAGAAGACAATGTTATGCAGAAAAGGCAATATAGTTTTACTATGTAATTATTAAAAAGACCCTTATAATTAATATTACACATCCTGGATTAAAATAATGATAAAAGAATATTACTTGAGTTGTATTTTTTTTTAAATTGTTACTGCAGGTTAGAATGCATTAAGGATAGTAACAAGTTGTTAGTTAAAAAGATATCTCGAAGTGCGAAAATGTGGCAACACTGTTATCTGTCAAACGGAAAAAGAGCTACTCTACGCAAGGATACATATTAAAAAATAACGCTAAATGTTTATGATTTGATATTAGGTATTAAATGAAATGCTACTTAGCTATTACATTTGGGAGTAACTGTAAAAAGCAATAAGCTTATTAATTCATAGTAGATTAATACGTGATACGTTAAAATTTTTAAGGTTAATAACAAGTATATATGCTATATTCATAATCTATTAATAGCTACTCACTTTTTATAGAAACGAGAGCACAAAACAGAGAAATAATGGGCTGTATGTATGTATGTATTTTTGGCTTTAAAGTGTCATCATCTATAGGCAATAGTAGGTACAATACAAAAGTACATTCGTAAAACACCCTTTTCCTAACTTCTCCAAATCAAACAACAACTACAGTAAAATGTGTGGTCTCATGTAACGTTACCGTTGGGATTTCTTCATCAGTTTCACTTGAGATGTCAAAAAGAAGCGAAGTTACACTTTAACACGCTAATTACGAACATTCGCACAGATCATCTCGATTTTTATGCACATGCACTTACTACGATGAGTAATACAGTATCAAGTACTTTAATATCCACTTTATTATTAGGAATGCCCATTATTTCGTTAAATGAAGCACAAAAAAGAACTAGCGGGGATATTTTAGACACTTCTAGGAATTCCGAATACTTTTTGACACTAAATATCTACGTGATCAGATCGGATTTTTTAACACTTGTATTCCATGCACAACTATTACATTTCCATCTATTCCATAATATAATCGTACATTTTTGCGTTATTGCCCGAATTTATTTTTGTAATAATAATACGAACAGTTATGAATCGAAGTGGCCGTAAAAAACTAATGCACACGCACTTGTCATTTTCATCAAAATACTAGAATGCGTGCTAGCAATTGGCGCAACACCACATTGCTTACACATTAAAGATTTCACTGACAAGCGACCACCCCTAGCGCGTCGAATGGACTTCGCCGACTGTACGTGAGCAACTCATTTGGCGATTCGACCAATGAGGGCGCCACGAGTCAAGCTGTCAATTGAAGGAGTTCCATTAATTTCGATCACTGTTGATAATAAGAAACGATAAACGTGAAAAAAAAAACGACAAAATGTCATAACGTTTCTTTTTTATTTTCCGTGCTACTTACAAACGGCTGAAAGATATCAGTAAATTCGATAACATATAGAAGCCATGTTGTCGCGAAAATCATGTGAACTCGGGAATTTACGTCAATTTACATTATGTGGGATACACAGGCTCAACAAGAAGTTAGTTTTATGTACTCTGTTTAACGCATACATATTTTTTGTATATAATTTAAATAGAAAAAAAGAAATACATAATACAAATTATGAATGTTAAAATGTTTAAAAAACCGTTAATTTTGTTGCATGTTATAATTTGTAGTGTCTTTAGGAACATTTTATTTATTAGAACAATATGTTTAACGTAACAAGACAATATTTTCTTTATACAACAGTAAACCAGTAAGATAAATAATAGGTTTGTTTTTCTTCTACATAGTTCACCAATGCAAATCATGATATAGGCATGTAGTTGTATGTGATAAAGTCTGTATTACTTGCAAGAACGACTGGTTTGAGAGGTTCCGAATCGGTTCAGTCGTAGAAGAAAAACAAAACCAATATTTACTAGAAGTAAATATTTTGCAAGTAATGTACAATAACATTTTTATTACAAAATTGTAAAATGTTCATATGTAACATAGACATGAAATACTCGATAGAACATAGAATTATTTATTTACATTTGTTAATATAGTAACAGTAACTTACATTTTATAGCGGCAATAATAAGTTTTTAGACAGTACCCTAAAAGCAATGGATGTGTTTATAAGAAAATTTCCTAACGGAAATTTCCATTTGCAATCCTAAGTAAAAGAAATTACCTAAGTTGCAATGTTAATTAAAGCTATATACTAAGCTATTTATTTTAATGTATACCTCTCAACAATACAAAAAAAAGCACGTAAAATTATTTTTGAGTTTTTATTACTTCAATATAAACAATCAAATAATGTTTGTAAGGAGCATGTTCTTGAACATTCCGTTTTTATTATTATACTGCTGTCGACAGATAAGTGGCGCCGCCTGGCGGCGATGGCCAGAGATTCGTGAGTAGTCGCTCGTTTTGCGTGCGCCTGAGCAGCGACAATCATCTGTTACCAAAGCACGTGTCATGTTTTATATTAAATGGGAACATGCTTCTAGAAAATGGTTTTTTTAATTTTTTTATCGAAAGCGGCTGTATTCGTACAAATCTTCGTCCTTAGAATGATTATTACCAAATTTATGGGTGCTTGTATTATTTATTGTCTCACGGTATCTGATAAAACACAAAAATAATAGTAAGAAATTAAGAATAGAGGTGGAGAGATTGTTGTAGGTGAAAATCGAGGCCGGTTGACGTAAGCGTTACGTCACGATTGCGTCACTAGAGCCGTCGCTGACGGCGGCGGCGAAATAGCGTGAATATATAGTCGTTATGGAAATGGTGGAAGGTCGAGAATGTAAGTGCGACTTGTTGCGGACTACTTTAATTAATGTTGTCAATAGCTTCCTTGTATGTAATATGCCTATGGTGTCGCCAGTATAAGAGAACAATCTTATAGTCAGAATAAACACATACCTACAGATTGTTATGAAACAAGATTTCGTTGAAAGAAAATTGTAGTTTTATACATACTCGGAATTTAAATACATAGATTTAACCCTTTCTCGTTGAAAATCAAACAGTCAAGCAAATAATCATAATGCTTAAAATGGGTAATGTTGCTTGTCCCAGATTTTTATGCAAGTGATAGTACATAAAAATGTATGAAATTCTGTACAGACTCATTCACTGTGTCAAACCGCCCTTAGTTGCAGAAGATGATTGTATCGGTACTAATACCAGTCGTAAAAGTCCACGCAAAAATTGTAATGTTTTCAAATTTGGCAATAAAAACACTACGTTGAAGAACATCATAAATTCACTGTCGATAATTTCATGCGAAAAAATGTAATTCCTAAGAATAAAACAGTGTTGTCGTAAAGAAGGAAAAATCTCATCGTGTTTTAGTATACATATATCTATGTTACATGTGGATTAAATAACAAGACTAATAAGTAAATCGTCATTGAAATTATTAAATTTTTAGTACTGAAAATGAATAAATTTTTTTGCATCATTTGAAGTGGGATCGAATGTATTCTACCATCTTCTTGTCGAACAAAACGAACTTGTCGAGCCAGACTTGATGGGCCGAAATCGGACAAGCTGGCGGGCTAGCGGGAAAGGTTGGCAAACGTGACGGGCCGAACTGACAAACTTGTCGGGCCGGACCAGGATAACAAAGCGTGCTTTTTTTATCCACCGGATGGAAGCATCAGTTGTCAACCAACACGTTTTTTTAAGTTGATAGTTGGATTCGTGATGGATGCACCAGTTATCGGTTTTGTTTGTAATGATAAATTGATATCAAATATTTCATCTGCTTTTAAAGTCGGTGGATGGTAAGTGGGAAAATTGTCAAATGTCAGTTTGATTATTATTATTGTGGATTTGATGTTGACAGGTCCTCGTAAATCCATCATTGGTGGAATCCATCAATCAAACATGTTGGATCAAGAAATGGGCGTAAAGCGCCGAGCTGAGTCGGGCCTACAAAAATCTCAAAATACCCACGTCTATTTTGAATATGTCCACGAAATACTTATATATTTTCTTTTTTTTCTTTTTATTTGTAAAAATTAAAAATTCGACTTCGAAACCAAAGGCATGGCTAAGGAAAAATAGTTGTGACACAATCTTGAGATATAGAAGCTTTTGCAATGCAACAAGTGCTGATACAATTAATCCTAGAACAAGTCCTAGCTAAGCGCACAGAATGAGGTAGAGCTCAGAAGTGAGAAGTCTCTGTACAAATTAACTCCCAAAGATCAATTAAAACGTGTAATGGATGTTGCAGAGGATTTTCAAGAACCGTTAGAAGATGTGCAAGTAAATAAATAAAATAGTAGTAGTAGGAAAATGTTATCCGTATACAATCGCAATAAAAATCTACAGGTCTATTTATCATAATAATTTTTGTCCTTTTATAGTTTATTTGCGTTTGTTCGATAAAAGAGATTAATAAAGCAAAAGCTCGCGTGAAAGTGATACTTTAAATCAATCAATGAATACTTACATACCACTCGTGATTAGAATAAATTTAATATTTTAGTAGCACTCAATTTTATTTCACAGGACTAAATTAAACTAAAGCTATGATAATCAATCGAAAAGTGGCCGAAGATTACACTGTAAAGCTCAACCCTACACATGCAATTATCGACTTCAATCTATTTATTTGGCCCTACACAATGTAACGTTATCCCCCAATTTCCATCTTTACCAGAACATTCTCGCGTATTACCGTAAATGGAGCATTTGCACGTATTAATTCTGTATTAGCGTTGGTAGTTACGTTCGAATAATAGAGTTTTGATTTTCCTATGAAATTGTTTTTACCTGTTCTACTGGTTCACTGGAACCGGTAGAACGTTTGCTAAATTCGGTTTCTACCTCTACGATTATGTTTCTGTGAATATTAATATAAATAATAAATTAGGTTTCCAAGATTGTTTTTTGATGTAAAATTAATATAAATAGCAAACTGATTAATTAAAAAGTCAAAAATGGCAAATTATTTCAGGCATAGATTTTGTCGCCATTGTTTGACGTAGTTTTTGGTGAATAGGATAGTTAACCGACTAATTGTTTAAGATTCCTATCTAGAATAATCTATGGAAAAGAACAAAAAAGATTATGTTTGTCTGATGGCAATAAAGAAGTTGAAATTTCATTTGCTTCAGAATCTGTATGTAATGATTATTTACGAATACAAATAAATGATTCCCATTAAAATTTCATTATTTTAAGCAAAAAAAAAGCTTTTGAAAATTCTTCAAATTTAATCTTTATTTAATCACGGTTGGTATAACATTATTCCGTAATCAAGGCTGCTTTCTTCTCGTAAAAAAATTTGGGTGTATAACTTTGGGGCCACCGTCAAAGGTTTCGCTACCTAGACGATGGATATCCAGGGCCGCCAGATTTTAAGGGTGTGTAACTTTGGGGCCACGGTCTAAAGTTTCGCCACCTGGACGATGGGTATCGAATAGGCAGATTATTTAGTTGATAAAGATATTTCAACTGGTTCTACATTTCCGCCTGCACTTTGGGCTAAATCTACATATAGTCTAGAGTATACAACAGACGCATGTGAATCATTTTACTCACGTAATAAAATATTTAGAATGAACATCCTTCTTTATATCAATTTATTTACATATTATCAACGTTTCAAACAGAAACGTACAGTACCGTTCATGGAAGTTCGGGCAAGCTGACAAATTATATTAACTGTTTAGGAAAAAAAATTAAAATTATATAATATACTGTTATGTTATGTTCAACGTTGTATCTAGGACAACAACAACTTCTCTCGGTTGTCACTTCGGTACTGACCAAATGTCAGTATGGCCACTCGTTGGCAACCAAATATCCCTTTTGTGAGGATAATTGGAAATTTCTTCGTTACCATCCCCCCTCAGCCAACCGTCCTTGTGGCGAGGACGGTAGAATTTAATTATAAGTCCAGATAATGACGAGTGTGGGGTATCATGGACAAATCTACTCGTTTATTAATTCTTCTATTCACTTATTTCTTCCAAATTAATGTAAAAATCGTCTGGAATAAGCAACTACATAAATTGCAAAGCACAACAGATAATATTTCATCAATTAAATCTCTATCTGAAAGGTTTCTATAAATTAGCAGTGGATTTTCTATTTTAAAGCTTGTTGGTGACAGTTCGTACCACAGAATCATCAACAAACAACCTCCTGGTTAAGTCACTGCATTCGTTCTCGTATGCTAATATTTGATAGAAAATCATCGAAAAGTTAGTTTCTATTTGGGTAAATTATCAAAATTGGCTGTGAAAGAAAGCAATCGCCGGTCTTTCGCGATTTAAAATAAAAGAAACAGGAACGACGCCCTAAAGTTTCATCAATCTTTATTCGGCCTTGGTTGAATCAAAGTTTGTCTTGAATCCAATCCAAAGATAAGTGTTCGTTGTGTATTCAAAGTCATTGTTAGAAAAGAGAAAGGGGTTAAATATCCAGAGCAGGCAGTGGTAGGTATATAAACAGAGAGTTTATATACATTGGCGTCATTCGAAAGTTTAAAGGTTAGTTAATTTAAAAATCTTAAAATTCGTTAATTTGATTTTACTGAGTTAGAAATTCATTTAAAATTGCCGCAAGGGTATCTAGGGATACCTCCGAACCTACAAAAATCATTTATTAGAGTTAAATTAGAAAATTTAACAAAATTTGAGTAAAACCCCTGAGAAAGATATTCCAATTTCCAGGTAGTATTTGTCTATTATAAGACCGTTATCATAAAATATATAATAATGTTGGAAATCCCCAATAATTACAGTGACAATAAAGCTTTATAATAATCCCTAGGAGGGTTAGCTGATTCACTCGTGTTACCTGGAAATATTCGTATACCCTTTATAAAGTATTATAACATTTGTAAAAGCAGTAGTTCTAAAGAGATTGTTATTGCGAAAGTATCTGTAGTTGTGCAAGTGAAAAATAAAATAATTTCGGTTTGACTGCTTAAAATGCCCCGTGAAAAGCCTCTAGCTGTTTCAAAACGATCTGCTATTATTACCTTGCATCAGGAAGGGTACGTAGAAAGACGGATTGCGGATAAATTAAAAATAAAAAAATCTACAGTACATGATACTATAGTTCGATTTAAGATAACCGGTGACGTGCAAGATCGTAATCGGCCAGGACCGTCAAGAAAAACGACTCCTGCGGAAGATTTACGAATAAAAATAATTAGTAAGCGCAATAGAAGACGAACAGCATCACAAATTGCCGCAGAATTCAATAATGAGCGATATTCCAAAGTTTCTGTGAGTACTGTGAAACGTCGGCTGAAAGAGGCTGGGTTGCATGGGCGAGTGGCTTGTCGAAAACCGTTACCCCGAAGAGGAAATAGGCTGAAACGACTGAAATGGGCCCAAGTTCATAGAGATTGGACAGTGGACGATTTTAAAAACGTTTTGTGGTCTGACGAATCCAAGTTTGAGGTTTTTGGAAATTGACGGAGAGTTTTCGTACGCAGATCAAGAGGGGAAAGAATGTTACGGGAGTGTATAGTTCCTACGGTGAAGCATGGAGGCGAATCCGTAATGGTTTGGGGTTGTTTTTCCTTAATCGGAACAGGGGACTTGCTCAAAATTGAGGGCATAATGAAAAAAGAAGAATATCGGAAAATCCTGGAGGAAAATGCCATACCGTCAGGAGTCCGATTAATTGGTCGTGGATTTGAATTTATGCTGGACAATGACCCCAAACATAAATCTAAATTGTGCACAGATTACCTGCAGCAAGAAGAAAATGAAAGAACCCTAAAAATTATGGAATGGCCGCCACAGTCCCCCGATCTGAATCCGATAGAGTTGTTATGGGAAGAATTAGACCGATGTGTTAGGAAAAAGTGTCCAAAATCGAGAGAACATTTGTGGACCATTCTCCAGGAGGTATGAACAAGCTTGCCCAATGAAACATTAGCAAAATTAGTGAATCGGATGCCGAGAATAGTGGCAGCAGTCCTAAAGGCAAAAGGTGGATTTTTCGATGAAAATCGGATTTAAATTATTTGTATTACATTAACTTTTTCTTTTTAATAAATTTGTGTTTGAAAATATGTAAAATCATGTAAGTAAGTATTAAATACATGGCCATTTAATATTTCTCTCATTTTCTTTGACTTCCGTACATTTTTTTGCTTGCCCGAACTTCCATGAACGGTAGTGTATATCAAACTTGCGTACTTTACAATTTCCTCGACTTCTTAGCAATAAAGAAGTTAAAGTTGGACAAAGGATTGTAAGAAGCTTATTGCATATGTATCAAAATAAAATTATATCCAGACACCAATTTGTTAACAGGTTTCACATAGATACAAAAAACAGATTTTTTATATTTTATTTGTACGTATGTGTGTATTGTATTAGAGAATGTGCCAAGTCAACTAGTGGGAAAGAAATATTATATATTTCCGAAAATTCCCAGATGTGCACTTGAGTACTTTGTTACTATTATTTCTTTAATATATTAAGTCTTGCATATTATATTTCAATATGTATGTGTACGTCTTCCATTGTATGTATCTATTCTGTGTACATGTTTCAACTGTTCATTATAACACATACTCTAAGGTATCATGCAGGTAGATCCCTATTTAAGTCCTCTGGCTTTCAGACCATTTCAAAATGAGATTTATGTGTAAGTGACCGTCGCTCCCGATGTCTATGCCCGAAATTTTAGATCGTTGCAGGTATATTCCTTTAGCAAACAGTGTGTCAACGAATGGCCTTAATTATATATCTATTTTTTTTTTATTTTTCGTTTTTACATTAAAAAACTATTCTTTATAAAAAGTTTTGCTTGTTTTGAAAAGTCGGAATGTTGTTTGAACGTACAAGGCGACTAAAACTTAAAGAAATAGGAAATTGTGTGAAAAGTAAAGTACCTGTTAGTTAAGAGTAAATTAAAAATGGTATAAATAAAAATTGTTTCAAATATTGTTAGAAGCCAAAGTGCTGATATAGGTACGCTGATGACACCTTTGTCATCTGGCCTCATGGGCACGAATTTTTAAAAAATTTCCAATCGTTTCTGAATTCCGAACATGATTCCGTTAGCTTCACTGGAGGTCGAATTGGAGGGTCGCCTTCCATTCCTAGATGTTCTCGTATACCGGCGTCCTGACGGTTCTCCGTTTACCGAAAACGCCAGCCCAGAAACGCGGTGTTATCAATTTTCTTATCCAAAGATTCAATTCCCTTTCTCAAGAACTGAACCATATCACTAAAACTCTGATCCGCAATTATTACTCTAGGAAAGCTACCATTAACTGCTGCATCAACTCTTCTCCACAGCAACTCCTCTGTTTATGCGGTAGTGTGTACATCGGTGAAATAAAGCGATCAGTCAGCACTCGTGTTACTGAGCACGAGCGCTGGCTAAAGCATAGACTGGAAACTGGCCACCAAATCCCATTTAACTCCTACCGCATCTTGTCTCGTAACACTCAACATTATAGTAGCAAAATCCCTGAATCAATAGATATCTTCAAATATCTCAACAATTTAAATCGCCAAGATGGCTACCCATTACATCACACGTGGAAATTTCAACTGACAAAACCTCCTAGCAACCACCACGCTTCATTGGTCCATAACTTGTCCGCTCCATTGACTCAAAACCAACCCTATATAAACCCCTCCGGAATGAATAGTCCTCAGTTAGTGTGCAGTAACAGCCCTGAAGATGTCCCATAAGAGTGCGGACGAAACGTCGATAGAAGCTACGACAATGACGCAGTTCCAACCCGGAAACCAAGAGTACAGCGTGTATTGACAAGTTTTTGAATTAAAATACTGTTGATATAGGATTTAATAAATAACTCACCATAATAATGATGTACTACCAATCCTTTACGCTAAAAATTAAAAAGGAAAGAAACTATTGAAATTAGTTTGATTCTATGGCCTAGTACTTTAATGGTGACTTATTTATTAAGTTCCATATCAATAGCATTTTAATCCAACAACGCACTAACACACGATTTCCTCAAAGTATTGGATAAATTCATTACTCAAACCAAATTTATTTAGGTATAATAGTCCCAATTAGAAAGGTACATAGTACGTTATCATCATCTGCGCGAACAAAATTTTATCATTGCCGTAGATGCTTTTAACAGAATCGGGTGCTCAAAAAAAAAACAAAAAAACGCTTCGATTCTCTCGTGTATTTTCGTTCAATATTGAGTATCTTTTGCTATGCAACGTAAATGTACAAGGGAATCGAAGCGTTGCAATTGACCTTCCATTTACGTCACTACCAGCCGCCACTGTGTAGAATGTAGTGGAGACAAAGATACAGCAATTTACTATATACAATGACAAGAGATGTTTAATTCGGTACTTTATAATTATTTAATTAGAACTTATGTAACATAAAATTGTATGTTTATTTTGTAATAATTCTTTCTTAAGAAATTGGCTGTCTATTCACGAAAGTATTATTAATGCATTGACTGTGAATAACTCTTTCTTTAATCCCAATCATTTTTTATGAAGAAGCTGTTTATTAAACAATGAATTGTGTAAAAGCTAGTAGGTATACTATGCCGGTTCTGGACCACTTTTCGGTCACTGCGCATGCGCGAGCGCGGATTTATTCGCGCTTTTGATCCGCGGATTTATTCCCCTTAATCCCGGCTTTTTTCCCCGAATCCGGGAAAATTTTTCCGGAATTTTAGGCTTTTCGTGGAATTGATTTTTTGATTAGGGGCTCACGTTTTTAATTAGCGGTAATCTCGCGGAATTTTATTTAATTTAAAACGTCCAATCTCGGGGGATTTTTTTTAATTAACCCCCCCAATCTCGCGGAATTTTTTTTTTTAAAAACCCCTAATCTCGGGAATTTTTTTTTAATTTAAACCCCCAATCTCGCGGATTTTTTATTTTTAACGTCCAATTTTCGCGCATTTTAAAGGGCCATTCGCGTCCCATAACTTCAGCACCGCGGTTCGGTTTGATTTCGGGGAATTTTATTTAAATTAACGCCCAATCTCGGGATTTTTTTTAAAATTAACGCCCAAAATCTCGCGCACTTTCAGGCCATTCGCGTCCCATAACTTCAGCATCCGGGGTTCGCGGTTTGATTTCGCGGAATTTTTTAATTGGGCCCAATCTCGCGCCTTTCAAGGCCTGGGTCCCAAATTTCATGCTCCGCGGTTCGGGGTTTGATTTCGCGGAATTTTTATTTAATTAACGCCCAATCTCGGGGAATTTTTTTTAAATTAAACTTTTAAAATCTCGGGGAATTTTTTAAATTAAAGGCCCAATCCGCGCACTTTAAAGGCCTTCGCGCCCCCAAAACTTCATGCCCCGCGGTTCGGGGTTTTATATTTGCCTTAATGAAAATTCCGGGAATTTTTAACACGTCCCAAACCTGAGTCTTTTCCATTTCGAATAGATAAATGAACACAGGTAAAAGTACCCTTTATGATTCTCGGAATTTTTAAACGCCCTATCATGATAATGCAATATTTGAAATATTACCTTTTAAAATTTTATTAACGTAAATAGAAACGGGTAGAAAGTACCCTTTCGATTTCCCCGGGAAATTTTATTGCTGGTGGGGGAATTTTGGCGCAACCCGGGCCCACTTAAAAAGTTTCCCCAAAAATCCCGGCAGTATGTAGCGGGTGCGGGACCAGGGACGACAGCGACATTAAATTTAAATTTATGACTCGTTCCGGTTTAGGCGTTTTTCTTTTAGAGAAGCTGGCTTCTAATTTTTGGAAGGGTACCCCGTGTCGAGACCCTTTTGAGGACCCCCCCTCTAAAGAAAAAAGGCGTATTCCCCCTATAGTTTACATGCTTGTAGGGAAAGGTCACGGGGGAAGCTGCCCCGTACAGGCGTTCCAAAACGATCTGTCCAATACTCCCTTTTAGCAGCGCGATTACGACATGCGCAGAGCGTCTGGGGGGAATTAAAATGTAGACCTTGGGGGAGTTTTCCCGGATCATATATAAAGACGCCGTTTTTACTGCTCGCGACGTCTTCGAAATTTCCGGAAAGCTGTCAAAAATTATGGGTTGATACCCCCCATTATTACCCCGCACCCGGACTTTCGGGGGGAAAGCCATTTTTAAAGCAACCCCCAAAGGGGAAATTAGACACTCTCCAGGACGGGACCCCTTTGATTTTCTTGGAAAAGGGGTACGGGGGGGGCATGACGCAAGCTTTTCAAGGTTAAAATGCGTATATTGTTGTTTTTTAAAAGCTAATTCATATATTTTGTTTACGGGTACGCCAAAGCCAAAAACAAGTAATCCCGGGACTACGACCCCTGCGTTGCCACACGTACCTGTGTATTACGCACAATGCCATGTAAGCTGGGCGATGTCGCTCTCTGCCGACTAAAGGCCCTCGAAGGGGTTGAGGACGGGGGAAATTTTGAATTTCCACGTTCCCGACGACAACCCAAAAGGATATATTCGGAGGTCGTCTAGAATACCCAGCAATTCACGATCGACAAAGGGCCCTTCCGAGGGGGCCTACAAGCAGAGATCGCCGGGGCCCTCGTATAAAAAGATGCTGGCCACCCTGTACTAAGGAAAAATACTTTGCCCCCTACCGAAACCCTCAAGCGTATCTAGCGGGGGGGATACGATGCCAAGATACATAACCCTTTAAGTTTTAAAGAATCGCCTGGCTCAAACCATTATCGACCTGAACACGCGCTGCGACGGGGGTGCGAGAAATGTTTGAAAAGAATCTCTTCAAACCATGAACAATGTTTTCGGGAAGACTATGGAGAACGTGAGGTTGGGGAGGGACATAAAGATCGGGGACAAGGGGACGGACGATAGGGCGCAGAGGCTTTTAATCAGTCCTCCAAATTTTAAGTGTTCCACAATATTTAATGAAAATTGAAGATTAAAGTTGCGTTTCACGTGATGCTCTTTTCTTAGGTGTAAAGTCAGGAGCATTAAATCCCTGCGTATTGTTTCCGGGGACCCTGAACGCTAACGGTTATATTTTTTTTCTGTGTTCGGGCAATAAAAACTAAGCAAAAAACCCTTTCCAAATTTTTAAATTTCTGTTTGAAAATTTCTTCTATGGGTCGCCATAGCTACCCACTGTGCCCTTCGATCTTCGTTGGTATTGTATAAATCGCGCTCTCTCACAAACTTCACCGAATTTTTTTTAAAGATTTCTTGACAATTCCCCGTACTCGATAATATTATCGTGAAAAATAGGCATAAGCTACTGTCCGCCTTAAATCCTCCTAACACTCCCTTCCAATTTTTTTCGACGGTTGGGGATTTGAGCGATTAATTTTGTAATTATTTTGAATTTAAAATCGGGAAGGTTTTACTAAGAAAAATAAATATTACTTAAAAGTGTCTATCGGCCCCGTAATAAACACCTCAAATATATTCGAATTTCACATAAAAAAGAAAAATAAAGCGAAGAAAAATGCTAGATGCAATTTTTTGTACTTTTACGCGGTCCCTCGGTTTACTTTTTGGAAGCTGAAAAAACTTTTTGGGATGCGGGAAAGCATACTAGCTTCAAAGAAGCCGTTTTACTGCAAAAAATTTAAAAAAACCCTCTTTGGTAATGGCAAACCATTTTTCTTATTTCCCACTTGACACGTACCGACGAGCGAGCGTATATGATCCCCCAAATTTTACCTTTTTTAAAATTTAGAGATAAAAATTTGAGAGAGGAAATTTTGTCCGTTCACCGGGGCGATGGAATCTTTTACGCCTGCGCAAAGCTGGAATTCCGCTCCATTTACATGCCACATATCGGGAGCCCCTTTGACGTTCGTGACTCAAGTTCGCGACCATGATCCCCTTTACAGGCTAGATCGCGATACGACAAGAGGATTGTAATTTTAAATTACCAGGATAGTCACCGACTCCAGTCTTTTTCAATTTAAGTGGGTAGGACTTCTTTTTATCATCAAAAATCTCGCTAAAGATTTCGAACGCCGCGTCGATTTGTTTCATATAAAAAAGAGCGACCATCCCCTCTACTAAAATATAGACATAAACCTAATAAAATTCAGATTTTTTGATTCCTTTAGATTTTGGCATCCTCTCTAAAAAACAACACCTACCGCCCATATTTTCAAATTGAAAAAAATACGTTACGTATATTTAATGGTTTTTATTTATTTTTTCTTTCACAGGATTCCCAACCTCACATATTTGCTAATTTTAATTACTAGTTGCAACAAAAGAAAATTTACTTTTCTTACTTTATTAGATATTTTATCCGATCAAATTTTTGCAATACCAATTCATTCGCTAATTATGACATACATTTTCCACTTTTCTGCTCTTACAAATGGTGATTTCATGATAACGTAAAGATTTTGCTCAGCTTAAAAAGAAGCCGTTTTACTGCAGAAATAAAAAACCCCTTTTGGTAAGGGCTAAACCTTTTTCTTATTTCCCACTTGACACGTACCGTACAGCGAGCGTACTATATCCCCCAAATTTTACCTTTTTTAAAATTAGGATACAATTTGAGAGAGTGCAATGTATGTCCGTTCCCGAGGCGATGGAACCCTTTTCGCCTGCGAAGAGGGGAAATTTCCCCCTCCATTTCACCGCCACATATGCAGACGACCTTTTTGACGTTCGGGGCGTCAGAGTTCGCGCCATGATCCCTTCCAGGTAGTATCGCGATACGACACATGGGGGATTGTAATATTAATTACCGGGATGTCACGTGACTCCGCCCTTTTTCATTTTTAAAGGGGGGTAGGACCTCTTTTTATCATCAAAAACCTCGCAAACGTTTTGAACGCCGCTCGATTTGCTTCATATAAAAAAGAGCGACACATCTCCTCTACTAGAAATATAGACGAAAACCTAAAAAAATTCAGTTTTAAATTTGATTCCTTTTTAGATTTTTTGGCATCCTCTCTAGAAAAACAACACCATCCCTCCCAAATTTTTTAAAATTTAAATAAAATACGTTACGTATAATTATAATGGTTTTTTTTTTATTTTTGCTTTCACAGGGATTACCAACCTCTACATATTTGAAATTTTAATTACTACATTGTAACAAAAAAAATTACGTTTCTTATTTATTAATATTTTATCCGATAAAAGTTGCAATCCTAATCATTCCAAAATTATACTACATATTTCCAATTTCTTGCTCTTACAAATGGGTGATTTGCTATAACGTAAAGATTTTGCTATTACCCTTTTCTCTTTAAATGCTTTTGTAGTTAAGGCTATAAATCCTTTCTCAGTTCTTTTTATAAAAGAAAAACGCCTTGCCAACCCCAAACAACGCCATTCATTGGGAATCGTTTAGTAGCCAGCAGCTTTATGACGACCGGTTGGCCGTTCAAAGATGTTGAACCGCTGCATAAAAAGGGATACAGATATATCGGGCAGGTATAACGGGGGAAGAATCGACTTAACTGCTTCACCAGGCTTGGTACTATAATGCTTATGGGGAAAAACAGATAGAGAATAGTTGTTTAATATTTATGAGGAGGAGGACAGAGGGAAATAGTTTTTTTAATACTTATGAGGAGGACAGATGAAGAATAGTTGAAAAATATTATATGCATGCTATTGTCTATGGCAGATTTTTAAATTTACATCAATTTTAATTCAGAGAATACCAGGGGCCTATGACTCATAAAAAAACGATATTTAAAAATTAAATTTTTTTTATAGCAAATACTTTTAATTTACAATATGAATACTCAGCGAATCTCTAAGATCCAGCTACCTTTTCAGGCGTGCAGAAAGGACACTCGAGAATGTTAATAACCATAGCGCTAGTCAAACGGGGCCCGCAGGGGGTATACGCGAGTTCAAATCTCGAAAGATTTTTGGACTTGCCCATTTCCTTCAGCTCCCTTCGACGATAAGCGGTTTCGCTACCCCACTTCACCGAATCTTACCCTAGCGCCTTTATAATTTACCTCTATCATTCCAGCTGTTACAGACTATCGAAGAATTCATTTCGTGAAAGAATAGTTTTTGTTAACCAAATAAACGTCAGTTGAAATCGTTTAAACGAATAGCTGTTAAAAAATTTTTAAAGCTGTCAAAAGCTTTTTAGAAGCTTTTTAAGCTTTTAATGCTGTTCAAGGGCTGTTTAAAAGCTTTTTTAAAAAGCTTTTTTCAAGAGTTTAAAGGGCTTTTTTCAGAAGCTTTTTAGGTTTTCGAGCTGTTCAGAAGCTGTTGAAGCTGTTTAATTTTTTAAACGATACTTTTCGGGTGTGATACGTTCCGGGGGGATACTTCCGAGGTGATACTTTCCCGGGGTGAAATACATCGTAGGAAAGCTGTTGTTTGTGGAGGTGATCATGTTTCAAATGTGTTTGGGGGCGGATAGGTATAGTAGGTGGGGGGGTCAATTAAGCGTGGGTTCGAAAATGATAATGAAGACCCACGCTAAATTACCCCCTACCTACTACTCCCTACCGACCCCAAACACTTTAAAACGTGAGTCCCCTCCAAAACAACAGCTTCCATACGATTATTACCCCGGAACTTTATCACACTCGGAAGTATCCCCCCCGGACGTTCAACCTGTAACGTATCGTTTAAAAGTTTTAAACGTTTCAACAGCTTCTGAACACTCTTGAACAACCTAAAAGCTTCGAAGCCCTTGAACGCTTTTGAACGTAAAAAATTTTAAAAAAACCCTTAACAGATCTAAACGCTTAAACAGCTTCTAAACACTTTTGAACAGCTTAACGCTTTTGAACAGCATTCAGTTAAACGATTTTAACTGATCTTTTTTTGGTTAAAAAGACACTTATTCTTAACGAAATGAATATCTTCGATAGTTTTTTGTAACAGCTGGAAGATAGAGGTAACTTTTTAATGGCGCTGGGTAAGATGTCGGTGAATGGGGTAAGCGAAACCCCTTATCGTCGAAGGGAGCGAAGGAAAAGTGCAAATCCCAAAACTCTTTCGAGATTGAACTCGGTCATACCTCTGCGGGCCCGTTTGACTAGCGCTATGCTTTATTAACATTCTCGAGTGTCCTTTCTGCACGCCTGAAAAGGTAGCATGGATCTTAGATGATATCGCTGAGTCATTCATATTTTAATATAAAAATTGTATAAAACAAATTTAATTTCAAATATCGTCTTCTTATGATGTCATAGGTCCCGTGGCATATTCTCGAAATTTAAAAAAAAAGATGTAACTTAAATATCTGCCCTAGGGCAGTAGATGCATATAAGTTTTACAAAATATTCTTATCTGTCCTCCCCTAATTTAAATTAAAAAATATTTTCCACGTCCTCCCCCATAAATATTTAAAAAAACTATTCTCATCTTTTTTCCCTCTAAGCTTATAGTACCCAAACCCGGTGAAGCATTAAATCGATTCTTCCCCCTGTTATACCTCCCGTATATATCTTACCGTTTTTTAGCGCGGCTTTAACATCTTTTAACGGCCGCCTCGTCATAAAGTCGGCTGACTAAAAAATTCCCAAAGATTTAGTCGTTGGGGGGTTGGCAAGGCAGTTTACTCTTTTTATAAAATGAACTGTAAAGGGATTTACTACAAGCATACTTATCTATAGGAATTCTTTTTTTAGCGTTTTTTTGGGGACCTGCTTTTATTCTAGAATGAATTTTGCGCCCGATCTGCTGAAATGCTGTTTGGCCGAAATAAATGTTAACCACACAGAATGTTGCATTTTGAAAATGTAGATAGGAGTATACAAAAGTTTTCGGCAAAGTGCAGGGACGGGTAGTATACATAACATACAGGATAAAAAGATGGTAGGGTTGGTAGGGGTCCCGACTGTACATACTTTTTGCAATTCGCAACGCGTTGCACATTTCCGAATCAGCAATGTGTATACTGGCGTTTGAAACAGGGGCATTATTTTATGCAAAATTAGGTTGTAAATAAAACATTATTTAAAAAAAAGGGAAAATTTTATTCACCAAGCCTGAAGAAGCGTTAAGTCGTTCTTCCACCTGTTTACTTTCCCGTAATCGGATCCGTTGTTTTGCAGCGGCTTCAACATCTTTTAACGGCCATCCGTCGTCAAAAACCGGCTGACTAAACGATTCAACTGTATTTAGTCGTTGTGGGTTGGCAAGCAGTTACCCTTGTAAAAAGAATGATAAAGGTATTTTCTACAAGCTCTTTTCTATAGGAAATCTTTGTTTAGCGTTATTTTAGGAACCTGCTTTTATTTTAGTAATAGAATTTTGCAGCCTCAATCTGCTGAATGTGTTATGGGGAACCCTAAAAGTTTAACCACACAGAAGGTTTCATTTCGAAAAAGTAATAGGGGCTATACAATAAAGTTATTCCGGCAACAGTGCGGTACGGGAGTATAAAATACGATACAGCGATAAAAATGGTAGGGGTTGGGAGGGTCCCCACTGATACATAAATTGTTGCAATTCGCAACGCGTGGCACCCTTTTCCCAATGCGCAATGTTTACATGGCGTTTTGAAACAGTGACACTTATTTTTATGCAAAATCTAGGTTGTAAATAAACCATTTTTAAAAAAATGTAGATTTTTTCACCAAACTGATGAAGCAGTTAAAGTCGATTCTTCCACCTGTTTACCTTCCTGTATATCTGTATCCGTTTTTTTGCACGGCTTAACATCTTTGAAAGGGCCCTCCCTCGTCATAAAGCTGCTGGCTGACTAAAAATTTTTCCCCTGATATTTGAGTCGTTGGTGGGTTGGCAAGGGCAGTTACTCTTTATAAAATGAAATGATAAAGGTATTTACTACAGCATACTTATCTAAGGAACTTTTTTTTGTTTTTCGTTATTTAGGAGACCTGCTTTATTCTAGAAAAAAATTTTTCCCGCCTCGACTGCTGTAATGCTGTTTTGGACGAAAATAAATTTAACCACACGTGTTGCATTTTGGAAATGTGATGGAGCTATACAAAAAAGTGTTTCCGGCGACAGTGCGTACGGCTATATACATATACAGCGATAGACATGGTAGGGTTTGGGGAGGGGGCCCACGATACATACACTGTTGCAATTTCCAAAAGCGTGTGCACACTTTCCGAATGCACAAAGTGAACATGCGTTCGAAACATGACACTTTTTTTTATGCAAAAACTAGGTTTTAAAAAAAAACCATTTTTTAAAAAAAGTAAGTTTATTCACCAAGCCTGGTGAAACAATAAAGTCGTTCTTCCCCTGTTTTTCCGCCCGTATAAAATTTTATATAAAATTATATATATTATTTTGTATCCGTTTTTTATGCAACGGCTTTTCACATATTTGAAAAGGGCCCGGGCCCGTCATAAAGCTGCTGGCTGACTAAACGATTCCCAATGATTTGATCGTTGGTGGGGTTTGGGAAGGCAGTGCTCTTGTTAAAAAGAACTGATAAAGGAATTTTTAGCCTCAATACAAAAGCATTTAAAAAAGTAAAGTGGCTACATGCAAAATCTTTACGTTTTCTCAAACACCCATTTGTAAGAGCAAGAAATTGGAAATATTTTGTCATAAAAATGCGAAGAAAAAAGGTATTGCAACATTTGATCGGATAATAATATCTAATAAAGTAGAAACGTAATTTTCTGTGTTGCCCTGCTAGAATTAAAATTGTCAAATTGAGAGGTTTGGGAAACCTGTGAAAGAAAAATAAAAAAAAAAACCCTTATAATTATACTAACGTATTTTTTTCAATTTGAAAAATGGTAGGTTGGTGTTTTTTTCTAGAGAGGGTGCCAAAAAATCTAAAAGGGAAACAATAAACTGAATTTTTTTAAGGGGTTTTCGTCTATATTTTAGTAAGGAGATTGGGCGCTCTTTTTTTATAGAAACAATCGATGCGGCGTTCGAAAACGTTAGCGAGGTTTTTGAGATAAAATGGAGTCCCACCCCCTTAAAATTTTGAAAACATGGAGTCACGTGCTATCCTGGGAAAATTAAAATTTTCAAATTTTCCTCAGGTCTATCGCGATACTAGCCCGTAAGGTATCTGGTCGCGAACTTGCGTCACGAAAGTCAAAGGGTGTCTGCATATTTTGGCAGTGGAAATGGAGCGGAACCAGCTCTTGCGAGGCGTAAAAATTCCACGCCCCGGGAACGGACATACTTCACTCTCCAAAATTGATCTTAATTTTAAAAAGGTAAAATTTGGGTATCTATACGCCTCGCTGTTTCGTCTGTCCCAAATGGGAAATAAGAAAAAAGGGTTTTGCCATTACCCAAAAGGCTTTTTATATTTTCTCATTTAAAACGGGTTTTTTTTTGAAAGCTAGTAGCAAAATTTTACGTTTCATGCAAATCACCCATTTTTAAAGAAGAAATGTGGAAATATGTATGTCATAATTAGCGAATGAATTTGGTATTGCAACTTTTGCGGATAATAAAAAATTAAAAAAAGTAAAAAAACGTAAATTTTTTGTGTTGACAAAGCTATAATTTAAAATTTGTCAATATGTAGAGGTTGGGAATCCTGTGAAAACAAAAAAAAAATAAAAACCCTTTAATTATATAACCCATTTTATTCAATTTTAAAAATTTGGGCCCGGGGGATGTGTTATTTTTTTTAGAGAGGATGCCAAAAATCTAAAGGGAAACAAAAAAATCTGAATTTTATTAGGTTATCGTCTATATTTTTGTAGAGGAGATTTTGGGCGCTCTTTTTTTTATATAAGCAAACGACGCGGCGTTTGAAATCTTTAGCGAGATTTTTGATGATAAAATGAGAGTCCTACCCACTTAAATTTGAAAAAAGACTGGAGTCGCGTGACATCCGGAAATTAAAAATTACAACCTCATTTTTCGTATCGGATACAGCCTTAAGGGATCAGGTTCGCGAATCTGACGTCACGACGTCAAGGGGCTCCTGCATATGTGGCAGTGTGAAAAGGAGCGGAATTCCGCTCTTGCGCGGCGTAAGAGATTTCCACGCCTCGGTGAACGGACATACATTGCACTCTCTCAACTTGTATCTCTAAATTTTAAACAGGGGAAAATTGGGTGATATAGTCGCTCGCTCGTACGGTCGTGTCAATGGGGAAAAAAAAAAAAGGTTTAGCCCTTACCACAAGAGGGTTTTTTTATTTTCTGCAGTAAAACGGCTTCTTTGAAGTAGTATGTTTCCCGCCATCGAAAAAAATTTTTTCAGCTTCACAAATTGTAAACGAGGTACCGCTGTAAATGTACAAAATTTCATCTATCATTTTACTTCGGCTTCATTCTCTTTCTTTATAGTGGAAAATTTCCGAAATATTTGAGGTGTTTATACGTGGGCCGAAGACCTTTAAGTAAAATTTATTTTTTTTTAGTAATCCCTCCTGATCTAAATTTTAAAAAATTAACAAAATTAATGTCAAATCCCCAAAACCGTCGACATAAATTGGAAATGGAGTGTTAGGAGGAATTTAAAGAGCGGTACAGTAGCTTATCGCCTCATTTTCACGATAAATTTTCGATAACGGAAATTTTCAAAAATCATTTAAAGAAAAAGTCGTGAAATTTTTATGAGAGAGTCCGATTTTTACAAAACCGAACGAAAATCGAAGGTCACAGTGGGTAGCTATGGCGACCGTAGAAAGATTTGCAAACAAATTAAGAATTTTGGGAAAGGGGTTTTAAGCTTTGTTTTATTGCCTGAACACAGAGAAAAAAATATTACCCTTAGCGATTCTAGGCTCCCCGGGGTCAATACGCAGGGTTTTTAAAGCTCCTGACTTTACACCTAAAAAATGAGCATCACGGGTGAAACGCAACTTACTCTTCAATTGTCATTAAAATTGGGAACACTTAAAAAATTTGGAGCTGATTTAACCCCCTTTCGCCGTATGTCCGTCCCACTTTTTCCACGTCTTGATTCCCCCCGCAACCCCACGTTCTCCATACTTCCCGAACCTAATTGTTCATGAGTTTGAAGGATTTTTTTCAAACTCTTTCTCCACCCTGTCGCAGCGCGTTTCAGGTCGATATTGGTTTGGCCCCTGGCGATTTTCTTTAAACTTAAGGGTCTATGTATCTTGGGCCCCTCGTATCCGCCCCGCTAGTACTGCTTAGGTTGCGGGTGGAAAACGTATTTTTTCCTTACTGTACAGGGTGGGGCCCGCATTTTTCATACGCAACCCCGGCGATCTCTGCTTGGGAGGCCCCATCGGAAGGGCCCTTTGTCGATCGGGAATGTGCTGTGGGTATTCTAGATCGACCTCCAGAATATACCCCTTCCCGGGGGGTCGTCGGGAACGTGGGGAATTTAAATTTCCCCCGTCCTCAAAACCCCTTCGAGGCCTTCAGTCGGCAGAGACTGCGACATCGCCCAGCTGTACATGGCATTGATGTCGTAATACATCAGGTCGTGCTGGGCAACGCAGGATGTAGTCCGGGGATGTACTTTTTTGTTGGCTTTTGGGGTACCTGTAAAAAAAATATAGAATTTGACTTTTAAAAAAAAAAAAATATTACGATTAACCTTGAAGAGCATTGCGTCATGCCCCCTCGAATACCTTTCCCAAGAACTCCCCCAAAGGGGTCCACGTCCTGGGGATGTCTAATTCCACGCTTGTGGCTTCAACATGGCGTCCACCCGACGTCCGGGGGGCGGGGTATATGGGCTGTATCAAGCCCATTTCTTGATGCGCTTTCCCCGGAAGTTCTCAAGACGTCCGCGACAGTAAAAACGTCATCTTTATATATAGATCCAATACTCCCCCAAGGTCTAGCATTTGAATTCCCGCCAGACGCTCTGCGCATGTCGTAATCGCGCATGCTAATGGGGGTATTGACAGACGTTGTGGAAGCCTGTATCGGTGGCAGCTGTCCCTCGCTACCCTTTCCCCACAAAACATGTGCTATAGGGGAATCGCCTTTTTTTCTTCAGCAGGGTGGCGTCCCAAAATGGCTCTCGAGCACGGGTACCCTTCCAAAATTTGAAGCCCCCTTTCTAAAGAAGACGCCAAAACCGGGAAAGAGCCCCATAAAAATTTAAAATTTAAAGTCGCTGTCCCTCCCCCTGTCTGCACCATAGCTCATACTGCTGTTGTTGGGGAATGACTTTCAATGGGCCGGGTTGCGCCAATTCCTCCACCACAATAAAATTCCGAGAAACGCTAAAGGGTCTTTCTACTGGTTCTATTTAGTTATAAAGTTTTTTAAAGGTAATATTTCACAAAATTGCATTATCAGATAGGACGTTTTAAAAATTCGAAATCACTAAAGGGGTTTTTTTTTACCTGTGTTCTATTTACGTCTATTCGAAAGGAAGCTCAGGTTGGTACGTGTTAAAAATTCCTGAAATTTCCTTAAAACACAATTAAAAACCGGAACCGGGATCATGAAGTTTGGACGCGAAAGGCCTTGAAAGGCGCGAGATTGGGCCTTAAAAATAAAAATTCCGCGAGAAAACGTTAATTAATAAAAATTCCGGAGATTGGGCGTTAATTAAATAAAATTCCGCGAAATCAACCGAACCCCGGTGCATGAATTTAGGGACGCGAATGGCCTTTAAAGTGCCGAGATTGGGGCCCAAATTATAAAAACCGCAAATCAAAGGAACCCCGGATGCATGAAGTTATGGGACGCGAAAAGGCCTTTAAAATGCGCGAGATTGGCGTTAAAAAATAAAAATCCGCGGGTTGGGCTTTTTTTAATAAAATTCCCGAAATCAAACCGGAACCGCGGATGCTGAAGTTATGGGGCCGAAGCCCTTTAAAGGCCCCCGAGATTGGGCGTAATTAAATAAAAATCCGCGAGATTGGGCGTTAATTAAAAAAATTCCGCGAGATTAGGCGTTAATTAAATAAAATTCCGCGAGATTGGGCGTTAATTAAAAAAAATCCGCGAGATTGGACGTTAATTAAATAAAATTCCGCGAGATTACTCGCTAATTAAAAGCGTGAGCCGCTAATCAAACATCAATTCCACGAAATTGCCTAAAATTCCGCGAAATTATCCGCGGATGTCGGTGAAATTAGCCGCGGATTAAGCGCGAATAAATCCGCGGATCAAAAGCGCGAATAAATCCGCGCTCGCGCATGCGCAGTGACCGAAAAGTGGTCCAGAACCGGCATAGTATACCTACTAAAGCTTTCAACTGTAAAAAAATTATGTAATTCATACAGCCAAAAGAAATACAGAAAAATAAAACCCCAAATAATTGTTCTAAACACCTTCAACATCCTCGCAAACAATACCGGTAAGCTACTGAAGTAGGGTTCATCTCTTAACCAGTGCTAATCAACTCGCCGGATATATACGCTATATACGCCATCTGCGCATATGACGTAATATCTACTTCTCTATTTGAGACTACTTATACAGGCTGTTCCAATCTTATACAATTGTAATATTACACCTATTGTGTAAACACTAACAGTAGGAAGCTAAAATTTTCTGATGATTAAAGCGAGGCATAGGCGTTCGCTTCCTTCAGTAAGTACGATACCAAAAAATTAGTAATAAATCGAATAAGTATGGCAACCAATCAAGAATTATAATACCTGAAAAGTTATGAAACACTTACCCTCAAGCAGCGTTATCAAGTAGGTTGGCGGGCTGCATCGGAATTACCGAACATTAAAAGTAGAAGCACCATTATCAGTATTATCACTGACTGGATAAGAAGCGTAAAAAGTTGACAGTATTAGATATGTTTCCACAGTTGTCTCGATGAACGATGTTCGCCGTGGTCAAAAAATGTATAACAATAACCAAAACTAATGCTAATATAGCTCATGGTATTGGCAGAATCATTCCCGGCAACAAATAACGCGAGCAGAGAAAAAAACAAGCATAGACTGAGAGGTGAACACAATGTAGGCAGTGCACATACTAGAACATTTAGAATAGAATTTCTTTTACAACCTGTTGTCTCGTGAATACACAACCAAAACAACTGATTTTTAAATGTAGATTTGATTTTTCACGTCTTCGCGTACAAATAAAACATGCTTACGTGCCGTTTTCGTAGTTGGTAACTTCAACTCGGGGTTGTACTTACACCAAAAGTTCTGAAAGTGACAAATTACAGGTTATCATCATGACAAGTAAATCAAAAATAAAGGCAGTTTTCGTTGGTACGTCCATTTTTCTATTTCTGTGTTCGGTATTTAAATGTTTGTTACAGTCCGCCTTGTCCCAGCACATCAAATGTTTCTCGCACACTTTACAAACTATTTTAACAGCGTCGTAGAACAAATCCGGAAAGTCACAGCTAAACTTATTTACTGTGTCAGCAAAGGGTAATTTTTTAGCCTTGTTCACATTACATTTTAAATTAATAATTATATCATTCATTATGATTTTTTATTTGATTGAAAACGGTATGCGTTGTAAATGGGATGTAATAAGGAAATAACCGAGAAACTGAACGCTTTTTTTATTCTGTTGTACTTAATAATGTAACTGTAAATAAAGATATAATAAATAAATTCTATCCTTCTTAATAATGCGGATAGGCTTGTTTAAAAAGTTGCACCATCAGATAAGTTTCCACATTTGGCTCGGTGAAGGATGTTCGCCGAGACGAAAAAATGTTCTTATATTTCGAAAACGACCGTTCCACGTCTACCGAAGTAAGACAGGCGTAATTAAAATAATCTTTAGACTTAGTCAAGGAATCTGCAGATGCCCCATCGCACATTTGTCTTAATCTCGTGTAGTCCGGATTCTTTTTTAAAACACTATCGAACTTAGCTAAAACTCGTCCACTTGTTGCATCGTTTATACTGTGTAACAATGTACTAACTTCGTCCACGACTTGCACTGATTCTACCAACGATAATCCAGAATTTTGCAAATTTTCTATCGCGTCTACTAACCCTTTGTAATTGTTGCTAATATTCTTTAGATGTGTTTCAACAGAAATATCGAGAAATCCTTCTGGCTCATCCTAATAGCTCTAGCTTCGGCAGGGACGAATTGCAAAATAACGGATTTGACTTCTTGAAAATGTTCATTATAATAAAAAGCGGCTTTTAACCACGTTCCCCAACGCGTAAGAATGGGCTGTGGTGGTTCTCGAATACCAGGGCATAACCTGTGGAATGCCCTAGTCCTCTTAGGACTTTTGAGAAACACTTTTTTTGTGTTTGCTATTAATGCATCCACCTCCGGGTAACACTCTCGAATAGTTTGTGCCACAAGATGTAAAGCATGGACTTTACACGTAACATGTAAAAGTCTTTCACACTTTTCTTTAAGGGAACGGCCTACACTACACATTGTTGCTGCACCATCGCTCATGAACAACAACAGTTGACTGGTTGACACTTGAAATTTTTGTAACGTTTCGAGAACTACGGCCGTAATTGCTTTACTAGTACACTGTTTTAATCTTCTGCTGGCTAATAGAATTGCAAAATTTGGTTTAATAGGATCTAATACGCGCACTATTATATTCAAAATAGAATTTTTTTTGCAATCTGTCGTCTCATCAAGACATAGCCACAGCTGTTTATCTTTTAATTCGGCTTTAATTCGATTTTCAATGTCCTCACGTATTCGTGGAATATCTCTCCGTAACGCTGTCCGAGATGGTAGTATCCACTCGGTATTGTATGTACCCCAGAATTTTCGAAATGCTTTTTTATCAAGTATACGAAGTGGTAGACCACATACCATAAACGTTAAAAGCAATTCTAATTGAAATTGACGTTGTTGTGACACACCATCTCTTTTATTTCTGTGGTGTGCGCTATTTATATGTCTTTCACAATCACGTTTGCTCCAGCACAGTAGTTTTCTTTTTACAAACTTTACAGAAAATTGTACTCCCATTGTAGTGTAAATCCACAAATTCACTAAGAAATTTATTAACTTTCGTAGGTAATGGCCGTTTATTTTTAATAGTTACGTTAGACATAATCACTAAAGCGAGCACACCGACGCTTGTTTCTAGTATGCTACGAAGTGGTGCAAACGTAACATCTACAGACTCGTCATTTGTTGATGAATAGAGCGCGTCATCCGTAAATGAATAAGCGCGCTGTTAGTTCGTAGCCGTCGATGAATGAACTTTTTTTTTGTAGTGGCCCACTGTGAACAACGCGCTATTTATCAACGAACACCCAAACTGCAGGTGTATATTTGCGCGTCTTCACGACGTAATAGACAGTGGTTTTGGTCCTCGTCCTAATAATTACATATTTAAATTACCTATGTTTACATACATATATGCGCCCGGCAGCCTGATTGCGAACCTGGCGCGTGGCGCTCTTGGCCCGCTCTATATATATATATATATATATATATATATATATATATATATATATATTATATAACCAATAACACGTAACACAAAACACAACACACGCTCTCGTGTCCTAAACTGATCGAAAAATAAACAAGCGGACGCTGACAAAGCGAGAATTCAATTTTTGCACACAGCCTGCCACTCTAGTGAAACGCCTATGTATCGCAGAGACGATCTGAATAAAATTAATTAATAATTTGCGGTTAACGTTTTATAAATTACTTCATGTGTGGGATCTACTTATTTTCTTTTACTAATGGAAATTGAGGGAGAAATTAAACATTTTTTAATGCTCAAGAGTTATAGTATTTCATTTTGAATTAAAAAAAAATATATATTTCTTTCGACAAACTTTTGAATTATTAGACAACGACCTAGCGCAATTCCTAACCGACAGCTATATTACAATTTTAATGTATTTATTAGAGTTTTTTGAAATTAAAAAAAAATAATTAAATTGAATTTGTTCGTTGTTGTTGTTGGATGATCCAAATAAGTTTAATAAATAATATCTATAATATTTGTGATGAGATAGTTCCTTATATTATTGAAACATTTAAGTTTTATTGAGGGATTTTTATTTCAAATTTGTTGTCGAAAATTGTTTTTATTCCATTTCAATTTGTTTTTCAATTCAAATTCACAGTTTACTATTTGAATTAAATCAAGTAATATCCTTGTTGTTTTCAAAATCTATCGAAAATACCTTTCGTTTCCATGGCGACGATGTCCAAATTTTCAGGTATAGTGATATCAGAATGGTTATCCACCATGAAAACGACTTTAATATAATGACTGCATGTTAATAGCACTAGAGCACTGCACGGGCCTATTTTTCACGGCCCGGCCCGCCCGTGGCCCGCTACAGCATGGAGTAGGCCCGCCCATTGTGTTCATTACCTCGGCACAAGGCCCGTCCGGCCCAGCCCGTTAGGAAATTTAGGCCTGTTTGGCCCGTCTAAATTATTTTAGCCTGTTTAAGTAATTATATCTGCACCGTCTATTTCTAATCATTTTTTAATTACTACATTATAATGAGTAGAATGAAACATTTATTTTATTTGTTCTTGTATACTATATTGTATGAAACCAAAAGAAAACGTAACGTAACATTGCATACATTAAAATTGTTAATACAAAACGATAGCGTACAAACTAAAGAGCATTTGCTGCATTCGCTATATTCATTCGATGTAGTTAGTAAAACATTCTCGGCTCGTCAGGCCCACCCGCGGGCCCGGGCGGGCCGGGCTTTTCCTAGCCCGTGCAGTGCTCTAAATAGCACTATGCTTGTCAATATGTATTTGCAATAACATTATTTTAAAATTAAGAAATATAATTGAACTTATCCGTAGCGAATTTAGTTTCTCGCACTAAGAGTTGTTCACTGGACTTCTTTTTTAACAAAAATACTTCTTATCTACATGTGTACGACAAAGGAGGAAAATAGATCTGGGGAAAATTGGAGGAACGAGGTCACCAACACTGTTTCGCCTCGTAATAAAGTGGAACTAAATGCAATAAAATGTCAAAAGAACATACTTTTAAATGTAAGTAAACAAATATAATAACAATATAGCCGTCATAGAATATCTTTCAAAAATATTTTCATATATACAAATCTTAGATTTAATTTGACAAATGTTTTCGATTTTGGACATAGTCAGTCAGGATGCGGCAGCTTATATATTCTACTAGGTATAGTTTATTTCAAATTATAAGAATATAACTTTGAACGGCTTAAATGCTGTTATTGCACCACCTGCGGTAATAATTACCTGGATACGCAAACAAACTGCTGAGGACCGTAATGACTAAATTTAAGTGAATTGAATAGAAATGGAATTATGATTTGCGATATGCCTAACTACCTGTTTGTACATTTGAATCTCATTTAATATTTAAATTCTTTAATTACTTGTAACATCGAATTGCTTACTATGTAAATTTATACTGTTTGTAAAATATATATACATAAACACATCTTATAGGGCCGTAATTTATAGTCAATACGTCCCCTAGATTCAGTATGCATTGCCAGGTTATTATCGTCACAGAAGGTGCAATAAAAGTATTAAAGGCCTTGTAAGTCTACAGTTATATTCTTATAATTTGAAATAAACTATAAGGTACATGATTTCTTTCACTTTTTCCGAATATACAATTTATACCTATTACAGAACTCTTTTATACGTAGACTCGAAATTTTGAATCAACAGGCTATGATTGTCAATGTCCGTATATTTTCTTTTCTGTTGTCATGGTAATCAAACAGTACTAACACCAGAAACCACTTGGATGCAATATCCAAATGCAGCACTCGTGCTTAATTGTAAATATCTCTTACTTTCAATGTTAGACATATGCATAACTATATAAAAACGTTAGATATACATTTCCTATACCATGGATACAGAAAAAATATATGGTACTATTCAAAAAAATTACGTCTGAATTTGATAAAGTTTTGTGTTCAGTACTAAACATCTATTTTTCGAAGACGCTCTAACACAATGTCTAGATAGAAGCAAGTATGCAATTTAATCTGATAAAAGTTTACGCTAGAAAGTATTTGCATTTCGGATTTTTTTAGGGAGATAGATACATCTACATTTAGCCGATTACATATGATACCCATATCATATTGGTTTATTTGTAGAAGAAGAATCTGAAAACATTAATATACAGGCTGTTCCATCTGAAACAACAAAATAAGTACTTCGTTCACTATTTATCAGTCAGCCTGTATATGCGAAAATATTTTTGATTGATACTCTATGATGCTTATTATGTTATTAGAAAATTTCAACTTCCTATTTACACAGATGGAGCAATTTTACAATTCCAGAAGGTTGGGACAGCCTGTATTTTACATTTACTTACATTAAGATCCTCACAACAGCCTGACTATTTGAACAAGATTCTCTATTCATTAAATTACACCGCAACTTTCTGACCTTCTCATGTTCTGGAAAGGGCAATGTAACAAATAGGCAAACTTTGAGTGTGCAATTCTACGATAAATGGGTATAGGAGAAGAATCAGACTATTACTAGACATCATGACACCAATGTCAATTCACAAAAAAGAATTTTAAGTAGATTCATATAATAACAGTAACGAGACTAATCTACTACGATAAGCTATACGACGCCGCAGTAACTCCTCTACGATTTACATTACAAAGGAAAATAGCTGCAGTAAGAATGCACGCGACTTCAAAAAGGCAAAAGCAAATGCGATACCACACTAAAAGGAAAATGTGTATTAGTCCATGCAGTGACGCATAACGTTCCAGGTGCTCCTTTCACAATCGCGCTATAATTATTGCTTCATAGCGTGTACATGTTGCGATCTCACCAATTACAGCTGCGTTACTGGTTACTGGTTAAATTACAGAATAAGTTCAAATACCGGATAATTGGAGTCTAATGTTTTATCATTTTTAGTTAGATAAGTTGATCTGAACTCTGAACACATTCGATAATACGTATATATACGAGGGTGTATCAAATATAAACGGGACTTGTTTTTGAAAAAATTCTAACTTTATTTAACTAAGCTTACAAATATATATTATTTTTCTACATACTCTCTCGGCCTAGAAATACATTTTTCCCATCGGATTGGGAGCTTTTTTATTCCATCATCGTAAAAACTCTTCGGACGTTCGTGTAGCCATTGGAGCGCAAACGCTTCCACCGATTCGTTGTCGTCGAAACGCTGGCCCCCAAGCCCTTCTTTGAGGGACCCAAAAAGATGGAAGCCACAAAGTGACAAGTCTGGACTATAGGGTGGATGTTCCAGCGTTTCCCATCCTAATGTTTCCACTTTTTGCATCGTGGCGTTAGCCACATGAGGCCTGGCGTTGTCATGCAGAAGAATGACACTTCTGGCCGATTGCTTCTTCCTTTTCCTTTGAAATTACAATTTCGCGGCATCCAGTACTTCACAATAATATTGCGCTTTAATTGTGCGTCGATCGTAGAGAAAATCAACGTGAAAAGCACCTTGCCGATCAAAAAAAACTGTTGCCATTACGTTTCCGGCTGACAACCGCGTCTTTGCCTTCACCGGTGCCCTTTTCACGCCCTCCAGAAAATTTTTTGTGTCATGCAAACACATGGGTTCTTGACAGTGTGTTATCCCCAAACTGTGTCTGTAATCGCCGCAAAATTTCGGTTGGATTCACCCTTTCCAGGGCCAAAAACTTGATGATAATCCGCTGCTCCACGGAGACATGCACTTCCTTCTCGCTCATGGTTTCTTTTGATACTACAGGGACTCGAGAGAGTTGCGGTCGGTTCTCCCCTCTCCTTAACGGTACAAGCTACCTGCGCATCAGCCCCTTCCAGGTCTAGAACCCCTCCGGAATTTTTAAGAAAATCAGTCCCGTTTATATTTAATACACCCTCGGAAATATTACATAACGGTACCTGAGTACACCTGCGTGATATCAACAAAAATAAATGTTGGTAAAGTAAATTATCTCAGCATTAGTTCAGTACTACCTTTTGATTCATTACTAGAGTAACCTAAACTTGCGGACTCGCATAGGCGTCGGTATTACGGGTTAATATAAGAATACGAAAAATTCATAAATAAACTAAACCGGTAGAGAAGCAGGCATGTAGTGTCGACCTTGAATATAAATCATGTTAAGCCGCAGTGAGAGAGATTTCGTTTTAGTACCGGTTGAGCTGTTGCAGAGATTAGTCGAACGGTCAAGGTTATGTACTTACGTGTCGCTTTTGAAAATATAGCTGGTGTTTTTTGTGTGTTGTAGTATTATACCAAGTACATAATTAGTGTATCGTTTCATATAGAATTAATATTTACATGCCTAAGAAAACAATGCCTCGTAATAGATTTGCTACTAATGTACATAAGTATGTGTCACTTTTTCCCCATTTAAAATATGACGGTAGTGCAGTTTTTTGCTTAATATGCAATGTTCGTTTGGCTGCATTGGACAGAACTGATTGCCAGAGGCATGTCAATGGTATTAGGCATATGAGAAATGCAAGAACTGAAATACCTTATACACTATTCCTCATACATTTGTTAATTATGTTTACCTCTTGTAATCTTCCGTTGTCGTTGGTGAGAAAAGCAGCTTTTAAAACGTTTTGGCGAAAATACGTTCCAATTACCCATTACCCTCACAAACACAATTACAGAATCATTTGCCGCGAATGAAAGAGATGCTAGAAAATATGTGTAAACGTGATTTGTGTTCCAAAAAAATATGGATTACCGTGGATAAGACGACCGATATAAAGAAAAACAGTATTGTGAATGTAATAGCTCGCGTTTTATCTAGCGAGAACACAGCATCTCGGTATTTGTTAGCTTGCAAACGTGTTCAACAATGTACCCCGGAAAATATTCAAAAAGTGATAATGAACGATTTGGAAAAATTTAAAATTGCCCAAGATCAAGTTGTGATGATTGTGACAGATAGTGCAGCAACGATGTTAAGTGTTGGGCGATCCTTAAAATATATATTTCCTAACTTAATACATATAACCTGCGTGCTGCATGCTTTGCATTTAGTTGGTGAAGTTGTTCGACAACATTACGGAAACGTTGATCGGATGATTGGAAGTAGTAAAGTGTGTTTCGTAAATCTCCTAAACGTTTAAAAGAATTTCGTAAATTTTGTCCAGGTATTCCAGAACCTCCTGAACAAATTTTAACGCGATGGGGTACTTGGCTAACAGCAGCTTCTTACTATTTGATCCATTTTCAACAAATTCAATCAGTTATAATGCGATTTAATCGGAATGAATCCAAAGCAATTAGAGAAAGTCAAAGAGAATTTCAAATTTCTCAACTTTTAGAAGATTTAACAACAATATGTGCCAATTATACAGTATTACTAGATGCCATCAGAAAACTACAATGAACTGAATTGTAATTGCAGGAATCATTAGACATTGTGGAGACTGTAAAAAATAAATTACACACATTAAATGTTACGCCAGCATTATGCGCTAGTCAAAAGTTGGCAGATGTTTTAAGGAAAAATCCCGATTTTAATACTTTAGAGGCCGTTTATAATAAGTGTAAGAATAGTGAACTTTTAAGTGATTTTGAAAAACAGTTTCTACATGCAAATGTAACTTCCTTAGATGCGGAGAGATCGTTTTCTATGTATAAGAATATTTTTTCTTGTCGACGCACAAGGTTTAAAGAAGTAACTGTGGAAACATATGCAATGATGCAAGTTTACAGTAGTTCACATCCTGATGCCTCTAATTTGTTGAATAATTAGCAAGTAAGTTTATTTATGAATTTTTCATATTCTTATATTAACCCGTAATACCGACGCCTATGCGAGTCCGCAAGTTTTGGTTACTCTACCTCTTACAATAAAATGTTTTCTGAATCTTTATCCATTTACCACAATTATAAACGGATACTCTATAACTGTGGCACTGGAACACTGAAACAGTTCACTAAAACCCTTACCACAACACTTAATTCGTACTGGACGCACGTTTCGATAGCCAAGCTATCATCATCAGCAGCAAGACTGAACTAGTTCAGTCTTGCTGCTGATGATGATAGCTTGGCTATCGAAACGTGCGTCCAGTACGAATTAAGTGTTGTGGTAAGGGTTTTAGTGAACTGTTTCAGTGTACCACAATTATACTTTTATTTATTACATCTGCACTGCTGAACAAAGGCGCTAGATTTTAGATGAAAAGTAAAGATATGTTGTTTACATATAGGTACGCAATAAAGCACAATTTATATTACTGCCTGTGTTTTTGAATTGAAATTTAGAAGAAAGAGAGGGAATTAGTAAAACAATTATTTGTGAGTAGCAATACCAGAGCAAGACGAACACAACCACACGTCAAACAATATTTTATGGGTGTCTGCTCACTAAATCAACTAATTTTCAGATTTCTCCGATTCATTCCTTTGCAGATATTCATAGACAGGCTGCCATTTGTGCATTTTAATGACATTTCTTTGCGAGCGTTAGCGAACAAAAACATTCGAAAATGTGAAAGAATTTTGCAATCGAGTATCAAAAAAAATGTTTTTCGAAAACTGTCTCAAAGTTCAAAAATTACTAAAACGAGAAGAGAAAATTTGGACATTTACAATTAATTAATTTGACATGCAATGTCGTCTGTAATTTATTGATTATATTTTAATATCAAATTTCTTTGGCACGTCAATAACGATAACTACGCAATAAACAAAAGTTAGTAACACAAGTAAATAATCAAAGAAACATACGAAAAATAAGAATCTTGAGTTGGTCTGAAGCAGCGAAAAGTGCAGTTTATTCTTAGCAAATTGATCAGGCAATATGACTTTGTTAGTTTTAATAAAAATGTATTTGTAAGTTTCTAATACAAATGTTTGCCGTTTCTACTATAGATGAATGATAGAAATTATAATAAAATTAGTACATGCGAGGTAGGCGCCATAAATTCTCGGCCTGACAGGCTTGTAAGGTTCGAGTCTGTTCAAGCTCCTTTGCATCGTAGTTGCACATGTGCGAAACCTACACGATATATATTACGGTTCGAAGAGTAGTAGTTTTTAGTGGCCAGCCAGACAACGTGATTAGTGCATGAAAGTGTCTTAGGTAACGAAAATTGAGTACCGCGCCGTAATTTTTAACAAAAAAAGCGCGTACGCCTAATTATATTAAACAACGTTTAGAGGGCGTTTATGGTGATTTATCTCCTTCATATTCCACTGTAAACAGTGTGCAAAATGTTTTGGTTTAGGATAAGAATCTGTAGAAAATGATGAGCGCCCCGATCGGCCAATTGAACTGATAACGTCCCAAACCATTTCTATTATTCAAGAAATGGTATTAGCGGAATTATGCGTCTTTGCTGCATAAATTGACGCATAATATTCGTGCAAAACGTCGAGGAAGATTGACAAAAGGTGTGCCATTATTGCACGATAATCCATCGACATCCACCGTATAATCCGGACATGGCTCTCATTTAAAGAAAGACCTTAGAGGACCTCGTTTTAAGGACGATAGTAGGTTGCAAGTAGCTGTAATACAACATTTTCAGGGAAAAATTTTAGATTATTTTTACAAGAGTATAGAATTATTAATTGATCGTTGTAATAATGCATTGAAGTTAGATTATAGAATAGATTATATTGAAAAATAAAAATTGTTATACCAAGTTTATTTTTTCTATATCAAACCGAGAATTTATGACGCTTACTACGTAAATCCCAACAAATTCAGTTCCGGAGGTAGCATATTATGTTTTCGTTCTACATATAGCAGTAAATTATACTAAATTTCTTTCCGTGTTGTAATGACTTTTTGTAATCAATTCCTGTGTAACGAATTTTTATTTGCAAACAACCTATATTCTCTCTCACATACAGCAGAAACGTAGAAAATCTTCTCAAAAATCGATTTACATTCCCGTCGAAAAATCCCACAGAATTGCTTTTTTATGCGGATCGAAATCCGAACGCATCTAGACCGTTCATTATAAGACTTTTCCTCTACAACTATCTAGTGGAATTAATAGAGATGGAGTATGTAATAGAGTAGCATTCCTTTCTGATTCTTTTCAATGCGATTCCAATATTTCTGTCTGCATCCGAGAGTTTGTACATCGCGCAGTTTCTTGATTGTGTCACGGGATCGTTTTCTACTCCGAAGCAACGGCGATTTAACGTCGCGACGCTCGTGACCGTCCTCGTCCTAGCTCCGGCCAACGTCGTAGTGTACGCGTCGTGCCGTGGGTAAAGAAGCGGACGTCGACTAGGCTAGGACGATAGGACGTTACCCTTCTTGCTTCGACAGGATGGCGCGCACACCGAATCAATGATATCAACTTTACTGTCGAGGACGGCAATCCAGAAACGTCTGGAGCATTTGCGATTATGCTCTATACCGACCGTCGTTCATATACCCTTCTGTAGGTTCTTTACAAAAACATCACCGACTTTTTATCTATTTACTGAAGTAGTCTGATAACCTTTGCGAGTTGCCAGAAATAAAATGTGTAGAATTATTTGCTGAGAAAAAGTATATCTTTTGCAAATATGTTAATGCAATATTTAAGTTTTTTTCATCATACCTATATACCATCGCAACAAGTAAAATACTAAGCTGTTATGGATACATAATTCATATATAGCTACATATACACGAAGAGAAACATATTTTCGAATTGAGAAAAGATTTACTTTAACCGTATTTTCTTGGAATACCACTGATAATCTTTTAATTTAAGAATTTTTACTCGTGTAAAAAATTAGAACATATTGAGGTCAAGAAAATTAATTTAATAATAAATAATAACATTATTTCTGTTTTTTTTTCAGAAATATGTTAATTTACATTTGAAAAAAATGATTAAAATTTGAATTATTAATAATAAAAAAAAGAGAAAACATAAAAAACATAAAAAATATATATAACATTTTAAATGTGCATTTGTTTGTGTTGCGCAGCATTGGTGTAAAAATGTCTATTGAATAGCAACAGATCTGAAGCAGTATCCTCCTGGGTGACGTCTTAAATTCGTTCTGGGTTCTAAGTGTTCTTATTGATGCTGATCATTATATAATTTACAACCCAGATAATATACACTTTTTTGAAATAAAACAAAACGGTATCCACAGATTTATTAGGACAAAACCCGTGTTGATTGTGGAATAATATTTGAAATATTTTGGAGCAAATATGTATTGAGGGATGCAACGTTCATACAGGCAGAGGCTTCATTTGACTCAATGTGTTTTGTGATTGATATGGGGTTGACATACATAGATATATGTTTAATTTATGTGTACATATTTGTACAGTTATTTTATATTTACGAAGAAGTACATAAAAATTCTACCAAAAGATATGTACCGACATGGACAGGTTTGCGAAACAACTATTGTCAGGGCTGGTATGGCTAGCAAAGACATAGCAGGTGGAGACAATGTGTCACGGGCGCCATGAAAACTACACCGGCAGCTGCCCTGGAAGTCATAGTTAGCCTAGAACCACTTCATGTCCAGATTCAAAGGGAGGTCAGGATGATATAAACTAATGATAATTAAATCGCCTGACGCAGATTATTAGACGTTGTTAAAGGAACTAAAAGCGGGGGCGATTACAAAGAGGGTCAGTAAAAGCCTTAGGTCTAAATATGGCATTGGTAGGAACTACAGAAGGTCAATACCAGATAGAGAGAAATGGAGAAAAGGCTCCACCACTAAAGTCGAATATATCTGGTACACAGACGGCTCAAAGACAAGGATTGGAGTCTTTGGCGGACTCTATGGGTTTAGAGATTAGATCATGAATAGTTAAAGCACTAAGCCTAACCAAAAATACCACAGTATTGCAAGCCGAAATAGCAGTAGTACTGGGGTGCATGGAAGAAATAATCAAGGAAGATGTTTATTATCGATGTGTTGCCATCTATTCAGACAGTCAAGCAGTGTTAAAGGTACTGGACTATATACAAGTAAAGCCGAAACCGGTGTGGGGCTACAGGAACGCGCTCAGTAGGCTAGGTAATTGAACTAAAGTGTTTCTGGTTTGGGTACCAGGACATGAGGGTCATCGAGTGAACGTCAAAGCAGACAAACTAGCTTGAGTAGGTTTGTCAACTACTGACAGACATCCAAATGCTTCTAAAGGCATGGTGCATACGGTAGTTAAAGCAGCTACTGAACAATGATATGATATGATATGATATGCTAGATCAGGCATATCGACTGTAAAAATTAATTTGCTTAATTACAGTATCTTCAGATACAGTTTTCACTAAATATAAGGAATACAACATATATAAATATCTAATAAATTATAATGTACCACCTATATTGATAGCGCAATATGTACGGTAACACACTAAATATAGATTTCTGTTACGTTTAAATTATATATTTCAACATTTTAAGCAATAAAAACGTTTTCCATAACGCAGCTGAATTTATCTGTTTCTTAATTATTATTCCAATGTAAAGATTAAGACACCATTCGTATTTTCTTTTAGCATTTGGGCATCTTTTGGATCCAACTTCTTAGTACACAATATAATATTTTCAGATACATACATACTAGGGCTGGTAAGGATTCATTTATAAGCGCTAGTTCCATACCGATAGCGAATAATTCTCAGTGTCCCTAGACAACCACGCATACCCGCAAGTCAGTCGCCTAGCATACGTGCTAGAAATATCAGCTCGACACAGGTTTTAGGAAATAGGTAATACATCTTATTTGATTTTTATCCTATTGATGGACTTTTTATCGTTGATTATTTCCAAATAAACACGTAAATGTAATATTGGGTTATTCCATGTCAAGTGATCAAGTCCCCACGCTCGACCAGCAATGTCTCAAACTTCCAAATTTTAACAAAAACTTTCACCTAGTCCTTTTACTTTTGGTCCTCAAACTTGGCTGAAAATTTGTCGCGACAAAAAAAATCCCAATTTCAAAAAATCAATGCAGAAAGCTCATCTTCTGTGTAACTAGTGAAAAAATAGTTGTTTTTAACTGTTTCAAATTTTAAGCTTCTTTGACAAATAGTTTCTGAGGTACTTGAAGGTGAACAAGAAATTTTGATGCAACTTTAGCATATCTTTGAGCGTCTATATCTCAACTGGAAAACCTAAGAGCTTCTTGACTCAACGACCATTTAAAAGAGCTTGTTTTTCTCTACAACATACTTAGTTTCTGTGTTGGGGTCTTTTCTTATAAGACTAAAAAAAGGAGACAAAGTAACTGCTTGAAAGGACTGCGCCTATTACTTAAAACTTTTTCTCCGTCTTTATCACCATGCAATCCAGTAAGCCAATAAGATATTCTACTGAAAATTAGTGAAGCTGTTTAAAATTGAGTAGAGTATGAGTGCTTCTTACCACATGCACTCAAAGTTGGGGGAAAATGAAATTTCGACAATATTGAAATCTCAGCAGTTGCTTTCTTTGTTTGGTCGTAGTTCTTTTTCATATTTATAGCTTGCGTTGGTCCATGGTGACTTTTTTAGAAATGGTATCCCCATCGCCAAGGGGCCACGCCCGATAACCAGGCAAGTCTAGTCACAGGTAGGATACTTTCACCGAGGATCCTAAGCCTCAGGTTGGATAGCTTAGCCAAGGATCTCAAGCTTTAAGTGGGCAGCTTAGCAAAGGATCCCAAGCCGTATTTGGTGGGCAGCTTAGTCGAGGTTTCCAAGCCTCAGGTGCTTTTGTTAGTTTTCAAGCCAAACAACTGACTATACAACAATAAAAACAAGCAAAAAAACTACTGCAAAGAGCTGAACTTCTTGTTAATGCTTTGAACAACCGCATCTGGAAAACAACGGCCAGTGAAATGCATGTGATGGACCATGAAAACCTGGAAGAATGCAAAGAAAAATTTCGGGGAGAAACAGTTTCAATGTCACTAGATGGCTGATCCAATGTTAAAAACGAACCTATAGTATGCTGCTCGATTATATCACAAAGCTTTGAGTCAATTTTAGTTGATAGTATTGATACATCAGGAAACCCTCATACCGCTGAATACCTAAAAGAATTGCAATTGAAGCTATAAACAGAGTTGGAGAAAAAATCAAAGTTAAGATTAAAAGTTTTGTAACCGATAATACGGGAAATGTAAAGAAAATGCGAAGAGAACTTGTCAGTAATAAAACTGATATTATAACATATGGATGCCCAGCACATCTTCTAAATTTGTTAGCTGAAGACATGAAAATTCTTGGAGTTACAGAACATATATTGCGAGTTGTTAAATACTTTAATAATAAACATTTGCCATCAGCATTTTACAAACAAGCAGGTGGTAAAAAACTCATTCTACCTCAAGAAGTAAGATGGAATACCATGAGCGATTGTGTAAAATGTTATTTAGAAAACAGGGGAATACTAGTAGAAGTGTGCCAGGACAATAAGGACCAAATCGACGTTGATATTTGCAACATAATAAATAATAATGACATAGTGGTAAACGCTAAGGATTTTTTGACAAGGTTGCACCCAATTTCAGTGGCAGTTGATAGAATGCAACGGGGCTTAACGACAATTGCTGTATCTGTGGAAATTTTGATCCAATTGGAAAAAGACCTAACAGATCAACCAATTCACATTATAAACTTATATTATAAAAAGAAGAATATGGCCCTAGACTCACCCCATTTCTTAGCAAACATGTTAGATCATCGATTTTTAGGAGAACGACTTACTGCTGAGCAGAAAGAACAAGCCTATGAATATTTAAATTCAATCAATACGGATTTCGTTCCCTTTGTTATGGCACTAACTTCAAAGTCCAAACCCTTTCCTACTTTTCTGTTTGGTCCAAATTTCAGAAAAACCCCTCCACTAATTTGGTGGAAATCTGTAACAATCCCCGAATCTGCTTGGCCTGATAAAAACTCATTTCTCGAACGATGTAACCAATTACTTACAGCAATAGCCTCAATAGCAGGTATCGAGAGGTGCTTTTCGAGCTTTGGACTTGCGCACTCCAAACTAAGAAATAATTTAGGAACTGAAAAGACTAGTAAACTTGTATTAATGTTTAAATATTTAAACAACGCTTCATCCCAAAAACGTGATAATTTAGAATGGATTTGGCCTGAATAAGAAAGTAAGATAACTGAACATGAAGAAGAACCGAATTTTGACTCGGACAATGAACCGTTATCGAAACTTATTTCCTAAATTGTATTTTCTATTTTTTTTTGTTTCCAAATTACACATTTCCAAGGAATTTATTAAAAACCTGTAACATGTATACAGTCTTTTTAGTTGTAACCTGGATAATCTTCTGTTTATATAATATTATATATTTACCATTTATACGTTTGTTTTTTTCGTATTTTTTATTGGAAATAAAAAAATCACATTTCTACTTGATATTTTTGTCTTTTTGTGCGTAATTTATAATTCATATTACTACACCACCTATTATAGACAATAGTATTATTTTAGTTTCATCTTTTAATATAAATATGCCATTTTGGAATATAATATATATATCCGATATTTTGATATTTATTTAAATACCGTGATATTTTTGCGCCCTGCTTTACACACATACGATATCGCCAATAAATGATGTTTAGCGGAGTTACAGTAAAGAAAAAAACAGGAAGAAATGTGCGAGATCAAATGATATCTACGAAAAAAAACTTACCAAACGGCTTCTTATAAGCTGACGTAATAAGCATAAGTACGTACCTGGAACAAAAAACGAAAAATAAATTATCAATGTTATATCACTTCCCAAAGCTACATATTTATACGTATGTATGTATGTATTTACACATGAAATACTGCTGGGTGCGTGAAATATACCTCTCAATTTACGAAACAAGAGGATATTGTATACAGAACTCCAATTGCTAACCGACTAAACATTTCCCACCCTGAAAATCCTATGAACATACAGCCTTGGCCAATAAAACGAAACACCTTAAACTTTGCAAAGCTTAAAACTTCATTGAATTATATTTGCAATGGTGACTATACTATAAAATTCTACATGTAAATTAATATTGTGTATGAGCCCCTCGTGCTTTTTTTTTGGCAATGCACCGGTGGAATATTTTTCCACACTCCTTTTATTTTGACTTCAAGCAGTGTTTGTGACCTTTTAGTTGAATTTTCACAAAGCGCCACAAACGGTCGATTGGATTTAGGCCTGGAGATTGGAAAGGCCAATACAGAAGATGGAATCCATTTTCTTGTATCCACTTTTTAGTTTTTTGAGTTGTGTGGCAGGGAGCGTTATCTTGTTGGAAAAAAATGTTTTCTAAAAGCTTATCTGAAAAAGGTTTTGCATACGATTGCCTTAATGTCGCATTTAGAACTTCTACGTACAGTGAGGTCCTAAAGCAAATTTAAACAAACCTACCACAATTAATTAATTACAATAAAGTTCGATAAGGTAAAGCAGAAATAACAATTAACAAAACAAATTAAAATGACAAAATAATAACGAGCACAAGTACGACAGTATCACAAATGCAGGTTATAATAATAATGAATAACAAGAATGATTTACGCTTTTGAAATTGAGATTTGACAGTTTGGCAATTGTTATGATTACTTCGCTTAGCATTGAGCTCTTTAGATCAGTCTGGCGTCACAAGAAACAATTTGGCGCTCTTTCCTAGCCAACTTTGCGTAACAACAAAAACACATTACCAAAACCTTTATTGCTGCATATCGTAATATTTCTTAAATTAAAGTATAACATATGTGGTATCGTTGGATTCACCTTTCAATTACTTTTCCAAAAACGTAGAAATATACGGGGTGTTCTATTTAAAATAAGAAAATTGATGTCACTTCCGGTGACACCGTAAATACAATTGAACAGCCGACAAGTTAGTTCACAAAGAATAAAAATTGACTTATTTTTTCTAAAAACGCTAGCTTCTGTCGTTCAAAAGTTAACATGGTAGGAGAAGCACTTTACGTTTGTTTGTCAATTTACGCGGCCGTGACATGCGGAGATTTTCTCAACGTTCTGAGATGCATCTTCATTTCATAATGCTGCCACCTTTGTGCTTAAGACTGGGAGTGAGGCAATCCTTATGGAAACCATTCGTTAACTCTACGACGCTTAAATACGCTTCCAGGGATACCAAAAAGCTGAACAAGGAACTATGGATATACTCTATTTATCCAAAACAATGTTTATCCTTTAAAATAAGCATTGTCATGATGATAGCATTTACTTTGAAAGCAATATCTTTTTAATAATAACTTCTATATTCGTTTCATAGTTCCACAACACCCTTTTCCAGTTTTCAATTGTCCAATGTCTTTTCGCCTATTCTAAACCGGCTTTTTTCTTGCTTTATAACCTTTTAATCCTGTACTAGTTAACGGCCATCTAACCGTTCTAGCCGAAATTGTTGCACTACTTTCTGTACTAGTTTCTGTAGACAGTTGCAAAGAAGATTCTCCCTATTCCGAAAGGGAAGTTTTTCTAACAGACGATCTTGTCTGGCTGTTTTATATCATTTTGAGACGTTCGCTTCCTGGCTTGTTTTTATAAGATCCAGTAGTCTTATACCTATTTATGGCTAACTGAGCAGCATGACGTGAACACTTTATCTTTTGAACAATTTTAATTTGTGGGATTTCTGTAGAACTCAAAATTACAATTTGTGCCCTCTTAGTTTCACTTAATTGTCGCCTTTTTGCCATAATAATTGTAAATATTTGTGGAAATACACTTACTCTTTGCTAATGCCTGATTAACAGTCGTGAGTACTACTAAACATTGAAGAAAAACGTTTCTATAATCAATTTTGATTCATAGAATTGTCCGAATTTTATTTGGTTTCTCAGGGGAACACCTGCAAGTAATTCACAGAATATCATTTCATTATTTTTTCGTTAATATTAAAACAAGGAATACTTTTTATACATTTGCGAAAATTTGCAGGTGCTCCGTTTTATCGGCCAAGGCTGTACTTAACAAAATGCCGCTTTATCGCTGGAAAATAACTTGTTACTTTAACCCGGTGTTTAGGCAATGTTCATTCGCTTTTTCAGCGCCAACGTTGTCGGCATCAAATGGTCTATTGATTTTGTTGGTTACTGCAATTACCGAGGTTTTGTTTTCGATATATGTATATATAATATTGTCACGTTCCACTGCTTTTCGGATGTAATAAAATAAATGGGTTACTAGAATGGTTATTTGGAGAGTATTATTGTTCACAATTTGGGGATATTTGTACGTGATTTTATTGCATTATTTTGTTAAGGCGGACGGTATAAGCAGTAGCCTTTAAATTTTCTCATAAAAATGACTGTGTACGTGTGTAAAGAATACCTAGCAGCAACATTTTTTGTTATTTAGATATGAGGATTATTGGAACTAGTGGTTGACTGAATTAGAATTTTTCTAACTTAAGGGCGTTGTTAATTCTTGTATCACTAAAGTTATTTTGTTTCGAATGAAGAAAGTTACTTGTTTATTGAACCTGAGAATCATAGTTTATTAGTGCCACTATTTTTTTGTTCTTTCGGATGCCACGGATTAACTACAGAACAGATGTCTATTGTAAATATTACACGTACCCGATCGAGCCGCCTATTTTCATATGGCAGAAAGCATACAAGCTGTCCCAACCTTCTGGAATTGTAAAATTGGGACTATTGTATAAATAGTGTGAAGCTAAAACTTTCTGATAACTAAAGCTGGCCACGAGCGGTACCGCGCAGTAGCGTAGAGTCGACCAGGCCTCGCGTTCCACTAGAGTTATTCTGCTAATAGAGATGTTTGCTGCCGCAAATAATTTCACTCATCTTTTAAATAAAAATTAAATAACACGTGCTCAAACACTTACCAGTTTAAGAGTCCTCCGTGAAATCACAAAGTGAATAATGTCTGTTAAATATCTGCAACATTAGATATGTTTCAACTGTTGTTTCGGCAAAATTAGTACGGCATGAGGAAAAAATGCGTTTATATGCAGAGAACGAACGTTCTACATCTAGTGACGTAATATTTGCGTAAGTAAAATAATCTTTCAAATAACTTAACGATTCTGTTGACGCACCTTCACAAATGTGTCTTAATGTGCCAAATCAGAATTTTTCTCAAAAACACTTTCAAATTTTTCTAGAACAGAAAAATTTTTTGCGTCTTCAATCGCGCATAGCTGTGCGTGAACATGTTGCACTATTTGTAGAGATTCTTCTAACGGCACCGCAGGATTTTGTAATTTTTCTATTGCATCTGCTAGCCCGAAGTAATTGCCGTGAGTGATTTTTAAATCCATTTTAACCTGACTATCTTGAAATTTCGACTGGCTTTTCTGGATAGCGGCAGCTTCCTTTGTATCGAATTGTAAAACCACGTTCTTAATATTGTCAAAATATTTATGATAATAAAACGGGGCCTGCAACCATGTTCCCCAACCAGTTAGAATAGGTTCTGGTGGCTCTGGTATACGGGGGCACAGTCTGTGAAATTCGCGAATACGTTTCGGTGATTTGACAAATACTGCTTTGGTATGCGCTATTAAAGCGTCTACCTCAGGATAACATTTTCTGATACTATCCGCCACAAGAGTGAGAGCATGAATTTTACACGTAATGTGTAACAAATTAGCAGAATGCTTTTTAAGAGACCGGCCTACAGAAAGCATGTTTGCAGCACCATCACTCACTAACATCAAGAGTTGGTTTGTAGAAAGTTCAAACTTGTCCAATGTATTTAACACTAACTTTGAAATTACTTCGGCAGTACACTGTTGTATTCGTTTGGAGACTAATAGAATTGAAGGTGCCGATTGATGAGGTTCCAATTTGCGTGCCATTACATTAAGAACAGAATGTTTCTTCCGATCTGTTGTTTCGTCGACACATAACCACAATTTTTGATCTTTCAACTCCGATTTTATTTTTTGTTCAATATGTTCGCGCGCAGATGGCACAATTCTTCGTAACGATGTTCGACTTGGTAATTTGCACTCCGAATAGTTATTCCAAAAGCAGATAAATGGTTCCTTGTCCAGTATATTACATGCGATAAACGTAACGCATAAATTAAATATAAATTTTTATTGTCTCGTACGCAATTTCTTTTTGAGACATGCTTTTCACTATTTACGTGTCGTAGACAATGTTGTCTGGACCAACACATTAACGAGATTTTACAGATTACACATTTAATTTTAGCACCTTCATATATTAAGTCTGGAATTTCTGCAATAAATTTTCGAAGTTTGTCCGACTGCGGTCGTTTTGCTGACGAAATCATAATTTTTCTAGGACAGATAAACAATTGCGCAAATGACCGGCAGCGAAAATGTCCATACTGCTCCGCAGACTAAGTAATACTAACGTTCCTCTCGGTCCGAACTGATTCTACGCCGATGCGCGGTACCGCTCGTGGCCAGCGTTACTGATAACATAATAGACCTCATAGAATATGCTTTAAAAATATTTATATATATATATAGGCTGATCGCAAAGTAGCGAACCAGGCACTTACCTTGATAGGAAATTTATATTTCTAACGTTTTTATATAATGATGCATATGTTCAACATTGAAAGTAAAAGAGATCCAGTTAGGCGCGAATCCTGCATTGGGATATTGCATTTAAGTGGTTTCTGGCATTAGTATTGCTTGGTTACCATGATAACAATAAACAAAACATGTTGACATTGCTGTTCTTAACTACTGATCCAAATTGTTATGTTCAAGTAGCTCCTTGCAGTCAAAGGCGAATCTTGTATTTGGAAATTACATCCAAATGTTTTTTAGTGTTAATACAGTTTGGTTAGCCTGACAACAGCAAACAAAACATAGTGTCATTAACGATTTTTGACTGTTCATTCAACATTTCAAGCCTAAGCAAAGAAAAAAATGCTGTATTTTAGCTAGTCGGAAGTATAAGTTGCGCTATCCTGACCGATGATGTCTACATTCGAAAACATTTGTCAAATCGAAGCTTAGATTTGGTACTACTAGAAACATTAATTCTACTGATGCAAGAATAAAAAAAAAAAATTATAATGATAACGCATCTTTTTAGCGAAAAATAACCAGGGAAACGATATTTTAATATAAGTTTATACAGGCTAACAATAAATGATGTTGACATAAATATATCAGAATAAATTTAAAATCAAAAAAAAAACAATAACATTAACACAGTAACACAATTGAAATACACTCTGGACAAACTCTATAATAACCTTTATTGTAAGTTTTATTGCAATAATTAAGAACTTATTTATTTATTTACAGTGGACGCCCGAAATTCATTCCTTCGACTTCCATACATTTGCGCACTTATTTGTAAAAGCACTTGTACACTTTTCTTACAACACTAAATGTTGCGCACCGGAATGCTTGCTTTATCCTTAACTTCATACATAAATCAAAAATATTAATAATTTTTTATGTAGTCCATTTCATGAGTAGCTACTAGTACTTAAAATTTTGAAACAGTAGATGAGAACAGCAATGTCAGTATATTTTGTTTCCTCTTGTCATAGTAACCAAGCAAGTTAGGCACGAATCCTGCATTTGGGTGTTGTATCCAAGTGGTTTCTGGTATTAGTGTTGCTTGGTTACCATGACAACAGCAAACAAAATATACTGGCATTGCTGTTCTTCACTATTGCCTCAACATTTTAAGTACCAGTAGCTACTCACGAAATGGACTATATAAAAAATTGTTAATACGTTTGGTTTATGTATGAAGTTAAGCATGAAGCAAGCATTCTGGAGTGCAACACTTAGTGTGCTAAGAAAAGTGCAGAAGTGCTTGCACAAATGATTGCGCAAATATACCGAGGTCGAGGGAATGAATTTCGAGCGTTCGCTGTAGATAAATAAATAAGCAGGTAGTTCTCAATTATTGCAATAAAAATTACAATAAGGGTTGTTGTAAAGTTTTTCTAAATACATACCTACTACCTAACTCTTCCTTACTTAAGCTTGAAATTTTGAATGAACAGTCTCAGATCGTTAATGTAAATATGTTTTGTTTGCTGTTGTCATGATAACTAAACTGTTATCACCAAAAAATATCTGGTAGTAATTTCCAAATACAAGGTTGGCCTTTGACTGCAGGGAACCACTTAAGCTTAAAATTTTTGATCAGTAGTTAAGAACAGCAATGTTAACATATTTTGTTTACTGTTGTCATAGTAACCAAGCCAGAAATACCAGAAAACACTTGGATACAACACCCAAATGCAGGATTCGCGGCTATCTGTAAATATCTCTTTTACTTTCAATGTTAGACATATGCACCATTATACTAAAACGTTAAAGATATACGGTGGTTACATAAAAAATATATCCTGCTATTTAAACAAATTATTTTTTTGGTGTTTGAATTTGGCAAAGTTTGGTGTTCAATATTGAACATCCTGTATATTTCAAAGGGGTTCTAATACCATGTCGAGATAGAAGCAAGTATGCAATTTAATCCTTTAAAAATTTACGCTAGAATGTACTTGCATTTTGGATTTCTTGAAGTAAATAGGTAGGTGAGAGTCGCCTAACTCGTACCATTTTGGACAAAATTAAAAAAATTGTCCACATTTTTGTGATTAGATCATTATTATTAATAAAAATATTTACTTTGATCATTCATTCTTCTTATATATCTTTTTCAGATTTTTAGTGATGTAATTTGAATAAAATAAAACTTTTCTTTTTAAATAGTACAAATAGTACAATTTAGGAAAACGGTCGCCGAAATCGTACCACTAGGTTGCCTAAATCGTACTATGTGGAATAATTATAGCCATAATTTTAGTTATTTTAGAACAAAAATAATGCAATAGATTACTTCATTCTTGCAAGAGAGTAAAATATTTAGAAACCGTAATAAAAAACAGAACATTCAACAGAAAAATATGGAATAATTTATGTACAACTATCACAAATATATGTATGTTCCGTATTCAACATTAGCACAAAGTTCATGTGCCCAAAGTTGGCACACGTCACACTTAACCATAGATTCCATCCTACACTCGCCACATACGAAAGAAACACAACCACTCTTCTTCATTTATTTCTACTACAATATCATTTGGTTTCTTCTTAATGTTTTCCTTTTCTATTGACCGTATTTTTCTTTTGACCTGACGTCTTTGTTTTTCCTTAAAGGCAGATTGATTTGCTTCCAAGTTATCTTTATATCTTGCAGTTAACACTTTTGCATTTTGAGCACGTTTCTCAGCTCGAAGATTTTTATTATTTCCATTAACATCAGGAATTGGCAAAATATCTTCAATAGAAATATGGTGAACAGCTGGAGATGTGGATCTTGTCTCTTGTTTTTGAATGGGAACAGCCAGAGGAATGCCATCGTCATCTTCTGTCTGATTACTCTCGTCTTTGTTTTCAACCATTGTCGTTTGTGCAGCTTGGAGATCATCTTCTCCCACAAAATCAACATCTGTATAAACATTGAGGTCTACATGCCAAATGCCGCATTTCCGAAATCCATTAATGGCATTTGCTATACTTGCTGCTCTACCATAAGCTTCCCTTATTAAGCGTCCTACTTGAAATTGAGTTACTGTTCTTGGAGGGTGTTCCCCCAACCATTTTTAACGGCCTGATCGCAGTAAACTTGGAATGGTTACAATATCGCAACATCCAGGGGTTGCAAACGATGAGTAGTGTGGCCTGGCAACTGTAAAGGTATAATTCCGTTCTCTCTAGATAGTTCAATGGCTGCTAAATTGAGTGGGTTGTGTGCCCATCTAATACCAAAAGGACTTTATCTTGAAGAAGGTTTCACGCTAAAAATAAAGTGCTTTAGCCAGGTTACAAATAGTGTGGAGTTTATGTATCCAGTATCTGATATTTCAGTGAGGAGCCCCTTATGATAGATCTGGAGCCATTCTTTTCCTTTTAAAAATTAACATCACATTAACTCCTCTTTCACCGTTAGCCACAACACCAATTTGAGATTTTTCTTTCTTTGCTGGCATCTTTTCTGTACCGTAGAGAACCCTGTTTCGTCTACACTGACAATTTTAGGAGCCGTCAAACTATTTTCGTCAACTATTCTTTCGAATATATCAAGAAATTCTTTAACATTAGTCCTATTAAAGCCCCTGCGTCGCGCGATTGATGTAAACTCTGGTTGCCTCAGTGAAAGTTGAGGATGGCGCTGCATAAACATATAGAACCATTTCTTTCCAGCCATTCTTTTAGTACAATTGAAGTTGTGTTTCAGTCCTTTACGTTCAGCAAACTCGTAAGCAGTCTTTCGTACTTCTGTAATAGTTATCCCTAAAAAATGGACTCCAATCTTAAAATTTGTTTTTCTAAGTCTGCGTCCAATTCTTCAGAAAAGCTGCAAGATCGCCCAATATGTTTTATTTTTTTATTGGGATTAATATTGAAAACCTGTAGGTGCCTCCTAAAAGTAGGTTTTGGAATTTGAAAGCGGCGGCAAACCTCATTAAAACCAAATTTTCCGTCCCGAAAGGCATTTAATGCTGCCTATATTTTCTCTTTTCCTTTTGACCATTCATTTTCTGAAAAAATTAATAAATATTTGTGCCACCATAAGTTTCCTAAATCGTACTGATACGAATTAAGCAACCGTATAGTGGTACGATTTAGGCAACTTCATATAAAATAACAAAACATAATTTAACAGATTTTTTATGTTTAATCACATGCAGCGTCGAACAACAGCACACCGTTTTAGAAAAAAAAGTTATGTCAATTGCAAACGCCTAAGTCATGCAAAATTACCTACCGCAGTTCAACGAAATATTGCAGCACCGGATTAAGAAATCTTTAATATGTATTATTTGTCCAACGGCATTTACTACATTAAGCTAATCGTTGTTAACACTGATTGGCTATTTCAACTTGCTAAATATGCCATAAGATGTCTCACTGATGTAACGGTAAACAAGATATTGAAAGGGTACGATTAAAGAGCCGGTACGATTTACGCGACCGTCCCCTATATCTAAATTTGGGCGATTGAGAACAAAATTGTAAATACCTCAAGATCTGTTAGAAATAGATATATGAAATTTATATTATGTTGATTTATTTCCAGATAAAGAACCCAAAAACGTAATAATATACAGAGTGTTCCATTGGAAATAACAACGGGTTCTTTATTTAGCGATCACCCGGTATATATGAAAATATTTTTAGAGGATACTCTATGAGGTCTGTTACGTCATCACAAAATGTTAGCTTTCCACTATTCATACAATAGGCGCAATTTGACAATTCCAGAAGGTTGGGACATCCTGTATAAGTTGATTGTTTGCTCAAATTTGTATAGATTTTGAATTTTTCATATGTACTCTTTTGATGCACCAGTAAGTGGAGAGAATAAGGAATTTTAAGTGAAGATGAAATATAACTGTAAGTACACATAAAAAAAATTGAGTAAATATTTTACTCAAGTGCAAGTTAAGCTAGAGCCTATAAAAGTGCATTTCTAATAGGGTAAACATTTAATACTGATCTTAGAGTTCTGATTACAGTAAAACCAACTCTTAACAAGAAACATCAAAGTAGTGAAATTTATCCAGATTTAGTGAAACGGTTAGCCCTTCCTTCAGAAATTTGTCTCCAACTTAACAATACTTTTTTCTTTAATGAATTCGAAAAATCTTTCAATACAGAGTGAGTTACATTTCTGCATATGTGAAATAACTCATTTAATAATAGAGATAGGGGAAAATAGCATTAAGAAGAATTGAATGATAGTTATACGGTTACAAATTTGTTTCATCAGATGTTTCCAAGCTTCAACTGTTTTAGCGTGGCCACGACCCCTTATTTTTTTTTAATTGCATGACACCTATTTTTTCACAACGTTTGATAGAGAATTATTTTCTCTTTCTGATGGTCTCAATTCTCAAAAACATTTCAACACCTTACATAACAAAAATCTCGAGAAACATGCAAACAACTTTTCCATTGCGGTACGCCGCACTATTGCCAATAGGTGCAAAAAACCTCCCAAAACTTATGTTTACAAATCTTAACTATTTTGTGATTTTTATATTCCTTAATAATGACAACTTAGAAATCCAAAAAGACAACGCAAGATATTAACAAATAAACTAGAAATTAACATCCAAAGAAGGCGTATCAGTTTTGAAGACTTTTCTCTCAACTTTTATTGAAAGTTTAATTAGGTTTTACATATAGAATTTTTAGTTTTCGGAAAACGCTATCTATTATACTGAAAAATACATTCCTTAAACTATAAGAACAGCTTCAAATTTTTCTTTGAAATGTTTTTATATTACTCTAATGACCTTGAAGAGAAACATAGGCATAACAGTTCAAGTTGCATTAGTTTTTAACTTGTTTGCGTTGTTATAATTAATATGGGGTTTACTTGTCCATAACTGCCTATTAATCAGTTATTGAGGTTTAACCCTGCTGCGGCGTTCGTACTTAAGCTCATATTTATGCATGGTGTTTACTTGTCCAAGTAAATATCCTGCATTCTCCGCTTATCAACTCTCGAATAATAGCACTCTCATTAGCAAGACCGAAATATTTTCCCATAATTACAACAGAACTATATCTTACTGAGCAAATAGAATTGGCGGCTAAAAAAACTAGAAAATATATCCAAGAAGAAGGGAAAATCTATATCAGCATGGATAATGCATTACGTGTGTTTTTGGATGCGTAGTTGACAAAAAGACATTATGAAGTCATACGAGAAGCATGTAACGATGTGGAATTCAATATTTTTCCTTCTTATTATCTGCTTTCTGAAAGTAAAAAGAATTTTTACCCGGAATTGATGGAAATAACTGATACTGGTGCAAAGGTTGAACTCCAGTCACTATTAGATCACACGGCGAAAAGGATTTGCGAGTCAAAGACTAAAGAAGAAATTAGTGCTATTGAAGATGAAAGAATGACTTTAGTGACAAAGTGGGGATGCGATGGCTCGTCGGGCCAAAGTGAATATAATCAATGTTTTTTAAGTGACAGTGAAGAAGATCAACAATCGGATGCTTTTATGTTCATGGTAGCACTAATACCGTTGCAACTAAATTCAAGTAATGATGTGACAAAAAAATACTGGGAAAATCCATCTCCATGCTCCACCAGATATTGCCGTCCTGTAAGTTTTGAATACGCTAAAGAAACTCCAGAGAAAGTTAAAACAACTGTCAAGGAGATGGAAGCAAACAATACAAAACTTTCAGAAACTAGTATGGTAGTACATGGAAAAAGATTGACAATAAAACACCAACTTCATTTTACTATGATTGATGGGAAGGTTGCAAATGTGGCAACTGAAACTAAATCGACCACATCCTGTTTCTTATGTGGTGCAAAGCCTAATGATATGAATAATTTAAATACAATCAAAAGTAGATATGAAAAAAAATAAGTTTTCAAGTTGGGTATGTCTCCTCTTTATGCAAGGATCAAACTAATGGAATGCATTTTACATATTGGCTACAATTTAAGTTTCAAAAAGTGGGTCGCAACAAAGGAATTTCAAGCTGAAAGAGATACAGCGAAAACTAGGATACAAAGCGCTTTCAAGAAAAGACTGGGACTGAATGTCGATAAAGTTTTCAAGGACTCGGAAACTCAAACAGCGGAAACACATCTCGTCGGTTTTTCCAAGATCCTAAAATAACTGTTGAAATTACAGATGTTGACGTGGAGTTAATTCGAAAATTTGGTATCATTTTGGAGGTTATAACTTCAGGATTGGATATTAATGCACTCGGCTTGTAGTCAGAGGAAGCTCAAGAAGCTCGCAACAAAGATTATAAAAAGTTCCGGGTTTTTCACTCAAGAAAAACAAGTAGAAAATCTACAAACGAAGATATCATGCACATGATGATGTTCAGTTCCGATCCTTATTTATCGCACTTGAGGAAGCCATGTCTGAAAAGTTATCATATATTTAGTGGAGAAGCTGTAGCAATATTAGAGATTTAATAAAGAAGTTAAAAAATTAAGTAATCTAAAATAAATTACTATTAGTAGTTAAATAATTACAAGTTCTTCTCGTGCACGTATAATTATGAGTTCTTCTCTTGAAAATAAGTAGATTATAAGTATATATTGTGTTGTAATTTATAAATAGTATATAGGTTTTAGAGCTATAAAAAACGATTTTAAGCATTCCGTATCTATTTTTTATTAAAAATAAGCAACTTAAGTTTAGTTCCTTTACCTACTTTTTTATTACAAATAAACAAACTTCTAAGTTGTGTAATTTTTCTCTTTAATTCAAAATACAGTATTGTTGTGCTCAAAAAATGATAAATAAATTATACGCTCAATAAAGTTTAGTTATTACCAAGCATAATAAAAAAAAAAATTTAATCTGTCCCATACAGTTCAAAAGTTGCAAGGTTTTTTCTAAAAAGTTCCCTTTATTGGTCACAGTACGGCGTGGCCACGTCAAAACATTTGAAGTTCGGAAACATCTGATCAAATAGAATTGTAGTCGTGTAACTATCATTCAATTCTTCTTAATGTTATTTTCCTCTATCTCTAATATTAAGCGAGTTATTTCACATATGCAGAAATATGACTCATCCGGTATATAGTCGATTATTACGCATAAATTAGAATGGATTCATTTTATCAAGAACGTATTCTACCTATAGTATACGTTTGTTTTGTATTGAGTGGTCTAAAATATACTTTTTAGAATTCCATGTGTTATACAGCGTGCCCACTTAGTGCAAGGGCGGCAGCTAATTCACTTCCTAAACAATTTAAAGAAAAAGTATTCAAGTAAGAAGTACTCGGAGAAAGGTTCTGCATAGTCCAAATTTATGTCCAAGTGTACAGGATGTTCAGTTTCCGCTATAAACGATACAAATTATGCTCTTTCAGTTTTTTTAACGGAACATCCTGTACAACTTTCCAGAATCTAATAGAGAAGCTGCGATGAAATGTTCATAAGCTTTTCAATAACTTTTTGCTTGGTTATAGTTATGAGTAGTCTGGGCAAACAGCGGTAACAGTCAGTGTAGTAGATATGTGGTGCGGAGTCGGCGATTATTTATTTCACGCGTTTACAGCGTCAGTACTAAATCGATGCTGTATGCGAGTAGTTCTGTGTATATGTAGGCTGTCGTAACTTATTTCGTAATTATACGCTTATGTTTGCTTTAAAAATGTCGCAGTTAGGTACGTCGCGGAAACGACCAATTGCAGACACAGTTAAAACCTTTATAGTGGACACGCTGGACTTAATTTTTGATGGCGCTAAAATTCAATGTCTAGTTTGTAAAATCCCTTTAATATGTTGGCCCAGAAGCCATCGTCAACGTCACATCGAAAGCAAACAGCATTCTTCTCTGCAAAAAGTGGCATACGAGACCAAGAAAAATTTACATTTGATTTATGTGTTACTCTTATTTTATGTAATCTATCGTTTCATTTACTAGACAAAGAAGCATTTGTCTCCCTCTGGAATAAATATGCGGACTGTAAATTACCTAGTCGGACATCGATACGAAATGTAGTGCCATTTGCTCGCGAACATACAGAAAAAAGAATGAAAACGGAATTGAAAGATAAAAGACTATGGTTGTGTGTGGACGAAACAACAGATCGTCAAAAACATTCTGTGGTTAATGTAATGGTACGTACAATGGAACCACATCGACCGTCATCCTCCTTCTTACTTGCTTCTAAAAGAGTTATAAATTGTACTGCCGATGAGATTTTAAAGGTGGTGTTGAACTCATTGAACAAATTTGAAGTTTCAACTAAGCAACTTTTAATGTTTATGAGTCATGGTGCCGCAAACATGCGTTCTTTGGGCCGATCTCTTAAAGAACACTGGTAATTTCTTACATGTAACATGTAAAGTTCATACTCTAAATCTTGCGGCACAAACGGTTCCTACATGTTTCCCACTAGTAAATGCACAAAGGCAGTGTTTCTAAAGTCCCCGAAACGTACCCGACTATTTCACAAACTGTGTCCTAATTTACCTGAACCACCACAGCCGATTGTTACACGTTGGGGAACATGGTTGCAGGCTGCGTTTCACTACAACAACTATTTTGATCAAGTAAAGAAGGTAATTTTAAAATTCAATCCGACAGAAGCTGCAGCAATCAAGAAAAGCCAGGAAACATTTCAAGATACTCAGGTTAAAGGAGATTTACAAACTATTCGCAACATTTACTTCGGACTAGCGGAGGGAACAGAAAAATTACCAAATGTTTCGATGTCGCTAGTGGATTCTGTTCAAATTGTGAATGATGTTCACGCACAGTTATGCGCTGTAGACGGCGAAAAAATTGGTGTGTAATACGAAAATTTGAAAATGTTTTCGAGAAAGACTCCGACTTTCTTGTATTAAGACAAATTTGTGAAGGTGCGTGTGAAGATGCATTAAGTTGTTTCAAAGATTATTTTAAATATGCAATTATAACATCGCTAGATGTCGAACGGTCGTTTTCGGCATTAAAAAACGTTTATCCCGCACGTCATACTCACTTGACTGAAACAGCCGTGGAAACATATGTTTGTGATTTCACGGAAGACTTTTAAAACGGTAAGTGTTTCAGCACGTTTTATAATTTATTTCTTACCTTCTATTTTATGTGTAAGCTTTTATGCGCTCGCCACGCCTCTGTCTGCTACCGCATATTTGCCCAGGTTAGTGATATCTTCATTATACACCAGAGAACTCAGTATAACAAAACAGAGAAAGTGTTACACGTGTTAATAATATGAGATGGGATTTTCTTTAGATACTCAATTTTATTTGCTGCCCAGTTTAAACGCTGAGTTAAATCTGTTCACTCATCTTTTTCATTTTTTTTTAAATCATTACTTGGAATTTAAAATTAACTGATTCGAAATAAGTTATTCAATTAATATGAAATACACATTAATTAAAGGCATTTATTTAAGCTTCACTTAGCGTGTAAACGAAGCGAAAAAGTAAAAGACCGCGATAAAATAAAAAGACCTTATTCGCTACTGCTTTTTCCTTCGTCTGTGTGGTTCTCTCTCTACTCGCCGGAAAAATAACGTAATAATTATTTCCGGGAGAGACGTCGGAGGTGGCCGAGATCTTTAACCTGTAAACGTGCCGCAGGAAAATTCCGTTAGTAGAGTAGATATCACACAAATGCGAATTACATATATATGTATAGATATAGGTGGTAGGGTATATAATACATCTATATATACACATTGGAACGATCAATTTCAGAGTCTGGGCCTGCGTACTGACCTTCCAGGTAGTGTGGTAGTGTACCTCTATCTAACGTCTCTCTGCGATGGTAACACAGCGGTTGTACGTACATACATACTTATGTATCATTTACGTCCATGTATAAGTACATAATACATAAACACTTTGTATCTACTACATAAGTACATTTAATAAATACGAAGTACTACATGCTCATGGCTCACGGCATTGCTAACATTCCAGAACAATAAATAACGTCACTAAACTTGGGAGATTATTTATTGGCTTAATAAATGGGTATTTGTCGGGTATATATTTGGGGATAAGCTTGTTAAAAGTTAATTAAAATACGTTAATATCTTGATTATGAGTATGTAAGTTATAAATTTACGACACAATTAGTGAATCTGGTAACACTATTAGGATTTTATTTTGTTGGTAAACACAATACGCAAAATCATTTTCCTGTAGACCTCCTGTGTATTATAATAAAGAAAAATTGCTTTAAATTATTGAATTATACCCGTAAAGAATCAATAAATCACCATTAGAAAGACAACTACGGATAGGTTCTACGAGAGTAGTCTAGAAAGTTTCCAGCCTAACACAGAAACATGTCAAATTCAGTTTTATTTCTTAACATAGTCTCCTTGCAAGTCGCTTTTCTCAGCGATTTTCCCATCTCTTTAATCCGTCCAAATAGTAGTTGGCATTTTGCTCTGCAAAATAGGCGTTTACGAATGTGATGGCCCCTCATTCGATGAAAATCTCTGTCCTCCGAGCGAAACTTTGAGCCCAGGAAACAGAAAAAGGTCGCTGAGGGTAAGATCTGGTGGTCGATTAATTCCAACCCCAATTCGTAAATTTTTGCCATGGCGAACACTGAAATGCCAGACGGTGCATTGTCTTGGTAGAACAAAATTATCTTTTTCTTCAAATGCGGCCGTTTTTCCGCAATGTCTGCCTTCAGTTTATCAAGTAATGATGCATAGGATGCTCCCATTATTGTTTTTCCTTTTTCAAGATAGTCGAGTAACACAACTCCATGACTATCCCAAAAAACAATCGCCATCACTTTCCTGACCGATGGAACAGTCTTCGCCTTCGGAGTCGATTCATCCTTCGCAGCCCACTCATTTCGCTTAAACTATATCAACAGGGCTTTGGAAATGATCATTTGAATGTATTATTTGTCTTGAACAAACAAGCGCGGTTAGCTTCTTCATGTCCAAATCTTTTGTCAATATATAACAAACACGTTCTATCGAGATGCCTAAAGTTATCACTCTAACCTAAACGGTCGTCTAATACCATTTGGTGAACTTTTTCGATGTTGTAGGAAGTGGTTGCAGTTTTTGGCCGTCTCGAATGTTCATCGTCAACCAAGTTGGTACGAACACGTTTAAATTCAGCTGCCCAACGTTTCACTATGGCAAATGATAGTGTAGAATCCCAGTAAACAACGTCCATCTCGGCTTTAATTTGCGTAGGTGTATTGCCTTTCAAATGCAAGAATTTACTGACGGTTGAATATTCAATCTTTTCCATCTTTACAGAAGTCAAAGAAGTAAAATTTGGTATTGGATTGAAGATAAGAAATTGGTTAGGGACAAATTCCGTTCTTGTAATTATAGAATAGAAACTTAGTTGAAATTCAAATCTGAACTAAGAAAATTCAGGTAATTAAAGCAAACGAAAGAACTTGTACCAACTACCATAATTCACTGCACATAATTGACTAACTACAAAAATAATTTTATTCTGTTTCCGTAGTCAATCATTACTTGTAACTTGTTATTCCTTATACTTGTCTTCTAGCCAATTATTATGACTTATCACATGACGTTTGCAATATGTCGAATTCCAGATTTCTTTAAATCATTGCTCGTATACGAATGTCAAATCAGGTAGAACGGAATTTTGCGTACGAGTAGTAGGTATTAAAATGGCGAAATATAAACATTCATCAACTGAAATAAATGAATTTATTGAGATTTATGAAAGTATGTAGTTGCTTACAGAATGCCCAGAAGCAAAGATTATCGTTATATTAACGCTAGAAATAAGGCATGTCAAACAATTGCCCATGTTATAAATATAATAGTGGATAGCGCGAAGAAAAAATCTTGGGTCGATATACAACCATGAGAAGGAGAAGATTGCAATTTCAAAGTCAACAGGTATGTATCAAAAAAATAGTGCATGTTATAGATGTTTTTGTGAAATAAAATGTATTAGATTACAGTTAAACAGTAGTAAGAGAAATTTGAGAAATTATTTTAAGCAAGCTGCTCTTGTTTAATTGTAACTAACTGATACAGTCAAAATTTGATTAAATAAAAAAAAATGTTTCACTGTAATGTTATGTAATTTGAAATTTTGTTCTATTTAAAAGATAATTTTCGATCGTAGATTCAGGAGTATCGCCTAGATACCCTTTCGGAAGTTTAAAAAAGTAAATTACAAATAATAACGTTTTACCAATAATAAATTGATGGAAGAGAAAAATTAACCTCAAAATTTGACGTTTGCGCGTCCTCTCTATGTTAGCGCGTCACGTAACAAAACCCCGCGCTCTTTTCAATGGCGGAACTTAAACTAAGTTCTTGAAATAGACTAACACTACAGCACTTGAATTTGCTTTCAAAATTAAACCATTTAGCTAAGTACATGTTCTCTCAAAAGCGGCTCGGCGTCTCTTCGCTCCTTTGTTACCGATATCATTTGTTCAATATACCACATGGGCTAAAAAGTCTTTGGCCTGACATATAGATTGCGTCAGAAATTAAAAATCCATATGCGTGTCGGAGAGTACCAACCTTAACTAGAACGCTGTCAAAATTTCATGACATTTCATTTACTCGTTCTCAAGTTATTGCTCTCGAAGTGACGCTACCTCTGTTATTTTTGTTTACCATGGAAAAAAGTGAATTTCGTGTTTTGATAAAACATTGCTTCCTGATGGGAAAAAATACTGTTCAAGCAAAGCAATGGCTTAATAAATGTTATGGAACATCTGCCCCAGCCAATTCAACCGTAAAGTATTGGTATGCTGAATTTCGTCGTGACCGTACCAGCACAAATGATGCACAACGTTCAGGAAGGCCAAATGAGGCAGTTACGTCAGAAAATATCAAAAAAATTCGTGAAATTGTGCTGAATGACCGCAAAGTGAAATTGAGTGAGCTAGCAAAGAGCATAGGCATCTTAAAGGAACGTGTAGGTCATATCATTCATGAATGTTTACACATGAAGAAGCTTTGCGCGCGTTGGGTGCCGCGTTTCTTAACAATTGATCAAAAAGACCAACGTGTCAAACTTTCGAAGGAGAATCTGGCACTTATTACGCGCAATAAGAAGGATTTTTTGCGGTGCTTCGTGACAATGGATGAAACATGGATCCACCACTACACCCTGGTTCCAATCGGCAGTCGGCAGAGTGATTATTGCCTGGTGAGAGTCGTCCGAAGCGCCCAAAGACGCAACAATCAGCCGGTAAAGTGTTGGCCAGTATTTTTTGGGACGCGCACGGTATAATATTTATAGACTACCTTAAACATGGTAAAACAATCTACAAACAATATTACTGTGCATTATTGGATCGATTGGACGTCGAATACAAGGCAAAACGACCGCACATGGCGAAGAAGAAAATGCTCTTTCACCACGACAACGCCCCAGCTCATTCTGCTCGCGATACGACCGATAAATTGAAGAAATTGCGCTACGAATTGGTTCACCACCCACCGTATTCGCCCGACCTAGCCCACAGCGACTATTTCCTGTTTTCCCGATTGAAAATGTGGCTCTCTGGCAAAAGATTTCACTCAAATGAGGAAGTAGGGTTGGAAACATACGCCTATTTTGAAGGACTTGACGCGCAGCACTACAAAACCGGCATCGAAATGTGAGAGGACCGCTACAATAAGTGCATTACCCTAGATGGAGATTATGTCGAAGAATAAAACAGTTTTTTCATTAAAAATGTCGTTTTTTCATTGGTAGGCCCATGTAGTAGATCACGGGGAACTGCGATACCTATTTCATATAGGCAATATTTTATTATTATAACCAACTAAATTTCTTTTCTATAAAAGACCACATTACAGCCTGTAATATGCCATACGACTTCGCGATCTGGCGTCTAAAAAACTGACAGTAGTGAGAACGGGTAACCGAGAAATATGGATATTTCCTACTGGACTGAGACCTTATTACCAAGTGAAATTTAATTTGCGAAATTATGATAAAGGCTCAATAGAATTTGTTACATTAAAAACGAACATTACGAACTTGAAGAATGTAGAGCGAAAAGTTATTTAGCCGTGTCCCCAGAATTATCGTTGGTTGGAGATAGATTTACCTAATACAACACCGGCGTCAGAGAGAGGAGAACCTTATGGCTACAGAAGCCGTTGAAGAATTGAGAATGGATCAAAGAAAGGATCATTCCGACATATGTTGCTGGATCGCAATTGGCTGAACGCTATTACTTGTGGCGCTAACGACAGCAACTTTACATGTTGTCATTTTAAATAATAATACATAGGCTCATATATTTGTATGTTTTTTTAGGGAAAGCTTATTCTCTCGCAGTAACTAGTGCAGACGATGTGTATACAACCGTTCTTCCCTATATTAACAATCCAAAATTTTTAGATGATGTCACTACACATAGAAAATGTACTTCAACACTGGAATCTAATTAAAAAAAAAATAAAAATTTAGGCACTCGTCTATTTTTATTTGTTTAAACTAGTGAAACAACTTATGTTATATTTTTAATGTATACTCCATTAAAAATTAACTTGTCCTTCGTTATAAAAATAATTCGAAAATTCTTTACATACAGATTTTGCGCAAGTATTAGAATTATTACTTCCATCAATTGTCAGATTGATTCTGGTAATGGTTCTTCCGCGGTCAAGGAAATAATTTAAGACACATGCACATATTGCAACTTTATCTATGGTTTCCAGCTTTAAACAAATAAGCTTTCTGAAAATGCGCAATGTCAAAATACTAAGCGTATTTTCAACTACCCCTCGCGTACGACATAAGCGACAGTTGAATACTTTTCTTTATGTCAGAATTCTACTTCTTGGAAAAAGTTTCATTAAATATGAAAAAAGAAGAAACATTTCATTCCCAATTATCACATACGGTACAGATTTTTCGCGAAATGCTAAATTTAATGCTTTTGGTATATTTAATTCTATTGCCGTATAAAGCGTACCAGGTTTAAATACACCACAATGAAATGCAACCAATGTCTTGCAGTGTGCATCTGCCAAAGCAAATAAGACGATGCTGTGGGTGCCTTTGTAGTTGTAGAAGTAAGAACCTTGATTAGGTGGTGCTTCAATTTATATATGTTTATCATCTAATGCTCCTACGACACGAGAAAAATTCCATTTAATTTCAAAAACAGCTTTAGTTGTATTTGGCATTTAAAATTGCACGTAAAAAGTGTATATTTACACAGTATATTTATTCCAGAGCGAAAAAGATTGTCAGAAGCAACAGGCAGATATAAGTGAAATTCTAAAATCATGTGGTTGTAAGAAAACACACACTTCGAATGAAATGTTTCACATGATGCACAATTTAACTACGCTTTGCTTGAGTGCTCTTATTTTAAAAATCTTTGAAGAAAATATGGGCAGCGCATTTGAAAAATATGCCAATAAAAGACGTATTGGAATCACAAAATAAAATTATTAATTACAAAAATAATATTGTTCAAATAGAGAAACAAAATCTAGATAATGATTCTCCAACCACTTGTGTAATATACGAAGTGTATAATTTGAAAGCAGACCATCGACAGTCAACTGTTTCATTTTTTCGCCAAATTACCAAGCGGTCGACAATTTCAAATGATGATTCAAATGATGATTCAAATGATAACGCGATTGTACAAAGTATGCAAACTGTAAATTAGCAAGTACAAATAAGCAAAGGTAGAATTATTGACACATGATCCATATATTTTTATTTCATTCCTAAAATTAAAGCGTAACTTCATATGTTTCGGCTGCAATTTAATAATAATAATAATAATAATAGTAACAAAACAACAGTAATAATAACAGTAATAATAATAGTAATAATAATACTAATAATACATTTTTTTTTGTTTTAATGCCCCATCATCTCCTTCTCTCCCTGTTCTTTCATTGACTTTTCTTCTTTATTATTATTATTATTACTATCTTCTTAAACATACTTTACTTTATTTTTCTTCTTTCTAATTTTGTCTTTTTTTGTTTTTTTCCTATTATACAGTACATTTCATGTTACAGTTCCTAAATCACGCTATATCTTCTTTTCCTTTTTTTTGTTACATAATTCTATATTATTACAGGAGAGATGCAGGAGATTTCCACTAAGTATGAATACTTGTCAGTGGCACTTCCCATTCCCATTCCTGCTGCATTACTACCCTAAGTATACAAAATTCCAACTATCCCTATAAATAATTATAATAATTTTATGTACTGATAAAAATATCCATAATAAACATATGACCAAAGGTAATAAGTAATCATGTGACACATGCATACCAACATATTCAAAACGATAGATTGTATAGACAACCATAATGCTTAAAAAGCCAATTTTTAAGTTCTCTTTTAAACTTACCAATAGATTGTTCAGTTCTCAAGTATAAAGGCAACTCATTAAAAAATGAGAGTAACTTACTTCGGGTACTCTTGCCCCATAATTGTTTACAAATCTTGGTTCGACCTTACCTTCCTCTTCTCTTTCTCTCGTTCCATAGCCATGATGTATCCGCGGCGAGTCCCGAACTCTATAGAAACCACCCACCATCACTCTCCAGAAATACATTTTCTTAACAGGTAACACCTGAAGATGACTATAGTAATCTTCCAACTCATTCTGTTGTCAGCGCCTTCCCACCATATGCTTAACTACCCTATCTTGTAGACTGATCACTTTCTTCATATGAGAGTCCGCGCACTGACCCCAAACCGTAAGTCCGTAAAGGAAAATCGATTCGAAAAGTGATATATAGTCTTTAAAGTCTCACTTGGTAAGAAATCCTGTAGCCAGTAGAACTGACCACATACACTCCTCAATTTTCCCACTAAAATATTGACATGGTCGGACCACAAAAAGTGATCATCTATCGTTAAGTCAAGATAAACATGCGACCTCGTTAGCGACACTTCACCATTACAGAAACATCCAACCTCTCCATGCAAACACAACATATCGTGATAGCCCAACCGCACCGAGTGCGATGTCTTCAAATGCTATCACCTAATATGCATCAGTTTTGTCTTATCATAATTAATCACCAACTGCTTATCATGGGCCCTCCTCTGAAAGTCCATAAACTCGGCGTGAAGGACCTCATTTGCCACCTTCGCGTCCTTATGTATGACATATATTAAAGTATCGTCCGCATACATTAGATACTTACACCCGTCAAAGCATTGTCCAATATCGTTGACATACATCGCATATAAAATTGGCCCGAGTATACTGCCTTGCGGTTATTTAGGTAATCACGAAATCATTCTAAATTTTGATCTCTAATTCCCATTTTTCCCATTACATTCAGTAACTGCTTATGGTTAATCATATCAAAAGCACGCGAGAAGTCTACAAACATACACAGCACCTTCAAATTGTTATTCAGAGCACTGTTAACAGTCGCAGAAAAACCTTCCAATAAAGAAACAGTGTTACTCCACTCTCTAAATCCAAACTGACAGTCATTCATCACCTCATATCTGTTAAGAAATGACCACAACATATCGGCTATATACCTTTCAAGTATTTTGTCAACACAAGATAATATAGACACAGGTCTGTAATTGTCGTAATCCTTCTTTGACCCCTTCTTAAAAATTGGTCTCACCAATGTCACCTTAATAATAGATGGAACCTTAGCTTTTACCAAAGATTCATTGCAGACTCGAAGCAGTGGCTCCCAAAAGACGTCAATATTGTCAAATATATCCTGAAGTCTAACTGCATCTACTCCAGGAGCCTTCCTCTTGTTAAGCTTACTTATAGTGACTGTTAAAGTCTCTCTTGACATCAGGGGAACGTATATTGATTCCATAACGTGGCGCCCGCTTTCATATTTTTGAAACAGCAACCCATCACATTGATGAACCATTTGCATGGATTGTAGTTCAAAGTTCTTTGCAAACATACTTGCAACCGAATTTTCATCATCCTTCATAGTCTTTAAAATATCTTCATCCAGATTCTTCTTTGTACTGCTACCTAACACACTATTTATATTCCACCAAGTTTTTTTTATATCATTTTGACATTGTTCGAATATTCTTCCATAATACTCCATTTGGCCCTCTTAATAAAAAGTTGTATCCTATTTCTAGCTTCCTTGTAATCATCTCTCTTCCTGCTTCTTTCCCGATCATTCCTAGTTCTTTTCCACAATCGAAATTTGCGGTCACGATCAACAATCTCAAATAATATTCTTTCAGTCATCCATGGCTTTTTCCATTTCATTTTCCTCCCATTAATCTTTCTAGGTTTTAATTGTTGCTCTCCTTGGCGCTACCGAGGCTAAGTATACTTCCTGTAAAACGTCATACACCCTATCAATTTCAGTTATTTGATTGAAATCAAGCCATGCAAAATGCTCCACAAGACATTTCCTCAGAATATCCTTATTAACATTTTCCTTACCCAACTAGGGCGTGGTCCACGATCAACATTGCTATTTATTTCAAACTCAGCATCCACAATGTAGTGATCTGAGATTTTACACCTGATGATCGTTCCTTCAGGCAATAATAATACTTAATAATAATAGTAATAATAATAGTAATAATAATACTAATAATTCAGTCACAGGGCCATTATAAATGGATGTGCCAAGTCAGATAAAACAAGTATACATATATAAAAACAATTGCTCACAGTGGTAGTTATTATCACTAAAACTAAAATGTATCATTAAGAAATTCGTTTAAAGAGTAGTAACACTTTGGTATCAACAGATATTTTACACAGTTCTTAAACATTTTTATATTGGTTGTAAGCTTAATAGTTTCCGGTAATTTATTATATAATTTGGCGAAGGAATGGAGAGGTGACTTTTCATATAGCGCGGTTTTGTGATGTCGATAGTAGAGGAGGTTTGTAGCTCTTGTTGAATAATTATGCGAGGTTGTATCAAAAAACGCCATATTTTCTTTAACGTAAGTAACTGCTTTATATATAAATACTGATGGTAATGTAAATACTCGATGTCTAACAAAGTATGGCCTGCATGAATCTCTCGGTTCACAATCAAACATTAATCTTAGTATTCGTTTTTGAGCAATCAAGACACGGCCAATGTTCGATGCCCGACCCCACACATTATACGACAGCGCTGAATAAGCCTAGTGCATAATACATGTCCATGAGATGGCATGGTTCGACGATTGCTTTGAATTGTAAAATTGCAAAATATACTTTGTTCAATTTCTTACAAACCTCATCGACCTGATTTTCGAATGATAAATTGCTGTCTATCCTAACGCCTAAGTATTTAATATTCTGTGAAAATATAATATTGTTAAAGTTTATTATATTTTTGCGAACAAGGTTTATAAAGGTGGTTTTATGTTGATTAACCGATTTTTCGTACACCATGTTGAGATCTGGCTCATGACAGTGTTTATGTTTGCTCGAAATATATCAATATCCTTGCCGGCTACGGCAATAGCAATGTCATCAGCATATAATACAGTATGACCTAACGACATTGCAGAAGGCAAATCATTTATAAATACTAGAAATATTAGGGGTCCCAGGATTGAATCCTGGGGCACACCTAGCTCAACTGTACTTGGTTGCGATGATACACTCGACATACAAACATGCATCGTTCGATTAGATAAAAAAGACGATATCCAGTCTAGTATGGGTCCACGAATACCAACAGAGTATAATTTCTCAACAATGAAGGAAACCTAAAAACTATCAAATGCCTGTGATAGGTCATAAAAAATTCCGGCGACATAATTTCCATTATCTAATTCATTATAAACAAATTGTGGCAGTTTCGGTAGATCTGCAAGTACGAAATCCGTGTTGCCTACAAGATAAAATCTTATATTTATTAAAGAAATCTATTATGCGATGGGCAACTATCCTTTCAAATATTTTAGAAAAAACAATAAAGATATTGGTCTATAATTTGAAACTGTTTCTGGACATTCTTTCTTAAACACCGGCGTAACTTTTGAAGCTTTTAAAACCGAGGGAAATTTTCCCACACTGATCGCTTTATAAAACAATATGAACAATGGTTGAACTTTTTATACAAATTTTATAACTTTAACATAGACATCATCAAGTCCTGCACTCTGCGTATTTTTCAAATTCACTATTGCGTTGGTAATCCCATCATACGTAATTGGATAAAACATTAAGCTGCATGCATTCAGCGGCATCGCAGTACACTCAGTGAGAGCAATCAAAGGACTATACTTTCCGGCTACAGCAATGCTCTCCCTCTTAGAAAAATGATCGCAAAACAAATTACAAATCCGAATAGGTTCAGTTAGTGTTTCATTGGAAATTGTTAAGACAATATTGCTATTTACGCACCTCCAGAGTTCCTTCGGTGTATTTGTCGCACGAGTCAAGCGTCTTGCAAACCATTCTCTTTTACACTGACTAATTTTTTGTATATTCTAGTTTTTTAAAAATATAGAACTCCAATAGCTCCGGAAAATCTATAGGTTTTCACAGACTTTTGAAATAGGTATGGAACGCGTGTAACATATTTTAAAGATATGGAGGATAGATATCGTCAGTGGTGTGACAAGATCTCCTATCTACCGAAATTTCGATTTTTAAAAAACTATGTTACATGAAACTTTAACTTATACTGCATGAATATTCCATTATAATGCATGAGTCGGAATGCCTCCTAACTCCCCAAAATAGCTGCTCAGATGTATAAATTAAACAAATATTGCCGTTTTTGAAAAATAAATTGCCGTTTCCTGAAAAATAAATTAGTTTCTTCTTTCTCCTCAACATTTTGGTTCTAAGATAGGAGACTTTGTTACATCACTGATGATATGTAAGATATGTGGGAATCGTCACTGGCCAGAAATCTTAATATTGTTATTAATTGTAGCTTGGAGCTTGTTGATACCCTCAGTTGAGTATTTTGTTTAGATATGCTACTGACAACCTGAAAAACAGATGCTGATTTTAAAATATTTGTGTACGAGAGTATTTGAAGTTATTACAAGAAACTCACTTACGATTTCCGTATTTCTGTATTCGCTTCTTGGTAATGTTTCTATTACCCGAATTCTTTTCTTTTGAAATTTTTTATGACAGATATGTTTGCATCTTTTCCTTATTACTAACAAAACTGTAGCTATAGCTGCACGCTATTACTTAGTTGGAAACATTTTTAAACGTTAAAATTCGTATACTACATTTAACTAAATCTAAGAGGAGTGACTTACTGGTATACGAATTTTCACATACGAGCACACATAAATGTAAAGGCGACTTTAGGGTATGCTGCGAACATTACTTCTTATCTATGGTTGCAACAAACAGTGCCGGTTGAATAAGGGATTAATCGATCGTTTAAATAATTCAAATTGATCACAAAGCACTATTACAGTGATTAGAATCGTAGTTTAAGAGTTTATGCTACAAAATGCAATTGCTTTCTAAAACATTAGTGTTAAAGGTTAGTCATTTTAAATACAATTTTAAATTAAAACAACAAAGGGATCACAAGAGCATAGAAAAGTTGCCGGCTATGAGGTATTAATTTATAGACTAAGTCAGTACCTCAGAAAATTATTAAACTATCTTGAGCAAAGATCCCCTACGTAGTTAATAATTATTATCCTATTTAGAATTATTTCCACCCTGCGTCGACGAACTTTGGCGATAAATCTTGTGCTTTACTAGATTACAACAAAACAAGTAAGCGGTAATTCTACCTCGTGTTTGACTCTTAATATTAATTTTTACTTGCTCATGTTGATATTTGTTTTTCATGGTCAAAATGTTTCGCAAGGTAAGTAAATATACTAGGCTCGTTGAAAAGTTCGCTGAGCGGATATGTAAAAACAAGTTTATGGTTCAAAAAATGACTTTATTCTTCAGTATATTCTCTTTTAAGTTCAATACATTTTTTCCAGAGATTCTCCAAGTTACGTATCCCATCCCCGAACTGATTTTCCGGAAGGCCTCAAAATACCCATCTACGGTTGCAATAACTTATTCATTGGATGGAAGACGCTTTCCACGTAGAAATTTTTTAAGATTCGGGAACAGATGGAACTCGGAGGGAGCCATATCTGGTGAATAGTGTGGATGTTCCAAGTGTTCGTATTTTAATTCGACCAATTTCGCCTTCACAACACCGCTGGTATGAGCAGGTGTATTGTCTTGGTGATAATTTTTTTTTCTTCTGCAAACCAGGTTTTTTCTAGCGAATTTTTTCATTCAGCTGGTCCAAAAGATTTTTATAATATTGTCCTGTTATTGTTTTACCGGCCTGAAGGTAATTAATTAACAAAATTCCTTTTGCATCCCAAAATACAGATGCCATAACCTTCTTGGACGATTTCGACCCCTTCACTTGCTTCGGAGTTGGACAACCGGGTTCAATCCACTCTGCGGTTTTTTGCCGCAGTTCAGGATCACAGTGGTAAACCCAAGGCTCATCCATAGTTACGAATCGACGTACAAAATCTGTTTTATTCTTTTGAAAACGGCCAAATGTTGTTGAGAAAGTCTTACTCGAATGCGTTTTTGTTCCAAAGATAACGAATGCGGCACCCATCTCGTCAATAGCTTTCTCAGACCTAATTCATTTTTCAAAATATGTAACACCCGTTGAGTTGAGATGCCCATAGCCTCAGCAATATCACGCTTGGTCAATCGTCTATTATCCATTTATTTCGTTATGAATTTCTACTGCCTTTAAACCTTTTTTCACAAAGAATTTTATTACAGCACGATGTTCAATTGTTTCCATTAAAAAAAAACACTATGAGACGTCTACTTTCAATAGCTTGTAAACAATGACTGAAATGACATATCGACTTGAAATTTTCTGCGGGTTCATATGAAGGATGAATAAGTTTAATACAGTTATAAATTTGTTACTACTAGTGGAGCATAGGTATCGCTCCGCGAACTTTTCAACCAACCTAGTATATATATAAATACAAGTTATAAAATATACTACACATTTTTAACTATTCTATTTTCATTATACAACAATGCACATCGCTAAGAATATTTCAAGGCCGTGCTTGGTTTTTGTTTAGAAAAAGTATTATTGCCTTAAGTGTTATTATATGAGCGAATTAAACGTCGAGGTCATCAGAGTATCGCCAATTGAACAACAGGTAACGCAAAGTGCTATTAACCTGAAATAATGTATTCGTGCTTTTTTAGGCGGCGTCAAAACATAGCAACTAGTTGGTAATTATAATCGCGATTTTGTCGTACAATGAAAACCGATAAAATAATGGAGCGCGAAAGTATGCATTGTAATTATGCGAAACGAATTCCACAATATATTTTGAATGTTTTATGGTATTAATAAGCTTTAATTTAACTAAACTTCGGCCATTTCGGATAACTTTGTCTGAAGCGGTTTATGTGGTGTTGCTACGGTGTTAACGTGTAATTTATACAGGGCGAGTGGTTGTAAACTCCCTTTATTCTCCAAACAAAGACAAAATTAAAATTTGATATGTATAGATAGATGTCAGTGCATAATTTAAGAATATTTGCAACTTCACAAGACGATTATCTACAGAGTAGGGCTACTAAGCTTTTTTTTTAAGAAAGCACTCTGTATATTGTGTAATTTTTGTATTTTACATCACACTCTGAGCCTTTTTAATTATAGGTTTTGCAGGTGTTAACAAAATATCTTATATTTTATGATACCTCACCACCATACTGGAATGGCCTGCCATTGTACAGACATTATAACTTGCTTATTTTGAACAGAACATCCTCTATATTTCTATGACATTGTAATGGCAGCCTTAATATCCAAATATTTCATTCACCATATACTATTGCAACACGTTCACTCCTATTCGAAAAGACGCCAATTTATGTAACAGGTTGTCCCTCGCAAATTTCAAGACACCTTGGCGAAATATAGATATTTCACGGAAGTTTCGGAGATGAAAAAAGTCAAAGGAGCTTGGTGCACGAAATAAATCGAATAATTTTAACGGCTTCCTCATTAAATGATAGATTCCCTATGAATCTTTTCCGATTGGGTCTTATCTCAATCCTAGTTGTGTTTACTGTACAGACGAACTTAGTTGTGCTTACTGTACAAATGAAGTTAGTTCGTTCACCGGTAGGACACCAAACGTCGCTGCGATCGGTTAAAACAGCTGTTGCGTCTAGTATTCTTTGTAAGCGGGGAAAATAACATTCAAAATATATATTATTTTTGTCAATTATTAAACTAAGAAAATTCCAATGTTGATTACGGCGAGTGCGGAACAGTGTCTTGAGGAGAAGTGTTATCTAAACAAATTTGTTTTATTTCTACCTGATGATGAGCTCAGTGAATTACATTAAATTCCAGGAGTTCTTGATTATCAATTAAAAGAAGTAAGTATCTTTACGCTATTTTATTAATGAAATATTTACATAAAACTGTTGCAATTCTTTCGACAACTCGGGGAAATAAATCATTCGTTATCTTCAAAAATTACTACAGTATTATCAACACATGGTCAGATTATCAACTGTTGCAATTCTGTTGACAACTCGGGAAATTAAACGGTAAAACAAGTTGCGATAACTGATGTTGGTATATTGCTAGAACATAATCAAGAAGATTCCGATAGTAAGTTCTATCAACATGACCAACACGAGTCTAATCAACTTATCGATAGTTTTGTAAATGCTATCACCACCCATAAAAATCATATGATTTAGACAAGACTAAAGCCCGTCTGACCATCATACAAACTCTATCAGTAATGAAGACATTTATCGAGATACTACTTTCGAACGGCATTCAAGATCTCGCCTACGAAAGCGGACTCGGCGATATCTCTCTGTTGTGTTTATCGTATCTATTGTCTGTGTCGTGTCTTGATCGGACATCTATCTATATGGAAAGCGGCTATGACGTTTCAAGTTCTTATATGCAGACGCCAGTTGATAAAACATATTCTGGAAACAGGTGTACATATTAGATACAAATATAACGATAAAAAGAAAAATTACGCGTCAAATATTTCGGACGAGAAAATTATGCGGAATATACAGGTATGTTCAGAAGTAAATCTATATTATTTACAAAAGAATTTAAAAGCAATATAATATTTGAAATTAATAATAATAATTTCACTAATTTCTTTTAAAAATTCTTCTTTTAAATTCAGAATCGAACAGCGATTCGTCACACTATACTTATTTACAATAATAATTATACAAGCTGCCAACATCCACCATGTACAGACGCGCATTTCGTCGTTTACGGCTCATCGGTGCACCTTTGTGGAAGGTGATAACTTTATTTGAAATTATCGTGTATATACGAAGTTAGCGGCTACATGTATGGATGAGAGAATCTAATTAAAGATACTCCAATCACTGAAGAGTCAAAAATTCGATATAAACAGATATTTCAATTTCTTATTAAATTAATTCAGTTTAGTTATAATCAACAATTATATTTGGCTTATTCGTCAAGTTATTTCACTGTGCATACAATTTGGTTGCAGGTTTTGCTAGGAATTTTTTATGTTTAATTTTTTTTCGTTTACCTGTTTCTTGTTGTCGTGGTTTATTTTTTGTTAAGTAAGTAGTTACATGGGGAACCCGGTCTGTCCTTATATTTTTTTTCGAAAGTAGTTTGTATCATCCTTGAGAGTATGCAATATACTTCAAATTATGTTCTAAAAAATTTATTTCTGTTATAGTTTCAGAGATATTTACAAAAATGTTGAAATTCTATAAATTTTTGGAGGGGGTTGTACCCCAAAATCGGCCGATTCATCCCCTAAAAACAATCGTGTTGTTCTTACACCAAGCTATTCACTCAGTGTCTACAGTTTCATCGAAATCTGAATTTTCAGCTTGCCAGTGTTCCCTTGTATGTAAGTGGTTTATTTGCAAAGCAGATTAGGTATTGTAGTCCTGGAAGTGTATTTCAAGACCAAATTCAAACGTGTTTTATTACGTCGCGCTGTCAAAGACAGGGCGAGTAAACGTTAAATGTTGAGGTTAGCTTTTCTTTTCTATCAATTTATTTTTGTAATTTACTTGTTTAAACTGTCGAAAAAGAATCTGGAGATACTTCAGAAACTATGGACTGAATTTTTCAATTTCGTGACGTTACAGTACGTACATATGTGTGTCATACGATTTTATATGTAAGTTATTACTAGAGTAACCTAAACTTGCGGACTCGCATAGGCGTCGGTATTACGGGTTAATATAAAAATACGAAAAATTCATAAATAAACTAAACCGGTAGAGAAGCAGGCATGTAGTGTCGACCTTGAATATAAATCATGTTAAACCGCGCTGAGAGAGATTTCCTTTTTGGTACCGGTTGAGCTGTTGCAGAGATTAGTCGAACGGTCAAGGTTATGTACTTACGTGTCGCTTTTGAAAATATAGCTGGTGTTTTTTGTGTGTTGTAGTATTATACCAAGTACATAATTAGTGTATCGTTTCATATAGAACTAATATTTACATAACTAAGAAAACAATGCCTCGTAATAGATTTGCTACTAATGTACATAAGTATGTGTCACTTTTTCCCCATTTAAAATATGACGGTAGTGCAGTTTTTTGCTTAATATGCAATGTTCGTTTGGCTGCATTGGACAGAACTGATTGCCAGAGGCATGTCAATGGTATTAAGCATATGAGAAATGCAAGAACTGAAATCCCTTATACACTATTCCTCATACATTTATTAATTATGTTTACCTCTTGTAATCTTCCGTTGTCGTTGGTGAGAAAAGCAGCTTTTAAAACGGTTTGGCGACAATACGTTCCAAAGTACCCATTACCCTCACAAACACAATTACAGAATCATTTGTCGCGAATGAAAGAGATGCTAGAAAGTGTGTGTAAACGTGATTTGTGTTCCAAAAAAATATGGATTACCGTGGATGAGACGACCGATATACAGAAAAACAGTATTGTGAATGTAATAGCTCGCGTTTTATCTAGCGAGAACACAGCATCTCGATATTTGTTAGCTTGCAAACGTGTTCAACAATGTACCGCCGAAAATATTCAAAAAGTGATAATGAACGCTTTGAAAAAATTTAAAATTGCCCAAGATCAAGTTGTGATGATTGTGACAGATAGTGCAGCAACGATGTTAAGTGCTGGGCGATCCTTAAAACATATATTTCTTAACTTAATACATATAACCTGCGTGCTGCATGCTTTGCATTTAGTTGGTGAAGTTGTTCGACAACATTACGGAAACGTTGATCGGATGATTGGAAGTACTAAAGCAGTGTTTCGTAAATCTCCTAAACGTTTAAAAGAATTTCGTAAATTTTGTCCAGGTATTCCAGAACCTCCTGAACCAATTTTAGCGAGATGGGGTACTTGGCTAACAGCAGCTTCTTACTATTTGATCCATTTTCAACAAATTCAATCAGTTATAATGCGATTTAATCGGAATGAATCCAAAGCAATTAGAGAAAGTCAAAGAGAATTTCAAATTCCTCAACTTTTAGAAGATTTAACAACAATATGTACCAATTATACAGTATTACTAGATGCCATCAGAAAACTACAATGTACTGAATTGTCATTGCAGGAATCATTAGATATAGTGGAGAGTGTAAAAAATAAATTACACACATTAAATGATACGCCAGGATTATGCGCTGGTCAAAAGTTGGCAGATGTTTTAAGGAAAAATCCCGATTTTAATACTTTAGAGGCCGTTTATAATAAGTGTAAGAATAGTGAACTTGTAAGTGATTTTGAAAAACAGTTTCTACATGCAAATGTAACTTCCTTAGATGTGGAGAGATCGTTTTCTATGTATAAGAATATTTTTTCTTGTCGACGCACAAGGTTTAAAGTAACTGTGGAAACATATGCAATGATGCAAGTTTACAGTAGTTCACATCCTGATGCCTCTAATTTGTTGAATAATTAGCAAGTAAGTTTATTCATGAATTTTTCGTATTCTTATATTAACCCGTAATACCGACGCCTATGCGAGTCCGCAAGTTTTGGTTACTCTAGTTATTACAGTTAGGCTTCCTCAACTTTTCTGTAGAGATTATGATATTTTAATAACGTTGGTAGTTATAGATTAAAATATTCAGGAAGGCGATTTCTGAGATAATAGAATTCTTTTAATTATTTTTTTTATTAAATATTGATCGCTAATTGGCTAAATTATATGATATAAATATTGTCACTCTGCTTTAATTTTATGTATAATTCATTGCTTACTTATCATATCCATACTCATATAGTACATCAATATAATAACAGCCTATACGATTACCATCATCGATGAATCAGAAACAATACGGACGCATACATATGCATGCGGTAAATATGGAGATCCTAATCGCGGGCACCGATTGCTCCTATACTAACGTGTGCTGCCCTCTTTCAGTACGCCGTATAATCTAGCGCATTCATAAAGGTGGAGCAGGTAACGCTGAACAGCGGAAATGTTTGATTATAATCGGTCCGAGCGCTAACGCAATCTAAACAGTTTCTATTGCCGCAAGGTTCTATGTTCAGCGGGCGTGAAACAATCAATTCAGTACGCTAAACTAAATACGGCAGAGCATCGTTGCTATGGGGTGCTGGTGTGGAATAAAACAACGTAAAAGATAGTATTGGCGCTGTATTGGACCTACTCTACAGGTCTAATTCGATCTTGTGCGAAAAAGTTATTTTGTATGTTAAATAATTGTAGAGGACGATTGTGTTCACTGGGGTACTTAAATGGTGAATATATTAAAGCGAATGCAAGATAATTGTGGAGAAGCAATGAGTTTATGGATTTTGGTAATACAAGGTATTAAAAAAGTGTCACAAACCTAGGAGGGAATTGTATGACGCGAAATATGCAGGAAAGTCAAACAATGCAATTTATCAACAAACAACAAAGGCAAATACTCAAATCAGATATTCAAAGTGCCCTACCACCAATTCACAGCAGTTACGTCATGTCCGCCGCAAGAACCTTCGAGTTCTCACGAAAATTCCTGCGCTGGCTTGGATTCGGAGGCATTCTTGATCTCTCGTTGTAGCGTACACTAAATTTTTCAAAAGAAATCAAGGCGGGTTAAATCAAGCGATCTTGCAGGCCAGGATCTTACAGGTCCCTTCCTTGCTAGCTATCTTTGTCCAAAAGTCCCGTGTAAATGCTCTCTAATAGCAATCGACAAATGCACCGGGGCACCATCGTGCTGGAACCATATTTATTGCCTTTGATTCAAGGGAATGTCGTTTAGAAGATCATCCATTGTGTTCCGCAGAAAGTTTAGGTAAGCAGCGTCTGTTAATCGGGTTGGTAAAAGAACAGGACCTAATAACCTATTGCCCAAAATACCTATCCAAATGTCCAATGAAAAGCGTAGCTGTTGTCTGGATTCCATAATAGCATGGGGATATTTGTCGGCCCACACAGGCGTATTATGGAGACTAAAAACTCCATTTCGCGTAAACCCGGCCTCATCAGTAAAAAGAATATTGGCAGCAAAATTGGGGGGCATCATTGCATAAAAATCAACGGCAAAAAGCCAAATGTGCTTGATGATGAGATGAATTTAGGGCCTACACTCGTTGTACAGAGTAGAGATAAAGCTACTGTTCATGAAGGATTTGCCAAACAAGAGGAACACTAATTTCCGCCTCGACTGATATTCTCCATAAACTCGTCTCCAAATTCTGGTGTTAAAATTGCCTCTTCTGCTTCGGGGGTAGACATCGACTATGGTCTCTTGGAATCATGAGACTGTTTCCCAAATGAACAGGTATCAGGTAATCTTTGAAGCAGTCTTACAAAAGCACGAACTGAAGGGATCTGGCGATTGGAATGAGCGCTACCATAAAGATGCTGCGCTTCTCTGGTATTTTTATTAGTACGACCATACATGAAATGCATGTCCGCTAATTCAATGTTAGAGTAAACAGACGTAGCGAAAATTCGTAAAATTGTGCACTAACCGCTGAATATCAACTACAAACTGTATGTTCGACAGAACCTACGTAAACTACGATAAGAAAATACAAGTTTTTGGGAAGGAAAGAAGAGATAAGCGAAGAAATGCGCAAATGCTACAAAAAGAAATCTTTTAACTCCCGCAACCGTCGATTTGCACACCCATGTTTATTCAGAACTTTTTCAATATCTTGTATATTATAGATAGTTAGCTGCTATCAAACAAAACTGCGTTGTAACAATTTTTATTTTGACGAGGCTTCAAATTTGGGGAATTTTTAATAAAAAAATCAACAATGTATAATATTTTGACCTTATGAAGCTATATTTTTACATGAACTTCAAGATTATTCTTTTATTTTAAACACACATCGTAGATGGCTTTAACTATATAAGAAAGGATCTAATTTGCTAATTTTAATGGTGTATGATACATTGGCGTTTATTTTCACAAACAACAAAATTGTAAGCATAATTCTTTTTTTTTATACTGGCTACCCATTTCTGGAAACGAAATAGAAAATGGCTAAACAGTAACTAAAATAATAATTGTACGTAACTTTTACTAGTGATAAAGTATTTCACTAAGACAAATTAAACCAAATGCTCAACAAGTTGTCGATCGTTATTGATAGATAGTTAGGTTGTTCTTAACTTTTCGGAAAATATATCTAACGAAAATCCGTAATTTTCTTGGTTTTTTCGACGACGAAAGCCAATATATATTATATCTGAGGAAATTCTTTTAAAACACAAGCTTACCGGTTTTCCGTATTATCGAATTGTGTTTTATACCTCTAATCTCAAACGAAAAAGTCCACTGGGGTTAAGATCCAAAGAAAGTGCAAGTCTGATCTCGATTACCAATCCACCGGCTAGATATATTATTCAGATAATCCGTAATAACGTGTGCGTTGCGTGTTGGTGCTCTATTCCATTGGAATCACATGTTTGCGCGTAAGGTGAGCGGAATATCGTCTGGAAGAGCTATGTATAGTTTGTTTCAAATTATAAGAATATAACTGTAGACTTACAAGGCCTTTAATACTTTTATTGCACCTTCTGTGACCATAATAACCTGGCAATGCATATTGAATCTAGGGGCCGTATTGACTATAAATTACGGCCCTATAAGATAATTATATGTTTATGTATATATATTTTACAAACAGTATAAATTTACATAGTAAGCAATTCGATGCTACAAGTAATTAAAGAATTTACATATTAAATGAGATTTAAATGTACAAACAGGTAGTTACGCATATCGCAAATCATAATTCCATTTCTATTCAATTCACTCAAATTTTGTCATTACGGTCCTCAGCAGTTTGTTTGCGTATCCAGGTAGTTATTACCGCAGGTGGTGCAATACCAGCATTTAAGCCGTTCAAAGTTATATTCTTATAATTTGAAATAAACTATATATGTATATCATCTTCAAGTAAATTCAAATAGCGTTCACCCTTTAAATTAAAGCTAATAAATCAAAGTATTCTTCTTCCTATAATCTCGCATCACACATTGAACTCAAAACATTCTTGATATCGAGCTTCATGTAGAGCATGAGGCTTTTCTGTCGACCAATAGTGAATAGTTTTAGATAACTCATTGTCCGCAAATCGGAATTCTACACACACTATGTTAATTACAACATTATTTGATATAGGAAAATTTTTTGCATTATGTACGTATGTGGATGCAGAATTCAGTAATGCGGTAGACATTGAGGAGTTCGGCCGTTCGGTTATTTATCGGATTCTCATTGTATGTTTTCGAAAACATGGGACGTAAGCCTGGTGTACCTCTTGCATCGCAGGTGAAGAAATATATTTGGCGTTTCCCTGGTTTGGAATTTACAGGTTCGCACATTCGTTGCAAATTTTGCGGTATAGGGTTGCTAGGTCGCACGATATTTGAATGTAGAGGTCATATTAAAAGTAAACGTCATGTATTGAATTTAAAAAACAATATTCCGTACTGGCAATTTTTGTATGACTTTATTTTCATGTTGAGCACGTGCAACATCCCACAACACCTAGTAGATAATGAAAATTTTCGTCTTTTTTGGGATAAATATGTTCCATCATGGAAGCTACCAACAAAAAGACAATTGCGGTACAATTTACCACATGTGCAAAGTACAGTAAAAGACTGTATAAAAGACGAGCTGAGAAATCAAAAAATCTGGCTCACTATGGACGAAACTACTGATGCTCAGAAACACAGCGTGCTTCATATTGTGGAGTATCCTTTAAAATGTAATGATCCAGCAGCTTCCTTGTTGTTAGCCAGTAAAAGGATTGAAAGACCTGATGCCGAAACCGTTGTAAACATAATAAAAAATATGTTAGGAGAATTTTGTATCGTAGGAGCCCAAATCACCATGTTAGTTTCTGACGTAGCCGCAACAATGCTGAAAGCTGGTAGGATGTTAAAAGCACGCTTTCCGACGCTTCTTCACATAACATGCCTCATACATGCATGTTATCTCGTAGCAGAAACAATTCGAAGCAAGTATCCTAGGGTGAATGATTTAATATCATCTACCAAAAAAGGGTTTGTGAAATTTCCCAAAACAAATCCGCGTATTCAAGCCATTGTATCCGCAAATTCCGCTACCACCTTAGCCTGTATTGACGCGATGAGGAACATGGATCGAGGCAGTATCTTACTATCGCAAATATTGTTCCCAAGTGAAAGATGTCATTTTCAAACTTAATTCTTCTAATTCTTAAGCGGTTCGCGAGAGTCAGCAACTTTTTTCCAATTCGGACGTTCAAAAGGAAATAGATGACATTTCCATAAACTATTCTGTAGTGACACAAATTATTTCGCAGTTAGAAAATATTCACTTATCTATACAAGACTCGTTAAATAGCATCAACAATTTAGCAGCCGCTCTAGAAAGCTTGACGGATCCTATAGGACTAGATGTCGCGGAAAAATTTCGTGCAGTTTTAAATAAAAATCCGGATTTAGAAAATGTTCGATCTATATCTAGAATTCAAGACTGCACAGAAGAGATACGGGAGTATTTGAATTTCGCAAATCTTACTTCATTAGATGCTGAACGATCATTTGCAAAGTGTACGAGAACGTTTTCAGACCGTCGTCGAGGTCTGACCGAATCGACAATGGAAGCATTGCTTATGTTGCAGTACTACGCGACGTACCATGGCAGTCGCACATTACCGCAGTGGTCATCGATACGTCAATAAAAGATAACAATCTATTATTTTTTGATTAATACTGTGTCTACTTTTGCGCGATATGCCCCGGACGGTTCCACTAGTTTCTCGAACATTATAAATAGTACACGCACACCGATCAACCGATAATAACCGAATGTCCACTCGATTCCTTGTATATACATAGTAAACACAGCTCCTTTCACGACGCCTTTGCGGGTGCAATCGTTTGTCACGCTTTAGTTATTACTAAAAGTAGGGGAAAACGAATGGTAAGAGAGGAGATGGTGTCGAGTTCGTTGTTGCACATGTTACCATCAACTGTTTTTCAATAAAACATTTTAAAGTTAATGAAGACTTATTTTTTGATTAAAAACTAAATTAACCTAAAAGAGGTGAAAGAAACCCCAGCTAAGGATAATCAACACATATCTTACAATTCACAGCCGTAGTAGTGTAGTTGACATGTTGCCTTAACGCTATTAAAAAAAAAATCAAAGTTAGAAAGTGCAACAAAAATGTGAATTGTAAGATATGGTTTATCTAATAATTTGAAAAAGGTGGCTATAACCACCGAAACGTCATTGTAACAAGTTGCCACGAGTTTTATTAAACAAATAGGCCACTATACTGAAGAGTGTTTTATTTATTATTAACATAACATATGCATGTGCGATGAAATTTCGGAATGGTTTTACTAATGGTTCTGTTTGAAATGATATCTTCTAGTTTTCTGCGAAAACGTGTGCGTTACAATGGGTACAAATTACGTCTGAGGTTAACTAGGAAAGTTATTTTGTTGTAGTGTTTAGTAGTCTTCTATGATCAATGGTAATCATTATTTAAAAAAACAAAAACACATTTCCTGAAAGTCTATCTGTTGAGACTCTAATACTCTTTTACTATATTCATTGTATTCTAGTATCTTTTGTTTTTTAAAGTTTTTTTAATGTGTAATTATACTTAACTTGACAATCCTGTCGATAGATATGTAACTAGATTTAACAAGAATACAATATAACTAAACAAGAAGCTAATTTTTATATTAAACAACAATAACAATATACAATATATATAGTCCACCATAAACACTATCAAATTCCTATGTTTACGTGGTTAAGATACACGTGTATTAGGCAAGACTTCCAAAGATTATTATTAAATATTCATCGCAATAAAGAAGTGAATGCACATTCTTTATCGAAGATCCCATGCGATACTTTTAACATATGTACAGTCCACCAACTCAAACTTTGGTTTTAGCACTTTTCTAGAAATAATGTAAACTGTGTAGGAATTTAATTCTGCGTTTAATAAAAACCAATAGGTTAAATATTATTAAGCAATAAACTGTTTACTAAACAGGACCAGTCATTCTAGAAGTTACACACGTGTGGAAGTATATGAATTTATGAGGATAACAATTTGATTTTTATTTTTATTACTCATTTCATCGTGCAAATTACGTAACATTGTATATGCATGGCACGGATCCGTTATTAATTAAGCGTGCTAGTTCTAGTTAACGGTTAAAATTAATTATCGATTAATTGGTTTTTGCGGTACGGCGAAAACAATTTAATCTTGTAGGATATCTCTTAACTTCTTATTTATACAATTCTTCCAATTAGGTAGGACACATACTTTCGTTTCTCCCATGTTTTTATCGGTTGCTTATGGTAGTGGGGCTACGACACGATTAACCTACATTTCGAAGAAGAAAGCCTCTTGAAAAATATCTGAATCGTTTGTACTTCTACTGAAAATAGGGTATGTTTAAACTCACTTTTATAGTAATCATTAATTGTGCAGATATCGCGGTTTTAATCGGCTTAAGGGTAGGCACATAGAAAAATACTTATTATTTACCCATCCTCACGCATCTCCAGCGATTATATTGCAATAATTCAATCTCACTTTAAAATTGAAAAACTATTCTTGCTTTGTTAAATAATATTGTTATATGTAGTCTGGGCAAACAGCGGTAACAGTCGGTGTAGTAGATATGTGGTGCGGAGTTGGTGATTATTTATTTCACGCGTTCACAGCGTCAGTACTAAATCGATGCTGTATGTGAGTAGTTCTGTGTATATGTAGGCTGTCGTAACTTATTTCGTAATTGTACGCTTATGTTTGCTTTAAAAATGTCGCAGTTAGGTACGTCGCGAAAACGACCAATGACAGACACAGTTAAAAACTTTATAGTGGACATGCCGGACTTAATTTTAGATTGCGCTAAAATTCAATGTCTAGTTTGTAAAATCCCTTTAATGTGTTGGTCCAGAAGCCATTGTCAATATCACATCGAAAGCAAACAGCATTCTTCTGCAAAAAGTGGCATACGAGACCAAGAAAAATTTACATTTGATTTATGTGTTACTCTTATTTTATGTAATCTATCATTTCGTTTACTAGACAAAGAAGCATTTTTCTCCTTCTGGAATAAATATGCGGACTGTAAATTACCTAGTCGGACATCGATACGAAATGTAGTGCCATTTGCTCGTGAACATATAGAAAAAAGAATGAAAACGGAATTGAAAGATAAAAAGCTGTGGTTGTGTGTGGACGAAACAACATTTCGTCAAAAACATTATGTGGTTAATGTAATGGTACGTACAATGGAACCACATTGACCGTCATCCTCCTTCTTACTTGCTTCCAAAAGAGTTATAAATTGTACTGCCGATGAGATTTTAAAGGTGGTGTTGAACTCATTGAACAAATTTGAAGTTTTAACTAAGCAACTTTTAATGTTTATGAGTGATGGTGCCGCAAACATGCGTTCTTTGGGCCGGTCTCTTAAAGAACATAGTGGAAGTTTCTTACATGTAACGTGTAAAATCCATACTCTAAGTCTTGCGGCACAAACGATTCCTACATGTTTTCCACTAGCAAATGCATTGATTGCTAGTACAAAGGCAGTGTTTCTAAAGACCCCGAAACGTACCCGACTATTTCACAAACTGTGTCCTGATTTACCTGAACCACCACAGCCGATTGTTACACGTTGGGGAACATGGTTGCAGGCTGCGTTTCACTACAACAAATATTTTGATCAAGTAAAGAAGGTAATTTTAAAATTCAATCCGACAGAAGCTGCAGCAATCAAGAAAAGCCAGGAAACATTTCAAGATAGTCAGGTTAAAAGAGATTTACAAACTATTCACAACAATTACTTCGGACTACCGGAGGGAATAGAAAATGTACACAATGTTTCGATGTCGTTAGTGGATTCTGTTCAAATTGTGAATTATGTTCACGCACAATTATGCGCTGTAGAAGGCGAAACAAATTGGTGTGTAATACAAAAATTTGAAAGTGTTTTAGAGAAAGACTCCGATTTTCTTATATTAAGACAAATTTGTGAAGGCGCGTGTGAAGATGCATTAAGTTGTTTCAAAGATTATGTTAAATATGCAAATATAACATCGCTAGATGTCGAACGGTCGTTTTCGGCATTAAAAAACATTTATTCCGCACGTCGTACTCACTTGACTGAAACAGCTGTGGAAACATATCTAATGATTCAAATATTTAACAGATGTTAGCCAGTTTGTGATTTCACGGAAGACTTTTAAAACGGTAAGTGTTTCAGCTCGTTTTATAATTTATTTCTTACCTTCTACTTTATGTGTAAACTTTTATGCGCTCGCCACGCCTCTGGCTGTTGCCGCATATTTGCCCAGGTTATTGATTTTTCTTTTGTGTAATATGTATGTGAACTAAGATTCTCAACATGATCTTAAGCGAACTTCGAGATACTTTAAATAGCATAGAAAAAGTGCAAGCGGTGCAAGAAGAAGATTGTTAGGTTTAAATGATATTGTGCTGACGTAGGAAATAATTCACAGAAAGCTAAACAATTTAGATTTGGTTCAATAAAAGACTTATTCTTATCATTAACTGGTAAAAAATGTTTTACTAATTGTATTTCTGTAAACCACAATAAGCAGTGAAAAAATTAGCAGGCAAAATTGAAAGGGGCATGAGTCAGAGCCGCGAACCCTAAACAAGATACAGAGACGTACTAAGTGTATGTTGCATATTTCAGACGTTAAGTTTTTATAAATGTATTTAAACGAAATTCGTATATTAATTATAAATTGAAAATAGAAGATATGTATATATGTAATAAATTTGTGTCAAGTGGGAAATAAGAGAAATGAATTAGCCACTACAACAAGAGACTTTTCTATATTTTCTGCAGTAAAACGGCTTCTTTTTGAAGTTAGTACGTTTTCCAGCATCGAAAACGTTCTTTCAACTTCACAATTTCTAAGCGGAACAAAATTAAAATGTGATATAATAGAGTTACATATTATATTTTATACATATACAGTGGTACCTCGGTTTATGATGGTATCTTATTACGGAATTTTCGGGATACGGAAGAAAGTTTTTATTTCCAAAACAGAAAGGTACTCCCAGATACGAAACGCGTCTTAGAAGTTTTACAAATACGGCAGAATTAGCAGAAAGTAAAATGGAATATAAGAGAGATATTTTATATATTTGCAGTGGCACCTCGGTTTACGATAATATCTTATTACGGAATTTTCAGGAAGAAAGTTTGGATTTATTTTTGTTTTCGAAACCGAAAGGTACTCCCTGATACGAAACGCGGCTTAGGACTTTTACAGATTCGGCAGAATTTCCGCGCGACTCGTGTACATGCTATAAAGGGTTAATTCTAGACAATGCAATGCGATGGTTTGTGTGGCTAACTTCCCATTATTCCACCGCCTCGCACCTGACTTGAATTCATAGTTATTATCATTCTTACTTTATCCGACGAAAATCCTTTTATCTTTGTGTAAAATCTTTTTCAAGAAACAAAGCCGAAAGTTCTATGGTCAAATAATTTCTTATCTGTCGCGTCGCTAATTTTGTAATATGTATGAAAAAGCCACCTCACCCTTACTGTCTTCCATACGCTAGAAAGAGTCATTAAAAGTAGTGTATGTAAGTGAAGTTATTTCTTTTTAATTTCAATCTTTTTAGATTTAGAGTTTTTATTGATTTTTGTACGTAACTTTATTTTCTATATGTTCAATTGTATTTAAAATACATAAAATGAATTTGTGATTATTTTTTTGGTTATGGGAATGGATTTATCTCTATTTACTTTATTTCTTATAGGAACATTTGATTCTAATTGCGAAATTTCGGCTTTCCAGATTTTTTTGGAACCAATTAATTCCGTAAACCGAGGTACCACTGTATTTAATTTTTATATTTCTCCTGACAATTCGTTTAGTGTATTTAAATCGGTTTTCTGCTGAACACTTCATCAACTTAATCGGTTTATTTCCAATATCACTCGGAATACTTTTTAGTTTATTGATTGTGTCGTTTAATGTATTGAACCCGTCTCTCAATTTTATATTTCGACTTTCATTGAAGTATTCTATCGTCGCTGTTAAGCGTTTAATATGGAGATTAAATACCTTAAAAACTTAATAACAAAATAGATAATAGATACAGTAAATATATGCACGTAGAATCCTTCGCGGAGTGTTCGATGCGAATACTGTGACTGCATACCATCGATCTTGAAGTAATAACCGCGTACATCACATGCTCTGCATGCGGCTCTGCTGCGGCTGACGTCATCTCATACAATTTTGCCGTTCTCTGACAATAAGTTAAGAGGCGATGTAGTGAAATTCATACCGTATATGTGTGCAGGTGGTGCGAATGAAGGAAACAAATTGTATGGGTTGTGCATCCAATTAAGAACGGTCAATATGAAGCTAATCAAGCAATAATTCTTATGGAATTATTATTATGTAGATCGCACTAAGTCCATGACTCCAGTGTAGAACGGGCGTTGAAGAAAAGGTCCCACAGACTTGTCTTATTCCTGACTCACAGGAATCCTGTGGCAATTATTGCAATCTTTTGGGAACAGATAAATCCACCCTACGTACTTTCGTAACATAGTGGATGAGCATATTTCATTCTCATTTACGAATTCCATCAGTGACTGTAGTAGGGGAGATTATAAATTCAACTAATAAAATAATGTTGTATGCTGCCGATGGCATTTATCGTTGAGAATAAAAATATATTCTGCCAACATTTTGGTATTAAAGTAGTTAATAACAGTTCTATTGCAGATACTTCAACGCAAGCCTTATTAGTATTACTCTTATTATTTTCCTCAACTACACTTTGAAAGTCGTCGAAAGAGAACTGGAGACCAACCAGAACCAAAATCCAAGTAGGATTATTCTTCCCCATTTATGCAAGTTAAATACTGTATCGTTAAAATGAAATATGCATCAATTTCTGTTTTATTAAAACTTTAATAGAAAATAGATCATTTGTACAAATAACTGCCCTATATTTGTTCTTTTATCGGACAACTATCGAGAGTTTCCAGATTAAATTGATGGTTATTTCCATTTCTACTTTAATTAACCTTTGATTAATAAGCAAAATTATCTTTTTCCTTCCTCTATCGGTTAAAAATATTGTTTTATTTTCTTATAAATTCGTATTCATATTAATTGAAACTATAACGTGTGCGCATTTAATATAAAAATTGATTTAATTTCTTGTAATATACGTAAATATTTCAAAATCGTAAATCCCGAGATATGGATACAAATCTCTGTCTCTGTAAAAGTACACGAAACTTCGATCTAGAGCGAGCGTCACGAAATACAACAATTGCCATTCGTTAGTTCTTTGTCTATGTATAATGCAACCCGCACGATGTGTGGTTTTTGTCTTTGTAGCTTCTATAGGAGGTAGTAGCACGGAGCATACAATGCACATAGTGGATAGATGACACAAGAATGTCCGGGTAGCCGTGTTCGGCTATTTCTGCTACCGTCTCTGCGGCCAGACGTTCAGGCTTAGAGGGTTTAGTGGTGGCCCTAATAATACAAACATGCATATAAACGTTGCGATACTGATGACACATTAAGGTAATAAAATGCCTCACACTCGTAATTGGGTTTACAATTATCCATGCAGATACTATACGTTGCAAATTTAATACACGCATACAAACGTTGCAATTTATATAGAGCGCGTTCAGCGAGGAATGGGAGAGCGCAATATTTCGAGAACAAGTGCAGATTTAAAAATTCTGAAAACTTTTTATAAATGTGCAGTAGGGGCACACATTTATACCAATATACGTAGAAATACGTAGTACACAAAATATGTACATACAAAAGCAAGGAAATCGCATTATAAAATATATACAATACAAGTAAGTATATGCATCTTTCATATATATATTGAAATATCTTTCTCGGGGGTTTTTACTCAAATTTTGTTAAATTTTCTAATTTAACTCTAATAAATGATTTTTGTAGGTTCGGGGGTATCCCTAGATACCCTTGCGACAATTTTGAATGAATTTCCAACTTAGTAAAATCAAATTAACGAATTTTAAGATTTTAAAATTAACTAACCTTTAAACTTTCGAACGACGCCAATGTATATAAACCCTCTGTTTATATACCCACCACAGGAACTGCCTGCTCTGGATATTTAACCCTTTTCACTTCTCTAATAATGACTTTGAATACACAACGAACACTTATCTTTGGATTGGATTCAAGACAAACTTTGATTCAACCAAGGCCGAATAAAGATTGATGAAACTTTAGGGCGTCGTTCCTGTTTCTTTTATTTTAAATCGCGAAAGACCGGCGATTGTTTTCTTTCACAGCCAATTTTGATAATTTACCCAAATAGAAACTAACTTTTCGATGATTTTCTATCAAATATTAGCATACGAGAACGAATGCAGTGACTTAACCAGGAGGTTGTTTGTTGATGATTCTGTGGTACGAACTGTCACCAACAAGCTTTAAAATAGAAAATCCACTGCTAATTTAAAGAAACCTTTCAGATAAAGATTTAATTGATGAAATATTATCTGTTGTGCTTTGCAATTTATGTAGTTGCTTATTCCAGACGATTTTTACATTAATTTGGAAGAAATAAGTGAATAGAAAACATAATAAACGAGTAGATTTGTCCATGATACCCCACAGTCGTCATTATCTGGACTTATAATTAAATTCTACCGTCCTCGCCCCAAGGACGGTTGGCTGTGGAGAGGATGGTAACGAAGAATTGTCCAATTATCCCCGCAAGAGGGATATTTGGTTGCCAACGAGTGGCCAGCCTGACATTTGGTCAGTACCGAAGTGACAACCGAGAGAAGTTGTTGTCGTCGTAAATACAACGTTGAACATAACATAACAATATATATATCATATATTTTTCATATATATACAGGGTGTTAAAAAAACGTTTAAATATTTAAGGAGCATATATTACGATCAACATGGGTCCGCAAAACAACCGTTTTCGAGATAAGTGCAATTGTTTTTTTTTTGCATTTTTTAGCGTTTAGCGCTACAGTACACGATAATCACAGATGTTTGAGATGTCCTCCTTCCATTTCAACACAGGATGTACATCTTCTTAAGAAGGAACTCCGCACCCTTTCCAAAAAGCCCGGTTTTGCTTGAATTGTTTGACAACATTGTTCAATCGGCTGTTGCAACTCGGCAAGATTATTTACTGATGTTTCGTACACTAAACTTTTCAAGTAACTCCAAATACAAAAATCTAAGGGATTTAGGTCGGAAGACCTAGCAGGCCATGAAATGGGACCCCCTTGACCTATCCAGCTCCTATGAAATGTTTCGTTGATGTGCTTCCTAACAATAAGCGTAAAATGCGGCAGTGCCCCATCTTGCATAAACCAAACATTCAATCTCCGATTTAGAGGAACATCTTCCAAAAGTTCGGGTTTACCAGAAACTTAAGGTATGCAGGACCTGTTAAACGTTGTGGCAAAACACCCGGTCCTAATAACTGATCTCCTAAAATGCCTAGCCAGATATTCAGACTGAAACGCTGTTGATGTCTGGATTCAAGAACAGCATGCGGATTTTCGTACGACCAAACGTGATTATTGTGGCAGTTGAAAATCCCATCTTTAGTGAAACCGGCTTCATCAGTGAAAAGGATGTTAGAAGAAAAATTCTGGTGTTCAGCAGATTTCCTTAAAAACCACTAACGGAATGTCTTTCTTGCTCGGTAGTCAGGACGAAGAAGGACCTGTACCCGTTGGATATGGTACTGATATAAAAGTTGTTGGTGGAGACTTCTCCAAACAAGAGGACTACTTACGCCTACTTCAGCCGAAATTTTTCTCACATTAGTTTCGGGGTTTTCATCTACATCTACTATTGTCAAGATTTGTTCTTCAACCTCAGGCATACACACTGACCTTGGACGTCCGCTTTCGTAAGCGCGGTTTTTGAAGGAACCACTATCCCTCAACCGCTGGTAAACGTTTCCAAACATCACATGCGAAGGCCGTTGACGATTGGGAAAAGTCTCGCAATAAAGGCGACGTGCTTCCAAAGCATTCCCATCGGCACGACCATACATGTCGGCCATTTCAGCATTTGAATAAGGCATTGCAAATCGGAAACTAATTTCCCTTGCGTCGAAAATAAATTCACTACCACTAAACAGCTTATGAATTGACAGCGAACTGATTAATAACGCAAATGTCATATGAAAACAAAATGTTTTACTTAAAGTTGTTTTTTTTTTTAATTAAATCGCATTTATTTGGAAAACAGGGTATGCATAGCACTGCGAACTGATAATAAAATTTATGAAAACAATTGTTTGACTTTAGAGAAAGTCGTGGTTTCTATGACTAAAGCAACAAAAAAAAACACTAAACTCATAATGAAAATTGTGGCTTTCGTTGATTTAAAAAAAACAATTGCACTTATCACGAAAACGGTTGAATTGCGGACCCATGTTCATTAGGGCTTTTTTACTTATTTTTGATCGTAATATATGCCCATTAAATATTTAAACGTTTTTTTTTAATACCCTGTATAATGTAATGTTCAATATTTACAACATCGGCTGTCAATCTCAGAACGAATAGGGTGTTCACGTTAGCCACCCGTTTGTAATGAAATGTCCCTCCTGCGGAAAAAAATGTAATTCACCATTTCCCCCCTGGTCGACCGGTCTGGGAGCGGGGGTGTTACAAATTTTATTTAAGTCCAGATAACGACGATCGTAGTGTAACACGGACAAATTCACTCTTCTGTTTATTCTCCTAATCTCGTAAATCGTCAAAATTAATCATTTCATAAATTAAATCTTTGTCATAATATTATTAAATAAATCGTCAGTAAATTTTGTCATATTTATGTTGTCAGTGGTTCTTTTATGTATAGAGTCGCCTAATTTCAGTCAGCTGGTAGCGTTACTGCATGTATTCTTTTATGCTATTTCTATAAATAATTTCCTTCCATCGAAATGTATCAGAAAATTTATATTTGGATTTAATTCATCAAAATTTGCTGTGGAATGAAACAATCGAATCACGATTAAATAAAGGGAGATAGGGACGCCAGAAAATTCATCAATTCTGGTTAGACTTCCATTAAGTTAACTAGTGTTTGACTATGGTCTCGATTTCAAAGTGTTCAAAGTGAAATTAAAGTAAAATCTCAACAAAGAAAAGGTTAGAGGTTAGAGCAGGCAGATTCCTGTAGAGATTATTATAAACATAGTGTTTATATGACAGCATCATACAAATTCAAGGTTAGTTTGTATTTTAATTCTAAAATTCGTTAATTTCAATTCACTTAATTCAAAATTCTCAAGAGAATTGCCCAAAGAGTATCCAGGAATATTCCCGAACCAACTAAGAATTTAGAAATTTAGATTAATTTAGAAAATTTCAAATTTTTCCCAAAAATCCCCCGAGAAACACATTTCAATGTATGTATACGTATATAAAAGGGAAACCTCACATTTTTTATATATTCCTTGTCGTTATAAGGGGAACTGTTTTAATAAATTTATTCGTATACATACTTACTGTGTTTCGTTTAGAGGGGTACTGAGCAATCGAGCAAATAAGCAAGTATTTTATACATCTAAACAAAAGCAATTGACGACTAGCGGTATTGTTCTTCAAACCAGGAGAACGTAACACTTGCGGTTATTAAATATTTACTAAACAATTTTCTCTGTGTAGAAATGCAAATTCAGAGAGAGCTTTAATATACCTCTTTTTTAAAATAGGATAGGAAGCTTGAATAACTCAGTAGTTTTATAGAATTTTTTATTAACACTTTTAACATCTGTATGCATCGATAACTAGCCTTTTTTATTAGTTTTATTCAGAAACACGTTTTCACGCACTCATACATATCGAAGAACGTCATAAGTAGAGAGCGGAATTTATGCAATTTGCATATCCCATATTTTTATATGACAAGCAAATGCTTCGGTATATATGCGAATAACAACTTTTCGAATTGATTGACGTAGATTAATTATTGCATATTTCGCATATTTTAGTAATTTTTTCATATTTCAGCGATTATTGCATATTTCTGTACACTAGACCATATTCGTGCATTTTTTAGCAAATTTAGAACAAAAATATTGTTTTCTTTGAACTTTATTAGTGTTTTCTTGTAATACAACAACACTTTTACCAACGAACATTTTATTGGACACGTGTGTATTAGATGCGGAGTCGGCTCTTCTGTCGCTGGACCTCTCCACAGACAAAGAGCCTATTTCGCAAAGAAACCGGCATCCTTCAGGTGGTGGGCTGTCGCAAATTCACTAGATAAAATTATCATATAATTTTCTACAACCCCCATACCAGCAACTGTCTGATTCATAGGAAGTCTAAGTATTTACCAAAATGTTTCTTATTCATTGTATAACCAGACGTTGAAGTAGATGGTGCAGTAGTGAAAAATGCCAAAAGAGAGTACAAAAAGTTTAATTGTTTCGTGGATCAAAAATGTTCCTGAACTTATTCTAACGGATGAAAGAGTTTTCTGCAAAGCATGTGGGAAAACGGTAAGTTTTGTTTTGTGTATAATACACTAGTATTTAGAATTGTACAGCCATATACGATTTTCTTGTTTATGATGATATTTTTTTTCTTTACAGGTGCCATGTGAACGCAAATTTCACCCAGTATGTTGCAACTGAAATGCATTAAAGAAACTGTCGGAAACTTCAAGTTTCAAAACTTAGCCAAGTGCCTTTGACACAATATTTTGCCGGAACCTCAAAACAGAGTGAGCAACAAATATTTAAGGCAGATTTGTGCAAAGCGATGGTTACTGCCAATATACCGCTCAAAAAGCTGCAAAATCCGTGTTTTCGGCAATTTTTAGAGAAGTACTGCCAAAAGAGTATTCCGGATGAAAGTTTGCTCAGAAAATGTAGTATGTGTATTCTTTAATGTGTATTCTGAAACGATCAATAGCATTAGGGAAATTGTTAAAAATGAGTATATATATTTTACCGTTGATGAAACGACAGATTCCTGTGGCCGCTATATAGCAAATTTATTAATTGGTCATCTGAATAATAAACAGCATAGTAGATCGTATTTAATTGCTTGTAAACAATTAGAAAAACAAACCATCTCACAATATTAAGATTTGTTAATGAAAGTTTCATGAATTTTTTTCTTCCTGATGTTTGAAAATTTGAAAATTTTAGTCATGTTGTCCGATGCAGCAGCATATATGATTAAAGCGGGTCAACAGTATAAACTTTTGTACCCTAATTTAATACATGTTACTTGTTTGGCTCATGGATTAAATAGGATGTCTGAGGAAATTCGGCAGCAATTTCTAGCAGTAAATACATTAATCAGTAACGTTAAGAAAATTTTCTTAAAATCACCATTGAAAGTTCAGATTTATAGAGAAAAGTTGCCGGATACGCCTTTACCACCTGAACCCGTCATTACCCGATGGGGTACTTGGTTAAATGCCGCAATATTTTATGCAAACCATTATCTAGAGATCAAAAACATTATTTCAGAATTCTCTACTGACAACTGCAATTCTATTGCAAAATGTCAAGAAATTTTGAAAAACTCTTCTTTGCCTAATGAATTGATATTTATTAATGCCAATTGAACTTGAAAAAGAATCGCTGCCACTAACTGAATCAGTTAAATTAATCAATGATTTAGAAAATAGTGTTTCAAATATTTCGGGTAGAATAGGAAACTCAATAAGTCAAAAGTTTAAAGAAATAATTAATAAAAATGTAAGATACAAAAGTTTAGCAAAAATCAGTTTGAATTTAACTGGTGAATTAAAAATGGATGAAACAGAAACAAGTATAGAATTAAGACCTGAGATTATGAATGCATTAAAGTACACACCAATAACTTCCGTTGATGTTGAAAGAAGTTTTTCGATATATAAATGCATTCTCGCAGATAGGCGACATAATTTTTCATTAGAAAATTTAGAAAAGCATTTAATTGTAAATTGTTTTAATAATAAAAATATGTAGTGTCTAAGTATGTATTTTAGCAAATATTCGTAGGAGTTTATATAATTGTGATTTTAAATTGTAAGTGGGAATAATGTAAGAACAATAAACGTTTGTAAAATGCTTCGCTGTGATTATTCTTGTTTTATAACATTTAACAAGAAGTTAATCGGTATCAGAAGCATATGTGCATAAAACTGCATATTTAGCAAAAATTGTGCATATTTCGAAGAATTTTCTGCATATATATGCGCATATTTTGTCGATTTCCGATGCATATAATTCCACTCTCTAGTCATAAGCATTATCCCATCAGAATTTAAATCAATTTGAGAGCACTAATCGCTACTAGTTTCATGGTTTCATGCAGAAGCTAACGCGTGATATGAAAAAGAAAAAGCAAAGTGCTTGATTTAATATCCGATTCGGTAACTAATCTCCAAACCGATTCGCCTTAACTCGAATAGACGACAGCGGTCCTTATATTCTCTTTTCTTTTGCAAACGACCTTCCTCTCTTTCCCTCTCAGCAGCTCCGTCGTTTCCAACCTACCAAGAATTGGAGAAAGACAGGATCGTGACCCAATATCGGTGAGGCGAACAGGTTTGCAGTAGTTGAGTGGAAAGCTCTCGTAATTATGGGAAATTAATCAGCAGAGGTAAATATTGTGCGATGCCTCGATCCCCTCGATGGCATGAAGATATAATCGGTACGTGAATGTGGATGTTCAGTTTAATTGACGCGTATACGAAGATTATTTAGGGTTAATGGATTTTTCTTAAATACAGGTGCCTTTCATGAGATACGAATGTGTAATTTTCAACAGCAATTATTTGTATTTTTTCAAAGAATATATGCACATAAAATTGCATACGAATGAAGAAATGATTCTGAATAACGATCAGGATTTATTTTCTTAAATGGCAATACTATTAAATAAATAAATAGGTCTGCTACTGAAATCTATATAAATATTAGCATCGTTTCGAGTTGATTGTCAACGACCTGATGATTAACTTTGCTGGTGAATCAGGCCAATATGGTATGATGGATTGGAAACAGTTGTCGCAACAAGACCTTTGTATTACATAAAATTTTAACGTAATTTGATGCGCTGAATCTGAATCTTCAATCCGTTTGTCAAGATTGGTTTAGGTTTACGAGTTCTCGCATGTTGGAAGCATTGCGCTGTCAAAGCGACTGTCAGTTAACGGCGTCGCTAGAAAAATCATTTCAATAGTGTTCGAAATGTTTTGTATTTGTTTAGGAAAGTGTGAAAATGCAAAGACAGCGTTGCATAGTTGATTCAAAATGTTTTTGTTACGTTTGCGGATGACATATGCTCGGAAAAAGTGGCAAAATAATTACAAAAGCCCTCAAAGATGCGTATTTACATTACTTTGGTTTCTCTGTAGCAAACACACACAATCCGTGGGTGCCGAAATTGTTTTACAACGCGTGCAGAACAAAACTGTACAAATGGTCACTTGGTAAAAATGTGTACTTTTCATTTCCATTGCCAATGCTATGGAGAGAACCGAAAAACCGTGTGGATAATTGCTACTTTTGTTTGATGAATGTTGTCGGTATAAATGCAAGAAAACTTACACAGTATAAATATCCTGATGTATCATCAGTAGAGTTTGTTAAAAAGGTGGTAACGGCAGTGGCGCACCGCATAAAAGTAGGTACGTAATATACAATATTAGTGAAAAATAATATTGTTACCTTTTCCTGTCGTCTTGATATCCACTGTGGCAATTGGCAACCGCCCTGGTAAGCTGCGTAGAATTGCAATATCAGCAACGCTTCCATTGTCGATTCATTCAGCCGTCGACGGTGTTGTGAATACGTTGTAGTATACTTCGAAAATGATCGTTCGACATCCAGTGAAGTAAGATTTGCAAATGTCAGATATTCCTTTTCCTCATCTGGGCATTCTTGATTTTCAGTTATAGACCGAACCTTTTGTAAATCGGGATTTTTCGCTAAAATTGCACCAAATTTTTTAGCAACATCGACTCCTATAGCGTTCGTCAAGTTTTCTAGAGCGGCTTGTTTATGCAATTTAATGCGTCTCGTGCAGATAAGTGACTATTTTCTAATTGCTCAATAGCTTGTGCAACTTCAGAATAGTTCATGGAAATTTCATCTATTTGTTGTTGAATGTCCGAATTGGAAAAAAGTTGCTGACTATCTCGAACTGCTGCAGAATCATTTGAATCAAGTTTCAAGATGACATTTTTCACTTGTGAAAAATATTTCTGATAGTAAGATACTGCCTGGAGCCATGTTCCCCATCGCGTTATTACAGGTTGAGGTGGTGGTAATTTCGGACACAATTGTTTGAATACACGGATGTGTTTGGGAAATTTGATGAACACTTTTTTGGTAGATGCTATTAACTTATCCGCCATTGGATACTTCTTTCGACTGGTTTCTGCTACGAGGTGACATGCGTGTATGAGGCAAATGAGGGAAATGCCTGAAATATTTATTCACATTCGAAGGGAACGTTACACCCTTTGGGCGTCGAATCTTCGCGTATTTATTTGGCGTGCAGCGTGCAACGTACTATCGCTTTGAACTCTCTCGCGGTACTGTCGAGATCGACTACCAGTTGAAAATTACCCCTACCCACGCCGCTACCGCTACGCTACTGCCATCCAGTACCACCTTTTTAACAAACTCTAATCATCAGTGTACAAGCCAGTTCCACGTACGAGTAATTACCCATTGCCCGTTTGTCCAGGTACAAGTGCAAATGCCCTGGTAACTTCGACTTCATCACCGTCGACCAGTGGAAGCGATTACGTCATGAAAGAAAACCATTTAATTTCGCAAAGCGGACCGAGTGATTTGATTCGTGATTTGAATTTATCAAAACAAAAAGCAGAGTTGCTTGCATCACGGTTGCAGGAGTGGAAATATCTTGACACTCGAACATAAGTCACTGTATACACAAATAGAAATCAGGCGCTTCCACCGTTCTTCAAAAACAGAAGAGCTGTTATGTTTCTGCGATGACATCAACGGTTTATTTGATGATTTTGATGAATACACCGTACGATCGAAATGAATGGCGTTTGTTCATCGATGGTTCAAAATATAGTTTGAAGGCCGCTCTGTTGTATGGAAATAAAAAAAACATCTATTCCGATTGCTCATGCAAAATCTTGGCCAAGACCAAATACAATGAGCATAAATGGAAAATTTGTGGCGAACTAAAGGTTTGAAAATTAATTATATAAATCTGAAACATTAATTGATTTACATATTATTCCAATAGGTGATCAGTCTCTTGATTGGAATGCAATCTGAATTTACCAAATTTTGCTGTTTTTTTTGTGCCTGTGGGATAACCGGGCAACTGAACATCATTATGTGAGAAAAGATTAGCCAAGTCGTACGAATTATGAGGCAGGAAAACAAAACGTCTCTTCTGCACCCCACAGGACATTTTCCTGCCACCTCTTCACATTAAACTTGGCCTTATAAAGAATTTCATCAAGGCGCAAAGCAGGGAAGGACTTAAGGAAGTACTTAATCAAGTTGTTTCCCAAATTGTCATACGCAAAAATTAAAGAAGGAATATTTGTCGGACCTGATATTCGAAAATTAATGGCCGACGGAAACTTTACAAAATGTTTAACGCCCGATGAAGCCGCTGCGTGGGCATCATTTAAAAGAGTTGTTCACAGCTTTCTCGGTAACTGCAAATCCCCGGATTACAAGCAAATAATCAACAATTTGTTGCAAAATTACCGCAAGATTGAAGCTCGAATGTCTCTCAAGATTTATTTTCTGCATTCTCATATCGATTTTTTCTCTGAAAACTTGGGCGATATGAGCGATGAGCAAAGAGAGCACTTACACCAAGATATGGCGAAAATCGAAACACGATACCAAGGATTTTGGGATGATGGCATGATAAGCGACTACTGTTGGACTCTAATGCGTGAAACGGATCACAAATAATACAAACGACTCAGTTCCACCGCTCTTCATTTTTGATTTATCACTTTTAATTGAATAAAGTGACCTTTAATTGTCAAAAATTGTAAAAAATTATTATATTGAATATTTCGAAAACTAGAACCAATCTTAAAAAAAAGGATTGGAAATTCGGATTCAGCGCCCCAAATTACAACTTTTGGTTGCTCAGGTCCAAAACAGTGTATACTTGTGTAATTAGAAGAACACTTTTAAAAATTTGGTACAAAGCAACTTGTCAAATTCATTATATTAAACAGTAACCCTGCACCACTCGAAAAAAGGCGCATATGCAATTTCAGAGGTAACCAGATGAAAGTTACGCAAAAATTTTCAATAATTGCGTAAATGCGCCTTGAGTATGTAGCAGCTCCGGAATGATTTATGAATATGGCTATTAGACGTTGTTTGGTTTTGGGTAGAACTATAGCCATTTTCTACACAATTCGCCGGGCATTATAGAATTATGAAGTGGGTGCCAGAATTAATGGAATTAGACCAACAACCAAGCTAGGTCATTGCCTAACGCAAAAGTTACAATTTTTCAAACCGAAATAGCAGCAGTGCTAGAGTGTATTAAAGAAATAAACAAGCTCTGCAACCTAACAATGGGGGCTAATTATCGATCTATTGCCATCTGTTCAGACAGTCAAGCAATGCTAGAGGCACTGTGATTCACACAATCAAACTCAAAACTAGCGTGGGACTATGTGAGCACTTTAAATAGATTGGCTAACCGTGCTGTGGAACTCTGCTATTGGTACAAGGGTATGAGGGCTACAAAGGAAGGTCAGTGCAGATGAACTAACATGAATAGATTCGTTATTGGTTAACAAAAATTCTAGGTACTTTGTATACGGTAGTTAAAGCAGCTGCTACACAATAGAAAGAAAACAAACCTTAAGACTGGTAAAAATACAGAAAAGAAAAGCAATCTTAATAAGCTTTACTATAATTTATAATAAGTTTTATTACAATTATGTTACCTATTAATATCTGGTAAAAATGTAGACAAATAGGGGTTCACTTTTGGAACATTTGCCACCTTTCAGATAATCCTGTACCCTGACGAATCTATATCATTACATTCAAAGCTAAGCTGAACATCATCAATACAAGCACATTACCAATCAATAAAAAGAAGTAATGTCAAGCCGGAATGGAATGGCGTGGTGCAGTGCAAAGCAGTATTTACTGAATTGACTTTTACCTTTACCTTACATGAATGAATCTATTAGGTATGTATGTGCATTTTCAAGGAGACATATCTTTTTTTTAAATTTCTAATATCCAGGCAATTTGAAAATTAGTGAGATATTAACATTGACAGCAATATGCATAAGATATTTAAATGTTTTTAATTAATGTAACAATAAGTATGTTTAATGAAATTTGTAGACTTCTTAAGAAGCATTAAACAACACTAAGTAGTAGGATTATTAGCATATATTATTGGATTTCTAGTAAGTTTGGGTGGAAAAATCGATACAATTTAAATATTGCTCAATACTAAAAGTAGTCGTGCAATGGTTACTTTTGTAATTTTTGAACAAACAATTTTCAAAGTTCTAGGAAGCACGATCACTTTTATCTATGCTATAACTCCTTCCTTCTTGGAAATTTCTTATAACAGTTTTGTAATAAGTATTATTTTGATAATTAAATGCTGCTTGATAGTAGTTCATCGAACGCAACGTGAAAAGCATTATGACCAGTCCAACTTAGTGGCAGCTGGTGGTTGACAATAAAGTAAATGTATGTTTTACCTTATATAGACTTGAACTGACAGTAATTCTTCGTTCTTTGGAATCGTTCCAAAATATAATGCACCAAAAAATAAAACGCATTAGTTACATCACAAGCGTTTTTCAAAATGTAGTTTATTAGCTCCCGGTTTACAGAAAATGAATTAGATAGTTAATCACGGATTAGCACGTTAACTTAAATTAAGCTCAATTTGTGACTTGATTTTGTTACATCATTAATCACAATTAAACAATGTTAATCATCGATTAAATTAATTCGTGATTAAGACCAGCTGTCTTTTTGACATCTGCCAATATTAACGAAAAATTAAAAAAAGTGCAATACAAAGGAACTTGTATTGTGCTGAAATGGAAAATTTTAATCCGAGATTAACTTAATTCAGAATTAAATAGTGTTCTGTAAACCAGAGGTTACCCCTTGTTGTTTATTTTTTCCACCGACATGATGTACAATATACGCACACACACCCACAACAAAATAAAAATTAATAAGTAGATACTTAAACTTCAAAACTAAAAAAGACCTCGGTACATCGATTACCCGGTGAAACGAAACCAAAACAAACACGAAAAATGTATATCAAACAATGAACACTTTACTGCACTGGACTCTTGACCCAATCTACACTATATGTAACTGAAATTCATTGTTTGCAATCGTGCAAATTCGGAAAATCTTCGGCTGCATTTAAGACAATGAGGTCAAGCTAGGCAAGCAACCTCGTCTACACACCATTACATATCCATATATCAATCATACAGGATGTGTTTATTAAACATACGGCAAAAATTCGAGGAGTTATTCCATGAACTATTTTAAGAATATTTTGTCCTTTGATGATTTTTGAAAAGCCCCTTTGTTTCGAAGATACAGGGCGAGAAAAATTTTCGACAAAACCAACATTTTATTACCAAAAATTACATTTAAAGTTTCTTAATCTACAAGAACTGTTGAAAACGACTACCTCCAGCTAGGATGCAAGAATCCAATCTTCTCCTCCACCAAGGTCGTTTCTTATTGAGTTACACCCAGCAATTATCCGATTTCTTAAATCTTCCACATTTTTCACTGGAGTAGAATAAACTAATGACTTTAGATGGGGGGATCGAGCAGGCCATAAGTGAGGTCCACCTCGACCAATCCAACGATCTCCGTATGTTGCTGTTAAAAACTCACGAGCAATCATACTAAAATGTGCACCATCGTACATAAAGCACATTGCATTTCTTGTTGCAAATGGTACATCCTCCAGAAACAGAGGTAGCGTTTGTTCCAAAAACGTTCCAAACGTTCAACGAGAACTGATATTGAAAACGATCTTCAAGTACTTCATGTGGATTTTCTTCAGCCCACACATGGTTATTGTGAAAATTCCTTATTGCATTTCTTGAGAATTTCGCTTCATCGGTAAAAAGAATCAGTGTCAGTAGTTGAGGGATTTGAACCAATGTGTACAAAAGTCACTGACAGAATGCAATCCGTGGAGGAAAATCAGCAGGAAGAAGTGCTTGAACGCGTGGTATGTGGTATGGGTACAACAAATACTCCCTAAGAATTTTCCAAACAGTCCCATTACTTACATTCAAAGTATTTGCAATTTTTCGAGTAGAAGTACCTGGATCTTCCTCTATCATGTCCAGCACATTCTCTTCTAATTCTACCGTTCTTAGTCATTGGCCTTCCTGGTCCTCCACTTCGTTTCAATGTGCCTGTTTCGTGAAGACGTTGATGAATACTTTGGATAGTTTTTCTATCAGGAACATTACGGTCAAGAAATCGTTCAATGTACACCCGTCTAGCTTCTAACGAATTGCCATCAGCAAGTCCATAAATGAAATGTATGTCAGTCATCTCGGCGTTCGTATAGCGATTCATGATAGAGGACTTCACTAACAAAAGTTTAAGTATTAAAAGACAGAAAATACACATCAATCAGCCTCAACAAATTTGAGACATACAAAATGATCAATCACGAAACATATTCAAATGAAATCCACGTTTTAACTGATTTACTTTTCTATGTCTGCACTTGCCTATTGTTAGTGGCTAAAACAGCCGTTCTTTGTAATCGGAATATTGTTAAAAGATAATAACGCGTTTTTACAATTTTTTTTATACTCGGTAAGTCCAGTGTTGTACGCCATATTTTTATTTCGGCTACATTAATAATTTCAAAAATATCAAAATTGGTTTTGTCAAAAATTTATCTCGCCCTGTATCTTCGAAAGAAATCATAAAAGTACAAAATATTCCTAAAATAGTTCATGGAATAACTCCTTGAATTTTTGCCGTATGTTTAATAAACATCCTGTATATATAATTATAACTTGAAAAATATTTTGTCAGTTGATTGAAAATATTTTTGGGAGGTCATTGACTAATTTAACTAACGATGAAGCCGCCGCTGGTCCAACAAGGTATTAGTCTAATATTAATGGCGCTTAGAAAAATGTTGCTACAAAAATTAGAAAAGTAGCCATTTTACGGAAAATTAAGAAATTTATTTGAAAACCCTATTATCTGTGAATTTTAGAATAAACAAGTGTCTAGTATTAAGAAATTTATTTCAAAAGTCTAGCTTGTAGGAGGTCAAAGCATATGAAATTGGATACTGGAAGATGAGAAGAATAGAGACAAGTGAACTCTGCTATGCGGACGATATTGTCATTATAGCGAAAGATTAAGGAACCCTCAATAATAATATACAGACCTCCAAAACAGTTTTGGAAAAAATCAACATGAAAATCAGCAAAGAAAAGATAAAAACCATGACAATTGGAATGACACAACAACAAAATGTAGTACAAATAGATGAAGGAGAACTAAAGCAAGTACGGAAATTTAAATACCTAGGATCAATTACATCAGAGGATGGAGGTGTTGAATGAGGAAATAACAGAAAGAGGGATAGCATGAGGAAGAATATACAATAGCGTAAAAGATACTGGGAAAGAAGGAAATTCCAAAAGACATCAAGGTTCAAATATTCAAAAACGTAATAACATCTGCATTAATATTCGGAGCAGAACCGTGGACCATGACGGAAAGAAACCATGCAAGAAAAACAGCAACAAAGATGAGGAATTGAGAACAAAACGAAAACAGATAGAATTAGGAGTACAACTATCAAGAGTAATCTGAAAGTGAAACCCATAGTGGAAGTTATCGAGGAAGCGTAAATGAGATGGTATGCTTACGTGAAGAGAATGCAAGATAATGGAATAGTAAGACGAGTTTTAGAAGCAAGAGTAAAGAAGAAAACAAGAGGAAGACCTAGAAGAGCACATTTGGAGGATGTAAGATTAGCAGTAGTAAAGAGGGGAGAAACTGAGAGAATATATAGCAGACTACACAGGATAGGAAGAGATGGTGAGAAATATGTAAGAAGAGCATAAGCTAACAGCCCAACTCCACAATGACTTACACCCTATAAGGGTAGATAAGGAAAAAGGATTAAATAAGTATAAAATGGTCGTTTTAGTGTATTTATAGTATTAATATACAATAGAAACGAATAAGGAAGTTAATTAGACACGTTGAAGTCAGTCTTTCCAATAAGCGATTGTTGTATACAACATGCCTACTTATTTACTCGCAATGAAAGCTGATATATTTTTAAGCATAGAATAGAGACATCGGTTTGTTAGTTCTATTGTTAAACACTCGACTTTATTACTAGATAGAGCTGACATCTAATATTATAGCGCATCTCGATAAAAGATGAGCGAAAGTTGATGTTCACCAACCTTTTCGAGGGAAAGTCGTTGAATGCCGTCATTTTTATAAATATATAACCTGATTTGACCTTTTTTTTCTCATTTTTTTTTTACCTTTACTACAAAGCAATTGCAGTATTGCGCGAACCCAATCGCTCCAAGCATGTTTGATTTCATTCAACGAGTAATATTCCGGAAATAAGACGATACGTCCATGTTCGTGACCAGGCCATATTTGCGCAAGGTTTGCAAAGCAAACAACAACCCGGCAGTGTAGTGTAAACGTATAGTTGGGAAGGTTTCTTTGTCTTTCACTTTGACTTTATGGTAATTGGCTGTTGCTACTTTTCGTATTACGTTTTGCACTTGATGGAGCTTGGAATCATTGGCGTATAAATGTATAGGTATACAAGTTTCGTTACCTTGGCTGCTATAATTGTTATTTATCGATCTGCTATTAATGTACATTTGTGTACATTAATGTACAAAGTAATTACGAATAGTTTTCTGAATTTTCAAAGAATAAAAACATGTAATTGCGATTGTCAATCTTTGAAATATTTTAATAACTCTCATAAAAATCAGAAATGTTGTAACCTTCGAAGTAGCCGCGGACAAATTCAGAAAAAAGTGATATTGGTCTTACTCATGAAGTTAGTACATTGTACAATACATACGATTTAGTTACAGATTTTGCTAGGAAATTCTTATTTTTGTATCTTTTTTATTGTTTATTTGTTTTGGTCTGTTATTTGAGAGTGTTTATTGTATTTTATTATAATATTGTATCGATTCAATAAGTCGACTATCATTTTCTATTTGAATTTTTCCATACATCCTTAGATGAATATAAGGAAACTTAATTAAATTGAGGAAAAATTGAAATATCTATTAAACTATTGTAATTATGTACAGCATATGGTTAACAAAGGTTTTAGATATTGAGGTAACAGTTATAAATCCATTTAAATTAGACAAAGTGCTCTATTGAAATAAGCAAGTTGTTATCAAATGAAATTTGTCCACTTTGACAATTTAGTACACGCAGAGAAATGTTTGCTTATATCAAAGCTGTCTGCTTTAATTCAAGACAATTACTGTTTCAATTATCCGCAATACAATAACTGTTTTAAATCAAAAGAAATATTTTCTTAACATTTCTTTCTCCGCTTAAAAGAAATATACACTTGTAATGAAATAATTGCATTTCTTTGTTTAAGATATTTCTTAACTTGATTCAAGAAAATCTTGCAGAAAATTTGAAGAAAGCGATTCTTAGTATAAGTAAATGGTAGTTATAACTAACCTGGGCTAATATGCGGTAACAGCCAGAGGCGTGGCGAGCGCATAAAAGCTTACACATAAAATAGAAGGTAAAAAATAAATTGTAAAACGTGCTGAAACACTTACCGTTTTAAAAGTCTTCCGTGAAATCACAAACTGGGTGACATCTGTTAAATATTTGAATCATTAGATATGTTTCCACAGCTGTTTCAGTCAAGTGAGTACGACGTGCGGAATAAATGTTTTTTAATGCCGAAAACGACCGTTCGACATCTAGCGATGTTATATTTGCATATTTATAATAATCTTTGAAACATCTTAATGCATCTTTACACCCCCCTTCACAAATTTGTCTTAATATAAGAAAATCGAAGTCTTTCTCTAAAACACTTTCAAATTTTCGTATTACACACCAATTTGTTTCGCCTTCTGCAGCACATAACTGTACGTGAACATCATTCACAATTTGAACAGAATCCACTAGCGACATCGAAACATTTTGTAATTTTTCTATTCCCTCCGCTAGTCCGAAGTAATTGTTGTGAATAATTTGTAAAGCTCTTTTAACCTGACTATCGTGAAATATTTCCTGGCTTATCTTGATTGCTGCAGCTTCTGTCGGACTGAATTTTAAAACTACCTTCTTTACTTGATCAACTTATTTGTTGTAGTAAAACGCAGCCTGCAACCATGTTCCACAACGTGTAACAATCGGCTGTGGTGGTTCAGGTAAATCAGGACAGTTTGTGAAATAGTCGGGTACGTTTCGGGTACTTAGAAACACTGCCTTTGTACTAGCAATCAATGCATTTACTAGTGGAAAACATGTAGGAATCGTTTGTGCCGCAAAATTTAGAATATGGATTTTACACGTTACATGTAAGAAATTTCCACTGTGTTCTTTAAGAGATCGGCCCAAAGAGCGCATGTTTGCCGCACCATCACTCATAAACATTAAAAGTTGCTTAGTTGAAACTTCAAATTTGTTCAATGAGTTCAACACCACCTTTAAAATCTCATCGGCAGTACAATTTATAACTCTTTTGGAAGCTAGTAGGAAGGAGGATAACGGTCGATGTGGTTCTATTGTACGTACCATTACATTAACCACAGAATGTTTTTGACGATCTGTTGTTTCGTCCGCACACAACCATAGTTTTTTATCTTTCAATTCCGTTTTCATTCTTTTTTCTATATGTTCACGTGCAAATGGCAGTACATTTCGTATCGATGTCCGACTAGGTAATTTACAGTCCGCATTTTTATTCCAGAAGGAGACAAATGCTTCTTTGTCTAGTAAATGAAACGATAGATTACATAAAATAAGAGTAACACATAAATCAAATGTAAATTTTTCTTGGTCTCGTATGCCACTTTTTGAAGAAGAATGCTGTTTGCTTTCGATGTGACGTTGACAATGGCTTCTGGACCAACACATTAAAGGGATTTTACAAACTGGACATTGAATTTTAGCGCCATCAAAAATTAAGTCCGGCATGTCCACTATAAAGATTTTAACTGTGTCTGCCATTGGTCGTTTTCGCGACGTACCTAACTGCGACATTTTTAAAGCAAACATAAGCGTACAATTACGAAATAAGAACAGAACTACTCGCATACAGCATCGATTTAGTACTGACGCTGTGAACGCGTGAAATAAATAATCACCGACTCCGCACCACATATCTACTACACTGACTGTTACCGCTGTTGTGTCAGACTAGTTATGACTGTTATGTTATAACACAAAACAATATTTTCTTAAGGATAGTAAATACTTTTCTTAATTTCAGAAAGCGTTTAGGTACTGTTCATATATCAATAGTTTCTTCAAATAACGCATTTTTTACTTAGAATTCTTGAAATTAATATTATTATTTATATGCACATTATTAATTGCGCTCACCTTGTTTAAAACAGTACGACATATCCGTACATAATGCAGTAAATTATTCACATTGCTTTTGATTTTAGAAAGGCTAAAGTAGAGGTTATCTACAGAATAATGTTCAAACAAAGGTGAACTTGATGTAGAAGTACACATGAAAAAAGTGCCTAGAAACAATAACCAAGATAATGCTAATAAATAGTCCCTGGTATTGATGGAATCATTACCGGCAAAAACAATTTAAGAAGAAAAAAGCATTAAAGTTTCTTGCTCCTGACGACATTGCACCATGAGCCGTATTGTTGATTTAGGGTTTGGCGAAATATTTCGCCCTCAGTCCCTACTCCCGATCAGCGGCGTTAGCGACCCCGCGGTGACTCGGTACTATCCTATGGGTATCCAGCTGCCAAACGCTCTCTCTCGGGCCCTACTCGCCCGCGTCTGTCACCTGTTTCGGCTTCCTAATCCTAACCTTCAGGAGAGGTCCCTGATCTTGCATACGTGTGAACTGTAGCGTCGGGTTCGCACAACTTTGTGCTCGAGTCCATGTGACGAGAGCAATCGAAGCGACCTGACGGCATTGCTCTTACATCTCTCAGTTTATGCCACGAATCTTCAAAAACAGCAACTGGCATATTTCCTGGCGCCACCTAGTTCTAATAGCTACAGCCATGCGGTCCTAGATAATAGCGACGGAACCAGAATACGGATACCATACGTACGTTTAATAAATGTTATATAATAAAAATTTTAACGTACGTCTCATAGAAGATACCGGTTAATGTAGTTTTTTTTTATTACTATCTACCACGTGCGCTAATTTAACTACAGTTTTTTAAAAATATATGATAAATAATAATAAAAAAGGGATAAATAGACTTAAATATTAACTAATTAATTATTAAACTACATAAAAATAATCCTTATTTAATTACATTATTAAAGAAATAATTTAATTATGCTGTAACCTATATAAAAAAAAAACTTTTTCATTAGCTCGTTCACTTGCTCCTTATTTTAATTATTAACTTTCGTTTTTTTTTTTCCATTATTGTAATTTTTCTTTCATTGGATATACTTGTAGCTAGCGATGGTGTGCTTTTTGAACACGAACCTGTCGCCCAATTTCTCGCTAGAACTTTGTGAGATCTTGATTTTATAATCCTAAGGAAATTTAATCCAAATAAGATTTCAAGAAAATTATTTTCTTATATTATACATTTTTATAGTCTCGAAATAAAAATATTTTCTTCAATAGAAACTGATTTTTGCAAGAAAATCTATTTTCTTGATACAAGAAACCATTTCTCTGCGTGTAAAGTACCCTGTACAACAACAAGAAATTTCATTAGGGTAGTAGCCATCACATCCCCTATACTAGCAGTTGACTTACAGAACCTACAGAATTTTGCAAACACCTGTGAAACATAAATTTCTTAACAAACATCTTCAAGACTATTACAGTAAGATATAATGTACTTCTAATAAAAAATATTCATAATGGAGTGTAGAATACAAAAGTAATATAATATACAGTGTATACCATTCAAAAAATAGCTTAGTTGCGCCACTTTGTAGGTAATCGTTCTGAGAAGTTATAAATGTTATTATAAATTGTGTATTGATAATAACTATTGTAAGTACGAGGGCGTATTAATAACTAATGCCTCCATGGCCATAACTTTTATCATGATGGGCCAGACAGTGTAAAAAGTGGTTTGCCATTAACCTTAACTCTTGGTACATAAGTCTCTCTAGTAGAGATTCTCAGCAACATCGCGCTTGCGTACGATAGTTCTAAAAATGGCGACTGGCATGGACGGGTGGTTAAAGCAATGAGCTATCATCGAATTTCTTACTGCATTTCTTCACAGAATTGTGACCGGCGACGAGTCGCACATCATTACGTCCCTGAAATGAAACGTCAGACCATGGAGTACGGACACAAGGGTTCGTCACAACCGAAAAAATTCAAAGCAGTTCCATCTGCCGGGAAAATCATGATTACCGTTTTCTGGGATTGCGATGGCATCGTTCATATTAAATTTTTGGAACGTGGCTGTATTGTCAACTCCGAAGGATATGTTAACACCCTAACAAATCTGAAATGACGGCTGCGTAGGGTTCGTCCAGATAAAGTGCCAATTCTGCATCATGACAACGCTCAGCCTCATACAAGTCAGAGAACGCGTATAGCACTGGAGAAGCTTGAGTTTCATGACGTTTTGCCTCGTCCACCTTATAGCCCAGATCTTACGCCTTGTGACTTTTTCCTCTTTCCGAAGCTTAAGGAAGATCTCAAGGGCAAGCGTTTCTCTTCAGATGCAGAGGTGACGGATTTGCGCAACTCGTAGTACGTTGGCGTAAATGTATTGCTGTCAATGGCGATTATGTGGAAAAGTGATTATATCAGTGGGTAGAGGGCAGTTTATACTATCATTTCACATTTATATGTAAACAATATACATATCTATTACTAATGAAGTTATAGCCATGGAGGCATTAGTTTTCAATATGCCCTCGTATATATAATGGTAATAATAATGCTTATTTCATTCCCTATATACATGGCACATACGAAATAATACATATCTTAATATATGAGTAATAATAGTTTGTATATATGTAAAGAACGAAACCGCAAGGCCAGATTTGGTTTGAGTACATAGTAAAATGAATGCTTTGGTGAAGTCAAGTAATATAAGAACAGATATATAACCTTTGTCATTGGCAACTAAAAGATCGTCGGTAACTGTGAATAAGGCAAACTCGTAGCTATGGCCAGAGCGAAAATCAGATTAACATGCAGATAGGATATTCGCATCAGCGACATATCGAATCAATTGCTTATTAATGTCATTCTTAAATATGTTGGAGAAAATGCAGAGCAAGCTTATAGGTCTCAGGTCTGACATTATCTGAGGATCAGGAAGTGTTGCTTAAGAGAAACTTAAAAAAGCTTTTAATATTGGTTTGTTTATTAAAAAGACAAAGATATGTACTTCTTTTAGTATAAGTATTGTTTAATTTCTATCAAATAATATCTCAGAAATTGTCTAATAAATATGATCAAAATCAGTTTAGAATTTTTTGTTTTATGGAGTGCGAACGAAAAGTAGGGGCTAGTAGAGGTTTAATATTTTATAAGCTGGGTACTTAGGATATATTTTATCACACTTTTAGATTTTCATCTGCCTAAACTTACCAAAGTATATTATTTTTAACATTTATACAAAACTAACAGATTTCGGATAAAACACCGTACTCGTCCTGTTTATTTATTTCAATAATACTAATACATTAATTTTATTTTAATTCATGTTCTTTTCAATTTTTAGAAAAAAAATGGCACATGCAACAAACGGTAACTTCTTTAATTTGTGGCGAAAGACAATGCTCAAGGTGCAAATACTTTAGCTACCATTAATTTATTTTCTAAATACATTAAAGATAAATTCGTAAATTATTCGCCAACTAAAGATGTTTGAGGAAAAAGTTGTAGAAAAAATAAAAGTTTTGCAGTACACTGGAAAAAATTATAATCTGTTGTTAAGAAACGTGCCATGTTTAGTGAGGGGAAAAATCGCTATTTTAAAATAACAGTTTCAACCGTTATCGTTATTTTGAAATAACCGTTGCAAAATAACAGGTTTAGCGTTATTTCGTAGTCTACAGTTCCACACGATAACGCATCATGATTCCACATAGCACATATGCAACTGCTGATCTTGCAGCACGTTAAAATTTAAATTCAGAAGTTTTTTGTAATATAAATATTTTATTGCCTTGTTATTTTTTGCAGATAAATTACAAACTGGTTAATAGATTAAAATAAATTAAGTGATAAACATATTCAATGCAATCATTGTTACAGCAGCGTTTAATTTCTACCATTTTGAGTGATCCTACTGTTAATTTTCTTATATTTAATCTTAGTTAATCTTCGAAATGCGAGAACATCTATGTGCTTAAATGCTATATAATAAATATAACGGTTTTATTTTTAGTTTTTATAAGTAAATTTTTTATATAACATCGGACTTTTATTTTACATTTGATAATTCCAATACATACAATTATTTAGAAAATATATCCATAATAAACGTCCGACTTGATGTCGACTACCGCCGTAATAACCGGTCGAGAGGATATTTATGTAGGTAGATACGTGATAAGTTATTTTTCTAGGGGAGTTGTAACTATTATCTGTAATAAACAGCGGCTTCGATCAGACAGTCGTAGTGCCACGCAGTTGAGTACGCCGCAATGGCGGTCGATGATATGTTCACAACAGTCCGAAAGCAACCGTGCTATACCTGTTATTTTCGCAGCGAGATAACAGTTGCAACCGTTATTGGATCCATAACAGTTATAAAATAACAGATAGTTAAGTAACGACCCATCCCTAGCCATGTTATCTTCAATACAACATGTACTTTACCCACATCTACGTACATCTGCTATCGGCTACCCTAAGAAAGAATTTTCACTGTGTAGTGATAGAACAAAACGGCGAAAGGTATAAATTATAAGACAAAGAGTATCGTCCGAAGAAATTGTATTCGCGGCTACAACGGTTTTGCGTGGAGAAAGCAGCTGCGGATTTGGTAGAGCAAGTTACTGAACATTTATGCCAACGACTGCTAAAAATTCGTTAAATTAACAAAGAAGTCACTATCACCAGAAGCACTTCATTTACTAAGCGATAGCGATGAGGAGAGCAAAAAAGATATCCAATATGTTTCGCAAGAAATCGAAGACGAATTATTTTTAAATGTAAATTATAACTACGTATGCTTTATATTTAAGTATCTACGTATTTATTATTATTCTACATGTACATATACATGTTTCAAAATACTTTAATTATCATTTCTTAACTATTTTCAATATTGTTATTACGACTAGAAATAAATGGCCAGCCTATAAAATTTGTTAACGAGACGAAATATCTGGGGATGAACCTTCATGTTAAGCTTAAATAGAAAGAACACATTAAGAAAAAACGCAACGAGCTTGAAATAAGAAAGAGAAGCCTATCATGGTTGATAGGAAGAAGGTCCAATGACAACTGAAAACAAGTTGTTAATCTACAAGTCATTGGACGATTTTTAAACTTGAGTAGTTAGTTTTAAAGTATACTAATTTAGGATAAAGATTAAGCTAATTGGTTAGTCTTGTTATTAGACTAGGTACCTATAGTACTGTAACACTTAGGTGTTAAAAAAATTATTGTTATTAATTAGGATGTTTCAATTCAGATTTTTTTTATTATTTATATGATAAAATGTTATTTTGAAACGAGGTAAAGTAAATAAACATTAAGGTAGATATAAAAAAAAATATTTTATCATTTCTGGCCGAAATATTAACCTATTTATCTAAAGATTAATTTTGTCCAGCTAGACTCTCGATTCCTCCCACTGTGCAATGTTCTTTATTGTGAACAGCAGAGTCGTATCATACCAATAGTTATACCATTGCAGCCGCAACACACTGGCGGGCGATAATCCCTGCAACCTTCAACTGGTCAGTGAATCCCAAAGTGGAATTCATTGCCAACATCGATTTTTGTATGTATGTAAATATTGCAATAAATTCTTACAATTGTTGGATAATTTGACAAAGCGATGGCTAATCACTTCCGCGTCTTGCAGCCGCTTAGGCAAGCCAATAACGCTGTTGCCAAGAATGTGACGAAGTCGCAGCGTGCTTCAAATGGTGGTTGGGTTCCATGTTCTATGCTGTGCCTACCTAAAGTTCCGGGCCACCAAGATAATTGTTGAATTGTTTGAAAGATAGTATTGACATTTATAGGAGTACAATGCGATCACAAAGTCTATTACTTAACTACAAAAACACCCACTTCCACATTCCCGGAGGACGGAGGGAGTCAAAAAAAATTTAAATGATATGTGGGATTGAGTGAGGGCTTGTTGAAAGGGATTTTCCAATGCGAAAACAATGCGGGATCGCCGAGATTTTTTTATGATCATTTCATCACCCAAGCCCATATGCCATTTAAAATGTTTTGGCTCTCCTTTTCGACCGTCCTCCGATGGTGTGGAGGTAGGTGCTTTTGTGGCTATATAACAGACTTTTGATTCTATTGTATCCCTATAAATGTTAATCCCATATTTCAAGGCCCGGTATAAGGAATCAAAATAAGTTTTCTTCTCACTAGCAGCAGCTCGTTTAGCATAATTCCTCAATCATTTATAATAACCCCAATTCCGCAACACTCTGCTTTATAAAAATATTTCGACTTAGCTTTATTTTTAAAAGAAATCATTTTTTGTATAGCATCGGTAATCCAGGGGGGTATGACTTGCGCATAGTATTGGTTCTAATTGCAGTATGTATATCATTCTATGAGCCTAGATGATAAAATTTTGTGTTACTACTGTTTCCATTCTGGTATACCCCGCTCCACTATCGGGTCTATCGGTGTTCCTTGGTACCGCATGGTTTCCATACCAGCCGTTGGAGAGCTTTTAATGGTTTCAAGTTTTTAGTGAAAAATATATATTTTTTAAATTATATTACTTATTGGGTCTCTAATGAAGTCAATTTTTAATGTACACCATAGTGCACATCAGATATGTAGAGGTTGAGAATAAAGATATTTATTTAAACAAATCGATTTTTTAAACAGCAACCCTCACTTTTGCATATATTCTATTAAAAAGACAAATCTAAAACGTATTTTACATTCTATATCTATAATGCCTTCCAAGTTATTTCAAAAAATTAACGAAGTCTAACATGCAAAAATAAAAGGGTGTAACAGACGATCATTGTAAATGATCCTATAGAAGTACCTACAATGGAAAACTACAAATAATTATTAAGCCTTTACATAAATAAATAACCTGTGCAGTGGGTTGAACATAACAGAATGGGAATCCAAAGTAAATATTAACATAAACACAAAAGGGCCCCTACATTTTCGTGTTGAATTTGGTGGAATAAACATGAAAAGATTTTAGAATGGTCTAGATGGTCGAAGCATATTAAATTAAAAATTCTAAAAAAGAATATCCATTACACTTAATACTACAATATTACTACTAAGCTTATAACTTATAAAGCTTATAACTACAAAACGAGTTAGTAGTTATAACTTATGGCTGGCTTATAACTTATAAGCCATCAAAATTATATCCTACAAATGTTAAAAAAGGAACAGGTATTAGCTACATATCCTAAAGTAAATCTGTTTTACCCCAAGGTAATATTGATATTTTGTATCATACCAAATATATTGAAATTCAAAACAATATTTACGACCATTTTCTTTGTAAAATATCATTTGAAATAAATCTGTTAGTTTCACCAAAACATTTTTTTTTCAAAACATATTTATTTGTACCGGACATTCCAAAATATTTTTGCCCCGTAGACCACTTGCGGATTTTTTTTTACCGTAGACTCCCTATCTGCAGAATCTTGAATTTTGCTAGACCTATTAACGTCGAAGGTGTTTCTCATAGCTACTCACTTTAATAGGGTTTTTGAAGAGTAGACAATTGCGAAAAAAAAAAACATGTACAATTTTCATTTAAATCGTTATTGAAAAGACACAAAATGCAATTGAATATTTGGATTTTTGCCGAAACAAATAGGAACCTAGTAAAATTCTTATATAAAATTAAACAAGTTCAAAATATGCATAGGCAATATGCAAATAATGTTGTCAATGGGAGGGGTTTGACCTGATGCTTTGATATTTGGTTTCAATTTAGTGAGGTATAGCCTCAAATCTCCACAGCCACTGATTTCTTTTTTTCGTAAAAGGGTTGGTTCCCGCGCTAAAATCTAGTGCTGTAGATATCCGAAAAAAATGAGATCCGGATCCAAAACTATCCGGATATCCGGATCCAAAACTATCCGGATATCCGGATCCAAAACTATCCGGATCCGTTATTATTTTGCAATATAGAAAGTGTTTAATAAAGAGAACATCGAATTTGTGTTGTACGTATTATGGAGAAAAAGTGTAATCGTTTTTAAAATCCGTACATTACGTAGGTGTTCAATAAATCTGGTAATTATTACAGCTATATTCTTTGATAATTACTCGATCTATTGAAAAAATTTGCTCGGAAAAGTTATTAGAGAACGAGGCTGGATCCACGTTATTGGATAATGGATTCGATCGAATAAAGAATCCGAATTAAAGTTTTCGGATAGCGGATCCGGATCTGAGGTTCCAGATAGTGGATCCGAATCTGAGATTTCGGATAAAGGATCCGGATAGTAAATTATTAAGATTCGGATAACAGCTCTACTAAAATCCCTTTTCACGAGGTATAAAAATGGATGAGATATCAAAAACTTTCTTGCAATAGTCCACAATTCAAGATAAGCAGATACATGCAAAAATTATTTTATGAAAAATCAATTAGGTGATTATATTGTTGATTGTTTAATAATAGACTGCAGATTTTTCATACTGATTTTAATTAACAGACAATGGTTTACAATAAAATGCACGTGTTCGTGTGTTCTTAAATCTTAACTGTACTTTACAACGGCTTGCATGGTAATACTGTACTGAATATGAACAAAAAGCATGCGTATAAAGTGGCGGTAAATTAAATTATGTAGCAAAACAAAATGCCTTAATGAAATCTAAAAAATTTTGATGTCTATTATTAATATGATGTAGGTATATTTAATCTGTGATAGGTGTATTATGTTATTCACGGAACGCTTGAATGTTGATCATGATGTACCCCCATTTAAATCTCGTGGACCCAAAATTCTTTTCTCGCTGACATGGTCCCCCAGAGAGACAAAATTGACCCTGGGACTCCATATAGACCCTTTTGGGAAATACGGATTTGTACCCAATTAAAATTTCATACAAATGATTAACATGTATTTAGGCGTTTTTACATTTCCACAATTTCAATAATTTTATTAGTATGAGATTGTACCACAATAATAATCATCAAATACTGTAAACCCCAATATTAAAACACATACAAAACATACACATGGATGTTTATTAGTTGTTACAATAATATGCGCCATTACTGATAAGTGATAACATATCACCAGTTTTCATAACAAAAATATACCTGCAATAACCGCATGTTTCTCTACTTAAATAATAAGTTGACAAACTTTATCTTATCTTTTTTCCTGACATTAATGATTTGTAATTTATACAACTAAAGCATGGGTATTTGTTTTCTGTTTGAGGTGAATGAACTTATGTTGGACACTGCATCAAAGTAGCCGTCTAATATTTTCGAAGAAGGCATATTTGTGTATATTTTTTGACAGTTGCAGGTGTTTACATCGCTAAAAGGCTAATATGCAAGTAGAAACGAAAATATAAAAGTTCAACATTCCAAGAACTTCGTTATCTTCAAGTGCAAGCCAAGAATAAATCACAGGGATTGATAACAACCATACAACACTAATAAAATAATAAATAACTGAATAACTCGTTCCATATCACATTTACAAGGTCAGTAATGACTACCGCTCAAATCTAAAAACAATCTACCGAAAATGATACACAAACATACATAACAAATAAATAATTTAATCAGTTAGAGTAAATACTTCGTTTATGGTGTTTCACGTGTCGCACAATACTGCTTATAGAAAAGAGATGGCGCTAGCGACTAAAAGATTATTATTTACGTTCCGTGTTGATGGTTGTGGTGCATTGATGTCTACGATGTTAAAACTGAAGCTAGATTTGTATTTGTCGTTAACTGAGAAACTATGTAGGTACATTATAAGGATCAAGGATTTCTTTGTTATTACAACCAACAATAAACTAAAGTACTTAATGCTACCCATTGTACAATATGTATGTAGTTTTTAAAGCGACAGGAATTTTTACATGACTGTATAAGTACAGGTAGCAAAAAAAGTTATATGTATCATCTCTTGAACGTGCACGTTTCGGGTATTCTCGGGTGCTACCTATTCAATTATATCTATGTGGGTAGTAAGAGTACAATAAAGAAAACCTCAATTGAAATTTGATGGTTCCTTGCTTATCATTTTAGTTCAATCCCATTTACTTGTACCTATTTATCTACTAATAAACTCGTCGTTGTGTTTTTTCGTAATGAATGTATTAAAGCTAGATTAATATTACCGGAAGTTGTTTTTAGTTACCGTTACTCTCAATATGGAATCCACAAATGTTGCTAATGTATACCATAACAAGAGAAATTTGTATTTTATTTTAATGTTTTTATAGATTTCAAAAGGTGCTTTCGATCTGCGCGAGGGAGTTGTTCCAGTACAGTAAAAATACACATGCTATGTATTCTATTTAACCATTTGCTGTGCTGGTACCGCCCTGACTAGCATTTTCCTGCACATAAAAAACACCTACATATAATCAGAAGTATGCTGCTTAAAGTAGAAACTTTAAAATTATAAAGTAACAAAATACTTGTCACAGTTTATTGTTGGAAACCAACAATAAATAAATAAAATAACAAAATCCGAACAAAAAAGAACACCTTCCAAAAACAAAGTAAGCATTCTTAAAATACAACAAAAAACCATAAATTCTTAAAAAAATAAAATTGTAAGCAAATATAAATTGCAAATAAGCAAAATATTAAAGACAAACAATAACTAAATAGATAACATTCTAAATAAATAGGATAACTCTCCCGAAATTTATTTAAGATATCAATGTAATGTTGCATTAGTTTTCATTTGCGAGTAAACTATGTTGTTAACCGTTATCATTTTTATAAAATAATTTTTTTAAAGATTATCAGCCAGGTATGAATACTTCTCTATGTGGCCGTCCACAATGATATAAATTTTAACTGGAATATCACATAAAGTCTGCTATATGTTATTTTGTTGTTATACTAATTAACTAATTACAAATATCTATAGCTAATTAATTCTCATTATTCATATTATCTGTAATATTTTAGTCAATAATATGTATTTTGTACTTGGTACTAGTAATATTAAAAATGACAACTATCAAAGATAAGATAATACAATGAAGACGTACGAAAATTAAGAAATTGGAAAATAAAACAAAAGTACAGATAAACTGAAGACAGAGTAAAAACGGATACGAAGCTTAATACAGGAAAGGAATGGAAAAGTATCAAAAGTAGCATAATACACGCAGCTAAAAACGTAATAGGACAGAAGGAAGTAACACCTACTAAATAGTGGTTCAAGGAAAAGTGTAAAAGCAATACTGATGGAAAACAAAAAGCTAGGAATAAGTGGATTGGAAACCGAAGCACAGAAAATCTGCAAAACTATAAAGAAAAAAGAAATGCCATAAGAGAACAAAAGAAAAGTGGGTTAAAGAGTACATGAACGAAATAGAAATAAGTAGAAAGGATGACAGAATGCTGTTCAAACTAATAATCACAAAACAAAGTAAAAAGACCAATACGAACCCAGATATGCCAAAACGAATGGGAGAAATACTTCAAACAACACTACCAGGAAAATGAAACAATGCAGGAAGAAGAACATATAACTGACAACAGAGGCGATGAACAAGAACCTGGTTATGAAGAATTTTCGGAATGCGTCAAACTACTTAAGAGCAACAAAGCACTTGACCTCGACGAAATAAGCAACGAACTCGTTTAAAATGGAGGTAATAAGTTGAGGCAGAAAATGGAAAAAAATGACAGAAATGTAAAATATGCCAAAGGAGTGGAGTAATAGATTTATAAGTAAGTAATTCATAATTATATTTATCTGTGTTTTTCTGAGCCTGCGAATCCGAAAACGCTCTCTGACACGCGGAAGGTAGTATTTATATTCGGTGGTGGACAGTGGAAGACATAACTTTTTTTGCTAACTGTACACATATATGTATGTATCTAGTGTGGTAGGCGGCTATTACTTTTACTATTAGTCATTGCAATTAGTTGAGTTTTATGTTTCGGATAGCAAATGATAAAATTGGAATGAAAATCATATTAGCGATGTGAACTTGGCAATAAAAATAATTAGAACAAATTCTGTTTATGACAATTCTTATAAAACAGTAATAATATTAGCACAGTTATTCAATTTACACGCTAATTTATTTCGGAAGAATGGTAGCGTCTATTGCAAAAACATCTTTAGAAACACATTGTTTTGAGATATCTCTTTTCAATACGTAATTCTGGATTTTCTGGATATGTGCTAGGGCAGATTACGTTGTAAGGGTACTGCTATTTATTTGGCTATTATTTTTTCTAATTTTATCCTTAATGCGTCGATGCGAAGTAATTTTTAATTCTATAATAGACTGGAAGGAAATAATTTTTAACAGGCCTCTTGTGCACCTTAGAAAAGAACGATTCATGCACAGATATTGTATTCTGTTAGAATCTACACTAAAAGAAATGTATAGTAAATTGTACCACAATTGTAGTGTCGATTCTGGTAGAATCCACGGTTGCTATAGTGACAACCATCGAAATAAGTAGAAAATACCCTATTATTGTAGTCTTTTGAAATGGCTGCCTGTACTCCATATTTATAGTAAAAATAGTACTCCAAAATTGTAAGCAGCTCTAAAAACTATGGTAAAAAAAGTATTACAAAATTGTGAATGTACTTCTCTTAAGTGGAGAAAAAAGGCTAATAAAATATTTATTTTTATTTAAAACAGTTATTGTATTGAGGATAATAGAAACAGTAATTGTCTTGAATTGAGACGGACAGCCTTGATATGCATGTAAACGTTTCTCTGCCTGTAACACTAATGTTTGTTCAACAACAATATTGTATTGTATGTAACCACAGTAAGTAACTACAAATATTTAGTTTTCTTCACTGCACAATATGTCACTCATTGCCATATTGCGTGTTGGTAAAATCTATTAAAACTTGAACTACAAAAAGATAGTTTATGTTACGTTTATTATATATCGTATAATATATCGTATGCCTTACCACTACATTTCTCTCACAATCAGTGTAGGCATACTGGTATCACAGAAAAACAAACATTAATATGAAATTTGAATTAAAGAATCCGTACATTGTTTTGAAAAAAAAAGCTTTTTGGGAAATAGTCGGAATCTTTGGAAGAATGGACGGATTGAGAGGTTATTTTTGAATTTTCTTGGTTTTTTGGTAATCCATATTTGAAAAACTGTTAATCTCGTTGTTTGTTAGTCCCCTTTCATATCATAGAGATAATAGAGATTTGACGAAATAGCTTAGCGTAACCACATTTTCTTTAACACGTCTTCAAATGCCTGCCGATATTCATATTTACGTAAAAATAATATTTTTATTTAATATTTTCTTCTGTTAGTCTTTTTTTTTTTTGGTATTTTCCCGAGGCTGTGTTGGAGATGTCTACGTTTAGAGCTGCTGGTGTTTGGTCTCAAGAACAATGTTTCCATTTCAAAATTATTTTGTAAAATTTTCCGTCTACAAAACTAATTACACACCTCAATGGAGCATGAACAAGTTTTGTCTGATTCGAACATTATGTATGAGAATTTCAAAAGAAGTCTCCTGTTTTCCTTTTTTAATTTTGTTTCATGTTTTGAACCCCAATACAGCATTAATTGCTCTGTATCTCAAAAATACATAGCAAGAAATTCCATATTGAAGTAGAGATAATAATAATAATAACAATAACAACAATAATAATAATTATAATAATTTAAATACCCAATAAATATACAAAGAAATCTAATAAGAAGGCAATATATAAAGAAAGTACATTATAATGCAGTGTGGTTGAAAACATTACATAAGTAAAATTCTAGTCACTGCAATATCCCCGAGAAAAAAAAATTACAATCACGAATATACTAATGCGTTAAGGAACGAGGAAATGGATCTTAATACACGCAATTGGCATTTCTACTGATATGATTAATTGGTGCTTCCAGTAAAACATTAGTACGTGCTTGAGAAACATAATATGTGCCAATAGAACTGCGATTATATTGGGGTACGACGAAACCAATTTGCTAAGCTGGTGAATCAGTATGGTGTTTGATTAATTTTAAAAGAAACTTTCCACTAGGTATATCCTTACGGTGGAACAAAAACTCGGGTTCGTGCCTCTGAAGCAAGCTGTCGTAATCAGTACCACAAGGAGGATACACACCATCTGATTTGTATGAGAGGTACTTAAGAAATCTCTTTTGGGCTACTCCTAGAAGTAATTGATGATGAGGCTAGTGAGGGTATCAAATAGTAGACATGTATTCTATTTTTGAGCAAACAATCAATGCACAGCTTTCAGCACATCATCCTCGGTAAGTTCGAAATAAAAACTTAAGCGATTTAGAAGCTGAAGAAGAGATTGCTTCTATACGTGAAGAAAACGATAACTACGAATCGAATAGTACACCAAGATCTATAAACTCGCTCGATTTTCGTATGGTAGCATTAGACACGGTGTAGTCAAATATTTCAAGATGAGAGGAACGCCTGACAGTAGGAGTTGAACATTTGTCAACATTCAATTGTATGATATTAAAAGAACACCAATCACTAATTAGTGTGACGTTTCTTCGTAGATTTAAGGAATTGGTCGTTAAAGTAATTTTACTATAAGAGATCGTCAGCATAGGCAAGAACGTTACAATCTAAAGTAACAAAAATATCGTTCATATACATGTAAAAAAGTGAGCCTAAATTTGAGCCTTGAGATACATCACTGGATGTAACGAAAACGTTGGATAGAAAAGTTAAAAGGATAGTAAACATAACATGAACGATCATGAAGATATGACTGCATCAGAACAACACCACTAGGATAAAACAAATTGAAGAGAGCTTAAACATTAGTACCTTGTAATCAATCGTGTCGAAAGCTTTGCTGAAATCTGTACAAATTACATCCACTTGAAGTCGCTTATCAAGGTTCTCACTACTGTACCGGATAAGCTCAATTAAGCTGGTAGTAGTTGATCGTCCGCTAATAAATTTATGTTAGTGAATAAAAAGATAAGATTTAATGCAGCTGTAAAGTTTGTCGTAAAGAAGCTGTTCATAGTCCTTAGCACAGTTAGGTAGAATTCTAACTGGCCCGTAATTGTAATTATTACCTTGATCACCGTTTTCGAATATGGGCGTGATCCTATTAATTTTCCAAGGTGTTGTCAAGGTAGACGTTTGGATAGCTATATTAGAAATCATACATATACGTTCACATAAAACTGCAGCGCAGTTACGAACAAGAAAACCAGGCGAAGCATCATATCCGCAAAACATGATTGCTTTTAGCTTTCTTAAGGCACTAAGAACTTCATTAGGAGTAAAGTCTTCAATATTAAAAGAATAACAATTAAAGTCAGAACTGAATTGACTAGAATTAGCAAAGAAATTACGAGTGAATATACTGGAAAATACATCTGCAAATGCTGGAATAATGTCAGCAGAGTTATCAAAAACTAAGTTGTCGGCATCTAAGCACTGGAGGAGGACTTTAGAATCACTAGCTATACTCCTTTCAATGTTTTTATGATACTCCCTGTAAGCTGTCTTCATTTGCGTTTTAATTAAGGAACGTAACCGTGAAAATTCATTATGGTAAGTAGGAGACTTTGTTTTTTTTTCTTCATTTCTTGCAATAAAACTGTTTGAGTTTCTTAATCTCGGAGTTGAACTATGGAGGATATATACTATACGTTGGGAGTTTCTGTGCATTGGTACAAAGCAATACTATATAATACTGAACAGTAGACTATAAAAAGGCGAGACAGCATCATCTACATTAGAAAAGGCATTGATAAAGGACCAGGCCTCATGTAAGCATTTAATATCCATAATCCACGTGTACATGTGTCACCTGTAGAGTAGACCACTCAGCGCCATCACATATCGACGCATCTTGCCTGTTCATTAATTGGATCTGAACCCAACCCAGCATGCTTGGAATACGATCGTCAGTTAACTCCAACACCATCCAGTTTCTCCGACGAATATTGAAAAGCTTTGGAGTCGTATGCAGCACGAATGGTTGACTATATTGCAATACACCATCCAGTGCTTGTTTGACTCCATGCCTCTTCGCATTGCGCCAGTAGTAGATGCTTCCAGAGGATATGATTGGTACTAGTACGTTATATGTCACAGGATTCATTCAAAATGCGAGTACTTCTTTCAGAGCTATTTCCGTGTAAGTATAATCCACAGATAATTCCAGTTTTCTTTCTAATAATTCTCAGCTTTACCCATAACAAAACAGTGGTCAAGGTCGTATGAGTGTTTATCTATTAAAATTTACTGCGAATATAAATTAATATTTTATTTATCTCTTATTAGTACTTCTAATGTAAGTGTAATCTTTCCAAAATTTTCTCTGGTGTTTATTATTTTGCTGCCTATTTAATAATATAGCAAAAAGAAATTCATTTCACCCTAAACGTATTTTCAGTGGGAACAAAAAGTAAGTGTATACAGTATGTCCACGGTTAGAGTGAATAAGAGGAAAAACTTTTTTATTTTATATTTTAAGGGAAAGGAGCATACTTGATAAAAAGTGTTGCTTGTATTTAAAATGAGATTGTCGTGGAGAACGTTAACGTTCCACATACTGGATGTCCAGAAACTAAAAAAGTACGAAAATGTCATAAGAATAAACTACCATTATTTTTACTATTTCGAAAAAGTGGCACTAGGAAAAGTCACGACCAAACATTTACTTTTTCGAAATATTGTCGCCTCGATGGTATTCTAAAATGAGGATTCTCGGCTGCCCAATATCGTGAATGTTGCGATGCAACAATGCCATTTGTCGAAAAAGTGGTTTCATCCGAAAATATAATTTGTTGGTGAAAATTTCTTTCCATATCTCCGATCCACAGACAAAATCGTGACGTTTCACTTCGTCGCCTGTCTCTAAACTATGATTAAATACTGGTTTGTATGGCACAATTTTATTTTGTTTTAAAATTTTTTGTATTTGGGACTTTTTCACCACACCTAAGTATTCCGAGCGTCTCCTCGGTGACATCCTTGGATATTCATTCACTGACTGTAAGACAAGTACAGTAGCGGCATCTTCATCGTTATAGCTTTTCTTTTGCCTTGGTGTTTTCAATAGCGACCCTGTCCTCAAAAACTTATGAACTATTTTATGTAATGACGACTGTGGCACATGCACACCGAGGTATTTTTCATTAAATTCTTGGCTTACTTGGCGATAACTGTTATCACCCTTACCGTAGCATTGTATTAAATAATTTTTTTGCTGTAGAGTTAGCATTTTTTGATAATTATTATTCTTGGGTATCTTTAACGATGTACGGTGACACAAGTGAAACATAAAATGCGCTGCTATTTGAAGTAAAGTCAAATAACGCCAAGAATTAAATAATAATTATTTTAAATCACAAGCAAAATTTTCTTAAAAAATAGTTCTTTACGATAAAGGAGAAAAGGGCCATAAATTGAAAATCTGTCGTAACTTTTAATTCCAAAAAACTTTTCTTAGTGCCATTTTTTCGAAATAGTAAAAATAATGGTAGTTTACTCTTATGACATTTTCGTATTTTTTTAGTTTCCGAACACCCAGTATGTGGAACGTTAACGTTCTCCATGGCAATCTCATTTTAAATACAAGCAAAACTCTTTTCAAGTATGCTCCTTTTCCCTAAAATGTAAAATAAAAAAGTTTTTCCTCTTATTCACTCTAACCATGGACATACTGTATATTCCCGTGACGTTTACAGACAGATTATAAAGATACACCTGAGTCAAATGATTGTTTTTGATTTAAAATTAAATTAATAAGCTTAAATCTGGTACGTAGACTTCCGCGGTCGTCAATAACACTATACTCTTGGTTTCCGGGTTGAAACTGCGTCGTGGAAAGACCAAACGAATTTAGAATTATCTTTAATCTGTTTTTCGGCTTTTGAGCATAGCTTCTATATAAGAAAATAGCATTTCCTTTTATTATTTTTGTTCTTACATATATTTAAGTAAATCATCATTGCAATTAGTTCTTTTATATCTTCTGTAGAATTAATGTTTGGATGTAAACCATATAGAGTAGGTTTAAAGGAACATATATATCTAAATATTATCTATCTTGTAAAAAGCGTCACAAGAATCATTAATATGTTGTTGTACGTGGACAGAAGTAACCAGTCAATATCACTGAGCGCGTGATGCAAGTCGATCTAATTAGCCTTCTTAAAATTGTAGATTTTATTAGTTTTATTAGCAGGTAATAGTGAGACGTGATTAGAAATATACTTGAATGTTAATCTGAAAATTATTTTCTAATACTAGACCAGACTAGTACTATATTTAGTAGTCATCGCTAGAGATTGATGACATTTATTTGTGAGTGTCATGTCTAGAGTTGCTCATTAGCGCCAACGGGCAGTGGCGGAGGTTCGATACAACCCTCAGTATAACTGCGAGTTTCAACCAGATCTGTTGTGTATACATGTACGCTGCCGTAAATACTATTTTGTAGTTCTACGTTTGTTTTAAAAATGTTGCGTACGTCGCGAAAACGACCAGTGTTGGACAAAGTTACAGAATTTATAGCAGAAATGCCTGACCTAAATTATGATGGCGCTAAAATTCAATGTGTAGTTTATAATATCCCTTTAATGTGTTGGTCTAAAAGGGATTGTCTACGTCACGCGAATAGTAAACAGCATTCTTAAAAAAAAATGCACACGACACTATGACAAATTTAAACTTAATGTATGTGTTACCTTTATTGCATGTAATCTACCGTCTTCTTTTGGAATAAATATTCGGACTGCAAATTACCAAGTCGGGCATCGTTACAAAGAATTGTGCCATCTGCTCGTGAACATGTTGAAAAAAGAATTAAATCGGAGTTGAAAGATAAAAAAACTGTGGTTATGTGTGGATGAAACAACAGATCGTAAAAAGCATTCTGTGGTTAATATAATGGTACGTACAATGGAACTACATCAATCGTCACCTGCAATTCTATTAGCTTCCAGACGAGTACAACAATGTACTGCGTAAGTAATTTCAGAGTTAGTGTTAAATACATTGGAAAAGTTTGAACCTTCAACAAACTAACTGTTGATGTTTATGAGTGATGGTGCCGCAAACATGGTTTCTGTAGGCCGGTCCCTTGAAAAACATTGTGCTTACTTGTTACATATTACGTGTAAAATTCATGCTTTCAGTCATGTGGCAGATGGTATTAGAAAATGTTATCTTGAGGTAGACGCTTTAATAGCGCATACAAAAGCAGTGTTCGTCAAATACCCAAAACGTATTCGCAAATTTCACAGAGTGTGCCCCCGTATGCCTGAGCCACCAGAACCTATTCTTACACGTTGGGGAACATGGTTGCAGGCCGCGTTTTATTATCACAAATACTTTGAGAATATTAAGAACGTGGTTTTACAATTCGATCCAAAGGAAGCTGCGGCTATCAAGGAAAGCCAGTCGAAATTTCAAGATAATCAGGTTAAAACGGATTTAAGAACTATTCAGAACAATTACTTCGGACTAGTGCAGGCAATAGAAAAATAACAAAATCCTTCGGTGTCGTTAGTGGAATCTCTGCAAATAGTACAACTTGTTCACGCACAGCTATGCGCGGTAAAAAACACAAAAAATGTTTGTGTTCTAGAAAGGTTTGAAAGTGTTTTAGAGATAGATTCTGATTTTGGCACATTAAGAATTTGTGAAGGTGGGTCAACAGAACCGTTAAGTTGTTCCAAAGATTATTTTAATTACGCAAATACAACGTCACTAGATGTAGAACGTTCGTTTTCTGCATATAAACACACTTTTCCCTCACACCGCGTCGGTTTGCCGAAACAACTGTGGAAACATATCTAATGTTGCGGATATTTAACAGACATTATTCACTTTGTGATTTCACGGAAGGCTTTTAAGACGGTAAGTGTTTGAGCACGTATTATATTTTATTTCTGACCATTTATTTTGTGTAAACTTTTATGCGCCCGTCACTGGCTGTTGGCGCAAATTGAGCAACGCCAGTCATGTCTCACCTCACTGCTGATGTCACTTTACTAGACTATTATAACCCCTTATTAACGCTCAGTTTTCTTTTACACTAGTATTAACTGATGAAGTTAAATCTCTATTATTTTCTATTAAGTCTCAGTCAGCGGCATGTAATGGTATCTTTCTTAAGATGTTAACGTTTTATTGTCCCTTTCTACTACCTATTATGAATGTTTTTCCTAAGTGTTGGAAAGATAACGTTATTGTGCCTTTAACAAAAAACAGTTCTTCAACAAATTTTGGCGGCTTGCAACCCATCTCTATTTTACGTCTGTTATCCAAAATCTTAGAAAAAATAACTGATCGACAAGTACGAATATTTTTAAAAAATAATAACATTCCACCGAGTGAACAATCTGGATTTCGTTCAACTATGACTCATGTAACTGATGACATATTGAGGGGTATTGATAATGACAAGGTTACGGTATTAATCTTATTGGACTATAGCAAAGCGTTCGATATAGTTAACCACTCCCTACTATTATCTATTCTGCACTCCGTTGGCTTCAGTCAAGAAACGATCAATTTTTTTAAATGCTATATATCGGAACGCAATCAAAGAGTACTTTTAAATAATCGAATCTCAGGATCACGACCCATAGTATCTGGTATGCCTCAGGGCAGTGTGCTTTATTGGATTTATTCGTCTAATATTATCAAATGCTTGCAACATTGCTCTTACCACCTGTATGCAGACGATACTCAACTTTATTACTCCTTTCTGGTTAGCGATGTTCATAACGCCATAAAGTATATTAATACCGATTTACAGTCTATTACTACTGAATCACTTCACCACTCTTTATATATTAACGCAAAAAAGTCATCCGTAATGGTGTTTGGTCGAGCTTCAGCAAGATCAAATGTCATTCCGGATGTAAGAATATCCTATTGGTCCTATTGGATTATTAGCCCTATTGCATCAATTGGCAAATCAAATTATTATTATTATTATCCATGAATAATGATCTATTGGCTATATCTGAATACTCGCGAATGAAGGCATTAGTGCTAACTAGTGTTAGAGGTGAGTTTTAATTAAAAGTAATTTTAAGTGTGAAAAGTGTTTAAAAAATATCTCAAAGTGCAATTTTAATCATCCTGGGGCATTTGAAAGAACGCGGGGTTTATATATGAGGGGTTCTCAACAATTATAATACGCAAAATTAAACAATTTCAGTATCTATTCAGTTTCTATATATGTACGTCCACAGATGGTTGCCGAGCTTTTAGGCATTTTGGATGAAAGCATTTCCAGCTTTATATAATAGGTAAAGCGAATTGCACGCCTAATAAACGAGTTCACACAGACGCTCACAGACATTTTATGTCATAACGAGCACAACGTCGCGTCGGCAAATAACGAATATATGCTAGCTCAACTCACCACTTCATGAACAAGGACCGCAACAGATAACTCTCACGTATTGAGATAATTTATTGTTATGCTTGGCGCATCCTGGCCTGTCTATCTGTATAATAGTTACTATAATGGAAGATACGTGGAATAATGAAGATTATCTGGTATAAATAATTTGAGATATTAGTTATGTATACGGCGGTATTTCGTTAAGTAATCACTAAAGCGTGACAAACGGTTGCACCCGAAGAGACGCCTGTACGGGGGGTGCATGTGCGTATGTGGATGCAGAGTTCTGTAATGCGGTAGACACTGAGGAATTCGATCGTTCGGTTATTTATCGGATTTTCATTGTGTGTTTTCGAAGACATGGGACGTAAGCCTGGTGTACCTCTTGCATCGCATGTGAAGAAATATATTTGGCGTTTCCCTGGTTTGGAATTTACAGGTTCGCACATTCGTTGCAAATTTTGCGGTATAGGGCTGCTAGGTCGCACGACATTTGAATTTAGAAGTCATAATAAACGTAATGTATTGAATTTAAGAAACAATATTCCGTACTGGCAATTTTTGTATGACTTTATTTTCATGTTGAGCACGTGCAACATCCCACAACACCTAGTAGATAATGAAAACTTTCGTCTTTTTTGGGATAAATATGTTCCATCATGGAAGCTACCAACAAAAAGACAACTGCGGTACAATTTACCACATGTGCAAAGTACAGTAAAAGACTGTATAAAAGACGAGTTGAGAAATCAAAAAATCTGGCTCACTGTGGATGAAACTACTGATGCTCAGAAACACAGCGTGATTCATATTGTGGCGCATCCTTTAAAACGTAATGGCCCAGCAGCTTCCTTGTTGTTAGCAGTAAATGGATTGAAAGAACTGATGCCGAAACCGTTATAAACATAATAAAAAATATGTTAAGAGAATTTTGTATCGTAGGAGCTCAAATCACCATGTCAGTTTCTGACGGAGCCGCAACGATGCTGAAAACTGGTAGGATGTTAAAAGTATGCTTTCCGACTCTTCTTCACATAGCATGCTTCATACACGCATGTCATCTCGTAGAAGAAACAATTCGAAGCAAGTATCCTAAGGTGAATAATTAAATATCATCTTCCAAAAAAGTGTTTATGAAATCTCCCAAACATATCTGCGTATTCAAGCAATTGTATTCGCAAATTCCGTTACCACCTCAGCCTGTATTGACGCGATGGGGAACATGGATCAAGGCAGTATCTTACTATTGCAAATATTATTCCCAAGTGAAAGATGTCATTTTCAAACTTAATTCTTCTAATTCTTAAGCGGTTCGCGAGAGTCAGCAACTTTTTTCCGATTCGGACGTTCAAAAGGAAATAGATGACATTTCCATAAACTATTCTGTAGTGACACAAATTATTTCGCAGTTAGAAAATACTCACTTATCTATACAAGACTCGTTAAATAACATCAACAAGTTAGCAGCCGCTCTAGAAAGCTTGACGGATCCTACAGAACTAGATGTCGCGCAAAAATTTCGTGCAGTTTTAAATAAAAATCCGCATTTAGAAAAGGTTCGATCTGTATCTGGAATTCAAGACTGCACAGAAGAGATACAGGAGTCCTGAAACAGTTCACTAAAACCCTTACCACAACACTTAATTCGTACTGGACGCACGTTTTGATAGCCAAGCTATCATCATCAGCAGCAAGAGTCACAGCACAGCACAGTCTTGCTGCTGATGATGATAGCTTGTCTATCGAAACGTGCGTCCAGTACGAATTAAGTGTTGTGGTAAGGGTTTTAGTGAACTGTTTCAGTGTTCCAGTGCCACAGTTTTAGAGTATCCGTTTAGTTTAGATACAGGAGTATTTGAATTTCGCAAATCTTATTTCATTAGATGCTGAACGATCATTTGCAAAGTATACGAGAACGTTTTCAGACCGTCGTCGAGGCCTAACCGCATCGACAATGGAAGCATTGCTTATGTTGCAGCACTACGCGGCGTTCCATGGCAGTCGCACATTACCGCAGTGGTCATCGATACATCAATAAAAGGTAACAATCTATTATTTTTTTATTAATATTGTGTCTACTTTTGCGCGGTACCCCGGACGGTTCTACTAGTTTCTCAAACATTATAAATAGTACATGCACACCGATCAACTGATAATAACCGAACGTCCACTCGATTCCTTGTATGTACATAGTGTACCGGGTGCAACCGTTTGTCACGCTTTAGTAATCACCATTTACCAGTTATATTTGGCCGTTTCACTGCTTGTTTTCTGATTCTTAAAAATCCAAAGTTTAAGCCTTTCGCTTTGTCCTTTTTTTCTATTTACTATTTTAGTACACCGAGAAAAATACATACTTAAAATTAAAGTATATGTGGTAAAGTATATGACAGCAACACTATCTTAAATCCAACTATAATTTTTGTTGGGGCTACTACATATTTTGTTAGATTAAGTAAACGTGTTGTAATTCTTAGTATAAATTATTCTTATTTAAAAAATACAAGGATTGCTGTCCCAACATTTTTCTTTGTGTATATTTAGTTATCTGGTCAAAACTAACCTATAAAACGTGAGAAATAACCGAAAGGTTATGGCGTTTGATCCGTAACCACTGTGTCCAAGCATGAAACATGCAGCATATAATGTTTAAAAGTTCGTTAAGTACATAGAATCTCATTATTGTCTAGAATAGTATTTGGGCAATGTTTGGAAAGAAATTACTTAGAAAAGAAAGACAAGGGGCTTCGTCTGATGGAAGATCATCCTTAAGGTGTCAATATATTAAAATACTACAACATACTATCCAAACAATTAATTACATGTTTCTTTATTTCTTTTTTTTTTAAAGCTATTTCAGATATTCAAATGAAAATAAATACGTAACATTGAAACACTACTTCCTGAACCGTTTGATCAATTTACAGCAAGGAATTCATTCTAGTACATGAGCTTCAAAATGTTCTAATTCAATTTTTCTTGGAATTGTTTAAATAATGTGAATTATTACTTCAATATAATTTACAAGATCATTTATGACTATGGCCTATTAGATGTATTACCGAAATGAAATTTTGGTGGATGATATGATGGAGAAGAATTTAGTTTTCAAAAATATTTTCAGTTCCATGGCACTTTCAATTAAATTGGAAGCGGATAGCAACTTTCCTCAATACAAGTTAAATTGTGTGAAAATGTTGGTTGATCTGAATCTTTAATTTAAACATCCGTATATGCTTTTGGCATGATCTATGCAAATCGGTTTTGATATTAGTATGATTCACATTAACGGCTATTTATAGTTGTAAATGAATATTAACAATATTATATGGAATGTTGCAAAAATCCAGTCCAAATATGGACATATTCTAATACAAAAAACAGAAATGAAACATATTTTATTTTCTATATCTTAATTCCCTAGTTTCCCAATTGTCATTTATTTGTTATATAAAACAAATTCATAAAATCGATCTCTTTTTCCATAAAAAGCAACCGAATTAAGAAAGTAGTATTTGTTTCCTCTACGCAAAAAAACTACAAGTAGTTATAATAAGAATTATATGGGATGTCATATTTCAAGATCGAGGAATCAGTGAATGGTATGCAGTCGTAATATTCACATCGAGCTTTCTCCTCAAATGATTTTACATGTACAACACAATAGAATACTTCGAAAGTCGAAATATTAAATTGAGATACGCGTTGAATACATTAAACGACACAATCAGTAAATTAAAAAGTATTCCGGGTGATATTGGAAATAGTGATTATAAGTTGATGTCAGCAGAAACCCCGATTTAAATACACTAAATCAATTGTCTGCAGGAGAAAAACAAAATTTAAATACAGTGGTACCTCGGTTTACGGAATTAATTGGTACCAAAAACATTTCGTAACTGGAATCAAATGTTCTTATATGAAATAAGGGAAATAGAGATAATCCGTTTGCATAACCAAAAAAATAATCGCAAATTCATTTTATGTAGGTATTTTAAATACAATTGAATATATACAGCATAAAATTACATAGAAAAATCAAGAAAATCTCTTAAGATTGAAATTAAAAAGAAAAACTTCACTTACAAATACTACTTTTAATAAGGACACTTTCTGGGGTATAGAAGACAGTGAGAGTGAGGAGGCTTTTTCATATATATTACAAAATTAGCGACGCGACAGATAAGAAATTGTTTGACCGTAGAACTTTCGACTTCGTTCTTTGAAAAAGATTTTACACAAAGATAAAAAGATAAAAGTAAGAATAATATTAACTATGAACTCAAGTCAGATGCGAATCGGTGGAATAGTGGGAATTGATTTGATTGATTGATTTTCTTACGAAAGCAGGGCTGGTCTTTACATCCCTAACACTGAAGCTTAGTAGAATATTGTATTATTCCTAATAGTGGGGAGTAGTGGGAAGCTAACTACACTAATCATTAATCTGGGCAAACATGCGGTAACAGCCAGAGGCGTGGCGAGTGCATAAAAGTTTACACATAAAATAGAAGGTAAAAAATAAATTACAAAACGTGCTGAAACACTTACCGTTTTAAAAGTCTTACGTGAAATCACAAACTGGGTGACATCTGTTAAATATTTGAATCATTAGATATGTTTCCACAGCTGTTTCAGTCAAGTGAGTACGACGTGCGGAATAAATGTTTTTTAATGCCGAAAACGACCGTTCGACATCTAGCGATGTTATATTTGCATATCTTTGAAACAAATTAATGCATCTTCACACGTACCTTCACAAATTTGTCTTAATATAAGAAAATCGGAGTCTTTCTCTAAAACACTTTCAAATTTTCGTATTACACACCAATTTGTCTCGCATTCTACGGCGCATAACTGCGCGTGAACATCATTCACAATTTGAACAGAATCCACTAGCGACATCGAAACATTTTGCAATTTTTCTATTCCCTCCACTAGTCCGAAGTAATTGTTGTGAATAGTTTGTAAATCTCTTTTAATCTATCTTGAAATATTTCCTGGATTTTCTTGATTGCTGCAACTTCTGTCGGATTGAATTTTAAAACTACTTTCTTTACTTTATCAACTTATTTGTCGTAGTAAAATGCAGCCTGTAACCATGTTCCCTAACATGTAACAATCGGCTGTGGTGGTTCAGGTAAATCAGGACACAGATTGTGAAATAGTCGGGTACGTTTCGGGGACTTTAGAAATACTGCTTTTGTACTAGCAATCAATGCATTTACTAGTGGAAAACATGTAGGAATCGTTTTTGCCGCAAGATTTAGAGTATGGATTTTACACGTTACATGTAAGTTACTTCTGTGTTCTTTAAGATATCGGCCCAAAGAACGCAGGTTTGCGGCATCATCACTCATAAACATTAAAAGTTGCTTAGTTGAAACTTCAAATTTGTTCAATGAGTTCAACACCACCTTTAAAATCTCATCGGCAGTACAATCTATAACTCTTTTGGAAGCAAGTAAGAAGGAGGATGACGGTCGATGTGGTTCCATTGTACGTACCATTACATTAACCACAGAATGTTTTTGACGATCTGTTGTTTCGCCCACACACAACACCGGTGTGAAAACAGCAGCCTAAGATAGCAGCCAATTTTTACGGAAACACCCGAACGTCCAGTGACGTCCATAACAACGGTAAAATTTAAGATACACCGCTACGATTTTTACTAAACACCAAATGGCGGCAAATTTACGGTTACATTAGGAAGGGGGTGCAACTTCTATACCGATAGGGAGTATATTCCCTAAACAGCGTTAACTTGCCGAGGTTCACTGAAATTTAAGAAAATCGCTAATGTAAAAATTTATCTCCGGTGTTATTCGCCGGAACATAATGCGCTTGGCAGTCATCTTCCTAGTCCTATAGGGAGTATACTCCCCAAATATGACTAACTTGCCGAGGGTCCCTGGGGGTGAAATTTATGAAAATCGCTAATGTAAAAATTATATCTCCGGTGTTATTTGCCGGAACATAATGCGCTTTGCCAGTTATATTCCCACTCTATAGGAAGTATATTCCTCGAATATCGTTAACTTGCCGAGGGTCCCTGGGGGTGAAATTTAAAAAAATCGCTATTGCAAAAATTATATCTCCGGTGTTATTCGCCGGAACATAATGCGCTTTGGCAGTTATATTCCCAGTCCCATAGGGAGTATACACCCCAAATATCGTTAACTTGCCGAGGGTCCCTGGGGGTGAAATTTAAAAAAATCGCTATTGCAAAAATTATATCTCTGGTGTTATTCACCGGAACATAATGCGCTTTGGCAGTTATATTCCCAGTCCCATAGGGAGTATACACCCCAAATATCGTTAACTTGCCGAGGGTCCCTGGGGGTGAAATTTAAGAAAATCGCACATGCAAAAATTATATCTCCGGTGTTATTCGCCGGAACATAATGTGCTTTGGCAGTTATATTCCCAGTCCTATAGGGAGTATACACCCGAATATCGTTAACTTGCCGAGGGTCCCTGGGGGTGAAATTTAAAAAAATCGCTATTGCGAAAATTATATCTCCGGTGTTATTCGCCGGAACACAATGCGCTTTGGCAGTTATATTCCCAGTGCTATAGGGAGTATACACCAAAAAACATCGTTAACTTGCCGAGGGTCCCTGGGGGTGAAATTTAAGAAAATTGAACATGAAAAAATTATATCTCCGGTGTTATTCGTCGGAACATAATGCGCTTTGGCAGTCATCTTCCTAGTCCTGTAGGGAGTATACTCCCCAAATATGATTAACTTGCCGAGGGTCCCTGGGGGTGAAATTTAAAAAAATCGCTATTGCAAAAATTATATCTCCGGTGTTATTCGCCGGAACATAATGCGCTTTGGCAGTTATATTCCCAGTCCCATAGGGAGATACACCCCAAATATCGTTAACTTGCCGAGGGTCCCTGGGGGTGAAATTTATGAAAATCGCTAATGTAAAAATTATATCTCCGGTGTTATTCGCCGGAACATAATGCGCTTTGGCAGTTATATTCCCAGTCCCATAGGGAGTATACACCCCAAATATCGTTAACTTGCCGAGGGTCCCTGGGGGTGAAATTTATGAAAATCGCTAATGTAAAAATTATATCTCCGGTGTTATTCGCCGGAACATAATGCGCTTTGGCAGTTATATTCCCAGTGCTATAGGGAGTATACACCAAAAAACATCGTTAACTTGCCGAGGGTCCCTGGGGGTGAAATTTAAGAAAATCGCACATGAAAAAATTATATCTCCGGTGTTATTCGTCGGAACATAATGCGCTTTGGCAGTTATCTTTCTAGTCCTATAGGGAGTATACTCCCCAAATATCATTAACTTGCCGAGGGTCCCTGGGGGTGAAATTTATGAAAATCGCTAATGTAAAAATTATATCTCCGGTGTTATTCGCCGGAACATAATGCGCTTTGGCAGTTATATTTCCACTCCTATAGGGAGTATATTTCTCAAATATCGTTAACTTGCCGAGGGTCCCTGGGGGTGAAATTTAAAAAAATCGCTATTGCGAAAATTATATCTCCGGTGTTATTCGCCGGAACATAATGCGCTTTGGCAGTTATATTCCCAGTGCTATAGGGAGTATACACCAAAAAACCTCGTTAACTTGCCGAGGGTCCCTGGGGGTGAAATTTAAGAAAATTGAACATGAAAAAATTATATCTCCGGTGTTATTCGTCGGAACATAATGCGCTTTGGCAGTCATCTTCCCAGTCCTGTAGGGAGTATACTCCCCAAATATGATTAACTTGCCGAGGGTCCCTGGGGGTGAAATTCAAAAAAATCGCTATTGCAAAAATTATATCTCCGGTGTTATTCGCCGGAACATAATGCGCTTTGGCAGTTATATTCCCAGTCCTATAAGGAGTATACACCCCAAATATCGTTAACTTGCCGAGGGTCCCTGGGTGTGAAATTTAAGAAAATCGCACATGCAAAAATTATATCTCCGGTGTTATTCGCCGGAACATAATGTGCTTTGGCAGTTATATTCCGAGTCCTATAGGGAGTATACACCCCAAATATCGTTAACTTGCCGAGGGTCCCTGGGGGTGAAATTTAAGAAAATCGCACATGCAAAAATTATATCTCCGGTGTTATTCGCCGGAACATAATGTGCTTTGGCAGTTATATTCCCAGTCCTATAGGGAGTATACACCCCGAATATCGTTAACTTGCCGAGGGTCCCTGGGGGTGAAATTTAAAAAAATCGCTATTGCGAAAATTATATCTCCGGTGTTATTCGCCGGAACACAATGCGCTTTGGCAGTTATATTCCCAGTGCTATAGGGAGATACGCCAAAAAACATCGTTAACTTGCCGAGGGTCCCTGGGGGTGAAATTTAAGAAAATTGAACATGAAAAAATTATATCTCCGGTGTTATTCGTCGGAACATAATGCGCTTTGGCAGTCATCTTCCTAGTCCTGTAGGGAGTATACTCCCCAAATATGATTAACTTGCCGAGGGTCCCTGGGGGTGAAATTTAAAAAAATCGCTATTGCAAAAATTATATCCCCGGTGTTATTCGCCGGAACATAATGCGCTTTGGCAGTTATATTCCCAGTCCTATAAGGAGTATACACCCCAAATATCGTTAACTTGCCGAGGGTCCCTGGGGGTGAAATTTAAGAAAATCGCACATGCAAAATTTATATCTCCGGTGTTATTCGCCGGAACATAATGCGCTTTGGCAGTTATATTCCCAGTCCTATAGGGAGTATACACCCCAAATATCGTTAACTTGCCGAGGGTCGCTGGGGGTGAAATTTAAGAAAATCGCACATGAAAAAATTATATCTCCGGTGTTATTCGCCGGAACATAATGCGCTTTGGCAGTTATATTCCCAGTCCTGTAGGGTGTATATTCCTCAAATATCGTTTACTTGCCGCGGGTCCCTGGGGGTGAAATTTAAAAAAATCGCTATTGCAAAAATTATATCTCCGATGTTATTCGCCGGAACATAATGCGCTTTGATAGTTATATTTCAAGTCCTATAGGGAGTATACGCCCCAAATATTGTTAACTTGCCGAGGGCCCCTGGGGGTGAAATTTAAGAAAATCGCACATGCAAAAATTATTTCTCCGGTGTTATTCGTCGGAACACAGTGCGCTTTGGCAGTTATATTCCTAGTCCTACAGGGAGTATATTCCTTACGTATTGTTAACTTGCCGTTGGCAATGAGATTAATCTAAAGAAAAGGAGAACTAATGTAGACATAATTCCAGAATCTAATTGTGAAGAGAGAACAGCTGAAGAAAGACCGAGTAAAGGAACTAAACAAGCAAGCACCAACTTCACTGGGTCATATATAAAAAATAGAAAAATGGATAATGTAGGGGCCCATTTGAGCGAATCAAAGACTCAAGTGGAAAGCATCAGAAGTATATGAAAGAAATCCATGTGGTCACCCTTACCAACGCTGAACTGAAGAACTAAGAAAGGCATACATTAGTTCACGGAAGCTTGTAGAAGGAAAGGAGACCTAGAAGAAGCATCTTCTTTATTTGTTAAAATATTTGAGTGTAAAGAAATAACAAAAATGTCGATTGTTCGAGAAATAAGAACTGGAAACAATGTTATAACTGAAGCAACTGGTTTTAAATACGAAGACATTGCTAGAAGAAAATATGTGAATGAAAACCAAAATGCATGTAGAAGTGGACTTATAATTTACGGAAAATACCCATTCTTAGTTTGCACATCAGATGGATTTATTGAAGATGATGGTGTAATAGAGATTAAGTGTTCTCATAAGTATAAAGATTATAATAATAAACTTTATAATAAACTTTATTCGCCCAACAGGATACCCCAATTACAGGACGAAATAATAATACGAATATATGTGCACATAATACAAAGAGAAAAATAAAATATAATACTTAATAAAAGATAACTGAAAAATAATAGAAAAAAAATAATATATATATACTCCACCGATTAATTATACAAATTTTGATTTCTTAAATAATGACGATTCTTTAAAGATGTCATCCAATCACCATTACCAGGTGTAAGGCTTACTCAATGTAACTAAAAAGAAATGGAGTGATTTAGTATTTTATACGTTTAAAGGAATCTAAATTGTGAATGTATAGAGAGATAACGAATTTTAGGAAAACCATATGTTGCCAAAATTAGCAGGCTTTTATCACTTTTACTTATTACCTGCAATAGTCTTCTCTGTTGTAACTTATTCCTCATACGATGGCAAAAAATGGCGATCACTTAAACAAGTTACCCTTCTGCCAAATGGATTAGTTAGTGATGTTAAATATTATCAAAACATTCCTGATAGGCGAAAAAGTAGAGATTCGTGTAGATAACCACGTTCATCGATCTTGTGTAGTTGTCCTTTCGAAAATGTCACCTGGCCGGAAAAATCGTATTCTGATACAACCTTAGATGCTGGGGAGGAGCTTTCTAGCTTGCAATTGATATAACTTCATATTTGTTGAATGGACAATTTGATTCTCCACCGTTTTCTATAAAGTTATCTACTATCGTCTTCGCTAATCAGTCCCCTCCTTACCATGTATTTTACATCAATGAAACTTTTGCAACAATGCCATTTAATGAAAATAACCGCCACTGCGCTTGATAATTTTAAATATTTCAAGAAGGAATACATCTTTTTTTATTCAAATTACTCTGCCTATATAGGTAAAGAAATGGATTCCTCTTCAAATGATTCTAAGAACTTTTAAAACGACTATGTAACTGAATGCCAATTTGCAACGGGTTGGCAAACTCTCCTAGGAAACACCATCTTTCAAACAGAGACAATTCTAATTGCGGCATGTAGGCTATATATTTTTTCGAACAATTCTTTAAAAACCAAGCTTTAGAGGAGAAAAGTTATGAACGACTATAGGACGGAAGTCAAACACCTGCTCCTAAAACATTTTTCAAATCTTGCCGCATGCTTCATCGATGCATCCAACCCACAAGCTGCCTTCCGAAACAATATCTGTGATTTATGCAGACAGTATTAATAAACAATACATAACACAAAGCGCCGACAGAGTTTTACCATAGCATAACTCCCCTGGATATCATTTTTGCAACTTCACAATATTTGGGGAGTAGACTTCCTATATATAATTTGTTCAGTAATAGTATCAAACTTATTACATCTTTCCTCAGTGATAGATTGCAGCTTGTAAATTTCAACGGTTTTTCAGATATTCTTACTATTAACCACGGAGTACCTCAAGGATCTGTCCTTGGTCCCTGCTAATTTTTAATCTATATGAATGATTTAGAATATTGTGATCACAATACAAATTTTATCCTTTTCGCAGACGATACAACTGCGATTAATTATAATCAATCTTTAACTGATATAAACATTAAGAATTGGTTTTCTGCAAATAAGCTTTGCATTAATCTAGATAAAACACAGACACAATTATTCACATTACGACCTTTTGTAAATGATTCACCAAAAGAACCTGTAAAACTTCTAGGTGTTTATCTGGAGGAAATTCTCACTTGAGAAAGTCATGTCGATGCTTTATCCAAAAAACTGTCATCGACAATTTTTTTGATACGATCTTTAAGTTCCAAATTGACAGTTAATTCTCTAAAATGTGTTTACTATGGTCTGTTTCAATTCCCCGATGACAGTGGGAATATAACTGCCAAAGCGCATTATGTTCCGGCGAATAGCACCGGAGATACAATTTTTTCATGTGCGATTTTCTTAAATTTCACCCCCAGGGACCCTCGGCAAGTTAACGATATTTGAGGAATATACGCCCTATGGGAGTGGGAATATAACTGCGAAAGCGCATTATGTTCCGGCAAATAACACCGGAGATATAATTTTTCATGTGCGATTTTCTTAAATTTAACCCTCAGGGACCCTCGGCAAGTTAACGATGTTTTTTGGTATATACTCCCTATAGCACTGGGAATATAACTGCCAAAGCGCATTATGTTCCGGCGAATAACACCGGAGATATAATTTTTTCCTGTGCGATTTTCTTAAATTTCACCCCCAGAGACCCTCGGCAAGTTAACGATATTCGGGGTGTATACTCCCTGTAGGGCTGGAAATATAACTGCCAAAGCGCATTATGTTCCGGCGAATAATACCGGAGATATAATTTTTACATTAGCGATTTTCATAAATTTCACCCCCAGGGACCCTCGGCAAGTTAACGATATTTGGGGTGTATACTCCCTATAGGACTGGGAATATAACTGCCAAAGCACATTATGTTCCGGTGAATAACACCGGAGATATAATTTTTGCATGTGCGATTTTTTTAAATTTCATCCCCAGGGACCCTCGGCAAGTTAACGATATTTGAGAAATATACTCCCTATAGGAGTGGGAATATAACTGCCAAAGCGCATTATGTTCCGGCGAATAACACCGGAGATATAATTTTTACATTAGCGATTTTCATAAATTTCACCCCCAGGGACCCTCGGCAAGTTAATGATATTTGGGGAGTATACTCCCTATAGGACTAGGAAGATGACTGCCAAAGCGCATTATGTTCCGACGAATAACACCGGAGATATAATTTTTTCATGTGCGATTTTCTTAAATTTCACCCCCAGGGACCCTCGGCAAGTTAACAATGTTTTTTGGTGTATACTCCCTATAGCACTGGGAATATAACTGCCAAAGCGCATTATGTTCCGGCGAATAACACCGGAGATATAATTTTTACATTAGCGATTTTCATAAATTTCACCCCCAGGGACCCTCGGCAAGTTAATGATATTTGGGGAGTATACTCCCTGTAGGACTGGGAATATAACTGCCAAAGCGCATTATGTTCCGGCGAATAATACCGGAGATATAATTTTTACATTAGCGATTTTCATAAATTTCACCCCCAGGGACCCTCGGCAAGTTAACGATATTTGGGGTGTATACTCCCTATAGGACTGGGAATATAACTGCCAAAGCACATTATGTTCCGGTGAATAACACCCGGAGATATAATTTTTGCATGTGCGATTTTTTTAAATTTCATCCCCAGGGACCCTCGGCAAGTTAAACGATATTTGAGAAATATACTCCCTATAGGAGTGGGAATATAACTGCCAAAGCGCATTATGTTCCGGCGAATAACACCGGAGATATAATTTTTACATTAGCGATTTTCATAAATTTCACCCCCAGGGACCCTCGGCAAGTTAACCATATTCGGGGTGTATACTCCCTGTAGGACTGGGAATATAACTGCCAAAGCGCATTATGTTCCGGCGAATAATACCGGAGATATAATTTTTACATTAGCGATTTTCTTAAAGTTCACCCCCAGGGACCCTCGGCAAGTTAACGATATTTGAGGAATATACGCCCTATGGGAGTGGGAATATAACTGCCAAGGCGCATTATGTTCCGGCGAATAACACCGGAGATATAATTTTTTCATGTGCGATTTTCTGAAATTTCACCCCCAGGGACCCTCGGCAAGTTAACGATATTTAAGGAATATACGCCATATGGGAGTGGGAATATAACTGCCAAAGCGCAATATGTTCCGGCGAATAACACCGGAGATATAATTTTTTCCTGTGCGATTTTCTTAAATTTCACCCCCAGGGACCCTCGACAAGTTAATGATATTCGGGGTGTATACTCCCTGTAGGACTGGGAATATAACTGCCAAAGCGCATTATGTTCCGGCGAATAATACCGGAGATATAATTTTTACATTAGCGATTTTCATAAATTTCACCCCCAGGGACCCTCGGCAAGTTAACGATATTTGGGGTGTATACTCCCTATAAGACTGGGAATATAACTGCCAAAGCACATTATGTTCCGGTGAATAACACCGGAGATATAATTTTTGCATGTGCGATTTTCTTAAATTTCACCCCCAGGGACCCTCGGCAAGTTAACGATATTTGGGGTGTATACTCCCTATAGAACTGGGAATATAACTGCCAAAGCGCATTATGTTCCGGCGAATAACACCGGAGATATAATTTTTGCAATAGCGATTTTTTTAAATTTCACCCCCAGGGACCCTCGGCAAGTTAACGATATTTGAGGAATATACTCCCTATAGGAGTGGGAATATAACTGCCAAAGCGCATTATGTTCCGGCAAATAACACCGGAGATATAATTTTTTCATGTGCGATTTTCTTAAATTTCACCCCCAGAGACCCTCGGCAAGTTAACGATGTTTTTTGGTGTATACTCCCTATAACACTGGGAATATAACTGCCGAAACGCATTATGTTCCGGCGAATAACACCGGAGATATAATTTTTACATTACCGATTTTCATAAATTTCACCCCCAGGGACCCTCGGCAAGTTAATCATATTTGGGGAGTATACTCCCTATAGGACTAGGAAGATGACTGCCAAAGCGCATTATGTTCCGGCGAATAACACCGGAGATAGAATTTTTACATTAGCGATTTTCTTAAATTTCAGGGAACCTCGGCAAGTTAACGCTGTTTAGGGAATATACTCCCTATCGGTATAGAAGGGGTGCATCTTCTATCTTTCTAATGTAACCGTAAATTTGCCGCCATTTGGTGTTTAGTAAAAATCGTAGCGGTGTATCTTAAATTTTACCGTTATTATGGACGTCACTGGACGTTCGGGTGTTTCCGTAAAAATTGGCTGCTATCTTAGGCTGCTGTTTTCACACCGGTACACACAACCACAGTTTTTTATCTTTCAATCCCGTTTTCATTCTTTTTTTCTATATGTTCAGGAGCAAATGGCACTACATTTTGTATCGATGTCCGACTAGGTAATTTACAGTCCGCATATTTATTCCAGAAGGAGACAAATGCTTCTTTGTCTAATAAACGAAACGATAGATTACATAAAATAAGAGTAACACATAAATTAAATGTAAATTTTTCTTGGTCTTGTATGCCACTTTTTTGCAGAAGAATGCTGTTTGCTTTCGATGTGACGTTGACGATGGCTTCTGGACCAACACATTAAAGGGATTTTACAAACTAGACATTGAATTTTTGCGCCATCAAAAATTAAGTCCGGCATGTCCACTATAAGGGTTTTAGCTGTGTCTGCCATTGGTCGTTTTTGCGACGTACCTAACTGCGACATTTTTAAAGCAAACATAAGCGTACAATTACGAAATAAGTTACGACAGCCTGCATATACACAGAACTACTCGCATACAGCATCGATTTAGTACTGACGCTGCGAACGCGTGAAATAAATAATCGCCGACTCCGCACCACATATCTACTACACTGACTGTTACTGCTGTTTGTCCAGACTACTAGTCATCGCATTACGTTGTATATAACTATCTCTTTCTGGCATGTACACGAGTCGCGCGGAAATTCAGCCGAGTCTATAAAAGTTCTAACGCGCATTTCGTATCCGGGAGTACCTTTCAGTTTTGGAAACATAAATTCATCCAATTTTCTTCCATAACCCGAAAATTCCGTAATAAGATACTATCGAAACCAAGGTACTACTGCATGTGTGTAAAATATAAATTTCCTATATCACAGTTTAATTTTACTCCGCTTACAAGTTGTGAAGTTGATTTCGATACTGGAAGACGTATTAACTTCAAAGAGAAGTTTTACTGCAGAAAATATAGAAAAGTCTCTTGTGGCAATACCTAATTCTTTTATCTTATTTCCTACTTGAAACAAATTTATTACATACATATGTACACCTTTTCTATTTGAATTTATAATTAATATATGAATTTCGTTTAAATACATTTACAAAAACTTAGCGCCTGAAATACGCGACATATATATGCCGTCCACTGGTTATAACCCTAAAGTGTTAGATTTGATTTAAATATGTTTTAGATTCCGTTTCCAATAAGTGTTTCATTTATAATTTGCACTGCTGCAACCGCCAATCTTTACAAACAATATGAATGCTCATGATAACTTATAAAGGAATTACTGGATAAATGAAAAGAAGCGATCTTCACATAATTATACGTACTAATTAAATCTTACTAATTGCAAGTTACTAAATAAGTGTTTAGTCACGAGTAGTTTATAGAGAGAAGAAACCTGACATATAAATAGCAATATTAATGAGTAAACTAAATTATTGAAAAACAAATGCAAAACAAAATGGTTCATTGTAGAAGTACTCAATTTTGAAAATTTTTTAATTTATTCTGCACTTTATTGTAGTCAGGAATTTGTCAGATGGCAATGTAGTTCATTAAAATCTGTACCTGCTCCATCATGGATTTAAAAGAAATTAAAAATATTTTTATTGCTGGGCAGTCACAGTATAAATTAACCAACGCCTAGCTTATTAATTTAGTTGCTTTTAATTGGAAAATGAACTGATTTTATGAATTTCTTTTCGTAAACTACTGAATATGAATTCCTATTAAAAAAATGATTTGTTCCTTGTAGAATAAGCCAGGTTTGGACTAGATTTTCATAACGCTCTATATAACGTTTTGCTATTGATAACATTTACAGCTATTTTGGTAATTTATAAGATTCTCAAAACTGATTTACATAGCGTATGCCGAAAAAGAGAAATTGAAGTGTAAATTGAAGTTTGTATCTGTTAAAATTTCCAAATAACGTTCAAAGTTCTAAGTTAGTACGTTTTAGACCCATATATTTTATCTAACTTGCATTTAAGAGAGCTCTGCAGAGAATAAAGAACATATAGGATGCTCTATTTGAAATCAGGTAGCTGATATTCGTTTTCTATCTAATCGAGAGTGCCATGAAAGTACTCTCAAGAAATAGATCGTCCACAAAAATTTCAAAAAGATGTTTTAATTACTTTCCGAGACATGCCTAATAGGCGTATCGTAGTGAGTTCACCATCATATAAAATCGGCCACCAAATTGAAATTCGCAGATCATGCTGGTTCTACAAATTCTGCAATCATCTATCCGAAATATCATTTTATTATTAATTTGGATATTAATGTATAGAGCCGTCCATCTACGTCTGAAAAGTTTCCAGTCTAGCACAGTCCTTGTAAATCTAAACACTTTTCCTAGCGACGCTCCCATCTCTTTAATCCGTCCAAATAGTCGAGTCGGCATCTCGTTCAACAAAATAAGCGTTTACGAATGTGATGGCTTCCTCATTTGATGACAGTCTCCGACTTATTTCGCTTAAACTGCTTCAACACGGCTTTGAAAATGTTGATTCGAATGCGCTTTTGGTCCTGAGTGAGCAAGCGCAGCATCCAACGCCCGGTTAGCTTTTCCATGCCCAAATGTTCAGTAAACATACGACAAACATGTTCTTTCGAGATGCCCAAAGCCTCCGCTGTCTCTTTAACTTTAATTCGATGGTTGTCTGGAACTTTTCCGATATTATCGGCAGTGGTTGCAGTTTTTAGCCGTCTCGAACGTTCAACGTTAACCAAGCTGGTACGACCAGATTTATATTCAAAAATTGCACTGTGGCAAATGATGATGCAAAGTCCCCGTAAGCAGCATCCATCTCAGCTTTAATTTGCATAGGCGTATTGCCTCTCAAATGCAAGAATTTAATGACTGTTCGATATTCGATTTTTTTCATTTTTGCAGAAACACTAACAACCACTGACACAAACGACTGTTAAAAAACAGCTGAGCATCCAATATGGCTAGTATTTTCAAAAGTATCTTTTAACGTATGCGCAATTATTTTACCAGAATATTTTTGACAAATAGCGCCATTTTCATGTTGAGGCTTGAAATTTTTCAAACTACTCTCGTAAGTTTATCGTTTACAATTGCATTAGTGGTTACAACAATAACATGCCTACCTCCCCGCCTCTCTTCCTCGGGAACGTCTGCGTAAAAAGGCAAAATTAAATTTAAAAAATGAAGAAAAAGGCATAAACATTGATGCCATTCAAATTTTTAGGTAATAATACAGTTTTGAAATTGTACATGAATTTCGTCTTTTCCATGCTGCATCTCGTATATGGTATGCCCAGAAAAATAAAAACCAGAGCGCCTCTGTCCAAAAACCTAGCTACGCCTATGCCTGTGCAATGAAACACAAAACTTTACTGAAAGTGATAGTATTTAAGAGAATTTTATTTGATGTAACGCATATCAGGTTATTAGCTATTTTTTATTGGCGTAATTGATATTTCTACGTGAAACTATGAAGACGAACCTTCCTCATCAACAAACTATCTTTGCTATCTCGATTTTCCGGCAACGTAATGGCATTTCCCTCCCTCGTTGTTATTTATATCTTTCCTCATTGAAAATCCCGTTTATCGGTCCATTTCCGGTGTCGTAAGGGATTTCTTCCGAAGCCTTCGTCGTCAGTTGTAAGGGAGTGCTGTAGGCTCGCTTCGTTCCAAAACAAGAGAAAAGGCGTTCGAGGGAAAACTTATTTTCGAACAGGAAGTCGACGTTCATCATTTGACGTTTGTGTTATCATAAAACTTCCTATTTTACGAGTTTTCGAGCATGTTTTAGGTTATACATATGTATGTCAGTATATAAAGGAAAGAATATACACGGAAAACGTTATTGAACCATAAATAAAGAGAATCATAGCAAACACTGTTTTGAATAAGAAAATCTTGATATGCTAAATATAATACAAATAATATTGCAGATATATGATTATAAGGACTAAAATGGAAATATGGGTATTTTGATTAGAAGTCACCTTCAACTTTGAAATTTTAAATGAAACACCCATATTTTAGATATTCTGATACAGAAGAATATTCCAATTCCAAAAATGTTTAGTTTTCTACATTTCTTTTAATAGTACGAGGATGGTATGAGAAGTACCCGTGGTTGGAGACAGATGGCGCTTTGTGCCAAAATCTGCATTACCGACTGTGTGTACTATTCTTTAGTCGGCGTCTGTCAAAGCTCCGGAGTTCGACAAATCCTATTATTTGAATTGGAAGTTGGAACATTGCTGGAATGTGTGCTACAAGGAGATTATGTCGGGAAATAAATTTGTTAAAAGCAAAACAATTGTGTTGTCTTCCTTAACACAGGTATTTATCATACTATCCTCGTATACCAGGATATCAGCTTTATTGCAATATATTAACATAGCGGAAAAAATCAATGAATGAGCGATTTTCTGTAGAACGTTACAGCACAATGTGTGGTAAGAAATAAATAGCATTAATGTATTAAATGTTCAAATTGGTGACCACCTATCTCAATTGTTGTCCAAATTTAACAAATTTAAATTAACATCTTCCTAGAAAATCATGGAAGGTGTAGAAAACTTATGCATTTTTGGAATTGGAATATTGTGTTCGATATTTCCATTTTACAGCAATACGTGTAATATTATTGGAAATAATTAGGTGTTTCCAGACTTTTTGCCATCACTGTATAATATAATGTCTTGATGATACGCATTAAAAAACAAGGCCTGCTCGTTTTGACGTCGGTAGGCTGTGACGTATTTTGAAGCAGGCCGTCGTTCAGCCATAAACGCGTTTACACGTTCAGACCTTCTCTGCGTTTTGAATTGGTTTATCCAAATGATATTGGTTTTATTTAAAAGAATACTGTGTAGTGATATTTCCGTACTTTGTTGGTGATACCTGTAATGTTTTTCTAGTATTGCATAAGCGATAAAACCTTTTTTGAAACGATAAAAACGAAGTAACCTAACCTAACCATGGCATCGACTATTTTGTATGTTTTGATTGTGAGTTACACTGTAAATAAAAGAAGATATTTATTTTTCAACAGCTACAGATTCAAGGACTGGTGAAACTATAACTGTAGGTTTAAAATATCCTAGGCTCAAAAAAGATGCTATTCCAACTCAGTTCCCTAACTGTCCGTTGTATTTGACAAAAAACGCGAAGATGTTATTGTTCAAATAGTTTTATATTCTCACGTTATATTTAACAGAATTATTTTTAAACACGAAGATATGTTTTTAAATGTGTGTAATAAACGTTCTGTTTTAATGCAACATATTTTAAATTAAATCATCGAACGTAGCCATTTTGGATATGTAAATGTCATATTCACAGCAGTGAACGTATTGCAACAATTATAATGCCTTGTTCTACGAATACCCCTACTTAGAAATGATTGTGGGGAAAGTAATGATAGAGTAGCTAAAACACCACATGATAGGAAAGATAGATTAAGTAAAATACCACATAATAGAAAATTAAAGACCCTGGTTAAATAGCATGTCTGTAAATTTTCTCGTGAAATTGAATAAAATTTCAAATAAAATTGCAATTACTACATTTCAACCTTAGTTTCGTCCAAATACATGTACAATTACAAATAATAATAATTAGTCGATTAAATATCAACCACAAATACATTTTTCACGACAATGGTCCTCGGTTACGTGTTTGGTCTTTGCTTTGAAACTTCGTTTTCCCAAAATAAAATCGAATGGGATGCGAAGAAGGGCTCACTTGACGACTGGCATTCTCGGTTTAAAGAGAATGCCAGTCGTCAACTGAGCTCTTCAAAATTTAAAATAAGAAATGCACGATTCCTTTACCGCTTAGGCTAATATAGTGCATGGCGATACGTCAACCACGTCATCGAAGAGCGCTTAGACCTTCTGGTTTCGGTGGTAACGCTTCACCCTGGTATAAAACTAATTAAATGAAGCGGTTTAGTCGGATGAGCATAGAAAAATAGATCTTGAAAGAAACTAATACGTAAATACTATGTATACAAATTTGTAATTGTATATAATTTCTGGTTCACATATGTTTGTTGCCTTTCAATTGAGCTTTAATAAAAGTAGATTCATGCTACACATTCGTTTTTAACAATATTGGAGTTCTAAAAGTTTGCGCAAGTTTTATTTACATTTGACACACTTTTCAAAACTCTTTCGCTTATTATTAGTTTGGCATCGTATTAACACACTTCGTATACAAAGCGTATACGTAGACTATATATAATGCTATGTACCAATTAAGAGGAATACTTTTCATTCACATTCATGTGGTTGTAGATTACCGAACGTAAATACTGTTCTAGAGCATTTGAATCATTTCTGACAAGAAGAACCGACAGTCAATATTCTCAAAAGTAGTTTACAGTGATAAAAGCGTAAGTATTATATAGCGTGTCTGCCTATAATTCGTGGGCGGAAGATAATTCTTTCCTTGATCATTCTAGAGAAAAAGTTTTCAAACAAAAAGCATACCGAGACAAATTCTGTACAACATAAAATTGTGTTGAAGTATAGAACATGTTCAACAAGTTTGGTTTTTTAAATGGAACATCTTGTAAATTATTGCGTTTTTTGGGCGCCTTTCCTCAATTCATTTCAACTTTATTCACAATTCGCTACCTATTCTCTGTAACCTTAGCTTTCAAAATAATCGAGATAATGAAATTTTTGCGAAATGTTGTTTCTTTAACGATCGATACCTTAAATGTCTTATATGCTAGAGTGGTGATTAAAATTTTATTCAGTTATGTATTTCTCGGAGTTTTCAGTGGTATATTGACAAAAAATGTATCAATTTGATTTTACAAGATTGCCATTAAAATCGTTGGCAAGTTAGTGTTAATTAAAATTGTTAAATGGAACATCCTATATTTTTTTCCAGAATCTGGCGGAAAAGTTCTTCTAAAAAAATGCCTATAAACATTTCCTTATACCTAAAATGGGTCCTTTCTTACTAAATTAAATATGAAACTACACAGATAATTTTTTTTTTGAAATACGTGTGTTGCAACGAAATAAACGTTGGTTTATCTAAAGATATTAATTAAAAATTACGTGTAAACCTTGTTTCTTTAGCATAATTCCAACATCTACTCGAAGTCACCATGACTTTCCCACAAACATTGTCTAGCAAGTTAATAAGCACGTACAAATAATAAATAGCGAAAATAAGCAGACAAACACAAGTTGTTTAAAAAATTGCCAAATTCAACAAATAGAAATGTTTATCAAAACACCTAGATGAATTTCTTAAAGCAATGCGTAACTTGGACATTATACAACGCAAAATGCTAGTCAATGTTCAATAAAATACAAGGAATCGCAGTACTGTTTGTATAGAGGAGAATGGTGATCACTAGTCTGGGCAAACAGCGGTAACAGTCAGTATAGTAGATATGTGGTGCGGAGTCGGTGATTATGTATTTCACGCGTTCACAGCGTCAGTACTAAATCGGTGCTGTACGTAGTTCTGTGTATATGTAGGCTGTCGTAACTTATTTCGTAATTGTACGCTTATGTTTGCTTTAAAAATGTCGCAGTTAGGTACGTCGCGAAAACGATCAATGGCAGACACAGTTAAAAACTTTATAATTGGGGTCAATAAAAGTGGTCTATTACTCACAACTTTGTGAGTAATAGACCACTTTTATCGACCCCAATTATGATTATCTCACGAGTCGCAATTGATCAAAAACTTTATAGTGGACATGCCGGACTTAATTCTTGATTGGGCTAAAATTCAATGTCTAGTTTGTAAAATCCCTTTAATGTGTTGGTCCAGAAGCTATTGTCAACGTCACATCGAAAGCAAATAGCATTCTTCTGCAAAAGGTGGCATACGAGACCAAGAAAAATTTACATTTGATTTATGTGTTACTCTTATTTTATGTAATCTATCGTTTCGTTTATTAAACAAAGAGGCATTTGTCTCCTTCTGGAATAAATATGCGGACTATAAATTACTTAGTCGGAGATCGATACGAAATGTAGTGCCATTTGCTCGTGAACATATAGAAAAATGAATGAAAACGGAATTGAAAGATAAAAAACTGTGGTTGTGTGTAGACAAAACAACAGATTTTTGAATTTGAAGTTTCAACTACGCAACTTTTAATGTTTTTGAGTGATGGTGCCGCAAACATGCGTTCTTTGGGCCGATCTCTTAAAGAACACAGTGGTATCTTCTTACATGTAACGTGTAAAATCCATACTCTAAATCTTGCGGCACAAACGATTCCTACATGTTTTCCACTAGTAAATGCATTGGTTGCTAGTAGAAAGGCAGTGTTTCTAAAGTCTCCGAAATGTAGCCGACTATTTCACAAACTGTGTCCTGATTTACCTGAACCACCACATCTGAATGTTACAAGTTGGGGAACATGGTTGCAGGCTGCGTTTTACTACAACAAATATTTTGATCAATTAAAGAAGGTAGCTTTAAAATTCAATCCGACAGAAGCTGCAGCAATCAAGAAAAGCCAGGAAATATTTCAAGATAGTCAGGTTAAAAGAGAGCGGAGGGAATAGAAAAATTACAAAATGCTTCGATGTCGCTAGTGGAATCTGTTCAAGTTGTGAATGATGTTCACGCACAGTTATGCGCTGTAGAAGGCGAAACAAATTGGTGTGTAATACGAAAATTTGAAGGTGTTTTAGAGAAGGACTCCGATTTTCTTATATTAAGACAAATTTGTGAAGGTGCGTGTGAAGATGCATTAAGTTGTTTCAAAGGTTATTTTAAATATGCAAATATGACATCGCTAGATATCGAACGGTCGTTTTCGGCATTAAAAAACATTTATTCCGCACGTCGTACTCACTTGACTGAAACAGCTGTGGAAACATATCTAATGATTCAAATATTTAACAGATGTTACCCAGTTTGTGATTTCACGGAACACTTTTAAAACGGTAACTGTTTCAGCACGTTTTATAATTTATTTCTTACCTTCTATTTTATGTGTAAACCTTTATGCGCTCGCCACGCCTCTGGCTGTTACCGCATATTTGCCCAGGTTAGTGATCACTGTGAATAGATGTTGAAATTTAACGCACACAATTAATTTTACAATTTTTAATGCATATCTTTAGAAAAACAAAAGTTTATAGTATTTCGTCGCTGCAATCTATATGCATTTTATCAACAAACTTATCTGCATAATTTCATATTTAATTTAGTGAAAAATGACGCATTTTAGGTAAAAGATTTCCATAAGAGCTTCTTTACCAGATTCTGGAAAAATGTACAGGCTGTTCTCTTTAAAAAATGAAACAACATGAATGAAGCATAGCAACGCTTTTGATGGCCATTTTATAGCATCTAGCTGATACAAAAATGTTTTGGATGCATTGCCGAAAACTTTAAGTATTTTAGCAACCGATTTCATCTTAGGGTTTTAAGCGAAAACAAACCAGAATAAGGGGTTTATTTGGTAACATTTCCATTAAGTTTGCTCTCTACCTGCTTCATTGTAAAAGCTTTGCTACACTCATGTAGTCGCCCGTAGTAATGGCTGGTATTGGCTATTCAGTTTATTAATTTTGCAACTATAAACTTCTAATTTTGCAATAGCTAGAGCTATAAATAATTTAGCTGCCGCCATCAGCAATCAAAGTAGGAGCTTTCTATGAATTATAAGATTTTTCTGTTTAGAAAATAAAACTATTAAAACCTAAAATCTCATTTATTTATTTATACGTAAAATTTGACAAACTCTCATGACCTGCCTAAACACTGGTGGAATGTTTACAAGTTTTTGTAATTAAAATAGTGCACTATTGCATTTCGTACTTCTTCTCCTCTTATATGCCATTGTCCCTCCCGCAACATTTCAATCAGATTAGTTTCATTATAATTGTCATCATCCAACTCTAGAATCTCCTTTTGTGGAACATTGTGTTTATAAAAACATGCTATGTTGTGTAAACCACCACTGCTATAAATAATTTTTGTTTTCTTTACGGGATCGAACTTTAAAACACGGTGTTTTGACAAACATCTATCTCGAGATTTTAATACCCCATTTTTTTAATAATGCTGGTATAAATTGTAAAACCCTTGTTACACTCACGTGGCCCGTAATAATGGCAATTCAATTCGTTAATTTTACAACAATCAAGAATCTATAAATATAAATTGTGAAATTCTACCTTTCTTTTATTTACTGTCTTATTTACGTTATACTACTATTCCTTATCAGCAGAATGAATATGTTGCAAAAGACACACGTGCACGTTAACGAAAAAACTATTGAAAAGTTATTGAACAAAGAATAATTTCTACGCAGATAATAGGTAGGTATTTGAAATGCAAAATGGGAAGAAATTAAAAAACGAAAATGCGACGCCTTTTACAGTGTCTATACGAACGAATCGAATGAAAATATTATCCTATTCATTTCGTCTTACCTGCGTCTTTTATGTACTATCACTCATAAAAATCTGGGACAACTCTTATGATCTCATTTTGACGTTTTTTCAATCTTGTGACAATGACTTGTCCATTTACACTGATAGACAATTTGACTATTTTTTCATAGTTTACAAAAGACATGTTTAAAATAGAAAATGTCGCTTGTCCCTGGTTTTTATGCAAGTGATCTACCATCGCTTTCATAAAAATCTGGGACAAGGGATATTATTATGACATTACCCATTTTAAACATGTCTTTTGTAAACTATGAAGAAATATGCCAAATTGTCTGTCAGTGTCAATCGTAAATGGACAAGTCATTATCATAAGATTGAAAATCGTCAAATTGAGCTTATAAGAGTTGTCCCAGATTTTTATGAAAGTGGTGGTACGTGTCTAGGGAGTGACCGGTTTTTTGGGTTCGTAACTTGTTTTCTCAATACTAGATGTCACATCGTACGAAATCGTAATTTACTACCTAGTTTTTCCTGCAGTCGCCAGATCGCAGCATTTTACAACAAGATTGAAGAGGATCAGCATATGGCTTACCGTGAGATAGAGGCATCCTTAGGCATATAGAAAACTGCATTACCCTCGATTTTGCACGAACATTTAGGTGTGAATGATTTGTTTCACGACGGATTCCAGATAATTTGACCCAAGCACAAAACAAGGTTCATGTCAATTAGTGTTAGGAAATGTCCAAGAAATTCATCAGAGGAACTTAAAAATCCGTATACAATATCGCAACAGGTGACGAAACTTGCATATTAGAATATGCGAACTTGCTTACGAATGTATTCGTACGAGCCGGAAAGTAAGCAACAATCAACTGTTTGTGTTCCCAGATGAACCGAATCCAACAAAAGTTGTTAATTCACGAAGCACTTCCAAGAAAATGATTGCTTGTTTCTTTCGTTGTACTGGACATTGGTTTGGAGGATCGAAGAGCATTTAATGCTGAATGGTATACAACAATTTGTTTGCTAGAAATCATCAATGAAATCAAGAAATACAATCAGCAACGTCGCAGCATCCTTCTTCTTATTCCCGAACCTCAAACAAAAAATGCGTGGATAGAGATTTTTATCACCTCAAGAAGCTGTTGAAGCCTTCAAAAACTATGTTTTGGAGATACCACATTCAGAGTGGAAAAATGTTTCGAGAATTGATTCGAACGCATACAAAGGTGTATAAATCTTAATAGTGAATATTTTGAAAAACAATAAATCGATTTGTACCAAAAATGTTCTTTTCTTTCATTGTTTTTGTATAAACTTAAAAGGTATCCCTAGTACATGTTGAGAAGGAGACCTTATCGGATATGATACTAAGTTTAGGTTAGAACTTTATTATTCTGTTTTTGGTGTCCACAGTAATATTGTATAATTTCAGCCACGGAGAGGAAAATAAAGGAAAAAGTATATTTGGTGGAGAATGGAATTCCTAATTAACTTACATTATCGTTAATACTATGTTTGAATCCAAACAAATGCAACCAAGAATTTCTTACTGTTACTTGCAAGTAATTCCATTAAAAAAAAAATTAAAAAAAACTAGGAAAGAACTGCTGTAAAAAAACTAAACATATTGAAAAATAATGATGGTACCATATTACAGTATGTTACGATAAATATGCTGTATAACAGAGGTTCTCAAACTCTATCAGTCCGTTGTTTACGGGTCCGGGGCGCCGCGGTGCACACTTAGGAAACCCTTGCTGTATAATATGGCTACTATTATAAAATAACTAGCGCTAATCTTATTGCATGGTACTGTATTATTAACACTCAACTTCCCCTCCCTTCTTCTACAATCAACCTGGTTTTATTTTGCCATACATATCTCTTGCGTTGCCACAAAAACAGCGTGTTGATATTATCTAACTGCTTCCAAATACAAAACAAAAGGTATAAATTAGGATTTTACCTAAATTCCGAACGTCGCCATATCAAATAAGTAAAACGTGACCTGCTTCTTCGACTCGAAGTAGGTCATGTCTTGCTAATATTGGCTATGAAACAACCCCTTTGCTTCCTGCATCAAGGACTAGTCGTTCTCTTTTAAATAAGGGCGCAAAGGATAAGAAAATTGATCGTGCTTTTGTTTTCACGCTGCGCTAAATCCTGAAGCGATATGAAATGCGCTCAGTATCCTTTGCTATATGTAGTACATACAGTGAGGGCCTAAAGTGTCCCCCACTTGCTAACTTTTGAACGACAGAAGCTAGCGTTTTTAGAAAAAATATGTCGTTTTCTATTTTTTGTAAACTAACTTTTGTCGTTATCACCATTTCCGGTTTGTATTTCCGGTTTTACCGGAAGTGACGTCAACTTTATTTTCTTAAATACAGCACCCTATATATTTTCAGGTTTTTGGAAAGGTAATCATAAGACGAATCCAACGATACCACATATGTTATATTTTAATTTAAGAAATATGGCAATATGGAGCAATAAGGTGATAATTGTTGCTAAATTTACATAATATTAAAATTGAACCGGCAATTTTGCATGGTTCGTACCGAAGCCATCATAAAAGTAGCAATACAAAAAGCCCAAAAAATAGACATATTATTTATCAAAAACTAACATATTTAAACAAACTTACCATAATTAATTAATTACAATAAAGTTTGATAAAGTAAAGAAATAACAACAATTAACAGAACAAGGTAAAATGAGCGAAAATAACAACGAGAACAAAGAAGGAACATATGACAAATGCAGGATAATAACAATAAACAACAAGAATAATTTACGCTTTTGGAATTGAGATTTGACAGTTTGGCAATGGTTATGATTACTTTGCTTAGCAACGTGCTCTTTAGATCAGTCTGGTGTCACAAGCAGTTTCTAGCCAACTTTGCGTAACAACGAAAACAGATTACCAAATCATTTATTGCTGCATATCGTCATATTTCTTAAGTTAAAGTATAAGATATGTGGCATCGTTGGATTCGGCTTTCGATTACCTTTCCAGAAACCTAAAAATATACAAGGTGTTCTATTTAAGGAAAGGAAGTTGACGTTACTTCCGGTGAAACCGGAAATACAATTGAAATGGTGATAACGGCAAATGTTAATTTACAGAAAATAGAAATCGACCTATTTTTTCTAAAAACGCTAGCTTCTGTCGTTCAAAAGTTAGCATGGGGGGGGGGGGGACACTTTAGACCCTCACTGTATGTGTGTATATTAGGTATAATATAATGCTGCTATTAACTTTCCGCCAAGCCATTTTCTCAGGTTTGGAAAAAGCAAGAAATCACAGGGGGCCAAATCTGGCGATTATGATGGATGGGACATCGATTCGTACGGTAACTGGATTAGTTTTGCCGTCGCAATTGCCGATGAGTGGGCCGGGGCCTTGTTATGATAGTAAAGAATCTTTTTCTTCGCTAGATGGAGCTTTTTTCTCTTTAGTTCAGCGTAGAATCGGTCCAATAAATCAGCATAGCACTGTCCCGTGGTTGTCCTTCCCTTCTCCAAATAATCAATTAAGATTATGCCTTGCGAACGATATGGTCAAAATCATCTTAATGGGACGACCTGATCGCTCTTCATCAAAGAAGGATGTTCGGCCACGCTTAAATTCGTTAAACCAGTATCTGATGGAGCATATAAACTGCATCCAACTTCCCTTTGATTTCTGCACATGTTTTCCCATCCAAAAAAAGAAATCGAATCACTGACCGGTATTGTTCTTCTTCCATGATTCTACAAATGCATAAATTTGCTCACTTTCAACAGCTCTCAAAACAACACTACTCGATGAATCTCTCCGACATTTTTACAGACGTCGACCAAAGAATAGTACTTACAATCGGTAATGTAGATTTTGACACAAGCGCCATCTGTCCCCAAGCGCGGGTACTTCTCATACCATACTCCTATTAGTACTACATATTATTATATACAGACCGTTTTCAAAGTTGAAGTATTTATACTAACAGGTTGTAGAATTCGTCAAAATAAGTCATTTTGCTAAAAATCGCCTACATAAAAGGTACAAAATAACATGGTGTTTTTTCCACGGGATTTTTGCTTCGACCATCCTGAGTAGTGTGTGCGATCAAACTGTCTTTCGTCGTTGAGTGTTTAAAAAAATGGCGCACTTTTATGAAAACAGTAAACTTGTCAACATGATTTTCAAGTATGGGAATGCTGATAGAATGCAACAGAAAGGTTTTCATTAAGAAACTACTAGACGCCATAGATGTCTGTTAATTTAGTTATGAGAGCTCGTGAGAGAGAGTATTTAAGGAACAACGAGGAGGTCACGTTGGAAGACCTGCTTCACGCGAAATGGCAGACAATGAGGACGAATGTTGGAGTGGTTCACAGAAAAGTATGAAAGACTATAGGTAGGAACAATTTTATCCGTATCATTATCAAAGAGTACAAGCGTTACAGCCATAAGGTCATCCCATTGAATTTTATCAGCGGCTTTTACATTAATGCTACAGAAATGGAAATTTTGCTAAATTTATTTTGCTTGAAGACGAAACCATCTTTACAAGAAACTGAGTGAATAATTGCAATAACTACCGTGCTTGGGTATTAGAAAATCTGCATGCTGTGAGAAGAACCGATTTTCAGAATATATTTTCAGCTATGTTTGGGCTAAATGGCATGCTTATTCGGCTTCTGCCTCCAATATCAGGTGAAATTTATTTCGATTTTCTTCAAAACACTTTGTCACAATTATTAGAAGACGTTCCTTTAGATATGAGACATATGTGGTTTCTATGACGGAGTTCTGACACATTTTAGGTGAGATGCTCACACACATTTAAATAATATGTTTCCCAATCGATACCTGGATTGGGAGTAATGAACCAGTTCCCTGGTATGCGTTATACTAGGGTACGTAAGGATTCATGTATAGTCGCGAGTCCTATACATATCATCGAATAGTGTTGGCGCTTGTGCTGGAGCGTCCTTGATTCGCTTCGCGCGCTCCCCGCCTTATTCTTTCATACCGGGCAAACGTTGTAACACTGTTCATATATTTTAGCGGTTCACTACGGAACTTAGGAACGCGGTATATGGTATACGTTCCCCGGATCTAACACATTGCGATTTTTCCTTTCGTGGTCATCCAAAAGATGTAGTTTATTGCAATGAAGAAATCAGTAACGTGCAAAAACTACAACAGTATTTCATTTTCGCCGCAAATAGAGCCTTATGTCTACGTCGAGCAAGATTATGTGCGCACCAACACACTTTGCGCAATTTTTATAACAACAGAATGGATTAGACAACAGATCAAAACCATACTTGATTTTTTCATTTTTTGTAATTACTATGTAATATTTCCGTTACTTTGCAACTTTTATGTAAGCGGGAAAATGATTTAGTGTTATAACCCATTAAAATAAATGCCTCAACTTTGAGAACATTGCATATAAGTGACAAAAGATTAAAATGGCAAATACTACACATACTTTCCTCGATGAACTATAATTATTATTAAAACATACGCAAGAACAGGTAACCATGTTAAGTAGCTATAATATGCGATAATATATTCAACTTTTATTATATAAACAAAATATTTATTAGCGCCAGAGTAGATATAAAATAATTTTGTTGCATGCAATAATTATGCATAGAATTACAGGTAATTGCATTTAATTTGTGCTTGCAACATATACGTTGTATATTTTATATATACATATGCATGTATGAAAAGCAGTCTAAATGAATTTAATTAAGTCTCCTTATGTAATCGAAATTAATTTAATAATATTAAGCATTAAAAAATATGAAGCAATCCGTTATAAAATTGGTAGACGTATGCTTCTGCAAAATTACAATTTATCAAGTAAATTTCTGGATGCTTTAAAATATAGTACTGCTACTTTATTGGGCCAAATTGTGAAATGTGTATCATATAATTATGTAATTCTCCATTACCTCTAAGTTGTAATGAACGAATCAATTGTAAATTATTTTGCCGAGGAGCTTTGTAAAATTTATAATAATCCATCGCCATACTGGTTTTAAATTATTAGTTTTTTCAGAAGTTGTAAAAAACGTGCTCGCATTTAAATTTAAAATTATGGTTTAATATTTAAAACCTACGCACATATTTTGTTAGGAGGAACTTGGAATTAGGTTACAAAATTAATGTTTAGTGCCTACAAAACATCAATGTTTTTGTTTCCCTGTCAGCTGTTATTATTTTGTATGATATTGCGATTCCTTGTATTTTCTTGAATAACATGTACCAATGTTTCGAAGTAATATTATGTTCAATGTCGTTACGCACTGCCTTAAAAAATTCATACGAAATTTTTTTCGTAAACATTTTTTAAACAATTTTTAGTATGTTCTTATTATATTTTTACACTGCCATTATACTGCTGAAAAATCTTAGTGTGCGATGCTTTAAATAAGTCTATTCGTTTTATACTAAGCTCTAATCAATATTTATCTGCATATTTCCCCTTGTTTATTATTTATACGTCTTGCAAGTTAACAAGCAACTTGCTAGACAATGTATGTATGTAGGAAAAGTGATGGTTACCTCGAGTAGATGCTGGAATTGTACCAAAAAGGATAACGTTTACACATTAGTTTTAATGAATATCTTCAGAAAAACAAAAGTTTAAACTTGTCTCCGTCTCTTCATGTTTAATTTATTACGTTTTAAGTATAAGAAAATGTTTATAAAAAATTATAAAATGGTTCTGGAAAAATACGCAGGGGGGTCAGGGAAAACTTCAAGAATACTCAATCGAGTAAAGTTTTAATAACCGTTCTAGCGTGAAATATCAGTTAGAATACAGAATAAAGAAACAGCCGAATTTCGAAAAGTATTGAAAAAAGTTGACATGAATTGAAGAGAGGCATTCAAAAGCGTAAGAATACACAGAGTGATCCATTTGAAAAACCAACATTGAATCGTTTATAGCGGAAACTAAACACCCTGTATATTATTGCACATAATTTCGCGTTGTGCAGAACTTTTTTTATTTGAAAACTTTTTCTCTAGATTGCTCAAGAAAGGAATTATCTTCCGCCCACACTCTAGGTGGACCCGCTGTATCGTGTCAAGGACTGAACTAGACTGGATGATAGGAAGTAGCTGTAAATGCAAAAGTAAATATGTTTATAAAACAGTTTGATTGTGTAATATTCACATGTTGTCGGGCTATGTATTACAGAATCACGTAACATAGCTGCATAGGATGAAATGTATACAAATAAATAGGCCTGGCACAGAGCGCTTCGCGCCAGGTTAGAAGTAAGGTTGCGCGGCCCACGACGCGACGTACATATGTATACAGACGAAACGGCATAAGCTACCTCAGCGCATAAAATTATTGATTTATTGCAACAGTTTCTCCTCAACTTTTCGCAGCGTTACACATAATTATATAAAGATATATATGTATGTAAGTATGTTTAAAGTACGCAAGGAAAATAAACGACCATTGGCTCATAAAGACACTAAATTTATCAATGAATTTCCGGATTTGAATTTTAATGGAGCTAAAGCAATGTGTAAAGTTCACACATCGAACATCCCTCACCGAGACAAACGTGGAAACAATCCTGATGGTGCAAATTTTTCACCAATCTTATCCAGGTTGTTAAGAAGTTACGTATATTTATTATATTATATTATTTATTGAAGTCAATTTTTTATGTGGCGTATTAAAATTAACATAACCTTAATTTTAAATAGCAATCAATATAAATACATATATTCGTTATTTCTGAAAAACAAAGATGCTTTTTACTACATACTTATAGTTACTCATACATTTACGGTATTAAATACAACAGATTTTTGAAGAAACTACGTTGTTACTTAATATATTTTGGTTTCCGTCGATGAATTATGAAAATTTGTAATTTTCCTTGGAATTTCCGACGTAACTAAATACTTGAAAAAATATTGTCCCAATAGGGGGTCGAGCCCGACGCCTCCCGCCTGCCGGACGGGCGTGTTAACCACTACACAACGGGGACCTTGATGCCAGGAACGTTCATTTTTTAATATCTGGTTATTATTTTTATCTGCAAATATATCATAATATTTTGACAGATAATTTTTAATTCTTACATACCAAGTACACTAATTAATTAATATGTTTTGGCTCCCGTTGGTACATTATGAAAATCTGATCTGTGGGTCAATTATGAAAATCTGTAATTTCCTTAAAATTTACCGAGACGAGATTTTTTCAAGTATTTAATTACGTCGGAAATTCCAAGAACATTACAGATTTTCATAATTCACCGACGGTAGCCAAAAGATATTAATTAATTAGTGTACTTGACATGTGAGAATAAAAAATTGTCGGTCGAAATGATATATTTGCAGATAAAAATAATAACTAGGTATTAAAAAGTAAAAGTTCTTGGCATCAAGGTCCTTGACGTGTAGTTGTTAGCACGAAGGTCCGGTAAGCGGGAGGTGTAGGGTTCGATTCCTTACCGGGACGAGGTTTTTTCAAGTATTTAACTACAATTTACTTTGTTTACTTTTTACTGCTACTACATTACAAACACAACAAATGCCGTTTTCAAACAAAAAATGGCAATAAAAACACTTCAACGCGTACATATGTATATTTGCTATGTTTGCCAAACATTTTTATTGCGTCAGTTTTTGTTTTTGACCATAGGTATTGATTTCTAAATTTCACTTGTGTCGGGTGTGAGTCACTTACATTGTTTATTTATAATTAACGCTGGCCACGAGCGGTACCGCGCATCGGCGTAGAATCAGTTTGGACCGAGAGGAACGGTAGTATTACTTCGTCTGCGGAGCAGTACGGACATTTTCGCTGCCGGTCATTTGCGCAATTGTTTATCTGTCCTAGAAAAATGATGATTTCGTCAGCAAAACGACCGCGGTCGGACAAACTTCGAAAATTTATTGCAGAAATTCCAGACTTAATATATGAAGGTGCTAAAATTAAATGTGTAATCTGTAAAATCCCGTTAATGTGTTGGTCCAGACAACATTGTCTACGACACGTAAATAGTCAAGCATGTCTCAAAAAGAAATTGCGCACGAGACAATGAAAAATTTATATTTAATTTATGCGTTACGTTTATCGCATGTAATATACCGTTTAATTTACTAGACAAGGAACCATTTATCTGCTTTTGGAATAACTATTCGGAGTGCAAATTACCAAGTCGAACATCGTTACGAAGAATTGTGCCATCTGCGCGCGAACATATTGAACAAAAAATAAAATCGGAGTTGAAAGATCAAAAATTGTGGTTATGTGTCGACGAAACAACAGATCGGAAGAAACATTCTGTTCTTAATGTAATGGCACGCAAATTGGAGCCTCATCAATCGGCACCTTCAATTCTATTAGTCTCCAAACGAATACAGCAGTGTACTGCCGAAGTAATTTCAAAGTTAGTGTTAAATACATTGGACAAGTTTGAACTTTCAACAAACCAACTCTTGATGTTAGTGAGTGATGGTGCTGCAAACATGCTTTCTGTAGGCCGGTCTCTTAAAAAGCATTCTGCTAATTTGTTACACATTACGTAAAATTCATGCTCTCAATCTTGTGGCGGATAGTATCAGAAAATGTTATCCTGAGGTAGACGCTTTAATAGCGCATACCAAAGCAGTATTTGTCAAATCACCGAAACGTATTCGCGAATTTCACAGACTGTGCCCCCGTATACCAGAGCCACCAGAACCTATTCTAACTTGTTGGGGAACATGGTTGCAGGCCGCGTTTTATTATCATAAATATTTTGACAATATTAAGAACAATTCGACACAAAGGAAGCTGCCGCTATCCAGAAAAGCCAGTCGAAATTTCAAGATAGCCAGGTTAAAATGGATTTAAAAATCATTTACGACAATTACTTCGGGCTAGCAGATGCAATGGAAAAATTACAAAATCCTGCGGTGCCGTTAGAAGAATCTCTACAAATAGTGCAACATGTTCACGCACAGCTATGCGCGATTGAAGACGCAAAAGCCTACAAATAGATATTGAATACGTAAACACCAAAATCATAACATTTCATTCATGTTTCATTTTTCCCAAGATTGCTTTTAAGTAGGTACAATGATTGTTCAGTGTTATATGAAGCTAATAATAAACATATTTAGGTACTGGCGATTATTGGCGTTTGCATTTTTAAAATTTAGAATAATTAAAATTTCTTCAGATATAGCACTCAGGCCATAGTGCTATGATTACTTGTTACATTTTATTGCATACATGTACACAGATATGCTTGTGCTAGAGCAATTTCAATCACTTAACGCTTTCAATTGCATCGTAAAATAATATGCGAGACCGTCGACCGGGGTGAAGTTGAACAACAACGTATAAATAATTAGCTATTTTCTATTTACAACAGTATAGGAGACGAACAACCGTGATCCCGGAGGTGTGAGTTAAATGTGAACATAAATTGTAATATGTGAAATCAAAAATTTGGGTAGCTGAAACTAGCAGCTTGGAAACTAGGCCGGTTCTAACCACTCTAAGGGTGGTGAGTTTTTGGTATTTCATTTACTAGTCATAACTTCAGGATCAGTAAAAGGAAATAAGTAAATAGAGTTGTAACATCTTTCTCAATGACTATTATTAATTCGATAATTTTTAGTATATTACCATTGAAAGAGTGTGGTAAATAGAATTGGTTAAAGAGATTTGCTACATTGGACGATTCTGATACTACGGAATTTTTAATTTTTAACTCGATTATCGGTTGCTTTTGTTTTGTTTCATTGGTTAATGTGTTTAGAACGTCCCAAGTTATGTTGCTCCCATTTTTTGAGTGAATTTATGTGTGCATGATTTTGAGTTTATTTTTGTTTTAACGTGTTGCAACGGAAAAGAACATTGAAAGAACACTTAAAATTGATAAACATGAATATAGAGTAAATGATGCAAATTTGGAATATGCTGGTAATATGGAATACCAAGGTTTCTCAATAATATATGTCGTTACCTCTACCACACGAGTCGTGAACATATTTCCACTGTTTAACAGAAGCGATATCTTAAACTGTGTGTTTTCAAAACTTTAGCAGGTAAGTACGAATGTGTGATTATTTGTTTTCGTAGCTTGTTATTATTTAAGTCTCTGTTACTATTGACTAGTACGTGAAATGGGTTTTACAAAAATATTATTGCCATTTATTATTTTTTAATACGTAACGAAATCTAATCTAAATTGTTTACAATGTGGGTTGTTGGGAATATGGAATACCACTTTTCTATATTTGCACACCCGTTCCTTCACATGTTTTCTACGAAAGCATTCCTTTTTCTGTTTTAGAATACCAGGAAAAAGTCAACGTCAAGTGTGTAAAAAAAAAGAAAGAAAGCAATACAGTGAAGAAATGAGTCTGGCAATTATAGCAGTTAGAGAAAAAGGGATGTGACTGGTGATAACAATTATGTTACTATTGCAATCATATCTGTAGGTTTTATCAATAAATAAATGTTACGTAGCAAATTTCCAGTGTATTCCATATTTACGCCCCAGTTCCTCAAGTAATATTTTTGGCATTTTTTTCAAGAAATTTCTTTTTCGGGAATGTGTAGGACCACAAGAAATCTAAGAAAAGATCTTGGTCCGTAACTGTTTTGAAACTGAACTTTATATAGCTCGACTACAACGAAGATGTACTCATAAAGCAAAATGGTATTCTATATTTGCATCTTCTACTCTACATCCTACCATATTTCGTTAAGCAATAAATCAAAAAATTGGCTTTTATCTTCAAAACTGAAATTTCTTCTTAAAATTGTTGCAGGTGATCTACATTTCCATACAAAATTATAGAATGGTGGCCAGATAAATATCATAAACATTATAGTTAAATGAATATGGAAGGTTTGTATAAATGCTGTCTGTAATAGTTTTAGAATTACCGCTTATCCTTGTGTAGCCATGTACCAAAGTTATGACATCAAATGAATCAAACAAATATTTTACATCTACAAAATCATTATTGATTAGCAAAACGTCGGTATTAAAGTGGCCCGTAAAGAGAATATAAGAAACAGGTTTTTGTGGATACTAGGAATTAATATTTGTCAGAAAGTCGTCATATTTGGTTTCTGGGGATATTTATAATAAAAATGTTAAAGCTGTAGTGACTCCATACAGCTTCACAAACTTCAAATTTCCTTTCGGTGCAGTACGTTTATAGGCCCAAAGCCGAGATCTTCGTTTTCGGAGTCGCCCATATTCCGCATCCGCATGCGCGGCCGAGACGTCTTCCAAATCATGAGATAAAATTGTAGTCGAATAGATTATGGGTTTCTAATTCTTCTACTTTTGCCCATGTTTCAGTCAAACATACTAGATTAGGATGATGTTTATTCAAAAGTAGTTCTAGGTCATTAATTTTTCTGTTCGTGCTTTGTATGTTTAATAATTACAAGATATCGTTACATTTTTATCTTCGCAACCGAGAGGAACTGGTGTTATATTTTTTTTGTTTTTTTTTCTTTGATCATAGTCTCTCGAAAAAACACAGTTCAGGTTTCTTCACTTCTATTGAATCGAAGGATATGGATACCTTAAACGAGACATAACCTGGGTGTTTAAAGCGCAACTTTTCCACTTTAATGATGCTTATACCCATAAAGCTTTGTCAGCTTTGTTGTTTATTACATTACTGGATTGTGCGATAAAAAAAAAATAAGAAATATAGAACCTATTATTACCAAATCAGCACAAATAATCCATTATGCTGATAACATAGTGATAATGACGAGAAGCAAAAACCAATTAGAAAAAGCATTCACAATGTTGGAAGGTGTTGTACGGGAAAGAGGACTGGAAGTAAACGAAGGGAAAACAAAGTACATATATGCATTTTAATAGAAGAGAAGAGGAAAGGTTGGATAAACTCACAATAAATCAGTATAATTTCGAAGAAGTAGAGTCATTTAAGGACCTAGGGACAATTGTGCATAGAAGAAACAAAAGGACAAATGTACAAACTAGGATTCAGCTGGGTTACGGGGCATTCTATGCAAATAAAAACATGCTAAAGGATAAAGGAATGAGCATAAACGCAAAGATAAAAATATATAAGACAACGATCAAAACCATAGTATCGTACGCAGCAGAGACAGAAAGCACAACCTAGAAGGAGGAGGAGAAATTGAGGATTTTCGAAACAAAAGTAAATCGAGCCATTATGAGACCCAAAAAAGTTGGAGTGGCGAATGGAGATTACTAATGAAAATGAAATTAGGAATGTATTGGGAAACGAAGACATGGTCACAGTATATAAGTCACAGCAAATCAGATTGTATGGTCACATTTTCAGAAGAGAAGAGGGTGAGCAGATAAGAAGGATGACGGGAGCCGGTGGCAGGAAGGCCAAAGGGGAGACCTAAAACAAGATGGAGGAAAGAAGTGGAAAAGGATCTAAGAATTATGAAAGTAAAAAACTGGAATAAGCTTATTAGAGATAGGATAGCATGGAGACAAGTGGTTTTGAAGGCAAAGACGCACCCAGGTCCGTAATAGGGAAAGAAGAAACAGGGAGGTGTGGACTAATCCCCCACGACAATAGGATTATTATGGTTCGAAAGAACAGCTACAGTTTCTATGGAAATATATAGCTTGTTAGATAGATACCCATGAAGATGAAAATGATCGAAGCGAGGTACTCCTTTTAGCTCAATACCAGCTGTGCCATGGGCTACATTTAGAGTGGATATATTTTTTTTCCACTCATTACAATTGTAACAAGGCTTCCCTCACAATAATACATCTTCATTTTTTTGTTGTTCTGCACGGAACCTTCACATACGCGGGTGGCTTTTAGAGCATTTGAATGCGTTTGTGTTTGCGTATTTTCAGACCGATTAGTTTTGAATGAAGGTCGGTTACTAAATATTTGGAGTTTTTCTCTTCTACATTTGCTTGTATGTGTTTTTTAACCACCAGATCCTTTTATTGCATTGTCTTCTTCTTGTCGTTTAGTTTGCTGCTTTATATTCATGTTTCTGAAGTATATTTTTAAATCTTTAACCTCTTTAATGAGATATTTCTTTTCTATTGTTAATTTTTCTATTTCTTTCTTAAAAACTGTATAATGTTGTTTATTTTGTTAGTACACATTTTTTCTAACTTGCAGTTATACCGTATAGACGACAAGGTATTGGTTTCGAGTGAACTCTTATAATCTCTGCATATCCACTTTCGAATAGCACCACTTTCTTTATATTTTTGAAGTTCTTCTATAGAAATGTTGGCACATGCTATATGAAAATTATTTTCACATTTATCTTTGCTTATTTTTTACGTACGGGTCTAGGTATTACCAAAAGTGCAGTGCGTGGTGCAATTAATGAGTGGATCATAACACAACATCAATTAAATTGGAAACACGCAGCTGGACAAAAGCACAGCAAACGGATGATGGGAAGACCGTCGCAACATCTGACTGCTGACCTGCTTGAATTAAGCAAGATACAGCTTAGGGCAGCAACATGTCTATTAACAGAACATGGCTGTTTGAGAGGCCACTTGCATAAGATGGGGATTTACAAAGATGAGCCCTTATGTAGACTTTGCAATGAGGAGAAGGAAACAGCCCCTCATATTATTTTCAAATGTGCAGCGTTAGCCCAACGCAGATTCGCTATGCGAAGCACAATTAAACTACCAATGGAGAAAGATTTACTACATAGGCTCTTAAACCTGATTGCGGGAACTAACCTGTTCGAGTAAAACAAAACCGAAGCAGGAATAATACAATAAGCTACTAAGCTTCAGTGTTAGGGATGTAAAGACCAGCCCTGCTTTGGTAGGAAAATCAATCAATCAATCAAATTTCACTAAATGTAAAAGTCTAAAGCTGTTTAATGTTTTTGCTTATTTCTTACGTGGTGTTCAATACCAACAAATCGTAACTGAATCATTATTTATGTTATTTAAAAATAATGCTGATACAGGCACTACGTTTTTTTTTCGCTAACAACGTTATGTTCATAAAATCGATAACAAAATTACCATATCAAAGATATGTACAACACCTATGATTGACCTAATTTTCTTGATGATACCGGTCGCCAATACTAAAACGTGTAATTTACATCAATTTTTTCCGGCCATATCTATCTAGTACACTCATACATACAGAAATTACGGTCGTAATGTTTTCGGAAGAGGTTACTTGCTGACGACATAAAAGCGTTATGATATCGTTGGACCGCAAGGTTTATGACCGTAACTCGGTCACTAGGCTCATTTTCTCCAACGTGCGGCGAAGACCAGGCATGGGTGGTGGTTGTCGGTTTGAATTATTTATTATCATATATGCGTTATACACGAAAAAGGGGGAGCAGACCGTGGAAAAGAGAAACATGCAACTGGGAAGAGAAAGATGACGATCACGGCTTTTATGTCATATTTAAAGCGCTATGATGGGGATCTTGAGTCTTTGTGATCGCCATACCGTGTATGAATAAACCGCTTCGTGTAATAAAATCTTTGTATTTTCTACCCATAGGTATCCGTCACCGTAAAAATAATTTAGATTTATTTTGGAGAACAATTCCATAGCGAGCTATTTCTGATTTTTCTGTTCTTTATAGTTTTAGTAACTATACTAATCCTGAATAATCGTTCCTGGTTTTTAATTAAATTTAATCTGTATTTTTTCGACTTTTGAGTTACATTTTATTTAGATTTTTAGAAAAATTAAACAATTTATTGACAATGTAAAGTGTTAGGTGAGGTGCAATAACAAATAAAACTTGATATTATAAGTGCATTTATAAACTGAATACGTCAAACTAAACAAAACTGTTGATATGCCAGGATCGGAAATGGCAAAGACGAAATTGTTTTGCTAATTTATTTGTGAAATGAATTATTATATTTGTTACACCTTTTATATTTACTAACATCTATTAAAATCAATCCTTCTTCAAAATTTATCGTTAACACACGTTTTACTGAGACCGTCTCGGTGGTCGAATGGTTAGCATATTTGTCTTTCGATCCGAATGGTGTGGGTTCATATCTCGACTGCGACAGTTGGATTTTAATCATGAATAAAAGTTGGAGTATACCTTCTTCTTGGATAAGGAAGTAAAATCGTAGGCCCGGTGTCAATACGATGTTTGGCACGTTAAAAATCCCTACCAAAGATTGGAACACCTCTAGATTCGGCAAAACTCTAGTAGGGTTGGCTAATGATTATAGTAATCGATGCCCAGAAGTGCGAGGTGTACCCCGTAATCCGACGCTTCGTCCAATACAACAACAACAACACTTTACCGAAACAGCTCAAATGTTATTTTAATTATTGACATTGATTATATTTTTTGTATTCTTCATACTTTGCAGCATCCACGATAATGCCCTGCCGGAACATACTTTGTCTTTAGGTGCATCACTGATTACTACTCAAAATTCTAAAATTAATTACCTTGGTTTTACACATATTTCTAAATCATAATTCAAGAAAGTGTGGCAGCTATACGAATACAGTGAGGTTATGGTATGCCCCCATACTATTTGCACTGAAGAAGCTAGCGCTTTTAGAAAAAATAGTTTTTTTGTGAACTATCTTTTGGCGGTTACCGTCAGTTCAATTACATAACAGAAAGTGACGCCAACTTTCTTATTTTAAATAGAATATCTTGTATATTCTTACGTTTCTAGAAAGTTAATCGGAAGACAAATCCAACGATACCACGTATGTTATACTTTAACTTAATAAATATTGCTATATGTTGCAATAAAGGTTTTGGTAGGCGATTTTTGTTGTTATAGAAAGTTGGTTAGGAAAGAACGCTAAATTGTCTCATGTGACGCGAGATTGACCCAAAGAGACTATGTAAGATAAACTTCAAGAAATTTTAATATTGGGTGAATTTGTCAACAATTACTATGAAATGGAACATAATGAACGCTGCCCTTGCACGGTCGAAAATATTTGAACTTTACAGAATAGATAGGATACAGCGCAAATTGCTTTAACAAATGATAAAAAGATTTCAATTATTGGAGAATTTGTTACGTAACCACGGCAAGTAAGCTGGTAATTATTGCCAGGTTTATGTTAACCCAGCAATTTTGCATAGTTCGTACCAAAGCCATCTGTACGAAAAATAAGACTTTTGTTCTGTATTAACTATTTATTTGAAACTGTCGCCGGTAGCACATGTAATTAAAGCTGTTCTTTCAACTGTCAAATTCTATCTCTTCTTCGTGAACTGCCGGTGGCACCGACGACACCCGAATTACATTTTCATACAAGTAAGTACAAAAGTATAGTTACGTTACCAAAGATGATATTTATACAGGTATGTATCAAACTACTTCAACATTTCTGAACATCATACTAAAGGCAACAACATAAGAAGTCTGAAAAACAGACCAAAAAACGATAGATCTAAAAAGAACCTGTCCATAACCAATTAACTCGAACACAATTGGATAAAATGAAGAGATAACAACAATTAATGAAAGAGTTTCAAATAAGGAAAAATACTCTTAGCCAACTTTGCATAACAACAGAAATAGATTATCAACGCGATTATTGCTGCCTATTAAAGTATTTCTTAAGCTAAAGTATAACATATGTGGTATTGCTGGGTTCGTCTTTCGATTGCCTTTCCAAAAACGGTGACACCTGAAATGTAATTAAACTGCGGATAACGCCAAAAGTTAGTTCACAGAAAATAGAAATCGACCTATTTTTTCTAAAAACGCTAAAGATAGTGTTATATATTTACATTGTATACGTACCGGTGGCGTCATATATGGTGGTCTACGATAACCTCTAAGTTAATATTGTTATGTTATGTTCAACGTCGTGTTTACGACGACGACAATTTCTCTCGGTGGTCATTTCGATACTGAAGTAAATGTCAGGCTGGCCACTCGTTGGCAACCAAATACCCCTCTTGCGGGGATAATTGGTAATTTTTGCGTTACCATTCCCCCCCTAAGCCAACCGTCCTTGAGGCGAGGACGGTAGAAATTAATTATAAGTCCAGATAACGACGAGTGTGGGGTATCATGGACAATTCTACTCATTTATCAATTTTCCTATTCAATTACTTCTTCTAAATTCAAGTAAAAATCGTCTGGAATAAGCAACAACGTAAATTTCAAAGCACAACAGATAATATTTCGTCAATTAAATCCTTATCTGAAAGGTTTCCATAAATTAGTAATGGATTTTCTCTTTTAAAGCTTGTTGGTGACAATTCGTACCACAGAATCATCAACAAACAACCTCCTGGTTAAGTCACTGCATTCGTTCTCGAGTACTAATGTCATATTGATTGAAAGTCATCGAAAAGTTAGTTTCTATCTAGGCAAATTATCAAAATTGGCTGTGAAAGAAAACAATCGCCGGTCTTTCGCGATTTAAAATAAATGAAAGAGTAACGACGCCCTCAATTATCATCAATCTTTATTCGGCCTTGGTTGAATCAAAGTTTGTCGTGAATCCAATCCAAAGATAAGTGTTCGTGGTGTATTCAAAGTCATTATTAGAAAAGCAAATAGGGTTAAATATCCAGAACAGGCAGTTCCTGTGGTGTGTATTTAAACAGAGTGTTTATTTACATTGGCGTCGTTCGAAAGTTTAAAGGTTAGTTGATTTTAAAATCTTAAAAATTCGTTAATCTGATTTCACTAAGTTACAAATTCATTCAAAATTGCCACAAGGGTATCTAGGGATACCCCCGAACCTACGAAAATCATTTAATAGAGTTAAATTTGAAAATTTAACAAAATTTAGAGTAGAAACCCTGAGAAAGATATTTCAATATATATAAGATAGATACTTACGATAGGTGTACTTACGATAGGTGTCAAGTTAGTTGTATATGTATTCGGAATAATTAAATGAAGTATTTCATCCTCAGTCTTTCTTACTACTCAATAGAAGTGTCAACGTCAAGCTGGATACTTAGCAGATAGTATGGAGGTGGACTTTAGGACCTCACTGTATAAGTATAAACTGTGTTGCATAGTAAAAAAATCTCGGAATGTAACTTTCGTGGAGGGCACTAGATGAAAGCAATGTACAGTGGCTCAATAAATTACTCGCTCACCTAAATATTTAGTAGAAAAAGCCATAGAAGAAAAAATAATTTTGAATTGCATAACTAAATTTAATTACATCGGTAAAATCAAGGAAATATCGATTTTTAAGTTTTGAAATTGTTTTGCTATAGATATTATACATATTATTAAATTAACAACTATTGCCAAAAATCACAAAGCAATCTTAAAATGTAAAGATTTTATTCTATAAAAATAAAACACATATCGTGGAAGAGCCAAGAGGAAATACCATTGTATTGACCTATTCACTGCAATATACATTTAATTTGGTTAGTTTTATCAATCCACTTCGAACGACGGATCCAAAAGCTAGAGAGCTTAGTGTCGAGGAGAGAGAAGATGTTGTTTTGTTTAAATAAGGGCACTACAAATGAAGTAAAAAAAAAATCCGCCAAGAAATGGGAATTTTGGAAAACTGATTTGATTTCTGACGAAAGCAAATTTAATCTGTTCGGTTCAGATGGTCGTAGAATGGCGTGAAAAGAATTTGATTGATACAATGTTGATTTTTGATACAGGGCATGTAAAAATTATAGGGAATTTATTTGATAATTTTGATATGTTTCGTATCAAAACTCAATGTTACATACAAGTCTGATATTGTTTTCCATGCCAAATGAATCCTTTTAGAGAACACTGATCCTAAACATTGCGTCATTGTCTTCGAAGCGTAACAGAAAAAAGTAGGTATAACCATACATCGTTGAATTTAAAACGACTAAAAGGAATTTTTGAGGCACACTAAAAGTAACAGCAAAGGTACAATCTGCGTATAATCAAACAACGCTTTGTCTGTACAAAAAAAATATCCTGTCTTCAGGAACAAGTTGGATACGGTAATTTAAGAAATACAGGAAATTTATAGATATGCTATGAAGAAAATTAGAATTGTGTTTCTTTGTAATACACAAAAATTGAGATATATACATAATACTAATACGTAATCGTCATATTGAGGCTTGAAACTGTTCAGACTACCCTTGTATTTCACTTCGTTTAGAAAGAGGTTTAACCTAGAGGGACGGAAAATTAATGTAAACCATTGTTTTTACCGGCAGTCGTTTGTTTCGGGCGGTGTTGCAAGTAACGCCGATCTTCATAAATATTCGGTTATTAAATTATGGTAACGAGAAAGTTTGCGCGCAGGCTGTCTCCTACAGTCGCCTTTTCATCGAAAATACTATAATTCTGTTCCCCACTCGAGACATTTAGTAAGTACGTGTTTCGTGCTTCTTTCTTCTTCTTCTACTGTGTTGCAGATGTATTTTTCTAGATAGTCGCTATATTTACTGTTGGTACCGATTTACTTTCCTGCATTATTTTTGCTGCAATTTTGTAAGTCGGATATCAGCGCCATCTGTTCTTCGAAGAGTTTCGTCTTACCTCTTACTAGAAAATGATACCGTTCCCAAAACTAGGCTTTGAATTCAATGAATTCTTAATGAGATCTTTGTATGTATGTATATAGAGTAAACTCTCTATACTGTGACTATGTTTATCAAAATACACTTTCTTCAAGCAAAAACAGTTCTGTAGTAAATCGCACCAAAGTTTGTAGTCGTTGCAACCATGATGACGAGTTGTAACGTTGTATTCTAAGCGTGAGGCTTAAATCTTGTTATTTTAGTTACTGTCAAAGTTAAGGATGATCGTTCACCAACAATTTTTTATTGTTGGCAATGGACATAACACATTAATGTGATTTTTTCAGGAGAGTCCATAATATAGGCGTTAAAAACTAAACACTATGTTAGTGTAGTTCCTAGCGCAAAATTAACACTACGATGCATAGGTAGAATATCTACTCTACTTATTGTTAGTGATGCATTCTAGTGCACCTTACAACACAAATGTAGTAAAAATTTATAGCACTGCCACTATACTGATGGCACTCCACCGCCTTGTAATTATATTTTGGAAAATGAGAATAAAATAGAAGAGACTTGTATTATTTGTAAAGTTATGTCCATGATGGTAAAACTTGAATATTTTTTTTTGCAAAAAAAGTCAAAAGGAATGTGATAATAAGGCTGGTGTAAACTTGTGTGAAGGGGATAATCTCACAAAATAGAAAGGTAAAGGAATCCCAATAATTTCCAAATACAACGGCTAACCTTCGTATATCAGCCTTGTTTGTTCATAACGCAAATATAATTAACTATTAACAAGCCCTTCGAATATGCTGACCCTTGAATCTTAAATTTTAAATTTACCAATTCCTAACAAATTATTTCTCTTATGTGGGTTTCCCTTTAAACACACGTGGGCACACATTTAGCCGTTTTTAACATAATTCCTATGCCCTAATATTCTGTGCATTTCCAATATCTTATGAGAAATTGACGCAGTTATTAATGATACAGATGTTTCGTAAAAGCTTGCATACTGTCCCTGGCCATTAAATTAGGACTACTTAAAAATATTATGATTTTCGGGTGAAATTAAAAAAAAAACAGTTGGTAATGTTGGCAATATTATTACTAGAGTTTGTTAAAAAGGTGGTACTGGATGGCAGTAGCGTAGCGGTAGTGGCGTGGGTAGGGGTAATTTTCAACTGGTAGTCGATTTCGACAGTACCGCGAGAGAGTTCAAAGCGACAGTACGTTGCACGCTGCACGCGAAATAAGTACGCGGAGATGGGACGCCCAAAAGGTGTAACGTTCCCTTGGAATGTGAATAAATATCTCAGGCATTTCCCTAGATTAGAATATAGAAGTCCGCATATTTATTACACAATATGCAATAGCCGATTGCTAAGTCGCGATAGGTTTGAATGTAGAAAACATTGTAAAAGTAAACGTCATGTGTTGAATTTAAGAAACAGTATTCCATACTGGCAATTTTTATATGATTTTATTTTTATGTTAAGTGTGTGCAACATCCTGAAAATCCTTCTCAGAAATTTCAGGTGTTAAATTCAGAATCAGATGAAGAAATAGATGTTTGGAATTTATTTGACTTATGTGCAATAACAAGATGATGCTGCACCGGCAGAGAGTCTTTTTCTTCCTTTTATATTTAAATTACAAATTTATTGAAAATGCAGTACGAGTGGACGAAGGAAGAAAGATCAGCTAGTACAAACTTGCAGTTAGGGCTCCGTGAAATCCAAAGTTTCATGAGCAGAAAAGTTTGAGACTCGCTGTTATAAATTAAGTCAGAGGAACATATTTTATAAAGGCATTTGTATAATTAACGTGTACCAATTAAAAAATTTTCAAGTATTACTTGCAGCAGACAGATCACTGGTATAAGCTAAACTAGGGTTTCATATGAATTTTTCATAGAACAAAAGTAACATAGAACAAAAAACCGATTTGCCCGTCATTCACGATATACATATGTATATTTTGATCCGATTTGCTATCTTAATAGTTTATACGAGGGTAGCATTTTAAGTTCTTATAAACGACCACTAAATGGCGCTATTGAGGTTTGACATTACTATTTTCGTAAAATTTGACATTTGTTATTGTTGAAACAGTGACAGCGCACAAATTGGACGAGTAGCTTGTTTACAGTGAGCATTAAAAAAAAGCAATTTTGTGAGAAAATGGAAATTTCAAGTGAAGGTTTTCATTGGATGACTTTTTACGATTTTAGTAACGGCTTAACACAACAACAATGCCTTAAATCGCTTCATTCATCTTTTAGTAATGAAGCATCATCAGAAAAAACTGATAACAACGGGTTTGCAGAGTTTTGCCGTGGTTGTGCTTCCGTCAGTGATGAATTTCGTGAAAATCGACCAAAATCGGTTGTTGTCCCAAAAAACATCGACATGACTGAAGAGGATCAGCATATAATCTACCGTGAAATAGAGGCATCCTTAGTCATATAGAAAGCTGCAGTGCATTCGATTTTGCATAAACATTTAGGCGTGAAAAGGATCTGTCCCAGATAGTTTGACCTAAGCACAAAGAAAGGGTCATGTCAATTGGTGGAAGAAAATGCTTAAAAAATTCGACGAAGGAACTTCAAAATCCGCATACAACATTGTAACAGATGTCAAAACTTGCATCTATTCGTACGAGCCGGAAGCTAAGCAATATTTAACGGTTTGTGTGTTACCAGATGAACCAAATCCAACAAAAGTTATTCGTTCAGGAAGCACTTCCAAGAAAATGATTGTTTCCTTCGTTGTACCGGACATGTCGCAAGCATTGCTTTGGGGGATCGAAGAACAGGTAAGGCTGAATAGTGTACAATAATCTCTTTGCCAGAAGTCATCGATGAAATCGGGAAAAACAATCGGCAACATCGCATCATCCTCCATCGTAACAATGTCAGCTCTCACAAGCGCGCCAAACAATTGATTATTTGAAGGAGAAAACATTGAATGTCTCACTGCTTGTATTCGTTTGATTTATCGCCTAAGGACTTCTTTCTGTTCCCGAATCTCAAACAAGAAGTGCGTGGACACCGATTTTTATGATCTTAAGAAGCTGTTGAAGCCGCCAAAAACCATGTTTTGGAGTTACCATCTTTAAAGTGGAAAAAATGGTTCTAGAATTAGTTCGAGGGCATGCAAAATTATATAAATCTTTACGGCGATTGTTTTTAAAAGCAATAAAACGATTTGTACAAAAAATTTATTTTATTGTTTTTGTAAAAAGTTATCCTTCGGAAAATGCAGTTGGGGAAAAATTAGATAATGAAATACTAGTACACTGTCAGTATTTCCATGCTGCACACAATTCAATTGAAAAATATTGCAATTTTTCTTCCCGCTTTCCTTTCATTCAAAAATAAAAAGATACAATTATATTGCATCTTTTCCGTTCTAAGTCGCTATTACTCACAGCTGTTTTAGCTAAAGCAAACAGCAGCTATCTATAGTATACTATACGCGGTACGGAAACTTCCCGATTGACGTGGCGTGGTGTGGTAGGTAATTTGCAGCAATTCCAAATAACTATCTGTCGCGCAATTTGATTTATAGCATTTCAACGGTTCTCCTAAGAATGGCAACGATAAATCTAAGGGCCGGGGTTTTTGTTAGCCAAAATTTTACAACCAGTAAAATGGGCATTCCTGGTTAGGTTTTTTTTTTTAATTTTATGTCGAAAAGAACATGCGTAATGTGAAATGGGTTTAGAACAACTCATTGATAATTATTAGAGTAATCTAAACTTGCGGACTTGCATAGGCGTCGGTATTACGGGTTAATATAAGAATACGAAAAATTCATAAATAAACTAAACCGGTAGAGAAACAGGCATGTAGTGTCGACCTTGAATATAAATCATGTTAAACCGCGCTGAGAGAGATTTCGTTTTAGTACCGGTTGAGCTGTTGCAAAGATTAGTCGAACGGTCAAGGTTATGTACTTACGTGTCGCTTTTGAAAATATAGCTGATGTTTTTTGTGTGTTGTAGTATTATACCAAGTACATAATTAGTGTATCGTTTCATATAGAACTAATATTTACATACCTAAGAAAACAATGCCTCGTAATAGATTTGCTACTAATGTACATAAGTATGTGTCACGTTTTCCCCATTTAAAATATGACGGTAGTGCAGTTTTTTGCTTAATATGCAATGTTCGTTTGGCTGCATTGGACAGAACTGATTGCCAGAGGCATGTCAATGGTATTAAGCATATGAGAAATGCAAGAACTGAAATACCTTATATACTATTCCTTATACATTTATTAATTATGTTTACCTCTTGTAATCTTCCGTTGTCGTTGGTGAGAAAAGCAGCTTTTAAAACGTTTTGGCGACAATACGTTCCAAAGTACCCATTACCCTCACAAACACAATTACAGAATCATTTGTCGCGAATGAAAGAGATGCTAGAAAATGCGTGTAAACGTGATTTGTGTTCCAAAAAAATATGGATTACCGTGGATGAGACGACCGATATAAAGAAAAACAGTATTGTGAATGTAATAGCTCGCGTTTTATCTAGCGAGAACACAGCATCTCGATATTTGTTAGCTTGCAAACGTGTTCAACAGTGTACCGTGGAAAATATTCAAAAAGTGATAATGAACGCTTTGAAAAAAATTAAAATTGCCCAAGATCAAGTTGTGATGATTATGACAGATAGCGCAGCAACGATGCTAAGTGTTGGGCGATCCTTAAAACATATATTTCCTAACTTAATACATATAACCTGCGGGCTGCATGCTTTGCATTTAGTTGGTAAAGTTGTTCGACAACATTACGGAAACGTTGATCGGATGATTGGAAGTACTAAAGCAGTGTTTCGTAAATCTCCTAAACGTTTAAAAGAATTTCGTAAATTTTGTCCAGGTATTCCAGAACCTCCTGAACCAATTTTAACGCGATGGGGTATTTGGCTAACAGCAGCTTCTTACTATTTGATCCATTTTCAACAAATTCAATCAGTTATAATGCGATTTAATCGGAATGAATCCAAAGCAATTAGAGAAAGTCAAAGAAAATTTCAAATTCCTTAACTTTTAGAAGATTTAACAACAATATGTACCAATTATACAGTATTACTAGATGCCATCAGAAAACTACAATGTACTGAATTGTCATTGCAGGAATCATTAGACATAGTGGAGACTGTAAAAAATAAATTACACACATTAAATGATACGCCAGGATTATGCGCTAGTCAAATGTTGGCAGATGTTTTAAGGAAAAATCCCGATTTTAATACTTTAGAGGCCGTTTATAATAAGTGTAAGAATAGTGAACTTTTAAGTGATTTTGAAAAACAGTTTCTACATGCAAATGTAACTTCCTTAGATGTGGAGAGATCGTTTTCTATGTATAAGAATACTTTTTCTTGTCGACGCACAAAGTTTAAAGAAGTAACTGTGGAAACATACGCAATGATGCAAGTTTACAGTAGTTCACATCCTGATGCCTCTAATTTGTTGAATAATTAGCAAGTAAGTTTATTTATGAATTTTTCGTATTCTTATATTAACCCGTAATACCGACGCCTATGCGAGTCGCCAAGTTTTGGTTACTCTAATAATTATAACTAAAACTTAGTTTTATTGGTTAAAGTGATCGGTAGCGGTTACTGCTACGATTTTTAACATTTTATTATTTTTATTGATCAATTTTATTGAAATTGTAAATAAACTTAATATAGGCTTTTCAAAATTTTCAAATTTATTAGATTAGAAGATTAGAAGTTTTAGGATAAGTGAGCAACAGATGTATAAAACAATAAATATGTACTGTAGCAATATTATTTGGCTATATAACTATCACTTTTATCGTAGAGAAAGTCATCAAACCAGCGCAGCGTTTCAATGTCTATTGGAATGACCTTGACACTCTTTCAGTTGTATGCGAAATAATTTCGGAGCATTTTTGCCAGCAAATGATTTAGTGTTGAAAAGAAGAAGGATAAACATTCCTATGGGAATATTTTATTAAATTCTGCAACCTCGATGCAAACATTAAAGACCTTGGTACAAAGAGAAAGTTTTACTAACACATTTGCTACCATTTTTAACAAAAAGTAATTAACTTAATTTCTGTATAAAATCGATGTCACGTCAATTGTTTGTTTTTTTGACATTGCATGCAAGTGATATACATACATATTATGCACATTATTTTCATGCTGCAAATATGAATGATTTTATTTTGGTACATGCAACTTAGTAATTCATAAGTAGTCTGGGCAAACAGCGGTAACAGTCAGTGTAGTGGATATGTGGTGCGGAGTCGGCGATTATTTATTTCACGCGTTCACAGCGTCAGTGCTAAATCGATGCTGTATGCGAGTAGTTCTGTGTATATGTAGGCTGTCGTAACTTATTTCGTAATTGTACGCTTATGTTTGCTTTAAAAATGTCGCAGTTAGGTACGTCGCGAAAACGACCAATGGCAGACACAGTTAAAAACTTTATAGTGGACATGCCGGACTTAATTTTTGATGGCGCTAAAACTCAATGTCTACTTTGTAAAATCCCTTTAATGTGTTGGTCCCGAAGCTATTGTCAACGTCACATCGAAAGCAAACAGCATTCTTCTGCAAAAAGTGGCATACGAGACCAAGAAAAATTTACATTTCATTTATGTGTTACTCTTATTTTGAGTAATCTCTCGTTTCGTTTACTAGACAAAGAAGCATTTGTCTCCTTCTAGAATAAATATGCGGACTGTAAATTACCCAGTCGGACATCCATACGAAATGTAGTGCCATTTGCTCGTGCACATATAGAAAAAAGTAAAAAAAGGGAAATTTGAAAGATAAAAAACTGGGGGTTTGGTGGACGAAACAAAAATCGTCAAAAAACTTCTGGGGTTAATTAATGGGACTAAAATGAACCACAGACCGTCACCCCTTTTTTTTTCTTGCTTAAAAAAAGAGTTTAAATTGTACGCCCGATGAGATTTAAAGGTGGTGTTGAACTCATTAAACAAATTTAAGTTTCAACTAACAACTTTTAATTTTTTTGAGTGTTTGCCGCAAACATGCATTTTTTTTTGGGCTGATCTCTTGAAGAACGAGTGGTAACTTCTTCAGTAACGTGTAAAACCTACTTAGATTTTGCGGCACAAACGATTCCTACTATTTTCCACTAGTAAATGCATTGATTGCTAGTAAAAAAGGAAAGTTTTTAATACCCAAAAACGTACCCGACTATTCCCAAAAACTGTGTCCTGGTTTACCTAAACCCACCACGCGATTGTTACAGTTGGGGAACAGGGTTTTGCAGGCCGTTTTACTACAAAAAAATTTTTTGATCAAGTAAAAAGGTAGTTTTAAAATTCAATCCGACAGAAGCTGCAGAAATCAAAAAAAACCAGGAAATTTTCAAGATAGTTGGTTAAAAGGATTTAAAAAACTTTTCAAAAACAGTTATTCGGAATGGGGGAGGGAATAGAAAAAATTACAAAATGTTTCGATGTCGCAGTGGATTTGTTTAAATTGGAATGATGTTCACGACATTTAGCGCCTGTAGAAGGCGAAAAAAATTTGGTTTTTGTAATACAAAAAATTTTGGAAGTTTTTTTTTTAGAAAAGATTTCCGATTTTCTTATTTAAAGAAAAATTTGTAAAGGGGTGCGTTAAAGATGCATTAAGTTTTTTAAAAGATTTTTTTTAAATGGCAAATTTAAAATCTTAGATGTCAAAACGGTCGTTTTCGGCTTTAAAAAAAATTTATTCCGAAAACGTCGACTCACTTAACAAAAACAGCTGTGGAAAAAATTAATGTTCAAATATTTTAACAGTGTTCCCCAGTTTGTGATTTCACGAAAGCCCCTTTTAAAACGGTTTTACGTTTTTCAGACGTTTTAAAATTTATTTCTTCCCTTGTGTGTAAACTTTTATGCGCTCGCCACCCCCCTCGGGTTGTTACCACATATTTCCCAAAAGGTTTAAATCAAAGTCATAACAGCAAAATGACAGACTGAAGTTAAGGGGTTCTTTCACAGTGGCATAATTACAAACTTTACAGCAAGCTACCACCAAACAAAAAAAGTATTTTTTGAACAAAAATGCCATGAAAAACGTCTGTTTTTTTTTTTATTAAAAAAAAAAAAAAATTTTAAAGAAAAAAATAACAATCCCAAACATCTTGACCTTGTTTGATAGGAGTACATTCTATAGAAAAAAAGTCAAAAAAAAATTCTGTATTTAATAACGCATTTCGAGCAAAAGGAAATTTTAGTTATCTATTTTTGGGGGTTGATTGTTTTATCATTCTTTTTTCCTCGGTTTTAAAGTTTTTTTTTTTTACTTACGTAGGGACATATACTCTAGTTTTGTTCAGGATACCACTTAAAATGTACAAAATTTCACAAAACCTTTTTGGGTAGTTGAAAATGATATACAGTAGTTACCTCGGTTTACGATGGTACCCTTTCTCGAAATTTTCGAGTTACGGAAGAAAAATTTAATGGGATTTTTGTTTCCCAAAATGATGTTCCGGATACGAAATGGGAGTTACATCTTTTACAAATTTAGCGGAATTTTCACGCGATCGTGTACCCGCCCTAGAAAAGAATGTAGTTTAAACGTAGTGCGATCGTTTGTATAGTTAGCGTCCCATTTGCACCATTTTACATCTGTCTTCAATTTTTTTTGTAAAATTATTCTTATTTATTGGAAAACTCTTTTTCTTTTGGTAAAAATTTTCTCAAGAAACCCCTTTTAGAACTTTCCCCGTTTTCTAATTTACTAATATTATCTAAAAAATTCCCTTATTTCTAATGTTTTCTATAAAAAGGGAAAAACATTTCACCCCCTCAAACCGTTTTCATGCACCGAAAAGTGTCCTTTTTGGCACTGTTGTGAAAGATTTCTTTTTAAATTCAAACCTTTATTATTTTTAAAAAAAAAAACATTTTAAATTTTTTTTGATTTTCTCGGTGTCTTTTTTTGCTATTTGTTACAAAAATCGTTTTTTTAAAACTACCGGTTTTCCAAAAACGGGTTTCGGGTTTTACAAGATAAATGCTAAAACGTTTTCTATTCCCCCTTTCTTTTTGCAAGAAAATCTGTTGAACCAACAGGTGGTGTTGTCCTTATGTCTTTTTTTTTTTTAATTAGATAAATAATTAAATTTAATTTTTATTAAGAGAACAAAACGCTGTCCGCAAACCCCGCGAACAAATTTTAAAACATTTTATTAATTCCAAAATATTTCAAAAATAGGTGGAAAGGAGTAAAATCAGAGCAAAAACAAACCTATCTATGTTTGTACAATAATAAGTCTGACAAAAGTAAAATTACTTGCACCTTTAAACGATTATTCATTCATTTTGTGGGGTACAAAGGGAAAAAAAGTATAGCGATTATTGCCTACCACATTTTAACAATTAAAATACTTTTTAAAAGGAAAAACATTCCCCCGCTAATTAAAATTTTTCGAAAAGAGGGGGAAGTGAAAAATTTAAATTAAGGGCCCGTCTCGACTTAGAATTTTTGCAATTCGAGACATTATTCTTCCCTCGTTTAAAAAAGGTTAAATAGGGTTGCATTGAGCAAGCGGACAGTACCTTAACTACAATTTTTCGATGTTCGCTTTAGTTTTTATATTTTTTTTAAAAATACTAAAAAGGCCATTAAAGCAATTAATTACCTTAAAACAATTTAAAAATTTAGATGTGATCAGGGGGCATGGGATCACATGAACAACTCAACTTTTAAGGGGTTTTATTTCTAGGTTTCAGATTCTAAAAAAATCTTAACAAGCATGGGGGAATTGAAAATTTATTCCGACAATCGGTATCTTTGAAAAGGGAAATCAAAAAAGGATAATTTTCAAACCCCAAAGTAATATTTTTTTTCGTGCTGCGTAACTAAATCGAAAAAACAACTATTTCTGGTAGTTCTCGTCCACCTCGGGATTTTGATCTTTATTTATCGCTTTCTCAGAAATTTTTAACATTTTATAGGATGAAGAGAGGATTATTTTATGGGGAGATTTAATATGAATTTTGCTTCACCCAAAAAGGTGGGCGGCAATTTCGTGGAGTCGGGGGTGGGTTTATTTAGGTTTTTTTTATTCATAATTTAGTTGTACGTTTTGGGCGCCAAACCCAAATTGTATAAATTACCAACCTAAACCAACAAAACCACATATAAATAAGATCAAAGTGACAGAAGTTAAAACAGAATAGCAATAAGGGTATTCGAAGTGAAAATATAATGACCTGGTATATTTGATGAGGTGGCAAGGGGGTAAAATGATGAAAATTAAAATGTTAGTTATTTAGTGCACTCAGACAGTGAGTATCGTGTTTTCTTCTACATAGTAAAAAGAAGACGGTTTATATTAGGTTGGAAGATAAATTAATTAGATAATTAGCTTTTTTTTAAGTTTTATAACAAAAAAATATTGCCGAATGGTAAATACCCTTATTAGAACGTAATAAAATAATAGTTAATATCAGGGAAGGTACACCAAAGAAGAATTGCACAAAAAACAGAACATGCTGAAGATCCCATACAAAATAGTATTAGAAGTCGCAGATTAAAAAGAAGAAGTTGGAAGACCGAAAAATTAATCCGATACTGAGACGAAGTTCTTAAGAGTTCAAAGGTTACGAAAACCGATCCAAATCTTCACGGGAACTGGTTTTGCGAACTGCGGCATGCAAAACTGGTGCAGAAAGTAAATCGTCGTCCTGTAAGAAAATATTTAATATCGGAAGGATTGCGGGGTCGGGTATCAGTTCGACAAACCTCCTCCGACAAGGTAACAGACAAAACGATTACAGTATGCAAAAGGATTATGAAGATGGATAGCTGAAAATGTGGAATCGTGTGTTATACACCGACGAAATCAAAGGATTCGTATTGTTCAGTTCAAAAACGCGGCAATACGTTTGAGGAGACCAGAAAAAAAATACATTTTCAGTGTATACAACTGACTATTAAACACGGGAGGTTCGTTTTCGTTTGGGGGTGTATATCTACCGCAGGCGTTGTTGATTTAGTAAGAATCACTGATAAATTGGAATGCTCAGCGTTATTTGGCGGATTTTAAAAAGACTTGCTGTACCATGTGGACGTCGTTTAATTGGCCCAAATCTTATGATGCAGCACGATACTGACCCAAAACATCTTGTAGCTAGTTGAAAAATTATTTGAGAACGAGAAATCAGAAGAAAGGCTATGTGTTAGAAATTATGCAATGGCCGTCCCAGATGCCCGGAACTGGAACATATTGAAACATGGTTGGGAATATTTAGAAAAAAAAATGCTGAGAGGCGACTTAGGAATGCAGGCGAGTGTTTAAGATATTGTGAGAAGAATAGTAAAAATACCTATCGATTTCATCAGTAATCGTACGCTTTTCACTTCCAGAAGAATGTCTACAGTTATTAAATCCAAAGGGGGGGTCACACTATATTGAATAGTTTGCTTTATGTACTCATATTTGTTTTAATTTTTTGTTTCATCTTCCTTTATATGTATATAATAAACTCCTTAAACTTTTGTTACTAGTATTGTGTATTTTCATTGAAGTAGGAATAATTAATTTCTATCAAACAACCTAGTGGTCGGTAACTTTTTTCACAGTATGCTACATGATATATTCAAAGAAGAACCCCAGAAATACATCAAGTTCTTACCTAATAAAATTTAAAATTAGGTGATGAGGCAGAATAAGGAGAATTTTAAAGTAGAATTAAAAAACAACACAATTACAAATAAATGTTTTCCTGATACTGTAATTTATCAGGAACCACAGCAGGTCTGTCTGCGATTGTAGCTTCCCTTCGCTTGCTGCCTCAACCGACTCAGCAGCCTGATGACATTGTATCGAATTTGCTTTAGAATAGAAATCCGTCAGTGCTTAGTAATATGCTAAACTGCAGCCCGTTTTTATATTGCGCATGTACTGAACGGTAAATTCACGGTTTTTTGGGGTGTTGGAACAAGCCTTAAACATCGACGGGCTGCGTTGAACCAAATTCGTCATGAAAATTTTATCGCATACAAAGGCTTACGGTATGTAAAGATACTTCGCAACGACCTCTCTTTAGTAAGCGATGCCAAGGTTGAAAGTCTACCTATCGAGGGACCACCGGAAATTCTATGTTATCGAAAAACCCAGTGAAAGTCCTATAATCGACAGGCATCAGGAATCAACATGCGGGAAAACAGGAGAAAAAACACAGGGAATAGAGGTAAAGGAACAGAAACACTAAGAGTGTTTTACACGTTCAAGAATTATTATGAAAACTATTATGGAAAAATTGTATGAAAAATTACTCACAGGAATCTCTGCTGTTTGCCAACGACTAGAAATACATCAAAATTTTCAAGATATTTATTGTCATACGCTAAAGCGCATTCGAAAGTTGTTCAGTAACATTGTAATATAAGTGGTAGTTGATACGCAACAGCTGTTGATGAACACTTAGCCTCAAATATTTATGTGAAGGCTGCGAGAATTGTAATAGTTTTTTTTTTTTTTATGCGAATTATTATTAAAAAATGCCCACAAATCATTTAATTACCGCTGGGGGTAGCAGGCACTTCTTGCCTGTTATCTAATATATTAACGACTCCGAAAAAAAAATAAAAGGAAAACGATAGTCATTGGTCAAGAAGTGGTTGTTAAATCAAGCATGGAGAGGAACTTTGGCATGCTAAAACAACGAATTATGATGACGACCAAACACGAGATAACAAGCGCAAAAAGACACCATGCTGCGTTGAAAAACGGTGGTTATTAGTGAAATCATGGGGCACATGCGCATCCGCGCTGTGTTTGTGCGCACTTTTCTCGCGGTCGATTCTTGTCAAATTTTGTTAAAAATATAGAACATTCTCTATATTTTTATTGGTGAAAATTTTATAATAAATTCGAATAAAAATACTGTTGCCATGTCAAAGATTTTTAAAAAGAATTTATTTAAAAATGTTCAGAATAATTTGACTAAAAATTCATAATAATTTTGTAAGTGTAAGACGGTCTAAGAACAAGGGCAAATATACTACTATGCAAATTTTAAATAAATCAAAATGAGAATATGACAAAAAAAGAACATTATTATCTCGGGAAGTAGGAACAAATCCCAGATTCGGCAAATCAGTATATTAATATAATAAATAATTATACTATTAGCTCCAATCCCTCAATCCAAATACTTAGCATACCACAACGATACGACGTAATTTTAAACTTCCCAAAAAATGGAGCGATTCTAGATCACAAAATATACGTCTACTTCCTACTACAGACAACGAAGAACTTACTAAAGAAGGACCCAGAAAAGGGGTAGGTGGAGGGGAAAGGAATAAAACAGTGTTGCCACATCTAAATTCAGTATTTCTAATACATATCGATCACCGTACATTAAAGAGTATATTGGCATTGCCTAAGCGGAAACTAAAGAAAATTAAATAATATGCTGCAGCTAGGGCACGCGTAATACGACGCTATATCAAAGAATGGTGAGCGAGACACGGACAATAATCGTTTAAAGCAAGACTTAGACTAGTTTAACACAGGCGATTTTGAAGCGGCGCCGCTAAGCAGCGTTTGCAGCAACTGGAACATGTCTCATGTATTAATAATATTCTTTCACCACATTGCGTTGCAGCGACACATAGCGAGCGTTTGGGCGGCGATGCTAAAAATCGTTTGTGTGAAACCGGTCTTTAAACCGTCCGTCTGCAATGCACACAACGCTGGTTCTTACCGATACCTCAGGGCCACGCAAAACCTCAATTGTCAAATTCTCCCTCACCTCAAAAAAGTTCCAAAACAAAAAAACAAAGTGGCATATGCACAACGGCTACAAAACTATTGAACGAAATAAATGAGGTTAATGATAAGTAATTAGAATTAACATAAAACTTAGAGTATAATTAATTACACGTTACAATTTTCTAGAGCGATCACTATGCTTTAAAACATATCCGCTCAGTTGCTTGCCTCCCGTGAAATCTTAGCATGTAGTATTGTTCCCACACGTGTTACCAATACTACAATCGTCCTGTATAGACAATTCTTTTATTAACATAGATTATTAGTGTGCAATATGAGATGTGTGGATTTTAATTTTGTTTGACCATGTTGAAAAAAATATGAAGACAAAACGGTTACCAAAAAATTACAGTTTCGGATGAAGATTAGATATCTATAAAAGAAAGACTGTGAACTTGTCTTGTATCTTTGATTTATTTTTGTCTAGAGAATGAGAAGAAAATGCATAATTAATGCAAACGATTCCAAAGGTAGCTTTCAATTATTTGCGGATATCTTTTCTACTATCTGGATGTTTGCTTCCATATGTCAAAATATAAATTCTCGTGGTGATAATAAATTGTGGAGTGGGTTTCTCCTGATATTTTAGCTATGAAAAGCACACAATTTTTTTAAGGAATTAAAGGCAAAGATGGTCCATCATTATTAAACAAGAATAAACCTTTAAATAATCTTCTGAAATCGAAGCAAATGTCAATACATTCTTTGACTATTAATAAATCTAGAGCTGTTTGGTTATTATAGTCAACAGAAAACGCAAAATAATTACATCAAGCGAATGCATTAGACCTGACCGATCATAGCTTACTGAATTATGTAAGAATTTTAGTGGATCATTATCAGTACTGCCTGAAAAATTAACACCGTCCCAGCATTCCAAAAATATTGATTATGCTGATATTAATACTTATATCGAATAGCCTCACTCTTTTTGTCGGGCCAGTAAACCGATTTGACATAGTTGACGAATTCGGAAAAAAACTCAACTAGCAGCAACGATATTGATAATATTTAGCATTTCTAGTGTACGGTCAATATTGCTTCACCTTTGACTAGTGCTGTAGATATCCAAAAAAAACTGAGATCGGATACTAGATCCGGAGCGAGAACCGAAATGTTGGATCTGGATAATCCAGATATCTCCAAAAACGCTATCGGGTTCTCGGATCCGGGTCTGTTATTATGTTATTAATATAGAAAGTGTTAACCTCTACCTATTTACAGGTTTCCAGGTTACTACGAATTTACACTACCATATTTGCTCGAAAATAACGGGATAACGGATTCCGGATCCAAAATTATTCCGAATTCCGGGATGAAGCTCTACTTCGACCCATTTAATAATCGTCTTTTTCAGCGGCACCATTTATTTTTAGGCTAAGCATGCACGAAATACACCAATACATAAAAATTGTAATAATTGTGATAAATTACCGATCTATCAGGACCTGCCATTCCTCTCCAAAATTCAGAAACTTTACTATGAAATCCCAAAATTGATTCAATATTTCAGCAAACTTTGTCAAATTTTGTTCCACAAATCAAACATGGGTTTTGTCCCAATAAATCTACGGATACCGCATTGTATAATTTCTTTAGACAGATATCTCAAAAACCTCTTGACTCCCTAACTACCTTTGTCTAATTATAAGTAGTTTTATAGATCAGGCATTGCATTTATTTTGGCACAAATTTTGGAGCGGTGTGGGATTGGTGATGTTGATGGTGATGGTTTTGAAAGCATATTATCACATAATCGAGGTAAATCTGAAGAGTAGATTGTTTACGGGCCAATGTTACACAGATCTCTATTTTTGGACTGTCGCCTTTTATTAATGTTTATTAATGATACTCCGAATTGCCTAGTAACGCTACGTATACAGATGACATACGTTTGATAATGAGCAGTAATATGTAGTAACAACGAGCTGCTTCTAACTACTAATGAGATATTTGGTAATATACGAGTGCAAAAATGGATAAGATTAATAAAGTAATGTAATTTGGGTAAAACTATTGGACGAAGAGCTCTAAATTGGGGGACTTACATATTGGAAAATTTTAGTTATTATAAGCCACTTGATGATATATCGTATCACACTCAAAAAAACATAGATAATAACCAATTATGAGAAATATAATACCTTTTAATATTAATTTATTGTATGTTCATTATCTAGAATGACAGCCACATTTATTCATTAGAAGATAACAATGGCACGGCACTGGGCCCAACAGCAAAATTTTGCATAAATTCATTTAATAAACAGTTTTACATTAATTTTAAGTTTCCCCCACTTCTATTTTTGTTTATTTCGATTCATTTATGGTCTAAAATACTCCCAAATGGTATCATCAAAAGTTAATACTTAATTACAAATTTTTCGAAAATAAAAACGTCATTTAAGAGTGGAAAACATAGGATTATTAAAAACAAAACGCAAAGACAAATGCTGTTATTTAAGAAATGAAATGACTGTTTCCTTTAAATCAAATGTTTGAAATGCTATCCAGGCGGTTCATAAATTTTTACTACTAAAACAAAACGCCTCAGCAAAAAGTAAAGATAAGTTTTTACAGATCAAGTAGGTACCGTCATAAAATGCGATATAATCAGTTTATACACGGCCACATGCCAAAACTTGTTATTTTAATTTTTAAAAAATGACCAATTGACTAAAGATAGAATCATTACAGAAATTTGGGCCATAGCAATATAATATTGTTGGATGTGGCGATAATAAACCGGACTCAGCAAGGAAGGGTGCAATTTATTTAATGCGAAATATCCAAATAGAAATGTCAGCTAATCCACAGGGGTGTAAAATCGAGGAGAAGATTTGAGAAGAGAAAACTGGGCAAAGTCCAATACATTTCAAATGCCAGGACGTCCCAAAGGAAGTGATTGGAAGATGTGAAAACTTGGTATTTTGTTAAGTAGGGTGAGAATCTTCATAGGATATCTCAATCAATACAGCAGACAATGGAAGTTTCTTACGATCAGTAATTACGTGTACTAAAAACAGAAGAATACCATCCCTACACAAAAATAGTTGTTATAGTATGCAGGATTTATGTAAACCTAATCCACGCTTCATTCGCCAGATCTCTTTTCAGATGAAGCTCATTTTGATTAAATGGAAAACAGTAGTGCAGGGGTACAGGAAATCATTGGTCTTTTTTCTTTGATGAAACTCTCACGGAGGCAGGCAATATCGGATTTTTGTTGAGGATTGCATTTGTACCGCTCTTGCAGAAATCTTTCCAATGAAACGGTCCTGACTTACTAAATGAGTATTTGTGTATCAGCAAACAGAGTACACTTACGCACTTTGCTACTCCTAGTTTTTCAAAAACTGCTTTCTTGAGATGTGGATCGGTTAGGAGAGGACAACAGGGTGGTTTTTTCATATGGGGGTATTTAAAATCAAAAAAATCTACGAAAAGTATAATTAGGTATGAAAGAAGTCAATAAGGTCGAATTAGTCCTAAACGTGCATTCGGAAATGTTACGAATGAATGTGTGAATTGTTGATTGTCAAGACGGTCGTGGATGGCATTTCGAAACATCTGATTTAAAAAAAACAATCATAATTTCTTGAATAACAGCATTTATCTTTAATTTTTCGTTATTAGTGATAGTTATGTTCTACTTTTTAAATAACTTTTTATGTGAAAATTTTGTTATGTTTTGTGTTGCTGGTACAAATTAGGACAAATAATGATCGCATCAAAATAAAAAAGTCGGGAGTTGTGATTAGAAGAAATTGTTCGACATTTAACGCAAAACATTCCAAATTGTGACATTCGATTTTGTTCCTCTGTGCGCCGATTGAAGCCTGGTTACTGACTCATATATTCACAATATATTTTAGACCAAACAACAAATGAATGGACTAAGAAACAAAGAATGACCCAGATATTTTGGAATGCGTTAATAATATAGGTTAACAAAGACTAAATTTAAGAAAGCCAACAGCTTGGTCGTCTTCTTATAGAACCATAGGATCACTTGGCGTTTTAAAATTTTAAATGAAATACACATACGCAGTTTACTATTAAAATAAATTAGTATTTTACTTCAATCCCATAGTTATAAACGGCGCCTCCAGGGATTGAATTTATTTTTTCTGTCCGAAATTAATATCGTAAAACGTATACTAAATTTCGGGTTTTAATTTAACAATTACGCGTTAATGTACTGATGATTTACATTGTTTTATTTTGAATAAATTCGCTTATTGGGAGATTAAATTGTAAATTAAGCCATTGAGATTACCGAGATATGATTACATTTGGGGTTATAATTACGTGAATAATGAAAATGTGTTAGTAATTCACAAACAGATTTAATAGTACACAATCAATTTGAACGTGATTTAAAAATACAAACGGTGATACCTATTTATGGGGAGGAAAAAGCGTTAAAAGTTAAAATATTTGTAATCTTATATTCTGTTTGAGTAGCGGGACATTCATAACAAACTCTTTTTTTAGAATAATTTTATGCATTGTATCTGTTTGGTGGTTTTCGTCCATCAACTACGTTTGTTTACGTTTTAAATGGAACTAGAGACTAGTAACGGATATTGTTCGCATAATCAATTCCTAAACATTACAAAGAAGTTAAGTTAGCATGCTGGACCAATAATTATTAAGGTAATGAAACTAGCAACATTCTTACTTTCCGGTAAATTCGTCATAGTACTTAACATTTTAAACGAATATTTTTGGTGACAGTTTGAAAATATCTGTTAAAGCCTTCTGTTATAGTGGCAGCGAGAGAAGCTTTTGCATCCACTGATATAAATGAATTCCCCAGCATTCGTAATAAAAAGAGCAATCGTTAGTCTCTCGCTAAGAATAATCGTTAAAATGTCCACATACAGTCGGATACATACGTGTTTGCCTCACTGTACGTTCGTGAAAGTATGCATTGTCGCCTTCAAGGAAATTATTTTAGTTTACTGGATAGAATAAAATATCATTTCAATAGACTGAAAATCGTAATATTTTCAGAGGGATTACATTTTTCATTCATTTCGTAGACACTGAAAGTTGTTTCAGAAAAAATGTAAAAATTTGAAAAATACTTCTGGCTGGGACATGATACAGGTCCATTTTTCTGTTGTCCTATTCTGTGTTGTGTTAAGTTTGGAACATGGCAAGGCTAATAAATTAATATTATGCTTGATTTGCTGGACACTGGCCGTTTGACTACATGGTCATTAGTTCACTATTATTATTATCGAGCAGTGGCGCATCCAGCATCTATGTTATGGAACAAGGCAGGTATTATTCTTTTCCTAGCAAATAAGCTTTTTTCTACAGGTACAGTGAAAGGTGAATCATCAAGTTTTATTATTTAAATTACAACGTTTTGGTTTTTCTAATAATTTACGTATGCTGCATAAATACGTTGAATCGTATTTATGCAACAGGAGACAAATAGTTTTTTTACAAAAATATTTATTCAGTACCATTTTTAGTTACATCCGGTGTACCACAAGGTAGTAATTTAGGACCTTTGTTATTTACAATATTTCTGAATGATTTGCCTGAGATTTTTCAAACTTCTGAATACCTGTTATATGCAGACGATTGCAAGATTTATAGCAATATTAATTCGATTAACAATGCCCTTGATTTACAAAGCGATTAAATATATTGCAGGATTGGTGCAGACGAATAAACTGGTTACCATATAGAGAAGTGTGCAGTGTGAGCTTTACAAGAAAACAAATTCTTACATTTTTAACTATCAATTAAGTAACAGGGACTTGGAACGTAAATTAATCTATTAGGGTCCTTAGGTGTAATGTTTGAATCGTCGTTTCAATTAGAAAAATTACACTCGAGGCCTTTAGGAACCTAGGTTTATTAGACGCAATACTGCGGATTTCGTTGACATTAAATCTATTATTCGGCTATATAATGCGTATGTTAGAACAAAATTAGAATTTGCATCAATAATATGGTGTCCGGCAACGGGAGAGGTAAGAAGATGCTAGAGAAAGTTCAAAATAAATTTCTAAAATGTCTTTACTATAAAAGTATAAGGCTAATCCACCGTTGGAATCATATGATAATATTAGAAAAAGAGTTTCTTTACCCTTGCTGCGTCAACGTCGTGAATTTTCAATGATTTATACACTTTATAAAGTATTCAATAATTATTTTGATAATGCCGCGTCTCCTTTCTTCGCTATTTAGATTACACGTTCCATTTTATAGCATACGACTGGTCCACGAACGCAGATAGAATTGAATTCCCTTTCGCCAATTTATAGAATCGCCAAACTCTATAATTTTCATTCTCAATATATTGAAATTTTGGTATCTCTAAATCTTCATTTTTAAAGTCTGCCAAATGTATGGGACTTTATCGCTAAAGCTATACACATATGGATGTTGGTTTGTGCTTTGGTCTTCGTTGAATCCGCGAACATTAAACCTTGGGAGTGATTATATATGTGCTATATGCACACGTTATTATGTAATGTATACTAGTGAATAATTACTATTGCCTGTTTGTTTTGTCTCCACAATGTATTTTGATTTCATGTATGTATGATGCATATTAATTAGGTTTATACCTGTATGTATCAATTCGAAATAAATAAATAATAAAGCTTTCCTTATGGCCAGGTCTAATAAGTTGACATTTCTATTATCCTGATAGAGTTCTTGGAGTCAATCTCCAGCTAATACTGAAACTAATATTTGAATATTCGCGGTACGGACGCCAGTGTCGCCAACCTGCTCGTCTAGGCGACTACGAATTAGAATAAGAGACAACTTAACTTATTTATGTTCAATTGACCGGAAGCTACTGTTTGTTGCAAAATTGGCCCTAGTTACCTGCTTGTCTAATTCTTGTTTCTTGTCATGACCTGTTCTAACAACAAAGGAGCTTAAAATGTCACCATTGCTTTTTTACGAATTTCAAATTCTTGCACAATATTTTATTAGTACTTGATGAAAAAACAAAATAAGACACTTATAAATGTCAAATTATAATATATAACTATGATTTTTTGTTTGACTTTTTTTTAAACATTTTTTTATGTTATCAACCCTGATAAAAATTACAACAATTTAAGAAGAAATTAGTACAAATGAGATTTATCCCAACTTTCACAATATGGCAATCTCTTCCTTTTTCTACCTCAAGGCTTCAGGTAAAAATGATAAATTTGACGCAGTACATAATTATTTTTCACTATGTGAAAAATATAATTATCGATAAAAGAAAAAGTGCGAATTTTATCTCTTCTATACTCCAAATACCATCCACACAACAACAAATTTTAAAGGAATTCTTTACATTTTACATGTTCGCCTTTATTTTGATCACTTTAGATTCCGAAACATTCAATTCTTTATTAAAATTATTATAAATTTACATCTTCATAAAGTTAGTAAGAAAATATAACTGATTTTTTATGGAGGCACAATATTAATTACTCCAGCGAAACCATTTTTCTTTTGTAAAATGGCCTCCAACGCTTACAGTTTCGTGCAGTTCTGAAGGCATTAACGCACGGTGACAAGTTAACTGCCGTCCGATAGTTTTTTGTTGCTTTTTGGGGAACAATAGAACCAGTTCTTTAGCATGTCCACAGTACCAAAATAACGGAAGTAGATATTGTTATTTTTAAAGATATCTAGCCTAACATGAATTAGTATAAATTATGAATTTGATTATGTATTACGCATATTAAATTTTTATTTATGGATTGTGGGCAATTTCCCACATGTAAGTTAATAATAATTCTTTATATATTATTTATGGAAAAAAGCGAAAAATTGAAACGTGAACAATCAATTTTTTAACTTTGAGGGCCGTATAACTATATACTATGTTACAAAAAAATGCAAACAAGCTAGCAGGAGCAATATCTGAATCACGCACAATTTTAAATAGGTTACTACCACAAGTATGTAATAATTAAAGAATATTCTACGCAATGTTCATTACCTAAAAGTGCATTTATTTCTAAATTGAATGTACTGACACAGATGCAATTAAACGGAATGAATATGGAGATGGACAAGTGGAAAATATTGATCAAGGTAGACGGCGAAGGACTTGAACCGAGGAAAATGAAGAAGATTCAATAGAACGTTACTCAAATACAGTGTTATCAATGCATTGCACACCTGGAAAGGCATGGCCACGATTTTCTGTGATTCGGAGACTGAGTAATTCTCATGCACTGTGCTGAGACCATGATCACTGGCCCTTAAAAATTTTATTCCACCCGACAATACACAACTCACACATCAGGAGTTTGGAGAAGCCAAATGGCACAGAATTGCGCTATGTATACGGTCCATCCATCTTTTATCTCGGCCCGACCTTGCTCCCTGCGACTTCTTTTTATGTCTCCCAATTAAAAATACAGGTTCGCAGGGAAAATATTCTATATTCTAAGAAGAGGTCATTACTGTAAGACAGAAGCTTATTTTGAGGAGTTGAAAGACTATTTTTTTTAAAAATGGTGGTTAAAGATAATCGGCAGGGGGGGTGGGAGGTGGAGGGGGAGGCAAGGTAGTGTGGGCGGAAACGTTGGGAAAATTATCTTACCAAGGGGATTATGTCGAAAAATAAATACAGAATGTTTTTGAAAAATTTGTCTCTCATGTCCTAATCTCGGGTATTATTGGGGGGGCTGGGGACTGGGGGGGGGGAAAAATGACTTTTCCTAAGATGTTATGTCAGGGCATAGCCTAGGGCTGGTGTCCAACCGGTTGCACGCGCGTCAGGGCTCCAAAGTCAAAAGGTCCCGAATGAGGGAAAGAAAAAATTGCTTTATTTGTCAAAATTTATTGTCAGCTAGAAGTTCTTACAGATTCTAAAATTAAAAATATGACTGTGTAAAACAGGTTGCTAATCTACTGGTAGATTGAACATAGTACTGCTTGCTATATGTACTCAACTGTATCCTACTACAGTGGCATCGTTTGTATAAGATTATTTTTCTAATTAAAACTACCTTGAAGTTCTGTGACTCAAGATACTAACAAGGGAACAGCCGGCACTCGACCCTCCCTAAATAAAATTTCGCTGTGGTATATTTGTATAGAGTCGCCCAAGGTAAGAACAGTGCACTATTATTTTTATCGGCGGAAGTGTTAACACAAAGTTTAAAAGGGAAAATCACTTCAAGCAGTTGTATAGGTGGGAAAATAGCATTAATGAGGGCGGCACCAATCAGATGGACAAGCAAGATATATCGCGTGAACGAGTATATTACCAATTTTCAGACGCGCTAACACGAGTAAAATATAGTCTGCATGATATGAATATTCGCGTTGGCCTATTAGAGCCAAAAAGCAAATGTGACATATACAAGTTTTAAAACTGGCATTGGTGGATCGGCATTTTAAACAGGTGCATGTATTGTATCACCGATAAATAACTAAATTTGTTACACATTCTGCTGTTACTCGACTGACAACTGAATTACGCTGACTTAATACGGTGATAGATTTATAAATCAAGTAAACCTTATACTCTAGTTCTGCTTATGGAAGAGACTATATTTTTTAATGCAGATGAGAGGGTTAATATGGAAATACACACTGGTCGTACATTGTTTCCAGCAGGTGAATAATGCTCACGTGAAGTCACTACAGTCCTGTCACTCTATCTCATAAGTGTATACGCATAATGCCCTACTATTTCCGCAATGGAAGATTATTGTCTCCACTTTTTGTCTAGTTTTCTCGAACGAGTAAGCGTAACTTTAGTCTCGCGTACAGGAACAAGAGTTCGCCCCCTAAATGTATACATATATGCACTACAATCTGGAAAATTAACATCCGCGGATTTCAAAACATGGTAATACAGATGTTTTCTGCCAAATGCTTGGTCCCAATAATTTACTACTACTAAGATTCATGGAGTTGGACACTGTCCAGCGGAACTATCTAACCTGAGTCCGCAAAAGACAAAATGTGAATATTTGTGACCATTCGCAAAGAGACTGACAGCATTATTCAACCCTTATGTTCTGTGTTTTAGATTATGGAATAAATTTTTGTAAGAACTTTTCATGACCAAGTTTATTGTTGATGGCCATCGATATATACTTATCATAGAAATACAATATTAATTCCGTCTTTAACCCTAATCAGTTTTCGTCTCCGAATTTTTTTAGTGTTTTCTTAAGTATTCTTGGTAGCAAACAAGGGATACTTTGCGAGCGACCAAGTTGCCTTTGCAAATCCCGTAAATTCTGCTTTGGGGCCAAAAACTGCACATCCTCACCACATGTGCACTATTTGTGGAAGTACCCCCCGCCCCCTAACGGCTCTTGTACGTTGTTCATTGTGTAAGCAAGATCTGTGTTTGAAACACTTTCTTTTTAGATTACCATTATTGTAACCACTAATGACTCGAATAACCATTTGTATAGTATGTTATGCATTTAATGTAGACTATATAAGCTACGTGATGATAAAATGGCGATACCTGTATATATATAATAATATATGTTATATTTTTAAATAAATTTATAAATGTACTAATTCTTTTGTAATACCACTGCATTTTTTATCTGTAAGGTTCACACATTATAATTTGTTAAACGCTGCAACTTGAAAGAAAACAAATATGAATGGTATAGATGTCTGTGTGTTGTTGAAATTCTATATGTTCTTGCAAATACAAATTGCAATGTAAACTTTGTCATTCTCTGCAAACAACTAGTTTACTTCTGTTATAGTTAGTTCCGGCTATATTTCAGTTCCGAACTGTATTTCATAATAATATCCAATTTTATAGATGTTCCTTTTCTCTCACTCTAACCCAAATTTCCCACTCCCAAATCGGTATGTTATTTACATCATAAAAAATGTTTGTAAATCGTTGATACTGTGTAAGTACACAACCGGATAAGGAGTTAGTATGGTTAGATACCTACACTCGGTAACATCCTACTGCAAACTGTTTTTATTTACATATTCAATTATATAAATGTCACATCTCTGGTACACGATTGAAGTTTTCTTCACATGACAAAATATATATTTCTGGATGAAAGGTAAAACTCAATGATAACTTGTATAAGGTTGAATTCAGTATGAACACAGCCCCCTCTTTTACCGATATATTAAAAATTTTTGACTTTTCAACGGGTTTGGGTGGGGTACATTTTCTACTTAAAATTAATACTATTTTGAAATAAGGGTTATGGTGTATTATTTAGTCCTCTTCAAACAATTAAAAACTTGTCCTTAACTTTTGTTACATATCTCCATCGTTTTCGAGATTATTGATACAAATATAACGTAGTCTTTTTCTTAATAGAGCGCTGTCCTCTCCACCCACCTACGGACAGGATTCCCGCCGTATAAAATAAGTGCTTTCTTAACTTGGTGGACCCTCCTCAGATCCACAAAATTTCAATTTTTTGGGAGTCGGTTGCCGGTGTTCCCTTGTAAGTGGTTTTGACTTATTGTCCAAAAGAAAATGAAAGGCACGACAGATTACGTTAATGAAGTCGTTGAATATGAAATCAAGAAAGAAAATCTTTTTAAATCTCAGTTTATCTAGACTTGAATTCACTTGAAATCACGTTTGAAAAAGACACTAGTGTCGATACTGCAGTGAACATTTTGTTACCTTTAATATAGTGATAAATACCATAGTAAAGCGTTTCATTACAATTTTCATCAATTTCCTTTCCAATATCACGAAAATCTGGACTGTATACTTTGTTAAATTTTAGTCTATGTTTTTATTACTTAAATTGTCCTTTTAAAATTATTTACATTTTACTACATAGTTTTTGCCTACTAGTAACGTAGTAATTTATTTTAATTTGTAAAAGGTTCAATTAATCCTCATGTCAAAGCCTTTATTATTTTGTTTGGTAAACCTTAAGTCTTGTTGCTGATAGCAGAACACTTTCTAGTTGTACATTTTCGGGGTAAATTTATCCGGACTCTCTACTCTATGTATGTGTACAATAAATTATTTTTCTGTGTATATATTATTATTATATCGAGGTAGCAACAATTAAGATTTGTTAATGCTGTTCAGTGTGCTTCTCATTACCGATTTGTATGCAGTTGACCCAGCGCGTAGCAATAACTATATTTTACTTATTACTACTGAATCAACACCTATCCCCGCACTATAATGAATCACGTTTAGTCTCAATAATACATATCACCCGATCTTTACCTTTTTTTACAGTTTTTGAGCCTGTACGATGTCCGACAAAGCACACCAGTACAATACAAAATATCACCAGTATGCTGTCGTTTAGAAAAATACAGTAATATAGAGAAATTACCAAAATTAATCAAAGAAATACACACCGACCATTTGCAATCTTACGTCTGTCTTAGCAATAGTAAATTTAGGAGAAGAAGTACCCTTGTAAGATGATCAGCGCCCCGGTCGGCCAATTGAACTTGATAATGCCCACACATTTCATTATTCAGATAGTATTAGCAGATCCGGGGGGCAGGTTTGAAAGTGAAGGTATTAGCAGTGATGTCTCACATTTCCTGAAAACAAGTATTCGTCCTGCTCTCCATGGTGAAACGTCGGTAGAATGTGCGCGGCTCGTTTTAAACAGGCGTGAGACGGCCTAAATCCTATTTTGGAGTCCATTGTCACGGAGATGAAACACTGGTTTCTGTATTAGATCCTCTATTCCAAAAACACTCGTCCCCAGCAATGCTGTAATACAACCTTTTGAGGAAAATACTTAAGAATTAATTTTTTAAAGGGTATAGAATTATATAATTGTCTTAGAATAGATGTATTGAAGTTCAGGGAGATTATATTGAAAAAAAAATGTTTATATTTACCAAGTAGTGTGGGATGTTCAAGCTATTTATGCGCATATTACGTATGTATGCTATCATTGCATCACAAAACTATCATTCTCACACTATCTGCAGATTGGGTCTTTACTTTTTTAATTAGTTATTTTAAGTCTCATGCAGGTTTGTTAAAAAAAAAAAAAGAAAATTATTTTGTATATCCTTAATGGTTATTCTTATCACTTCATTCTCTGTCGATTCTGAAATTGTAAAGTACGAGGATGTATCAAATATAAACGGGACCCGTTTAAAAAAATCTACTTTATTTAACTAAGCTTACAAATATATATTATTTTTTCTACATAACTCTCCCGCCCTAGAAATACATTTATTCATCGGATGGGAGCTTTTTTATTCCATCATCGTAAAAGTTCTTCGGACGTTTGTGTGACCATTGGAGGCACAAACGCTTCCACCGCTTCATTGTCGTCGAAGCGCTGGCTTCCAGCGCTTTTTTGAGGGTCCCAAAAAGAGGGAAGTCACAAGGTGACAAGTCGGGACTATAGTGGTTGGATTGTTCCAGCGTTTTCCCATCCTAATGCAACCCTTTTTGCATCGTCGCGTTAGCCACATAGACCTGGCTTCTCATGCAGAAGAATACACTTCTGGCCCACAGCTTCTTCCCTTTTCATTCGAAATGACAATTTCGCGCATCCACACTCCAGTTATCACCGATTTCCCTCTATGAGATTTCGACCGCTTCGGGGGGGGGGGGGGTGTTGGCGCTCGGTCCACTTGTCCCCTTGGGCGGCGATCATGCTCTTCGTTCTCGCCTTTTCACGCCCTCACAGACATTTTTTATGCCATGCAAATACACGGGTTCTTGACAGGAATGTTGTCCCGACTGTGGGTCTGTAATGCCGCAAAATTTTCGGTGGAGTTCACCCCCTCCTTGGCCAAAAACTTGATGGATAATCCGCTGCTCCACGAGAGATGCACATTCTTTCTCGCTCATGGTTTTCTTTTGATACTCAAAGGAAACCCGAGAGAGTTGCGGTCGTTCTCCCTCTCTCTAACGGTACAGGCTACCTGCGCATTAACCCCTCCATGTCAGAAAGCCCTCCAGACTTTTTAAGAAAATCCAGTCCGTTTATATTTGCTACCCCCTTGTAACTGCAAGTACTTCGACATTCTTGATAATTTCATCATTTGCGTATTCAAGGTTTTCCCCATATAGTTTTGTTTCCGAATAAACCAACCGAAATGCCATTATTAAAGTTTATGACGGTTGTAGTTTTAATAGCAGAAAGAACATAAACATTATACTAGTACAACATAATTTCAGGTCAAAATATTTAACCACCAACAACGAATAATATTCCATGAATATTACAGTTTGATTACATATTGTCATACTGTCCACAGTAATATTGAATTTTATAAAAAGACCGGTAGCTAATCTATGTATTTATGTTAATTTTATGTACTAGGTTGCACATTATTCAATGATAAAAAATAAAAAATTCGTACTTATAATCTCGTTTTCAATACGGAATTGTTTATAAATACACTGATGTTATGGGTTTATTAGTGACATAAATACTCCTTTTAGAGTAAAAACCATAGTGTACGAACAATATTCACTGACACACAAGTGATTGAGCTTCTATCAGCAATTGTAGCGAACGTTCATAAAAGTAAGGATCTTGAATTTATTTTTAATGCGTGTTTGTGACCGTAACTCATATATATATAGATCGATTCCTGCCATGAATTAACTTGAAACATGTCTAAATCAACCTTTTTACCTGTGTGAAATTCCCATCCTATTATAGTGATATGTACTTTGGTCGTGCTTTGTGAATCCGATCGTTATAGGGGGACTAAGATTATTGTATGTAATACATAAACAATACCAGTGAAATGATGTTAAAAGAGTAAAGTACGTATAAAATATTTCCGTTATCACTTACATTTTAGCGAGTTCACAGTTAGAAACGCATCGTATTCTTTTTAATATTTCGTTAAACCTCGTGGATGAAGCTAAGCTGTGGAGTATCGTAAGTGTTTGTGTTGATATATCGTTATGCAAGGTTAAAATTGTTTATTCTATCTCTCTTCTTATTAGTTTTTGGAATTTGAAAAACAAAATAATAATTTGAGGTTTTTTGTAGAAAATGACCGGGAAAGATTTAGCAAGTGAATAAAAACAAAAAGCGCTATCCAAGCTATTCTACATCAAACAAAACATTCACAACGAGAAATTGCGAAAATTACAGAAAGTATCTCCTCTTCTGTATCGCGTTTAGCTAGAAACTTAAACGAAGGAGATACCGCCCCCCCCCCCCCCATCAACACAAAGACGGGCTAAAGTCGACGCTCGAAACGAAAAACTCGAAGAGATCCTGACGTGAAATTGTTCATCAGGCTTTTGAGCAATAGATTTGCTACATTAAAATGATTCAAAAAATTTACAAGAGAGATGATAGACGATTTCGAGCAGAACTGTCCGGCGCCGATTGTTCGAAAATCGCGCTAATGGCCGAAGACTATAAAAAAGCCGCGGCTTTACAGGAAAAATTTAAATTTCTGCTCCGTCTCACTTTGCAAGAGAAATATCGACATTTCACATACTCATTGGGAAAAAGGTGCTAACTTAACAACATGATTTTTACTGACGTGTGTAAATGTTTAGATTATTTAATATGTTTTCTTAGTGCGAGTGCTCGCTCTGGTGTGTGTACGGGCAGCGAGCATAGTTCTTTTTCTGTTCGATAGACTACTTGGGTTATGGGGTGCGAACGTCTCCGAGTCCACGGTTCTGCTGCTGTGCGTGTCTACACACCCTCCGCAGGTATGAGTTTGGGGAGTGATTAGTGTGCACGGACCCGGCCCTTTGTATTTTGTAGACAAGCGTAACATAATGCTATACTAGAGCAGTACTATAAATGCTTTTCAAAAACACGTTATTACCGTATTTTAAGCAGGAACGTCGTCATACCGTGACTACGGGCGGTAATCTTTTAATGCAATGATAACTCGTCCTACCCCTTGCCATGTAGCAAAAAATGTGTGTAAGAAATTCCTTTTTGACAGACATCACATACGCCTTTTACTTTTGGCCACGAAATTCACAGAACCTCAATCCCATCGAGAACGTATGGAATCGACTAAATAGTCAGGTGAATATGAAAGAGACGACCCTATAAAATAGGAAATATTAACTGAAGATATAAATAGATTTATGGAGAACTGATGAAGATATAAAAGACGACAATCTATTCTTGCATTGAAAGTATGCCCCGAATGATTAGCATATTTACATATGTTACATATTTTTTACAATATAATTTTATATATATAAATATAATACATGTATAGTTATATTTTTATTATCAAAAAATACTTGAGTGTTTTCAAGTAATTTGGTCCAGGGACTGTATATGTGTTTTGGTGTGCAAGGATGAAATATCCATACGGCCGATACATATATATATTTTCTAATTTTGTTTCGTTTTTAGAACACATAAATATTTTAACAATCTCTCATTATGACTATTTCTGTTTACCTCAGAATAACTCAGTTGCAATCACACTTAAATTACCGCGCTACCTAGGCCGAGGTAGCAGCGAATGACGGTCGTCACTGTAGAATTATAACATAAAGATACCTACTCTAATCTCATATAATAACAACTATACAAACCAGTATACACGCACTTAATTGTGGTACAACAGTTATTGATATAACAAAAAGGTCTTACCCACTACCTAGTTATGGTATTTACATTCACAGCTACTTGTAATTACAGCATCTACATTATATACTATATGTATTAAATTTAAAAATTCATCACGTATGTGCTACTATTGTACAACATGTAAGTTTCAAAACTCAGATTAAGCTTATTCGTGACATATCCAACACACGTAAGAATTTCCTGGACGTATTTGCTTTTTTACAGATCGTATTTTCCCTTGGTTTCACCGAACAACAAATTTATTCGGGAAAAATTCTGTAAATTTGAAGTATGTTTAGATAACTTTTCATTTGTGGAATTCTGGATTTTCTCTGTGTCTTTACACTTTAGTCGAATAGCACAGTGTTTATACGAGGTATGTCCGAAGAATGATCCGACGGATATCTTATTCGTTTTACTGCTGGTTGTCCTTAAGAATAAGAAATATAAACAAGTTTCTGGAAAGTTTGACGTCAGCATATAAAACGTATTATACGAATTCTAATGTGAAATCAATTGCAAGCGTATAAAAAACGAAATAGAAGACAAACAGTTAATTTGTTCATTTTGCAGGTGTTTGTGAATCCACGGTTCCTTTGCCATTCTTTGTAATACACGAGAAAAAAATATGCTACACTGTGATCCTGTCGAAACTTAAATGCATTCTCCGTATAGTGGGAATAAATTGTCGCAGAACTAAAATGTGTATGCACGAAATTTGCCCAATGCAATTATGCAGTCGTTCACATAGCGTTGCTACCACAGAATAAGAATTAGTGTAGTAATACATACCTCTCAAACTTTGAACTATCACGGACGGATGGACAATAATAGCTTTCTACATTGTTTATGATTCATGTAATAATTTACTGTGCTAGTAGCTGCTAGTAAATTGCAATACTCTGAGGCCTAAAGTAATCCCCCGATTTCTATTTCTAATGAAACATTTTTTTGCATATCGGCAGTTTCATTGCAGTTCTGCTATCACCAGACATGACCACTTTCTTATTTATACGAGCACCTGCATATTTTTAACGTTTTTGGGGGGGGGGGGACGGGTATCGGAAAGCGAATCCAGTGACATTATTTGCTTTAACTTAGTAAATTACTTATTGACGATATGCAGCTTTAAAGTTTTGATATTCTATTTTTGTGTGTTACGCAAAGTGATAGGACAAGAACTCTAAATTTATTATCTGCGACGTCTAGTTCTAGATCTAAGAGCTCGCTTCTAAGCAAGTTGATCATAACATTGCACTGTCACACATATCAATTCTAAAAGCGTAATTTTCTTGTATTTATTCTTGTCATCTTTGTTCTTTCTGCTCTATATTGTTTTCATCTCTTTTAACTTGTTGTAGTTAATTGTTTTTCCTTTCTTTTAATCGGACTTTATTCTACTTTTGAATTAATTATGGTAGGTTTGTTTAAATTGTTAGTTTTTTGTTAGACAATGATACTTAGTTGTCAGTTCACTTCTGTCTATTGTGCGATTTTGCATGGCCTCGCGCATGGATGCACATAAGATAAGCTTTAAATAACCTATTTTTAATATTCCGTGAATTTGGCGACAATTATCAGAAAGCGGGACATATGAATGACACGTGCCCCTGTAACGGCCTGGAAAGATTTGAACTTTGTGCTAAGTAAAATCGACAGAGCGAACTGCTTTAACAGAAGATTAAAATTTAAATGATTATTGCACAACCACGGCGAATAAGATGATAATTGTTGCCAGATTTACATAGTATTAAAGCTGGCCCAGCAATTTTGCAACTAACACATTTAAACAAACCTATCAGAATTAATTAACTGCAATAAAGTTCGATAAAGTAAAGAAGTAACAACAATTAACAAAACATGTTAAAATCAGCGAAAATAATAACGAGAACAAAGAACGAAAGAATGACAAATGGAGGATATAATAACAATAAACAACAAGAATAATTTACGCATTTGGAATTGTGATTTGACAGATTGGCAATTGTTATGACTACTTTGCATTATAACGAACTCCTTGGATCAATCTGACGTTACAAGAAACAATTTGGCGCTCTCTCCTAGCCAACTTTGCGTAACAACAAAAACAGTATAACATGTGCGGTGTCGTTGGATTAGCTTTTCGATTACCTTTCCATAAACGTAAAAATATACAGGGTATTACATTTAAAATAAAAAAGTCATTTCCGGTGATACCGCAAAAGTTAGTTCACAAAAAATAGAAATTGACCTATTTTTTCTAAAAACGTGCATTACAAAAAAATTATAAATATCAGCAGAAATTTAGGTTACGCTATGACAACGCAAATCATTGCTGTCAGTTGTCAAATTAGTGTGAAATATAGCATTAATTTAACACTTTAACATTTTAAGCCTAATACAGATTACTAAAATGTTCTAAAACATATAACGAAACATATTTAAGAATCTGACGCGTACTAATAAGGCTCTTTTTCTAAAACTTTAAAACCTGGAAAATAGTTGTATGTAAGTACATAGAATCCGTCACATATTTACCTTTCCATTTTAAAAAGAATTGAGGTGTAGCTATTTACAAACGGGACTGTTGTTATAATACACCCTCAAAGTACTTCCATTTTCTATCTATTCATGTCTGCTTATGGATCTTCCACAGTCAATAGCCATACTGCAGGTCATTAATTGTAAACCCGTTCAATACCTTCGCTGTATTTTCCTTTTATCTCTTCCACGGACTGAAAATGAGTTCCCTTCAAGACACTTTTTACTTTGAGGAACAGAAGTCACATGGAGCAAGATCTGGTGAAAAACAACACTTCAACTTGTACATATTATAGGTGAAAAATGACCCAATCACTTATGTACTTCTAAAAAGATGATAGCAATTGCAGGTTAATACTAAAAATTGTATTTTTCTAATTAGGAAGCTCAAGAAATTGAATAAAAAGAGATATTTTAGAAGCTATCCCAAAAAATTGGTGTCTGGGGTGCAACTGTTCCCCGGCCAGATTTATGAAGGTTAATACCGCAGAAAAGATATTAAATAGAACAATTTAATTTTACATCTGCCAAATTTTTCAGGAATAAATATCTCAAAGTTGGTATATCTAAACATCCGTGACATATTTATATTTTTACATGGTTTTTTTACATGTAATGATGGTCCAACGGGCATATAGCTATGAAGCTTGTCATAACATCCGGTCCCACCAGAAATATCTATCACCGACCCTTGTAGGGCTTGAACACGCAGTTCCCAACTCTACTACGGTCAGGAGCGCGCCGGCATCATACTAAGTATATACGCACCCACAAACAACGAGCCAACTGTGCGAAGCGAATATTAACATCGACTTCTGATCTGAGATGCATATATAAAAACGTATACAACAATCGAAATAATTTGCTTAGGGTCTGTGAGCGATCGCAATGAGCACAGTGTCACAGTTGTCATGACTAGAGCAACGCAACTGCACTGAAAGCTAGTGGCGGACGCATAAAAGACGCATCAAAGACTTACCGTTTTAAGAGTCCTCCGTGAAATCACAAAGTGGATAATGTCTATTTAATATTTGTAACATGAGATATGTTTCCAACGTTGTTTCGGCAAAGTGAAGAAAAAGTGTTTTTGTATGCCGAAAACGAACGTTCTACATCTAGTGACGTTATATTTGCGTAAGTAAAATAATCTTTCAAATAACTTAACGGTTCTGTTGACGCACCTTCACAAATTTGTCTTAATGTGCCAAAATCAGAGTCTTTATCTAAAACACTTTCAAACCTTTCTAAAACACTAACATTTCTTGCGTCTTCTATCGCGCATAGCTGTGCGTGAGCATGTTGCACTATTTGCAAAGATTCCACTAACGACACCGAAGAATTTTGTAGTTTCTCTATCGCATCCCCTAGTTCCACGTAATTGTTCTGAATAATTTCCAAATCTGTTTAACTTGACTATCCTGAAATTTCAAGCGGCTTACCTTGACCGCCGCAGCTTCCTTTGGGTCGAATTCTAAAATCACGTTCTTTATATTCTCAAAATATTTAAGATAATAAAATGCAGCCTCTAACCATGTTCCCCAACGAGTAAGAATAGGTTGTGGTGGTTCAGGAATACCGGGGCATAGTCTATGAAATTCCCGAATACGTTTTGGGGATTTTACAAACACAGCTTTTGTATGTGCTATTAGAGCGTCTACCTCGGGATAAAATTTTCTGATACTATCTGCTACGAGACTGAGAGTATGAATTTTACATGTAATATGCAACAAGTTAGCACAATGTTTTTTTAAGAGATCGACCTACAGCAAGCATGTTTGCGGCACCATCACTCATAAACATCAACAGTTGATTTGTTGAAAGTTCAAACTTTTCCAATGTATTTAACACCAACATTGAAATTACTTCGGCAGTGAATTGTTGTATTCGTCTGGAAGCTAGCAAAATTGAGGGTGACGGTCGATGTGGTTCCATTGTGCGTACCATTACATTAACCACAGAATATTTTTTACGATCTGTTGTTTCGTCCACACATAACCACAGTTTTTTATCTTGTAACTTCGATTTAATTCTTTTCTCGACATGCTCACGAGCAGACGGCACAACTCTCTGTAATGTTCTCTCACTTGGTAACTTAAAGTCCGAATATTCATTCCAAAACGAGACGTATGCTTTCTTCCTTAGTATATGAAATGGTAAATTACATGCAATAAAGGTAACACATAAATTAAATTTAAATTTGTCATAATCTCGTGTGGAATTTTTCTTTTAAACATGCCCTGCACTATTTAATAATAATAATGATAATAATAATAATAATAATACATCTTTATTGTCCAACAGTCAAAAACCAATTACAGGACAAATATAATAGTTACATTGAATTTTTAAAAGTACAGAGCTACTATTTGAATATATATATACATGAGTAACCAGAAAGTGTGAATAGGTAAAAGGAAAAGGAAAGAGTGGGTGAAGGAAGAACTGGAAGGAAGTATTAGTGGAAAGGATCAGGATAGTAGTTATGAAGGTTACGTGTCATGTGCGTTAGAGGAGCCTTAAGAAGTGCGTTCGTTCTATAATTAGGAATACGTAGAAGATCAGTTAAGCGGGTGTTATGCTCAGGTACTGTTATTGCTATAAGCGCCAATAGATGCGATGAATCCATTTAGTTATTTAATAGATTATAAAGAAATCGTGCACTATAACTAGAGCGGGCCAAATTGCGCCATCCAACAGAATCGGAATCAGGCGCAACGGCCGCTTATTGTAAATAGCGTATATGTGAGTCACAGCAGATATGTGATATTTCGAAATTAATACACAAGAGTAAAAAAATAAAAGCTGACGCAATAATAATGTTTAGTAATTAGAGCGGATATATATATATGTACACGCTGAGGTGTTTTTATTTTCATTATGATTTTTTATTTGATTGAAAACGGTATGCGTTGTAAATGGGATGTAATAAGGAAATAACTGAGAAACTGAACGCTTTTTTTATTCTGTTGTACTTAATAATGTAACTGTAAATAAAGATATAATAAATAAATTCTATCCTTCTTAATAATGCGGATAGGCTTGTTTAAAAAGTTGCACCATCAGATAAGTTTCCACATTTGCCTCGGTGAAGGATGTTCGCCGAGACAAAAAAATGTTCTTAAATTTCGAAAACGGCCGTTCCACGTCTACCGAAGTAAGACAGGCGTAATTAAAATAATCTTTAGACTTAGTCAAGGAATCTGCAGATGCCCCATCGCACATTTGTCTTAATCTCGTGTAGTCCGGATTCTTTTTTAAAACACTATCGAACTTAGCTAAAACTCGTCCACTTGTTGCATCGTTTATACTGTGTAACAATGTACTAACTTCGTCCACGACTTGCACTGATTCTACCAACGACAATCCCGAATTTTGCAAATTTTCTATCGCGTCTACTAACCCTTTGTAATTGTTGCTAATATTCTTTAGATGTGTTTCAACAGAAATATCGAGAAATCCCTTCTGGCTCATCCTAATAGCTCTAGCTTCGGCAGGGACGAATTGCAAAATAACGGATTTGACTTCTTGAAAATGTTCATTATAATAAAAAGCGGCTTTTAACCACGTTCCCCAACGCGTAAGAATGGGCTGTGGTGGTTCTCGAATACCAGGGCATAACCTGTGGAATGCCCTAGTCCTCTTAGGACTTTTGAGAAACACTTTTTTTGTGTTTGCTATTAATGCATCCACCTCCGGGTAACACTCTCGAATAGTTTGTGCCACAAGATGTAAAGCATGGACTTTACACGTAACATGTAAAAGTCCTTCACACTTTTCTTTAAGGGAACGGCCTACACTACACATTGTTGCTGCACCATCGCTCATGAACAACAACAGTTGACTGGTTGACACTTGAAATTTTTGTAACGTTTCGAGAACTACGGCCGTAATTGCTTTACTAGTACACTGTTTTAATCTTCTGCTGGCTAATAGAATTGCAAAATTTGGTTTAATAGGATCTAATACGCGCACTATTATATTCAAAATAGAATTTTTTTTGCAATCTGTCGTCTCATCAAGACATAGCCACAGCTGTTTATCTTTTAATTCGGCTTTAATTCGATTTTCAATGTCCTCACGTATTCGTGGAATATCTCTCCGTAACGCTGTCCGAGATGGTAGTATCCACTCGGTATTGTATGTACCCCAGAATTTTCGAAATGCTTTTTTATCAAGTATACGGAGTGGTAGACCACATACCATAAACGTTAAAAGCAATTCTAATTGAAATTGACGTTGTTGTGACACACCATTTCTTTTATTTCTGTGGTGTGCGCTATTTATATGTCTTTCACAATCACGTTTGCTCCAGCACAGTAGTTTCTTTTTACAAACTTTACAGAAAATTGTACTCCCATTGTAGTGTAAATCCACAAATTCACTAAGAAATTTATTAACTTTCGTAGGTAATGGCCGTTTATTTTTAATAGTTACGTTAGACATAATCACTAAAGCGAGCACACCGACGCTTGTTTCTAGTATGCCACGAAGTGGTGCAAACGTAACATCTGCAGACTCGTCATTTGTTGATGAATAGAGCGCGTCATCCGTAAATGAATAAGCGCGCTGTTAGTTCGTAGCCGTCGAGGAATGAACTTTTTTTTTGTAGTGGCCCACTGTGAACAACGCCCTATTTATCAACGAACACCCAAACTGCAGGTGTATATTTGCGCGTCTTCACGACGTAATAGACAGTGGTTTTGGTCCTCGTCCTAATAATTACATATTTAAATTACCTATGTTTACTAGAAAGCGATGTGAAGTGGTGCCTTTGTAATAGCTGGTTGTAATCTGAGTTTCGTGCAGGGTAAGTGCCATCTAATTTATACGACAGATATTTCAGAAAACATTTCTGTATCTTTTCTAATGTTAGGTTTAAGTACGTGAAAATCGGATACCACACAACCGATGCATATTCCCGTTTACTTCTTATTAATGGATTGAACAATGTTTTTAGCGAATCTGGGGTAGTAAACGAATGACAAGATCTCAACAAAAACCCTAGGGTTTCAGACGCTGCGTTGCATACTGCGAAAGTATGTTCCGAAAAGAGAAGTTGATCATCAAATATTACTCCAAGGTCCTTCATTGTTAATTTGCGTGAAACCAGATTGTTGCCTATGTAGTAATTTTTGTGTATAGGATTCCGTACCTTAGAGTATGATACAACAGCACATTTGTTTACGTTTAGTAATAGACCATTATTCATACATCACTTATGTATGCTTTCCTATTTACGTGCCGTAGACAATCACTTTTCGACCAACACATTAAATCTATTTTACACACTACATATTTAATTTTAGCGCCATCACACTTTAAATCAGGCATTTCTGCAATAAATTCTCTTATTGTGTTCAACTTTGGTCGTTTTCGCGACGTAAGAAACATTTTCAAAACAAACGTAGAAAGAACTACGATATAGTATACGACAGCGTAGATGCATACACAACAGATCGGCTTTCGAGTCGCTGTTATACTGACGCTTATACCGAATTGTCCCGGCCGTGTTTATTTTGTGTAAACTTTTTGCGTCCGCCACTGGCTTTCAGCGCAGTTTGCCTAGCTCTAGTCATGACTAAGCTGATAGCTTAATGCTAGCGGCAAAGCGGGAGTGAATACAGGTGGTTTTTCCGTTTATCAGGCAGCCGTCAGCGAAGTGTGATCGCTTGTTTGATCCACTCCGCGAGTGGCATCTCAGTGGTTCTCCCTCTCTCAATATGCGGATAGTGACGCGAAACGTGTACCTAACCCGGAAAGTTATTGCTATTTTTAGCGGGATACGAACCTTCGACTCCTGACGTTCTCACAGTCAGAAGCAGGCCTCTAACTTCCAGACCAACGAGCAGCTTTGAATGCGACGCTGCGAATTTATTCTAGTACACTTTGTATTCGTGTTTTGGTGATTTGTGCATTTATGGCACTGCTAGGCATACATTTTATTTTCGATTTTACAACTTTCTACCTAATTTCCTCACATTAATTTGATGGCACATTTATATAGGTATCGCCACGCCAATGGTTAATACAAACTATTTTTATTACCTAAAGTGAATAATTTTTTTTTTATCCTTGACATATATATTTTTTTATTTTCAGAGCGTTCTACTAACATAAAAAATATAATAAATAGCAGAAATTACGTTTCATTATCTACACTACAGATAAGGTACATATTATTAGTCTTTGTTTCAATACAAATCCTAACGTTAATTAAGTACAGTTAGTTACGCATAAGTAAATCAAATAATAGCCGCATTTTCTTTAAAAAATCATGAGCAACGGGACACAGCGGAAATCTCTGTATTTAATTGTTGAAAGCTTTCTGTTGGGGCGAGCGTCCATTGAGATTCTGAGAGATACTTTTGCCAGATATTTGTGACCATACCATTACTACGTAAATGGTCAAATAACTTCATTGGGATCATTTAGAGTTCAGAGCAATAATATTACAGATTCTGTTATTTTTTCGTTATATTAATTTATCCTGAAAATGGAATAAACTGAGACACTGTCTAAAATTATTCGACGGGATATTTGCAAAAATTTAAAAACATTGAAGCACCTTGCAAAGCTTAATTTACATAGATCAATTGAACAAATTGTACTTAATAAATGATTCAAATGGTAACAAGAAATAATAAAATTATTAGTGTGCAAAGTAGATGTCATGGGCGATGTTTCAATTTATTCTGAGAAGTTTCAATTTTTTATTTCAAATTGCAGTGCCACTTTTTTGAGATTATATCATATACAGGCTGTCTCAACCCGCTGGAATTGTAGAATAGCGCTTATTGTGTTAATGGTTGAAGGTCAAAATTTACAGATAATGTAATAGAGCAAAAATTAAATTAAATGAAACATCCTATATTATTACGTATTTGTATCTAGAAATCGCCCAATATAATATGGACTTCATATGTGTTCAGTATTGAACACCCAACTTTGTCAAATTCACACACCAGAAACGGCACCTTTCTTAAAGAGCATACTTTTTGTGTCCACCGTATAAGAAATGTATACTTGTGACGATTTCGTATAATGATGCATATATTTAACATTGAAAATAAAACAGATATTTAACGTGAGGCCTGCATTTGGATATTGCATCCAAGTGGCTTCTGATGTTGGTAATATTTGGTTAGCATGACAGCAGTAAACGAAACATATTGACATTGCTGTTCTTAACTGCCGATGCAAAATTTGAAGCAACAAAATTTTAAGTTCTGTTGTGGACACTGCCGTAGCTAACACATTCTGATAACTAAAATACAACATTTCTTTAATTTCTTCCTAATACGTAAATTGTATGTATTACTTAATTCTTCTTTACTTCGGTTCGAAATTTTGAACAGTCTAAGACCCTCAATGCCAGTATATTTTGTTTACTGTTGTTATGGTAATCAAACAATGTTAACACCAGGAACCACTTGGATACACAAATACAGAACTCACGCGTAACTGTAAATGTGTCTTTCACTTTCAATGTTAGACATATTCATCATCATAAAAAAAAAGACACAAATACTTAAACAATTACGCTCCTGCTGTTTGAAGTTGGTAAAATTTGGAACAACATGTATATTTCGAAGGCGTTCTAATACAATGTGTAGATAGGGGCAAGTATGTTATTTAATCTCGTACAAATTGACGCTAGACTGTACATATTTGCATTTCAGATTTTTTGAGGGAAATAGGCGATTAAGGACAAAATTATGAATATCTCGAAATGTATTAGATATAATATGCGAAACCCATATTATATCGGTTTATTTCTAGACGGATAAGCTAAAAACGTAAAATATACAAGACGCGCCATTAAAAATAACCTGGTTCGCTACTTATCGATCACCCTGCATATACGAATGTGTTTTGGAAAGATATTCTATGAGATGTATTATACCATCAGAAAATTTTTGCTTTCTACTGTTTACACAATAGGGACAATTTTACAACTATAGAAAGGTTGGGACATCCTGTATGTATACAGAATGACGAAAAAGTTACACGACCCTTATAATGTGTTAAATATCGTTCTTATATTTTAAATAAAAATTGTTTGATAATTTATTCCTCATTTTCGAATTTAACAATAATTCAATTCTCGACAACTGTTTAGTTGCAATGACACTCTACTTGCTACATTTTTCCCATATTGAACAAGTGCAATTCAATTGGCTGCCACAGAAGATAGAACTAAAATCACACATACGAAGGTAGTCTGAAAAGTTTCCACTCTAATACAGAAACAAGTATTTTTTTGTCAAATTTAGTTCTCAACATAGTCTCCCTGTAAGCCTATACACTTTTCCTGTCGATGCTCCCATCTCTTCAATCTGTCCACATAGTAGTTGGCATCTTGTTCTGCAAATTGGGAGTTTACGAATGTGACAGTCTCCTCATTCGAAGAAAATATCTGTCCTCCAACCGAAACTTTGAGGTTGGAAAACAGAAAAGGTCGCTGGGGGCCAGATCTGGTGAATGGGGTGGGCGGTTCATCAATTATAAACCCAGTTCGTGAATTTTTGCCATGGCAACCATTGAAGTGTGAGACGGCGCGTTGTATTGGTGGAACAAAACTGTGTGGAGCAAAGTAATGATGCCCCCGTTATTGTTTTTTCTTTTACAAGTCGATTAACACAACTCCGTGACTATCCCAAAAAAACATCATTTTTCCGGCCAAACAGTCTTCGCCTTTTTCGGAGCAAATTCTCTTTGCAGTCCACTGTTTCGACTGTATTTTGGCTTCAGGAGTGTAGTGGTGTATCTAGGTTTCATCTTCAGCTATTAGTCGACGCCAAAACTCCGACTTATTTCGCTTAAACTGCTTCAAAAGGCATTTGGGAATGTTTATTCAAATGAGCAAGCGTTGCATTCAACGCGCGGTTAACTTTTTCATGCCCAACTCTTTAGTCAATATATGAGAAACACGTTCTTTCAAGGTGTCCACAGCATGCGCTGTCTCTTTAACCGTAATTTGACGGACGTCTAGCATCATCTGGCGAACTTTTCCGATGTTATCGGTAGTGGTTGTAGTTTTTGGCCGCCCCGAATGTTCATCGTCAATCAAACTACTAGAGCAACGTTTAAATTCAGCTGCCCAAAATTTTACTGTGGCAAATGATGGCACAGAGTTCCCGTAGGCAGCGTCCATCTCGGTTTTAAACACTAACATCAAATGACTGTTAAACAACAACTCAGCGTCCAACATGGCTGAAATTTTCAAAAATATTCTTCAACGCATGAGTAGTATATTACCAGAATATTTTTGTCGAATAGCGCCATCTTGTTAAGGCTGGAAACTTTCAGATCATCCTCGTAGTTTTAAAATTCCCTGGCATATATTATCATAACCTTCAGCAGAATGGGGTTTGAACTCACTATTTTTTTGGGATTATTTTTGATGCTAAAATTATTTTACAACACAATATAAAACTAAATAACACACTGTGCATGCCGCATGCCAATAAAATGTAAGGCTTTGTACAAAATAGCAACTGAGCGCGAGAATAGTCTAAATTTTGGACAACGAGCTGTTCACATTGTATGCATTAACTAAAATATTCTTTAACTCAGACTATAGAAGGAAAAAAATGAAATCATTTCGCTCTCTCAACTTAAAATAACATTCATTTGGACTTGAACTGTTCTTCCATTTACCTATTCAAAAATTTTTTCGGGATTGCTTAAGATATTTTGTTACAGTTGTTTTAAGTGTTACAGTTTGTGTCTTTTTTTAATCTCTACTTAATTCGACAATTTGTAACCTATTCACACCTTACATTCGATTTTTTTTATTTTTTTTTGGTTGTATATTTTCTTATAAATATTGTAATATAATAAAAAAGAATATATGATGAGCGGTTCCGGCCGGCTATCATCTTCGAACGTTTTTAAGATTTTAGGCTTGTTTTCACCGCACGCGCGCAGCCCCATCTAATTAAAAGTTGCATGCGCCACTGCAGAATAGTGACGGTTCAGATTCCTGTTCATGTTCGGGCTGTGACGGGCGAGACATTCAGGTGGAGTAACGGAATTGTTTGATGTAATTTGATTCAGCCTCGCTTAAGTAGCATAACAAATTGTTTTATGAAACCATCACTGTTATTACAGCCCAGTAATACGACAAACCGTCAACATCACGTCGCGGTTTTGTGAAGCAATAAAATCTTAATCATTAAAAATCAAAGTTCAATTTTAATTACTACATACTTAGTTGTGGGTAAATAGATAACAAAAATGTTTGCCAAAAATTACTCATCACAACTTGACGCATATACATACATTGGAGAATTTATAATGTTGCATTAACTTGCATTAAAGAAAGCATTTAAGTACTACATTAAGTTCTTAGAGCCATACAAAAAAAAAAAGGTAAATAATGCTTTGTTAAATAAAATAACAGTTATGTTGGTTAGGTATTCTCATACGGGATAATCCATTTAACTAAAGAAATTTATTCAAACAAAAGCTATTTGTTGTGTGAATCTTAGTAATACAGAACAAACCGAGCGGCTCTTATTTGAAATATTTTTATGCAATTGCAATAATGTAGACATACGAAAGAGACCTGAAAATGATAAATGGGTTCGTACGTTTCACAAACACATAGTCTAAAATCAAACCAATGCTTATCACTATTATGCTCTTCGACTTAAAGGAATTGATCCACCGTAATTTTCTACTATCTGGTTAAAATATAGTTGGAATTTAGGACAACGAGGTGTTTTTGGAAAATTTTAGCATAGAAATGAATTCGTCTTCATGGGACTTCCCTTTTACATTTATCGGTTATTGTATTGGGATTTTTTTCAAAGTTGATTAGAATTAGAATATCGCTTACATTAATCAGATCTGATTCTTGCCTTTCTTTATTTCTCAAGTTGAAGGTGTAACAACAAATATTTTGACGATGTAAAATTTAGGCAAAAAAAATCTGGGTTTAAACTCAATTCCATGAGAAAACTGCACTTGAGCCGTCTATAGGTTGCGTAAGGGTTTTAAAGGATGTGTAGGCGAGGAGAAATGTGCACTCTCCTTTCATTTACTTAGAAATATAGTTTTACCAGCGTTATTGCTGAAGTTCTTTGAAAGCATAAGCGGATAATAGCATCCTTTTTAGTACTGCTCTATGAATTGCAAAAGTGAATAGTGTAAACTATTTTGCAATAATGGAGAAAAGTGAATTCAGTAGATTAATTAAACATTGTTTTTTCGTGGAAATGCTATCACGTAAACGGAAGAGAAGTTGAAAAAATGTTACGGGGACTCTGCTCCTTCACATTTTATTATTCCAAAGTGGTTTAGGGAGTTTCGATGTGGCTGAACGAGAACAAGTGACGCTCCGCGTTCAGGACGCCCCTTTGAAGCGACCGTAAAGTGACTCCCAAAGAAATGATAAATGATGAATAAAATTCGTGACATCGTGTTGGTGTTGGCCGATCGCAGAGTAAAGGTTAGAGATATTGTTGAATGTGGTAAGCATCTCGAACGAAGGCTTACGGAATATCTAGGCATCAGGAAGCATTCATGGGTGCGGCGTTTGCTCGATGTGACACAAAACCCGACCTCTTCACAGCAGTGTTAGGACCTGTATCAAGACAATCTAAATGAGTTTCTTCGGCGATATCTGACGGTTGATGAAACTTGGATTCATCATTACACGCCAGAGTGGAAAGAACAACACAATGGATTTTACCCGGCGAACGTGCCCCGAAGAAATGATACCATCAGCCGGGAAAATCATGGCTACTGTTTCTTGGGATTCGCAAGGTATCGTTTTTTTCGACCATTTCGAAAAGGAGAAGCCAGATTTCAAGAAGAATTGATTAAAAAACGCTCTCATTTGACTTTCCACTACGGCAATGTACCCGCCTATTTGTCCGCTGTTGCAACAGCGAAATTGATCGATGTGCGCTACGAATTGGTGTCAGTCAGATATTTCTTTGCAGAAAATTATCGAGATTATTGAATCTTTACAAATATATATCTGATGCAATTCAGGGTTAACATAAATCTTCCACAGGAGGCGCATAATGCGAATCAAAAGTACAGGGTGTCCCAATCTTTTGAAATTGTAGAATTGTGCCTACTGCGCAAAAGGTGGTAAAATGTCCAAGTTTCTGTCAAGATCTAGAAAAATAATACGATGTAACTGTTGTTGTTCTGGATACAATTGTAAATATCTTCTACTCGTTATTGTTGTATTTCGGTTCGATGAATAAAAAATATTAAACATATTTCGTCTTTCTTCGTTGATGTACGATATTTTTCAATTACTAATGAACGACAATTGAAATGCTTGACAATTTGAAATTTCATGGCTACCTTATTTAATCTTAAAATGTATACTTCGTCAATTAAAGCATAACATCGAAAACTTTTGTCAACATGTTATGCATGGTTGAAATGAGAAAAAACTCTTTCTGATAATGTCAAAATTCAATATGGCGCCGACATGAAATAAGAAAGTTGATGATTGCCAAAAAGAACCGAAACTTCATGTAAAAATTTCGACTGCACCATTAGATAGAAGATGAAAAGTGGCATTGAGAATGTGTTTTTAGTCTTTCTCTGCAAGGCCAAATAAAGGTGCCAGAAGTAAAAGAAGAAAATTAACTTTTTTCGTTTTTCATTTAAATCTCAGACGCCATTTGTCACAGGTCAATTTTCTCTTCGGGTTCATGACGAACACAATATTTACCAACTTTGCCAAATTTAAACCTACCCTCTATCTCCAATAATAAGCGAGGTCTCCATGGTGCATGTCGAAAATGAACGCAGAACGCCTAAGTCTAATCATTATCTTTCTAGTGGTAAATAGAATTTAAATGTTGTTAAAATCGTATTGTACGTAAATTGCAAGTTCTGCTATGACATTAAAAGGAATAATTTCGCGTATACAAATGTTTCCATTTTATTCCAGAAGATAACGAGTGGTTAATGAAGCAAACCGCGATTGTTAACATCGGCATAAAATTAATTCCTACTTTATATACTAGTACATGGTTAGGCAAATGACTATTCAATGGTTTACTACATGTACACGGGATTTCTTTTCCGGATTTTTGAAAGTATAACATAATGCATGAGAAAGTGTTTAATTACAAAGTAAAATAACCTTACATTTTTACCTCACAAGTTCTTTTAGTTTATATAGAGAAGTTTAACATTTTCAATAATCCCTATTAACAACTATATAATCTAAAAAACTGATTTACAATTGCATTTGTCTGTTGAGTCTCGTATTATGGTGTGTAATGCATCTACAATAGGCGACAGTAATCACAAATACTAACTGTTTACGCGTCAATTACTCGCATATGATGTGGTTTTGTGAAACTCTCTTTTAATAGATAGAAAACGTACGTGTTTAGAGATAAAATTATTTTTACACGCTCCGAGTTGTCGCTGTAAAACTGGTTATATCTACGGTAAGATACTTTCTCTCTGCACTCGTTGTGAAGTCAGATACCATCGCACGGTATCCAAGAGGCACGTATTACATTCGCTGAATGTGCGAAGTAAAAAAATAGTCACGGGGGTTTCAAAAAAGAAACGAGCCAATGTTATTCTGTTCGTGCAAATTTGACTTGGAACTATTTTTGTGTGCTTACATTAGTTATTTCTTCTTTGCTATTCATTTCATACCATTAACAAATTTTCGAGAAAACTAACCTATTGGTTTAATTGGTCGTCAAATTTTCAAATGGTGGTGGGTTGAAAGTCTTCGTTGATACACAAACTTCAATGAATTTTCTTTTTGCATTGATCCCTTATCAAAGCCCATCAGCCACATTACCATCACAATGTATCAAATTGTAAAAACTTCACCAATTAAATTGTAATCCGACAGTCAACGAGAAACTTAATAAGAACTCTGTAAATTTCAATGTTGTTAGACCTTAGTAGCATGTAGTATTATACAAGTGGGTAAAGCTACATTATGTGCCACTAAATTCCCAAATAGATTCCGTCTTTGGTGCTCATAGACGCGGCATGTTAAAATAAGGTGGTTTAAATCATCCACCTCATATCCACATGTGCAAGCTGGAGAATCCAAAATCTTTAATTTTTGTAAATGTGAAGGGAAGTAACCATGTCCGAATTTTAATCTAGATTCGTATCGTGACACTCTAGAATTACTATGCCAACGTGTATGAAAGATCGAGGGGTGGATTATGATATACTGCGTAGGATTCATATGAGGCTTGCCACTTACTTTCCCATTTTAGATTTAGTCATCACGATCTTCAATGGAGTTTAACTCGAAAAACATGAATACAGTATTTACCGACAATGACGAAGCTAAATAGAAACTTTGTAGTGTCTCATATACATAAATAAAATACGATTAAGAATGCACACACATAAAAGTATTTTCTTAGTATGTACAAATAAACATATTTTATTTAATATTTACTTGAAAATAATAAATATACTAAAATGAAGCAAGTGGATATGTTTTCTTAGTAAGAAGGAAACAATTGTTTTTGAAATTATTAAATATTAAGATCTGATTAGTTCTGATATGCGGGCTTTCACCTCGTTTACCAATTGATTCAACCAAATAACGTGATTTACATCCTGTGTTCACGATGAAAGAAATAAATTCGATAAAATTCTACCCTTTTTTTGATAGAAATGCTCGAACATGTCGACTTACATTTTTGATTTGTGTATTGTTATTTACTTATACCACCCTTTAATATCATTTCCTGTTTGAGCGGGAGTAACAGTAACTTCGTTATCCAAAATACAACACCCTGTATATTTTTACAGATTTAGACAGACGATTATATAAGCTTTTCAGTCTCTCCCATATATAAATTTATTGTAAATAGTTTGTGAGATATTGCAAAAATTAAGTAAACACAAACAGTAACTTGACTACGGCGGTAAATAAAGTCAACAATTTAAAAAATCAGGAACCATACCGTATTAGAAAGTTCCGTAATAAGGTGAGCCGCTAAAATACATAGGCACTGTTGCAAAATTTGCTCGCTATAAAAGTAAAGGGTGGGGTGTTGCTCGAAGGGAATGAATCAGTATCAGTAATAATCTAACCGCTATCACGAGAAGATCGCACTAGACTCTAGTCAAGTGATGTCTTATACCCCTATAACGCATATTGTAAATTCTGGTATTCTGGAGCAGCGTGAGCCGAATATATGAAAGGAAGCAGTTGTGCATCCTTTACCAAAGATTACAGAAATTAAAAAACTAAAGGACCTAAAACCTATTAGCGTGTTGCCGAAGTCTAAGACTCTTGAGAAGGTGCTTCACAGACAACTGCCTCAATACATACGCTACCGGTCATATTTATTTGCCTACCTGCTAACTAAAAAAGAAATTGTAGTTTTGCATTTAATAAAATACTCTTGATTCTCTTGAAGCAAAGAAGTTGATAGTCTTTATTCAATTATAAGATTTATTTTACACAAAAAATAAATCTTCGTTTCGTCGAAATGTCCACCTAGACTATTAATAATTGCGGCATTCTCCCTACCAATTTCGTCAGGGTAGCAGATTATATTTTAAGACAGGCTTTTTGTAGTTGTTTCCACAACGATTGCTTGGAAGTTGGAACATTTATTTTTACCTGCCTATCGAGCTTCTCCCACAAAAGCTCTATGGGATTAGCATCTAGGTTTTGAGGAGGCCATTTCATTATTTTGATATTGTTTACTCGTTCCACCGAATCAAAATATTCACGGCACAGTTTAGAGGTGTGTTTCGGGCCATTCGCTCTTAGAACCGAAAAGTTCCTATTTGGACTCATCGGTCTAGAAAACATTTTTCCACTAATCAACTGCTCAATATTGATGCCCTCTAGTCCACTGCAGGCGTTTTATTTTATTTTGCTTGGGTAATAGTGGTTTACGCAACGCTATTCGGCCAAATAAATCACCCTTTCTTAACCTCATTTCTACGATGGTTAAACTAACTCGTTTTTCACGCTCAATATTTATTTCAGCCGTTATTTCAGGTTAGAGCACTGCACCGGCTAGGAAAAGCGCGGCCCGTCCAGGCCCGCGGACGGGCTCGGGCGGACTTCGTCTCTTTTCATTGCCTTCTTTCATCGAAAAGAATACAGAAACTGCAAACTCGTGCTTGAGGCTTATACAAGGTATCAGAAGACCCCCACGAATTTCGTATCAATGAAGTGACAGTGAGACGGGTTGGTTATCTATGCAAAACCGACGAGAACTGCAGACATTGCAGTTTTATCCCAAAATTTTGCAAAGTTGCCAAAATACTTGTACGATACAATACGGTTTAGGTTTCAGGTTCACGATCATAACACAAGCAAGTAAGTAACAAAGAGTATTAACTTTAGGTATAGGCAGCGTATTGTAGGAATCAAAAAAATTTTAAATGTGCATCGAATTATTGTCGCAACGACAGTAAACAGTGAGTTCTTGTAAAATAATGACAAATAAAAGCAATTTGACACAAGTGACGGAGTTGTTGTCAAAACATTATTCGCCTCCAGTGTCGGAAATCTATGAATGATTTGTATTTAACAAATGTAATCAAAGACGGTCACACAACAGTGTGACCGAATATCAATTTGAACTACGTTAGTTAGCAACTAGATGTAATTTGGCAACATTTTTAGATGATGCGTTAAGAGATAGGTTTGTGTGTGGATTACGGTCTGAAACTATCCAAAAGAGGTTATTATCTCAAGAGAAATTAACGTTCTCTGAGGTGCGTCAAACAGCGTTAGCAGCAGATATAGCCGAGAAACAAGTAAAAACTTTCACTGGTATTGGCAGTGGTAGTGTAAGTTACATCAAGAAGCAACGTTTGCATCCAAAGTTGTCCTACCAGGAAATAAAGCAGCAAGAAACCAAGAAACAATACCAGTTTCGAGGTAAACAGCAATACAATGGAGAGACATGCAATAAGCGTGGAAGGATCCATCCAAAGAAGTGCCTTGCGCTGAAATTGAAGTGTTATGAATAGTGTGGGCAAACAGCGGCAACAGTCAGTGTAGTAGATATGTGGTGCGGAGTCAGCGATTATTTATTTCACGCGTTCACAGCGTCAGTACTAAATCGATGCTGTATGCGAGTAGTTCTGTGTATATGTAGGCTGCCGCAACTTATTTTGTAATTGTACGCTTATGTTTGCTTTGAAAATGTCGCAGTTAGGTACGTCGCGAAAACGACCAATAGCAGACACAGCTAAAAACTTTATAGTGGACACACCGGACCTAATTTTGATGGCGCTAAAATTCAATGTCTAGTTTGTAAAATCCTTTTAATGCGTTGGTCTAGAAGCCAACGTCACATCGAAAGCAAACAGCATTCTTCTGCAAAAAGTGGCATACGAGACCAAGAAAAAATTACATTTGATTTATGTGCCTTATTTTATGTAATCTATCATTTCGTTTACTAGACAAAGAAGCATTTGTCTCCTGGTATAAATATGCGGATTGTAAATTACCTAGTCGGACATCGATACGAAATGTAGTGCCATTTGCTCGTGAACATATAGAAAAAAGAATGAAAGCGGAATTGAAAGATAAAAAACTGTGGTTGTGTGTGGACGAAACAACAGATCGTCAAAAACATTCTGTGGTTAATGTAATGCTACGTACAATGGAACCACATCGACCGTCATCCTCCTTCTTACTTGCTTTCAAAAGAGTTATAAATTGTACTGCCGATGAGATGTTAAAGGTGGTGTTGAACTCATTGAACAAATTTGAAGTTTCAACTAAGCAACTTTTAATGTTTAATAATAATAATAATAATTTATTTTTTGTAATCAAACCATTACAGAAAAAGTCAATTTGTTGTTCTTTTTTTTACATGCAAATGAATTGCAATTGTCAACGTGTATAAATAAAAATGAATAATAAAAGTATAAATAAAATCTAAAAGTTACAGAAAAGGATGTATAAAACAGACAATGTAATAAATAAAAGACAAATAAAACATTAAAAAAAAAATTTATGAGTGATGGTGCCGCAAACATGCGTTCTTTGGGCCGATCTCTTAAAGAACACAGTGGTAACTTCTTACATGTAACGTGTAAAATCCGTACTCTAAATCTAGCGGCACAAACGATTCCTACATGTTTTCCACTAGTAAATGCGTTGATTGCTAGTACAAAGGCAGTGCTTCTAAAGTCCCCGAAATGTACCCTTATATTAAGACAAATTTGTGAATGTGCGTGTGAAGATGCATTAAGTTGTTTCAAAGATTATTTTAAATATGCAAATATAACATCGCTAGATGTCGAACAGTCGTTTTCGGCATTAAAAATCATTTATTCCGCATGTCGTTCTCAGTTGACTGAAATAGCTGTGGAAACATATTTAATGATTCAAATATTTAACAGATGCTACCCAGTTTGCGATTTCACGGAAGACTTTTAAAACGGTAAGTGTTTCACCACGTTTTATAATTTATCTCTTACCTTCTATTTTATGTGTAAACTTTTATGCACTCGCCTCGTCTCTGGCTGTTACCGCATATTTGCCCAGGTTAGTTATGAATGTTCAAAGTTTGGACACGTGAAGCAGTTGTGTCCAACAAAAAAGTCAGCTACAGTAGGAGCCGTGGAAGAGGAACCAGTGCGATCAACAGATGAAGTGGTAGACACTGAAGTCAATAGTGATTTACTTCGTTTAAATAATATAGGTCATGCTATAGTATCACCTCACCAAGTTGAACTAAAGGTAAATGATGTTTATATCTTTTGAAATTGACACAAGAATATGTAAATCAGTAATGTCTATTGATAGGTTTAGAAAACTTTTAAATGTACCTTTACACCCTGCACATTATAAGTTAAATGTTGTCTCGGGTGAGAATATCAAGGCTCTGGGTGAATGTTTAGTGACTGTATGTCATAATGGTAAACCGTGTTAAGTTAATGTTAACTGTCATTGAATCTAGCAGAAATTTTGTACTTTTGTTAGGTAGAAATTGGTTAAATACCTTATTTCCAGAATGGCAATGGCATTTCTTTGTAAATAATCGGTCAGTTACACAGATTCTTGATGACACAATTAGAAATATTGTAGAAGAGTTTAAATATCCATACAGAAATGTTTTTAATCCAAATTTTAGTTGCATTAATAAGTTTGAAGTCAAATTTAGTATTAAGAATGGCGTTGTGCCTATTGTAAGAAAAGCATATTCTATATCTTATCACATTGACTGCCCAATTTTGCTGTGCAATGTTCACTGAGGCGCCATCATAGTTTTCTTTTGTAATACGTACTACAACATTAAATTTAAGTTAAAAAGTTTTTTTTTTAATCTGACTAAATTTTGAAGGGTATGGATGAATTTTTGTCTGGCTATCAAAAATAATAGTCAGGGCTCCACGTGAAACTCCCCCCGTGAGACCTCCCGTGAAACCAAGTACACGTAGCTCGCCGCAGGAGGCCCATCATTCAAACTTCTATAAAATTTGCATGTAAGTGGATACCTTTTTTGCTAGCCATGGCTTAACATCGTGGCTAGCCAAAGCCTCAACGAAAATATCACTGGCTATCAAATATGATAGCCATGGCAGTCAATGTGTTATGCTTTAAAACCATGAGTAGAGAAAAAGTTAAATCAAATAGTAAAAGTAGGTATTTTGAAGCTGGTAATATAGAGTGAGTGGGCTTCACTCATTGTAGTCGTATCTAAAAAAGATGGGGATGTGAGAATCTGTACGGATTTTTGAGTTACTGTGAATAAAGTGTTAAATGTCGACCAATATCAATTACCAACTTCCGATGACATTTTTGCTAGTTTAGCAGGTGGAAAATACTTTACTGTGTTGGATTTAACAGCAACTGAAAGTGCATCTTGATTTCCAGAAGTATCTGACAATAAACACGCAAATAGAGTTGTTCCAGTACACCAGATTGACGTATGGTATTGCGTCAGCACCAGCTATTTTTCAGGCAGTGATGGATCAGATCCTTTGCGGAATATTTAACGTGAATTGTTATTTGCATGGTATTCTTATTGCAAGAAACAGTCTGGAAGACCGGAAAACGCTACTTACAGTTTCTTCAGTTCGAATTGATTCCCGCTTTAGCTTTTCCAATCCAGAGGATGCTAACCTGCCAAATAACCTAATTTGGTTCCAGCAGGATGGTGCACCTCCACATTATGTAATCAATATTCGAAGGTTTTTGGATGCGACTTTCCTTAACAGGTGGATTGAAAGGAAAGGAACTATCGAGTGACCACCTACGTTACCTAATATAACCCCATTAGACTTTTTATTGTGGGGTTATTTAAAATCCAAAGTCTATTTAAAGAGGCCGCATAATTTAAATGATTTAAAAGAGTAAATACGTGACAAGATTCCTTTAATTTCTCCAGCAATGTTGGAAAGTGTCCAAGAAGCAATAATTTCTCGGCTTCAGAAATGTTACAAAGTGGATGTTAAGAAGTGTTTCAGTTTATTTTCCAACTTACAACTAGTCAAGTTATTATTTGTTTGATGAAAACAAATTTAATTTAATTTATGTATTCGTTATAATTCTAATAGCTCAAAAACTATTTACAGTAAATATGCATATGGAGACTACTAAAACGCTGATTTAATCTTGGCAATTTTCGTTTGTTAAAGCAGATTATTTGGAAGAGACAGAGCACTTATACATACGAATATGCCGTAATAATACATAAATATTTGTCTAACGGCATTTACTTTCTGTTCGCTATTACATATTTTGTTTGCAGTTGTCAAAAAGTGGGTATTATAGAACAATTTATTGCAAAAGCTACGCAATTATTTTTTTCTAAAAATTGTATTTATTTCCAGTGTAGTCTTCTCTATTAGGATAATGTTGAGAAGAACACTTTGAAACACTTTGCATAAAAAGTTTTTTTGATTCAAAATTTACTTACTTTAACCCAGTCTTTCTGTGGACAAAAATATGCAATCAATCAAATATAAAACGCCACGTTTGAAATGGTGTTTGCTCAAGTTACTGATAATCACATTATAAAAATGAGTAACATGAAGGTCAATATAGCAATAACTGGAAATGTTTTGATTAAGACTTGATGCGGTTGTTGTATCCACATCATCCACAAAAATTAGTTATATAAGGAAATTAATCGCAATAATTTTTCAAGGAATAAAACCATACCGTTCGGATATGACAATATCATACGTAAAATCTTATTACCTTCTTGTTAAATTAGTCAATTTCTAAATACTTTTACGTGATAATTGACCACGGAAAAACGAAAGCTATCGGTTGGATCAGAACGTGGCGAGTGAAAAGAACGAACTAGAATTAATGTCTGGAAAGAGGCGAATTTATGGTTATTATTGTTAATCAATATTTTTAACGCAAATTTCTAATAATAATTACAGAGTGAAAATAGAATGTAAAACGTTTTATATTACAGACGTTCGTTAATATGGTAATGAGTCTGGCAATGTTCTTTTCAGCGCAAAACTGTGAGTAAATTAGCTAGACAACAATGTATTACAACAATAGCAACAAAGTACAATATAGGCGATTCTTTTTTGTATGAAAATTTGTGATAATTAAGTAATCTATCATATGTCAAACACTCGCATTAATCGCATCGCTTAATAAGCAATACTAATGAAATATCTTGTCTAACGGAATTATTCAAATGTTAACCAATCTTTTTTACACGTAGAGAAACGTTTAATTGTATTAAAACTGTCCACCTCAATTCAAGACAATTACTGTTTCAATTATCCACCAAACAATTACTGTTTTAAATCAAGAGAAATATTTCCTAGCGCTTTTATCTCCACTTAAGAAAAGTATATGCTTGTAATGAAATAATTGTATTTCTTTGTAGAGACATACGTTAACTTGATTCAAGAAAATCTCGCAGAGAATTTGAAGAAAGCGATTCTTAGTATAAGTAAATGGCCGTTATAACACAAAACAATATTTTCTTAAGGATAGTAAATAATTTTCTGAATTCAAAAAAGCATTTATTTACTTAGAATTCTTAAAATGTATATTACCTTGTTTAAAACAGTACGACATATCCGTACATAATGCAATAAATTATTCTCATTGCTTGTGATTTAAAAAAGGCTGAGGTAGAGGTTGTCTACAAAATAATGTTCAAACAAAAGTGAACATAAAGTAGAAGTACAGATGAAAAAAGTGCCTAGAAACAATAACCAAGATAATGCTATGCTTATGGTATTGATGGAATCACTTCCGGCAAAAACAATGTGAGAAGAGAAAAGCACTAACGCTTTTTGTTCCTGTCCGCATTGTTGTTCATCTTTCCGTTTATGCCACTAATTTTCAAAAACAACACTGAAATATTACCTGGCGCCACTTACTGCCAAGAGATATGGGCGTGCCCTCCTAAATAGTAGCGACAGAAATCGGAATACAGATGCCATACTTACCCATACAATCATATAACCTTTAACGTATAACATTTGATAAACATTTTCAAAAGATACCGGTTAATGTAATATGTTTTTTCTTTTTATTGCTATTTACCACGTGTACTAATTTACATTTAAATATTAACTCATTTATTATTAAACTACATAAAAATAATCCCTATTTAATTACATCACTAAAGAAATAATTTAATTATTCTGTAACCTATGAAACTTTTTCATTAGCTCATCCACTTGCTCCCAATTTTAAGTCTAGTATTTTTTTCTTTAAAACTTTTTGTGATCTCTATCGCTAAATCTTTTACACTGGAGTGCTCTACGTATTTTGCAATTTATTACAGAAAAAATAATGTTTTAATATAGCCTTTTGCAAGTGAATAAGAGATAATGATAAAACGTTATAAATTAGCGTAGTGTGTCTTGGAGTACAAAACAAGGATTGATCTTCAGTCGATGTTGTCAGAATGACATTTGCAGAGCTTTAGTGCACAAGTGTGTACTTTCGGTCAGCGAGATGGCTCATTTAAGTGTAATAAATTGTGCTAAAATTGTTTGTTTAGCCAATGAAGGGTACAGAGAAGAGATTAAATATCCATCAACTGACTGTCTCTCGTATAGTAAGACAACACAATGAGACTGGAGAACACAAAAGCAAAGGGTCAAGGTCGTAAAAGATGTACAACGCCAAGAAATGACCAATATTTGAGACTTCAATCTTTACGAAATCGCGCACTTACACCACCGCAGCTTAGAAATTAATTATTGAATACAAGACAAGTCAATGTATCTGTCAAAACAGTAATAAGGAGACGTAAGGAGGTCCGGCTTAAATCCAAAATGTCCTGCCAGAGTTCCTCAGCTTCTCCCACGTCACAAAATTCGACGTCTAGAATTTGCAAAAGCTCATGCTAACTGGAATGGACATCAATGGGGAAAATTTCTTTTTACAGACGAAACAAGAATACAATTACGGAAGCTTGATAGACGTAGTCGTGTATACAGAAGGTCAGGAGAACGTTTCGCAGAATGTAATCTTGCATAAAATCTTAGCTTTGGTGGCGGTTCCATTATGTTATGGGGCGGCATTAGTTGGGAGAGTCGCACGGAACTCATTGAGGTAAATTTAGGAATAAATGCTGACTGGTACATACACAACATCCTTGAAGAACATGTTTTACCTTTTGCCGGCTTTGTTGGCTGCGATGATTTTATGCTAATGTATGATAATGCCCGAGCCCATGCCGCAAGGACAGTGATCCAGTACCTTGAGGATGTCGGGGGTGCGGCGATTGAGTGGCCAACAAATAGTCCTGACGCAAATCCCATAGAACATGACACATTTTAAAAAGAAATATTCGAGCACAAAATCCAGCTCCTAACTCAATTGCAGAATTAAGAATTGCTGCACAGGAAGAATGGAATCGAATTCCGCAAGAAATCATCAAACATCTTTTGCGCAGCATGCTTAGGAGAATGCAAGATATCGTTAGAGCAAGAGGAGGAAGTACTAAGTACTAAAGTGTTATTATGTTGCGTTGTTATTAAGTTTATGGGTAATTAATGTTCCCTTTTTCAATTAAACGTTTTAGTCAAAAACAAGTTGTTTTAATAATTCCTCCACGAATTTGCTATAAATCCTCCATATGTAATTTACTTGATAATCAATAACGTAAAACACTCCAGTGTACAAGATTTAGCAACAAAAATCACAAAAGTTTTAAAGAAAAATACATAATAATGGCCGAAAATAAAATATTTTTGACTGTGAGTGTATTAACTTTAGGTTTTTTTTCCATTATTGCAATTTTTCTTTTATTGGATATCCTTGTAGCTTGCCTGATGATGTGTTTTTTGAACACGAAACCAGTCGCCTAATTTCTCAATAGAACTTTGTGACATCTGAACTATTTTTTCATTCCTACCTTTAATATGAATATTTTCTTAATTTAAAACTAAATGATTTTCTCGGAAATAACATTTTTCTGTCTTGGATTTTCTTGGTTTTCTAACCCTAAGAAAATATTTATTTAATACAAATAAAATCTCAAGAAAATTATTTTCTTACATTATATATATATATATATTTATAGTATGTATTATTTTTGCGCAATACGTGATACGTTCAAAAGACGACAACAGAAAAATGTTGAAGCTTCTAACTAACGAGTTTCGTGAAATAGCCGGTATAAATTTGTCATTTCAATTTCAGAATATCGCGTATAAAATAAAAAGGTCCACACGAATTACTATGTAGTTCGTAATAGTGCGAGCGCTTCAGATACACGTACGGAAGTTGTAAACGCATTTTGCAAGATTGCGTTCTTTCGTTGATCTGCCTTCAATAAGAAAAGAAGGATCATACGTTTTGCAGAGAACGTTGCATGTGAACGACAATCAACAAACGAAATTCTTATTGATGTATGCGTTTACTCTTTCCGGTGCATCATGATGGAGAACGAGTGGTTATCTGTGGAAATGAATGAACGCGCGCTACATGGAATAGTTATTATTATTTCGTTTACTCGTTCTTTCAAGCATTATAATTACAAAGAAAGTTGCATAATTTGTGGTAGTCTAATAATAGAATGTTTTAATTATTCAAATAATTGTTGAAGTAACTGTTAAAATTCGCTACATTAGCACTTCGATAAGTACGATACATAACACCTGCACAATTGTTGAAAAATATGGAGGTTTATTGTATAGCAAACGTTGCAAGTTTAGCGCCATTCTTGTTTCCTACAATACTGTTTCACTAATTGCTACAAATTGTCCGTGTCACTGATCCTATAACTATGTTTGTAGTGGCATTTGCTACAATTGCAGAAGATATTCAAACTTTTTCCTATGTGTTCATAGAGGCAGAGGCTTCATTTGATTTAATTTGTTTTTACTGCAGCTTGTGTGGCGCCCAATTAATTGATAAGGGATTGACACAGGTATATGTTTAACATCTAGATATTTTGGTTGACAATGTGAGTCCAAATTAAAACGAAGTGGGATATAAGATTTCCATACTTAGCGCAATTGTTTGATGTTCGATGAGAAGTTTGTTAGTTATTCACTTTTTAATTATAATAGAAACGTCTTCTGTTTTCTATTAATAACTTTCTATTAATTTTCTATTAATATAGTTTTAATGTCAGTTATTTAACATAATAATTACTGCTCAGAATAATTGGGGCAATTTTCTCGTAGAAAAGTAAAGATATCTAAGAAAGAGTATCATCAAATGAAAGACGAATGTAAGGGCTATTTTTATATGCAACTCTATTAAATTTTCACACTAAAGCATCTAAAAAACCCGCACTCTATTTTATTTGCTAAAGAAGAATGTATTTCTACAAATATATTCAAGAAAATACAATACTATAACGTATATGTACTCGCGTCTATTATTTTAAAGATCAATTACTTTTGATTGCTACACTATAACAATATATACAGTGCGGTCCTAAAGTGCCCCCCCCCCCCGGCTAGCTTTTGAGAAGAACACCCTGCATATTTGTACGTTTTTGGAGAGGTAATCGAAAGACAAATCCAACGATACCACATATGTTATACTTTAACTTAAGAAATATGACGATATACAGCAATCAAGATTTTGGAAACAATTTGGCGCTCTTTTCTATCCAACTTTGCGTAACAACGAAAACAGATTACCAAAACCTTTATTGCTGCATATCGTCAAGAAATATGACGATACGCAGCAAGTTAAAGTATAACATATGTGGTATCGTTAGATTCGTCTTTTAATTACCTTTCCAAAAACGTAAAAATATACAGGCTGTTCTATTTAAAAAATGAAATTTGACGTCACTTCCGGTGAAACCGGAAATACAATTGAAATGCTGATAACGGCGAAAGTTAGTTTACAAAAAATAGAAATGGATCCATTTTTTCTAAACATTTTAGGCCCGCTCTGTATACATTTTATAATGCGGTTTCTTTACTTGTTTGTGTACATATTTTGTGGGCATATGTCTATGTGCATTTGTATAATTAATTCGCAAACATTTATATGCATTATGTATTGTTAGGGCCACCATCAAACCCTTGACGGAGCTCGAGTGTCTGGTCGCAGAGGTAGTAGCAGAATATATCCGTACAAGACTACCCAGACGTTCTCGTGTTAGAATCTATACGCTATGTGGCTTATAACATGTATGCTGCTTTATGTGTATCGCTATTACCTCCCTATAGAAGCGGAGATTCCAAAGACCAAACATCGTGGGGGTCCGAGCGCTTCATTGCGCATAGTCGTGGCAATCGTGACACTCCGTACACTACGTTCTCCGACGAAGTTCTGGCACTCCAAGATAAAAACACGTATACGTGCGTTAAGCTTGCTCTCTCGGCGGTGATTGTTCGCTGCTCGACCACAGCGGACCTCTGCTTAGCGTGCGTCTTATCTCGAGGTGTGCAATATAATAGCGTACAAAAGTTGGGATAATTTGAATTAATAGTTTTACATGAATTCTCACTTTGTGTGCGGGTGATTTTGTTGTATTTATGTACGTTAAATGAATTTAAATTAGTTTTTGTGTTAAATACGTACACATACAATATTTTAAACGTATACAAATACAATATACACAAGTTTATAAGAAATAAAGCAAACGAAATGGTGAATTTACAACTAACACAAATGAAATATTAAATTTACAAAGTAAAACAATATATACTGGATTTACAAAATAGAATAGATACAGTAACGAATTTATTAGCATAAAAAACAACAATAAAATGTTAAGAAGCCTTATAGATTTCTTTGTTCAGAAACCATAGGAGAACACGAGTTTGGTGGATCTTGAAAAATGTCCTGCTAGCGCATTTCTGATTTTCAATCATAAAACTGAAAATAATTATCAACTTCGTAGGTCGGTATTTTATAAGGCGGTAAATGCCGTGGAGCTTTCGTAAAATAATGACCAAGGAAAATGGGGAGTAAACAAAATCACATCGTTCCTACGTTATCATCATTGTCGTCGCCGCTTTTTCGCTTCATTGCCGCGTCGTCGTAGATACATACATACCACCAACCTTCTTCACTTTAAATCAAATCATGAGAGCGAGCTACGAGCTGCAGCTAACGTTAACGGCCATGACTATAAACTAGCTACGGTATTTCCGTCACGTTCCCATCTCTATTTGTTATTATTAGCGATTCACGTTGTAAAGGTATTCGGTGACCTACATACTTGGACGAATAAGCGACCGAGTTCATCGCCGGCAAGAACAAATGTCGTTTTAGTCGTTTTGTCTCTACCTAAGGAGACTATTCCTTTGGTTTGTTTCTCTTGTTCTTTCATTTTATGTTTACCCACTTGTTGTAGTGCCGCCGTTTGTATTCATTCTTTGGTGCTCTTGTCGGGAAAAATGAATCCGGGAAACTTCCGTTTTACACAATAGAAAAGATTTTTACCTGTCATTAATATGCATTGAAAGAACATTAAAGACGGAAAATTTTCGCCGTGAATTAGTTTAGAGACAAACTAAGTTTAATCTTCAGATCTACTTTTGCCTTATTGTTTGTAATGCAGTAGATCCATTGGCTTTTGACAGCTTAAGCAGTATACAAGCAATCGCCATATTCGATTTTACCGCATGTTTTTTTATGGGTAAAGGTAAAGTAGCCATTTTGAAATAATTTGTGTGAAATATCTAAACTTTTAAAAACATTTGTAGCAGCAAGTACATTGACCGATATGTCTGCAAAGGTTTTATAATAGTCTAACGTGTCTTTTTTTTTCTATTTTCTATTTAATTTTGTGAACAGACACAAGATAAAACGAGCACAATTTTATAAAGTTGGGTGCAGGTTTTTGCGGTTGCTTTCAATTGAAATAGTGTCTTTCTGGTTTTGCCGTGTTTGTTGTAGTAATCTACTTGACGCTTCGCTGAACATACTGCAAACTTCTTCAGAAGTTTTTTAAAAGTTGGTGTTATTGTATTCTGCTCCTCGTTGTATACGTTGGCAGCGTCTAGCTTCGTTAAACTAGAGTGTCATATGAATGTTTTTTTAATGTTTTCAATAATATAAAATATAAAATTACATAAAATAATCTTGCGCAGTGGACCGTATCTATTATTCGGGTTGTATCCATTATAGATTGCCTTCTTCGAAGTTTGCTTAAAGCATTGCCAACTTCCTAGTGTTAGTCTGTAGCCGTCTTCCCTATTGAAAGCTGAGCCTTGTTTGAAGACATAAGCTGTTCTTATAAAGAAGATTGAACAACTTGTTTCTTCATGAAAAGATCAGTTGCTTAAGTTACAAATGAAAGGTATCAACGAATTGCAGTGTCAATGTGGTTAATTATCACTATTATTAGATCGACAGTTACATATGCAAATGAGAAAACCTAGTGAGAACGGGGAGAAGGTTGCTTAGAAGAATATATGGAGGAAAAAGAACAGAAGATAAATTGAGGAGAAGAACCAATGAAGAAGTGAAAAACCTATATGAACAGCCACAGCTTGCCTAAAATCACAGAGGCGAAGAGGTTAGGACATGTAGAAGGAATGGGCCAACATCAAATGCCGAAATCGTCATGCAACAAAAGCTAACTGGAAAGAAGAGAAAAGGGGGGAAGAACGTGGAAGGAAGAAGTGCTCGGAGACCTCGAAAAGTTGAAACATAGATTTAATCACGAAATTTGGTTAAATGATTATGAGGATGGTACGAGAAATAACGTGCTTGGGGGCAGATGGCGCTTTGTGTCAAAATCTGCACTACCGACTGTGAATACTATTCTTTAGTCGACGTCTGTCAAAACTTCGGAGAAATTCATCAGGTAGCGTTGTTTTGAGAGCTGTTGAAAGTGAGCAAGTTTATGTATTTGTAGAATCATGGAAAAAGAACAATACCGGTTAGTTATTTGATTTCTTTTTTGTGTGGGAAAACGTGTGCAGAAGTCAAAGAAAAGTTGGATGCAGTTTATAAGGACCATGCACCTTCGAAGACAGTAAAGCGTGACAAACGGTTGCACCCGTGTACATACAATGAATCGAGTAGACATTCGGTTATTATCAGTTGATCGGTGTGCGTGTAACCGATCAACCGATAATAACCGAACGTCCATTCGATTCCTTGTATGTACATAGTAAACGTAGCGGGTGCAACCGTTTGTCACACTTTAACTATCAGATACTAGTTTAATGAATTTAAGCGTGGCCGAATATTCGTCTTTGATGAGAATCGGCCAGGTCGCCCCAATGAGGTGACTACGGACGGTATGTTCAATATCATCGGCAATTGCAGCAAAACTAGTCCAGTTACGGTACAAATTGGTGCCCCATCCACCATATGCGTCAGATTTAGCCCCATGTGACTTCTTTCTTTTTCCAAACTTGAAAAAACAGCCGAAAGCGGTTCTTTCCAAACTTGAAAAAACAGCCGAAAGCGGTTCACGTCAAATGAAGAAATGTCATTGCCGAAACAGAGGCCTATTTTGCAGAGTTTGACAAATCTTGTAATTTGAATGGCTTAAAAAAATTGGAACGTCGCTGGATTAGGTGTCTAGAGCTACAAGGAGATTATGTCGAGAAATAAGTTTACTAAATGCAAAACAATTGCGTTGTTTTTATTAACACAGGTATTTATCATGCCTTCCTTGTATATTGATAGTGAATTCTTCAAACAGCTCCGGATGAGAAAAGCTACATTTTATAGTCATTTAAGTGTAACTTGTGATATTGACGAACACTCCTTTCTGAAAGTCGATTTACACACCTGAAAAATCAATGTTAATATTTGTGTGGTATATCTCTACACAAGGTATTCTTCTGTCTGGAGCAGAAATAGAAACAAATTTTACTGAGTTAAATGAAACGAAGTTGTGTTTCTCCCAGAAATAATGAAACTAACATAAAAAATTTGTTAAAATAGCATCAAAAAGAATTATCTTACACTTTTTGAAGAAAGTTCTAACTACATGTCATCTTGTTAGAAATATCCAACTCTAAAAGACAGAAATGAAACACATCTTTGTAAGTACATATTCTCCAATCGTATTAAGTAGGAAGCTGTATGTTCCGCATATCCGTTTATAGCGCACAACGTTAATGTTGTACTGATGATGTCGTTCAAATGTAGCGTGTCAAGCATTATAAACATTATGCAATATTACCAGAGACAATATGTATGTATAGAATAACAGAAATTGGAAATAGAACATTTTTAGTTACTCATATTACGGAAAGTCAATAAAAAACAGAATAGGGGAGAGTTTCGCCTAAAGACGTCATTTGGAACGACTTTTAAGATATTTGATCATTCTATTTTCACATGTTTTGGCATAGTTTATACTGTTTTTAGTTGCATGTGTTTCTTGATATGCGAAATAGTAGTACAGACATATACAGACTTTCTGTCAATGTAATTTAATAATAATAAGCATTTTTTTTAAATCTAAACGCGAGAGAATCATGAAAAAGAAAAATCATTCGAACTAATGATTGAAAGGCATTCTTAATTCTTATATCCGTAAAGTTAATTATTTTGAATGAATAGAATTACTTATAATGACCAAAAAATAAATACTAATACAGCTCATGGTGGTATTGGTGGAATCATTCCCGGCAAAAACAATGTAGCAGAGAAAATAGCGCTAACACATGGACATGTTTCTGCCTACTCGGCGTCATCAGCATGGTTCTGAGCACTATCTCCTGCCGCTATCATTGCGTTTGCCTCTCAGTTTATGTTGCTAATCTCCAAAGCAGCACTGAATATGTCTCTCGGCGACACCTATCGCCAAGAAACACAGTCACGCCGTCTGAGCCGGCTGAGCCGGCTGAGGAATCATTTGCACGTATAGATGTCGCTGTGCCTAGGCACAACGCCCCCTTGCGTTTGGCAGCCCAGGAGCTGCCCAATAAGTTGTGGACATCTACACTCCGGTTTGTCTTGCTACCCTCTGGGAAGGCGTGACTGTGTTTCTTGGCGATAGCTGTCGCCGAGAGACATATTCAGTACTGCTTTGGAGATTAGCAACATAAACTGAGAGGCAAACGCAATGATAGCGGCAGGAGATAATGCTCAGAACCATGCTGACGACGCCGAGTAGACAGAAACATGTCCATGTGTTAGCGCTATTTTCTCTGCTACATTGTTTTCGCCGGGAATGATTCCACCAATACCATCAGCTGTAGTAGCATTTATTTTTTGGTCATTGTTATTAGGCATTCTTTCCACGTGTATAGAATTACTTATAGTTTATCAGTCCTAATGGTTTCTTATTGACCGTATCGTCAACTTTCACATTGTGAAAAACAAGCAATTTCAGCTAGGACATGATCTTCCATATGTTAGAGAAATAGAATTTTGTTACATGTCAGGCAAGATTAATAGTTGTATTACGAATCTCAATCATAGGCAGTGCTTTTTAACAACTGGATATGAGACCGAGAACCTCAACAATTAAGCAAAACGTTTCTGAGAAATAGAAGAAAACTATTCGAATTCAATTTTGTCCGAAGAAGAATTACAATGCGAAAAACATTTTATTACCAATATAAGGAGAAATGCAGAAGGCAGATATGTCGTAAGATTACCCTTCAAAACACCATCACAATTTTTAAGAGAATCACACGAGGCAGCGTTGAAGAGATTTAGAACTTTGGAGAATAGATTTAAGTTGAATCCGGAATGTAAGGCACAATATCAAGAGTTCATAGAGATATACATGAGACTGGGTTATATGAAAGAAACAGATAGCGATGACAGGTGTTCTGGATACTATATGTCACACCATGCGGTATTAAAACAGGCTAGTTTGAGTACAAAAATCCGCGTAGTTTTTGATGCTTCCGCAATCACAAGCAACGGTATTTCCCTTAACAACATTCTTATGATAGGACCCACCATTCAAGATGAGCTATTTAAGATATTACTACGATGCAGAGTTCACAGGTATGTTTTTACAGCGGATATAGAAAAAATGCACGGACAAGTATTAATTCACCCTAAATATTCATTTTATCAGAAAATGTTGTGGAGGTCATCAGAAGACGAAGACACTAAGACATTTCAACTTCAAACTGTTACCTATGGAACTGCATCTCCACCATATTTAGCAGTCCGATGTCTGAATCAATTAGCCGGCGATGAAAAAGACGATTTTCCATTGGCCAGCGAGATTATTAAGATAGATTTCTATGTTGACGATGTGTTAAGTGAAGCTAATAGTTTGGAAGAAATGAAATATTTGCGCGATGAATCGATGTCGTTATTACAAAGAGGGGGTTTTCAATTGCGCAAATGGTCCTCTAATGATGCCAGATTGTTAGAAAATTTGCCAAATGTTTCTCAAGACTCACTGCAACAACTTGATATAACACAAACAATAAAAACATTCGGTCTTCAATGAAATCAATTTAGACAAAACGAAATTTATTATCACAAATCGCAAAACTGTTCGATCCATTGGGATTATTAGGACCCATAATATGCAAAGCAAAAATAATCATGCAACAATTGTGGCAAGCCAAGATAGACGGGGATGAAATGGTATCTGATAAGAATTGACTGGAAGAGATTCAGTGCGCAATTATCCTATTTAAACCATTTAAATATACAACGAAAGGTACTAATAGACGAAGCCGATGGCTGCAAATACATGGTTTTTGCAATGCATCGGAATAAGCATACGGAGCGTGCTTATTTCTATGATCAAATAGGTTCAACATCCACATCACTCACGTGGTGTGTGCAAAATCGAGAGTTGCACCGCCCAAGTAATAAAAATGACAACTTCCACACTATTCTTACCATATCTCCTATACCATTGCGCTCATAGAAAGAAACAAAAAAGAAAGTATAAAAAGTTAGCTGCCTCTAAAGAAAGATCTAACAATGACAAACTGTGCTTCACTAAATCTTACCAGAATCTACCAGACCGATAGGGTATAGTGTATTTCAGTTCGAGACTTAAGGTTTGTTCGCTCGGGATGCACTTTTTACTCGGTGTAGTGTGAAATGACGTCACTGGAGTGGTCAGTGCAAGTAGGTGTATGGTTGTGTACAGCTGCACGCAGGTCCAACGAACGTATATTTTTACACTGGTGACTCGGAGGAGTTAGTGTAGGCCGAGCGAACAAAACTTGTTACGTTTTATTTTGAAGCACAGTGTATGTACGCACTCATCTTGCTGAGATCGCACAAGTTGCCGTCTCATTTTGGAAATTTTACATTTTATTTTTCTCTTAACCTATGTGACAAGCTCTTAAATTTCAGTCACGCTGTATAGTTCCGCTTACCTTAATTTGTTCAACCTAGTCTATGTTTTCCTTTAAAATGTATCGGTTTAACCATCTTTCGCAGCCCGCATTAGGTTTTTGACATTTTAGTTTATTACGATACTCATGTATGGTCTAATAAAATCTCCAACAACAGATTTTATCTACTTATGGCATTTCCTTCTAGTTATTTACCCTGTTGTTATTCTTTCTGCTACTTTGGGTATCGCATACTGCATTGGATCTGCTCTTCGTATTAATGTTATTTTTTTTTACAGCTAAAACTTACAGTTAAAATTAGTCATTTATTTTCCTGAGAGTCTACACTTCCCTTTTTTCTTGTCTTAGTAACCCTTTGTGTCTTTCTTCGATTATAATTTGCTGCTTCAATTGGAAGTGTTTTTGTTTACATTCGTTTACATCGAGTAAGGGATTATGCGTCGATCAGCTGATTTGGTTATGTTACACGAAATTAATAGATTAATAGAATTTTACTGCTACCGACTCTTTTGTTATGCTCGACTTTTCTTTAATTGTTGATCTATATTCATTCAATCTTATTTACGTATTGTTCCATTTTAAATTCTCAGTTTAGCATCTTGCGTTTAGCTTAAAGTGTTCGACGCACGTAGTTCTATGACGCATTTCTGAGTGCGGGAGAAGGTTATTTCTCACTGTATTTCCGGCCTCTTGGTCGTCGAATGTCATCACTTGTAGTCTGATTGTGGAGACGTTGGTTACGGTAGTGCTTTCTATTTTGTAATATTTGGAATTAATCACGTTGAGTTGATATTTTGGAAACCTCCCTGTATTTCCCGTTGCCGTCATTTGGTCTCGATTATTGGATTGGAAATATTTGAGAGGGTGGCTATGGATTGCTGCTAGACAGGACTTGAATACAACGTCTCTAACATCCATTTTGATTTGCTACGTGGGGTCAAGATCTTTATTCATCCCCAGCCTATTAATCGTTTTCCCCGTTTTAACGGTAAGCTTTCAATTTGTTTATATTTCACATGGTAATTTTGGGGTTTCGTTTATTTCTTTTTAGAGGCTCTATTCTTGGCTACATTGTTTTGGTACCTCGTTTTGGAAATGTTGGTTATGGATATACCTGATTTTTGATCTAACATTTTTGGATTATTACCTTTTTTTGGAAACACCTATTTCGGATCTACGTGTGGCCTTACCTTTTTGACCTTGCCTTTCTGGAATTAATAGTTCCTTCGAACTGAAGAGAATTTAGAAGCAGGCATCGCTACCTTCGCTCAGTCAGCACCTTTCGTGGAACAGATAAGTGTTACTGGATGCGTTTGCCTTGATTAGTATTATTTGCCTGGGTGAATCATAATTTAGTAGTTTATTTAATTCAAGTCTGTTCATATCGTTCTCACATTTTATAGTTTAATAGCTTAATCGATTCAAGTTCTTTTTAATGTATTCAATTTCAATTCAAAACAAATTATTTGAGTTAAATCTATTACTTGTCATATGTACATATTAACCTTGAATTTTAAGTAAAACAAACGTGTATTGATCTTTTGTCAATTAAGAATTTCCCCTTGCTACTTAATTTTGTTGTAAATCTAACTTATGGTAGCCATTTGTGCTCATTAATTTCAACCTGGTATTTTGAACCGGTTTTGCTTCGTAAATATACAATGTTTACTTTTAATTTACTTTCATAATTATTACGTATTACGATTTTGCTATTGTCACGATCATTGTAAAATCGAAACGTTAGCCATTGCATTCGGTAACACCTTACCACTATAATTTGCTAAAAATTATTATCAATTTTTTTGTTTGGCTAATACAAGTTTTGAATACCTACCGATACATACAACTTTAACGACCTTTTTGTGTTATCATTAAATGAGTTCTCTCATACGTCAATTTGTGACTTTTCTCCCCCCAATAATTATTTTTATTACCATCGTGGTGGATTCCTGTTTACCCCAACCATCTGACAGGGTTAATTCGCGATATTTCTATTCCTAGTGCACTTGTGTATAGAAGAAAATTTGCAGCTGCGTGATTGGTTCTTTCTTCGATAAACTTCGTAAAAGGAACGAGACGTATCTGCTTTAAATTTGAAACACGTTGTAACGTTAGGAGGAACATAAACATTGTGTGAAGAATAAAATAATATGCCTTTTTATGGCGTAGAAACTAAATAATAAACGCGAAAATGGAATTTGTGAAATTTGAAAACAGTATATTCATTTCTGATAAAAAAAAGCTTTACGTGATGGGTATTTTCTTCCTTAATTATTTTATTCTAACATTTAGATATTAAATATACTTCCGAATATATATGAAACACTTGTAATTGGATATGATAAAGATAATGAAGGCTTTTCTATAGAATTAAGGGTAAACATTACGAATAAAGAGGTAGCTGCCATGAGGAAAAGTGATTTTGAAAAGAAAACACTTTCACAGAAAATTCAAAGAAAATTATTTTCAAGGTATATGATAAGTGTGGATTTTCACAATTTGTGAGTTAGCGAATGGTATAAAAATAGACTCTTCAATGATAACTGTTCTTCATATCTTTGGAAAATAGTTTGGTTTACCAATAAAAAAGAGAAGAATTGATGTATAACCAACAACTATATATAACTCGCAGGAGGTTCCCTTTAGGAGGAAGGAATGTAACTTCCGGTAGACCTCCAAAAAGCCACAAAGATTATTCATTCTCTAAAAAAAGATGTCATGCTATGGATTTACCTGTTCCAAAAAAAGTCTCATTCATTAACGTATCTTGCAGAAAATACGTAACATACAAAAAATATGGCTAAAAATACACGTATATTTTTTAATTATGCAATATCAAATTAAATGTTACAACTTAACGGCTAAGAACATTAAGTTTAATTAATTTAATTCCTTTTCTTGATAAAAATCGGCTTTTTCTTCTAATAAAATTAAAACGTAATAAAAAAGGTCGAAACGTTAAAATGTTGACTTTTTCGTTATGTTTTAATTTTATTTAAGGAAAATTCCGAAGCCAAGGAAAAATAATTAAATTAATTTAACTTATATACGCTGGCATGCGAGTGTAGGTGCTGCATTTTTAAATTAATAGGTAATTTATTTTAAAAGCTGTTTTTAAAAATAATATTGAATGAAACACAACTTTCCGACTTTTACAGTATGTCATGGATTGGTACTAATTGTTCTTTTTACAACTACTATCTACTCCTTTTTACATTTTACACATTCACATTAGTACACGAAAGATATAGCAAGAAATATATTCAGGTCTATTCAAAACACATTAGGGATCGAACAAAAAGTACTGCAAGTTACTGTAGATATACTCAAGATACTGTACAGGATAAATATAAGTATGAATTCAGTGACATATTAATGTATAAAAACTACACAGATCATAAATAATACATAATAATAGTTGGGTAGAATAAGAATTAGTAATAATTAACACCAACAATATTAATGCTCTAACAATTAATAATAATGATTCTAAGACACTGCATTACAATTGTTATTAAATTATCACAATTTTTCCCATATAGCCAAGATATTAATCACAAAATTATAAAATAGAGATAAGTTTCCAGTACAAAAACAAACATAAATATTTTTGTAATTATATGCAAGATAATTAACTATATATAATTTCTTTTTTAAAATACACATTTAAATATATATTTTGAATTGCCGCCAGTAGCAAATGCACCAATCACGCCATCCTCATACACAAGTGCACTAGGGATAGAAATGTCGAGGTTAATTCAAGCAGGGTTACTTCTGCTGGTGAGTAGTATCGAACACACCCTCGCTGACGAGCAGGCTGGCACGCTGAATGAAGGATTCACTATTTATTAAATTATTAAATTTACGGGGGAAAGTTGTTGTATCCTTCTGTTATTTTGGATTCTTTTTTTATTTAATGCCTTTTGCAATTTCAAGGCGCTAGAACGTAGCAAGCTTTAATTTCAATTTACTAGCGATGGGTTGGTACAAAGCAATCTGCTATTTTGTAACAGCTAATTGCTGTTAATAGTTTGTAATCAATATTAAAAGAAACTGCTACCTTTTGTAACAGTTTTATGATGTAGCAGACAATCAGACATTCGTCAAGTACGCAATGTGTTTTATCACGTTGTGAAAGATAGATGCAAATTTATAGCAGCGTAGCAGTAAAACTCTAAAGTTTAAAACGCTTCTAAATATCCTGCTCCGAAAACTATTTCTTTGCATTAGCTACACATAGCTGCTTATAATACGTATTACGTATATAGATGTAGGTACCGGCCGGTGGGAAGCGACCAGAAGGCTATATAGTAAAATGCTGCACTGCGAGACTGCCGTACGCAGTATTTTTTTTATTTAAATATGAAAGTCATCAAAAAAAGATTATTCCAATTAATTAATGATTGAATTAGAGCTTACTAATTTCTAAACGGCATTATTAGCTTTCGTATTTATGAAGTTACTTATTTCTAACGATTATTAGAGTTAGTTGTTCATAGAACCTGGAGTTTCTTTAGTGTTACCGTTGGTTCTTTATTCTTCCGAGTACGAAGGATTGCATAAATATGAGGGAAATGCCTATGTAAATGATTAATAATGGATTAATGGTACAAGTGCAGATGTAATAAATAAAAGTATAATTGTGGTAAATGGATACAGATTCAGAAAACATTTTATTGTAAGAGGTAGAGTAACCAAAACTTGCGGACTCACATAGGCGTCGGTATTACGGGTTAATATAAGAATACGAAAAATTCATAAATAAACTTACTTGCTAATTATTCAACAAATTAGAGGCATCAGGATGTGAACTACTGTAAACTTGCATCATTCCATATGTTTCCACAGTTACTTCTTTAAACCTTGTGCGTCGACAAGAAAAAATATTCTTATACATAGAAAACGATCTCTCCACATCTAAGGAAGTTACAATTGCATGTAGAAATTGTTTTTCAAAATCACTTAAAAGTTCACTATTCTTACACTTATTATAAACGGCCTCTAAAGTATTAAAATCGGGATTTTTCCTTAAGACATCTGCCAACTTTTGACTGGCGCATAATCCTGGCGTATCATTTAATGTGAGTAATTTATTTTTTACAGTCTCCACTATGTCTAATGATTCCTGCAATGACAATTCAGTACATTGTAGTTTTCTGATGGCATCTAGTAATACTGTATAATTGGTACATATTGTTGTTAAATCTTCTAAAAGTTGAGGAATTTGAAATTCTCTTTGACTTTCTCTAATTGCTTTGGATTCATTCCGATTAAATCGCATAACTGATTGAATTTGTTGAGAATGGATCAAATAGTAAGAAGCTGCTGTTAGCCAACTACCCCATCGCGTTAAAATTGGTTCAGGAGGTTCTGGAATACCTGGACAAAATTTACGAAATTCTTTTAAACGTTTAGGAGATTTACGAAACAAACTTTAGTACTTCCAATCATCCGATCAACGTTTCTGTAATGTTGTCGAACAACTTCACCAACTAAATGCAAAGCATGCAGCCCGCAGGTTATATGTATTAAGTTAGGAAATATATGTTTTAAGGATCGCCCAACATTTAATATCGTTGCTGCACTATCTGTCACAATCATCACAACTTGATCTTGGGCAATTTTAAATTTTTTCAAAGCGTTCATTATCACTTTTTGAATATTTTCCGCGGTAGATTGTTGAACACGTTTGCAAGCTAACAAATATCGAGATGCTGTGTTCTCGCTAGATAAAACGCGAGCTATTACATTCACAATACTGTTTCTCTTTATATCGGTCGTATCATCCACGGTAATCCATATTTTGTTGGAACACAAATCACGTTTACACACATTTTCTAGCATCTCTTTCATTCGCGGCAAATGATTCTGTAATTGTGTTTGTGAGGGTAATGGGTACTTTGGAACGTATTGTCGCCAAAACGTTTTAAAAGCTGCTTTTATCAGCAACGACAACGGAAGATTACAAAAGGTAAACATAATTAATAAATGTATGAGGAATAGTGTATAAGGTATTTCAGTTCTTGCATTTCTCATATGCTTAATACCATTGACATGCCTCTGGCAATCAGTTCTGTGCAATGCAGCCACACGAACATTGCATATTAAGCAAAAAACTGCACTACCGTCATATTTTAAATGGGGAAAAAGTGACACATACTTATGTACATTAGTAGCAAATCTATTACGAGGCAGTGTTTTCTTAGGTATGTAAATATTAGTTCTATATGAAACGATGCACTAATTATGTACTTGGTATAATACTACAACGCACAAAAAACACCAGCTATATTTTCAAAAGCGACACGTAAGTACATAACCTTGACCGTTCGACTAATCTCTGCAACAGCTCAACCGGTACTAAAACGAAATCTCTCTCAGCGCGGTTTAACATGATTTATATTCAAGGTCGACACTACATGCCTGCTTCTCTACCGGTTTAGTTTATTTATGAATTTTTCGTATTCTTATATTAACCCGTAATACCGACGCCTATGCGAGTCCGCAAGTTTAGGTTACTCTAGTAAGAGGAACAGCTGGTATTTATTTTGTGCTATTAAGAATGATAATTAAAGCGAGGTAATTGTCTTTGCCATACATAGCGTTTCACTGGAGTAGCGGGCTGTGTAAAAATCGATTCCCGCTTTATCAGCGCCCGCTTGTTTATTTTTCGTTCAATTTAGGAATCTGTGAATTTCAAGACGGTGCGTGCCAACGAAAACTGCCTTTATTTTCGATTTACTTGTCATGATGTTAACTTGTAATTTGTCACTTCGCTTACTCGAAAAATAACTGTTTCAGAACTTTTGGTACAAGTACAACTCCGAGTTGAAGTTGCCAACTACGGAAGCGGGACGTAAGCATGTTTTATTTGTACGCGAAGACGTGGAAAAGAAATCAAATGTACAGTAAAAAGTCAGTTGCTTCGATTATGTGTTGACGAGACAACAGATTGTAAGAGAAATTCTATTCTAAAATGTTATAGTACGTGTACTAGACCCTTATAAACCGACATTTCCATTGTTACTAGCCAGCAAAAGACTGGAAAGGTGTACTGGTGCAGCAGTTGTAAGGGTGATATTTAGTACCTACGTTAGAAAATTTACATGTTAGGTGTAAAGTGCATGCTTTACATCTTGTGGCAGAAACCATTCGACAATGCTCCCCGAGGCAGATGCATTAATAGCAAGCACAAGAAAAGCATTTTTTAAATCTCCCAAACGCCTACGATCATTTCACACAGAGTGTCCTGGTATTCGTCAACCACCGGAGCCAATTCTTACACGTTGGGGAACATGGTTGCAGGCAGCTCTTTATTATGCTAAATATTTCAAACAAGTAATAACTGTTATTCAATCCCGCCGAAACTGCAGCTATTAACGAGTGCCAGACAAAATTTCAAGATATTTCCGTTGAAACAGAGTTACAAACTATTCGAAACAACTATAAAGGATTACATGACATAATAGAACAATTACAAAATAGAGCGTTGTCGTTAGTGGAGTCACTGCAAATGATAGACGAAGTACATACAGTGCTACCCACTATACATGACGCAAAATATAATCGCGTTTTAGAAAAGTTCGAGAGTGTGTTAAAGAAAGATTCCGATTTTATCACTTCCGATGCAGTCCGCCAACCTTCTTGATAACGCTGCTTAAGAGGGTGAGTGTTTCACAACTTTTCAGATCTTATAATTCTTGATTAGTTGTTATTATTCGATTTATTACTTATTTTTTGGTATTGCACTTACTGAAGGAAGCGCACGCCTACGCCGCGCAGAGACATTACCTCGACTTAAATAATTGACATACATATTTCCCAATAATTTTAATTTGGAGATTGTCCGCTGGAGAATTAAAACTGAATTATTATAAGGGAAGTAGTTTTTTCCATAAGTTGCAATAAAACATATGTTTCAATAATAGTGATGGATCATCTAAATCTTTCGGCAAAATCGCCTATAGTAAAGAAAATGCAATTAATATTTTATTTCCTTATTGCTTTATTACTGTGGGCGGTTTTTAAATTAATAAAAATACCAATTTATACTTATCCGCTTAAGGAACAATTTCCTTTCATTTATTAATCGAATATTTATATTATTAGATTATTAGTTATGAAATATATGGCTATATTTATTAATTATTATTTTTTAGTATATGTAAATGTTTAAAAGGTATACCCGTGGACGTTATTGGTAGATATTCAGTGAGTAGAGCTAACTATAATGTTTAATGCAAAGTTGTAGAAGCCTAGAAACAGTTTATCACGTTAGTATATAGGTCTTGGTACAGCAAAAAATAGTGAGTCACCCGCTCTCTCTCAGCGAGTGGAGATCACAAGTTAATCACGCCGGCGCGCCCTCTCCTGCTCACCTGTAAGTATGTACGCTCTTACTTGCTCGGACTAACGCCCACGGTTTGCTATACGTATTTGCTTTACAAGACCTGTATATCCCTATGTAAGGAAAACTGCTGCAACAAGTAGCAGCTTTTTTAAACTGCTAACCAAAAGTAGCAGTTCTACACATCACTGCAATTTACATAGGTGTCAACAAAGGTATACCGCAATAAGCTCAAGTACGTTCATTAAATCGTAATAGGAATTCTCTGACTTGGTTCGTTTCTTTTATACACCCAACCACTTTTTTGTAAACTTATTACTCGCTGGATTAAAAAAAAATTGCGCCTTATCGTTGTTGTAAGGAAAGATACATATCCATAAACTACTACCAAAGACAAAAAGAAACAAAAAATATATCAAAGTTAGCGCAACTGCATTATTTTTCCAATTTTCCTTCTCCTTCTACTCTCTTCTTATCCATTTAAAGGTTTAGATGCGGGCGAAACGCGGCGTATGAATTATTCACGTTTATTGTGCGAAGTTTACTTCTTTTCTCCTTCGACCTCTACCCCTCCGACATAAAATAATCTAAGTGCGCTACGAGCGCTCCGGAAACTGGTCAGATGAAATTGAATTAGATCCGGGTGGGCGGCCGGTTTTTCTCTTCCTCTTGCTTAACCTTCGCACAGCCTTCGTCTTTCTCCATCGATTCGTCTGGTCGCCGTACGCGACCGGATATTGAAGTGACGATTATTCCGATTGTCTGAATTCGTTTCGAATAAGAAAAGGGTATATTGGAGATACGGTTTTCCGTTGAATCTTAACACAGCGTCGATATTAACGGAATTATGAGAAAGATAGAAATAATTTATCGAATTGAATCGATGGAATACGGTTATCGTATTGTAAATAATAACATCTTGTATTATGGTAATGGATTTCGTCCAGAAACTAGTTTTTATTTTACAGACATGCCCTTCTTTTTAATTTAATTTGTATGCTTAGAGCTGTGGAAAAACCAAACAATTTAGTGTTATTAAGGTGCACCAAACCGAAACCTTTTTAAGTATATGTGACGCGGAATCAGGAAAGTAGGTTAAGAACCAAACGTATGTTTTCTAAGGAGATCGTGTATGAAACTCTTTGCCAATATTAAAGTCACTGATAAAATTACGAGAACCAGAAGATTCTAGATCTACAGTTATTAAGCCAGCTGGACATTCACTTGTTACGTCAATGATGTTTCTATAATAATGAACGAACGCTCTGCACAAACCCCAGTAAAGCCGACCACTTAGCTTGTCCAAGAAATGAACAAGAAGAAAAAAGAGACTCTCAAGGATGGGTTCACAGGCTAAAAAGTGGAAGGAAAAACAAGGAAACGAAAACGCCGAAATTAAATTAATGAATTTGTTTTTGTCACAGTTTCGGAAATATATTTTGGTTTATTACACTGGTCTACATGATTTTTGCTGACTGTAAGGCAACAGCTGATCTTCATAGATTCGAGGGAGCTGAATCCAGAAATGATAATTTAAATTTTTCACCATCACGTCAGGTTTTTCCACAAATCGCGACTTTATGTAATTTCCTCTGTTGCTGATTCCTGCATTAAATAGTGTGTTGTATCGATCATTAAGTACCCAATTGCACCATAACATCAGGTTCTATGAAATAGAAATGTTATGAATGTTTCTGTGTTGTTTAAGTATGACCAAGATAAATAATGTACTATTTCTTCGTTACAGGTTACTGTGAGAAATGTCTGCCATCCGGAGAAAGTGTAAAAATGACCCCGACATATTCTGCTACATTTGTGGATGTTTTACAACTCCAAAACAAAGGACAAGTATAACAGACTTTGTATCCAAAACTTATCGTGCATGTTTTGGGGTAAAACTCGGTGACCAGGATAAATCCTGAGCATCGCATAAAGTGTGTTGAACATGTGTTGAAAACCTCCGACAATGGACTAAGGGAAAGAGGAAAAGCTTCGGTTTTGGGGTTCCAATGGTGTGGCGGGAACAACAAGATCATGTGGAAGACTGCTACTTTTGTATGGTTAATGTGACAGGCTTTACCAAAATGTTAAAACATTCCTTGCAGTATCCTACCAATGCGAAGTCAGCGGTTAGACCCGTACCACACAGTGATGATGTTCCTATCCCTATTTTCAAAACATTTGCAACTTCTAGTTCCAGTTCCAGTGAAGAATCGTGCATCCCGACAGAATAAGATAGTGACGACAGTGAATTTGTGTTGTCTGATGAACGCATTCTGTGCAAGCCATTCACTCAAAGTGAATTAAATGACCTTGTGCGTGATCTTGATCTGCCTAAAGCATCATCAGAATTACTGGGTTCCAGACTCAAGGAGAGGAACATGTTAGCCCCCGGAACAACCATCATATATCGACAAAGAAGAGCCTGGTAAAATATTTTGAGATGGATGAACAACTTGTGTATTGCGTCAATGTCAAAGGACTCCTTGAAGCTATGGGATGCGAGTACCTTGCACAGGAATGGAGACTGATCATTGACAGTTCGAAGAGAAGTCTAAAGTGTGTGCTATTGAATAATGGCAACAGAGTAGCATCTGTTCCTATCGGTCACTCGGTAAAAATGAAGGAAACATATGAACCAATGAAGCTACTTCTCAATAAGATAAAATACAGTGATCACTGCTGGACTGTTTGTGGTGATCTAAAAGTGATATTGATACTGCTGGGTCAACAAGCAGGCTACACGAAATATCCATGTTACATGTGTCTTTGGGACAGCCGTGCACAGAAAGAACACTGGAAAAGAAACGAATGGCCTACCAGGCAATCGTTTAAAGTTGGCGATAAGAATATTAAGCATGAGCCTCTCCTTGATCGCAGTAAAATACGATTAGCCCCCCGCGCATATCAAGTTAGGCCTGATGAAACAGTTTGTGAAGGCTTTGGATAAAGATGGTGCTTGTTTCAATTATATCTGCTCGATATTTCTATCACTGACACATGAGAAGTTGAAAGCCGGTATTTTTGATGGCCCTCAAATTAGACTTCTAATGAAAGATAAAAAAATTTTGGCAACCATGAACACATTGGAGAAAGATGCGTGGTGTGCTTTTTGTAACGTTGTACAAAAGTTTCTTAGCAACATAAGGGGAGGTACTAGTTGAAACTTTGTTGACAGCATATCAGACACATGAGTGTCAAAGTGCACTTTCTTCACAGCCACATAAATGTGTTTCCCTCAAATCTTGGTGCTGTTAGTGAAGAGCAGGGGGAGCGCTTTCATCAAGATATAAAGACCATGGAACAAAGATATCAAGGCAGGTGGAACACAAACATGATAGCAGACTATTGTTGGTGCTTGATACGTGACATACCCGATTCTAGCTACTCCAGAAAATCAAAGGAGCGAAGGTTCCTTAATACTAAGTGTTTTTTAATCTTCTGTGTATTTTGTAAATTAATTAATAAGGTCACCATTACAATAACATTAATAGTTATTTATTATAATCAATTACTATTATGTTATTTTAATTTATAAAATATTATTTAACTGTTCTTGGCAGAAGAATTTTTAGTGCTACTTATAGTAAGCTGCGGCAATGAAAATGATAAATATTTAGAAGTGTGTTTGTGCAAAATTCTGACGTGATGGACAATTTCTGACTGCATATTTGTAATCAAATTATATAAAATCAGTTCAAACATCCCAGGCAGCAGAAAAAAAAATTTTCCATGTAGACCACTGTTATCATTCTACTTATAATTGTCAGCGGTAAAAGACCTCAATCTTGGACTTGCAATCATGCACTCGCAGTGTTTAAACGAACATTTATTTCTTTATCAGAATCATTCAAAAGCGCAAAAGCGAGTGTTTGGCTTTTAACCTCCTTTCTTGATTCTGCGTCATATACCTATATTTTCTTTTTGCCGAGTTAAGTAGCAAGGAAATCATTTCTGCCAAATGTACTGAATATTAAAATAATAAAAGTAACAGTATAAAAAATCTGAAAAGCAAACATATCGTTTACGAAAATCGATTTGATGTAATTATTATTTGCCTACATACATTGTCTAACAAGTTAACAAGCACATATAATAAATACCGAAAATAAGCAAACAAATGTTGATTAGAGTTCAGCATAACACGAATAGATTTATTTAAAGCATCGCACACTTCGTTTTTTTCAGCAGTAGAGCAAATAATGAAAATATACTGAAGTTGTTTAAAAATTCTTGTAATTTAGTTAGCTAAATGCTTATGATTTTTATGAAAACACGTTCTGGAATCTCAAATTATCTCAATTATCTCGAAAACTAAGTTAGATACGTATAGAGAATATTGAAGAAAGTTGACATGAATTGGGGCGTTTTAAAAAACCTCTGTATACTTGAACACAATCTTATGTTATGCAGCACTTGTCTCCGAATGATTTTTATTTCAAAATTTTTTCCCTAAATTTCTTCACCGAGCCACTAGGTGGACACGCGGTATGTGGTATTGTTGGATTTGCTCTTCCATTGTATTTCTAAAAATATAAAAATGCGGAGTGTTATGTTTAAAATAGGAAATTTTGCATAATTTCTAGCAAGATCGAAAGATACAAAATGTTAGTTCAAAAAGAATAAAAATCGATGTTTTTTAGAATTTTGATGTAGGTATATTGATTTGCTAAAATGTTAATCTACCGGCCCTAAACAGTAAACATCGTTAAAACTGTAACTATTTCTTTTTTAATACGTGAGCAATTCTTTACTGTGAAAGCAACGTATGTGTCATGTAAACAATAATGTTGTACGTTTTATGTAAACAACTGGTAGAAGATTTTTGTGTCAATAATGTCGGCAATTGTCAATAATGAAAACAATTTATTGACAATATAAAATATTAGGTTAGGTGTAATAACAAATTACATTTTATAGTACAAATCGATTTGCGAAATGAATACGTTAAACTTAGAAAACTACTGAGATACCAGAACTGGAAACGCTAAACAAATATTTTACTTTGCATCAGCAAGAACAATGGCAAAATGATATACCGCATTAGTAAGTTCCGTAGTAAAGTGAACCGCTAAAATATATGAATCTATCTCTATCAGTAAGAATCCGATCGCTGTCAGGAGAGGATCGCGCTAGACTCTACCCATGCATTATACCCGTAGTTTATTTATTTCTTTAATCGATCGTCTTTGCCTCTCATCTTTTCTCCTTGGCTACTTTTGATTTGCTTTGTTTGTGTCTCGAAATTATACTGTAGAATAGTTTTCTTTTTAATTATGTTCTTATAAACTAAGAAGTCGTTAAATGGTACTACGGTAGAGGCAATACTGCAAATGACTGCTTATTTGAACATTTATTATAATAATACGTTTAAATGAATTTTTACACATACAAATACGATTCATTGTGCCATAAAATTCCATTAATTAGATTCAGAAAACATGTAAGTATTTGTTATGCGCTTGTTATCATTTGAACATTTAATAGATTGGATATTTGGAAATGAAAAAATGTAATCCAGTTACTTTATAATGAGAGGTTCTATTCAGTTTTAGAATTCGTCATTTTCCTTTTAAATTAATTATTTTGAAATAATCAACGATTAAAGTCCATCAATAGGATAAAAATCAAATAAGATGTATTACGTATTTCCTAAAATCTGTGCCGAGCTATTACCTCGACTAGATATGCTAGGCGGCTGAGTTGCTTGTCTCGGGGCACTTAGGAGCGGAGGGGGCGTAGCACAAGCGCCAACATTATTCACTATATGTATCGGACTCCTTACATACTAGAGTAGGTAAGGATTCATTTATAGGAATCCTTACCTACTCTAGTATGTAAATACAATGTGTTTAGGGTCTTTCTATTCCTACTACCGGAATGTGTTTTATTAATTTATTGGTGAAATGATTTATCTTCGTTACAGTTTTTGGATTGGATAGTACGTAGTAAAATCAATTTTTCCAAAATTTCTTGTTACAACATAAAACAGATCTAACTAAAACAGCGCAAACGGAAGTATTTTTTTTGTTTGATGACATTTAATCTTTTTTACAGTTTGCAGCATCCAGGTTACGTAAACAATTTTGTTTTTATCTACATTGTTTACATATAGATTGCCCATAAACACATCAGAATCTTCTTGTATTTATTGCTATAATAATCCATTTTTCTAATTGGATATAATCCAATTCTTATAGTGGATAAATTTTCGTGGACAACTTGTCTTTTACAACGCTCCTCAAATCCACTTCAGATAGGACTTCTGTTTCTTTAAGAATATATCATAACATCGCTAATAAATATAGATGCTGCAGATATTAATAAAATAAATAAATAAAACATGTATATGTTCAGTAAGAAATGCAGTTGATTTTCACAATGATTACTAGCGTCACACGTTAAAATATAATTTTTAAAGTTCGTACGTTCTATTCTAGAATATTTTAAAATAAGCACATTACATTTTGAAACTAAATACAAGATTAATTAGTCACTTCTTCATCAGAGTCTTGTAGTATTTCAATAATAGTATTACTAGTATTCATCAGTATACTATTTTTTCTATACTGGATGAATGTCTAGCAATAAATTAAATTTGGTTAAACAAGCGAACACCATGGGATTATCCTGAATACTGATTCGAATGCATTATGATTTGATGAAGTTCAGTATTGAAGGTCAATACAACTAATGTACCATCTAGCATTAATCCCTTCATTTTCATTATTATTCAATCACCAGTTCGACGATATTACCGTATTACTGTTTTAGATTAGATCTTTGAATGCCATTTGTTGTAAATTGAATGGGTAACACTGATTTAATGTACGCTTCCCCTTGCCATCTTAACTCTCACTTTGAATTCTTAAATAGTACGTCAAATCATACGATTTTTCATTCTGCTTGCGTGTTTGTTGTGTATTTTTGCTATAATTATATTCGTAAAAACACTCCACAAATTAATGTATATTAGTTGGAGTAAAGCTGTTTGAGAATCAAAATTCAGGCGAAATTTAGGTAAAATACTTCAATTATTCAAATTGATCCGTCAAAAAGATTGTAAATGAGACTAAATGACATACAAAAAAATTTCTTGATTTTTATGAAAATTCTAATAATGAATAAAAGGTATACGATTGTAAACAAAATTATTTTGTTTTAATTCCCTTGCTTTCCTTAATTTCAGGATTGCTTGCTAAAGACTTGCGATACGTTGTGAAGTGTCTAGTATGAAATTCATGTCTAATATTATTTTAGCAAAATACTCAAAAATAGTCAAATAAATTTATTAAAATTCCTCTATAATAAAATTAAGTTAATTTGTTATGTATTATTTACACCAATTTTTATTGTAACATTTCTCTGCGTGTAGTATCCACTAATTTAGTGGACATTACACGCAGAGAAATGTTTTTTTGCATCAAGGAAATAGATTTTCTTGCAAAAATCAGTCTGTATTCAAGAAAATATTTTTATTTCAAGACTATATTACATTAATCTGTATCGTTTGAAAATGTTTATGAAACGTTGTATGTATATCGTTGTACGAATAACTATGGCATCTGTATTCCGGTTTCCGTCGTTACTTTCTAGGACTCTTGGCACTAGGTGGCGCCAGGAAGTATTTCAGTGCTGTTTTTGTAGATTGGTGGCATAAACTGAGAGGTGAACATCAATGTGACCAGGAGAAAAAAGCGTTAGTGCTTTTCTCATCTCACATTGTTTTTGCCGGGAGTAATTCCATCAATACCATGAGCTATGTATCAACATTATCTTGGTTATTGTCTCTAGGCACTTTTCTCATATGTACTTCTACATTAAGTTCACTTTTGTTTGAACATTATTCTGTAGATAACATACCTTAGCCTTTTTAAAATCACAAGCAATGAGAATAATTTACTTCATTATATACGCATATGTCGTACTATTTTAAACAAGGCAAGTGCAAATGGTAATGTGGATATAAATAATATGCATTTCAAGAATTCTACCTAAATAAACGCTTTATTTTAAGAAAATGAAACTATTGATTTATGAGCAATACCTACACGCTTTCTTGAATTAAGAAAACTACTTTCTTTGGTTTCTCTTTTCCCTTGTCAGTTCTCATACAGCGTATGAAGAACGAAATTTACTCCATTAGAGTAGCTACAAATTTCAAATTTGCACTATTCAGTATTATTTCTTTACTATTCACTTTCACTAGAAGTACCAACAAAATGTTAAACATGTAACACTATCTGATGGAACCTATATACCTATAACCGCCTCCGTAAGTTCCGTAGTAAAGCTAGCCGTTAAAATATATAGACAGTGTTACGTTTGCTCGCTATGGAAATACAAGGTGGGGAGCACGCAAAGAGAATCAAGCACAAATGGCAACACTATTCACGATAAGCATGGGATTCGGGCTTATAAATGAATCCTTACGTACGCTAATATACCGATTGGGAAAATGTGAAATTATATATAACTATATAGCTGTATCAGCGTACATATAGCTAGCGCATATATATATGTACGCTGATATAGCGATATGGCTAATTTTACATTTTCCCAATCAGTATTTATATAATCTTTAAATTAGAGCTGTTATTCGGATCCGGATAATTTGCTATTCGGATTTTGGTGTTACTATCGGGACCTGTTATCCGAAACCTCAAATCCAGATCCGTTGATCGAAACCTCTGATCTGGATTTGCTATCCGAAATCTCAAATTTGGATTCTTTATCCGAAACCTCGGATCCAGATCTGTTCGAAGTCTCTGATCTGGATCCGCTATCTGAAATCCCAAATTTGGATTCTTTATCCGAAACCTCGGATCCAGATCTGTTCGAAGTCTCTGATCTGGATCCGCTATCCGAAATCTCGAATTCAGATTCTTTATCCGAAATCACGGATTCGAATCCATTATCCGATAACGCGAATAATGGACTCCGATAACTTTTTCAAGCAAATAGTTTCATAGTAAATTGTGAAAATCCGCAATAGGTTAACTAACTATGAAACAATATAGCTGCAGTAAGCATCAGATTTACTGAACAACTATGTAATGCAAACTAACTTCGAATGATGCGTATGGAAATTCAATATTACTCTGAGTGCAGGGATTTTAAAAACCATTGCATAGTTTCCATATAACATAAATTCGATGTTTTCTTTATTAAACACCTTCCATATTGCAAAATAATCTTGAATTATACTACATATAGCGTTTCAGAATTTACCTATTATATTATTATATATTATATTATATATTTGGTATTCCATGTAACATCTTTATAGCAATACAGACCTATCTACACATTAATGAACGCGAATAGATCTTGCTAATCATTATTAATAATAAAAGTACGGAATATGATAATTCTATTTTATTTTGAAAAAGGACGTTATTAAATTTACATTGGATTTCATTACTACTTACAATTAGACATATAAACTAAATCTATGAATACGTATACTTCCATTCAGTTGTCCCATAATTTGTATTTTTTATGTGAAGTTACTCAAAGTACCAACATCTATTCCAAAATAAGAGATACGGATCCGAAATACTGGATAGTGAATCTGGAAGAAATGATTTCGGATCCAAAGAATCCAAATCCGAGAACCGGATAATTAATCTGAATCTGAATACGGAATAGTGGATACGGATCCTAGAATCCGGATAGTTTTGGATCCACATATCTTGATCTCAATGTTATTGGTGTTAATTTAGTGTTAGCACATCTGCCAAAAACCGAATATATGAATTATTACAAAACTATGCTTGATAGAAAATAATGGTAAACAGATTTGAAGTTAGCAAAGAAACACTATGTGAATCAATGTTTCATTTAAGTTTAACAAACAAAAAATTAATTTTGTTGTGCTTTTTGGTGTTGAAATTATCTTTAATATGATTTTTACAAAGGCCATTGCGATTACTTTCTCTGAGACCGTTACATTAAAATTACATAGCAACAAATTAAGTTAACAAACATAATATTGTTATATTAGGAGATAAAAACATAATTTGGGCTCGTTAGGTTTAGAAAATATAGAACGTGCACTGAACAACTATATAGAATTATTCACTTTTATGTATACATCTTCACATCTTTCTTATTTTACGATAATAAATAATATTTAGATTAGATAAAGTTAATTGTTCTTATCTAAGATTCTATTTTGTAAATAAGACGAAAAATCAAGTCATTTGGCTACGTATGGTCTTTAATCAAGAAAATCTAAACCGATAGAAATTTTAAGTGCGAAAACGAATTTTTCGTTTACTTAGAGATAACATTATCGTTTAGTATTTAAAGGCAAATGCATAACTAGCTTGTCTATAGATATGGCCGTATACTTTAAACTATGGAATATATAAAAAGTCTAACATACACGTTAACACGTATAGTAGCATAGGAATAAAAGAAAGAAACGATTATATTTGCCTTAATCTTGTTGCTATCCATTTAAGCATTAATATAATGACTTGCGATTATCGTTACTGCCAGTCTTGTTTTATGGTAACGAGGCTCATTGCTAAGTGCAAATAAATTTAAAATTATCCTAAATGTTAATACCTACAGGTTGCAGGATTCCTATTAAGTTGTTAATGATCAATTAACGAATTTGATATACACAGTTAGAATATTTAGTTAATTACCAGTCTGCTTTCTATAAAAGATGTATAAAAAGGATATGTTAACCTACATATCTATTTAAGGGTTTATGTTGAAAGTTTTTGGGAATATATTTCACTTTAGTATAATTTCCAGTAAAAACCACGAGATCTTTATACTCCTCTTTTTTTTTTCAGGAAATTGGATTCAACCATCTTTCTTATCGTGATTAATACAGCCAAAAATTTACCCATGGAGTTTAAAAAGAAGATAATTAACATCTACATGAATAAAATAAGTAATTCAACATTAATGTTTTTAACACCGGTTGCTATGGCATTTTTTTACTTTTTTATCTTTACGGATTTGAATATGTTCGTGCCGCATCATTTTGACTTTACTGTTTTATCTAGACACTGACTTTGGATATTCCTTCTTTTTCCTCCTATTTCTTCTTATTTCTGCTATTGATTTTCACATGTTTGTGTTGTTGTTTTTTACAAAATGTTATTTATACATCTTTTTAGATTATATTATATTATATGTAATATTGACGGAATTCAAATCAAATTATTATATTATATCATGTCTGTAAATATGCAAATTTATTTGTTTGATTATACGAGGGATATTTTCAAAGTTTTAGGAATTTAGCTCTACTTTAACTGGGTAAAATTTATTGGCCACACTATATGTCAGAGACAAGTCTTGACACGTTTACGCAGCTATCCCGGGCAATATTATTCAGTTTGCTTTTGTTGTTTGACTGATACAGACGTATTTCTTGAACACTGTTTTTGCAAGCATGGAAGACGCGGCCAAACCTCAAAGAACAATAATTTTCTTTTTGTTTAAAGAGGGTGTGAAACCTTCAGAAATTGTTCAACGTCTGCAAGGGGTATTTGGGGAGTCTGCAGAATCTAAAGGCACTGTCTATTTCTGGGTTAATCGTTTTAAAGCGAGCAGAACATCACTAAAAGACGATCCGCGCAGTGGACGTCCGAGTACCTCTGTAAATAAAAGAAACGTCGTTGCCGTGGAGAATCTACTCAAACATGATCGGCGAGTAACCATTCGCGAAATTAGTTCGAGGTTAGTTTCACATTGAACTAGCCTTCGATAGATGGCGTTACGTGAGAACGAATTGCTCTCGGTTTTGACATCTGCCATCCATCACATGACGTCTGTCAAAATTTCAAGCAAAAAACACAGTTTGGTTTTAACAGTCGCTGAAAGCAAGCAACTTTCGTGTTTTTTGAAAGTCGAATATCGTTCAGTGATTAAGTACCTTCATTTGAAAGGGAAAAACAATGCAGAAATTAAAGCCGAACTGGATGCTGTTTAAGTTTAAGCCGAGTCTGCACCGTCGTTGGCAACAGTGAAATTTTGGAAAGCTGAATTTGTTCGTGGTCGTAAGAGTGTGTTTGATGATGAACGTTCAGGTGCCCCAAAAACCGTCACTACATCAGAAACCATCAACAAAGTCCATGATATGATCATGGCAGACCGCCGACCCAAAGCACGTGAGATAGCAGAGGCTCTAAACATGTCAACTGAGCGTGTATATAACATCACACACGAACATTTGAAGCTATCCGCACGATGGGTGCCGCGTTTGCTCACTGTCAACCAAAAACGCACACGTGAGACGGATTCGAATAAGCTTTTGGCAATGATAAAACGCCATCCGAAGGATATTTTTCGCCGATACGTCGATGTTGATGAAACGTGGGTCCATTACTACACGGCGGAGACGAAGGAACAGTCAAAGCAGTGGAGGAAAAGCGGTGAAGGCCCACCGAAGAAGGCCAAGACCATCCGATCGGCCGGAAAGGTGATGGCGACTGTTTTTTGGGATGCGAAAGGCATTATTTACATTGATTACTTGGAAAAGGGTAAAACAATAACTGGCGTGTGCTCCGCAGATTTATTGGACCGTTTCGACGCCGATTTGACGAAAAAACGCCCTGGTTTGGCTTGCAAAAAAGTTCTCTTCCATCAGAACAATGCACCCGTTCACAAGGCGGCCGTTGCACAGGCAAAATTGCACCAATTGGGCTACGAATTGATCGAACACCCACCGTACTCGCCAGAAAAAAATGGCTCGGAGGACGCCGTTTTGCAAGAAACGATGTCATGACAGAAACTTCACACTATTTTGAGGAGCTCGAGCAAAATTACTTTTCGGAAGGCATAAAGAAGTTGGAAAACTATCTTGCCAAGTGTATTGAAGTAAAAGGAGACTATGTTGAAAAATAAACGAGAAAAAGAACAGAAATCGTGCGTTTTCTTACTTAGGCTAGATTAATATCAAACTACCCTCGTATTAGTGTAGGAAGTGAAATTTTACACGAACGTTTGGGTGTAAATAAAGTTTCAGCTCGCTGGGTACCGAGACTGCTGGGACCCGAACAGAAACTCAACAGGTCCAACACATGCCGCCAACTTCAAGAGCTTTTAGCCCGTTACGACCACCAATTTTGGCAACGGATAATAACTACTGATGAAACGTGGATACCTTCCTTCAATCTTGAGACCAAAAATCAATCCAAAGAATGGCGCAAACCCGAAGAAGAACCTCCGCTTAAAGCACGTGCTTCTGTCGGTAGGAAAGGTAATGCCGACTGTATTCTGGAATTGCGAGAGGATAATTTTTATGGATTATCTGCCGAAAGGTACTACAATTAACGCAGAATATTACTTAAATCTTTTATCTGGCCCGTTACGGCAGGTACTTTCTAAAAAACGGCCTGTAAAGTTCAAAAGCGTCCGTTATTGCAACAAGACAATGCAAGACCTCATACTGCACAAAAAAGGGAGGATGTTTTAAACGATCTGCGCTGAGAATAGCTTCCACATCCACCTTACTCACCAGATCTGGCTCGTAGTGATTTTCATCTGTTCCTAAACATGAAAAAACCACTACGGGGTGTTCAATTTGAGAGCTTAAATGATGTTAAACTTGCTATAAATAGGTGGATTGCAGAGACTCCGAAAAAATGTTTTGAAGACGATTTAAAAAAAACAATTACGCTTTGGGATAAGTGTATTCAATTAAATTGAGATTATATTGAAAAACTATCTTGTACTTTAGATGAAAATTTACAAAATAAAAAAATTACAGTCAAATTCCTAGAACTTTGGAAACTTCCTCGTACATGTGTTGAGAGGAAATTCTGCTTATTTGGGGTGACTTGTCGTGGGTGTACCCCTCGTCAGGAGGGCGCGCGTGCGGGGCTATGGCTTCGTTTTGTTCTCTCGCGTGAGGGGCTCGCGGGAAAACCAACTGTATCACCGAGTAGTGAAGAATTCCCTGGTGGAGGTTTGGAGCAAATAATTTTTTTTATTATGCTAGAAAATGTAAATTATTATTATTATTATTTAATAATAAATAAGACTACATTTCCAATTGAAATTTCAAAGTATCAGTTACTAACGCATATAATTTATTATATTGCAATTTTACTGATAGGCTACGCTTACTTTGCAGTTATGTGATTCCTCTACTACACAGTAAAAGGGCTTGGACTGGATTAAATGTGTGTGCAACCTTCGAAATAAAATCAAAATTTTGACACCAATTCAAAACAATCGCTTAATAAATCAGTATGTTTAATATCGTGCAACCTTGAGTCAGGGTTATTTATAATTGCGCAAGTAGTTTCATAAATGACCATGAATTAATAAACTAATTTATGAACACTAATATTGTAATCATATATTATTGGAAAATGTTAAACCGCTAGAGTAAAAATGTTTAATAATTTAATTTTAAAACTGGTACAGTTTGATTGAAACAAAAATTTTCAAAATAGAATAAGTGTTGTATGACCTCAATACAAAGGCTGCTAGCTTCTACTTCATTAATCTTTCTGAATCCGTTTTTTGTTACTTGGGAAACATAGTGAATATGCCATTTTTTTAGTTTGTTCCGTTGAAAAATTAAATGTTTTGAACTTGTAACTAACACCTATGTATTGCGCTTAGCATCCTACTATATTAATCGAGACCATAATATTAAAGCTGTATTCAATGAAAGATGTTGGTTATGAGAGAGAATATTAAATATTTTCATGAAAGCCATTTATTTTCTTTGAACTGTTTTTATACAAATTCTAGTCTGTCAAATGTACAACACTAAAACACCATAATACTTAATTAAAACAATAATAACATTTCTAGAAATCTTCCATAGCAAAATCCAAAATATTCATATCGTTATATCACGTCGGTAAATACGTATAAACTCGCGAAATCTTTACGTGAGAAAACGAAAAGAGAATGGAATCCCATGGTTATTACTCGCTGCTACATCAGGAGGTCGGCGGAGGTGTACGGGGAAAGAGGCAGAGAGATAGATTAGAAATCTAGTTGGTGGTGAAAGTGTTCGCAATAACAACACGACACGGCAAAATACTAAAACCGCCATATTGCATATCGCCATGAAGAATAACAATATGAAATCAGTCTAAGCTTAACATGTTAAAAGAAAAAGTTATCGAAACAGAGATAGGTCATGGTTGTCCTTTAGTTCTTGTAGTTATGCGTGTACCATTGGAAGTCGAACGGAATTTTCACGAACCATCTGTTTGTATACGCTGTTTAAAAGATCCGGTTAAATTTATTACCTTCTTACCTAGTTAGTGTTCCTTTCAGCAAGGGATTCCTGTCGTAATATCCCCCGATCATATTCACAGTAATCCAACAGTAACTGCTCCAAATGTAAAAGGGTATCACACAACAATATCACTGTTATTGACGATTTTGATTTTGTTGGAGAACACTCACTTAAAAAACACATATTTCCCATCCGGATGTCATGGGGTGATCTGCACCTGATCGCCAGGAGCCTATCACCAATCACACGATCTACTGAAAGACTTCACACTATCAGGATCACTGGTAAGACGTATTAAGACACTCAAAATTATCCTTAATGGGCAACATCTTCAGATGGCCCTTATGAATTCACGAAACCTACTTCCGGCAGGTGCTGAACGCGTGTAAAACACGGTTCCTGAACGTTTTCGGTCAACATAAAGCGATACGCACAAAATCACTATAAACAATAGGAAAAAAGAAGAAGTACATAAGAAAAAAAAGTGCAGTACCGTGCGGTATATCAAATTGACAATACACGCGCGAGTATGTTAGAGGCGAGGCGCACGCAGCACACGACGACGGCGGCTAACAGGTGTCTGCCCCCACCAGGACGCGCCTGCGCCGCCACGGGCAACGGTGTCGAGTAGCGCTCGGCGGCTCCCATATGCCCTTGATAGCAAGTGAGCTGGAGAAGTCCAACTCGACTTCGCGGACTCGCTTGACTGGTTCACCTAGTTTCACTTCTTTATACGTTAAGCACTTGGATATGTGTATAATGCTATACGGTGTTTATGTGTATATACTGCAGTTATGTATGCACGCATACGCGCACATTCTATCATCACCCGCTTATCTTTCTTATACCGCACACTTTAGATGTCGCGAACGTTTGATCTTTGCTCTTTTGAACCTCTTGTTAGCGGAAAATCTTCAGCGATATTTGAAAATAAATCTTCTATTTGAGGTTGTAATATGCATCTACTACATATGTACATACATGTATGCTTTCTGAAATCTCTGATATCTGTTGCTTTTCTCGTACCAAAGCATTGCATTGAGTTTACACAAATTGCTTATATACCTGAAAATCCGCGATTTTCTTAGTATTTCCGACGTAATTAAATATTTGAAAAAATTTCGCACCGGTAAGGAATCGAACCTGACATCTCCCATTTGGCGGACAGCCGTGCTAACCACTACACAACGGGGGCTGCGTCAGGGACGAAATCATTCTTTAATATCGGGATTTCTTTGTCTACAATATTTCCACAGACAGTGCCAAGTATTCATTTCTCGCAAATTTGTTGTCAGCTATCCTAATAATGCTAATAGAGGGTTAACATTGCCCAATTAATGGTAATTATCAATAATTTTCACGTCACAGCAATATCTAGTAATATACGGTAACAGCCCATGCACAATCTGTTGCTGAGATTCATCGATGGGCCGCGGAATTTATTTTAATTATTAGACGAACTATTTTACCTTACCCTAATAAACTAGTGGTGGAGCCGGTATACGACGATGAAACAGCCGACAATGAATGTTAACTGGCAGTGAAACGGTCCCGATGAAATGACCACGATGAAACGTCCCTTCCGAATTAGCGTAGTATTAGCGCTGGTAAGTATTCACATATTTGTGATGCGCCAGCTGATTAATGCCACTAAACTAGCATAACACCAACGCCGGTTTACTGCAAATTATCGACCACACTCCAAAAATATCATGAAAAAGAGATGGCTAAAGTAGTGCTCATATAATGGTTTTGTTATTTGGATGGTACAACATGAAATTTTGGGAAAAATGTGAGCTAACTTTGTTATTGAAATCAAATTCCAGATGTATGTAAATTTATTTAATCATTAAAACAAATTATATTAACAAACTAATACTAAACCTAGTAACCTAAACTCAAAATACATATCAAACTTTTAATTTATTGCAAGGGCACCCAAGGCAATCATCAACTTCCCAAGATGTAATACAAAATGTTCAATATTGAGTTACCCATTATCACTGTTGCAGTTTTTAAGGTTTTAAACTGCAAATAACACTAAGTATCGACACACTTCGCACCACACAAATTATTAATTAATTCGGAACAGCAGTTTCAAGCACTCGTGGGTCCTCATTTTCAGCCGCGTGACCGAGATATTATGTATTTGTAATAATTAGAGCCCGGTAACTGGAGAACACTCGCAGCGGCAGTGTGACTGTGTTTAGGTGGGCGGGGAGGGCTGGTCGATTATGATACGACGCGACAAATCATCATCACTCAGTGTTGATTTTATTGATAGTAGTTATTAATTGTAGTTATTATTTAGTGTAGTGCGTTTTGATTTTATTGATACAGACGTAGTTTTTAGTGAACATGTCGAAGGCTAAAAAACGACCCTTTCAAAACATAGTAAATAAGTTTATTTCTGACTTTCCCGATTTGTTTTACAACAGGAGTAAGATAGTTTGTAAAGTACGCAAAATACATTTGATGTCAAATAAAAAGTAGAACTGTACAAGACACGTAAATTCCGCACAGCATAGAAAACGAAAATTGGGCATGCATTTTTTTAATGTAATTCTTATGTTGATAAACTGTAATTTGCCACTAGGTTTACTTGATAAACAACCGTTTAAGGACTTTTGGTACAAATACAATCCCGAGTTGCGGTTGCCAACGGAGAAAACGGCACGTAAGCATGTTGCATTTGTACGCGATGACGTGGAAAAGAAAATGAAACACATATTGAAAAAACAGTTTCTTTGGTTATGTGTTGACGAGACGACAGACTGTAAAAAAAATTCAATTGTAAATATTATGGTACGCATACTAGACCCTAGTAAACCTACATTACCACTGTTACTAGTTAGCCGAAGACTAGAAGAGTGTACTGCTGCAGCAATTACGAAGGTCGTACTTAGTACGTTGGAAAAATTTCAAATTTCAAAAGATAAAGTGTTGACGTTTATGAGCGATGGCGCAGCGATAATGCGTTCGGTAGGCCGTTCTCTTCTTGAACATCGTTGCAAGTGTTTACATGTTACGTGTAAACTGCATGCTTTACATCTTGTTGCATAAACCATTCGGCAATGCTCTCCCGAGGTAGATGCATTAATAGCAAGCACAAAAAAAGTATTTTTGAAATCTCTCAAACGCCTACGATCATTTCACACAGAGTGTCCTGGTATTTGTCAACCACCGGAGCCAATTCTTACACGTTGGGGAACATGGTTGCAGGCAACTTTTTATTATGCTGAACATTTTAAAATAGTAATAGCTGTTGTTGCACAATTCAATCCTGCCGAAGCTGCAGCTATTAAGGAGAGCCAGTCGAAATTTCAAGATATTTCCGTTGAAACAGATTTAAAAAATATTCGTAGCTACTATAAAGGATTAGCTGACGCAATAGACCAATTACAAAATAGATCGTTATCATTATTGGAGTCTCTGCAAATTATGGACGGAGTGCATACACAGCTACTGACTATACATGACGCAAAATATAATCGCGTTTTAGAAAAGTTCGAGAGTGTGCTACAGAAAGATCCCGATTTTAGCACACTAAAACAAATTTGTGATGGTGTATCGAATAATCCACTGACTAAGTATAAAGAGTATTCTAATCATGCATGTATAACATCGGTAGATGTTGAACGCTCTTTTTTAAAATATAAACTCATTTTCTCACCACGGCGAACATAGTTCACCGAGACAACTGTGGAAACACATCTAATGGTGTCAACTTTTTGCCACTCTTATCCATATGGTGTTAATACTGATAATGGTGCTTCTAGTTTTACTGTTCCGTAGCCAAGGCTGCTTAAAAGAGTGAGTGTTTCACTACTTTTCACATGTTATAATTATGTATTAGTTCTGTTATTTTTTTTCTATTTTCTTACTATTGTTTTTGTATACTAGGCAGGTACGGCTATGGTACGGCTCCCTGTTACCGGGCTCTAGTAACAATTGTTTAACAAAACTTTAATGCGTCGATAGTTGGAGGAAACAATGGAAAAGTTAACTCAATATAATTTAATAGTAGATCATATACCGTACTAGCGAGTGCACTATGATCAGCCGATTTCACACGAACTAAGCGCATCTAAACGTGTGCTGTGTTGAATATCACTGTGGAATGTCATTTGCTTGACAAAATTGCGTAAACGCAAATTCATTTGTATACTTTACTCATGTTATAAACGGCATATTCGTTCACATACATGTACAAGCCACAACTTCGCTCTTGCATTTCCAAAAACACTTTGCTCACGTTATAAACGACATATTGGTTCACGTACACGTGTAAAACACGACTTTGCTGTCGCATCTCCGAAAAATGCCGATTATGCTGGCTGATCATAGTACGCTCGCTCTTACGGTATAGACGCCAAATTCACATAAGGAAAGAAAATGTCTAACTGTATGAAAAAGCGTACATGCGACAACGGTAAACGCGAATGGGTGATTCACCACAAACGGAGGAGTTTGCGGCAGTCGACGGCTCACGACAGTTACCGATGTGGTTAGTTACGAAGTAGACTGCATTATGTGCGGACGATCTTAGTAAGAATTTCTAGAGTATCTATTTTTCTTTTCTTTTATTTCGTCAGAATCTGTTTTTATTTTCGTCTTTAGAAATTCTTATTGGTTTCGTCTAAGCCTCGTAGCAACAACAAAATAAATATGCGAAACTCATTTCCAGGCGACCATGACTTCAAATTATTACGTGCGTTCTTGCGCACAGTGGGTCTAAATGCCAACGTTGTAGCAGGTGTACTAAACCGTTACTACCGCCAATACAAGGCTCTACAGCTTTGACGTCAGCGGCTGTAACGTATTTATATTTAGGCCATACACACGTGTTTGCACACGCACCATCTCTGCGTTTTAAATTGATTTATCCAAATTATATTGGTTTTATTTAAAAAAATACTGTATAGTGATATTTTCGTACTTTGTTGATGATATTTGCAATGTTTTTGTGTTGTATAAGCGATAAAATCTTTTCTGAAGCGATAAAAACGAGGTACCTAACCTAAAATGGTGTCGGTTGTTTTCATACGTTAGGATCGATTATTACGTTTCGAATTAGTTTATCCAAATTATATTGGTTTTATTTAAAAAAATACTGTGTAGTGGTATCTCCGTACTGTATTGGTGATACCTGCGGTGATTTTCTAGTGTTATAAAAACGAAATAACCTAACCTAAGATGATGTTGGTTGTTTTGTTTGTGAGTTATACTTTGTAAATAAGAGAAGATATTATTCATTCTTCAATAGCTGCAGATTCAAGGACCGGTGAAACGGAATTGAAAGATAAAAAACTGTGGTTGTGTGTGGACGAAACAACAGATCGTCAAAAACATTCTGTGGTTAATGTAATGGTACGTACAATGGAACCACATCGACCGTCATCCTCCTTCTTACTTGCTTCTAAAAGAGTTATAAATTGTACTACCGATGAGAATTTAAAGGTGGTGTTGAACTCATTGAACAAATTTGAAGTTTCAACTAAGCAACTTTTAATCTTCATGAGTGATGCCGCAAACATGCGTTCTTTGGGCCGATCTTTTAAAGAACACAGTGGTAACTTCTTACATATAACGTTTAAAATCCATACTCCAAATCTTGTGGCACAAACGATTCCTACATGTTTTCCACCAGTAAATGCATTGATTGCTAGTACAAAGGCAGTATTTCTAAAGTTTCCGAAACGTACCCGACTATTTCACAAACTGCGTCCTGATTTATCTGAACCACCACAGCCGATCGTTACACGTTGGGGAACAGGTTGCGTTTTACTACAACAAATATTTTGATTAAGTAAAGAAGGTAGTTTTAAAATTCAATCCAACAGAAGCTGCAGGAATCAAGAAAAGCCAGGAAATATTTCAAGATAGTCAGGTTAAAAGAGATTTACAAACTATTCACAACAATTACTTCGGACTAGCGGAGGGAATAGAAAAATTACAAAATGTTTCGATGTCGCTAGTGGATTCTGTTCAAATTGTGAATGATGTTCACGCACAGTTATGCGCTGTAGAAGGAGAAACAAATTGGTGTGTAATACGAAAATTTGAAAGTGTTTTAGAGAAAGACTCCGATTTTTTTATATTAAGACAAATTTGTGAAGATGCATTAAGTTGTTTCTATTTTAGGTGTAAACTTTTATGCGCTCGCCACGTCTCTGGCTGTTACCGCATATTTGTCCCAGGTTACTTATAATTATATTATTTACCGAGCTTCTTTCATAGATTTCTAATTTCTATCAATATTGTAACATAGCTCGGTAATACAATCAAGAGACAAAAAGCAAATCTAAATTTATCGAGGATAATTGCAATTATAGATCTAATCTAATATTAGTAATTCCCAATTACTTTAGGATACACCTATCATTGAGTATTAACAATAAATTATTGCCAATAATTATCAGCATTACATACCGACATACGCCACATTGTTTGCGAGTTTACTCAATCGGTATATGATTAATTAATTTGGTAATAAACATCTGCATATCACGACAGGCATGTGTCCAAATTACACAATTAGTGCAGTTAGGTGTTAGCTATTGCTACCATTAATCAATACATATTATATAAGGTATACTAGAAAGTGCTTTTTTCTGTTACGTTTGTATATAATTACATTAACTCAAATTTAAATGAATCCACCAAATATCATATTTTTATTATAAGTACATTGCTTTTAATTGCAACAAATAATGGATGTATCATTCTTCCTTTTAATGGCAATTTACCTCATTTTTAGACAGTAATATCAAATATACCACAAAGCGTTATTCCATTCGACGAACAGGAAGTGGTTTCCATCGGACTACTACCGCATCAAGCGATGTGCCAAGCACAACCGATCGATACATCAAGTTGTCTCCAATCTCTCGTTCAAGCTTTGGGGAACTCTGTCAAACTAAATCAGAGTCAATTCGAATCTCTAACATCCGCAAATTGCGGAAGTCGTGGCAGTAAATGAACATTTATTTGATCAAGTGATTATAGACGAATTTTAGCGAAACACCTTTGAAAGGAATAACTTTTACGAGGGAATATATAAGCAAGTTATTTTAAAATACCGACTATTAGATATTGCACATCTGTTGTGCTAAATGTTAAAGTAAAAGTTATATACAGTGATTCACAGTGAAAATTTTGCAGTGGTATGTAATCTGTTTTATTGCCAAAAATTTAATGAAAAGTAATTATAAAAAAAAGACTAAATAAAGTACGTCTTTTACCAGTTTTCAATTGTACTATAAAAACAAAATTAAATTAATTTGCTAAAAATAAGGTAAATTCCAAGAGATATTTAAATATTTAACATTGCGATGAAAATGCATAGCAAAATCTCCTACAACACATTGAAGACTACTAAAGCTGCCGAGGTGAGTGCTGCATCATTAACGGCGCCAGTACGTATAAGTTATAACTAGTCTGGGCAAACAGCGGTAACAGTCAGTGTAGTAGATATGTGGTGCGGAGTCGGCGATTATTTATGTGCTCATCGAAACATATAATTGAGGAGCTTGCGTGGAAAGCCTGATAAATCCATATTTTTAACCGTATAATTTTTACCTGCTCTGTTCACTTTTCCAGGTCTTTGTGAGCAAAACCGATTAAAAACGTGTCTAAATTACATTTAAAGTTGAGATTTGCGAGCAAAAGTGGATAAATCCACTTATTGGAGCAAACCTGGATGAATCTTTGTTTTGAGATTTGATACACAATATCTGTTGGCGTTAGTTTAAAATAGTTTTATGTTTTGCAGTATTCTGTTTGGTGAGCACGGTGGTAGAAAGTGGTAGGTTTCTGAAATTATATCAACCGCGTTATATGAATCTTATTCTGTTCACGTATGGCCAATGACAACGAAGACGTAACCGATAACGGTAGTGACGATGAAGTGTGTGGCTGCTTAACTGAAGAAATAGCTTTACGCGTCTAGATTCTGTTTCTTTTCTTTAAATTTTATTTACGTTTCGTCAGTTTAAATTTTAGGTAAAATATAGGGTTTGATTCCTAATGTCTAATGTCTCTTATTCATTTCAACGATTTTGATGCAAGACCGGATAAATCCAATCTCGTTTTTGCAATATTTAAAAGCCCGAAGGAAATTTTACATGCTATCGTAAAAAGCCGGCCCAAATTCCGAAATTATCTTGCATTCAGTTTTTTGATACAATGAAAGACCAAAGTTTTATACATTTTTTGTTTCCTGAAAAATTGTACAAAATATATCCGCTTTTGCACGCAAGCTCATCAATTGCAAGTTAACGGGTTATTTAGCACTATAGGCGTAATTCAATTTATAAGGAAAACTGAAATAATTCCTCTTTATTTAGTGCCTGAAAAATAAGTATTAGGCCGAGGTACACATGCTACGTAGCACGAAAGTACGCTGTTTTCGAGCAAATACCACCTAAGCAGGACGCTACTAGATCGCATTAGGCCGGAGATATACATGCTGCTACGTAGCACGAAAGCAGGCTGTTTTGTAGCAAATGCCACTGTATCAGACTGTTAGCGAATGTACATGAAAAGGGCATGCTAGTTAAGCAGCACACTACTAAAGCGCACGATAAGTTTTTATGCTAGTAAGCATACTGCATGTGAAGGAAAGCATGCTCTTAAACAAATCAGAATACATTTAGTGAACAGGGAGGATGCTACTGCTAGTTTTGTGTTTGAAATAAAGAAAGAAATACATTATATAAAATAAAATATGAGTATGTTCACAGCAGGTAGACTTGAAACTGAGCTAGTACTAGCAAATGTAAACGCACAGAGAGCATGCTGTAAACAAGCACACTACTTACTAGCGGCCAGGCATCCTTTTTCTGTAGCATGTTTATTCTCGGCCTAACGATTATCTTATTTCAATTTAAAACATATTATCACAAACTTGCACTGCTTGCAATTAATTAATAGGAGATTGCTTGCATATTTCTTTAATTTCTGTAAGTAGAGAAACCCACATAAACTTTACTACCTAATCGCCAATAGAGCAATTATGTAATTTATGTACGTAAACACAGTAAATTTTCTGATTGTAATAGTAGGTGCTCTCAAAGTTACAAGTTATAAGTAAATACAGGTTGCGGCAGAGCAACTTGCTTATTTAGAAATTCAACTAAAAAAAAGTAATTGTGGTAAGGGTTTTAGTGAACTGTTTCAGTGTTCTAGTGCCACAGATTTAGAGTATCCGATTAACGGTGATATATTTAATTTTTTAAACAGCATCAAGTACGACATTTAAATTTGATGTTTTCCCAGTTTTAAAGATGATATCGGGCAGATGGTGTCCATTATTCTCAATACACTGCGTTAATCGAACTCGGAAATTTCGTTCAACCCTTTACAGCATATCAACAAGTATGTTGGCGACAGCTTGATGAATGTTGTTCTTCAGGTGAGCCAGGATCCTAGGACGATAGTTGTAAACAAGTGATTTTAGACAGCCCTATAAAAATAGTCACAGAGGGTTAAATCAGGCGACCGTGCTGGCCAGTGCAAATCGCCCCTCAAGGAGATGAGGCGTCCTGGGAAGTGTTGCCGCAAAACAGTAATTGACACACGCGCTGTGTGTGTCATGGCACCGTCCTGCTGGAACCATATATCTCATAACACAGCTTTTATATGTGCTATTAGACCGTCTACCTCGGGATAACATTTTCCGATACTATCTGCTACGAGACTGAGAGTATGAATTTTACATGTAATATGCAACAAGTTAGCACAATGTTTTTTAAGAGATCGACCTACAGCAAGCATGTTTGCGGCACCATCACTCAAAAACATCAACAGTTGATTTGTTGAAAGTCCAAACTTTTCCAATATATTTAACACCAACATTGAAATTACTTCGGCAGTGCATTGTTGTATTCGTCTGGAAGCTAGTAAAATTGAGGGTGACGGTCGATGTGGTTCCATTGTGCGTACCATTACATTAACCACAGAATGTTTTTTACTATCTGTTGTTTCGTCCACACATAACCACAGTTTTTTATCTTGCAACTCCGATTTAATTCTTTTCTCGACATGCTCACGAGCAGACGGCACAACTCTCTGTAATGTTCTCTCACTTGGTAACTTAAAGTCCGAACATTCATTCCAAAACGAGACGTATGCTTTCTTCCTTAGTAAATGAAATGGTAAATTACATGCAATAAACACATAAATTAAATTTAAATTTGTCATAATCTAGTGTGGAATTTTTTTTTGAAACATGCCCTGCATTATTTACGTGCCGTAGACAATCACTTTTCGACCAACACATTAAATCTATTTTACACACTACACATTGAATTTTAGCGCCATCACACTTTAAATCAGGCATTTCTGCAATAAATTCTCTTATTGTGTCCAACTTTGGTCGTTTTCGCGACGTAGGAAACATTTTCAAAATAAACGTGGAACTACGATATAGTATACGACAGCGTAGATGCATACACAACAGATCGGCTTTCGAGTCGCAGTTATACTGACGCTTATACCGAATTGTCCCGACCGTGTTTATTTTGTGTAAACTTTTATGCGTCAGCCACTGGCTTTCAGCGCAGTTTGCGTTGCTCTAGTTATAACAAACGGGCTGCAAATCTTTTAGTAGTAGATCTGTTTGCGTATTATAACCTTTTACAATTTCGAAATTGATTAATACACATATGTACATATTCGAATTGTAAATATTCTTTATCTAGTTCTAAGTCCGCGTGCACTTAAACTGTAAGTAAATGTCAGGAGGACATATGAGAATGTGTAGACATCATACGCAATTACAAAACGTAAGAGATTTTTTTCTACTAATTACCACTTTAAGGAAAATGCGCCGCAATATACGCTCTTAGACGTGATGAAGTAACAAGTAACTCAATTGTTTGATTGTGTGTACTCACACGAATCTTGCTTATACAATTACATATACTCTTATAGTTATTGCATATGCACTTTTGAACATATATACTACATGACATAGAAATTGCAACACCAAAAAGGGGCGCGAATTTTTTGACCAAACTTTGCACAAACGTATAATTATTCAAAGGTAATAATTGATTATAATATTAAAGAAAAAGAACAAAAGATTAACACAATTTAATTTTATTTTTATTAATAACACTATGCTAGTTTCAAAATGCAACAAGCCGGGCACCCGGGGGGGTAAACCTAATTCGAGTACGCTGAAACCAATGGTACCAACCGTTTTTAAAAGTTAGCTTACGTTTTCGAGCAACTTCAATTTAAAAATTTTAGGACCAAAAAACCTTCTGGAATATTCTGGAATTTTCTGAACATCTAAATATTAAAGCAAATACCAAACCGAAGTGAATAGTGAAAAGGTCGAGATTGTTCATTGTATTGGCTTGTAAAATCAATTAATTTGAAATATCAAAAATGGATAAATGTTTTAAATTGAATAAAAATTTGTAATTAAGACCACTCGGTGTAAAATAAGTGTTGAAACTGCTGATTTGTATCAACAATATTTCTCACAAAATGTTTTTACTGATGTGTATTGGACGCCGTCTATTGTTTGTACAACATGCGTTTTGAATTTGAATAAGTGGACAAAAACCGAAGCCACTATGCCATTTGATGATCTGATGATTTGGATCCAAGAAAACATGATCCAGCTGAATGTTATGCGTGCGTGAATTATACTAACGGTAAAAACAGAAGAAGAAGTGGTTCTTTGAAATACATTCCAACAACATATACTCAACTGTTGCTGCCGCACTCAAATACAATTCATGTTCCAACAAAACCAATTTCAACAGAACAATCTGAGTTATCAGCATTAGAAACCATGAAAACCGAAGAAGCAGGCATATCAATGTATGAACCACCAAATATCACTGCGCCATGCAATCACATTGAAATCACGCAATCTCATTTGAATAATATGATAAGAAGCCTGAAGCTATCACAGCGACAATCCATTCTTTTGGCAAAGGACTTGAGACAAACTTGAGGAAAATGACGATCAGAATCAGAAAATGAAAAATGAAAAAAATCAAGAAAAATGCTTTTTTTGCAAAAAAATGAAAAATCGACTGAATCGTTAAATTTTTTTCATACGGCTTCTATTCGATATGTATTCGTCGATACGATGTCCATTCGATCGATTTAAATTCAATAAATGGTCAAGAAATGATAAAAATTACGTTTTTTGGGGTCTTTGGGCCCAACACTTTTAAATAGAAATTGCTCGAAAACGCGAGCTAACTTTTAAAAACGGTTAGCACCATTGGATTCAGCAAACTCAAATTAGATTCACCCCCCGGGTGCCCAGCTCGTTGCAAAAAAAGAGTTTTCAATTCGAGCACAGTGTGATGGGTCGGGCTCCTCCTATTAGTTTCATACTCCTTCACTCTTCGTAGCATTGATTCTAGTAGGTATACCCTCTGGGGATATAGTGTCCCAGGCAATCTGCAATTCTTGCCCGAGAGCTTTTAGCGTTTGCGAAAGAATCGTTAAGTTCCTGAGTTTTCTTCCCATAATGTCCCACACGTGTTCGATTGGCGAGAGGTCGGGAGATCTGAGTGGCCATGGCATGGGCCTCTTTGAACCGGTTTAGAGAAGTTATATAGAGGAATGCAAGGTTCCACCACGTCATCGACGTAACACGCAGAGAAATGGTTTCTTACATCAAGAAAATAGATATTCTTGCACAAATTAATTTCTATTCAAGAAAATATTTTTAATTCAAGGCTATAAAAATGTATAATATAAGAAAAAAAATGTTCTTGAAATTTTATTTGGATTAAATAAATATTTTCTTAGGGTTAGAAAATCATGAAAATCCGAAACAGAAAAATGTTTCTTCTAAGTAAATAATTTAGTTTTAAATTAAGAAAATATTCGTATTAAAAGTAGAAATGAAAAAATGGTCCAGATCTCACAAAGTTCTAATGAGAAATTCGGTGACCGGTTTGGTGTTCAAAAAACACATCATCAGGTCAGCTACAAGGATATCCAAGAAAAAAAAATTACAATAATGGAAAAAAACCCAAAGTTAATAATTAAAATTAAGCAAGTGAATGAACTAATGAAAAAGTTTTTTTTATCTACAATTAAATTATTTCTTTAATAATATAATTAAATAGGCATTATTTTTAGGTAGTTCAATAATTAATGAGTTAATATTTAAGTTTATTTATCCTTTTTATTATTATTATTATTATTTATTACATACTAAAAACCATAGTTAAATTACTACACGTGGTAAATAGTAATAAAAAGAAAAAGATATTACATTAACCGGTATCTTTTGAAAATGTTTATGAAATGTTGTACGTTAAAGGTTATATCATTGTACGGGTAAGTATGATATCTGTATTCTGATTCCGTCGCTATTATCTAGGACGGCATGACTATAACTACTGGAACTAGGCAGCCTCAGGAAATATTTCAGTTGCGGTTTTTGAAGATTAGTGGCATAAATTAAGAAATGTAAGACCAATGCGGCCAGGAGCGAAGCATTGATGCTTTTCTCTTCTCATATTGTTTTTACCGGTAGTGATTACATCAATTCCAGGAGCTATTTATATTAGCATTTCCTTAGTTATTGTTTTCTATGCACTTTTAAATGAGTACTTCTACATTAAGTTCACTTTTGTTTGAACATTATTCTGTATATAATCTCTACCCTAGCCTTTTTAAAATCGCAAGAAATGTGAATAATTTACTGCATTATGTACGGATATGTCGTACTGTGTTAAACAAGGTAAGTATTAATAATGTTCATATACATAATATGCATTTCAAGAATTCTAAACAAAAAATGCTTTATTTTATGAAAATGAAAGTATTGATTTATGAACAATACCTAAACGCTTTTTGGAATTAAGAAAACTATCCTTAAGAAAATATTGATTTGTGTTATAACGGCTATTTACTTATACTAAGAATCGCTTTTTTCAAATTTCCTGTAAGATTTTCTTGAATCAAGTTAACAAATGTTATAAACAAAGAAATACAATTATTTCGTTACAAGTATATACTTCTCTTAAGCGGAGAAAGAAAACGCAAATAAAATATTTTTTTTTGATTTAAAGCAGTTATTGTATTGTGGATAACTGAAACTGTAACTGTATTGAATTGAGGCGGACAGTCTTGATACAAGTAAACGTTTCTCTCCGTGAACGCTGGGCATTCTTGGTGCCTCGGAAAAACACCAACTGCGACCTACTCTCATATGTTATAGTACTCCATACCATTCGAAGAGTCACAGTACGACCTTCGTTACGTAACCATAGATCAGCAATTGATCTGGTACTGGGGAAATCGGTCTCTTAGTGCCATTAGGCGAAGGTGGCGGTCCAGCACGTCATTAGTTCTTCTTCGGTCCCCGGTTCCTCTTCGGCAACTTTCCTGGCCTTTCCTAGTCCAGGACTGAGAACAGCACATGATGATGGATTGGTTCCGCTTAAGGCGATTTTCCATTTCTCTGAACGAAAACCACCTTCACGTAAGCCAACAATTTGACCGCTGTCGAATTCGCTCAACTGGCGGTAATTTCCACTTTGTCGCACTCTAGGCATAATCAAACCCTCCAAACACGTTAAATAAAAGTATGACAAGAGAAAACGGTGAAAATTGAATCAAAACTCGCAAGAAATACACCTGACATTGTCAAAAAAGATTGCATGAAGTGTTAGATATGCTATGACCACTTAATCCATCGCAACAAAATTGTAATCAATTACTACCTTTAAATAATTATACGTTCGTGTAAAGTTTGGTCAAAAAATTCGCACCCCTTCTTGGTGTTGCAATTTCCATGTCATGTAGCATACACACTTTCTACATGTACATACTTCAAAGTACTGTTCGTGCGCGTAATTTACGCTGCTAAGTTGCAAAATCGGTTATTTAATACGGGAAGTGTCTAGCATATAGAGACCATTCACGATGACGGCCTATCAGACGTATCTCTGAAATTTTAGTAAGCGATATTATATGTAAAGATCTACATTCTAGAAATATTTTCAATATCATAACGCCCTTGATTAAATTGGAAATGGATATTAATTTTCTAAATTCAAATAAAACACCCGATAAACTATAAATTCGTTGCACAGCCTTCTTAAATTCAAATTAAACGATATAGCTTGTCCAGGATGTACCAACTTTAAGAAATTAATTTTTTCTCGAAAATTTGGGCGGATGTAAACTGCTGTACTCCACTCTTGTAAATAAAGAAAACTATTGGTCAAGAATTACTTTTAAAAAAATCAAAAATAAGAAAGTTTACAAGAATGAGATACCCCATCCGGGGCACAGTATATAAATGCACTGGCCTTCGAATAATTTAAAAATATTCATCAAATCAAACTATTTTTTCCAATAAAGGGGAACTGAATTAACAAAATAGGCTTTATTTTGTCAACGCTATTAACTGGTTATAATTTTAAACTGTTAAGGCCCGGTTATACGATTCGTGATTTGGCAAACCCTGGAACTGGTCCGTTGAATTGGTTCGTCAGTTGATGAACTAAAAGTGTCAAAACGGTCTGTGAGACTCATCGTCTGCAGGCTCGTCATTATACCGGAACCTTATTAATGTTCAATTCTTGACGCCATGGGTACAAAACAACAGACTATATCAGCTGCTTCTTTGTGTCTTGTCTATAATAACATATTTTTGCAAAAAAAAAAAAACTAAATAAACTTAAAAAGAGATTGTGGTTAGTATCATACATTAGAAATAGGAATAGGTAAATCTTCGTTTTTAGTGTTTCTTTAAAAAATATGTATTTTCTGAAATTCGTCCACTTTTGTATATTTACCAAATTCGACGGGACCATCAGGACCAGGAACGGCGAAACGCGAGCCACGGCAAACCGCATATGTATGGTCCGTAGTTCAAGGTTCATCATGTTCGACGAATCACAGATCGTGTAACCGGGCCTTTTGGCTTAACTACAATATGTTGTAGATCCCGTTTCCAGAAAGTATTTAATTTGTAGTTTGTATTATTACAAGTGTATAATATTACAGAATGCGTAATAATTTATGAAGACATTTCTGGATAAGATGAAAACAGCCGGTCTGCATAAAATTAACATACCAATTAAAACTCAGTAAGCTATTAAATATGTTTTTACTCAAGTGCAGTTTATAAAACGAAGTAAAATAACATATAAATAGAAATATTACTAACTAAACCGAACTAAAATGTACATTGTCGAATTATACACTTTTCAAAATTAGTCAACTTTACCACACAGGGATATGATTCACTAAATTTTCTAGGTCCTCAAACTTAGTTTAAATGATCCGACACTTATTTTGTTAATTCATGTTTTCTACTGGAAAATTTGCTGATTTTATGAATTTATTTCAATAACTCGCAAACGAGTAGATTTAGGCATACGCGTTTGGAATAAATTGTATAGAAACGATCACAAATGGGAGTTAATACTTAAAAAACTTGACTTTCTACATCTATTTATAATTATAAATAGCTATAGACCAAAAATTACTAACATATTACTAGTCTAAAATCAACCATTTTCTCGTTTCAGCGATTTTTGGAATTGAACCACTGTCAGCATTTATTTTATCAGTGTGCCATAACAGAAACAAGTAAGCCATTGGAACAATTATTGAATACCGTTTAATTTATCTGTTCGATGGTCGCTATAATGCGATTAACTAGTTTATTATTGGCTTAACATTAACAATTAATTAAATGACATAATAATCTGCAAATGGTATGTCTATCCTTTTTATAGTTAGCAAGACTGAAACTGAAAACAAACATAATTTTATTTTATACTTTCCGCAACAGATTCATACAACAAAACCAAACTTTGTAACCATAATGATAATAAACTATAGGTATAAATACATAAATTACAATAAATATAAGAAGGAATAAGAAAACACTTTCAAACGCGAAGATAGTACATAGTTTTGTTGTGAATACAATTATTATGAAATGTCATCAAATATCTCCAATATTTCTGTCATGGCACGCTAATAAAATAACTATTGACAGTAGTTCAGTTTCAAAATCCGCTATAACAAGAAAATGGCTGATTTTATGTAGACTATTAACATGTTAGTAATTTTTTGACTAGAACTTTGCTACGACGGTAAACACATTAAACTGAAAAAAGAATACATAAACTGGATTTCCGGCAGACTTTATCATAATTTGATGAACAAGGACTTAATAGACCCACTTCAAAATTGTCAAAGAAATATGGTTTGTTTATAAAATTGTCAAAAAATATCCAAAGCCTACTCTACATTATCCGCAGACATACGTGAATTAAAATATAATTTTTTTTTCTTAATTCGTACACACAGAGAAACCTCTACTTGTCCGCCTCAATTCAAGACAATTACTGTTTCAATTAGCCACAATACAATTACTGTTTTAGATCAAAAGAAATATTTTCTTAGTGCTTTTTTCTCCACCTAAGAAAATATATACTTGTAATGAAATAATTGTACTTCTTTTTTAAGACATCTGTTAACTTGATTCCAGAAAACCTTGCAGAAAATTTGAAAAGAGCGAGTTCTTGGTACAAGTAATTGACCGTTATAGCACAAAACAATATTTTCTTAAGGATAGTAAATAGTTTTCTTAATTCAAGAAAGTGTTTAGGTATTGTTCATAAATCAATAGTTTAATAGTCTTAAAATAAAGCATTTATTTACTTAAAATTCTTGAAATGCATATTATTTATATCCACATTATTAATTGCACTTACCTTGATTAAAACAGTACGATATGTCCGTACATAATGCAGTAAATTATTCTTATTGCTTATGAAAAAAAACTATGGTAGAGGTTATCTACAGAATAATGTTAAAATAAAAGTGAATTTAATGTAGAAGTACACATGAAAAAAGTGCCTAGAAACAATAACCAAGATAATGCTAATATAAATAACTCATGGTATTGATGGAATCACTCTCGGCAAAAACAATGCGAGAAGAGAAAAGCATTAACGTTTTTTGCTCCTGCTGGCATTAACTGGAAGATAAACAGTAATGTGTGTTTATCTCCCAATTAATGCCACTAATCTTCAAAAACAGTATTGAAATATTTCCTGGCGCCGCCTAGAAAGTAGCGACGCAAACCGGAATACAGATGCCATACTTACTCATACAATACATACATAACCTTTAACGTACAACGTTCAATAAACATTTCCAAAAGATAGCGGTTAATGTAATATTTTTTTCTTTTTATTACTATTTATTACATGTACTAATTTAACTAGCTTTTTTTAAATATATAATAAATAATAATAATAAAAGGGATAAATAAACTCAGATATCAACTCATTAATTATAAAACTACATAAAATAATCACAATTTCATTACATTATTAAAGAAATCATATAATTATACTGTAACATAAAAAAAATGTTTCATTGGTTTATTCACTTGCTCCTAATTTTAATAATTAATCTTAGGTTTTTTTTCAATTATTGTAACTTTTGTTTTATTGGATATCCTTATAAGTAACCTGGGTAAATATGTGGTAACAGCCAGAGGCGTGGCGAGCGCATAAAAGTTTACACATAAAATAGAAGGTAAGAAATAAATTATAAAACGTACTGAAACACTTGCCGTTTTAAAAGTCTTCCGAGAAATCACAAACTGGGTAACATATGTTAAATATTTGAATCATTAGATATGTTTCCACAGCTGTTTCAGTCAAGTGAGTACGACGTGCGGAATAAACGTTTTTTAATGCCGAAAACGACCGTTCGACATCTAGCGATGTTATATTTGCATATTTAAAATAATCTTTGAAACAACTTAATGCATCTTCACACGCACCTTCATAAATTTGTCTTAATATAAGAAAATCGGAGTCTTTCTCTAAAACACTTTCAAATTTCCGTATTACACACCAACTTGTTTCGCCTTCTACAGCGCATAACTGTGCGTTAACATCATTCACAATTTGAACAGAATCCACTAGCGACATCGAAACATTTTGTAATTTTTCTATTCCCTCCGCTAGTCCGAAGTAATTATTGTGAATAGTTTATAAATCTCTTTTAACCTAACTATCTTGAAATATTTCCTGGCTTTTCTTGATTGCTGCAGCTTCTGTCGGATTAAATTTTAAAACTACCTTCTTTACTTGACCAAAAATTTGTTGTAGTAAAACGCAGCCTGCAACCGTGTTCCCCAACGTGTAACAATCGGCTGTGGTGGTTCAGGTAAATCAGGACACAGTTTGCGAAATAGTCGGGTACGTTTCGGGGATTTTAGAAACACTGCCTTTGTACTAGCAATCAATGTATTTACTAGTGGAAAACATGTAGGAATCGTTTGTGCCGCAAGGTTTAGAGTATGGATTTTACACGTTACATGTAAGAAGTTACCACTTGTTCTTTAAGAGATCGGCCTAAAGAACGCATGTTTGCGGCACTATCACTCGTAAACATTAAAAGTTGCTTAGAGGAAACTTCAAATTTGTTCAATGAGTTCAACACCACCTTTAAAATCTCATCGGCAGTACAATTTATAACTCTTTTGGAAGCTAGTAGGAAGGAGGATGACGGTCGATGTGGTTCTATTGTACGTACCATTACATTAACCACAGAATGTTTTTGATAATCTGTTGTTTCGTCCACACACAACCACAGTTTTTTATCTTTCAATTCCGTTTTCATTCTTTTTCTATATGTTCACAAGCAAATGGCACTACATTTCGTATCGATGTCCGACTAGGTAATTTACAATCCGCATATTTATTCCAGAAGGAGACAAATGCTTCTTTGTCTAGTAAACGAAACGATAGATTACATAAAATAAGAGCAACACACAAATCAAATGTAAATTTTTCTTGGTCTTGTATGCCACTTTTTGTAGAAGAATGCTATTTGCTTTCGATGTGACACTGTCAATGGCTTCTGGACCAAGACATTAAAGGGATTTTACAAACTAGATATTGAATTTTAGCGCCATCAAAAATTAAGTCCGGCATGTCCACTATAAAGTTTTTAACTGTGTCTGCGATTGGTCGTTTTCGCGACGTACCTAACTGCAACATTTTTAAAGCAAACATAAGTGTACAATTACGAAATAAGTTACGACAGTCTACATATACACAGAATTACTCGCATACAGCATCGATTTAGCGCTGTGAACGCATGAAATAAATGATCGCTGACTCCGCACCACATATCTACTACACTGACTGTTACCGCTGTTTGCCCAGACTACTTACAACTTATAACTTTGGATATTCTTGTAACTGGCCTGATGTGCTTTTTGAACACGAAACCGGTCGCCTAATTTCTCAATAGAACTTTGTGAGATCTGGAGAATTTTTTAATTACCACCTTTAATATGAACATTTTCTTAACTTAACACTAAATGATTATTTAGAAGAAAAATTTTTCTATCAAGAAACCATTTCTCTGCGTGCAGGTGACGGTATTTGTACGTAGTACTCGCTGTAACAACAATGTTGTTGATTGATTGATTTTCCTACCATAGCAGGGCTGGTCTTTACTTCCCTAACACTGAAGCAACAATGTTGTTAGAGCAAATTTAGATCTTACTGATGACTGTAATTTTCAGAAATGGAACGTTAACAAAAGTTCTCTACAACGAATTAATCTACAATGAATTAATAAAACTCTTTGTTCTTCAGGGTTATAAAATCAGCTAATTCTGTTAAAGCTTAAGCCTACAGATAATAAACATGACCATGTGTGTCAATGAAATCTTGTGAAATGCTAGCACTGAATTTTGTAATAAACCATTTTTAATAAGTCACACTTTTTTCTTGGAAATATTAATAGTAAGGAAAATTCTCCTACTTAAAGATGTGAAAATTCTTGAGTGATTAAAAAACAACTAATACGTTCACTTTTCGGTACTGAATGAAGATTTGTATATTACAGAGTTTGAGAGTTGTAGAAGGATACTATACCTTCGTGCTAATCCAATTTTGATGGTGTTAGTTTGATAACACGTTCTCCCAACGAAATAGTCCACATAAGATCGGAGATAAGAACTTTATTAGGAACATGTTTTCCAGGTCATATCAATCCAATGTGATCTTTGAATTTTTTTCTGGCTTTCATGAGGTTTTTACAAAGGATAAAGTCTATGAAAATAATCTTGGGATAATCAATGATTTCCATAGTCTAAGTTACCCGTGAAATTCAGCTGTAATACTAAATTTTACATAAAGACTTCGGACAATTCATCTTTTCATAAAAAATATTTTTTGAGAGATATGAATTTTATTGAAAAAACAAATTCCGAAGAGTTTATTAGGATATATTTATTTAACGCATGTCTTTAAAGCTCTAATTGAAAAACAGTCTCTAGTAACAAAGTAGAAAAAAATGTAAACACTTTAAACCAACTTCTGCATTTTGAATATCAATCATCCTAATGGGTAGACAATAGGTAAAATTAAACGGTTGTATTGTTACTATGGGTCAAAGCCGCGATAAACGGTGTCCATTTGAGTATATAATCAATTCTCGGATTTAATTAAATTTGCAACGCAACAAGACGATAACAGTAATCTTCACTAACGACCCACAGACTAGGTTATCATTCCGTATTATTAATTTGTGCAATATCTGCTACATCACTTTTCTTACATCGATAAATATTTCTCGTAATTCACAAGTTATGTATCACTGATCAATTTTAATATTTTAATAGTAATCGTTGTGGAATTTTTTTTTTCTTGCAATGTCTAAAGATCTGCTTAATTTATCGCGTTCGTTTCTGTACAAATCGAATTAAGAATAAACGTAAAACTAATTGCTTATTCTCTGTTAAAACCAGAATATCGGTTAATAATTCGCAGGAATACAATTAAAAGAACGAACATATACATAGTATTGTTTGTCTAAATCTGGAGTTAAATCAAATTTTCACGAAAAATTAGGTAAAATTAAATAATTTTTGTTTATTTATTTTTTTACGAAAAATTAAATAAAAACGACGATACCAGCAGTGATAAAAGCGTTGAGAAATATGCATCGCGGATGGTGTTTATGAAGCTTCGACAAGCACGTTACTTTGACAGTTGTCACACTATTTTCGCTTATTAAGTTCTCGATATCCATTAAAACTAGAGCTGATTAAGCAGATAAAATTTGATATTTCAATTCAAAATGCTCTTTCTTTGCTCACCACCGCTATCCACAGATGTCGCGTAGCTCCAACATAAACACACGCATACAAACAATGCATCTCTCTGCTTCGCTGCTATCGTTGGTCTTATCGAGCATCGCTGATCGCTTCTGTAACCGTGGTTATGAAAAGGTGTAACGCTCGCCGATTGGTCCGCTTTGCTTACTCATCGCTCTTATCGAGTATCGCAGCTTCACTATAAATACACCCTAGTACTAACTTTAACAAACATGTTCATCAACCACAGGTAAATATTTTTACTGGAAAATAACTACACTGCTCAAAATAATTAGAGAAACGCTTGTTTCCATCTCAATAGCTTTCTTAAGTTATAGTAGTATAGATATTTGATAAAAGTTATCTTAAAAACCCGCCTTTTATTCAAATAAATTTGCAAAAACAAAACAATTTCTTCAGATCATTTTTGAGATAATACCATTTCAAAGAAACTGCAAGAAATAAATAATAATTTATTTATCTGCCCAACACATTCAAGATCCAATTACAGGACAAAAATTACATACGATTCTTACAAAAGTAAACCATATTAATGTATAAAAATTACTAAACTTAAATAAAAACTAAACTTAAATCTAACAAATTATGCGAACATGAAAACAGAAAAAAAAGGCATTAATAAAGTTCAATGAGGGGGTGCACTTATCTAGACGTGTAGTTAGGGAAGAGAAATGAATATAAGTGGAAGGAACTGATAAATTATATGTTACATATTCTATGTATTGGCGACTTTAGCATTATATTTGTTTTGGGCTTTGGCGTATAAAACGTATAGCAAGACCGAGTAGATGGACGGGGTACGATATCGTTATGATAGCTCAATAACTCAGGGGCATCAATGTTGCCATTGACGAGATTATACAAAAATTTGATATCTGCTCTATTACGATGTAAATCTAAAGAGTCAACATTGTAAGATAAATATTTTAAGAATTTCCTTTGTACTTTTTCGAGGTAATACGCAGGATGTTTATAAAAGGGTGACCAGATCACAGAACCATATTCCAATCTCGATCTAATAATACTGAAATAAAGGAGGAGTATGGGTTCGATGCTACAGAAGGGCCTTGTAGTACGAATGATGAATCCCATTGTCCTTAATGTGGAGCTGATTGTTGTAGAGATGTGCTCATCAAATGAGAATTTTGAATCGGAAATAATACCCAGGTCCTTAAATGATAACTGCCGTGGTAATGTAATGTTGTCAATTTGATAAGTATGGTATATTGGATAAACCTTGCGTGTATAACTTACAACAGTACATTTAGTTATATTAATATTTAATCTATTATTAGTACACCACGTTTGCAACATGCCTATTTGATCCTGCAGGTAGTCGCAGTCAGCAACGGTGTTAATAACGGCATAGAGTTTTAAGTCATCTGCAAAGAGCAATTTATGACAACCGAGCACATCGCACACATCGTTGATATAAATGGAGAATAGGAGAGGCCCCAAGTTTGTTCCCTGGGAGACACCAGAAGTGGGATAGCAGTGTTGTGACTCATAACCCTGATTAGCAACATAGTGCTTTCTTTGTAAGAGTTTCGATGAAAATATGGTTATCAGAGATGTAGAAAATCCAGTTGCGTCTAGTTTTTGAAGTAATATAGTGTGATCAATGCGATCAAAAGCTTTAATTAGATCAGTATTCATGTCATCTACTTGGTTATTCTTATCTATATTGAGATAAATTAACTAATAATTGCCAAGTTTGTTATAGTTGATCGGTTACGGACAAATCCACGTTGATAGATAGAGATAAACGGCTTTATTTGATGATAGATGGAAGAATATAAGCTTTTTTCGAAAATTTTTGCAAAGCTATTTATAATAGCGATAGGTCTGTAATTTTCGACCGATTGTTTGTCACCTTTCTTATATACCGGTACCAACCTTGCAACTTTCCAGAGATTAGGAAATGTAGCTGTTTTTAAAGATAGATTAAATAGGTAATACAAAGGTGACGTTAATACTTGGCCACAGTTCTTTAACATAAAGGTAGGTATTCCATCGTTTCCCATAGTACTATTATCATCCAGTGATTTTATAGCTTTAGAGACTTCATCTTCATTGATGTGATTAATTTCGATGGTTGAGTTATTTGAAGATGTTGCAAAATTTACACGGTTAGATGCAGGGGTGTAGACTGATTGAAAAAGCCTTTGAAACTGTTTACAATCGATAAGGGGTCATTAAGTGAGATGCCATCGGGATTGGAAACAGAATTAGGAATACCATCACTGTTTTTCCTGAGGTTAACGTAACGCCAAAATTGTTTAGGATTACTAGAAATAGCAGATTCTGATTGTGATATAAAGTTATTAAATAAAACTTTAGAATCTCTTTTGATTTAATTACGCAGAAGCTTAAAATTGTTTATATCGTCCATAGAATTTGATTTTTTATATTTTAATCGATAGTGTTCTTTTAAAAAACCTCAACTTGTAATTCTTGTACAATTATCGAGAATTATTATTAACTATCCCGTAACAATTACCGTTTATGCATTGCCAGTTATTTCTGAAACAGCCTATGTACATGATAAAATAAATCGTGGCCTATATTGCTTTTTCCATCGAGTACATAACGAACGTATTTCTAGTTATAAGTGATCTTTAGATTCTGTTTTATTATGAATAACGTTCAAATAGATTTGGAAAATATACAAAATGGCGTTTGCTATACATTGCTATGCAACTGATTAGATAATTATAATTTCTTCTTATAGAAAACAATTAAAACAAACAAAATGTCAATATCAATATGGTACTTTACCATAATTTAACAACACGGCAAGTTTTTATTAATAAATGGCAATTACCCCATTTTGAGAAGAAAAATTCTTCCGGAATTGAGTGAGCAAATACACGGTCGTTGCGCTTTCTTAGTTTAATAACGGTGTTCTTACAAGGAAGAGTTTAATCGATTTTGTCAACATCGTTTCCCAGTACTTGACTCCTACGCAAGTAAGCAGAGGTATTGTAATGTAAGCCGATGGGAAATAAAATTAGCAATTATCTTGATAATGAAGCACAAGAAAGAGATTTATTATTAAATGGAGTTCTAAAGCAGTTAAGTATACACCATTAAAAGCTACTTTTGAAAAGTAAACAGATGTAATTGTGGGGAGACTAAAAAGAAAGAATTTCTTAAGATAAAGTATTGCGAAATCGATTCCAATAGGTATTCTGGCATGCTTGATTATTTTCTGCATACTTATAATTTTTTGCTTCTATATTTCTTCTTCTTTAAAAAATCAAGATTTATGGTATATTAATAAATAAACTTCTATCAATACCATGATTGACTACTATCGTTTTAGTCATTGACATTCCCATTAGCATCCGATATTATCTTTGTTGCTGTAAAACTATTGCTACCATTGTAATTGCAACTGTAATTTGTTATTAATGCAAATTCACTTTAAATGAGGTGGTGCGAGTGTAGAAGCGACTAATCACGTTTTATTTTATTTCATAATGGCATTTCTCCGGTTTCTAACTGCAACCAGTTGCTTTTTTTTCATTTTGAATTCTATGGTTTTGTCTCTTAATAGAATTTGACGCAAATCAGACATTCTACGACTTCATTTTGATATGATATTAAATTGCCAAGGTCTGTAGCGTATGCATAAATAACAGAAATTAAACAAATAATAATGATAGGCGAACAATAAGCCGACGGGTTAGACAAGTAAGAACTTTAGAATCTTTATTTATGTAAAGCAACTTGCCCTTACGAGCATTCTAGAGTATGAGTAAGAAGTGTATACACCGAAATCATTAGCGGGAATTGAATTTTCAATTTGTAGTAGTATATTATGTTTGATAGTAAATCCATGAATTTTGAAGGAGGATGCTGGCAATGCTGTGCCAATAGAACTTCGTTACGTATATACATACATAAATCAATGGGTAAATAAAATATACATCTACTAACAATAATTCATACATAAGAAACTGTAATATCCATGTACTTCCTTTATAGGAAGTTATCTTCATCATATTAATTTATCGTAGATGGATCAATACGCCATCCATATACCTGTTAACATAGTTAATACAAAACAAAATATAATACTACCACTGGAAAATAAACTACTAAAACAAAACGAAAAAGTAATAAACTACCAAACTACAATACGTGGAGCCCTCGACATTGTAACAGAAAATGTCAGGAAGTCGTCCGCTCACATCTGCTTAGTGTAAGATACACCACCATACACCTTACTTGCACTGACTATTCTAGTGACGTCATTTTACACTAAACCAACTAAAAAGTTCCCACCAAGTTTCGTTTAAAACGGAATTGGTGGGTTACCAGTGTTTCCGTGTTAGCTAAATTATTAAAACTTGTCTACAGGTCCTGGTTATACCGGAACTCAATTGCAACTTGTTTATGTTAAATAAAACACCTATATCATTACGTTCTTAATTTTAGCTCTCTTTGAGTTTCTGAGTTATTTAGAAGTATTAGAAAAAAACTATGCCTGCAGCATACATCGAAGGCCGATTAGAAGTCAATAATTTGAAATGGAAGTCATTATTTTTTTAGATATTTGTATTTATTAATTTACATTCGCTCTGATAGGAAGCAACAGCAATGTCAAAGTAGTTTAGTCCAGTTGAACCACTGTTACTAATATACCACTACAATGTTTTTCCTCCAGTTGATAATTTTTCTAATATATATAGTTGATAGTTAAAATCGGGATCTTTCTGTAGCACACTCTCGAACTTTTATAAAACGGGATTATATTTTGCGTCATGTATAGTCAGTAGCTGTGTATGCACTCCGTCCATAATTTGCAGAGACTCCAATAGTGATAACGATCTATTTTGTAATTGGTTTATTGCGTCAGCTAATCCTTTATAGTAGCTAATAATATTTTTTAAATCTGTTTCAACGGAAATATCTTGAAATTTCGACTGGCTCTCCTTAATAGCTGCAGCTTCGGCAGGATTGAATTGTGCAACAACAGCTTTTACTATTTTGAAATGTTCGGCATAATAAAAAGCTGCCTGCAACCATGTTCCCCAACGTGTAAGAATTGGCTCCGGTGGTTGACGAATACCAGGACACTCTGTGTGAAATGATCGTAGGCGTTTGGGAGATTTCAAAAATACTTTTTTTGTGCTTGCTATTAATGCATCTACCTCGGGAGAGCATTGTCGAATGGTTTCTGCCACAAAATGTAAAGCATGCACTTTACACGTAACATGTAAACATTTGCAACCATGTTCAAGAAGAGAACGGCCTACCGAACGCATTATCGCTGCGCCATCGTCATAAACATCAACACTTTATCTTTTGAAATTTGAAATTTGTCCAACGTACGAAGTACAACCTTCGTAATTGACGCAGCAGTACACTCTTGTAGTCTTAGGCTAACTAGTAACAGTGGTAATGTAGGTTTACTAGGGCTAGTATGCGTACCATAATATTTACAATTGAAATTTTTTTACAGTCTGTTGTCTCGTCAACACATAACCAAAGAAACTGTTTTTTCATTATGCGTTTCATTTTCTTTTCCACGTCATCGCGTACAAATGCAACATGCTTACGTGCCGTTTTCTCCGTTGGCAACCGCAACTCGGGATTGTATTTGTACCAAAAGTCCTTAAACGGTTGTTTATCGAGTAAGCCTAGTGGCAAATTACAGTTTATCAACATAAGAATTACATTAAAAAAAAATGCACTTCTCGGTGGCATGCCCAATATTCGTTTTATATGCTGTGGGGAATTTACGTGTCTTGTACAGTTCCGCTTCTTATTTGACATGAAATGTATTTTGCACACTTTACAAACTATCTTACTCCCGTTGTAAAATAAATCGGGAAAATCAGAAATAAACTTATTTACTATGTCTTGAAAGGGTCGTTTGTATCAATAAAATCAAAACGCACTACACTAAATAATAACTACAATTAATAACTACGTCTATATCAATAAAATTAACACGCCCTATCCGCTATCCAATGCTAAACTGAACTGAGTGATGACGATTTGTCGTGTCGTATCATAATCGACCAGCCCTCCCCGCCCACCTAAACACAATCACACCGCCGCTGCGATTGCTCTCCAGTTATCGGGCTCTAGTTATAAGTAGAGCTTGCCACGCGCGCCAACGTGCAACGGTGTTGTTTCGATTAGGCCTCGGGGTCCACTAGAGCTATTGTGTAGATGTTTGCTGTCGTAAATTCTTTCGCGTAGTTGTTAAATAAAAATAAAATAATGCGTGCTCAAACACTTACCATTTTAAGAGTCCTCCGTGAAATCGCAAAATGAATAATGTCTGTTAAATATTTGCAACATTAGATATGTTTCAACAGTTGTTTCGACAGACCGAGTGCGACGCGAGGAAAAAATGTGTTTATGTGCAGAGAACGAACGTTCTACATCTAGTGACGTTATATTTGCGTAATTAAAATATTCTTTGAAACAACTTAACGGTTCTGTTGACGCAGCTTCACAAATGTGTCTTAATGCGCCCAAATAAGAATCTTTCTCTAAAACACTTTCAAATTTTTCTAGAACACAAACATTTTTTGCGTCTTCTATCGCTCACAGCTGTACGTGAAGATGTTGCACTATTTGCACAGATTCCACTAACGACACCGAAGAATCTTGTAACTTTTCTACTGCCTCCGCTAGTCCGATTGATTGATTGATTTGATTGATTTTCTACCAGAGCAGGGCTGGTCTTTACATCCCTAACACTGAAGCTTAGTAGCTTATTGTATTATTCCTGCTTCGGTTTTGTTTTACTTAAACAGGTTAGTTCCCGCAATCAGGTTTAACAGCCTATGTAGTAAATCTTTCTCCATTGGTAGTTCAATTGTGCTTCGCATAGCGAATCTGCGTTGAGCTAACGCTGCACATTCGAAAATAATATGAGAGGCTGTTTCCTCCTCCTCATTGCAAAGTCTACATAAGGGCTCATCTTTGTAGATCCCCATCTTATGCAAGTGGCCTCTCAAACAGCCATGTCCTGTTAATAGACATGTTGCTGCTCTAAGCTGTATCTTGTTTAATTCAAGCAGGTCAGCAGTCAGATGTTGCGACGGTCTTCCCATCATCCGTTTGCTGTGCTTTTGTCCAGCTGCATGTTTCCGATTTAATTGGTGTTGTGTTATAATCCACTCATTAATTGCACCACGCACTGCACTCTTGGTAATACCTAGACCCAGTTCAGGGCCTATATAATTCATTTTTGAACCTTCCCTCGCTAGCTGGTCTGCAATTTCATTGCCCGCTATGCCCCTGTGCCCTGGCACCCACACCAGTGTGACCTTGTCGTGTTTAGACAGAGCCATTAGGCTGAAAGGTTTGTCATAGGAGATCCTGGAGATTGTTGTATCACTAGCCATGTCATAGATAGGGTTTGTTACTACTGCTTCTATTCTGGTGTGCCCAGATCCACTGTGGGATCTCCAGTTGCTAGTATTTTTCAGTCTGTATGCCCCCATTCTGGCTTCTCCCTTGATATAAATCTCAAGAGGAGGTAGGTTTAGCATGGTTTCCATAGCAGCTGTTGGAGTGCTTTTAATAGCTCCTGTTATACAAAGACATGCCAGTCTCTGAATTTTCGAGAGACTAGTTATCGCATGCTTCTGTGTGATCTTAGGCCACCAAACCAGGCAGCCATAAGTTATCATGGGTCTTACCACCGTAGTGTACAGCCAGTACGTCATATGTGGTTTGAGTCCCCATGTTTTCCCAACTGTTCTACGGGTTGTCATTAACACCCTCTTACATTTGTCGGTCATTTTTTGTAAATGTGAGTTCCAGTTCAGTTTAGAGTCCAAGGTTACACCTAAGAACTTAGCCTCCTGACTGATCTGTACTACTTCGTTGCAAAGAATCGGCTCCCTTAAACCGTCCAATTTCCTTCTCTTAGTGAAGGGTACAAGTGCAATTTTTCCAGGATTTACTCTAAGGTTCTCCTTCTTGCACCATACTTCTACCATTTTTAATGCTCTTTGCATTAGTTCTGAGATTATGCTGGCGTTTCTCCCACTGGTGAGTATTACAATGTCATCAGCATATCCCTGTGTATACTAGCCAGCATTGTTTAGCAAGATCAGCAGTTCGTCTATCACCATATCCCACAATAGAGGTGATAATACCCCTCCCTGCGGGCATCCTCTGGCGACAGACACCTGCATTGTCTCACCTGCCAGTGCTGCCCCTACTTGTCTACCATGGAGCATGCCTCCAACCCATCTACAGACAGTGTTGTCTACTCCATGGCCGCTAGTCCGAAGTAATTGTTGTGAATAATTTTTAAATCGAATTGTAAAACCACGTTCTTAATATTCTCATAATATTTATGATAATTTATCACAAATATTATTATGCTCGTGAGTATGTTGAAAAAAGAATTAAATCGGAGTTGAAAGAAAAAAAAAAGTGGTTATGTGTGGACGAAACGACAGATCGTAAAAAACATTCGGTCGTTAATATAATGGCACGTAAAATGGAACCGCATTATTCGTCACCTTCAATTCTATTAGCTTCCAGACGAATACAACAATGTACTGCCGAAGTAATTTCAAAGTTAGTGTTAAATACATTGGAAAAGTTTGAACTTTCAACAAACCAACTGTTGATGTTTATGAGTGATGGTGCCGCAAACATGGTTTCTGTAGGCCGGTCTCTTAAAAAGCATTCTGTTAACTTGTTACACATTACGTGTAAAATTCATGCTCTCAATCTTGTGGCAGATGGTAGCAGAAAATTTTATCCTGAGGTAGACGCTTTAATAGCGCATACAAAAGCAGTGTTTGTCAAATCCCCAAAACGTATTCGCGAATTTCACACACTGTGCCCCTGTATACATGAGCCACCAGACCCTATTCTTACACGTTGGGGAACTTGGTTAAATGCTGCGTTTTATTATCATAAATATTATGAGAATATTAAGAACGTGGTTTTACAATTCGATCCAAAGGAAGCTGCCGCTATCAAGAAAAGCCAGACGAAATTTCAAGATAGTCGGGTTAAAACGGATTTAAAAATTATTCACAACAATTACTTCAGACTAGCGGGGGCAATAGAAAAGTTACAAGATTCTTCGGTGTCGTTAGTGGAATCTGTGCAAATAGTGCAACATGTTCACGCACAGCTATGCGCGATAGAAGACGCAAAAAATGTTTGTGTTCTAGAAAAATATGAAAGTGTTTTAGAGAAAGATTCTGATTTTGGCACATTAAGACACATTTGTGAAGGTGCGTCAACAGAACCGTTAAGTTGTTTCAAAGAATATTTTAGTTACGCAAATATAACGTCACTAGATGTAGAACGTTCGTTCTCTGCATATAAACACATTTTTCCTCGCGCCGCACTAGGTCTGTCGAAACAACTGTTGAAACATATCTAATGTTGCAAATATTTAACAGACATTATTCACTTTGCGATTTCACGGAGGACTCTTAAAATGGTAAGTGTTTGAGCACGCATTATTTTATTTTTATTTAACAACTACACGAAAGTATTTACAACAGCAAACATCTACACACAATAGCTCTAATGGAACCCGAGTCCTAATCGAAACAACGCCGCTGCCCATTGGCGCGCGTGGCCAACTCTAGTTATAAGTCAAAATGTTTGTTAACCAACATCATGTTATCTTAAGCGGAGGAGAAAGTGCCGCTTCGTTAGGTCTATAAGCAGGATAAGGACCCAAAACATAAGGCGAGAAGGGCCAAAATTCGTTTAACGAAAATAATAATATAACGTCTTGGCTAGCTGAATCGCCGGATATCAATCCGACAGAAAACTTATGGGTTTATATAACGAATGTCGCTCAATTATGAAAGGCAGTACGCTGTTTGGACATCTGTTCCACAGGACGGATGTCAAAGCCTAGTTGATAACAAGCCCCGTCGATGTTCTGACTATTAACAATGAGCATCATGCAATCAAGTATTAATATTTAAAATATTAATTTATTATAGTTACAGAAGAATTTACCTTACTTCCTATTATCACAGTTATTTTTATGCTCAGGCATGGTATGTCATAATTAATACAATCATAATAATTTGTTGCTTGTTGACAATCTTTTGGTGTCTACGTATACTACAATAATAAAGTCAAAACCTTATCAACATTCCACCTTAACATAACTTTGTTATTAATTTACATTTGTGGCCACTGCTATTCCTATACAAGGGTTTGTAGATGTCGGGTACTATTTACTTTTCTTACGAAATTTCTTAGTTGCGTAGAATAAATATGGATTTACATATGCATGGATTCAGTGGCGATAATATGAGCTGTTATGTTAGTAAAATTGTAAAACTCTGCTTGTAACAGTGTTGACTCACCAGGAAATAAAATAGTCGTGTACTATTTTCGCGTCTAAACACGAACTCTCGCGTACGTTCGTCACTTATTGGTCTCCATTTGATGCCGTCAAAAGCGTAACAGACACTTCGTTGTTTGAAAGCAGCTTACTAATAAAACTGGCATGCCAAAATTTCTATTTTGTGGAATAAATGCTGTAACCCTTTACTGTTAAGTAGAAATGATATGTTCACTAAATCCAAGCCTGTGGAAATCCACATTTGCTCAACAAATCTAAATCAGACAGACAAAGTACTTGTTTATCTAAATAATCATTAGATAGAAATGCTTATCCCCGGCCTCTTTCACCACCGCATTGATGTAGAGGCGGTCTAACTGAACATAAATTAATCAAAATCAATTTGTCAAAACAAAAACATTACAAACACCTATATAAAGTACAATATCGTAGCAGTTAGCATAAATATAAAGCGTAAAACCGCTATCACCATTAAAAGGTATGTACATATAACGAATGACAGCAAAAAATACTGTGAAAAGGGTCCTATAAATCCATCCGTCAGGAAAATGATTAAGTGTCTCTCCATATTCAAATATCAGAGGGCGGATTCTCCAGAGTTTGAATTTTAATTGAATCAATTATTTAAGGGCGAAAATAAATTAGACTTACCCTTCTGGATGGAAAGATCTGAGTGTTTCCATTGTCTTGTTTCCTACGGATTACCCCATTTTCAACGAAAACTCCTGATCCCTGCAATTAATGTAAATAATTTAGGGTTTTTTAGGCCGGTATTAATGTTTATTCTTTTATTTCTTAAAATTAGCTGCGATAAAACAAATTATATGCTGCACTTAGTGTTCTGTTGGTTATTAAATAACTATTTTTTTCTAAATTGCTGGGAATTCTCTTGCAAATATCACGTTTGACCTTTTCTCCTTTCTAAATAGATCAAAGTGGGAACGACAAATGCTGAAATAGATTGGAGCAAGTAAGTTCAATCTGAAATGTAACGAAAAAATAGATCGGAAATGTTGATATATGCAAATATATCCAGACGAGGGCAGTGAAGAAATCGAAGTACGTATATGCACATAATTTGTGAATGGATTCAAATCAGAGTAAAGGTCAGCTTTACATTGGAAAAAAGTATAGCCGATTCTTTGAATTATGACTAGTCTGGGCAAACAACGGTAACAGTCAGTGTAGTAGATATGTGGTGCGGAGTCGGCGATTATTTATTTCACGCGTTCACAGCGTCAGTACTAAATCGATGCTGTATGTAGTTCTGTGTATATGTAGGCTGTCGTAACTTATTTCGTAATTGTACGCTTATGTTTGCTTTAAAAATGTCGCAGTTAGGTACGTCGCGAAAACGACCAATGGCAGACACAGTTAAAAACTTTATAGTGGACATGACGAACTTAATTTTTGATAGCGCTAAAATTCAATGTCTAGTTTGTAAAATCCCTTTAATGTGTTGGTCCAGAAGCCATTGTCAACGTCACATCGAAAGCAAACAGCATTCTTCTGCAAAACGTGGCATACGAGACCAAGAAAAATTTACATTTGATTTATGTGTTACTCTTATTTTATGTAATCTAGCGTTTAGTTTACTAGACAAAGAAGCATTTGTCTCTTTCTGGAATAAATATGCGGACTGTAAATTACCTAGTCGGGCATCGATACGAAATGTAGTGCCATTTGCTCGTGAACATATAGAAAAAAGAATGAAAACGGAATTGAAAGATAAAAAACTGTGGTTGTGTGTGGGCGAAACAACAGATTGTCAAAAACATTCTGTGGTTAATGTAATGGTATGTACAATGGAACCACATCGACCGTCATCCTCCTTCTTACTTGCTTCCAAAAGAGTTAAATTGTACTGCCGGTGAGATTTTAAAGGTGGTGTTGAACTCATTGAACATGTAACGTGTAAAATCCATACTCTAAATCTTGCGGCACAAACGATTCCTACATGTTTTCCACTAGTAAATACATTGACTGCTAGTACAAAGGCAGTGTTTCTAAAGTTTCCGAAACGTACCCGACTATTTCACAAACTGTGTCCTGATTTACCTGAACCACCACAACCGATTGTTACACGTTGGGGAACATAGTTGCAGGCTGCGTTTTACTACAACAAATATTTTGATCAAGTAAAGAAGGTAGTTTTAAAATTCAATCCGACAGAAGCTGCAGCAATCAAGAAAAGCCAGGAAATATTTCAAGATAGTCAGGTTAAAAGAGATTTACAAACTGTTCACAACAATTACTTCGGACTAGCGGAGGGAATAGAAAAAATAAAAAATGTTTCGATGTCGCTAGTGGATTCTGTTCAAATTGTGAATGATGTTCATGCACACTTATGCGCTGTAGAAGGCGAAACAAATTGGTGTGTAATACGAAAATTTCAAAGTGTTTTAGAGAAAGACTCTGATTTTCGTATATGAAAACAAATTTGTAAAGTTGCGTGTGAAGATGCATTAAGTTGTTTCAAAAATTATTTTAAATATGCAAATATAACATCGTTAGATGTCGAACGGTCGTTTTCGGCATTAAAAAACATTTATTCCGCACGTAGTACTCACTTGACTGAAACAGCTGTGGAAACATATCTAATGATTCAAATATTCAACAGATGTTACCCAGTTTGTGATTTCACGGAAGACTTTTAAAACGGTAAGTGTTTCAGCACGTTTTATAATTTATTTCTTACCTTCTATTTTATGTGTAAACTTTTATGCGCTCGCCACGCCTCTGGCTGTTACCGCATATTTGCCCAGATTAATTATAAGTATATGACTTATTATGCAAAGTTGTTTTATTTTCTATCGGGAAATCTAAAAATGTAATATACAGGCTGTTCCACTCAAAATAAGTGTAGACAAGGCAACCACAGAAACTAAACACGCACTTCAACATAATTTTCGGTCATAGACTACTTGATTTAAAGTAACTTTTGGTCCAAGGATTTTTCCATTAAATGAATAGATAAGCTGTAATTCGCGGCGCACAGATAGATGCCGCACCCGGTACGAAAAGATGCTCTTGACATACATTTTACCATCTAAACCCATTTTCGATCAGATTTATATGTACACTTTTTGGAACCGACTACAATACTTCCACATTATTTCATTGAAACCATTCCGAAACTATTTTTGCAGTACGAACAGGACAGCTATCATGTTGAAATATATAATTGCTTTTGAGGAAAAATTTGCAGGACAGATGGTAACATCATGTTTTCTAATATATATATATGGATGTTCTGGATGTAAAGCTTTCATCAATTCTCCAGCACATCCCGGTGGTGTGATAATTCATCCAGCCCCAAACATTAACAGAAAATCTTCCCTGTCTATCACTATTATTCAAATACCGCTCTTCAAATCTCATATTTCGTATACGGTTTTACTTGTAGACTGAAAACTTTTTTCGTGAGAAAATATAACATTTTCCCAAAATTCGGGCCCATTATTAATGTAATTTAGAGCAAATAGTAGTCTTGATTATTTCTGTTCTTCAGATAATTTAATTTTATTTGCTGCGACAGGGTATCTTAGTTCACTTTCTTTTACCATTCGATTTGCCACCTCTCGTGAACCAGGAAACCAGGTTTCAATTCTCCTCGATTTGCTACCTCCGCTTTACATTTAATATTGCAGGTTTATTTAATTGTAGTTCGTCCGCTACTTCGCTAATACTATAACCATCTTCATGTTTTGTAATAATTTTAACTTTAGTAGCAAGAATAAGTTCTTGCTATATCGTATTATTAAATACTTCACTTAACAAATAAATATCAATTTGACAATTAGAATATGAATTACAACAAAACAAAAAAAAAACATGGTGTACTAGATACATAACTGTACATCATAAATTAAAAGGTTTAAATGTATAATTGATTTCTGCACCTTTGTAAAAGCCCTGCACGAATATATCCGCACTTTACGTAATTATAAATAAAAATGATTAAGTATTTGTAGCAAAATCACCACATTTCAAAGAAAATACATAAAGAAACAACAATTTTTTTATAAAGTTTTTGGTATAAAATTCAGAATTGTAATACTTTTTCCGTAAATCCAGCAAAACAGTGTACAATGTAGAGATGGACAGAAGGAGTGGCTGTACTCGCTAGGTCTACAGGAATAGACTCAATTGATCAGTTCTAAGCGTCATCAGAGAAACCAAAGTATGAGTGTCATTGGCACAAATTATAGGAGTATTAAACATAGTTAAAGTACAAAGTAACATAGCTACATATTAAAACCAATAAAATTTAAAACAGTAAATTTGAAGAAAACGTTTGTAAAACGTAACGCGTAGAAGAATCACATCGAATTGATCTACTACAGAGATAAACCTAGAACCTCATTCTACTTACAGCATTATAAAACCCGACAACCGCTTAAAAACAACGTAATTAGTACGTTAAATGCTGTAACATAAATGCAATATACACCGTGTCCGAAGTTATCGGTGCACTCCGTAATTTCTGGAATTACGAGTTTGGATAAATTAGCAAAGCTGTAGTATTTTTTCTCCTGATAACGATGGTAAAGTCAAAAAAGCTTGAATGTCACGTTTTCGAAATATTCAATAAGATAGTATATTTTTTTAATTGAACACCTGTATATTAACAAACGAGATTAATTAAACCTAAAGGATTAAATTTCTCTAATATTAACAATAATGATCAAAGTTACCACCTAATACTCGAATAATATAAAACAGTTGTTGTTTCTTTGGTAACATCAAATAATTTAGATATCTGTCATTTCAAACGACTGGTTGCTACAATATCTAATAATTTAGTCTAAATGTTGTTACGGTTAAAAAAAAATAAAAAGGAAGAATGGTATTTAATTTATAGATCTAGGGAGCAAGAGGCAAATACAAAACCGTAACTTTACAATAAGATTTATTGTACAAAAAAAAGAAGTCAACACAGGTAAGTTTACATATTAACAAAATGAATTAAAGTGATATAGTGCTCAGTTTTGCTATTTAAACGTAGATGTTAGGAGAGGATTCAATGAGTTCAATAATACAACGGCGTTTAAAATTTATTTTTGTTGCTGAAGTCGTGAACGTTCTTTGTACATTTCTTCAGACAACGACCCGGTATTTGAACTCTTGGGTAAGAATTCCGGTGTTCATAGGACGCCACTGAATGTTTTGTTTAATTTAGTCGCCTCGCTGGTGGTCGATAATTCCGTCGGAAACCATTCAGAGTTTTCGAGGGAAAGGAAGAAAGGATTATACAAAAGAAATTCAAAACATGTAGCAAAATAAGTTAGCAAATATTTGAACAAACTGTACATTGAATGAAAGAGCACTATTAAAAAGATATTGACAAAATGTTACAAAAAGACTATTAATATCTCAGGGCCAAAATAATAACTATAAATATTGACAAAGTTTACAAACGAATAAAAGCGCCAAAGAAATATTCAAAGATTAATACTAATTTAAACAACAAAGTTATTAAAGTGATTTACTAAATTTCAAAATAGGCAGCAACATTTGCGTGTAGCGCAGTTCTTAAATCTTAAATACGAATTATAATTAACCAAAAGGAATGACCATTAAATACGCCAAACAGCTCAACCAAAATAGCAAAATGTTAATTATAGTTCGTAATGTTACATAGAATATCTTCAATTAACTTACATAAAAAAGGTTCAGGTAGACACGCCGAAAGGAGGAGGTTGGTCAGCTAGTTACGGTGGTAAAACTTTCTCGACGGCGTTGATTCGGAAAAGACGCCGCGCTGATAGACCGTGGAAATGAGTGATGTGTGACGAGGATTGGGTAGCAGACAACGGATGAACGCAGCTCGATAGAAGAAATCGATTTCCACATCTCGCAACTCTACGGAAGAAGCCAATTTCCAAAATCGGAACTCCATGGAGGAAATCAATGTCCAGATCCGCATAAAGCGTTATTCCCGACGATTTGCTCAAAGGCGACTAAATCGCAAAACCATATAATCGCCGGGAACGTAGACCATGGATACCAAGGAAGATCACCCAGCAGGGTTAGGTCCGACGACAAAAGTCTTGGTACTCCAGGATAACATTGTTTCACTCGCTGGGCCATTTACGACCTTACTAATTGATACGTTAACTTCTGCCAAACGACTCATTCCTTTGATAGGAAAATGCCTTTATTTATATATTTTATGAGAATCCAATGGGATCGCGAGATACGAATGGACCAATGCGGAAGCAAAGATATGATGACGTATGCGAGATCGGTGTATAGCGACGTATTTGTGCGTGTATTAATAATAATAATACTTTATTTTCTACAGGATGAACCCAAGTACAGAAAATTTTATAATTGTTTAATGTATGCAAATAAAAGAAAAGAAAAAAAAAACAAATAAACGTATAAACGTGTAAAACAATGAAAAGGAAAAAAATAACTAAATAGATAACATATTCTTGGTACCACCTTTTCCGCTATTTCAGTTGCGAGAGTATATCTGTTAAGGAATCAAAATTTATATAAGTACTGACAGAAATAGAGTTATAATTTGTACACATAATGTTGATGGGTGATTTTAGCTTTATATTGGTTCTACTTGCTTGAACATAGAAGGTAGAGTGATTCCGCGATTCCAGACGGGGTATGTTGAAACTTGATTAAGCAGCAAAGGGCAATCAATTTGATTATTCAAGATGCCATATAGAAATTTTATGCTTATGACTGTCCTTCGTAGCTGTAGAGATACCATGTCGAAACGATTTAGCATAATTCCATAGTCATAGCCTCTCTCCGGATATGTACCGTCTGATAGAAAAATCAAAAACTTCAAGTACCGCCTCTGAATATTCTCAATATTTCTTATGTGCGTTTGATAGATCGGGTACCATATTAATGCTCCATACTCTAGTTTGAATGGTATAAAGGCGTTATACAATGAAACCAAGCACCACATTGAAGTAAGTAATTGCTAATTACAATTAGCTACGGATGAAATCTAATTTAACTGATACCAAAATGTGAAGCGGAATTTATACCTATCTGTTGACAAAGTTTCATTTACGTTCTTTTATAAACAAAGAAGCTACGGGGCTTAAAGAATTTAAAGAAACGGAAATGATTGGTTCCTAAACAGTTAATTACTAAATATTTCATTAGTTTAAGAATGCAACTCAAATTTATTGTTATCATGGGCGAGAAGGGTTTAAAATAAAGATTATTAGCGGTGTAAAATTTTGAAAGGATGAATATTAATGGTTTTATTAAATAATAAAGATCAAAACTTAGGACAAATTAGCGGAATGAATTTAGCTAAAACAGGCGAATACTACGCATTATAGACGCGATGAAGTCATCCTTCGCAGGTGTTCAATTTCGTTATATATTGAAATAGAGGAATTGGCGCGAAATTAAATATTTGAAGTATTTTAAATGTGAATTTAAGAAATTTGCAAATTAGGGTGTAACAATGTGTGGTGCGGATTAATGGGCAACAGAATTGTTGGTCCAGTTTTCTATCATGGTACTTCAACTGGAGACCGGCATGTTGGATTATTAAAGGAAATTCTGGATGATCTATTGGATGATATGCCACTGCCCCATAGACTCCGTATTTATTTTCAATAGGATCGGGCATCTCCTCATAATTATGTTGACACTACAAATTCGCTAAATGAAACATTTAATCAAAAATAGATAGAAATCAAAGCGCCCATTCGTTGGCCTGCATGCTCTTCCGACTTGACACCTCTAGATTTTCATCTATGGGGTTTTGTAAGGATGAGGTTTACATGCAGCGAAATCAAAATGTTATGGAACTCGAAACCAGTATTAGACAAACGTTAAATAACATGTTTAAGCGAACTATTACAAAAGCCACACAAAGCGTTGAACAGCAAAGCAATCTTTTTGAACATTCATTAAGTTAGGCAAAATGTTGAATATGTAATATAAAATTAAAATTACTTGATTATTGTGTTTGTTGTTTTTATTGTACCGTGAATATTTCCATTAGGTATTTAGAATTAAATGTTAACAAATATCTTAAACTTTAAACGCATCTCATTTGTTTACATTGAAGTTAAGGATAGTTATGTTTTTGAAATTTTTTGTCCAAAATCTTATGTCCTTTCCAAATACGTAAAGGTATGTATATAAGTGTTCAATTTAAAAACATGCTATGACATTCAATTTGTTTTTTTTGACTTTACCATCGTAATCGTAAATAACGGAGGTAGTAATAGTTTACTGTTTAATTAAAATGGTATTACAAAATGAGATTACGGTAACCATCGGTAAGAACGACAACAATATATTCACCGTTAAGAAATGATTCAATTGAAATAAAACTTGGATATGTCCTTCTTGAACTTGTAGAAGGTATTGCAAATTTAGAGAAGGTATTCATATCAATTCCTTTCAGCAAACCTAATGTTAGCGATTAAAACTATATGGGCGGCACAAAAACGCTCCCGATGATTTTGCAGATTTCACAAGCTATATTTTAAGATGTCGTTCATTCCAAAGCATTACATAAAAGAAAGTATTTTTGAAAGATTAGAACTTAGAAAGTTTACAGAAGGCGTATCAGATTACCTATGTGATAATGTATTAATAACGCTCAGGAAGTTGTACTCTAAAACTCAGTGCAATGCGCAATAATCTACTTTGTCGTGGTTTATATTTATACAAAGGTCGATAGTTTGAAAACTAAACCATTGTCGGCATTACCTAAAAATTATATGTTACGGTAATAACAGACATCCGCATCAAGCGGTAATAAAATAAGTCACATTCATTCCGTTCTTTTCTCATTAATGTAAAAACTCATTCCTCCAAAACGAACATTTCCTTTTTCTACCACACAAATTTGCAATTACAATTCCCCTTTCTTCCTCGCCCTTCACAATGGTGCAGATCTCCTTTTTCCTGGCTTCTTTTCCACCTTTTTCCTTTTTTATCCTCTTCTGAGATATATTGATTATTCCCTGTTTGGTAGCGAGACTACGGCAATAAAATGGAGAGGAAGTGTTTTGGACTCGTTTAGAAAGTAGAAGCAGATAGGGATGGCGTTAGTAATAGAAGAAGCTGGTGAGAGTTGTCCTTGTCTTCGTCAGGCGTTCGCTTTACGAATATAGAACCACTGCACACCAACAAGTTCGCCTCTCTCCTCCTCCTAAATCAATATGCTTCCCTTTGTTTTGTACTTCCATGTGTGAGTATTAGATAAATTTACATCAGAATTGTCGTCCGCGAAGTTTGGCTCGAAAAGAAATGCAATACGGGGACAAATAAGTAAATATGTGCACATAATGCATACCTTATTACAACCGTCAATACAATAGTTATTGAGAAGTTTTGTTTTAATTAAATTCGATACATCGCTATATTTACGGAACGGTTTTAATAGAACGAGTTAAATGATAATTTCAAAGCGGTCATGAATGTGAGTTTTCTTGCGTAAAGCAGATCAGAAACAAGTACATATTGTACTTCTTCATATTCCAAATTTATCATCCTTGTTAGTTCTGCAATTAATTTATAGCGATCGTGAAAGCTTGAACGCAGTTATTTTCAAATGCATCAGAATTTACAATTAACAGTGTGCAATAACAGTATTCTCGTTAACTTAAACAGTTATTGCAGTAGTATTGTACTCTATTTTTTAATTAGGAGGAGCGTTTTTAAAATCGAACGCTAAAAATGTGATTCATGAGTAGACCGGGCACAGAGAGCTTCACGTCAGGTTAGACGTGAGGTTGCCGCGCCCACGACGCGGCGTATGTTTGCAGATGAATCGGCACGGGCTACCTCAGCAATTGAAATTATTGATTTATTGCAACAGTTTCTCATCAACTCTTCGCAGCGTTTGTCGCAATTATAGAGATAAATATACCGGCCGGTCGGAAATGACCCGAACGCTATAGTTAAATGTTGCACTGCGATACTGCGACACGCAGCATTTTTTTTATCTAAACGTGAAGAGAAACATCAAAGAGAAGGATTATTCAAACTAATGCTTTCCTTGAATTAGGGTTTTTATTAAATGCTAAAAAGCATTGTTAATTCTTCCATTTACAAAGTTATTTATTTCGAATGAATAGAGTTCATTGAGCCTATGGGAATCATAATTTATTAATGCCATTGTTGCTTTGGGTGCGAAGGATTAACTAGAAAGTAAATGCCCATATATATTGTAGTGATATTTTTAAATGAATATCAGTTAAAAATTGTATTTTAATAAATTAAATTAAACAAATTATGCAAAATTATCTCAGGGATTACTTTTTGTTGTAAAACCTGGGAAATCTCACTTATTATCTTTTTGCAATCAAACTATTTGATAGAAAAATGAAACGATTCAATAATTTTAAAGAGAGACAGTGATTTATTATTAATAATTTTGATATAATTATTTATTGATACAATTAATTATTTTTAAAGAAATATAATTTATATTTTATTAGTAAAAATTAGTGTCTCACTGTACACGCTGTTGTCTGGTCTTATTTTTACTTTTTTTAACGAAAATCCCATACATCTTATTGTGTAAGACGGAGATAAAATTATACCGCACTAGGGGAAAATTGAGGGAAGAAGTCTACAACTGCTTCACCTCGTCAAAATAAGAAACTAGAATGATACAAACTTGAAAACCTTGAAAAAAAGTCTAAATATACCACAACAATACTCCCCCCCCTTAACTGTTATTAAAGTATATCTGTTACTTTAATGGTGGTTAATCGGTTGCAAGTTATGAAAAATTGTAACTTGCTATTAGCAGATTCAATAAAATCTAAAGATACAAATACACTGGCAAGTTATTTACGCGATATTTGTCGCAAATGACTTACGTTACCATTCACATTACACTGGGGAACAATTTGTAACAAAATTTCTGTTGAGTTTGGTTTTTGAGCTTTTTTATAGTTAATTAGGCATGCTGGTTTCAAAACTGTAGTTAGTTTTCTTCTACCATGTCAAGTTTTATCTCTACACCCTATGAGAATGTGACCACTCTCCGCGAAATCGACCATGGATCATAGGAAGCACTATTGCTCTCCCTTTGGCTGACACAAACCTTCTCCGATGGGCGCCGGGTGAATGACGCATAGGAGAACAGCGAGAAGTTTATACTTGTCTGGACTTGTTCAGTTACGCCTGAGAAACTGTAATGAGACGTTGTGTGTCGCTCTGAAACGGTGCAGCCCATTCCGACGTGGAGTCCGAGTTTTTGTTTATATACAAGGTTAGCAGTGTTTAGTGTTTATTTATATATGAACTAAAACCTTTCCTTATGTCTACCTCTGCTAGTTCACGTCGTAAGTGCTTAAGCAGCCCCGATTCGTTTTGTTACATATGTGTCAGTTTTAGCATTCCCAGTCAAAGGACAAACATCAATACATTTGTCAGGCAAGTATATTTTGCCTATTTTAAAGTGAAAATTGGTGATCAAGATAAATCATGGGCCCCTCACAAAGTGTGTAAGCAGTGTGTTGAGGGTTTACGGATGTGGACCAAGGGAACACGTAATAAACTTCCATTTGGTATACCTATGATTTGGCGAGAGCCCAGAAATCATTCAAGTGATTGTTACTTTTGTATAGTGAAAACGTCGGGATATAACAAGAAAAACAAGATACTCATTTACGTGTTTCTAGTGGTACTGGTGAACGTTTAGTTGTTACATTACGTTTCTTAACTATCGGTAAGTTTAAAATATTGTAGTCCTCTTATAATGAATGGTATAATATTGTTTACAGGTGATTCTTATAATTCACTGTTGTACTTATTCAGGATACCAGCATGTACAATGAGCAAATTCATTCCAGAAGTATGTAGTGCACTGTATGAAGAATTAAAGGAGCAATACCTAAAGGTAATAAAGACTGTTCAATTTATATTTTGTCCGATATTACAGAAATAATAATAATAATATATTTCTTATAGGACAACAATACATAAAAATACATAAACATAAAACATATGAATCTACTCAACTTTCTAACTTCTGTAAGATGGCAGCACAGCGCCTATACAATACAAAATATAAATGTACAACATATTCAACTTAATTCAAACAAATACAATAATTCATTCGAGTCCATCTTTATTCTGATGCCACATAATCAGCAAAAATTTGTCCCTAATCATTAGGCTTCTGTATAATTTATAGAGCCTTCTGGATGTCAGTTCCCCAATTATTTCCTTATCTTTCTTTTTCTTTTTAATATGTGGCTGTTCCATCGTAATTTCTTCTGGATGTTTTTTTAACTCCTTAGAATATTCGTTAATTTCTCCTAATTGCTGTAAGTAAATAAAAGACAAAACCAGTAATAAAGTATTTTTTACAGGTCCCAACAAAAAGTCAAAAATGGTTGCAACGTGCTAAACAATTTGAAGATCGATGGAATTTTCCCCACTGCATTGGCATTCTGGACGGAAAACACATCGTTATATAAGCTCCTATTAACAGTGGGAGCAATTATAATTACAAAGGTAGCTACAGTATAGTACTGATGGCCTTAGTAGATGCACAAATTTATTTATATTGATATCGGTTGCAATGGTAGAATTTCCGATGAAGATGTATTCAACAATTGTTCTTTGTCTTCAACACTTGAAAGTAATCATGTAGATTTGCCAGAACCTACTGAACTATCCGGAAGAACAAAGCCAGTACCGTATGTAGTGGTTGCCGATGATAAAGACATATCTTATGAAACCATATCCCTTTAGAGATCGGCCCGGTCCAAATCGAGTGTTTAATTACCGATTATCAAGATCTAGAAGAATAGTAGAGAAGTCCTTCGGTATCCTTGCCAACAAATTTAGAGTTTTAAGAAAGCCCATTCTTTTACAACCAATGCTAAAGCAGTAGTATTAGCGATATGCACTTTACATAATTTTCTGATGGTAAGAAATAATTCTGTGCCGATATATGTTCCTCCTGGAACGTTTGATAAAGAAAGTGCAATATCGCATGACATTATACATGGTGGATGGCGAAATGAAGGTGATCCACCTACCCAAAATTTATTACTACTCCAAGGAGGTGTAAATCATAATTATATAATTTTTCAATGCTAGCGAAAGAACGCTAGCATTGAAAAATTTAAAGAATATTTTATGACTTCACATGGCGAAGTACCTTGGCAATATAAGTTTATTTAAATTACATAACTACAAAATGCTTTTTTAAAGAAAAATAAATTATTTACTTACTAAATTACTTATTGTTGCTGAATTATCTGTCGAATTACCGATAAATTGTAATGCCGAAAAATAGGGCCAATTTGACACAGATATTTCATCTGTACCAGCTCCACTTTTCTTCGATTTGATTTTTTTAACTTCTTGCATATATTGGCTCCGTAAATTATGCAGCTTTCTACTTACGTCTGCCACTGTTGTTTCAAATTTTGCCGCTATTTCTTTTAAACATTTTTGTTTTTTTATTCGATCGCGGTACGATAAAGATTTAACATCCCACAATAAATTATTTTCTTCATACAAAGAAATTACAATTTTAATATCTCGATCTTCCCATTTCTTTCTTTCGGAGGCCACCACAAACTGGCGACTGGAGACTATCGAAACGATTTCGAAAAGATCCGATAGTAACGACGAGTAACGCAGAAGTGACAGTTTTCGTGTTTACACTTGCAAGATTTTTTGTCGGGCAAGAAATGTCGCAACTTTAGGGAAGTCAACTCGCAATGATGTTTATACTAGCGAGGGTAGTGTCCGACAGTAAATTGCGCGCTTTTTTTTGCTAATGTAAATCCACCTTTATAAGTGTTTTTCTAAATTTTCAGAATGTCTAAACATGATCTACAAACTTAGTTGCTGTAAAACGGATAAATAACCTCTACAGAAAAAATACCGCGATCTTCCTAATAGTATTCCCTTGATAAAATATGGTCCTTCGTAAGGCCAGATTAAATTTCCCTCTAATTCTTTTTTTCTGTTTCCACATCTCAGTGCTTTAATAATTACCAGATCTCCCAATTCGTAGTTTCTGATTTTTCTCTTCATCTTTTTAGCGTCTCGGATCAGCTGTTTTTGCTGTAGCAGTTCCAACTGTACTCGAGCCACCCCCACAATTTACTTGCTGTCAATGTCCTCTGGATTTAGACTCCAAGGTCTTTCAGGTAATTTAGATGTGTAAAACGAAATAGGGGATATTTCTGTACTATAATAGATGGTGTGTTATTTATTTATTATAGCTTCTATAACGTCTAAGAAATACATCCAGCGACTGTGATTGTCTGCTGCATAAATTCGGAGAAATTAAATTTTGAATGAAATCGATAGATATAAGCTCTAAAATATCGTTGCTATAGAGATGTGTTTACCGTAAGCAAATGGAGTATATATGCAAGAATGTAATCATTTTTAGCATAGTACTGTTCTCTTAAAATTAAAAACATTTTTCTACATCCTATATGCCCGTAAGTTATATGTAAATCATTTAATATCTTTATATAATGTTCTTGAGGCAAAACAATTCTTGTTTTATTGTTAAATCGTTTGTAAAATAAGTTATTTTTAATAAAATAGTTTTCACTATCTCTGCTTTCATTTATCTTAGTAAATATATTTTTTATAATTGTGTCACTTTGTTGCACATGAATCAACAAATCCGTACAGTATAAATCCAAATTATTTGTCAAATTTAAATTAACGTAATAAGCTTTTTTGATTTTTGAATTTGCTGATCTTGAGAGAAAGTCAGCTACACAATTTTCTCTTCCAGAAATGTGTACAATTTTGAAATTAAAATTCTGTATAGATAAATACCACTTGTAAATACGATTATTTCCAATAATTGGCGTTCTTAATAATGAGGATAAAGACATATTATCAGTTTCAATAGTAAAGAAATTGCCTAATAGATAGAATTTTAGTTTTAAAATTGAGTATACAATTGAAAAGAATTCTTTGTCCAAAATACTGTAGTTTTGTTGTGTATGGTTTAGTTTTTTTGAAACAATAGCAATTGGTTGCTCCACACCATTGATATTTTGCAAAAGAACACCACCAATTGCTTCATAAGAAGCATCGGTTCTCAAAATGAAGCCTTCATTGAAATCAGGATGTACAAGAGCTAAACCAGTGCAAAACTGTTGTTTAATGTTATCAAAAGTCTCCTAATGATTGGAATCTCATTTGAATTTGATCCCATTTTTAAGAAATGTTTGCAAAAGTAAGCAAAGATCAGAAAAATAAGGAATGAATTTCTGATAGTAGTTCAACATCCCTAGAAAACCTCTAAGCTTTCTGGTGTTGGTAGGCCTCTCTAAATTCTGAATGTCCTCTAATCTCTTTTCATCTAAACGAAAACCTGTGTGATTTATGACATAACCCAAATATGGAACCTCATTCTTAAAGAATTTGCATTTTTCTAAACTTAGTTTCATCCCCCTGCTCTAGCTAAACTGGAAATTACTAAATGTGAGTGTTCTTTGTGATCATTTTCATTATCACTGAAAATTAAAATGTCGTCAATATAATGTGAGCAAAAATTATAGAAAGGATCAAGAATATATTTCATGGCGTGGACCAAAAGCTGAAAAAGAAGTGTTTAAACCAAAAGGAACAACTTGAATGACATAAGTAGTGCCATTCACGCTGAATCCTATGTACTTTTGACTTTTGTCTTTTTCTAGTGGAATCAACCAAAAACTGTGTTTTAGATCTAATTTTGTAAAAACTGATTTATTATGACATTTGCTTAAAAAAACTCAATAATAATAATAATAATAATAATAATAATATGTTTTATTAAGCAGAAAAGAAAAAAAATATCATATAGGAGTATACATAAAACGCTAAATATTACTACATTGACTCTGCTTAAAAGGATCAGAATCATCTTAGCGATGCTCTTCCTTCTGATCCGTCAACTGTAAAAAAATTTTGACATAAGTGCAGAACATATATCATTATAGTACATAAGTTCATGGGTATAAATAGACAGTAATACAAAAATCATGTCATGTCTGCAACAATGCAATCCGATAAAGTATAACCCCAATCAATGTAGAGACCTCAAAACATACAATAGTCCTACACTACAAAAAAAAGCATATGCCAAGCCTAAGCAACACCGAAAGATCACTTGATGATGATCAATTGATTCTAAAATTTCATATTCTTTCTTTCTTATGAGATTAAAATTTCTAGCACCTAAACATAACCTGATGTCATCATTTTTCTTTTGAACTACAACTATAGGATTAATATATGGAGTTTTCATTTTCTTTATAATATTATGTTTCATCATTTTGTCAATTTCTACCTTTACTCTTATATATTGTACGTATCCGATCGAATCGTCAATTTCCACACGATATGTGTGTAAGTATGTCTAACGTACGCAAGGAAAATAAACGACCATTGACTAATAAAGTCACTAAATTTGTCAATCAACTTCCGGATTTGAACTATAATGGAACTAAAGTATTATGTAGAGTTTGCAAAATACCTTTAATGTGCTGGAATAAAGGCGACTAAATAGTGTACAACACAAAAATGAGCCATGCCACCTCAAACCCGATTTAAGTTGGATTTACTTTTGATGTCTATTGTTTGTAGTCTACCGCTTCGCATACAGAAACGTTTCGACAGTTTTGGTGTACATACAATCCCGAGTGGAACTTACCATCACGGACAGCGTTACGGAAAGAGCTACCAAGTATACGTAAAGATATCTACGCAAAAAAACGTTCGCGTTATAGAAAAGTTAGACATTGTTTAAAAAAAAAAATTCCGATTATACGAGATTAAGACAAATGTGTGGTGGTGCATCTGCAGATTCATTAACTAACCCCAAGAATTATTTTAATTATGCTTGTATTACTTCCGTAGATGTTGAACGGTCTTTCTCGAAATACATATAAGAACATTTTTTCATCACAGCGAAGAAGCTTCACTGGGACAAATGTGGAGACATACCTGATGGTGCAAGTTTTTCAACAATCCTATCCACACCGTTAAGAAGTTACGTTTATTTATTATATTTTTATTTATTGTTACGGTATTAAGTACAACAGATTTTTGAAGAAACTACTTTGTTTACTTTTTACGGTTATTACATTACATATACAACAAATGCCGTTTTCAAAAAAAGAAAAAAACTAATAATAGCAATAAAAACACTTCAACGTGTGCATATATTCGTTTTATTTTCCAAACATTTTTATTGCGACAGCTATCATTTTTTACAGTGGGGTATTGATTTCAAAATATCACTTCTGTCGGCTGTCACATATACTATATTTATAATTCGCGGCCCATGCGACTGATCCGATTCTGTTGCGAAGATCGATTGTGTCCGGCTTACTCATGAGGGTTTTTTTCTCACACACAATCACAAAGTGAAAATTAAGTCTGTCATGGACTACTATATTTTTTATCAGCCGATTTTTGCCGATATTTGTGTTTAGTGTTTAACGTTTAGATTTTTTACTGCGAAACGCTATAAACGTTATAAAATAGTACTTCTAAGAACTATTTACTTAGTGTTGCATCTGCTTTTGGTATCTATGTAAACGTTCTCGTGATTACGAAACCACTATCCGGGGCAAGTGGGAGTCACACATCACCACCACAAAGGCGAAAATTCTTAAGTTTGGGATATACATATGTGCTTGAAAAATAAAATACAATCAACATGTACATATAAGAAAATTCGAACTGATGCATCGAAAATTAAGGTTACTGCTATTGTAAAAAAGTAGCAGCAGGTATTGGTTAGTATATAAACAATTATCGTTACCTGTTAGTGCCCGAACACACGAGATGGCAATTCTACAGGACAAATAATTCAGTTTTTTTTTATAAAGATGAACTTCTCACGTTAGATAGTACTGAGGTGCTGAATGCAATAAAGCATGAAGTTTTATCACAGATTCTACATTATATAAATTCATGAAATAGACTAAGTATAAGTTAATGTCAATAATATACAGGGTGTTTTAGGAGGAAAATGAAGTATTTCGAGAGTATATTCAGAAAACACACAGCATCGCCTATGTTTCAAGCTTTTGCACTTGACCACCGGTTCTGCAGGTTGGCCCCGGGTTAACCACTGATTTGATTTTCTTGGATTACGAAGGTAGATCAACCTTTCGTCACATGATACAATTCATCAATAGAAATGGAGATCCTGCGGATTGGCAAGAAGTTGATTAAAGATTTGCACTCGTCGCTGTGCCTGTTCTGCAGTAAATGTATGAGGCACTTCTCTGCATCGTTTGTCTACCTTGCCCAGTTTACGAATTGTGGCATACTGGAAGCCGGAGAGGCCTTAATTCTTTGACGACGAACCTCTTGGACAACAATGGAAGTTCTTCCGGAACGCCGCGCCGTTCCTCTCAAAGATCTGTTTAACCACTTCTGATTTTTTTATACGAGTTTTGCGCAGTCCGATCTGGGATAACATCTTGACCTTCCACTTCACGAAATATACGAGCAGTATCACAAGCGCTTCTGCCCAATTTCCAGTAATGTAAAATTGCCGAAATATCTTTACTTGTATTGCGTCCACAAGAAGTGCGCAATGCATCAATTGAATCTCAAGGTAACTTAGTTACACGCAGTTACAACAATGATGTTTAATATAGCATGAATAATGACAACTATTTTACTTTTATTTTTGACAGTTTTATAAATCCAAGATTTACCGATCCAAAAAATGAAAACATTTACTCCGCTCTAATAATGACAGTACTACACAGCAAAGGAATAAACTAGAACGAAGTAATAATAATGGCAAAAAACCGAGGGAATAACATACTGGAAAAAATTAAAGAAATAAGAAAAACGCCCCTGCATTGGTAATATGACAGGAAAAGAGAGAGAATGAGAAAAAAAACTAATAGTTGTTGTTATTTTATTGAAGCAAATGTTTAAAGTGATAACCGTTTACTAGTAGACAATAACCAATTCAACCTTTAAATTCAATAATTGCACTCCGAATTACATCTGATGTCATGTTCCGCATTCTTTCAACGTTTCCATACTAGGTGATTTATTCCTGTAAGGTCATGTAATGCAAATTACATGACCCTACAGGAAAAGGTTCATAATCAATATTTTCAAATGTTGGTGTTATTTAACCCTACTCTACTCAATTTTTTATTACAGTTTAAAAAATATGTTTTCAATTTGTAACAATCTAAGAATCGAAGGAAAAATAAGAAAAAAAATCTAGAGTTCTTATTTTTTTTTATTGTTGTTTAAGAATAGTTGTAGCATTCTGATACATAATGTATTCGTAAAAAAATGTTGATAATTATGAAAAGATACAAAACAATTGTGATTTTTGTTTAAACATAAATGTACACCACATTTGGAACATTTAAAATTAAAAGATGGAAATCTGCATCTTTGTCTGACGTCATCGTATATCGGCCAATGGTTTATTGAATCAGTTCTAACATTATTTGGTGGTATAAGCCAAAACACAGTAGACTTTTTTCTCTTCTCAACCAACATATTTTCGATTGAATTTTTGGAGGGTCAACCTTGCTTTTTACCATCCTTTCCAGCCTTATAAAGGCATTCTGCAATTTCTAGTCAAACATCAACCTGAGATAAAACATTTTGATTTCCGGTTCGTTTATGAAGTAACCATGTATTGGACTAGTGCCATGTCAAGCAAGTGATACAAAATACTGATATTCCATTTTTCTGGTCTTACTTTAATTTTGTATCTTCCTATACAACTGTCCATTGCATCAACCCCTCCCATATGAGCATTGTATTGGGGAAGTAAACACGGGCATTCAATTTGTATGTATTTCTTTTGTTTTCTGTCCCATCGTTTTACCCCTGTTGAAGGCATTTTTCCTCCAAATGTTGACAAAAAAGTGACTAGCTTGTTGTCCAGCCATACAAATGAGGATACGTCAACTTCGTCCACATTACAGACATATTCGTGCGAAGTGCCTCTAGGTTTCTTTTTCAAATCTTTCTCAGTCGGAAGTTTACAGTTAGGAATTCTTGGACGTCGAGTTGTACCCAACGAATAAATTCCTCTATTACCTAAGTAAACAAGAAGTGGAACGCAGGTGTAAAGGTTATCAAAAGAAACTCTGTAATTCTGGTTAGGTGGTACAATTCTGTGGAGTCTCACAATAATGTCTACTTCTTAAATCGAGTTCACTAGGTCAACAAAATTTCATCCCCAATATGTATTTCGAAATTATATGAATAACCATCCGTACCACACAATACGTACAGTTTATAACCCCATTTGTGCGGCTTTGCTGGGAGATACTGCTTCAAATGTTGACGAGCTTTGGTGGCACAAAGTTGCTCGTCAACAGAAAGGCACTTGTCTAAAGGTACTGACTGGAATTTATAATTTACGGCATCTACAATAGGTCTCTATTTATGTAGTCTGTCAGTGTCTGGGTTTTCTCGGGCCAGAATTTTATTGTTATCATTAAAATGCAAGTGTTTTCGAATAAATTTAAAACGACTTTGGCTCACAGTATTTTTGATTTGTGGAAATCCTAGTTTTGTAGATCAGTAGCTTCTCACATGTAAAAACGCCTAAGAACTGTTTTACGTCAGTTGACGATAAGATTGCTGGTTTGTTAGGATCCCTTTGTGTTGAATATAAGTTCGATTCATTTGCAATTTTTTCAAATAAACTTTCGTCAAAAAAATATCTGAAGACTTCGGAAGGTGTTTCAAGGTTAGCTATTGGAAAAGGAAGTGCCGAGTTTCCTCTAATCATCATTCAAAATAAGATTTTGTTTGCGCCACAAAATATTTGCGAATCTCTTTCCCAAGTCACCTAGCTCTTGCGCTGGCATAACTAGTGGTACATTAGAAGAATTTGCACCTTGAGGATTCACTTACTTGGACATAGTCCTCTTCTTCAGTATCGTCATCAGGAAAAATAACGTTACCATCTACAAGTTCCAGTGGTAGTTCTTCTATATTGGTGGTGTCAATATTTTCACAATTGATATCGCTGTTCTACATCTAAATCCAGGTCAAGGTCGTCCTCACAAGTATGCAATGGCATCCTCTAACTCTTTTTGGTTAAGAGCTCTTTCCTGTCCTGTTTACTGGCCATCTACAAAAAAATACTGTTGCAGAGCCAGCAGAACACAAAACCGCAATTTTCCCATGTTCAGTCTAAATATGCACTATGTATCAAATTTGATACGGCTAATATTATTTCAAATATATTCACTTTACATTAGGAAAATGAACTAAACCTTAATACAGATTGATATTTCTTACCTTTAACAATGAAAAACAACCGTTATAAATATTCCACAAGACAAAAAACAGCAATATGTTTGATTCTAAGAAACACCGGATTGTGTGTGTTATGCAGTTAGATGCGATATGAAAATGTAAACAAAAGACACAGTTCGTGACAGCGGGAAATTAAAATGTCGCCCGTATAGTATCTTACAATAGGGGTGTAGCAAATCTGATACGGCGTATGATGCGCGAAAAAATGAACTTTAAATTGTATGCTTTTGAATTTGGTTGTAACTAATTCGAAACTATTTTACAAAAAGTTTGAGTGATTTGACAATCTTAACATTTCCCATACTCAAATTCTGACTTGGCACAAAATTGTTGTCTGCGCCAACTTTTAGACATTGGGCTTAGGAATTTCATAATTTTTTTTCCAAAATGTAGAAAGTATGCATAAAAGGGCTATCAACTTATTATTTAATAAAATATAATGTCTCATTTGAAAATTTTATTGATGATATTAAAGGGTATTAAATATGATATAAAAAAAGCAATGCAAATACTACAAAACTATAACAATCATAAAACACTAATCGACTTGATTTTCTATACTTTTTGAACAAGTATGCGTTTCTCTAGAAATACGGTGTATATCGAATACAAATTGCTTCCAACTCTAGTTAATTAATTTTTTTTTATTACCCCAAAGATGATGTGCAATATACAGTATGCCAATGGATTGAGTCGGGAAGGGAAAAGTAAATTTAACTATTGATTTATCGAAAATATTTGCAAGAATGTGTTTTATAAGTTCTAATTTATAACCACATAATAGCCATCTTTCTACTGACAAACACCAATAAATCTATGATGCTGTTGTAAGTAACTGTTACATTTAAAAAAATTATGTAAAATACTGGAAGTAGAATAAAACAGCGATTTAAAGAAATAATATACCCACATTGTCATTCATATAACAAAAACGATGATATTCAGTTGCAAACTTTATTAAACTTTAATTTAACTTTATGGCGCTCGCTAATGGTCATTTACAAACTCTTTACTGCTATAAATACAATTCTCCGAATGTGCGTACTTTATTTTAGGTACTTTTAAACGGTAAACTTAAATTAAGGTTTACAATCACCTAATTCACCCACCGCGAGATCTAAAAACAGCATCGACTACGCTATTTTTAACCTGAGTCATACTTTTTTCGAATGCGTTCCATTTATGTACTACTTGTACACATGTAGTATCAAAGACGACGTTTATAGTTAGTAACTAATTACTCACTTATTAGTTAATGTAATTGCATGATGAATGAGCCATAATAGCTTCATACTGTTCCAATTTTTCTTCCCGCAGAAGTAAAATTATATTACATTCTCCTTTTGTCATTGTTAGGGATGAATAAACTTCCCTCAGGGCAGCGCTGTGGTAATTAATCCTTCGACGATGCCTGACGTATAAATATGTGCTACTCATTTTACTTACTTTTTAGTCGTGTATAATAATAATAATAATCCCTAGACATCCCGAAGTTCACCTTTCAATCCATGCCGGTGATACAATGATTTATTGCTCCAGTCAGAGCGAAGACGTTATTGTTAGGAGAGTGCAGAGTGCCTTAAACAGCATTGGGGATTGGGTACAGAATTGGGGTCTGAAGATAAACGAGTGAAAGAGTGTGGCCATCTGATTCACCCGCCGGAGAACAGATCTATCTGAATGGAAAGGTCTCCGTTGTCTACTTGGAAGTCATCGAGTTAGAACGAAGTTCGTGAGAGCCAAGAATGTGTTGCTACCACTAATGTGCCGGAGAAGTAAGCTGGATGTCGCAGCCAACCTATTGCTCTACATCACGTGTCTACACCTCATCATGGCCTACGGTGCGCTGGGATGGTCAACGGTGGCTCCCAGCCACTTGAAGAAATTGGAGACCTTGCAAAACCAAATACTTCGTATGATTACTGGTACCCCATGGTTTATCCGGAATTAACAGTTATGAGACGACCTGAGGTGCCAGTCTATTCGATAACCCGGCTAGAGTCGTCGAAATCTCGAAAGATGCTCAAAGGCTACCAGTCTAGCTCCACCAAACTTTGACGAAGATCCGAGTGATAATAATATTTATTAAATGCCCAACAGAAAATCCATAGCGAATAAGAATAAAAGTATAATGTAATAATACATAACTGAAAAGCCAACATAAACATATCAGAAATTAAGGTAAATCCAAACTCAACGTATTAAAATTCATGGCTGAGTGGACCAGCGGTTCTCGCCACAAAACGTTTGTTCTAGCTCAGGGATGCGAAGTAATTGTATATTTCTTGCTTCCAAACGCGACACCAGGATATCAATTCCGGACAGCAAGTCGGGTGAATCGATTTTGTTGCTGTCTGCATAAATACAGTACTAATATTTTCTCTCCTTTCAACGAGTGTAGTGAAGCCATGTCTCTCCAATAGGTCACTATAAGCAATATCGGATAGGATAGTTACTACTTATTAAATCGAACGCCCGAAGAAGATCGGTGTAGATAACGACAAGCTTACCGCCTCCATCAACAGTTTCACCGATGGCTTGAGATATTACTTCCAAGTTCGTTGCAGTAGATCTATACGACATAAATCCATGCTGAGAAAGAGAAAAATAAGGTCTGGTGTCATAAGAAATACGTTTACAAAGTAACAGTAAAATATCTTGGCAAAAGAGGAAGTCATGGCAATGGGTCCAGTGTTGTTAACATCAGAAATGTCGTCCTTTTTAAAGATAAGTGAAATTCTAGCGATTTTTGACATGTCAGGGAATACAATCGCCCAAAAGAAGAGATATGGATCAGGCTTTGCTGAAGTGGTTTACATTAAAAAGGAATGAAAATGTACCAAGTAAGTTCTCAAAAGATAGGATCACTGCTTGGATCTACGCGAACATGGATGGCTCCGAAAAAGAGAGGCTCCTTGTAATAGGCAAATCCAAATCACCAAGGTACTTCAAAAACAAGGGGAACTTGCCACTGATTTATGAAGCGAACAAAAAGGCCTGGAAGACAGGTAATATCTTTACTAAATTAATACAAAACTAGGATGCGGAATTAGCTAGAAAGAAAAGAAAAACTTTATTGTTGATTGATAATTGTCCAGCACATTCCACGATCATGAATTTGCAGTGGATTGAGGTGATTTTTCTTCCACCCAATACGACGGCAACGTTGCAACCAATGGATCAAGGTATGGAATAATAATTTTAAGCAACATTTCGATTGTATTCAACGTAATTTTAGGGGTGATTAAGTGTTTAAAAACACATTATCGAATGCAGCTATTATTTAAATTGGTCAACGCACACGACAACAACACTGAATTTAAAGTTTCGTTGTTGGATGCGATTGCAATGTTAAATACAGCTTGGAGAAATGTTTCCTCAAAAAATAATTCCAACTGTTTTCGACATGCTGGCCTTAATGTAGATGCTGATTTCACGGAAGACGACATAATTCCTGTCGCCCAATGGCTCTTGATACATAAGGATGAAGAATTAGACGTCGATGATCTGTCCAAATGGGCACAAAGCAACAACATTTCGGAATTCGATCATATTGATCTACGAGAATACGACAGGATAGATGAAAACCTTGAAGTATTCGAAGTTCCTGATGATATTCAAATTATCCAATCCATCACTAGTCAACCAGATGAGGACATTGACGAAGAAGATATCGCAACGGCAGAAGACGGGGATGAGAAAACAGAAATTCCTACGACACAAGAAGCTATGGATGCTTTGAACACCATAATGTCGTATGTGCAGTTTGTTCTCCCTGAAGAAGAACAGTTTTTGAATTCCGCAGATAAATTGGAAAGAGTTTTAACTAAAAAAATTCTAAGTGCCCGAAGCACACAGAAAAAAGATAACTGATTATCTTGCGTAAGATCCAAAGTTTAGTTTTCATGTACATGTGTATTAGTATCTTTTTGTTTTTACAGAATAAGCTTTTCACTTTGTACTTAGTTTTTAATTATATATTCTTAAAAGCGCGCCATTTAACGTATAATATGTACACGAAAATGAAAAAATCTTTTGTAGCGAGCGGTTGTATATAACGAGCAATTTTTATGGTCCCTTGATCCCTCCTTATAGCCGAACTTCACTGTATATGCTTGGATCATCTACGTATGCCAGCAACTCACAGTTCAATTTTAGAAGTAGGTCATTCCAAAAAAAATGTTGAATAATAACGGATCAAGGTTTGACCCCTATGGTATGTACCTTAGACGATATACAAAAGTGCCCAGAAGAAAAACCATTATGAAATACGTAACTATACCTGTTCTTAAGGCAAAAACACATCAACCGTAGAAGTGAAGGGCAAACACCAATGCAGTCCAGTTTAGCAAGTAAGTTGTGGTCGATAGAGTCAAATGCTTTTTTGAGAAATCTGTATAAATGACAACTTGCTTACGATGATCGATTGCAGATAAAGTGAATTCAGTAATATTTATTAAGTTTGTAACTATTGATTGTCCAGCTATTAAATCGTGCACACACATGTATGGTTGAACATTTATGTAGATTTTAGTAAACAATATAAAGAAGCACAATCATAAACTAGGAAACTTGGTATAGAGTCATTATCAGTAGTCATATCAGGTTTAAATCCCTTCGCACTAATTTTAATCATTTTCAGCAATGGGTTCAACATTGAAGGTAGGGTAATAACTAAAAAGCACTGTCACTGCATTGTAAATTACACCAAATGACTTGGATAAATGTTGAGCAAACCTGCAGACGACGTCCGATGGCTGATTGAGATTTAAAAAACTCCATTATTTATCATTGTTAGAATAATTACGAGCGAATGCTTCCTTTTATTTTGGAATTTCATCTATCAAACAAGGGAATATTTCTGGATATATAATTACGCTACGTTAAATTAATTTATTATTATAAAAGCAGTTTACTCTATTTAAACTTACTGTCATGAATCTTTTTCAACGTTTGCTTTAACTTGACAACTTGTTATCTGATAAAACTAAAGTATCGATAAGTTGCTTTTAAAGAGCATTACCATAAAAAGATACTTATGTATGAAGAGGAACATGAGAAAATAAAGTTTTTGCATGAATCAAAATAGTTTTAGTAGGGCACATCACTAATTTGATTATTCTTTCTATTCTTTTGTAATTGATAATTATCAGTTTACATGATCCCGCTGAATTAATACTAACTATATAAATTCATTGCAATCATCATTTACTGAATAAGCAACAAGCATTACGTCACCGGAACTCCCGTTTATATGCGTCTATATTTGTGAAATATATCCCTTCTTATAATAAAGATAAAGTGAATAATGGGATATATTTGTGCAAAATGGAATAACATTTTTGTACAAGTTTTATCACAATGCAATTTCTTCCAGTTAGACAAAAACTCAAGTAAGTAATAATTATGAAAGTTTACTTTTAGAAATAACTACGTATACAATAAACGAATTTCAACTGTTACTTAAATTACTTTCTGTTTAACTGTAATAGGTTAATAATTTTATACTAATTAAGATAATAATTTTCTGTCGATGGCAAACGCAATTTGTTTTAAATTTTTTTATTCTCTTATTCTTCTTATTCTCTTACATCATTCAAATCACAATTTTGTTATGCGCTTAGTACAAGAGATAACATGCGGGTGAATGCACTCTGCAGCCATGGAACAAAAATACCTCCTCCCGATATGCTTTCGAAGCATGCATGTATTTTCTTAAAGTAACGTTTTTCTACAACTATTACTAACCTGGACGACATGCTTTCGATGAGTGCCATATAAAACATGTTGGATATCACATGTTACACTTTGTAAAGTAAATAAATTTATATTATTTAATATATATATATATATATTATTTGCACTAATTTTCACTCTAATTAAGCTCTAACAAGGAATATAAATAATATTTGGAGGAGGCAACTATTTATTATAGATATTAAACGAAGCGTAAATAAATTTGCTGTTAAGTATATTGGTTATAAATTTAACATCTTAAATATTCTTGCACTTTATTGTTATTATTTTTATTCTCACTCGTGTCTTCTAAAAGTTAACTGCAATTACTAATTATACACTTTCTAATATTAATTTTTATTCATTTTTCCCCGTATGTAACGTATCCGCAATTTCTGTCAAAAAATTATTTATTTATTTTTTGATGATAAATCAAGCACATTGTACACGAGATGATCCGAAAATAACGACACTATCCGGTTGGGGTATTCGCGGACTATGACGGTAGGCGGGGCGTACTACACACACAGAACAAGAGAATAACGTGCGCGTGAGCCGATCAAGATGCGCAAAAACAAAAGAATAAACAAGTGAATGCTCGTGTCTGTGTGAGTGTTATGTTAGCGGTCGCGGCTTGAGCGGTCTTTGCGTGCGTTTGCCGTGTTGTACATGTGTCAAATCGAGTAGCCCCTGTCTTTCCATAGCCTCCATAATCACAATATGTGTGTGATCTATAGAGTGCGTCGATCGTCTGTTTTTCTGCCGGGGACTCTGTTCTACTCTCTCGTTGAATCGCATATATTATGTATCTACGAACCCACACGACTAATGAGATTAATAAAAATAGTGAATAAATTGGGACGACGAAGCGAAAATACATAAGAGTGCTGAATATTTGATAAACCAAGTTCATCAGCGTCTATGATATTCACATTATGATTGCGCATTTCTATCTCGCACGAGATTTAATTTTCAATCTTTTTGTAAACCTGAAGATACTTATGTATATTATCTAGACTGACGCGATTTTAAAGCATCGACGTTCCTTTAAAACTTGTCCTTGGCCTACTGAAAGGAAAATTACCATTGAAGATGAATGAAAAAAAAAATTAACTCTAATAAAACTATTTACTACATTAGGTGTCACACATAAAAGTCTTGTACACGTAATTGTTTACAATCTCCGAGTGCTGATGAATTAAAACGGCTCAATGCTTAAATAATAACCCAACACACAACAGAAGATAAACTGTGAACAAGCGAAATTACCTACTGGTCTTGATGTTTGTGCTTCTGAGTTTTGTTTATATAAATTCAATTCCTGTATGATTGTTGATTGTGAACAGTAATTATTTCTGTAAAGAAATTATATAGGATTTTAAGTTATAAATAATTTTTCTAAGTGAATACATTTATGTATATTACCATGTCACGTCGTCTTGGTGCAAAAAAACGAATATGTTTTGTATGCTCAATGTATCTAATGCGAATTGATTCCGTGTATTGTATTATTTATTCTTTAGTTATGTACACTTCCATGTAAAGTGGGGATTGTTGTTACACGAGACACGTTGTTATCTTGCATGTGTACGCAGTTGTCTTTTACTTTTACTAAACTGTCAAGGTACTAAAAATAAATGTTAAGTACGCATCAGCTCCTAATTACTTGTTTAGCTAAGAGTGGCTTAAACGTGATTATATATAAACAACTACACAAATTAATAAATAATTACTGCAGAATTTTTAATAATCAGAAAATGTTGCGATATTTGGTGTCAAAACAATTGTAAGAGTTCTAAAATTAACGTACCGGAATTCTGTATGGGGCAAGACATTTAATTATATGCTGTTAAAATTTAACTCTATAAACATTCTTGTTGTCAATGTATGCACAGGTTTTCTAGTGAAGACTTTGACATATTATTACTAATGTTATAGGTATCCGATGAAATTGAGGTCTGGATCCAAAACTATCTGGATATCCGCGTCATATGATCCGATTCTCGCATCCGAATCGCTATCCGGATCCATTATCGGATCCTGATCCACTATTTTGCAATGCAGAAAGTGTTTGATAAAGAAAACATCGAATTTATGTTATATGGAGAAAAAGTGCAATAGTTTTTAAAATCCGTGGATTAGGAACATACACGCACATGCGCACAATTCAAAGTTTCCTTTGTATTACATAAGTGTTCAATAAATATTCTGATTATTGCAGTTATATTGTTTGATAATTGTTACACCCTAATTTGCAAATTCAGTTAAATTCGTATTTAAAATACTTCAAACATTTCATTTTGCGCCAATTTCTCTATTTTAATATATAACGAAACTGAACACCTGCGAAGGATAACTTCATGGCGTCTATAATGCGTAATATTCGTATATGTTTTAGCTAAACCCATTCCCCTAATTTGTCCTAAGATTTGATCTTTATTATTTAATAAAACCATTAATATTAATCATTTCAAAATTCTACACCGCTAATAATCTTTATTTTAAACCCTTCTCGCCCATGATAACAACAAATTTGAGTTGTATTCTTAAGCTAATGGGATATTTAGTAATTAACTGTTCAGGAACCAATCATTCCTGTTTCTTTCAATTCTTTAAGCCCCGTAGCTTCTTTGTTTATCAAAGAACATAAATGAAACTTTGTCAACAAATAGTATAAATTCCGCTTTACATTTTGGTATCGGTTAAATTAAACTTCATTCGTAGCTAATTGTTGTAATTAGCAATTACCCAGTTCAATAAACATACAAATAAGTCGCTAAACACCGATCTCGCATACGTCATCATATCTTTACTTCCGCATTGGTCCTTCACGTCCCGCGGCCTCCATTGGACCCCGTAAAATGCATAAATAGAGGCGTTCTGACGCAAAAAAAAGAGTCATAGTCACGAGTTCGAAGTTACACATTAGTTGGCAGCAGTTAGTGTGGCCATAAGTGGCGAAATGTGTTAGAAACCTGGTTTCCTCTGAGGTACCACAATTTGTCGATATAGCCCTACTGAGGAGATATATACTGCCCGAGGTCCTGTTTTCCCAACGACTTTTGGTTTGCGTTTACATTTGTCGTATTGAGTCGTACGGAACATCGCACAAGTTGCAGATCTTAAGCCTTAGTTTCTCCACCGGGATCGTGTCTGCCCGCTGGTTGTCAACCACTGTTTCCTCGATCTGCGACCTCGGCGCCCGTCCTTTCAAATTCGTCGTCGCTAGAACACCTGTACCACCGTATCTTGCGAACAAACCTCCCTCTGCGTGTCTCTCCGAATCCAGTCCTATGTAAGTTAATTTAAGATATTTTATGTAACGTTGCGAATCATAATTAACATTTCATTTTGGTTGAGCTATTTGGTACATTTAATGGTCATTCTTTTGGTTAATTATAATTCATATTTAAGATTAAAGAACTGCGCTTCACGCCACTACTACTGCCCGTTGTAGAAACTTGTAGATTTAATCATTAACTTTGTTGTTTAAATTAGTGTTAATGTTTGAATATTTCTTTGGCGCTTTTATTCATTTCTTTGTAAACTTTGTCAATATTTATAGTTATTGTTTTGGCCCTGAGATATTAATAGTCTTTTTGTAACATTTTGTCAATATATTTTTAATAGTGCTCTTTCATTCATTATACAGTTTGTTCAAATATTTGCCAATTTATTTTGCCACGTTTTGAATTTCTTTTGTACACTCCTTTCTTCCTTTCCCTCGAAAACTCTGAATGGTGTCCGACGGAAATATGGACCACCAGCGAGGAGACTAAGTTAAACAAAACATTCAGTGGCGTCCTATGAACATAGGAATTCTTACCCAAGAGTTCAAATACCGAATCGTCGTCTCGGCGAAGAAATACAAAGAACCTTCACAACTTCAGCAACAAAAATAAATTTTAAACGCCGTTGTATTATTACACTCCTTGACTCCTCTCCTTCTAACACTACGTTTAAATAGCAAAACTGAGCACTATATCGCTTTAATTAATTTTCTTTTCTTTTTTTTTACCGTAACAACTTTCACAATTCACCATGAAACCTTATGCTACTTCGGTAAATTACACCCGTTTGTCCTGTTTTTAAATCGGGTGATCCATCTACAGTTATAAATTATCGTCCAATAGCTATACTGTCAAACTTTGCGAAGATATTGGAATAATGTTTGTGTTCACTACTGATACCTTCAATCAGCAACTACATTTCTCCCAATCAACATGGTTCTGTGCCTAAAAGATCAACGGTGACCAACCTTGTCTGCTTCATTCGATATATTTTCAACGCTTTAGACACACAGGCCCAGGTAGATGTTATATTTACTGAGTTTTCCAAAGTCTTTGATCGTACTGGTCACTCCGTCCTATTACAAAAGCTGCATGCCTTCGGTTTCAGTGACCCTCTGTTATCAGTGTTATCACTACTCCAATCGTATTTTATGAATAGAATTTAGTTTGTATGTTACAATAGGCTTACGTCTAATCATTATATTGCCGGTTCCGGTGTAACACAACGCTTAAATATTGGTCCACTCTTATTTGCACTGTTTATCAATGATGTAACATCTTCAGTGATATGTGACAACTTAGTTTATGCCGACGACTTGCAGGAAATCTCATCATTCTCAATGACTGCGTTTTCCTGCAGACCCAGCTCAATAAAATTAACGCACACAACATCTCAAAGTACAAAGTGATGTCCTTTACATTTAAAACTTGCCCAATCTTGTCTGATTACACGATTCTCGCCGTTGTACTACCACGAAGGTCTTGCGTATAATCTTTGATGACAAGTTCTCCTTTAGTTCCCATTATAACAACATTACTTCATCTGCTCGAAAGTCGCTAGGTTTTATACTTTGCAAGTGCCGGGCGTTTACTAACGTTTCTGCACTAAAGTGTTTGTATTTTTCTATCGTTGGATCGAAGTTAGAATGTGCTGCTATTTGTATGGTCACCTCTTTACGACATTCATAAAAAAACAACTTGAATTAGTACAAAGACGCTTCGTCAGGTTTTTGTGGCTTAAGTGCTGTTATCAAGATTTAATATAACCCTACTTGAAAAGCATAGAAACGTGACTGGTTGGTAACATAATGATTAGTTCATAGTTATATAATCTTGTTTTCGTTTACTTTGCTTTTTTTGTTGTTGTAATAAAATGTTTCTATAGTATTTAGTAACATCGTACTGAGTATTTGTATCAATGAATTTCTTTTTGTCCTGTAATTGGAATTCTGTTTCTGTTGGACAAATAAAGTAATAATTATTATTACTTATTTGCTCGAAAAAGTTATCGGAGAATGGGGCTGGATTCCCGTTATGGGATAATAGATTCAATCGGATAAGGAGTCCGAATTCAAGATTTCGGATAGCGGATCTGGATAATGGATACGGATCCAAGGTTTCGGATATAGGATCTGGTCCCGAGGTTTGAAATAACGGATCCGGATCCGAAGTTCTGAGTAACGGATCCGAATATCCGAACACCAAGATCCAGATATCCGGATAGTAAATTATCCAGATCCAGAATTAACCGGATCCAAAATTATCCGGATTTGGATAACAGCTCTTAATTGTTACTGAATGTAACCGGAAAAAAAGAAAAGTATTTCTATACAAATTTACGCATCACTCTCGCTGGCGATTTTAATATTGATTGTACTTCTAAGGGTATTAAATACATAACTGTAATTAAGCCCCAGAATTTAAGAAAGATTCCAAAAATTAATGTATATGTAGCATATGTTCCGTTAAAAAGAACACGCAACTTTGGGTAACTTATAAGACACCTGTATGTTTCAGTATAATTTTAAATGTGCCCTAAATAGGACCTCATTACAAGAAGAAGCCGTACTGAAAAATCTCCATTAACAAAAGCACAATATTTCAAATCGGCGAAGATGGCTCACCCTGTATATCCATTCCTAATAAGTGTAAAATATTTGTAGTGTTCTCTTTAAAATTGGCAGGCACTTAAAAATTTAATTAAATTTTTTAAAAGGACTTGCTTATTAATATTCCCTATGGTAGTTTCTGTTATACAGGTTGTTCAAAGTTATGGGGACGCTATTGCTGACTTTGTTATTATTGTAGCTACGATATTAGTTAAAGTACAAAAGATGTAGCGATTTTTACGCTGATCGTAATCGTGTTAAGAAAAAACAATTGCACATCGCATTTCAACACTAACTTGGATTGTTTATTTTTTTTAATTGAACTGCCTGTATATTTTTCAATTATTCGATAGGAAATGAAACCTTGCATCGAATATCCTTATAATACTATAGCCCCAAAATAGAAAACAAGAGATACGATGAAATTTACGTTTATTAAATTTACTAAAAGTACCAGAACAAAAACAAACTATAAACATTTATTTACAGTAAATGTTCAAAAACATTACCATTTTGCGCTATGCATTTTCTACATCTCTTAATTATTGTTCCCATAGACTGCGTTCTGCAATTCCATATTGCTGCCTATACACGATGTTTTTTAAGAACCCCCACAAGAAGAAATCCATGGGGATAGGTCGGGAGAGCGCACCAGCCAACAGGTCGATGGGTTCCAATTCATCTATCTCCACTGATTTCAACTAAAACTTCCACGGCTTGCTACGAATTATACGCAGGACTCCACACTTAAATTACTTAAAAATTCTTCCAGCACAAGATTGCAATATACCGTTCTCCTGTAAGTGCCTTCATAAAACTATAGACCGGCCATTCAGTTTTTATAGATGCCGCACTAAACATTCAAACTAAATGTATGCTGTAGACGACGTGGTTGTGGCGTAAGGGAGTTTACAATGCTCCAATAGCACATGGTTTCCAAATTACACATACCGTAGTTTAAAAACTTCGTTTCATCACTCCATAAAACGTACTTATAACTGCCGTTATCTGTACGTAAGAGCGTTTGCACTGATGTGTATTTAAAAGATATGCATTTGTGTTTTTTCAGAATTGCGTGAATGGTCCCTATACTTATATTCCATTTCTGCATCTATTCGCGAATGGAATTAGAAGATTAGCTTCAAAGTAGGCTGGAATTTATGGGCTTATTTATGATTACGCCTTTCTTAGATTACTTAGCTTCAAAAGCGTTCTTGTTGTTGTGAAATTTTCAAGAAGTGTGGTAGAAAGTATGTTATACTATCCAAAAATGTTTCGCCGTAACGCTGCAGGGCTTTTTCGCAGTTCCTACTATATACAAAACATGCCCCAAGCATATCACACTTTTTTGTATGAGTAGAAGGCATTATACTAAAAATAAAATAAACCACAACAGTAACAATAATAACATAAAACGAATAATCAACACAAAAGTTTAAAAAAATCAAAAAACCGAATGCAAACAGGGAATTACTAATAAATTCTCTAATTGATCGCAATGACGAACTTGTAAACTAACAAATTAATTTCATGGGATCCTCAAAAAAGCAACACTAGCTTGATGTGATTCATATTTTAGATCTTTCATCTTAAAATCCACCATACCCCTTTTCTCTTTCATTTTGGGGCCTTAGCGTTATACAGCGTTATACGAGAAATTTATTTGAAATGTCATTCTGCATTGAATTGTGAAAAGATATACAGACTGTTTTTCGTTAAAAAAAAGAAAGTTACATCAAACGCTGCAATGCGATGCGCATTTTTTTTTATTACTTCATTTTATTGGCCGAACAAATTACATATTTTTTCATTAATATATTTTGGCTTCCGTCGGTAAATTATGAAAATCTGTAATTTGCTTAGAATTTCCGATGTAATTGACACCTGCTTACCGGACGGGCGACCTAATCACTATATAACGGGAACCCTGTGTCAGGAACGTTCACTTTTTAATACCTAGTTGTTATTTTATCTGCAAATATACCATGACCATGGTATTTCGACAGACAATCTTAATTCTTACATGCCAAGTACACACGCTCGTCCGGCAAGCGGGAGGTGTCAGGCTCGATTCCTTATCGGAACGAGATTTTTTCAAGTATTTAATTACGTCGGAAATTTCAAAGAAATTACAAATTTACGTTTTGACTATCTCAATAGCTGCTTTAATAACGGAATTACTACAATTTCAATTGTGCTCTTTTGCTTTCCATTTTAGGGCTATACTACTATAAAGACATTTTGCGCAAAGTTTCATTTCCTATTGAATAAACGAAAAACACAGGATGTTCAATTAAAAAAAATAAACACTTCAAGTTAGCGCTGAAATACGATGCGCAATTCTTTTTTTTCTCATCACCTTCATGATCAGCGAAAAAATCACTACATCTTTGGTTATTTAACCAACATCGTAGTTACATTAATAATTAGTGTTGGGCATAATCGATATATTTCAATAATCGAATGAATTGAAATAATCGTTTAAAATAATCGAATGATTATTCGAAATTTACTAACGATTTCGATTATTTTCCACGATTATTTGACAGAATCCGAGTGACGAGTGAATTATTTCGAAACCTCGAAGTTTCGAATACAGATCTCGAATCGTAATCCGTTTGTGTGCTCTTGCGCAGTCGAAACGAATAATGAATGATTTCTGAACCATAATCGAATGATCGATTATTCGGGTATAATCGATATATCTCGATTATATCATTCATAATCGCCCAACACTATTAATAACAATTAGCAATAGTGGTCCGATAACTTTGAACAACATTTTTCAATTAAGAAGTAAACTATTTACTAATCCATTGACGTTTAGCATGTACGACGGTACGACAGAATGATATTTAGCACAACCTGTATTAAATATTACAAACGGCGCGTTAGATATTTTCGTATTACTGTCGGCGCTAACGTCTATGTTAACTGTCGAGGCGCCTTTATACGCATGTTTAATATGATGCCAAATTATAGTATTCTTTTTTTAATTTATTTTTCTTAATACGGATAATTGAAAGTTGCATTTCAATCAGTGTTAAATGACAATATGTATATAATATTTTGATAAACACTTCAAAATAGACAAATTGGCCCTGTTTATCATCAGTACACCAATAAATTTTCATATTTGTCTGACAAATCTCAGATAATAGTGAGTTTCTGGTTGGATTCTTTGTATACGTCGCAATACAAAAAGGGAGTTTAATTCTAACCATACCTTTTATTCTACACCTAATGTTTAACATGCAGTAGACATCGCATGAATGTCCAATAGAATTTGTTTGCCCTTTGGGATTCCTACAAATTTGACGATTTTTGGTATTCTGAATTGTGGGTGCACAATTTATTATTTTTTTATTTGCAAATCTTGACGTAACTTGGATATTTCAATAAAGGAGCAGTAAAAACACATTCACCGACATACCACATTTTAAATCGTTTAGAATGAGTGATGATGTTTGACTTGACTAGAACGATAGAAGCATTGATAATTGCATAACAATTTTTTAATATTAGTATTCTGCAAAAGTAAATTAGCGATACTATTTTTTCGAAATGGTAACTTTATACAGCAATCAGCGTCTTATTGCATTATACCGCTATGTGGCAGTTTGTAATACGTATATTCACGAACAGAATCAACTCTAAGTGAAATTGGATACTCGGTGCAAATTTCTTACTTTCTCCTCTGCCCTTAATCGGCAACTAATCGAGATAATAAGCTATAATACAAACTAGAGTGAAATTTGGACGACACTGTACGCATTCTAATTCTCCCCGTATTAAAAACCTCTTAGTCTCCATCCCCTTAACATTCCGTACCAAACATTAACTTTTCCATAACGCTGATTTCTCGTGTTGATTTTAAAATTGGGATTGTGTAGTGGTCAAAATCTGCAATTTTGTGAAGACACAACACCGTTTGTGGAAAGGTACATTCATCAGAAAACAATACGCGTTTATGAAAGTTTCTATTTTCCATAAGCTTCTCACCAATCTATAAGCAGAAATCCAGTCTAAAAGCATGATCGTGAATTTCAAGAGTGTGTCTAAATTAATTGCGTACTGATATTATATATCGGCAATACCGTAACATTATCTAAATAAATTCTTTGCTGTAACGTTAGCATTTTTGGAACGTGAGTTTGAGCAAAACAATTTATCACCGCTATCTTCATTATAGTGTAGAATGATAACTTACAATAAAAAAAAATAGTTTTTTATTTTTACAGATTACTAGAAAAAAATTTTAGATTTTCGAAACATTTCTGGTACTTTCAAAGCAAGCAAAAAATATCATGAAGAATAATTTTTTTTCCAAAAATCAATATTAAAAAAATGTTCCCTCTTGTATACCCTATCGCTTTACACACTGTATATTTTATTATTTTCCCAAATAGCCCCATCCCGTGGGGCATGGGGCTATTTGGGAAAATAATTTGAGGAATTACAAAGCGGCGTGATGCTAAATAACCTCGCCCGTGGGGCTATCGTGGACAGAAGCTCTGTTTTTAAAAACACTATCCTCAAGTTCTAGGGCTAGAACGAATTCTGAAATTTGTCTGAAATACAAAAGTTTTTAAATTTATTTAAAGCTTTTTAATGATCGTGACCGTACTAATTTCATCAGAATCAGAGGAAATAGGGTTTACAAATTTATGTTTTAGAAAACTGGGCCAATACTGTTTGCTCATCCACCAGTTTTTTTATCTGTTCTATAAAATGCCTGATAGAATCTGATTTGCTTGTGTTCTCTACAATCACCCATTCGCCAACTGCATAGATATCCGATTTTTTTGAATCACAAGATTGTTTCAAAAAAATAAGTTTGTCGCTACTGTCAGAGAGTACATCGTTTTGTATTGATAGATTTTGCTCCTTATTTGAATCTTCTGAAGATGACTCTTGTTGGCATAAGTGCATAGGCGTCTTGAATTTTTAGTGGCATTAGAAGTCGATGGTATAGCTAAATTCTGATCGAAGATACTTTTGCCAGAATCTAGGTGAAGTCCTTTACATCTAATAGAGGAAAGTCGCTTATGATGGCATATCTAAATAAATATTGAAATATTTTTTTTTATTTACAACTTTTGACACAACTTATATATTAATTATTGGATCCAATGCTGTAAAAATTTTTGGTATTTCTTTTAACAGATAGGTTTTTAAAAAACGTTATATATGCCATCATGGGCAGCAGGGTATCCTATGATGACATGCATAGTTTTTCAAATAAAAAAACACACATCATTGAGAAGAAAAGTAAAACATATTTTAATTCTTACTCAAAAAGTAACACAAACTAAAAAAACTTAAAAAACACATGAAACTTAATTTATAAAAGTTATAAAATTGAACTACAAACAGCAAAAAAGTTTATTAATGACATATCTCGCAGACAAATTGTTTTCGTTTTTTATCGACATCAGCGCATTCGGTGTGACACACTCCTGGCATCGGATCCACATCTCTTTTCCTTTCGATTGCGAGTTAAGCTCGTTGCAATATAGGCATCATACATCTGATTGATTTTCATCTTCATCATTCAGAGGATCATTGTCACCATCACTGCTATGCTCTTCTACCGTAATTTGCTTCTTGGCCCTTCTTGCTAATTTTTTCCTTTCAGATCAGGTGTTGAATTTGAAACGCCAGTCTTCCTACGTCTTCGCTTCTTTTTATCTTCGGGCCTACTAGCAACAAGCAGCGGTGATAACCCGGTAATACTGCTGCTAATTCTTTTTATTAAAGAAGGTCCAGCCAAGCTATCATCTGCTGCTGATTTCTCACCATCTATTGCCTCATCCTTCACTAGTTGTTCTTTTTCTAAATTTTCATCTAAATTGAGTTTATCCGTCGTCTTCAAAAGCGTCTGAATCAAATGGAACTATGCCTGTTTTAGCAAAGGCATTTATTGCATGGGCTGGTGTAGCACTATTTAAAAAAGCATTTTTGAACAGGCCTGCTACCTGAAAATCACACCACCGTTAAATGTTTACCACGTTCAGCACTGCTGAGAGCCCCAACTTGTTAGCGCCCCTTAGTAGCAACTATTTTTTGGGGCCTCTTTTTGCACAGTGTTCAATCCGGACTCATCGACGTTGAATATGTTTTTAAATGCAAAGTTATTTTCTCGTAAAGTAGCATCTAGTGCAGCAAAATATGCCTTATTTTTATTGAACCCCTAAGCACGAGTATATGAAGTATTTTCTGGAATCCTCAAAGAAATTGTTGGATTTCTTGATAAAAAGCCCTTAACCCATTTCTTCCCTTATTAAAAACATGCTTTAAAAAGAAATCGCAAATAATCTTTGTTACGCGATTCCTGAGCCTCTTCCGATAGTTGACCTATTGGCAGAAGAGCATGTTTAATTGCCAAAGATCCGTGGATTAATATTTTGTATACGCTTGGAGGCATACGGTACCAATCGTACAGCTGGACATATAATGTCGCTGTGTCCTTAGCATACTTATCAAATACTTTATGGTTAATTATTCTTTTTTTGCTTCTTTAAAGAATCTCCTTGCAACACTGTATTTGATGTTATTTTTCCTGTAATTACTTTATCGACCTTTGTACCATTTGCCATAATCTATCACCAATATTTTCGTACGCTGGCTGGACAATTGAAACTCTTTACTCGGTCTACCCCTTTTGCTTGTAGAAAGACTAACATTTTCATCAATATCTTCAGCATCTTTAGCAAAAACGATAGCATTAGCATTCAGCCATGCCCTATGCTTTGAAATAAATACCGAAGTCCGACTAGAAGATTTCCACTTTCGATTTAAGGATAAAATAGAATTAACTATTTTTCTACTCCAAACTTCAACTTTTACTAAATCTCTTTGATCACTTAAAGTAGATTGTATGTACTTTAAAAAGAGTATCTTGGTGTTCTTTAGTACAAATATTCAACGAACAACTCGACTTTTTTAGTGCTTCAATTAACTTCCTATTTTGAATTAATCTTGGGTTGAATTGCTCCTATCGCACAAAAATAAAAATGTTTAGGTTCTAGGCTTGATTTCGCAAATAAAATATATAGCATTGTGAAGCAAATGCACCTAGCAATATAGTAAAGCTATTAAAGAAGTGCAACTATTTGCAACTTTTTTTCTACTCGATTAAGTGTTGAAGACAGATTACCTTACTTTTTTTAAAGAAATTTCACATTGTCTCGTATATGAAGTACATCAAAATATTAAATTACATATAACAAAAATAAAAGTACTAACCTTTAATATTTCACTTCAATCGCTTGTTTAGTTTACCTTCCAACTCATTCAACTTACACCACTTTTTACGTTCTACTGTAAACAACAACTAAACTTTCAACACGAAACGCACAACTTTAAACCCATGTCTAAAGGTAAACATAATTGTCCATTTATATTTCAATCAATTTGTGGTTGCAGGTATTATTTGATCACGAAATTGTTACTACAGTTAATACACTATAAAACGAATATGATCGGCAATGAGATTGGGAAAAAACCTAATATAAAAAAAATAGAAAAACAATCTTATACGAGAATGGTTAGATAAATAGATAAACTCTCGACATAATATCCTTATAGTACTATGCACTTAGTCCAACGATGTTCCAGCTTTTTTAAGCCATCCAAATAATAGGATTTGTCGAACTCTACAAAATAGGCTTTTGTTTCGGCAATAACCTTTTTATTTGACGCCAACCGCTCCCGTCAAGCGATTTTTTGAAGATTGGAACTTCTCTTAGATTTCTGCACACATTTTCCCCGCCAAAAAAAGAAATCGGATCACTGACCGGTACCGACTTTGGTATTTTTTTTTTATATTGTCCGTTTTTTACGTAACACTTAGTGCTATAGTAACTGACATTTTATATACTAAGTTTCTCTATATAGATTTCTGTATTTTCGCAGAAAAAATAATGCCTTATTAAAACTATACTTTGGTCGGGGCCACTTTTAACCCTCTTTTAAAATGCTCGTTCATCAATGTTAGTTGAGTTCATGCTGTGAAATTCACTCATCAAATTCCATTAACCAGTTTTGGGTTTACTTTTTTCAATTTTCAATTTTAACGATAATCCGATTTTACACGAACTCAATGCATCTAAACGTGTGCTGTGTTGAATGTCACCGTGGAATGTCATTTGCTTGACAAAATTGCGTAAACGCAAATTCATTTGTGCACCTTACTAATATTATAAACGGCGTATTCGTTCACGTACGCATTTCCGAAAAATGCTGATTATGCTGGCTGATCATAGTACGCTCGCTCTTACGGTATAAAGTTTTAGTTTCTAGATTTTCTAAATTTTAATTTTATATTATTGTCGATGCTATGGGATTCTAGGTGCGAATATAAACATAAATTGTATAAGAATATTTGATTTTTATTTCTCTAAAAATGAAAAATAGAATAGTTTAAAATAAAACTATAAATTCTTTGCTAGGTAGAAATAAAAAAAATCATCTTAATAAACGCAAACAAATAAAGGAATAGATCAAAATTCTGTTCCTGTTCAGAGGAACTATTTCCGTCGCCTCGAACCCCCTTATAAGATTTAGTTTTACACCATCTTCACATACGTCGTTCATTGTACTCGTGTTTTTGAGTAACTTAGGAAATTCTTCTTTCATTACAGACAATACTTTCAGATTTCCCATTTTTCATTTAAACAATTCTGACCGTCAAGGCATTTTAAGTGGCCGAAAGAAAGACACATCCAACCGTTGAATGAAGTGTGTAGAATTTGGAGGCAGACAAACAAAGATAATGTCGTTTTGGCGGCAAAATTCCAAGACTTCGTTAGTGAAATAGGAGCTAAGATTTTCGCCTACTATAACTTGTTTCCATCCAAACGTGAGGCGTGAGGTAGAAGGGAACCCTTAAACCGATCCGTGAAGCAGCTGGCATCTACCCACCCACTTTTTGTTCTGTTGTAATGAGAATCGTTAATGCATCATCGCTCTGAACAACATACATGTCCTTTGGGACTGTTATTCTGTTCAACGATCCCACATGTGCTCGGACTTGTAAATCACGTACGGAAGTATCAATACACCTGAAACAGAACCGCAGAACATTACCGAAATTGCAGATTTGCTGTGATTTATTACATTATTTGGATATTTTTCCCTCTCTTTTACAAGAAGCGTTTGTTCCCGGGATCGTTGGACATATTAGTCTTGTCGTAGTCGTTTGCTTAACTGATTGATTGCTGGTACATCGGCTATGGTGGTTTTCAAATTTGTAAAATATTCGGCGATTGTTTCTCTGGAGATTGCAGCACGATTACATCTAATGTTGGAGGCTAACCTGAGTAAGATTCTCTAGGTGTCCTTTCAAAAGCGAATGCACCCAGTATCGCCCAGGAGTGTTACCTCCGCATTTAGGTATATTACGGCCTCGTCGTTCCAAATAGAATTTGATCCCCATCTGCAAGTTTCACATGGTATGGGGAAATCCCCATTCACCACAGATGATGGTTACCTGAACTATGGCCTCTTCTTCTTCTGCTTTACCAAACACCATCTGCCCTCCATGGCTGCCCTTTTTTATTATAATCACCCCCACCGATTTTCTTTCGGTATGTACAACTAATTATATCGATCTAAAATAAAAAAGTAACTAAATATATATTTGTTTAAGATGATTATTGAGAAATAACATCTCTTATGCGTAGTGCTTGGAGTAATATTGATTTTGTGGGATGAAATTGATAGCCATATCAATGTCACCCCAACACCGTTATCAAAGTGACCCCATCATATGAGTAATGTAAAAATTCAAATTCATTGTAATGCTAGTTGTAAATAGAGGTTAGGAGGACTGTAAACTATATTATTGATATAAAATACCATTAATCTCATCGCAATCGAAGAGGGGATATACGGTTTTATTCACAGTAATATGTATATCTTGCAAAATCAGTGGTCTTAATTCAACGGATCATAAAAATACGACAAATAACACTTACCTTCAACAACTGAGTGCGCAACCATGCAACAAACTGACACTACTGATGCAAACCGAAACGCATGCGTTACCTTGGGCGCGTATTGTGAATTTCAAATGAAAATTCGACTGAATATCAAAGTCACCCCACAAAATCTATTTCGCCCATTTTACTGTACCTATAGTTAGTTTTCCATGATTCCACAAATACATAAACTTGCCCACTTTCAACAGTTCTCAAAACAATACTGCTTGATGAATCTCTGCGAAATTTTGACAGACGTCGCCTACCAAAAAAACAATATCTTTTAATATTCATGCAGCTGCTTAACTGCTGAGTTATCATCGGCATTTTACATACATCACAAATATGATTTCTTGATTGAAGGTCAAAAATGATTTCTCAATTGAAGGTGGCTTATTTTGTTAAGAAAAATAAATGAAGAATTTCACCATCGTATAGTAGTGACCATATTACCTATTTACATAGTGCCTTGGGAACAAAGTGGTAGAGTGGTGGCGGTAACTATGAAATGTTATAGGAAAGTGCACGTGTAATAAAATAAATAAGTAAACATATCCACAATAAACAAGGTTGAAAATAATATGTATGAAACGTGAGAACGTCGCAAATAAATAAAAATATAAGCAATTCATCTAGAGATCACAATGTGCTAATAGTAATAACTAGAGAGCGGAATTTATGCAATTTGCATATCGCATATTTTTTATATGACAAACAAATGCTTCAGTATATATGCGAATAACAACTTTTCGAATTGATTGGCGTAGATTAATTATTGCATATTTCGCATATTTTAGTAATTTTTTCATACTTCAGCGATTATTGCATATTTTTGCACACTAGAGCATATTCGTGCATTTTTTAGCAAATTTAGAACAAAAATAATTTTTTCTTTGAACTTTATTAATATTTTCCTGTAATACAACAAAACTTTTACCAACGAACATTTTATCGGACACGTGTGTATTAGATGCGGAGTCGGCTCTTCTGTCGCTGGACCTCCCCACAAATAAAGAGCCTACTTCGCAAAGAAGCCGGTATCTTTCAGGTGGTGGGTTGTCACAAATTCATTGGGTAAAATTATCATATAATTTTCAGCAACCCCCATACCGGCAACTGTCTGATTCACAGGAAGTCTAAGTATTTACCAAAATGTTTCTTATTCATTGTGTAACCAGACGTTGAAGTAGATTGGTGCAGTAGCGAAAAATACCAAAAGTGAGTACAAGTTTAATTGTTTCGTGGATCAAAAATGTTCCTGAACTTATTCCAACGGATGAAAGAGTTTTCTGCAAAGCACGTGGGAAAACGGTAAGTTTTGTTTTGTGTATAATACACTACTATTTAGAATGGTACAGCCATATGGGATTTTCTTGTAAGTTTTTGGTGATATTTTTTTTTCTTTACAGGTGCCATGTGAACGCAAATTTCACCCAATATGTTGCAACTGAAATGCATAAAAGAAACTGTCGGAAGCTTCAAGCTTAAAAACTTAGCCAAGTGCCTTTGACAAAATCTTTTGCCGGAACCTCAAAACAAAATGAGCAACAAATATTTAACGCAGATTTGTGCAAAGCGATGGTTACTGCCAATATACCGCTCAAAAAGCTGCAAGATCCGTGTTTTCGCTAATTTTTAGAAAAGTACTGCCAAAAGAGTATTCCGGATGAAAGTTTGCTCAGAAAATGTAGTATGTGTAACGATCTGAAACGATCAATAGCATTAGGGAAATAAAAACGAGTATATATATTTTACCGTTGATGAAACGACAGATTCCTGTAGCCGCTATATAGCAAATTTATTAATTGGTCATCTAAATAATAAACAGCCTGGTAGATCGTATTTAATTGCAATTAGAAAAAACAAACCATCTCACAATATTAAGATTTGTTAATGAAAATTTCATGAATTTTTTTCTTCCCGATGTTTGAAAATTTGAAAATTTTAGTCGTTGTCCGATGCAGCGGCATATATGATTAAAGCGGGTCAACAGCTTAAATTTTTGTACCCTAATTTAACACATGTTACTTATTTGGCTCATGGATTAAATAGGGTGGCCGAGAAAATTCGGCAGCAATTTCCAACAGTAAATACATTAGTCAGTAACGTTAAGAAAATTTTCTTAAAGTCACCATTGAGAGTTCAGATTTATAGAGAAAAGCTGCCGGATACTCCTTTACCACCTGAACCCGTCATTACCCGATGGGGTACTTGGTTAAATGCCGCAATATTTTATGCAAACTATTATCTAGAGATCAAAATCATTATTTCAGAATTCTCTACTGACAACTGCAATTCTATTGCAAAATGTAAAGAAATTTTGAAAAACTCTTCTTTGCCTAATGAATTGATATTTATTAAAGGCAATTATGAATTTGTTTCTTTGACAATAACAAAACTTGAAAAAGAATCGCTGTCACTAACTGAATTAGTTAAATTAATCAATGATTTAGAAAATAGTGTTTCAAATATTCCGGGTAGAATAGGAAACTCAATAAGTCAAAAGTTTAAAGAAATAATTAATAAAAATGTAAGATACAAAAGTTTAGCAAAAATTAGTTTAATTTTAGCTGGTGAATTAAAAATGGATGAAACAGAAACAAGTATAGAATTAAGTCCTGAAATTATGAATGCATTAAAGTACGCACCAATAACTTCTGTTGATGTTGAAAGAAGCTTTTCGGTATATAAATGCATTCTCACAGATAGGCGACATAATTTTTCATTAGAAAATTTAGAAAAGCATTTAATTGTAAATTGTTTTAATAATAAAAATATGTAATGTCTAAGTATGTATTTTATAAAATTTTTAATACGTGTGATTTTTATAAAATTTTGTGTTTTTTAAAATGAAAGGGGGAATAATGTTTGTAAACGTTGGGTAAATGCTTCGTTGTGATTATTCTTGTTTTTATAACATTTAACAAGAATTAATCAGTATCAGAAGCATATATGAATAAAACTGCTATTAGAAAAAATTGTGCATATTTCGAAGAATTTTCTGCATATATATGCGCATATTTTGTCGATTTCCGATGCATATAATTCCGCTCTTTTGTAATAACAATATCGTGGATTAGAGCAATTATTGATATATTAATCGCGGATTCGTTAAGGAATTGTGGAAGCGACTTGATAAAATATAGATAAGCTATGGAAGTAAAAATAAACTATGCACCCCCTTATTGTACGACACACAATATGTCTGGTTTGGTCGTTATGAGCTGGGTATGAATTTTATATTTAATCTGCTCGTAGCAACCAAGGCATCCATTCGATACGTATACTGCACTTTAGAAAAAATTCTAATAAGGTTTTGAAAAAATTCAAAAGTATTCAGGATAATTCAGAGACTAGTCCTGTATAACATGAAATTCTGTTGGGTTTTCCCCACAACCCGCAAGTTTGCTTTTTTTAAATGAAACATTCTATATTTACTACGAAGTTAGATGCTCCTCTTGAATTTCTGCCAATTTTCTTCAGTATTCTTTATGCCTATTTACCTCAGTTTTTCATATTATTGTTAATTGTTTCTTTAACGCTCGATATAATGTCTTACATGCTAGAGGCGATTCAATTTTACTTCGATTAAGTATTCTTTAGTTTTCTTCAGTATAGAGAATTTTTTATTCGGTATACCTACCTAGTACGTAGGTGAAAGATAATTTATTATTTTGAACTACTTAGAGTTTTCAATAAAATTATTCGGAGGCAAATCCTGCATAACAAAAAATTATATTGATGTATACCATGTTGTTGAGTGTTTAGGTTGGTCTTTCAAATGGAAGATCATGTATATTACCGTGCTTTTGAATGCCCTTCTTCAATTCATGTCAACGTACTTCAACATTCCCTATATCTATCTAGCATGGTTTTGTTTCTTTAATGGCCGATATCTTAAGTGTCTAACATGTTAAATGATTCAAAATGTATTTGATTGAGTATTTCTTAGAATTTTCAGCGGCATATTGTATCAACCACATTACCCAAGACGTATAGATATCGTTACCGAGATCCAATCATGTTATTTAGATTTTTTTAGAATGGAACATCTTGTATATTTTCAAGAACCTGATAGAAAACTCTTATAGAAACTCTTTTATAAACATTTTAGTATACCTCTACCTTCCTTTAGTCAATTAAATATGAAATTCATAGTAAAGTTTTTTGTTTCAACTAAATCGTGTCCAAATAATGCGTAGGCGGAAGGCATTCATTCCCTGAGCAATTTAGAGCAAAAGTTAAAAAAAAAATAATCGGAAGCCAATTTTGCATAACATTAAATTATGTTCACGTATACAGGATGTTCAGTTACCACTATATACGATAACAAGTTTGGTATTTTAAATAGAACACCTATATATTATTGCGGTTTTTTGGATACCTCTCTTCAATTCATATCGACATTATTCAACATTCCTTATACCTATCAATACCTTAAACACCGTACATGCTAGAGTGATGGTTGCAGTTTCAGCAGTGCGTTGAAAAAATTTATCGTCAGTTAGATTCTACAAGATGAACATCGAAATCGTTATCAAGTTTATTCATGCTATTTCATTTTTTTAACGAAACACAGTTTTCCAACATTCTCCCAGAAAACTCTTCTAGAAATTTTTTTAAGAACATTTCTATTGGATCATTGAAAATATCTATTAAAACTAATATGTAAACGTTACCTTTTTGGTTACAATTCCAGCATCTACTCGACATAACCATAATTTTCCTACCTACATTGTCTAGTAAGTTAACTAACAACGTATAAATATAAACAGCGAAAACAAGCAGACAAATGTTGATTAGAGTTCAGCATAAAACGAATAGATTTATTTAAGCATCGCCTACTAAGTTTTTTCAACAGTAAAAAAACATTAAAACTTATTGAAAGTTGAAAATTACGCAACTTAGTTGACCAGAAATGTTCTTAAAACACTTTCTGGATGAATTTCTTAACGCAAAGTGTAAATTGGACATTATTCAAAATAAAACACCACGGAGTATGGCGATCGTTGGGAAGTAACACGTGGTTAAAACTGTCGGGATGACGACAAAAGTTTTAGAAAAAATGTAACTTTTAATTTCACCAATATTTCGTTTTTATTTTTAAAGCTTCAGGGTTATAAATGAGTTAAAGTGGATAGCCAAACTCGTGAACATAAAGATTTAAAGATGTACATATTAGGAGTTCTGACTGATGAATCTTTTCATCAGTCAGAGCAAACTTGTGTCGTGAACAACGGAAACTTAACACCTGTATACTTGCTTTTTAATTTCCACGTTGTCCAGACCTTGCAACCGAATAGTTTTTATTTGAAGCTTTTTTTCGAAATTACTCTTGAAATTTATTAAATTACTTCCACCCACGCATTACGTAGACACGCTGAATAATTTCATGCCGCCTTCTATAAACTATACTTGAATCCCCGAACAGATGTAGTAACAACGAGTTATTAACATGACATGCCCCAAATAACGTTTGCTATTGGATGATTGGTAAGTTTCATTTACATTTGAATAAATTTGTCGGTCAATTATCATTTGATCATGTTAGTGTTTTTTTGGTCATTATTCCTGTTACTTTACTAATTTCGTTTCTAATATTTTATAACTATCAAGGATTAGTGTTCGCTAAGTTTCAAATGCTAAATAATGGTCTATATTTACATACTTTATATAGTGTGAATTGGTCTCTTCAATCTTGACGTCAGTCCGATGATGCTACTGCATCTGTTCACCGATTCTAGTATAATTACGAAGAGTTACAGGGTACAAACTTTTTACAAACCATTTTTCTACGAATGATTTTAAAATATGGAAGAGGGTCCAGATGAGTGCCCTATAGCCTTACAAAATATTGCTTTAGTGAACACCAACTCGGCGCCACATAAATTCATATTAACAATCGGTACTGCAATAAAATTTTCCAGAACAACCCCTTCTGTCATAGAATATAATATGATCAATGATCACTGTGTAGCGAGAATCAGTAATGACACTCGGCCGTTTTCAGTCAACCAAATTTTTCAAAACGTAGTATGTGACAGAAACGCGCGTGACAGCAAAAAACGGTCCTCCATCGGATTAAGATGAGCGTGGCGGCAGCAACAGAATTTCAAGGGCATTAAAATTGGTTGACAATTTCATTCATAAATAAGCCAAGTGTCATTACTGTATTCTTTCTACACTATTATATGATCGTAGAAAAAGTAATCGAGAGTGCCATGTTTTCTTTTTTGGATTATTTTTTATATTGGTTACAACTACCTCTGACAGTTAATCCCACGTTTTATTGACAAACAACATTTGATGTTTAGTGAGGTATCTTATAGATTTTAAAGCTTATTTCCTACAGATCACCAAAACACCTATCATTGAGAGCTATTTTCGTAATGGACAAAAGCAACAGTATGGGGAATGGTATTATTCTAGGCCAACTATGTATAGATGAATTTCGTCAATTTTCACATTTGGCAGATATCGACAAATATCCATATAAAATACGTGTTGTGCCCATTAATCATGTAGCGAGAGTGCAATACTGCAAATGGTTTGAAAATTACATGAATGATTATTATTACTATATCCTTGACAAAGCCGCTTCTCAGATGAAGAAGCTTAGTTCCACCTTAATGGTTTTATTAACAACCCTTATGTCATGATACAGAAACCATTGCATTCTGAAAAGGTTGGTGTTTGGATAGCAGCTACATGGAAAATAATTATTGGTCTATTATTTTTTCATGAAAGATGTAAAAATATTGCGACCCTTTCTAAACCAGTTGAATGATGACAAACCAAGGGATGGATACTTCCAACAAGATAATGCCACAGCTTATAAAACATTAACAAACAAAAAACCTCTTACATGAATATTTTGATAAACGTGTAGTACATTTTCCTCCACTTCCTCCTGATCTATCCCATTTTAGATTGTTTTTATTTTTCCACGCCTAAAAAGCAGTTTTTAAAAATTGTATTAAAAATGCAGCCATCTCGGCCAGGTTCAAAATTCGGCCGGGAGGGTTTGGTTGTTTTGTATTACGGATAAAATTCGAAGTATGCCTTCTCAATAAGTAAAACCGTAGGCCCCTTGTCAATACGTTTGGCATTTAAAAATCCTTACAGGAGATTGAAACACCTTTAGATTCGGAATTTTTTTTTTTACTTTTTATACATTTTTTATTCTGCTAGCTTTACTGTTATTGGCTTAGATTGTCATATTAGCCATTTACGCTTTAAACAGAAACTTATTTCCATCATTCTAAGGTAAGATAATCGTGTCGTTCCAGTATAGCCGTAACAGCTGGAGCAGCCAACGGAACTCGGCGCGCGCCTGTCTGATGCGATGCGTAAATATCTGTCAGGTGGTAAAGCAGTTCAAATTCGTACACATTCATTACTAGCGCGGGCGCGGCGTGTGTGTGTGAATTAAATCAGGCGAGCGGAATACTAGTTATTCAAAAAAATTTTTAATTAAAAATGTCCAGTGTGCGCAAGGCTAAACAACGACCCTTTGCTGATAAAGTAAAAAACTTTATCTGTGAGTTTTTTAGATTTGTTGTACGACGGTGCTAAAATAGTTGGTAAAGTATGCGAGAAAACTTTGATGTGCTGGCAAAAGAACGACTGTAGGAAGCATGTAAATAGTGCAAAACACAGAAATAGAAAAAACGGCGCGTCAGATAGAAATGACTTTTATTTTCGATTTATTTGTCATGATGATAACATGAAATTTGTCACTTAACATACTGGATAAGAAATCGTTTAAGAATTTTGGTGGAAAAAATAAAACCCGGAGAAAGTTCCCAAACTACGGAAAACATGAAAAGCATGTTTTATTTGTACGCAAAGGGGTGGAAATAAAACATATCACTTTAAAAATTCAAGGGTGACTAGTGCAGCAATTATGACGTGTACTTCTACGTTAAAAAACTTTCAAGTCTCAACACGTCAAGTGTTATTTTTATGAGCGGGGGTGCAGCGACAATGCGTGGTTGGGCCGTTCTCTTCTTGAAAGGGTTTTGCGATGTTTACATGAAAATTCTACATGCACTTTACATCTTGTGGCACAAACATTAACCAGGTTATCCCGAGGTAAGGGCTTAATATCAAGAACAAAAAAAGTGTTTCTAAAATCTCCAAAACGTCTTCAACTTTTTACGCACGTGCCCCGGGTTTTGAAAACCCCACGACAGCCGATTCTTACATTTTGGGGGAACTGTTGCAGGCAGCTTTTTTTTTATACTGAACATTTCAAAAAAGTAAAAGCTATTATCTACAATTCCATCCTGCCAAAACTGCGCTATTAAGGGAGCCAGAAAAAAATTTAAAGATACTCCTGTTGAAACAGATTTACAAAGTATTCATAGCTACTATAAATCTTACTGACGCACTAAAAAAATTACAAAATAAACGTTGTCGTTAGTGAAGTCACTGCAAATATGGACGAACTACATACTCGCTACGCACTATGATAAACCCAAAAATTTTCCTTTTTTGAAAAAGTTGGAGTGTTACAGAAAGATTCCAATTTTTTCACTTCCCCAAAAAAATTTTTTTAAGGGTACTTCGCTAACCTTTAAATTGAGCTCAAATTTTTTTAATCATACATGTATTACATGGGAGTGTTGAACGATCTTTCTCGAAATAAAAAAACCCATTTCTTCACCACGCGAACACGGTTTACGAGACAACTTTTGAAAATATCTATGTTATCAATTTTTTACGATTCTTACCCCCGGGTTTTTAAAATACTGATAGGGTGCTTTACTTCTCAGTTCAAAATTTCCCAATGCAACCGCCAGCCTACGATTACGGTGTTTAAGAGGGTGAGTGTTTCACAGCCTTACGATATTATAATTCTTGATTGTTTTTTTATTATTTTTCCTTTATTATTCGTATCAAAAATATTGAAGAAACCGCAGCCTATGGGGACGAAGGAATCTTACTCTAGCTTATGTCAAATGTGTCAAACGTATTTGGATTTTATTTTTTGATACGATTTTAGCGAGATGTGGAGTTAGTGAAACCCACATAAAACAATTTAAAAAGAAAACATGGCCCTTCGCTACTTTTTTTTTTTATGATATTTTGTCCATTTGTACATAAAGTTGAAAATACTCCTACGGCAGAATCTCGTTAATAAAGCACAGAAAAATAAAAAAAAAGGGGGAAAAAAAAATAAAATACTTTTTATTCATTTTTTTAAAAACACGTTTATAAAACACATATCGCTACACAAAAATACAAAATAATAAACATTTTATTTTTTACTTATTTTTCCCAATTACTTTTTGACTAATAAAGATTATAATAAAAATAAAAAAATCTGGTCTTTCAACTTACATCTTTTTTTGTTAAAATTTTAAATTTGGTATGTTTTTTTTAGACTATCATATTTTTTTACAGTAGTTTTTCATACTTCTGGTTTTTTCCAAAATGAATAGAAAATTGTATAAAACAACTATTTGTACGAATGAAACGTTTTTTTAATTTTCGTTTTTTCCCTTTTTTTTTTTTATTTAAAGGCATCTCCAGAATCGAATTAAAAATAAAACAATCAGGTGTAAGAAAAACCGCATCATTCTTATTTTACAATTTTCAAACATGTAAATATTAAAAAAACAATAGTAAAAATACAGAAAAAAATTAATTATTCTTCTTTTTTTTCTAATATTGTCAATAGTACTAAAAAAATTGGGGAAAAAATTATTTAAAAATAAAAAAGTTATTTCTATTTGTGGAAAAAAATGCAGATATGAAAACATTTTAGTTTGTACAGAAGAAAAAAATTTTTAAATTAACATTTTCTGTTTTAATTTTATTACTACGGCATTTATTTGAACAGTAATTTTTAAGTTCAACTTTGTTGTCGAAAGCTTGTAGCAATTTTGATAACCTCGTATTGAATGGAATTGATTTGAAAACCCAAATATTTAATATAAACCCGACTCGTAATTTTTTTTATGAAAATCTTGGAGAAACTGAAATTAGAGATTTGTTGTTACCGCAATCATCAAAACTATGCAAATACAGAAGATTAATGTATTAAAAAAATATGACCGTAGCTTGATTTAATCATAACGTAACAGATAAAATTTTTTAAAATAGTATAATCATTTTTTCCATAAAGTAAAAAATTTTTGGGGTTTCCTTTTAGGCCAGACCGTTTTTTTATTTATATATTTTATCTTATCAGACTAGTCATGCCATATCTGCGTACTCTCTTATTACCATGTTAAATTAACTATAAAATAAACTATGAACAGAAAAAAATACAAACTATTTAAAAACGAAAAGTTTGCTGACCACAAATTCTCAAAACTTCTTTAAAGTAATGAGACACGTCATCATTGACCATCTTTTTCCATTAACTTTCTTATCCCATTTTAACTTTTAAACATCGACCGGAGAAATTTTTTATAAATGAAATTGCAATTTAATGACAAGTATTCAATAAAATGAAAATAAATATAAAAAAATTAAAAGCCCTTTCGCGCATTAACGGAGGCTGCATTGAGGGGAAACGCCCCAAATTTCTCGTATTTTGTATTTTTCTTAGGGAGCAGCGGTCATCAACAAGGCTGCGTAAAGAACGGGAAGTTGCAAAGCCAAATTAGTGTCTTTTTGATATGCATTAACGGCTGTTCAACATTTTGGAAATCGGTGGAAAAATATTAATTCACTTTTCTTTTTTAGAAAGGATTGATTATCGCTGTTAAGCTAACACTTCAAACTCTTTTGGGGGCAATGCCCGACCGGTCCGCTAACGCGAAAACTTCAGCTAAACCAGCCAGAAAATCCTTTAATAACCTGAAGAACTAGGGTTTTTTTGGTTGGGGAATCCTACTCACCTAATAAAAAAAATTACGGCCAAAATTTCTTTTAACAAGATTGACATTGGTTGAACAAACCTTCATCGCCAGCGCCCAAAAAATATTAGGTTGGCACATGAGCTTCCTGTTTGCTTCCTGTAACTGAGCCTCCAAAAATCTTCCACCATTTTAGTAATAAAATTGCAGATATCCAATATGTTTTTACTATCAATTTCTTGTCATTTTTCTAAAACCTTTTTCCTCAGGGGTTTCCTGTTTGCATGACCGCAGTTACCAAAAAAATCTGAAAAGGGAAAAATGTGCTTTTAATTTTATAATTTTGGGATTTGGTAAAGGTATAATTTTATCGTGTTCGATACCACGTTTCATAAAGTACCCACATATGGATATTGCATATGCATTTATTTAGGACCTCTTTTTATGCATCCAGGGCATTGTTCACCCTTTAGGCTGGGGAATCTTTTTTTTGAAAAATTAAAAACGAGCACTTATGGTTTTTTGCTGCACAGCAAGGTCCACAATTTTCTAATTAAACTTCAAAATAATTTAAAGATGGCCAGAGAGTCAAAACAAAACACAGGTCTTAAAGAAATTTGTGGTTTTAATGCAAATACATATGATTTTACAACCAGCGTAAAGGTTTATTTGGTTGGTTTTTAAAAGGGGTTTTCGCTAAAACAATAGTCTTGGAACTCTTGGCACCCAGAAAAAGCATTTCTTTCTTTTAACGGAGACCCATACCATGTTTTTGCCTTAAATAGATTTTTGAATAGTATGAAGCTCCCCTATTTGAAAGGTTTTTCAATAGATTTTTGGTTGAATGGGACCTCTTTGTAGATGAGCACAAGCAAAATGCTGTGCTGTACGGAGTCCCAGAAAAACGAAATTAATTAGTCAATCTTGCTAAATGGGAATTATGGAAAAAAAAACATTTGAAAAGGGGGGATTAAAACTGGCTAGGAAAGTTTTTCATTTTAAAAACTTATAAAAATAAAGTATTCCATTTTCATTTCCCCACTGGATTTTCATACAGGTTAATTTTTTTAAATAATCACAAACAGCCTAACCCTTCAACTTGTTTATCTCACATCCATTCATAAATATACGTATCTACTAATTAAGATAAGCTCATGTTTTAAAATGTTCTACGTTACTCAGCCAGGGTGTACGAGTGCCCCGGTAAGTTACAATCTAACGATGTATCCAGCGACTTTAACATGTTACTGGAGAAGTTCAGAATTCGGGATACAAAGTATACTTGCAATCAACGCAAATAAATAACCCGCAGCTCCTAATGTTGATGGTAAATGCAAACATATGAGTAGAAAAAAAATCTCAAAGACTGGGGCCGAGCGGTATAAATCCCCATCATATGAAACAAAAAATGTGTTCGTTTCTTACTACTTTCGAGATAACGTAACGTGTAAAATTTTTTTTTTGTGAATATCTGTCGTTTAAATAAAAAAAGATTTGAATTTATATTTTTCGATTAGCGGGAACTTTTTTCTTATATTTAATATTGAACCCTAATTGAAAAAATGTATGTAGTTACAATTGTTGCGACAGCAAATACAATTTTTTCATTGATAGCTTTCTTTTGTAAAAATTTAAGAGACATATTCGCCCAAAATTTAAAAAAACACAATTTTGTATTCTTTTTTTAATTAATACTAAAAAATAGCATTTTTCTTGTCTCAATTCTCCCAAAAAATAAATTAATGCGAATTGAAAGGACTCTATCTTTTGTATACCGATAGGGAAAATTTAAATTAGCTATGTCGCTACCCCCTCCTCGTTTTTTTTCACCGTCATGAGCAAGTTGAGTGGAATTTTGTCAATTCGATGCGAGGCGCGGTGGGCGCGCTAGTACGCTTCCAGCAACGCTGGGGTGGTAGACCTACTGTTTTTCAAGAGCGCATGTAATAATTTGAAGTCATGGTCGCTGGAAATAAGCGCGCCCCGCATCGAATGATCGGATTCCACTCAATTTCCCCTCTAGCTCATGTACGATGAGAGAACGAGGGGGGGATAGCGGTATAGCTAAATTTCACATTTTCCCAATCGGTATATTAACAGTTTGGTTCCATATAGATATCATTATAGCTTAGAAGGATTGCTTTTTTCTTTTTTGTAGTTGTTTAATTTTTGTTGCTACGGTAATTTAGTTTTTTTTAATTTCAAAATAAGTGTCACACTGCGGCTCTGAAGATAAAACCCAATTTTCAATCGATACTTATCAAAAGGGTTTGCTGCTACGGGTCGTGTTGGCTTCATTAGCCTAGGGGTTACTACACATTCAACCGAGATTATGCTAACGTAAAGAAGAAGATACCGAACAAATCATGGGTTGAGAAACAGGCCTTTTTCAGTAAAACCATTTCGAAAGATCAAACAATTTGAGGACATTGGTACAATTAGCGATAAAAGCGATCGGTTAAAACCAAAGTTGGTAGCAAACGAAGTCAGCGCAACTTTAACAAAAAATTCAAGGGCCCTTCGTTCGTGAAAATTCTGCATATATGTTCCTAGTGCCAATAAAGTTACAAAACGATTGGAGATGAGTTATTCAAGGGTGTGGCGAATTTTGAGAAAGCAGCTTCATCTATGTATAAAATGAGAACAAGATAAGTAATTTGTGTCCCCTTTCGCTTGGCAAATATTATCGGAAATGCAGAATAACCCTGAATGCCTAGACAAAATTTTTTGGACAGATGAGCACATTTTGAATTAAATGGGGATGTTAACACACGCAACTGCAGGATATGGGGAGAAAAATCCACATACGATTGTTCAGCAAGGTTTAAACTTTGATGTCAGGATTACTGTTTAGTGCTGCTTTACGTCAATTTTCTAATAGACTTTATTTTTATGAAGAATAGGACTGAACAAAAGAAAACAGTTACGATACATAGGTAGCGATATTTTCGACTATTGTAAGGCTTTGTACTCCCCAGCATTACAGAATCATTATATTTACACATTGTTTTTCATCCATATTTCTAAACAGTTGGCCTTCTAGGTCACCAAATATGATTTTTGGTTGACTACTGGTTTTTGGGGTTCCCTCAAAGAAAGGGTTATTTCTTAGTAGATCCTACTACTCGTGAGAAACTGAAGCAATCGAGAACATTCCTGGGAATGCTCTTATTAATGGCATTTATAATTTAGAAGAACGACCATTTTTAATTGAATTGGTCGTCATATTTACGTTTTTTCTTGTTTCTAAAATTTGGCAAAGTTACGGCCATATCAATCTGGGAACTTTTTTTGAATAACCCTATATATCTACATCATCAAAAGGTGTGCAAAAGTTCATTGTATCTAAAATTTCCTAACACACAACTTTTTTAAGTAATTGCTTTACTGGAAAAAAAAAGAATGTTATTGTTTTTTTTTTTCTCCCAAATCCTTTCAAAATTATTTGAATAAAAAGTAGGTAGGAATTAAACCACCTGTGTGCGTCGTTACATTTAAAATAAATTTTGGATAGAAAGGGTTTTCCTTTGGTTAGTGGACCATAATTTACGACGCGCTGCTTTAACACATTTACGTTGACTTTGGAAAAAAAAAAACCAATCTTTAACACTACAACGTCGCTAACACAACAAAATATGATGGGGGGAATTTTCACTACATCGCAAGCGCTGAGAAATTTTTCTACTAGCCCGCTGATTATTTCTGCTTGGTTTTTATATTTTCCCCTGCAACAAAAAAACATTTTTAATTGCTTTAAAATTATGGATCGTGTTTGTTTTTAAATTTTCTATTCTTTTATCCTTACAAAAACAGTTTAAATTAATTTAATTGAATATTATTTGTGAAGTTTTTTTATAATGTATCTTGCATACGAAAACTATGTACTTCATATTTTAAATATTGGTTTGTCCTATCACAAAATATGTAAAGCGTGGCAAACGGTTGCACCCCAGAGACGACGTACGGGGGGGGGGGGGGGGGGGGGGGGCTACTATGTGATGCAGAGTTCAGTATGCGGAAAACTGAGGATTTGGTTTTTTCGGTAATTTACGGATTTCTTTTGGGGTTTTTTCCAAAAAACAGGGACTAACCATGTCCCCTTTTTACGATTGAAGAAAATATTTGGCTTTTCCCCCTGGTTGGAATTTACAGATTCGCACATTCGTTGAAAATTTTGCGGGTAAAATCATTAAAAATAAAAAGCATGTATTGAAATTTAAAAAACAATATTCCCTATTTGGAAAGACTTTTTTTTTAGTTGAGCACGTGCACATCCCACAACACCTATAGTAATGGAAACTTTCGTCTTTTTTGGGAAAATATTTCCCCATGAAGCTACCAACAAAATACAATTGTGGTACATTTACAAATGTGCAAAGTCTAAAAACTGTATAAAACACGATTGAGAAAACAACAAATCTGGATCCTGTGGGCAAAAAACTGATACTCGAAAGCAGCGGTTTTTATTTTTGGCGTGTCCTTTTAAAACTAAAGGGCCAGCACTCCCTTTTTGTTGCCCTAGAGTTGAAAAAAAAAGTGCCGAACCGTTGTAAACATAATTTAAAAAATATGTTAAGAAAATTTTTGTACGTAGGAGCCAAAAACACCTGTTGTTTCTGGCGGAGCCCCAACAATGCTGAAAGCTGGTAGGAATTTAAAATTCTTTCCGTCTCTTCTTCACATAAAATGCCCCATACACGCATGCATCTCGTGCAGAAAAAATTGAACAAGATCCTAGAGTGAATGTTTAAAATCTCCCAAAAAAGGTTTGTGAAATCTCCCAAACCCTATCCCCTATTCAAACAATTGCATCCGGTATTCAACAAATTTTATCCCCAAATTCCGTACCACCCAGTGTATTGACGCGATGGGAACATGGATCGAGGCGTTCTTACTATCGCAAAATTATTCCCCGTGAAAGATTCATTTTTTAAAATGAATTCTTCTAATTCTCAAGCGGTTCCGAGAGTCAGAACTTTTTTCCCATTCAACTTCAAAAAAAATAGATGAAAATTTCCATAAATTATTCTGTAGTGCAAACTATTTCGCAGTTTGAAAATAACCCCCTTTTCTTACAAACCGTTAAATAACTCAAAAAATTTACGCCGCCCCGAAAACCCCTTGACCGGTCCTATAGGACTAAGTTGCGTAAAATTTCGTGCGGTTTAAGTAAAATCTGGATTTAGAAAAGGTCGATCTATATCTGGAATTCAAGACTGCACAGAAAGATACAGGGTATTTGAATTTCGCAAATCTTACTTCATTAGATGCTAACGATCATTTGCCAAAAATTCGAGAACGTTTCCAGATGTCGGAGGGGTGGGGCCCAATCGACAAAAGGAAGCATTGCTTATGTTGCAGTATAGCGGCGTACCATGGCGTCGACTTACCGCAGTGGTTTAAAGATACGTTTAATAAAAGGTACAAAACTATTCTTTTTTTTTTTAAAATTGTTTACTTTTTTCGCGTAAAGCCCTGGACGGTTCAAATATTTCTCGAACTTTTAAATAGTATACGCACACCGATCAACCCCATAAAACCGAACGTCCATTCGATTCCTTGTAGTACATATAAAAACCCGACCCTTTCCCGGCGCCCTGCGGGGTGCAACCGTTTGTCACGCTTTTTTAAATGAAACTGATGCAATGAAAAATGAACTTTTTTTTAGATAACACAAAGCCTTTTTAACAGCAAAAAAATTTCTTAAAAAAAGATTTTTTTCCAAAAGAAAAAGTATACAAAGTATATGTATAGAATGTATATTTTTTTCTCGTTCAGAATGCAAAAACGCTTTATATTTTAAAACTGATCGTAAATATTTTTGGGAAAAAAATATCTTAAGAATTTTTTAATTTCTGCCAATTTATGTATACAGTATACATATTGGATATTTTCGGATGCAAATTGCAGCTTTGGTACATGCTGGCTGACCCAACTTTCTGAAATTGTAAAATTGCCACATAGACTATCTTTCAAAAATATTTCCGTATATACAGGTGACCGATAAGTAACGCATTTTATTTTAAATGGAACGCTCTATATATTATTACGTTTTTGGTATCTCCATCTAGAAATAAATCAATGTGGGTTTGATATGTCTAATTCCAACAGATCTCAAGATATTTATGATTTTGTTCTCAATCCCCTAAAATTTATATACAAAAATACGAAATGCAATTACATTCTACCGTAAATTTTACGAGATTGAATTGTTTACTTGTCTATATCTAGACATGGTGTTAGAACGCTTTCAAAATACACAGGTTGTTCAGTATTGAAGACCAACTTTGTGAAATTCAAAGATCAGAAAAGTCTTCCTTTTCAATAGCACTATATATTTTTCTATATCCTAACCTTTTTCTATATTTCTAACGTTTTTGTATAATGATGCGTGCGTCTAAGATTGACAGTAAAAGAGATATTTACAGTTAAGCACGAGTCCTACATGTGGGTATTGTGTCCAAGTGTATTCTGGTGTTAGTATTGTTTGGTTACAATGACAACAGTAAACAAAAGATACTGACTATAATCGATTGTTTTGAAATCGAAATCGATAAGCTGAGTGATCCCGTAAAACAAGCAGGCACCTGGTCAGAATATAAAAAATCAAATACTTTAAAATATGCAATATCTGTAACTCCAGATGGATTTGTTAATTTTATTTCAAATGGCTTTGGTGGCCGTACAACTGATGTCCCGATTATACAAAAATCTAAATACTTAAACGCTCTTCCTAGAAACTGCCAATTATGGCAGATCGTGGGTTCAAACGGATAGATACATTAATACAGTCTTTAAATTGTACTTTAATAAGACCGCCATCAGTAAAAGTAGGCACTAAAAGTACAATGTTAGAAGTTCTCGAAACGAAAAGGATTGCTGCACTGCGTATCCATGTAGAAAGGGTAATTAGAAGAGTTCGCGAATTTAAAATACTGAAACCACATGCTTGTGTTCACAATAAAATTATTAAGTACCTACAGAGTAACATAATTAAGCTTTGATGATTTAAAGCAAAGTATAATTTATGTAAAAAACGGTTTATTTATAGTAACAACTATGTAATACAAGAATAAATTTCTTTTTTTTTATTTGGCAGTTATTAGTTTATTTTACAATTTCCAATAATCTAGGAAACAGTGACTGCTTCCAAAATTCTTTAGCCTTTTCCAATATATTCTTAAAGTATTCAGCATCATAAGCAACTTCTATAACATGCATTTTCTTATTTAATTCAACATTCGGATCAGCAACACAAAAATAACCTTTCTTAAAATTCAACATCAACATTTGTAAATGTATTTGTGTTTTTGTCGATGATGGACATTTTATTTCAACGACTGCATCTTTTGTTACTCTATTAGGAGATGCACCAAATTCTGAATATTTACTATTTAATATCAGTCCACTATGGTTTATTTTAACATTAATTTTCTTAGCAACTTCCTCACAAACATGATTCTCCAAGTTTAGACCACGATTCATTTCTTTTGTCTGAAAAATTTTGGAGGCACCGATTACAGTTCTTACAAATGCACAATCGGTTTTAGTGCAATGAGCAGCCCCATAAATTTTAGATGCAGTGATTCTTCCATATCGTAATTCGAACCATAGTTTACTTTTACGTTGTTTGACAGTTTCTTTCGCAGCCTCTTTGCACAATTGTTCAGTCATTACTCGACCGGACAATTCAGTAAATATTTCAAAAAACTGTTCGCTGTTGATATTTGTTGTAAAAAATGTATGTAAAAGAAGGTAGACGTTTAAAACTTGAGGTCCTTTCGCATGCTGAAAAAACTTTAATATTTGACATTCGGATGTTGTTGGAGCCATATTCAAACTGTCTTGCAAGAAATTAGAAGTATTTAAATGTTCTGGTAAAACACATCCAAAATCAGAAGTTGTAAAACACCTTTATTGTCACTAAGTTTGGGTTTCTTCCAGTAACATTCTACTTCTGTTGGCGCTGGCCGGGTACTTTTTCGATGTGCCCACATTAAAAATGCCAAAGCATGCTTACAGCCTCCTTCACTAGCAGCACAGTTCAAAAATTTAACTTCGTCAATATTTTCTTTATCTTCCGATATTACGATCTTCACTTTATAATTTTTTGTTTTTATTTTATGTTCTGGACATATTTGGCCTAGAACAATACACGGCGCATCTGTTTTTTTAACTTTCACATATCCTAATAGTATCTATATAGGAATCTCGCATTGATCTGCAATTATAGGATAAATTTTTAACGTAAATAAATAAATGTAGGTTATATTGTATACATACAATTAAAACCTACAGTTGCGCTTTAACTCCACGATTTTTTTCAGCGCTGTAACAATCATTGTTTTTGATGAATTCCATTAGCATAAAACATCCATGTTTGGCAAGTTATCGCTTTGTGCCTTCACAAACCCTGTCTCTGCCATTATATATATGTATATAAACCAGAAAGTATTATTTAGAAAAAATAATTTATCTCGGCAAATACACGTACTACAAGCTACCACACGAGATATAAAGAATGTCCTGACGTTATACGATTGTCGCGTAAACTCGACAATCTTAGCGCAGTGGTCGGACACAGTTCAAATTTTTAACTTTCAAATATTAATTTCTCATAAAAATAATATCTAAAATCAAGTTTAATTATTACGATACGAAACAAATAATATTACTGTACATAAAATACACAATTTTAATGATGTAAAAATTTCAGAATTACCCCCTATTGTCTGCACGGGAAATACAAAATTCAATTTAAATACAGCAGTATGGAATTAATTTTTTCCAAAAACATTTCGTAATCCGAAATTTCGTAACTGGAATCAAATGTTCTTATAAGAAATAAACGAAATAGAGATAATCCGTATGTATTTTATGTATTTTAAATGCAATTGAACATATACAAAATATAGTTACGTAAAAAAATCAATAAAAACTCAACAAAGTTTGAAATTAAAAAAAAAATAACTTCACTTACATACGCTATCTAATAAGTAGAATTGCTCAATTTGCGCCAACAACCAGTGGCGGGCGCATAAAAGTTTACACAAAATAAATGGTCAGAAATAAAATATAATACGTGCTCAAACACTTACCGTCTTAAGAGTCTTCCATGAAATCACAAAGTGAATGTCTGTTAAATATCTGCAACATTAGATATGTTTCCACAGTTGTTTCTACAAATCGAGTGCGGCGTGAGGAAAAAGTGTGTTTATATGCAGAAAACGAACGTTCTACATCTAGTGACGTTATATTTGCGTAATTAAAATAATCTTTGGAACAACTTAACGGTTCTGTTGACGCACTTTCACAGATTTGTCTTAATGTGGTAAAATCAGAATCTTCCTCTAAAACACTTTCAAACCATTCTAGAACACAAACATTTTTTGCGTCTTCTATCGCGCATAGCTGTGCGTGAACATGTTGCACTATTTGCAGATATTCCACTAACGACACCGAAGGATTTTGTAATTTTTCTATTGCCTCCACTAGTCCGAAGTAATTGTTGACTGGCTTTACTTGATAGCTGCAGCTTCCTTTGGATCGAATTGTAAAACCACGTTCTTAACATTCTCAAAATATTTGGCCTGTAACCATGTTCCCCAACGCGTAAGAATAGGTTCTGGTGGCTCAGGCATACAGTGGCACAGTCTGTGAAATTTGCGAATACGTTTTGGGGATTTGACAAACACTGTTTTTGTATGTGCTATTAAAGCGTCTACCTCAGGATAACATTTTCTAATACTATCTGCTACATGACTGAAAGCATGAATTTTATACGTAATATGTAACAAGTTAGCACAATGTTTTTTAAGAGACCGGCCCACAGAAAGCATGTTTGCGGCACCATCACTCATATACATCAACAGTTGGTTTGCTGAAAGTTCAAACTTTTCCAATGTATTTAACACTAACTTTGAAATTACTTCGGCAGTACATTGTTGTACTCGTCTGGAAGCTAATAGAATTGAAGATGACGATTGATGTGGTTCCATTGTACGTACCATTACATTAACCACAGAATGTTTTTTACGATCTGTTGTTTCGTCCACGCATAACCACAGTTTTTTATCTTTCAACTCCGATTTAGTTCTTTTTTCAACATGTTCACGAGCAGATGGCACAATTCTTTGTAACGATGCCCGACTTGGTAATTTGCAGTCCGAATATTTATTCCAAAGGAAGACATATGCTTCCTTGTCTAGTAAATTAAACGGTAGATTACATGCAATAAAGGTAACACATAAATTAAATTTAAATTTGTCATAGTGTCGTGTGCAATTTTTTTTGAAGAATGCTGTTTACTGTTTACGTGACGTAGACAATCCCTTTTGGACCAACACATTAAAAGGATATTACAAACTACACATTGAATTTTAACGCCATCATAATTTAGGTCAGGCATTTCTGCTGTAAATTCTGTAACTTTGTCCAACTTGGTCGTTTTCGCGACGTAGGCAACATTTTTAAAACAAACGTAGAACTACGAAATAGTATTTACGGCAGCGTACATGTATACACAACGAATCTGGTTAAGACTCGCTGTTATACTGAGGGTTGTATCGAACCTTCGCAACTGCCCGTTGGCGCTAGTGAGCAACTCTACTAATAAGGATTCTTTCTGGCGTATGGAAGATGGTGAGTGTGAGGTGGCTTTTTCATATATACTACAAAATTAGCGACCTGACAAATAAGAAATTGTTTGACCGTAGAACTTTCGGTTTTCTTCTTTGAAAAAGATTTTGCACAAAGATAACAGGAATTTCGGATAAAGTAAGAATAATATTAATTATGAATTCAAGTTAGATGCGAAGCGGTGGAATAGTGGGAAGTTAACCACACAAACCATGGAATTATATTGTATATAACTAACTCTTTCTAGCATGTACACGAGTCGCACGGAAATTCTGCCGTATTTGTAAAAGTTCTAAGACGCGTTTCGTATCCGGGAGTACCTTTCTGTTTTGGAAATAATAAAAATTTTATTATTTAGATACCATCATAAACCGAGCTACCATTGTATATGTATAAAATATAATATGTAACTCTATTATATCACATTTTAATTTTGTCCCGCTTAGAAATTGTGAAGTTGAATGAACGTTTTCGATACTGAAAGATGTACTAACTTCAAAAAGAAGCCGTTTTACTGCAGAAAATATAGAAAAGCCTCTTGTGGTAATGGCTAATTCATTTTTCTTATTTCCTACTTGAAACAAATTTATTCTTCCATTTCAAATTATAATTAATATATGGATTTCCTTTAAATACATTTATAAAAACTTAGCGTCTGAAATTTGCAACATACACTTAGTGCGTCTCTGTTTCATGTTTACGATGCACGGCTCTGAGTCATACCCCTTACGATTTTGCTGTTCACTGTTTATCACACTAAATATTGAACCCCGGAATGCGTTATTCTTAAATTCTTACATAAATCATATGTATCAACTGTATTTTTGTAGTAAGTACTTATGTTCAAAGCTTTGAATCGACAGTTGAGAACAGCTTAGTCAGTATGTTTTGTTTGCTGTTGGCATGTTAACCAAACAATACTAACACCGGAAATCACTTGGTTGGAATATCCAAATGCGGGATTCGCGTTCAACTGCAAATGTCTATTTTACTTTCAATGCTAAACGTATTCGTCATTATATAAAAACATTAGAGACATAAATTTCCTGTATGGTGGATTCGGAAAGAAATATATGATGCTATTTAAAAAACGATCTTTCTGATGTTTGAATTTGAAAAAGTTTGGTGTTCAATTCTGAACAGCCTGTATATTTAGAAGGCGTTGTAGTACAATGTTTAGATTGTGCAATTTAATTAATTTTGTAAACATTTTCGCTAAAATGTATTTGCATTTCGGATTTTTTTAAGGAAATAGATGTATCTAAACGCGATAGAGAAGAAAATCAAAAATATCTCGATATTTATTAGAAATAGACTATGACATCTGTATTGTGTTGGTTTATTTCTAGATAGAGAAAATACGTAGTAATATACAGGCTATTCCATTAAAAAAAAAAACAAAGTAAATATCTGATTAGCTACTTGTCGATCACCATATATGTACGGAAATATTTTTGAAAAATAGCTTGTGGTGTCTATTACATTATCTGAACATGTTGACGTTCTATCATTTACACAATAGGCACAATTCTAGAAGGTCGGGGGTTCCAGCACACTCCCCTTCATGTGTGGACTAGACTAAAGAAGATTGTTGCGGTTCCGAAGGTCATATTCCTCACGGTAACTACGAAGTCCAGTTCGTTGCTTAGTGTCCAGACCTGTATAGTATTAATAGCCCAGCTACTTAATTTGTAATTTTATTTATTTATATTTGCTTTAATGATGTCAATTGAATCCATATTATTTGCAATAATTATAGTGTTTAGAAGGGATGTTGATCAACATATGTAAACAGTTAGTGCAAAAATATATCTGTTTATATTAATACAAACATTTCCATAGACTGCATTTATTTACTTATACTTTAACCTATTTGAATTTGCAATTTGCTTAATTTCTTAAGACGACTAAATTAAAATGTACGAATTACTATTTTATTAACAATTTATTTTATGAAAGTTTCTTCTTAGTCGTGAAGTTTATCTCCAATTATTTTTCTTAGGAAACGGCACAGTTTAATACTAGTATATCAGGTTATCATAAAGTAACGGATATATTTCAACTTGTTATACAACTTCAACAAATTAAGTCAATGACAACAATCAATAGAAACTGAATTTCTTGAATAATAGGATTTCTTATGTCCAACACACACTGTTTACCACTGTTCAATATGACCTCCATTTTGGTGGTATAAAAACCTTTCCTTCAAGTTATACAACGCATTACACAACATTTTGAATTGCAGCCATTTGCTCCCTAATACTGTCTTTTAATTCTTCCAGTATTTTTGGTCGTATTCTAAAAATAACCCCAAAGCCAAAAATCCACTGGGTTCAGATCAGGCAATCTTGGTAGCCAGGAACTTTCAAAATGTGCTTATAACACGATCTTGAAAAACAGCAGTTAACAAGCTTTTAACTAGTAAATGTGCGGTGTTGTAATTTCTACCACATTCATAATAACATAGATACATTAAAATCCCATTATTTTAGCAACTAGGACCCAATTCCTACTTACGGTTATTTTAATTTCTTAAAACTGTATAAGAACTTAAAATCTGTCCCTTTTTTGTGACAACCCCATATACTTTCGTTTGTATTTGTTACAAAATGGTAACTTTTTGGCTTAATTCAAAATTCATACAAGGCAATATTCTGTTGAAAATAAAGGTTTTTCTTGTTATAAATGTAGCGATTAGATTATGTTTTAAATAATTAAATTAAAAATTGCTTTTCATGTACGTTATGGATTCAACAATGGTTTAAAACAATTCTTAAAATATCAAGAGATTAAAGTGGACCTGGATAGTTCTTGTTAATGTAGTTTTTTACTTTTTTATAAGTTTTGTACAGTTTATGTATACGGAGCAGATTAAAAAGTTACTGTAAAATTGAATAATACAGTTTAGAAGTTTTCAATTTATCATATTTTTTTAATTTGTATTATTTTTAAGGTACATCTCGCTTTGCTTTTTGTTTCTCTTTATAAAATCGTCACATTATCGGAAGTGAAATTATGACCAGTACTATTGATATGTTATTAAAGCAGTTATGTTATTAAAATATTTGTGTCCCTCCACTCTTTCTGATAAATATTCTTGACTTTGGCCAATGTATACTTTATTACTACAATCGTGGCATGGAATGGAGTATACTATATATATCTGCTTAATTTTTGTAATATTACCTTTTAGTATGGAAGTAATTTAAATTGTGTGGATAAGAGAAGGTAATTTTAATATTGTATTGTTATAAATTTTAATTTTTTTTCTAAAATGCCTTTTATACAAGGCACGGCTACGTATTTTTGTTGGCTATCTACCTTTGAACAGGACTGTTAAACCATTTAAATAGTCATTAAATATATATATATAGACCAAAAACACTACAGAAAATAAGAAATATATTACAAACAAATCAATATCACTCTTTGGATGAAGACTAAAAGTCCAAACGCTAAAAACTGCGAGTGTTTTTATGTCTTAATTTATTAGAAGAAAAAGCCGATCTTATAAAAAAAGGATTAAATTAATTTATTGTATATAATATAATTCAGTAAATATCTCTCTTCCTTGACTATGTGTAGGTTTGAATGTATTACCAAGAAGGCCTAAGAATTCATTTCGTTAAAATGCTCAATATAAATTATGTTAATAAGGGAAAGTATTTGGTGATGTTGATTTGTTTGCAAACAGTATTGTGCGTATTTTTCAAGGATAATCTGGAGGAATGTAAATTTTAGTTATGTATATATAGTTTATTTCAAATTATAAGAATATAACTGTAGCCTTATAAGGCCTGTAATACTTTTATTGCACCTTGTGTGACGATAATAATCTGGCAATGCATATTGAATCTATTATCTATTATATCGTATTGACTATAAATTACGGCCCTATAAGATAATTATATGTTTATGTATATATATTTTACAAACAGTATAAATTTACATAGTAAGCAATTCGATGTTACAAGTAATTAAAGAATTTACATATTAAATGAGATTTAAATGTACAAACAGGTAGTTACGCATATCGCAAATCATAATTCCATTTCTATTCAATTCACTTAAATTTTGTCATTACGGTCCTCAGCAGTTTGTTTGCGTATCCAGATAGTTATTATCGCAGATGGTGCAATAACAGCATTTAAGCCGTTCAAAGTTATATTCTTATAATTTGAAATAAACTATACCTAGAAAACATTGTAGTTCTACCTATGGCTAACAGACTTACATTTCCTAAATTCCTTCTTTATTTTTATATTTAGAAATAGCAACTGCTACTGATTTACATATTAACTACAAAATCTTGTGTGTAGTGGTTTTAAAGTGAAGGATATTTAAAATAACATGTATGTATATGTTTTTAGCTTTACGAAGCAAGTATACATGTATTTAAACAAAATAGCATTGTTCGTACACTAAACCTGTTAGGATTTATTGCCTACGTAGTTTTTAAGCATGTGTATCGTATTCGAGATTCCTAAATAATGCCAAAAAAATGTATATTTATCTCTTAAGACTTCGCTTTCTGCCAAAGTAATTCAACTAAAGAATGCCAACACTTTCGTCGTAATGGATAGAAGAAAATGAGAAATAACATATGTACGTCTCACTCCATTTCACTTTTAGATGAAAATGAAGTACGTGATGCGGATACTGGGATATCATAAATATGAGAATTTCTAGGATATTTGGGCGATAAACCTATGTACTAATGTTGTAAACGTTAGTGACCTCTATATAATTTGATTCATCTTAGATGCAATTAATTTTTCTTTATCGCCTATAAGTTTACAGCTTTAAGATCGCAACATGTTCATAATTATGGTCTCAGATAGTACATATACAGACCAAGCAAATTCAAATGAATGGATTCAAAGTGACATTCAAAGCTACATGTTAATGTGGTCATCTCCAAATTTACCCAAATCGAGTTGTTTAATTCTATATTTAGTAACGTATTCGGTAAATAACAAATGCGCGTCTTAAAATTTGGAAGAATAAAGGGAAAGTTGAAAATTGAAAGTTTTATCCATTATTTTAAATAATAGATAAAACTACTTCAGATTAGCTAAAAAATATTCCATGTTTGTGTGGCAAATGTTATAAATCCCACATGGGTTCTTCAGAACAGGCTATATTAATAATTTTTTACTTACGTTTATCACTCTTTGAATTGATCGTGCATGTGTCAAAGTACATTGAGTATGGCAAATAATCGCAGATAATCAAGGCAATAGTAAATCCTGAATACGGATCTGGTAATTAACCTCAAAAAATACGGTCAAATAATAACTGACACTAAAATCTTTTAGGAAACCGAGTTTCTGTATAACAAACTTTATAATTTTCTACGAATTGATGAAAATAAGGAAAAAAATGTCCTGATTTACCTGAACCACCACAGCCGATTGTTATACGTTGCAGGCTGCGTTTGCTACAACAAATATTTCGATCAAGTAAAGAAGGTAGTTTTAAAATTCAGTCCGACAGAAGCTGCAGCAATCAAGAAAAGCCAGGAAATATTTCAAGATAGTCAGGTTAAAAGAGATTTACAAACTATTCACAACAATTACTTCGGACTAGTGGAGGGAATAGAAAAATTACAAAATGTTTCGATGTCGCTAGTGGATTCTGTTCAAATTGTGAATGATGTTTACGTACAGTTATGCACTGTAGAAGGTGAAACAAATTGGTGTGTAATACGAAAATTTGAAAGTGTTTTAGAGAAAGACTCCGATTTTCTTATATTAAGACAAATTTGTGAAGGTGCGCATTAAGTTGTTTCAAAGATTATTTTAAATATGCAAATATAACATCGCTAGATGTCGAACGGTCGTTTTCGGCATTAAAAAGCATTTCCCCGCACGTCGTACTCACTTGACTGAAATAGCTGTAGAAACATATATAATGATTCAAATATTTAACAGATGTTATCCAGTTTGTGATTTCACGGAAGACTTTTAAAACGGTAAGTGTTTCGGCACGTTTTATAATTTATTTCTTACCTTCTATTTTATGTGTAATATGTAATGTGAATATATTTGGGCACAACAGCGGTTCTAGTGAATGCCTATTGCTAGTTAAGTTGCGTAAATATTCAAAACATTTTTAGAAAACAGTTTTTCAATATCGCAAATTTATCTTCATATTATTTATGAAAGATCTTTTTCAACCTGTCAACACCACTAGAAGTGTTGCACCCCTGATTAAGAACCACTGCTGTGTAAACGCAGTTTAATACACAGTTTTAAAAGGGGTTGGTAAACAACATTTTTGGTTTATTCATATACATATAAAAAAAGATTCTAATTCATAATAAATTAATTAATGAAAAATTGCAAGGCGATATTAGCATTTGTTTTAATTTTTTATAAATATTAGAAAGAGAATGTTGTTTTATGCTTTACAAATTTTACGTCAGCAGCCACTTTTAGCACGTAGCCAATTATGTTTCATTTGTGCCGTTATGGACTCGGATGTGATGATTAGTGATTACGGAAATAAAGAACACGCAACTCTGCTATAGCAGTTTCAAGAATGTCGTGAATAATAGTCATACGAGCGGTGTATACACTTTTACATGCTGTGTATACACTGAAATAAATTACATAAAAATTCAAGATATTTTAGTCGAAGAAAAACGCTAGAACATGTCAACATTTATTTATTATTATTACTCTTTATGGCTAAAGACCTATTATACAGAATACGTGCAGTACATATAACGTCATAGATAAATTTTTAAATGAATATCCAATTTTTTATTAAATTTTTGAAATCTACATACATAAGATAGTAAATGCATTTGCTATAGCGTACCTCATACATATCTACATTCAACCGTTTTTTCAGGAATCATTGTTTAATATTGTTATTTAACTACGATAACAATTCAACAATACAAAGTTACTGTTGCTTATTTCCTGGGTAACTATACGCACTAGAGCTGTTACCTGGATCTGGATAACCGAATCTTGGTGTTATTATCAGATTCCGTTATCCAATACTTCGGATCCGGATCTGTTATCCCAAACCTGGGATCTGGATCGGTTATCCGATAATTCGGACCCGGATAATGAAAGTATGGAATATAATATATCTTTTTATTAATAATTTATTAATAAGGTAAGATAATCATGTCGTCCCAGCATAGCCCTAACAGCTGGAGCAGCCAACGGAACTTGGCGCACGCCTGTCTGATGCGATGCGTAAACATCTGCCGGGTGGCTAAGCAGTTCAAATTCGTACACATTCATCATCACTAGCGCGGCGTGTACGTATGAATTAAATCAGGCGAGCGGAATACTAGTTATTTAAGAACATTTTTAATAAAAAATGTCCGGTGTGCGCAAGGCTAAACAACGACCCTTTGCTGATAAAGTAAAAAACTTTATCTGTGAGTTTTCAGATTTGTTGTACGACGGTGCTAAAATAGTTTGTAAAGTATGCGAGAAAACTTTAATGTGCTGGCAAAAGAACGACTGTAGGAAGCATGTAAATAGTGCAAAACACATAAATAGAAAAACCAGCGCGTCAAATAGAAATGACTTTATTTTCTTTATTTACTTGTCATGATGATAACATGTAATTTGTCACTTAACATACTGGATAAGAAATCGTTTAAGAACTTTTGGAACAAATACATACAACCCGGAGGTAAAGTTGCCAATTACGGCAACAGCACGTAAGCATGTTTTATTTGTACGCAAAGAGGTGGAAAATAAAATCATATCTATATTAAAAAATCAATTGCCTTGGTTGTGTGTTGACGAGACAACATATGGTAAAAAAAAATCTATTATACATGTTATCGTTCGTGTACTGAATCAACATAAACCGACATTTCCACTGTTACTAGCTAGCAAAAGATTACAAGGATGTACTAGTGCAGCAATTACGACTGTGATACTTACTACGTTAAAAAGCTTTCAAGTCTCAACATGTCAAGTGTTGATGGTGCAGCGACAATGCGTGCGGTAGGCCGTTCTCTTCTTGAACATGGTTGCGACTGTTTACATGTAAGATGCATTAATATCAAGTACAAAAAAAGTGTTTCTCAAATCTCCAAAACGTCTTCGAACATTTCACGCACACAGTGTCCCGGTATTCGGGACACTGTGTGTGACACCCGATTCTTACACATTGGGGAACCTGGTTGCAGGCAGCTTTTTATTATGCTGAACATTTCGGAAAAGTAAAAGCTGTTATTCTACAATTCAATTCTGCCGAAGCTGCAGCTATTAGGGAGAGTCAGTCAAAGTTTCAAGATACTTCTGTTGAAACATATTTACAAAATATTCATAGCTACTATAAATGCTTACATGACACACTGGAACAATTACAAAATAGAGCGTTGTCGTTAGTGAAGTCACTGCAAATAGTTTACGAAGTGCATACTCTGCTACGCACTATAGATGACGCAAAAAATATTCACATTTTAAAAAAGTTGGAGAGTGTGTTAGAGAAAGATTCCAATTTTATCACATTACAAAAAATTGCAATGATACTTGACTAATCCATTAATTGAGTTCAAAGATTATTTTAATCATACATGTATTACATCGGTAGATGTCGAACGATCTTTCTCGAAATATAAACACATTTTTTCACCACTGCGAACACGGTTCCACGAGACAACTATTGAAACATATCTAATGCTATCAATTTTTTACTTCTTTTTCGGTATTATAAATATTGAAGAAACCGCACGCGTATAGCGCGACGAACGATTATCTTACTCTAGTTATTATACTTACATTGGATTTCACTATTACATAGACATAAACTAACTCTGTGAATACGTATTACTGAAGTTATTCAATGTAGAAAGAATTGTTCCAAAATTCTAGATAGTGAATTTGAAAGCGAAGTGTTTGGCAATGAATCCGGATCCAAAGAATCGGATAATGAATCCGGATAGAAAAACCGGATAACGGATCCAGCTCCGAAAATCGGATCCGGATCTTAATTATATCGAATACCAACAGCGCTACTACATACGTACTGTCCGGGATTTGTTATCACTTAAGATTCGTTGAAGTGACAGTGACAAATAATCTATGTTAAAGTGAAATTCTAGTATTTTTTTCTGGTATGTTTAAGTAAAAAAGAACGGATTGAAATCTGAATGATGATTGGCTATAGACATTCACTCGGTTTTTTTTTTCTAGAGGTGCCTAACATCAACAAACTAAACATCGATGAACTGAAAGAAATGTAGACGAAATTCGATGCATTCAAAACGCTTTACAAGAGTTTGTTTACATTATTGTTGAATTAATTTTAATTTGCTTCATCTCAAATCACACATACCGGAAAACCGAACCTAACACTCCCCATACACTGTCAGTTTGGCCCCAGTTTGAACCGTACAGTACAACACGCACAGTCAAACTGTGACGAAAAACCGTTAGGGACGGAATTTGGATTATGAATTATGTGGGGTTCGAACTTGGAACTAACAGTTCTCAGAATGCACAGTGCACTCGTAATGCATTATTTTTAGAACTGCTCAGAACTGCGGGTTCGATCAAACCGAATAATAATATGTAATAATCAAAATTATAATAATTTATTATTTCATAAAAAAAAACAAAATTCTTTGTATAGGACAAATCAAAATACCAAACTTTATATAAACAAAAAACAAAAACACCCATAAGAGCAAAAACAAAAAAAAAATTTAAAAACCAAATAAACTAGGAACTTATTCCAAGAGATCATTGATACTGTCTGCGAGATAGCTTTCGAAACAGTGCGTGACATTTTTTTACCTTCGATTGATGTTGGTATTTTACTAAAAAGTCTGATATCCAAGCAACCTACGTTTAACTCTGCCGATTGTAATTTGGAACGATTATTGTAAATATCTTGTTTGCGACGGGTTTTCAAAATCGTGGAAATGCTTATTGCAAAGGTAATTTTGTTTATGGTGTGTGTAACAGCCAATGTGTCATAATTAGTCTAGGCAAACAGCGGCAACAGTCAGTGTAGTAGATATGTGGTGCGATTATTTATTTTGCGCGTTCACAGCGTCAGTACTAAATCGATGCTGTATGCGAGTAGTTCTGTGTATATGTAGGCTGTCGTAACTTATTTCGCAATTGTACGCTTATGTTTGCTTTAAAAATGTCGCAGGTACGTCGCGAAAACGACCAATGGCAGACACAGTTAAAGACTTTATAGTGGACATGCCGGACTTTATTTTTGATGGCGCTAAAACTCAATGTCTAGTTTGTAAAATCCCTTTAATGTGTTGGTCCAGAAGCCATTGTCAACGTCACATCGAAAGCAAACAGCATTCTTCTGCAAAAAGTGCCATACGAGACCAAGAAAAATTTACATTTGATTTATGTGTTACTCTTATTTTATGTAATCTATCGTTTCGTTTACTAGACAAGGAAGCATTTGTCTCCTTCTGGCATAAATATGCGGACTGTAAATTACCTAGTCGGACATCGATACAAAATGTAGTGCCATTTGCTCGTGAACATATAGAAAAAAGAATGAAAACGTAATTGAAAGATAAAAAACTGTGGTTGTGTGTGGACGAAACAACAGATCGTCAAAAACATTCTGTGGTTAATGTGATGGTACCTACAATGGAACCACATCGACCGTCATCCTCCTTCTTACTTGCTTCCAAATGAGTTATAAATTGTACTGCCGATGAGATTTTAAAGGTGGTGTTGAACTCATTGAACGAATTTGAAGTTTCAACTAAGCAACTTTTAATGTTTATGAGTGATGGTGCCGCAAACATGCGTTCTTTGTGTGTGTAAAATCCATACTCTAAATCTTGCGGCACAAACGATTCCTACATGTTTTCCACTAGTAAATGCATTGATTGCTAGTACAAAAGCAGTGTTTCTAAAGTCCCCGAAACGTACCCGACTATTTCACAAACTGTGTCCTGATTTACCTGAACCACCACAGCCGATTGTTACACGTTGGGGAACATGGTTGTAGGCTGCGTTTTACTACAACAAATATTTTGATCAAGTAAAGAAGGTAATTTTAAAATTGAATCCGACAGAAGCTGCAGCAATCAAGAAAAGCCAGGAAATATTTCAAGATAGTCAGGTTAAAAGAGATTTACAAACTATTTAAAACAATTACTTCGGACTAGCGGAGGGAATAGAAAAATTGCAAAATGTTTCGATATCGCTAGTGGATTCTCTTCAAATTGTAAATGATGTTCACGCACAGTTATGCGCTGTAGAAGGCGAAACAAATTGGTGTGTAATAGGAAAATTTGAAAGTGTTTTAGAGAAAGACTCCGATTTTCTTATATTAAGACAAATTTGTGAAGGGGCGTGTAAAGATGCATTAAGTTGTTTCAAAGATTATTATAAATATGCAAATATAACATCGCTAGATGTCGAACGGTCATTTTCGGCATTAAAAAACATTTATTCCGCACGTACTCACTTGACTGAAACAGCTGTGGAAACATCTAATAATTCAAATATTTAACAGATGTTACCCAGTTTGTGATTTCACGGAAGACTTAAAACGGTAAGTGTTTCAGCACGTTTTATAATTTATTTCTTACCTTCTATTTTATGTGTAAACCTTTATGCGCTCGCCACACCTCTGGCTGTTGCCGCATATTTGCCCAGGTTAGTCATAATAATAAGCTAGACAAAGTTAGAATTTGTAGAGATTTGAAAAAACTCTACAGCAGTCTTGCGATGCCAGTCCCGTAATCACTTCTATAATTTGTTCTTGCGCTAGGAACATTTTTGTGTCCGAGTCTAGATTGTATTTTTGAATAATATTCGGACAGTAAAATACTTCTACATACAGTCATTTTTAAACTCCGGAATTAAGATATTCTAGCCGATAGTATAGCGCACTGGCTTTCGTAACAGAGGTTGCTTAATAATTTAGTTTTTGGCGTAGATAAAATTAGATATTGAAGCAATTTATTACTATTTGTAACCACCGCAGCAATGACCGTTTATTTTGAACAGGATTTGCACCTACGGTAGTTATTTCACGATATAAACGTACTCTATGACCGGTGATCAATTATCACATTACGTTAACAATTTATATAAGTAGAATAAGCAAAGTTTTTATTATCTTGCCATTCCCTAAAATAAAGAACTGCACAGTATCAATATGAAACACTACTTTAGTTTTATACATACTCAGTAGTAAACCGTGTTTGTTTGTTAGACTTCAAGGTCGGTATTGATGATACTCTTAAAATATTAACTATGGACAAACTATTAATAGTTTGTATATTAATGTAGGGTTAGTTTGTAGAAGGAACAGTAAACATACACACTACAGACCATAAGTTTGGATCACTCCTAATTTAATAAAGATATTGCAATATTATAAAAGTGAAACAGTACTGGAATAACATTATATGTTTTATTTAAAGGTAACGCTAGGTACAAGGTAAATTTATAATTTATCTTAGATAATTAATTCTTGTTTTTCGTTAAACTGACTTTTCGTTGAAATATTCTCCTCCTTTGACTTGAATCACGGCTACACACAATCATGTAGACGAGACACCTATTTTCTAAAAGTTTCAGTATCTATTTTCCCCCACGAATAACGAAGAAGTTACCACAAATGTTCTTTGGACATCGGACATTGGTCACGGACCTCCACCGAGGTCTTCCCACAAAAGCTCGATGGGATTAAGATCCGGTGAATGCGGCGGTCAAACCATATTTTGAAACACTAAATTATGTTCCTTTTTTTGTAGATATAGTAAGACCTATAGAAATAAGAGGGGTGCTTTGGGTCGTCATTTGGCATCGTTATAAAGTTTTCGCTTATCAATCGCTGATCCGACGTCACAGAATTATGTTCGAGGATGTAGTTTTCCCTTTTCAATGTTTTGTCAATTTTAGCAAATTTACTTAGCCCAGATAGACAAGCTTTAATGGCCGATATCTTAAACGCCTTACATGCTAGAGCGGTCATTCAAATTTTATTCTATTGAGTATGTCTCGCAGTTTTCGGTAGTACATCGAAACATTTTTTATATCAACTAGCGTCTACAAGATGGCCATTGAAATAATTGCCGTTTGATTCATGATATTTGATTTTTTTTTTAATGGAACACTGGGTATATTTTACTGGGTTTTAGAAACTTTTCGTATGAATATTTCCCTACACCTAAAATATGTCGTTCTTTAGTAAAACAAATATGAAGCTATGCTAAGAAGTTTTTTGGTAAAATGCATAGAAAGCTTTTTTCGTTTTTCTAAAAATAGCCATTAAAAATTATCTGTAAAATTTATTTCATTCGTACAATTTCAAAATCTATTCAAAGTGAGCACCATTTCCCTTTATACAACTTCTTGTATTTTGTTGACCATTTACATTTCGGGAGTAGACTTGAAACACATAAAAATCGTTCCTGAATTAAATTAACATTTATTCTGTATATTTACCACAGTTTTATTGTACGTTTTACAATATATAATTTTATATTTTAGACAAAGATTTGATTATAGCATATCAACGTAAATACATAAATCAATTAATAGAATATTGACATCTTATTTATTTTATGCAGAGTGTGTAAAATAACGTAGCTGCAGAAAACAAATTGGATGAACTAATTTGGTCACGGCCCAAATTTAATTTAACCATAAAACCATAAGACATCGGTATATCCAGGCGCCTAAACGAAGTTCATCATTAGCACCACACGTACTGTGTCAAAGGTTAGAGCTTGCGGCGTAGGAAAAGGCTGGTGCGCGGACAGATACTTAACGTGGGGGTAAAATATGCGGAAACGTCCAGAAAATAAATTTGAAGCGAATTGGATGACATTTCATGCGGTTCGTTTTCTGAGAATAAATGGTTCCGGTGCGCCACTAGATACATAAATCACTGACTATTTCTTTTTCTTAATTCTAGATAATATACAGGTGTCCCAACCTACAATTGTGCCAATTATGTAAATAGCAGGCATTTTCTGACAACCCACTAGACATTATAGGGCATCTTCAATAATATTTCCGTATATACAGGCTGATCGATAAGTAGCGAGCCTGGCACCTGCTACGTTATTTTAAATGGAACGATATGTAGTATACATATTACGTTTCTAGTTTTATATCTAAATCTAAAAATAAACCAATGTAATATGGATTTCATACCCGACACCATAAAATGGTAAAAGGGAAGAGATAATATGTATGTATATATATATATACATATATATATATATATATATATATATATATATATATATATATATATACAGGTGTACCAACCTTCTGGAATTGTGGGATTGCGCCTATACTATAAATACTAGGAAGTTAAAATTTTCTGTTGGGATATTAGACACTTCAGAGTATCTTCTAAAAATATTCTCGCGTATACAGGGAGATCGATAATCAGCGAACCATGCTTCTACTTTGTTATTTTAAATAGAACACCCTATATATTATTATGGTTTTATTTTCTCCATATAAAAGTAAATCATCGTAATATGGGTTTCATGTGTTCTTTTTTTAACAGGTTTTGAGAAATTTTAAATTTTGTCCTCAATAGCTTAAAAGCAAACATATTTTGTATAAAAATGTATATGTCTAATATTAACATTAAAAGAGATATTTATAGTCAAAGGTAAATCTAGCATTTGAATATTGATATCCAAGCGTTTGTAGTATCAGCGTTGTTTAGTTGCCATGGCAACAGTAAACAAAACGTTGACGTGTTTAAATTGTCATTTTAAAATGTCAAGTCAATTTAACTACTTGAAAAATGAATTTCGCAAACGGAAAGTTGGGTAATTGATATAATTTTTGTATTAGACATTAGACGATTGAACGACGATGTCCACATTCGAAAACATTTGTCAAATTAAATCAAGGATTTGTTGCTACTGGAAGCAGACTAACAATATATAAAGTAAACGTAAAACATACGTAAACATAAATTTACAATCAAAACAAAATTAAATGCACTATCAACAAAATAAATAAGAGTTGTTATAATCTTTATAATAATAATTTTCAACTATTTGCTTATTTGTCTATCTATAGCACATGTTCAAAATTCCTTCCTGCTACTTCAATACATTTCTGCAATCGTTTGTAGAAACTGTTCTCCAGATTTCTTAATATATTGATGGTTGCACTGCGGAATGCTTGAGTTATCCTTATTTTTCTCCGTGGTAGGTTGTGAGACATAAATTTTATCTTTTATATAACCCCAAAAAAAGAAATCCATTGGTGTTAAATCACAAGATTTAGCGGACCAAAGTATTGAACCTCCACGACTAATCCATCAACTATGGTAAGTGTCGTTAAAATAAGCCGAACATTTTGGCAACTATGAGGAAGCGCACCATCGTGTTGTAACCACATACGAATTCTTTGTGAATATCTAGATTATATAGCAGAGGTAATTCATTCATAAGGAAGTTTAAATAATTTTTTCCGGTAATATAACCGTTGAAAAAAGTATGGCCCGATGACATATTCCCCAATTAATCCTCCCCAAACATTTACGGACCACAAATTTTGGTCATCTACGTGATGCATCCAATGTGGATTTTGGACGGCGTAATAATGCATATTATGGCGATTTACAAGTCCATTACTTTTAAACGTAGTTTCGTCAGAAAATAATATAAATTTATAGAAATCGGGGATGTCGTTTATTTTTGCAAGTATAGTATTGCAGAACTCTATTCTTCTCCGATAGTCTCTTTCATTAAGAGAATGATGTAAGTCTAGTCGATATGGATGAAATGTATGTGTCTTAATTATTCTATTTACAGTCGTCCGACTTAAGTCAAGAGATGTGCATATGTCTCGAACAGATACGTGGGGATCTTCTTCCACAGTTAGCAGGACATTAAGGCGGTTATCGTCATTGATTGCCCTTTTATTTTGAAATAGATGCTTCATGTAATTAATGTTCCCAGTAGCTTCAAATCTTCGTTTCAGTTTGAGAAATATTTTTGGTTCCGGACATCGTCGTTCAGGATAACGCAGCTTGTACATCCTGCTAGCTAATACACTATTTCTTTCACTTTCTTCTAATACATAAACCATATCTATTAACTCTTTTGCGAAATTAATTTTGTAAGTAGTAAAACAGGCTCGAAATTTTGAAAGAACAGTTTAGACATGTTAACGTCAAGTTGCCATGGCAACCAAACATCGCTGACACTATAAACATTTGGATATCAATATTCAAATGCAAGATTCAGTTTTGATTATAAATATCTCTTTTAATTTTAATATTAGGCATACGTATTATTGTACAAAAATGACAGAGATATGAATTTCCTATAGGGCGAACACAAAGGAAATATATGGTGCTATTTAAAAAAATTGTGTTTCCGGTGTTTGAATTTGGCCAAGTTTGGTCTTCAATTCTGAGCACCCTGTATATTTCAAAGGGGTTCTGATACCACGTTTAGATAGAGCCGAGTGTGTAATTTAATACAGTAAAAAATTAGGCTAAAATGTATTTTCATTTCGAGTTTATTGAAGGAAATGGATATTCCTGCATTTAAGCTATTGAGAACAAAATTATAAATTTCTCAAAATGTGTTAAAAATAGACATATGGAACTCATATTGTGCTGACTTATTTTTAGGTGAAGAAACTAAACCAGTAATAATATACAAAGTGTTCTATTAAAAATAACAAAGTAGATGCGTGGTTCGCTAATTATCGATCATCCTGTATGTGCAGTAATATTTTTAAAAGATACTTCCGGATGTCTATTAAGTTATCAGAAAATTTTAACTTCTTACTGCTTATAGTACAGGCGCCAAATCTACAATTCCAGAAAGTTGGGACAGCCTGTGTGGAAATCGACGATTCGATCGGGGTCGTACAAAATTTATATGGGCATTTGCTTTGTAGTTAATCCCTGGCAATAGAAAAAACAAAAAAAAACAACGTTAGCACTAATAAATTACGATTTCCAGTTTCAATGAACAAGCAACTCGATTCATTCGAAATAACTAATCTTATAAATACATATGTATGTACAAAAATTCGTAAATTTCTGTGAGGTTAAATTGCATACTTAGCTCTAGCCGAATATGGTATTACGACACCTTCGAAATGTACAGTATTGAACACGAAATTTCACCAAATTAAAATTTTGAAGGATACTTTGTGATATCTACTGTATGATCTGAAAAGTTTGAGCTCCTCCTGTTTACACAATAGGCGTAATTCTACAATTCCACAGGATTGGGACATCCTGAATGTATAAATTCGTGAACTTATTTTGTTCGAGAAGGCGAACTTTTAGAAAATATCGGCACATCTTTGCATCCTCCAGTTTCACCGGAAGTAACGTACACTTAATTTTCTTAAATGGATAGCCCTAATTTTTATAAAGCAATTGACTTCAGCAATTAATTCCATTCAAGTGTTTTATAAAAAAATGGCACTCTATTTAAGTAAATTAAGTTTACGTTACTTCCGGTGAAACCGAAAGTTGAAAAGATGTGACGATATTTTCTAAAAGTTCACGCCCTCGAACAAGATAAGTCTGCTAATTTACAAATTGGAACTTGTTTCTTTCTGACATACGGCTAGCGTAAGCTCATCCTGTGAGACCTTGCAAAATGGTAATAACAATATTTATGAAAAACTTGAATAAACAACTTACACCTTTAATACAGCTAAAATAGACTTATTATTTTTTACTTTCAATAGTTTTAGTCATTTTACAAATCAACATGATTTCCACATTAATAGATGTACCCTTATGTAAATAATTTTTTTGATCCATAACTTAGAAGAAATATTTTTAGTTAGTATTCACCTCCAATTACAAAGTGTTAAGGTAGTATGTGAATACCCCAACCTAATTTATTTAACACATTCTAATTGTGTGACAAACATGTAAACTATGTATTTTTTTATTTCTGTCAAATGAAATTATTTCACGTTATAAATAGAGATTCTCATTTTGTCGCTCACGCAGTAATGTTGACCTGAGATCATGGGGGCAGCCCGATGAGAACAGGCGGTCGAACTCGTACCACAGTACAGCGCTGGGTTGTATATGTTGTTATATATATATAATTCTAGCATATGGATCAGTAATCGCCTTAATTAATATAAAATCAGAATACAGTGGGTGGCCGGTTAACGAACAATGCGGACTGCGAACAAATCGACAACAAATACTTTCGCCAAGGAGTTTTGTGTTCGGACAACGAACGCCATCTGTTATTAAAGATCTTTCAGGAAGGATGGAGGTATGTCAGGGAGAAAGTCTTAAAATGGCACCCAAACCAAGCTGAAAATAGAATTGGGGAGCTCTACAACGACAATGCCATTAATACAGTACTGTGAAATGAAATCGGAACTCTAATAAATAAACAATTACACTTAAAATTCCGGCTATTATTTGAGTACATTTTTATGGGATAGCAGGTATAAAGCAGAACCCCATCCCTCAATATACAGACCTTAAACGAGTTCAGTTACCCGTGTACTATTGAATGTCTCACAGCGTTACGTAAAAATGCCGATGTTTTCGAAGCTTACTAACGTTCGTTACTTATTTAAAAAATATGAAGAAACAGGGTCTACCGATCCAAAAAAAAAATGGAAAATTGCTGGTTCATTATTTCTAAAAAAATGGTTCAAAAAAAGCCAACAAATAAAGGATAACTAATAAATTCATTAAAGCAAGTTTGGAAAGAAAAAATAAAACCGGATTATTTGTCAAATTTAATTCACTCCATGCCGGACAGAATAAATGCCGTTATAAAGGCACGCCGTAGAACCACCAAATGTTAATGAAACTTTGTAAGTTCCCTTTCATATAACTGAACAATTTGATTTAGTTTTATAAACGTTTTTGTTTTATTCTAAATATTTTTGGAATTTCCATATTTGTGTAAATTTGTATATTTTTTAGATATTGTAAAAATAAAATAAAATGTTTGTTAACAAAAATAATTTTGTGTATTATTTGATGTATAAAATGTCGTTTCAACAAGTTTCAAATACTAAAAACTTAAATTTAATTACCGACAAAATTAATAATGAGATATATTCAAAACTCGCAGGTGTTCGGATTTCATTTCACAGTGCTGTATATATTTTTTTAATTTCATCCATTATGTATATTATTTTTGCAATAAATATACTAAGAACTATAACTTATTTCAGTTTTTGGATCTTCACAACGTATTAATTGATTTTCCTATAAAAAGCAATGGAAAATCGATGATTGGTTATAGTCTTCGATTGTGTTCATTAACCGGTCAACCATCGTGTTCGTCGTACATTGATTTCTCTGAAATGATCATCTCTCTCCAAGAAAATATTGCCTCACAAAATGGATGCGGCATCCTTATAACGAAATTATATACACACAATAAAACAAAATAAAAACACATACTGCACAATTGACATTACAACCTCCAAAATGGCCGCCGCCCACGCTTCCTTGAAAACAGGAAAATATGCGCGTTTGCTATCGAAACACGTATATCTTTTCGGTTCTTCAAGAAGCCGCTTCCTTTCGATTTTCAAAATCTTTTCCAAAATACTCCAGTGTCTCTTGGAACGATGTCCGAAACTTCTACTTTGGTTTTAATTAATAACAATTTTTGTGTGTTTTAAGGGGCTTATTGCAAACTGAAGCTTTGAATGACAAGTGCTTTCTATAACGAACGCAAGTATAATACTCTTATATCTCCCTACTGCCCGTATAACAAACATAGTTTTCATTTTCAGGTCAAAGAGAATTAGATGTGGGTGTGTATAAATACAACAATACAAGCAATTTTATGTTTGCTATTTCCGACGACACATTATCTGGTTTATCATCACATTCATCACAGATCAACGGAAATCATGACAAGAAGACACGTGGCCTAGTGAATGGTAGACATTTCGAATTCTATTGATCGCCCGCTAGCGAGAATCTCGCCATTCTATAAGGCGCACGGCGCGGCGTTCACAGCTCCGTACACGCTTGCTTGTCATAATACCGTAACTTCGAAGCGAACAGACAACTGCTATGCCATTACAGTAGGACCTAAAGAACGAAACAAAGAGAGACAGGAAGTTTGAAAGAGGACGTCATTTGCTACCACAGTTACAGCGAACGGCAGCGCAAGTCAAAATTATTACACTATAAAGAAAGAAATTGATTCCACATTAATATGGTTCAGAAAGCATCAATTTTTAATTAACTATCGGTCTGATACGTATGCATGTCCAAGAAATTTTTATGAAATGTGAAGGAGATATGTAAATTAGTCAATAGTAGTTTGTACACGTATCTCGATTTAACATTTTTATTAAAGGAAATATTACTATAGTTCTTTAAACTAACCGCTTATTCATCGCATACTCAAATACGTTACCGATTTTAGGAAATTTACAATAGCAGAATTCTATAAAACCAGTTCACAAATTCGTAATCCTATTACATATTTGGAATATTAACATAGGATTTTAGGAGGAATATTCTGAGATACTATTTCAATGTTAAAGTAATTAAATGACAATTACCATATCTTTTCATATTACTTGTGGATAAATATAGATATTTATAACAACCGTCTGGAAAAGAGAAGGATATCAAACATTACCTCGGGCATATTTCCGGCAGCGGCCAAATAGCTGGCGTAACCTGGGTGTACCCATAAACCGATCGCTCCCGAAATGATTAACATAGTTACTTTCTAATTTAATTGCTTTTAGGTAATATAGTAATTTGGAAAGTTTCTCATTTTGAGATTGTTCAAAATTTCTTAGAATGAGCAAAACAATTATGAGTAGAGTTGTAACTCTCCACGGCACGACAGGATCGGATTCGCTGTTGTGCGTGTATAGTTTATTTCGAATTATAAGAATATAATTGTAGACTTACAAGGCCTTTAATATTTTTATTGCACCTTCTGTGACGATAATAACCTGGCAATGCATATTGAATCCAGGGGCCGTATTGACTATAAATTACGGCCCTATAAGATAATTATATGTTTATGTATATATATTTTACAAACAGTATAAATTTACATAGTAAGCAATTCGATGTTACAAGTAATTAAAGAATTTACATATTAAATGAGATTTAAATGTACAAACAGGTAGTTACGCATATCGCAAATCATAATTCCATTTCTATTCAATTCACTTAAATTTTGTCATTACGGTCCTCAGCAGTTTGTTTGCGTATCCAGGTAGTTATTACCGCAGGTGGTGCAATAACAGCATTTAAGCCGTTCAAAGTTATATTCTTATAATTTGAAATAAACTATATACATATATACATATTATATACAGTTGCGTGCAGCTAATTAGAAGCGATGCATTCAAAATTAAACTCTTTAAAACAAATCAACGGTTATCCTAGTAGGCTTTGATTTTCTGCTGTCAAAATAATTGAATTACATGTAAACAACTAACCTTCAGAGAATTTTCATTTTTTTTTTTTGCATACAAAACAGATTTCGCCAGTTTGTGTGTGCTGGTTGAAGAGGGAGGTCGTGCACGTAATTAGAAACGTGGTGTTGATCCTAATTATATCACTTATTTTCAAACGGTAAAGTGAAAATTGTATTTTTTTGCGAGTGTTTAATATTTAGTTTTAATACTGTAGATAACAAAATATGGGGAAAAATAAGACCTGCGACGAAAGCACTTGGAAAATTATCATAAGCATGTATAATGGGCGGAAATCCTATGGAGCTATAGCAAAAACTCTGAATATATCAAAGAAGATGATATATAATGCTGTCCAAAAAAACAACTGTTCGTGAAGACCTAATTGTCCGACAATCAAAAAAATGTCCGCAAAAAGCTGCAAATTAAATTAGACCTTCAGTAGATACTGTAAAACGCAAATTAAGAGAAGCAGGTTTATTTGGACGGATTGCCCGGAAGAAGCCATTAATAACTGAGAGGAATCGCAAAAGACGCCTGGAGTTTGCTAAAAAGTATGGCCATTGGACGGTTCAAGAGTGGAAAAGAGTGTTATTTTCTGTCGAAACAAAGATAAATAGGGTTTCATCTGATGGGAAATCCTACGTACGTCGCCCACAAAATGCTGCTTTCGATCCCAAAATACACCCGTCCTACTTTGAAGCATGGTGGCGGTAATAAGATGTTTTGGGGAAGTATGTCATGGCGGGGTGTCGGTCCAATACATGCAATTGAAGGCATTATGGACAAATTTCAGTACATATACATAATAAACAACATTCTACTGCCATATGTAGAGGATAATTTACCTGTAACATGAATTTTCCAACAGGATAATGATCCGAAGCATACGGCAGGAGTCACAAAAAAATGGTTTTCGGAAAATTTTGTAAATCTATTGGATTGCCCCTCGTGTAGCCCTGACTTAAATCCAATAGAAAATCTATGGCAGTACATAAAACAGAAAATAGCGGTGCACAAAATCGGAAATTTTGACGGACTTCATGAGAAAACTCTAGGGACATGGAATACAATTCCCAAAAGTGTGTGTGAAGACTTGATGGTATGAATGCCACGCAGACTGCAAGCAGTCCTTCATAATAACGGCTTTGCTACAAAATATTAATTTTTTTCTGGATATTTTTTATAATAACCAACTTTTTTGAAATCGTTTCTAATTAGTTGCACGATCTTTTTTTGATTAAGTAAATATATTTTTTCTTCTAAGTAATGTTTATAAAAATCAAAAGTTAAGTTATATTTTTGTTTTCATTTCAGATTAAAGAAATACCTAAAACATACTTCGCTTCAGTTTTTGCTTTATTAGAATAAAAATTAAGCCATATCGTTTCTAATTAGTTGCACGCAACTGTATATATACAGTGCGGTCCTAAAGTGCTCCCCCCCCCCCTCCATGCTAACTTTTGAACGACAGAAGCTAGCGTTCCTAGAAAAAATAGGTCGATTTCGAAATAGAGCACCCTGTCAATTTTTACGTTTTTGGAAAGGTGATCGAAAGACGAATCCAACGATACCACATATGTTATACTTTAACTTAAGAAATATGACTACATGCAGCAATAAAACTTTTGGTAACCTGTTTTTTTTTGTTACGCAAAGTTGGCTAGGAAAAAGCGCCAAATTGTTTCTTGTGACGCCAGACTGGTTTAAAGAATTCGTTGCTAAGCAAAGTAACCATAACAATTGCCAAACTGTCAAATCTCAATTCCAAAAATGTAAATTATTCTTCTTATTTATTGTTATTACAACCTGCATTTGTTATACTTTCGTTCTTTGTGCACGTTATTATTTTCTCTCATTTTAACTTGTTTTGTTCATTGTTGTTTCTCTTTTACTTTATCGAACTTTATTGTAATCAATTAATTACAGTAGGTTTACATGTACGCATGGGGAAATCTAATTAGATATCCTCATTTGTACGTTTTTGTCGAGTAAATTACTGCAAACGCTTCTACAGAACTGAACAAATCGTATTGCTACTAATTCTGATGCGACAGTAGTCTCAACTACTGGCTTAAACCGCCATAGGTTAATTAATTGAAAAGTAATGGCATCACCTATCCACCATCTATGGACGCGCGTTTCGATGTTATACATCTCGTCGGCATAGCTTTGTGGAAGGCAATGACATTTCAATATTTTAAATCGTATATATACGAAGTAGATGTTTACATGTACGCATGAGGAAATCTAATTAGATATCCTCATTTGTACGTTTTTCCACAAAGCTATGCCGACGAGATGTATAACATCGAAACGCGCGTCCATAGATGGTGGATAGGTGATGGCATTACTTTTCAATTACAGTAGGTTTGTTTAAATTTCTTAGTTTTTGACAGGCAATGTGCTTAAGTTTCAGTTTTTTATGTTGATTTTACAATGGCCTTCGCATGGACCACGTAAGACAACCATCAAATACCTAATTTTAATATTCGGTAAATTTGGCAAGAATTACCACAAAGTGTAACATAATCAACACTGCCCTTGTACAGCCGGAAATATTTGAACTTTGCGCTAAGTAAGCATAGATAGTATAAAATTTACAGGGCGAACTGCTTTAACAGAAGATAATATGATTTAAATTATTGTACAATTTGTTGCGCAACCATGGCAAATAAGGTGATAATTGTTGCCAGATTTACATGATATTAAAATTGTTCCGGCAATTTTGCATGGTTCGCGCCGAAGCCATCATAAGTAAGTAACAACACAAAATATAGTAATGTCACGCCCGTTCAATTTTCAACAAATTATTTGTATAATTATCTACAATTTATCCCTTTTTCATTTTGACTGCTAACTTCACAATTTTGTTAGTTTATGTTCATTTCACAATCAATAACGAAAATGCAATCATTGAGCTACAATTGAATATATCTGCACAAAGAGCACATTATTTATAATTGTGAATTTTAAGTATAAATCTACAAATTCAAGGACTAAAATCACCAATTAGTAATTTAAAGCCATTTTTTCGAGTTTTAAGATAATTTACAGGTGCAAATGCCCCATCTACATACGTGGAATGAGCCACAAGGTAGGGAGAGGTGTATGACCCGGACTGTGTTATACCAAAAGAGAAGTTTGATGGTTTGGAACTGTGTGTGAATGACCAGTGATCGGTATAATACCATGCTAGAAAGTGTATTGCATCTGCTTTAAAATTATTTAATGAAGTTGTATTTGATTATCAGTGTGAGCAAGACAACGCCCGCAACCATAAATCTCAACGGGTAAAGCGCTGATTTCGATTTATCTCCTATCATGAACATTTATGACATATTCTGAAAGTTAAAGTGTCTAAGTTTCAATGTGCATCGAAACAAGTTAAAAAAATTTTGAGGCCCAAAATTCCTGCGCCGAGTTGTATAAGTTAACCCTTATAAATTATAAGGGTTAACTTATACAAGGATATTATAAGTTATAATATCGCTCTACCTAATGTTTATCCCGATAGATGACGCCACCTGTTGGAACGAATGTTTGTTTATTATTTCAAAACCCTATTATAGAAATATATTTTGCTGTTGTTATAAGCTAAATTTAGATTTATTTACATTTATTAAGCATTCTTAGTTTTAAACATTAAGCAAAGTACCAAAACAGTTATTTGTTGCAATCACGTGATATTAGCGGTAGTTCTCAGGAGTGTTGGTTGAGCTTCGTGTTAGGAAGGACGTATGCAGCTCAGGAGGTACGTTGTAGCAATTATTTTGTTGCCACTTTGTGGAAATACCGTTTCTGGGATCTAAGGCTACCTATCTAATCAAGTATCGTATCGTTTCCTGTCGTAAAACTCATCCGATGGGGAATTCATGTTACCGAGCTAAATACTGACGTCATACCGCCTTCGCGTAAGTTTTCTCGGTCGAATTCCATTTTCTAATCTTTTTGTCTCGTTTCGGAGCCCTTATCTAACCCTAAGAACCTGTGTAAGCAACCACAGTTCGCCCTGATAAGTTTCGAGAACCAGCTCGTGGTTATGTTTGAAAGCTGTATACTATAAAGTATTTTAAGAGTGTAACATTTTCGTGCACGAACATAATTCATCCTGTACCACTTCTAAATTTTGTTAATCTGTTTTGCAATAGTTTATTCACTCTTGTTATTGTATTTGGTTATATCGTTACAGAACGGATCTTTAGGAACATAGTATATAAGGCTTAATTTTGTACAACCGTTATTCCCGTGTATTTCTGGAAAAGACGCTATTACATCATCCCTTTGTTTTGATTATTTACTAGTCATTATTTTCGTATTTTGAATATACGTACTTGTCTATTCATTTTTGTTTCGCAGCTACAGTCACTACGACTTGTATACTTATTTGGTTAAATATATTCCCCACCTGCTTACACGTTTGTATTAAATATACATACGTCACATGTTTACGTATTTTTTTTTATTTTCAATATATTTAATTTAGTTAAACGTTCTTGTGTATTTTTGTTGCACATATTGTTTAGTAGTAGTATTTTTCAATATACAGGGTGACAGGTAATTTATGTCAAATTATATTTGTAACAATATTTGCGTGGCCGTTCAAGTAATCCGTTATTTTCATACGCAAACTAACCTAACTTTTATTATTTGTTATCGTGCGACGAATTTTCCTATTTTGGCGTCGCTAAACTACAGGATGGTCCCTTTATATTACTTAAACACGGTGGCGCTTATCAACCCCACGCCATCTTCGGCTGGGCTAGTGCAAAGTACTCCATATTCACCACCGTTTCGAATATATAAAAGTACCTATCATCTTCATTTTTCCGAAAAGTTTATTATCCTTCTTTTTCGTGCAATATTTTCGAGATAGGCGTTAAGCGTGGCACCACGCTATGAGAGGAAGAATGTTATCTTGTAGCATGGCGAAAAGAATGCATGCGGTTATAAAAACAAAATATCAACATTTGTAAGTTCCTTTAAAAATATTTCCATCGATGTATATTGTATCCTTCATACTATGCCTGAAGCAAACATGGTGGATGTGTAATACATGTGAGCAAGGCTGTATACAAAGTTCTTAGCGCCATTTTCTGACGTTACGGTCGATTAGCAAAAATTTGTGATTGTATGCTGGTTATCTAGAAATACTCAACCTTGTTCCTGGTATATATTTCCTTTATTATAATTTTAATACGTGCTTTAGCTTCTATTAACCGTAGTAAAAGAGATCCGAGCTAGTTGAGAATCAAAACATTAAATATACGAGGATAATGTGTTTAAAATACTCTAACAAATTGGAGTACATAATAACAACTGATATTTATACAAACGATAAATCTAGCTGCACCTACACAACTTCCATATGTACAATATGCTTTTAATAGATTCAAACGAAGGAAGCTACCCACCTGCTGTATACGCGAATGGGGACTTTGTGCAGTAATAGTAATAAATAATTTTTTCCGATAATTACATGTGTTTGAAATTTTGATTAAATTCTATTTATTACAACTCTTGGGATGGAAAAACTTATTGGAAGATATAAAGAACGCTGTGAATAACAGAAAACATAGCAATGTCGCTCAATTATGAGAGGTAGTGCAATCTGCTTTGACATCTATTCCATAGGAGAGATGTCAACGGCCACTTGATATCAAGGCCCATCAATGTCGTTATTAACTGAAGATTTAGCATCTGAATTTTCTGTGCATGAGCTTGGTCAGCCACGTATTGCTAGTACGGTAAATAGTATGTTCTTTGAGTGCATTTCTGAGCTAGAGGTATACAATACCGTTCGCTCTTTGAAACCGTCGAATTCTGCTGGCATTGATGCTATAAGTTCAAATATATTAACCAATGCTATAGATTTAATAGTGCCACCAATAACTTGCATCATCAATTGATCTACTGCTGATGGTATTTTTCCTCATGTACAGAAAGTAGCTCAAGTTATTCCTGTCTTTAAGGCTGAGGATAGCAGTTTAATTGCTATTTACAAACCAATACCTTATGCTTCCGGCCGTATCGAAAGTTCTAGAAAAGATTGTATCGGAAAAAGTAATTGCCTTTTTAACACGTACAGGTTTTTGTTAAGATTCACAGCATGGCTTTATAAAACATAAATCTACCATTTCTGCAGTTACTCCATTTATTGACATTCTTTAGAACAGTTTCAATCTACCCCTCGTTTCCGCACATCTGCAAACCAAGTCATATTTAAATCTAATTTTACACCCTTCCCTTTGGGAATCTTCTGTCAGCTGGCAAGTACATCATTGCCATATTTCGGTAATTATACCGAATTACTGATGAACGAAATACTGATGACCCGAGGATGAATAAATCTATTTATCTGGAAATGATGCACAAATACCAAGACTGGCTCCATATTTACACTGACGGTTCAAAGTTGAACGAAGGTACAGGAGGTGCTCTATTTATCCCAAAATTTGATGAGCTACAATTTAAGTTACCAGACCTTGCCCCGATATTTACAGCAGAACTGTTAGGGATTTTAAAAGCAACGCAGTTTGTAGACTGCAATATTCGTAGAAATACAATTATCATCTCTGACTCAAAAGCAGCTTTGACCAGTTTAAATAGCACTAACAGGTTAAATTCGAGCACTACGCGTGAAATTGTAAAGCTGGTAACCAAACTGGCATTGGAAAAGAAGGTATCCCTCAAATGTGTGGGTCAAAGCGCATTGTGGAATAACCCACAATGAATCAATCCATCTTTTAGCTAAAGAAGCCACCAAACTTTCATCTTGCACGTTTGGTTTCGTTCCATTGGCCGATGTAATCAGTAAATTTAGATCTGATATGCACAGCCAGTGGAATAAGATATGGTATGGCGAAATGTATAGCGAGAGACCAACCAACTACTTTCTTTTAAGACCATCTATCCCCAAAAGACATTGGTACACAGATAAAGACATGTCAAGAGCGATGTACGTACAGTTAGTCAGATTAATGTTTAATCATGGCAGATTTCCATACCATTTAAACAAAATTAAGATCCTAAACAGCGACAAATGTGGATGTGGTGATGTAGGCGATGTGAACCACATAATTTTTGAGTGCCCGAAAAATAGGGCCGGTACAATTGAACTGTGGAAGACCTTAACAAATTTGCAAATTCAACAGCCTTTGAATGTTAATTACCTGCTTAGCCTCGATAATGGTGGTATTTATAGAGGCATTTATGATTTTATAAAGAAGAGCCGAACATTCTTTTAGTAGCATAGCTTTATATGTTCGTTTTGTGGATCCAGTTGGTTCTCTTGGCTAATGCTGCTTTGCAAGGCCACATACAACTACTATTACTAACAGTTTAAATGATAACCTCAAATGTGCTAGTGTTTTTATGGATCCGAGTAAGGCCTACGACATGATATTCTACTTTACAAATTGTATACTTGTGGAATACGCGGTACCACGTACAAATAATTCAAGTCATATTTCAAACAGAGAACAGGTAGTCGACATACAAGACACACGATCCAATAAGTTTCTATTGAAACGAGATGCACCACAAGGCTCAGTAATTGAACTATTGTTGTTTATCGTTTTTATTAATGATTTGCCTGCAATGTTCTCCAACTTAATTCTTTATGCAGATGATAGTACGTACGTTAGCAAGATAGAAATCTTTTACTGCAATATATACAAGTAAACTTAAACAATTTCAATTCATGGCTTGTAATAATAAATTATACTTGAATAGAATTAAAACAATATTCATTTATTTCACAGCTGGTGTCAACAAATATGGTGAAAGCTGCTTAATCCAAATAAACAACGACTCTATAAAGCAAGTACCACACACTAAATTCTTAGGTTCACAAATTGATAATGGATTGAATTGGGAGACACATACAAGCACAACTGGCATCTACATATACACTACCGTTCATGGAAGTTCGGGCAAGCAAAAAAAAAATGTACGGAAGTCAAAGAAAATAAGAGAAATATTAAATGGCCATGTATTTAATACTTACTTACATGATTTTACATATTTTCAAACACAAATTTATTAAAAAGAAAAAGTTAATGTAATACAAATAATTTAAATCCGATTTTCATCGAAAAATCCACCTTTTGCCTTTAGGACTGCTGCCACTATTCTCGGCATCCGATTCACTAATTTTGCTAATGTTTCATTGGGCAAGCTTGTCCATACCTCCTGGAGAATGGTCCACAAATGTTCCTTCAATTTTGGACACTTTTTCCTAACACATCGGTCTAATTCTTCCCATAACAACTCTATCGGATTCAGATCGGGGGACTGTGACGGCCATTCCATAATTTTTAGGGTTCTTTCATTTTCTTCTTGATGCAGGTAATCTGTGCACAATTTAGATTTATGTTTGGAGTCATTGTCCTGCATAAATTCAAATCCACGACCAATTAATCGGACTCCTGACGGTATGGCATTTTCCTCCAGGATTTTCCGATATTCTTCTTTTTTCATTATGCCCTCAATTTTGAGCAAGTCCCCTGTTCCAATTAAAGAAAAACAACCCCAAACCATTACAGGATCCGCCTCCATGCTTCACCGTAGGAACTATACACTCCCGTAACATCCTTTCCCCTCTTGATCTGCGTACGAAAACTCTCCGTCTATTTCCAAAAACCTCAAACTTGGATCTGTCAGTCCACAAAACGTTTCTAAAATCGTCCACTGTCCAATCTCTATGAGCTTGTGCCCATTTCAGTCGTTTCAGCCTATTTCCTCTTCGGAGTAACGGTTTTCGACAAGCCACTCGCCCATGCAACCCAGTCTCTTTCAGCCGACGTTTCACAGTACTCACAGAAACTTTGGAATTTCGCTCATTATTGAATTCTGTAGCAATTTCTGATGCTGTTAGTCTTCTATTGCGCTTACTAATTATTTTTATTCGTAAATCTTCCGCAGGAGTCGTTTTTCTTGACGGTCCTGGCCGATTACGATCTTGCACGTCACCGGTTGTCTTAAATCGAACTATAGTATCATGTACTATAGATTTTTTTTATTTTTAATTTATCCGCAATCCGTCTTTCCCTTCCTGATGCAAGGTAATAATAGCAGATCGTTTTGAAACAGCTAGAGGCTTTCCACGGGACATTTTAAGCAGTCAAACCGAAATTATTTTATTTTTCACTTGCACAACCACAGATACTTTCACAATAACAATCTCTTCAGAACTACTGCGTTTACAAATGTTATAATACTTTATAAAGGGTATACGAATATTTCCAGGTAACACGAGTGAATCAGCTAACCCTCCTAGGGATTGTTATAAAGCTTTATTGTCACCGTAATTATTGGGGATTTCTAACATAATTATATAATTAATGATAACGGTCTTATAATAGACAAATACTACCTGGAAATTGGTAAAAGGCTTCCAGAAAAGGTTAGTTTTAATAATTCCTCACAGAAATGTATATTATATAATTTTTAATTTTTTTCCTAAACAGTTAATATAATTTGTCAGCTTGCCCGAACTTCCATGAACGGTTACTGTATGTTATGCTCTGTATCGCTTAAAAGGTCTAGTAACACGAAATATACTAATATCTTATTATTCCTCGCATTTTGAGTCTAGAATTAGATACGGGTTAATATTTTGGGTGTCATCTACTTTTACAAAAGACCTAAGAGTATTTACTGTATCATTACATATATGTTTTAGATGTACTAGTATACCTTAAATCTAATGATGACTTTCTTAAAAATAGTGAAATACATCAATATAACACTAGAAATAGAAATATACTACTACTCCTCGACGTAGGCTTACAGTTTATGAAATATCGCCTCAATATATAGGTATAAAATTGTACAATGCCCTTTCTTCAACGACAAAATCTGTAAGTACTTTACGAAGTTTTAAGGTTGCAAAGAAAATTCTTGTTAGATTAACCCATTTATTCGTTGGATAAGGCCTGCACGTCTTCGGCAAAGTTAAAGTTGTAATTATTGTGATATATAGCGTGTTTCCGGATTAACGTATGAATAGGTAAGGCAGACAAAAAATTAATGAGTTCAAATTTCATCTTTTGGGATTCCCCCCATGCTTGAATAGTAAGTAATTTATGCCATAATTTTATTGCCGAAAAATGAAGTATATCTTGGAAATTTACAAAAAAGGAATTTTTTCAATTAGTAAAATGTCTTTTCTATGGGAGATACGATAATAGGGTTATTAAAAAACAATGTTCAGAGTAATAAATTACTTAGTGTGTAATCATGGCTGAACCCCAAAAAGATGAAGATTCAACTCAATAATTTCCTGTCTGCCTCACCTATCCATGCGTTAATCCAGGGACACACTGTATTTATGTTTTGTATTTATTATGACTTGTCTGATACCACTTGTGGTCTAATAGACAATAAACCATTTATTGTTATTATTACTTATTATTATTATTAAAAATAAGCCCTGAAATCAAATGTTTAAAATATTAGAAATATTAATTTATTATAGTTATACAAGAATTTACTTATAACAATGTCAGAACTTTATCGGCATTTTAGCTTAATTTAATTTTTAACTTTTGGCCACTACTATTTTACGCACATGTTTATATAAGGAAACGCCTACCAGTACACTCTTTAAACAATAAACTTTATAGGTAAAATGTTTTTGTGGTGTTTTTCAATTGCTCAAAAAAAAAAAAGTAATGTAAGTGCAATGATATCTGCTAATGTCTAATAACAAATATCGAGGATATTTATATGAGGTAGGTGATAATCTCTACAATTCTAAACTATTTAGGTAAATGTTTCAAATATACTCCGTAGTTATCCTGCTTTATTCTAAAACAACTTTTAATGAGGTAAAATTTTCGTAATGTGTAACTATAAGAATACCTGGTGTTAAATGAACATCAGAAACCATGCCCGAGTTCTTTCTGTTTTAATATTTCCATACGAACAATAAATTATGTAAGTTTAGAAAGCGACCTCACTGTAAAATGGTAAATCTTAAGCGATCACGTGTCCGCGTAATCTAAATACGCTTCATACAACGCTAATTTGAAGACCTTAAAACTCTGTCGAATAGCAGCAGAACATAACATATCTTTTTCTTTTAATAGTCTTTTCAAATTAAGGCATTGATCCATAATAATATATCTATTCAATACTCCAAATATCATCAGCTTATTACTTTTCTTTTATATATACATACATACGTATAGAGATTTGTGGAGCACTGTAAATCGCATATTGGGTTTTATTTTAGCTATATTTTTTCAACAGAGAAAAATAATAGTGAATTAAAAATGGCAGTTCGTGACGTGGAAATCGATTGTTTGCTTGATGATTTATTTAGATGTCATTCGGTATTCTTAGATGCTACACAAGGTTATATAGATATACAGGATATACAAAAAGCTTTTAACAGTATAGAATGCATTGTAAAGTGGTAAAAAGTAAAAGTAAAATGAACTCAAAATTAATTGAGAAACAATGTATTTAAATAGTGATTATGCTAAACAATTTTTAAGTACGATATTCCCCAAATAAAAAGTATCGAAATGTGCTGTGGAATTGTTTGTGTGACGTTCATTTGTCATGTTTGACTTGTTTGTAATTAACTGTCATACCAACACTACGCTTATGTTAAAATCATTTTGAAGATGGTTTTGACAACTGAAGGAAAAGTGGTATTCGAACACCATTTTCGCTCACACAGAAATGGATGGGTTAATGGCCCAAGTTTGAAACATATCGACAACAGTTTAACAAAGATTCATCCAGTAAAAGTGTAATATCAACAATTGTTGAGAAATTTTCTTGCACTGGTAGTATCTTGTGTTAGCGCAGAGGCTCTTCAGGTCGTCGAAGAACAGTGCGTACCAATAATAATGAAGGGGTTCTTGCTCAAATCTTGCAGTCTCGGCAAAAAGCCTGCGTATAAACTGCGCACGCTAGTAAATACGTTGAATGTTCAAATCTATTAGTGGTTATCCATACCGCATTCAAACTGGATAACAAACTAAATGCTGTGAACAAACATGCAAGAGAAGTTTATTGTGATGATTGTGATGAATGTTACGTTTACCTTAATGGCTATTTCAATAGACAAAGAACTCGATCCCTTGTGTTTGATGAAAGAGTATTTCGTTTAGAAGACAGGCAAATATTGGAGAACTACCGTAAACAATAGTAAACTATTTTCAGCAACTCCGTCAACTACTCTTTAATAATATATTCAATGACCTGCAAAATCGTTATGAAGCTTATTTGCGTCCCAATGAGGCACATTTTAGATTTGTAAATTATACAAATTAAAAAATAAATATCTGGTACTGTTTATTTTGGCGAATACTGTATTATCATCAAAGTATATCCCTTTATTTAAACCTAGTGATTTGTAATTTCCAGCATAAATTACCGCGAAGCAACTCTTTTTTTCTAGAATTCCCTCCAACTAGGGCCGGAAAACACGGGCAGCAACAAGCTGCCACAGCTCGCAGCTTTAAGTTGTCGCAGTTTGGCGGACTATTATTTCAAATGCAACCGCGCACACGGACTGCAACGTGCTGCTGATCTAAGCAGTAGCTGTCACCTTGCTGCTCGACCCCACCGTGCAGTTGACAATTGTGCATCGCACACAAACTGCTTTAAGCTGTCGCACTGTGGGCCAGAAATGGAAAAACGAGGACAAAATACCACTTACAACTGCGGGAGACATTTTCAACGGCAGAGTTAACTTATGCAGCATAGATGAAACTTAGAGAAGCAGGCCAACATGATGCTGCAAAAGTTATTAGGGATGCCTCGCACACTACATCACGAGCTTCAAAAGTAAGAAGTGCTTGAATACAATCAGACAATAAACCAATTGCTTTAACACCTGATGAAGGCTTACCTTTATTAATTGAAGCTCAGTTAAGTAAAATGCAATACAATTTAATAAGATTGCAAGCTAAATATGCAAATATTTACCCGACCTACAACAACATCAGAAGAGCGAAACAAAATGGTTATCCTCAGAGTGAATTCATTCATATTTCCGATAGTCTGGTAGAAGTCAAGTTACAACCTCTGCTAGATATAACTGCTGAAAGAATTGTGCAGTTTCAACAAGCAGTATTTGGGAGTATGTTAAAGAACGTTAACGCCGTCATATATAGAAAGGTACGGTCAAAATATTACAATACATCATCAATTGGTTTTAACCATGATTGATGGTAAGATATGCAATGTTCTCTCCGAAACGCGATTTGCCAAAAAAAAACAATATCTGCACTTCCTACAGAAGTTCTAGAATTGCTAAAAGCCCCTTCTATAGAAACAAATCTCCCCCCAACCGGTTTGCCTTTGCCTCTAGAAAATAGCAGCTCAAGCTCGGAAATCTATGACTCCGACGAAGAAATCTACAATTTTTAATATTATTTAATAAAACTTAGACTTAATTACCTTTATTTTGTTTTTATATTTCTAATTAAAAAGCAAATAAGCCCTATTTACTTGAAAAATAATGTTGTCCACGTTTTCTAATTTCTGGCCCACTGTATCGAGAAAAAAAAAACACGCATGCGTCTTCCGTCACCACCAATTCCTCACTTTTTACAATAGTACACATATGTCATTAATTGTATGCATGAACGTATCTTACCAGTTATTTTTGTTGAATAGGAATAAAATTACCAAAACATCACCTACTTCGGCGTAATGTACAAAGTGGAGATTTTTTTTGTGCTTAACGTTATAAACACTTTTCCATTAATTATATTTATATATTCATCCGTAGAAAGCTTTTTTTGCATATTCAGGCATCTAATTCAATGTCATAGCACACAAACATTCTAATATAAATAGAACCGGAATATACAGGAGCTCGCGAGCGGTAGATAGTCAGGTAAAATTAGCGCCTCGATTAAACTTAAATTGACGAAACGACGCGGTTACGATATCAGGTTATGCGGGACAAAAGTAAAGCGTATATTGACACGCTAATCCAAAAATTGAAACATCTAGATGCCAAGCAACTTCCAAAAAGGCAGAGGTGGTAGAAAGGTACTTTAAAAGCGCCTAAGCATTTAAGTCTTGAATATTGATCGCTATATCGCGCATACGTTCACGTTCAAATTTTTTGGCAGGCTGAATCTTCGAAAATTAATTTCTTGGCCTACGTAGGACCTAACGGAACGAAATATGCCAAAAAGAACGCACCGAAGGCCACAGTATCGTCCCCTTCCGATCCCGTAATCGAAGATACCTTTGGAAGTTTTTCCCCGTCTATTCATATTTATCCGGCGGGGATGGAGAGTACGAGATGGAGACAACAGTAAATCTGCATTGGAGTCGGGCTTATAAATGAATCCTTACGTACCCTAGTATATCATATGAATTATACAGGGTCATTCACGACGATGGCCCATTAAAAGTATCTCTGGAAATAATTAAACAATATTTTTGAAATTTTGGAGGGCGATGTTATAGATAATGGTTTATCTCTTAAAAATATTTTCAAGTTTATGGCACTCTTGATTAAGCTGGAAACAACTATCAATTTACTTATTTTAAATGGCACACCCTGTATATTACGGATCCTTTAGACAGACCTTTGAAAGACAAATTCAACAATGTACAGCATCATAGGTGTAGGATGTACCACATCCGAGATATTAAATTTTTTGTGAAAAATTTGACAAACGCAGAATTTAACTGCAACATCAATATCTTTTATTCGGTATTACTCATGTAAACCAGTTTTAGGATTTTCATTAGCAACATAAAATACTCTTTGGTGCTATAAGTACATATCAAGAATATTATACAGAGTGTTCCAAAGACCTAGTCCAAACACTAACATATTCAACTAAAGAAAATTCATTTTTTTAAATGGCAACCCCTATTTTCTAGAATGTCCATATATTCGGCTTGAAAAAATGCGAGTAAAACATGTTTTACTTCCTATACCTAGATTCGCTCGTTTTCGAGTTATTAAAAAAAAATAATGTTGGGCATAATGGATATATTTCAATAATCAAATGAATCGAAATAATCGTTTAAAATAATCGAATGATCATTCGAAATTTACTAACGATGCGTCGCTCTTTCGTCGATTGGGATCAAGAGCAGTTAGAAACTGACCCGTTGTTTTATAGTAAAATTGTGTTCAGTGATGAGGCTCCTATTTGGCTTAACGGGTTTGTGTGCCGCATATGGAGTGGGACCAATCCACAAGAGACCCTACAAACTCCATTACATCCAGAAAAATGCACTGTTTGGTGCGGTCTACACGCCGGTGTCATTATTGGCCCTTATTTCTTAAAAGATGAGGCCGGAGCTCGCGTTACCTTCAATGGAGATCGTTGCCGCACCATGATTAATGATTTTTTGTCCGAAAATGTGGAGGACGAGATGTGGTTTCAACAGGATGGCGCTACGTGCCATACGGCGACGGCAACCATCGAGTTATTGAAATCAAAATTTGACGATAAGTTAATTTCGAGGAATGGATCTGTCAATTGGCCTCCAAGGTCTTGCGATTTGACATCTCTCGATTTTTTTCTTGTGGGGCTAGTGAAATCACTGGCTTATGTCAATAAACCAGCAACAATTGACGCCTGGGAAGTCAACATTGTTGGTGTTATTCGTGACATACGGCTAACAGTGCTCGAGAGAGTGACCCATAATTGGACGTCCAGAATACGCTTCACCAAGAACAGCCGCGGTGGCCATATGCCCGAAATCATTTTCAAATGTTAATGCCGTGAGTAAATCTTTCGAATCATACTAAAAATTTGATTAGATTTTAATTTTTCGTGTCATTTTTTATAATTTAAAGTTCTATTGGGCCTAAAAAAACGCCCATTATTTGTCCATCTACAATCGTATAGGAAACTAAAATTTAGGATTTTTTTCAAATTGGAAAGGATTAAATTTATACTTGTGTTATCAAAATAGGCAAGTAAATAAGTATTACATTAAATAAATTATTATTGTTAATTTTTCTTTTCAACCATCTGTATATTTGGAGTTTTTGAGTTTTTTGAGTTTTAGGTTTCTCCGGACCCGTTGAACTGAAAGTATTATTTAATTTTGTTAATTAGATTCTTAGTTGTAAGTAGCAAGACAGTCGGCAATCACAATCTAATTTCGAGGTAATTTGGTTTACATTAGGTGTATAATCCATTTTATTTATCGCAAAATTAGTAGTTTTGAGAGTCTCTTTGCAAAATTTAAAAATATTGTATCACATATTACAAACTCTTTTTACGATTTGATATCACATTTCCTACGTTTCTTCAAATTATATACAAATTGGGAAAATGAGAAATTAGCTATATCGGTATCCCCTCCTCGCTCTCTCGCCGTACATGCGAGAGAGCGTGGAGGGGACTGAGTGATATCCCTGCAATTCGATGCGGGAGATGCTAATCCACTTGGAACAATATTGGGATGTAGACCTACTGTGCGAAAAGCGCATTTGAAGTCAAGGTCGCTTGGAAATGAGAGTTTCGCATATTTATTTTGTTGTTGCTACGAAGTTTAGACGAAATTAATAAGAGATTCTAAAGACGAAAATAAAAACAAGTTCTGATGAAATGAAAGAAAAGAAAAATAAATACTCTAATTCTTACTAAGATCGTCCGCACATAAGGCAGTCCTACCTCGTAACTAACCACATCGGTAACCTTGAGCCATCTATTGCCCACTTGAGAGCGAGGAAGGGGTAGCGATATGGCTAATTTCGCATTTTCTTAATCGGTATAAGACATTGCCATGCTTTCACTAACTTAGTGTGCAAAAACTAACGCCTATTATCAATTTTTGTAATGTGGTTTTTAAAAATTAGTTAAATGTTACAGCAACTACCGAAAACCATTGCCATTGGTTGGAGTTTTTTATTGCCATTCCATATATTTCTATGATTTTATTTACACATATTCTACCTTAAAAATACTAGCGAGAAACTTTTTTTTTACGTTATAAAATCTTTGTATCTGATAACCATACTTATGCTTATATTAACAATAAGTATTGATGACACAATTTTTTGGGAGTTAATGCAGATAGATTATGATCGCGATAACGCTATCAAGCATATTAGAAATGTATAAGCAACAACATTTTCGAATTTTACTCAAAACTACATATTGCTACTACTTCTTCTATGTACGTGATAGAGCGTAGTGCTTATTATTGTAATATCAGGTTGTTTTCTTCATTTTCGAGCGAATGGTTTACTTCTGAAGAAATCCGATTGGTCGAACAAAATCGCAAACCATTGCATAAACTAATCTCATAATATCCAACTAGTTTGTGATTTTGGCAGAAACAGCTTATTTGAAATATTTTCGACTGCAGGATCCATTAATAATGAGATTAAATTAGCCAACTAACTCAAGATAAAAATATACCATACAAATAACTGCTTCATGGTGTTCAACTGTTCATCCACAAATTTGAATTTTGCTGAATTCTTTTTAAATAATTTCTCTTTATCGCGGTTGATATTTCGCATTTAATTTCAATAGTATGTGACTGTAAACCGGCTATGTTCATTACAACCGCTCATAAGGTTATCTAAAAATATCTATGTTTGGAGGTCTGCGGTAAGATTGCCAGAGATAACTCTTGAAAGATTAAACAATAAATGTGACGTACGTGCAAATATTACGCAAGTTTCAGAAAACTTCGCAACATTTAATGATTTAATCGAGTTGCAGGCCTAGCTGTTATCTTTCCTCATAACTTTCTGATTAACCCACGTAAATTTAACTGAAATGCGAATCAACATAACGAAAAGCTACAGGCTTAAAACTCGAGACACTGGCGTCCATCCTACGAACCTTCCCTCCACATACAACAAATGGAACCGTCCCAGCCGATCCCCACTAATACAGCTGTGTAAGCTTGCTACAACAGTCAACCAGTGAGTTTCGTTCGATTCAGTGTAAACTCGAACAAGGTCAAAAGCCGTTACTTCTGCACACGTTTCACAATAAACAGACATGAAGATTACATTCTAAGCGTAATTTTGGCCAATTTCTCTACTGCAATATTTGGGAAGTATACTCGACCGGAATAGATGCATGACCATCATAGGCACGTCCGTGCATAGTATTATCTATAGGTAGTTGGGCGGTTAAAGTGCTGGAAAATCTGCGACCGACGAGATAAGATTGGCGCTAAGAAAGTGAAACAATATGCACATTAACTTCCTGTACAGTTTGGACGGTAAGTATTGAAAAGTAAATGGTACAGATGAAAGAAGTGAAGGACTGCAATAATCTACCGGGATGCTTTATGCGTATCTTTTAACAATATGTTTTGAAAGTGCGAGAATATAGTGCAAAAATTAATGGTATTTTTTAGCAAGTGAAGTGTTTCATTAGCACCGCAGAAAGGTAGCTCTAATAATTACAAAAAAAAAAACTAAACAATTACTCTAAAATCATTATTACCAACGACTCGAGCAAGTAAGTAACAGGAAACATTTTACCATAATCCCAAATTTACTTTTAAAAACAAATTAGTGGATACGGAAGCAATTAAAAAAACCAGCAGCTAAGATTTTCTAAACGTCATGTGATTAAGCGAAAAACAGTCTTATTAAATATACGCCTGTTAATTCATTTATCTTTGTTTTGCATAAGTGTATAATTAATATAAAATGAATTCCGATAAAAGATTTTGCAGATTCTACTTTTCTGATTTCAATAAGTGTACTTAATTTGAAGATAAGTTAATAATTATAATTTAATTGATATTAGGTTGAAGTACGAAAAAGCTTTCATTTTTATAGTACTCCCTCCATTCAAAAACAAATGCAAAACACACAAAATTTGCTTGCTTAAATTAATGTCATTAAAATAAATTCCGTTAAACTCTAATTTTTCTAGTTAGCTAACTTATTACAAAACTAGACCATTATTTTCAAATACTAATTATTGCAATAGTTTTTCGAATAGATGAAAATAACTACGCTTTAATAAGTTAATTTACAAAGCTTGCGTAGAAATGTGTATTGCACTACAACATTGGTAAACAATGCATTTTAAATGTACATATATACGCAAAAATATTTAAATAAAAAGTGAAACGTTGAAAACCATCATTCTTACTTATGTAAGAACAACGTTGTCCTTCTGTGATATATTATGACCTGATAGTGTATATCAACGTAGTTGTTGATCTATCAATGCCACATTAATAATTCTTAAATATAAATGTCATCTGTTAGTTTAAAGAATTGCGTTTTATTTGATTCATTGTATACGTACTGATAGCATAATAAAAATAAACAACATAGGAACATTATTATTGGACTTTCGTTGTTAAAGCATTTGAATTCCAAACGATTTTTGCTATTTTTGTGAATACATTTACCTACTAAAATTTAAATATTTGATCTTGTGTGAATAATTTAATTTGCATCGTCGTCATTATTTATCTACTTTAAAATATATAGCATAAACGGTAGTAAGATTTAGAAAACAATTTAGAAGATAATAGCAGAAAGTACCTCCCTTTTGTTAACATTAACTAAAAATGTACATATTGAAATGTCTAGTTGTCAATTGTAATTACTACATACACCATATATTAAGGTTTTACGTAAGCAGCTAAATTGCGCAGAATTATTAGTACTTTGTCATAATTAAATTTCAATTGGACTGAATTGAATTTTATTGACGTTTTACAGTAGGTATACAAACATGATTGAACAAAGTATTCTAATTGATTTTAATAACGTTTAATAACATAATTTAGCGACTTTTTGATCTAAAAACATGTACACGTACAAAGATTGCCAAGGATTATATCAAATCCCAGATATGTTTACACAGGTACTCCTATGTTTATGACGAGTCTCAAGAATGCACCAAATAAATTTAGTGTTGTCTCGTTTACATTCAGGGTTGATTAATAGAAATCTTAAGAAAATTTTACATATTATACCGTAATGTGTTAAAAAGTTGATAAATTATTATATACTATTATACTGTCTAGAAAAAAATCACTGTTGCAACCAAAAGCTACTTTTGTTGTTATGTTATTGATCAATTAAACGATTAATTTGAATGATTTTGTAGGTGATAAGTGTTTTATAAAATATGTATTACCGAAGCCATTTTCGCCCTTCTATTTTTTTCCACAAAATCATTTAATGTGAGATTAAACCCACTATCGCTTTCAATATCATTATGTTAGATATGCAGTTAGAATTCCAAATTATACGAGGAGAGATTTTTATATTATCTACCTAGCCATGAAGAACAGTCACATGCTTATTCCAACGTTTTTCTAATAAACCCATACCCTCCAAAAATCTTTCGCTAAGTCTTCAAAAAACTCCTATCGCTGCTTTCAAGCCGTCATCCGAAAAAACGCGTTTTTTTTTTTTAATTTAGGAAAGAGATAATAGTCGGTCGGTGCTAAACCCGGACTGTCGTTGATTACTTTTTGGACTTGGCGAGCTTTGTCGACTCTGGCATTGTCATGAAGCAGCATAATCTTTCGCTTACAATTTTGAGGTCTCTTTTGTTAAATGGAAGTTTTCAATTCTTCAATTGTTTCCTTATGGATTTTCCCTGTTTACCCCATTCTCCATATATTCAACTAACAATATCCCTTCCCAAAACACCCCTTACAGATGCTTGTTTTGTCGGTGGGTCCCACTGATACACCTTATCATCTGTTACAAGTTTTGAAAAAACATCTTTGTCGTCAGTCAACGTCGTCAAATTTTTCTCGCGAATTTGTTGCCAACACAATTTTTGTTCAGGAGTAAGCAATTTCGGAATCCAACGTGCTGACACCTTATTCATTCCTAAATGTTAGTAAGATTTTTAAAACTGTAGCTTCTGATATCCATACTTCAGGAGCAATCATTGGAACCCTTATTCTTCGATCTGCCAAGACCAGTTGCTCAACTTTCTTGATATTTTCGCGGGTTCTTGCTTCAGCAGGCTTTCCGCATCTTGAGTTATCTTGAACTGATTTTCTGCCCTATTGAAATTGTTTACGCCAAAACTTTACCGTAAAATATGACGGCGCAACTTTCCCATAGACGTTAATCATCCAGTCATAAATATTCTTGAGTCCACTTTCCCTCGTTATTTTACTCATTTTTTATTGATTAAACCTTTATGAATACAATACAACCTTCTGAACATGAACGAAACTTGGTCACCTTGTATCAAAATGTCACAGTTATTTGACAGCAAAAAGTTGGCAACATCACTTACTTTTTTAATGGATAGGTAGATAAAAATAAAAAAGATATAAAAAATTTCCCCTCGTATTTCAAACTAGAAAAACAAACAAAGTACATAAACATTAAAACAATTTCAATTTTTAATTATTATTGGTATTTCAGACGTATAAACCGTCATCTTCTACGTATCATGCATATTAAGAAATGGATTACGGCCGGCTGAATTATGCCGGTATTCTCTTGTTTAATATTACACTGCTGCCATGGTTTTCATTACCGGTGATAGGACACAACCGTCATAGAGACGGTTATCAGCTTCGTACCACTTCTGGATGTATTCTGAGCAATATTACGACATTAAAATGCAGCAAGGTAAAATTGGAAGAAATTCAACTTACTCCAACTGTTCAACGTTTGATTCTACAATCGGTTAACGGTGAAACAGTTAATACTGCGAATATATCGTATCTACAATGGACGGACAGCGAATTGGTAGATATAAACTCTTCGGTGACACACCCAGCTGCTTTAAACACCTTGGATGTATCCAGAAATGATATAAACATCTTATACAATTACGAATTTTCATCATTCACGAACTTGCGAGTTCTTAATATGTCACACAATCAAATCAACGATCTTCCACGAACGGTTTTTGACAACTTAAACTTGGAAAAACTGCATTTATCCCACAACAGGTTATATGCCATCCCATTCCAAGTATTTGCTCCTATGAAAAATCTCCGCATGCTCGATTTGTCATACAATTTCATCGTCACTATATTGGATCACTTTTTCAAGTTTAACAAATACATCGAAGAGTTGCTATTGAATGATAATAAGATTGCTAAGCTCACTTCAAATGCTTTGGAAGACCTTACCGATCTCAGAATATTGGACTTATCGAACAATTCCCTAACAACCATTTCGAAAGGTCTTTTCGATTCATTACACAAGCTTCAGTACTTAAATCTCGCGGGAAACTCTATCACAAATCTGGCTAGTGGAACGTTCCGAAGCTTACAAAGTCTAACGCATCTGGACATTAGCGATAATAAATTAAAGCAACTCACTTTCGGCCTGTTTCATTTCAGTCAACGAATACAATATCTTACGTTGGACAACACGCTAATTGAAATAATACATAACACGGAACTGCTAGGCTTGCCCCGTTTAGAATTCTTGTATATGCGAAATAATAAATTTCTTAAAGAAATTGAATCATATGTTTTTGACGATACAGCTTTTCTAAAAGAACTAGACATTAGCGGAAATGCTATGTCGTTCCTACCATTATCGCTGACTAATTTAACAAGATTGCAAAAATTGAATATTGCCGATAATCCTTGGGCTTGCGACTGTAGAATGTTCTGGTTTGCACCTTGGGTGGAAAATCGCAGAAGAAATATATCATTATCCGAACTGAGTTGTGGTCCCCACGCTTACCCAAACGACATGATACCAACACTGCAACACTTAAATTGTACTGGTCCTCGAATAACGTACAAGACACCTACTAAGCAATACAGGTTAAAAACTACGGCGCTTTTAGAATGTCGATATTCAGCAAATCCACCTCCTTCTATCACTTGGGTTACTCCCACTCGTGAAGTGTACCATTGGAATCCCGATCCTACAGTACCGGATGTGTTCCAAAAGCACCCTCATGCTCACGATCAAGTTTTAACTCCTCTAAGAACAATACCACCACGAATTCAAGTGCTAGACAATGGAACTTTATACATACAAAATGTTACGAGAGCAGATTGTGGACGATATACGTGCTACGCTAGTAATCCAGTGGCGAATTTCTCTACTGATGTTTTACTGCATATTGATCCAGTAGATTGGAATAACATTAGAATACAAAGCATAATTGTTGGATTCTATTGTGCAGGTGGATTCCTAGGATTAACACTTTTGGTACAGTTCCTCCGATGTGTCCTAAATAAGTAAGAATTTGTATTTATTTAAATTCATTCGAGATACTGAATGCTTTACTTTTTTACAGATTTGGTATTTTGAACAATTGCTGTAGCTTCTGCAAGAGAGATAGAGTTTCACCACGTGCTAGACAAATTTATGCCATGTTAGATAACATCGAACAGTATAAGTCTCAACAATTAGAAAGGTTAAGAGAAAACTACACATTACAGGTAACGCACTCTAGTTTCCAATATTCATCAGTTATGGTAACAGTTGTTTACAGGTTAATAGAATTAAAGAAAATTGCACCCAGCAACTTGAGTGGATTCAAGGGAGTTATCAAAGTCAAACCAAGCACTTGAAGGATATCCGTGATATAGGTACACAGCACCTAACAGGGCTCAGAGATCAGTATTATGATCAGGTAAACTCTAGTATCTTTAAGTATGAAAGATTACCTTTAACATCATTGTTTTATTTTACAAGGTACGAAAGGTTAGAGATTACTCAACTAGTCAATTGAATTGGGTCAGGGAAAACTACATTTTCCAACGAAATAAAATTAGGAAATTTAGTGCCCATAAAGTATTACAATTAAGAGAGACTTACAAATACCAACAACAAACTTTAAACAAGGTGTTAGAAAACTTGCCCAGTTTGTACTTCGAAAATTGTAGAGCTGGAACTTGTGGGCGGGCAGAATCTGTAGTATTTGATGCCAACGACATAGAAGGTATCGATATGTATTTGAAAACCAAAATAGATAGGTTAACCGAGATTGACGATCCCGCGTCCGATATAACACAAAGTAAATTGTCTTTATACTATACACCAACTGAAAGATCGTTGGGGTCGAGAATTTCGCCCGCTGGAGATGCCTTGGCGGGAATTCATATCAACATAATTGATAATAAACCAATACCGCCAAGACTGCAGCCTAGTACATCAAGACATGAAGAAATATACGTAGGGGAGATATATGAAGAAAGGGAAAATACAACGTCTATCAAGGAAAAAATAGAAAATCCAAACGAAGCACTAGAAAAGAAGGAAACGGCTCTATAAAGGTTTCATATATGCCGCATCTAGATCTAGGTCCTGCGCAACTGTGATAAAAGACAGTACGGAAACGTGAGTAACATCACACATTCAGTAGATCTTAAATTAGTGCCAACGACAAAATGCATAAACAAATTTGCACTGAAATCACTACAATCTCGAGATACAAAAAAATTATATTCGCTGTAATGAACTTTCTTAGAATCATCTACCATTCATGTGTTAGATGAATACAAAGTTGTTCAATATGATAAACACAAAGTATTGTACTTACTAAAAATATCACAGAATAAAAAAGGCAATGCTTGCTAGACGATTGTGCAATAAGATATTTACTATAGCGTTATTAATGCTCCAATTAACTCATAGTCTCACATTCCAAAGTAATTGTATTACAAAAGATCCACCTTCTTTATTCTGTGATTCTTATACCCTATATACATAGGTAATGAAAATGAAAATTATAGACTGATAAAAATACAATGAAGGCTAATACGATGTAAAACAATAATATCCACAACCCTTCCATAAAAGAAGAAACCAGTAAATAGAGCAACCACTGCTATTTCTAGCCTAATGTTGATGAATCTTGTATTTTCCAAAAAAAGATGTTTTAATTATCTTAAAAATTGTTAAGTATGTATATTGAAGTATATATATCTATGTAGGTCAATAAATTCTTAGGACAAATGATTACTTATATCAAATTAAATAGTGTTGTACCTAATTGCTTCGGAGTTAAGGTAGAAACCTAGTGATTTCTGAATTTTCCAATAGCTATTATACAATTAATTAGGGTTTTTAATTGTCTTTATGTGTGTAAGACTTTTAAAAGTAATTTAATCAAGTTATTGAAGAAAGATAATTTATATTCTGATTTTATATAATTTTTTCTACTTTGTTTATATTTTTATCTTAACTTTTTATTTCTTCTGTGACTTGATCCATTTAAAAATATTTGCAAGTAAGATTTAAACAGTATGTAAAAAATATACCTGTATTTAGGGGTTGTACAGTAAAATTTAAGCGGGTACCATTTGAAAAATAGCTATTTTTCTTAAATAAAGATCTAAAAGCAAAACTATTTTTCTGTTAGAAACTAACATCTATAAATTTAATATTTATGTGTAATGTACAGATTATGTGAATATAAATGCTATGTTCCACATGAAATATAAATCATATAAAAGTGATTAAAATGAAATAAAGACAAAACAATTCATTACAACACCTTTTTTTAATTAAAAAATTGCAACACTTACCTTTCTGGTAGATCTGTTCCATAAATTCACCTTGTGTCCAGAATTGATGAGATTCTTCACAATTCCGGAGCCCATAATGCCAAGGCCTAAGAAACCGAAAGTCAAATTGGAAGGTTCGATATGTTTGCTCTTCAGGGCATCCGAAACGTTGTTGATATCGATGGTGGGAGAACTCTGGTGAATAAAGTAAAGTAAATTAATTTTTTCTCAAAAGTCATTATTTCAGTACTGGAAGTAATTAAATTATACCATATCAAACAGTACTTCATAGATGCACAGAGAATTCTGTGTATTTAAGATATACAATTATACAAAGTACTGGCAGAATTTGCTAAATAATCTTGTTTTACATAATGTATAAAATAATCTTATGCAGCTACTTCAATAACTCCAAAGAGTTAGTATATTTACGGTAAATTTGAATTATATAAACAAAATTTTTTGATGATATATGCTGGATAGGTTTCTTAAATAACAGGAAAACAGAATATCAAAATGGAGGTAACCAAACCGTAACTGCATAATTTTAATTTTGTTTTAAATTATATGAAGAAAGAAAAAAATACTTTCTATTCGAAATTACGGTCACTTAACATTAAACTTTCGTCACAATGACTTGAACAAAGTGGTGAAATAATTACGTTTTGCTTCAGCAAACTAAATGTGTAATTTAACACTGTTTAATATATCTAGTAAATATTATTCTACTAAAATGCACTTAGTTATTTTATTCTATTGATATAAAGTCATAATTTGGTGATCAAAACCAAATTAAACTTATATCGTAAATCAATATAAAACGATTTTACACTATCATGTTCATTTTTACCACTGATAAGACAATGTTTCAGAAAATCTTGAGCTACAGAACGGCTGCAAAAAATTCCATGCTATTTGTTTCTTCTTTGGTGATAAGTACATAACAGTCTCAAAAGCATTTATTTACTATAGTTTTCTTTTGTTACAAATATTGAGTTTTCCAGTGTCGTCTTGTAGAACTGTTTAAAACTAACTACTCGACGCAACCACAAGTAGAAAAGATGGTCAATATAAGGCGCCGCAAAAATCTTGGTTACATTCTTAAAACATGAAAGTGTTTTATCGTTTGCTTATTAAAGTTGATCGAAAATATTTTATTTGCATTGAATCAGCGGGAGTTTCAAAATGGTCATAATTGAAATGAATGGCAAAAACTTTTTACTCAACAAAAATACTTCATTTTTTAGTACGCAGGATATAAATATACCGTAAGAGCGAGCGTACTGTGCTCAGCCAGCATAATCGGTATTTGTCGGAAATGCGATAGCAAAGTCGTGTCTAACACGTGCACGTGAACGAATATGCCGCTTATAACGTGAGCAAGGTGTCTTTGGAAATGCAAGGTCGAAGTTGTGGTTTGCATATGTACGTTTCTTTTTTTGTTTTTTCTTTATTACACCCCCCTAAGAGGGTGACATTGTGATCTGATCAAATATTGGTCAATGAACAATTTTGTTGAAGCCTAATCTATTACTACAATATACATATATATTAAACTAAAGACCATTCATTAATGTTCTTTAGGTGTCAGTTGATTACTCTTTTTTACACAAATGTTGACGTGTAGACTTCCGTACTATGCTCTGCTTTTATCGGCACTTATTCGCGCACTTGCACTAACTCGAAGGGTTTTGTCCTTTTGAGTCTTCTTGTTAGAATCATGTTGTCGAGTAGCTGGATCGCCTCGATGTTCACATGTTGATGAAGTCTTTGTTCGTGCTTGTTAGCAAATCGTGGAATGGTCTGACTAATAGTATCCATCTTCAGATCTCTATGGATGTCACTATTTTTTATGTGCCAAGGCGCATCAACAATGTTCCTTAGTACTTTATTTTGAAATGTTTGTATTAATTGCAAATTGCTTTGTTTGGCACAACCCCACAGCTGAATGCATATGTACGTGAACGAATACGCCGTTTATAACATGAGTAAGGTGCAGAAATGAATTTGCGTTTACGAAATTTTGTCAAGCAAATGACATTCCACAGTGACAATCAACATATCACATTTTTAGATGCGCTGAGTTCGTGTAAAATCGGGTGATCATAGTACACTCGCTCGTACGGTATACTAAATTATTATTATTGCAAATTCTTCCTCTCCTTTGAGATGATAAGATTTAATAACAACTTAATAAGCGTCTTTTTATTAATTGTATCTTTTTGTAGTTTCTGCGATATTTTGCATTAAATTTGTTATTCACTTGAAGTAAAAATAAAGCATCAGTTACTACTTTAGTAAAGACTAAGATATTAGATTTTAATTGTAATTTAACTTTTTCACATAAATTTTAAATGATTCAAACTAGGAAAATGAAGCTACCTTGAAACACTAAAGGATATTCTTGATTGATTTAATTATTGCAAACATTTACACATGAATATAGGTCGCATGGTCACGAACAGAGGAATGAGTTTCTTGGTTTAAACAATCCCTTTCGCTTTCGTTTTGATATTTGTGCAAGCGAAGAAATTCGGAAAGAACAAACAGTTTCACTTCATATTTTAAAAATATTGTATTTTAAAAAAGAACCTATGCAAAGCTAAGATATGATATTCTACTAGAAGATATCTCTAAATTTATGGAGTCGTTGCCGTCTGAAAGTAATATTAACAAGAAGTTTGAAATGGAAAAGATTTCCAGATTTTAGATAACGCATTTCCACGTACCGACCGTTCTTTAAATATTGAGTAAAACTAAGAAGAAATTATTGGCAGGAAAAGGAAGAAAAATAACTAACACTGTCACGAGATGATATCATGAGCGAATCAACAATATGTACACATGATATGTCATGATAAGCGTTGGTTAAAAGTAAATGGGGAAGTGAGTAAAATAGAAATTTGAAAATTTACATACACATTTTCAACTGGAAGTATCTGTCTCATGCCAGAAGTAGCCATCAACTTCCCTATTTTAAACGGAACAGTACCATTTTAAAATTATTTTATGCAACACCCTATCGTTAGAATTCACTCTTAAAGAGATACTGTATCTTTTCTAAATAGTTTGACAGATGTGCTGCATTACGGCGATAGATAATGCGATGCCAGATTCTCATGGAGAGATATCCTAGCAGACCATATAATATGAAAAACAAATTATCATATGCAACAATAGCATTTTGTAAGTTTATTTGCTTATGTTAAGACTGTTGATATAATCTCCAAAACCTTACTGCGTCTGCAATGGGCAATCTCAGATTTTTATACTGTTTATCTTAACTTAAGCAAAACAACATATCTAGGGTTTCCCAATAGCTATGATATGTTTTCAAAATGCCACAGCGGCCATTTTGGAAATGAAAAGAAATGTCATTTCTCGACAGTTGTGTTCAGTATGGTCTAGCATTTCATCATGACGAAATGCAAGAAATCTAGACAACATTGTTGCTGTAAGAGCCAGTGTTGCAGAGAGTGCAAGTGTGTCGGTAAATCGTCGTTCTCAAGAAGTTGAACCTTCAAGGATGACAACTTGGCGAATTTTGAGGAAGGATTTCGGTTTACACCCTTACAAGGTTGTGCTGACTCAAGAACTGAAGCCACTTGACCATCATAAGCGTCGTTTGTTTAGCAATTGAGTTCAAGAGAAACTTGAAAATTATCCTGTTTTTTTTAAGAAAATCATTTTTTCTGATGAAGCTCATTTTTGGCTAAACGGTTATGCAAACAAGCAAATCTGCCATTTTTTGAGTGAAAATAATCCGCATGAGATTCCAAAATGAGGAAGGAAATGAATGCAGTTACAGTGAAGAAAGAAATGAATTTGGATGGCATGTTCTTCCAACAGGACGGTGCCAGATGTCACACTTCTGGTGAAACCATTGATTTATTGAAAGAAAAGTTTCCTGAAACATTGATTTCTCTTGATGCGAAAGATCCAAGAAGAATTGGACAACTTCGACCAGATGCTTGGCCTCCAAGAAGATGCGGTTTATGTAACACCATTGGATTATTTTTTCTGGGGTTACGTAGAATCATTGATCTATGCGAATAAACCACAGACAGTAGAGGGCTTGAAAACCAACATAGAGCGCTGCATTCGCGGATTTATTCCATAAAGTAACTGAAAATTGGGTTCATCGAATTCGCTCCTGCATTCGTAGTCGCGGAGGGCATTTGAGTGATGTGTTGTTTAAAACATAAATGCTATCGATGAAACTTTCAAATAATAAAAAAAAATTGGATTAAGTTTTTATTTACATTTAAAAACATATCATTCTTATTGGGAAACCCTTTATACCGGTGTTTCTCAATAAGCGCAAAGTTAGATATCCTGCATCTCATTAATTTCGTTAGTAAGGAACTACGTTCATTCATTAACAACAACTATTAGACATATAATACCACTCATTAAAACTAGCTGGTGCAATTTCTACTCACCCTGTACAACTGACCTTCAACGAACGATAATCAAGAGAATATTTGTACAAATATTAGTTTGTTACTGAATTAGAAACTTTATATTCACTTACTAGTAAAATGTAACTTTCTTTCTTACTCAGGGTTGGTCAACGGTTAATTTATTCTCAAAACAAAGATGAAATTAAAATTTGACGCATATGGACGTTTAATTATCTCTGCATAACGACGATTATATCTACAGTGTGACGCAAGTTTTTTTAATAGAACACTCTGTATATTATTTTTGCATTCTACACTATATTCGGAGTGTATTTTATTAGAAGTGTACTATAGCATTGTTTCATAGTTTTGCAGATATTTACATTTTTTTTATTCTATTTTGCGCAAGCGTTACAAACTTCTTTATATTTCATGATAGCGTTGAACAAAGACCGACTCCTGTGACAGGCATGTGACATCTCACTGCCATATTGAAAGATCCTACCGTTACACTACTAAATAAATTTCCAACGTGGGTAAAATTCGATTGCTTACTCTGTATGGAACATCTTGTACATTGCAACGGATTCATGAAACTTTTTTAACCATATAAATTGGGGTAAAAATGATATTCAACTTATTTGTAAACCTACAGTGCATGTGATTTGCTCCTACACTTTGCTAAGAAATTTTAACTTGCGCATTTTACATTGTTTATTTGTTTTTGGGTGTTACCGTAGAATGGGGTGAAGCGGATCAAGTTTTGATGTTTTTGAAACTGTTGATAGCGATATTTACCTAAAAAAATTGCGAAAAAATATGTTATTTTGTAATTATTACACAATTGGTTAATACTGTTTTTGATTTTCTCTCGTTTTTTTTTACTGAAATTTTTTTATTATTGGGGTGAACTTCACCCCACACAATGGGGTGAAGGGGATCACCAAATAATTGACCCAACAGACCGTTTCAATCTTAATCGACATGAAGCCGACACACACTGTAATTTTAAAAACGGGATTAGCAAGAATGTTTGGTCCGTAGGAGCTAAAGTCAACTCTAAAGAATAATTTACTTTTCAAGTAGACTTGGTACATGCTTGGTAACAGAAACAAATTTTAACTAAAGTAAATGAAAACGCTTCAAGGAAGCAGATACTACATGTCAAGAGTCAGTTTTGTGATATTTTTTTTCTCAGAAAAAAGTAACGAAAAATGTCTTTAATCTACTCTAGATTATGATTAAAAATGTCTTTTAATACACACCTACCTTTTCTGGCTAGATGCCCAACAACTTTTTTTATTATTTGCGATTTTTTTTATGTCTGGAACATCCGTGTATACAAAAAAAAAAACATCCTTATAATCAGATTTTTTCTTAAGGCGTTAAAAGTAAACTCATCATCGTCATTTTAGTTGTCACGTCATTTTCTTTCTATAGACGCGTGGCATATTTAAAAAGACATACATAGGTATCTTACTTTACGATAAGACTTCGTGTAATTCGCATCAGCGCATAAAATGAAATTTTTCAAAGAAAAAATTCATATTTAAAAAGCATTCTACTCAAACTAAGAAAGCTGATATAGATATGTTTAAAATTGTCAAACACATTAATATACAAATAACTGTAGGCTTTCACGGCCTTTCACTGAAAATCAAGCTAAGGGTTGTCTGATGAAACAACCAGTGAAGAGTAATTGTCGTCCTGAAGATGCCGACCGCAGTGTTTGGCGAAACGTCGACTTCGACACATCAAAGACCACGGCCTATCAGCCCGGAAATATGTACTGCTAGTACAAATTCACATTAATATACATTTTGATGAAACATTTAAATACTCTCAATATTTGGTAAAATATTTAATACAGTAGTGTCCGGATATAACGAATCGCAAGGGACCCAGAAATTTAGTTCGTTATATGCGGAGTTCGTAATAAACAAAACAACAAATTAAAACGTTTTTGATAACTACATCATTCAAACGATATTTATTTACGTAAGAGTGCAAATTTTGAGAAATACTGCATACATATATTTTAATATTACATGTATTAATTACTGATTAAAATAGTCTGTAATTTTTGAGTGTTTCAATTTCGCGCCAACGCAAGTTTGTTCAATATTATCCTCAATGTTGGCGAATATATCCAAAGCATCTTTAGGGGTATTATGAGGCTGTAAAAAGTAGCTAAGCTTCCTAACACGTTGCAACGCTTTTTGATTAGTAGGCATTGGCATATCTTCACATGTGTAACTTTGATCATTACTGGAATCATCTACAGATTCATTGAGTACGCTAATGATTATGTCATCATCAGTTAAGAATGATGATTCTACAACCGTTGTGAAAGTGATAATTCGTCAGAGTCAAACTCATCAAAAGAAGTACAGAAACCAGCAAGTTGACAACCATTACTGTTTTCTCCATAACTTTTTGCCATTCTTTATGATTAAAATTTATTGCATCCAGTAAATTTATAGAACTAGATTGACCTTTGTCGATTTAATTAAGTTTATAAGCAAAAAATTTCGATAGTAGCTTTAAAATGCGTCTATTATTCCCTGGTCCATTGTATGAAGCTTGGAGCTAGTGTTTGGTGGTATAAACACTAATTTAATATTACGCAAACCTTTCACTGGAGGATGGGCAGGGCAGTTGTCAACCAATGGAATAATTTTTCTATTCTTCAGCAATAACTCCTCATCCCACAATCTCAGTTCTACTATAAACAAATCGCCAGTCATCCATGCTTTTTTATTTGATTTATAATTCACGGGAATTTGTTTGATATGTTTGAAACATCGTGGATTTTGTGACTTGCCTATCACTAGCAATTTTCTTTTTTCGCTCCCCGTTAAATGAGCGCACAGAAATAAGATTAATCTATCTTTTGAAAGCTTATGTATTTCTTCTTCTTAAAAAAACGTTTGTCTTAATGTGTAGACACATCAAAAATATAGAATACAAACATTCAATTAAATACGCACATGAACGTGCTCGAGGTTCTTGTAGGTGTTGCCCGGGATTTCCTAATATTGCGTATTGATGTAGTATCTAAACAAGTTCACTTTAAATAGAGCCTATTTCTGTTAAGACTCGTAAAATTGGTTCGTATTATACGGAAGTTCGTTATAAGGGGGTTCGCAATAAAAGGTATTTTTTAACATTATTTTTATGGCCAATATAACGGGAGCCTCGGTTTTTGTACGCAACAACCGGTAGTTCGCTTTAAGCGGATTCGTTTTAGCCGATCACTACTGTATTTCCCAATCAGTTTTGTTAATTAGTTTACAAAACATTTGCCCACCCTGAAACAAAACTTTCATTACTTAACATTTGCATATCAAAATTAAATAAATATCGTAACCTTGATCCGCTTGACCTCGTCTGATCCGTTTCACCCCATTTGACGGTGTTTGTTATATTTAATTATAATATTGTGTCGATTTAAAGTGGCATTATTTCTAAAGGTTGCCTTGTTAGAAGAAAGTGTGATGAGAGTGAAATTTAGGTGCCTATTTATTTCTGCATAATATCACAGAACTGACACTTCTTTTGCAATTTTTCATGCAATTCTATTTCGTGTGGGCGAAACTTATATTTTCTAGTTACTGTGTTGATAGTTGACTATTATTATAAAGATATATAATAAACAATAATAACAAATAAACAAGTAAAAAAAAACGAAAATAAGAATTTAAGCTTGCAACCAAATCGTATAGACAACGCAATAACTTTGCAGATAAGTCGAATATTATTTTTTATTTCAAATTACCCATAGCTATTTAATTTATTATAAATAAACATATTTAATTTCATAAAAAAATGAAGTATCTACTAAACTATTACATATAGATATAACAGGTGGTTAATAAAAGCTTTAGATGTATATATTATTATTATATTGAGGCAACCGTTGCAAACGCATGGAAATATTCAGGGTTCTCCATTTAAAGTAAGCAAGTTATGCATCGAAATTTATTCACTTTGACAATTTATTTAGAACAGCCTGTATGGTATAACGACAGTCCATTTCATTATGGCAGTAAGGTATCACAGGATTCAGTCTTTGATCTACACTGTTATGGAATATAAGAAAGTTTGTAAACACCTGCAAAATAGAAATTTCTCAAAAAATTGCAAATTTCCAAAACTATTAAACTAAACTAACAGAAAACAGTCGGGTCCTTCCGATTTGATAAGTCCTAGTGAAGTGAAACAGTTTTTTGCACGAAGTTTAAAATGCAAGATTGTAACATATAAAATAAACAAAATTGAAGATACCAAAATAGCAAACGTTGTCTGATCTTACGAATATCAAAGCACTATATGTAACTTAAAAGAAGTTGATTATTTGAGATATCATTAAACACATGAATGACAGTAAAATAAAGATATCAAAATCTATTACATAAAAGGGTTGTCTTTTTGGTTTTGCATATAGCCATTATAGGAAACAGTACATCGGCTTAAAGTGCTTTATAGTTTTTCAAAGTATTCTCCACAAAGATTGATACGCTCTTTCATTCGTTCAAACCAATTGTTAAAGCAGTTATGCCAATCATCAGTCGAACAATCGATGCTTTCAAAATTGCAATTTTAAAGGCATCGATTGCTTCTTCCGATGACTGGAACCCTTGACCATTCTTGGTTCTAAGAAACGTAGATATCGTTGGGACAGGACAGGATTCGTGGTTGTGAGTCGCACGACAATCATTTCTGGTAAACAAACAGTTATATATAGAGTAACCAAAACTTGCGGACTCGCATAGGCGTCGGTATTACGGGTTAATATAAGAATACGAAAAATTCATAAATGAACTTACTTGCTAATTATTCAACAAATTAGAGGCATCAGGATGTGAACTACTGTAAACTTGCATCATTGCATATGTTTCCACAGTTATTTCTTTAAACCTTGTGCGTCGACAAGAAAAAATATTCTTATACATAGAAAACGATCTCTCCACATCTAAGGAAGTTACATTTGCATGTAGAAACTGTTTTTCAAAATCACTTAAAAGTTCACTATTCTTACACTTATTATAAACGGCCTCTAAAGTATTAAAATTGGGATTTTTCCTTAAAACATCTGCCAACTTTTGACTAGCGCATAATCCTGGCGTATCATTTAATGTGTGCAATTTATTTTTTACACTCTCCACTATGTCTAATGATTCCTGCAATGACAATTCAGTACATTGTAGTTTTCTGATGGCATCTAGTAATACTGTATAAAGGGTACATATTGTTGTTAAATCTTCTAAATGTTGAGGAATTTGAAATTCTCTTTGACTTTCTTTAATTGCTTTGGATTCATTCCGATTAAATCGCATTATAACTGATTGAATTTGTTGAAAATGGATCAAATAGTAAGAAGCTGCTGTTAGCCAACTACCCCATCGCGTTAAAATTAGTGCAGGAGGTTCTGGAATACCTGGACAAAATTTACGAAATTCTTTTAAACGTTTAGGAGATTTACGAAACACTGCTTTAGTACTTCCAATCATCTGATCAACGTTTCCGTAATGTTGTCGAACAACTTCACCAACTAAATGCAAAGCATGCAGCACGCAGGTTATATGTATTAAGTTAGGAAATATATGTTTTAAGGATCGCCCAACACTTAACATCGTTGCTGCACTATCTGTCACAATCAACACAACTTGATCTTGGGCAATTTTAAATTTTTTCAAAGCGTTCATTATCACTTTTTGAATATTTTCCGCATTGTTCCCACTTTGTTGAACACGTTTGCAAGCTAACAAATATCGAGATGCTGTGTTCTCGCTAGACAAAACGCGAGCCATTACATTCACAATACTGTTTTTCTTTATATCGGTCGTCTCATCCACGGTAATCCATTTTTTTTTGGAACACAAATCACGTCTACACACATTTTCTAGCATCTCTTTCATTCGCGGCAAATGATTCTGTAATTGTGTTTGTGAGGGTAATGGGTACTTTGGAACGTATTGTCGCCAAAACGTTTTAAAAGCTGCTTTTCTCACCAACGACAACGGAAGATTACAAGGGGTAAACATAATTAATAAATGTATGAGGAATAGAGTATAAGGTATTTCAGTTCTTGCATTTCTCATATGCTTAATACCATTGACATGCCTCTGGCAATCAGTTCTGTCCAATGCAGCCAAACGAACATTGCATATTAAGCAAAAAACTGCACTACCGTCATATTTTAAATGGGGAAAAAGTGACACATACTTATGTACATTAGTAGCAAATCTATTACGAGGCATTGTTTTCTTAGGTATGTAAATATTAGTTCTATATGAAACGATACACTAATTATGTACTTGGTATAATACTACAACACACAAAAAACACCAGCTATATTTTCAAAAGCGATACGTAAGTACATAACCTTGACCGTTCGACTAATCTCTGCAACAGCTCAACCGGTACTAAAACGAAATCTCTCTCAGCGCGGTTTAACATGATTTATATTCAAGGTCGACACTACATGCCTGCTTCTCTACCGGTTTATTTTATTTACGAATTTTTCGTATTCTTATGTTAACCCGTAATACCGACGCCTATGCGAGTCCGCAAGTTTAGGTTACTCTAGTTATATACCAATCGGCATTAACCGTTCTTCGATCTTCTAAAGGAATTGTAACATGACTCGAAATTGAGACAAAAGTTGCCATTTCCTTCGACAAACTTAGGAAATGAATAACTATTGTTGGCTTCTTCTCATCTTGAAACATATGGAATAAATCCATGATTCGTCACCACTCACGATACTATAATCATTTTTTGAGCTTCCGTTGTTGAACTGCCTCAATTGTAATTACCGCTTTTTATACAATAATGTTAATGGTAATGTTATGTTGGGTGTTAAAACTCAAAATATGTAGTACTCATTACAATGTTCACAATAATGTTAATGGTAATGGTAATGTTAAATCATCATGTTAACGTTCTAAAACTATTTTGGATTTCTTAACATCATGGTTAACATCTACCAATGAAAGCACAGTTCTGAAACATGCGCACTGCCGTTATTTATAAATTGCTAATCGTGAAGGACTTAATGGTTCACGATAGCTCCGTTTTTGTAACACAGGCCCCACAAGTGAAAGTAGCTCATCGAACTGTGATGGAGTGATTCTTGTATATAAGAAAAACCATTCATGATCGACTATCTGTAAGAGGTTACACATGCACATTTGAATTTTAACAGAGGGATATATAATATAACAAAAAACTGTAGGATTTACCTTATACCTCGGGAAACTTGTGAAAAATTATTCACGTTTATTTCTGTTTCGTATAACTGGTCTAACACCCCATCGTCTTTTCATTTTATTCTATTGTACCTTTTTCTTTAATCATAATAATAGAAGAATTTTCCATTTTAATTCCTCTCTTGTTAACATTATAAGCACAAACAGCGTTAATAAAGAAAAAAGAATCACAAATCAGTAAAGGTTATGTTCTTTGTTTATGTTTACTATTTGAAACGTTGGTTTATACTCGTCCCACTTTTAACCGCGAATTTTCAAAACGTCAGCGTTTACATTATTGTGAACTGCCTTAACGTTACCATTACCGTTAACACCTTAACATCAACATTGACATTAACACTATTGTGAAAGGGCCCTTACATCGAAGAATATCAACATTAGTATTAATTTGCCTTTATGGTGATTATATCCAAAAAATAAATTTTATAAAAATGTGCACTATTTAGCTATTCGGAACATACCACAAACACAAATTAAAAACTGTTTATAGAGAAATTGGAACATTAATTGTTTCATTTTTTGTAGATCGACATGAATAAACGAAAGTGTTTGTCCTAAAACTAACGCTTTAGTGTTGTTTCAACAATCGTGTGGTGAAGGTTTGTGACTTGGCTATATTAGGCACTACGAGAAAATCCAATATTCACATTACTATTGCGTCTCAAAGGAAGTGAGAGCGATGCATGCATAAGTGAATGTATTAACGAGATTTTAGTGCATAAGCGAGCTGTACTGAGTAAGGAATGAATAATTTCTGGATTAAGATATTAGCACCTTCGTAACAGTGACTAGAGCGGAATCACAATTGGTCGAAGATTTGTGTCGTGCACTAAAAAGGAAAAACCAGCCAAAAAGTATAAAATTATAGGTATTTAATGTTTCAAGAAGATTATGTGCTGAGCAAGGGGTGATGTAATAACATGTACATTTTTATCTTTGGACCTTCAAAACCATTTCTATCAATAAAACTTTATTTTCGTCCTTGTACCTATTACACTTAAAGTTAATAAACATACTGGGTGTCCATTATGTGCGTACGTACAAGGGGAGATCACGTCTTTTTCCTGTTATGGCATTCTATATTTCAAGAATTTTACCGCCTTAACTTTCAACATATGACACAAATGTTCGATTATTGCTAAACCAAAAAAATAGTTACCATCACCTACTTTTAAGAATATATATATTAGTGTTATACATCAAAATCTCATTTAAACACTTGATCTTAAGTATATGCCATGCTCATTTTTTTGTAATGATAATGTAACATTCGTTGTACTAATATACATGGTCAAGGTTACTTGCAAAGCAAATTCAATTTGTTGTTCCATAAATGTAGCAAAATCGTAACATAATTTTAAGATGCTATAAACATATTCATTTGTATGTAGAGATTTAGACTTGAATTAAATCTTCAAATTATCCAATTCAATTTCCTAATTTCGGACTTGCACCCTGTTTTCCAATCCACCGTAGAATTATTCCGAAGTAAGTACGAAGATGGTATGATAAGTACATGTGTTAAGGAAGATAACGCAATTGTTTTGCATTTAGTAAATATATTCCTCAATATAATCTCCTAGTGGCTCTATACACTTAGTCCTGCGATGTTCTAACTTTTCTAAGCCATACAAACAATAAGATTTGTATAACTCTGCAAAATAGACATCTGTTTCAGCAATGACCTCTTTATTTGACGTGCACCGGTTTCCGCCAAGCCATTTTTTCAAGTTTAGAAAAAAAAAGAAGTCGCAGGAGGCCAAATCCGACGAATATGGTGGATGGGGCACCAATTCCTGCCGTAACTGGACTAGTTTTGCTGTCGCAATTACCGATGAGTGGGTCGGGGCGTTCATCATGATGGTAAAGAATTTTTTTCTTCGCAAGGTGGGGCCTTTTTCTCTTTAGTTCAGCGTCGAATCAGTTCAATAAATCAGTATAGTATTATCCTTCTCTTCTCCAAATAATCAATTAAGAGTATACCTTGCGAATCCCAAAAAATCGTCGCCATAACTTTTCTGGTCGATAGAATCGTCTTTGTCTTTTTTGGTGCACGTTCGCCGGGAGAAACCTATTTTACCGACAGATCTTTGATTTCTGGTAGTGATGTATCCATGTCTTATCTGCACTCGTATTGCGATTAAACATGTCCAAATATTGCTTTGAAGTTATCACACGATTCCGTTTTTGATCAATCATCAGTAGATTTTTCGTGAAGGATGTTTTGCACACGCTCAATTGAGATGTTTACCATATTAGCAATCTCTCTAATCTTCACTCGGCGGTCTGCTAACACAATATCATCATTGATCATATCGTCGTCACCTCAATGGGACGACGTGGCCGCTCCTCCTCAGACTGATGTTCCACCACGTTTAAATTCATTAAACCAGTATCTGATGGTAGTCATCGTAATAATACATTTGACCGCCAACCAATTTTCACTTGCAAAATACTGACGAATGGCCGTATTAATTTCTTCCTGAGACGAAAATCTTGTACCTCGCAAATATTTTTAAGCCTATAAATTAACCAAAAGTCACACATTACCAAATCAGGTGAGTGCGGTGGATTACTTTTATTTTTTTCAGCTGAATATTGGATCGTAGAACGATGCATTATCGTGTTGCAACATAGTACCTTTCTTAGGAATTCTAGTGAAGACCTCAAGCAAACATTTTTCGGTGTATTATTTAGCTGTAACTGTTTTTTGTTCATCCAATTTAATTTTTTAGCTCGCCGTTTTTGTCATTCTATCACCATAATAAATCGTGATTCCAAAATGCTCTCTAGTTAATTCAATTTTGTCACTTATGTTAGTACTTTAAAAAATTAAAAACGATCCTAAGTAACGTAAACAACTAAACCTCAATTGACAGATTGCCCTAAACAACAGTGTATGTTTTGTTTTTCAAGGCCTGCTAGATTTTTTAAAATCTTAATAATATTCGGTTAGCCCCCGTAGTAGAATCAGTTTCTCTTGTAGATAATAATGAATTCATGTGTACTCAAATTACATAAGCTTAGTTTACATATAAAATGGATTGTGGCGCGTACTTATTGTGTTTTCTTCGTTTGGTCGTATTATATTCCCACATTTAGCTCGTGCCTTTTCAAAAGAGAAATACTCTGCAAATGTTTTATATAACTTTATAAAATATGTAAATTTTGCTTGATTATATTCTTTCGGGAAAAATTCTGGTCATTGAGCAATTATTGAGTATGGTAAGTAACATTAGTAATACTAATAACCAATCTACACAAAACACAAGACAAGCATATTTTCTTCAATAAAATTATCATTATACAACTGTACTACGATTAATGAAGAAATACAGTATTCTTAAAATGTACATTAGGTGTGTTACTTTCCCACTTCAAACAAATAATCGGAGAAACTGCATATAAAGCGATTACATCATAATTATATTAGTAATAATCATTATTAGCACACTCTATGGGAAAAGTTGCAAGTTATGGAATACATACATCTTGTACTTTTAGCATTCGGTATCAATCATCTTTCGGCTAACCTAAACAATTTATTACAATTCAAACATCAGACTAACGTAGAATGGAAATCACCTACGTTGTTTGGTTCAAAATGTGTAGGTAAACACTCCACGAACCACGCAATCATAAACAACATTGTTTATTACCATAGATGACTGTTAAGTTAAGTTAAAGATTCATTGTTGAAAAATATGTATGTGATGCGATGTGGCAGCAATGTAAAAGATTTCCGCAAAAGCTGTATTGTTATCAAATTTGAGCACCAAGTTCCCAAACATAAGTACTACATGGCCTTCAGACGATCAACTAATTACAACAGCACGCAACGCCACAGCACCGTTGAACCATAAGGTTAGATGGCATCGTTCAGACGAACAACTTCCCGATAGCAACTGTTGCGACACTGCGCGCAACAGTAGAAACCGTACAACTGATTGCAACAACACTCCACTAGACAAATTAATGAACTCTGCAATCAGAGTTCATTAATAGCGTAGCTGTTTGTAAGTTGTACGGCTAGTTGTAGGTGGTTGCGTGCTGTTGTAGGTAGTTGATCGTCTGAAGGCTGCCTTATACAGAGCATTCATCAAACATTAAGCCATAATTACCAAAATGTGATTTGACGTCGGAAGCGACTCGAACGCTATAGTTGAATGCGAAGCTGCCGCACGCAGCATTTTTTTTAATCTAAAGGTGAGTCATAAAAAACGAATTATTCGAACTAATGAATGATTGAATTAAGAGTTTCTACTAATTTCCAATCAACATTGTTAATTTCTGTATTTATAAAGTTATTTAATTCGTATGAATAGACTTGTTTATTCAACATGGGAATCATATTTTATTCATTTTTATTTTTTAGGGTACGACGGATTAAATAAAAAAGCAAGTGCCCATATAAATATTGTACGTACCCGACCAAATCCTCTATTTGCACATGGTATGTACGATGGGATAAAAGTACACTTGGACGACTGGCAAACGACGAGGTAGTATCGGTAGTATAAACAAGGTTCACCTTCGTACAGGTTTACTGCATAGCGTCCTAGTTTACTTTTGTGCATTGTACATCCCTGAAAGTGTGCGACTAGATGGGGTGAGTATCACTTAGAAAAAATTGCCAATATTACAAAAATACCACTAATATATGATAGTTCATGACAACCGAACGTTAACAGTACACCTGTAAAGTACCCAGGAATTAATTTACTAATATTTTATGAATGCTCGGTATAAACCCGGTAATAGAGGGATAATTTGGATCGGGATGTGTGTGTTCCGACTCTCTAAAATTGTAAAATTGCGGCTATTGTGTAAATAGTAGGAAGCTAAAATTCTTTGATAACATAATAAACGTCACAAAGCATCTTTCAGACGTGGAAAAATCCGAGATTTCCTTCGTTTTTTCGACGCAATTAATTTTTTAATTAAATTAAAAATGTTCAACCCTGGTAAAGACTCGAACCTAACATCTCCCGTTCACCGGACAGGCGGGTTAACTATTGCACCACAGGGTTTTTGTTATATACCCCCCGCGCCCCTCATGCTAACTTTTTTTGCACGACAGAAAAAATAGGTCGATTTCTATTTTTTTTCAACAAAACAGCCTGTATATTTTTACATATCTGGAAAGGTAATCGAAAGGTGAATCCAAAAATACCACATATGTTATATTTTAACTTAAGAAATATGACGATATGCAGCAATAAAGGTTTTGGCAATCTGGTTTTGCTATTATGCAAAGTTGTATGAAATAAAGCGCCAAATTGTTTCTTGTGACGCTAGACTGATCTAAAGAGCTTGTTGCTAAGCAAAGTAATCATAACAATTGCCAAACTGTCAAATCTCAATTACAAAAGCGTAAATTATTCTTGTTGTTTATTGTTATTATATCCCGCACTTGTCATACGTTTCTTCTTTGTTCTCGTTATTATTTTCTCTCATTTTAACTTGTTTTGTTAATTGTTATTTCTTTAATTTAACGAACTATAGTGCAATTAATTATGGTAAGTTTGTTTAAATATGTTAGTATTTGATAGACAATATGTCTGTTTTTTAAGTTTTTATGATGGCTTCGGCAAAAACCATGCAAAATTGCTGGGTCAATTTTAATATTATGTAAATCTGGCAACAATTGTCACCTTGTTTGCTCATGGTTGTGCAACAAATTGTACAATAATTTGAATCATATTATCTTCTGTTAAAGCAGTTCGCCCTGTAAATTTTATACTATCTATCCCTAGTTAGCCCAAAATTAAAATATTTCTGTAGCGGTGTAAGAGCAGTGATAATTATGTTCCACTTCGTGGTAATTGTTGCCACATACATAGTATATTAAAATTAGGTACTTAATGTTTATCTTACGTGGTCCATGCGGAGGCCATTGTAAAATCAACGACATAAAAAACAAACTTAAGCACATTGCCTATCAAAAACTAACAAATTTAAACAAACCCACCACATTTTAATTAATTACAATGAAGTACGATAAAGTAAAGGAGAAACAACAATTAACAAAACAAGTTAAAATGACATAAAATAATAACGAGCACAAAGAACGAAAGTATGACAAATGCAGGTTATAATAACAATAAATAACAAGATTAATTTACGCTTTTGGAATTGAGATTTGATAGTTTGTTAATTGTTATGATTACTTTGCTTAGCAACGAGCTCTCTAGATCAGTCTGGCGTCATAAGAAACTATTTGGTGCTCTTTCCTAGCCAACTTTACGTCATAACAAAAACAGATTACCTAAACCTTTATTGCAGCATATTGTCATATTTCTTAAGCTAAAGTATAACATATGATGTAGCCTTGGATTTACCTTTCGATTATCTTTTCAGAAACGTAAAAATATACAGGATGTTCTATTTAAAATAAGAAAGTTGACGCCACTTTCGATGACACCGGAAATACAATTGAACTGCCGATAACGGTAAAAGTTAGTTCACAAGAAATAGAAATCGACCTATTTTTAAAAACAGGTAGATTTCTATTTTTTGTGAACTTTAATTGCATTTTCGGTATCACCGGACGTGACATGAACTTTATTTTAAATAGAACAGCCTGTATATTTTGGAACGTTTTTAGAAAGACAATCGAAAGGCGAATCCACATATGCTATATTTTAACTTAAGAAATATTACGATATGCAACAATAAAGGTTTTGGTAATCTGTTTTTGTTATTACGCAAAGTTGGCTAGGAAAGAACAACAAATTGCTTCCTGTGCTGCCAGATTGATCCGAAGAGTTCGTTTCTAAGCAAAGTAATCATAACAATTGCCAAACTGTTAAATTTCAGTTCCAAGAGCGTAAATTATTCTTGTTGTTTATTGGTATTATATCCTGCATTTGTCATACTTTCGTTCTTTGTTCTTGTATTATTTTCTCTTATTTTAATTTGTTTTGTTAAATGTTCTTTCTTCTTTACTGCATCGAACTTTCTTGTAATTAATTAATTATGCTACGTTTGTTTAAATGGTCTGTGTAAATTTATTAATGTTTATCCAATAATTAACAACACAATTATCTATCTTCAGAGAACGCTCAAAATTCCCTCCTTCCACCTTCCTTGTTCTGGATTTTTCTTGGCATACTAACTGTTGCACTTTGTAATGCTTGTGTCATACTTAGCTTCATATATAAACCATATGTATTAACTCTTATTTATACAGGCTTGACGTTTTGAATCAATAGTTAACAACAGCAATGTTAGTATGTTTTGTTTACTGTTGTCATGGTAATCAAACAATACTTCAACCACTTGAATGCAATACCCGGATACAGGATTCGCACTTAACTGCAACTTTCACTTTGAATATTAGACATATACATGATTATACAAAAACGATTTCTGGTGTTTAAACTTTGCAAATTTTGGTGTTTAGTACTTAACAGCTTGTATATATGATGTCATGCGTAGATTGAGCCAAGTATGCAGTTTAATCTCGTAAACATTTACTCCAAAATGCATTTGCATTTCGGATGTTTTTGAAAGAAATTGACATATGTATCTACATTTAGGCGATTAAGGACAAAATCTTAAATAGGTCTTTGGGGCCTACAGTTGTGTAGTAATGTTTCCACTGCTTCCTATTTCTTGCTTTAATTCTCCAATTTATCTGCTTCTCCTTTAAATTTTCTAAGATCGTTTGCCTCCATTTTGTTCAATGTCTCCCGTTCTTCTCTTTTCCTTCCAATTCTCTCCAACTTACTGTTCTCACTCACTTTTCCTCTTGCATTCTTTCCAAATGTCCTGCCAATTGCAATCGTCTTGCTTTTACCATATCACTGATCTTTGGAACACTAAATATGTCGTACACCTCTTGATTAGATTGTCTCTCCAATCTTACTTCAATTTGTCGTTCTTCAAAAATTCGGCATAATATTTTTCTTTCCCATGCCTCTATCTATGTCTGTAAATTTTTGTTCAACGCCCAGGTTTCCGATTCGTATAATAAAGTTGGCCTTAGAACAATTTTATCTACTTTTTTTTTTTTGTTTTTATGGAAACGCACTTGATACTTTTCGTTATTCTTAGATCTATCTCTGTTTCTTCGCTACGTTTACCATTAATTAATGTTCCTAAATACATAAAGCAGCCCACTTTTTTAAATTAATAAATTACCTTTTTTTTCTAGATAAAAAAAACGTAATTGGTTTATTTCTAGATGGGGAAACTAGAAACGTAATAATATACAGGTGTTCTGTTTAAAATAATAAAGTAAGTGCCTGGTTCGCTACATATCAATCATCTTGCACATACGAGAATACCCTATGATGTCTATTATATTAGCTGAAAATGTCGACCATATACTATTTACACAATAGGTACAATTCTACTATTCCAAAAAGTTGGAAGAGCCTGTTTATGTTCCTTATGAGTTCTCATGAAAGTTACATACGTAAAACCAGAAATTGGTTGTTCCACCATTTTCCAGTGATATAATTTTCTATTATATTATTAAGTCACCCTTGATTTCTGTGAGTTGGTGGGAAACACCCTTCATATTATATTTCAAGAGAAAAAAAGAGAATTAGACAGTAAGTGTGTAGGACCGAACAGTAAAACTATGGTAACGGTCTCCTACAGTTTTGCTAATGTTGATGTACCTAAACGACATATGCGTACGAATTTGTAGTCTTTATTCCAGAAAATCCCGTAAAGCCTGTTTTACATGCCACGATTTATTGGGCAATTAATTGAACAGGTTGATCTTCCATTTTATCGTACCTTGCAAAACAGCAAAAATCGGTACGATTTCTTGAACAATTTATCGTACGATTAATTCAATTGAATAGGACATGCAGTACTTTTACTACGATTTTCTGACGATTTTTCACTAATTTTGCCGTTTTAATACCAACCAAGAAACAGAAAAGTATATACGAATTTTGTTTAGTGTTTTTAAAGTAAAATGAGGTTAAATTTCAAAAAATGTCGACGATTATGACATAATGGGTTTCCTAAGTGTGCGCCGCGGCGCCCTGGGCCCATAGAGAGTAAACAGTGGACTGATTAGAGTTTGGGAACCCGTGATGTAATGGATATCTTGAATTAACTAACCGAAACCAATGTAACCTTACCTATATCTATACCACAGCTGCAAAAACGTTGGACAAAAGCAAATTGCCAATTTATTTATATGCAGATGAAAATTTCCTATTTAATAATTCTCACGTCCAACTATTAACGAAACTAAACGAATGATCCCGATCGTTAAAAAAATCGTCCAATTTATTGTAGCATGTAAAGCAGTGGAGTTCTACCGATTACTTGGCCAAGAACTTGTTCAATTAATAAATCGCGGCGTGTAAAACAGGTTTAAGAAACTGAGTAATATAAAAAGATGTTCCTAATTCTTCAATGTGGCGCGATGCTGATCATCATTCATCAGTTTCATCACACCTAATGGTTAGCGTACTTAAAATCAGTTTGGTGATGCAAGAATTTGTAAATGTTTATTATGTAATATTCTGCCTTTTTGAGAGATGTGCCACTTACATTACTATTCAATTAGTAACATAGTCTTTTATTCCTTTACCTCTACACGAAGAGTTTTCTCAGGGAGCATGTCATCATACAAGGCAGAACTTGGCGAGTTTTCTCAGGGAGCATGTCATCGTACAAGGCAGAGATTCTTTATATACAAAGAAAACTGTAGGCCCTTGTACTTATGTTCATTTCATGTTGTTCGCCTTCAGTAAAGAATCATGATTGCATTCAGTACATATAGAATTTTTTAAATCAATTTTGTGCAAGGGGAGCGAATAGTTTGGCAAAGTCCACTTATTGCCAAAAAATAAAATTAAAATTTGAGATCTATAGATATATATAGTAATTATCAGTGCATTGCTTAAGGATATTCTCAACTCGACAGGACGATTATCTACAGAGTAGCGCGGCAAAATATGTTTTTTTCTAATAATACAACCTATATATTATATTAGTTTTGTATTCTATACTACATTCTGAATATTTTCTAGTTTTGGATATACACATACGCATTTATATATTTATGCAAAGTTTCTTATATTTCATAACAGTATTCATCAAAGACTAAATGCGGTGGTAGATAATTAACATAAGGCACCTGATCTCAGTATAATGAAACGACGACAAGATGTCCCAAAATAAACACATTTTAATGGATAATAACTTGCTTATTTTAAATATAACATGCTGTACACCTAAAACTTGTACTAACTACTTCCTATACCTATCTGCAACAGTTTAAACAGTATTTCAATTCTTTATTAAGTTAATTAACATTTACTTATACTCTCCTCAGATCTGAGATGACGGCTTTCATATTACAGCACTTGCACTTTGTGGATGTTATTATTTATGCCGGAGAATATTAAAAGTATATTTCAAACAAAATTCTTGTCTGTATGAAACAATTTGGATCATGTGTAACTCTACATCGAATTATTTATTTATCAAATAAATATAGAGACCTGCTTGTTTGAAATACATTGCTAACATTAATACACTGCACCACCTCCACAAAAAGATTTGCATCTAAGTATTTTGAAATGCAATGAATTGTTTTTTTTTTTTAATTCATGATTGTATTGCACAGAACAATGTACAAAAAATTGATTAAATCAAATATCATATTTTTTTCTAATTCGGCATCAGAAAGTTCTTAAAGCAACAGAAATTAAAAATGTAGGGAGATGCTTTTATATTGGACATGGTTTTGATTCGTGGCAACGAAATTCGCATTTATTGAAATTTCACGATGTGCTATATACCGTTCGAAACATAATGACAATAGCAAACTTTTCCAAGCAAGTTTTTTGATTTTTCAAATCAGAAAAAATTTTGGGCTGTTATAAAATTTGAGAAATCGGGTCTTAAAAAGAAAAGGCTTGTAGACTGGACACATCAAATAATTCCACTGGAAAAACTATTATAAAATACCACGAATGAAACATTTTTTCAAAGTTTCTTGTTTTATTTATGGTTTTAACTGGAAATAGGAAGTGAACATAAGCGAAAATTAGCAAAATGCTAAAAGGAATCAATTTGAGAGTCAACTTTTCGTCCTAAACATCATCGTCATGGGAATCGCACATTGGACACATGCAGTAGCTTCGTCGGCGGAGTTCAGTTACCCTCCGGTGGTGCACCTCCGCAGGATACCAGGGTCTGGTTCTCGACAAGAGGCTCACCTGGACCCATCACATTTCCGAAATAAGGAACAAATTTCTAAGAGCAAGACAACCATTGATGCCACTCATCGGCGGGCATAGTATGCTCGACCTGCGCAGCAAAAGGTTGCTGTATTTATCCACGCCTAGACCAATACTTATGTATGGGGCGTTAGCTTGGTTCACAGTAGCCAACTACCAGCTAAAGAAACTAGTGATACTCCAGAACCGACTTATAGCCGGAGCACCCTGGTTCCTACGTAATGAGCAGATTCGCAAAGACTTGCAAGTGCTTACGCTCAGGGATTATCTCAAAATCTTCTCCAAGAACGCATGGGATATGGCCGAGGCTGGCAACAACCCCCTGGTCAAAGCAGCGGTCGAACCGCAAGACCGCCCGCTATCCAAAGTTCAGGTGTCTCGGGTGCGTGATCGGCTACGGTAAACATGGAGGAAAGCGAGAAAATCTGACAGATTGTGGTGCACCTACGAGGGCGCTCAAGGTTGCACCAGCAGCATCAAGTTCTTGTATTTTTGTCAAATATCGCATCAAACTCGTTCTTGGTAGCTTGAATTCAGTTGTCGTTTGTTTTATGCTCTTCTTTTCAATTACGAAGCCTTTAATAGCATTCGGCAGTCGTCGGGCCGCCATACTAAAATTAAACGATCTCCTAATCGTCCAAGCTACAAGCCATTTTCATTATCCTACCTACAAGCCATAAAAAATTCCAGCTTACACTTTCAAAATGCCGTGAGGAATTTTTTACGCATTACTTTTACATCGGATTTCGATTGATCAACAAAAGAAGGACTAAAATACCACATTATGACCATACTCACGTTAAAAAATTCAATGATTAACATTTTATTTGCAACGCCAAAAATGTCGAAAAAGCTTTTATAATGACTGCTAAGACTATGCCCAAAACAGTTGCAAGCAATGTAACTAGTTTCGCTAAATACACATGAAAAGTGATTAGTCCAAGAAACTTTACTTCGACAGCCGAAATATTAGTGTTGCCAACTTCGGAAACTGGCCAAACCGGTGAATGTCCAAACTATAAACACGTTTAACCCCCTCCCTGACTAAGTTCTAGAACAAATCCCGTTGTAGCGTATTTGCTACATCAAAAAGACTATATAATAACTACAAGTATAAAGTGATATTGTACAATCAAATTAAGGAATATTTTCTGGAGCTTATAAATAATGAAACAGCTGTAAATTATCATCACTTATTCCTTTTAGACGAAAAAACATTTCCGTGAGTCCTATACAAGAGTAATGCTGCTGTGAGGATGATATTGAAGTATTCTAGTAGTTGACTATTAGCAGAATAACTATGAAGTGTAAATTTCACTCATTAAAGTATGATCTTTGATTTTTTCTACCATTCGGTGTAAGGGATACCTCATTCGTATAGATCAAAATTCTACAGAAGAAGTATCAACTTTTGTGATACTATAGTCTATTTTTTAACTAGATAGACCACCTTTAAATTTACGCGCTAAAAGCACGCCCTATAATTGGTGTATGCGAAATCCAATTCACACAAGAAAATTTTTTTGCAATATCAAACGTGTGTTTACCACTATTGATGTTAGCTTGTTGAGGTTATAATCGTGTCTGCTTTTAGTTTGTCTCCCTACTTTTCTTAAAAAAAACAGTTCTTTTTAGAACTCTCCAGATAAATTATTGCGAATTTTTACACATTTTGCGTACATAATGGATTGTGCACCAGGAACAAGTAGGGATTTCAACATACAAGAAGAGCATTTTGGATAAACAATATAGGTCTACGAGAGCCATTGTATCACGTATTAAAAGTGTTATGGGTAGGATACATATAATACTTATACATATATTATCCAATGTAGCTATGCTTGTTTACAGGAATTTGTAGAGCTAGTGTCTACAACATAATTAAAGAATATAAAACCAAAGGGAAGGTGTCTTCTCCAAAACATAGCGGTGGTCGACCCTCCCTGCTTGCTACATTTAATGAAAATACGAAGACTGCAGTACCACAACTAGTGCATTGTTTTTTTTTTACAAAAATGAAGTACCTACTATCGATGGGGTTTTAGGGACCATTAGAGATCGTGATGACATTCCAAGAATTCATCTTTGTATAATTTTTTTTTAAATATTAACTTTAGGTGACTTTTATATGTTTGAATAACGTTATAAATACATATTGAATGGTTTTAAAGGCATATGAAAAGAGACAGAAAGAGCTTCCTTATTGAAAAAGAGGAGTTTGTCCGATAGAGGCGAACATATCTAGAGTATTAGATTATATCGCTCAGAAGGAAAAAAAAAAGTATATTATTTGTATGAAACATGGCTGAACTAAGGTCATGCAAGAGGAAAGTTCTGGGTTGATACAAACATCACAAGTCACAGGCAGGCATTTATCGAAGGGGTTTGAAACATCCTGCTGGAAAAGGACGCCGTTTAATAATTCTCCATGTTGGATCGGAAGATGGGTTTGTTCCTGACGGATTGTTAGTGTTTGAAGGGAAGAAAATCTCCGATTATCATGAGGAAATGAACAATAATGTTTTTGAAGAGTGGTTTGCCAAAATGTGACAACAATTGCCCGACAATGCAGTGAATGTCATGGATAATGCCAGTTACCACTCGCGACAATTAGAATATGTACCAACCACTACAGCGAGGAAAGCTGTTATACAAGATTGGCTACGATTGAAGAATATTGAGTTTTCGAAAGACATGGTGCGGTGTAAATTATTGCATTTAGTCAGAATGAATAAACAAGTCAATAAAAAATATGTTGATGAAATGGCATCAGCTGCCAAAAAATTGGTTTTAAGACTGCTTCCATATCATTGCGAACTTAACCCAATAGAGCTGATCTGGGCTCAAATAAAAAATGAAGTTGTTGCAAAAAACACGTTATTTAAAATAGCAGAAGTAAAACAATTGTTGTTAGATGCTATTAAAAACATGACAAAGAGCAATTGGAAGAAATGTGTTGAGCATGTATTAAAAAAAGAAGAAAAGATGTGGGCGTTGGACGGGCTGATTGATGATGTCATGGAGGAACTCATAATTTCAACTGAGCCAGATGGCGATAGTAGCTCGGACAGCGATGCTTCATTATCATCTTAAATAAAAATGTTTAAATTTTTCGATTATTTTAGATTCATTTCTTCTGTATTTATATTGTTTTGCACTACTTTTCTTAATATGCAATTGTTGCTTGCTTAACTTGGAAAACTGCACTAATAAAATATATCTCTAATTTGCAGCATTTATAGTGTATTAATTATACCTACATAATTAAATCAAAATACAGAACTACCTTTCTTGTATAATTAAAATAGATCAGTGACGTCATTCGCATTTTTAAAATTCGCGCCACAAAAAGTTACTATTTGTGAGTGTGAAACGGGATTTTTAGGTGGTCTATCTAGTTCAAAAATACTATAGCAAAGAAACCAAGATCTCACTCCCATAACATTTTCCCGATGAGGCAACTTTTTAAAAAACGTTTAAATCGACACAATATTATAGTAAAGAAATAAAATAAACAATAAATAACGACATAGATAAAATTATCAAAAAAAAAAAACGAAAATAGCTTCCTAGCGAAACGTCGGTCCAAATCGTATGCGCACAATGCAATAACTTTACAAATGAGTCGAATATCATGTTTTTTATTTAAATTCCCTAGCTACCCAAAGTGTAAGTAAACATAACTAATTGAATAATATTTTTACAAATCCGTAGAAATACATAAGCTGTTCTGTTTAAAATATGCAAGTTATTATCCATCGAACTTTGTTCACTTTTTCAATTTATTTAGAACACCAGTATAACGGCACGTCACTTCATTATACTAACAATGTATCACATGTCCTGTACTAGGTGCCTACCACCAGGATTCTGTCTTTGATCAACGCTGGCATTAAATAAAGGGAATTTTGTTAATACCTGCAAAACAATTTTTTTTTTAATTGCAAATATTTCTAAAAGTATAAGACTAAAGTATAACGTGCCACCAATAAATGAAGCACGGAATACAAGAAATATATAATTATAGGGTGGTCCACCTATGTTAAAAGAAAATAACTTTCTGGCACCACTCTATAGACAACTGACGGGTGAAATGGTGCACCGACAATCGCCATATATGCCTATACCGTACGAGCGAGCGTATTATGATCACTCGATTTTATACAAACTCAGCGCATCTAAACGTGTGCTGTCTTGAATGTCACTGTGGAATGTCATTTGCTTGGCAAAATTGCGTAAACGCAAACTCATTTGTGCACCTTGCTCACGTTATAAACGGTGTATTCGTTCACGTACACGTGTAAGACACGACTTTGCTCTTGCATTTCCGAAAAATGCCGATTATGCTGGCTGATCATAGTTCGCTCCCTCTTACGGTATATTTCAAATTTCAATTTCATCTTTACATACGTGGAAAATAAACGGACTTAAGCCCTTAGCTCACTCCATATAACACTTATCAGATTTTGGTTAGGTAGAAGTTAAAAACAACTCGGAACGCATTCGTTTAATTGAAAAATCACAAACAGTTTTAAAATTTTCGCAGTATTGACTCAAACAAGACTAGCAGGTAGGGTATGTTAGAAAACAAGCTAAGTTCGTAATAATTCTCCTATCTAAGTAGACGGCTTATGTAAATTATTAAACACTATCACGGTCAACTGTTATAGAAAATGTTTCTATGGCACTTTAAAAATGGACTCCAATAAACCATTCCAATTTGTAGTTACACACAAACAACTCTAAATATCGACATTAGCAAGATTTTTAATTAGGTGCTTGCGTGAGAAAGAATAGAGATTGGAACACTTACAAAACGTCAACTTTTTGAAATTGCTTAAAAAAATTAGAGATGGTTTAATATTTTTTTTTTCATATAGTCAAAAATGCACCCTAAAATAGCAATGAATATTTTAAATATTAACTATAACAGAGTCCCCATAGGTCGAATCTCGATACTTAAGGTTCAGTGTAGTTCGAGACTGTTAGCTACAGGTACAAATTATGGTACCACTATAATTGATGTAAAGGCAAGAATTATTTTTGTTATTGATTCAAGTATACTTTGTTACTAGAATATGCAAGTAAATTGGTTTTTTACATTCTGAAATAAATAATCTTTGCTTGCCTTATAAAGCCTTTCTGAATCAATTACATTATTTACTATAGTCTTGCACATACATACAAATTTATGGAACATCCTAGGAAAATACTCTTACATTACTGTGATAATGAGATTGTGGTACATAGCAAAATCAGACTACAAACGAATGACACACGGTAAACTTTACGAATATTTGATATTTTGTTGTATTTTTTTTTGCCTTAATAGCAGCACATTACTTACTTTACATTCTAACTACAACGATCATTTTCATTGTAGTATAGTTACATACGAGGGGAGTTTTTTGTGACCTACCTAACTATGAAAACAACGAGTTAGAGCCCAAATAAAATTTTATTTTTCCACGTAAGAACCATTAACACGAATACACTTATTTTAACGTTTTTCTAATAACGAAAAAAATAATCTTTTGGTAATTCTGCAAAATACGACTTCGCAGCTTTCCACGTCATGACACCCTCTCGAGTGTTTTTTGAGTTTAGAAAAAAGATATTAGTACAGGGGGCGAAGTTGAGACTGTAAGGTGAATGTTGTAATTCCTCAAAGCCGTATTCATTGATTACTGCTTGAACAATTCGTTCTTTATGCACACTGCAGTTGTCGTGCAGAAGCAGTTTTCTGAGTACAATTGTGGAGTCTTTTTTCGCGTATAGCCGACTTCAAGTTCCTAATTGTGCCTTTGTAGACAATAACGGGAGTTATTGTAGTCCCTTTTGGCATATACTTAATTAAGAAAATCTCCTCCGCGTCCCAGAAAACTGTAGCAATAATTTTCCCCTTCGCCTTCTTGGGTGGTGTGAAGCCCTTATGAATCCATTGTATGGATTCTCGTTTCGTGGGCAGGTCCCAGAGGTGTACCCAGGTCTCATCACATGAAGAAGTCTTCATATTGGGATAAAGCAGCCAAATTCTCCTCGTCTACGCAGTTTTTGTTCGGGACTGAGCCGCCTGAGAATCAATCATGCCAACACTCTGCTCATTCCCAAATCTTCGTGTAGAACTTTAAAAGCACTCGTTTCTGATATTCCCATTTCTCTAGCAAAGCTTTTACTCGGCGGTCAGTCAACACCAAATCTTCAACTTTGTTTCTTCAGTTCGTGCTTCCAGAAGTTATCATGAATGGATTACCTGCCTCATTTGAACAGCTTGCACCAATATTTGACTAGGAAATAGAACGGACTAATTTCTCCACACACTGCCATCATTTTCTCATGGATATTCTTCGGGTTTAAACGCTTTGAATTTTGAACGCTTCTGCATTTAAGATTCAAATCACTCATTTTCGCTTCTTTAAACTGATACATAAATGACAAGCGATTGGAACCAAACTTGGAGGTTACACTAAATGTGACCGTCTCGGTGGTCGAACGTTGCCTTTCGATCCGAACGACGCGGGTTAATAGTGCAGCCGAGACGGTTGGTTTTTAGTCACTGATAAAAATCGGAGTACGCCTTTTTCTCGGATAAGGAAGTAAAACCGTAGACCCCGTGTCGAGACGATGTTTAGCACGTTAAAAATCCATACCAAAGGTCGGAACACCTCTGGATTCGGCAAAATTCTAGTAGGGTCAGCTAATGATCATAGCAATCGATGCCTAGCAGTGCGTTTCGCCCAATAATGCAATAACAACTTGACGTAAGGAAATTGTCACGATAGCATATTGTTTTTATAGCTAGATATATAACATAAAGAACTTCCGCCGTACATAGCACAAGTTTCATAGCATAACATAGTAAGAACTAAAGAACTTGGAGTACTAGAAGCAGCATCGGACCACGTCAACAAAATATGCACGAGACATGAAAATAAACACAAACAAATGAGAGCTACGCTGTTCTTTTGCACCATAGTATGTTTTACGTACATTATACGTTTTTACCATCTTAATACGCTTAAGTGTACTCGCATCTTGTACACTTAAGCGTATCTAGGTGGTTGAGGTCAGAGGTAGACACCCGGTAAGCACCTGGCAAAGATTGAAATTACCATAACACACTTTAGGACCTCATTGTACATAGTCCAATCCTAGTTTTTATTTATCAGAGCAACTTCTTAAGAAATGAAATTCATTCATTCAATGAACTGACAAATTCTATCCCGTATTTTTTGATTTAAAGTGTCTCATATTTTCAATAGGATTCGAATTGGGAATTTAGGTAGTCAAAATCCCAAAGTCTTAACTTATTTTCTCTTTGCAAACAATTTTGAATAAGTAGGCATTTCAGATGATTGCTCTGTCGAAATTAGAATTAACTGGCATCATTTGGTCGATATATAGAATGAATACATCTTGGAGTGTATGTTGATGATCGTACTAGACCTGAATGGTATGTATGCAAAACCAAAGACCTTCCCTGTAATCTGAAGTACAGCTCTCTAGTAGAACATTGGATGGAAGTGTTTGAAATATATTTGGTATTCAAACTTTCACCAGTAGATCGCCTACAGGAAATGTCCAGTCACTTCGAAATAAACTTAGATTCATCGGCAAAAACTGTTTTTTCAGTCATTTGATGTCCGATAAACATTATTTTGAACAAATACCAGTCTAGCTTTCACGTTTTTCGTAAACAGCAGCAATAGGATTGCTGGACGATAGGAACTGTTTAATTTTAGTTAGTCTTTTATGTATTGATTAAATACGTGAATTCTGTCCTGTTTCAATTAAGCAGAATAGAGTTATTGGTGATACTAGAAAGGTGACTTCTCGCAAATCATTTAGATCTTTTTCTTAATCCACCAGGATTTTTTTTCATCATAAATCTTTTGTTGCGCTATATTTATTAACTAATCTGGAAACTATAAACTAATTTACATTCTCTTTTGGCATGGTACACTGGCTATTTTTCGATTATTATACAAGTCTGGGTGCAATCTATTTATATTTAAAGCATTGCTACAACTGATCTTAGCAGATCAACTTATTCAAATTACAAACCAATTCACACCACAAATTTACTTTTATTTGACAGAAGCGATAATTACCAATATAAAAAGACTGTGGCTGCTAAATTTGTGGCTGAACAAATATGCCTTATTGCAACAACATATATTATGTTCAAGCCACAACTATGTATCTAAGAATGTTTGAGAAAACACCTTTATTTTTAGGTAGATCATAGTTATTTGTCACTTAAAATACAATTTATTATTACAATAGTAAGTTGCTATAATACTGGACAATACTGCAAGTTATTTAAATGTATTTGAAAGTTTCTGCAATAATGTCTTGAAGAATGTCTAATTCTAAGAGGTATATCAACAAGAGTATAGGATTATTCCATTCATACTGCTATTACCTAGTGTACTAGTGTTCAAATAAAGTATGAAGGCATCATTCTTAATCCATTAGGTATGTTATCTAAATAATGTGACATAAACATTGAAAACTTCAAAAAGTGGACACTATGCTTTTTTTATGGATAAAGGTTGAAAACCAATAAGAGGTATTGTAATGTGGTTTTAAACATATAAGAAATCACTTTTTTATAGTAGTTACTTTACATGAGTTTTTAAAAACTTACCGGAACATCCAGTATTGATGGTCTGTTTAATATTTCCTCATAGTTTCTGGTTAAAACGGAAGAAGTGTAAGATGAAGAAGCACCATTTTCTGTGGTAGGGGTTGATTTTCTTTTTTTGGCTGAAGATCCTCTATTAGATTCAGAATTACGTTTTGTCCCAGTAGACATCTAAATGTAAGAAACATATAAAATATAATAATGTATCACTTAAAAATAATCAGTAAATAAGAGAAGTTCCAAATGGGCTCACTTTTCTTTTCTTTGGTGTAACAGGTTTTTCATTTTCTTCCTCCTTTAATCTGTTGAATTCTGAATCTATTTCATTCTCTTTTTCAGGATCAAAACTTGGATCGGCCTAGAAAATGCCAATTCAAGTTGTAAGTCGTTCACATTAAAAGTCTAATACGATTAGTTGGTGGGAACTATGAAATACTTATGTAGCACTTACATTTCTCTTTTCAATGTACTCGTCAATTTCAGCAACTGCTTTTCTAAATGATGAACTCTTGCTTGATGTACCCAGTATGTGCTTGTACTCTATATAGGGTTTAATGTTTTCATGATCGACCCAAGCACTGGAATGTTGTCAAGTTAAGAATTTCATTACAAAACGTAAATATTAGCAACTTACTAATCGTGAGTTCCAAAGAAGTAAACAAACGTTGCATTTTTCTTGGTTTTCTTCACACTTTCTATGGGAACAGTCACCTAGAAAAGCACAGGACATAGATTCATTAAATGTAATGTACATGGATAAAGGATTGTGCAAAAATGCTTCAAAGGTTAGAAATTTGAAAAGTGCCATATATTTCTGAGAATAAATATAAGCATGCGTGCGCATTATTAGGTTTTAGAGAGGGAATAACGGTTGTGTTGAATGTGGCGGCCCTAAAACTTACGCGGCTGGGCCAAGGCGAACAGTTCTTTATTTTAGCCCTGAAAAATAAGAAAAAAAATATGTATGAACCTATTTTCACTGCCAGAATTTTTTTTAAAGTTAGAAAAAATACTAACCACACTAGATCACCAATTTTATACGTTCTAGACATCGTAGCTTCCTACTTCTAACAACTCTCGGCTCAGAATGGGCAAATTCTGTTTATACCGCGTTAGCACTATGAGTGGGGATAAATTTCTTGGTAGCGCCTGCGTATTCCTTGCTTGATAATGCGATATTGCAAACTTCACCATTTTAAGATCAATTTCTACCATATAAGATACAAAAGTTAATATTACACTTATAACTTAAAGTTAAACATTAAATAAATAACTAATCATATCTGTGGTAGAATAGATTTTCCATTTGTATGAATTTTAAATTATAGGAATTTTGATACCGGAATTTTTGAAGCTTAGCAATATTTACTGACTATTAAATTACAATTTCCAAACGTTAGGATTATTAATTATAATTGTCCTGTGTAATATAAAATGCTAATTTTATATTTTGCATTTGTATGTTGTGTGAATATTTTGAAATATGAAGAAATCAATGTAGCCAATAGAAGAAAATAAGGGAGATATAATTTGAAATTTTTGTTGACAGTGAAGTACAATTATGTAAATCTGTGGGGACGAAAATTGTCGATTAATATCAGTATTTCGCATTGTTCATATTTTCTCGGCTATATTTTTTACCTTATGTAAAAACTAACCAAATTGTAACCAAAAAGGGGAAGACAAATTAAATGTTTCGCGCAAAAAGTAAACGTTGCAATTGGCTCTAATCTGGCTCTAATTAAACCGGGTTTACACATTAACAATCGCTCTGTTTTTTAATTGTTAGAATATTTGATGAAACCACAGGATACAACAGCTGTTCGAACAATTTTAAAATGCAGCTTTATTTTAATCGACTTATAAAAAATGCATTTGTGTTGCTCGAACTGTTCGATCAAGTGTTGGAGCGATTAAAAAACACTGAATGAGTCGTACTTTTTAGTGTTTACATGACTGTTATTGTTTACCACTACTGACTATAACCTGTCAACGTGCTGGTAACAGTATTTACAGAATCTTGTACGTCGTTTCTTGGTCATTTGGAAGTTAAAAAGCGAGTACTTTTCGGAACTAAGACACCGAATAATAGGTAAAAAAGCAGATCCCTCCAGTTCGATGCTTTTTCCGCCGAGAAAACGTTCTGGGCTGAAAACATTTAAGATGCCTTCATTAGGTTTGTTTGGTGCAAGTAGGTGTATGGTTGTGTACAGCTGCACGCAGGCCCAATGAACATATATTTTTACACTGGTTACTCGGAGTAGTTAGTGTAAGCGAACAAAGCCATCGAAAGGAGGCGATAACAGGGCTATCACAATTGTGTGGGATGTTTCCAATACTTTGGGTAGGTAATAAGTGTGTATTTCCCATTAGCCCATTATTTTTATACCATAATTTATGGTAATAGTATAGTAGGCATAGCAAAGTCAACAGTGTAGAGTCTTGAAAGAATATAAAGAAAATAGCCAACTTGACTTGAAAATCATTTTCCTAGCATGGAAACTAATTTCCAACAGTTCTAGCTTTATATATTTAGAAGCAACTCACTACATACATGAAGATAGAAATAATCTTCTAAATAGCAGCATTATGTCGCAATGCCTGTAATTTGTGGATGCAGTTTGTATCTGACTAATAGAAGCCTATAGGACTTGGGTAAAAAATTGTACAACAATCTACCTGGTTGCCTAAAAAGCACAGCATCATTCAAGCAGTGTGTAAGAAACTTACTAATTAAAAAATGTTACTGCAATGTTAATGATCTTTTAGTGGATGCTATTTATTAATCCACTACTTACGGTTCAGACTGTTTTCTTTCTTTTTTTCTTTCTAAATTTTTGTACTTGTTTTAGCTTAATGGAAGGGGTGGACTTCATTTTAACTTTTATTTTTGCTTTATGTACGTTCTTTTGACCAATTATGTTACCCATAATGGATACTTGCAATCAATAAAGATTAAGATTAAATTACATGCATTTGATGAAAATGTGAAAATTGCTTGTACATCATCATGGCAGAAATAAATGCGTGGGAATATAAAAAACTATCAACTTTAACTAAGCTTTAATAAAATTTTTTGTTTAATTGTATTATCAGCTTCATATTAATTTCAGCTATCATACATGGATAAAAAAATCCGTATTAATAGAAAGAGATGAAATTACAAAATGAAGAAGGGATTATTCAATGTCAATAAAGCAGTATAGAATAGAAGGCGGACCAATATTTTATCTGGGAGGGACATGGATTAACGAACGATACTTGGAGGAGAAAATGTGGACCAATACAAGTGTCACCAGTTCTCAACAAGCTTTTATTCAAGGTTTTTAATTGGCCTCAAAAATTCAGTAGGCAAAGGAAAAAAGCTTATACTGCTCTTTCTTGGCTCCAATATAGGTTTCCTCATAGACAGATTGTTTCTGTTCGAAGGTAAAAAAAACTGCTGACTATCTTTGAGAACATATTATGTATGTTACCTTACAACTTTGACAATGCAATGTACTACTCAGGAAAAAGTGAAAAGATTTCAACCTCTAGCTGGAAAAAGTGTGACATTGAGGATTAAATACAATCAAAAAATATTTCTTTTAATATGGATATGGTTCTCAATTTCTGCATTTGGTATGCCTTAACAATAATAGACTTAGGTATTCCTGCACCTTACGGCTGTCATTTCATATGATTGCTGTTCATACAAAACCGACGTAATGTTGCTAAATTTTTAGTTACGGGTGTTTATATTTATTAGTTTAATTTAATTTTCTGTATTAAAAACAGCAAGACAAGATTTAGTCATACAGAGTGAGAAAGTCACAGATGACAGTAAATGATAAGAAAAACATTTTGCAAAAATTATTGGACACTTGGTCAAACCTTAATGATTATATAATATATGTCATGTGGCAATTTTGAGCTTTCAATAGGGATGTTAATAAAAAAATATGAGTACTTAGCATGTCCCTTTTAGTAATCTGGCAACATTATCTAGTTATGTGTATGCGCAGATTAGCCACATGAAATGGAACCAGTAAGCTGCGGGATTACTTAAATTTACTAGATATGTTGTCAATGAAATAGCAACGAAGACAGATAAAAATATTTAATGATTACTATTAGAGTTGCTCAATTTGCGCCAACAGCCAGTGGCGGGCGCATAAAGGTTTCCACAAAATAAATGGTCAGATATAAAATATAATACGTGCTCAAATACTTTCCGTCTTCAGAGTCTTCCGTGAAATCACAAAGTGAATAATGTCTTAAATATCTGCAACATTAGATATGTTTCCACAGTTGTTTCGGCAAACCGAATGCGGCGTGGGGAAAAAGTGTGTTTATATGCAGAAAACGAACGTTCTACATCTAGTGACGTTATATTTACGTAATTAAAATAATCTTTATAACAACTTAACGGTTCTGTTAACGCAACTTTACAAATTTGTCTTAATGTGCTAAAATCAGAGTCTTTCTCTAAAACACTTTCAAACCTTTCTAGAACACAAAAATTTTTTGCGTATTCTACCGCGCATAGCTGTGCGTGAACATGTTGCACTATTTGAAGAGATTCCACTAACGACACTGAAGGATTTTGTAATTTTTCTATTCCCTCCACTAGTCCGAAGTAATTGTTCTGAATAGTTTTTAAATCCGTTTTAACCTGACTATCTCGAAATTTCGACTGGCTTTCCTTGATAGCCGCAGCTTCCTTTGGATCGAATTGTAAAACCACGTTCTTAATATTCTCAAAATATTTATGATAATAAAACGCGGCCTGTAACCATGTTCCCCAACGTGTAAGAATAGGTTCTGGTGGCCCAGGCATACGGGGGCACAGTCTGTGAAATTTGCAAATACGTTTTGGGGATTTGACAAACACTGCTTTTGTATGCGCTATTAAAGCGTCTACCTCAGGATAACATTTTCTAATACTATCTGCCACATGACTGAAAGCATGAATTTTACACGTAATATGTAACAAGTTAGCACAATGTTTTTTAAGAGACCGGCCTACAGAAAGCATGTTTGCGGCACCATCACTCATAAACATCAACAGTTGGTTTGTTGAAAGTTCAAACTTTTCCAATGTATTTAACACTAACTTTGAAATTACTTCGGCAGTACATTGTTGTACTCGTCTGGAAGCTAATAGAATTGAAGGTGACGATTGATGTGGTTCCATTGTACGTACCATTACATTAACCACAGAATGTTTTTTACGATCTGTTGTTTCGTCCACACATAACCACATTTTTTTTATCTTTCAACTCCGATTTAATTCTTTTTTCATGCTCACGAGCAGATGGCACAATTCTTTGTAACGATGCCCGACTTGGTAATTTGCAGTCCAAATATTTATTCCAAAAGAAGACATATGCTTCCTAGTAAATTAAACGGTAGATTACATGCAATAAAGGTAACACATAAATTAAATTTAAATTGTCATAGTGTCGTGTGCAATTTTTTTAAAGAATGCTGTTTACTATTTACGTGACGTAGACAATCCCTCTTAGACCAACACATTAAGGGATATTACAAACTACACATTGAATTTTAATGCCATCAAATATAAATTCTGTAACTTTGTCCAACATTGGGCGTTTTCGCGACGTAGGCAACATTTTTAAAACAAACGTAGAACTACGAAATAGTATTTACGACAGTGTACATGTATACACAACAGATGTGGTTGAATCTCCGCCACTGCCCGTTGGCGCTAGTGAGCAACTCTAATTACCACCGTACTACTGAATTACTGTGGCACAAATGACAGGGGAAATAGCTTCCCAAGATAGAGACTTTAAACTAGCAAACATATGTAAGCTTCTTTTAGAAGCTATTAATAATGTCTTTGTAGCAAAATGGAAAAACTGCATACAGTGCACAGTAAAAAAAAAGAAGCAGAAATGTGTGATGGATTAATGGATGATTTAATTGAACCGTTTATAATTAATGTTACAGACATATACAACGACAATGAAAGTGACCTTCTGTCAGAGAGTGAATAGAGAATAAAACTATACATATTTCCACTTTTGCTACTGTAATTATTGCAATGTTATAGGATCACATGATTTTCACAACAAAGTGTCATACCTAATCAGTCACGTGTTTTTTTGATTGTTAAAGAATATTCTCAAATGATTTATAGTAACAAACGAAGAAGTAAATACAGTCGTAAGTAAGTACTTATTGGTACAATTTATGAAAGTAGAGCATCTTATTAAGGCAACCTCCATCTCTTTTGTTTGGGATTATCATATGTCATTAAATTCAAACGTATTCGATCTATATTTGCAAGAACGCTTGTTTCCCTGCTCAACGTCACGAATAGTTCGTACAATTTAAAAACGCGCCCAAGATGTGGAAACAAATCTACAATAGAGAAGTTGCGTGAAATTTTGTTTGCTCCAGAAGTTGTATGCAATGTTTATCTAGACATACAGATACACAATTTTCAAGAAATTTTCATTCAAATTTCATTATCTTAGAAGAAAAAGAAAACGTAATGAAACGCATGTCACGACAGACTTGACCTTGAGCAGACATATCGATCGCATTGAGCAATTTGTAACGTTTATTGTCAGTTAAGTAAAAATTTGAACATTATATAGTTCCTCGGTGTTTTGTTCTGTGCCATGGATTTAGACCTTGATACGATCTTTGCTTTTAAATTTGGGCTACACTTAAGTTTAGCTGAATTGAGTCACTATAGCTATCCATATCTACAGTTATCTATTAAAAAAGAAAAGTGCAATTCTTAACACAAATCTGTCAGCATAAGCCAACAAGGGGCATGTAACATTTGTTTACGTTAAAGTGATCCTCATAGTGATCGCGAGTTTAACTACGCGAATGACGTTTTCTATTTATTAAATTATACAACATTCTAACCTCGTGCTTTGAAGAGAAAAAGAATTTTAAATGGCGTTGATACAATGGTATTACTGCACATGGGAACACAACATTTGTAACACATTCAGCAGACGAATCTGCTCCTATCCATCGATAGCAGTTGAGCGTATTAATTCGTCTGTTGGATGTCGCCATATTACTCATGTTCCAGGTTAGTAGCGGGAAATGAAAGCGCTACAAAACAGATGTCGATGAAACTGTCAACGTATCATTCAATGTACCGGAAGGTAGAGCAAACATCTAGCAGACGTTCCCGCAATTCTTCCACAACTGTTGCGTTCGCCGAATGCGACCATTGTATACACTTCCTTACAACCTGTGATGACAACCCTATCGATTTTTCGGTAGATCTACCGAATTAGACATAATCTACCAATGTACTACAACATTCTACCAAAAAGCTTTAGTTTATAAACTCTTTATTTACGTAGGATGTTGTAAAAATACATTTTAACGATAAATTAAAATAGCAAATATAAATTTATTTTCTAATTACTTACTTAATTAATTATAACGAGTTGTAGATCCATCTATTAACAAATTTTTTATTTAAAGGTGGCAATTCTTTCCAAATCGGTATTAATTTTGGGTGTAACTAAAAAAGAACTTTTTTAGATTTTTAAAAAATTAAATGTTTAATATGAAATAATCAAAACTTTATTTTTGTATGCTGAGGCTATTTTATCAAAATTTAGTAGATAAAGGAAAAATAAATCTTTCTAAAACAAATATTTTTGATCTACAGATTTTTTTCCATAATCTATCGAAAAATGTTCGATAGTTCTACCGAAGAGGGCTATGTAATTCTTCTAAGCGTAAAAACATGTTAAATTTGTTTTTAATGTCAAAAATGACAATATAAAGGAGATGTCTCGGTAGTCGAACGGTTAGCATTCTTGGATTTCGATCCGAACGACGTGGGTTTAAATGCAGTCGGGACGGTTGGTTTTTAATTAGGGATACAAATCAGAGTATGCCTCTCGGATGACAGCAAAACTGTAGGTCAATACGATGTTTGGCACGTTAAAAATTCCTACCAAAGATTGGAACACCTGGATTTGACAAAATTCTAGCAGGGTTGGCAAATGATTACACTAATCGATGCCTAGAAGTGCGATGTGTATTCCGTAATCTAACACTTCGCCCAATTATACAACAATACAGACATTCTTGCCGTTAAATTAGGTGGTTTAGTTCGGCTGGATGACGTCACAAAAAGGACTTGAAGTGCGAACGTTTGAATTGAGAGATTTGTTTTTCAATTTTTCTGAAAGAAACAGTTGCAAATTAATATCAGTTTACCACCTATCAAAATTTTTGTGCTTTTATGTATGCTGTTATTATCGTGACACTCAAAAACGTGCAAGTTCACTATTGACAGTGAATTGGTAATATAACAATTCTTTTATAATATAAGGCGAGTTCGGGTATTCGTTCGGAGTAACTCCATTTACTCCAAATACCCTACTCGCGTTATTTCGCGTTCGGGAATATCGTAGAGTTACTCCATCTATTCGTTTAAAAATATGGGTTGAGTGATTCGCTCTTGCTCTACTCCTAATCGCCTCCACGTGCTGTGTACTCTTCATCTGCTCCAAACGAATACCCGAACTCAGCTATAGGGTTAGCGTTACAGAAGACTGATGTATATTTTAAAGGGATCTTCATGTTTGTGCTATATCCTGCTGTATATATTCCAAAATTCAGTTAAAAATAACTAAATAAAGTGTGTAAGTTATTTTATTTGCTAGTTGTTATAATACATAACACTAATAATAACTAATTAGTGATATCAAGTTTTCAAGGAGATAATATGCACTTCAATTCCTATAGTATGATAGATATGGAAAAAATATCTTTCACAATTTAAACTTATTATTAATATATATGTAAATTGCAGTGGCGTCTGGTGGTGACGTAAATGGGAGGTTAAGGACAACGCTTCGATTTCATGTATTTTTTGGTCAAGTACAATGTATACGATATGCAATGGAAATACAAGAGAAAATCGAAGCCTTGTCTTTGACCTACCATTTACGTTACTCCCAGCCGCCACTGGTAGATTGTAATGTAATTTTATAGCAAATATTTGCTAGACACGGTGTATATTACCAAAAAAAGCCCTTAATAAAAAAAATATGGTAGAAGGTACATTTCCGATTTCGAATGCTTTAGTAAATTTGCAGCAAATTTAGAAATAAAAGGATGGACTACAGCAACATTATCAATATTCTACAATGGATGGTACCATATCTAATACGATTGACTTCGTGATAGAGAAATTATTTCTTTCTGTAAAAAAGCTGCAATGCGGAGTATTTTTTTTATATTTCTGCCCTTTACATTTTTATTTTCACATTAAACAAGATAAAAATAACTTATGGTTTTTATCGTTTTAGTAATTAGTGAAATGTAGTACCAATTAATAATTAATAATCTAATTAAACATAGCAAAGTTCGGAACAAAAAGTGATTCCATAATGAATGTTACTTAACGTCCAGAAGGAATTAAAATGATGCATTGCAAAATCATAAAGATGACGATATTCAAATGTTACATACCGGCAAGAAAAAACAAAAATCCAGCAAATGAGCTTTTTCTGTTCCGTGGTCATAAACGTTCTTTTGCGTATAAAATTCAATTACTTATATTATTGTACATATTTTTGATTAATGAAATAAGCGCTTTATTTGGAAATATACACTAAAATAAATAGTAACATACATGCTCTGAGTGTAAATATAAATTAATTAGATTGCACGAATACAATTTGATTCATTAAAATTTTATTATAATTGGGTATTAGATTTACTTAAAAACTATAATATACATATGTGTAATTTTCTTTATGGCAAAATATATGTTTCAGAAATATATTGGCTAAATTATTAAAAATAATTTTATGAAAATTATTAATACTAAAAACCATATGTCAAATGAAACATGAAAACCTTTTTAATAAATATTAACATTATTTATAATGAAAAAAATGTCATCTTAGAATCAGTCTTACAAGTTAATATGTTTTTTGTGTAAGTAACGTTGTCATTGTAGTATATGAGTACAAGATAAAGTTTTCATGTCTCTACTATTCTAGTTTCTCTAAAGGGTATAAAGAAATATATTCAAATCCAACATTCTATCGCTACTTTATTGGTTGAAACTAATAAGTCAATAACTTTAATTCAACTTGTTTTTGTGAGGTAAAAATTCGCCATACCTATTTGTATATAAAATCGCCCATGTTGGTTCAACCCTAAGCTACATCAATAAATTATATTTTATACATAAAACATTATACTTATTATGAATTTATGTAACATTATACACTCATGAAAATAAATTAATTTAAGGCAAAATACAATATTATCGAAATTACCTATTGAACACATTTTTTTTTGTAGTTTTTGCTATTTATAACAAAAAGGACAATAATCCAAATAGTTTATAAATATTTATTTTAATACAACTGATTATACCCTCTACTATATTATTACTATATAAAATACAGAATCACATCTTCACAAGCAACTTTCTTTTATCTAAGTTATGTACATACCCTAAATTAAAAGAACCCTTTTATGTTACAAATGTTTTGATATGTACACAATCGAAAAGACCCCCCACCACTAAAAAAGAATAAATACTACAAAGGTAACATGAAAATGAAGTTCACAGCTAAATAGAGAAAAAAATATGAAAGTACAATATTAGTAATATTAATTAAAAAGAAAAATACATAGATTATTAATTCATTTCTAATTGAATTATAGCACGAATACTAATTATTATAACAGTAATAACAAAACCACGACATACGACTATCATTTTTTCTAATTATATTTATATTTACACTCAAAAGTTTTCTACAAAACTAGCTGGAAACAGTCCAGTCCTTCCGGTGCGTTGTTGAGTCCCTTTGTACCAACCATCATCACGCTTCTTATGCACGTAGATTACATCATTCACTTGTAACTCCAGTTCGTATTCGCTATTTGGTGGATATGGTGCAATACATCGAAAGCGCTCTCTGACCGTCTGTGTGCCCGTTTTAGCTTTAGAACCTGCATCTAAAGAGTTGGATTTTCTATGATGGTGAATGTCTGGGCTAGATCCTGAACTGCCAGTAGGATTCTCTCCAGTTCTGAACACAGGAATACTTCTTTCAAAATGTACACTGAGATATCAGTAGTATTAGGCGTTTTGCGTACACTCAAACAAAAATCGTTTTTGGTATTTACATCCCCGTGGTTCAAACAGATTCAATAAAGGAGCGAAGCTAACTCGATAATTCATATTTAAGCGAAATTGTACGAGTTTATAAGCTGGTTTTGAATAGTAATTTTTTAACCAGCCCCACGGTCAGTGGCGGTTTCTCCGTTGGTGCAATTGTGCAGCGAACACCCAACAAACTTACATTAAATAACATTTAGGTTCCATATATGAACTTTTATTTAGTTAAAATCGCGATTGAAATATTTTACGGGAATTTAGTGATTAACTTACATTTGCAACTGAAATATTGTCATTCTATAACCATTTTATTTTAATTTTGCTTAGCTTAACAATACTGCTTAGCTATTTACTTATATGAGTTCTATGTTACATCTGCACAAATTCCTATTAATTTAATAGTAATTGATTATTGCTATTTTGGATTAATATGTAGTAGGCCTCTGAAACTGACGCTTAAATAGCTCGCACATGTTATCCTTGACAAAACGAGCGAAAAAGACTACACAAAACTTTGACTGGCATCGTAGAAAACCTATATCCAAATAAGTAGCATTCGTAACAGATGTATATGTGTATAAATTAGTATCGGGCAATCCAAAATGATTGTGCCACTAATTGCCATACAATTGTTAGCGACGTGCAAAAGGAAATAACTGCAAGTCAAAATTTATAACACATTTTTAACACAAATACCAAATTTCACTTAACGTAAATTACCCACTTAAAAATAAGTAATGAAGATACGATAAACAGATTAACACCCTTCAAAACGCCAGTATAACGCTTTTAGAAAACAACAGGCAAAAAAAACTAAACATATACAAATAAAAAACATAGACTGGAGGCTTGGGGACCCCAGTGTATGTGAAAAAGAAAAAAAAGCGAAAATGACAAGTATGACAGTTTCCTAGTTTTCTTTTCTATAAGTGCTAACTTCACACTTATAAATGGAAGCAAATATTGAGTAAATATCACCTTGTGGAGGTGATTACTTTTCTTTTTGGATCGCCCGATATATGATATCCTTTTAGCTATTACTTTCTTGCATTCCAACAACTCAAAGTGTACGCAAAACGCCTGCACCTAATTAGTATTTGAAGATTTATCAGAAGTCTAAGCTGTTATACACTAAATAGCAAAACTATTGCACATTTATAACAGCAAGTTATATTTATCATTTACTTATTCTGGAAGCAGTGATAAGTAGAGTTGGCATTTTAAAAATTATGCGGATGATTTAAGTTGGTTGTTCCCGCAATAAAGAACACATTCGTCTGTATTACTATAAGAAATTGGCGAATATGTTCTTTATTACCGGAACTATCAACTTAAATCATCCGCGAAACTTAAAAATTGCCAACTCTAGTGATAAGTGTACAAGTCTACCTCGTATTGCGGTATTAGCAATTTAGTATCATATTCTGCAAAGATTTTTTTTTATTTTTAATAAATACACATATACTTGAGACTTCTTACGACCATGTCTGTAATTTAGCCAAGCCAGCAAAGCAAAAAAATGAAAAATCAAGTTTTCTAACTTAATTTTTTAACTTTAGAATCAATCAATTATTTTTAAGTTAATCCCAAAATACACTTGAATTTTAAAATAATTCATCACGTTATCAACGGAAAAACAATATATACACAACAGACGTATCTCTGAAAGTAACTAAAATAGCTTTTTGAAATTTTGATCTTATGGATAAGGATCTATTTTCTAAAAACATTGTCAATTTCATGGCATACTTGAATAAAGTGGAAGCGGATATCAACTTTTTATTTTAAATAGAACACCCAATATATTACGGATTCCTTACATAGCTCTCTTAAATGCAAGTTCAGTGATATAACGTATCGTAGGTCTAGAATGTACCAACTTTGAGAAATTAATTTTTCAAAGATGTTGTACAGGGAGTTTAGAAAATCCAGTATAAACATAGGCATATTCAACTACATAGAAAGAAAAGTAATCTTTTTTAAATAGTAACCCTTATTTTTGATCATTTCTACATATTCTGTATTAAAAACAACGGTACATATATATTTTACTTCCTATTCCTAAACTCACTCGTTTCCAAATTATTTGAAAAATTTAATTACTTTCCAACAAAAATGAAACTGAATTTACGAAGGTAGGGTGTTTTCTTTACATAAAAAGTTAGCTGTAACCCTAACGTGTTGCCTTGATTCGCAATACGAAGTGCTACCCAAAATATCCGAGAATTTGAATATTCCGCCTAAACCAAAAGCACTACGAGGTCCCGCCGCTAGGTGGCTCTTGGTACACCTTTCAGCTGCTGCTGTCAAGTTTCGTCATCGTAGGCACATTTCTTTGTGTTATTGCTGTTTGTGTTGCAACGTGTTTTTGTGTTTCTGTGAATTTATAAATAGCTGACGCAAAGGAGTAACGAATTTACATAAAGTTCTGTTTCAAGCTCAAGAAAACTACAGCTGAAACACGCAGCATGTTGAAGAAGGCTTTTGGTGAGAATGCCTTGAGTCAAAACATTAGACTCGCTCAAGTATTTCAAGGAAGGACGAGAATTTGTGGAGGATAAGCATTCGAGTCGACCGTCAACATGCACAACATCGGAAATGATAACGAAAGTGCATGAAGTGATTTGCCAAGACAGAAGGCAGACAATCCACGATGTTTGTGAAAGATTTGGGCTGTCATACGGAACATGCCACCGAATTCTAGCCGATGAGCTGAATGAACATGAGACGAATTGCAGCGAAGATTGTCCCCCGTCTTGTCAACAGCGACTAACGAGATCTTCGGATTCAGGTATGCACTGAGCTGCAGGAAACAGTTCGAAACAATCCAAACTTCCTATTAAGAATCCCCGAAACAAAATAGCAATCGTCACAGCGTCATCCTCTCCAAGGCCGAAGAAAGCGCGCCAAATTCGCAGCAACATTAAGTCGATGCCGATGGTTTTCGATATTCGAGGAATTGTGCGTAAGGAGTTTATTCCAACCGGTCAGACTGTCAATGGGAAGTTTTACTACGAAGTTTTGAAGAGACCGAGGGAAAATGCACGGCGCAAAGGGCCCGAATTGTGAAAAAACAAAGACTAGTTGTTCCATGATAACGCGCTTGCACACCCCTCGCTCGTTGTGAAGGAATTCCTGGCAAAGAAAACAACATGACAACGATCTTTTACTTTCCCTACTCTCCTAACCTAGCTTCCTGCGATTTCTACCACTTCCCTAAAATGCAAATCAACTTGAAAGGGCGACGTTTTAACCCTATTAAAGATATCCAAGTGTCTTGAACACCCTACAGCGTTCCGGTTTTCGGGAGTTGTTTCAAAAATAGGAAAATCGCTGGGATCGTTGCATACGTGCCGGGGGTAACTACTTTGAAGGTGACAGAGGAAATTAGGGGTAGAAGATAAGTTTTCTGCTTTTTTCAAGAAAATTATCGGAAATTTTGGGTATTTCATTTGTAATTTGTACTACTACAAGTACATACCTGTACTGGTAATATGAATGCTTCCATGTACAGCAATTTTGATATTTTTTTAATGATAAATATAAATAGCTATTTCTGTAATTCAAAATAATTTAGAAATTGATTTACATAGCTACTGCGAAAGAGATATTGATCAATTAAAATTTGCTTTTGTCAAAATTTTTTGAAAAAATTCTCAAAGTTGGAGGATGTTCTGTTTGAAATAGGAGAGTTGATTTCTATTTTCGATGTAAGCAAGGGTGCAGTGAAATTGAAAATATTTTTAGGAAATAGATCTTTCTCCATAATACTGTCCAACAAAATTTCAAAAAGATACATAAAATTGGAACAGTTTGTATAAGCAATAGCGTTAACAACAAATTTTGATACGATATTAAGGAAATCCAAATTATTAATTGCAGAACGTCAGTATATCGTTTCATCAAACACTTCTTACTATGAGCGAACAAGTATAAGCAAAAATCGACTTTTAACAGGTACTTGAAGTAAAAATGTAGCTTTTTACTTTAAGTTTTTTTTTCCAAATTATTGAGCCTGAACTATTAAATAGAATTTCAACTGCAATCCACAACATGGTAGATTTTTATTTAACCAATCTTTTGATCTCGATATGATGATAGATACTAAAACAATAGTTTTCTCAAAGGTTCAATGAAATCATTTTCTTTATATATAATATAATTTTAGTAAATTTGTTTTTTTTACCTCTGAACCAACTCGAAATTGATTCTTCAAACGTAACTTATTTTATTATTTTCAATAAAATAAATTCCAAAAGCAACATAATAGCATAGCAAGAAGCAACGAACAGCAAAACAAATTAATGTGATAAAAACACTGAGAAATGTTATATTTAGAGACCCTGTAGCGTTCGTCAATCTGATCAAATGCGTGTACAACATAAATTAGTAGCGTATACTTTTCATATGTTACGTTAACCTAATAGGCATATTATATGTTACACAGCCCACATGAAATTACATTACAAATAATAATACTTCAAATAAACTGTAAACACAGCAGTGTTCAGTTATAACAAACTTCAAGAGACGAATAAAATATGGCTTTTATAATATTTGCACAGTCTCCAGTTGCCACTAGAAGAAGATGAATGTGATCTCATCGAAACGCTGACGCACCTTGTCAAGACCGACAAGAAACGCGGATCGAGACCCGAAACGTGAAATCTGCATACAGCGACCGCGAAATCATTCGTACTAATTCCCCATTCTAACTTTTGAACAATAAAAGTTAGGGTTTTTTGTGTACTGTCTTTTTTTTAATAGAACACCCTGTATATTATGCTTTGGCTTAAGATATATTTCGATATGCAGCAATAGATGTTTTGGTAATGTATAATTGTCTTCTGTGACACCAGGTTGATCCAAAGGGCTCGTTGCGGGGCAACGTAATTATAACAATTGCCAAACTGTCAAATTTTAATTCTAAAAGTGTAAATTATTCTTGTTATTTATTGTTATTATATCCTGCATCTATCATATTTTCGTACTTTGTTCTCGTTATTTTCTTTTATTTGTACCTATCTTGTTAATTATTGTTATTTCTTTACTTTATCGAACTTTAATTAATTATGGTAGGTTTGTCAGTTTTTGATAGACAATGTGTCTTTCCAAAAAAGATAAAAAAGGTGGCGTCACTTCCGGTGATACCGGAAATGTAATTCAGCGATACCGAGATACCAAAAGATACACAAAAAATAAAAAACGACCTGTTTTTTCTAAAAATCCTAACTTTTGTCGTTCAAAAGTTAGTATGGTGGCGGAGGAAACTTTGGGACTGCCTTTACACCAACGCACTCTTTGAGCGAGCAAATTTTACCTATGTATTTTAGCAGCCATAAAACTACGGGACCTTCTAACTCGGTATATAAGTGAACACTACTATAATGCAAAAATTAAAAAAATGCCGTAATTTGACAAAATTATTTCTAATAGGTCCACTATGAAAGGTTTACTGCCACTAAGTTCCTTTTTTTATTGTTGGTTTAATTATATATATATATACGACACACAATTGATTATAATTAGTTACTTTAAAAAAGTTTGGGTTGTACTACAGAGTTCTTCTCTACTTACTTACAAACGAACGGATATGTATTAAAATTTCTCAGATATATAACATTTCTCCAATGAAAAACGAAACAGATTTCGATTTATATTTCTAAAAAGTGTAGGTTTTAGATGAAAAGGATAAGATGTACGAAGACGATAGTAGTGACAGATATGTGCGAACACACCTTGTGGTTTGTGCGAGCACGCTGGGACGCTCTTTATGTTTTAAACGTTGTGACGTTGAAGCATAAATTCGGTGATCGGAGGGTGGTTGCACTTGCTGTAGTAGCTGACTAGGACACGATCCGGACCTGGAGACACACACAAACATGCACAAGCAGGTAACTTACATGCGATACAGCGTAAAAAATTATGTTCACAGCTACAGAATGTGGTAAAACGAAATTTGTATAGGGTTGACGTTTTCCACTTAATGCAAATTTATGATATATAAGGTTTTCCATACAACCCCTTCATTAAAAGTTTTCGCAGTGAGCATTTTATTAGCCTAGTTCTGAAAATTTCTAACGGGCAATAAGGGCGCCCGCTCTATTAATACAAATCATTGTTAGACTCGTATTACTTCCGATTATACCGGAAGTTGTAACGAACTTTCGACATTTTTGATGGATTTACATACTTTTTATTGATTTTTTAGATTCCATGGATTGTTATGAAATGACTTGTATTAAGGTTCCCTACCTCTAAAATTAACTGGTTTCGAGTTATTTTATGTGTTCCTTTTTTCTTTTACAATATAATATACTCTTTAAAATTACATATCCGAAATTCAATTGAATGAACTTAATACTTTCTAGTAGTAAGGCAGCGTTTAGTTTGTCACATACGGGCTGTTCAGAATTGAAGAGGCAAGTGGATAAAAATAGATTTCTAAAAAATAGATTTTTTAAAAATCTATTTTTTTTATTGTAATGAATAAGTATCATGAAAACTCAAATGTTTGACCATATACGAAGACTATTTTTTAAATAAGGTCCGTTTTTTAATAAGAAAAATATTGTAAATATCGTTAAAGAAATCTGCCGCCTGTAAAGAAACCCAATTCATGACTGTAGTTTTCACATCTTCGTCGTCATTGAACCGTTGACCACGAAGGAACTCCTTTAAGTACCGAAACAAGCGAAAATCACTGGCTGCAAGGTCTGGACTGTAAGGTGGATGATCTAGCAGTTCCCATCCAAAAGACGTGATGAGACCTTGTGTTTGCGCAGAAACATATGACCTTGGATCATCCACCTTATAGTCCAGACCTTGCACCCAGTGATTTTCACTTGTTTCGGTACTTAAAGGAGTTCCTTGGTGGTCAACGGTTCAATGACGACGAAGATGTGAAAACTGCCGTCATGGATTGAGCTTCTTCACAGGCGGCAGATTTCTTTGACGTTGGAATTAAAAAGCTTGTTTAGCGATATGATAAATGTTTCAACAAAAATGAAAATTATGTAGAAAAGTAGATTAAAGTATGTAGAATATGGAAAAAAATATATTTTAATAATATTTACAGTATTTTTCTTCTTATTAAAAAACGAACTTTATTAAAAAAATACCCCTCGTATTATTAATCAATAACCCCTTCTTACTAACCAAATAAACTGCATTTGAAAATAATTATTTAATAAAAGATAGCAACTAACCATATTAAAACCTAATTGATTCAGAGACAGTCTCTTGTTGTAACATAACTCCTTCATACACTTGCCCCTTCAATTTAAGACCCAATTTATTTTTTTTCTTAATGGAATGCCGTACAGTGCATTCCATTAAGAAAAAAACGATTTCCTTGTATGGAGTGTATGAAGTACACTGCCGTGTGCAGAAATGCAATCACGATCGATGTATATTAGGTGTCCCTATACTAGTCTTGTGTAGTTAGTTATAAGCAATTATTTGTATCAATTAAAATATTACAACAGTAAGATTACTTTATGTGTACTTAGTTCTCAAATAGTCAAAGATATTGTACAAGAATTAAATATTTATTCGAATAGAGGTATTTTAAATTTATTTCATATCCGGAAATAACAAATACTTTTGAAGATCGATGGAATGGCCCCAACGGACCTTAACCAGGTCTTCGGTAAAGAGAGTGGAAGTTTTAGAAATTTATACCACGATGAAATTCGAAGAGTTACAAGAGAAATACAAAAAAGAATTTTGCAGTGTCTCGAGTAGAATGAAGTACATTTCGAACACCTGTAAGATTTAACTTTAAGTCCTTCATCTTTCATATCATATGTACTTTTCGTTCTGTTTTCTGTTGTTTACATATGCATATCATATAAATTTTATTTAAAATATTTCAGTTTAGCTCTTTTAAAGATTTGTTTGAAAAAACTTTGCGCATTTACAATCATAACTGCTTTAAATTTATTTTATGGCTAACTGCTGTAAAATTTTAATTGATGCAAATAATTGTTTATAACTCCTAAACTTTGCAAAATAGATATAGGGACAGTAGTGTACCCATACACAGTGCGTTCCACTGAGAAAAAATCGATTTCTCTAAATTGAATATTCATAAATTGGATTCTAAATTCTGAATATGTATGTGATAAACTAAATGTTGCATTATTACTGGAAAGTATCGAGTTTCCATTGTCTCCGATATAAATATAACATAAGTTCATTCAATCGTAATTCTGATATCTAATTTTGAAGAGTACATCGTAAAAGAAAACAGAAACACAAAAATCAAAATAATTCAAAACTAGTTGAATTTAGAGATAGGGAACCTTACAAATCATTCCACAACAATCCATGGAATCTAAAAAAGCAATAAAAAGTATGTCATTCCATAAAAAATATTAAAGTTGGTTATAATTTCCAGTATAACCGGAAGTAATGCGAGTCTAAAAATAATTTGTAATAATAGAGCAGACACGCTTATTTCCTGCTACGAATTTTCAGAACTAGATTAAGATGCTAACTGCAAAAACTTTTAATGAACGGGTTGCGTGGAAAATTCTGTATATAAAAAGAAATTCTAAAGTTTATTATGCATATAGTTACACATGCGAACCAGAGAGGGTTATAATTATAATGCCGTTGTTGGTCAGAGTCATAAACCCAACATTTTCTCGGTTTTCAAGATAGCTTTCAAGTAGTTAAGAGTAAATGAGGAAATCGATAATTACATATCAATTTGTGTTTAAAGATGTGAACATAAGATCACATTAATAGCTATACACAACAAACTAAAGAAGAGTGCGCACATCAAAACAAACACTTTAAATCCTATTACGTAATACTAATTAACCACACATAACTTAGCACGTAGAGATATTAGCGTTTTATTAACAATACTTTGCTTTAGGAATAGACAGAAAGCGTGAAAAACAAAATATACTGTATACAACTTAGTACACAGGTTGTCCTAGCTAATGGGATTACCATTGGGGTCCCATAAATGATAAGATCTAGAAAATTGGTTAAATGAGACAAAATATGTATGACGTCAGGGTCTACTGTCCTAACAAAGTAAAACATAAAAGGGTTGCACGATCCTCAGATCTGGGTAAGGTACTTTAGTAATATGCTTCAAATACCAAGCACTGAGCCAATGTGCTTTAAGATACCAAGTATCAAATACATACTTTCATTTACAAAAGCGCTTGGATCACCAAATACAGTATTTCAAAAAATAAATCACCAAGTATGAAGTGCTGACAATAGAAATATCAAGTACAAAGCACTCGTTCAGTGTAAAGTATTTGAAGCTCTTAAAATACTCCGAACATTGCTAAAAGTGCTTGAAGCACTTCGCAAAGTGCTTCAAACAAAAGTAACTGAAATGGTAAAAATAGAGCTTCAGTTATTTTACAAGCACTTCAATTACTTTGAAGGTGCTTCAGTCACTTTAAAGGTAATTGAGGCACCTCAAAAGTACTTTAAAGCATCAAGTAATTAAACAAAATATTTTAAATATCAAGTACCAAATACTTTCTTTTAAATGATTGCCCTAAAAGTGCTTTATGCACTACATTCAAGCACATTATCAGGGTCTTTTATCCAGCTTTGGTAATCAATAATTTAAATTTTGTCGTCTGGATCATATTTTAACATTATGTAGAAGCTAGTTGACAAACTTTTTTTATGAGAAATGTAGGTCCAAACGTCAGGCATACATATTTTATCTCATTTAATTAACCCTTAATTTTTTATTGTTTATGAGACTGCAGTGGTGTGCAGATTAGAACAGCCTGTATAGAGAGTACAGCTATCACAAAAAGTCCGTCTTAACATACTACATTAGCAATAATGTGAAAGTGCGCATAATTAAATGAGAGTCGACTAGCTTCGAACGTGCATATGTTGTCTACCGTACGTACCAGGGTACGAATTTGGAGGTCACATGCATCGCAGTATTACTATATACTGAAATGTTTTAATTCAGGGAAATTTTGAAAAGAATTTTCATTTATGCCAAACCAGATGAGTGCATCGTGAATCAACGAACACCTTATCAATACCAACTCTGGGAGATTTGTCTTTGATGAAGCTAGTACCTAAGTTATGATAAATAATATGCATTCATTTCGAATAGATATCCATTCAAGAAGCAATACAATACCGCTATGGTTTGCAGCGACGCTTCGAGACACCTTGTATGCACTCTTTTGTCGCGCCAATTTTTTGTTTCATTTGTGTGATTTTCGTTGTGTTGGTATAAAAGTAAATATTTTGTACTTTTTTTAAAATCATAAGTTCCGCCTGTATTAAACTATATAATTAATTTGTTCATATTTTTTATTAAAAAAACAGAATAATCGGTGCTGTATGTAGACTTTTGTCGTTCACTGTAGATGCATAACACCTATTCACATGCGGCTCTACCACCGAAATACGGTTGAATAAAATAAACTACATATTTTTAATACAATCCTCGATTTTAAAAGCATCATCAGTTTATTTGGAATTATTGGTGCAAATATCGTAATAGTTTATTCCTAAACAAATGTTAGCTACATATGGGTCATTCCACGCAGACGGGTGTGACATTTGCGCGTGTAAATTAACCTAAAAATTGATGCAAATTACTAATCATTAGTCATTGAATTTGTAGATCTATACTTAAAATTCAGTTTGATGTGCTGATGATTGTGAAACGAACATAAACTTCAACAAATTTGAGAAGTTACCAGTTAAACAAAAAAGGAAAAATTATAGATATTTATACAAATAAATTTTTGAAAATTGGATGGGCCTGGCATGTTATCGTGACCGGTGTGACGGACTAGTCAATGGGATTTTAGAATAGTAAATTAAATCAGTACTACAGATGAAAATAAGGTTTATCTGACATCTAAAAGGATTCAAGAGAGGAGTAAGCTGTTACCAAATAACATATTTTATTATTTGAGTTGACATATTTAAAAAAGTAGTTTCTTTGAATATGTGGAATTTGATTATCTTTTTTCCCATCAAACTTGTATGTTGTATTAAAAATGGAAATTTCACAAGTTTAACCGTAACAAAATAGGTGAGAAATACTTGTCAATGGAATTTTCTGTTTGCACGAGTTGAGATGATCTGTTAACCATCTAAAAAGTCAACACAATTGCTTTTTAAATGTTTTTAAATTTTCGACAGTGCGGTCCTTAATACCCTGGAGGTAGGTACGGAATAGTATAATTGAGCATTATTAAAAAAAAGAAAGTAAAGAAAGACAGCACGATCAATTAAATTTACAGGATTTGATTCTATTACTTATTAACTTATTTATTGGTCTTGTTATAAAATAGTACCAAATTTAAAGTCATGATTTCATTGGAATTAAATAAACAAATTTTTATTTGAAGTTTGTTGATAAATATAAATAATAATGCGATGAAAGATAGAAAATAAATATGTTTAAGCATGTTCACAACCGTAGTGTATTTTAGTATTTTATAGGATGACCTCCATTTAAATTACTTACGAACAGTTTCTCTAGAATGTTTAATATACAAAAAATTGTAATGCTTAAAACCTACTATTTTTAACAGTACTTAATAAAATGGGACACGTTATTATTTTATTTCCGAGTTACAATCATTAGAAAAATTTTAACGAACCTGACGATTTCTCAGCTGTTAAGTTCCGCTCTTACACCTAAATACGTGTAAAACGGCAGAGGAACGTTTAAGGTGTGAGCAAGTACACATCTGGTTATATTACGATATTTGCAGAATTAAAGCACGTGAAATTGTATGCTAGTTAGCCGACCTCCAAATTCGTAGCTTGGATATAGTAGGCAACATATTATGCACGTTTGAAACTAATCAAGTATCATCCAATTATGCGCATACTGTACGTATACCGAATTTAACATTTTTATTTATTTTAAAAATCTGTGATGCTGCGTTTTATTTTTAATTACATTATTTTAAATTGTTCTCTGTAAATAACGAATATTCGTCATATCAGCACCGTACTCACATTACACTTATATTACGAAAAAATCAAACAAAATATCGTGACACATTTACGGCCACTGTTTACTGAAAGCTCAGGTTACACTATATCGAGCTTCTAGGTACTTTTAAGAACCATAAACTGGAGCTAAACAACACAGCTGCCACTTGCATCTGAGTCTGATTCTCGAATTTACCTATTTAGATTGAGAACCACGAAATAAATTGTTTGGACGAATTTCAAAGCTTGAAATATTCAAGTACACTCCATAGAGTAGCAAGAAATATTTTTGTACCACTGGATTTAAAATCTCTCATTAGTAGTTATAATGCACCCATTGTGCTAGCTGTACATTAAATTTTATAGAATTGAATAATATGTATAAAACAAAGAACTTTATCTAGAACAGAGATAATAGAGGTCAAGATAGGAAAGACCCATAAGAAATACATTTACTCAAGCGACTATGTTTTATGCCACAAACTTTAGTAAACATCTGAAACACCAGATGGCGAGTAGCGCAAAAAGTGCGGGAAATTCAACAAATGTATACATACTCATTTTAGCATGTTTTTGTTGACTAATTTTTTTGCACATGTTAACTAAATCTCTTAGTCAACGACATTGCGCAACTACTTTCTGGATTATCTAAACGCTTTCAATTAGAACCTTCCTCATTTTTTTTTGCTATTAAGACAATTTAAGATCGTCGTAGATAAAATATTAAATGATATATGTTTGATACATCCGTTTCATTATGATAATCATATCACACTAATTTCATTAATAACTATTATATAGGGTAAGAGTGATAATATAACGGATCATTTGGTAAACTAAAAAATGCCTTTGAAAGATTATTAAACTTATTATTATCACATGAATGTACCAAACAGTAATTGCCACAACTCATTTTTTTATGTATTAATTATTATTACAATTATAAACACTAATCTTTTAACAATTAGCTGACAACATATGAGCAAACATGTGAGCTGAATATCAACGATACAAATATACTATATGAATAGTGATGAATATAGCCGTAAATATGTAACAAATGACATTTGGCGTCACAAAAGTTAACATTTGAGACTACAGATGGCCGTACTGTCGTTGTAGTCGCTTTGTTTCCTATCTTGACCTCTCTTATCTCTGATCTAGAATATGTGTAAAATATTCCATTGCTCAAAGAAATACTACTGTAACATTCCCCATTTTATACATAATTGAGAATTGTACCGCTTAACTTCAAAAAATTGCTACTCGGTTTATACTAGAAATTATTGTCTGCGCCTTTTCTGGTGCCAAAAGTTACAATACCAAACTCCAAATCGATAACGTTTTACATACCTATTACACACACAATCGGGACTCATTTAATGCAATCAAGAAGCTAGAGAAGAATGCAACTGTAACAAAATTCAAACTGCTATATCCCGGGCACATATTAATTCAACGCATCAACAATTAAAATAATCAATACAACTCGTTCAAAAACTATCGAAGTCATGACAAAATAACAAGATAGTAGCAATTAAAAGCAACTGGTCTAATATCTCGTGCTATACGAACAAGTTTTGTTCTGTTAATTAAAATCTATCCAAATCATTTAAATATACAAGACATTTTATTCTGCTAGACAAATTTAAAAAATTATTTCTCGAATGAGAAATGCGATTGATGAAACAATAACGTCTATTTTTCTAATATTATAGATTTTACTTTTCAATTTTTAAAATTTTTACTTTTGAAAGAAACCACTAAAAATTGTTTATTTATCTTAGGTGAAACAGTGGGACTGTTGTTTGATGTTCAGTCAACCTTGTGAACAATATAGTTAAGACGAAATAATTAAAACCACCAGATAGTAGTAGCAGCACCTATAATTGAATTCTATTATTCACGGTTCTATGTTTAACATTTTGATCGTTTGAATAACATTTTAAATAATACATAGTGATTCAGTGTGAGATGAAGTATAAAAGGCAAAAATGAAACAGTATTCCAGATCTCATAAAATTCTGGATTAAAAAATTGGGCGACCGGTTTCGTGTTCAAGAACACATCCTCGGGCCAAAATCAAATATAACAGTTGAGGATGTGTTCTTGAACACGAAACCGGTCGCCTAATTATTTAATACCGAATTTTGTGAGATCTGGACGACTTTTTCATTTCGACCTTCCGACATTTTAAATTTTGTGTTGTGTACAGTGATAACAAAAAAAATAGCAATGACCTGAGTGGAAGAAAGGCACTGAAAAAAAATATTGGAGCGTTTTTCCGAAAATATTTTTCTGGAGTTGCTCGCTGTATGTGCAATCGTAAAAATCTCGAACAAATAGTAATGTTATTACGTGAATACTATACAAACTACCTACGTTAAAGCTAAATTAAATAAATATTTGTAAAATTTCATAGTTAAAGAAATAATATTTGCGGCAACATAAGTATAAAGAAATCAATTCATATTTGTTTGGTAAAATACAAAAATTACTAAACAGCCTCAAAGTATTTTCACAATTTGTACTACTATACCATGCAAGTAAGCGTACAAGATGCAGAATAATGTGCGAAAGGATGAAAGCATTTGTGAGGTGTCGGTAAAGATTCATTTTAAACTAATGGTAAAAAACAAATGTCCACGGAAGTTGTAGGATATAAATATAGAGTTCACATAGGGTAACCCGAAATTAGCGTAAGAATTAGTGCGAAATATTGTACTAATTTTGCTTTATTTTTAATAAATGACAGCACTTACTCCTTACTATTTTGATACCAAATTCTAGTTTGTCTATAAAGGTTATTGCATTTGTGCTGGGGCAACCAACCTCCAATTAATAACTTCTTGAAATAGGTATTTCGAGGTTAGAATTATATATAATAAAATTTGTCAGCTAGTTAAGAATAGAGACGGGTAAGTTAGGGGAGTTAACTACTAATACGTGCTAAATCGTACGATTACGAGAGAGGAAAGCACGATCTTTTGTCTATCCCCTGCACCACATTCCGTTCTATGGCAACACCGAATAATTCATATCGTCGGTCGTTCAAGAACTATCACATTCAGATTCGGCACGCGCAACACCTATTCCCATGCGATTGACATGCAAGGCATTTTAGGGGTAGTTTATCTACACAAGGTAATACACACCGTCGATTATTTAAAAACTATCACACGGTTTCGGCACCCATGACACCTATATAGATGCAGTTCTGCCGTCGAAATACGGTTGACTTGCTTAAAGGCCCGGGGTCCCAGTCTACCTACTAGCCTTACACAAAATAATTCATATTGTCGGTCATCAAAACACAATCACATACGGATTCGGCATACACAAATATCCATAGGCAGTTCTACCACAGAAATACGGTTAACTTTCAAAAGGTCACTGGGATGGTTTACCTACTATCCTTATACAAAATAATTCATATCGCCACTCGCCTAACACCAACCATACCATACAAATTCGGCACAAACAACACCTATTCACATGCAGTTCCACTACGTCGTCAACAAACTATCATATATAGATTTTGCACACATAACGTTTATTTACATGCAGTACATCTAGTACCGAAATACGGTTGATTTGCAAATGGCTCCAAGAATAGTTTGCCTACTACCCTTACACAAAATAATTCATATCGTCGGTCGTCCACAAACTGTCACATATAGATTGGGCGTTTCACATTTACTGTACTGACACCATCACGCCACGGCACCGATAGTAATGTGAATGATGTTGTGCATTCACATTTACTGACCAGTCGTCGGCCAACTTTAGTACCGAGTATTTCGTTTTCATTATTTTCATCGGTTTTATCACAAAGATGCTAATTCTATTAATGCAATAACATCTTACTTCAACAATTATCTGCTTGAGCTCATAAGACGAAATAATGGACAAGCTTAGAGATGACAACGACGGGACGACTGATACGTACCGACAGATCGGCAACTACAACGACACGACGCCAACATCTCAATAAGTGAGAAAGGATGCCCTTTATTTATATGACATTTGATGTCCACAGGTATTATTGTCGATATTGTGCTGCTATCGTGACGGCAAACGTGAAAACGGCCATTCGACACACACAACACCTATTCGAATGCGGTTTTACCATTGAAGTACGATTGGCTTGCAAAGGGTACAGGAGCCGTTTAGCTACTACCCTAACACATGTCGTCGGTCGTCCACGAACTACCACATACAGATTCAGTACACGCAACACCTATTCACATAAGGTTCTACCAGCGAAATACGGTTGATTTGTAAAGGATCTCAAAAGTAGATTGCCTACCACCCTTACACAAAATAATTCATATCATCAGTCGTCCACAAACTATCACATATAGATTCAGTACACACGACACCTCTTCGCGTGCAGTTCTACCACCGAAATACGGTTGATTTGCAAAAGGTCCCAAGAGTAGTTTGGCTATTACCCTTATACAAAATAATTTTTATCGCCGGTCGTCCACAAACTATCATATACAGATTTGGCACACACTACACCTATTCACATGTGGCTCTACCACCGAAATGCGGTTGCTTTGCAAAAGGTCCCAACAGCAGTTTGCCTACTGCCCTTACACAAAATAATTCATATCGTCAGTCGTCCACGAACTATCACATACAGATTCGACACACACAACACCTATTCGAATGCGATTTTACCACCGGAGTACGGTCAACTTGCAAAGGGTTCAGGAGCAGTTTAGCTACTACACTAACACAAGATAATTCATGTCGTCGGTCGTCCACGAACGATCTATACAAATTCGGCACATACAACACCTATTCACATGCGGCTCTACCACCGAAATGCGGTTGTTTTGCAAAAGGTTCCAACAGTAGTTTGCCTACTGCCCTTACACAAAATAATTCATATCGCCGTCGTCCACGAACTATCACATACAGATTCGGCACACACAACACCTATTCACATGGGGCTCTACCACCGAAATACGGTTGATTTGCAAAGGGTCCAGGGGTTATTTTAGCTACTACCCTTACACATACAATTCATATCGTCGGTCGTCCACGAAATATCGCATACAGATTCGGCACACACAACACCTATTCGAATGCGATTTTACCACCGAAGTACGAACAACTTGCAAAGGGTTCAGGAGCAGTTTAGCTACTACACTAACACAAGATAATTCATGTCGTCGGTTGTCCACGAACTATCACATATAGATTCAGCACACGCAACCCAAGGTTCTACCACCGAAATGCGGTTCACTTGCAAAGGGCCCAGCGGTAATTTACCTACTACCCTTGCACAAATTGGCATAATTATTTTGGCCGGTGGTACATAGTAATATACAATTAGATGACCGCTTTACAAAAAGCGAATTAAATATTTGATCACTGATTACGTTAGTCTCTGATTAACTTAATTTTGTAACGTCAGTAATCATAATTAAACAACTTTAATCATTAATTACATTAATTCTAGGTTAACTTATTTTTTTAGAATAGGTTTTCTTCGCTGAAAATATGGTGAAACAATTGCACATTGAAGATGAAGTAAAGAGAAAAGAATCAACTAACAAAATGACAAAGATTAAATACACAGGCAGCTAAAAAGAACAGATATACAAAATGAATTAAATTATGGAAAAGCATCTCCTACCAAACTCTTAGAGTTTGGATTACCATCAAACATTGTTCCAACAAAGGTTATTAAAGTTGCTTAAGATACACGCACCGTGCAATGAATTGTACAAATTGAAACAATAATAAATACAAAAATAAAGACATTGTTAGACATTCTATGCCTATAATTATTGGCAATCTAGTAAGTTTAATAGATTTATTGCATCCGATTGTGGAGTGCCCTGTTGTATCATGTTCCACCATAACCTCAAACATACGCATAGAAATTGAGAAAAATTGATAAACTGACACGAATGTAGCTATTATTGCATGCATTGTAATTGGTCGGTTATATTGACACAGTACCGTTGTAGTGCGATCGTATTATTTTGCGTTGTGCAAACTTTGGCACTACACTTTAATTTCTAGGCTAATTTCGCACTACACTTTAATTTCTAGGCTAATTTCGCACTACCCTATGTAAGCCCAGCTTAAATATTGGTTAATCTAAAAATGTGTAAGTATAGAGAGAAAAAAGTGCATCCTTGGAAATTTTTGAAATCGCGGGCAATTTATGTTGCGAGTTTCGACAATAATCATATTCACATGTACTACGTCAAGAAATCAGTGATTATGTCCTTTATTCCCAAAATTACCAACTTAAATTGTCGGCGAAATTTAAAAATTTCCACCAAATAATTTTAATTTATAAAGCATATATACAAACTATTTATAGCAAAACAATTTACTGTTGTGATCCAAAGAATGTTGTATTTATATTAAAGCAGTAAACATCGCCATTTCTGAAAAAAAAAAGTATGCGATCATCCTTTCTGCGAATTTATTATTAAGTGCAAATCGTAGTTCTACTTTTGGCCTATGATAGTTTACTCTAACGTTATTATTATGTTGTAGGCGACAGCACTTACAGAGAGCAAAATTGTTGGATTTAAATTTGCATTGCGTTGACTAATTTACATGTTTAAACGACGGTGCATTGTTCTCTTGTAGTCGAAAAAATGTGTAGTTTCCTTCATATGTTCATTATTTTTCCTTATATAATCAATGTCTTGTATACGTAAAATCAGCGTTTTAATACATTCCTGTATCCCAATTATAAGGAGACTGACAAAAAGCAGGAAACACATACAAATAAAACACAAACACAAAGGCTTAAAGAAAAGGCTTCTTCAAATGCAGTAGACAAGATGCGACAATACCTGACATGTACAGGATGTGTAGTGGTACTAATAGGTACAGTGACAGAGCTATCTTCGAAAACTGGATTGTCCATAGAATAAGAAGCAGGAGGAGGCGATTTGGATCTCTTGATGCTGGTCAGACGACGCATAAGACTAACCGTTCCCTTTTCTTTGCGTTCCTTAGACTGTCAAAAAAAGCAAAAAGCATGTGGAAAGTTAGGAGAAAGGTGCAAAACGATAAGAACATATATGTACACGTAAGACAGAAGGCGAAACATTAACAAATACAAATTAGAGAATAATAGCCCGTAATAAACTAGATTGCAGAGAAGACGTAAATTTTAATTATACACAATTAGTGAAGAATACTTCAACATTTCATTGCAAATTAATAAATCATTATTTACAACTAAATACTACGACTGAATATTTTCCTAGTGTATAGGAATAAAAAGAAATAACATTAGTAAACATTAATCCATAAAATGAAGGTTTACAAGCATTCTATATTATTGAGCACATTCCTCTGAATAAATCATACAACTTCTTGGTAGTGCAAATGTTTTCATGTTTGTGTAATCAAAATTATGACAAAATTTGTAAAAATAACAGCAAGAATAAAATTTGCTTTTACGTATGAACATAAAGTGTGCTAGTTGCAATGGATGGCAACAATAAACACGAAAAAAAAAATAAGGTAAATGCTTAGATAGTAATTCAACACGTCTTTATAATAATTTTTAGTATTAGTTATGTACTTACATCTTGCCGATAAAGCGTACAATTCTGGTATTCCATGAAGTAACTAATTATTTTATAAAATACCGATTTACGATAGTTAAATTACAGAGTTTTGTTATTTGATACTTTAACTAGTTATTATTAGAGAGGCCCACATTTTAGGTGATCTTGTATCGAGCAGTGATGAGTAAGCGATATCAGCACCGTCACCACTGGAAATGTATGATGTACGCCCACTTGAAAGTTATTTTATTTACTGTATGGGTTTTTATAAATTATACTTTAGTTAAGTTTAGTTAAAATAACTACATATTAATTATTCATATTATCTATTTGTATATACTTATTTCATTGCTTCATATGTGACACAAACTTATTCAAATATCGTTTATTCAATTCATCGCAATTTATTTAAACAATAATAACATTAATATTTTAGAAAATGTTCTGGCCTTGAATTAACGTCATTATTGCTTTAGTATACTTTCTATTGATTGTATTTGCAGTTCAGTTTTTTTTTTGTTGTGACGTTCCTAAAGTCTCCTTGTTACAACTATATGTGGTTTTACAATTACAATGGCTCAATGGCTTCTAGAAGATAATATTTATTGCAATGTGTGTGACAATATTTATTGCAATAGTATAATTAAATCACATGTGACACAGCACGTTCAAACACAGAAACGCCAATCTAAATTAAATCCAGAAGGTTTTTTTCATTTCAATACCCAACCTTGCGAAGCGTTTGTGAAACGTTTTAAAAGCGTATAGTGGTCATTCTATTCCAAGTGAAACAACCTTATGCAGGCATGTCACGAAAACCTACAATAAAGTAATGGTTTCTATAAAAAAATTAAGTTTACAATTAACATACACATTTGGGTGAGCGCTGACGAAACGAGTGACACAATGGGAAAAAATATTCTCTTGTGATGGAGGTACAGAAGCCTTACGTAGTACGTTCTAAAATTTACAAAATGGAAATGCCCATGATATTGCAAAAGTTGTTGTAGACAGTGTAAAAAGTATATTCGGTACAGACACTAGTTACAAAGATCGTATTTTGCTCATTGTTACCGATGCAGCCGCGTATATGAAAAAAGCTGGCAGATAATTAAAAGATGTGTACCCCTATATGCTACATGTCGCGTGTGCTGCTTACAATGCATTTGCTAATACATTAAAAACGAATTTGAAATCGTTGACAGATTCATAAGTCTGTGAAAAAGTTTTTAAAGCACCATTGCGGGTTGTAATGTATATAAAAAAAAATGTCAAGAATTTCCCTTGCCGCCTGCACCTATTATTACTAAATGATGGACGAGGCTAGAAGCTGCTTTATTTTATGTAAACAAAAAAAAAATTGGAAAAGGTTAAAACTGTTATTTTTTCCCTAAACGATGATGTGAAAAACATTATTCAATGCAAAGAAGTTCTTGAAGATTCTAATCTAGCAAACCAATTAAAATATATGGAATGTAATTTTGGTGAGTTAACACGAACAAATAAAAATTTTAAAAACACTATATTTTGAATAAACTAAACAGTATCCGGCGAATTCTCCGTTAGATTGACAGCAAAAATTGACTGTAGATTGAAACCTGGACATAGCATGTATTGAAACAATTTTACGTAAAGGATTTCGATTTAGATTTTACAATTACTTTCCATACTTTAATTTTGCACCTATCACAAGTTGTGATGTCGAGAGATCATTTTCAATGTTTAACGATGTATTCACATCACAAACTTACAGACGGAAATTTAGAGTATGTGACCAATAGTGACCTTTTATTAACGTAATATCTATTGCATTCACTTTTTAGTAATTACGTTGATTTAAATTACTGTACTTAAATAATTTATAAAATACGAAAAGAAACAGCGCACCGCTAGTGTCGTGTTATCTTTTCTTTATTGACGAAAATGCAAACTACCTACGCTCGCCCAGCCGAGGAATCAGTTGCAATCGGTATAGAGTATAGATGTATATACGAGGTCTGTCTAAAATGTATCCGACCTTGAATTTTCCCACCCACAATAGTGATGCTAGGTCAGTGCAGCTTAATGTGCATGCTTGCATTTTTTCTCCGCGTTCGAGTGTGTTAGTCGCTGCCTAGAAGCCGCCAAGTGAGGTACTGTTATAAGTGTTCGTCGGATTTTTTCTCTCAAGATGACTGAACGAGTTGAGTAAAGATACTGCATCAAATTTTGCCAAAAGCTTGGTGGTTCTCAAACCGAAACAATTCGTAAGATTCAGCAAGTGTTTGGAGACGATGCTATGGGGGTAACACAAATCAATTCAAAAATGGCCGCGTATCGGTGGAGTGATCAGCGTTCTGGGAGGCCACAAACCGCTCGGAATGCAACTGCTGTTGAGAGGGTGGAAAATCTGGCAAAGGAAGATCGTCGTTTGACCGTACGAGAGATTGGCGAAGAGGTTGGGATCAGTAAAAATTCTACTACCAACAGTGCTCCTAATTTTCTAAACACCGTGATAACATGGGTGTACGGGTACTACCCGAAAACAAAAGCACAGTCGTCGCAATGGAAGCGTCCTGGGTTCCCAAGGCCGAAAAAAGCGCGACAGGTGCGAAACAAAATCAGGGTGATGCTAACTGTGTTCTTTGATATCCGTGGAATTGTGCACCACGAGTACGCACCGGAAGGACAAACAGTGACAGAAGAGTACTATCAAGAAGTTCTACGCCAACTCCGTGATGCTGTTTGGCGCAAGAGACCACACCTCTGGACAGCGCAAAACTGGTAGTTGCATCATGACAATGCTCCGGGTCATTCATCGCACCTGATTCAGACTTTCTTGGCAAATTCCAGTCGTCTCCCAACCTTCCTACTCTCCAGATATGGCTCCTTGCGATTTCTGGTTGTTTCCGAAATTGAGGACGCCCTTGAAAGAATCCCGTTTTGAGAGTAGAGAAGAGATAATGCAGAACGTGACGAGGGAGATGAACACCATTCCAAAAGAAGCCATCCAGAAGTGTTATCGGCAGTGGAAGGATCGGTCGGCTAAGTGTGTGGGGGCGCAAGGGGCGAAGGGGATTAGGTCCCAATCCCGTCACATAAGTAATATATTTTTCCCGGCCAAAGGTCGGATACTTTTTAGACAGCCCTCGTATGTATGTGTCGTTGACTTGGGTTACTATATCCTATCTCTCCCTGAGCTTGCCCGATATACAAGCTCTTATCACTAAATATAAATGAAACTTGTGTATATCCATTTGCATTGAACTACACATATTTCAGTTATATCTTTGTACAGTAAGCGATACCAGTCACATAAAATGTGAGCCTCTTTAACTATTATATAGAACACCTAGTTATTCTGTAAAATAACGTAATTGTAAAAAAAAGGATAAAAGAGTATTTCTGTGGAACGATATATATCGAGGATTTTAATTAATTCCATAGGACTCTTCAATAAATATTTCTATTACACATCTAAAATGAACCGGTTTTAAGCAATCAGTGCAGGGCTGTAACTGACAGTCAGTGTGCAGTTACAGCACTGAAAATGTTACATGTGAGTGTGGACGAAACGTCGGCTAAAGCTACGACAACGACACGGTTCCAACCCGGAAACAGAGAATAGTACCATATTTGCATATTATAAATTTGAATAAGTGTGTGGCATTTTCTAACAAAATAATGTACAAACTCCAAAATAAACGTTAAATCACTGTCACAATAAACTGATACAGACACATCGGAACAATAAAATTATTGATATGATTTTGAGCCTCGAAAGGATTAATTCAGATAGCCGACACGTCAAATGTGATAAGAAGCGAAAAAACTTTTAATGTCGAACGTACCTGACCTTTTGTTTTACATGGGTAATCAATGCAAGGATATTTTTATTTTATTTAAAACGTATTAACTTGGAAACAAGCGAAAATTTGAACCATTTACAAGAATGCTAGTTAAAATTTCTTAATTAGACGATAACTTGAAAGCAGATTGGATAAGAATATGAATTTCCTTATATTATTTTCATGTGTACAATATATTCCTGGAGTTTGGTCTGTTCCTCCCGACTCACCCTATATACAACTATTTAAAACGATGAATGTGCTATCAGATTTACCAGATAGTTTAAATAGTTATTGAGATACATTCTGGAACTAATGTTTTACAAATCTTATTTCTTATTTAATTATCAAGTTTTTATTGTGAGGTCCAAAAATGTGAAATTAAACACTCAGGCGCTCATGCCTGATGGAGGTTACAGCTTGCAATGAAATTTAGTTGTATTATTAAACTGTGCCGTCTACTGCACATGAATCACCCAAAACTTGTGAGCCAAAATAAACAAACCTTATCCGCCGGTTTCCCAACATTGTTAGCAGACGACATAGATTGTGCAGAAACGCTAGACATGATAGCACTGCTGCTCCGACCCAAAGCAATTGCTGCATTATCTTGCTGACCGTGCCAGCTAGATGAGATTGTATTTGTACCGCATGCTGGACTAGCTGACCTTGGTGGTAATTCCGGAGGTAGATTAGACAATTGTCTAGGTGAATTAGACGTCTTTCCACTTCTCGTATAGCTGACAGAGTTCTTTCCATCGCCATTTTCACCGGAGTGTGTGGCGTTCGGCTGTGGAGATCTCGGAGTCCCTCTTGCCAACGTGACGTAATTCCCGGGAAATACTCCGCATTTCTGAGTGCGATTCGAGGTGCCTTTGAACCATCCATCTTGACATCTCTCTGTTACCATGTATATTCCCCCTTTCTTCAACTCCAATTCGTCCGATTTTTGTGGTTTGTATGGATAGAGAGCGATGTATGTCGCAGGCTCGGTTGGCGTTAGCTCTGTACCGCGTCTTTGTCTGTCCCCATTGTAACCAGCATTACTGGACTGGGCTTGAACATTACTTTCAGGTGCCAAAATTTCTGCTGAATGTCGATGTGTATTAGACGAGTGATGCTGAGGCGTTAAGGAAGTGAAACTGTGACGTTTTTCCCTCATTTGCTGTTGCGTGTGAGATTCAGGTCTTGGTGGGGCGTTATTTGTTGCAGGTTGACGTTGGGGCGTTCCAAATCCTTCAGATCTTCTAAATTAAATGAAGAATTTAAGTAATTTACAACAAATACAAGAAAGAGGATGATCCAAATTAACGAGCCGTCATTCCTATACCCTTTTCACGCTAAGTAATAACTGCAGGTACCTGGAAAAGGATGATAGAACATACGAAGAAGGAAATTCAGAAATGGTGGGATAGGGAAGTAGGAATTGATGGTGAAGAACCGGGAGAATTTATTATTCACGAGGGTACAGAGAGTGAAAGCGAAGAAGAGTTTGAATCATCAGACTAAATTTAAAACGTAACTTGCAATATTTTGTCCAACACTAAAATTGATATCACGTATTGCTTTATCTATTATTAAATTGTAATGTTCATCATTTTAAAATAATTATAACCTAGCTTATATTTTACTGCAAAGTTCTACCATTCATTTATACTGTACAGAAAAAACAATATCTATAAATATATTCTCCTTTTTGTAATTATTTCATCTTTTATAATGTATATTTACGTCAATAAGGAGTATTAAAATATTTAAGGGGAAATAAAGGGAAATAAGGGGAAATAATGGAATATCCAAATATTGGTAGGTTTATTTCTTAATTTTAGCAAATAATTTTTAAGAAGTTCTTTTGAAGCTACCTTTTTTGCTACACAATATCACAAATAATGTATAAAGCTTTATTATTCCTGTGCATCTAATTTAACAAATATTTGACATAACCTAACTATTAAAACTGTCAACTGATATTTGTGTATTCAATTGTGCAACATAACATAAACATTAATAACGTGCACCGCTTGCTAGCGTAAAAATGGTATGTCTTTGTTATTGGTTCTACACAGTCGGTTACTGCTGCTGATTCATATGTAGTCAATAGAAAAACAATTACATCACGTACTTAAACATTGGCACTGGAACACTGAAACACTTCACAATTACCCAACTACAACACTTCATTAACACTGAACGTATGTTTCGATAACTAAGCTATCATCTTCACTAGTAAAACAGTGTTGTAGTAGGGTGAAGCGAAGTGTTTTAGAAAAACGATTAAATAGCGCATTATTAAAAAATGTATTAATTTTTAAAATTTAACACCCTGTATATATTCCAAAACTTTAACAAATTATTCAATTTGTTATAAAAGCTTTAGAGGCTATTGTTCTGAAATTAATAAGAAAGATACAGTGGTTTTTAGCTTCTATTAGACATACATATTCGTAACCTAATATTTATACTAGGCCTTACAAATGCAGTCATTCGGCTTCCCATACTTCTGATGAGGTCATCAATCAGTTCTTGAGGCAATCTGTCCCATTCTTCAATCAATACAACTCTTGCTTCTTCTGTTTTGAACAGAAGGAATTCTTAACTTGTTTTCTGTCTAGCATGTCCCACACATGTTCGATCGGGTTCAGGTCAGGGGAACACGCTGGCCAATTTATTGTTATATTCACTTGGTTTAAAAAATCAGTGACACAGTGGGCGGCGTATGGGCGCGCATTATCCTACATTAGGGTGAAATTTTCTCCGATATATGGGGCAAAAGGTACCACATGGTCTTGGAGAATATCTTTGATGTACCTATCTGCAGTAAAGGCTCCGCGATCAATCACCACTAACTCTGTGCGTACCTCAAAACATATGCCGTCCCACACCATAATTGAACATTCACCAAAAAATAGAGTAGTCGTAAAATTAAATGGTGCATTTTGTTCTTCTTGACGTCGATACAATCTTTCCCTACCGTCAATTGAATTTATACAGAAAGGGCTCTCGTTCGTGAACAAAATTTGACCTCACTGGTCATCATTCCAATTTTGATGTTCTCAACCAAATTCTAGTCTCGCTACCCGATGACATCTTTGGAGTCTTGGGGCTTTTATTGGCACAAATGACTTGAAACCAACCAAATCTTCTCCTTACTGTGCGCTCACTTATGGTGGTTCCACGAACATCTATGCAGTAGGTTTCTTATTTGAACTGCCGTTTGACGTCTGTTTCGCAGTGTTTGCTACGTTATTGACCATTTTCTGCCTTGCCCTCTTCTTTTCACATATTCCCCAGTTTGTCTTCAACGACTTACACTACGATGGATGATTAATTTGGATTTACCAAACATTCGGGCAACGTCACTGTGTGTTCGACCGTGTTCAGCCATAGCAATATCAGTCGGTACTAAGTCACCCATTATTACGTCACCCATTATTACTTGGTACTTACAATACAAACAAATTCCAACAAACCCGATTAAATTAAACTGATTACTTAACAACAACTTAATTGTTAACTACAAATAATACGTTTATCAAATGTAACACACAACACACATGTTTGAAGTTTTGACGTTAAAAATTAAAAACTTCATTAAAAACTTCAATTGTTTAATAGAGCATTCAAAGTTATCCAGATATAGGCTATAGAATAATAAAATTACGAAATAAACTAAATTTATAATCTGTTCCTTTAAATTTGCCGGTGTATTTGAAACCAAATAGTTTACGTTTTTAAACTGTCAAAGTATTGATTTATTTTGAGGTAACGTGTTTAATACCCTTTCTTGACACTTAAGCTATTTGGTTCCACATAGTTACAGCAGCCCATTATAAATACCTACCTATTAGGCTACAAACAGGCGTAGCAATAGAAACTAACAACCTGTAACTTTCTTATTATTCATTTTAGAATAATAGTCGATGCAGTTTTCATACCACAAATTGAATTACCTTCCAAAATTTTTAACATTATACCAGGTGTTCCATTTAAAAAAATAATAAACTTAGATTTTTCTGATTCAATCCTTTTTCTATTAAATGCATATTAACCAGCTGCAAGTTTGACAACTTATATTTTGTACGAGCAATAATAACGGAGATATCAATAGTGATCCCTTAATTTGAATCATCCTGTATACACAAATTGCAATTACAACATACAAAGTTCTAAAGTCAGATTATACTGTGCATTTCTTTTTATCACTGAACATATACATTTACCTTCCATGCGTTGACGCGTTTTTTTTTATTATTGAACATAGGGGCGGGATTATTACAGAAAATAAAATACAAATACGTCAAATTTGATATTTAATTTTTTCCCTTTAGCAATTTCACTTGTTCAGCTTGTAAACTGTATGGAATGTGAAGGTGGGTACTTCGAATTCTTATTGAGACAGTAAACTCTACTTGTTCTATTTTGTACTTCCAGTACGATTCCCTTTGCAATATTGTCTTTGTTAATACATAATCAATCACCGCCTTTTTATGACCCGTTAATTAGACAACAAGAGTGCAATGTGTAGCCCACGCTGATGACCTAACTTTGATACCAAGAATTAGAACTACATTAAGAGACGCAGTTCAAAAATTAGCAAACGCAGCGAGCGAATACGGTCTGAAAATTAACCAGGCAAAAAAGAAATACATGACCATGAATAGTGAGAGAGTCAACACCTTCTGCTATTTGGGGGTAACTATAACAGAGAAAGGGGGAGAAGAAGAAGAAATGGAAGAGAGAGTAGCAAAGGGAAACAGGAGCACGGGATAACTTTTGAAAGTGCTCAGGAACAGAAATATTTCTCGCAGGATTAAGATAAGGATATACCAAACTGTGATTAGGCCAGTTGTCACATATGGGGGAGAGTTATGGACGTTCAATGTAAAACAACAAAAAATAGTGGCAATATGGGAAAGGAAGATATTGAGGTTAACATTGGGAGGCAACAAAATTGGAGAAGTATGGTATAGAAAAACTAATGAAGAGGTGATGAGACTATATAGGGAAACAACGATAGTAGGATTTGTGAAAGTACAACGACTGCGTTGAGTGTGTCACATCCATAGGCTGGAGGAACACAGGATACCAAAGAAAACTAAATGGAAGGAAGCAGTTGTACGCGACCTCTATGAATTAGGAAAAAGAACGTGAGAGAGGACTGTCCTGGAGAGAAAGAGATGAAAGCAGCTGTGCAATGAAGCCTATGTAATGCGCCTTCTAGGTTTGGAGAGCTGATCTATATACAGTGTGTTCCTGGATTAAAGGCTGGGAAGGTAAGGCAGACAGGAAATTATTATTGAGTTGAATATTCATCTTTTGAGGTTCGGCCATTCTTACACACTAAGTACTAGCATATTTTTTTTAATAGCCCTTTTATCGTATCTCCTACATAAAATACATTTTACTAATTGAAAAAATTCTCTTTGTAAACTTCCAAGATATACTTGATTTAGCAGCAATAAAATTATGGCATAAGTTACTTACTACTCAAGCATGGCTGAACCCCAAAAAAAGAAATTTCAACTCAATAATTTTCTGTCTGCCTTACCTATCCATGCGTTAATCTGGAAACACGCTGTATATAATTAGACAAGATTAAATCAAAAATTAAATGTCAAATTTAACGTATTTGTGTTTTATATTCTGTAATAATCCCAGTAGCTACTCGCTATGCTAAACGCAACGAGGTAATAAGAGAAAAGGAGGGAGTACGGCATATGTATTTCTATGGACTTAATGCGAGACGGAAATTACCTCAGGAAGGACCACGGATGATTCATTCTTTATGAATTTTATGTCATCTAGAAGTTGTTTATAGTGTGCATTGACAATTTTTTGCGATAATTATCCTTCAGTTTTCTATTTTCGAAACTTTTTAGGAGTTGGGAATAAGTTTCCACCAGTAAGTAATCAATTTTATATAAATAAAAATAAATAATGTCTGTATTAAGGTTATATTTTAGTTTTAAACTCAGTGGCGTGTATATATAATAATCTCTTCTGAAGATTATTTCCTTTTTAAACGTCAAATAAATTACAATTTTTGAGATACCACAAAATTTTCACATAAATAGCAAAATATGATTGCTTTAATTATTTTAAGTGAATCCTATAAAAAGAAATGTATTATGTTTATCGTAGTTACTTTTGGCGTTTAATATACATATTATTAAACGAAAATATTTACAGCATTCCAAAAGATCCTCAGAAGCTTGGGCTGTGGTTGAAAGTGGTAAACAAAGAGAATTGGGAAGCAACTAGACATAGTATCCTGTGTTCGAAATATTTTACTGTTGATTGTTTTGATCGGACATCTGCATCGAAGGTCCGACTAGAAGAGCATGCAATTCCTACAATAAAATTGTTATTGAACGATTAAAATATGTAAGTGCTGTATAAATTAATAAAGAGATTGTGAAATATTCCACAAATATATTTTAATTAAACATGTGTTTAGGTCCGGACCTTTGTACCAGAAGAAGTTAAAAGATTTGGTGAACCAGCGTTATCTTCTGAAATCCCATCAGCAAGCATCATGGACCAACCTATGACATTGGTGCAAGCGCCTATGGCTCCAGATAGTCTTAAAAAGATGGAATTAAAGAGGAATGAATATGGAAGGGATTTGAAGACAAAAAGAATAAGATTTCTGCAAAAAACCAAATATTGACAGAAAATCAAGATTACTAAACTTTTCTCAATAATTTGGATTTGAAACGGAAGAATTTACTTCAGAAAGACCACTCGCAGATTTTTATGCAAACTTTTAGTAAAAACGCAGACTAAAAAGATGCAGGTAAAAAAGTCTCAGAAAAGTATTCGCAAGAATTAAGGTCCTTTGCTGTGACACTACATTTTTTCTCTCCTAAAGCGTACAGCTATGTACAACGGTTTTATAATAGTCTACCACACCCTAAAAAATGAAATGTGAAAAGTGTGTAGGAGCTTTGTTTGGAACAAAGAAGGACTTTCTGCACCCATTTTTAAAATTCTCTGAGATAGCAAAAGAAAGCAAAACCTTCATGTACATTTACTAGTGAAGTGTGTTGTAAATACATTTATTGATATATGCATAAGATACATCTGTAAAATTTTTTCGTCAGCAGATAGAATAAGTATGTATACAAAATTAATAACTTTTCAAGGTCAATAAATATTATTTTCATCTATATTCGTGTTTCATTTTTCTCTCTGTACTCTCCGAACAACTTCCATAATTTTTTTGGAAAAAGGTACTAGAGGTAAACAGAAAAAGTGCTAGAAGTTATTGTTTACTAGATCGCAGCAATGAAACTAGATATTTTCAAATATATGATATACATTTTTTGTTAGATTTTTGTTTATAATTGGTCCTAATGCAGTATTAAACAAGTCATTTGATTTAAAACCTTACTGATCTTTTTATTACAATTTCATTCAAAACTATAACACTTATTTGTACAAATATGACAAAAAAATACCCCAAATTGAATTTTGCGGTAACGCCACTGAAAAACAGGAAATATTTGCCATCCATCTTGAAAAACCATTTAGGTCCCTCGTTTTTGGGATGCATGCACTCTCCTTTTCTCTTATTACCTCGTTGGCTAAACGCCAGTATGTTCAATTACAAAAAAAAAAAACGCGTCAACGTATGGAAGGTACATTATGTTCAGCGATAAAAAAAAATGCACGGCATAAAAGAAGAATGTGAACTAAATATTCTCCTCTGCGTACATGAAGGACAATCAAAACGACTGGTTTGAGTTTTATGTAAAACGCTGTGCGAGAGTTCGAATTACTTGGGCTATTTTGTGTAATCTATTTCTGTAAAATACATTTAGATAATAGATGGTTCCGATATGAGTTACATACAGAAAAACGCACTCTGTGAAATGTTACTTTATTTCAATTTCGTGAGTAAAACCCGTGAAAGATAAGCCTATAGATTTTGCTAGCCTTAATTTGCTGTTTTAAGTTTATTATTTGATTACTTTCTCTATACACGTATTTGATTTTGTTTTAATTTTTAATTGTGTCTAAAAATATTGCATTTCGCTGAGGTTATCCATTACAATACTATCTATAAAAAGTGCGATTTTAAGTATCCTTATTCTAACATTATTTCTCAAAAGTTTCTTTAATGGCTAATATATTTTAATTAAAGAAATGCCATTTAAAAAAAATCTAGTACAGTTCCTTTATCAAATTCTGGAAACATATATAGGATGCTCCCTTAAAAAAAATTAAAATAGCATGAATCGGTTTCGATGGCCATCTTATAGACGCCAGTTCATATAAAAATTTATTCAATGTATTGCCGAAAACTCCAATAAGTACTCAATCGAATAGCTTGAATCGCTGCTCTATCGTATAGGACGTTTAAGATGATATCGGTCGTTAAAGAAGCAGTGGCATTTCGCAGAATCTCAAACAATATCAATTATTTGAAAAACAACAAGTATAGGGAATATTGATGAAAGTTGACATTAATTGAAGAGATGCATCCTCTTCTTTTTTTTTCTCAAGACTCTGGTATTCTGAGGGTGTCACGTTAAGAGATGCACCTAAAAGAGTAAGAATATACAGGATCTTCCATTAAAAAAAACAAACTTGTATCATGCGCTGCGAAAAGTGAACACCTGTACATTTAAATATAATTTTATGTTGTACGGGATTTTTCTCCGAATATTTACTTTTTCTAAATTACTCTGGGAAGAAATTATCTTCCACCCACGCTCTACGTAGACACGCTGTATAAGTTGTTATAATATTGGTCAATACTGCCTATTCATAAAGTCTGGCACATGAATTAAGGCTTAGACAATAAAAACATGTGAAGATTAATCAAACTTTAAGACAAGATAGTTAGCTTACTGGCTTCGTGGTGGAACTGGTTGTTGATTGCGCGGTGGTGGCGAAGCAGGCGAGGAGGGTGCTGTGCTAGGGCTTGACGAATTGTTACTAGAAGTAGTATTTGGAGTAGTTGTTGATGAACTTCCAGAGCTAACAGTAGAACTCGAGTCTGATGCTGGTATTCCAGCATTTTGCTGTTGCATCTGTTGCTGGTGCTGTTGCTGAGTAGCATGATTCTGCAAATGTTGATTTGTAGTGTGAGACATGTGAACATTGCCAACTGTTCGAGTATGGTCACTCATTATTAGCGGGGAGGTGTCTTCAGCCGTGGGAGTAGGTGGAGCAACTTTGGAGGGGCCCGGTTGAGAACTATAAATAGTAAGAATGCTTTAAAAAGGCTCCAATCTTTTCATATGATTTACATACTAGATTTTATAATAATTTAAGATTAAAATTTTAATTTTCCGAAAGAAAACCACAATACCACAGTTTTCTTCATTCAACTGCATTACATCATACAGGCTGTACATCAGTTAAGAAAATATATTATTTGAAAGATTTATATATTTGTTCAAATATCAATCCAACATTAATTCAACTCAAATAGAAACTAGAAGCTGCGAGATATATTTCATGAACTGGATATTTACAGAAAATTGCTTTAGAAGAATATTTACACTGCTCCATAATTCGAATATAACAGCCCTTGACAATAAAGGACATAATTTATAATCAATGTTCCAAACCAAAGTGAGATTTTGAAGAGCTATGGTATAAATTTGTTTTTAAGTTTTAAGCATTCTTGAAACGTAATTTCCAAATAGAAAGAGAATTTTATTGAAGGGGCATGTCTAATGTCTAATTTAAAACTTACAGTACATGATGTAATAAACAACGACTTGTTTAAATGATGAGTAATAGATAAAGTGATTTAGAAAGGTCTCCACTTATCATTATAGATAACTCTCTTTATTATAAAGTAATGCTAAACTGACAACAAAAAAAATTCATGCGAAGAAACGAAAATATCTGAGCAATCTTAATATTACCTCAACCTGTAACTTGTGAGAAGAAACGAAACAGAAATGAGTTCTTGCAGCATTTAGAAAATTGTTCAAACAAAACACAAACCTTTTCATTTAATAAAAGTGTTTAAACCAGTTGCAAACAGCTAAAGTTTTCAAAAACTTGTTTGTAATCACTTGGATATAAATCCTATTACACTTAAAAATGAATTATACATTTTAAAATATTGTGAAAGTGAAAGTAATATAAATGTGTACCAATCTCGAATTGTTTCACAAATAATTTTTGTTGTATGGATTCATCATAGTGTGCAGTTAAATAAAAAGAAAACATTATACTTCGTGCATAATTTTGGTAAAAGAATATGTAAACAACTGCAATTTTTAACTTATGATCAAATAAATTAATTAAAACAATATTTACTTTGTTGATAACTTCATCAATGATCTTGCTAAGCTATTTAGCTCCACAAAGGCAAGGGGAAATATACCAATACGTCCATCTAACTTTCCTTCTGCCCAATTCTCGTCAACTCTTCGTATAACATTTATTATATCTCCCTTATTAAATGCTAGACAGCCTTCTTCTTCATCATTTGTCATTCGGAAATCATATAATGCTTTGCATTGTGGTATATTACTAGGAACTGGTGTAATAATCTTTAATAAAATGAAAGATGATTAGTCATATTTTTGAGAACTAATTATTAGCTTAGTAATATGATCAGGAGTGGTAAATAACTTCTTTTGCTACGAGAACTGTAAAATCCTTACCTGAACATAGCTTAAGGGAAAAACGCCCTCTTTCCCAGCACATTCACCTTGATACCAATTATTATCAACTCTTTTACGTAAGATTATTATATCACCACGTTTAAAATTCAAATCACTAAAAAAATACATTTTCTAAAAATGTTGCTGTACATAACTTACTAAAATTTACCCCTGCTCTTTGGATGTATAATCATAAAGTGCTTTGGCATAAGGCTGGTGTGGCGATAAGTAATGCTGTTGTACGGGTCTATTCAATTTGTGTCTGTGATCTGGAGTTCCTTGCGATATGTGATGAATTGCAGTGTTATGTTGCAGAATTGGTTGTTGTGTATGATTTTCTCTAATATTACGTGACTGTTTCTTGGGAGCTGCATTTCGCATACCCTCTAATATACGCATTAAGAGTACATTCGGCGGTAAATCGTCTATTTTTGCATGAATCAGGATGCGACATTCTGGACATCGTAATTCTTTATGTTTTTCCACAATTTCTTCCAGGCACTTCCTACAGAATGTGTGTTGGCAAGGTAAAACTTTGCTGGAAGTGTCAAGACGTTCCAAACACACTGAACACTCAAGTAAGTCGTTTAAAGTTCCTTCATCCATGTTTAATAGCAAGTGCACTATGTAATGTTACATATTATACACCTGTACAATCGCGATTAGATTTAGACACAAAGACAATATCGTTCGTGTAAGCGATTAGATAACATTGGGACTTTTTGCGCAATTTAACACATTCGTCAAACAGTACGTTATATGATTTCACTCTTTTCCGCGGCGTTAAGAACTTTCTTAGCGGCTAATTGTAATACTTTTTACACTTCCGGTAATCGAGCACAGTCATCGCGCTTTGTTGGGCGCGGTGACGAAAACTTTATAGAATCTTGCATGACTATTAGATTGTTAACAATTTTAACCAAAACGAAAGAGTTGATTCTAGAATGAATTCAAGCCCTTTGACCGAGTTTATTTATTCCTAGTTACAAAGGGAGTCAACGCGTAATATTCAGTAATATTTAGTAAATGGAAATTGACAATTGCGAAATATTTTTAGTTATTTCTTGCTCGTATGAGTTGGCAATACCGGAGTTATTTATAATCTAAAAGTATCGATAAATTCATTACCTACCTACTCGCAATGAAAGTTTTATATTTCAGCTTACAGAAAACTGTTTACTGATCAGTCTGCTCCTTAGACCAGTATCTAAGTATAATCAGCGTACATATATCTATTGATCTATTGATATATGTACGCTGGTATAATCTTTGCCTCAGATCATTAAACTTTAATGGCTGTGGTCTGCTCACTTTCTTCCTTGATTTTATCGATTTTATCCTTGAGGTTATTATAAATATAATTTTTTAAAATTTGAGTTAAGATATTGTATTATATTGGGTTTTTGTGTTCGTATATAAAAATAGTAATTATATACCAAGTTTTGTGTTATTGTAGGGAAAACAATAATTGTAATTTCAACATTTCAAAAACAAGTAGTTTATTTTCATTTCCACTACCAGCTATTTAGGCAAATCAGTCCACTGCTCTCATTAGCGGGACGTAAGCCGCTACCACCGATACTAGAAGTTCACAGCTCTTCGATGACGTCACGTTGTTTAGGCGATGTATAGCCAAGCACGATATTAGCCTAAGCGGTAAAGGAATCGTTTTTTTTTGCATTCCTTTTTTTAAGTTCTGAAGGGCTTCTGGTTGAAAGAGGATCCCAGTCGTCAACTATGCCGCTCTGGCATCCCATTCGATTTTATTTTGGAAAAAACCAAACACGTAACCGTGCACCGTTTTCGTGAAAGATGTATTTGTGGTGCATATTTAATCGACTAATTATTATTATTTGTAATTGTACATGTATTTGGACGAAACTAGGGTTGAAATGATACATTAATTGTAATTTTATGCGAAATGTTGTTCAATTTCACGAGAACATTTATAGACATGCTATTTAACCAGGGTTTTTTATTTCTTATTATGTGGTGTTTTACCTAATCTATCATTACTTTTCCCGCAATCATTTTTAAGTAGGGTATTTGTAGAACAAGTTATTATAATTGTTGCAATACGTTCACTGCTGTGAATATGACATTTACATATATCAGTATCCAAAATGGCTACGTTCGGTGATATAATTTAAAATATATTGTATTAAAACAGAACGTTTATTACACACATTTAAAAACATCTCTTCGTGTTCAAAAATAATTTTGTTAAATATAACGTAAGAATATAAAACTATTTGAACAATAACATTTTCACGTTTTTTGTCAAATACAACGGACACTTAGGGAATCCAGTTAGAATAGCATCTTTTTTAAGCCTAGGATATTTTAAACTTACAGTTATAGTTTCACCGATCCTTGAATCTGTAGGTGTTGAAAAATAATATCTTCTCTTATTTACAAAGTGTAACTTACATGCAAAACAACCAACGCCATCTTAGGTTAGGTTACCTCGTTTTTATCGTTTCAGAAAAGGTTTTATCGCTTATACAACACTAGAAAAACGTTGCGGGTATCACCAATAAAGTACGGAAATATCACTACACAGTATTTTTTAAAATAAAACCAATATAATTTGGATAAACCAATTCAAAACGCAGAGATGGTTTCAGTGTGTAAACGCGTTTATATGGCCTATATCAAAATACGTCACAGCTTGCTGACGTCAAAGCGCGTAGGCCTTGCGTATATCGTTGGTAACGCGTAAGCGCGATTTAGAGTTATTTACCTTGGTTACGTTTGACAACGGGTTGTAATGAAAATTTACATCCGTAGGGATTAGGAGCTCCAAGTATCTCGATATTTGGTAGCGATCCATAGATTTAATGCGTCCTACTACTATCGGTACTACACTTAATATATGCCTTAACAAATTTCAAATCAAATTATTTTCATTGAATTTTATTCGTATTGCGTAAAGATAGTTTGCTTTTGGTCCTCTTGTTAAGGTGAACAACAAATATTTACCAAGAGGTTTTATACCAGGTACTTACGCAAATCCAGGCTCTTGGTCGATATTCAATTACATGTATTTTTTTCAAACGATGTTTTATTTATGCGGTTTGTAGGTTTCTGGGTTGCAACCAGGTAGAAAATGCGATGGTCTACGAGATTGTAGCCTACTAACATCCATGTCTCTGAATTGCTATAATAAGATCGAAGGATGTTTCAGGGGGAATGGCAAATGTGTTAGGAGGCAATAGTATTGACTATGTTCATATAAACCCGTGCCCAATTCTTATGGCTACAGGAATTCAACTGTTTGTTTCTCACAAAAAGTCTCGCAACAGATTCACTGGCTTTATTGACTTTTTAATTAAATTACAAAACATACAATAGCTCAAAGTTGATATTCAAAAGTCTTACAACCACTTTCAATGCACCTTTGAATTATCTTGACAATTAATAACACGATATTTCAAATATCATATCAGCATATTCAGCATGCGTAAAGACTTCTTGTATTTTTATAGGACTAAAGGATTGTAAAACCTTTATGTAGCACTATACAGCCTGAAACTATAACTGTCAAATATATTCACAAATACAAATATAGGTGAATCGGATGTTTACGCCAAATTTAAATAACTGTACCTCCGTAGCCACTGGAAATTAAGTAGTAAGTTAATTACATTTTTTTCTCAAAATAGCCATTGCCGCTATTACTATCGTCTCCTGAAATGTTCATAGACACTTCTGAAATCTTCTGTATGTAAGTACCATGCTAATTGCAGCGTTTCATAGCAATAATTATTAGTAACAGCGTTCTAAAAGCAAAATACATGCGACTGGAACTGTTTGGAAACATACAGTATAGGTCGGTTGTGGGTTACATAAATAGTAATTATCGCGTAATATGTATTATCCGCATACTAGCTGTATATCAAGTTTTCAATCCTTAATTTTTTACGTGTGGTGACGGCCCAATGGGGTATATAGCTCGTCATAACCTCGAGAGCCTTTCAATCGGTTATTGAGTGTTTTGAGTTGTTTATTGCTGAAACCCCTAAACAGTTGAGCAACAGAAAATATGTTTATAGAATAAAGTCGAATAAAATAATGCTGCGTTTTACCATTGTTAGAACTGATTTACTTACCAAGTTCGAGCATTTTTTTCAGACCCAATACAGTGAATAGTGTATTTAAACGAGACCTTGAACAATTTAAATTTGACACCGCGGCAAACAGCATACGCATCAGTGTGCAACCTGATTAGGATGCCAATATAATCTAACTTAAATTCGATTTACCATCTTTTTCTATTTTTTCTTATTACTTTAATGATCTTTATCAATATGAATTTTAGTTGAAAAAACGTTGTCACATGCAACCATCGTGCGTTTATGTTGGAGCTACGATAAACGAGCCAATAGTTCTGCATATCTTTCCGAAACTTTAAGCAAATTTCCGCAACATACAAACATATACCGCCGGTATGGTTAGGGGCGGTTACGTTATGTAACCTTTTCATTTTCAAAGAATGTGGTACTCTTACTTTTTGTGGATCAGTGAACAAGTTACGTCTTCTACTGATATAAACATACCGCAATTTACATACCATGTGATTAGAGTTAGTTGTGGTTAGTTACGATCAACTTGCACTTTTCACACGAATTAAGAATTTCGTGATAACGTCATAACATATTCCCTTCTAATGGTACCAATCGCTGAATGCTACTTTACTTTACGTTACTTGAAGCAAACTTTCGCGACATACCGGAACGGTATCTTCACATATCAGTAGAAAACATAACTTGTTCATCAATTTACGTAAAATAAGAGTACCCCATTCTTTGAAAATGACAAGGTAACGCAATGTAACTGTTCGTAACCATACCGGCATGCGTTGGTTTGTCACGAAAATTTATTTTTGAGTTACTGTAACAAGGATACCGGTAGGCTGAAAATTTGCTTCAAGCAACCGTAGCATTTTAGCGAATGATACCATTATAGGGGAATATGATATGACTACTGCCAGACCTTTTTAGGTTTTCGACTTCCACCATACCACATGCCATTTCTGTCGGCAGGGCGAGTGGCGAGCGAGAGCGACACTATATACGCGGCTTACCTGCAAATAAGAGTAGATGAGTGGGGTTTATTTCTACGTCTTTGATCTAAAGCGGCCGAACTGTAGTTATGACATAATTATGACCCTATCAATTGTTAAAAACATATCGTACGTAACCACAACTAACCGGAATCGCGTGCTGTGCAAGTTACGGTTTTTGTCAATAGAAAACATATCTTGCTCACCAATTCACGTAAAAGTAAAACTACCTCTCTTTGAAAATGACAAGGTAACATGTAACCGCCCGGAAACATACTGGTGTGTATTGTTGATATCGGGTTGGTATGTCGCGAAAATTTGCTTTGAGGTGGTTTGGTAGCTCACCGCTATTTTCGCACCTTAACCCCACAAGTCATAAACGCACCTTAACCCTTCTTAACCTAAAGGTGCTCTTACACAATTTCTACAGCAATTAATTGGTCATCGATGGTTGCTGGACACAGTAAAGCGATTAATGGAGCAACATCATCCAAATTTCGGCGATTATTTCGGAAATGTATCTGTGTATTGTTCTACATCGCTACACATTGCTTGCATCACCAACAATATTTGTTTCTAATACGTTTATGTAGTTTATGTCTACGTCTCACTTTACCGCATCGTGCGCAACTGACCATGTTGCCTTTGGTAAGTAGTACGCATGTTTCTCGTTTATCACCTGTTGCATGGCTCAAAATGTCATCTCCGTGAAATAACGAAGGAATTAATTTTATCGATGCTGTTCATTTACGGCTAGTGTTTGTGGAACAAGAAGAGCTGGGAATATAAAAATAGAAATGTATAGAAAAGAAATCACTACGATTACTATTTAAAAAATGATAACATGATAAATCTACGGAAATAATTTAAATTGAATTTATGAAAAATATGACTTGTAATGACTAAAAATACAACTGTTAATTAACCTACTAACTTCTATTGCATATCTAAAGAAATAATACACCAAATTAATTGTATAAATATTTTATTGCAATAAATCAACATTAATATCATTATACATAATATTTCCCATGCTATATGCAATTTATATAAATATGTAATATTTATATGTATAGTAGATCAGGGGTATTTAACTCTTCTTTCTTTTTATCAACACATAGATACTTCCATACAATTATGTATTTGTATATTATATAAAATTTGTTCTTTTTGAAAAGCACCACATCTCAAGGCTAAGTTCTCATCAGAAAAGAAGAATGAAAATTAAATTAAACTTTTTAATAGTTATCATCACATATACGATTTTTTTTTTAATTAACATAATTATAAATCGCTAGAATACATCACTAATTGTAAGACGAAAATTATGTATTTTGTATGTATATATTTTTAAAAAGGCACTTAAAATTATTGTATCTATGTATACTATTTATATGTATAGTGTTTTTAATATGTAATATAAAATATACAAACGTAAAATGGGTGTACTGCTGGTACAACAAATGGCACCCTTTGCACAATATTTATAAAACAAGTTTGTTCTGTATAGAACTATAATCACTACATTTTTGTTTTATATACTTTATACATAAAGTTGCTGTGATGCAGTTTTTTTATACACAGGATAAACATTTTGTTTTTTTTGCTTAATATAATATTTATAAATATTTACAATAACAACGCAACATTTTCATAAACGATTAGTATAATAGGTTTTCTTTTGTCCAAAGACATTTCTTAGTAAACGGTCCCTAAAATTCCTTTTCCAAGTATTAGGCGTTCCTGCAAAAATTAAATTATATGTACGTTATGTTCCATATAATACAAATAAAATTAACACAAATTAGAATAAGCTATACAGCGAGAACAAAATTTACAATTTTTATGTCTAAATATTTATAAGATCTCACGGCGAGTAGTATTTGTGACAAATAGCGGCTTGTGGTGATGTAAATGAGAGTTCAATGATAAAACTTCGACTCCTCCGTGTATTTCCGTTGCATATCGTGCACATTGTAGTATGCAACGGAAATACATGAGAGAGTCGCAGCTCTTGAACTCCCATTTACGTCACCATTAGCCACTACTGCGTGTAACTTCTTTCAGGTACTGTAATTTGTCAGTTTTTGTAGGGAGATTCTAAACAAGTTGGTAGCAGTCACATAGAAGTTCTAAAAAAAATTGTTTATGTTTAATAATCTGGGTTGCAGTACGGCAATCATTTAGTACAGAAAACAATATTCTATGTACCACCTCTTCGAACTCTGTTTAATTTATAAAAAATAGGTATAAAACTATCCCTTCTTGAATTGTCATAAAATCGTTGTAGAGGCGCACTTGCATGTGACATTTATCCCAGAAATCTATTCGAAGACGGTTCGTGGAAATGATGAAATTGAAAATATAAACTAGAGATGAAGCTATATTTGATAATTTATAGATGTTATTGATGGTCTCCCTGACAACAAAATGTGTCTAAATAATTGGACCGCGTTATGCATCACTTGACCAAATGCCATTTGGAGTCGTTGGAGAAAAAGGTATAAATTTTACTATCTCATTGAAAATCAAGTTACGCTCAATTGAAGCTGGTTTTTGGCAGGTTAGTCAAAAATATTATTAGCAAAGCGTGACAAACGGTTGCACCCGCTGTGCATACAAGGATTCGAGTGGACGTTCGGTTATTATCGATTGACCGGTACAAGCACATCGATCAACTGATAATAACCGAACGTCCACTCGATTCCTTGTATGTACATAGTAAACACAAGGGGTGCAACCGTTTGTCACGCTTTAATTATTAGAAAGTTTGTGTGCAAAAATAAAATCAATTAAATAAACATTTTAGGTTCCACATGAAAAAAAGTCGCTTGGTCAAGTTGGCGCCTAGTCAAGTGCATAACGCGGTCCAATTCACAGTTTACTGCGAATAACTGGTGATAGTTTAAGGCTTGTTCCAACCACCGATTTCTGTACGGTACGCGTACCAATTCACACAACGAGTATTGCGCGTGCGTCAGATATACATCGTTTGTGAGTTAGTAAATGGTGTCGTAGAAAGTGGAACGCTTTTTGAAATCGATTGTGCATCAATATTAAGAAAGAAAACGATGTAACATATGTTTTCTATTGGTACAGATACGCATTACGCATGTCAGTACAAACGGCTCTCGCTTGATACGATGTACCGATATGACCGTACAATAACTGGTACTTGTACGATAAAAAGTTAAGTTGGAACACTATTATTATCGTTCCAGGTATGGTACATAAAGTAGTTGGAACATTTCGTTTGCATTGCAGATACCAGACGGTAAATTTAGTTTCACAAGCGTATTGGAACGAACCTTTAGTTTCATATGTGTGCTTCATTATTTTAATTCAATCTATTGGCAAGAATGGGGCATGTAGGCATAGGGCATATGTGAGTTTGCAGCCGACATTTTAGATGCGATGACATTATAATATCTTGGAAGATGCCTTCCAGATCAACAATTAGAGCGATCGCAGGTCACTGACCAAGAGGTTGCTACAGAACATTTGGAGAATCAAAAACCATAAAAATCCATACAACGTTATACTTTATATCCAGTATCGAAAAACCAGCGCGTCAGTATCATTATACGCAGAACAAACTATAAATTGGAATCGTGAATAGTTGGCTTTCTTTCTAGTGATCATATTTTGCTAATATTTCCATCAATAATTATTATATATTTAATAATAACTGATTTCATAATAACCGATAAAACTATCTTCGTCGAGAGTGTTACGGCCCGATACGGATAGAACCGATGACGAGCGGGTCAATAGGGCAAAAGTTACGCATCACTAACTGCTATCCAGGCATATTAGGAGAGATACGGGACGAGTTCGGATGATAAGCCGTATTCTTGAAGCTTGCGGTAGGCTGAAGGGATTTTGAAGTTAGCCGCCGAAAATGGATTTAGCGGCGTCTGGACGCGCGTCCGCCTATTTCGCTTCGCCGAACGCCACGACCATTTTTGACATATAGCAAAAAAACAACAGGAAATTGTAACGCGTTGTATAATTGATCTCGCGCCACAGCCGCTACTCGAAATTGCACATCGAAGAGAAAAGTAACTTTCTCCGGAAGAAGATAGACCGACATCTAATGAATAAAGCAGGTATTTACTCCCAATTGTCATCACTGTAGAACGCTATGACATCGGCATGTAGGTCGGCAAAAACCATAAAAAAATTTACGTTTTCAAGCAACGAACGATATTTGGTGTGGTATTTCGAAAGGAATAAATTCGGCGACAAAAATTGTCCCACAAGAGAACTAGGTGCCTATTTATTTCGAATCTTTCAGACGAGAAAGGTAAGTTGACAGCAGCAATCGGATCGGCGGTAAATTAGTTAGTTTTACGTTTCAAATAAGGGAGCTTGGCATTCGGATTTGCAGAGAGGTGCGAAGTATGATTAAGCAATAATTGGAATTGGAATGATGGTCATTGAGTCTTCGAGTTGTTTAGGAGGATTTTGATACAAAAATGTGCGTTGGAAGCAGATGATATTTGACCTGCTACCATATAGGTACGTGGGTTGGCAACGTCATTTGGACCGGCGAAAGATCAGTTAATTTTAGTTTTCCAGATGTAATTTTTGTTGAAAATGTGCAACCGGAGATGAGATTTTTAAGTGTTTGAGCCAATACGATAAGGATTTTGGATGAAGGGGTCATCTTTTTTTTCCGTTCATGGACGCTTGGTATTTGAAGCTATAGATAGGTGCGAAACATAAGTGCAAAAACTGGAATTAGAAGAGTGGCTATTACAGTGTTTTCGAAGTGTTTCGAGGGATCTATTTAATCAAACATGTGTGTTGGAAAAAAATGACGTTTGACCTGCCATATTGACAAGTAGGTGTAAAATTCATTAAATGTCAAAATTATGTGTTTTTAGGGAAAACACAGCCCAAAAAATTGGAACCGAAGTGGAGATTGCATTTTCGAGACTATAAGGCATGACAATGGCATTCGTTTACTTCTTATTTTATAAATGTACAAAATTTTAGCGTCAAACTTAAAATAGTTATCCTACTACATGTCTACTAAAATGTAATACTGTCATTTTTACTATTTCAGAAGCGAAAACGAATCTAAAGGTAACTTTCTCAGGGAGAGTATCACATATTGAACCAAGAAAAATTAAGTCCTGAATAATCCAGTCTTCACTCGTATTTCACGTGTCAATATCGGTAAGCAAAAAGTGTTGACAGCAAATCGAGTGCAAAATAGTGTACTGGTGTAGTGGTAAATAGAACGATAATTATAATAGACGGTATTTAAGCTTCTCTTCGAAAACATTCTGAAACACTTAAAAATTATGTAACATTAAGATACCATCCAAATCTATCAGAATCACTATCAAAATGTCTTAAAAACTTTTAACTTAACAGTTGCCCACAAACCACATAAAATTGAATATAGTCGAATGGACCCGAACCGAACCGAATATATACTTATAGGCATAGTATTCATTATTCTCCCTCAACGAAATGAGGGTGTTGTATTTTTAAAAGAAAACGTGTTGGGATGTGTAAACTGCAGCTGGTATCCCTATGTGTACAGAACTGGATAACTGTTCCCTACCAAACCCTTGAGGTTTGGGTTTTCATCTAGTTATACATTAATAGCTGATAGATAACATTACGCCTGCGTTTTTCCATTCTCTATTATGGAGCGATCGTCAGTATGTGGGAGAGTGATGGGAGAGCGGGTCGAAATAGAACAAACGACGCGTGATTTGGAAGAATCGGCGGGCGAGTTTGACGCGCGCGATCGACATTGATCGAAAGGAAGCTACTTCGCCCATCTAATAGGCGTATTTTCGTTCGCTCCGGTTCGGTAGCGCGACGCGGTAGTGGAAGAACCATGGCGGACGCGTCGAGTCGGTTTGACGAAATGTCAAAATCGCGTCGAGAAAATACGTTCGAGGCGAAGAATATCGTGGCAAAATCGCGATCAGAAAGAAGATTAACGGTTTTCTTGAGACACTCCCGCCTCGTTTCGGACCCGGTACCGGCTTTTTTAAAGCTTCTGCTTTTCTAAGGAATAAGTTATAGCCAGCGTAATAAGATACAATACGGCCGTCCGATCGTAAACACGCGCCTAGATCGATCGAATGCAATATTATTTTTACCGTTACAGAAGCGAAGAAGAATAGAAAATCTGCATTTCTAGCAAAAATATGACGTATATTGCCATTAATATTGACTGTGTAAAGTAGTATTAAGTTGTAGATATTGTGTTAAAGATATGTGTAAAAATCATTGGCTTAAGTTCATTTTTTTATTGTTCGAACAAATAAATTGCATAATGCTCATTATTGATAATAATTATTCCCTAACAGAAACTCTTCTTTCTTCACATATATTTTGATTGTTTTTACGATTGTTTGACGATATCGTTGTTTATGTGATACAAACAACAAATCTAATAATCTTACCAATAGAATTATTTGGAATATGGCGGGAATTGTAATATGCCCTCTACTATAATTTAGCATGATTTGGTATCCAAATTTGCAAGGAGTGTGTTGTCTGGAGGTGGTCTGTGAATGCCAAGGGACATGGTTAAATAGAACATTTGTAAGAAATTAAACCTAAATAAAATGCCGTTATATTTTATATTTTAGTTTAAATTCTGTGTTAAATGTGCAGGTTGACTAATTTTTAAGTTACTTGCAGCTGTAACGTATAAAATACATATGTAGTTTGTTACACAGTGAGTGTGATGCAACTATTGAGAAACACATTCTACAGCGTACAAGTTTATCTCTTACCAAATTTATATTTTTGTTTCTGTATATTTAGAATGAATTCGTTTTAAACAATAATATTTCAAACATATTTTCAATAATATAAATTTTTAAAGAGTATGTTAGTAGAAAGCCAATTAGCGCTAACTATGTATTTACAAAAGCAAAGATCTTAGAAAAATAAACAAGGTAAAACAAGAAACAAAAATCAAAAGTAAAAAAGTACGTCTGAACAAAATAATTGGAAAGGTAGCTTATTTTATATCTGTAAGGATAATAGCTTCGCAGTTGGTATGACTGCATAGGTACAAGGACATTTATCATTTGCTCCACAATTTGAAACAATTTAAGCACCAGAATTAAAAAGTATCAGCATATTGACGTGATTCTAAACTAAAATCTGTATAATTCTAATAAAATTTATTAGAATGTTGGATTACACACACAGAAACCAGATACTTTAATATGTATATGGTTTCGTATGCACACTATTCCTGCTAAAAATATTGTTAACACATTTTCGAATTAACTCAAAATTAAGATAGTTTTGCTAGGTTAACTGTTTATCATACTATCTCCATGAAGACAATAACTAGTGTAAAAAATATGAATTTTCAGCGCCACCAATTTGTAGGATAGTTATAGAATTTAGTTTTATATGAACAATTTAAGACAATTGCCATTTTGTTAGGTTTTGGAACTTAGTTACTGTTCAAAATATATAATTTACAAAGGGTTATTCTATGATTGATTTTTCTTTAACGAAGAAGCGTTTGGATGTGTGCTCTCTACTTCCTCTGATCGAAATATTATCGACGGTGTACAAGGTGCTACCCAAAATATCCGAGAATACGCGAATACGTTTCGGGGATTTGACAAACACTGCTTTTGTATGCGCTATTAAAGCGTCTACCTCAGGATAACATTTTCTGATACCATCTGCCACAAGATTGAGAGCATGAATTTTACACGTAATGTGTAACAAATTAACAGAATGCTTTTTAAGAGACCGGCCTACAGAAACCATGTTTGCGGCACCATCACTCATAATTTATGAGAGATGGTGCCGCAAACATAGTTTCTGCATTCTGTTAACTTGTGTGTAAAATTCATGCTCTCAATCTTGTGGCAGATGGTATCAGAAAATGTTATCCTGAGGTAGACGCTTTAATAGCGCATACAAAAGCAGTGTTTGTCAAATGCCCGAAACGTATTCGCGAATTTCACAGACTATGCCCCCGTATACCTGAGCCACCAGAACCTATTCTTACACGTTGGGGGTTAAATGCTGCGTTTTATTATCATAAATATTATGAGAATATTAAGAACGTGGTTTTACAATTCGATCCAAAGAAAGCTGCCGCTATCAAAAAAAGCCAGTCGTATAATGCGATGCGAAGATCTGATGGTATTTGATATGTACGAATTACGATTAGTTGAACACAAGTATTTATGTGATAGTGATAACGCTGTAATACACACAACACACAATACGGTTTCTTAATAATGGCCGCGCCATTTGCACAACATCTTCGAAAAATTACTCAGAACTTTGATGAACTAAAATGTGACGGTTCTGCGGTATATTGTACTGTTTGCTGCCGTCGTTTTATGTTCAGGAGTGTGAATGAATGTCGAAAACATATTAATTCCCAAACACATCAAAGAAGTGAAGCTTTAGGATCTCCTACGTCTAATGCAGAATTTATATGATTTATACTTCATGTTTTGCGCATGCAGTTTAGCGTGGAAATTACTAAGCAGAAAAGAGTTTAGGGATTTTTTTAAGAAGTACATGCCCCAGAGAAACTTACCGCATGAGAGTTATGTGAGGAAAAAGTATCTTTCACAAGTATATAACAATGTTATGCAAAATATTAAGCACGATTTACATAATCAGAACCTATGGATAACAGTTGATGAATCAACAGATTTTCGTGGAAATAAAGTAGTAATGTGCTTGCACGTATTTTAAAAATAACTTTTTGTGGGCGTCCATTTTTAATAGCAAGTAAGCGTGTAGAATGAACAACAGCACGTAGTGTAGCGAACGTTGTAACAAATGCATTAAAAAACATGGGCGTTCAATCAAGTAAAGTATTAATACTTGTTACTGATGCAGCAGCCTACATGCAAAAATCAGCAGAATTACTAAAACGTACCTACAAAAACATGATATACGTAACTTGTTTACCCCATGCTTTGCATCGTGTTGCCGAAGAAGTTCGAAAACAATATTCTGGTGTTGATAATTGATTTCGACTGCCAAAGACATTTTTAATAAGTAAAGTTCACGTCGAAGACAATTTCGCGAACGTCTTCCTGCTGTGCCATTACTTCCGCAGCCCGTACGTACACGGTGGGGTACATGGCTGAGGACTGTTGTTTACTATGAAGAAAACTTTGAAGCCGTTAGAAGTCTGGTAATGGAATTGAATTCACGTGAATCACAAGCCATTAGAAAAAGTAAAAGAGCATTCAATTCGGCCAATATTAGAAATTCGTCATAAATTTGAAAGTATTGTCCACGCTATTACAAAGTTAGAATCTTCAAATATATCACTTTCTGATAGCATAAATATAGTAACTAATATTGGACAAGGCTTTAGAAATTTTCAAGATACTGTAAGTATAACAATACAACGTAAATTGGAAGACGTCTTGAACAAAAACTCGGGATTTCGTACAATGTGTAATATTAACGTTGATCCAAGTAGCATAACCATTAATACAGGGTTTCTTCATTTTGCACCGTTAACATCTGTAGATGTTGAAAGAACATTTTCGTTGTATAAGCATATATACAGGCCAAATCGTTGTTTGAGTGGAAAAAATACAGAACAAATACTTGTTATTACTGAATATTCACGAATATTGTCTTTATAAATACTTACTAGACATGTCTGAGTTAAATTATGTTTAGTAAAGTTATTTGTATTTAATAAAGAACCGTTAAAGTTATTTAATAATATCATAGCTTTATAGGTATAATTTTTATCTCTTTTTACATTACTCATAGGATGAGTCCGAACCTGGCATTGTGGCGTGTGTCCGCCGTCTAATCGGTACATTGTTCTTCCCGATAATCCAGTAGCATTATAACACATTCTAACAATGGACTCCATGATTTCAGACGGATTACTTCTTCGGATAGAGTCAAAAACGTTCAAAACTACACTTTTTTCATTGGCACTTAGAGAGCTTTGCATACTGGTACTCGGCAGAGGTTCAATTTTTAACAGTAGAAATCACTATTACTTAACGAAGTATCCTTGTAGCTCTATCATGCAACTGAAAGCGTTGATTGTGGGCAATTGAACTAAGAAAATGCTTGATATATATACCTATAAATCATCACCTTCAATTAAGATGTTACCTTAATACTTAGAACTAATCAATAAACAAAATTATCGGGAGAATTAAAGGATTAAGATCATTACCTTTATAGTTATATTAAGACGGCGGCGGTGGATTATATAAGTAAAATGTGTATTCTGGTACTAGAAATAATTAGAAAGACTTATAAATAGACGGTTCTATTAAAAGTGATTTCAAAATAAATAAATTTAATCCCTTTTATAGTGGTATACCTATCAATTCTGGAAGTATTGGTTTAAAACGTATAATTTTGGCGGATTTTCGAACCATCTTCACATACATAAACATACTTTTGTAATACTGTATGCGTTAGCACGATGTTGCAGTATAAACTATTTTTTAAGATTTATTAAGTGGCAATACCCCTTCAAAATAGTACGCTGTTGCCTACCACATTCTATTATTTTCTCGACATAATGAACAGAGTATATGTATATTCCAAAGACTAATCGGCAGTCGCGTGACCAACTTTCATGCCTAGAAATCAAATCGGTACTTCGAAGCTAATTGAACTGCTAGAAAATTGTGCTTCCAATTATCATTTAAATGTAGTTAGCCGTTTCATATATAATTCTAACCTAAGAATTATCACTTTTAGCTATATGCTTTCTATATAATTAAAAAAAACTGAAATATTCAAATGTGATTATAAATAGAACATTAATAAAAATAATAGAGCAAAAACAACACGATAATCGCACAATAATAAACACCCAGAGCTAAAAACCTAAGTTCCAAAATAAAAACGGACGTTTACATTCCATCGGAAAACCGGAACAAATTATCGAACGTACAACGTATATTATTTTCTCTTTTTATCTTATACGATGCTTATAAAACGTATGTCGTGACTCAAAATGACAAGCGTATATCGTCAACATTATCTTCGAAACACATGGTAGAAGAAGATAAGCGATCAGTTGAATTCTTTACTTGCATCAAAAATTTCACATTACTACCAAGATCGCACAATATTTATAGTTCTACACATGCACACACAAGCAAAATTTCATACAGTTTTCACTTCTTGCTTTAAGAAAATGCAGCGTAATTTATATTTTGTATATTAATAGTATTTGATAGTGACAATAAATTGGCACTGATGCGGAACTAATATGATTAAAGAATATCTTTATTGCATTTTCATAGATCTATAAAAGGCGAATTTAATTGCATACAGTTTAGATTTTATTAATGGAGTAAATCGTAAATAACAGGAAAGTTGCAGGGTGGTTTTCCCCCTAGTGCGATAGGTTTGATAAACGCAATGGGTTCTTTCAAAAGTTCATGTTTCATTCAAATCCGAGAGTTAGATTTAAAAACCATCCCTATAACCTTCGAATACCAATTTACTTAAACCTTTGAATTTTTGTAATATCTTATAAAATCATTAGGTACAGAACATTTTTAAATAGCGTACAAACAAGAAAACTAATCCTAATTACTTACATTAGGGAGCGGTCTTTTTGGAAGCCTCCTGTGCCCTCTTTTCCCATTCCGCTTTCCTTTGATTAAAATTTCTCGACTTTATGCAAAATTCCTCTTCTATCAAGTTTTTTTCAGTGATACTTGTCAATATGTCCTCTTGGCAAATTTTGGGACAAGAATCGCTATCACTTCCTTTATAATTTATCCAATGATCAGTCTTAGGTCTATCCAGACAGGAATTTTGCTTTTGTAATCGTTCATAGTTATTAAAATCGTTCGTTTTCGAATTATTCAAGCTAACAGTTCTTTGGTAATTGTAAAACTTATTGTTATTTGACATATTTGTAGTTTTGCGAAGCGTTACTTCTGCGGGCGTTTCAAGAAATTTCGCTTCCAGCAGAGGTTCCTTAGATTTGGGTACATCCTTTTGGATTATTTTCTTGCGTTCTTCGGATGGAGAATCCAACTGATTTTCTTTGTCACTATCTCTTGATTTTATATCAGCTGTAGTAGACTCTTCCATCATTTTTACAACTTGTTGACTTAAAGATTCACTTTCGTTATCTTTCAATTTTAGTGATCTCCTAGCAAACACCTTCATCAGTTCGGGTTCATCATCCTGCTTTTGTTTATTTGCCATTGATTTCCTTCTCAATGGCACAGTAGGCTCTGCGTTCATAGTATCTGATGTAAGATCATTTACAGATTGGGTTTTCACTTTTACTTCACTTTTATCTTCAAGTTTCGCATCATCGTTGTTTTTTATAGACTCCACAATGTCTAGACTGTTTGATTTAGTTTTCAGTATAGGTTTCTCTGTGTTACTAACGGTTACAAGAGATTTTCTCATTTGAAAATCATTTTTCTTAAATACTCTGCTTGGTAAAGGTGGCGTCATTGTCGTTATTGTTACTATAGCAGTCGCTACGTGCTTCTTACTGTCATCGTTGTCACCTTTTTCTATAATTTCTATTTCTTCTTTACTGAACTTGCGAACACTATCACCAATTTGCAATTCATTATCAGCAGATTTTTCTACTTCTGCCATAGCTAGAATATTATTAAGTGGATTGTTACACATAACCACATCTGGCAAATCAGTAGCAACAGTTTTATTTTGTTCTTCCGATTTAGGGCTTTGAAATCCTGTTGTTAATACGACATTATTCAGGGGTTTTTCAACTTTATGTAATTGTACATTCATGAACTCAGGAACTGAATTCTTTGCCATAGCTGTACTAATCGTTGATTCCTGTTTAACTTGGATTTTAGTCACAGATATTTGTTGCTCTTTAACTTCGCGATGAATTTCTTGTTTCATTTCATTTATCTCAGTCCTAGTGCATGTTTCAAACGCGGAAGATTGCACTTGGGATTCGCTTGTAACACTTACAATAGCTTTATGCCTAGGTCCAGATATCGTTATGCCAGTATTCATAAAATCAGATGTGTCGGAATATAATTTGTCGCTTACTTCTTTAGATTCGGGGTGCGAAGTTATACTTTCAGAATTTTCAGATTCGGCACGAAACTCTTTATCTACAGAATTTTTCATCTCCGAGCGCATAGGGATATTTTCTAGTTCTTTGGCTTCTAGGTTTGATGATGTTACAATGTTTTCTATCAATTCATCTGAATTTGAGCGACATACTAATTCGACAACTTCTGGCTTTTTTGTTTCTAGTTCTACTATATTGATACCCTTGTCAAGAATTTCGTTTGACTTGTCGCTAGTTTCTAAAATATTCAAATTTTTTATACTATCCAAACTGTCGTTCTTTTTTATTTCACGTTTAGCCACCTTTGATTCCTTCGTCACCGATTTAGATGTTATTTGGATTTCTTGCGTATTTTGAGTGTTTGCTAAAGCAGCAAAGGTCGTTCTATTTTCAATCGGTCCCTTAGCGTATTCGTTATTATTGATTTTAAAACTGTGTGATTTGGCAACCAATTTTGACGCTTTGATTGATTCTATTGGGAGATCGCTTAATGATTTAAATCCCTCCGAATCATTTTCATCCATATTATTAGCATTAATCCGTTGTTGAAAAGGTGATAAGCCCGTTATGATTACTTTGTTCCGGACTTCTTCATTCTTAGCATGTTTGGAACTATGTTTGTCTATTAGGTGTGATTTTGAAGGAACTTTAGGGTAGAATAAAGGACTCTTTGGCGGTGATATCAAAGGACTTCTTTGTAATTTAGGCGAAACAGGAGGAGTTTTTAGTTGAAGCGATTTAGGGCTTGTAGAAAGCGAAGCTAGGCGTTGCTGAAAGTGATTTTCTAATTCCATTTGCAAAGGAGACGCAGGATGACTTTTTTCTGGCGATGATTTAAGAACGTTATCATCGAAACGTGTGCCCAGTTCAGGTGATGCTGGAATATCGTTAGGCTGTATTCTTTGCCTTGATGCAGGACCGCTTCTAGGAACGGGAATTGGTTTTATAGCAAAAGATTCCGATTTTCGTTCAGAATGGATGAATTCTTTAACGGGCGATTCGATAATTTCGGCCTGTTTGGATGTATTCGTATTCGTCGTAATTACACTAGTGCAACTAGATAAAGTTGTGGAAGACGTACTAATTGTTTTTTCTTCTTTGCTCTTCCTTTTTTTACCACTTCTTCTTGGAAAGATCCTTCCCAAAAAGGAATCAGTCTTCTTATTATCTTTAGCTTCATCTTCTTCACCCAAGGCTCCGAATTCGTCTTGATATTTCGTTCCGGCATTTGACCTACTGCGATTCAGCTTACTGGAGTCTGATCCGGGAGCAGCTAATCCGGGAGGCAAAGAAGAACACTTTAATTGTTTTTCGGTTAACGTCGTGCGATTCGATTTACTCATGCTTATAGAAGATGACGAAGGAGTGTTGGCAATGTTTGTGGAGGAAGTATAAAGCTCTGTAACGATTTCTGCGAACAAAACACGACAAGCCATGCTTAGCAAAGAAAGCAAACCATCTTCACGGTATTAAGTGAATTGATGAACTGTTTTTTTTGTCTTTTTTTAAATAAAATATACAGACAACGTACAAGTTAAAATTAGTATAAAATAATTATATTATAAAATATAATTAAGATAAGCATGTAAGCTTTTGAGCATAAACATTACAAAAGCTAAAATTGCTGTAGGGTACACATACAGCTGCTGTAGGGTACAGCTAAGATTAAAAGATATTTAACGTGCAAATAAAGATAAGTTTGAATTGAAATATCTTTCAGTTATGTACGTACGTATATTATGAAAACAGGTTTTTAAGGTATTTTCATATAATATATACCTTTCGTAGAGCTAACTTCCGGTGTTATACCCCTAACTGCAGTCTCTTCATTTACTTCTGGTGTCGTTGGTAAAACTGATCCTGATAACTAACGAAACAAGTAAGATCAAATCAGTATATATTGGAACAAACATATTTGTAGGTGGCGTACCCTCTTTTTCCTTGGCGCTCCATATCTTCTTTGAGGTTTAACCGACGCTTTGTGACGGGCGCCACTGTGATTCAAGGGTGCTGATGTATTTTTAAGGCCAACGTCTAGATCGAAATCTACTGGACATTGATATTATTAATGCAATTAGGAAATAAGATGCATAGAGATGATTTTAGTAACAGTCATTTTAAAAATTACCTACCACTATCTGCGATATTTTTTTCTTCTAAGGATAGCTTGGAAGAATGTACGGAATGTTGTCCAAATGAATCCTAAAATTATAAGCGGAATTAAGTTGTAATAGTAAGAGATAAAGATATCCCAACAAATGCTTTTTAAAGGAATTGTCTTCCATATTTGTGTTATTACAGTGTAGATGGTGTAGTTACATGCTTTGAATTTTATACTGTATAAATTTAGACGTTCTCTGTATTTAACATACACCGTAGCTTTTTGCCTTGAAAGTGTTTTAAACTATTTCTGATTTACTCTTATAATAAAACTTTTTTCTCTTTAAATCTACTATTACAGTTACAATTGATAATAATTAGGTTCTTTACACTTTATCTTCGTTTTAAAGAAACTGATAAAACGGTATCACCTTATTACTAATAACAATTCGTATATTAGGAAGGAAAATGAAGTATTCCAAACCAACAGTTAGAAGTGCAACAATAAACATCAATTCATTCCATTGTTTTAGGTATTTAGTGTTGATACAACAAAATTAATATGGCTTAAAACGGCAAATAAAAGAGTTTTCATTGAATTTGGAGTATACCATATATTTCTTTTACCAATGAACGTTTACATTTACTTTCCATGTATTGACACGTTGTTTTCTATAATCGAACAAGGCGTTTGGCATAGCGAGTAGCTACTAAGATTACAGAAAATAAAACATGAAGCGGAAATGTTATACTTCGATGAAACGGAAATGTTATGCGTCGATGAAACGGAAATGTTATGCGTCGATGAAACGGAAATGTTATGCGTCGATGAAGCGGAAATGTTATGCATCGATGAAGCGTGGCGGTTACTAGGAGCTTTAATCGGTTGGGATTTCCACGTGTGATGTAAGGGGTAGCCATCTTCGCGATTTAAATTGTTGTTTGAAAATCTCTAATGATTCACGGATTTTTCTACTATAATAATGCGAGATAAGATGCGGGTAAAGTCAAGTTGGATTTGGTGACCAGTTTCCAGTCTATTCTCAGCAAGTGCGGACCTGGCTACACGCAACAATCGCGTACAACGCTCGTGTTCAGTAACACGAGTACTGACTGATCGCTTTGTTTCACCAATGTACACACTACCGTACGACCATGGAATCTGGTAGACACCAGGGGCTTCCAGATGATTGCGGTCTTTGGTGAGAAAGCAGTCTGAGAGCTTGAAATTGGGTTTGAAGATGGTTTTTACGTTGTGCCTGAAGAGAATCTTGCTGATGCGATCGGTGACACCATGAATGTAGGGTAGATACGCCTGCTTACGGAAATTAGGGTTAGATGAGGGGAGTTGCTGTGGAGAAGGGTTGGTGTAGCGGTTAATGGTAGTTTGAATATCTTTCCTGGAATAGTTATTGCGGTTCAAAGTTTCAATGATAACACCGCGTTTCTGGGCTGGATGATGTCGTGAAAGGCATCTCAATGGCCTCTCACAATTCACACTCATAACATTTCCCCTCCATTGACCCAAAACAAGCCCTATATAAACCTCTCCAGAATGAAAAAATCTCCAGTCAGTGTGCAGTAATAGCCCTGAAGATGTTCCATAAGAATGTGGACGAAACGTCGGCCAAAGCTACGACAACGACGCGGTTCCAAGAGTATAATAAGTGTTAATATTCCGATAATTCGAAAAACGTAAAAAAAATGTAAATTTAAGAGGTGTACGAGATATGTTCTCCATAAAATACCCAGAACGGGTCTCTCAATTGGCACTATTCAAGAAATTATTTAAAAAATTAATTCCGAGGGTTGCATTGTAGATTCCCATACAAAGGAATTAGAGACTAGCCACTTACTGACGGAGGAATTAAAATCTAATGTTTTGTGCTATAGAGACGAAAGTCCCGTCATACCATTAAGCATGATAAAACAACATTCTGATATTTTCAGATCATCAGTACTTAAAATTTTGAAAATGTACAAACACAAATCTTATAAGTTTGCCACAACTTTTCCTAGACAAAATAAGAAGAACGGATTTCGGTGAAATGTTATTTGATTTGTTAAATGAAAATGAAAACATGACTTCCAAAATACTTTTTTCCGATGAAGCTCCCTTTTCAATCAATGATACAGTCAACCCTCAAAATTATCGGTAGGTATTTGTTCAAAGTTCCTTTCTCAGTTTAATTTCAACGTATTCATCATTTCGATGGGTATTGATCAGGAACAAATAATCACTGGAAAAATTTAACGAACACGCAATATTATGCAACAGTAAACGTATGCGCAGGTAATCATTGGCATTATTGTGGGACCACATTTCATTCAGAGAAATTTAAATTCTAGTAAGTCCTCGAATTTAGTGCGTAATTATGCTGTACCATAAATTCAAGTTATGGATATTGAGGATCCGTGGTTTTAAATCGACGAAGCATTCAACTACAGCAATTACCACTTTCTTAAACACTAACTTTCCTGGTCGCTGAATGAAGGGATTTGGTCCATAAGTTTGGCCAGCTCGGTCTCAGGGTTTATCTCCGAATTTCTTTTCCTGGGGTTATAAGTTTGCAATAATATAGCGATATCATCGCTACGTATACGTTTAGCCTGCGAAGAAATAGGGATCAAACCAAACTATATCGCAAATTTCCTTCTGGAATTTCACAAACGATTTGCAAACTGTATGGAATGTGAAGGAGGGTACTTCGAACGCTTGTTGAGATATTAAACTCTTGTTCTTCTTTGTATTTCCATTTCGATTTCCTTTTCAACATTTCCTTTGTTAATACACAATAGACCACTATCATAACGCCTTAGTAACTTAATTATACAGGATTAGATAAAAAATTAAATGTCAAATTTGAAGATTTATGCTTTACTTTCGTAATAATTCCAGTAGCTAAAAAAAACCCTCAATGTATGGAAGGTAAATAATAAACCGTGTTTCGTTAGAGAGAAGTGCATTTACGTCATACTCTCCGCGGAGATATTTGCGTTTTAGGGCCTTTTTTTTATTGGGTCACCGGTGACCGTCACTCGCGTTTGCAACGGTCACTTACGGAACACGCACTTAGGTCACAACTGTCATTACCAACTTATTGGTGTTATAAATATCTCTTAACAGTATTAAAAATGGATTCAGATGTTGAACTGTTGCTACTGCTCCGTCTAGACAAACGAAAACGAAGATGTTCTGTGCATGTACATACTAACGCTTTCATAAAAATCTGGAACAACTCTTATGAGCTCATTTTGACGTTTCTTGAGTGTTGTGACAATGACTAAAAATGACAATATTTTGCATTTGACTTAAAAGTTATACGTCATATTCGTTTATTTAAAAAATTGTTTGCTTTTAGCGAAAAATATATCAAAGATTATTTAAAATATAAACATTTTTATTGAAAACCATATTACATTGATGGGGCATCATTATTATACTTCAATAATTAAGTACTGCACAACACTTGTCGATTTACGATTGACACTGACACACAATTTGAAATTAAATTATTTAATTGTCATATTTTACAAGACATGATGTTTAAAATGGATAATGCCATAATACAGTGTGATCAAAAAAGGCTGATTGAGTTGGCAATCCGGAAGCAGATATTTTTGGCTTGTTAAGTTTATAACATGTCATACTGTCAAAATTGATAATTGTAATTCTCGTTAACGTGCGGATGTTTTGAGTGAGATTTATCGTGTGTGGTTATCTGTTATTCTCACTTTGTTTTAGTATATTTCCCTTTATATTTTTAAATAACAGTACTTATCAGTACTAAAGGACGGTAATGGTCCAATAATGGTGTTTTCTGTGGAACAAGACACATTTATCGTAATGGCGTATTTTCGCAGTGGGATGCAAAATGAAGAGGGTTCTTGGATATACTTGACGGAATTTTGCTATGAGCAGTACATCGCTATGTATCCAGAGGATGTTGTACCGTTCGACATTTTTGCTCATCAACAACGTACGAGTCTGGAAGTGTATGCCAACGGAAGTCCCCTGGTAGATTTAAAATTGTAACGGAAGAGGTTCACGAAGATATCAGTCAACGAATGCAACAAAGCCCAAATAAATCTCTTCGTGAACTTTCACAGCAACTGTTTCAGTTTCACAGCAAACTGGTAAATTTTTCTTGTCTTCTTAATATAATATATGTAATAAACATTTCGGTTCTAGGGCTACCATACGGAAGTTGTCACAATGTCATTCGTAAACAACTACACATGCATCCGTATAAAATGACTGTAGTTCAGCAACTGTTTGTCCAAGATTTTAATGCCCGAGTATAATACTGTCAGTGGTTTCTTCTGGTAATGAATGACGACGTATTGGACAATACATTTTGTAAATTCCCAGAACTATCGTACTTGGTCCACTGTAAATCCGCACATGTTTGTCGAAACAAGTTTACACCCAATTAAAATTGGTGTATGGGTAGGAATGCCACGTAGGCGAGTTATCGATCCTATTTTCTTTCACGAGACTATAAATGCTGAGAGATATAGAGAACAGATTTTAAATTCATTTATAGCTGAACTAAATAATGATGAAATGTAGCGAGGTTATTTTCAACAAGATGGTGCCACTGCACATACAGCTGCAGCTACTTTGCATTTTTTGGAAACACACTTTTCTCAGAGAGTAATTAACCAAGGGAGATGGCTTCCAAGATCACCCGATCTGACTCCTTTAGATTTTTATTTATTTGGAAGCTTGAAGAATAGAATTTATCGTACTGGATTTTATAATATTGAAGAACTACAGACAGCTATTGAAAACGAAATTCAAAATATGAATGTTGAGACATTACAACATGTTTTCGAAAACATGAAACGAAGAATTCAAGTCTGTTTAAATAATGAAGGTGAACATTTTGAACAGTTTTTATAAGAAATTTTATATTGTGCGTACTGAAATAATTAATGTAACGAACGAGTTTTATATTCATAAATTAATCTATGGAATTCAAATGTGAATGTAATTACATGAAACTTATATATGTATCATTTGTTATAAACACTCTTTTTATTCTAATACATGTGTAAATATTTGCCTTATTTATTGAAATGTGATATGTAGAACTTTTGTTTTTTTATTGCATATAGAATTTCATTTTCCACACCTTAATAATACTAAATATGTGACTGGGGTTTCATTTCATTGATTAATTAGAAAAAGTATTGACAAATTTATCAATGAGATTTAAACGTCAATAATTACCCATCATAAATACAACTTCCCCTCTCCGACGCTACTGAAATTTTCATAATAACTGCGAATTTGTTTCGTGTCACCACCAATTTTTCAGGTGCGCCAACACAATTAGACATTTTTGATCTTACTGTAGCATCGCTTGTCGCAGATTTTTATGAAAGCGATGGTACCATCGCGTCCATAAAAATAATTCCATAATTATAAAGATTATTTACAATTATGGATCGTTTTCAATGTGTTATGTTTTTATTATTTGCCAGTACAGTTGGTTAAACTGTAGAGTGGTCGTCACCGAAAGTGTCTCAATTCGAAAGGTTTCATCACATTAAACGTAACGTATTTTCAGCCCTGACTATCAGAAACACGGTGTTTGTCTCCGTCACCGATTACGCGATTCGGCAACTTCCGAGTCACCGTGATCGCTTCGAACACCGCAGTGACCTAGTCTGAACACTTCAATTTGAATTAATGAATTTCTATTGGTGACGGTCACCAGTGACTCAATGTGAAAAGGCCCCGAGTTTCTATGGTTAAGCAACCGGAACGCTAACATCATAGGCGAGCATGTTGGTTGATCGCCATTGCAATTGCATGCAGCGTTGAGGTTAGTACTGGCATTTATTGGTTTAATTCGTTTTTGAATAATCATGTTTCAATGACGTAATGTACCTTTCTCTGACGAAACGTAAAATCGAGAGAACCATTTTCTTTTTGATTTTTTTTTTATGTTGGTTACAGTTAAATCTTGATCAAATCGAGATTGAAACTTCAAATAAGTTTCTAGGGAAGTTCTATAAAATATAATTCCTTATGGATACCTCTAACGGCGGTAATGCACAAACACAGTTGGATGTAAATACAGAGAGACCCAGAAAGATTGTCATGGTACAAAACATTGTTCCGCGACGTTTAGCACAAAATTAGATTCTAATTAGTGAAATGAAGTTAGCCTTATAGGGAACTTACTGAAATGCTTGTTTTATTATGACAGATTTCTACAAATTCGTCCACAGTCGCCCGCTACTTGTTTCAATAAATCAGTAGTATGTAGAATTAAAGATATGTATTTGAACGTGGAACATGTTTTGCACGGATTTATGATTCTAATGATGTATTTAATTGTATAGTACTTAATTCATTTTGCATTTATATTAATAACTATATTTTTCCCAATTGAGGTTACGCGATTTGACAACCATTGCATTTATAATGTACCCGATGTACCCAACTATATCTCATTACGATACGACACTGTACTACTGCGTATCCTCATATACAGCAAGCGGCAACACGTCCGAATTACCCTTAACACTAGAGAGCGGCCATGACAATCTTTCTGGATCTCACTGTACTAAACAACTAAATAGTTTATTTAGTTAAACAAACAGAAAAAGTTCGTTACACACCTTTTGACAATACAACACTAGTTATGACTTTATGTGCACATCATAAACACTATATTCATAATAGTTATTACAACTTAAGAACAAGAAAATAACTAAATTTAAAATACATTAATACCTAACAAGTTCTTTTATTCATTGATGGCTTATGCGCTTTAAACAGAAGTTCATCTACTGGTTCCGATATTCAGCGCTTAATTTACGATGGAAGTCATTGCCGCGTCCTTTCTGGACCGATGGCTTTGAAAATTGGGAAGGGGAAATAAAGACATTTACGTGCAAATTAGATTATATCTGCTTGTTTACAAATTAACATCAATCGCACATAAGTACAAACGTCAAATTAAGGGCAAAATGGACTGAACAAACTAATGAATTTGTTCTTGACGTCGTTATAATGACGCAGCTTTTTGTGTAGACGTGGACAGAAAACTTATAAGTTAACACAAGCTAATATGCTGATACAAATTATTAGAAATTAATACTAATTCTTCGAACTTTTACTGCAATATTGCGTTCTTTTATGTTAATTATCGAATTTTTAAAGATTATTAAATATGGAATACATTTAATATATTAATTGATTGAAATTGCTTTGCCTCTACGGACGTTTTTGATACCCAAAAATGGTATTTGAATTCCTCTAACAATGCTCTACATAATTTGCAATGCGGTGGGGTTTATTTATTAGAGTTCCAAATTATCATTAGTGTCATCACTCCTATCATCGTGGTTAACATTATTTATATTAAGGAAGTCTCAGTTTTTTAATATATTAAATAAGTAGTAAAAAAACCTCCATTGTGACGTTTCTAGAAACGTCAAATCTTCCGAAAATCCATTGACATTCTATTGAGAGCGTCCTTTTATTACAATACAACACAGTCTTCACGTTCGTAATCTTCATCATATTCACTACTTGGTTCAACGAATCGCGGTTCATGTGAACCAGCCAAGTTTTCAAATTCTAGTGCTATATATGTATGCTTCAAATGCAGACGAAGGTTGTTCTTGAGCTCTTACAATGATATCCTTAAAGCATTGTGTAACTCTTGTTCTTCAGGTGCAATAGGTGTAAGGGCGATGTTTACAGCAATGAATGTTGTATGTAATATTGGCAATGTTGATTCTCATGATTTCAACAACTACTGTTAAGCAACAATATATACGAAATGTAATCGCCGCCAATAAACTCTAAACCATAGCTCTAAACTGCAAGCTTTATCTTCTTATCCTCTATATACATATGCATTTGAAAAGTCCATTATTTGGACAAGGATTGATGAAATATAAAGCATTATTAACAAAATAATAAAGTGATTACTAGAGAGCGGAATTTATGCAATTTGCATATCCCATATTTTTTATATGACAAGCAAATGCTTCAGTATATCTGCGAATAACAACTTTTCGAATTGATTGACGTAGATTAATTATTGCATATTTCGCATATTTTAGTAATTTTTTCATATGTCAGCGATTATTGCATATTTTTGCACACCAGAGCATATTCGTGCATTTTTTAGCAAATTTAGAACAAAAATAATTTTTTCTTTGAACTTTATTAGTGTTTTCCTGTAATACTACAAAACTTTTACCAACGAACATTTTATCGGACACGTGTGTATTAGATGAGGAGTCGGCTCTTCTGTCGCTGGGCCTCCCCACCAACAAAGAGCCTACTTCGCAAAGAAGCCGTCATCCTTCAGGTGGTGGGCTGTCGCAAATTCACTAGATAAAATTATCATATAATTTTCAACAACCCCCATACCGGCAACTGTCTGATTCATAGGAAGTCTAAGTATTTACCAAAATGTTTCTTATTAATTGTATAACCAGACGTTGAAGTTGATTGGTGCAGTAGTGAAAAATGCCAAAAGTGAGTACAAGTTTAATTGTTTCGTGGATCAAAAATGTTCCTGAACTTATTCTAACGGATGAAAGAGTTTTCTGCAAAGCATGTGGGAAAACGGTAAGTTTTGTTTTGTGTATAATACACTAGTATTTAGAATTATGAAGCCATATACGATTTTCTTGTAAGTTTTTGGTGATATTTTTTTTCTTTACAGGTGCCATGTGAACGCAAATTTCAAGTCACCCAACATGTTGCCACTGAAATGCATAAAAGAAACTGTCGGAAACTTCAAGTTTCAAAACTTAGCCAAGTACCTTTGACACAATCTTTTGCCGGAACCTTTATACAAAGTGAGCAACAAATATTTAACGCAGATTTGTGCAAACCGATGGTTACTGCCAATATACCGCTCAAAAAGCTGCAAAATCCTTGTTCTCGGCAATTTTTAGAGAAGTACTGCCAAAAGAGTATTCCGGATGAAAGTTTGCTCAGAAAATGTTACGTAACCGATATTTATTCTGGAACGATCAATAGCATTAGGGAAATTGTTAAAAACGAGTAGTATTTTACCGTTGATGAAACGACAGATTCCTGTGGCCGCTATATAGCAAATTTATTAATTGGTCATCTAAATAATAAACAGCCTGGTAGATCGTATTTAATTGCTTGTAAACAATTAGAAAAAACAAACCATCTCACAATATTAAGATTTGTTAATGAAAGTTTCATGAATTTTTTTCTTCCCGATGTTGTTCCCACAGGAAAAATTTTAGTCATGTCCAATGCAGCGGCATATATGATTAAAGCGGGTCAACAGCTTAAACTTTTGTACCCTAATTAAATACATGTTACTTGTTTGGCTCACGGATTAAATAGGGTGGCTGAGGAAATTGGGCAGCAATTTCCAGCAATAAATACAGTCAGTACCGTTAAGAAAATTTTCTTAAAATCACCATTGAGAATTCAGATTTATAGAGAAAAGCTGCCGGATACTCCTTTACCACCTGAACCCGTCATTACCCGATGGGATACTTGGTTAAATGCCGTAATATTTTATGCAAACAATTATCTAGAGATCAAAAACATTATTTCAGAATTCTCTACTGACAACTGCAATTCTATTGCAAAATGTCAAGAAATTTTGAAAAACTCTTCTTCGCCTAATGAATTGATATTTATTAAAGCCAATTATGAATTTGTTTCTTTGACAATAACAAAACTTGAAAAAGAATCGCTGCCACTAACTGAATCAGTTAAATTAATCAATGAATTAGAAAATAGTGTTTCAAATATTCCGGGTAGAGTGGAAAACTCAATAAGTCAAAAGTTTAAAGAAATAATTAATAACAATGTAGGATACAAAAGTTTAGCAAAAATCAGTTTGATTTTAACTGGTGAATTAAAAATGGATGAAACAGAAACAAGTATAGAATTAAGTCCTGAGATTATGAATGCATTAAAGTACGCACCAATAACTTCCGTCGATGTTGAAAGAAGTTTTTCGATATATAAATGCATTTTCACAGGTAGGCGACATAATTTTTCATTAGAAAATTTAGAACAGCATTTAATTGCAAATTGTTTTAATAATAAAAATATGTAGTGTCCAAGTATGCATTTTAGCAAATTTTAAGTACGTATGTGTTTATATAATTGTGATTTTAAAATGTAAGTGGGAATAATGTAAGAACAATAAACGTTTGTAAAATGCTTCGTTGTGATTATTCTTGTTTTATAACATTTAACAAGTTAATCGGTATCAGAAGCATATGTGCATAGAACTGCATATTTAGTAGAAATTGTGCATATTTCGAAGAATTTCTCTGCATATATATGCGCATATTTTGTCGATTTCCGGTGAATATAATTCCGCTCTCTAGTGATTACATAGAAATACTTAACTTGGATTAAATTTAAGTACGATAGGAATCATGCAATCCACACGCGAAGATATATGCGGATAAAGTTTTATTACGAAACCTTTTAATATCACGGATATCGATCATGGTAAAGAACAATAGAACTACAGATTAGCGCTCCAAACACCTATTTATCTCTATTGAATTCGCTTAAGCATTTCAGTAATATCTGCTTGAATATGTTTAAAAATATATAGTGGAAAAGCTGTTGTCACAACTTGGATTACATGATGATAAACATAATGTATGCATAAATGTTCTAAAAGATATCAAAGATATTTTACCACACCACTTACGATTTTTTTTTACACAAATACGAATATTTCGTGGCAGATGTAAAATACATATACATATGTAAATTCAACGTAGCCTCTGTATTTTTGTAGTATATAACAATTCTGAAACTTGCAAAAAAATTAGGGGGTTGGGCGTTGTTTCCCTAAACATGCTTGTTATAGGAAAAATATTTACGCCATCGTTAAGAACATGTAAAACAGTTTAAATCTTGTCTTAACTTTTTTGATATCTCTTGAGCGAAGGGTAGTGTTGAACTTGGGTGCTTTACACCCCGAGAGTTACCGTTGTTCTTACACTATACCGGTTTATAAACCCACAAAGTTTCATTTATATCGGTGGGATACACTTACCTGTGTTCCCTTGTTAGTTATTTTGCAAAAGAAGGACGCCTAATATGCAAATGTAATGTAAATCAATGTGGAGTATCAAACTTGTCAGTAAATGTCAAACGTAACTTAAAGTTTCAATCGTTTCAATCTTGAACTGTCAAATGGAGTTGTAACCAACATAAAAAATAATTTAAGAAAATATGGTCCTCTTGAATATGTTTTTTATGATCATATTGTTCAGTGGTAAAAAGCTGCACAGTATGTACTATTGCTTTCATAAAAATCTGGGGCAAGCAATACTATTATGACATTATCCATTTTAAACATGTCTTGTAAACTATGACAATAAAACAATTTAATTTCAAATTGACTGTCAGTATGAATCGTAAATCGACAAGTGCAGTAGTTAATTATTGAAGTATAATAATAATGCCTCATCAATGTAATATGGTTTTCAATAAAAATGAAAAAATTAAAAATAATCTTTAATATATTTTTTGCTGAAAGCAAACAGTTTCTAAGATAAACGAATATAACGTACTTTTAGCTTAAATACAAAATATTGTTATTTTTAAAGTAATTGTCACAACACTCAAAAAACGTCAAAAATGAGCCCATAAGAGTTGTCCCAGATTTTTATGAAAGCAATTGCACCATCGCTTTCATAAAAATCTGGGACAAGCGATACTATTATGACATTATCCATTTTAAACATGTCTTGTAAAATATGATAATTAAATAATGTAATGTGAAATTGTCTGTCAGTGTCAATCGTAAATCGAGTGTTGTGCAGTACGTAATTACATGGAGAATATTGTCATTTTTAAAGTCATTGTCACAACACTCAAAAAACGTCAAAATGAGCTTACAAGAGTTATCCCAGATTTTTATAAAAGCGATAGTACATTAGAAAAAGCATTTGTACTTACACTAATAATATTTAAAAAAAGACAAACAAACTTACTTCGTCCATTTCAGAACTTCCCACGCTGAGAAGCGATCCCTCGCTACAAGTGCTATGAGATTTAGGATTATCCTGAAATTAAGATATGTGGATAAAGTATAAGGAAAATTAAATGTCGATAATATTTAAGATAAAATTTCAAAAAAAATTTACATTAACGGTCTCATCCCCCAAAACATTTCCATGCTGTAGAAGGTATATACTACTAATCGGTTTTTATATTAATAATAATTAATCTATCTATTTTTTTATTCCTTGTAAATGAACTAAAGCAATATAGTACAGTATATATATGTATATCAACTGTACTCTACCTTTGATACCCCTATAAATCCCGTTAAGATAAATATAGAATAGTCAAAATAAAGCCTGGATGAATTCCCAATGTTTTTGATATTCAAAATTACTAAATTGCGAATCTTAGAAAGTGTTTTTTATCTTCTGAGCACTGCCTTAGGCGACTTAGAGGGTTTCTGATTTCCATAATTCAATTAGTAGAAGACGCAAAAACTATTTTCTGAATATTTAACTTCCAAAAATATAAATGTAATTTTCATTAAAGATGTAAATATGTGATTTCTATTGCTCCATATGCCATCCCAAATATAATGGTACCCTGTTTTACGACAACACCTTGTTACGGAATTTCCGGGTTACGAAAGAAAATTTTGATGAATTTTCGTTTTCGAAACCGAAAGGTGTTCCCGGATACGAAACGCAAGTTACAACATATGTATATAGATGCGGCAGAATTTCCGCGCGACTCGTGTATGTGCCTGAAAAACATACGAGGTGCGGCTAAAGTGTAACCGGACCGATCGTTTTACAGTCAAACAGCGCGCGCTTTTGAGACAATCTGCACACAGGCGAATCAAGTGACATTCTTCCTCCCCGTTCCTGCCATCAAGACGACTGTGGATGCCTTAGTTAGGCCGTGACCATTGTTTATGTTGGATCGTGCATCAGCCGCCCGTCGGAAGAAAGTTGAGTACTTCAAAAGAGCAACGTGTAAATGTGAAACTTCTTGTAAAACTTGGTAAATCCCCCACAGAAACTTATTCTTTGTTAAAAGAAGTTTACGGTGATAAATGTTTATCATGCACTCAAATGTTTGAGTGGTTTAAACGTTTTAAAAACGGACGAGAAGAGATTGATGATGAACCACGTTCAAGACGACCGACCACGTCAACAACGGACGAAAACATTGACAAAATTGGTGTTTTGATCCGAAAGGATCGTTGGTTAAGTATTCGTGCAGTTGCCGAAACGATTGGAATCGATAAAGAATCTGTTAGGCAGATTTTGCACAGAAATTTCAACATGAGTAAAGTGTATGCAAAAATGGTGCCAAAAAATCTGACATCCGAACAAAAAGAATCTCGCATGAACATTTGTTCTGACACTTTAAAAACCATTGAAGAGGACCCTAATTTCTTGGAAAGAGTCATAACGTGTGATGAATCATGGTTTTTTACTTATGATCAAGAAACTATGCGCCAGTCAATGCATTGGAAGAGCCCTGGTTCACCAAGACAGATAAAAGCTCGAACGACGAAATCAAAATTCAAGGCAATGATGATTGTTTTTTTCGACATTCGTGGGATTGTGTACACAAATTGGGTACCTGAAGGTCAAACAGCGAATCAGCATTACTACACTGAGGTCCTAACAACTCTCCGTGAACGGGTAAGAAGAGAAACGACCCGAATTGAATTCATAGTTAACATTATTCTTACTTTATCCGAAAATCTTTTTTAAAGAACAAAGCCGAAAGTTTTACGATAATTATTATCAAACAATTCATTATTTGTGGCGTCATTAGTAGCCCAGTATAAATGAAAGAGCCACCTCACCCTCACCGGCTTCCTTACGCCAAAAAGAATCCTTATTAAAGGTACTGTAAGTAAGAGAAGTTACTGCTTTTTAACATCAATCATTAAGTTTTTATTGATTTCTGTAGGTGCTATTATTTTCTATAAGTCAAATTGTATTCAAAATGCGTAAAATTAATGTTGCTTGTTTTCTGGTTATGGGAACGGATTATTTCTATTTCCTTTACTTCTTGTAAGAAAATTTGATTCCACTTATGACTTTTCGGATTATTCAAATTTTTGGAATGAATCAATAACTTTGAATAGATTACTCGATAGAATATGTGAATACAACGCTACTTTAATGGATGTTATAAGAGAAATTTTAGTAAAATTTCTTTGAATATTCCATAATTTCCTATATGTACACTACTAAATAATTTTTTACATGTTCGTTTAACACCTGCGTTTTAGTGCTAATTCGAGTGTATAATCAAGAAAATATTATATTATGTATACATATGTAACAGTAAATCATGAGTCACACTAAGATTCATCTGTTGAGTCATACTAAAGTTTGTTTGGGTACGACTGATACTGTACGTTCTATACAAAAAAACAAGGTACCAATCTGCGTAATTAAATCAAAGAACTTGTATTATATTCATAAATGGCCAAAATTTGCACACATCACTGCAAAATAGCTTCAGGTTTAATGTAACCTTAACGAAATATAGGTATGTTAAGGTTATATTAAACCTGAATAAATATATCTATTTACTTCATCGTCTATTCATTTATTCCACCACTTCTCAATAAGAGTTAAAATGCAGAGTGCCACATAGAGAGTCAATCGGAGCTAATATGATACAAAAATGTAAAGTTTCTACCTTAACTCGTAAATTATTGGTGACAGCTTCTGCTTTTGTGGATACCGAGCAGCAAAGATATCGCATGCTCTTGATATCACTTTATTGCATTCTCCATAAATAAAAAATAAATTGAAATAAGCTTCGTTCGCATAATTTAAACGCGTTGGCATTGTTTACAACCGAAAACTAAGTGACATGTAATTTTCATCAGTGCTGGATTGTTTTCTAATGGACATGATTCATGTCTAACATGGATATCTTCACAATCGAATGACACTTTAAAAAACCACATAAGCTACATTCTCATTTGTGGGTACTCTTTTTTTTTAAGTAAATTGTGTTACAATACACAATTTCCTAAATATCTTGAAAAGTATCCAGTTTAATGTGTAATGAATAATGAATATGATTCTGGTTGTTTTTTTTTGTAGGAGCAATTTGATAAGAAAGAGAAAAGTAGGTAGTTGCATTAAAAAAATTCAATTTTGATACTTTTCCATTTAAAAGTTTTCGAAAAATTCGTTCGGTTTCTAAAGCTGCCCAATACTGTCAACAGTTCTGCAAAATTTCAATTTTCCAAGTTCGATATTTTCATAGTTATAAAGGTTGACATGCACTCGTCCATCTGTCAACGATTTTCAAAAAATTCAAATATTTCAAATATGGTTAGAAATAGCAGCATAGTTATTGTATAAAATAAACGTTGAATTGAACTAGGACTTCAAAAACGTAATAATATATAGGATGTTCTTCTTTATTAGAGAAGTATAACGGGCCGGTTTTGTGCTAACCGTACATCTTCAGAGCACTCTATATTTCTATACTGCAAAATAATATTAAATTATTCATATAGCGTTTCAGAGATTGTCTGAATAAAAAATTAGGAGCTACTATGGTATTCCACGTTAACATCTTTAAAGCAATATATACCTATCTACACATTGATGGATGCAAATAGATCTGGCTAATCAAAATTAATAATAAAAGTATGGAATGTGATATTTCTATTTTATTTTGAAGTGGGACCTTACTAAATTTACATCAGATTTCATTAATACATAGACACATGTACAAACTAAATCTATGAACACCTACACTTCCATTCAGTTAACCGAAAACTTGTAGGTAATCTTTTCCGTAAGGTTATTCAGAGTAGCAAAATCTATTCCAACAAAATAGGCAGGGCCGTGCCGTGCGGGAGGACAACACGTGCAATTGCACGGGGCGGCAGGCGGCACGGGCAAGAACAAAATACATGAACACAAAAATAAATAATGCAAAAATTAAAATATGACACAAAAGGAGTAAATAACATTCATACCTTTTCAATTTTTTTACAGTAAAAAAAAAAATCAATCCTCAATTTCCTTTTTAAACGAAATCGGGGAATTGCAAAAAAAAATACCATCAAAGGCAGCTGCAAAATAGCATTTTTTTTGAGAAGCCCCGAAAATTTAAAATGTGTATATATTCTTGATATATATCAAGAAGTAACCGGGAAGTAATCCAAAGAAGGAATCAGGGGCGTTTTATCGCAAGAAAAAAAGAATAAAACTAGAAGAAAAGGAGAAACTTGGGGGATCCTTGGATCGATATTTTACAGCTTCTTGTGAACAAATGTCATCAACAAGCAATGAACAATAACCAAGTACATCCACTGCAAGATTCTCCCACTCAGATAGTTTAGATGGAGCAGATTCAATACCTGAAGAGCAACCTTTGGGCGAATTGAATGAAGACCACGAAGAAGAAAGCGATGATGCCGGTATTTCTGATACCGTCTCTCCTGAAAACAAGGAAGAAACAGCATCGGATTTTGATTTCCATTTGACTGATCCGGGTACGTGGCCGTCGGTTTTAAATAGCCGCGTTATTGATCTTTTGATTGAAAAAGGGCCTTTTTAATTGAAAGAATATAATTTCCCTCTTGATGATACACACAGAAAACTTACAATAATTTTCTTTAGCAAGATTTTGTCAAATGGGGAAAAAGTTCAACGAAACTGCTTAGTTTATTCCTCTAAACTAAATGCTGCTTTTTTGCTTTTGTTGCAAGATTTTTAGTACTAAGAATAGAGAAATTAAATTAATAAATGGTGGATACTCAGATTGGCGGCATGCAGCTATATATTTTTCAGAGCATGATAGTAGTTCCTGTCACGTTGAGTGTATTAAAAAATGGTGTGATCTAAAATTCAGGCTTACGAAAACTTGTACAATAGACAAGGAAGTTCAAACTTTCTATGAACTCGAGAAAAAAAGGTGGAGAGCTATTATAGAAAGAATTATAACTGTTACTCTTTATTTGGCTGGACAGTGTCTAGCTTTTCGGGGAGAAAGTTCACAACTCTTTGTACCAAATAATGGAAACTTTTTGAAACATTTTTGAAAATTTGACCCTTAACACCAAAAACATGGCTCAGTCACTTTTAGAAAAAATCACGGTTTTTAAATTTATCTGCTCAATGGTGATTTGATATAATCTTCTGTATACAGTTAATGTTCTAAGCAAAATGTGTCAAAACCCGAAAATCAATATAAGTGAGTGTCTTACGGTTTCGAACAATTTAATTAACTATATTAGTAAAATTAGAAGCGATGAAGATTTCGAGCTATTTATTAAAGAGGCATAGGTATTAGCGGAAAAAGTTAATGTTGCTCCCGAATTTCCTCTTGTTCGTCAGAAAAAAGTTCCAAGGCAATATTCTTACGAGTCAGAAGATGATCCTATCGCAAATGCTATGCAGAATTTTAAAATCAATTTTTACTTTAGTATATTAGACACAACAATGCAATCAATTAAAGAGAGGTTTTCTATTTTGGAAGAATGTAATAATCTGTTTAAATTTTTATATGAGTTTGATGGGATGGAACAAACCGTGTTAAAAAAATCTTGCATAGATCTCGATAATTTCTTACAACACTCTGAAAACGGTAATCTCCGGAAAGATGTTGACAGAGACGAACTTTACAATGAAATATTATCTCAAAGAAATTACTGAAACAGTTCACTAAAACCCTTACCACAACACTTAATTCGTACTGGACGCACGTTTCGATAGCCAAGCTATCATCATCAGCAGCAAGACTGAACTAAGTTCAGTCTTGCTGCTGATGATGATAGCTTGGCTATCGAAACGTGCGTCCAGTACGAATTAAGTGTTGTGGTAAGGGTTTTAGTGAACTGTTTCAGTGTTCCAGTGCCACAGTTTTAGAGTATCCGTTTAGTCAAAGAAATTATCCCCGGTTTTGGAAAACCACAAGACATTCTAGATTACATAATAAAAAACAATATTGTTTCTTGTTTTTCCAATTTAGCTGTTGCACTCAGAATTTATTTAACTTTACCGGTAACCGTCGCATCAGGTGAAAGGAGCTTTAGCAAACTGCTAATTATAAAAAATTATTTGAGATCCATCATGTCCCAAGAGAGGCTGACAAATCTTGCGATGATTGCAATAGAGCAAGACATTTGCCAAAATCATGATTTGAGTCAAATTATCGATAATTTTACGTCAAAAAAAGCAAGACGAGTTTTGTTGTAGATTAATCAAATTTATCATCAATCAACCATAACATATTTTTGTAATGTTTGCTTCTTTTATTGTTACATCGTTTTATTTTATTGATTTTTGTTCCATGTAGTATTAAATGTATGTAAGAGTTAGTTGATTACGTTAATTTATAAAATTTTAAACATTTTATAAATAAATAAATTGAAATTATTTGCTTATATTAATCTAGTACCTACCTATATTTAGTACCTACAGTAATTGTAGAATCAAATAGACGTCATGAAATAAAAATAGCAAGCAAATTTTGTAAACATCTTAAAATAGGGGGTGGAAAATTTGCTTTTTGCACGGAGCGGCAAAAGGGTTAGGAACGGCCCTGAAAATAGGAGATACTGATCCGAAATACTGGATAGTGAATCTGGAAGTGCAGTTGAGAACGAATCCGGATCCAAAGAATTGGATAACAGGTTCGGTTCAGAAAATCGGATAACGGATCTGAGACCCGGATAGTGGATCCGAGAACCGAACAGCGGATCCGGATCAGAGTACCGGACAGTGGATCCGGATCCTAGGCCCCAGATATCTGGATAGTTTTGGATCCGGATATACAGATCTTAACTTTATCGGTACCGATAGCACCAGTATTCAGATAATTCTTAACTTAAAATTAAAAAAAAGCAGTTAAGGATATAGAAACTCCATATTTGGTGGCAACTGTTACAGGTTAAATTAAACATTAAAGCTAAAAGAAAAAATCTTGATATGGTATCCAATAGAGTAAAGGCTAGAATCTTTACTTCCACTTGAATAAAAAATACTGCAATTTAAATTTTGTTGTTACGATTGCTATTAGCACATCTGAAAAAATTAAATGGTCTAGTACCTCCATGTCGTAAAAGATTGCAAATAATTGTAAAATAGCAAAAAGAAAAACGATACAATTTCAAAATAACTGCGCTACACAATCAAAGCTGAACCGTAATTGCGATTAAGAAATACGTATATTACTCAGTTAGTAATAATTAGTCCTTGAATATTTGATAATTACCAGGTTATTAAAGACAACGCACATCAATTTTCGAAAGTAATTAAAAATTACAATTAAATGTGTTAGTATTAAAAGTAGTAATAATTAGAATACCGACACGAAGAGCTTTGCAGGAGTGCTAATCAATCATTTAAAAGTCTTTATTATAGAAATAATAGTAATCTTTTAATACACTTTTAAACATCACTTTAAAAAAATGGATCAATTAATCATATAGTTGTTTGAGGATGTTTTACCTGCTCTGTTGTCAAAGTGCCCGGCAAGAAAATTTTTATGGTTTTAAAGCAAACGAAATCGCTAATATATCCACTCGTACCACAAAACATTGTATTCCGCGGTTACTATTAATACCACTCAATAAAAATACAACAAATCTAATAAAATTAGAAACAAAACTCACTAATCAAACATCACTATTGTTTAGAAGAAACAAACTGCGCTACACTAAATCTATTTAAAATGAAATAGTCATTATTTAAAATAACCATTATTAACACGATACTAACGTTACCTCCGCCAGTGATGAAGAAATGACGCGAAAACGTAGACTTTCTAACTTTTAATAACATGAAACAATATGCTTGCTGTGATCACCAAGCAGCAACGGTTTTTCAACCAGAAAAGCGCTAAGTAATTGAATAGAAGCGACGGAAAAAAGGAAGAAAAAGATTTCTTTTTGACGATATATGCCACTGACATAGTTATTTAATAATTTATTATACGGTATTACATGCGCGTTACGTAAGAAATCGTCATTGCAAATGGTAGTTAATAATAATATGGATGGTTTTGCGGCATATAAAACAATTTCATTTCCTCCAATTAAAATCTCTAAGATTATAATGTACTGTGAACTCCCAGACTTCATTTTAGTAAGCGCTGTCACTTTATACATAAGGTATTTATGAATTTTAAAATATGTGTACTCTGGTAAGCTAAAAAAACCACGAACGCGAATCTAATGATTCACTTTTATTTATTAGAAATCGTTCGAATAGTTTTAATTAACAACGCGTATCGTTATTACTTATTACTATTTAATAAACTAACTTATTATAATTACATTTATAATACAAAGAAGGTACATGTGTTTGTATTCAAAATACTTAATCAACCCCTTTATTGTCTATAAAATTCTAAAACTGTCAATATTAAAAAAAAAATAAAAATACGTCACAAGTAAAAGTAATGCAAAGTTACTTAAATTAAGAACATTTTTGGTTGCATTCAATTTAAGATTATGTTTGTTATTTGTGATTAAGTGAATCTAAAAACACTTTAAATTAATGCCCAAGCTCCAGCCGGGCATTGATGTTTGGTGACAGAAGAAAAAAGAGCGGGAGCGCATAGAGTTTGTATTTGTAAGCATAGAATAGGTAGGGGAAGGTATAATAAACATATTTTTATAATCGAACTATAATCTGTAGCTGCTTGGAGGGAGAGAATTTCTCCATGTGAATTAAAAGGACTGAAGAAAAAATAATTATTACTTCAAAACTTTGTATCTTGGTACCCCATTGAGGGATATAAGAAACAACCTATTAAATTAAGGTACAGTGCGACCTCGATAATTCGAATCTTCGGTAAATCGGATTCTTCGATAATCCGGCAAAGCATTTCAATTGCATTGTGTACTTTATAATCCGGATTTGATAGTACTCGGTAATCCGGGCCTGAGTTTTTGGACGTAATCGATCGTGAGGGATTCCCCTAACTTCCTAAATTCGGCGGGTTCACAGCAGTGTGTGCCTTTGCTTTGACTGCTACATATCGTGCTTGAGGATTATGTAATAACATCAACAATTTCGGATATAAAAAAGAACAAAGACAAAATCAAAAGGTATGATATATTTTAAAGACCATTGTGAACTTTTATTATGCAGTGTAGTTTCTTTTAGATTTATTGGCAAATGTGATTTCGTTTCCGACCTCAGAAAAACATTACAAAAAGCCGAATATTCAAAAATTGAAACTCGTTTGTATACATGGCTTTGTACACAACGATCAAGACATGTTGCAATTTCCTATGACATTTTATCTACCAAATCACAACAGTTTTATTCTGAAATCTATGGAAATGATAATTTTAGAGCTAGCAAAGGCTGGATTTCTAATTTCAGAAAAAGATATGCCCTGCATTCTTTAAAAGTGTGTGGCGAAATACTATCCAATGATCAAAGTGCTGTCGATCCCTTCCTAAGTGCATTTGCAGAGAAGATTAAACAATTAAACCTCGCACCTACTCAGATGCATCTGCTCTGTATTGGAAAATGTTGCCTGAAAAAACGCTGGTTCGTGCTCAGGAAAAGATCGCACCAGGTCGAAAAATAAACAAAGAACGCGTTACATTTCTAGCACGTTGCAATGCTGATGGTTCACAAAAATTAAAGCTGTTGGTGACAGGAAAGGCAAAAAATCCAAGGGCATTTAAAAATGTGAACATACCTGTTGAATACAAATCATCTGCCAATGCATGGATGACTACGACAATTTTTTTAAATTGGTTTCATTGTTCATTTATTCGTCAAGTGAGAAGTCTTTTAAGAAGTCTCAATTTAACTGAAAGAGCCCTTTTAATCGTCGATAACTCCTCAAGCCGTGGAACTATAGAAGAGCTGACTAGTGAGAACGGACAATTTACATTATTTCTTCCACCTAATTGTACAGCACTTTTGCACCCTCTAGATCAAAATGCCATCAGACTGACCAAATTATTTTATCGGAAAAGTCTTTTAGCCCAGATCTTATTTAATAACGAAGAGAACGTTGTTAAGTTATTAAACACCATGAATTTGGGGGGCGTTGTATGCCTACTATACAATGCTTGGGAAAAAGTCTTCCCCGAAGTCTTGCAGAAGCGCTGACACGAAATTATGGCTCATGTAGCTAATAACGACCCAAACACTGAATATGATGCTGAAGATCTAATTCCTCTGAGTGAATTGCGGCTTTCCTTGGCTGAAGAGATAACAGATGTTTCGGATATGCTCTATGTTCTCACTGAGCAAAATACCACGAACGCGGAAATACGTAACTGGCTTGAAAATGATGAAGATTTGTTACCACTGGAAGAGAGATGAACACCAGGATAGTAGTGACAGTGAAGGTTCAGAGTTAAATAATTCAAACCAGCCTGTTAAGAATAACGAGGCAGTTAAAAGTTTCAATGTGTGCATAAAGTGAGCAGAAGAAAGTAATATTCCACTACATCATGTTCTTGTACTTCAAAGATTAAAAGAAACGGCTTTTATGATGAACCAGAAAAAGATTAAGCAAACAAAAATTACAAATTACTTCACAAAATAATATAAAATTTAATAAGCATGCTTCTGTTTTACATATTTTTTTGTTTATGTACTATTTTCTAGTTGTTTTGTATTAAATGTTTCACTTTTCAATAAAAAATGTCCTGTTTCCGTAATCCGAATTATTTACTAATCCGGATCACCGCAGTTTTCATTAGTCCGGATTATCGAGGTCGCACTGTACTCTAATTACAGGTAGTGTTGAAATTTCAAATAAAATCTGTAATGTAAACGTTACATGATTATTTTTACAAGATTTTTTTTTTGGTTTTTATTGATTCTTTCAAAATAATTCAATTACAGAGCTACAAACAAAAGCAAAAGGATAAACAGAACCAAATAGTCAGTTATCAGTGAAAGCTGCTCTTCTTAACTGGCTAAACTTAACTTAAACTATATACTAAAAACTGAAACCAAAAATAAGCCTAGTAAAAGGGAAAAGAAAAATGGTGGCAGTAAGAAAGGAATGGGAAAAGATAGAACCAAGAAAGAAGTATACATAAAGCAATCAAGATAGGATACTAAGCTCTACAAATCTACACACCCGTCCGCGAGACCAGTCCCCAGTAACCATAGACCTGTCCAGAAAACAACATCCCCTTAACAGTTTCTTTAAACTTAAAAAGAGAAAGCTGCTTATATTCAGCCAGCTCAGAATTATAGTAAATTGCCACGTTATAGGCAAAAGAACGTTTAAAGAACGAAATCTTATGGCAAGGTATGTGTACTATATCTTTTCGTCTAATATTGATATTACGAATATCCGTGCGAAGTTTAATTTTAGCAGTCAAATATGTAGGAGTGTCAGAAGTTATAACCCTACGACAAAATGTAAGAAAACGCAAGTCCCTACGTCCTTCCATATTCAACCACGAAGACTTAGCAAGTCTATAGGAAATGTGATGCCTACGAGGAATACCATATATAAATCTGAGACACATGTTCTGAATTATGTTTGCTATCAACAGCTAAAATGCATGGACCATAAATTACATCGAAAAAATTGAAATGTGATGGCACTAGAGCATCATACAATAACGTTTTGGCTTATACTAAGAATTTGACAGTTAGGATGTATTTTCTTAAAATTATAAAAAGTTTTCTGAATGGTGCGACTGGCATGATTTCCTAAAACGTAAATCCACATCAATAATGAGACCCACGTTATGTGTGGAATTTTTGTGCTCAAGATTAGTACCAGCAAGGACTATTAAATAGAATAAAATGCGGCAAGTTTCAATTATAAATTATGGTTTGCAGAAGTTTTAACCAGGGTACTTTAAAACTAAATTAATAAGACTAACTGCACGAGTCAGGTCATTAATGTTAAAGGAAATGTATAATTGTATGTCATCGGCATATGTACATGTGAAATTTACTACGAAATCGTGAAAAATAAAAGAATTGCAAATTGAAAATAATAAAGGACCCAAGATTGATCCTTATGGAACACTTAATTCTAAAAAGGCAACATCAGATATAGCACCACTCACAACCACTTGCTGAGACCTGCGACTTAAATATGCTTTGGAAAAATTGCCCGAATTAAAATCCATACCAATGCAATTCAAAATAGCCAACAGAATTTCATCGTCAAGGGTGTCGAAGGCCTTGGAGTAATCCAGTAACACTAAAATTGTAAGCCTGCTATCATCAATAGAACTAATAGTAATAATACCATATGTAATGTGTGTTAAAGCAATCGTACAGCTAAAACTTGGGCGAAACCCTAATTGTATAGCGGGAAACAAACCGTGACTATTTAAATAAGTTGTTAATTGCTCATCAACAACACATTCCAAAACCTTCGACAATACAGAGTGGTAATAGGCGTCAGATCTCCACACCCTTTCGGTTCACCAATTTTAGGTAAGGGTATAACACCAGCAGTCTTCCATGCCTCTGGGAACACCCCATTGATCAAACATTCATTTACAGTATGTGTTAGAAAGGGCAATAACAAGGGGCAGCAGAATTTAATCATTTTAATGCTAATATTATCTAATCCACAAGCACTGGAAGTAATACCTGAAAGTATCTTCTCAATCAACACAGTTATAATCAGCGATTTTAAAAGTGAACTTTGAATTGGACAGCTTATAATTATTATTATAAAAAGCAAATGTTTCATAGGGTTGGGGTCTTTTTCCGGTAATAATTGAGAAGTAATTATTAATCAAAATAACATCCAGCAGTTCAGTGGGAACACTGCCAACACACTTGTTATAAACATTCAACTCCCTCAAGTCTCTCCAAAACTCCCTAACGCCAGAATGACTAAACTTATAGTTCAAGTATGACTACTTTTCAGACATGATAGCAGCTAAAGTTAAATTACGAAGAGTTTTGTAGTAGTCCAGTGGCAAGGGAAGTTAGAACGTTTAAATCTCAATCTAATTTTTGTTTTTACATTAAACTGTTTCTTGAGAGCATTGTACTGTCCTTTAACTTTTGCTTTTTAGTTTTCTTTTAAGCCAGGAACAGACGACCGTGAGAAACGCAGCGTTTTTTTTTCTAACGTGTTGGGAGTTTTTGCACGCCTCGCGCTAAGTAAACGCTCATCTACTGCAACACATTAGAATCAGGGCGATCTATTCGATAAAAAAAAACGCTGCGTTTTATGCGGTCGTTTTATTCCTGGTCTTAATTTGTACCATTTCATTCGTATCTTTCTTTTCAGTTTTTTTGCCCTTTTTCTTCTTTTTTACGTGAGTTTCTTGTGTTTTCAATTCTTTTTTCATAGGTCACCGTAACTTTCCTTTTTTTGTAATTTCGGGGCTGGAGTAGTGGAGTTAACAGAGTACTATATATTTTTCAGAAAATAATTAGCATAACGCTGGAGGCTATGTCATACACTTCAATTACGTTCTAAAAAAAATATGTGTTATACTTTCCCAGATATTTACAGGAACTCAGAAATAGTGCGAATTTTTAGAGAGAGTTGCACTCAAAAATTGAGGGATTCAGCTGTTAAAAGAAAACGTTCTTAGACCAAGGTACTCTTTCAGTCCCTAGAGTTTCATCGAAACCTGAATTTTCGGGTGCCGGTGTTCCCTAGTTAGTTACACTATTAAAAAAGAGACCAAAAAGTTCTTTAAACAAAACAATAACATACTCATTCTTAAAGCAGATAAAAGTAATAAGTAAAACACAGTAGCTAAGGACTGTCTACGAAAAAAAGTGGTCGAATTTGCTGTGGCATAAATATTGTAAAACAAAAGATAATCGACTGTCATTTCGACAGAACGTTGTTGACAACGTGTAAATTTATCGCATATTTATATGTTGCACAAAGTCTGCGATTAAGGAAAATGTCGTCGAAACAAGTTGGAATAAGAAGAAAAATTGTGTCCACCTATCAGCAAAATCCGGGTATGTCCAAAAGGTCAAAAGGTACTTGCAAACTTCCATTCAACTTTGCCGATTGAAAGAAAAGGGAATTCTGGAAGAAAAGCAGGTCCAGTAGACAGGGCGATGGTAAAAAGCATAATTAGTGAGTTTAAGCGTAATCCTAGTCTTTCCGTCCGTGATGTCGCACGCAGAAAAGGTGTATCGAAGCCATATGTGCAAAAAATTAAGAAGAGTATAGGATTACGTCCTTATAAAGTATCGACAGTACCAAATCGCGATCCTACCAAACAAGGAATATGTAAAACCCGTGCGCGTAAACTGTATGGAGATTTTTTAACGAAAACTGTCTGCATTTTGATGGATAATGAGACCTACGTAAAGGCAGACTTTCAACAGTTACCAGGTCAACAGTTTTACGTTGCACGTGAACGGCTGGATGTTCCAGAAAGGTTTAGAACCAAAAAGACGGACAAGTTCGCTAAAAAAATTCTTGTATGGTAGGCGATTTGTTCTTGTGGGCTAAAGAGCAATGTTTTTGTCACAACATGCACGATAAATCAAGATATCTACATAAAGGAATGTTTAGAAAAACGTCTCCTGCCACTGATCCAGGGCCACCAGGGCTCAATATTATTTTGGCCTGATTTAGCGACGGCCCATTATGCTAGAGCTACTATGAATTGGTACGAAAACAATGGAATTGCGGTTGTACCGAAAATTGCCAATCGTCCAAACTGCCCAGAATTGAGACCTATTGAAAGATATTGGGCAAATCTTAAAAGAAAATTAAAGAAGACGGGTAAATATGCAAAAAACATGAAACACTTTACTAAACTGTGAAATGTGGCTGATGCAATGACGACTACTGAACGTGTACAAGTACTGATGCGTGGTGTCAAAAGAAAAGTTAGAGCATTCTAAACTGCTTAAAATGTTTTACAGAATTGTGTTTATCGTGTTATAAGTTACCGAATAATGCTTCTACAACTAGTCAAATAAAGTTATCTTTCTTGCCTCGTTATTTAATATTTGCGTTTAACATCGACCCCTTTTTTTCGTGGACAGTCCTTATGAATAGAAATGTTTATGTTGATAAATTTAAAGAACTTCTCTCCGACCATGAAGTTTATGCTACCGTTGCTAAAGATCTTACGTCTAAATTTGAAAAGCTCAATAACAAAATTGCTAACAATTACAATACGGCGGCTACAGGAACGAAATGACTGCTAAAACACTTAAAACTTACACAGGGGTACCTCCGAACTATTATGGTACAGTCAAAGTTCATAACGAAGTATATCTCCTACGACTTATAATTTCGTGCACTAATGCATCGACACAACCAGTAAATTTATGATTTATTAACATGTAAACTCGAATTATATACGAATCTTTTAATATTTTTGAAGACAATTAAATCCAATTAATGTACGAGAATCATGCATTTTTGGAGCATCGTAAAAATGCGATGTGCAATTGTTTTTTTCTCATCGCCAGTGTGATTAGAGGAAAAAGCACTACATCTTTGGTAATTTAACCAACATTGTAGCTACAGTAATAAAGTTAGCAATAGTGGCCCGATAACTTTGAACAACCTGTATAGAAGCAAGAAGGCTATAAAGTTGAAAATATTTGTAGAAAATGGGGCTTTACAGGTAAAATTGTCTAATAAAATTTTAAAATAATACATAGACATTAAAGAGATTTAAATTTGGTTTAAAAAAAATTCCATCACACAGGTGGCCTTTAAAGTTTCAAGCAACGGAATCATTGGAGTACGACAAAAATTATTCTGCTGTAGCAAGTTGTCCATATCTTCCAGTTAATGATAAAAAAAAATAAATATAGAAACAAGCTAGTAACAGCAAGGCGAATTACTGAACCTTATTTCTATAATTTTAATAACACCATCGATTGTTTACTACGTTACATACACCGTTTCTTTAGCAGTTAACTTCACACATCACAATTATAACCACGGATGCGAAAATGGATCAAGCAGATTACAATAAGCAGTCACGGAACAAAAAAAAAGCGATGAATACTTGAAGAATATAAGATGAAGAACTACTAATTTCGTTTAAAGTAATTTTTTATGCCGTCATGTTTCTTTTGTTTCTTTCTTTCTCTCTTTTATCAGACTTCATTCTTATTTCTTCTCATACGTTCTATAGTTTAATTCCGTTTTTTGTGCCCGAACTAAATTTAACCTTTTAATACAGATAACCTACTTGACGATAGCTATAAAACGGTAGAGTATTGTATGTCCACCTGACATTTTGTCCTCCTTCGCTTATATGTAACCCAATTACTTTTTAATGCCGAGGTAAATGCGAAGTTAAACAGAAACCTCGTAAAGAGCAGTTCTCACAGTTTGGTATCTAAATGCAATCCTATATTCTCTTACACAATATTTTGGATATCTCTAATTGTAAGTACGTATATTCAAAGAATTATGAAATTTATAATTTTATTCGTCCTTTACATATTCTGTTGGAATTTCAATATTTATGCATACGTATGCGTTGTACTTAAACATAACTTAACTGCACTTTGCGCATACAGATGGTCAATGAGATCACAAATACCAGATACTAACGTGTACACGAAAGTATTTTCACTTATGAAATATATGTTTTTCCAAAAGATTTATTGTATCGTCGGAAAAGGTAAAACTGTTTGGAAATGTTATTACTGTGTAGACTCCAGGGTGTGAAACAATAATGATTCATCAACTGGTAACAATACAGTCCATATATTCTCAATCTCAGAGAACATTCCTAAAAGAGATAATGATGAAGAAACGACAACAAGTGTAGCACAATCTAGCACTTACTTCGATAGTTCAGCTTCTTTATGATTATTTTATAACTGTTTACATACATCGAGGAAAACGCATGAAGGAGTCAAATGTTGTACAGTAATTCTCTACGCACATAATCATTAGCTACTCGTACCTTATTTACAAGGGTAATTTTGCGGAAAAATAGTCCATCATCTAAACATCAAATTTCTCTCAAAAATAACCGTAAAAATAAATATATTAATAACCGTAAATATCTCCAAACCTTGCAAATTTGAATGTGTATAAAAATTACAATATTTAATCTAATCACAGCCACTGTCAGTCATGGAGGCACTTGGAATTGAAGTGCAAATGTACGCTGACGGCTTGGTCGTTTTAATTAGAAGCACGGAGACTCAGACAAAACGTGCTCAACATAATTCACGACTTGTGTGGAATGGAAGATCTTACAATTAATCCGCACAAAACATTCATATGGAGAAGAAATCTGGTGCATAAGTGTATTTATCTACGGAGATAAAAAATCTAGGAATCTTGCTTAACAAGCCACTATCCTGGAATCTTCACCTTCAAATCATAAAGTCAAAATATCTTTTTGGACATGTTGTAAGCTTGGTAGTAAGGCATTGGAAATTTCCCTTAGGGGAATGTATTGGCTGCATACGACACTGGTCCATCTTATGATCACATACGGTACCACTGTCTGGTGTAAGAATGCCCAACAGGTTGCAGGGTGAGCTAAACTCACCTCATTGCAAAGAATTGCCAGCCTGACGATTACCGGTACTTTGAGTACACCGGGGCTAGCTCCTGAAATTCCCCTGGATTTTATTACCCTCCACATTTTTCTGGAAAGGAAAGCTAAAGCTGTTTATTGATTTTGGCATTTTGCAGTATAATTGCTACAGAACATGGCGCGTGATATGTAGACTCTCCTTTGTATTTGCATTAGTTTTTTGGTTTCGACCGCGTTTCCTACACTAAGCCGCCAAGCAATCGCGCCATATGCTAGCGTTAGTCTGATGACTGCAATGTAAATCCACATTATTACTCTGGAAGAGACTCCAGGTCGTTTCCAGTATTTTACGGCACTCAGTAATAAGTATACACAGAGTCCATGAATGGGGTTACAAAAGGAAAAACTTTTTTAATATACGTTTTATAGAAAAAAGTTATTCTTTACAAAAACTTGTGCTTTCCTCAAAACGTCCAAAAACATAATTTAGACTTGACTGCAGACATACACTTACTTATAAATTCGATATTATTGCAACTGATACTTTGATTTTTCAATTAAGCAACAATCAGTCCTTGAAATAAATAAGTAACTAAGTCTTATTGGCTATTTTACGTTTATGTTTACAGTTACACTTGGTTCATAAGCTTACATCGGAACGCAATCACGTACACAAGTGCGTACTCGGTTTAAGTGTCTAGAGATACTAACAATTTATCTCATTAAACTAAAGTATGTAGTCGATTTTGCTTTGTACTGTCATTAAATTAGATTTAGGCTGTCAAATACGTAAAATTTAAATTCCAAAATGCTCGCTAAAGTAGAACGTATTTATCTGGTTAAATGGTATGGTATTGGACAGGCCTCACACAGATACATACATATGCCATTTATTTATTTAATCAAAAGTTTTTTAAGTTTGACGAAACTGGATCAGCAATAGATTAAAAAAAAGAGCGTAAGAAGTATGATGAAAATGACGCTGCGACATTATTAACGATGAATTCGGTGGAGGAAAATCCGAGGTTGTCTTTGAGGAAACGCTCGCGAGAGTTAAACACCTCTAAAAGTTTGTTACAAAAAATCTGTAAAGATAATAAAATCTTGCCTTATAAACCTACAATAACCCATACACTTGGAGATGGTGATGGTGCAAGAAGGTTAGACTTTTATTTATGGGTTGGAGAGAATTTCGTTGAAGATAGAACCTTTCATGGAAAAATGTTCTTTACTGACGAAGCTACATTTTCAACTAACGATCACGCTTCCTCTCAGAACTCGGGACATTAGGTTGCGGTGAATCCACAATTTAAAATTTGATCAAGAAGCCAACGTTATAAAAGAGTAAACGTATGGTGTGGTATTTTCTATGGTGGTATTACTGGTCCATATTTTCTAGAACAAAATTAAACTCAACACGTTTATTTGGATTTGATAGAATCGTTTGCGTTACCTAAGTTGCACAACATTAACCCTGACGTACGAAGAAACATTTATTGGCAACAAGATGGATGTTCAACTCATTCAACTGTATTGATAAAAAATATGTTAAATCGTCAATTTCCTGGGAAATGGATTTGCAGTAATGGCCCAGTTGAATGGCCTGCTAGGTCAACTGATAATGCACCAATGGATTTCTCTTGTGGGGAGTGTTAAAAGAAAAAGTATATGCTCCTGGTGTAGAACATAACTCAGATCAGTTAAAACAACCAATAAGGGCTGCGGTGGATGAGATTAATGTGCCTGCTACGATACATAAAGTTTACAATGAATTCATTAAAAGATTTGAAAAATGTGTACATGTTAGAGGCAGCTATATAGAATAGTGATTGTTACATCTGCTTTAAGTTAAGAATTAACACTTATTTACTTGTTTATTTAAAAGAGTGGTTGTTGTTTAATTGAAAAATAGACGTATCAGCTGCAATAATTGTATTTAGAAGTAAGTGTAAGTTCTCAGTCAATTCTAAATATGTTTTTAGATATTTCAAGGAAAGCAGAATTTTTTATAAAGGATAACTTTTCTCGGTAAAACGCGTATTAAAAAAGTTTTTCCTCTTTGTAACCCCGTCCATAGACAGCCCGTATATTATTAAACATTTTTGATTCTTTCTTGAACGATGAGTCTGCTAAATAACAATAAATATGTATATCACCGTTCTCAATGCAATAGTCGTTGAGGACGATTATTATCTATTTTAAATTGTTTAGATAAAACGATAGAATTCGGAACTGCGAAACTTGGTTAAAATTTAATTCCTAAACAACCATCAAACAATGGGGTATACGACAATTCGGCCAACTCTCAATACCCCTACTTCTCATTCAAACACCCCTGAGTGAGACTAGCGTAAGTAATGTGTGCTATCTATTTCGTCGTTTATTTAGCACCTTACACATGTCCATTTTTATAAAATCGTTGGCTAATCACTAAAGCCCGATAACTGGAGAGCAATCGCAGCGGCGGTGTGACTGTGTGTAGGTGGGCGGGGAGAGCTGGTCGATTATGATACGACACGACAAATCATCATCACTCAGTTCAGTTTAGCATTAGATAGCGTTTAGGCGTGTTGATTTTATTGATATAGACGTAAGTATTAATTGTAGTTATTATTTAGTGTAGTGCGTTTTGATTTTATTGATACAGGCGTAGTTATTAATTGTAGTTTTTAGTGAACATGTCGAAGGCTAAAAAACGACCCTTTCAAGACAGTAAATAAGTTTATTTCTGACTTTCCCGATTTGTTTTACAACGGGAGTAAGGTAGTTTATAAAGTGTGCAAAATACATTTGATGTCAAATAAGAAGTGGAACTGTACAAGACACGTAAATTCCGTACAGCATAGAAAACGAAAATTGGGCATGCCACAGAAGTGCATTTTCTTTTGATGTAATTCTTATCTTGATAAACTGTAATTTGCCACTAGGCTTACTCGATAAACAACCGTTTAAGGACTTTTGGGACAAATACAATCCCGAGTTGCGGTTGCCAACGGAGAAAACGGCACGTAAGCATGTTGCATTTGTACGCGATGACGTGGAAAAGAAGGTTATGTGTTGACGAGACAACAGACTGTAAAAAAAATTCAATTGTAAATATTATGGTACGCATACTAGACCCTAGTAAACCTACATTACCACTGTTACTAGCTAGCCGAAGACTACAAGAGTGTACTACTGCAGCAATTACGAAGGTTGTACTTAGTACGTTGGAAAAATTTCAAATTTCAAAAGATAAAGTGTTGATGTTTATGAGCGATGGCGCAGCGATAATGCGTTCGGTAGGCCGTTCTCTTCTTGAACATGGTTGCAAGTGTTTACATGTTAATCGTAAATGGACAAGTCATTGTCACAAGATTGAAAAAACGTCAAAATGAGCTCATAAGAGTTGTCCCAGGTTTTTATGAAAGTGATGGTACTGTTTTTATAAAAATGCATTTAACTAAAAAATTTATCAGACTCTTTTTCAATCGCAAATTCAAAAAATCTTTAGACATATCCACTTTGGAAAAATGTTGTGGATAGATAGTTTTGTAATCCTCCTTGTTTCATGTTAATTTATCTATAATTTAATTCGCAGTAATTTTTTACGCGTCAAATGTGCATTAACTGGTCTTCTAACCGAGCAAAATGTCATAATCGGGTCAAAATAGCGAGTGTTGGTAATAAAAGTCAAGCATGACGTTTTCATTCATTTCTGGATAGTATTCCACCTCACCATTTCTATAAAATTTTAGTGTTACGGTTCACCCAACGTGCTCGTCGAATATGAGCTTTAAGAATTGTAATTTTCGGTTGACATGTGCATTTGCATTAAGCTATGTAAGAAAAAGAGAACTGCTAGTACTGTAAGCACAGAAGCAGAAAGCGCAAGATTTTGGGAAATTCATAATCAGTACGGACACCCGATACAGTCTGATATCAACACCTACAGAAATCGCCAAGACTACAGAGAGAGTATGGCGCGAAAGAAATTCGAAAATCTTTCAGTGACGTATCATTCGTTGAAGTCAGGAGAATTTTCAGAAATATTAAAACGCTAATGTATGTTCTATATATATTTAATTAAATACTATAGAAATGCACTAAATACTTCTTGTAGCAAAATGAATATTTTAGGGTTCAAAAAGTTGCTTGCAACGTCTAGTACAGTAAAACAAGTAACGATTAGTGTTAAAATTGCGATGTATTTGTATCATTCATTAAATTAGGTTTTAAAAAATACAATAAATAAACACTATGAGAAGTTAGTTAACGCAACTAAACTCTATTAAGAGGTAAGTTTGGTTGTATGCATCTGTTAATCAGCGAATCGTGTTTCTTGGTATATAGTTTCTATGTATATGCATACTAAGCACACGTTTTATCCATTAATCTGTGTGCTCACTTGCTTCGTATGTTTGCAGGTTATTTTTATTTCATTTACATTTCACTTTTTCGTACGACTATATGATCTAAGTTCGAAATTTTGACGGGGTTGCCGCCATGCTTATCAGAGTCGTTCCGCAATAATTTTATGCAACATAAATCATATTGAGATTTAACACGGGCATTTTGAGGTTAAACCGGATCTGTCACTGAGATCGCCCAAGCAGGGCGCTACAGGTTTCGATACCTCCTTTTCAGGATTCTGAATTCTGATTGTGATATAACTATATTGATGAGAAGAAGCTGTAGTTCCAAACCCATCACGTGTTTTAGTTTTGTTTTGTTAGCCTCAAAAAAGAGATATTCTAATGTTAATTAAAACATAGGATGAAATTTTGAAAATTATAATGTTACGTGCAGTTTACGGCTACACCGCCGATGTGTTTACCAAGAGCAGGGATGGCGAACCTATGGCACGAAAGAAAATTTTGATGGCACGCACAAAAATTTTTTTTATTAATGATAACGAAATTTTATTTTATAAATTATAAAAATGAATTAGATTTCAACAATCCATACTTTAAAAATAATTTATGATTTAAATTTATAGTACTGAATATCTACCTACTATATAATATTATTTTGTGATATGATCTGTTCGTTTTTTGTACGTAAACCATAATTATTAATAAATTATTAATAAAAATTGTTCTTTCTTTGTTTATTGAATTATAATATTTTTTTTTTCTCGAGAGTGAAAGGAAAAGAAAAAATATAAAATAAAAAAGCAAAAAAGAGAAAAATACAAGAATCATAATTTATGTTAGACAATTTTAGTGTGGCACGTTAGTAATTTCATAGAGATTATTTATGAATTTGTGGAACGGACAATTAAAAAGGTTCGCCATCCCTGACCAAGAGGAACGTGGAGTACTGGAAGCTTTTCACCTATTTGTGTTTGTTTTCATTAACTTATTGTCTTGGCTAGGTTTTTTCTAACCCCATTAAACATATATAGCTGATGTACAAACCCGTAATTTTATAGCAAAAACGATGCGCTATTGAATTGTGGATCATTTTTGTAATTGACAAATTATGGCATACCAGTCGCTGCATGTGGCGGCGAAACCAATGTAACGTCAATTTTGTACACAAATCATCTGTGAATACTTCGTTAGCGGTGTAACAATTTCAATAGGATTACAAAACATACACACAGGACAATAATTTAATGACGACCAACAAACGTCGGCATAATCATATCAGTTGCCGCTTCCTACTCCATTTCCTCCCTTTTTCCTTTTCCAAATAAAACATTTTGAATGGTTCTCTTAAACATTACGTCCCAATCATAATACATTTAACAAATTCCTTTAAACTTTAAATTTTTATCATATATTATTGACGATAACGTGTTTTTATTGTTTCTCAAGGACTTCAATGACTACAGCCTGATGATGACATTATGTCGAAATCGATAGCTAGCCAAAAAAAACTATATGGTATTCATTGAATTTTATATTCATCCACCATAGAAAATATGTGACTTTCGCTTATATACTTTCTCAATATTATCAATTTCTGTTATGCATTGACACATATTGCTATATTATCCCAGTTATTCCTTAACATTGAACAATTTATCAAACAACATAACATAAACTATTACAAGTGTTAAAACAAAACCAACTATAATTGTAGAAGAGAAAATAATGGTCGTTTATGGACGTCAGGATTTTGCGATACTACTTTGCTGTTGTTTTCATATGGCATTGACGACATTACAATTGCTTATCCATCGGAACAATCAAGTGATCCAATCTGTCAAATCTCGATTCAAAATCTTCCCTATGACTAGGCTTTCCGGTTGCATAGCATTTCGCAACTTTACAATTGCTTTGCAAAATTGATTCAGCAATACGTTTACGAAATACTAAAGTTGCCTTTATTCTTTTTGTGGATTTGCCACGCGTTATGAACGCACATATCAATACCGTGTGCACAAAGAGGAAAATACAATTTTCTTCCTCTGATTGCACACCTGTAGAGACTGATGTTCTGGTCGGATCTGTCTACACCTCCCACATTCAAATTATATAGATGGACCTTGTATGGTTGAGCTGCCATTACTGACTTTTTTCTTTTTGAGAATATCTTTTTATTTGTCGTATAGGGTGCACTCCAGCTGCATTGGAACATAAGCTAACGACACTGTTGTCATTCCACTTCAAAATCGTGATTCGTTTTTCATTGTCCGAATAATGTTATTAGGACAGTTATTGCTATTCGTCATTCGGACCTCTTGCTATTTTTCTATCTCACTTGTGGATTTCTAAAGATTTTTCGGTATCCTGTTACTCTTAATTGTTAAACTAGAGAAAAAGTGTCAAAAAACAAATGAAAACTTTCGTCTTTCCATTTACTTCTAAGGACGTCGACATACGCAAGAATAGCGCCAGCCCCGACGCCGTAGTCCTTGTATTTAGGCGATATTTGTGTTGATGCGCCTTGGTTCAAACCAATGTATGTAACCACTACGAGTTGTACCAACACACAGCTTGTAGCCCCACATGATTGGCTTCCCTTGATAAACTGTTTGGAGCCGTAGCGCCCAAAATACGACATCATTGCTTCATCAACACCATGCGTTTTCTCAATTTTTGCATACTTAAAATTTTTTTTTCAGCAATTCAAATAATTGTCTAATTTTTCTAAATATAACTTTCTTCGGGACATAGAGATATATCCGCTGATTATTAGAGCAGTGATAAATGCTTTCATTTCCTCCATTGTAACCAATTTGCCAATTTTATTTGATTTCATCGCATAGTTGGTTCCCTATATCAACAACTTTAAAATATCGATGAATTCTTTTTACACTTACAAAAATTTGCAAATGGTATATTATCTTCATCGTTGGTATGCGCCACAGGTACTTGAATCTCCGTCTGTGCTTGTCATTGTTTTGATGGTCAGGTAACATTTTCTCTTCATCACCTGAGTCCCCCCAGTTTCTTCGGCATCATCTGGAGGTAACATTACTATATCCGCATCTGGATATTCAAAATTGTCATCTTTAATCACAGGGGTTCGTGTAAAGTTAAACCTTTAAAAAAGAGGCATATGAAATTTTCGATTACAGTAGTATAATTTCCTAACATCCTACAATTAGGACCATAATGTTTTCAACTAATAAATTCTGTATCGATTATGTGGTTTTAGGTTAGAAATACGATGAACGTGTAAAATTTTTAACCAAAATAGACTATTCAAAATAAAAACTTACCCTACAAAATTTATATAGTATTCTGCCATTTTCACAGATTTTTAAATAATTTTACCTCGGACAAAGCGAAGCAACAAACTGTAAACAACTGAACTGTTTCACAGAAGCAGGTTGGCATAAGGCATAGGCGATTCGTTGACAAAAAAGGCCGTCAGGAATAACTGGGTTAATAAATGCATTATTTCGCTTTCAAGGGCGACTAATATGTCCCTCCAATCAGGGTAATGATTGACATACGTCGCCGGTAGTAGAAACAACGCACTTTTCTATTTTGCATACGAAATATGTATCTTTCCGCACGTAAATAGGGATACCTGATGCAGTTTACCCATCCCAGGATATTTTCTTCTCAAAAACTAAATTATCTCTTATATTATTTGATACCGTAAAATGGAATATTAAAAATGTGAACCTTTAGGGCTTTATTTTATAAACATAGCACAAAAATAATATGTACTCATACGATTCCCTTGGAAAGCCAAGTTTATAGGGTCAAACGGTAGGCAAACGAAAAAGTCAAGCGAATTTCTTTTCTTAGACAACCCAGATGGATTTCCTCCAACGGACCCCATCAACCCGACCGGACGTCCCCGGACATGCTAAAAATCCGAACATGTCCAGGTAATCCGGGCTATGGTATGTTCTGGTAACCCTACACACGAACTAGTGTCGAAATGAATTTCATTACCAGACTAAACATTTTATTATTTAATATTGGTATTCCTGATTGATGACAATGATATGACAACTACGTTATGCACCCTTTTTAATGAATGTTATGAAATCTGAAATACACAAACGTACTTAATACAAATTAGCATGTATATAGTATGGTACCTACAAAAACATAACTTGTGCTAATTAGGTACATTACTTTAATTATGTTTAATACTGATTATTCCAATTATTGCATAGTGTTACAGAAATCTGAGACGAGTCATTGACATTTATTGTTATTCCACGCAAATTTGAGTAGAAACAAAGTTTTGTTGAGTTGTTTCATCATCAGCAGCGAATTCAATCAAGATTTACAATAAGTTACATTACTTATGTAGCAACAGCTGTAGAATGATTGACTAAGGGCAGGTTTGTTTATAAAAACAATAAGACACAACGAATGCCTTGTTTTCCGTTTTTCAAACAGATGTCTATCATCCCGTATACATTAGTATTTATGGTATTAGTTCTATTAGCGAAGTACAGTCAACCCTTCTATAACGCGATTAATTCGTACCACGTTATATGGAAACCGCGTTATAAGAAACGATTTAACCTGGTACAAATCAGATTGCACTCAAAACAAATGAGTAGCTGTGACAGCGGCAGTTCAGCAGCGCTATTGGATAAAGAAATTCACGCAGTTATGCAACAGCCAATCATATGGTCTGTTTCTTCACTTATAGGGGAATTCCCGCGTTATAAAAGTACCGCGTTATAGAAGAGCTGTCGCAATTCTAGCTCCGCGTTATATGGAAACCGGGTTATAAGAGTGCCGCGTTATAGGAGGGTTGACTGTATATGTAGATATGTATAGTAATTTCGTTCAATTCTTGGGCAGTTATTTTGAATTATTAGTGTAGAACAGGTTTGCACACCGTTCACACAGCGAATACCCTGGCGTATCTAGGAGCGCATTCGAAAATTTAGTAGGTAATCACCAGGTACTCACCTACCCGTTTGAAAATAGCGGACAATGCTCTGGACAATAGGGAGTTTCTGCAAACGGCACGTTAAAAACAACCGTTACAGTTAAGGAACGTAATTGAATAGCGTTCTTTCTCCTAGAAAAATCAGATTTTGCGACGAAAAATTATGTACGTTATTTTTATGCAACCAAATTGGCACGTCAGTTTAGTTTACGGTCTAAGTTTTGGTACACGTTTATAAGGAAACAGTGACCCAGAGTACAGAGTAGAGAGAACACTAGCACTTAGGTTATGTTTATATGTCTACCGCTCGCTACAGCGTTACGCTATTGTGGCCGAGTTAGCGAACGGCCGTTAAAATTTAAGGTACGTAAAGTTGCTGCTCATGCGCTCTGAGAACAGGCTTAGCGTTTAACGTGAATTTGCAAAAACTCCCTAATATTTACCGTACTTTTCGATGCGGGTAGATGCTCCACTGTTACCCAAATGTTACCGACCTCCGGACGTCGCGAAAAATTATCCTTAATGCGCAGTGTTACTTCATTCCTTCAAAAGCCAAAACAAAACTTTTGATGGTTGTGCATTGGAAGGGTATTTGTTATAATATACATGTTTATATGAGAATACAAGTAGTTAATAGGGAGTTTTTGCAAGTTCACGTTAAACGCTAAGCCAGGCCTCAGAGCGCATGAGCAGCAACTTCACGTACCTTAAATTTTAACAGCCGTTCGCTAACTCGGCCACAATAGTGCAACGCTGTAGCGAACGGTAGGCATATAAACATAACCTCAGTGCTAGTGTTCTCTCTACTCTGGGTCACTGTTTCTTTATAAATGTGTACCAAAACTTAGACCGTAAACTAAACTGATGTGCCAATTTGGTTGCTTACAAATAACGTACATAATTTTTCTTGGCCAAATCTGATTTTTCTAGGAGAAAGAACGCTATTCAATTACGTTCCTTAACTTTAACGATTGTTTCTAACGTGCCGTATGCAAAAACTCCCTATTATAATAAGCATTACGCTATATTTAAATGAAACAAATAAATATAGAGGTATGTATGTAAGAAAAAAACTTAATAGAAACAGAAAAAACATGCAACCAATGTGCCAATGATGACAACCCGCTGTTTTCTTTGCAAATCCATATTATATCAAATTAAAGAGGACCTACAATTAACAAATTTCAAAATATTGAAATCTAACCTAACTAACAATATTTCAAACTTCACCCCACTCCAGCATCCATCACCCATTTGCGTTCGAATAATAAGGGTAATAGAAGTCTCGTGACCATTACCTCTATTACCAGTACCCTACTTTTATCCAGCTTTTTCGAATACACCCCAGGAAGGAGGTGATATAACCTAAAAGACTTGCTGTAATAGTTCATGCAGCGAACGGTTCTTTAGAGAGGGGTGCGCTTTGGTAAATAGATAACATTTATTATAATTATAACTATTTACTTCAACACCAGGCTATTATTCACATTATTTTACATATATAGTTAACTTTTCCTTAGGAAGTTGTAATTAACCCTGTATATGGGTCAAATATAAATGCATGAGTAATTTAAGCAAATATTTGCACTCAACAACGTGATTAGCCATGCTGGTATGGAGAATGGTTTGTGTACATATTAACTTTTGTATTGACAAAACAATGCACGGGCATACCTACATTATAAATTCTATCATTTACTGGCATCGGAACTGACAACAGGTAAAACTCTATGAGTAGCAAAATAAACAAAAAATAAAACACATGCAGTGCATATTTCCTGCTTGTATAATGTACTTTGTTTCATTCTTATGTTTAGTTTCAATTGTTTTAAATAACGGCCTATATTTTGCGTAAGCGCCGGCCCCAGAAAATCGAATTGAAATAAACACGGTTAGTCCGCACCACGGATCTAATTTATGCTTGTACTTATGTCTTATGTAGAGCAACGCAACTGCGCTGAAAGCCAGTGGCGGACGCATAAAAGTTTACACAAAATAAATTAAATGTGATACGTGCTCAAACACTTACCGTTTTAAGAGTCCTCCGTGAAATCACAAAGTGGATAATGTCTATTTAATATTTGTAACATTAGATATGTTTCCAAAGTTGTTTCGGCAAAGTGAGTGCGGCGTGAAGAAAAAGTGTTTTTGTATGCCGAAAACGAACGATCTACAGCTAGTGACGTTATATTTGCGCAAGTAAAATAATCTTTCAAATAACTTAACGGTTCTGTTGACGCACCTTCATAAATTTGTCTTAATGTGCCAAAATCAGAGTCTTTATCTAAAACACTTTCAAACCTTTCTAAAACACAAACATTTCTTGCGTCTTCTATCGCGCGTAGCTGAGCGTGAACATGTTGCACTATTTGCAAAGATTCCACCAACGACACTCAAGAATTTTGTAGTTTTTCTATCGTATCCGCTAGTCCCACGTAATTGTTCTGAATCATTTCCAAGTCTGTTTTAACTTGACTATCCTGAAATTTCAAGCGGCTTACCTTGACAGCCGCAGCTTCCTTTGGGTCGAATTCTAAAATCACGTTCTTTATATTCTCAAAATATTTAAGATAATAAAATGCAGCCTCTAACCATGTTCCCCAACGAGTAAGAATAGGTTGCGGTGGTTCAGGAATACCGGGGCATAGTCTATGAAATTCCCGAATACGTTTTGGGGATTTTACAAACACAGCTTTTGTATGTGCTATTAGAGCGTCTACCTCGGGATAACATTTTCTGATACTATCTGCTACGAGACTGAGAGTATGAATTTTACATGTAATATGCAACAAGTTAGCATGTTTTTTAAGAGATCGACCTACAGCAAGCATGTTTGCGGCACCATCACTCATAAACATCAACAGTTGATTTGTTGAAAGTTCAAACTTTTCCAATGTATTTAACACCAACATTGAAATTACTTCGGCAGTGCATTGTTGTATTCGTCTGGAAGCTAGTAAAATTGAGGGTGACGGTCGATGTTGTTCCATTGTGCGTACCATTACATTAACCACAGAATGTTTTTTACGATCTGTTGTTTCGTCCACACATAACCACAGTTTTTTTATCTTGCAACTCCGATTTAATTCTTTTCTCGACATGCTCACGAGCAGACGGCACAACTCTCTGTAATGTTCTCTCACTTGGTAACTTAAAGCCCGAATATTCATTCCAAAACGAGGCGTATGCTTTCTTCCTTAGTAAATTACATGCAATAAACACATAAATTAAAATTAAATTTGTCATAATCTCGTGTGGAATTTGTTTTTGAAACATGCCCTGCACTATTTACGTGCCGTAGACAATCACTTTTCGACCAACACATTAAATCTATTTTACACACTACACATTGAATTTTAGCGCCATCACACTTTAAATCAGGCATTTCTGCAATAAATTCTCTTATTGTGTCCAACTTTGGTCGTTTTCGCGACGTAGGAAACATTTTCAAAACAAACATAGAACTACGATATAGTATACGACAGCGTAGATGCATACACAACAGATCGGCTTTTGAGTCGCAGTTATACTGACGCTTATACCGAATTGTCCCGGCCGTGTTTACTTTGTGTACTTTTATGCGTCAGCCACTGGCTTTCAGCGCAGTTTGCGTTGCTCTAGTTATAACTCGCTACTTACATTTAGTGTTGTCTGAAGGTGGATGTATGTTTCAAAAGGTTCACTTTTTTGTACTTACATATGTATCTATTGAATTCAAGTATGCATAGATGAAAAATCAGTGCTCACTTACACACGGGATACAGAACATTGAAGCATTGAATCGATTATTAGAATAAATATGTCCTACATTTATTCCAAAATCGTAATCAACACAGCAGATGCATTCCGGCGAATTGACATACGCAAGATACTATTATCGGTTTAGAAACGCTTCATCGCCTCTCCATACAGTTAATAGTGAATATCACCTGCATTTTTAGTTGACCTTTTTGTTACAGTATATGATGCCCGTAAATAAATAAGTTTATTTAAAAGGAAGCAATGGAGAATTTCGGGATTAAATCAAGTGATAAATGTGATATTTATACCTTCAATCTGAAATAATGTGGTATTAAAATTAAGACATTATAATCACTATCTACCGATCCATCAAATATGACGAATACACAACTGCCATACAATCAAAACAATTCATTTCGCGATTGTTTAAAATTAAACTTTAATGATTAGATCTGCAAAGATTTCTTAGATATACAGCCATTAATTAATCCATTGAAAGAAAAGTAATGCATTAAGTTGTTTGACAATTATTTCATACACAGCGTTTATAATTCTTTACTCTGAGAAGTCATCACCCACTGCTACCACTACATAGTGACTGCGTGCTAAGAGATAGTGGTTTCTCTTTCAAAACTACTAAACGGTCTAACACCTTGTAAACTCCACTCACCTTTGGAAAAATGCAGAAACATGTAATTCATGATAATTTTGCAAACAACCCACAACAGTGACGAATTGAATGTGGATATGCCCACATTTATAATCTCCATAATTTATAATTTTCATATTTAACTTTTTAACGTTTATATAGGGAGGAGCAAAAGTTTCCGCTTTTTGTGAACAAAATCTAATTTAACGATATAAAAAACACCAAGATAATTAATATTCAAAATATAATCCATTATGATCGATAGTTCTCTGCCATTGTCTAGTAAGGTTATCCATTCCACGCCTGTACCATTCCGATGGTTTAGAGGCGAAGGCTTCAGGGCATCCTTCTTCTACTTTCACGGCATTGGCAAAAACATGCCCAGCGCGATCTAGAAAGGAGGTAATTGGATAGCGCCAAGTCTGAACTGTAAGCCGCGTTTGATAGCAACTTCACCCCATAAAATTCCTACAGTTTCTGGAGAGTTCTTTGGACAGTATGCGGCTTAGCACTATGTTGATGGAATAGCATGAAATTGCTGTTGATTAATGCGAGGTACCATTCCCTTATAACTGCATACATGTGATTTGTTTGCAGTGTAGTTCGGGGTTTAAAGCCTTACCTACCTGGCATCAATTCAAAGTGGGTATTGCAAACGCCAAGTTAGATGGCGAGCGGTGGGGATGCGCCGTAATCGTTTTTGAAAACGTGCACGCCCATTTACTGAAGTAATAGTCAGACTATATTTGTCAGTGGCGGAACATAATGTCTTTGCTAGGGGATCATAAAGTGATACACGCTCAAACGCGAGAAGTAGTTTTTAATGTTTACAATTATTTTTATAAACATAAAAGTACATCAGTGCCATTAAGTGAAATAAAAGAATGTGTTCATGAAGCAACTGGTGTGTCGGTGCGAACAATAGAAAGAATTATTCGAGAAGGAAATACGGCATCAAATAGCGATGAAAAAAAAATTACAAGTCCTGGTAAGAAGAGACAAAGAACAAAGAGTGTCACAAGCTTGCCGGAGTATCAATTAACAACGGTGCGAGATATGATCTATAATTTTCATAGAACAGACGAGCGACGAGTTACGATTTCAGCTCTACGCCAAAAGATGCACGATGAATTGGAATGGAAAGGATCAAACACATCATTCAGAAGAATTGTAGGAGATTTGGGATTCGTGTTTCGACGTACACAAAATAATAGGCAAGTATTGATAGAGCGACTAGATATACGAGCATTAAGAATTGATTATTTGCAAAAGATTAGGCATTTTTGTGAGACAAATCGACGTATTGTATATATAGATGAGACTTACATTCACAGTAGTCATACGTCTTCCAAGATGTGGAGTGATGAAAGTACAAAAGGTCTTTTTAAAAACATATCAAAAGGAGCCAGACTAATAATAGTGCACGCAGGAGGCAATATGGGCTTTATCCCCAACGCCCTATTGATTTTTAAGTCCGGCGTAAAAACTGGTGATTACCATTCGGATATGAACGCAGGAAATTATGGCAGATGGATTCAACAGAAGCTTATACTAAACTTGCCCACAAACTCCGTTGTTGTAATTGATAATGCGTCGTATCACAATACACAAACAAATCATGTTCCAACAAGTAATAGTAAGAAAAATGGAATGATTGAATGGTTAACGTTAAAAAATATTCCTTTTGACTCTAGAATGCTAAAGCCATAACTATACTAGCTAATCAAACACTATAAGGGTCAATATATAACGTATAAATTCGACGAAATTCTACAACGTAATGGACACACAGTTTTGAGACTTCCACCGTATCACCCCGATCTAAATCCGATTGAGTTGATCTGGGCCACCGTCAAAAACAATGTCGCTGCAAGGAATCTAAATTTTAAGATAGAAGATGTTCGTAAAATAGAGGAAGAAGAATTTTCGAAAATTTATCCAGAAGATTGGCAACAACGTTGTAAACATGTTGTTAATATTGAAGATAAATATTTAGAATCAGAAATATTAGTTGATGAAACGACAGAAAGTTTAATTATTCATGTAAATAATGAAAGTGATAGTGATGACAACATCTTCAGTTCCGAAGAAGATTAATCTGTTTATTTAATTATTAGTAATTATTATTATTATATAGTTATTATTAGAAACGGAATTATGATTTGCCATATTCGTAACTACCTGTGTGTACATTTAAATCTCATTTAATATGTAAACTCTTTAATTACTTGTAACATCAAATAGCTTCCCATGTAAATTTATACTGTTTACAAAATATTCTTAAATACCTTGTTTATACAATAAAATCTCAATATTTATATAATTTCGTTTAGTAATTAATGTATATGCATATATTTGATTATTACCTGATTACCTATTTGTACATTTTACTCTAATAAATTGTTTATTTATTAAGAGATGGATATTTAGTATGCGCCGCCTATGGTTTCTTGCAACTGTATGTAAGACCAAATACAAATTTGCCCACTATTTCTAATGCTTCGCGGACTTACCCCCACCGCTCACCATCTAATCTGGCGTTTGCTATAATAGCTTAGTAATTTCACCAAACACACAGCATCACCTTTGCTTCAAACCTTTTGCGCTTGGCCACTAGGTTAACCACTAATTCGATTTGTTTGGATTACGAAGCGACACCTTTCTTCACACATTACAATTCGTCGATAGAAATTAAGATCCTATCAATTGGCAAAACGTTGATTACAGATTTGCACTCGTCGCTATGCCTGTTCTGCAGCCAATTCATGAGGCGCTTCTCTGCATCGTCTGTTTACTTTCCCCAGTTTGTGAAGATGGCAACTTATTGTTCACCGTGAAGGGCCAAACTGTTGCGACAATTTGTAACGTGGCAAATTCTATTTTACCAACATAATTGTATTTCCTACTGTCAAGGGTTGTTTTATGTTTACAATAGATGTCGCTACGTTATCTTTTCTAATATGCTTCAAAATGTATAATTTCTATTAATGACGTATTTAATGTTTGGTTAATCTACTTTTGATAATTTCAATTATGAAGGTTAGTTATTGAACAATTTTCATCATATTTTTCTTTCTCTTTATTTTTGTTTTAGTTCTTTTTATTGTAACTAAATTTATCTAAGTTCATTGTAATACAATGCACGATGTTCGTTGATTGGAATTAACCCCGCTCTGTCTAGTAGCACCTGCCAACCGAGTAGGACCCCTTATCGAAAATCTGCTTGTGGCTATTTGCTTCTACTTAATGTAGGATTTAAAGATGTTCAAAGTATAACAGTATTAAGTACTATATATGGTTCTGTATTCAGTTTTTTATGTAATCATTATCAACATTGTCGGGTGTGATAATTTTCACGACGGCACGCCAGTCTTTCATTAAATAATCATCGATTATGGGCACGTAAACCCTGCATCCATCCGAGGTAATCAATTATTCTAACCATACTTCATTAGATTTATGCTTATAGATCGTTATTTTCCACATTTTAGGTTTTTTTGTCGGGTTTTCGTTAAAACACATTTTGTCGAAATCCACTGAAGGGTAGAGTATAAGATTGCGTCCTATTCAACCCGGCGACAGGACTAGCGCCGATTTACCGCCGCTAGACCACGATAGCGCAAGCTTACTCGAAAGCTCCAGTTGAGCATCGCCCAGTCAAGTGGACTTATCGTTTTTTTGTGTTTTCTGTTAACAAATTTTTTTTTTTTCTAAATTTTAAATTTTTTCTTTCCTTTAACTTGATTTTGTTTAAGTAATACTCATATACTCTAGGAATCCTTTATTGTTACTAGAATCCTTATTAGAAATTTACTAAATTTTTGGTAATTTGTGTTTTTGAATATTTTTTCCAACTGATTTTTTTTTCACGAACATTTTACCACAAGTTATTCTAACGAATACTATTATTTTCTTTTTTTAATTTGTACATTTTATGTGAGTAATTTTAACGAATTGCGTTTCATTATATGATCGATGTTAAATCGAACGTAGTTGCCACCAACGTCGATCCCTTAGTTAAATTTTGTTCATTAACAGTTTTGCTAATATTTTCGTCTCTATTGATTACTATTCTCTTTTATTTACATTAAAGAAGTTGTGGTAATAATATTCTTTTCCCTACCCCTCCTCCACTACGCGTTCTCGTTTTTCTAAGTTAGTCGTGAACTCACCACTGTTCATGCTAGCGAGCATTTAGCGATCAGGTAGGTCTGCAATTTCTTTGATTGTTCCTTTTTTTCCCCACTATTTCTGCTGGGCTACAAAGTGTCGCGTATTGGAAGCAGGAGCGGCCCCAATTCTGTGGCGAAGAACCTCTTCGTCAATGATAGGTTTGACCAGTCCCGAATTTTTTATGAAGTCCGATCTAAGATAACATCTTGACCTTCAATTTCACGGGATATACGAGCGGTATCAACAACACAATAACGCAAAATTGCCAAAATCTCTTTTTTTGTATTGCGCATTTTGAGTCCACAAAAAGTGCGCAATGTATCGATGAAAATCTCAAGATAATTTACTTACAGACACTTACAACAATGTTGTTTAATATAGCATTAATAATGACAACTATTTTTCTTTATTTTTTGACAGTTTTATAAATCCAAAATCTAGCAATCCAAAAAACCAAAAAAACCTTTGCTCCACCCTATTATTCTTGCCCGGAGAAGGGTTTACCCGAAACCGGTTGCAAATATTTATTTAATTCACACCTAATTATGGAAATGAACATTATTAACAATATCTATTCTTTTATTTGATCAAAAAATTACCACAAAATCCCAAAAAATTGTTCCTCCAAATGTGCAAAATATGTGGCTATAAAAATTATACACATTTATTTGAACTCATTTTTGGATACATCTATAAGTTATGTCAATCGATGTATCCACCAAATTTCATTGAACTTGTGAGTGTAGGTTGGTAAGTTCTCTGGTAAATTTGATCTTCCCCAAATGTTGTTTGCAATTATGACTATGATATTCCATTTCTAGCCCTAATTTAAACGTATCAAATATTACTTCAAGATTTTGCAAAATACGGGTAGCTGTTACACTCAATTAAATTATGCAGTAAGAGCAAATGACCTATGTTGGTGATTATCACAGGCGACCATACATATATCGCTCTCTCCTCTAGTGTATTTTACCTATAAAGGCACCTGAAGAAAAAATGATGTCTGTAACTAATGAACGATTGTAAAAATGTTCAAGAGTCTGTATAATTGAAAATTAGCTTGAGTGAGGGCCTCCAGTTGTGTACGCAATGTTGTATATTGGCTTTTATCAAACGTACATAATTTTTGGATGTTTATACCATATCCAATAGGCAGGGAAGCCATTAGCATAAAGACAGTTGCTCCAGTAATTGCTACTCTTAATTACAACTTTGCCATTACAATACCTTACATTTAGTAACCTATGTTCATCAACACTTGTGAATAGAGAGAGCCTTATGTTTTTAAAGTCCTCAGTATTCCTCCTTTTTTGAGTTGTGCAATTAGAAAAGAATCTCGTTGGCAAGCAACTTAACTTAACTTAGAGAAAATAACATACTTACCTTACCGTCAATGTATGTATTAATATCATCAATATTTGTAAAGCAGCACTATAATGACATTTTTAAGAAATATGAAATAGACCACGAACGCAGCACTAGGTGCAAAGTTAATAATCAATTACTCCCGCCCCAAACACATTTGACCAAGGTTCAGAAACAAGCTGTATGGCAATGCATTAAAATATACAATCACTTACCGCAGGAACTAAAGCAAATGCCATCAGTACAGTTTAAAACAACTTAAAAAAAATACCTTTCTAGTCACACATTTTACACTATCAAAGATTTTTTAACGCACCGTGTATAGTATAATTTTCTTTTATTTATATATATAGCGTGTCCCCGGATTAACGCATGGATAGGTAAGGCAGACAGAAAATTATTGAGTTGAAATTTCATCTTTTGGGGTTGAGTCATGCTTGAATAGTAAGTAATTTATGTCATAATTTTATTGCCGGTAAATCAAGTATATCTTGGAAATTTACAAAAAAAGGAATTTTTTCAATTAGTAAAATGTACTTTCTGTAGGAGATACGATAAAAGGGTTATTAAAAATAATGTTCAGGGTAATAAATTATGCTAGTACTTAGTGTGTAAGCATGGTCGAACCCCAAAAGATGAAAATTCAACTCAATAATTTCTTGTCTGCCTTACCTATCCATGCGTTAATCCGGGGACACACTGTATATTACATGTATGTGTTTGTGTGTGCTATTTGTTTCATGTTTATTGCTTATTTTTTTATATTTACATTTTTTTACATTAAGATGACGTATTCTATGCTATTGCATTATGGAATAAACGGATTTATTATTATTATTAAATTCCACAGTATTTATAGCATTTTATAAAATGAACTAGGAGATGAAGTTTTCGTCTGCGTTTACAAATCGAAAATTTCATCGTTTCATATCTGCATATTAAGCAAGTTATCTTACTTTAATAGCAGTCTTGTCGGTAACGGTGGGTGAATTACACGGGCTTCTAGGCAGGCCTTCGTCATCTTCGCTGGTGTCTCCACGGCCTCGTCTGAGTCTTAACCGTTCCGTTAATTCAGTCTGCAAAAGAAAAAGAAAGAAGTTGAATTAATGATAGTGTCCTAATTAATTTTACAGTTTTCACTAACGATATCAGATATCTTACATACATGTACATTTAAATAGAACTTTAAACTTAATGTTTCACGCAATTTAGTGCAATTTCCCGGTCAGTTTAATAAAAAAAAATCGCAATTTAGAGAAATTACAGTAACGGTTCTTTTAAGAAGAAAGCTACTAGTTAGAGAAAAAACTGAAATCAAAATTTTATTCAGTCCGATTTATTCAAAATAAAAATATCAATTAAGAATCAAGTCATTTATATATGTAATTAATTCTATGGGAAAAGGATATGAAGACGTAGTTTATTATACAGAAACAAGAAAAATTTAAATAAAAAAGCACTGCTATGTCCTCCAAATGTTCGAGATATGTGCATAGTAAGAATTTTAAGCAAGGCATTATCACAATTTTTTTTAATAATAAATTTGTTTGTAATTATGCGATCAGTTTGTTTACAGATATACGGAAGACCTACCTTGATTGTAGAACATTTTATCAGTGTTCTTATTATTATCAGAAAAATAAATGTCTGTAGTTTTTGAAATAATCATCGGTTAAAAAAATATTACTACTTGTAATTAATGGAAAATATTGAACACGTAACAATTTATTTTAATTTCAATACATATACGAATTCTTTCCCTAAAAGAGCTTCTTATTCGTCACACAAATCCGCGGAAACTAAATCAACTGTTACACCAAGAGTCATGTCCACACCTGAGGGAGAAGCCGTAATTTTAGGACGGGTAGAACAGAATCCGGAGACGAGTTTGCGGAGAATATCAGCCCAGGTAGAAAATAGTGCTCTTTTTGTTTAGAGAATACTCCACGAGCAGCAGCTCAATCAGCTGATCATCAAGCAGGTGTGGTTTTTAGCCACTGGTTTTTATGCAACGATGCTGAGGGCTTCAATTTTGGTGTTAATATTCTTTTTATTGATCGGCCTCATCACACGAATTTGAGTTTCTAATTTCCACAGTACGCAATGTTGAGGCAGTTTAAGCGAAATAAGTTAGAGTTTTTTAGTTGATTAATAACTCCAGATGAAGCTTGGATACAGCAGTACACTCTTGAAGCCAAGACAGTCGAAGCAGTGACCTGCGAAGGATGAATTGGATGGGACTGTTTTTTGGATTAGTCATGAAGTTGTGTTAATCGACTATCTTGAATAAAGAAAAACAATAACAGGTGCATACTACGCATCATTACTTGACAAGACAAAAATTTCGGGGAAACAGCTGCATTTTAAGAAAAAGAAAGTTTTGTTCCATCAAGACAACTCACTTCAGTGGTACTGGCTACTCACCAGAGCGGGCCCCCAGCGACTTATTTCTGTTTCCTACCGGCTCAAAGTTTCGCTTGGAAGACAGAGATTTTCATCGGATAAGGAAGCCATCACATTTGTAAACGCCTATTTTGCAAAACAAGATGCCAACTACTACTTGGACGGATTAAAGGTATGGAAGCATCGCTGGGAAAAGTGTACAAGGAGACTATGTTAACAAATAAAACTGAGCTTGACAAAATAAAATACTTGTTTCTGTGTTAGGCTGGAAACTTTTCAGATTATCCAGATATGTGCAAGGCATGGATCATTCTCCTACGATTCATAGGATCTCGAGTTCACCAATTTTTTTTTTAAGTCCCATAAAAAAAATCGAGAGGCGTGAGATCCGGCAATCTAGCAGGCCACCTTACTGGTCCTCGATTTCCAATCTACTTATCAAGATATTCGTTATTTAAAAAGTTTGTCACTATTTGAACATTGTGTGTAGATGCGCCAGGTTGCTGGAAAAACATATTTAAGTAGCAAGCGGGAGTTCCATAATTCGTTCTTCTACATTTGTTTGGAAGAGACTTAAATATCTAGCCGAGTTTTTCATTATAAAAGATAGGACCAACAATGTGAGTGCCAATAACACCTATCCATACATTAAACCTCCAATTCACTTGCTGACTAACTCCACCAATTAGATGTGGATTTTCATTGGACCAAAAAATAGTATTTTTGCGATTAAATAATCCGCAGTAGGTGAAGCGACTCTCGTTCGACCATAGTAAAATTTGGATTTTCACTATGTTTTCTAATAGACCCTTGTCAAAATTCCATTCTTCTCATTTCGTCACCGTTTTGCAGCCCTTGGCAGGATCGCTCACGATAGGAATGGTATTTGTAACGATTTAAAATGCTGCTGCCTGTTGATTGGGCAAAGCCTATGGTATTTCCAATTTCACATAAAGAAGTACGGGGTTCCTCAACTACGGCCTGCAGGACCATATTTTCTTTATTTTCGTCTCTGTGCTTATTCCTATTCGACTTAACGAAACTTCTGTGATTTATTAAATTTTCATGTAATCGCCGAAATATGCTTCTACCTGGCTGAAGTCTTTCTGGGTATTTATTGAAATACATTTCTGCGGCCATCTCATCACTTCTCCGACAGAGAATAAAACACTCCAACATGTCATATTTATCTCTGTTCGAAAAACGATCCATTTTAAAATCACAAATTACTGAGTTTTTACATCACAAAGACTGTTTGACAGCTAGAAAATTCAGAGTTGCGATTGTTTAATAAATGTATGGGTAGGTGCCAGCCTACTATTGTCAAATCGTAATTTTGCTATTTTTCATAGTTTTCCTTCATTGAGCATAGGGATGTTATACATGGTTGAAAAGCATTTTTATGACCATTTCAAAAATGTAACAATCCAATATGGCGCTTGTAAGAAAAACGAAGGTTGGGTACAAGCGCAAAGAACCCAGTGAGCCTAGAATTTTTCTAATGCCATTTTTGAAGTCCTCATTACTAACTACCCCTATGCTGAAAATTTGACTAATGTATTTTTTATAATAAGGAAAATATTAAGGTTTTTAGAAAACGCACACTTGTGGTTTTCACCCTGTATCTCAGTAACGAAATGGATTTTTAGAAATGTGATCCCGGATTGTACTTAGCCATATAAGCGCGCAACGTTTTCCCCATTTAACCGGCCTTGTATCTCTAACGATTTCCAATGTACCCATGTACTTCATGTTATCCTGGACACCCGGTATACAGAATATTTATGACAAAAATGAAAGTCCTAATTTGATCCAAGAATTGTAGGAGTCTCTTGACTTATTCATCATTCAGTAATAGACCATACTATGGGGTTAAGTAAGATTCGTTCATTAGATTGACGAATATATGAAATCCCCCAGTTAATATCAAAAGACCTCTTAATAACTTTGAAACAACTCACTACAGCATTTTTGTGCTTTCATTCTAAAATTCATGTTTTAAACTAAATGCAATCTTTACTTTTACCGCTTGTGAGAAAAAGACAATAACGACCGAATGAATCTCTTGTAGTATATCAAGCGGGTGTGTTTTTTTATTGCAGTGTAAAAGTATTTTTAAGCACGACGCACTTAATAATGATCCAACTCAGAAAATTGGAGTGGGAAGGAGAATCTAAGTATAGAAGAGAATAAAAACAGCTATGTCGGAAAGAATGCAATAAATACACTGAGAAAAATAGGGCGCTCAAGCAATAGTTGTTAATTCGTATTTTTCATACTTGATTATATAAAATTTTATCAAATAACTATTTTATCGACTCAAGATTGTTTAATATGCATGATTGCCATTATACTGCCTCCCTTATTCACTCCTTTATTATCTATCAAGTTCTCAGTTACCTGCGTCGCAAAATTGTATTTCCTTGTGATGTACATAACAATATTCGAGACAGGAATTTGATCACATCACCTCAACATTCCACCATCCAGTTTGAAAGATTTTTGATTGCAAAGGCGTATAACAAGATTTCTGAACATCTGAAATCATTACCTTTAATTTGTTTTAAAACCGAATAGCGCTACCTTCTATCTAAGTAGCTTCCTTGAGATTATATGTGCATGATTCTATATGTTTGCTTCTGTTTGGCTGGAATGTATGTCACATAATTAGATTTAGTTAGTGTTTAGGCACTTTTTTTCAGTAATTCCTCCCAATTGCATTGTTAATAAAATTTTTGTATTAAAGGTTTTAGTGGAAGAATGGAGATAGCTTGATCCAAATAGCGCCTTGAGATATCCCTTGTTTCAGTTTTAATTTCTTTATTCTCAATTGTATCTATGTATTGTTATTGTAAAGGGAAAATAAAGCATTATTATTATTATGTAGCTAATATTAACTAAAAATAGCAAGGAATTGTTTCTATTTACAATCTTCATCAAAACCTTTTTTTTTCTCAATTAAGTATTTATAACTTCGATTTTATACCGGCTGAAGTTATAAGCTTGCAAAAATGGCCTCAAATAAAAAAATGATGTGAGATGTACAAATGTCTGGCAATCAGTGTGTTTCGCGTTTACTTTGAGAGAAAAAGAAAGGTTTTCCTTTTCATTTCAGAGAAAAATTTATTGAGAACTTATATAAAGAAGCATTGAACCTTAAGGTACTTTTACACGATCAATTAAAATTGCTGAATTTACGAGGATTCCTGTCAACTGTTGCTCCATTGGTTGCCAAATTTTATCGAGCCACATGACCAGTCTGGGCAAACAGCGGTAACAGTCAGTGTAGTAGATATGTGGTGCGGAGTTGGCGATTATTTATTTTACGCGTTCACAGCGTCAGTACTAAATCGATGCTCTATGCGAGTAGTTCTGTGTATATGTAGGCTGCCTTAACTTATTTGTAATTGTACGCTTATGTTTGCTTTAAAAATGTCGCAGTTAGGTACGTCGCGAAAACGACCAATGGCAGACACAGTTAAAAACTTTATAGTGGATATGCTGGACTTGATTTTTTATGGCGCTAAAATTCAATGTCTAGTTTGTAAAATCCCTTTAATGTGTTGGTCCAGAAGCCATTGTCAACGTCACATCGAAAGCAAACAGCATTCTTCTGCAAAAAGTGGCATACGAGACCAAGAAAAATTTACATTTGATTTACGTGTTACTCTTATTTTATGTAATCTATCGTTTCGTTTACTAGACAAAGAAGCATTTGTCTCCTTCTGGAATAAATATGCGGAAGACTTTTATAATTTATTTCTTACCTTCTATTTTGTGTAAACTTTTATGCGCTCGCCACCCCTCTGGCTGTTACCGCATATTTGCTCAGGTTACACATGACTCAATATGCATCAACTGGGCGATGTCTGCCGCGGCTGCTAGTGCTTTTATTAGAACAAAAATCAAACGAAAAAAAAATGGGCAAATATGGATGCGATCGTATTTATGTATGCAGACGGCATCAACCTTCGACATTGTGTAATGAATTAAGTTTAGATCATATTTTGTTCAAGTGTTGTTCAAGCACCTACTGTCCCACAAGCACCTCTGCAAATGAACAGCATCGATAAAATTGATAATTTTTTCGTTATTCCACGAAGATTACATTTTGAACAATATGATAAATGCGAAAGATGCGCACGACTACCAAAGGCAACATACTCAGTTGTGGATGTCACGGTAAAGGGAGAAGCAGAAATGAAATAAAGGTGATAGAAACAAATATTGCCACGAACTTTTCAAATTAATGAATATATCGTTGCCTTGGTGAGAAAAGCGCGTAACTCCATTAAAAGAAAATTTTCAGGAGACCGAAAAAACTGTTTGGTTTTAAAATAATCAAAATGTAAACTCTTGTTTCCCTTTTAGAGGCTATTGTAGAATAATTTTAATGATTTTTTGGGAAAAATAATTCTGAAAACCTTTCTTTCAGTTACTTAGGCCATGTAAATGGGAGGTCAAAGATAACGCTTCGATTTCCTTGTGTATTTTTTTGTCAAGTACAATGTACATGATATGCAACGGAAATACACGAAACAATCGAAGTCCTCCTATTTACGTCACCACCAACCGCTATTGGTAAAAACTGCGTATATAAAAGTAAAAATTTGTAGTACGCATCGATGAGACGGGTTTCGGGTGTAGATCATACATTGGTTCGGTAACTGCACCTTATCGTTAAAAACCTGAAAAATAGAAGGGCACACGGAGATGGGAATACGAATGAGTCCATTAAAGCCGTGTCCAAAGTCTGTCTGCCACATTTGGCGCAAATTATCAATGTAATCCTGAAGTTACATGACTTTTCTACCTAGGATATGGAAAACATCTATTACAGTTAAAATTCTCAAGTCGGAACCGGATCTGAGTCGTCCGCAGAGCTGCACCATCAATCTTCTATCGGGCCTGTTTAAGGTTACTAAGGCGGTTCAGCAGGTTAAAATTTGAAATCGAGGTTCTTTCTGGAGCTTTATAAGAACCCGTCTTTAGTTATAGACCATAATATAACGGTATGAGTACCTTAGTATGTTCAGTAAGATTTTGCTTTGATCTATGAACACAAATTTTGAACTATATTTCAGTGACCCGTTTTACTGTTAGTGTCGTACAGAATCTACTATTTGCTTCGCCTCTTATTCAATTAACCACCGTTTCATTATCACGCTTGCGTCTATCCATAACAATTTATGAACGCATGTTGTCCAACATCTTCGAAACCGCTATCTCGCACATCGTAAGATCCTCAAGTACACCTTCAGTATGCAGGTAGTATGATTCAGATAGGAATAACCAGTTACCGCGAAGCCATTAATGAAAACCGCTGGAAGCGGGTCGCGTAGATGTACAGTCCATGGTAAATGAATTGCCCGCACCATAAGACCTTTTAATTTAGTAAATCTTGCGTATAGTAAATTATAGTTTTACGTCTGCCATAAAGTTTATTTGAATTCTTACAATATCTGAAACATAATCACAAGCCATTGATAAGATGTATAAACCTGTACGAGTTATGGTACTCTAATGGATGTAGAGAATTAATCGTATGTAGCCTAAAGATAGTTTCTGCAATGTAAGAAAACGTTTCGAAAGATCTAGTTTTACTGTTACTACGTTTATGTTTGATAGCAAATCTTCTCTTCATAATTCAAAAGTATGTAGGATCAATATAAATTCTAATTAGCTTGTTTAAGGTAGTAATTACTAGAACATGATTTTTTGACAGCAAATATAGCAGAAAATATAGCATAAAAGTTTAAAATTTATAAAATGTTTGGAGGTCTATACGGAAAACTACTGGACTACATTCAGTACAATTTTTAAATTCTTAAAAAAATTGTGTTGTAAGGAAATACAACTACGTGAAGGTATTTATTTGAGGTATACTGAGATGTTTTAAAACAATTAAAAGTATTAAATTGGGTGACAATCTGTTCCATTTATTATTTCGTGTACTTTACTTACAAAGATAATTTTTTTTATAAAATTACAGTTATTCGTGTGTAGTGTATGTATAGTTTTGTCCCTCTTCTGAATCCTGATCTCGAATAGACCTCTCCAACCCCCTTCTATAACTTGTTCGGTTAGATTTTGCTTGATTTATTTCTTCAAACTGTTATTGTTTAGTTTTAACACTTTTTAGCTTATATGTGTATTTAAGCTTATGCGAGGTGCGGCTAAAATGTAACCGGACTGATCGTTTTACAGTCAAACAGCGCGCGCTTTTGAATCAATCCGCACGCAGGTGAATCAAGCGACATACCCCCTCCCCATTTCTGCCATCAAGACGATTGCGTATGCCGTAGTTAGGTTGACTGTTGTTTATGTTGGATCGTGTATCAGCCGCCCGTCGGAAAAATGTTGAGTGTTTCAAAAGAGCAACGTGTAAATGTGAAATTTCTTGTAAAACTTGGTAAATCCGCCACAGAAACTTATTCTTTGTTAAAAGAAGTTTACGGTGATAAATGTTTATCACGCACTCAAGTGTTCGAGTGATTTAAAGGTTTTAAAAACGAACGAAAAGACATTGATGATAAACCACGTTCGGGACGATCGACCTCGTCAACAACGGACGAAAACATTGACAAAATTGGTGTTTTGATTCGAAAGGATCGTCGGTTAAGTATTCGTGCAGTTGCCGAAACGATTGGAATCGATAAAGAATCTGTTAGGTAGATTTTGCACAGAAATTTTACCATGCGGTAAGTGTGTGCAAAAATGGTGCCAACAAATTCGAACAAAAAGAATCTCGCATGAACATTTGTTCTGACACTTTAAAAACATTGAAGAGGACCCTAATTTCTTGGAAAGAGTCATAACGTGTAATGAATCATGGTTTTTTACTTATGATCCGGAAACTAAGCGCCAGTCAATGCATTGGAAGAGCCCTTGGTTCACCAAGACAGAAAAAAGCTCGAATGACGAAAACAAAATTGAAGGCAATGATGATTGTTTTTTCGACGTTCGTGGGATTGTGTACACAAATTGGGTACCTGAAGGTCAAACGGTGAATTAGCATTACTACACTGAGGTCCTAACAATTCTCCGTGAACGGATAAGAAGAAAACGACCCGAATTGTGGAAAAACAAGTCATGGATTTTGCATCAAGACAACGCCCCGTCCCATAGTGCACTGTCTGTCAAAAGGTTTTTGGCCAAGCATGGGATCCCTGTGTTGGAACATCCACCTTATTCGCCAGACCTGGCCCCGTGTGACTTTTTTCTATTTCCTAAGGTGAAGTCAACACTAAAAGGGACGAGATTTGAGACCGTTGAAGCTGTAAAAGACAAAGCGACGGAGACCATGACCATGTTATCTGAAAATGACCAATGGAAAATTCGTATGGAGCGGTGTAGGGATCGGGAAGTGGAGTACATTCAAGGGGATAATGAAATTGTAAAGAATACTCAATAAAAGATTTTATAGCATTAATCCGGTTACTTTTTAGCTACACCTCGTATTGGACTTATTAAATTCAAATTTCTAAATGAATCTTGGGAATGTATCTGTTTGCTGTCAGATTTATGCTGTTTCGTTCTTCTTGTTTATGCGTTGTCTGGGTGCTGCCATTCCAACGACTTGATATTTTTAATTTTGATGTTCGTTTTCGATACTCTAGATGACGTAACGGATTTTGTTGCTTGGATTCCAAATATAGTGTGTTTCGTATGTTCACAAAATTATATTTCCAAAATGTAAATTACTAGAAATAATTCGGAACTTTGATTATCCCCTGCAATATAACGTCAATGGAGTCTTTTCTTTTAAATAAAAGATTAATAATATAAATCATCAGAATGTCAGAACCCGAATAATAACCCAAAATAATACGAATTCTGCAAATGCTACGTTAAATTCTAATATTAACTTGAACAATTTTCAAATTATGTAGCATATAAGAGTTGCTATGTGTACTATTTTTGATGTTTATAAAAATAAATATAAGGTATTTACAACTTCGGCTGTAAAATTACAATACGTAAATTATGTACCTCCAATCTAAAATTATAGGTATCTATTTATAATTTTAAAATATGTATACTGACGCTAATTCAATTACGAGGGACTGCAACTGACGCAAGTTAATACCATCGCTGTTCGTTTAACCTAAGGACTTACATAACGGATCGGCTACAATCTGTTTTCTAATATCGTTTTTCTTTAGCATTACCGCATTATTTCAGCAATATAGAAATGCTTATTGATATGAGGTGGCATAATAAATGAAATGTTAGTGTTTTTCTTATTGCTATTGGGTAGTAAGATACAAATATCTGTATTGATTTCAAATAGAATGGCAGAACACAAAAATTATTTATTAGTTCTAGTGACTCATCTTTATTAATAACATGGTAAAATAGAAATATACGCTCAAAAGAAAATGTTATTTATATAGAAGCTTCTAGTGTAGGCTATAACCTTTATTAACTGTTAACCATCTTAAATGTATAAAAACGTGAATTTCTTTGAGAGAATTTTTAGCAAAATGATGCTACTTCAATGTTCATGTAAATTCTAGTTTTCTATAAGCGAGTATTTGCACATTTTTCAATATTAAAATAGTAACAAAGTACACACAAAACGAAGGATATTGATATATGATCGACTGATAATAACTCCCTACTTCCATCACAAATATTGAAAAAGCCAATTTTCTCATTAGTTTCAGTGCAAACCTAGGTGAAACTCGCACGCTTTTGTGACATCATCCGGCCAAAATAATCAATCACTTTATTTATGTACTTTTCACATTAAAACGGATTAAACGAGTTTTTATGCTTACCAGGTTTATTTGATGATGTTACTTAATTACTTAATTTAGGGACGGCGGGCTTGTATCTTCGTTTGCAAGATTGCCTGATTTAGACTCCCTTGATTTCTTTCTTTGGGGATATTTGAGAAAACTTATGTACACCACGCTTGTAAATTCCTTCAAAAGACTTCGAGGAGTTGCAATAACGAGTAGATCAAGGATGCCACCGAATCGAAGCTAACGCAGGAATCTTCGAGAGAGTTCCAAGGTTCTTGCGGCGGAGATGTCATGGCAACTATAAACTGGAGGGAGAGCACTTTGAACATCTCATTTGAGTTTTTGTCTTTGTTGTTTGTTCATAAATTACATTGTTTGTTTGTACCATTGCTTTCATAAAAATGTGGGGAGATCATTTTTACATCTACATCATACAATCTTGTGGCAATGGCTTTTAAAATTACAATATTTTGTATTTAGCGTAAAAGTTAATTTTTGATTAAGCGAGTCGCCCGAAGATAACGAAAATTGAGTACTGCGCGGTCATTACATTTTTAACAGAAGAAGGGCATACATCTAATCACATTGAACAACGTTTAGACGACGTTTATGGTGATTTATCTCCTTTATATTCCACTTAAAAAAAATGGGCAAAATGTTTTAGCTTGGGGCAAGAATCCCTAGAAAATGATGAGCGCACCGGTCGGCCAATTCAACTGATAACGCCTCAAAACATTTTAATTATTGAAGAAATGGTATTAGCAGATCGCCGTTTGAAAATGATGGGATTAGCAGTGATGTCTAACATTTTTAAAACAAGTATTCGCCGAATTCTTCATAACCATTTGGCTATGAATAAGATTAGTGCAAGATGGGTACCGCATCCTCTTTCTGCTTTCTAACATGAACGTCAGATCCACTATACGCGGCTCGTTTTTAAACATGTGTGGAGAGGACCCGAAACCGATTTTGGAGTCCATTGTCGCAGAAGATGAAACAATGGTTCTGTATTATGCTCCTCTATTAAAAAAGGAATTGATAGAATGGCGGCGACCTGATGAGCCTCGTCCCAGAGACATTTTGAGAGAAAAACGTTAGACTATTTTTACAAGGGTATAAAATTATTAATTCATCGTTAATAATAAATGAATTGAAGTTAGAGGAGATTATATTGAAAAATAAAAATTGTTATATTTTACCAAGTTTATTTTTCTATATCAGACCGAGAATTTATGGCGTCTACCTCGTAATATGACCTTTCTATACGGTGACAGTGAAATACAGTTGAATAAAATATACTTATATTGAAATTATTATAGAACAGTTACTTGATATAAAAACAACTAACTAAATAACATGTTGCTTACGTTATTATAACACATGTATAACGTATCCCATTATACATGTATGTATGTCTTCGACTACATAATCTGTTATTTAAAACAACTGTTTTCTCTCGTAACTAATTTCAACAATCTTATATAAGATCTGCTTCGATTTAAATAATACTTCAATTACGTACTTTTACCTCGTTTAATTTTATAGTTCTACGTTAATGTGCACGATTTTATCTAAAATAGGCTTCATAGCTGCTTTTGGTGTTAATTGTTAATTTGAAATTCAATTTGTACCGTTTCTAACTGCTCGATTTTAAATCCAAATGGAATAATTAGTTCTATTATGTTGTACATACACCGGAAATTAATTTACCTTGTTAAAGCGAGTTATCTGTGTCTGTAAATATCGATGTATTTACAAAAATATACTTGAATGTATATCGTGTAGAATACAGTACTCCTAAATGGGCTTGACAATTATTTATAATCAAAAAGCAATGTAATTCAAAACAATTTGAAAGTGAAATAAGAGAAGAAAAAGCTGAGAAAATAAATTCAACGCTAGAAAGGGAATTTTTTAAAGTACAATACCTATTTGAATGAAACTTGATGGTCCGTTTGTATAACTTATATCAACTATTCTGCATTTAAGCAAAATTATGTACGAGGAGCGTGCTGTATATTTGTGAATATGGCATCACTGACAGTAATTGTCAAAAAATTTTAGATTAGTTTAATGTAGCAAGTGTTTGTGAATAAGTCGTAGTTTATTTGAATTCGATATTTTTTTTCAAAAAGCTTACAGAATTTTTTGAAAAGTTAAACGGTCAGTGTGAAATGGAAGTGACACGAAAACATTTTCGTGCAATGATTTTCGTTCAGGTTTAACCTTTAATGAATCATTTGCTCGTTTGCAAAATGCGTTTCCTGGAGAAGCCCCAAGTCGGTCACAGTATGTTTACCTGGATCAAAAAATTCCAACGGGGAAGATCATCTCTTGAGGATGAAAATCGTGAAGGTCGTCCTGTTTCAGCAACAACTTCAAGTCACATTGATGCCGTTCGTCGCATGATTGAAGAAGATCGTCAGGGGACCTACAGTGTTGGCATTGGAATGACCGCAATTCAGACAATTCTTCACACACATTTAAATGTGAAAAAAGTGTGTTGTCGTTGGATATCACATTGTTTAACAGCTGATAAAAAAAGCAAAGGTCGACTGGTGCCTAGAAAACCTTGAACGTTATCATGAAGGTACGTCTAAGGCCGCTTATAATATCGTTACAGGTGATGAAACATGGATCTACTGCTGTGATTCATTAACAAAGCAGTAATCTACCTAAAGGATATTTCAAAATGATATGCGACCCACAAAAATAAAACAATCACGAAGTTGTGCTAAACAAATGATTGCCTCTTTCTTCAGCCGTACCGGTTACATTTGCTCTGTTCTTCTAGAGAATAGGAAAACAGTTAATGCAGAATAGTATACCACCATTTGCTTGCCAACATTGTTGTCAAAAGTTCAGAAAAAACAAATTGTGTTACACCGTGACAACGCTCTTGCACACTCTGCCAAGTCGACAACGGAGTTTCTTCGCTCTGCTGGGATAAAATTAATGTCACATCCACCTTATAGCCCGGATTTAGCTCCGTGTGATTTCTTCCTCTCTCCAACTATTAATAAGAAATTACATGGAATCCATTTTTAACCCCACAGGAAGCTGTTAATGCATTTAAAGAGCATGTTAGTGCAGTGTCCAGGGAGACCCGGGCTACGTGTTTTACAGAATGGTTTGAGAGGATGTCGAAGTGCATTAAATGTAAAGGAGAGTACTTTGAAAAAGAATAAATATTGTTCGTTTTTATATTTCTTGTTCTTATCCTGTATTCAGAAACATACAGTGTGCCCCTCGTATATATAACCATAACAGGTTTGGGAAGAGGTAAACACGTGTATATGCATGTAAACAAGAATTACGTCTTCATTTTTCACTTGGAGTTTACATACGAAAAACGTTATGTCTAATGTCTAACAGAAAGGTGTTAGTTTATGCCGTGTAAGAGAGAATAAACTAGTTTATTTTGGCTGGTAATATTTTAATGGTTGAAAAGTGAAAATACCAACTTGACATTACCCCGGAACAATAACAGGTAACTCTAACAAATGTAAGATTCCTTATCAATAGATTAAAAATTGTAATTTCCTTTTAAAAAAGGGTTAAAATAACTAATTTTCTTATTACATTTAATTAATTTGACATAAAATTTGTTTGGGATAAAATTTGGTTCGCACTTTTATTATCGTTAACTTTTATAGATAGTGGTTATAATCTACTCCATAGGGAAATCAAATGCGCTTTTCGTTTAGGAGGCCAGTTTATTAAAAAAACCATCACGTTTCATTATGTACGTTAATCATCAGTAAGTGACACTTTATATACGCAAACGGTACATACAAATGAGGATTAGATTACATACACAGATACAAGTAATTTGCTTTTCTAAGTTTTGCATACTGTTTACTATGCTTTAATGTTGACTTCCTTCAGTGTTTTATTTTGAAAATACATCCTAGCCGAAAGTAAGCCATTGGCTATGTGAAAGAGACTTGCTGATTTATATTACAGTTACTTTGGTATAATTGAATAACAAAATAAACGTTAATTGTCATTGGCATATGGTAATTCAACAATGTATATGGGTATTATTACAATGTTTAGTGCGCTTATCCAAGACACACATATAATAAATAATAAGTAGATAGAATAACTTAATACTATTACATAATCCTACAACATTACATAACGAAAATGTATAATAACCATGTTATGCTACAGTTCCTGTTTATTCAATGAGTAAGCAATTAACAACATCGTACCCATTACAGCGGCAGCGCTGTTTTAGACAAAAGAAAAAACGGAATGAACTACAAATACGAGGATGGTATTAGAAGTTATCGTGTTTGGGGACCGACGGCGCTTTGTGTCAAAATCTGCATACCCACTGCGAGTATTATTCTTTAGTTAGCGTCTGTCAAAATTTAGGAAAGATTCATCGAGTAGCGTTGAAAGTACACAGCACAGGCGAGCTGTTGAAGGTGAGCCAGTTTATGTATTTGTGGAATAATGGAAAAGAACAAAACCAGTGATTCGATTTATTTTTTTAGGGTCGGGAAACATGTGCAGAAATCAAAGAGAAGCTCAATGCAGTTTGCATCTTGCCAGGTCGTCCCATTAATCAATAAAGTTCATGATATCGTATTAGCAGACCGCCGGGTGAAGATTAGAGAGATTTCTAATATGGTAAACATCTCAACTGAACGTGTACAAAACATCCTTCACAAAAAATTGAGTATGAGAAAGCTATCAGCAAGATGGGTGCCACGTCTGCTGAGGATTGGTCAATAACAGAATAGTATGATAACTTCAATGCAATGTTTGGATATGTGTGAGCACAATACGAGTGAGTTTCTGCGGCATTGTGTGGCTATAGATGAGACATAGATACATCATTACACATCAGAAACCAAAGTTATGGCGACTATTTTTGGGGATTCGGAAGGCGTAATCTTAATTGATTATTTGGAAAAGGGAAGGCAATTGCGACAGAAAAATTAATCCAGTTACGGTATGAATTGGTGCCCCATCCACCATATTCGCCAGATTTGGTCCCCTGTGACTTCTTCCTTTCTCTAAACTTCCAAAAATGGCTTGGCGGAAAGCGATTCACGTCAAATGAAGAGGTCATTGCCGAAACAGTGGTTTATTTTACAGACTTCTACAAATCCTATTATTTGGATGGCTTAAAATAGTTGGAAGATCGCTGGACTAACTGTATAGAGCTACAAGGATATTATGTCGAGAAATAAGTTTGCTAAATCCAAAACAACTGCTTTCTCTTCCTTAACACAGGCATTTATTATATCATCCTCGTACATTAAAAAAGCGCCACTTTTTTCAAGAAATTATATTTATTTTTTCAAGAAATTATATGAACTCTTATCATGAAAATTTTAAATGTAAAAGCAGTTTATTACATATTACGACATTTGTGTGGACACACTGATAATACCAACTTTACCTAGACCACTCGGAAGGAAGTGGAAAAAGGAAAAGCCGGTTGAAGGTAATCCTTGTATAAACCGTTTATTTACATTACGTTTTGATTGTATCTCGTTCGAATTAATCATATTTTTAATGTTCTCATGTGTGACATGTTATAATGTGAGTCAATCGGGGAGTTCGATGCCTCTTATCCCAGAAATGTGCAGATATATTAAGCAGTTATGCGAAATAAAGACTAGCATAATTTATTTTGTGATTATTCTTCAATAGTAGACATTTAGTTAAAACGGCAGCTCGTCCAAATGTACAGGGCAGGTCACGAGAACCACAAATCTTTTAATAAATAATACACAGTAGTTAAGAAGCATATACACCAGGGGTAAGGAATATTCGAAATACAAGGCCGTGTCACTTCAGTAGCCAGCATACCGCAGTTTTATGGAATAAGATGAAGAAGAAATACTAGTAGTCAGGTACCTATACTCAAAAAAATAGATCATGTGACAAGTGAGTTAATAACCTTTATCCCCATGTTAAGTTTTATTACAAATATGTCAGCTTTTCATATACATATTCTTATACCTCTTGTTAAAAAATCTGGCTGTCCCTAAATAATAATGGTGGGCACTATCGATAGTGACTATCGAATACTATCGATAGGACTATGTAAACATAAGAATTAGTAGAATTTTTTCTTTGGTTAAATTTCTTTTGCAATGAAACGATTATGTGATCTCACACTGATTACCGAATTAGACTTAAGCAAATTACAAGTCCTTACATAAATTTAAACTTATATAGATTTTGTTTATTTACTTGTAACGTGCGTTACTTGTTTTCTGTTTTCGTGAGATGTAGTTTTCAGCACTGTGTTGTATAACGTAAAAATAGACCGAAAAATTTTCCTTTTAGATCAAAGTATATTAGCTAGTAAAAATTTGGTATTATAAATTGAAAACATTGATCTCTAACGTACTCATTACAGATATGTAAATGCACAGAAGCTGTTAACTTTGTACTCCTAAGTTACGAACTTTTTCGAATTTGACAGCACTTGTTTCAACTATTAAGTTTCAAAAATTATTATATCAAATTTCTTTTTATCAATAAGAAGATAAAGGTAAAGTGTTCTTTGTAATATGTTGTTTAAAAATAAAACGTAATCTCTTTAACAGGATCTTAACAAAATTTCTTTTACAATAGTGCATTTAGCAATGACATTATTAAACTATTGATGGCTATGCAACATTATTAAATGGAACTGTCAAATAATGTGATACTCCTTTACAATACCTGTAATTGGTTCGTGGTGTTTCTGTATCAATGCTTTCATACACATTTTCTAACCACATTCATCATGCAGTGAGGTCCTGAACTATCGCTCCCGATTATGATATCTAGCAATAAAGGTTTTTATAACCTGTTTGTATTGTTATGCGAAGTTGGTTAGGAAAAAGCACCAAATTGTCTTCTGTGACGCCAGGTTGACCGAATGAACTCGTTGCTAGGCAACAAAATCATTACAACTGCCGAACGTCAAATCTCAATTCTAAAAGTGTAAGTTATTCTTGTTATTTATTGTTATCATATTCTGCATTTTTCATATTTTCGTTTTTTGTTCTAGGTATTATTTTTCCTTATTTGTTTTATTAATCGTTGTTATTTCTTGTCTTTATTGAACTTTGTTCGAATTAATTAGTTATGACAGGTTCTTATAAATTTAGAACTTTAGGACCTTACTGTATAATGAATGCTAGCCAATGACTATGAACACCGACATTCCGAAACATAATAAAACTTGACTTTTGTAAATGGAATCGAAGGAAATGAATAAGTAAATATTCGAAAATAAAAGGTAACTTTTCTCCAACTCGGATTTCAGAAAAACACATTTGTATGTTATTATGGTGCATTAATGGCCAATCTCACCAATCCGTCCTAAATTTTAAGCAAAGCTTATAACGTTAAGTAGTGTCTATTATGGTGCACAGCCCATTTAAGTTCTACTTAAGGCTTCTAAATTTAAGTGCTGACTATTGAAAGCTTAAATGGGAACTTAACCTTATTGAAAGCTTAAATGGGAACTTAACCTATAAAATCCAATCTGTGTGATGTATAACTGAAAATTGTGACAGATACGACGTATACCTTGTATTGTTATAGTGACAAACTTCACAATATGAACCAAGATTTAGAATTGTTATGATTTAATTACGGTTTAGCAGACGTATACTTAGATATTATTAATAATTGGAAAATGACATCTGTGTAATATGAAGAATAGCCAATGTCGTAAATTGATCATTTTCTGAGTTATTGCAAAAGCCATCCTCCAATGCCAACCACGGTTATGAAGAAATGTCAATGCAAGAACAGTCAAACTAACAATGGTCGTTAATTTTCTTTAGCCTTTTCCTCAAAACTAAAAATATCGACATTGGTTCTTCTTGTTTCAAGGTACAGATATATATAAGAGAGATAATCATTTTGACACTATCAGATTTAGAATTTTTCCAACATTTTCAGGCGCACCACCAGTTTTAAAGATTTCTAGCCTTTCTTTTGCTGTTTCCTACCTTACTGCTTTTTCATATTTGAATATATTTTCTTTTAAGAAGAAATATCTCTGTAAGTGTTTGTCGGCAGTAAACAATTAAGTTCATTTGCAATCTTTTTCCGATCCACTTCTATTACCATTTTATGACTATTCACTAACATTATTAAGAAATTGTTCTCTTCTAAAGTGTAGTTGAACCCTCTTGTTCTTTTTTGACTATTAACAATGTAGTAGTATGTAATATGTGCCGTGCTGACGTTTGTCTTTACTCGTTAATTTTGACGTTAGAAATGTGACAAATAAGAATCGGCATAATCAATGAAGTGGCAAATTACAATATTGATAATCAATCCGACATTTTAAGAAATTTTTGTATATTTCTTAATTATTTCACTTATATACATTATAACGCATTAGATAATGAGCAGTGTTTATTTTAGTTTTGAAGAAAACAGTTCCATAAATTTATGCCGCCCTTTTAAATAGTGGCATGTAATTTAAGGACAAAATCAAATAATCCGCGGCTTGAGTAGTATGGTGCAACTACGTACAATAATAAGAATTACTTAAATTAAAGTAAAACTTAATTTTGGTTCGATATATGACCGATCGGTGAGATTGGCCATAAAAGTATTTGAAAAAGTATTAGAGTTAGCGTTAACATCAGATACAACGACAGTCGCTTCTTAGACACTATAACGGACTTTCACTGAATAATAAGAGTATTGCGAAAATAGGTTTACTCATTGGAAACTATTTACAAGAACTATTTCATATGTCTATATTTAGTACATTAATCATTCACTTCGAAGTCACTATTGATAAACGCCAGAATTCAGAGGAAAAACGTTATCGTGCGAATGTTGGTTTTGGATAAGTCAGCCTAATATATACACATTCCAAATCCATATAAGTATTTACATAGTAAGAGTACAATGAGAAATAAATTTCAGTTAGATGAATTCATTAATTTTTATGGGGCACAGGTTGAAAACTTTCATGCTTTACATTTCGTATTGATCGCATTGCACCAATGAAATCCAGTATTATTACCTAGTATTTAATATCGCTACAAGTGGAACATAATATAAATACATAACTATGTACTACGTGCCAATTGAAATGGATACTGTGAATCTAGATACACGGGTAAAAGCTAGCGTCAAAGAATTGGAAGCCTTATGGAATAGCTTGCGAAAACAATGTAATTGAAACCTTTGCGGACGCATTGCGGAGCTGTATATACGCGTGTAACTTAACGATATGTAAGCAGAAAATTGGATAAAGCAAAATTGAAAGGGTCATAGAATCTGTTTGCTATTCATAGGGTAAAAACTGCTTAGCACGTGCATATCTTTGTATTTATTCAAACATTTCCTTTCAACATAAACTTAAAGAAGTTTTTACAGAAAAGGGTTATAGAATTTGGGATTTTTATTTATGGCAACGGAAAAAAATAAATTATTTTGCACATAGACAGTTAATCAGAAAACATATTTCCAGTAAAAAAATGATTCTTAAAGTACTTTTTGTACAAAGTTCATTGACGTAATTATAATTTGTTAAAAGGATTAGTTTTTAAGAAACTAACGAGAAAGTTCCCTTTTTAAATTCAACACTATACACTGCATTCACAATAAAAGAAATAAATTCAATAAACTGCATGGGTTTTTGAAAATTTGAACATCTAGTCGTTTTACAAACATTTTATTATTCGATACCTGTTGATCGAAAAACATGGATTTCAAAGTAAAAAGGAGTTTTCAAGTGATTTTTTGATAGATATCGCCCTAAAATTCGAACAGAGTGGTACTTGCCAAAGCTTAAGCTCGCCTTGAAATTGTCAATCACAAAAATATTTTTCATTTACTAACTTGATTATATTCTTTACAAATTTTGCGTACTTGATAAATGATAAATTAATAAAGAGATTACAAAAATGCGTATGGCATTATATTATGTAAGAGTTCTATTTTGACACATTTGAAATTTACAGTTGTTTCAACAGGAGACAAGAAGCATGGTAATATCAGGGGGTTTAACTTAGAACTTTATGAAGATCATTACGACGTGCAGCTTTTTCACCAATCTATGTACGCCTAGGGATTGCGCGAAGTGTGAGTTCAGCTTAATATATCCGGGTGCATGTCCCCAGCTCCGCCACCTCCGGATTTTGAAATTTCTTATACACTCTCATTTTGTGCCGTTTTATGCCGCAAAAAGAAAATTTTGTGCTTTAATATTAACGAGGTTACAACGATTTCTTTTTGGCGGGGCTGGGGACATGCCAGCCCGGCCACCTCGACATTTTGAAATTTTGTATACGCTATAATTTTGTGCTCGTTTTGTGCTGCTTTGTGCCGGAAAAAAAAAATGTGCTTTAATATTAACGGAGTTATGACGTTTTCTTTTTAGCGGGGCTGGGGACATGCCAGCCCTGCCACCTCAGCATTTTAAAATTTTGTATACGCTATCATCTTGTGCTAGTTTTGTGCCGTTTTTGCCACAAACAGAAAATTTTGTGCTTTAATACTAACGGAGTTATAGTGTTTTGAATTTTGGGCTATGGCATGTCCCCAGCCCCGCCACCATTGGATTTTGAAATTTCGTATACGCTATCATCTTGTGCTAGTTTTGTGCCGCAAAAAGAAAATTTTGTGCTCCAATATTAAACGGTTATAGTAATAGTAATATTTTATTTAACCATTTGACATACCTAGCGACCTATGTCACTAACTATGATCATATATACATACCGTACGAGCGAGCGTACTAATGATCACCCGATTTTACGCTTCTAAACCTGTGCTGTGTTGAATGTCACTGTGGAATGTTATTTGCTTGAGAAAATTGCGTAAACGCAAATTCATTTGTGCACCTTGCTCGCGTTATAAACGGCGTATTCGGTCACGTACATGTGCAAGCCACGACTTTGCTCTTGCATTTACGAAAACACCTTGCTCACGTTATAAACGGCATATTCGCTCATCTACACGTTTAAGACACGACTTTGCTTTCGCATTTCCGAAAAATGCTCTCGCTCTTACGGTATATATGTACCTTTCAATTGTTTAAGACACTCCGGCAATTGATGATAGATACACGAAAATGCAAGCCCCTTCTAGTAAGTTGTTATAGTGTTGAGTGGTACTCGAAGATCATCTCGTCCTTTTGTATTGTACATATGATCGTCACCATTTGCCCTATAATATCGTTCCTGTAATGCTGGGTCCTTCTCCAACGGCAACACAAAATTTTCTTTTTGCGGCACCAAGCCGCACAAAACTAGCACAAAATGATAGCGTATACGAAATTTCAAAATCCAGTGGTGGCGGGGCTGGGGACATGCAATGCTCAAAATTCAAAACGTTATAACTCCCTTAATATTGAAGCACAACATCTTCTTTCTGCGGCAAGAAGCGGCACAAAACGAGCACAAAATTATAGCGTATACGAAATTTCAAAATGCCGAGGTGGCGGGGCTAGCATGTCCCCAGCCCCGCCAAAAAGAAACCGTTATGACTCCGTTAATATTAAAGCACAAAATTTTCTTTTTGTGGCACAAAATGATAGTGTATAGGAAATTTCAAAATCCGGGGGTGGCGGGGCTGGGGACATGCAGCCAATATATCCTTATACCTTATACAAACTCGCTTTCTTTTTTCTTTCACCAAACATCTATCCCCAACTCGCGCATGTGGACATAGTATACATTTAACCACAAAAGTTTACGTACCGTTGGTAATAACTAAAAAACAGTTATTTTGATTTTTCCTTAAGTTTCTGGCAGGATTTTTCTGATTCCTTAACATAATTAAAAGCTTGCGTAATCCAAAAAATACTTCTTATTCTTTCACTAGTATTTGAGCAAATGAATGGTTTATTTTTGAAACGGCCTATATCAAACTTTTGTGTTTTCTCGTTTTACTGCTATAGTTATCATTTTCGCCCATATTAGAGGTGCGAATGTGTCGGGCCGGGTCGGGCTGAAGCGGGCTGGGCCGGGCTTTTTTAAAGGGACGGGAGGCCCGTCAGGACCGTTCGACTAGCCGATCGTTGTTAATAGGTTGGGTCGCTCGGGCTGCACTTTTTACTCGGTATAGTGTGAAATGACGTAACTGGAGCGGTCAGTGCAAGTAGGTGTATGGTTGTGTACAGCTGCAGGCAGGTCCAACGAACGTATATTTTTACACTGGTTACTCGGAGTAGTTAGTGCAGGCCGAGCGAACAAAGCTAATGTTGAACATTCCTTTTTGAAATTCAAAATTAATCTTCCCAAACTTTTGTTTTGAGAAAATGTAGTAAGTATAAATACATACTTTTAAATTTAACAATGTGTAAGTTAAGTAAATTCATAATTTGACAGCGAAAAATTAAAAAAAAAACTGCTCATTTGGAAGGACAAATGTTCCACATTTAAGATAGCAGTAGATTTCTCTGTTTAGGTCAACATGTTCGCTATTATTAGTTGCTACAGAAGATGATTGTATCAAAATTCTATCCGTCAGTTCGTTCATTGTCTCTGCAGTTTGTCCTTCATTCTTTTATCTATGTACAGTGTGATACGCTTCTAGAACTTATTGAAATGCGTAAATGTTGAATTTTTGTTAGCAAAATTGTACTTATGCATCAGAGTAAGTTAAGCTCTTTGGAAGTTTTATTTCGCTACTCTCATTTTTAAATAGAGAAAGTTTGAAATGTGCAAAAGTAAATTCAATAAATTCAAAGACCCCAACATATCTTGGTGTACAATGGCACAAAAGTACCTAAGCCTGGACACAGGTAAACAGGTTTTTTTAGACAGTATTTGCTTAAAATTCAAAATATCCTTGGTTTCGGTCTCCTTAATCGTGAGCAAATTGTTTACGCTTTAATAACGACTTCAGTGAATTCGTGTATTGTATCCTTTCAACTTCTTTTTAAAAACCCAAATACTGCATCACATAATAAAAATTAATTCTCTTTCTATGATCGTATCATTAAATGATATTTGTCTTGACCTGGGAATTGTCACAAAGTATTCCTACTTTCTTAATAGAGAAATATACCTACAGGTACGCGTTAATGAAATTGAAGAGAAAGATATAAACTTTGTTTGGCTCTTAACTAGCGACCTGCCATCTTTCAAACTATGTGTATAAAATGCGTTAACGGTTTGTCTTTTAAATAAGACGGTAACTAACACCGGCATCGAATAAGAAATTGTTAATTAAACATTGTACTCAGCAACTGACTTCAGCTCTTCCACTGCCTTCTAGTTTTATGAAGCTTTTTGTTACAGACCAAGTACCCCTACTAACTAAATTGTTCAACGTGATCAAAATTGTAATTTATGATGTCTAATTAATTTCTGTTAAAATATGAAAAATAAACCAAACAACATTAATCAAAGCACTGGATCGTTGTAACAAATAAGAGAATTACCATGTTTCAAAGAACGATAGCAGATATTGTAATAACTAGTTAAAAGAAAACATTTTATAAATATGTTTTATTTTTTACTGATTTCCCTTACATGTAATAAATAAAATGGATATATTTAATTAATTAGATAATTTCATTAAGTGTTTCAAATGAATGTCCCTGCTTTTATCCATAAAATGTGCAGAGGAAAATTACAAAAAAACCACGAATTTGTCACAAAATTTTAGTAGTTTACAGTGGAAATACATTATGCAATGAAAATAATTTAGTTAAAGAATAATGATACCAAAAATATGAAAAGAAGCTCTGTTTAATAAGTAACTTTGATAATAATTAATTTGTTTATTCTTTATGCTATTTGAAGTGTTTCTTGCATTGGTGACAGTGTATGTTCATCATGCTTTTATAAGAACAAATCTTACTAGTTATGAGTCATTATTGACAAGTATACATTGTAGCCTGTACAGGCTAACCTTCAAACAACATCATCATTTCTGCTACAATTTAACTTTTCACGAGTACAATAACCACCACGGATTCAGAAAATTATATCTTATCGTACTTCTCTTTCATACACTTATCGCTGTGGTTATGGACTGACATTCAAATATCGACTATTTACATATGCGTAATGTTGTTATGCTTGTTGTGTGTATATTAGATATTACTTTTTGTTGCTGCTTCCTTTAATAAAAGGCGTTGTTCGCAAATAATCATATTAATAATTCTACGAATTCATGGTCTGTGAATTCATTCCTTAAAAAAGGACATAAATATTTACAATGAAGTGTATACTATACACCGGCTAGTTATTTGATTTCAGACTTTAAAAAGCTAAATTCGTCTTTATTTAATATGAAAACATTGTTGGTAGGATGATCTTGTTAAAAGAATCTCCCTATTTTTTTTTACAAATGATATGGAAATCAAACCGCCATTTATATCATTACAAAAGATTGCGATTAATGATACGTGAATTGTATAATTACTTAAGTAATATGATGTCACTACCCGTTTAGCAATGTTCATGAGATTTATTAAAGTATGCCTGTCATTTTGAATATACGATTTAATAAGGATATATGGAAAAATTATAGAGGCTTACAAATTTCACGATTATCTTGACACTGGATATTATGCTTCTTTTGCAGCTGACATGGAAAAGTTACAAAATTATTTTTAATGGTGTTCAGCATTCGTCTAATCGAAACATTTGATAAGTGTTACAGAGTCAAATGAGCAAAGTTAAGCCTGTTTTACACACCGCGATTTATTGGCCAATTAATTGAACAAGTTGATCTTCGATTTTATCGTACCGTGTAAAACAGTCAAAATTTGAACTATTTCTTGAACAATTTATCGCACAATTAATTGAATTAAATAGAACATGCTCTATTTTTGCTTCGATTTTCCGACGGTTTTTCACTAACTTTTCTGTTTTAATACCAACCTAGTAACAGAAAAGTACCTACGAATTCTGTATAGTGTTTTTAAAGTAACGTGAGGATAAATTTCGAAAATTTACGACGATTATAATGTAAATGATAATTTGAAATAACTAACCGAAGCCGAAGTAACCTAACCTATATCTGCACCTACATACATCAAAACTGCTAAAACGTTCGGCGAAAGCAGATTACCTATATGCAGACGAAAATTTCCTATTTATTAATTCCCCCGTTTAACTACTAACGAAGCTGAACGAGCATTCACGATCGTTAAAAAAGTTATTGTAGCATGTAAAACAGCTAATTTCTACCGATTTCTTGGCCAAGAATTAATTGGCCAATAAATCGCGGAGTGTAAGACAGGTTTTCGAAATTGTGCAATGTCGACACTATGCATACAGGGTCATTCAAGACGATTGCCTATCAAAAGTATCTCGGAAGATAACTAAACCGTTTTTCGAAATTTTGGTGGGCGATATTATAGATAATGATGTATTTCCTAAAAATATTTTCAACTTGGCACTCTCGATTAAACCGGATACGGATATCAGCTTTCTTATTTCAAATGGTACACCCTGTAGATTACGGATCTTTTACACAGATCTTTCAAAGACAAGTTCAACAATATACGATAACATAGATGTAGGATGTGCCATCTGAGATATTACATTTTTTCAAATAAAATATGTTTTATCCGCATTTTGTCAAGTAGAACATGTGACATTCTTAAAAATGGGGGTTGCCATTAAAAAAGAATTGAATTTTCTTTAGTTGAATATGTTAGTGTTTGGACTAGGTTTTTGGAATACTCTGTACAATATTTTTGATATGTATTTACAGTAATAAAGAGTATTTTATGTTGCTAATGAAAATCTCAAAACTGGTTTACATGGGTAATACCGAAAAAAAAATATTGATGTTTAAGTTAAACTCTGCGTTTGTCAAAAAATTTGTCACAAAAAAGGTAATATCTCAAGGTGGTACATCCTACACCTATGATATTGCATATATTGCATGTCTAAAGGATCCGTAATATAAAGGGTATGCCATTTGAAATAAGAAAGTTGATATCCGTTTCCGGTTTAATCAATAATGTCATGAAGTTGAAAATATTTTTAGAAAATACATCATTATCTATAATATCACCCACCAAAATTTCAAAAATATACTTTAATTATTTCCAGATACATTTTTAATAGACCATCGTCGTGAGTGACTCTGTATATTTTTGTACAAAGCTGACATAGCACACCCAGCACCTACAAAGTCCGGAATGTGTTCTCTTTCACGTACCTTGTATAGAGGTGATTGAATAATGTCAGCACTGCACAGCTTTGTCTGTCCAATGTTGTCTTTTGTCTTATGCCTTGTCATAAAGGTTAGGTTATGTTTTAAGTACGGCTTTTTAAGAGGTTGCCAGTAATCATCTGACAATGAGTACCGAAGTTATTTAATCTGAAAGTAAGTCCGCTAAAAGATAGTGTGAACAGTTTCTCTATCAAAACTAAAGAACGTTATAATTTAAAATTGTTCGAGATAATTGAGAATGCTCACATTGAAAATGTGGGCATGGCGGAATTCATAAGCTAAAGGAAAATATGTTGATATAACAACAGAAGTTATAAACATATTTCTGGGAAGTTGTCAGTCTTTTACGGAGAAACGGGTCCACTCTAAAAACGGAGGTGGCACCAAACCTATGGATTTTAATGATATCAATGCATGACTACAAGTTGATTTACAGTTAATACATTTTTGGAAACGACCACCTAGAAAGTATAAATTCGTATCGAATTACCATTAAGACCATTTGAGCGAATTTGTAGTACTTCTGACTCTAAAAATTAAAGGAGTTGCTGAGAAACCATACCATATTTTGAAAATACTTTGCATCAGTATTTCAGTCACGCAATTGCCGAGAATTCGTCAACAGCGTTATAAATTAATTAAAATGCACCTGGCCGGAACTCAAGGTAGTGCTCGATAAACCAAGGGTCTTTCAAAACCAAGGTAGCGTAGAGAAAGCAAACCGCGACGTAGAAGACATGATTGTAGTTTGGATGGAGGACAACCAAAAAGTAAATGGAGTGAAGGTTTGCGCTTCTGTCAATTTCGGAAAAACAATAGTTACCACTCAGGTATTAAACAAACACCGTATGAAGTTATGTTTGGCTGGGGTTAACTTCAAACAGTCCACGCAAAACAGTTTCCCAGGGTTTAAGCACCGAAGAGAGCTTAGAAAACGTTTTAGTTTCAGTTAGTGTTGGAAGAAACGTATTGAAAGGTAAATATTAATGAAACAGGAAATAAGCGAGAAGGAAAACAATACCCTTGAAATGTTTGAAGATAGCCAGTTAAACGAAGATAAAGAAAATTCAAAAAATCAACACCATTCCATTAATGGTAAGTTTTATATTCCTCTACTTGTAAAATTAATTCGATAGCTTTTCAGCACACTCAGTTCCTGTAATATATAAAAGTAATGCAAATGAAAACAGCAGACGAATCGTTTTTGATATCAGGAAAGATTTTCAAAAAACCAAAATTTGGCAGTAGCTGGATTGCAAACGCAAGCAAAACGAGTATCCGAGGACAGTTTTTACAAAATTGGGATAGCCAGCGGCATTCTGCCTCAGTTATATAGTGCGGTTCTAAAGATTAAGTTTACTACTTTTGTAAAGAAAATTTTGACAGATAATTTCAGAAAAAAACTTTATAGACCATTGTTTTAAATAAATAATAAAAAGTTACAGTGGTTTTTAGTTTCTATTAAAGACATACGTTCGTAGCTTATTAAGAGTTTCTAGGAGACTGTTGTAACTCAGATAGCTTACGTAGAAGTGTAAAAACGCAGGAGAAATTTATGCAACATACTTTTTGACATTTTAAGGATACAAACTACAACTGGTTTCAGAAAGAATTACAACAACCTATTGTAAATATCGGATTATAAACGTATAATTTTAATAGAAACTAAAAACTACTGCAACTGTGTTAATATTCATAGAATAATAGCTTTTATATCAGAAACTGAACCATCTTTCAAAACTTTGAAAAATATACACGGTGTTTTGTAAAAATATGCTTTATTCAATCATTTTTCTATTTCGCTAATTTAACCGATTTCCTAGAACGAGTGGCCCGTTAATTTGGATCACCCTGCATACCTACAAGACTATACAAGCTTTCAATATTCTTTATTTATCACATATGCACTCAAATTTCCGCATTATAGCGATAATTTAATAAGGAAAATTTGAATTGATTCACCAGAATTATACAACAATCCTGTTTACATTTACATAACGATAATTGTGTTTTGAAAGTTATATAGACCAGTGCAACAATAAAAATAATTTAGTTCTACGTAATCTTTTGTAACATGTGTGAAAATTCTGTTTTAGCGTATTCATTTGTAGCGTATAATTATAACCTTTATTACTACGAGTCAAATTCGCCTTAGCATTACAGAAAGAGGTATGCATAATTATAACTCCTTAATTATGCATTTTGTTCTATACTCTGTAACCAGTTACGTAAAATACGTAGATAGTTATGTATATACATACGTACATATACTGTTGTATAAAAGAAACTTTTACTTATTTAAGTATTGTAAATGCAATTGTTAACAATGTTGTTTTTAACGTATGTGTATGTTTAATAGTAAAGTAAAACACTGATATGTATGTATAACATGATTTATAGACATATATTCCGTGGATCTTTAACAACCTCATCATTCTTTTGAATTCAAGTACTACTTTTATATTAAATGGCGAGTTATTTTTGAATACTTTCAATTACTGATATTTCAAAATTTAATTCACCCTTGAATTTTTACATACTAACAGAACCACATTTGCTTCTGCCAGTTACCGAAATGACAGGCGGTGAATTTCATAGATTTTTTTGACACTCAAAACGAATTCGCCCGCAGGAATTGTGTAACACGTCAGGTTTTGAAGTAACTTTAAGTTAAATGGTCAAAAAATTGCTGTTTTGGCTATTTTTGTGAATTCATTGTGAGGGAATTGATCTTTTTTTCATATTTCCGAAAACAGTATCGTATAGTACTAGTCTACAGCCTTAAAATCCATTTTTGACGATTTCTTTTACCTGAGATATGCAAAACAACGACGGCGAGTCAGCAGACACTCTGAACATGAGAGGCAAGGGGACTCACGCTGATAAAGCACCCTGACCATAATTGATACATTCCAGTACGAGACTGTAGGTGGCAACGCCGCTATATTGGATCCGCCATCTTGAATTTTGAAATTCTGACTGCAGATTTGTGGTCAGCAACCCAAATCATTTTGCGAGATTATCAAGAAATGTTAGAAAAGTCTGTCTAAGAAAGTTATCACAGGATATTAGGCTAGGATGCCTAATGCTCACGAAGTACTATAGATTGAAATTGGTAGAAATGAGCAAACAAATTCGCTGTTTTTATAACATAACCTTACCGAAAACCGTCTTTTTGATGCTTTTAGCTCAGGATATCTCGAAATCCTAACGTGCTAGGTCAAAAGTTCCAACAGGATCGAGTTGAGCGCATGAAAAACCTTTGGAATAATATGGTCTGATTACTGGATCTAACAAACTCTTTTTTGCAGGTTTATGAATCAACACGATTGTTGGAAATGATTCATTAGATCCCTAATACGCATGACCAGTATTTTAAATTCAAACTTGTATATCTAAGGTAAAACAAAATTATGCAACAGCAATCGAAAACGGATTGTAAAGCTGAAGATTAGTACAATACGATGCCGTTTTTGGACAAATGAAAAAAAGATCCGCCCCCTACAATAAATTCATAAATTTGTCTGAAATGGTAATTTTTTTACCATTTAACCTAGTTACTCCAGACCAGATTCGTTTTGAGCATCAAAAAATTTACAAGATTCACCCCCTGTCATTTCTGTAACCGATACAACCTCCAATTTTTTACGCCTGTGTTATAGTTAGAGAGCGGAATTTATGCAATTTGCATATCCCATATTTTTTATACGACAAGCAAATGGTTCAGTATATATGCGAATAACAACTTTTCGAATTGATTGACGTAGATTAATTTTTGCATATTTCGCATATTTTAGTAATTTTTTCATATTTCAGCAATTATTGCATATTTTTGCACATTAGAGTATATTCGTGCACTTTTTAGCAAATTTAGAACACAAATAATTTTTTCTTTGAACTTTATTAGTGTTTTCCTGTAGTACAACAAAACTTTTATCAACGAACATTTTATCGGACACGTGTGTATTAGATGCGGAGTCGGCTCTTCTGTCGCTGGACCTCCCCACCGACAAAGAGCCTACTTCGCAAAGAAGCCGCCATCCTTCAGGTGGATTCTTTTTTTTTTTACAGGTGCCATGTGAATGCAAATATCAAGTCACCCAACATGTTGCAATTGAAATGCATAAAAGAAACTGTCGGAAACTTCAAGTTTCAAAACTTAGCCAAGTGCCTTTGACACAATCTTTTGCCGGAACCTCAAAACAAAGTGAGCAAGAAATATTTAACGCAGATTTGTGCAAAGCGAGGGTTACTGCCAATATACCGCTCAAAAAGCTGCAAAATCCTTGTTCTCGGCAATTTTTAGAGAAATACTGCCAAAAGAGTATTCCGGATGAAAGTTTGCTCAGAAAATGTTACGTAACCGATATTTATTCTGGAACGATCAATAGCATTAGGGAAATTGTTAAAAACGAGTAGTATTTTACCGTTGATGAAACGACAGATTCAAGTGGCCGCTATATAGCAAATTTATTAATTGGTCATCTAAATAATAAACAGCCTGGTAGATCGTTTTTAATTGCTTGTAAACAATTAGAAAAAACAAACCATCTCACAATACTAAGATTTGTTAATGAAAGTTTCATGAATTTTTTTCTTCCCGATGTTGTTCCCACAGGAAAAATGTTGTCCGATGCAGCGGCATATATGATTAAAGCGGGTCCACAGCTTAAACTTTTGTACCCTAATTTAATACAGGTTACTTGTTTGGCTCACGGATTAAATATGGAGGCTGAGGAAATTCGGCAGCAATTTCCAGCAGTAAATACATTAATCAGTAACGTTAAGAAAATTTTCTTAAAGTCACAACTGCAATTCTATTGCAAAATGTCAAGAAATTTTGAAAAACTCTTCTTTGCCTAATGAATTGATTAAAGCCAATTATGAATTTGTTTCTTTGACAATAACAAAACTTGAAAAAGAATCGCTGCCACTAACTGAATCAGTTAAATTAATCAATGATTTAGAAAGTAGTGTTTCAAATATTCGGGGTAGAATAGAAAACTCAATAAGTCAAAAGTTTAAAGAAATAATAAAAATGTAGGATACAAAAGTTTAGCAAAAATCAGTTTGATTTTAACTGGTGAATTAAAAATGGATGAAACAGAAACAAGTATAGAATTAAGTCCTGAGATTATGAATGCATTAAAGTACGCACCCATAACTTCGTTGATGTTGAAAGAAGTTTTTCGATATATAAATGCATTGTCACAGATAGGCCACATAATTTTTCATTAGAAAATTTAGAAAAGCATTTAATTGTAAATTGTTTTAATAATAAAAATATGTAGTGTCTAAGTATGTATTTTAGCAAATTTTAAGTGCGTATGTGTTTATATAATTTGTGATTTTAAAATGTAAGTGGGAATAATGTAAGAACAATAAACGTTTGTAAAATGCTTCGTTGTAATTATTCTTGTTTTGTAACATTTAACAAGAAGTTAATCGGTATCAGAAGCATATGTACATAAAACTGCATATTTAGCAAAAATTGTGCATATTTCGAAGAATTGTTCTGCATATATATGCGCATATTTTGTTGATTTCTGATGCATATAATTCCGCTCTCTAGTTATAGTACACGCGTTCTTATATATTATTTTGGTAAAATACTGTATTTACTACAAAAATCATACAATGGAATACTATGTGGTGTTAGTTACTATCGGAATTTGTGACGATTACAAATTGCATTAATACTTATAGCTCTAATTTACACACAAGAACCCTTAACATATTTGAAAGTTTTTCAATCTTATGATTAGGTATTCACTGATTTGCTTGCTGTGTATACAAATAAGTGGATAAAATCTTTCTGTGACGATACAAAAGTTTTAATCAAAAAGCCAATACCAATATAAAAACACAAAATAATTATTTACGTAAGTAATAAACACATCAAGTGCGTTCATTCATCTAGGTAAAAAAGTATAACTGTACAGCCTAAACAATTCCAACACAATCAATTTTCTCTTTTTCATATTCCATATGTTAAAAATATTTTTGAAAGGCTTCCATTATTAATAGGTGGAACTAGTAGTAATGTATAAAATATTAGTTCTTAAATGATTTTAAAATTAGGGAGCTTATATACGCTATGTAACAAGCACCAAAATGATAAATAATGTATATGTTAATATGTACTGTCAATATTTGGTAAAGTTGAAGATGCTAAAGCGCGCTCTATTTCCTATTATACAGCGCGCTTGCACTTAAAAAAAAATATGCTTTTTTGATTATACAGTCTAAGTATTCTTTTCTACACATTATAAGTAAATTACTTGTATAGGTGTCTTGATTATTGTAGCTATATCTTTAGATTGGTGATGACATCTGCAGGTCATCCAACTACCGATTTAATTTAATTCATTATTAGAAGATGTTTCACGACATTGTAACAATGTAAGTTTCCAATTTGACCCGACGGATTAAAAAACATACCCAAGTATGTAAGTAAGTATAATTAATTGTATTAACCAATAGAAAAGATATAATTAAAGAATTCTTTGTAGACTTAGTTGAGCAAACAGTAGGAAAGTAGACAAACGCATATTTGTTATGAAACATTATAGAAATGCAAATATTTGATAAAACTAAAGCCTTTATTATGTACTATACTTTATATATACAGATTACTTTTAAACTTTCATTCTGGGCATACGCTTTCCTGTATTAAACATAACATTCAGTATAACATCCAGTGGATAATTCGAAATCATCTCTACGCAATATACAGGGGTTATTCAAAGTTATCGGGCTACTATTTCTAACTTTGTTATTATAGTAGCTACGATATTAGTTAAATTACCAAAGATGTAGTGATTTTGCCGCTGACTACAATGGTAGTGAGAAAAAAACAATTGCACATCGTAATTCAGCGCTAACTTGAATTAATTATATTTTTTCAATTCTTGGATAGGAAATGAAACTGCCTAAAATATCCTTATAGTAAGTACTATAGCCCTAAAATGAAAAAGAAAAGAGATACGATTAAATTTATGTTGGACAATTGATACTCTGTATTATATATACAAATCGATAGAGACTTACATTTCAAAAACAAATAAACCTTGCTCTTTTTGACCATTTGCAAATTTTGTGTAAACAAGCGAGTTATTTAACCAAACGCTGAAATACGATGCTTAATTTTTTTTGTTTACACCTTTTTTGGGGACGAAATAAATTACACATTTTTACACACGGTACACTCCCGAGTCACCATTCGCAGTTGGGGTACAATTAACTGCGCTTCACCCTTTTCAGCGAGGAGGTGATAGTAACAAAGCCGTGGAACACTTTACACACCCAAGCCTCCTGAGGTTATGACAAGCTTTAAAAAAGCTTATACACCCCGTTGGGCCATACCACACTACACTACACTTTTGTTTTTCATTCTAGTGCTTTATTCTATAAGGATATTTCTATTTTAGTTTCATTTCCTACCGGAAAATTGAAAAATATGCAAGGTGTTCAATTTACAAAATATAAACAATTCAAGTTAGCACTGAAATATAATATGCAATAGTTTTTTCTCGCCATTGTAGTCAGCGGAAAAAATCTATGATAATTTAACCAAGAATGTAGCCACAATTATATCATAGTTAGTAGTAGTGGCCCGATAATTTTGAACAACCTCTATTCTAGAGGGTGTCAGTAACGTTTCAAATGAAAACGTTGAAACTGTTATATTTAAATTGATATAAATCACATTATTCTAAAAAAATTTACATATAATATACACATCGGGAAAATGTGAAATTATCGATTCGATGCGGGTCGTTAGTACGCTTGCAACAACAGTGACATGTAGACCTACCGTGTGCAAGAACGCATGTAATAATTTGAAGTCATGGAAGACGAAAATAAAAACAGATTCTGATGAAATAAAAGAAGAGAAAAATAAATACTCTAGAAATTCTTACTAAGATCGTCCGCACATAATGCAGTTTACCTGGTAACTAACCACATCGGTAACCGTAAGCCGTCGACTACCGCTAACCCCTTCGCTTGTGGTGAATCACCCATTCGCGTTTAGCGTTCTCGCATGTAGGTTTTTTCGTATAGCTAAACATTTTCTTTCCTTATGCGTATAATACTCATATTATGTATCTTAAAATAGTGTAGGGGCATTGCAGGTAATGAAGTATAACAGAAGATCTGCCATTACACGATGTACTATGAACACCTATTTTTCACATAAAGCCGATCCCATGTATCCTAAGTATTCCACATTAATATAAAACTATTATACAAATTGTTTGTGAGGACTTCGTTAAATGTTTGAGATCAAAGATTGTGCAAGAATACCAATATTAAATGTAAAGCTTAACACTCGCATGTAGCTTTTCGATTAATTTCAAACAACAAGCAAAAAGAATACTTTACTAAACTAGCTACTTTGTGCATGTCTTAGCACAAAATACTAAACGCAAAAACAAATACATACATATAAATTAATACGAAAGTTTGTTTACGTAGGTTAATTATCATTATTTGTCTAGTCTTTCGTAATGATCTTTTAATGCATTTCATAAGAAGTACACCAAAATCAAGCTTCAAATACTTAGCTCTCTATATTACCATAGATTAAAATCAACTTAATTTGTGAACTGCAACTATCTAATATGGTTGTAAATTATGGGAGTATATAGTAATGGGTAATTTATTATTTGTAGAATACGTTCGAGGAACTTTTATTTAGTTAAAAGAAGTTCTAATTATCCCCTTCAATATTTTTTCCATGTTATATTTATGGAAAATTCTATAATTAGAAAATCACCTAAAATCCAACGGCATAAAGATAATAGCAAATTTTCTCTACCAGCAGGAACTTTTCTGAGAGTAACTAAGGTTAAAGTCAATTTATAAAACACCTGTTGGAACGATTTTTGTAATATATTACCGCTTCTGAAAAACCATAAATTAGGCTGAAATATAATTCGGATTTTGAATGCTAATATCATTGCCATTTGAATTGTACCAATCGAAATCCGAACTACAATACTTACTGACTTGACAAACGATTATGAATGAAAAAGCAAAGGGGTTTATGAATTCCAAAGTATGACAATAATTCGTAAAAACCTTCAGATTAACGATATTAACTTTAACTTCGTTATGATTTCATGGTAATAATTACAACCTCGACTTACCCATAATCTACAAAACATATTTCTTGAAGGTTGTTGCCTTGTATTATTGTGGTTATCCCTGTTTTTCTTTTTCCACAAATTCATAATAGAACGCCAAAATACTTCAAATACACAACGAAGAATGAACAGATCACTCGCGAAAAACACAACACAACACGAGCAAGAATTACACAGCCAATGGCAACAATAATATTTAACGTAAAATATCACAGATATTATTTTGAATTGTCCATAGTTTTGTACTTTTACAAAACACTTCGTCAAGTATGTGTCAGACCGCAAGCTGGAAATCGAATGTCATCCTGGTTCTTGATGTGAGAAGGAATAAGTTTAATTCTTATCATTTTTTATGAGATATTTGAATTTCCTGATTACTTAATCTATTCCGAAAATGTTCTTCCAAGAAGCGAATGTAGTAACATCATATTTAGTTAATTTGTTTTAACTTTGCGTATAAATTATAAAATTAGCTTCCACACTTTTACTTATTCGCACTATCTTTAATTGTATTACAAATTATTCCCTTTTATGTGAATATATTAATATTGGAAAACAGAAGCATGGCTGCCAACAATATATTTTTCTTTAACGCATAAACTTGGAAGAACACGAATAACCGAACGAAAGTATTACACGACTTGCGCTGCACTGCCCGGACTGTGCCGATGTTATACGCTCTCTTTTAACTTGTCTGGCAACTTTGCGTTCTCCTCATCTAGTTTAACTGTAAGACCGTCGAAGTGGTGGTATTTTGAAGGCAACTGGCGACGTAGAGATTGACGACCAGTATATGGAAACATCATGTACACACAGGCATAATATACAGTTATATTTGGATGTTGTAACATTTCTTTGGTTATGGATGGAGTAGGTGGATTTGAATATATAGAATGTTAAAAAAGTTTGAACCACATTTTAATATGGTAAGTAATGGCGATTAATATGTCATCATAGGACCATTGATAAATGCGATTTGGATGTAACTTTAACTAAAAGATGTTTCGAATTCGGCATTTTGTTCTCCTTGAAAAATAAATTTTCCCAATGAACGGTAATGGGAAATTACCTCCAAAATACATATGTACGAGTTATCAAATTTACCGTAGGTGGAAAAAGATTCTGTGTATAAAAGACCAATGGGTTAGTAAAAATTTTGCAGTGCAAGTAGTAATACTATCTTACTCTAACTAGATTAAGCTTATATCTTCAAAATACGTCTTTATTACGTATTACACTGTTTCTTTATTGAAGCAATATCCGGAAAACAAATACTTTAATGTACATTTTTGCGAGATTAAATTGCTCACTTGGCCTTATCTAGACATTGTATTAAATCGCCTTCGAAGTGTACAGTGTGTTCAGAACTGAACACTAAACTTTACCAAATTCAAACATCAGAAACGTATTTTTTTATAGCGCCATATATTTTTTCTGTATCCACCGTTTAGGAAATTTTCTCCAACATTTTTGTAGAATAACTCATGTGACTAATATTGAAAATAAAAGAGATATTTACAGTTAAACGCTACTTCTGTTGTGTTGGCATTGTTTGGTTACCATGACAACAGCAGACTGACATTGCTGTTATTAAGTATTGATTCGAAATTTTAAGCTTAAGTAGCCACATACTTCCAAAATGAATTACTAAAAAAATTGTTGATACATATGGTTTATATATATTTTAGAAACAATTACGCAAATGTATCGAGGTGGAAGGAAGGAATTTAGATCGTTCACTGTATATTGATAAATAAGGTTCAACAAACGAGTGCAACGTCAGAGGCGTATCGTGCAAAAGTAGGTACGTGAGATACAGTATTATTAAAAAATAATATATTGTTACAAAATACTACTGCCGTGGCAGTAGTATTTTGTCGCAGTGGCATCAGGACGTCAATAAAAGGTAACAATATATTATTTTTTTAATAATACTGTATCTCACGTACCAACTTTTGCACGATACGCCTCTGACGTTGCACTCGTTTGTCGAACCTTATTGATAAATAAGTAGATAGCTATTAATTATTGAAATAAAAATTACAATAAAATTTAAGTTAGTTCATAGTGTATTTCAGTTGCATTACATATTATTTTTTTCAAGATTTTTTTCTGATTTTTAATTTATGCTGATATATTTATATTTACATCACTTACTGTATGTAAAATTAATGTTTTCAGTAGCATCAAATCTTGGCTTTAATTTGACAAATGTACTCGGTTGTGGACATATTCGGTTAGCGTAGCGCAGCGTATACATCCTGCCAGCTAAAATACACCATTTCTTTCACTTTTTACCAAAACATAAATTGTACCTATTACCCAACTCTGCTTTGCGTAGGTTCGAAATTTTGAATCGACAGTCTAAGATCGTCAGTGTTAGTATGTTTTGTTTACTGTTGTAATGGTAACCGAACTATATAAACACCACAAATCATTTGGATGTAATTTACAAATGGAAAACTCACCTTTGACCGCAAGTCGCTACTTGGGCTCAAAATTTTGAATCAATAGTTTAAAAACGTCAATGTCAGTATCTTTTGTTTGGTGTTATGGTAACCAAACAATACTAACGTTAGAAACTATTTGGATGCAATATCCAAATGCAGGATTCGCGTTTAACTGTATATCTCTTTTACTGTCACTATTAGACATAATTATGCATCATTACACAAAAAAGTTACGTATAAAGTTTCTATACTGTGGATGCAGAAAAAATATATGGTGCTATTGGCCTAGTTTGGCGTTCAATGTTAAACAGCCTGTATGTTTGGAAGGCGTTTTAATACAATGTCTAAATAGAGCCACGTATGCACTTTAATCTCGTATAAATTTAAGCTAAAATCTATTTGCATTTCGGATACTTTAAAGGAAACAAATATATCTACATTTGGGTGAAGGAGAACAGAATTATAAATATATCGAAATCTATTACAAATAAACATATGAAGCCTATAATATATTGCCGCTACTTCTAGATGAAGAAACCAAAAACGTATACAGGGCGTTCCATTCAAAATAACAAAGTAGGTGCCTGGGTCGCGATTTATGACGACTACTATGTCATCAGAAAATTTGCGCTTCGTATTATTTACATAGGCATATACAATAGGCGCAAATTTATAATTTTAGAAGGTTGGGACACCTGTATACTTAATAATTTTTTACACTAAGAGACAAGAATCTATGAAGTGCGCCTACATAAAAAAGCAGCCTTTGATGTAGGCGTACTTCATAGATTCTTGTCTCTTAGTGTAAAAAATTATTACTATTGGGGTCTAGTTTAAATTTGTTTCAAAATTAGTGAAATAATGTTTTTAATACGTACTGATTTTACTAGAGCCTACAAATCTCTAGTTAAAATACTTTATTCCTTAAGAACTGTACGTTTAATAGAATCAGAACGAATTTTGTGCCGGTATGCAGTATACAATGATATAAATGGTTATAAAACGTTTGCAATAGAATAAACCGGAAATAAAAATATTACTAATATTTAATATGTACACAATTAAACAGATAAAAGAAATAGTAAAAAGAAAATACACAGTTTTAGTCAGGAAGAGCTTGATTTTTCTAACGCCCGAAGGAAAGCACTTACTTGAAAATATTCTTTCTAAACGTATACAGATTTGAAATCGGTAGCAACATTCTCTTGAGAAAATTTTAGATTTGTACTGATAACGTTTCTTAGTGAATTTATTGAATATTAGCGGGTGACACTAAATGCAATCCCTAATTCAACTCATTTAGAGCCTCTTTAAACAAGTCCACGGTCATTTAATTCCAATAAATACTGTAGAAATTATATTGTTTTGCTCTTACATAATTCAGCCCTCCTCTTAGCTTAAATTATGAGCAATGCAATAGAATGTCTTTATAAGAAATTTCAGAATTTTAAAATACTTTCAATAAGTTACCCGGTATAGTTTTATATTCGATACTCTTTTTCCTTGTATGTGTTTTCAAACTGGGGTTATTTTTATTTTAACACATTTTTCTTTTTACAGATTTCAAGCATGTTTTACACACAATTAACGAACATTTTCCAAACGTATGATGAAAAGATTTCCTAGTAAGTTGATGCAAATGAATGATTTCAAGACGAATCGAAATTTGTATTTGGTTAAATGAATTTGAAAAATGTAGTAGTAATCTATCATTTGGAATCCAGCTTTATTATTGTTTATAATCAAAGAAAGTAAGTTTAAGTGATTCAAGTATAGATAACACTTGCTAAACAGTATTTTCCATTTAGATTATACAATCTAGTAGGACGTGCTATAAGTGTATATTCGCAATTGTATTATTATCAATCTTCTAACATTATCTTTAAAAGTGTTTTAATTTTTAATTAAATTTTAAATAATGCAATTGAATAGAGGTACTAACGGATGCATCGAAAGTTTTGGAATAACATTTTTTGTATAGGGTATATATTTGAGAAATAACTTTGAGTACTATGACCAAGCGTTACCCTGATTACCTTGTTTATTTACGGCAGATGTCATTTTTTCTTCAAGTTGTTGCAAGATGTTTTACAAATTAGAATCACGAAAAGAATATTTCTAATTTAGTTGGCAAAATGCCCAAATGGCAAATTGTACGCTTCATTGCGGACGAAAATATATCTTGATCTACCGTACATCGAACAATTCAGAAACCTCGTCAAACAGCTAGTTGCAGCTATTGCTCAAGAAAGGCTTCATACTTTGTTGAAAATCGTGTTGGAGGATCTATTCGTAAACTTGCGCGTTGTTTTCACGTTTCTCACACCACTTTTTCTCGTGAGATTAAAAGAAATAACGTAAAACACAGAAAAAGACAAAAGTACCCAAAATACACCCAAGCTCAACTTCAGAGAATTCCTCGATGTTGCCGATTTTTGAGAGATATTCATTTTGCTGAAAACAAAATCATCATTATGGACGAGGAAGAATATTTCCCACTTTTCCACGCGGATATTTTTGGTAGCGCTGGTTTTTACACAAGAAATGTTGATAAGACACCCGACGAAGTAAAATGCAAGACAAAACCCAAATTCCCCAAAAAAATGTAATAGTCTAAAGCGCTATTTCCAAGGGAGGCGTTTCTAGACCCCACTAGAGGGTATGTGAAGGTAGAAGCAGTAACCGCCAATCTTCACTGTGAACGTTGCTTGTCGAAATTAATTGATTTTATCAATCTGCATCGCCAAAATGACGAGATTACGTTCTGGCCAGACTTGGCTACGGCCGAAGAACAACACAATGGGCTAGGCCTATAGAAACATTTTGAGCTTTAGTGACTGAGAAGGCAGAAAGGCCCAAACTGGGTATGAATTATGGAATAGGATCCGAACCAAACTCAGAGAAATTGACGCTGAACCTTGCCAACGCCTCATGCGAAACGTCCGAGCAAAATTGCGTCAAACTGAACAATTTGGACGATTGAGTGTTATTTGGGTTGTGTTTATGAAGTTTCAACCTTGTCAATTAGTGTGCAAAAAATGTAATTAATTAATGTTGTCCTAAAGAGTAATATTTTTTGGCAAAACTTTCATTCCACCCGTTATTTACTTGAACATTGTCTAAATAACCTACGGATTATTTAATTGCTTTAAGTCAAGCTCTATAAGGCATTTTTGATTAATAAAATCAAACAGCTATCTGTCGTATTTGCCAATTTTATTGATTATAAAATTTATAAATGCTGCCTTTATATTATGCATAAATATGTATGTAACCTTACTGATAAAATGATTAATGTTTGTACCGAAAAATAAATATACCTTGCGATAAAATAAAACCGCAGTTACGATTACTCTCCAATTCCACTTCATTTTATTCCATTACACGTCATGCTTTGACTATCAACACCGCAGATTATTCATCAAGCTGAGGTTATAGACGTACATACATAATACATATGTAGAATGTGTGTACCTTTTATTTATAAACGAAAGTATCTTGTGCTTCGACACTATACAGCAACAGATTATATTCATTAAAAAAGAAGGTCAGTTAAAGTATAACTTGTAACTTTATTATATGAATAAGAAAAGTGTAACCGTGATCATTGGACTTTCAGCGGTCCTTACGATTCTCGTAAGTGTATTCAGTCCAGTCACACTGATTACAATTTTCATGTTATATCATGTTTTAGCCACCAATTATATAATTTTTTATCATTTATCCAAAAATGTACGACAGAAATCGATTTTAATAATATGCAACAAAATAAATTGCTCAAAAAAATTAAGAAGTCAGCATTTTCAAAACCCCTATTTAGTTAACTAAGCGAATTACAATTACAATATTAATAAATTATATTAATCAAGTAACCTGCTGTTAAATATGACAATTTTTGTTCAATTTTCTCCATTTGTTTTAAATAGTGGAGCTGTTTTGTACAAAAATCAAAGTGGATTTTAAGATCAAAGGCTTATTATTGTTGTCTGTTTTGTGGCACTTTGGCGTATATTCGTTTTTGTTTGATATTGATTATATTGAAAAATAAGATGAGGCGTTATTTATAGAGTTTGTTAAAAAGGTGGTACCGGATGCCAATAGCGTAGCGGTAGCGGCGCAGGTAGGGGTAATTTTTAACTCGTAGTCGATCTGACTACCGCGAGAGAGTTCAAAGCGACAGTACGTTGCACGCTGCACGCCAAACAAGTACGAGGGGATGGGACGCCCAAAGGGTGTAATGTTCCCTTCGAATGCGAATAAATATCTCAGGCATTTCCCTGGATTAGAATATAGAAGTTCGCATATTTATTTCACAATATGCAATAGCGGATTGCTAAGTCGCGATAGGTTTGAATGTAGAAAACATTGTAAAAGTAAACGTCATGTATTGAATTTAAGAGACAGTATTCCATACTGGCAATTTTTATATGATTTTTTTTTATGTTAAGTGTGTGCAACATCCCATAACATCTAGTATCTAATGAACACTTTCGTCTTTTTTGGGCTAAGTACGTTCCCTCATGGAAGCTGCCAACATCTATGCAATTACGATACAATTTGCCACGTGTGCAAGGTACAGTAAAGGAAAGTATAAAAGACGAGTTGAGAAATAAGAAAATCTGCCTATGTGTGGATGAAACAACTGATGCTCAGAAACACAACGTCATTCATGTTGTAGAGCGTCCTTTAAAACGTGATGGTCCACTTGCTTCATTGTTGTTTTCCAGTAAAAGGATTCAGAAAACTAATGCAGAAACCGTTGTCAAGATAATAACAGATTCGTTGAGAGCATTTTGTATCACAGGAACCCAGGTCACAATGTTCGTTACTGACGCACCCGCAACAATGCTGAGAGTTGGTAGGATGTTAAAAATATGCTTTCCGACTCTTCTTCGCATAACATGCCTCATACACGCATGTCACCTCGTAGCAGAAACCATTCGAAAGAAGTATCCGATGGTGGATAAGTTAATAGCATCTACCAAAAAAATGTTCAAAACTCCCAAACACATCCGTGTATTCAAACAATTGTGTCCGAAATTACTACCACCACCTCAGCCTGTAATAACGCGGTGGGGAACATGGCTCCACGCAGTATCTTACCATCAGAAATATTTTTCTCAAGTGAAAAATGTCATCTTGAAACTTGATTCAAATGATTCTGCAGCAGTTCGAGATAGTCAGCAACTTTTTTCCAATTCGGACGTTCAACAACAAATAGATGAAATTTCCATGAACTATTCTGAACTTACACAATCACTTATCTGCCCGAGACGCATTAAATTGGATAAACAATTTACAAGCCGCTCTAGAAAACTTGACGAACACTATAGGAGTCGATGTTGCTCAAAAATTTGGTGCAATTTTAACGAAAAACCCCGATTTACAAAAGGTTCGGTCTATAACTGAAAATCAAGAGTGCCCAGTTGAGGAAAAGCAATATCTGACATTTGCAAATCTTACTTCACTGGATGTCGAACGATCATTTTCGAAGTATACGATAACGTATTCGCAACACCGTCGACGGCTGAATGAATCGACAGTGGAAGCGTTGCTGATGTTGCAATTCTACGCAGCTTACCAGGGCGGTTGCCAATTGCCACAGTGGACATCAAGACGGCAGGAAAAGGTAAGGAGTATTTGCTCGAGAACATCAACAATGCCAATTAAAGCACTGGAGCTGAATAAAGTTTTCAGACGAATCCCGGTTTAAACTACGGGTAACTGATGGACGGCTTAGAGTATGGAGATGGCCCCATGAACGATATATGCCATCCACAATTCAAGAAACCGTTGCTTTTGGTGGTGGATCGGTAATGGTGTGGGGAGGCATCTCTATAGACAATCGTACTGAACTTGTCATCGTTAAAACTAGATCTCTGACGGCACAGGGATACATCGATAACATTTCAAAGCCACACATACGATCTGGCAGATGTTGATAGGGAGATTTTTTTATTTATACAGCATAATGCCCGACCACATGTGGCACAAGTAGTAAGGGATTATTTTGCACTTCACAATACAACCAACATAGCATGGCTAGCGCACCGCGCGGACTTAAACCCCATAGAACATCTATGAGATCAACCATCCTTGACTCTCATAATACTCTCCGGGAGCTAGAAGATGATCATATCGAAGAATAGAACCAAATACTACAAAACAACATTCGCAAACTTATAAGAAAAATGCCAAGGAGATGCAATGTAGTTATTTAAGCTCATGAAGGTGTTACATGGTACAACTACAGCGGATCATTTCAAATGCAGTTTCTATTTCTGTAACAGAAATTTCAATTTCAGTCAATTTCTTGATGCTAGTTACTTTAGATTAAGTTGACAAATTCTTCTGTTCAATTATCTTAAGTTTACTATGTGTGTTGGAACAAGGTAACTTGCTAAAGTAAAACAAGTTATATATTATGTAATTGGTATGTCTCTTAAGAAACTAGAAGTCGGCTAACTTTTGACTCCTTAATTATTTTGAGTAGTGTAGATAATACCAGGTATGAGAAATATAATACCTTTTAATATAAGTTACCTTATCATTCATTATCTATGGATGGCGAGATTTTTTAATAAGAGGTATCATTATAATTCATATTTTATTACAGCTTATTACATGGTGATAAAGGCTATTAACTCACTTTTATTATTTAGGTTCTATTATCAATTTTTTTAAGAGCAAGGTGTCCCATAATTTTATATAACGTATATATAAAGTGTGTCCACCTAGTGCGTGGGCGAGAGAATTCCGTTCCAGAGCAATTTAAACAAAAAGCTTTCAAAAAAAAAATATTCAGAGGTGTCCCGCACAACAAGTATACAGGGGTTCAGTTTCCGCTGCAAACCAAACAAGTTTAGTTCTTTAAATGGAACATCCTGTATATTATTACGTTTTTGGATGCCCTTCTTCAAATATTGTCCACTTTAATTAATATTCTTATTCCCATCTACCTTACAATTAGTTTTTGAGATAATTTGAAATTTTTGCGAAATCCAGCTATATTTTTAATGGCCGATATCTTAAACGGTTTACACGTTAGAGCGATTATTCAAATTTCATTCGATTCAATATTTCCTTGAGTTATCGGCTAGAGGAAAATTTTTTATATCAACATCGAAATCGTTTCCATGTTTGATTTATGTTATTGAATTTTTTTAATACAGCACCTTGGTATGCTTTTAACAAATTTGATAAGGAAACTGTCTTTGACTTTTTTTACAAACATTTTCCTATACCTAAAATGAGTCGTTCTTTAGTAAATTAAATAAATATGAAGCTGTGCAGATAAGTTTTTCATTTAAAAACAGAGTGCTGCGACGAAATACTGTGAACCTGTTTCTCTGAGAATATTCGTTATAGAAATACTTGACAGATTTATTCTTAGCACAAACAATTGAAAGCAGTTAGGAGCACCAGTTGAATAGGTATTACAGTAGAACCTCGATTATTTCCGTGGTGATTAACCGAACTCGAACGAATTAAACCGAACTCAAACGAATTAATCAACGAACTCGGTATTATCCAAACTGCTTACATAAATTACAGGCGATCTACAGACACGCTGCGCAGACGTTTTGCAAAGTACTGGGGATTCCCCTTTTTACGTGCTATGATGTATATTATAATGCTCAACAGACCTTGTAGGTCCTGGGCCAAAAAAAAAATTACATTCTTAATTACACTAAAATAATATGAAACTCAATACAAAAACTTATTCATTCTAATGATTTCCTTTACAGATTTTCGTTGGCCATTCCTACAAGCCTTCTCCAGCTCTCCCTATCTCTTGCCCGGTTTCTCCAATTCATAATGTTAATTTTCCTCTAAAACGCTGTCAAGCTATCTTTCCGTCGTCTTCTTTTCCTTTTTTTCCTACTGGTCTTTTATTCAGTATCAATTAAATATCGTCGTGGATAGCGGATCGCCCTGCCTGAGTCCCTCTTTTACTTCAAATTCATTTGGTCTTCCTCCTTTCCAGATTATTTCGTTTTTTGTTTTGTCTAACGTTATTTTAACTAGACTAACACGTACCATGATGCAATATCGAAAAATGCGACGCAACGTAGAGTATATGTTTTGGTTAGAATTTGTTTAGTGTTTACAAGAATTTTATAGTGGTGCAAAATAGAAAAGTTAAAAGAAAAAAGGCCATTATAAGATCAGATGAAGGTGTGTCATTTAAAACAGTAGCAAAAAACTGGAGGCCGCGAAGAACATTAGGGGATTGAAAAAGAAATAGCAAAAAAAATTAATAGTGGTGTTCCACACAAGCATGGTCATCTTTCAGAAAGTCAATGAACGGAGCCGAAAAAGTTAGTGAAGCACTGTTTATGTAGTTTCCGCTCTCGGGCCCCAGGATACAATAAAAGGCACTTTTAAATAGCAAGGCAAGGAATTTCTGAATATGGATCATTTTACTGCAAGTTTTGGGTGGCTTGATCGTTGGAAAAGATGGTACAATGTTTGACAATTTGCTTTATGTGGGAAAGAAATTTTTAAGACGCTAATTGATGAGAATAGATGCACCCCAGACCAACTGTTGTGAGACAGATTTGAATTATAAATTGCTTACATCTAAAACACTATCATTTCCAGAGGAAAGTGCCTGGAGTGGTTACATGTTGTATTTTTAAAATAACTGACACTTACATTACATAACTGTATATATCTCAAATTTTGATTTCATCTTGGAAAATAAATGGACTATACCCAACCATTAACTCACGCTGTATAAAACATATTGTTATAATAAGCTTTATGTTAAAAGTCGATATTGTGATATTGTAGTATCAAACAACTTCCTTCCCGTTCTTGCGCTGAGATAAAGAACGTAAAAACATAAACTATGGTATTTGTTCATACAAAAGATATAAGTCGACATCTTTTGTTTGATTTTATCATCGAAGGTTATTCGTATAAAATAAAATGCTCGGATGTTTATATAAAGAGATTGAATGAAAGAATATTATTGTGGTAGTTCACAACTTTTTAACCTTTTTAGTAAAAAAGTCGAGAGTAATAAGCTAATAAGGATTACTTATTGTTAAATTACAGAAAGTATCCCCTTATAATGAGATAAATGTAATCAAACATTGCATTGATTGCTACGATATTGTATTTATATGTTTGTCTTTCTTTATTTGTCAATGTTGATAGTCGCAATAGCCAAACATTTGACAGAATTAGCTTTTAAAACCGGAAGAGCTGCAAGCAAATACAGGAATAGAATTTCCATTGTCGAATCATTGCACTAATATGTATTTATTTATCAGTGCTAGGAAGCAACTACTGGAGGATATAAGAAATAAATGGTTTAATGTTTGAAGAAGGTCAAAGCATGAAAGAAGTCGTTTTTAGTGTAGATTCTTGAGCAAAACTTTTGATTTTGTTCACGTAGTTATGCTATGTGTAGCTACGCGAACGTGTATGTAGATTACACCGGGGAACAGCAATTTTGTTGTCTTAAATCTGTGACTTGTTTTCAACTAACTTTTGGCCTCTGGATCCAAAAAATAACTTCAGTTTTTGTCAATCACGTCAACTTTTTAAGCTACAGGATACCCTCAAAAGTCATACAAATTGTGCATATAAAGGAAAATAAAGTAAAAACTTACCAAATACACTGTTTATAAAGAATAATTTTATTCATACAAAGGCTATAATAGCTACTGCAAGTTAAATTGTGTTCGTACAAATAGTTGTTTTTTTATCGGACGGTAATTACATATCAAGGCAAAAATTTTCGGTTATAGCTTTATCTGGAATGTTTAATCTGTGGACATTCTCGCTTGATGCTCCAACATACGCCATCATATGTACATCTCATCTACCTTGATACCGTGCCTCCATGACCTTCAAATCCTGGTGAAATCGCTCACCCTGCTCATCACTGACTGCACCAAGATTTTCCGGGAAGTTAGCAAGATGGCTATGTAAAAAGTGCAATTTGGTGCTCATGTTGCAACCAAGCAGTTTAAAGCTCTCCAAGAGTTGCTGGACAATTTTGGCGTAATTCTGTGCTCGTGTATTTCCAAGATAGTATTTAACAATGTTTTTGAATGCCAACCAAGCATTCTTTTCAATTTCTGACATTGTTCCGATGAAATGTTAATCTTTAACAAGCTGCCGAATCTGTGGACCATCAAAAACACCGGCCTTTATCTTTTCAAATGACAGGCTAGGAAATGCCGAAATGAGATACTTGAAACAGTCTCCTTCAATTGGCAAAGCTTTAACGTATTGCTTCATGAGACCCAATTTTATATACAGAGGTGGAAATATAATGTTCTTTCTGTCGACAAGTGGCTGATGTACAATGTTTGGATCACCAGGTTTCAGGTCAGATCGTGGCAGCCAATTCGACTGCACCCAATGCTTCTCACGAGCTCTGCTGTCCCACATACATAAAAAGCAGGGATACTTGGTATATCCGTGTTGCTGGCCAAGAAGGAAGCTAACCATTTTAAGGTCAACACAAATGATCCATTGGTGCATGTGGTATTGCAACAAATCAATGACTCTCTTTATGTCTTCATATTCTTCACTCAAACGAACTGAATGGCCTATCGGGACTGAACCAAATAAATTTCCATTGTGGAGGAGAACACACTCCAAGCTCCGCTTTGAGCTATCGATAAACAGTCACCATTCAGTTGCGTTATAGGCTGAAATTCACAACTCTTCCATTAAACCATGTACGTTATGGCAATACACAAATCTATCATCACTTCGAAAGTATTGTAGAAACGCATTTTCTCTTGATCGAAAATAAGATACCTTAGCTCCCTTTTCAAGCAAGTTTTTCTCGTGCAGTCTTGATGCTGAGTTGATGCTGAGTTCTGAAGCTTTTTTTGGAGAGTCCCAAATCTCGTACCAAATCATTCAACTCATGCTGGTCAAATCCATTACGAACGGAATCATCTTTAATTTCAAAATCTTCATCGTTGGGGTCACTTTGATCTTCACCAGACTCGTATTCCCGTATTTCCGTGAAAACTGGCACTGGGATTTCGGCTGAATGAGGCACTAGGCGTATAGCTGATGGTAAACTAGGATGAATGATCTCTGGGCTCTCGCCAAATCATCAGTATACCAAATGGAAGTTTATCACGTGTTTGGTATATGCATGCTGTACGAATACGACTGTGAATGACTGTATAGTAATTTTGCAAGGTTAATGATAGTGCTAAAGCAAAACTGCATACTTTTACTTCGAATGATTTGGCAAAGTGAATACAATGACCGCAAAAACAAATGCACGCCCTTTTGGACATAGGGGTCGGGGTGTGGGGGCCACGCCCATTGTCGAATATCATCTTTTACCCCAATTTATCCCTAGCTATTTAGATAACTACGACTAAATGTAATTAATTAAAGAAAACCATTGAAACACCTGTTAAAATATTGCAGATAGGTGCGGAAAAATCCGCAAACAATGATTGCGAATTTTTCTGTCAAATAATGCAAATGGGTTAATACATGTTTAGTATACAGGATGAGTCAGGAAGAACGGGCCAACCTCCAGGAGTGTATTGTACACGTGAAAATAATGTAAAAAACTCATATGTTCTTATCCGATTTTCATTTGTTTTCAAGTTATAGCGTAATTACTAAAGCGTGACAAACGGTTGTACCCGCTATGTTTACTATGTACATACAAGGAATCAAGTGGACGTTCGGTTATTATCGGTTGATCGGTGTGTGTGTACTATTACACGCGAACAATAGTACACGCACATCGATCAACTGATAATAACCGAACGTCCACTCGATTCCGGGTGAAACCGTTTGTCACGCTTTAGTAATTACAAATATACAAAATTTCATACATTAACATTTTTTTTATCATATTTTTTAATATATGTTCAAAAGCACCGCCATTGACCTCTAAACATTTTATGCTTCGTTTACGAAGGGCGCCTGCTACTCTCCTGTTTGCTTCATGTCTTTGTTTAATATCGGCTACAGTATTTCTAGTACGTCGAATTAGTGGTGTGAGGTCTGGAGATCTTGGACGCCAACTAATAGAACTATCGCGACCAATCCAAAGCCCTGGAAACCTATCGTCCAAATGTTGCTTGACCTGAGGGGTGAACTGTGCAGGAGCTCCACCATGCTGACAATACATTTGCGCTCTGATGTTTAGAGGAACATCCTCTAGTAGTTCTTGTTATTCATTTTGTACTTGTAGTTCATTTTGTAAACTTTTTGTTTTACATGAGTGGTCAATGCAAGGATATGTTTATATTAGACGTATTACGTATTACAAGAACGCTTTAATTTTTTTTAATTACGCTGTAACTTGAAAATAAATGAAAATCGGATAAGAACATGTGAGTTTTTTTTTACGTGTACAATACACCCCTGGAGTTTGGTGCCTTCCTCCCGACTTACCCTATATACAGCGTTCGGTTGAAAATGAGCATGTTAATAGCGATCAAATTTTGTCCATTTTAGCAATTTATTTAGAACATTTAGTATAACGGTACATCATTTCGTTATAGTAGTGAGGTATCACACCGTCCTATACTAGCTATCTACCACAGGAATATTTCATCAATGCTGCCATGAAAATAAGGTTTGCAATTGAAAAGAAATACCTATTTCATTGCAGCATTGATAAAAAATTCCTGTGGTAGATAGCTAGTATAGGGCATGTGGTACCTCACTACTATAACGAAATGGTATACCGTTATACTAAATGTTCTAAATAAATTGCTAAAGTGGACAACATTTGATCGCTACTGACTTGCTTATTTTATCTCCAAAATTATTAGACTGAGGTATAATAATAGTTCTAATAAAAAATATTCAAAATGCATGCAAAAATAATATAATTTACAGCATATTAAAAAAAATATATTTTCTTGCGCCACTATAAATAATCACTTTAAAGTTAAAAATACCGTTAGCTTATGCACTGATAGCTAATGTTAAATTTTAATTTTATCTTTGTTTGGAGAATAAATTCAATTTGCCAAACCATTGACCCATCCTGTATAATACTTATATAATATATAAGTTCCTAATGATTATTAAGATAAAATCCAATTTTTCTTCTAGAATTTTGCATGCAGTAAAGAAAATTATTTCTGTTAAATCTTAGAAAAAATAAACATATTACTTCACAAGAGTTGACTTTGTCTTATGTTACCCGTTTATTTTATAGGAAATTCTAGTCCTACTACTACAACAACCGATGCGGAAGAAACAGAAATGGAGAAAGGAATGCTCCAATCAATTACCGGTTCGCTAGTGAGAAATGTAGCGGGTGCAATATCGTTAAGAGAAGCACGTGCCTGATAGAGGTATTTATCGTTGTTTGGACGACTCTGCGGCGTCTCGAAATCCAAAGATACCACCAAAGCGATGAGCGTAAGGACGCACTTGTACGTTTTTAACGTTCTAGGCTTTTAATTAAAACTTGCTTCTGCACTTTCCGGTGGCGATGATAAAATAACAGTTGGTGTACGTTCGGACGTAGCATAGCTGGTAATAATCTATTGACATCTGACATTTCAAGAAACAATTAGCAAGGATACCAATAATATGACATTTTATTGCTATGACGAAGGTAGAGATGACGTCACGGTAAAAATGATTACTATTATGTTGATTATAATTTATACAATTTTCTATTAAGTATCAGAAGAGCTTACAAGGTTAATTGATACATGAAAAACAGTTTTTATAATTTAGAGTTGGTTAAGAAAGCAATTTCTACAAATGCCCTTGATAAAACAAGCTTAGCACATCTGTTGCGAAGAATGTGAGGCAACATATGAATCACATTTCTATTTTATTATTACTCCAAAACAGAATGGAAGGCGTGAAATTGGCAAGGGTATAAATAGTATTTGTAAAATACACTGATGTATACTTGCAAATTATGCTGAACTACAGCTCCGTTTGTACTCGTATCTTGCAAACGACGAATAAGTAAACAAATTCGCAATTATAACATATACACATAAATAATTGAAAATCCGTCTGATGGCACCTGAGATGCGCGAGGCGGGGCTTAAGTACCATACAATACGTGCTAAAAATGTCGTTCTCAAAAAGAGCGTAAAGGCAATACGCTATACATTTAATATACATTTGAGTATAACCTAAACATTAATATACATACGCATTCGAATTAAAATATAAACTAGAATCACTATTTGCAATATTTTTTTATAAATGTAGTAAATGTTGAAAGTGTCGGTCGTTCCCTTCAAGACATTTTTAAACTCTCCTTTTTTTGTCATTAAACACATTTTCTAGAATTGGTGGAGAAACATTTAATCGATCAGCAACGTAATTCGTTGTTTTAACTCCTCTAAACGAGTGACATGTGTTTTAAAAATGTTTTTCTTTTTAGGTAAGGTCAGATAAAAAAGTTCAAATCTGTTAAATTACAAGAATGTAGAAGAAATAGAATCACAGCGTTTCTGCTTGTTATCATGTTGTCGAAAAACTGGTGGAAATATTGAATAGTATAATTCTCTACAAAAGTATTTGATGAACAAAAGAGGAGTTTAAAAATTAAAATATAAAAAATAAAGTTATTGAAATAAAGAAAAGGTATTTCTTTGAAAAGTATGGATTCCTTCACATTTTTTATTTGCATTTATTCAACATGTACATTATAGAATTTCTTCTAAATATTAAATTACAAAGATCACATTGTAATAAATATAATATTGCAGTACAATTAAAGTCATTTTCAAATAGTCTTAATCTGCTGAATACTAGTGCAAAAAATGTCAGAGAATAGAACCGTACACCACAGCGACCGAAATACAACTGAACTAAACACGACTAATATTTGTATGTTGGTCTGTATCATGTCTGTACTATGTTCGTCTCTCTCGCTTCATGTTGTGCACTCTTTTTAATTCTTTAAATCGGTTTCTGCGCAAGTGCCATCAGATATTAGGTTTGTTCGTTTGTCTTGCTCGCGTTAGTTCTAGAGTGTGATAGGATTATGATCACGTGATCGTTTTGATTGCTCAGAACTACTCTAAATGGGTACAAACGAACAGTACAAATTGGTATTTAATATTTATATAGTACACATAACCTAAAAGATTGAGAATGGTGGCAATTAGCAATCACAATAGCATTAAAAAATCCTTATTATTTATTAATTGTTGTATTTCACTTTCAATGATTACAACGGATGTCATTTTGTATGAATATTAAGTAAAGTTGAGTTAGGCAAATAATGGAATGACAGCTGCACTGAACTGCACAAACTTACTCCACCTCCTGAGGAGGTGTAAGTTTGTGCAGTTCAAAACTGTTGGAAGCTGCCCAACATATACAAACGAACACCGGATTGGCAGTTTTCTTTACAAACGAACAACCAATTTAGAAATTCGAGCTACTCCGTATTGCGCTAATTGACAAACGAATAAACCTATTAATCGTACTCTACCTACACTGAAAAACCGATGTTTGAGTCAACTAAATTTATTTTGTTAAAGGAAATTTGTTTGAACCAACTACGCATTTGCTTTGTTGCCCTAACTAAATCACAATAAATTGGTACGTTGAATGAATCAAATTATTTAGTTAAAATATTTATTAGATTGTTCCTTCAAACAAAACATTGTCTTAACTTAAGAACTTTAAAACTGTTGATGCAATCACACATTTCGTTGAATTAAATAAATGTAATGCTTTATGAACAAAAATAAAATTTGTAGTAGACTCTAACTACTTCCCACAAATAACTTTACTAATAGACCCACAGGCGTGAGGAGTGTAAGCGGTCCAAAAGAACCTGTTTATGCTAATCACGTATCGATAAACTTTGGTGTAATAATAAACAAGCAATTAAATTTCAAGATTTCCTAAATCTTGTGTGTGTTGATAATGAAATGGAGGTCATAAAGAATTTGTTAATCAAATGGAGTTTCGAAAACTGAATCAGTGCTTTTGAAGGTAAATAAACGTTGACATCATTTCTTTTATAAAACTAACAGCCATCTTTATATTAGAAGAACCAGATTTGACAGATCTGTCTTTAGTCATTTAAATAAGAATTTGGCAATTTATAGCCATTGCTCAATTAAGTGAGACAATTAGTAGTTGAGAGGTGCATGGTAAACTTTCAAAATGTCCAAAATTGAACATTGTGCAGTGATAAAACGTCTCACTTTGCAAGGAAAAAGACCATTCGAAATCAAAGAGCGAATGGACAGGGTTTATAAAGACTCTGCACTATCGTATGCTACAGTTAAACGTTGGTCAATATTGTTTCGCTGGGGCAGATAATCTCTTGAAGATTAGGAGAACATCGAATTAGTTGAGGAAGTTGTATTGAGTGACAGACGGCTGGAGGCTAAGAAGATAGGAGAACAAACAGGGATTTCTAAAACTATTGCTTTGAAGATCCTGCACGAGCGTTTGGGTATTACAAAAATTAACGCATGATTGCTCAGCGCGGTTCAGAAGGAACAACGCGTCGAATGTAGTCGAAAGTTTCTTGAGCTGTACGAAGCAAACAACACGACCATTAACCAAATACTGACTGGGGATGAAACAATGGTTCTATACCACGATCCTTTATCTAAAAGGCCAAGGTGACAAAAAGCACAAAAAGGGTGATGGCTACAACTTTTTGAGATGGCAAGGGCATCTTATTAATCGATTTTAAAGAACGCCACACTACAGTAAACGCAATATATTATACCGACATGCTGCGCCAGTTAAGACAAGCCATCATCGAGAAATCACGAGGAAAGCTGGGACGAGGTGTTTGGCTCTTGCATGACAATGCAATTCATTATCACGGTTGGCAAGAGTCAAGACTGGGGTAAAAACAAAAAAAGTTTTTTTTGTTTAAGTATTATTAAGTAAGATTTCCAAGATTGAAATGAATCAAAATTGTTAGTACAATATTAATTAAATTTTAAATACAGGCACATTCGGTTTACAGACTGCTACAAGAGTAATTTTGAAATGATCGTGAAGAAATCTCCACAGAAATTTCTTCTAATTAAGAGGTAGACTTTGAAACTTTAAATTTGGACTAGTGAAGACAAAAATGTTTGTCGTGCACAAAATTCAGAATAAAATTTTAATCAGAAATATAAAAATCAGCTGAAATAAAGGACTGTGATTGCATATTTGGAACATAAACTATTCTTTTGTAAGCAATGGAATCCATAACTTATTGTTAGTGCATATTACAAAAGTATTTTCTGACACAATGAGGTAATACATCTCTATCCAAATAAACATTCATAATAAAATATCTAAGTAACTTTTGTTATTAGGAAAAAAAGTGTTTATTTAGAAGTTTACAAGATATACAAACATTTTCAAAAAGTGTCTACATCCAAAAATTGTAATGAGTAAATTCTCCGAATTCCAAATAATATCGTTTATGACAACTGAATAGTTTATGACAGTTAAGTAATTAATTCAGATTTACAATTCCTACTTTCTTAGTAGATCAGATACTTGTTGCTTTTGTTTTTTGTATTTTTTTCTTGACTTATGTTTCTAAGATTTTTCTATACAGTTTAAACAAATAAAGTTATAGCTTTTTTTTCTTACCTGTAATCTATCGGTGTGATGTTGATGTATTGAGAGTGATGATGAACTTTGCGCGCCTTCCAATTCAATTTCAGAACCAGAATGGGGTGAATGAAAAACACTATCATGCGATACGCTTAGTCCCGGATGCATAGGGGTGCCGTTTCTGAAAACGGAAAAGGAATTCTAGTCGACACAGTAAATGCTTGTTACATCTATTTTTATAGTTTAAGTAATGATTTACTACCGTGAGTGGGTCCAATTCAACTAAGATATTTTGACGTGTCTATCGTAACGTCTTTTTTACACACCTGTGGAGGATTTGTTTAGTATGGAATATGATACAGATATGTACATTTTAATGAAGTTGGTCCTACCAACACGAGTAAACCATCAAATTTCTACGTATCGTGCTTCTTCAGATATCAATAATCGATGGAACTCCATATTACATTAGTATATTTGCATTTATGCACGTTAAAAATAAACTTGCACACAAATTTTCAAGGCACTTTACAAATCGGTGTCGGGAAGACTTGAAGTTTTTTACTTAAATAATTCGTAAAATAAATTTGATATTCTGTAAAGAGATACATATACAGATTAAGTAGAACTTTGAAACATAAACGGCTACTCGAAATTAACTAAATACTGAGCCAGTAAAATTTTATGGAAAAAACAATTGTAGTTGATGGTTGAAAAGTGATTGGAAAAGTGGCCATGCTGGCCTGGTAAGTGATAAAATAATAACTAACAATAAGGTGGTTACACTGAAACACTTCACTAACTCCGAACGCACGTTTCGATAGCTAAGCTATCATCTTCAGCAGTCAAACTGAACTAACAATCGAAAACTAACCTATTTATACAATTTTAAAGTTACGGTAGGCTGACCGCAGTCATATACGATTTAACAAAGAGTAAAGGCTGGAATTTAAGGGCCTAAATCTGAATACGTTTTTAACTAACTTTATATTATCAACATTATGATTCTTTTCAAGCATATACTAGAGGTACCTTTTTTAAGTGTTTACAAAAACAATGAAAGAAAAAAAGGATTTTGGTACAAATCGTTTTACTGTTTTTTAAAATATTCGCCATTAAGATTCATTTTTTTTTCAGATTTTGCATGTTCGAACTAGTTCTCAAAACATTTTTTCCGTTCTGAATGAATGATGAAAATATGCTATTTGACGGCTTTAACAGCTTCTTGAGGTGATAAAAAATGCTGTTCACGCATTTTTTGCTTGACATTCGGCAACAAAAAGAAGTCGTTTGGCGATAAGTCAGGTGAATACGAGCTAACTGTTCTTCGATTCTCCACAACAATGCTTGCGACATGTCCTGTACAACGAAAGAAACAATCATTCATTTTCTTGGAAGTGTTTCGTGAACTAACCACTTTTCTTGGATTTGGTTTATCCGGAAACGCCCAAACAGTTGATTGTTGCTTAGTTTCCGGCTCATACGAAAATATCCAAGTTTTATCACCTGTTACGATGGTGTATACGGATTTTGTTCTTCTGTCGAATTTTTTCAGTATTTCCGTACACAAATTGACACTAGCCTTTTTTTGCGCTTGGGCCACGAAATTCATCGCTGACGGAAGCATGACTACGACAAAATTCTGCAAACCAGTTGTAAATAGTCTTTTCTGATGGTGCTTCATTACCAAAAATTAAACGAAGCGATTCGAGGCATTGTTGTTGTGTTATGCCTTTACTGAAATCGTAAAAAATCATCCAACGACAACCTTCAGGCGAAATTTCCATTTTTTCACAAAATTGCTTTTTTAAACGGCTGGCTTGAATAACAAATAATATTTTATTCAACCACTACGTTACGCTAATGTACAGGAAAGATAACGTGCGATACATATTTCAGAAGAAAAACATTATCAGTTAATATAACTGAAGGCATATTAGAGATAAAGATTCGACAGATGTTTACATATTTGATATATGTAATCATTCAGGCATAGATATGTATATCATATGTAGTAGTGAAATGCATTTGGCAAATTAGATTAACAATAAACGGCCATTTGCGTACATTTAGGATCGATTAATATTTTTATTTAATAATAATTGATATGTTAGAAGACTGGTCGTCATTAAACATCTGCAGTGCTGCAATTAAAGCACGCATCTTTGGCACATTATTTGAAATTTAATGGTACCGAAGACATATGGAAAGTGTATAAACAATTTCTTGCATATGATAGTTTAATAGGATTCCGTTTCCATTAGAAATATATGTATATATTAGAAATTGATTTATTTAATGTTTGATAATATAGATTACGTTGAAAGTTAGCTGCTGTTTATAAGCATATACACTACCGTTCATGGAAGTTCGGGCAAGCAAAAAGTGAGCGGAAGTCAAAGAAAATAAGAGACATATTAAATGGCCATGTATTTAATACTTACTTACATGATTTTACATATTTTCAAACACAAATTTATTAAAAAGAAAAAGTTAATGTAATACAAATAACTTAAATCCGATTTTCATCGAAAAATCCACCTTTTGCCTTTAGGACTGCTGCCACTATTCTAAATGCTAATGTTTCATTGGGCAAGCTTGTCCATACCTCCTGGAGAATGGTCCACAAATTTTCCTTCGATTTTGGACACTTTTTCCTAACACATCGGTCTAATTCTTCCCATAACAACTCTATCGGGTTCAGATCGGGGGACTGTGGCGGCCATTCCATAATTTTTAGGGTTCTTTCATTTTCTTCTTGTTGCAGGTAATCTGTGCACAATTTAGATTTATGCTTGGGGTCATTGTCCTGCATAAATTCAAATCCACGACCAATTAATCGGACCCCTGACGGTATGGCATTTTCCTCCGGGATTTCCCGATATTCTTCTTTTTTCATTATGCCCTCAATTTTGAGCAAGTTCCCTGTTCCGATTAAGGAAAACAACCCCAAACCATTACAGATCCGCCTCCATGCTTCACCGTAGGAACTATACACTCCCGTAACATTCTTTCCCCTCTTGATCTGCGTACGAAAACTCTGCGTCTATTTCCAAAAACCTCAAACTTGGATCCGTCAGTCCACAAAACGTTTTTAAAATCGTCCACTGTCCAATCTCTATGAGCTTGTGCCCATTCCAGTCGTTTCAGGCTATTTCCTCTTCGGAGTAACGGTTTTCGACAAGCCACTCGCCCATGCAACCCAGCCTCTTTCAGTCGACGTTTCACAGTACTCCCAGAAACTTTGGAATCTCGCTCATTATTGAATTCTGCAGCAATTTCTCATGCTGTTAGTCTTCTATTGCACTTACTAATTATTTTTATTCGTAAATCTATCGCAGGAGTCGTTTTTCTTGACGGACCTGGCCGATTACGATCTTGCACGTCACCGGTTGTCTTAAATCGAATTATAGTATCATGTACTGTAGATTTTTTTATTTTTAATTTATCCGCAATCCGTCTTTCAGCGTACCCTTCCTGATGCAAGGTAATAATAGCAGATCATTTTGAAACAGCTAGAGGCTTTCCACGGGCATTTTAAGCAATCAAACTGAAATTATTTTATTTTTCACTTGCACAACCACAGATACTTTCACAATAACAACCTCTTCAGAACTACTGCGTTTACAAATGTTATAATACTTTATAAAGGGTATACGAATATTTCCAGGTAACACGAGTGAATCAGCTAACCCTCCTAGGGATTATTATAAAGCTTTATTGTCACTGTAATTATTGGGGATTTCAAACATAATTATATATTTTATGATAACCTAAACTTGCGGACTCGCATAGGCGTCGGTATTACGGGTTAATATGAGAATACGAAAAATTCATAAATAAACTAAACCGGTAGAGAAGCAGGCATGTAGTGTCGACCTTGAATATAAGTCATGTTAAACCGCGCTGAGAGAGATTTCGTTTTAGTACCGGTTGAGCTGTTGCAGAGATTAGTCGAACGGTCAAGGTTATGTACTTACGTGTCGCTTTTGAAAATATAACTGGTGTTTTTTGTGTGTTGTAGTATTATACCAAGTGCATAATTAGTGTATCGTTTCATATAGAACTAATATTTACATACCTAAGAAAACAATACCTGGTAATAGATTTGCTACTAATGTACATATGTATGTGTCACTTTTTCCCCATTTAAAATATGGCGGTAGTGCAGTTTTTTGCTTAATATGCAATGTTCGTTTGGCTGTATTGGACAGAACTGATTGCCAGAGGCATGTCAATGGTATTAAGCATATAAGAAATGCAAGAACTGAAATACCTTATACACTATTCCTCATACATTTATTAATTATGTTTACCTCTTGTAATCTTCCGTTGTCGTTGGTGAGAAAAGCAGCTTTTAACACGTTTTGGCGACAATACGTTCCAAAGTACCCATTACCCTCACAAACACAATTACAGAATCATTTGCCGCGAATGAAAGAGATGCTAGAAAATGTGTGTAAACGTGATTTGTGTTCCAAAAAAATATGGATTACCGTGGATGAGACGACCGATATAAAGAAAAACAGTATTGTGAATGTAATAGCTCGCGTTTTATCTAGCGAGAAAACAGCATCTCGATATTTGTTAGCTTGCAAACGTGTTCAACAATGTACCGTGGAAAATATTCAAAAAATGATAATGAACGCTTTGAAAAAATTTAAAATTGCCCAAGATCAAGTTGTGATGATTGTGACAGATAGTGCAGCAACGATGTTAAGTGTTGGGCGATCCTTAAAACATATATTTCCTAACTTAATACATATAACCTGCGTGCTGCATGCTTTGCATTTAGTTGGTGAAGTTGTTCGACAACATTACGGAAACGTTGATCGGATGATTGAAAGTACTAAAGCAGTGTTTCGTAAATCTCCTAAACGTTTAAAAGAATTTCGTAAATTTTGTCCAGGTATTCCAGAACCTCCTAAACCAATTTTAACGCGATGGGGTACTTGGCTAACAGCAGCTTCTTACTATTTGATCCATTTTCAACAAATTCAATCAGTTATAATGCGATTTGATCGGAATGAATCCAAAGCAATTAGAGAAAGTCAAAGAGAATTTCAAATTCCTCAACTTTTAGAAGATTTAACAACAATATGTACCAATTATACAGTATTACTAGATGCCATCAGAAAACTACAATGTACTGAATTGTCATTGCAGGAATCATTAGACATAGTGGAGAGTGTAAAAAATAAATTACACACATTAAATGATACGCCAGGATTATGCGCTAGTCAAAAGTTGGCAGATGTTTTAAGGAAAAATCCCGATTTTAATACTTTAGAGGCTGTTTATAATAAGTGTAAGAATAGTGAACTTTTAAGTGATTTTGAAAAATAGTTTCCACATGCAAATGTAACTTCCTTAGATGTGGAGAGATCGTTTTCTATGTATAAGAATATTTTTTCTTGTCGACGCACAAGGTTTAAAGAAGTAACTGTGGAAACATATGCAATGATGCAAGTTTACAGTAGTTCACATCCTGATGCCTCTAATTTGTTGAATAATTAGCAAGTAAGTTTATTTATGAATTTTTCGTATTCTTATATTAACCCGTAATACTGACGCCTATGCGAGTCCGCAAGTTTTGGTTACTCTACTTATAATAGACAAATACTACCTAGAAATTGGTAAAAGGCTTCCAGAAAAGGTTAGTTTTAATAATTCCTCACAGAAATGTATATTATATAATTTTAACATTTTTCCTAAACAGTTTATATAATTTGTCAGCTTGCCCGAACTTCCATGAACGGTACTGTATGTATCTACTAAGTGTCTGAAAATTATAGTAAATTTTTATTAAAATTCAATACTGTCTCCTATTCATTAGTTATTTCGTCGTGGTTAATATGATCTCAGCAAAGCAATTATTCCTGTTAATATTCCTTTAAAATAGATGATGTCAGGTGTCAAGTTTTTTAAGCTTAAAATTCCTTCCAAGTCCACACAGCAATTCGAAACCACAAAATTAAATACGTATATCCGTTTCCCTAAAGAGTAGAGCACCTTAATTTAAGTACCTTAAATTTCTTCACAAAAAGTCGGAATTTTGTAAAACTTACATTAGAATACCTTGATAAGTATACGAATACTTAACAATTTAAATATACTAATGTTTTGCTTTAGTTGACATTTGTGGAGATATTACAAGCATCAGGCCGATAAGCAAGACCAAGAAGTGAAATTATTTGAGAGAATATCAGTAATGATTGCGAAAAGTGCTTATTTTTTTATTTCCTCAGAACAACACCATATTAGGTATTGAGTTTTGAGATAATGTGACGCTTAAAAACAATAATTTAGTATGTGAGTTGTACTGTCATCACGTCGTCACTCATCAGATTTTCTGTTCTGTTTCTTACTATCGATAAAGATATAGAAATCCAAATGTCTAGCGTATACAGATTCAATTGCAGTATGTATATAGATTTTGGCACGTTCAATTTATAGTAATGTAATATGACAAAACAAATGCTTGCAAATAAGCAACTTTGTAGACATAACTAAAAGTGCTGTGACACAATTTAAAATCGAATAACGTATCAAATATCATGAAACAACATTATTTGGTACTGACTTATTTTACAAACTAATCTACATAAATGAATTTAATTTATTGTAAAGTTGATAAAAAATATACTGTTATTTGTATTCTAGGAAGCATATTTAGTTACAGTAATATATTTGAAATAAGTTTACAAGCTTAATCACAAAGAAACGGAAGAAGACTTTTCAAAATCAATGTTGTAGGAAAATTGTTTTGAAAATCCTTTGTGACAGTTAAGAAATTACCTTCGTCTTATGGGTTCTTCAGCTTCTGATAATTCACTAGTAGACCTGCTCCGTTGGCTTTCTCTTGGTAGTTCAACCACTTCGGTAGGAGATGAAGTATCTTCCGATATCTTGTTTTTCCTTTTGCTGAACCATTTGTTCCAAAACCGCTTCTTTTTTTGACCGACTAGAATAAAAATCACACTAGTTTAGTTCTCAAAAACCCATGATGAAAAAAATTAAATAACATTAAAAGCGAGAGATTGTTTTGAAACCACAACCTCTAATAATGATTTTAAGTAAAAACGGTACAAACTACTTCTGCGAAAGTAGGCAATTAAATGATGGGAGAGTATGAGATTTATCCAGAGTGTGCTATCGCACCTAAACTGTAACTTCCGCGACTCATATCGGTAAGGCCCGGTACGTTGCCGCTATTCCTTCTATGAAAAAAAAACACAACTAGATCTATTAGCTAAAGCATTGTCTCTACTTCTGAACGTATTCGTCTATAGTATACGTATTCAATGTTACTCTGATGCAGTGTATGTGTGTACATACAATGTTCAGTGTTGTGTATAGGAGGGCTATTCTCTACGTTCATGAATTGTAATCTCTTTTCCGTTTTGTAGATGATCCTCTGTTGTTGATGCCGTCGGTGCTGCGGCATTATTGTTGGTTGTAGTTGGCAGTTGCTATTATTTGATTGAACTGCTCAACCTTGCATGACTCATATCCACTATGCAGCGGCTGCCCTGCTTATTGCTACCGAGAATACCAACGAAATTTATGCATGTTATGTACACTGCAGGCCATAAGATTGGAATCACTCCTAATTTTATATAAACTGTAATATTTTAAATGTGGGAAATTATTAGATAAAAATTAATTTTTCGAAATTAGTTAATTAATTATGTGATTTGAAGGTTCGGGACTTCGGGAGTGATCTAAACTTACTCTTTCGTCAATTTAAATAAAACTAGATATCAATTAATGAAATTTAGTGAGTATTAAAACTGAAAAATGAAAACTAACCTGAAATTATGACGATTTCATATAAACTCTATGGTTATATTTATATGTTATCTGCTAGAAACCTGCTTATTCGTCAACCACCAAACTTGACTTCTACCTCTCAATTATGGAACGATTTAAACATTAAACACTTACAAAAATGGGAACAGAGCCAAATACGTATTACCTGGACGAGAATCTTGACTCGAAGTCAGAAATTATTTAGCGTCCCTCTACTTTTTTATTTTAATCGCGATAGCCATTGTTTTAAAACGAGCACCGTTTTTGTGGAAGATGTATTTGTGGTTGATATTTAATTGACTAATTATTATTATTTGTAATTGCACATGTATTTGGACGAAACGTTGAAATGATACGGTAATTGCAATTTTATTTGAAATTTTGTTCAATTTCACGAGAAAATTTACAGACATGCTGTTTGATCAGGGTCTTTAATTTCCTATTATGTGGTGTTTTACTTAATCTATCTTTCCTATTATGTGGTGCTTTACGTAATCTAGAGATTACTTTTCCCACAATCATTTTTAAATAGGGTACTTGTAGAACAAGTTATTATAATTGTTGCAATACGTTCACTGCTACGAATATGACATTTACATATATCAGTATCCAAATGGCTATGTTCGGTGATATAATTTAAAATATATTGTATTAAAACAGAATGTTTATTACACACATTTAAAAACATCTCTTTGTGTTCAAAAATAATTTTGTTATATATAACGGAAGAATATAACACTATTTGAACAATAAAATCTTCACGTTTTTTGTCAAAAACAACGGACAGCTAGGGAATTGAGTTGGAATAGCATTTTTTAAGCCTAGGACTATTTAAACTTACAGTTATAGTTTCCCGGTTCTTGAATCTGTAGCTGTTGAAAAATAAATATCTTCTTTTACAAAGTGTAACTCACAAACAAAACATATAAAACAGCCGACGCCATGTTAGGTTAGGTTACCTCGTTTTTATCGTTTTAGAAAAAGTTTTATCGCCCATACAACACTAGAAAAACATTACACCAACAAAGTACGGAAATATCATTACACAGTGTTTTTTTTTAATAAAACCAATATAATTTGGATAAACTAATTCAAAACATAAGAAACGATCTGAACGTGTGAATGATCGACGACCTACTTCAAAACACGACATAGTCTGCTGACGTCAAAGCGCTCGACGTAGGTAACGCTCACACCCGACAGAAATGAAATTTAGAAATGAATACCCTATAGTAAAACATAAAAACTGACGCAATAAAAATGTTTGGTAAATATAGCGAGTATATGCACACGTTGAAGTGTTTTTATTGCCATTTTTTGTTTGAGAACGGCATTTGTTATGTATGTCACGTAATAGCCGTAAAAAGTAAGCAAAGTAAATTGTAATTGTAATTGTAAATACTTGAAAAAATCTCGTCTCGGTATGGAGTCGAACCTGACACCTACCGCTTGCCGGACGGGCATGCTAACCACTACACCACGAGAACCTTGATGCCAGGAACGTTCACTTTTTAATACCTAGTTATTATTTTTATCTGCAAATATATCATAATATTTCAACAGACAATTTTTAATTCTTAAGCCAAGTACATTAATTAATTAATATATTTTGGCTGCCGTCGGTGAATTATGAAAATCTGTAATTTCCTTGGAATTTCCGACGAAATTAAGTAGTTGAAAAAATCTCGTCCCGGTAAATTCCAAGAAAGTTACAGATTCATAATTCACCCACAGATACAGATTTTCATAATGCACCAATGGAAGCCAAAATATATTAATTAATTAGTGTACTTGGCGTGTAAGAATTAAAAATTGTCTGTCGAAATATTATGATATATTTGAAGATAAAAATAATAACTAGGTATTAAAAAGTGTACGTTCCTGGCATCAAGGTCCTCGTGGTGCAGTGGTTAGCACGCCCGCCCGGGGAGCGGGAGGTATAAGGTTCCATTCCTGACCGAGACGAGGTTGTTTTAAGTATTTAATTACAATTTACTTTGTTTACTTTTAACGGCTCTTACATTACATACATAACAAATGCCGTTTTCAAATAGAAAAATGGCAATAAAAACACTTCAACGTGGCATACATTCGCTATGTTTACCAAACATTTTTATTGCGTCAGTTTTTATTTTTTACCATAGGGTATTGATTTCTAAATCTCATTTTTGTCGGGTGTGTCATACAAACATTCTTTACTTATAATAGGTGGCTTATGCGACTGCTCCGATTCTGTCGCGAAGACCGATTATGCCAGGCCTAGTTATTACAGCTTCAACTGCCCGATATAAATTTTATCGTATCTCTTTTGTTTTTCATTTTAGGGCTATAGTGCTACAAGGATATTTTACTCAAAATTTCATTTCCTACCGAATAATTGAAAAATATACATGGTATTCAATTTAAGAAATATAGACAATTTAAGTTAGCGATGAAATGCGATGTGCAATTGTGTCTTACTCAACATCATTGTTAGTGATCAGCGGAAAAATCACTACATTTTTGCTAATTTAACCAATATAGTAGCTACAATAATAACAAAATTAGCAATAGTGGCCCGATAACTTTGAACAACTTGTATTAAAGGATTGAATAAATGAGAAACAAACTTATCATCTTCTGTAGCAGAGGCTCGGTATCGACCTCTTGGGGGTTGATGAAATTTTGAAGGGGGTCAATAATGATCAAGGGGTCGATAGCCGAATATACACCGGCGATTTATCGGTTTTAGTCAAATCAATAACTTGCTACGGAAAACAATAAACAGGTTGAATACTTTTGAACAACGTGATTTAAGAATTATGTTAAGCAATTTTAGGTCAAATATCAAAAAAGTTGTACAGCAGACGCTCGATAATATGAACTAATTCAAACCAAGTGTGGTTCACATTATCGAAATGTCTACATTAGCGAACGTGATTTAAATAATAAATGATTTATTAAAAGAAACGTTTAATACATACATATTTATAACAAAATAAACAAATATTCTAACAGCGATAAGTATTTTTTAATTAGAAGAAAAATAGTTAACAATTTTAGTCTGCGTAAATTTGCGCTTAGCATTGTCTTCCAATGCCTACGCCCGTAATTTACGAAGAACTAAAATATCCGTGTATGATACTTCTTTTCTTTCAGCCCAATCTAAAGCTTGGTTAAAAACTTGTATAGCTTGCGCGTCAGTCACTACACTTCTGACTTCAATAGGATCGTCCTTATCGTTCTCACTGTCCATATCTTCCTCCTTATTAGCATCATTCGTCTGCTTATCTTCGTTCCAAAAATTAATATCAGTTGGAGTACAAACAATGTTGGGATTCACTATTTTCAATAAATCAACAACATCCAATGACGCACTAATAACAATATCAACGTTGGATCGCAAACGTTCTCTAATTACGCTTAAGGGAACATCGTCTTCTTCATCATTGGTACAAAAGAGATTGTTCCAACATTTTTGAATAGTTTGCTGATTAAGTTCATTCCAGGCCATATGTAAATCTAAAACAGCTTCTCGTAATGTTACTTTTTTTAAAGCCTCAGATATGTTTTCAGGATTCTTTGATAAGACAGACGAAAGTAGAAACTTTCGATAGTATAGTTTGGTGAGTCTTATTATATTCTGATCCATGGGTTGAATTAATGATGTTACGTTGGGCGGCATGTACATGACAAAAATTGATCCATCCCCGCTCCTCAGTTGTTGCTCTGGAGGATGACTTGGTGCATTATCCAATAGTAACAACGCTTTTATTGGAAGCTTCTGTTGTTTTAGGAAACTTTTTACCTACAAATTGAAAACACATCTTCAAATTATGAATAGAGCACTTGTGATAATTGATTGTCAAACCTGAGGGACAAAGCGCTTGTGGAACCATTTCAGGAATATACTGCTAGTCATCCAAGCGGTTTTGAAACAGTCATAATCAACAGAGATATTAACATTTTTAAATGAGCGCGGATTTTTTGCTTTTCCAATTACCAATGGCTTCATTTTGTGTGAACCATTAGCATTAGTGCAGGCTAGAAACGTTATTCGTTGTTTCTCCGGTTTTCTGCCCCGAGCAGGTTTTTCAAATGATGCAGTATAGGTTTTCTCTGGTAACATTTTCCAATAAAGACCACTTTCATCTGCGTTGTAAATTTGTTCCATTCTTCAATCTAGCTCTTTAATTGTTTTCATCAATTTTTCTTTGAATTGTTGTACTAATTGTGGTTGTGCTGATAATTTCTCACCAGATATAGTTTTTCATTTAACAGTCTAGCCCTCTCTTTAGGTATTTCGCCACTAATTGGGACATGATTTTCCCGTTGTTTTAAAAACCACTTATACAGGGAATTTTCCATTTTAGGCGCCTTCGCATTTTTTAAAGTTTTTCTATTTCCCGGACCTCCAAATGTATTGCACGTTCTTTGACAAATTTGTTTTCATACGCTTCATTTTACAGATTGTTGCTTTCGATACTCCATATTTTTTTTGCTAACTGTGTCACTCGCGCATCTAGTGCAACTTCGTCTATGATTTTCACTTTCTCACTCAATTTTAAACACTTTCTTTTATAGGATGTGGATGCCATAGTCGTAAAAATGTATCAACGCGTGCAATGTATTCGTTTAAGTTCAAAAATGAAATACGTACGTATAAACATATCCTAAACCCTCATACGACTGACCGAGTTTGTCGTACTTTATCGCAGAGGTGAATCCCCTACATAAATCGGCAAGAGTTGGTTACGTCATCAAGCGTACACATTGTTTACGTTATCGCGCGTTCCGTTTGATCCTATAGAACGAAGTTTGTGTTTACATTAGCGCAATGTTTTCATTATCCCGTGTTTACGTTATCGAGCGTCTGCTGTATTAATACTAGGTAGGCGCAGCGATCTCATTAATTAAATCGAATTTTTGTACAGTTACAATCTGTGATTTTATTTCTCAAAACTTGTTCATATTTGTAAAACTAATGACCACTTTTTCTTACATTTTTGCTCATATTCTTAATCTAGTTGTTATTTTTAAGTTATTTATATGCAATTATTTGTATTACGATTGTGATGTATGCCGGTATATTATAGGAAAAAATTTAAGGGGGTCGATGAAGAAAGCCTTTTTTTTAAAAGGGGTTAATGCAAGAAAAAGGTTGGGAGTCCCTGTTCTATAGCAACAGCGAACATGTTGACATGATAATAAGAAATAAAACAAAGAAAATGGGAAATCTGTTGCTGCCTTAAATATGAAATATTTGACCTTCTAAGTGAGCATAATATAAATTATATTCTGTAATTTTTTTTAATATTGCACATTATTAGATTGAAAAGTAAATACCAACGTATTTACTATACGTCTTATCAAAAGAAAGTTTGGAAAGAATAAGTTTGAATTCCAAAAAAGTGTTTAAAATTAACAGCGGATGGCTTTGTCGTGCCGGTCGGGTTCGACTCATTCGAAAAAAAAACTGATCCGGCGCGCATCTAGAATATTTGAGTCCAAGCCCATAATTAAAATAAAAATCGCATTCTAGAGAAAATTCATAATTTTGTATTTTGATAACTTCTTACATATTTTTAAAAACCTTTTTTCAAATTTTCACAAATAATTTGTGATATAAAGGTATGATCCCAAAACTAATAAAAAGGCGTACTTTAGAATATGTGAAAGATACACTTTAGTGTGCTTGCTATATTCTTTACCGAAACAAGTAGTATTCTCTTCAAAAGTATCAAATGCATTATTTTTCGCACGTTTAATTTTTAAAAGCAACTTTTATTGGGAAATTGCGGATTTAATTAAAATTCTTTTGTTAAAGAAATAATCAAATATTGAAATTTTGGTAAACGATATCATGGATAAGGTTCTATTTTTTATGTATTTTAAAATCCAAGGCGTTCTTTATTAAAGTAAAAACGGAACATTTTGTCAATGCAATCGCATTTATGAATCTACGACGTAGCAACTTTAAGAAAATTATTTTTCTCTGAAAAATTTGACAGGTGCAATTTAAACATCAATACCTTTCATTCAGTATTACAGACGCAAATTATTTTTGAAATTCTGAGTATTGATATTGATAGCTAATCTTTAACTAATATACAAAATCTCATAGAGGGTTTTCTGAAAATCTTGTACAAAGCCACTGATAGTCACCTAAAAAAATTATGATTTTCAAATAGCAATTTACATTTTGATAATATTTATTTATTCTACTCTAAAAATTCAAGTCAAAGAAATTAAAGTTGTTTTTTCTAAATATGTTTCCATTTACTACAAAAGAAGGTATTTGCATATATCAGCTTACAAAATAACACTATAAATGGAAAAATAAACCATAAAAGATTACAAGAAATTCTTGTAACAAAATGCCGTTTATTTCTAAATTCCTCCAAAGTTGAAAAGCGATTTTGTTTGGTTATTTAAGGCATTTACATTCAGCAAACTGATGCTATACCTCTTATAATGAGCGAGATTTCCATCTCTGTGACTTTGGAACAACTTGTATACAGCAGATGAAATAATTTAATTAGGGTCTCTGAGCAATCGCAATATGCGCAGTTGTCATTACGTCATTACACACGTCAAAAGTGACATAAAAATATTGAATTTACATGTAAGAAAAGGCAAATAACTTTTTTGCTAGAAAAAGAATGATTTCTTTAAAAAAACGATCTCTCTTCTATGTAGAGTGTACCTTGACTGTTAGCCGTAATACACATACAACTGTTGATCCACTACACAATCGGCATTGTTGCAATATGTTCCTCTTTATTTAACACAGTTTGGTTTGGCATTTGCCCTTCCTCTAGCACCCTAATTAACATTTTTCGATTGCTGTATACACAGATTGTTGGCTACCTGATGAGCTACTGCATTTCAAGCTTTCACACTTTTATGTATTTTGTAAATGGATTTAACGTATTACCCATATCAGTATTTTAACAAATTTAATTATTGAAGTGTGTCAAAATTCGCTAAAGTAATTGAGATAGCTAACATTAACGTAACGACTATATAATACTTGTTACAATTAAAAAGACAATCGGGATACGGTATTTACTAAATGTCAAACGAAATCAGGACATTAATCTTTAATACTGGAAAATACATTTGATGTCACTACCAAACTAAATCTCTTGTTTGATCTTTTCTACTCTGGTATTTTTAAGCAGGTACTTGAGATAACAGTGAAGGTATCAAATAACTCGACACACGTATTTCGAAAAAGAAAATAAATGATAGAAAAAGCAAATTATAATTTGCGATAAAGTATCGATCGCGATAAATCCTATCGAAAAAAAATCCTGATTCTTCGATAAATATAACTGTAAAAAAGCAAATACATATATGTCTATTCTTAATATTAACAGTGATAAAGGGTTTTTTTTTTAAAATGAGGGTGCGATAACAGTGACAGTATCTTTGTTTTCACTAGTTTGTACCTTAAACAAATCCCTTTCATTTAATACCAGACATTGATAATATTCCATATAGAACTTCTTAGAAAATGAAATAATATACAAAATGTTTCATTTAAAATAAGGAAGTACGAGCTGACCTACTTTCTAGACAGTCTGTAGAGTTGAAAATATTTTAGGTTATACATTACTTAGGTCTAAATAATTTTTTTTTTCTAAAATGAAAGATAAAGCAGTAATCGAAAAAGGCAATTTCCTTGGGGCAAAATGTGCCTATGTAGCACTAAATTTTCCTCAGAAAAGATTACTTAACTGGTTAACTACTGCACATGCCATCAAAATTGCAAAATTAAGTGAAGTGTGTACAATGTTTTACTATTAATTAAATTAATTCCCTTTGTAATTACATATAAGGAATGCAAAATTGTTTCTGAAAAATTAAAAGAATGTCGTTGTCGATTTAGATGATTGTTTTAGAATGTTCGAATATAATAGACGCGTTATTTGATGTGTAACACATATGTAGATATTATCAACCAACCGCGATATAACTAATATTAAGCTCATAGCAAGTATTGTTTTAGATAAATATTATCCAAAATATTAATTGAAATAAATTTCAAATTTCTTACTGTAAATGAAATGGTATATTTATAAGAAAAATAACTTATGTACATAAGTAAAAACCTTTACTTGCCTTGTTTGGAAGCAAATGGAAATTGACATTACGAGGTCATGCAAAAATTATAAATTGTTACAAAATAAGATCGCTTTATAATCGCTAAGTTATTAAAAGTATGTGGATTTATTACTTATGTAACCTTACTAACATACTGTCGCGAAAAATATAGTAACGTTCTGAAACAGAAATTAAATTACTACGTAAACCTTTACAGCCTATCTAATGTCAATGTGTTTTATATTAGCGTAGCTTAATTGAAAGATTTATTGTATGATTGAAGCCAAATACATTTTAACAAGTATTATTTTTACTTCCACTGTCTTTGAACTTACTGTGTAAATAATATGGATTGCAAAACTCACTGAACGTTAGAAATATGATTAGGAAATAAAACAAAAACTGTAGAAAAAGGAAAACATCAGCAACAGACAACAGACAAGAGTAATACTAAGACCTCGATATTTTATTACTTCTACAATCTTCAGTTGTTAGAAGAACATTGATACAAGCCAATTTTCCTAGTGCAACATTAAAAAAAAAGCATAGTCTGATTTTCACATTGGAACATCTAACTGGTGCCATATATCATGGTTCAATAAAACTAAGATGTGTGGTATTCTGTAAAAGAACCTGAGAGGATGCCTTTGTTGGTGTGAAGTATTATATCAAACGATATACATTGGATATAATCCGGTGTATGTATATCGTTTAGAGGTTATTATTTAATATCTCAAGTAAAAACTTTGCAAACTAAATATTTTTGTGGGATAAACGAACTTCTAATAAAACAAAACTAAAGAACTTTATGTTCTCTAATAAAAGAACAAGGAACGACATATTACACTGTGCTAATTGCAAAATGCAACAAGCTGGGCACCCGGGAGGTAAATCTAATTCGAGTACGTTGAATCCAATGGTGCCAACCATTTTTAAGTTAGCTCGCGTTTTCGAGCAATTTCAATTTAAAAGTTTTAGGCCCAAAGAACCTCCTGGAACTTTCTGGAAAATCTGATCAATGGCCGAAGAGCTTTCTGGAACATTCGAGAACCTTCCGTGGACCATTCGTGAACCTTCTAGAAACTTCCATCCCCGCTCCTGCCACTTGGTCAAATGGATATATAAACGGCGCTGTTAACCGCTAAGAGCACAGTATGTTTTCAGAAGTCGAAGTGTTAACATCTAAATATTAAAGCAAATAACCCAAACCGAAGCGAATAGTGAAAAGTTCGAGATTGTTCATTGTATTGGCTTGTAAAATCAATTAATGTGAAATATCAAAACAACATTATTGAGGTCCCACTTGTGCCGATCGAATAAGATTTGTTACCACCGCTCCACATCAAACTAGGAATTGTTAAACATTTCATAAAAGCACTGAACCCGGAAGGAAATGCATTCAATGAATTGCGTCGTATTTTTTTACGGTTAAGTGGGATGAAAATAAAAGAAGGTTGATGTTCTAATCTGAATGTTGATCTATTGAAATTTCATTTTGTATTATATCTATTTTACAAGAATATTTAATGGACCCGACATTCGTCGTTTGATGAAGGACAAACGATTTGAAAATGCACTCATTGACGTAGAACTTGTGGCATGGGATTGTGTAAAAGCGGTTATTGACAATGTTCTTGGAATTCATCGATCCGAAAATTAGCGCATACTGATTGAAGACATGCTCACTACTTTTCACAGTTTAAATGTTCAAATGTCGTTAAAAATTCATTTTTTGCATTTCTATATAGAAAAATTCGCCGAACAATCACCAAACGAATCCGATGAGCGAGGCTCGAACATTGGTACAACGGTAAAAAGCTACATGTTCTTGTGGGTGACATTTGTTTGAATTTACAAAAGAAGATGATGATACAGAAGAATCAGGGCAATCAGAGAATTAAAGATGAAAAAAATCAAGAAAACTGTTTTTTTTTTCAAAAAAATTATGAAAAATCGAATGAATTGATTCAATTTTTTTCAAATAGTTTCTATTCGATGTGTGTTAGTCGATACGATGTCTGTTCGATCGGTTTCCATCGATTTAAATTCAATAAATGGTCAAAAATGATAAAAATTACGTTGTTTTGGGATCTTTGGGTCTAAAATTTTTAAATTGAAATTGCTCGAAAACACGAGCACGGTTAGCACCATTGGATTCAGCATACTCGAATTAGGTTCACCTCCCGGGTGCCCAGCTTGTTGTAAAAGTTTGCAATTCTAGCACTGTGTTATTATCAAAGTAGACAGATTAAAAAAATATGAAAAAGATCAATTTCACGCAGAGAGGTACTGAGCCAGCGATTTGCCCAGGTGTGATATTTTCAAAAGAATCGAGTTTATTTTTAGAATAAAATTAAAGAATATGTACTGATATATATCACGCTATAAATATCCTGATGTACATCGTGATATATATCGCCTGATATACAGCGTATTCACCTAGTGTGAGGGCGGAAGAAAATTCCTTTTTTGAGCAGTTTAAAGAAAACGTTTTAAAAAAAAATATTGGGGTTGTTTTGCGAAGTATAAAATTATGTTCAAATATACAGGCTGCTCAGTTTCCGCTGCAACCGATACAAGTTTAGTGTTGGAACAACCTGTATATTATTACCTTCCTTTGGTTACCTCTCTTCCATTCATTCATGTTAACTTTCTTCAATATTCTCTATACTCATCTATCTCAGTTTTTGAGATAAATGAGATAATTTGAGATTTTTGCGAAATTCCGCTGTTTGTTTAACGGCTAATATCTTAATCACCTTACACACTATAGCGATGATTCAAATTTTATCCGATTAAGTATTTCTTGAAATTTTCGGCAATACTACAAAACTAGCATCTACAAAATGGCCGTCGAAATCGTTTCCATGTTTGATTGATTTGGACAATTCCAGCATCTGCTCGACGTAACCATCATTTTGCTATCCACACTGTCTAGTAAGTTAACAAGCACGTATAAATAATAGCTAGCAAAAATAAACATACAAATGCTAATTAGAGTTCAGCATAAAAACAAAACAGATTTATTTAAAGTATCGCACCCTAAGTATTTTCAGCAGTAAAAAAGAAAAAAAGAACATGTTGAAAGTTACTTAAAAAAATTTACAATTGGATGAATTTCTGAGAGCATTGCATAGCATCAACATTACACCAAATATTACTCGGTAAATATTCAACAAAACGGATCGCATTACAGCTTGTATAAAGGAAAATGCTGCTTATTTCGAATGGATGGCGAAATTGTATGCATAAATTACATTTTACAGATTGCCATAAATGTAATTCAGATGATGTTTTGTAAACAAGTAATGTGTTTGTGTTGTTATATAACTAAAATTTAAATGAAAATCATTATAAAATGCTGAGGGTTATGTCAATTACATTAGTTTAATTAGTGACAAGTTATCCCGCTTGGTGTGACAATTTGTCCCAATGCAGGGTATGTTGTCGTATTAACATAAAAAGAAATTTGTAATGCACAATCTATAGGGTGCTTTGCAAAACTAAGTTTTTCGTAAATATAATTCATAAGGTATGTAAGAGTATAACATGTAAAATGAATATTATTTCTAACAAAGGGGTATTTCAGAAAAAGCAAAAAAGGAAATCTTATGACAATTGGCCCCGATCTCCCCTACAAGATGTTAAAACATCCAATATCCGAAAATAATGGCGCGCAATTCAAAATACTAATAATCCATTTCAGTGAAAAGGTGCCAATACCTAGTGAGATCTACATCACAGCATGCATGTAGTCAGTAACAATAAGGGCCATGCAATAAAGATTGGTTAGTAGTTATTTTTAGGCAAGAATTTAATTTAATAAATAATTTTTACATAAGAATTTCATTTTGTTTTGTAACACTGCTATTTGTTTCCATACCCGCGCTTTAATATTTATTTTATTACTTTCCTGGAATAAAGATTTCATACAATTGTGTTTTTATTGAAAAACAATACTTTTTTGAGTATTAGAAACATTTACTAATCCCATTTCCCGATTAGCATCTGCAAAATGTCTTTAAAAAATTGTTTCTTCACAACTATGTTTACTATATGCGAACTGAAATTTTGTTCATCAGGAATAGTAGACAATTCAACTTAGAAATAAATTTATTGATAACTACAGTTGCTCAATTTGCGCCAACAGCCAGTGGCGGGCGCATAAAATAAATGGTCAGAAATAAAATATAATACGTGCTCAAACACTTACCATCTTAAGAGTCTTCCATGAAATCACAAAGTGAATAATGTCTGTTAAATATCTGCAACATTAGATATGTTTCCACAGTTGTTTCGGCAAACCGAGTGCGGCGTGAGGAAAAAGTGTGTTTATATGCAGAAAACGAACGTTCTGCATTTAGTGACGTTATATTTGCATAATTAAAATAATCTTTGGAACACCTTAACGGTTCTGTTGACGCTGTTGAATGCTAATATAGCTCATGGTATTGGTGGCCGTTTTTGAGCAACTTTACGCATTGAGCGGCACTGACTGCTATATAATCGTCTTAGCTTTCATTCGTAATATGACACGACTGGTATAGCCGTCATAGATATATTGTCTCTTACAGAGCAGTGCGGTTATAACTAGAGTTGGCCACGCGCGCCAACGGTCAGCGGCGTTGTTTCGATTAGGCCTAGAGCTATTGTGTGTAAATGTTTGCTGTCGTAAATACTTTCGCGTAGTTGTTAAATAAAAATAAAATAATGCGTGCTCAAACATTTACCATTTTAAGAGTCCTCCGTGAAATCGCAAAGTGAATAATGTTTGTTAAATATCTGCAACATTAGATATGTTTCAACAGTTGTTTCGACAGACCGAGTGCGGCGCGAGGAAAAAATGTGTTTATATACAGAGAACGAACGTTCTACATCTAGTGACGTTATATTTGCGTAATTAAAATATTCTTTGAAACACCTTAACGGTTCTGTTGACGCACCTTCACAAATTTGTCCTAATGTGCTAAAATCAGAATCTTTCTCTAAAACACTTTCAAACTTTTCTAGAACACAAACATTTTTTGCGTCTTCTACCGCGCATAGCTGTGCGTGAACATGTTGCACTATTTGCAGAGATTCCGCTAACGACACCGAAGGATTTTGTAATTTTTCTATTGCCCCCACTAGTCCGAAGTAATTGTTCTGAATAGTTTTTAAATCCGTTTTAACCTGACTATCTTGAAATTTCGACTGGCTTTCCTTGATAGCCGCAGCTTCCTTTGGATCGAATTGTAAAACCACGTTCTCAATATTCTTAAAATATTTATGATAATAAAACGCGGACTGTAACCATGTGCCCTAACGTGTAAGAATAGGTTATGGTGGCTCAGGCATACGGGGGCACAGTCTGTGAAATTTACGAATACGTTTTGGGGATTTGACAAACACTGCTTTTGTATGCGCTATTAAAGCGTCTATCTCAGGATAACATTTTCCAATACTATCTGCCACATGATTGAAAGCATGAATTTTACACGTAATATGTAACAAGTTAGTATAATGTTTTTTAAGAGACCGGCCTACAGAAAGCATGTTTGCGGCACCATCACTCATAAACATCAACAGTTGGTTTGTTGAAAGTTCAAACTTTTCCAATGTATTTAACACTAATTTTGAAATTACATCGGCAGTACATTGTTGTACTCGTCTGGAAGCTAATAGAATTGAAGGTGACGATTGATGTGGTTCCACTGTACGTACCATTACATTAACCACAGTTTTTTACGATCTGTTGTTTCGTCCACACATAACCACAGTTTTTTATCTTTCAACTCCGATTTAATTCTTCTTTCAACATGTTCACGAGCAGATGGCACAATTCTTTGTAACGATGCCCGACTTGGTAATTTGCAGTCCGAATATTTATTCCAAAAGAAGACATATGCTTCCTTGTCTAGTAAATTAAACGGTAGATTACATGCAATAAAGGTAACACATAAATTAAATTTAAGTTTGTCACAGTGTCGTGTGCAATTTTTTTTTAAGAATGCTGTTTACTATTTACGTGACGCAGACAATCCCTTTTGGACCAACACATTAAAGGGATATTACAAACTACACATTGAATTTTAATGCCATCATAATTTAGGTCAGGCATTTCTGCTACAAATTCTGTAACTTTGTCCAACATTGGTCGTTTTCGCGACGTAGGCAACATTTTAAAAACAAACGTAGACCTACGAAATAGTATTTACGGCAGCGTACATGTATACACAACAGATCTGGTTGAGACTTGCAGTTATACTGAGGGTTGTATCGAACCTCCCGTTGGCGCTAGTAAGCAACCCTATTGATAACGGTTTCTTTCTACTTATAAATAAATGACATGGACGTACATATGTATATTAAAAAAAAGGTTCTCGATAAACTTCAAGCTTAGACTTCCATATGGACATATTTTACTGATTCAGTTACAATTTGCTAGTACCGACTTTGATAAAAGCTATATTGATTTTTACAAGTACCACATTGACGGAATATCCCATGAAAACGAAGGCTATAGTTGAATACCTACTGGCCATAATTATATTAATGTTAATTCCTAAAAGACATTGCTACCTCTTGTATCCATTTCAAATGGAGATAATCGATTATTTGCTAAACGTGGGAATCATAGTGTCTTTTTTGTTTTTTTTTTTCGGTGCGATGAATTAATCAGAGTACACGATCACAGTCTAGAACAGAGTGTGATCAGGTGCTCAGATGAGCAGCCATTCTGTTTGTTGGTGAATGTATATTCGTTCTATTTTCAAAATAATATTGCAATTTATTGTTTCACAGTAACCGTTGATAACTCGAAATAAAAATGTTTCCTTAACATTTATAATGCACTTATTTTAATTTAGATAAGAAACTTTACAAAATATGATTTTGTTACTCTTATTTTTTTATCTTTATAATATTTTGCAAAATATTTTGGACACATAATAATATTCACTAAGTACTAACCAAATAAATCTTGTAAATATAAATAAGTATAAATAAAATCTTTTTGTCTAAGTAATTCCGTTGTTCATCTATCTCTCTATAATCATACAGGACATAGATAATATTCCCGATACAATTAAATGAATACTCTAACCTACGAGTACAATAATATCCCTTTTTCAATGTACATTTTGAAGAAAAATATAGATATATTTTGAAAAGTATTTTCAATGTGCACTTATACTTGGCAATTACAAAAGAAATGCAACAAACTTGATTGATAGTTTACATCAGAAGCTTAAATATTAAACAAACAGTAAGACATAAAATCTATTTCCTACCTAGATCAAATATATTATCAAAAGACTGAGCTTTTTTCATTAATGACTCGAACCTGGAAGCCATCACTAGCCAAAATTTTAAGTCGAAATTTTAAGCAACAAATTTAACTGCATCACGTATTAAACGCACTATTCTGTTACTATAATCTGCCAATACTAACCGCATTATCTTTATTGTATTTCATATTGATATATTATCGATGTTAAATTAGGGTATATGGGTATGATGTTATAGAGGTACCTACACACTAATTGTTATCAACGAGATAACGCCATTACATATTTGTCGAGAAAATATAGATGCTTATACATACGTAGATACTGCTGATAGCTTTAGAAACCACTATTGGAATTATGTTACTGTATTATATCACCGTAATACAAAAACGAATAAAGAAAAACAAAATAAATTTAAATGGGATAGAAACGTTGGGCATAATGCAAATACACAGACTCCCGACCATGCCACAACTCTCTACAATTTAAAGAAAAAGTATTTAAGCCGATGGATAACCTCTTACAAGTAAACCAATACAAGTAGGCTTTCATATTAACACATAATTAAATGATCGTCTGTATGTTACGAGCGCTTCTTTCAGCGAGTATACAGTGCAATCTGCTTATAATGGATCAGTTTATAGTGCAATTTCTGCAATTTTACACGTAATGTCACATTACGTGTAAAATTCATGCTCTCAATCTTGTGGCAGATGGTATCAGAAGGGTAGACGCTTTAATAGCGCATACAAAAGCAGTGTTTGTCAAATCCCCGAAACGTATTCGCGATTTTCACAGACTGTGCCCCCGTATACCTGAGCCACCAGAACCTATTCTTACACGTTGGGGAACTTGGTTAAATGCTGCGTTTTATTATCATAAATATTATGAGAATATTAAGAACGTGGTTTTACAATTCGATCCAAAGGAAGCTGCCGCTATCAAGAAAAGTCAGTCGAAATTTCAAGATAGTCGGGTTAAAACGGATTTAAAAATTATTCACAACAATTACTTCGGACTAGCGGAGGCAATAGAAAAGTTACAAGATCCTTCGGTGTCGTTAGTGGAATCTGTGCAAATAGTGCAACATGTTCACGCACAGCTATGCGCGATAGAAGACGCAAAAAATGTTTGTGTTCTAGAAAAATATGAAAGTGTTTTAGAGAAAGATTCTGATTTTGGCACATTAAGACACATTTGTGAAGGTGCGTCAACAGAACCGTTAAGTTGTTTCAAAGAATATTTTAATTACGCAAATATAACGTCACTAGATGTAGAACGTTCGTTCTCTGTATATAAACACATTTTTTCCTCGCGCCGCACTCGGTCTGTCGAAACAACTGTTGAAACATATCTAATGTTGCAGATATTTAACAAACATTATTCACTTTGCGATTTCACGGAGGACTCTTAAAATGGTAAATGTTTGAGCACGCATTATTTTATTTTATTTAACAACTACGCGAAAGTATTTACGACAGCAAACATTTACACACAATAGCTCTAGGCCTAATCGAAACAACGCCGCTGACCGTTGGCGCGCGTGGCCAACTCTAGTTATAACCGCACTGCTCTGTAAGAGACAATATATCTATGACGGCTATACCAGTCGTGTCATATTACGAATGAAAGCTAAGACGATTATATAGCAGTCAGTGCCGCTCAATGCGTAAAGTTGCTCAAAAACGGCCACCAATACCATGAGCTATATTAGCATTAATTTTTGGTTATTGTTACTAGGCATTCTTTCCACGAGATACAGAGTGTTTTATTTAAAAATTTAAGTAAAATGAAACGATTAAAAATAAACGTATTTAGGTTAAAAAATGTATTTGAACTATTTGTAACACAAAATAAAAATAATCAACAATTATTATAATCAATTTTCATTGTGGTCTCTATTAACTTCATCACACTTTTGAGTTCTTTTGGTAAAATCCCAACCCTATTTTTAAAGGGTTTGGTTGCTTTCTAGTGAATCATTTTGTATTTGTTGCCATAATTCTTGTGGGGTATTAATCTCCTGAGCTTACGCTAGTGTCTTCATATGTCTCCACAAATAAAAATCTAGGGGGTTAAAATTGGGATTCCGAGCAGGTCCTTTTTATTTACTTCCTCGCCCTATCCATCTATGAGGAAATGCATTATTTAAATAATTTCGCACCACTAAGGGAAATGTGGTAGGGCAGCATCTTGTATACACCACATATCTCTTCTTTGGTTTAATAGCAACTGTTCCAACTCATCAAAAAGCGTAGTTTGGAGAAATTGTAAATATAAATTACCATTTAAATTTGCAGGTAATTCAAAGGGACCTATTACAGTATCTCTAAAAGTCCACAGCCAACATTTATTTTTTTTATTTTAAATTCGTGCCGGAAGTATGCCTCTCTGACGAGATGTGGATTTTCAGTCTCCCAATAGTGTCAATTTCTCTAATTGAAAACGTCTTTGAATGTGAAAATGGCTTCATCACTAAAAATAATGTTGCTAATAACATTGTTATTTGCTTATCCGTAATAAATTGTCTCCGTAATAAATTGTGCAAATTCCATTCGTCAAGGGAGATCTTCGGGTAATAAGTTCTGTACTGGAGTGAAATGGTAGTCCTGAGAGGAGGTTGTTTGTTCGGATATAAATGCAAATACCTTTGAGCAGCAAGACGCCTTCGATAATTTTCTTGTGCATAAACACATACCGTATCTCGCATTTCTGCATTTACAAAATCATTATGATGCATTTTCACAAAAAAGCTACTATAACAGTAACCAATCTTACACATCTCAATAAAAATTAACTGTCTTACAATTATAACATATCGGCCTACTACACCTTTATCAATAGACCAGAGCCTACTAATCATAATTGTTTTAATGATAATTTCTCAAAATGTTGATTTGATCTTTTCGATTCCTGCGATTATGAAAATATTTTCATAATCGCAAGAATTGAAAAGATAAAATTAGATATGGGAGGTTCATGCTAATTTGTTAGTTTTTATGATTAAACTTAATGAAATCGACAAAACTCATGTGAGATGCAAGTAAGCAATAAAATTAAATTATTTTAAAAAACCACTGACTCTATTGCAATGAGACAAGAGGACAATATTTACTTAGAAAATAACGAGGAATGGAGAAAACAAGCTACTAACTATGACAATTACAACAGTGGCTCAGAATATAGAGGGAAGAAAGTAAGTTTCTGTCACTACCGTACGCCTCTGGTAATAGGGAGAAACTTCTACCATAGTTTAAAGTGTCCTATGCATAAACTTTTTGCCAAGTATGGACCAAAAATATTAAGTATCATAACAGTTGGCTAAAATCATTTTAAAATTTTTATATAGAACAGCCTGTACCTCAGTTAGGAGGAATATTGTATCTAAGTGTTTTAGGTTAAATTGTCAATTTTCGGTTAAGGATTCTCCATGGACAATGGAAACATCCTGTATATGTTAATGCACTGTCAATTGCGTTTACTTATTGTATTACAATGTATAGAAGCAGTCAACACCGCTTCCAAAGTAATAGAGCCGATAAAAATATATGTACAATGTTATCTAATTAAAAGACACAATGAACTCGCGAGATCTACTCCTATTAGCTGTTGATTAAGCTCTAGTGTACTCGCATATTTGCTGCAACGTTATTCTAAGGAGTTCTTCGAGAGCGGCGAATAGGGTCAAAAAAGATTATTTTTGGTTTAAAAATTCGTGATTCGGGTCGTCTTGTCGGATAGTCTTGCCAGCTTCGTTTTGTTTAGTCATTAAATGCTGTATCTATTCTTTCGTCATCTTTTCTTTTTATTTGTTTTTTGTAGTTTTATTGTATGTTTTAGGTTTAATTTGTACATGTCCGAAAAAATATGGTAAGTCACTCTTAAGATTAATTGCTTAAAATACATAAAAAGTAGTATAAGATACACGCTTGTCTTATACAATTTTATATAAAAAGGGAAGATGTAAAGAAGATGAAAGAATAGATATAGTACTTAATGATCAAACAAAAGGAAGCTGACAAGACTATACTTGAGAAAGTTAGATATTTACCAACGAAACGTACGTAACAGAAGAATAAAAACAAAACAAATAGAAGAAGGTTTTTCCTTTCTATCCTGTATATATGAGGGTGTATCAAATATAAAGGGGGTTCGTTTTTTTTTTTATTCTAACTTTATTTAACTAAACTTACAAATTTATATATTTTTCCACTTCTAGCCGATTATTTCTTTCGCGGCATCCAGTACTTCACAATAATATTGCGGGTTAATTGTACGTCGATCGTGGAGAAAATCAATGTGAAAAGCACCTTGCTGATCAAAAAAAAAACTGGCCTCGGTCACACTTGTCCTTGTGCGGCGACCATGGCTCTCGTTCTCGACTTTTTCACGCCCTACAGAAAATTTTGTGTGCCATGCAAACATACGGGTTCTTGACAGGGTGTTGTCCCCGAACTGTGTTTGTAATCGCCGCAAAATTTCGGTCGGGTTCACCCCCTCCTTGGCCAAAAACTTGATGATAATCCGCTGCTCCACGGAGACATGCACTTCTTTCTCGTTCGTGGTTTCTTTTGATACTAAAGGGACCCGAGAGAGTTGCGGCCGGTTCTACCCTCTCCCTAACGGTACAGGCTACCTGCGCATCAATCTCTTCCGGGCCTAGAAGCCCCTCGGAATTTTAAAGAAAATCAGTCCCGTTTATATTTGATACACCCTCGTATATTGTTTTACATAATTTTCAAATCCTTTTTTTTTAATTAATAATAAAACAAAGCAATACTATTTTAGGCGTTTTATTTCCTCCGTAAAATTTCAATTTTTATTTGGTGCTCCTCTTCCATCATTGTTTTTAAATTACTTTCTTTTTGGAGAATTTCTAATTTTATTTTATTGTTCTTCTTTCAATAGCTGTAACTTTAAATTGTGCTCTTCTAAAAAGATATCTTTTTGCAGCTCTTCCAATTCCTTTTCTATGTCTGCCCATAATAAAGAATCCGTACACCACATGTTGAGACTCCAAAAATACACATAGGTCAATTATAAACATTGTTGGCGCGCTTTTTTTCTATTGAATGCCATTACTTATCCACCAAATACATTTCCAGGTTACCAACCGATATTGACGAGCAATCAGTTGAATAGGGTTTCATTTTTGCTTGTATACACAACGCATGCCTCGTTGAACTAGCGTCATTTATGATCCACAGATTACTTAAACCGGGAGTTAACTATAGTGTGTACAACCGGCCCTAAGAAAAGTAAATAATGTATAAAAAATTCTGTATACATTATAATAGTGTTTTACCATGACACAATACACACGAATGTTTAATTGGTTGCATAAATCACCGGTTAAAGTAACCGGAGTATTCATTTAAAAGTTTCAATGAAACTGCAAATATTAGTAGCAACGAATTCATTTCTTTGAATCGTATTTACATTTACGAATGAATTTTGCAAAAGTTAAGTGCAGGGTTCAGTCAAAAATAAATTCTTCTGTAAACATTTTGCTCCTTATTGCATTAATTTACACAGATACAATATACAGGTGTTCCAATCTTTTAGAATTGTAAAATTTCGGCTATTGTATAAATACTAAGGAGCTAAAACTTTCTGATGACATAATAGACCTCATAGAGTATCTTCTAAAAATATTTTCGTATATACAGAATGATCGTTAAGCAGCGAACCAGACACCTACTTTGTTATTTTAAATAGAACGCCCCATATATTATTACGTTTTTGGGTTCTCTATCTGAAAGTAAATCAACATAATATGGATTTCACATATCTATTTCTAACAGATATTGAGATATTTATAATTTTGTCCTAAATCGCCTAAATTTAGATATACTTATTTCCTTCAAAAAATCCGAAAGGCAAATACATTCCAGCGTAATTTTTTAAGGGATTAAAATGCATACTTGAGTCTATCTAGACATGATATTAGAACGCCGTTGAAATATACAGGCTGTTCAGTATTGAACACCAAACTTTGCAAAATTCAAACATCAGAAACGTCGTTTTTTTTTTAATAGTAGCATGTATTTTTTATGTAACCACCGTTTATGGAATTTATATAATAATGAATACACTACCAAGAATATTTGTGTAATTATTATTATTAGAAAACAATAACATGTAACACAATTGACAAACTTTATAATAACCTATATTGTAACTTTTATTGCAATAATTGAGAACTATCTACTTATTTATTTATTTACAGTGAACGCTCGAAATTCATTCCTTCGACCTCGATACATTTACGCAATCATTTGTGAAAACACTTCTACACTTTGCTTGTTTTATCCTTAACTCCATACATAAATGTACATTCTGTAGGTACATACTGGTACCTAAAATTTTGAATAAGTAGTTAAGAACAGTAATGTCAGTATATTTTGTTTATTGTTGTCATGGTAACCAGGAAATACTAATGCCAGAAACTACTTGGATACAACACCCAAATGCAGGATTCGTGCCTAACTGTAAATATATCTTTTACTTTCAATATTAGGCATACACTAACGGACAAAATTGTTTGCCTACCCAAAGAAATACGCATAAATAAAGAAAGCGCTAACTGAAAAGGAAATTGTGGTTTTGCATTTAATAAAAAAATCTTAAAATAAAGAAATTGATAGTGTATTCAATAATAAAATTTATTGACACAAAAAAAATAAATCTTCATTTCGTCAAAATGTCCACATCGACTTTTAATAATTGCGGCACATACTTGCGGCATTCTCTCCATCAATTTTGTCAGAGTAGCGGGCTCTGTTTTAAGCCAGGCTTCCTGTAATTGTTTATATAACGATTCCTTAGAAGCTGGAAGATGTATTGTCACCAGCCTGTCGAGTTCCTTCCACAAAAGCTCTATGGGATTAGGATCTGGGTTTTGAGGAGGCCATTTCATTATTTTGATATTGCTTTCACGTTTCATCGATTCCAAACATTCGTAGCACAGTTTAAAGGTGAGTTTCGGATCTTTATCCTGTTGAAATATATTTACCTACTATTCTCATTCCAGATAGTATAGCTTTTGTTTCCAAAACTTCACGGTAGTGCTTTTTTCTTAAAATTCCAACTATTTTAACCGAGTACCCTACGGATGCGGCGCCAAAAGGACGCCAAACCATTACACATCCGCCCCCATGCTTGACTGTAGGCGCTACAGGATTCTGCTGCTCGTTCTGCTTTCAACGTTCGAACGAATGTTCTTCTTTCGGAACTGACGAGTTTAAGTTTTGACTCATCGGTCCACAAAACATTTTTCCACTCATCAACTGTCCAATGTTGATGCTCTCTAGTCCACTGCAGCTGTTTTATTTTACTTTGCTTGCGTAAGAGTGGTTTATGCTACGCTATTCGGCTTCTCTTAATCTCGTTTTCACGGTGGTTAAACCAGCTCGTTTTTCACGATCAATACTTATTTCAGCCAGGTGTAGTTTTTCGTCTATTCCGTTTACTCGTCATAATTATTCGACGATCTTTCGCTGAAGTCGTCACTTACCGTCGTCCTGTTCGTTTTCCATTAAATAATGTGCCAACCTTTTGATACTTTTTAACGTTATAGTTAACAGTTCGGCGATTTAATTTCAATTTTCTTACGATATGTCTGTTACTTCGGCCAAGATTATGTAAAGCATGAATCATTGTGCGGACTTCTAAAGGCAATTCTCTGGTTTTCGGCAAAGCTTGGTGTTAAATACTGAACACCCTATATATTTCAAAGGCGTTCTAATACCATGTTGGTATAGAGGCAAGTATGTAATTTAATCCTTTGAACATATCCGCTAGAATGTATTTGCATTTCGGATTTTTTGAAGGAACTAGGTACATATATATAAATTTAGGCGATTGAGGGCAAAATTTTAAATATCTCAAAATCTGTTAGAAATAGATAGATGAAATCCATATTATATTAATTTATTTCCAGATAGAGAACCTAAAGATATAAGTAATAACATACAGGGATTCCATTTAAAATAACAAAGTGGGTGACTGGTTCTCTACTTAGCGATCACCCGGTACATATGAAAATATTTTTAGAGAATACTTTACGAGATCTATTACGTCATCACAAAATTTTAGTTTCCCACTACTGATACAATGGGCATAATTTTTCAATTCCAGAAGGTTGGGACACCTGTACAACAACATTCAGAAATTCTAAGGACTCTTCATAAAATAAATTCAACAAAATGTTTATTATACGTTACTAATGCGCCTTCGAATAATTATAAGGCGTAACCGCTGTCTTTAAGAAATAAACTATTAGTAATCGGAAAAGATATCCTGACATTTTGGCAAACTGCCCGTCATTATGTATTTCAATGATTCATGCTTGGTGTACATATGTTTTGTCGAGATTATAAGTACTAAAAAAAGTATGGAAATAAAAATTGGAGCAACTATTCTCATCCATATTATTTGCGTACAGCTATTAATATATGTGGAATTAGTAGCAAAAGTTTTCTACAGCAAAAAAACGAAGTTATGATTCATCTCGTAATAGGGAAGTCTAAACAATTTATTAGACAACCAGTAGACCAATATCAGCTTTAGCACTAATATTTCAGCAGGAATACCGAAAAAATTGTTACTATTAGGTGTTGCGTAAATATTTGACTTCAAAATTTCTCCTCTATCCAGGATTGAAATCCAATATTTTTGACTATTCTAACATTGAAAAAATATGCTAGACACATTTTTCCTTACCTACACGAGTAAAAATATGGTGTTATATCTAACACCGGTTTAATTCCCTTAAGTGTATTTGCACAACTAGTTAGAATCTACGGAGTTAAAATACTATAACGTAGTTACAACTCCAATAGGGCTTGAAATTTATCAGCCAAAAATAAAATTTTAAGATGTTAGAGTTTCTCTGTTACGACGGGAAGGCTTTCTTTCCTGATATCAGGATTTCACCTCCGCAGTGAAGAGATTCTTTTAAGAGCTTAGTTTCTTCCTTTCCAATGCAAAAACTCTTTTTTTCAAAATGAAAAACGACATTTCCTTGGTTTTTACCAATGTTATTAAATTAACTAATGAGAATAAAATTTTCTCATTAGACACCGGTAGGAGTCGAACCCACGACTCCAGATTGCCAGACTGGCGCGCTGACCACTACACCACAGGGTCTAATGATTGGAATCCTTTTATTTAACCTAGATGTTCAGATGGCTGCAGATGTATTGTAACATCTCCACAGACATATATTTATTTATGCACCAAGTATACACTAATATTAAAATATAAGTGGCTTCCATCGGCAAATATTGAAAATCGATATTTCCTTGGTTTTTACCAATGTTATTATATTAACTAATGAGAATAAAATTTTCTCATTAGACATCGGTAGCATTTGAACCCACGACTCGTTTGCCAGACTGGCGCGCTGACTCTCTCAACGAATCCTTTATTATCTTGACAACGGCTTCTGCATTAGTTTTCTGAATCCTTTTACTGGATAACAACAATGAAGTTGGTGGACCATCACGTATTAAAGGATGCGCTACAACATGAATGACGCTGTGTTTCTGAGTATCAGTTGTTTCATCCACACATAGGCAGATTTTCTTATTTCTCAACTCGTCTTTTATACATTTATTTACTGTACATTGCACTCGTGGCAAATTGTATCGTAATTGCATAGATGTTGGCAGCTTCCATGAGGGAACGTACTCAGCCCAAAAAAGACGAAAGTGTTCATTAGATACTAGATGTAAATAAATAAATAAAATCATATAAAGATTGCCAGTATGGAATACTGTTTCTTAAATTCAATACATGACGTTTACTTTTACAATGTTTTCTACATTCAAACCTATCGCGACTTAGTAATCCGCTATTGCATATTGTGCAATAAATATGCGGACTTCTATATTTGAATCCAGGGAAATGCCTGAGATATGTATTCACATTCGAAGGGAACGTTACACCCCTTGGGCGTCCCATCTCCGCGTACTTATTTGGCGTGCAGCGTGCAACGTACTGTCGCTTTGAACTCTCTCGCGGTACTGTCGAGATCGACTACGAGTTGAAAATTACCCCTAACCACGCCAGTAGCGCTACGCTACTGCCATCCGGTACCACCTTTTTAACAAACTCTAATGATAACCCACCCAGCCAATACTCATTTTCCTAAGAAATTTAGCATCTTATTTCCTAAAGTCCATCTTCTTTAAATTCGGATTTTACATGCGAAAATTTGTGTTTTGTTTCATTAATTAGGTTTTCGTCATACTCATTATACTTCATAACATGTTCAATGTAATGTTCAATGAATTCCAATTTTTTATTAGTATCTGGCAAATTTTGCTCTTGCATGATATTAACGAGTTTATTATTATTTTAACCCTTAACGGTCCTACAACGAAATTATAAATGAATAACAAGAAAGTAACACCAATTTGAACGTTATATAAAAACACTCAATTCTTAAAACGCTTATATTTCAAAAAGTCGAGGCTTGTTTTTGCGTGAAAATTTAGTAGAGTCAATAGTTCACGCTAGAGTGAAAATTAGAGCCGGGGCGCACCCTGAAAGATTTCAAAAAACTTTATGTTTCCGAAAATTTAGTGATATCTAACAATATTGCCCTTTACTAAGGTAAGTTTTATCAAAATGTAAAGATAAATATAAAAAATATGAAGCTATAAAATGGATATATAGTTAACAGGTTTAAAATAATCCATAACTAGACACTATAAAAGTGCCCACAGCAAACACTATCCACCTCCAAATAAGTACAATAAAATTATCTCGTAAACTAGCGAACGATTAAAGTAAATCAGGAAGGATTTGTGTTTAAATGCGATTTAGAAGTAGCTTGGGAGGGGATGAATCATGTGGCAATAATGAAACTGCCCTGATTGGAGGCAAGTGGGATTCACGGTATTTTAGTGGTTATTTACCTTGGTTACGTCACTTGTGACATAACTAACTATTTTGCTTAAGTATTTTTCATTTTAGTACATTTTTGAAAATGCATTTAACTGATATGGAAAGGATTACTGTATTGATGATGAAAGGCTATTGCGACAGAATAAGATCCTATCGACGAGTAGCCTGCCCGCGCGAAGTCTTTCTTCTTGCCATTATTCGCCATATCGCAAAATCTGTGCAGAAATGTTCAAATGATCATAACCGGGGTGTTTTCGCCTCGGAAAATCCTTTCGAGCGAGCCCTGATTCAACCCCACATTCCAGTTAAAAATTTTTGGCTTCTCTCTCCCCCCGGCCTCCAGGGGTGTGGAGGTGGGTATTTTTGTAGTTGAATAATAGACTTCGTGATCCCTATAAAATTCAATCCAATATTTCAAACCATTCAAAAATTATTTTAGTAGGCACAGTATATTAAAATATGTTTTAATTCTTTTAGATCAAGAAACATCAAAATTGTTTTCGATTGAAATGTCTAGTATGTAAGTCAATGATAGTTTCATACGTACAGCTAGCTATACATAAAAGTTATATCGAGTGATCCAAAATCTGTGTCCTTATCATACGAAAACCGTCACTTTCAAGCTCCATTGAAATTGTTTTCATTGGCGCGCCTTTACAATGTATTCAAGGGATAGATAACGAAGATATATTGCAACGTAACTATATTTTGCATTGAATTTGCAAATGAAAATAATTGTAAGACCAAATTATTTATTTTGAAAACATAGAACATGTTACCCAGATAAAAATAATATACCGCGTTCGTAAGTTCCGTAGTAAAGTGATCTGCTAAAATATATAGACAGTGTTACAACGTTTGCCCGCTATGAAAATATATGGTGGGGAGCGCGCGAAGCGAATCAAGGACGCTCATAGCACAAGCGATATGCATGGGACTCGGGCTTGTAAATAAATCCATACGTACCCTAGTATATGGTTTGTACAATAAATAAATTAATAGTCTTCAAAATACATATACATAGCAAAAAAATTTTGTGGCATTTAGTTTTAAATTGAAAGCAAGAAAACTAATATACTCCCGTTTGATACATAATTAAAGTCGAGGTTTGACTAACGTATATATTAAATAATTGTTCAAATTCCAGGAGTGGCTTCTTCTTTGTGACTAACGTTTGGATGACACACATTCTGGTCTATTTTCATACATACATGATGAATATATAGCATCCAAATGATATTTCAGAACTTATTATACACATGCTAGAAGGTAGTGAACAAACTGCTATTATATACTTAGTTATTCAAACGAATGCACATAGATTACTTTAAATTAATTATCTTTACTTTTTTACTCGTCGAATTAGTTAATTAGTTGTTTAATTACTTCCATTGTGTGCTTACATTTACGCTTTACGATATCGTAAATTTTGAAGATACCCTCCACTATCCACACACAAGAGATTGATTTTATCATGTGCATGATTTAACCTTGTTCTTTTATGTACAACCTTGGACAAAATTATTAGGCACCCCTTATATTTCGTTATATTAGCAAACTGATGCTATCTATGCAGTTATTGAGGGAATTATAAATAGTATATCTAAATATTCCTCGGGGAATTACCACGTTATATCGCATGTTTGGAAGTTAATAGAGCTTATTGTTTCGCGCTATTAGTTACGACAGTAATGTGAGGATGTAAGAACATGTGTGGGCCATTTTAAAGCAGAATGTACGTACTCGAAAATGTACATCCAAACAAAAGTTAGAAAGCGCGGTAATAAAGGAATGGAATAAAATATCAACTTCTACTTGCGAGAAACTTGTTGCTAGTTTACGGAAAAGGATAACTGCTGTAATAAACTCCCAAGGGGGATCAACTCGATATTGAATTTTATTTTTTCTTAAATAAAATATTACATTTATACCATACGTCTCATTTATTTACTGGTGAAAGTTGAGATATAAACCAAATGCCAGGGTGCCTAATAATTTTATCCAAGGCTGTATATTGTGTTATGTAACCAAACTGCTTAGGTAAGGTAACGTTTTAGGAACGTTACTAGCACACAGGATCAAGAATATTTTGGCAATTATAACTTTGTCTCTTATATGTCTTTTAAACAAATTGGGTTAATGTTCAGTATATTCCTAAAATCGTATTTTGGAGAGGTCTTCGGACAGGTCGCTTTTTGCTCATTTTATCATTATCTATTTTGGTTATGGAGTTGTTTAAATGAGTTCCATTTAGCTGAAAATTTTAAAACGCTTGGGTCAAGAATAAAAAACCTCCGTGTCGGGTTAAACTTAAAAAAACAATTTTTCAATATGTATTTCTGATAACCCGATTATCAGAGATAATTAAAATCCAGTTTAAATAGCAGCCTCGATTAATTAGAGAACATACTTTCAAGAACACGTTGCATTTAGCAATGGAATTTTATTTTAATTAAAACTTACGCGATTGTTTAAGTTCATAAAAGACGTTTTTGTAATTTACCAAGAAAATATAATTTACCCTGGGATAATGTACGAAAGCTTTTAAAATTTTGGAAAATAACTCATTTCTTTGCGACACTGCCAAGGATGTGCGAAAGAAGTAAAAACCGTCAGCATCGCTATGCAGTTAATTTCCTACGCCTTAACTAATTGTAAGATGAATTCAATTAAAAACTATTGTACCCGCAGACTGGATATAATTTCTGCCATTTGTTCCCGTACCCGTCTATTTCGTTATAATTATTTGACCAATAGTTTTTTAACGATGTATCTAATGTTTTTCTCTTTCTGTTAATTAGTTGGGTGTTATCGAGATCATAAAAGGAAAGGGATTAATTTCTAACTATTCAATACTAAAGGAACTGTTTCCAAAAGAAACTTTAAAGAACATCCATCAATGATATTCTTACCATTGATGGACGAGTAATAAACTATAGTAAACGAATATAATTCTATATTCTAAAAAAATGGGTGAATATTACCCCAGTAAAGGGATAAAATTCGCTCAGATTAGGGGGAAATTTCACCTCTTGTGGGGAAAAAGCAGAAAGTGGAGTAATTATATCCTAGAGCATACTAATGCAGGGTAAATTTCACCCAAAATGGGGTATGTGCGTAGATGCAACTTGTGGAAAATACAGAACAGTTCTTGTATACGTCCTACACATGCCCATGTTGTTGTCTACCCTACATCGTGATCATCCATAACCGCCAATGTGTCACATAGTGTTGCCAATTTAGTGGAAATTCCTCTAAATTTAGGGGAATAAAATGTTATTTAGTGAACAAACTTTTAATTTAGTGGTTAGTGGGCTTGTTAGTGGGTTTACTACTTCTTAGGAGCTTAGTATTTTACGTCAATACTGTATTCAATACTTATTGCCAACTTAGATCGTAAAAATTGATAAAGTGGCCCGTAAAAGAATTTATTTACGCCTAGAGCAATATTGCAATTGTGGACAGTTTACAAAGGTCCAAGGTTGTTCAAGAGCAGTATTACTTTAGTTTATATTTACTTCGAATTTACAATACTTCATGTTAAATTAATGATTGTCGCTCGTTGTGTAATAAACAAATATGAAGAAATGATAAACAAATATGAAGAAAATGCAATAAATATTGACTGAAACTACATTTGGACTTTTATGTATATAGTATGTTATACAATGAAAAATAAAACATTCGATTTTTTAGCGGTTGTTTCAACCATAAAACATCTTTTAGTGGAATTTTAGTGGATAAACGATATTTTTTCACTGGGTTTCCGATTTTAGGGTTCACAAGTCTAGTGTTATAATCTGGTACCTTTAGTGATAATAAACGAATCATAAATGCCTAAACTTTAATTCAGAAGGTAAGTAAACAAGCTGTGACTTATCAATAGAGCCCGGTAACAGGGAGCCGTACCATAGCCGTACCTGCCTAGTATACAAAAACAATAGTAAGAAAATAGAAAAAAATAACAGAACTAATACACAATTATAATATGTGAAAAGTAATGAAACACTCACCCTTTTAAGCAGCCTTGGCTACGGAACAGTAAAACTAGAAGCACCGTTATCAGTATTAACATCATATGCATAAGAGTGGCAAAAAGTTGACACCATTAGATGTGTTTCCACATTTGTCTCGGTGAGCGATGTTCGCCGTGGTGAGAAAATGAGTTTATATTTTGAAAAAGAGCGTTCAACATCTACCGATGTTATACATGCATGATTAAAATACTCTTTGTACTTAGTCAGTGGATTATTCGATTCACCATCACAAATTTCTTTTAGTGTGCTAAAATCGGGATCGTTCTGTAGCACACTCTCGAACTTTTCTAAAACGCGATTATATTTTGCGTCATGTATAGACAGTAGCTCCATCCATAATTTGCAGAGACTCCAATAATGATAACGATCTATTTTGTAATTGGTCTATTGCGTCAGCTAATCCTTTATAGTAGCTACGAATATTTTTTAAATCTATTTCAACGGAAATATCTTGAAATTTCGACTGACTCTCCTTAATAGCTGCAGCTTCGGCAGGATTGAATTGTGCAACAACAGCTTTTACTATTTTGAAATGTTCAACATAATAAAAAGCTGCCTGCAACCATGTAAATAAATAATAATAAAAAAATACTTTTTTTGTGCTTGCTATTAATGCATCTACCTCGGGAGAGCATTGTCGAATGGTTTCTGCCACAAGATGTAAAGCATGCACTTTACACGTAACATGTAAACACTTGCAACCATGTTCAAGAAGAGAACGGCCTACCGAACGCATTATCGCTGCGCCATCGCTTATAAACAACAACACTTTATCTTTTGAAATTTGAAATGTTTCGAACGTACTAAGTACAACCTTCGTAATTGCTGCAGCAGTACACTCTTGTAGTCATCGGGAAGCTAGTAACAGTGGTAATGTAGGTTTACTAAGGTCTAGTATGCGTACCATAATATTTACAATTGAATTTTTTTTAGTCTGTTGTCTCGTCAACATATAACCAAAGAAATTGTTTTTTTCAATATGCGTTTCATTTTATTTTCCACGTCATCGCGTACAAATGCAACAAGCTTACGTGCCGCTTTCTCCGTTGGCAACCGCAGCTCGGAATTGTATTTGTCCCAAAAGTCCTTAAACAGTTGTTTATCGAGTAAGCCTAGTGGCAAATTATAGTTTACCAACATAAGAATTACATCAATAAAAAATGCACTTTTCGGTGGCATGCCCAATTTTCGTTTTCTATGCTGTGCGGAATTTACGTGTCTTATTTGACATCAAATGTATTTTGCACACTTTACAAACTATCTTACTCCTGTTGTAAAACAAATCGGGAAAGTCAGAAATAAACTTATTTACTATGTCTTGAAAGGGTCGTTTTTTAGCCTTCGACGTGTTCACTAAAAACTACAATTAATAACTACGTCTGTATCAATAAAATCAAAACGCACTACACTAAATAATAACTACAATTAATAACTACGTCTATATCAATAAAATCAACACGCCCTATCCGCTATCCAATGCTAAACTGAACTAAGTGATGATTATTTGTCGTGTCGTATCATAGTCGGCCAGCCCTCCCCGCCTACCTAAACACAGTCACCGCCGCTGCGATTGCTTTCCAGTTACCGGGCTCTACTTATTAATAATCAACGACGACGCCAATGAACGAGAGAATAATCAGTAGGCATTAGTAATATAAGTAATAACTTATTACTACAGCGAGGTAATCATCTCTCGCGATGCATAGGCGTTTCACCAGAGTAGCGGGCTGTGTGCAAAAATCGGTTCTCGCTTTGTCAGCGTCCGCTTGTTTATTTTTCGTTCAGTTTAGGAAACGAGAGCGTGCGTCGTGTTTTGTGTTACGTGTTACTCATTATAAATATATAATTATTAATTTAAAATGTGCAATGTGAACAAGGCTAAAAAACGACCTTTTGCTGGCACAGTAAATAAGTTTATCTGTGGCTTTTCGGATTTGTTCTACGACGGTGCTAAAATAGTTTGTAAAGTGTGCGAGAAACTGCTGGGACAAGACGGACTCTAAATGCAGAAGAACACAGAAATAGAAAAAAGGGTGCCAACGAGAACTGTGTTTTCGATTTATTTGTCATGATGATAACCTGTAATTTGTCACTTCGCTTACTCGAAAAAAAACCATTTCAGAACTTTTGGTACAAGTACAACCCCGAGTTGAAGTTGCTAACTACGAAAACGGCACGTAAGCATGTGTAAGTGAAGACGTGGACAATAAAATCAAATCTACATTCTCACATTGATTATGTGTTGACAAGATAACAGATTGTAAAAGAAATTCTATTCTAAATGTTATAGTACGTGTACTGGATCCTCATAATCCGATATTTCCACTGTTACTAGCTAGCAAAAGACTGGAAATCTGTACTGGTGCAGCAATTGTGAGGGTGATAGTACGTTAGAAAACTGTCAAGTCTCACCACGTCAAATGTTGATGTTTATGAGCGATGGTGTCACGACAATTAGTTCGGTAGGCCGTTCTCTTCTTGGACGCGGTTGCAAGTGCTTCCGGAAAGGATGCTTTAAATGTGTAGAAAAAGAATAAATACTGAATATTATTGTATACTCTCATTTCCTACCGATAAGCGCCAACGAACGGTTGGGCTAGCAATGACGTGTTCCGTACCGAGCCGAGCCTTGTTTATGATTAGAGCGGGCCAAATTGCGCCATCCAACAGAATCGGAATCAGGCGCAACGGCCGCTTATTGTAAATAGAGTATATGTGAGTCACAGCAGATATGTGATATTTCGAAATTAATACACAAGAGTAAAAAAATAAAAGCTGACGCAATAATAATGTTTAGTAATTAGAGCGGATATATATATATATATATATATATAGACATATAAACAGTCATTGATGAGCCCGTTGAATGTATAATTCGGTCGCTGTGGAGCCCAAAATTACGTTGTTGAGCCCGGGGTCGGGCTCAACAACGTATCGAGGCGTATCTCAGCTTTAAATGGCTGGAAATAGTCAGTACACCCTAAAACTTCAAATTTCGCGGGGGGCTCCATAGCGTACTATCCCTATAATTAAATAGACAAAATAGTTCCGGGAAGGACCATGTAGGGGGCGCCCTGATCAAATTTTATATACGGTATATACAAATAGATCAACATGACGTTGTTGAGCCCGAAATTTGGCAACAACTGCGTTGGGTTCCATAACATACCATTGATATATAACTGTATGTTGGTAGCGGATTTATATATCGCGGTGGACTTTCTACTCTATAAGTATCATTAACCTGAATGTTATTGTTCTCGATATTTTACTATCTGTATTAATCTAACTATTGTTAGCTTACCTCCTAATAAAATTATAATACAGTTTTCTGGTAAATTCAGCAAATGATTGTTTCATATAGACGCTGTAATCATAAATTAAAATACTTGTTAGGCCGAAATAGTTGATTTCTATTACCCTGGTAAGTGGAATCAGATAATGTAAACTGTTTATTTTGTCAGTTTCTTTGACCGTACAGATTTCAACAATTTAACTTCCTCAGTGATTTATGTTTGAATAGTTGCGTGTTTTATCAAAGTTATACATTCTTCTTCTTCAAGGTCTATAAGATTTGCATAATTCTTGTGTTATTTCAATTTAGATAACCTACACATCAACATATTTTTTTCCATAAGTTCTTAGTTTTAATCATCCCCCTATATCGAATATAAGTGGGAACGGTAGAAAATAAATAAAACAACATGATAACTAAAGAATTACATGTGGAAGGAATGAATAATTTTTTTTAAACGAGTGACGATGTGTTAGAACAAAATTATTATTGACGGTACCAAATGGGTATGTAATGTGAAAGTGGATGGAGTTTGATATCTGAGAGAATTAATATTCATGTTTCTGGTGATTTGAGGGTGAGAAATGAAAAGGCAGATGAATGATTGGTCAACAGGAGGAGGAAAAGATAAATCGTAACTGTATAAAATTAATGGAATATTACCTTCTGAACAACCTAGTGATAAACACCTGTTTCCATCATAAAGAAATCTATACGATTACTCGACAAACATCAATTACAGAAGAAGTATAGTAAGTCACAGTTTAATAAAAGAAAGGCAAGTGTGTGACGTGAAGATTAAGAGAGGACCAGAGACATTTCCCGATCACTACATGCTCATGGTAAAAATGAAAAAGCGTAAAGATAAAGAGGAATCTAAAAGAACGAGTGAAAGTGACATTAGTTCTGAAACGATAAGAACATATAGATTGAGGAAGGAGAAAAGAGTATGTAGATTCTTAGAAGAAGCGGAAACCAACGCAGAAATGCTAGAAAAAGAAAATATAAGTATAGAGAATCTTCTGAAAACTGCCAGAGAAACATGTGAGATCCTAAAAACAAATTCTATTAAGCAACAAACATTATAGTTAAAGAAGTTAGCAAACAAACAAAAATAAACAAAATAAGATGGAAGCAATACTTGAGTGAAAGAATAATATCAAAATATGAAAGGAAATATAGAAGGAATAAAAAACGAAATTGAAAAATATGGTTAGAAAAATCAAGGAAGCAAGTTGAAACGAAAGTAAAGAAAGGATAGTAGAAAATGGTCTAAAAACACTGGAAAGCGGAAACAAGTCGGAATATGTATACGAAGAAGTAGGATAAGATAAATTATTACGAATGATGCGCAAACGCATGGTGAAACAATGCAGAGCGGAAAACAATACCAACAAAAATAACTACACTGCAAAAAACCAGACCAGAGTATGGGAGGTTGTCAGGAAGTAAGGATAACAACATGAAAGAGAGGGAAGTAAAGAAGGCGGTGAACTTAGCAAAAATGGGAAAATATCAAGCTATAATAGAGTGACAGCAGAAAGTTATTTGCAGCATCTAAATTAACATGGAAAGGGAGCCAATTGCCAAGGGTTAGACGAGAGTCGAGCGGTCCTAAAAAGGGTTAGAATATTTGATGACACATTTGAACTTAGGGAAATGCAAAAGACCTTACTGAGCATATTTTGCTTTTATCAATTTGTGTCAAGGTGTCTGAATGTGCCTGTTCAGATGATATCATGATTATGACAGGAAGTCAAAATGTTAATACATATGATAAGGTACCACATGAAATGAGAGTTAATACCCGAAAGATAAACGTAACGTTAACCACTGAAAAAGGAAACTTCAAAAAATAGTTGGGAATACTGTGAAAACTTATCATGCGATGGAATAGAACGTTGATAAGCAAATAGAAATTTCCGCGACAACTAAAATGATACTGTTTGATACTATTTGTAGGGCAATACTAACTTATAGTAGCCACAGGGATACCAATAAAAACCATGAAGAGTAAACTAGAATCTTTGGAAACAACTCTTTGGAATTTCAAGAAAAGACAAAACGAAATACGGATGTAGAAGGACTAGATATAAATTTAACATTAAGCTAAATTGTTATGGCGTATAACTTAATACCATACCATACATCAAACATATACCATATATTGAGGTGATAAAAATGAAATGTGTCGTTTGCTCTTTTTGTATAGGTTATGTAACGTCTTCCTCTGGAGAAAGGCGTGAAAAAAATTTCAGCTTTTTAATGAATGCAGTTTTTTAATATTTAGTTTCTGTGTCTTTTCCCTAAAAAATATGGACTACAAATGTAACATTAGTCAATTGCTCGTATTGACTTGTTTGTGTAAGAATGGAATATCAAAGTGGCTAGCGATGAATGCAATATATTCTATAATCATTAATTATAGATTGGTGGGATCATCTCTTACAAATAGACAAATAGAAAAAAAAATATGGGAGGCTAATGAAAACAAAAACAGGAAAATCCAGAAAAACATGGGAGAATGTTACAACTATTACAAGACTATTCGGAATCGAAGAGTAACAGTGACGAAGACTAAATGTGCGACACGAAATAGCGATAGGAAACAATGTGTGCTGAAAGGACTAATCATTCGTTTTGCACTGTGCAAAATTGTTTAACACATGATAAATTCAAGGAAAAACAGCAGCCAAGAAAAATAACAGCTATTAGACAATTTACAAAAAGCAAGGTAGTCTGTTAATAGGTACTGTATCACATTAGCTGGCGCAAAATTATTCAAAGGCATTATGTGAAAATGTACGGCGGGAAATTTGGGAAAAATCGACTTCATAAATTACAACTATCAAATCTGGCTTTGTTTCAACCCATGTCCTTTCTTCAAATGATTTCTAATTGAAATTTTTAAAGTACTCCCGGTTTTTCCTCTTTTTAAGGTAACAAACTGTAACAGTAATTCACTATCTTAGTTCATTCCGTATAGAAGCAAGGCATTGGCCTTGCTTCTTTCTGGTTTTCCTGTATTTCTTTCTGGTTTTCCTTATTTCACCTTTCTATATCACATAACAACAATGATACATATAAATATTCAATAATAAACGCATTGCAAGTAAATCACATTTACAGCGCAAGTCAGTTGCGCATTCCACTTGCGGACGCTGCATAAGATAGATCGTAGCTTAAAAGAAAAAAAGAAACACAGATTGGAGGTTTGGCAACGTTGCGGGGCTCCATAACGTACCTAAGATATAAACAAATATACAGTCGGGTTCCAAATAATACCGTTGTTATATCTGGGTCCCATAAGGACATGTTCATACCTAACTTTTTAATTTATAGGAATTTTTTACCCCTCTCTTGGTGCGCTGGCTTATATCAAATAGAATTAAAGAGGGAGCTGAGGTATACTCTTCTATCTCATCGTTTAAGGCCGGGATCATCAGCGACCCGACAATATATCGGGCTCATTAACGTACTGTTTACAAGTATATATATATATATATATATATATATATATATATATATATATATGTACACGCTGAGGTGATTTTATTTTCATTATGATTTTTTATTTGATTGAAAACGGTATGCGTTGTAAATGGGATGTAAAACACTATCGAACTTAGCTAAAACTCGTCCACTTGTTGCATCGTTTATACTGTGTAACAATGTACTAACTTCGTCCACGACTTGCACTGATTCTACCAACGACAATCCAGAATTTTGCAAATTTTCTATCGCGTCTACTAACCCTTTGTAATTGTTGCTAATATTCTTTAGATGTGTTTCAACAGAAATATCGAGAAATCCCTTCTGGCTCATCCTAATAGCTCTAGCTTCGGCAGGGACGAATTGCAAAATAACGGATTTGACTTCTTGAAAATGTTCATTATAATAAAAAGCGGCTTTTAACCACGTTCCCCAACGCGTAAGAATGGGCTGTGGTGGTTCTTGAATACCAGGGCATAACCTGTGGAATGCCCTAGTCCTCTTAGGACTTTTGAGAAACACTTTTTTTGTGTTTGCTATTAATGCATCCACCTCCGGGTAACACTCTCGAATAGTTTGTGCCACAAGATGTAAAGCATGGACTTTACACGTAACATGTAAAAGTCCTTCACACTTTTCTTTAAGGGAACGGCCTACACTACACATTGTTGCTGCACCATCGCTCATGAACAACAACAGTTGACTGGTTGACACTTGAAATTTTTGTAACGTTTCGAGAACTACGGCCGTAATTGCTTTACTAGTACACTGTTTTAATCTTCTGCTGGCTAATAGAATTGCAAAATTTGGTTAATAGGATCTAATACGCGCACTATTATATTCAAAATAGAATTTTTTTTGCAATCTGTCGTCTCATCAAGACATAGCCACAGCTGTTTATCTTTTAATTCGGGTTTAATTCGATTTTCAATGTCCTCACGTATTCGTGGAATATCTCTCCGTAACGCTGTCCGAGATGGTAGTATCTACTCGGCATTGTATGTACCCCAGAATTTTCGAAATGCTTTTTTATCAAGTATACGAAGTGGTAGACCACATACCATAAACGTTAAAAGCAATTCTAATTGAAATTGACGTTGTTGTGACACACCATTTCTTTTATTTCTGTGGTGCGCGCTATTTATATGTCTTTCACAATCACGTTTGCTCCAGCACAGTAGTTTCTTTTTACAAACTTTACAGAAAATTGTACTCCCATTGTAGTGTAAATCCACAAATTCACTAAGAAATTTATTAACTTTCGTAGGTAATGGCCGTTTATTTTTAATAGTTACGTTAGACATAATCACTAAAGCGAGCACACCGACGCTTGTTTCTAGTATGCCACGAAGTGGTGCAAACGTAACATCTGCAGACTCGTCATTTGTTGATGAATAGAGCGCGTCATCCGTAAATGAATAAGCGCGCTGTTAGTTCGTAGCCGTCGATGAATGAACTTTTTTTTTGTAGTGGCCCACTGTGAACAACGCCCTATTTATCAACACCCAAACTGCAGGTGTATATTTGCGCGTCTTCACGACGTAATAGACAGTGGTTTTGGTCCTCGTCCTAATAATTACATATTTAAATTACCTATGTTTACATACATATATGCGCCCGGCAGCCTGATTGCGAACCTGGCGCGTGGCGCTCTTGGCCCGCTCTATTTATGATACATTTTGTCAACACCGATAGAAAGAAATTTAAAGGCGGCCGTCCCTTTTTATAATACGTTTTGCCGAGACCGACATATGAAAATTCCAGGCTCACACTTTTATTCACTGCAAACAATTAGTTCTTATTGGTCAAGCGTTTAATAATAAACGAGTATTTATTATATTTATAAACAGGTTTCAATTTGGTAAACGTAGTTCATTGTTGTAATAAATTTGTTAGTTAATATAATAACTTTTTTCGTTGCTTTAACCAAACGAAGCCAACGAACACGACTTATTGAATTCATTTTTTCAGTGTATCCCCTATAGCAAACGTATCATGTTTTTCCTGTCAGCTTATGTGCGTCCACTTCAATATTTATTTTCGCCATGGAGAAAATTTATGTACACGTTCCAGTGCATTAGCAGATCCGAGAATTTCCATAAACAAACGATATTCCCGAGAGAATTTAAAATAAAGCGTTGTACAGGGTAAACGTGTATAGATTCATTCAAGTTTACGCGTGTACGAAGCGATGAACGTAATAAGCAGCGAACAGCGCGTGTTTATTGTTTGTTTTCTCTGTAGATCTGATATTGCACCGCACACTGGTATACAAAACAATAAAATGTTTAGAGAAGTAAATGTATCAAGGTCTTAACGTTCTGTAACTGTGGAGTGGAGGATGCAATATTGTGACGGTCGTATCGTTATGAAAGCGATAATGTTCATGTAGTATGGTAAACAATCAGAAGTAGGAGCCAGAAACTCGAACAAGTACTAGGAACAATACCGTAACATCAATAGAAAATGTAACAGAATTATCAGTTTCATTGTAAGTCTGAAAGAACGGTCGATAATGTATAATAATATGAACTTCGCTTGAGTCGTGATCTACAAAATACTTTTCTATGTGAATAAATATGTATATTGTAATGATCTAATGATATTTGTGTGTTAATAATGTTAAATGTGAATTCATTGAATTACATGAGTCAAAAGGATCTCGAGGCTAACGTTATTTGTTAATCGGGGGAAATCTCACTTAATGTTTTTTTTTTGCAAAAGAACAAATGTTAAAAGAAATTAAACGATTTTTATCTCTTTTAAAAAAGTCGGTGGGTTTATTTGGAATTTTAAAATTAATAAATTTAGATAGATTATATTTCTTGCGAACAATAAATGTACAAAAACCTATAACAATCCTTATCCGATAGCTACATATGTAGTTTTAAATTAAATTATTAAATTGAAGCATAAATTTTGAAATTTGGATTTTTAAAATTTAAATGATTGGATTTTTCTTTTGAATTTATATTTGTTTGGCCAAATATTTTAATTTTCGGTACCTGCACACTGTAGCAACCCTTCGGTGATCTTTTCTTGTAATCGTAACCAGTCTTCCTTGGTAACCAGGTAGCTTGGTCCTTGGGCCTTGCTCCTTGGATTGTAATTCCAAATTAAATGTCGAAATAGGCTTTTTTATGATTGTCATATCACAAGCAAGTCGAGATTTAAACTCAACTATCTTATGACAATGATGATGAACTGAAAAGTTTGATGTTTATTCAAGTTTTTAATAAAAATATCCAAGAATTTCGAAAATTTCTGTGTTGAAAACTTTGTTTATCGTCTCTCTGATTGTTTTGTTCAAAGTCCCAGTTAACTAGTTTTGGATAAATAAAACATGACTTTTCAATGACCATTTGAAATACCAACCGCTTCCTTGGTTGCGGAGTTTAATTTTGGTAGGTACGGTATTGCTAGGTACGATGCATTAAAAGTGGTTACCATGTAAACGATGATTTAAAATCCATTAGTTGCATGTGTTTATCAAATTGCCTATCCATATTCAATACATTTTAAAATAATTTGTTTTAAAAGAAACATAATTTAAATTTTCCGTTGGTAAAATTAGTGTATTACTGTGCACGTTACTGACTGGACTCTTTTTTTTAATGAAAGTATCATATGTCTTAATGTGTAAGACAGAGAAAAGATAATGAACTAGGGGAATTCAGAGGAAAGACGTCAACAGTACTGCTGCGCCTCGTTCAAATATGGAACTAAAATAAATCAAGTTGATATTTCAACACACTTTCAACCAGGTAAACAAATATTATAACAATATGTAGAACATATTTGGTGTACAATAGATAGATAGAGAATACAACACTAAAATAGCTGTAGTTCAACAAAAAATTATTTCGTTTTGATTCAATATATTTAAACTTCTAGGGCAATCAGGGCGAATATGATACAAAAATGTAAACTTTCCACCTTAACTCGTTACTGTACCAAGTCTACTATGAAAAATACTGCGATATACACTTTTTGACGCTGAATCTATTTATAGATGCAAAAAAAATATCTATAAGCAGCAATTTGAAAAAAAAAACCGTGTATTAAATTAGCCCCACCTGATACGGCTAATGTGATACGTGTACGGGGCTAAACTAACAGCGTTTTATCTTGATGTCTATTGACTGTAAAAATAAGTGGAGGATGTGCATCAAATTAGTGGGTCATTTTGTTATGGAGTTCACTTCTGTTGTACATATAGACTGTTGGGCTTTTAGGGTGGTCTTAGATTTTATCACATTAGTCCCTTCAACCGTATCATATTAGCTCCACAAGTTTGAGGCCTGATATTTCATACTACAGTTGATATTTTGGAGGTCTTCAAAGGCAAGAAGACAGAGAATTTTTTCGCGAATATGGAACAGTTTTCAAAAAATTTCTAGTTATTAAACTAGAAATTTTTTGAAAACTGTTCCATATTCCATTATTTATTAAAATAACGGAATTACAATTCCTATCACGGAAAAGTTTTTGGTCACAAAAAAGAATAATTCAGTTTTCAATTTTTTTGATGCATTCAGTATACTTTTTTGAGTGATTCATTTATGATCAATAGTACATATTAGCCCCATTTTTAGGGGTCTAGGACGTTTCGCCGTAGGGCCAGTACGCCGTTGATCCGCTGCCGTGATACAAAATTGTAGTTTAACAGATATTAAAGCAAAATTTATGACAACTTGAATGCTAATAATAATATAGATAACAACTTAAAAATAAATATGTACGTCTGAAGTAGTTAGCAATCAGCCCTAATATTAAATATGAACTAGTTTCGAGAAATGAAATAAAAATAGGTGTTGTAGTTTTAACGTATATTTCGCGACTCCCTTCACATACATGCTATTTATTGTAAATAGCATGTACATATGTGAGGGGAGTCGGGAAATATACGTTAAAACAACACCTATTTTTATTTCATTTCTCGAAACTAGTTCATATTTAATATTAGGGCTGATTGCTAACTACTTCAGACGTACATATTTGATAGGTTAGGAAAAACACCACGTAATAGGAAAGATAGATTAGGTAAAACACCATATAATAGGAAATTTAAGACCCTGGTTAAATAGAATGTCTGTAAATGTTCTCGTGAAATTGAACAAAATTTCGAATAAAAGTGCAATTACTGTATCATTTCAACCTTAGCTTTGTCCAAATACATGTACAATTACAAATAATAATTAGTCGATTAAATATCCACCACAAATACATCTTTTACGAAAACGGTGCTCGGTTACGTGTTTGGTTTCTGTTTAGAAAGTTCGTTTTTTTCAAAATAAAATCGAATGAGATGCGAAGAAGGGCTCAACTGACGATTCTTTAGACCGGAAGCCCTTCAAAACCTAAAAAAAGAAATGCAAAAAAAAACGATTCCTTTACCGCTTAGGCCAATATCGTGCATTGTGATACGTCGCCTAAACAGCGTGACGTCATCGAAAAGCTGTCAGGGCCTTCTAGTTACGGCGGTAGATCGTCATCGACAAAATCCATATGAATCACATCGTTTGACAAATGACGTATGTAGATTTGATTGAAAATACTTGTACTGCTACTTTAGCAATAAATTTAATCATATTTAAGATAATTTCCTAAATATAAAATTATGGTGACTCTATTTTTTCTGTGTCCATAAAAAATGAATTATTAAGCGAAATATCTAATGATTACACATTTAAAGAAAATGCCAGACGTTTTATCTTAGATTACTCCCCAACAGAAATTACACGCTTTGCCACTGCTAACAGGGATTAATGAGTTTATTAGGTATTATATATCTTTTGGATGTAAGCATATTGTAAGTGTATCTCTTTATTTAAAGTTTTTTTTTTGTATTGTAAATAGCATGTATGTGAGGGCAGTCGGGAAATATACGTTAAAACTACCACACTTATTTTTATTTCATTTCTTGAAACTAGTTCATATTTAATATTAGGGCTGATTGCTAACTACTTCAGACGTACATATTTATTTTTAAGTTGTTATCTATATTATTATTAACATTCAAGTTGTCATAAATTTTGCTGTAATATCTGTTAACCACAATTTTGTATTACGACAACGGATCAACGGCGTACTGGTCCTACGGCGAACTGGGCCTACGGCGAAACGGCGACGGCCAATAGTCCCATCCCCATTTTTAGAGGGTAACATATTAGCCCCGATTGACTCTATCCTGAACAAAATTGTTGTTGAATTTATTTTACATTATTCCAAAATGATCCTTTTTGTTTGATGCATTTTTTTCTAGTTACAGCTAGGCATTTGGTTATATGGAAATAGTAGTTTTTACTTAAGGAAATCTGTACTTGCTGCAAGGTATTAATTTCTCTGGTCAAGAAAATCTTCCCAGCAAGAAAATATTGTCATTGATTAAAGGCAATAACTGTATTATAGTTACTGCAAACTTAAATTTACTTGAAGTAAAATCATTTTCTGCTAGTTTGGCTAATCGACCAATACAGTTACGTATTAAGGCACAATAAAAGTTAAAGTTGTATCTAGAAGTACGATTTAGCAACTACAATTTAACACTAATTGATAATGAGATATAAAAATTACATAACTTAAACATTAAAACTACTTTTAATAACCTCACAATATTGCGTGTACTATTTACATTATGTCAGAAATTTAGCATTTATGTATGTGTGTAAGGACCTTAAATATACATTATTGAATTTGCGTTGATGCTTGTAGGTAGATGAATTGTCATCTACCTGCGAAGGGCCTAAAAGTACTCCACCCCTTTTGATCAATTGTATCTTTTTTATGAAAAGCAATAAAACTGAAAACATAATAATATTCATGGGAGATAAGGATAATCTGAATAAAAATATACATAAAGTTTAGATAAAAACTGGAAAAAAGTGCACAGTATTTGCCTGTTCACCGATTGGAGATTTATTGCACGTTTAAAGCAGACTTTCAAGAAGTCTGAGTAACGTGGTCTAAATAGATCTAGTTTGTTTATTTTCGCCTACGATATGATGCTGATCAAGGTCACGTGACCATTAGCAACTTTATGTACCGTTGTGTTCCGAGAAACCCAACAGATAGAACCAAACAAAGCCATAATGTTATTGAACGTTAAAAGATATATGTATGCGTGTACAGCAATGTCCATCTCAGATGTCAGGACTCTCATACGTCTCTCACTCGCACCAAACGTAATGTGTGAAGCGCGAGCGGGAGTTCCGACGTCTGAGGTGGATGTTGCTATACGTATACAAGCATACACTAAAATGAGCAACTATGTACACTACCGTTCATGGGGGTTCGGGCAAGCAAAAAAATGTACGGAAGTCAAAGAAAATAAGAGAAATATGAAATGGCCATGTATTTAATACTTACTTACATGATTTTACATATTTTCAAACACAAATTTATTAAAAAGAAAACGTTAATGTAATACAAATAATTTAAATCCGATTTTCATCGAAAAATCCACCTTTTGCCGTTAGGTCTGCTGCCACTATTCTCGGCATCCGATTCACTAATTTTGCTAATGTTTCATTGGGCAAGCTTGTCCATACCTCCTGGAGAATGGTCCACAAATGTTCCTTCGATTTTGGACACTGTTTCCTAACACATCGGTCTAATTCTTCCCATAACAACTCTATCGGGTTCAGATCGGGGGACTGTGGCGGCCATTCCATAATTTTTACGGTTCTTTCATTTTCTTCTTGCTGCAGGTAGTCTATGCACAATTTAGATTTATGTTTGGCGTCATTGTCCTGCATAAATTCAAATCCACGACCAATTAATCGGACTCCTGACGGTATGGCATTTTCCTCCAGGATTTTCCGATATTCTTTTTTTTTCATTATGCCCTCAATTTTGAGCAAGTCCCTGTTCCTATTAAGGAAAAACAACCCCAAACCATTACAGATCCGCCTCCATGCTTTACCGTAGGAACTACACACTCCCGTAACATTCTTTCTCCCTCTTGATCTGCGTACGAAAACTCTCCGTCTATTTCCAAAAACCTCAAACTTGGATTCGTCAGTCCACAAAACGTTTTTAAAATCGTCCACTGTCCAATCTCTATGAGCTTGTGCCCATTTCAGTCGTTTCAGCCTATTTCCTCTTCGGAGTAACGATTTTCGACAAGCCACTCGTCTATGCAACCCAGCCTCTTTCAGCCGACGTTTCACAGTACTCACAGAAACTTTAGAATCCCGCTCATTATTGAATTCTGCAGCAATTTCTGATGCTGTTAGTCTTCTATTGCGCTTACTAATTATTTTTATTCGTAAATCTTCCGCAGGAGTCGTTTTTCTTGACGGTCCTGGCCGATTACGATCTTGCACGTCATTGGTTGTCTTAAATCGAACTATAGTATCATGTACTGTAGATTTTTTTATTTTTAATTTATCCGCAATCCGTCTTTTTTGCGTACCCTTCCTGATGCAAGGTAATAATAGCAGATCGTTTTGAAACAGCTAGAGGCTTTCCACGGGGCATTTTCAGCAGTCAAACCGAAATTATTTTATTTTTCACTTGCACAACCACAGATACTTTCACAATAACAATCTCTTCAGAACTACTGCGTTTACAAATGTTATAATACTTTATAAAGGGTATACGAATATTTCCAGGTAACACGAGTGAATCAGCTAACCCTCTTAGGGATTATTATAAAGCTTTATTGTCACTGTAATTATTGGGGATTTCCAACATAATTATATATTTTATGATAACGGTCTTATAATAGACAAATACTACCTGGAAATTGGTAAAAGGCTTCCAGAAAAGGTTAGTTTTAATAATTCCTCACAGAAATGTATATTATATAATTTGAAATTTTTTTCCTAAACAGTTAATATAATTTGTCAGCTTGCTCGAACTTCCATGAACGGTACTGTATGTATGTACTGCCATCTCTAAATTACGTCAATGGATTACTTTCAATTTTATAGTTGAAAATTTGAAAGATTCAAATTCAAATTGTTCGTTTATTGAAAAGTGTTGGACCTTTGGAGTTTACATGCAACTTAGTTGTACTAACATGGAAGACGATGACAATTCACGAATTGTTGCACTTAACATATGTATACGGCGTGTCCACCTAGTGCTTGGGCAGACGATAATTCCCTTCCTGAGCAATTTAGAGAAAAGGCTTTCAAGTAAAAAATATTCTGAGACAGATGCTGCATAACACAAAATTATATCCAAGTAGGTGTTCAGTTTCCCTATGCATGATACAAGTTTAATTTTTTTAATGAAACACCTGTATATTATTGCGATTTTAGATGCATCATCTCAACATTCATCAATATTCTCTATACCTATCTGTCTTAGTTTTTGAAATAATTGACATACTTTGAGATTTTTACGAAATGTCGCTGTTTCTTGAACGCCCGATATCTTAAATGCCTTACGCGCTAGGGTGGTGATTCAAATTTTATTCCATTAAGTATTTTTTGGAGTTTCAGGTAATACAACGAAAAGTTTTTTATATCAACTGGAATATACAAGATGGCCAAGAAATCGTTGCCATATTTGATTTATACTAATTCAATTTTTTTAAGGGGGGGTTAAAACAAAAAATTTCATTACATCCAATATGGCGAAAATTTAGAAATCTTTCTGAATATAGATGTCGCTAACAGTACTAAATTAAAAAAAGAAGAAAAAATGTTGGGTAGGGTGTGTTAAGCTTGATGAGTTGCCTATTTAGTTACTATAGGTCGTAGCGGCCGATGGAAAAGTAAAATGTACAACTTCTTTTACTACTAATTGCTGACGTTGTAGTTGATGTAATAAAATACACATGGAAATATTTTGTTTGGATGCCATCGAAATCGTCTATGGCTTTATGAATGTTTGCTTTTCTTCAAAACTGACAACCATAATTTAGGATAAATAGATAATAATAATAATAACGAAGACACCTAACACAAATTCATTCGATTGCAATAATTTTTATTTTATATTCCCTCCGGGGAGATGCGGGTGCGTGCAGAAATATCGATGGGTGACGTCAAAAGCAGTCAACAGATTTTAACAGATTGGCCTAACTTTGCTATATTTTATTATTTCTGAAATTTCCATTTGTCCCTTGTTTGTACAATGAAACAAAAGAAAACTTGGACAATTGGCAACCAACCAGGTAGTATCGGCAGACTGATTGCAAGCGATGTTGAACTTTTATTTTTGAAATAGTTTTCTATTTTGCATCACTTTTGTAATCCGAGTATCTATTGCTTCTTTATAAATTGGTGCTTTATTTATTCTTTTTTTGTAATTAGAAAAGAGGTAAATTATAAAATGGGAATGAAACTTTCTAGCAGTATAAATAAAATTACTTTTATTTATTTTTATAGTAAGGGAGAATCTTTCACAATGTCATATAGCGGAGTTCACTACTGCGTTATGATGAAGGAATCTGCCTATTCAGATACGCTAAAGGTCATCAAAGGTAAGTTAACTAGAAATATGTGTAATATAGGTATCATAAAATGTATTTGTAGATGTTTGGTATAAGTGACACTGAATACAAGGCTTAGTTACATACATGCTCGTCTGAAAAAACTACAAAGTATGTTGTTTAAATTTTGAACTTGAAACTTTCGTAAGCACGCAGAATCAGTTGAGAAGAACCGCAGTCCCAACAAAATTTGTACAGAGTGAGCATTGATATCTTGTAATATACAAACTTTTGTTAATACTAAATTAAATATTATACCGAACTGCTCAAGCCGCTTTGTAAATATGTGAAATAGAGAATGCGAAATGTATGAAACGGGGAATACGGGTGGGAGCATGAGTGACGCACACCGTGCTTGTATTCTTTTTTTTTTCATAATTTATATATAAACGTCAGCACTACTGTATATGCATATAAAACCTGCCCACAAAACATTTATGCATTTGCATAAGAAGGTGTAATCTTTTAATTATGTAAACTAATATTGCATACCCATTTATTTTAATGTTAGATTTTATAGAATTCATTAACAACATTTATGGATTTAAGACAATAGTAGATAGATTTCTATAATATGTGTAGACTGTGGATTAATATAACTTGTATATCTCATAGATGAAAGCAGTTCCTTGAAGTATCAGTAACCTAGTACACCACTACCTATGTCCACAGAAGAAAGCAGTGTCGAAAAATTTTTAGACGTTGATGGTCCTTCAGGAGGAATAGTAGTGCACGATCAAAAAGGTGAGGTGAGATACATTAATATTCGCAGTTTATTGAACATGTCTAGAAATTATCAACTTATGTTTATTTTTCATTTTCTCTCAGACTTCACAGTCACTTACATCGGATAACCCTGGCAGGCATGACCTTAAAAAACAAACAAAAAGTTGGACAGGTCGCCTTGCAAGTATCAAAATTAAACAAAATATCCGAAAACGAATTTGTATATTTTGCAAAGAGCACTTTATGGAAAGTGTGGCTAATTTCATCATATTCATTTACCAGCTAACCAAAAAGAATTGCTCCATACTCTAGTAAATATAAGCACTTGGCAGTGATAATATGTTGTACAGGACCAAGAGTCTATAAATTTCTGGCATTTCGGCTTCCATTAAAACCCACTTTGTAACGATTTACAAGAAAGTGGGAAGTAGCTACAGGTGTTAATGAATTCGTGATGTTCATATGTTGTAGGATTTTCTTTTTTGAATTCTTCTTTCATTTTTCTCCACACATATCGCTGTCCAGTTAAGACAACTATGAAAAACTTACACTCATCAGTAAATGTGACTCGTTTCCAAAATTGTACACCAACTGTGAAATATGGCGGAGGATCTATTATGCTATATGGGATGTATATCGGCCGCTGGGGTGGGCGATTACTACATAATGGATGGGAGTATTAACATTTCAAGAGGGCATCTAAAGGCAGGTGCTCAAAATGTGGAAATTAAAAGGGAGTTTTTTTCCAACAAGATAACGAACCAAAGCACACAACTGGGGTCATTAATGGAATGGATCATACGTACTATCCCATATGTATTGGAAACACCATCTCAAAGTGCCAACATATACCCTATTGAGCATCTTTGGGCAGAAATCAAACGTCGTCTTAGGAAGTATCCAATTAAAAATTTATTGAAGAACGGCAGAAGATAACACGGAGTTTACAGGAAAACTATTGAAATTTATGACAAAACGTCTACAACAAAATATAATTTACGTTTTGTTGAAGATGTTTTGTGTATAAAATACATTCATAAACTAACCGTTTTTTGTATACTACTATATACAGATGTATATTTTTGTAATTATTTCATCTTTTATAATGAATATTTACGTTAATAAAGAGTAGAGAGTATTAACATATTTATAGGTTTACTTCTTAGTTTTTGGAGATAAAAAAGCAAATTGTTCAGATTACATATTTGCTGTGATGTATAATGATTATAATCAAGTATCAGTTACAGCAATCCTTAAATTAAGTGCTTTAATAAACGTTAGGAATTTTCCAAGGCAATCTTGCTGTTAGCTCTCTTTTTTGGTATATAATGTCATAAATGGTTTATAAAGCCATATCGTTCTTGTGTAATATTTAACTTTAATATTAAAACATTTGTCTGCAAATAGACATTTGTATATTAAGTTATACAACATAGCATAAAGGCAGAATCGATATAAATAATAATTATTATTGTATTATATAAGTAAATCCACTGGTAAATTGAGTTTTGTAAGTGGCGCCATCTTATGGATAGTTGCTGAAGATACTTGCTGGCTGTATTACGAATCATTTTCAATATGGCCGTCACAATTAATTACATATTTAGTTTTTCGTAGGTTTTGCAAAAGCGAGTGCATTGTTAATTGCAATATTTTGCCACAGCCATGTACTATCGCTTTCATACAAATCTGGGACAACTCTGATGAACGTTTGACGTTTTTTGAGTGCTGTGAGAATGACTTTAAAAATGACAACATTATATTCGTTTAATTTAAAAACTGCTTTAGTAAAAAATATAGCAAAGATTATTTTTAAATATAAACATTTTTATTAAAAAACATATCACATTGATGGGGCATTATTATTATACTTCAATAAAAGTACTGCACAACACTTATCGATTTACAATTGACACTGGCAGACAATTTGACATTAAATTACTTAATTGTCATATTTTACAAGACATGTTTAAAGTGGGTAATGCTATAATAGTATTGCTTGTCCCAGATTTTTATGAAAGCGATGGTACATATCAAGGTCGAGTGCAAGACCCTATTTACAATATATATTGCAATTTTTGCTGTTATTAACCATAATTAATTAATGATATTAGGATCTTGCACTAGAGGAAAGAATTCTGAACAGTTTCAGTTTTCAAACACCTAATTTTGAAGTTAATTAACGACAAAAGCTATGCAAAATTAATTTGTTACCGACTGAGCACTCCCTGTAATATTTTAGCCGCCCCTTAAACGGAACACATAGATTTTTCCGCGATCTGATAGAGAAATTGTAATAGATTTTTTTTAATAAACATTTTCCTATACCTAGAATGCGTCGTTCTTTAGTAAATTAAATATGAAGCTATACGGATAAGTTTTTTGCGAAAATTCATAGAGTGTCGTGACGAAATATTAGGTTCGTTCCAACATACAGTTTGTGTCTCGTACATGTACGATACATGGATTAGTTCATGAACCGTTTTCTACGCATGCGTTAAAAATGTATTACTGTCCGACCGATTCCGTATCATGGCGTGTTGGAACAGCTTACGGACATTTACTGAATTTGGACCTATCTGTCACTTTAAGTTTACCTATAACTATATAGGTTCCAAAAAGAATAATGAAAACTATTTCATTATTTCTTTTGGGAACCACTAACTGAACGTTTAAATCGTCATCACCACTGGAAGAACTATTTAAGAAATCGGAGAATCCTTCCAAATCCCTCATTTTAACAGATTTCTTAAATAAATACTAATAGTAAACAATTACGTTATTTGCAAGTTATAAACTGCACTCATTTATTGCACGTACAAAAATCAAATAAGCTAATTACATTCTGCGCATGCCTCTGCGGTTCCACAAAAATCTACGTTCAGTGAACGATTCGGTCATCGTCAAATTTTATGTTGGAACATCCGACTATTCGTACACATTTCAGTCAGAAGTTATGTTGGAACGCTTAGTTTGCTTTGCGCATGTACCCGGCGATTCACAAACTGGTTTGCTGGTGTGTTGGAACGAACCTATTAAACTTTTGTTTTCATTAAAAATAAACTGCAAGATTTAATTTATACGTACAGTTTCACATCTACTCTAAGCGAACACCATTTTGCTTCATACAAATTGTAATGCGATTCCTTATTTTATTGAACGTTTACTAACATGTCATTCACACAGGAGGTTTTTTCATAAATATTTCTATTTAGCTAAATTGTGATATTTTTTATTATTTTTCTTACTGCTGAAGAAACTTAGCGTGCAATACTAAATAAATCTATTCCTTTTATGTTGAACTCTAATTAATATTTGTCTACTTACTTTCGCCATATATTATAGAGAGACGAGGAGATTATAAAAACCTTAACCAAATTTGATTCGTGGTTCTATGAAAATAATTTGAAACTAAATATAGAAAAAACAAATGTTTTACATTTTGGATATTTTAAGCATGACCAAAAATATTTGACTTACAAAAATACGGTACTTACAACCGTTGAATCTGCAAAATTTCTTGGCATAACAGTTGATTGCCAATTGAATTGGAAATCCCACGTGGATTCTTTGGCTACAAATTTATCATCTTACAGTTATGCACTGAAAACAATATCTCGTTCTGTTAACATTGAGGTAGGGCTTTGTGCTTACTATGCTTACATATATTCAAGACTGAAATACAGTATAATCTTTTGGGGTAACTCTGTGGACTCTCACAGAATCTTCAAATTGCAGAAACGATGTATCCGTAGTATATTTCACCTGCCAGCTCGTGCATCTTGTCGAGGAGTGTTCGCTGCAAACGGTATCTTCACCTTGCCAATGATTTTCATTTACGAGTGTGCGTTGTTTGTGCGCGAAAATTACGAATTCTTTTCAGACCAACAGTTCACGCACCAGTATAATACACGCGGCGTGAGTGGTGGTTACCTTAGTTCCTCCACAAACTACTAAAATGTTAGTTAACAAAAGCGCTGTAACACAAATAGTGAAAGTGTATAATCACTTACCCTCGAATATCAAATCATTAAACACTCGCTTGCTGAAGAGAGCTTTTCGCCGAGAGCTATCCAGGAACATTTTTCTACAGTGTTGACGAACACTTTTCAATATGCTCTAATTAACTGTGATATTTTTTGCTAACATTTATGGTTACTATTTATTCTGATTTGTTTTCCCACTTTTTTTATTATATGTAATTTATTGTATGTATTCATGTGTCTGATTAATGTGTTATTTATTTACACTGTGTTTCCGTTTTATACATTTTATACCTTTTGTTTTATACAGTTAACATATTCGACGCATCATATTGCAATAACGAATAAAAAACTATCTATCTATCTATCTATCTATCTATCTATCTATTATTTGTGTTCCATTTAAAAAATTGAAACAATATGGATCAAATTTGGCAACGATATCGATGGCCATCTTGTAGAAGCTAGTTGATATAAAAAAAATCTTTGATGTATTACCGAAACCTCAAAGAAATACTCAATCCAATAACATTTCAATCACCACCCTAGCGTATAAGGTGTTGAAGATATCGGCCGTTAAAGAAACAGCGAGATTTTGCAAAAATCTCAAATTATGTCAATTATCTCAAAAACTAAGATAAATGGGTATAGGGGATATTGATGAAAGTTGCCATGAATTGAAGAGAGGTATCTAAAATCGTAATAATATATAGGATGTTCCATTTAAAAAACCAAACTTGTATCGTGCGCAACGGAAACTAAATGCCCTATATACTTGAATATAATTTTATGTTGTGAATATTTTTTATTGAAAATTTTTTCTCTAAATTGATCAGGAAAGGAATTATCTTCCGTCCACACATTAGGTGGCCACGCTGTACATGCATAGAGCTATCATAAATGGTATGACTACTGTGTGGCGTTGAAAGTGCAGGAATATCCATAATAGTTAAGACCGGGGGCGGCTGGTGCACTGTGGCTGCAGAGTTGTAAAACACATTAAAACATTTGTAACTAGAGAATATTTATTTATACCGGGTGCGCCATTAGTGTGTCGTCGGAGTTTAGCGTGAAAACTACCAAAGATGGAGGAATGAGATTTTCTGAATGTATATAGTATACCACAACGCATTTTGTAGGCTGTTTCAAATTTCCGCAACCGCCTGCAACTTTTTTATTTTAAATGGATTGCTATACTTCTTATTGATTACTTTGATAGTCACTTAAATTACCTTTGCAATGATATACAGTTATGTGCACTTTCGATAATAACTTTTGGCTATATTGCAAATTTTGTTAAAATTTTGACATTTATAAACTCTGACGTTTTAAGACCTAGCCAGAAAACAGATGTAGTGAGTTGCTCTTTTACTATCAACCTAGGGGCTAACACTTTATACATTTTAAGGTGGTATAATGTAAAAATATATACAGGGTGTTAAATATGTCGTGCAACATTTATCGAATTTCAAACGCTTTTTTTTTCGATTTTTTAAAATAGAACCTATATTTTTTATACTTCCAACAATTCCCTTGTACAATTACCTTTAAAATCTTACTAACAACGTAATACTTATTTCCAGTATTTTCGAAGATATTGTACTTTTTTGGGAAATACATCTGTAATATTCGATATGCCGTACAGCTAGATGGCCATGATTTTCAAATAAAAACTGCTAGTCTAGTTATATTTTTATTAGGGCTAATTTACTGTAATTTGAATTATTTATATGTTCATCATTACGTATTCTAATCTTGTTGTCAATTATACCGTTGCTGTTTTTTTTTGCTACGCAGCAAAAGAGAATACAATTATGCTTCGGCGCAGACTATGTCGAAGGAATAGATGCAGTAGCACAACTATTTGTTAGTTTTGCGTGATGCGGTATGTTATTAATACAAAATATTACTAACGCAATTTTTATATACGTACCATTTTTCTCATTTTCATACTCTGTTTCGACGTCTTGGGGTGGTGATGATTCCCTCACGCATGACATCAGACTTAGGGGACCGGCCCCTGTATGTGTGCTGACCGCCGTGGACATCTGCAAAAGATATATCAATAAGAATTTTTTTACTGAACTGTTGTTGCAAATCTGAAACCGCAAAATTTTGTAACCTAAACTGCATATATTGCTGATGGAAATTGTGTCAGGTGTTAATTATGACAAGAAAACGTCATTATAAAGAAGTCATAGAGCTATTAAAATTCGCGAGGTAAAAAAATTATTTTACATTATATACAGGCCGATTTAAATTAAGTACGCACTTCTCTCTTTTAGAACTCGATTTAATATAGCATTATGCGTGGATGAAGAGAGAAAGTTATGCGTTAATGAAGCGGAAATATGTTTTTCATCGACGCATAACATTTCCGCCTCATTAACGCATAACTTTCCTTTTTCCTCAACGCATAATAGCATATATAGCCCTATATAAACTCCTCCGGAATTAATAAGTCTCCAGTCAGTGTGCAGTTACAGCCCTGAAGATGACACATATGAGTGTGGACGAAACGTCGGCTAAAGCTACGACAACGACGCGGCTCCAACCCAGAAACCAAGAGAATAGTATTAGTGACGACCGCGGAAGCCTACGGACCAAAATCTCTTCAATCTTCGTATATTATTATTACCTTTACTCCAGAAGCTCCGCTGTTGTTTTCGAGTATTCTAGGTAGTACAGGATATGCGTGTCCGAAAGCGGTCGAAAAGCCTGCAGAGGGTGATAATGATGTACAGTCGGCGAAAAGGGGTAACATTAATTTTTTGTGTGACTGTACACAACAAACATCGCGTTAGCGCGGGACTTATTGTTTTCTATACCGGGAAAAGGTTCGCTTCGATTTTTGTTAAAAACAAACTGTCTCGAACAAAACTTGACCCAGAGTTATTAGATACGAAGTATGTATAAGTATGCTAACTACTCAAATTCAAGAGCAGTTCAATTTGTTTTTATTGTTAACTAACTTAAGAGGTTCAGAAACAATCTAAACAATTACCAACATAATTTTTTAAAGTGTTTGAATAAATGCATCGATTTAATGCATAGATCAAAGATATATTCATAATACGTATTTATTTTATATTTTTTTATTGATAATTGATTGAATTAGACATTGTGATATTTTCCAACGCGCATTTTGCAAGCCGCGCAAAAATATTTACATAAATTAAACAAAATAGTTTCGCGAGATACCGCACATACAAATGTGACCGGCAAGATATAGAGAAATACATGCGAGTGTCTTAATTATAACTTATAACATACATATTTTGAGATTTTTCTTACCAGCTTAATGACGAGAAAGTTGAAATCATTTATGACGCATATGTGTATCAGAGCAGGGAATTTTACATTTATGAAACATGCATTTGCCAGAGACTGAGGCGTATGTTACTCTTGTCAGTTGCAAAAGATAAATTATACGCTCCGCGAGAACATTAAGTTACATTACTAAAATTGAATTAGGGATGGATATTTTTTTTTAATTACACATGTACTAAAGCTTAAAAGAAATTTTGTGTAATATGCTCTTAGTTTTGGACCGTGTATTTCTTATTTAGATTCTGCACCCCCTATTTCAAAGGTTAAAGGTTAGCGCTTAATAAGTCGATTTCTATTTTTTGTGAACTAAGATTTGATATTGAATCGACAGTTCAATTGCATTGCCAACTTTCTTATTTTTCTTCTTATTACCATCTTGTATATTTTTACGTTTTTGCAAAGTGTTCGAAAGCTAAATTAAATAATACCACATATCTTACACTTTAAATATTATTGCAGCGCCGGCTCATTCAATAACCTCCCACTCATAAGTGTTAATTTGTCAAATCCTAATTTTAAAGGAGAAAATTGTTCTTGTCATTTATTGTTACTTAATCTTGGGTTTTTCCTAGTTTCGTTCTTGGCCCTTAACAATTCAGCAACCTGTGGAATAAATCTACACATAAACAGAAGCCGTCTGTAACTGAATTTAATAGGTTAACAACAAACTCAACAGTGTATTTGCTAAAAGTATAACCAAACATGATTCTTAAAAGTCTTGTCCAAGGGGACACGCATTTGCCGAGGGAGTTTCCTTTCAGTTTCTACAAATTCCGGAAATTATGCTTGCTATCCAGCGGTATCGCCTTACAAACAACACATATCCAACATATAGTAGTTTTATGTTGTTTTTGAAATGACTAACTCAATTAAGCGTGATACCTACTCAGAAAAAAAATCTTACACACACACACACACACACACGCGCGCGCGCGGGAAAACGCAATATTTTCGTAAAAAGTGGCTATATTTTTATTTTTATCCAAAGTACAAACTCTGAGGTTATGAATGGAACACAATACCTGCCAAAATGTCCGCCTCAGTTCTGCCTACAAACGGTCATTCTTTTGATTAAATTTTTCATCACGTTTTCGCATAATAGCTGCTGTATTTCGCCAATAGCAGCTCTAATATTGTCTTTGAGTGACTTTATCTTTAATGTAGTCCCAAAGAAAAAAGTCTAAAGGTACGGTCTATCTTCCGCATTTAGCCGCGGCGAGTAAACGTTTCGAGAACTCGCGTCTATTGCGCTTATGCAATATGCGTGTCTGTGGTTTATCTTGCGCTTCAAATTTCGAGAAGTTGCAGGAAGACGGACGCGTCTTTTAATTGAATCGCTTTAAAGGCAACTTAAACGCGCGCGTTTAGTCGCGATAATGAATTTGGTCTACTATATTCAGAGAAGAGAATAGCCACTTAAAAAATTTTAAGAAATTTGCAAAATGTATGTAAGGAAACAACATACTATGCTGTACTAAACTAATCTAAATAAACCTAAAACGAAAACTATTATAAAAAAGAAGAACAAAGTCATTATCATTTTAATGCGTAGGTACATACATGTGTATCTAACATAAACATATAGGTGTATTATATGTTAAATATTATGTAGCTAACATTTGGTTAAGTTTTGTCGAATAAAGTTATTACTCTATATCTGTTCTAGTAACATGTTTGGCTTGCCAATTAATACTTCAAAATCTACTATTAAAATAGTTTTTGAATTAATTTCTGTTTTGAAACGCTGCTGGCGAAGAGTTACCACCTGTATAACGTAAACTTATAAGATTTTCTGTGGGTATCTGAATATTAAAATCATCTTCATGGGTACTAGCATGTGAACCTTTTATCATACAATGTAAATAGCACGCAACCAAAACGATGTCATTTACGAGAGATGGAGTTGCAATGGGTGTATATAATATTCGAAAAGTTTGACATAGGATTCCAAAAGCATTTTCGAAAGTTCTTCGTGCTCGGCTTAGACCAGTGATTCCCAAAGTGGTCCAGGTGGACCCCCAGGGGTCCACGGGAGACTCGACGGGGGTCTACATTGGCGTGAAAAGAAAATGGGGGTTCACAAGTTGTAAGTGGGGGTCCACGAAAATTTATCTGGTTTCGACAGTAAACAACAAAAATGTTGGCTTAGCTTTACCTATCAATGTAGGCAGATAATACACTACTCAAAAAAAAGGGAGCAAAAAAAAATTCCAAATTTTTCGGTAATTTTTGACAGGCTGTATTTCGGTGAAAAATTGTCGTATTAAGACTTTAAAAAAGCATTTTGAAGCTTTAAGATTCTAATTTTCAGATTTTTTGGCTAAAAATTTTTAGGAGCTACGGTTCTCATGCAATCCTAACTGATAGCGCGAAAAAATAATTTTGCAATTTTGTTTTTTTTTGTCCACGGGCATGAAAAAATTTGTTTCAGTTAGGCCGGCATATGGATCAGATAGCCTGTTTATTTAGCTTTAATTTCCTTTTTTTTAAACCTCCCTTAATTTTTTTAGAGTAGTGTATTTTCAGGTCAGCGACTGTTACTTGTAAAAACTTGCATATTCGATATTCAGTACAACGCGTGTCGAGACTTGCAAAGCGCCGCCCGCCCGCCCGCAACGCTTGTTCAGGCGTGCAAAGGGACGAAATACGACTTGTACTGTGCTTGCAATCTTGCATGAACTTGTTTGATTCTTCACCAATATAAATACGAATGCCAAGGAGAAACGTTACTCATTTGTTTCCGGAATTTTGAAAAGAAAAGTGTGAGTGAATCGATGTCAGTGTTTGCCAGTGCCGGAAAAAGTAAGTACCTGCCCATTTGTTATACATACTTTTATTTTATATTGTAATAATATTATATTTGTTATGTTTGCGTGTAGTAGGTACGTAATAAAAATTAAATACTGAACAGGGCCATTATTCGATACTTCTATAAAAGAACAGAAAGCCGAGAAAGATTGAACTTTTAGTACTTTTTATTATAAAATTATTTATTTACCCGACTGTGGTGATTCACTAAAGGAGAGATTGACCTGCATGTTTGTACATATTTCAGTGTCCTCGTAGTTGCTAATGTTAAATGACTAAAAATATTTTCATAAATTGTACGTGTCTTTATGTACCACTCGTAACGTACATCAAGGTAATAAATAAATCATTAAAATCGCGAAGTTTGGATGTCAAAATATTCTTTAACTTTAAAAGTATTTTCTTTCGAATTTACAGAAATGTATCAAAATATAATTAATCAAAAAATGTTTTATATTACATTACAATATGAAAACCTCTATATGGGTCTTAGCGGTTTATTGCTTTTAATAATTAAAATCAATTTTGCCGCCGGCATTTTGGTTTTTTCATTGCAATAATTAATTAATCCTATTCTATTCTGTTAAAATAGCCATATCCTGTTAAAATCACCTTATGATTACTAAAACAAACATTTTTTTCTTTACAGTTTACTTACAGGCAGGTAACTGATACGAAACATGGCTGGATCTAAGAAGAAATGTCGACAGTACAGTGTTGATTATTTGAAATTTGGTTTTCTTCCATCAAAGGCAGACAAACGGTTGCCCATATGCCTTTTATGCAACAAAATTTTGAGCAATGACTCTATGAAACCATCGAAGCTCGAAGATCATCTAAGAAGGTGTCATCCTGATAAAATAGGTAAAGATTTAAAATATTTTCAACATTGAAGGAAAAATATGAAAAGAGACCCACCGTGCACAGTATGTTCACTTCAACGTCTCAAAGTAACGATGATGGCTTCCGGGCGTCTTACAATATCTCATTGCTTATAGCGAAATCTGGAAAACCGCACACCATCGGAGAACAGCTAATTTTACCCGCTGTTGAAGAGGTTTTAAAAACTATTCTGCACAAACCTCCATTTGACGTTCTCAAAAGAATTCCTTTGAGTAACAACACTGTACAAAGACGTATTGATGATATGAGCTCTGATATTGAAAGCTTCTTGTGTAATTATCTGCAAACAACTCATTTTTCTATTCAACTGGACGAGTCAACTTTACCACCATGGATCATAAATCCATTTGATGAAACGGAAGTGGCGAATGTGGTATTACAAGAGGAGCTACTCGAGCTTAGCACCAATGAGGAGCTGAAGGTGAAATTTAAAAACGGCTATCAAACATTTTGGCTGCAGGCAGAAATACCCGAAAAATATCCTGGGCTGTGGGAAATTGCGAGAAAACTTTTGATAGCGTTTCCCTCGTCACACCTTGTCAAAAAAAGTTTTAGTGTCGTTACAAACCTACTAACAAAAAAAAAGGAGCAGATTGAACATCACAGAACGGGGAGATTTGCGGTTATTCCTCACAAAACTGAAGCCTAATATTGATAATTTGCTGTCAATCCATCAAGTACACCCCTCCCATTAAAATAATTTTTTTTTATTGTTGATTTGCATTGTTGAAGTTACGTTACCTTATTTATGTTTAATTTTAATTCTATTAAGTCTGTAATCATATTATTTTAATAAATAGAACACAAGAAAATATACTATTTTTCTTATTATTTTTACCACTCCGAATTTAGGGTTGGAACTCAGCCACGACGCAAATTTCCATCGTTAGATCTAATTTTTTACGAGTTTTGGGAAAATTGTAGAAATGTAGCAGCAGGGGGTTCACCGAAACCGGTAAAATTTTGAAAGTGGTCTACGAGAAAAAAAAGTTTGGGAACCTCTGGCTTAGACGATAGTTAAATATTCGCTTGTCTGTGTCTATTCTGGCTTGATCTCGGGGATAAGGTCTTAGCACATTTTCTGTTAGTTTAAATGCTTCGTCGCCTACTATCACATAAGGTACACTGGTGCCAGGTAAAATGTTTTCTTTAGGCATAAATTCGTTACTATGTATAAGTTGATAGATTGAGGACCTTTGAAGTATTCCACTGTCACCTTCCTTTCCATAAGCACCAATATCAATCCATGTGAATTTGTACCGTGCATCAACAATGGCTAACAAAACAATGGAAAAATATGATTTGTAGTTGAAATACAGACTTCCTGTTCCTTTTGGGCAAACTATACGAATATGCTTTCCATCAATCGCTCCACAGCAATTTGGAAAATGCCATGTTTCATAAAATTCCGTAGCTGCTTGCTTTAAATGTTTTTGGGTGGGTTTGGGTAAGTAAATTGGAAGTATTTTATCCCGCATTACAGCCAAAACTTCTCGTACTTACTAATGTGATTATGAGATATTCTGTAATTAAAAGCCATCGATCGGAACGATTCCCCGGTTGCAAGAAATTTAGATGGAAAAGTTAGGAATTTTACATATTTATTTGTATATACATTTAAAACTGAAAAAATGTATATAGATACCTCAATGTTAGAGCAAGCAATTCAGAGGCCAAAATAGGATGTTTTACAAACGTGGAGGGCGCTTTTTTATATCATCGGATATATACGAAGGCACATCAAAAAACTGATTCTTGGTAAGTCTAAAGTATTCTTTAAATTTAGTGTCATCGTCAATTAAGTGCCTTTCTATCAGAGTTGTGAAACATCCTTTTGTCCTTCTATCTACAAAAATCTTCTTTCTCTTGCCTCTACAATTGCACAGTATCGTTACTAAACATTCCTCTTCTTCAATCATTAAGGTAACGGCAGCTAACGCAGTTTTTCTCATAACTTTGTATTATATTAAAAATTAAATAAATATTGTAACATTCAATATCACGTAATTATCAGAAGACAACTGCTTTCAGAAATATTAACTAATAAGAGTCGCGTCCACCAATCGCCGAAACGTTTACTCGCCCCGACTAAACGCGGAAGATAGACCGTACCTTTATGGTGTTAAATCGCACGATCTCGGCGGCCAATTGAAGTTTTTCACGTAATAAAGCCATTGATCATGATCTTGTTCATGCATTCCTAGCACCCAATCAACGAATGTACGGCGTTGTGCGTGATCTGCTGGCTTCAATTCTTGTGTCAACTGCAACTTATACGCATGTAGGCCAAGATCTTTATGCAAAATGCGGTGCAAACTGGCTTGTGATATCCACAATTCCCGTGATCGTCTCGAAATGGACAAACCTCGGTTTTCAGCCACACTCTCAGCTGCAGTGGCAATATTTTCAGCTGACCTGAACGGACGAGCACGAGCAGGCGTCTTCACTTAATTAACTTATCCGGGTCGTTCGAATTTATTGATTAAATTCACTATATCTGCGCGAGAAGGTCTAAAAGCAGTACGAACTTTACCAACCGTTTCCGTGATATTTTCACCATTTTTGTAGTGAATTTTCACTACTTCAATGCGACGATCCATATCTGAAAATCTCCTAGTTTTTACTTGTCAAATGTCATCGCAATTACAGTTGTATGTTGGCGCGAAATTTAAAATTACACCTCTTGTTGAAATACCCATTATTAAAAGCGCACATGGGACAACGGTAAACGCGAATGGGTGATTCACCAGAAGCGGAGGGGTTAGCAGCAGTCGACGGTTCACGACGGTTACCGATGTGGTTAGTTACGAGGTGAAGTGCATTATGTGCGGACGATTTTAGTGAGAATTTCCAGAGTATTTATTTTTCTTTTATTTTATCAGAATTTGTTTTAATTTTCGTCTTTAGAATCGATCGGATTCCACTCAATCCCCTCCTCGCTCTCTCGCCGTACATATATAGATATAGCTAATTTCACATTTTCCCGATGTATATATATAACAGTTCTATCGACTAAAATATGTTTGCAGTTAATAAGAGGATGGTATGATAAATACCCGTGTTAGGGAAGACAATGCAATTGTTTTCTACGTAGCAAATTTATTTCTCGGCGTAATCTCCTTGCAGCCTTATTTGTTATAAGTTACAGTATAATTAAATTATTTCTTTAATAATGTCATTAAATAAGGATTATTTTTATGTAGTTTAATAATTAATAAGTTAATATTTAAGTTTATTTATCCCTTTTTTTATTATTATTTATTATATATTTAAAAAAAACTACAGTTAAATTAGTGCACGTGGTAAATAATAATAGAAAGAAAAAAAATATTACATTAACCGGTATCTTTTAAAGATGTTTATGAAACGTCGTACGTTAAAGGTTATATCATTGCATGGGTAAGTATGCAATCTATATTCCGGTTTCTATATTCGCTACTCTCTAGGACAGCATGACTAATAAACTACTGGCACTACGTGGCGCCAGGAAATATTTCAGTTGCTGTTTATGAAGATAAGCCGAGAGACGTAAGAGCAATGTGGCCAAGAGCAAGAGGCTTTAATGCTTTTTCTCTTCTCATATTGCTATTTATTAGTATTATCTATCTTGGTTATTGTTTCTAGGTACTTTCTTCATGAGTACTTCTATATTAAGCTCACTTTTGTTTGAACATTATTCAAATAATTTACTGCATTATGTATGGATATGTCGTACTGTTTTAAACAAAGAAAGCGCAATTAATAATGTGCATATAAATAATATGCATTTCAAGAATTCTAAGTAAAAATGATTTATTTTAAGAAAATAAAATTATTGATTTATGAACAGTACCTAAACGCTTTCTGGAATTAAGAAAACTGTTTACTATCCTTAAGAAAATATTATTTTGTGTTATAATGGCCATTTACTTATAGTAAGAATCGCTTTCTTCAAATTTTCTGCAAGATTTTGTTGAATCAAGTTAACAAATGTCTTAAACAAAGAAATACAATTATTTCATTACAACTGTATATTTCTCTTAAAAGGAAAAAGAAACGCTAAGAAAATATTTCTTTTGATTTAAAACAGTTATTGTATTGCGGATAATTCAAATAGTAATTGTCTTGAATTAAGGCGGACAGCTTTGATACGAGTAAACGTTTCTCTGCGTGTATATGCATTAGTGCTTTCAAAGATTTGTGCAATTGAGGATGCCCAAAAATAAAAGAAATAAAAAACAAAAAGACGCATCATCTTTATTTGGATGATGAATTTAGAAACGTGTACTTGCAGATTTTGTTGATAGTATAGTTGTATTAACAATTATCTCTTTATGAATATTTCCTTTTAATTTTTTTTTTTCCAGTAATCATTAAAATGAATTCGGTTGAAACAACAAATTTGTTTCTAGCTTATATTCGGTAATTTTATAAGAAATTAATAGCGTAATTTGTAGGACATATTGTACAATCGACATTCTTTTTTTTATACCTACGCACCATTTAACTGTTAATTTTAAATTTAGGACTATAATTAATACGGGAATGGTTGGTATGACTCTAAACATGACGTGTGTCCTGACTAATTTTCAACGCAATAAAGCAACTTGACATTTGGTCTTGATTGCGTATTAATCAGCTACATGATCAGAACAATTATTTAAAAGTTAAGACTGGAAAGTAAAAGCAGGAAACACTCTTTTTGAAAAAAAAAAATCCTTGTAAAGGTGTTAAGATATTTAATTAAGAATGATTTGTTAAATGAACCAGGTTAAATGAAGTACAGACTTTCGTAATAGGTAAGTGTCATAAATAATAAATGGATATTTAATATTTTGCTACAGTCATAGTAATTTTTAAGATTTTGTATCTATCCTTCTACATATATAAATTTACACGGATATAGGCTTCTTCAATGCTTGCAGTCATGAATATTTATAGTATTAATAAGTATAAAACCTGAACAAAATCAGTAATGCCATTTTCCTTATCTGTGCAACTGATTGCCGCTAAGACCATAACCTACCGTAACAAACATAGTTGTTCCATAACAAATAAATGTAGTACAAATAAAGTTAGCTGTTCAGATACGTGTGCTGTGAATTTCAAACGTCTAGGTGTCTTATTTAAAAGGAAAAGAGCACCATACACACAAACGACTTTGGATTATTGAAATGATTATTAACGTAATGGTTTGTGTTTAACAGTAATGATATAATAATAATAGTATATTCATTCCTCATCACAGACCAGACATATAAATAACTGAGATGACAAAACAAGTCAAATGTAAAAGTCTCAATATACACTACTACTAAAGTTAAATGAAAACTGCCCAACAGGCATACTCTCTTTAAATTTAAGGAAAAAAAATCAGCCAGGGTATAGCAGCTTTTAATGAGAAGTAAATTTTTAAGTTTCCTTTTAAAAAATATTCAAATTGGTACAGCACCTTACTTCCTCGGGCAACGCATTGAAGAGTTTGCACCCTGTGTTGTAGAAACACTTGCTTAATTTTTGCCGTACGATGTTTGTCGGGTTGTAATTTGTGTTTGCTACGCGTTTCATATCCATGTGTTAAGTCATTTTTATGGAAAAAATGATTATTTTTGTAAATATATACACACACTTCGTAAATGTAGGTATCTATGACGGTTAATATTCTTAAATTTTTTAAATTCTTCGCGACACGAATAGTGAAAACCAATACCCGTCAGGACCCTAACAGCGCGCTTCTGCATAATTAAACTCTGTTCACCTCGGCAGAATTTCCCACTGAACAATACCATACCGTAGTTGGGAATGAAAATTTGCGTAATCCAATGTAAAAGTATGTCCTTATTACAGTGATAAGACAATATTTTAAGCCGTAGCATACATTTGCCAATCGTTGACAAAGATTTTCAATATGAGCTTCAAAATTTAAACTAGAGTCGAAAATTACTCCGAGTATTTTTATTTGGGTGGTAAGGGTTGGATGATCTTGTCTTATAGTATGTTCAAAACCTCGGTCTCTTAGTTGAAAAGCTACTAGTTGAGTCTTATCAGCATTCAGTTCAAATTGTTTTTATAGGACCACAATTCTATGCTTTCGTTTAGTTCAGTCATTCGCCATAAGAGAGATTTTGTACTTCGATTCATTAAAGTATACTGGTGTCATCCGCATACATATTCAAGTAAATATCATCAATGACCTTAGGAAGAAACTGAGATCGTTAGTGTAAACTTTGTAAAGAAATCATCTAGTTTTTGATCCTTGGACCACACCCCGACTCAAGCTTAAAGCGTCGCTAAGCGTAGACTGATTTATCCTCACCGCTTGTTGGCGATCCATCAAATACGATCTAATGAATTCTAAAGCAATGCCTCGTATACCATATCTGAAGAGTTTGGTAAAAGAAATCGTGTTTACCCCAGTCAAATGCACGGGAATATCGAGAAACAAACCCAAAACAAAGTAGCCCTTATCCAATCTCTGAACGACTCTGTAATGAAACTCACTTAAGGCTGTATCAACACCTCTCCCGCGGTATAGCCATGTTGATGAGCTGATAACAAATTATGTTTGGAGAAATAGGCAGTCAACTGACGCATCAATAAACCTTCAAAGATCTTCGAAAAGCTTGAAAGTAAATTTTATCTAATACGTCAGTATTTGTATTGGTGAGAGGAAAAATGAAACGTTATTGAGTGCTACGTTTTCAGTTAGAAAATTCATGTCTAGTTTGAATTTATCAACGTTATTAACAGTTGCAAAATTGAATTAAACACATTAGCCACCTCTTTGTCAGGTTGCTTTTCCGTTATTAACAAAAATTTCTAACTTTTCTTTAAGTTACTTTTACCCTGCAATTCAGAGACTACACTCCACATTGCTTTGCTTCTATTTGAGGCATTTCTAATTTTTATTATCGTTTTGTTTTTTATGTTCTGTATGTATCTGATAGATTAAAATCTGAGTTTTCCACTTCATAGTTAGATTGAGACAACACTAAAAATTATCAAGGCAAGAGGTAGAGGTCGATGTGATCCTAGTGGGAGAATCAACTGTCAATTCAAAGCCAAAAGAAGAGATTAAGTCAATAAAATGAGATCTACATTTACTATTCGTCAAAAAGTCAATATTAAAATCTCCCCCTATTATCACCGTCATACTGTTATCCGTACAAACGAAATCCAACAAGTTATTCTACAAATTTATTATTACATATTTGGAATCCTGGTTAAATTCTGAAGCAAAATGTAATAAGGTAAATACCATTGTCCTAAAACTCCAAGAATGCAGTGCGTAGTGCAATTGGTGAGTGGATCATAACTAAAACTGGCCACGAGCGGTACCGCGCAGTAGCGTAGAGTCGACCAGGCCTCGCGTTCCACTAGAGTTATTCTGCTAATAGATATGTTTTCCCTTTTAAATAAAAACTAAATAACACGTGCTCAAACACTTACCCATTTTAAGAGTCCTCCGTGAAATCACAAAGTGAATAATGTCTGTTAAATATCTGCAACATTAGATATGTTTCAACTGTTGTTTCGGCAAAACTAGTACGGCATGAGGAAAAAATGCGTTTATATGCAGAGAACGAACGTTCTACATCTAGTGACGTAATATTTGCGTAGTAAAATAATCTTTCAAATAACTTAACGATTCTGTTGACGCACCTTCACAAATGTGTCTTAATGTGCCAAAATCAGAATTTTTCTCAAAACACTTTCAAATTTTTCTAGAACAGAAACATTTTTTTGCGTCTTCAATCGCGCATAGCATTCCACTAACGGCACCGCAGGATTTTGTAATTTTCTATTGCATCTGCTAGCCCGAAGTAATTGTCGTGAATGATTTTTAAATCCATTTTAACTTGACTATCTTGAAATTTCGACTGCTTTTCTGGATAGCGGCAGCTTCCTTTGTATCGAATTGTAAAACCACGTTCTAATATTGTCAAAATATTTATGATAATAAAACGCGGCCTGCAACCATGTTCCCCAACGAGTTTGAATAGGTTCTGGTATACGGGGGCACAGTCTGTAAAATTCGCGAATACGTTTCGGTGATTTGACAAATACTGCTTGGTATGCGCTATTAAAGCGTCTACCTCAGGATAACATTTTCTGATACTATCCGCCACAAGATTGAGAGCATGAATTTTACACGTAATGTGTAACAAATTAGCAAAATGCTTTTTAAGAGACCGGTCTACAGAAAGCATGTTTGCAGCACCATCACTCACTAACATCAAGAGTTGGTTTGTTGAAAGTTCAAACTTGTCCAATGTATTTAACACTAACATTGAAATTACTTCGGCAGTACACTGTTGTATTCGTTTGGAGACTAATAGAATTGAAGGTGCCGATTGATGAGGTTCCAATTTGCGTGCCATTACATTAAGAACAGAATGTTTCTTCCGATCTGTTGTTTCGTCGACACATAACCACAATTTTTGATCTTTCAACTCCGATTTTATTTTTTGTTCAATATGTTCGCGCGCAGATGCACCAATTCTTCGTAACGATGTTCGACTTGGTAATTTGCACTCCGATAGTTATTCCAAAAGCAGATAAATGGTTCCTTGTCTAGTATATTACATGTGATAAACGTAACGCAAAAATTAAATATAAATTGTTCATTGTCTCGTGCGCAATTTCTTTTTGAGACATGCTTTTCACTATTTACGTGTCGTAGACAATGTTGTCTGGACCAACACATTAACGGGATTTTACAGATTACACATTTAATTTTAGCACCTTCATATATTAAGTCTGGAATTTCTGCAATAAATTTTCGAAGTTTGTCCGACCGTGGTCGTTTTGCTGACGAAATCATAATTTTTCTAGGACAGATAAACAATTGCACAAATGACCGGCAGCGAAAATGTCCGTACTGCTCCGCAGACGAAGTAATACTACCTTTTCCTCTCGGTCCGAACTGATTCTACGCCGATGCGCGGTACCGCTCGTGCCAGCGTTAATCATAACACAACACCAATTAAAATTGGAAACATGCAGCTGGACAAAAGCACAGCAAACGGATGATGGGAACACCGTCGCAACATCTGACTGCTGACCTGCTTGAATTAAGCAAGATACAGCTTAGGGCAGCAACATGTCTACTAATAGGATACGGCTGTTTGGGAGGCCACTTGTATAAGATGGGGATCTACAAAGATGAACTTTTACGTAAACTTTGCAATGAGGATGAGGAAACAGCCCTTATATTATTTTCGAATGTGCAGCGCTAGCTCAACGCAGATTTGATATGCGAAGCGCAATTGATCTACCGATAGGCTCTTAACCTGATGGAGGGAACTAACCTGTTACATGTAAAACGAAACCGAAGCAGGAATAATACATAGGCTACTAAGCCTCTGCGTTAGGGATGCAAAGATAACCCTGCTTTGGTAGAAAATCAATCAATCAATCAATTAAGTCCTCCGGATTATTTTTTATTGGGAATTGTTAGAAATATATTTATAAAATTGATGCCCCGCAAAACATTGAAGAACTCCGAGGTAGACTCGAGAATGCCGATGTAATTCCTAGAAGGACCACCAAAGGGCAGTTCAAAATGCCGGAATTGTGCATTAATGAAAATGGCCAGTTACTTGAACATTTACTCCAATTGTTGGTTTGTTGTTTCGTTTTCTATTACCATTATTGTTGCTTTCATTAATTTGTTTTCATTCAAATTCCTGTATGTACATAAACATTACGCGGTTTGGTAAACGATCCAGTCTACGTCAACCTTCTATCAAGATCTAGAAAAGTGGTACGATATGACTGTATCTTGTATTCGCAATTGTTGTACTTAGGTTAGATGAATAAAAAATACTTAACATATCTCGTTTCTCTTTGTTGTGTTCGTTCTTCTATACTAATGAACAATAATTGAAATGTTTGACAGTATGGAATTTCGTGGCTATCTTATTTAATCTTTAAATGTCTTTGTCACTTAAAGTATGCTAAGAAATAAGAAAGTTGGTAATGGCCAGAAGCAACCTAAACGTCATATAATAATAGTAGGTATACTACAAGGCTTCTGGCTCACTTTTCGGTCACTGCGCATGCGCGAGCGCGGATTTATTCGCGCTTTTGATCCGCGGATTTATTCGCGCTTAATCCGCGGCTAATTTCACCGACATCCGCGGATAATTTCGCGGAATTTTAGGCAATTTCGTGGAATTGATGTTTGATTAGCAGCTCACGCTTTTAATTCGCGGATGATTTCGCGGAATTTTATTTAATTAACGCCTAACCTCGCGGATTTTTATTTAATTAACGCCCAATCTCGCGGAATTTTATTTAATTAACGCCCAATCTCGCGCACTTTCAAGACCATTCGCGTCCCATAACTTCATGTATCCGCGGTTCGCGGATGATTTCGCGGAATTTTATTTAATTAACGCCTAATCTCGCGGAATTTTTATTTAATTAACGCCTAATCTCGCGGAATTTTTTTAATTAACGCCCAATCTCGCGCACTTTCAAGGCCATTCGCGTCCCATAACTTCATGCATCCGCGGTTAATTTCGCGGTTATTTCAAGGTCACGCCTTTAATCCCGAGCAATTTCCTGGAATCTAAGTTTGATTAGCGGCCACGCCTTAATCCGCGGCAATTTCCTGAATCGAAGTTTGATTAGCGTCTCGCGCCTTACCGCCTCTCCGCGGGTAATTTCGAGGAATCGAAGTTGTGGTTAGCGGCTCGCGTTTTTAATCCGCGCTATTTCAAGGTCGCGATTTTATTCCGCGAGTAATTTCACGCTTTATTAGCAGCCACTTTTAAGTTTGCGTTTTTTTAATCCGCGGTAAAGATGGCAGTCGCGGAAAGATGGCGTCCGCGACTACGCTAATCAGTGGTTTCGTTTCGCGGCTATTTCAAGGTCGCGCTTTTTATTCCGCGGGTAATTTCGCGGAATCGAAGCAAATGTATATAGATTGATTGGCAGTGTGATTCGAGGGGTCGCGGAATCAAAGCAAAGGTATTATGGATTGATTAGCGCTTAATTTCACGGTCATCTCGCGGAATCGATGCCAATGACACTTTGCTCGCGGTTTTATATTGTGCTTATGAGTAATTCCAGGAATTTTTAACACGTACCAACCTGATTCTCTCTCATTTCGAATAGACGTAAATAGAACACAGGTAGAAAGTACCCTTTAGTGATTCTCGGAATTTTTAACACGTCCTATCATGATAATGCAATATTGTGAAATATTACCATTAAAACTTTATTAGACGTAAATAGAATTTACGTCACACAGGTAGAAAGTACCCTTTAGCGATTCTCGGAATTTTATTGCTGTGGAGGAATTGGCGCAATCCGGCCACTTGAAAGTCATTCCCAACAATACCGAGCAGTATGTAGCTATGGTGCAGACCACGGACGACATCGACATTAAATTTAATTTATCGACTCGTTCCGGTTTTATGGCGTCTTCGTTAGAGAAGCTGGCTTCTTATTTGGAAGAGTACCCCGTGCGCGAGAGCCAGTTTGAGGACGCACCCTGCTGAAGAGGAAAGGCGTATTCCCCTATAGCTACATGTCTTGTTGGGAAGGCTCAGCGAGGGACAGCTGCCACCGATACAGGCGTTCCACAACGATCTGTCCAATACTCCATTAGCATGCGAGATTACGAGCATGCGCAGAGCGTCTGGCGGGAATTCAAATGCCAGACCTTAGGGGAGTATTCGGATCTATATTAAGTACTGACGTTTACTGCTCGCGGACGTCTTCGAGAACTTCCGGGAAGCTGCATCAAGAATTATGGGCTTGATGCAGCCCATTATTACACCGCACCCGGACTTTCGTGGGACGCCATGTTGAAGCACACAAGCGTGGAATTAGACACTCTCCAGGACGTGGACACCTTGATGTTCTTGGAGAAAGGCATTCGAGGGGGCATGACGCAATGCTCTTCAAGGTATAATGCGTATATTGTTGTTTTTTAAAATGTGTAATTCATATATTTTGTTTACAGGTACGCCAAAGCCAACAACAAGTACATGCCGGACTACGATCCCGCGTTGCCCAGCACGTACCTGATGTATTACGACATCAATGCCATGTACAGCTGGGCGATGTCGCAGTCTCTGCCGACTGGAGCCTCGAATGGGTTGAGGACGCGGGAAATTTGAATTTCCACGTTCCCGACGACAACCCGGAAGGATAATATTCTGGAGGTCGATCTAGAATATCCACAGCACATTCACGATCGACAAAGGGACCTTCCGATGGGGCCTACCAAGCAGAGATCGCCGGGGTCTGCGTATGAAAAGATGCTGGCCACCCTGTACAGTAAGGAGAAATACGTTGTCCACTCACCGCAACCTCAAGCAGTATCTAGCGGAGGGGATACGAGTGACCAAGATACATAGAGCCTTAAGATTTAAGCAATCGCCATGGCTCAAACCATATATCGACCTGAACACAACGCTGCGACAGGGTGCGAGAAATGAGTTTGAAAAGAATCTCTTCAAACTCATGAACAATGCAGTGTTCGGGAAGACTATGGAGAACGTGAGGTTGCGGAGGAACATGAAGATCGTGGACAAGTGGGACGGACGATACGGCGCAGAGGCGTTAATCAGTCGTCCAATGTGTTTCCACAATATTTAATGACAATTGAAGATGTATAGTTGCGTTTCATCCGTGATGCTCATTTCTTTAGGTGTAAAGTCAGGAGCATTAAATCCCTGCGTATTATTACCGGGGATGCCTCGAATCGCTAACGGTAATATTTTTTCTCTGTGTTCAGGCAATAAAACTAAGCTTAGAACCCTTTCCAAATTCTTAATTCTGTTTGCAAATCTTTTTTCTATCGGTCGCCATAGCTACCCACTGCGACCTTCGATCTTCGTTCGGTATTGTATAAATCGTGACTCTATCATCAAACTTCACCGACATTTTCTTTAAATGATTTCTTGACAATTCCCGTACTCGATAATATTATCGTGAAGAATGAGGCGATAAGCTACTGTAACCGCTTTTTAAATTCCTCCTAACACTCCACTTCCAATTTTATGTCGATCGGTTGAGATTTGAGCGATTAATTTTGTAATTATTTTGAATTTAGATCAGGAGAGGATTTACTAAGAAAATCATATTACTTAAAAGTGTCTATCGGCACACGTATAAACACCTCAAATATATTCGGAATTTTCACTATGAAGAAAGAGAATGAAGCCGAAGTAAAATGCATAGGTGCAATTTTGTACATTTACAGCGTACCTCGGTTTACAATTTGTGAAGCTGAAAGAACTTTTTCGATGCTGAAAGCATACTAGCTTCAAAAGAAGCCGTTTTATACTGCAAAAATATAAAAAGCCTCTTGTGGTAATGGCTAAACAATTTTCTTATTTCCCACTTGACACGTACCGTACGAGCGAGCGTACTATGATCACCCAATTTTACCTGTTTAAAATTTAGAGATACAATGTTGAGAGAGTGCAATGTATGTCCGTTCACCGAGGCGATGGAATCTCTTACGCCTGCGCAAGAGCTGGAATTCCGCTCCATTTCACACTGTCACATATGCAGGGCGACCCTTTGACGTTCGTGACGTCAGAGTTCGCGACCATATCACCTTACTGGCTAGTATCGCGATACGACACATGAGGATTGTAATATTAATTACCAGGATGTCACGTGACTCCATCGTTTTTCATAATTTAAGTGGGTAGGACTCGCATTTTCATCAAAAACCTCGCTAAAGATTTCGAACGCCACGTCGATTTGCTTCATATAAATAAGAGCGACACACTCCTTTACTAGAAATATGACGATAACCTAATAAAATTCAGATTTATTGATTCCTTAGATTTTTGGCATCCTCTCTAGAAAACTAACACCATACCTGACCATATTTTCAAATTGAATAAATACGTTACGTATAATTATAATGGTTTTTATTTTATTTTTGTCTTTCACGAGGATACCAACCTCTACATATTTGACTAATTTTAATTACTAGCATTGTCACACAAGAAAATTACGTTTCTTACTTTATTAGATATTATTATCCGATCAAATGTTGCAATACCTAATTCATTCGCATAATTATGACATACATATTTCCACATTTCTTGCTCTTACAAATGGGTGATTTGCATGATAACGTAAAGATTTTGCTATGTAGCCACTTTAACTCTTTAAATGCATTTTGTATGTTAGAGGCTATAATCCTTTTATCAGTTCATTTTATACAGAGTAACTGCCTTGCCAACCCACCACGACTCAATATCAGTTGGAATCGTTTAGTCAGCCAGCAGCTTTATGACGACGGCTGGCCGTTCAAAGATGTTGAAGCCGCTGCATAACAACGGATACAGATATATACAGGCAGGTATAACAGGTGGAAGAATCGACTTTAACTGCTTCACCAGGCTTGGTGAATAAAATCTTACATATTTTTAAATAATGGTTTTTATTTACAACCTAGATTTTGCATAAAAATAAGTGTCACTGTTTCGAACGCCATGTATACACATTGCTGCATTCGGAAAGTGTGCACACGCGTGCGAATTGCAACAATGTATGTATCAGTCGGGACCCCTACCAACCCTACCATCGTTTATCGCTGTATCGTATGTATACTAGCCGTACCTGCACTGTTGCCGGAATACACTTATTGTATAGCTCCTATCTACATTTTCGAAATGCAACATTCTGTGTGGTTAACATTTATGTTCGGCCATAACAGCATTAACAGCAGATCGAGGCTGCAAAATTCTATTACTAGAATAAAAGCAGGTCTCCTAAATAACGCTAAACAAAGAAGTTCCTATAGATAAGTATGCTTGTAGTAAATACCTTTATCAATTCATTTCATATAAGAGTAAATGCTGTGTTAACCAATAAATAGTCCAACATTAGTTGGAATCGCTTCATGACAACAGTAACCGTTCAGAAACCTATTCAAACGACAGTTACAAACAGATACCTACTGGCTAGTATCGCGATACGAACACATGAATGGAATTGTAATATTAATTACCAGGATAGTCCACGTGACTCCAGTCGTTTTCATAATTTAAGTGGGTAGGACTCTCATTTTATCATCAAAAACCTCGCTAAAGATTTCGAACGCCGCGTCGATTTGCTTCATATAAAAAAGAGCTGACACATCTCCTTTACTAGAAATATAGACGATAACCTAATAATAAATTCAGATTTATTGATTCCTTTAGATTTTTGGCATCCTCTCTAGAAAAACTAACACCATACCTGACCATATTTTCAAATTGAATAAAATACGTTACGTATAATTATAATGGTTTTTATTTTATTTTTGTCTTTCACAGGATTACCAACCTCTACATATTTGACTAATTTTAATTACTAGCATTGTCACACAAGAAAATTACGTTTCTTACTTTATTAGATATTATTATCCGATCAAATGTTGCAATACCTAATTCATTCGCATAATTATGACATACATATTTCCACATTTCTTGCTCTTACAAATGGGTGATTTGCATGATAACGTAAAGATTTTGCTATGTAGCCACTTTAACTCTTTAAATGCTTTTGTATGTTAGAGGCTATAAATCCTTTTATCAGTTCATTTTATACAAGAGTAACTGCCTTGCCAACCCACCAACGACTCAATATCATTTGGGAAAATCGTTTAGTCAGCCAGCAGCTTTATGACGACGGCTGGCCGTTCAAAGATGTTGAAGCCGCTGCATAACAACGGATACAGATATATACAGGCAGGTATAACAGGTGGAAGAATCGACTTTAACTGCTTCACCAGGCTTGGTGAATAAAATCTTACATATTTTTAAATAATGGTTTTATTTACAACCTAGATTTTGCATAAAAATAGTGTCACTGGCTGGTATAAAGGTGGGGAGAGACAACTTTAACAGCTTTGCCAGATAGTTTGACCTGCTTCATCAACCAAGTTTATTAAAACTATAATGCTTATGAGGGAACAGATGGAGAATAGTTGTTTAATACTTATGAGGAGGACAGATGGAGAATAGTTGTTTAATACTTATGAGGAGGACAGATGAAGAATAGTTGTTAAATACTTATATGCATGCTACTTGTCTATGGCAGATATTTAATGTTACATCTAATTTTAATTCAGAGAATATGTCACGGACCTATGACATCATAAAGGCGATATTTGAAATTAATTTGTTTATATAGCAAATACGTTTATATTACAATATGAATGACTCAGCGATATCATCTAAGATCCACTGCTACCTTTTCAGGCGTGCAGAAAGGACACTCGAAATGTTAACGCATAGCGCTAGTCAAACGGGTCCGCAGAGGGTATGGCACGAGTTCAAATCTCGAAAGAGTTTTCGGACTTGCACATTTCCTTCAGCTCCCTTCGACGATAAGCGGTTTCGCTTATCGTCCACTTCACCGACATCTTACCCTAGCGCCATTATAAGTTACCTCTATCATTACAGCTGTTACAGAACTATCGAAGATATTCATTTCGTGTAAGAACAAGTGCCTTGTTTAACCAAATAAACGATCCGTTGAAATCGTTATAACTGAATAGCTGTTCAAAAGCAGTTTAAGCTGTTCAAGGGCTGTTTAGAAGCTGTTTAAGCTGTTTAGAAGCTGTTCAAGGGCTGTTTAGAAGCTGTTTAAGCTGTTCAAGAGCTGTTCAAGGGCTGTTCAGAAGCTGTTTAGGTTGTTCAAGAGGTGTTCAGAAGCTGTTGAAGCTGTTTAAGCTTTTAAAACGATACGTTACAGGTGTGATACGTTCCGGGTGTGATACGTTCCGAGTGTGATACGTTCCGGGTGTAATACATGGTATGGAAGCTGTTGTTTGTGGAGGTGACTCATGTTTCAAATGTGTTTTGGGGGTCGGATAGGTAGTAGTAGGTAGGGGGTCAATTAAGCGTGGGTTCGTAAATAGATAATGAAGAACCCACGCTTAATTGACCCCCTACCTACTACTACCTATCCGACCCCCAAAACACATTTGAAACATGAGTCACCTCCACAACACAGCTTTCCATACCATGTATTACACCCGGAAACGTATCACACTCGAACGTCATCACACCCGGAACGTATCACACCTGTAACGTATCGTTTAAAAGCTTAAACAGCTTCAACAGCTTCTGAACACCTCTTGAACAACCTAAACAGCTTCTGAACAGCCCTTGAACAGCTCTTGAACAGCTTAAACAGCTTCTAAACAGCCCTTGAACAGCTTCTAAACAGCTTAAACAGCTTCTAAACAGCTTTTGAACAGCTTAAACTGCTTTGAACAGCTATTCAGTTATAAACGATTTCAACGGATCGTTATTTGGTTAACAAGGCACTTGTTCTTACACGAAATGAATATCTTCGATAGTTCTGTAACAGCTGTAATGATAGAGGTAACTTATAATGGCGCTAGGGTAAGATGTCGGTGAAGTGGACGATAGCAAACCGCTTATCGTCGAAGGGAGCTGAAGGAAATGTGCAAGTCCGAAACTCTTTCGAGATTTGAACTCGTGCCATACCCTCTGCGGACCCGTTTGACTACGCTATGCGTTAACATTTTCGAGTGTCCTTTCTGCACGCCTGAAAAGGTAGCAGTGGATCTTAGATGATATCGCTGAGTCATTCATATTGTAATATAAACGTATTTGCTATAAACACAATTTAATTTCAAATATCGCTTCTTATATGTCATAGGTCCCGTGACATATTCTCTGAATTAAAATTAGATGTAACATTAAATATCTGCCATAGACAAGTAGCATGCATATAAGTATTTAACAACTATTCTTCATCTGTCTCCTCATAAGTATTAAACAACTATTCTCCATCTGTCCTCCTCATAAGTTATTAAACAACTATTCTCCATCTGTTTCCCTCATAAGCATTATAGTTTTAATAAACTTGGTTGATGAAGCAGGTCAAACTATCTGCAAGCTGTTAAAGTTGTCTCTCCCCCACCTTTTATACCAGCCAGTGACACTTATTTTTATGCAAATCTAGGTTTGTAAATAAAACCATTATTTAAAATATGTAAGATTTTATTCACCAAGCCTGGTGAAGCAGTTAAAGTCGATTCTTCCACCTGTTATACCTGCCTGTATATATCTGTATCCGTTGTTATGCAGCGGCTTCAACATCTTTGAACGGCCAGCCGTCGTCATAAAGCTGCTGGCTGACTAAACGATTCCAACTGATATTGAGTCGTTGGTGGGTTGGCAAGGCAGTTACTCTTGTATAAAATGAACTGATAAAAGGATTTATAGCCTCTAACATACAAAATGCATTTAAAGTTAAAGTGGCTACATAGCAAAATCTTTACGTTATCATGCAAATCACCCATTTGTAAGAGCAAGAAATGTGGAAATATGTATGTCCATAATTATGCGAATGAATTAGGTATTGCAACATTTGATCGGATAATAATATCTAATAAAGTAAGAAACGTAATTTTCTTGTGTTGACAATGCTAGTAATTAAATTAGTCAAATATGTAGAGGTTGGTAATCCTGTGAAAGACAAAATAAAATAAAAACCATTATAATTATACGTAACGTATTTATATTCAATTTGAAAATATGGTCAGGTATGGTGTTAGTTTTTCTAGAGAGGATGCCAAAATCTAAAGGAATCAATAAATCTGAATTTTATTAGGTTATCGTCTATATTTCTAGTAAAGGAGATGTGTCGCTCTTTATTTTATGAAGCAAATCGACGCGGCGTTCGAAATCTTTAGCGAGGTTTTTGATGATAAAATGAGAGTCCTACCCACTTAATTATGAAACGACTGGAGTCCGTGCTATCCTGGTAATTAATATTACAATCCTCATGTGTCGTATGCGCGATACTAGCCAGTAGGTATCTGTTTGTAACTGTCGTTTTGAATAGGTTTCTGAACGGTTACCTGTTGTCATGAAGCGATTCCAACTAATGTTGGACTATTTATTGGTTAACACAGCATTTACTCTTATATGAAATGAATTGATAAAGGTATTTACTACAAGCATACTTATCTATAGGAACTTCTTGTTTAGCGTTATTTAGGAGACCTGCTTTTATTCTAGTAATAGAATTTTGCAGCCTCGATCTGCTGTTAATGCTGTTATGGCCGAACATAAATGTTAACCACACAGAATGTTGCATTTCGAAAATGTAGATAGGAGCTATACAATAAGTGTATTCCGGCAACAGTGCAGGTACGGCTAGTATACATACGATACAGCGATAAACGATGGTAGGTTGGTAGGGGTCCCGACTGATACATACATTGTTGCAATTCGCAACGCGTGTGCACACTTTCCGAATGCAGCAATGTGTATACATGGCGTTCGAAACAGTGACACTTATTTTTATGCAAAATCTAGGTTGTAAATAAAACCATTATTTAAAAATATGTAAGATTTTATTCACCAAGCCTGGTGAAGCAGTTAAAGTCGATTCTTCCACCTGTTATACCTGCCTGTATATATCTGTATCCGTTGTTATGCAGCGGCTTCAACATCTTTGAACGGCCAGCCGTCGTCATAAAGCTGCTGGCTGACTAAACGATTCCAACTGATATTGAGTCGTTGGTGGGTTGGCAAGGCAGTTACTCTTGTATAAAATGAACTGATAAAAGGATTTATAGCCTCTAACATACAAATGCATTTAAAGAGTTAAAGTGGCTACATAGCAAAATCTTTACGTTATCATGCAAATCACCCATTTGTAAGAGCAAGAAATTGGAAATATGTATGTCATAATTATGCGAATGAATTAGGTATTGCAACATTTGATCGGATAATAATATCTAATAAAGTAAGAAACGTAATTTTCTTGTGTTGACAATGCTAGTAATTAAAATTAGTCAAATATGTAGAGGTTGGTAATCCTGTGAAAGACAAAAATAAAATAAAAACCATTATAATTATACGTAACGTATTTTATTCAATTTGAAAATATGGTCAGGTATGGTGTTAGTTTTTTCTAGAGAGGATGCCAAAAATCTAAAGGAATCAATAAATCTGAATTTTATTAGGTTATCGTCTATATTTCTAGTAAAGGAGATGTGTCGCTCTTTATTATATGAAGCAAATCGACGTGGCGTTCGAATCTTTAGCGAGGTTTTTGATGAAAAATGCGAGTCCTACCCACTTAAATTATGAAACGACTGGAGTCACGTGACTATCCTGGTAATTAGATATTACAATCCTCATGTGTCGTATCGCGATACTAGCCAGTAAGGTGATCATGGTCGCGAACTCTGACGTCACGAACGTCAAAGGGTCGCCTGCATATGTGACAAGTGTGAAATGGAGCGGAATTCCAGCTCTTGCGCAGGCGTAAGAGATTCCATCGCCTCGGTGAACGGACATACATTGCACTCTCTCAACATTGTATCTCTAAATTTTAAACAGGTAAAATTGGGTGATCATAGTACGCTCGCTCGTACGGTACGTGTCAAGTGGGAAATAAGAAAAATTGTTTAGCCATTACCACAAGAGGCTTTTTATATTTTCTGCAGTAAAACGGCTTCTTTTGAAGCTAGTTATGCTTTCCAGCATCGAAAAAGTTCTTTCAGCTTCACAAATTGTAAACCGAGTACCGCTGTAAATGTACAAAATTGCACCTATGCATTTACTTCGGCTTCATTCTCTTTCTTCATAGTGAAAAATTCCGAATATATTTGAGGTGTTTTTTACGTGTGCCGATAGACACTTTTAAGTAATATTGATTTTTCTTAGTAAATCCTCTCCTGATCTAAATTCAAAATAATTAACAAAATTAATCGCTCAAATCCTCAACCGTCGACATAAAATTGGAAGTGGAGTGTTAGGAGGAATTTAAAAAGCGGTACAGTAGCTTATCGCCTCATTCTTCACGATAATATTATCGAGTACGGGAATTGTCAAGAAAATCATTTAAAGAAAATGTCGGTGAAGTTTGATGATAGAGTCACGATTTATACAATACCGAACGGAAGATCGAAGGTCGCAGTGGTAGCTATGGCGACCGATAGAAAAAGATTTGCAAACAGAATTAAGAATTTGGAAAGGGTTCAAGCTTAGTTTTATTGCCTGAACACAGAGAAAAAATATATACCGTTAGCGATTCGAGGCATCCCCGGTAATCAATAACGCAGGGATTTAATGCTCCTGACTTACACCTAAAGAATGAGCATCACGGATGAAACGCAACTATACATCTTCAATTGTCATTAAATATTGTGGAACACTTGGACGACTGATTAACGCCTCTGCGCCGTATCGTCCGTCCCACTTGTCCACGATCTTGATGTCCCTCCGCAACCTCACGTTCTCCATAGTCTTCCCGAACACTGCATTGTTCATGAGTTTGAAGAGATTCTTTTCAAACTCATTTCTCGCACCCTGTCGCAGCGTTGTGTTCAGGTCGATATATGGTTTGAGCCATGGCGATTGCTTAATCTTAAGGCTCTATGTATCTTGGTCACTCGTATCCCCTCCGCTAGATACTGCTTGAGGTTTCGGTAGTGGACAACGTATTTCTCCTTACTGTACAGGGTGGCCAGCATCTTTTCATACGCAGACCCCGGCGATCTCTGCTTGGTAGGCCCCATCGGAAGGTCCCTTTGTCGATCGTGAATGTGCTGTGGATATTCTAGATCGACCTCCAGAATATATCCTTCGGGTTGTCGTCGGGAACGTGGAAATTCAAATTTCCCGCGTCCTCAACCCATTCGAGGCCTCCATCGGCAGAGACTGCGACATCGCCCAGCTATACATGGCATTGATGTCGTAATACATCAGGTACGTGCTGGGCAACGCGGGATCGTAGTCCGGCATGTACTTGTTGTTGGCTTTGGCGTACTGTAAACAAATATATGAATGACACATTTTAAAAACAACAATATTACGCATTATACCTTGAAGAGCATTGCGTCATGCCCCCTCGAATGCCTTTCTCCAGAACATCAAGGTGTCCACGTCCTGGAGAGTGTCTAATTCCACGCTTGTGTGCTTCAACATGGCGTCCCACGAAAGTCCGGGTGCGGTGTAATAATGGGCTGCATCAAGCCCATAATTCTTGATGCAGCTTTCCGGAAGTTCTCGAAGACGTCCGCGAGCAGTAAAACGTCAGTCTTCATATAGATCCGAAATACTCCCCTAAGGTCTGGCATTTGAATTCCCGCAGACGCTCTGCGCATGCTCGTAATCTCGCATGCTAATGGGAGTATTGGACAGATCGTTGTGGAACGCCTGTATCGGTGGCAGCTGTCCCTCGCTGAGCCTTTCCCAACAAGACATGTAGCTATAGGGGAATACGCCTTTCCTCTTCAGCAGGTGGCGTCCTCAAACTGGCTCTCGCGCACGGGGTACTCTTCCAAATAAGAAGCCAGCTTCTCTAACGAAGACGCCATAAACCGGAACGAGTCGATAAATTTAAATTTAATGTCGATGTCGTCCGGGTCTGCACCATGGCTACATACTGCTCGGTATTGTTGGGAATGACTTTCAAGTGGCCGGATGCGCCAATTCCTCCACCAGCAATAAATTCCGAGAATCGCTAAAGGGTACTTTCTACCTGTGTGACGTAAATTCTATTTACGTCTAATAAAGTTTTTAATGGTAATATTTCACATATTGCATTATCATGATAGGACGTGTTAAAAATTCCGAGAATCACTAAAGGGTACTTTCTACCTGTGTTCTATTTACGTCTATTCGAAATGAGAGAGAATCAGGTGGTACGTGTTAAAAATTCCTGGAATTACTCATTAAGCACAATATAAAAACGCGAGCAAAGTGTCATTGGCATCGATTCCGCGAATGACCGTGAAATTAAGCGCTAATCAATCCATAATACCTTTGCTTTGATTCCGCGACCCCTCGAATCACACTGCCAATCAATCTATATACATTTGCTTCGATCCGCGAAATTACCCGCGGAATAAAAAGCGCGACCTTGAAATAGCCGCGAAACGAAACCACTGATTAGCGTAGTCGCGGACGCCATCTTTCCGCGACTGCCATCTTTACCGCGGATTAAAAGCGCAAACTTAAATTGGCTGCCTAATAAAGCGTGAAATTACTCGCGGAATAAAATCGCGACCTTGAATAGCCGCGGATTAAAAACGCGAGCCGCTAACCAAACTTCGATTCCTCGAAATTACCCGCGGAGTAAAGGCGCGAGACGCTAATCAAACTTCGATTCCAGGAAATTGCCCGCGGATTAAAAGCGTGAGCCGCTAATCAAACTTCGATTCCAGGAAATTACCCGCGGATTAAAGGCGTGACCTTGAAATAACCGCGAAATTAACCGCGGATGCATGAAGTTATGGGACGCGAATGGCCTTGAAAGTGCGCGAGATTGGACGTTAATTAAATAAAATTCCGCGAGATTAGGCGTTAATTAAATAAAATTCCGCGAGATTAGGCGTTAATTAAATAAAATTCCGCGAAATCATCCGCGAACCGCGGATGCATGAAGTTATGGGACGCGAATGGTCTTGAAAGTGCGCGAGATTGGGCGTTAATTAAATAAAATTCCGCGAGATTGGGCGTTAATTAAATAAAAATCCGCGAGGTTAGGCGTTAATTAAATAAAATTCCGCGAAATCATCCGCGAATTAAAAGCGTGAGCTGCTAATCAACATCAATTCCACGAAATTGCCTAAAATTCCGCGAAATTATCCGCGGATGTCGGTGAAATTAGCCGCGGATTAAGCGCGAATAATCCGCGGATCAAAAGCGCGAATAAATCCGCGCTCGCGCATGCGCAGTGACCGAAAAGTGAGCCAGAAGCCTTGTAGTTACCTACTAATAATATATATTTGAGTACACCATCAAATAGGAGATCGAAGGCATTGAGAATGTATTTTTAGTTTTTCCTGCAAGTCCAAATAAAGGTGCTAGAGGTACAGAAAATGAGCTTTTTTTTCGATTTTTTTTCATCTCAAACGTCATTTGTCACAGGTCCGTTTTCTCTTCGGGTTCACAATAAACATAAATTTGCAATTTTGCTAAATTTTAAACCTACCCTCTATTTCCAATAATAAGCGAGATTCCCGTGGTCAGGTTGAAAATTATTAGCCTAAGAGTAACTATCAGTACATAGGTAAATACGTAGGCTTTCACGACCGGTGTCCATAAAATAGTCTGTCATTTCCTAAGCTTATGTGTACCCAAATGAGGTTAAAACAGCTTTCGAATTTTTCCAGTATTTTGGTATGCAATTTTTCTTGCGAATAAGGGCGAATTTATTATCTTAGATGTACGTCGCAAGTCATTTGAATATTTTTTGTGTATCAAAATGTCAACGTGTAAATACGCATCTTAATAATTACGGTAGGAGTACAGAATTAAAATCAGCTTCCTTACGTGTACACAAACGCCTGTTTACATAGTTACTTGTCTTATCTGTAAATCGTAAAATGAATCATGCATTCGTAATTAGATGTAACTACATTTAATTAAAGTTAATACTGTTTTTTATATACCTATCTCTCATTCACTGAGCTGTCCAAATTAATTACTGTATACGGTGGCGTCGATGATAACCTTGATTTTAAAACTGTTACATTGCATTACCCCTTTCTTTAGTAATATATTGTGGTAATATGAATTCTATATTTATTTTCCTTATTATTATTGCTGTGTAATATTGTATGGGGAATAATACCATAGATTTGCTTGGAAACCAGTTCGCTTGATGACGTTAAGTAATTACATTTGTTACGTGACTGTACAGTGAACACTTTCTGTCACAGACCAGATACCGAAATAGAATGGATACTTTCCCAATTTTTCGCTAAAGGTCACGCGATTTATTGTTATTGCTTTCGGATGATTTTGATTAAACCATTTCGTTGAAATAACCTATTTTTGTGCACCCTGGAGTACCATAATAAATCCTAATAAGTGGTGATATTTGTATTCCTACCAGCAACAATTTGATCAATATAAGGATTCTCCTAAAATAGCGCGAACTTACAACAACACAGGGTTAAAAAATTAGTGGATATATAAAAAAAAACAGAAACACAGCCTAAGCACCGATACACGTCATTTAAATGACTGTGTACCTATCTCATCTCATAACAGATGTACGGGCAGACTACGCACAAGAATGAATAATATTACACCCTTGGCCAATAAAACGGAGCACCTCAAACTTCGTAAAACTTAAAATTTTATTTGCAATGGTGACTACAATTTTTCGCAATGCGCCAGTGGAGAATTTCTCCACACTTCTTTTACTTTGGCTTCAAGTAGTGTTTTTGAGAAGTATTAATTGTACGCGCTGTCGGCACTTGGTGAAACATTTTAGTATGATTGGAAAACGTAGAAAAACACTTGTAGTGTTGTGGAGTATAACAATGTATACTCCTGATGATGCCGAAAGGCGAAATGTACATCGAGTAAATATATCATTTGTGAAACTATACCAAGTGTTTTTCTACGTTTCCAATCTTTTGAGGAGTATTTAATAATAATAATTTTTTCCAACGACTTACAAAAGTATAGGAAATGGTCCAAAGACAACACACAATACAAACACGAATACAACAGTAATAACACTAAAAAGGACATTAAGTAAGCCTACAATTACAAAGGCAATAATAAAGGGCAATTGGGCGGAGCGCTTACACGTTAAGCATTAACAGAATTAGATACATTAAATCAAGTAACATTACTTGTTAAAATTCTTGTGTCGAATAAAGCCGTTGCTACGCAACATATGTTGGACTTGCTGTTTAAATTTAGTTAAATTGAACTTCTTCCAGTGCGAAGGAAGCTTGTTGTAGATCTTAATAGCTAGAATTTTGGGCGACTGCTGATACATAGTCAAACCTGGATTTTGGAGTGAGGAGATCCTCCCCGAATCTAGTTTTATAGTCGTGAAAATCTCGATGTGATCTATAATTCTGCCTATTTATATGAACATACATCGCTAATTCTTGAATGAATATACAAGTAATGTCAGGATATCATAGCTTACAAAAGAATTCCTACAACAATTTGTAAGTTTAATCCAGAAATACAACAGATAATCTTCTTTTGGCTTATAAAAATCATTTGCCAGTGTTGAGTTCCCCAAAAGTTAATACCATAGGTCAGTCTACTTGCTACATACGCGTGATAAATGCTTAGCAGCTGTTGAGTTGAATATTCTTCAGACTTCGAAAGAGGTAGCAAAGAGAATTAATCTTTGACAGAAGGTTTTCGCAGTGAACTTTCCAGTTAAGTAGCTCGTCAAACAATACCCCTAAAACTTTATATTGACTTGCCCTTGCTAATTGTTCATCATTTAGCTTTAAGTCTAAGTAAATTCGTGAGTCGGTTGTAACTGATAAGGGTGAAATCTAATACACGCGCTCTTAGAGTTGTTGGCAACGAGTTGGTTATCTATAAACCAGTTACAGATCCTATCCAACATAGAGTTACATTTAATTGATAGGTTATGGTCGTTCTTATCTGATGTCACCAAGGCAATATCATCAGTGTAAAGAGTGATAAAGTTATCTGTTATGTTAAGAGGAAGATCATTGATAAAAAGTAGAAAAAAAACAGGACCTAATATTGAGCCTTGGGGTACACCGATATTAGTGGTAAGTTTGCTAGAGGTACTGTGGTTTTGTACCTCTGCTACTGCTACAGTTGGAAATGTTAACATATTGTTTTCTATTCTTCAAAAACGATTTTATCCACTCCAGAGCGATACCTCTAATACCGTAGTCAGCTAATTTATGCATCAAAATACTGTGATTAACACAATCAAAAGCCTTGCTTAAGTCCAAATAAATTGCTAGGTATCATTTTCAATAGAAGTGATAATGCTCTGCTGTTGAAGTTATGTATCCTTTTCTAAGGCCATGTTGGTTAACATTTAAAATATTATATCGATTTAAGAAATACTCCGGTCTATTTAGAAAGCAACATTCAAAAATTTTAGAAAGCAAGAAGTGAGAACAACAGGACGATAATTTTCCATTAAAGATTTATCGCCTCTTTTATAAATAGGTATTAGTTTGGTAGTTTTTAAAGTACTAGGAAATTGGCCTTGTTCAAAGGATAGATTGATTAGATGGAACACTACAGGTACGATTGCTGTGTATACCGACTTCAAAACGCAAGCAGGTATTTCATCCGCCCCCGTTGAGTATGTGTTTTTCAGTTTGATATATAAGATTTGAGAGTTCAACGGATGAAATAGGCTTTAGAAAGATCGTTCTGTCTATCTGAATCTTCATATCACTGTTGCTAACATTAACTGGTAGTTGTTTTATTAAGTTTAGAGGCGCGTTTATGAAATGATTCGCTACCGATGCAGGGTTGGAAACGATATCGTGGTTAAATCTTTAAATTTAATATTGGTTTTTTTAGTTACCGAATTAGAAAGCTCTTCCGCAACGCGCCATGCTGATTTTATGGGATTATTAGAATTAACCAGTTTTCCCTGGTAATATAGAGTCTTTGTATTATTTACTAGTTGTTGATGTTCTTTTTTGGCTAGTTTGTAAGTGTCGCCCAATTCCGGGCATTTTTACTTAAGATAAAATAAAGATTTTAAGTTACTTGATGATGCGACTAAGTTGCTAATAACCCAGTTTTTGAGTTGTCTTTGGATCGTTTTCTCTTCGCATGGAAATGCAGATTGAAGTAAAAGAGGAAAGTGTCTAGGAATGTATCGAAGCATTCCTGAGTATTAACGTGTGAAAAATATTCTTCTGTAAGCTATGTCACCCCTGTTGTCGTTAAGAGGATTACAAGGTACTTCAATAAGTAACGACCTGTGATCTGAAAAGCCATTGTTGTGTGCAAGAATCTTGATAAGGTCTCTGTTGTGATTGGTAAAAAATTATCCAGGGTATACTGGTCGCGGGTCGGAGAATAAACAAGATTCTGTAAGTTGTATGTTTCTAAAATATTGTTCAGGGCAAAGTAAAAAATAAAATACTGAGAGATTATAAAGATCATTATTAGGAGGTCTGTAGCACAGTATTACCAAAGCTTTATAATTATCTAATTTCCATAGAACGCCGCAAAACTCAGCAACGCCCTCCATTGAAAATAGATTACCAACAAAGGTGACAGATGAGTATTCAATTTTGTTTTCCATGACTACTTGAGAACATTGTTTCACCGTCCCAACATTTTAATCGTTTATGAAAGTCGTATATTTTTGGAATTTCGATTAAAAATACAATTAAAGAATAAAGTGTTGATAATTGCCAAACGTTGATAGATGTTCAAAAAGATGTTTATTTGGATTTTATAACCAGTTTCGAAATTTTTAAAGTCATATCTTAAAAATATGCTGAATTTTTGAAAAAATCGTTAACTGTTCGAACGTATAATTGTTAGAGCTTGTATTAACCTACTGCACTTGTTAGCATTTATTTCTCCTATTGTTTTTATATTACAAAGTCTAGTGTGATATCTGTCAGCTTTCCATGGTGTTATTAACAACAAATAGGCTTTATACTATAGAACTACAATGCTAAGGTTTGATTCTTAACCTCACTTTATTTTAGATTAGATAAAAAACTATTAAATCTTAAAGCTGATAATTTGATCGAAACGTTGGTTGTACATATGAGGGTAGAATAAATAACTTTTGCGCAATAATTTTGCCATTTTTATTTCATCACTAAAGCATCTACTTCGTCAATTTATTTTGGATTAAACATAGCTTTAATGATAGAATAATGCTCTGTTCGTATAGCATATAGCTAATTTCAATAAGTTAGAATATTTCAAAAGTGCTCACGATATAACTTGTTGGGGGGGGGGGGGGGGACATCGATTTATGAAAACTAATAATTATTTTGCTTCAGTGCATTGCCACGTCAATGTACCAACTTATCGAGTGGCGTTCACATAGGGTAGTGCGAAATTAGTGCAATGCCAAACTATACACACGTCAAACTTTGACGCTGCATCAATACCTTCTACATTTGTTTTTGAATTTGTATGTCACGATTACTGGGGAAACTGCTAATAAACGTACCACACAACGTTTCTGTGTAATCTCGTGCATGACAAAAGAAATATCAGCAGATTAATTTAGCTTAGGTTATGACAAAGCATGTCATCTTTGGTGTCAATTGTCAAATTTTTACACTAGCCTATGTGAACGTAGCCAGTCAAATGGCCGAAGCCACTTATATCAGATGCTGTTGACAAATTCCCGTACTGTGTTTCATTTTGTAAAGACTTTCCTAATCATAATATCTACTTAATATGTAATACATTGTGTTTTATTATCATGTTTTATGGTATTAAATATATTGTTCGTTCATTTATAGCATAGTTTATGTGTGTGCTTCATTTTCTTTTCATTTTGTTTTTAATATGTTCAGCACTTAGTTACTATTTCTTATAGAATTATCGCAATTTCTTGGTTTTTTCATGTTTATAGTAGCGCATTTGAATGTACGGTCGATTTTGGGCGGCTTTGGGTTACTGAAGGATCACATTTTGTTACATAATTATGATGCCGTTGCTCTCACGGAAACCTGGTTGACTCCGTGTATTAATTCTATGGAGTTGTCCATTCCGGGATACAATCTCATAAGGGCTGATAGACCTGGTAATCGAAGAGGAGGAGGCGTATGTATTTTTCTGAAGGTCAGCTATTCGTGTGATAGTATAACCCTGAATGCTGTGGCAAGTTGTAAGCAGTTGTGGGTGAAGTTTACTTTTGGACATTGTTCTTGGCATTAGGAGTAATTTATAGACCACCTTATACTAGCTGTGCGCAATTTGTTACGGGACTCTCGATGTATTTAGTAAATATGATGTTATATGTATGGGAGATTTTAATGTTCACCTACTTGATTCAAATAATAATTCTGCTATTCAATTTACCCGAGTTTTGGAGTCCTTAGGACTTGCGCAAATTATTGATGAACCGACTAGATGCGGGCGGTGTATTTCTCTATTGGATTTTATCATTACCAATATGAAATACGGTGAATCCGGTACGTTGGATTTGGGAGTCTCTGACCACTTGCTGGTATATGCCACCTGCTTAATTAATGAAGCTAAACAAGTTGGTCTTGTTGCTAGAAATTTTCATTCATACGAATAGTTTGACAACACATTCTTTCAGGGTGACGCGATAAATTCTAATTGGGATTTATTATATGTTTTCCACGATGTAAATGACATGCTAACTGTTCTTACTCGCAATATTAAAAACATTTTTTGATTGTCATGCACCAATTGTTTAGTAAAGTTTAAAAAACCTCCTGCTTCGTGGTAACCGATAACATCAAATTATTGATGTCCCTGAAGGACATAAGTAATTAAGAATTTCAGGAAAAAGCGCGTCGAGCCAACGTTTGATTACTATAAACAACTCAGAAATTACACTAATTTAGCTATCAAAGATGAAAAAAAAAGCTTATTTAAATAATCGGATTCGTACCGGGTCTCCTAAGACATCTGGAGCGATTTAAAAGATATGTATTTACTTTTAATTAAAATATCAATTTACCTGAGCATTTGTGTAATCTTGAGGCTGTTAATTCTTATTTTGTTGACAGTGTGACGTCCCGTACTGTAGACATTAACTTGCTAATATATTACAACACTAATCTGGTTAGGGAATTTGAACATTTATTTTCTTTCGTTGACGAGACTGACGAGCTGCTTTGTTGTCCAGTATTACTTTCATATGTAACTTTTATTATAAATTATTGTTTGTGTAAAGGAGTATTCCCGAACGAATGGAAAAAGGCCATTGTAATCCCGGTGTCAAAGAAAGAAAATACTAGGGAATACAAGGATCTAGGGCCTATAAGTGTTTTACCCGTATTGTCAAAGGTTATTGAGAGGTTAGTTGCTATTCAAATACGTCAACATTTGGTGGCTTACTCGATCCTGCCTCCTTATCAATCTGGGTTCCGTCTGGTTATAGTTGCGTCACAGCATTAATGCACATTAACAGATGACATATTTAGTTCAATTGACAATAACAAATAACAGTACTTGTTTGCCTTGACTATTCTAAAGCGTTCGATGTTATCAACCACGAATTACTGTTTAGTATTTTACGCTATATTGGCTTAGATGCGAATTCTATTTCTTTCTTCAGAAATTACTTTAGCGGGCGACAACAGCAAATACGAATTAATAATTTCTCGCAGTTTTTAAAAGCTGGGATGTTGGTGTTTTCGCAAGGAAGTGTTTTGGGTCCGCTAATATACTTTATTTGCTCTTCATTTTGTTAAGGAAACTAAAGTTTGTAAGTATCATATGTATGCCGATGATGTGCAGCTTTATCATTCATTCGACGTTGACCGGGTCGATGCTAGTATTGCACAAATAAATGAGGACCTTCGAACAGTATTTGACACTTCTCTAGCACACGGGCTTACCATAACCCAAGCAAAACAGCAGTCATCGTGTTTGGTCGACCTTAAAACGCGGGAAAAGATATTCAATAGACACCAGAAGAAGGCAGCATATTTCCCATACATTAGCTTGGGCGGGTTTGGGTTAATATGGGGATGAGAAGAAAACTGCACCTTGCTTGTTTTTGTTACAATTTAATAAGTATAGGTACTCCCACTATTTGCATCGAAGGCTGACCTATAGAAAATGACGTTCATAATATTAACGTTAGATACAAGGGTACGCTTGCTACTCCTTTATATAGTACTGCTTTTTTCACGCGGGCTTTTTCCTATAACATTGCTATTTTTTACAATTCTATCCCTCCGAACTTCAAATCCTTGTCCGTTACAGGATTTAAGCGTAAGTACAAGGAATATTTACTTCTTAACCAGCAATGATTTTATTCTCATTAGGCGTGTGTTCTTTTGCTTTTTTTCCCCGGATGATTATTGGGGGTGCGTGATCTCTCGGTGCTGCTCAGGCTCGGCATCTGCTTTTTTTCTAGTGTAGGACTATTGTGTTTTGAGGTCTCTATTTGACTGGGATTATACTTTATCAAATTGCGTTGTTGCAAACATGATATGATTTTGTATTACTGTCTATTTATACTAATGAACTTATGTAATATAATGATGTATGTTTCTGCACTTATGTCGGTATTTTTCTACAGTTGACGGATTAGAAAGAAGAGCATCGCTAAGATGATTCTGATCCCTTTAAGCAGAGTTAATGTAGTAATATTTAGCGTTTTATTGTATACTCCTATGATATTTTTTCTTCTTTCTGCTTAATAAAACATATTATTATTATTACTATTATTATTATCGTGTCATTTCCAGTAGTGTTTCAGCACATAACAACAATTAACTTGTCACTTACTTAAAATAGTCCCAATCTATTGCAATTCAAATTTACAAATCTACAGTTGTACACAGAATTATCACATGTAATTTAATGGTCTTCCACAACTAGATTCAGAAGTAATGATTAGCAATAATAGACAGAAATATATCTATTTAAACGTAAAATGAGTTTCTTAACAATAGTAGCAATAATTAATTTTGGCAACTTAATTTCCGAAATGTGTTACGGTTATGAAAAGAATAGAATGAAATGATCGAATTTAGAGCATGAGAACATAAAAAGAAGAAGAACAAACTAACTTATACAATAAAATTTATTGTGAACACAGAGAAAGTTAAATATTACAGAAAGTTTTACATGGAAACAATAGTTAAATATAGTGCTCGAAGTTTTGCTTAATAGACGTAGATTCTATAAGGAGAGGATCCAAGGAGTTTAGAAATAAAAACTACGTCGTTGAGATGTTATTAATTTTGATGGCTAAAGTCCTGAACGGCCTTTGTACATTTCTTCACAGAGACGACGACCCGGTATTTGAACTCTTGGGTAAGAATTCCGATGTTCATAGGACGCCACTGAATGTTTTGTGAAATCTGGTCGCCTCGCCTATGGTCGATAATTCCGTCGGAAACCATTCAGAGTTTTCGCATTAGCAAATATTTGATCAATTGTATATTGAATGAAAGAGGTACTGACAAAATGTTACAAAAAAACTATTAATATCTCAGGGCCAAAATAGTAACTATAAATATTGACAAAGTTTACAAAGAATGAATAAGAGCGCCAAAGAAATATTCAAAGATTAATATTAAATAAACACAAAGTTATTAGAGTGATTTACCAAATTTCAAATAGGCAGCAACAATTGCGTGAAGCGCAGTTCTTAAATCTTGAAATACGAATTATAACTAAACAAAAGGAATGACCATTAAATACGCCAAATAGCTAAAAAAAAAAATTCGCAAAAACCATATAATCGCCGGGAACGTAGACTATGGATACCAAGGAAGATCACCCAGCAGGGGTTATGTCCGACGACAAAAGTCTTGGTACTCCAGGATAACATTGTTTCACTCACTGGGCACTTACGGCCTTACCAGTTGATTCGCTAACTTCTGCCAAACGACTCACGATCCTGGTAGGAAAATGCCTCTATTTATGTACTTTACGGGAATCCAATGGAATCGCCAGAGGTTAATAACCTATACCGAAGCACGGATATCGTGACGTAAGCTACATCTGTGTATAGCGCCAGATTGGTGAGTGTATTGAACTGGGTAATTGCTAATTACAATAATTAGCTACGGATGAAATCTAATTTAACTGATACCAAAATGTAAAACAGGATTAATACTATATGTTGACAAAATTTCATTTAAGTCCTTTGATATACAACGAAGCTACGGGGCGTAAAGAATAGAAAGAATAGAAAGAAATGGGAATGATTGGTTCCTAAACAATTAGTTACCAGATATCTCATTAGCTTAAAAATATAACTTAAATTTGTTGTTATTATGAGCGAGAAGGGTTTAAAATAAAAATATTAGCGGTGTAGAATTTTGAAATAATGAATATTAATGGGTTTATTAAATAATAAGAACAAGGATCAAATCTTAGGACAAATTAGGGGAATGGGGTAAGCTAAAACATACACGAATACTACCCGTTATAGACACGGTGAAATCATCCTTCGCAGGTGTTCAGTTTCGTAATATATTGAAATAGAGGAATTGGCGCGAAATGGGACAATGAGGTGTTTTAAATATGAATTCAACTAAATTCGCAAATTAGGGTGTAACAAATGAAAAGAATTTTTTTTTGTAATATCATTAAGATTTTAAATTTATTTGTATTCTTGGATGTATTGTTTTACATGCAGAAGCTGTAAATGGTTTCTTATCAGAAAAATTTTATGAATAACTTCGATTATCGTATTCGTCAAAATATTTGTTCATTTATTCCTTTATTAAACTAACAAAACTGGTAATTGGACCGATTTTATATAAAGATGAATGTACCTATTTTATATAAAAAAATATTACATAATATTACATGAATGTACCGTTTTTATATTTTTAACTGGTTGATAGATACTAATCGGTGTTATTTATTGGAATAAATACGTTTATTTTATTCACGAAAATACCTAGTGCTACACATTGCACGTTTATTTGCGAAAATCGTCACCTTTCCAGCCATGATGCAAAGATATTTCCTTACTTCGAAGATTACACGATGCATATAAAATATTGGAAAATTTGTGTAAACGACAATAACAGTTGTGAGAGTCCAACAATTCGAGGAACATTACCATTCTTTTACAATAGTTCTAGTTTTCATCTAAGAAAATGGAAATTATAGAATATGCCATTTTGATAATTTTAGTTAGTTCTAATATTAAACGGATCTACAACAAACTTACTAAAAAAAAAAACAAGTCTTTCGTTAAATTATCACTGTGTGCAGAAGTAGAGCTAGCTTACAGCTACGACGTTCAAACTGGTATAAAATTAACGAGAACACTTACAGAGAACATTCCGCTGCGAATTATAAAGCAGCAGTTACTACAAAATTACGTTTTCTAGTCAAAAACAGCATTGTGTCCATACGGTGCATGCAAATCTAGCAGGTACCTGTACTAAGGAAACACAAACGCACCACATCCATCTTTTTATATGCCTCGCCAACTCGCAGCGTCAACCTCCCGCTTTTCTGAATTTTCTGTCAATCTGGTTATGTTTTTTCTTCCAAGGAATTCTCCTCCTTTCTATACCTTGCTATTGCTCCCATTGCAGGTCAGATTATTTGCAAAAAATAAATTCTAAATATGTCCACCCATTATTATTATTGTTTCACGGACAGACCTCTTTATTTTCTCATACTGCCCACCAACCTTAATCGACATAAATAAGTCCAGAGGAGTGGTGTAACAGCAACTTTTGGGTACGTACATTCCCAGTCAACAGCATACATAATCGGGAGAAACGTTACTGCGGTAGCGAAAGTACTTGATTGATTAATTTTTCTACCAGAGCAGGGCTGGTCTTTACATCCCTAACACTGAAGCTTAGTAGCTTATTGTATTATTCCTGCTTCGGTTTTGTTTTACTTGAGCAGGTTAGTTCCCGCAATTAGGTTTAAGAGCTTATGTAGTAAATCTTTCTCCATTGGTAGTTCAATTGTGCTTCCCATAGCGAATCTGCGTTGAGCTAACGCTGCACATTCGAAAATAATATGAGGGGCTGTTTCCTCCTCCTCATTGCAAAGTCTACATAAGGGCTCATCTTTGTAGATCCCCATCTTATGCAAGTGGCCTCTTAAACAGCCATGTCCTGTTAATAGACATGTTGCTGGCCTAAGCTGTATCTTGCGAAGTACTTACTAACTACTCTGCGAATAAAGTATCGACTAGAGCACTGCACGGGCTAGGAAAAGCTTGGCTCGCCCGGGCCCGCGGGCAGGCTCGGGCGGGCATCGTCTTTTTTTATTGCGGGCCGGGCCGGGGCCTAATTTGTACGGGCCTGACGGGCCGAGAATGTTTTATTAAATACATCGAATGGATATAACGTATGCAGTAAATGCTGTTTAGTTTTTACGCTAACGTTTGTATTAACAATTTTAATGTATGCAAAGTTATGTTACGGTTTCTTTTCGTTAATACAATATAGTATACAAAAACAAACAAAATATTGTAAATGTTTCATTCTACTTATTATAATGTAGTAGCCGCGGCTCCTGGACCACATGCGGCCCAAAAAGCGAACGAGGAGAGAAATAAATATCAATAGTCCATAGTATTTTAGGTGTATTTTGCTTGGTCCAAAACAACTCCTCTTCCAATGTGGCCCAAGCGAAAAAATCCGTTTTCTCTCATCATCTTAGAATATCAACGTATTGAATTAGATAAACCAATGTTTTTCCTGTATAACACATGTTCCTAAATTTGGGCATTTCTAGGACTTTTTCTATTAATACTTCATTAGAGACGGGGCTATTCAAGCAGTAATAAATTTAAATAAACTATCTAACTGTACATATCAATACATCAGTAACGGCATCGCTCATCTGATGATACAATAACATTCCATGCAGTACGTAACTAGCTAACGAAACTAACGACAGCTTAATTTACTGTACGAGATGCGAAGTAATACGCAAAGATTATGCCATCTGTAATTGGCCAGGGTCAAGGATACAATAACGGGGAACCAGGAACGCGGTAGAAATTCTTATGCTGTTACTGCAGCAAGCGACAACAAGTGTAAACAACGACGTACAATTCGCACTACAGATGCATGAACGTGCCAACAACTAAGGTGTTATGCACGTAATCTAGACTAATAGATTGTGTATGTATTATGAGGCGTTCGTTATCTGGCATCTAAATTCTGAACCTTGTCTATTGCCCTCGTACATGCAACAACTCTGTATTAGTCATTATGTAAACTGCAGACATTAAGTTGCTGCTTTTTCTATCTGTATCAAGTAAAGGTTTAAACCCAAAACGTATTATATGTAGTATGCGTTTTATATAGGAAAAGTATATAATTAAATTTTTTATTTACTTGCGAGTATTTTTTTCATGATAACTCGTTTTACAACTACCTACCGCTCATAATTTTAAATCAAATCGATCAAAAAAATCTGTATTGGCCTGGGGAAATAGGAAAACAGCAAAAAGCCCGGCACCCCTTGCACCACACAAATTTTTTAAATTAACTGGGAAAAACCGTTTCAAAGACTCTGGGTCTTTGAAACGGCTTTTTTCCGATTAATTAAAAATTTTTGGTAGAACGGAGGTGCCGGATTTATTTTTTTTTGCAAAAATCTGACTCCGAAAAAGAAACAAAAAAGCGGATTGAGAAAATGCGTTATTATAACTGGGAATTATAAAATCTCTAAAATAAAAATTTATGAAAAAAAATACCATAGATAACAAATTCCCTTTTTAAATGATACGTCGCTGTGCTATGGAATTTTTTTTTGGGGGAATGCCTAACTTTTAGAATCTCCAGCAGAAAATGGCAGTTAGAAACTTTGTGGTGCGTTCTTTATAACTCTATCAGGCCCCTACATCCCGGGAAAAAAGACAAAATGACAGAGTTTTATCATTTTATTTCCCAGTAATTTTTTTCCGTTACCATTGAGATACAAAAAAATTTTTCAATAAAAAAGTTATAGTGTTTTATCTCTACCGAATAAGACTTTGACTGTTGAATTGGGCATTGCATAATCGGGGGCGGGGCCAAAAAAAACAAAATTTTTGTTTTTTTTAAAGGGAACACCAAATATTTTTGGGATAGCCTTTCATCTCCTGTTTCCCCAAATATTTTATATTATATGAGACTATTTTGAGTACTAGGGGTTTAAATTTTCTAAAAAAAATTTAGGAAATTTGTTAGAGTTAGAAAGAAAGGAGGCTCTAAAAAATGATATTAAATAAAAAAATTTTACTAAAGTTTCTTTGTAGCTGTCAATCTGAAAATTAACAGGGTTACAATACACCGAAAAAGTAAATAATTATTTTACGTAAAAAAAAAATGTGTAAAAGGGTAAGAATATGGAATGCATCCGATTTTTCCTAATTTTATTGTATAAAATTTCGAGAGCAATTTATTAAATGCTACAAAGAGTTAAAAAAGTATCTCCCCCAATCCATTTAAGTTGACGAAAAGAACGTGATTAAAAGCCCAATAAAATATTACCGGTCCCGTTTTACCCAAAAAATGATTGGAATGCAAACAATGACCCCAATTTCTTAATGAAAAATTTGGGACAGATGATCCACTGTTTTCACTTCCCGTGTTTTAATAGAAGAAATGACGCTCGAGAAACGGAAAAATGAAGAAAAAAAAAAAATAATACAAAAAAAAGCCAAAACATGTGTGATGTGAAATTTTTTAAAAAAATAGTAATTGGGAAAAATTTTATTGTTTCAAATAAACAGCGGGAACAACTTATTTAATCCTTCCTATCTACCTTGCGGGTGTAGAGGTACGGAAACACATTATTTGGAAAAAATTTTTCCATAAGTAGATGACTTTCTTCCCCAAAAACTCTTAAAAATCAATTAGGGGAACATGATTTGGCAGCAAGATGGGAACCCCCGGGGATCATATTTTGCATTCAAAACATTTTAAAAAAACAATTTCCCGGTTTTGGTGTAAAAGCCGGACTCTTCAAAGGCCCCTAATAGCGCTGATTTTAACACCTTAAATTCTTTCTCGTGGGGGTTCTTAAAAGAAAAAGTGAATTTCGATTCTAATTTTGGACTAACACCATCAGAGAAGAAAGTCGTAAATTCATAATTTGAACAAAATAAATAATAATTGCATTTCTAATGTTACACAATCTTGAGAAGACAATATCTGTGCATCTTTAAATTCAAATTAAAGTAGTGGATAAGCTTTTGTCAAATATGTTTGTATTTGCATTTATTCCTACTGATTATATTTTCTAGGTGTTTTAGTAAAATGAATCACTAATTACTTAAAATAGTCTTACATAAAATTACATTTGGAATTAGGAGATGAAGGGCTATCAAAAAAATATATACAGGGTGCCCCATTGAAAACGTAAATATATACGTTGTTGGGGCGCCCCCTAAATGCAATTCTGATAGTTATCACTAAAGTTCGGAATATATGCACCAAAAAAACCGTGAAATTTTGCATGCAAATATGCACTAAAAAGTACCAAATATGCAGTTAAATATGCATTTATATGCAAACACTTATGTATAGAAAAAAATAGGTACCTACATAAGAATATAAAACACATTTACAATTTATTTACAAGTTTATTTTAAAAAACCAATAATCATAGCGTTTATCGCTTTCTTTGTACAGTGGGAAAGTCCAAATTACAATGGAAATACCCATAAAATCGCTTAAAAGAACAACTTTTATTTTGCATATGCATTTATTAAAAAAAAGGGCCAAAATATGCATTTATGCACTTAACATGCATTTTGCACATTTTCCGAGCTCTAGTTATCACATTTTTAGTCGGTAGAGATAAAACACTACAACTTTTATTCGAAACACTTTTTTGTCTGTATATTAGTAACGGAAATAAGTAGTGGTCAAAATAAAACGACAAACCGTACATACAGTACCGTTCATGGAAAATTTTAAAATTATATACTGTGCATTTCTGTGAGGAATTATTAAAACTAACCTTTTTTGGAAGCCTTTTACCAATTTTTCAGGTAGTATTTGTCTATTATTGGACAGTGGACGATTTTAAAAAACGTTTTGTGGACTGACGAATCCAAGTTTGAGGTTTTTGGAAATAGACGGAGAATTTTCGTACGCATCGAAATTGAGGGCATAATGAAAAAAGAAGAATATCGGAAAATCCTGGAGGAAAATGCCATACCGTCAGGAGTCCGATTAATTGGTCGTGGATTTGAATTTATGCAGGACAATGACCCCAAACATAAATCTAAATTGTGCGCAGATTACCTGCAGCAAGAAGAAAATGAAAGAAACCCTAGAATTATGGAATGGCCGCCACAGTCCCCGATCTGAACCGATAGAGTTGTTATGGGAAGAATTAGACCGATGTGTTAGGAAAAAGTGTCCAAAATCGAAGGAACATTTGTGGACCATTTCTTCAGGGTATGGACAAGCTTGCCCAATGAAACATTAGCAAAATTAGTGAATCGGATGCCGAGAATAGTGGCAGCAGTCCTAAAGGCAAAAGGTGGATTTTTCGATGAAAATCGGATTTAAATTATTTCTATTACATTAACTTTTTCTTTTAATAAATTTGTGTTGAAAATATGTAAAATCATGTAAGTAAGTATTAAATACATGGCCATTTAATATTTCTCTTATTTTCTTTGACTTCCGTACATTTTTTTGCTTGCCCGAACTTCCATGAACGGTAGTGTATGTATGTAAAATACATGTGCATAAATTTAGAGCCATTTCATGATTATGACACAAGAATAGGCATTTACTATTTTTATCCTAGAACATGGATTCAGTACACATGAGAAGTCACCACAGTACGTCGGAATCAGAGCGATCTATACATTACCTCAATATATTCTAGCTGTTTAAGTTTACTATAAATTTAAGTTTTCGATTATCTCATCGGTTTATTTTAAGTGTGTAAGACATAAGTGTGATTACTAGAGTAACCTAAACTTGCGGACTCGCATAGGCGTCGGTATTACGGGTTAATGTAAGAATACGAAAAATTCATAAATAAACTAAAGCGGTAGAGAAGCAGGCATGTAGCGTCGACCTTGAATATAAATCATGTTTAAACCGCGCTGAGAGAGATTTCGTTTTAGTACCGGTTGAGCTGTTGCAGAGATTAGTCGAACGGTCAAGGTTTATGTACCTACGTGTCGCTTTTGAAAATATAGCTGGTGTTTTTTGTGTGTTGTAATATTATACCAAGTACATAATTAGTGTATCGTTTCATATAGAACTAATATTTACATACCTAAGGAAACAATGCCTCGTAATAGATTTGCTACTAATGTGTCACTTTTTCCCCATTTAAAATATGACGGTAGTGCAGTTTTTTTGCTTAATATGCAATGTTCGTTTGGCTGCATTGGACAGAACTGATTGCCAGAGGCATGTCAATGGTATTAAGCATATGAGAAATGCAAGAACTGAAATACCTTATACACTATTCCTCATACATTTATTAATTATGTTTACCTCTTGTAATCTTCCGTTGTCGTTGGTGAGAAAAGCAGCTTTTAAAACGTTTTGGCGACAATACGTTCCAAAGTACCCATTACCCTCACAAACACAATTACAGAATCATTTGCCGCGAATGAAAGAGATGCTAGAAAATGTGTGTAAACGTGATTTGTGTTCCAAAAAAGATGGATTACCGTGGATGAGTCGACCGATATAAAGAAAAACAGTATTGTGAATGTAATAGCTCGCGTTTTATCTAGCGAGAACACAGCATCTCGATATTTGTTAGCTTGCAAACGTGTTCAACAATGTACCGCGGTAAATATTCAAAAAGTGATAATGAACGCTTCGAAAAAAATTTAAAATTGCCCAAGATCAAGTTTGTGATGATCGTGACAGATAGTGCAGCAACGATGTTAAGTGTTGGGCGATCCTTAAAACATATATTTCCTAACTTAATACATATAACCTGCGTGCTGCATGCTTTGCATTTAGTTGGTGTAGTTGTTCGACAACATTACGGAAACGTTGATCGGATGATTGGAAAAAGCAGTGTTTCGTAAATCTCCTAAACGTTTAAAGAATTTCGTAAATTTTGTCCAGGTATTCCAGAACCTCCTGAACCAATTTTAACGCGATGGGGTACTTGGATAACAGCAGCTTCTTACTATTTGATCCATTTTCAACAAATTCAATCAGTTATAATGCGATTTAATCGGAATGAATCCAAAGCAATTGGAGAAAGTCAAAGAGAATTTCAAATTCCTCAACTTTTAGAAGATTTAACAACAATATGTACCAATTATACAGTATTACTAGATGCCATCAGAAAACTACAATGTACTGAATTGTCATTGCAGGAATCATTAGACATAGTGGAGAGTGTAAAAAATAAATTACATACATTAAATGATACGCCAGGATTATGCGCTAGTCAAAGTTGGCAGATGTTTCAAGGAAAAATCCCGATTTTAATACTTTAGAGGCCGTTTATAATAACTGTAAGAATTGTGAACTTTTAAGTGATTTTGAAAAACAGTTTCTACATGCAAATGTAACTTCCTTAGATGTGGAGAGCTCGTTTTCTATGTATAAGAATATTTTTTCTTGTCGACGCACAAGGTTTAAAGAAGTAACTGTGGAAACATATGCAATGATGCAAGTTTACAGTAGTTCACATCCTGATGCCTCTAATTTGTTGAATAATTAGCAAGTAAGTTTATTTATGAATTTTTCGTATTCTTATATTAACCCGTAATACCGACGCCTATGCGAGTCCGCAAGTTTTGGTTACTCTAGTGATTACTTGTCCATTATTTTTTATTTGAATTTTTCTTTTATGTATTCTTTTCTTGATTTGTCTCTGGGTCAAATTATATTATTAAAGTACGATGTTGTCTGAGTTGTTTAGTGCCTTCCTGTACAGAAACAAAATTCTGGGAATATTTCTCCGAAAAGTGATGTCTTTAAATGAAACGATAAGCCAAGTTTTTCTACAATCTGGAAGTTGAATATTATCAACAATTGAATTAACTTCGGTTTAGTACACGCAGAGAAATTGTTTCTTGGATCAAGAAAATAGATTTAATTGCAAAAGTCAGTCTCAATTCGAGAAAATATTATTTCAAGACTAAAAACGTATAAGAAAATAATTTTCTTGAAGTTTTATTTGTAGTAAATAAATATTTTCTTGGGGTTAGAAAATTAAGAAAATCCAAGACAGAAAAATGTTTCTTCCAAGTAAATCATTTAGTTTTAAGTTAAGGAAAATATTCATATTAAAGGTAAAAATGAAAAAAATGGTCCAGATCTCACAAAGTTCTATTGAGAAGTTAGGCGACCAGTTTCGTGTTTAAAAAACACATCATCAAGCTAGTTACAAGGATATTCAATAAAAGAAAAACTATAATAATGGAAAAAAAAACTAATGTTAATAATTAACATTAGCAGCAAGTGAATGAACTAATGAAAAAGTTTTTTTTTATAGGTTACAGTATAATTAAATAATTTTTTAATAATGTAATTAAATAGGGATTAATTTTTATGTAGTTTAATAATGAATGAGTTAATATTTAAGTTTATTTCAACTCGTCAAAAGGTAGTTAAGGTAAATACCACTCTGTGCATCTGGAGCGCTAAACATTAAACTGTTGACTATTACAAGAAGTAGTCACATTTAATGAAACTAAGAAACTTGTTTTACTTAATTTTTTTACACGTGGTTGAAACTGTCAGGACGACGGCGGGAGTTTTAGAAAAAATGTACTCTTTTAAATTTCACCAATTCATCAGCGTCATAAATAAGTTAAACTAGATAGCCAAATTCGTGAACGCAAAGATTCAAAGATGTCCATGTTAGTCATACAATTCTCCACTTTCTGAAAAAAATGAAATTTGTACAGATAGAATGGGCTCTTGTTTGTTGTGACATCTGTTGGGATAACGGAAGTAAAGTAGGCAGTGTTTGGTAAGCTGACTTACAATGCCGCACACTGCGCAGTGTGCCGCGCATGAGCTGTGAATCGTAAGGGGTATGAGTCAGAGCCGCGAATCATAAACAAGATACAGAGACGCACTAAGTGTATGTTGCATATTTCGGACGCTATATATTTTATAAATGTATTTAAACGAAATTCATATATTAATTATAAATTGAAAATAGTCAAGTGGGAAACAAGAGAATGAATTAGCTATTACAACAAGAGACCTTTCTATATTTTCTGCAGTAAAACAGCTTCGTTTTGAAGTTAGTACGTTTTCCAGCATCGAAAAACGTTCTTTAAACTTCATAACGTATAAGCGGAACAACAGTAAAATGGAATATAAGAGAGATATTTTATACATTTACAGTGGTACATCGGTTTACGATAGTATCTTATTACGGAATTTTCGGGAATTTTTGTTTCCAAAACCGAAAGGTACTTCCTGATACGAAACGTGGCTTAAAACTTTTACGGATTCGGCAGAATTTCCGCGCGACTCGTGTACATGCTACAAAGAGACAGTTATATACAATGTAATGCGATGGTTTGTGTGGTTAACCCTTCCCATCATTCCACCGCCTCGCAGCTGACTTGAATTCATAATTAATTTCATTCTTACTTTATCCGACGAAAATCCTTTTATCTTTGTGTAAAATCTTTTTCAAAGAATAAAGCCGAAAGTTCTATGGTCGAATAATTTCTTATCTGTCGCGTTGCTAATTTTGTAATATGTATGAAAATCCACCTCACCCTCATTGTCTTCCATACGCCAGAAAGAGTCCTTATTAAAAGTAGTGTGTGTAAGTGAAGTTATTTCTTTTTAATTTCAATCTTAAGAGTTTTTATTGATTTTTGTACGTAACTTTATTTTCCATATGTTAAATTGTATTTAAAATGCATAAAATGAATTTGTGATTATTTTTTTGGTTATGGGAACGGATTTATCTCTATTTCCTTTATTTCTTACAGGAACATTTGATTCCAATTGCGATATTTCGGATTACGAAATGTTTTTGGAACCAATTAAATTTCCGTTAACCGAGGTACCATTGTATTTAATTTTTATATTTCTCCTGACAATTGGTTTAGTGTATTTTTAAATCGGGGTTTCTGCTGAACACGTCATCAACTTAATCAGTTTATTTCCAATATCACCCGGAATACTTTTTAATTTATTGATTGTGTCGTTTAATGTATTGAACGCGTCTCTCAATTTTATATTTCGACTTTCATTCAAGTATTGTATCGTCGCTGTTAAGCGTTTAATATGGAAATTAAATACGTTAAAAACCTAATAACGAAATAGAGAATAGATACAGTAAATATACGTAGAATTATTTGAGGAGAGTGCTCGATGCGAATACTGTGACTGCATACCATTCACTGATTCCTCAATCTTGAAGTAATCACCGCGTACATCACATGCTCTGCATACGGCTCTGCTGCGGCTGATGTTATCCCATACAATTTTGCCGCTCTCTGCTGATGAGAGCTAAAGAAGCTCGAAACATCGGTGTTTGTGCGTCAGCAGATGGCCTACCAAACACTGTTTTTTAACGCGTTGTTTGGTCTATTGCATTTCACACGCGTAAAAGTATGTATTACCTTTACACGAGAGTTTGTTAGATATCTATATCGCAGTATTAGTAATATACATATGTAACATATACTTACCTAATCGACATTATAAGCAGCACTCAATTAGTGAACTCTAATATATTTCATTACTTTTCTTATAACAACATGTGGAGGATTTTCGAATCCTCAAACTCTTAAAACCTTATTTTTTACCCTAGTGGTCCCTAGATTGGAATATGCATCTGTTGTTTGATACCCAATACACCTTTACCAACAAGTCGCAATTGAGAAAACACAAAAGCGGTTCCTATAATACTAAAGTTTTAAAGGCACCGATACTTGTCCACTACGTGGAACAGACTATAAACAGCTTGTTGGAACAACATAGCATGCAAACTGTAATTGCTGATCGGGAGATAGCCAGCGCCAAATTCCTAGCCAAATAATTACTAATAAAATTGAAGTCCCGAACATACTTGCAGCAGTTGGGTTTCTTGTACCTCAGAGTAAAACTAGACAAACGGAGACGTTCTTTGTTCCCACAATAAAGGCTAATACTTTACTTAAAGCCCCAATAACGTACACATCGAGGAATGCTAATAAACTGTATAGTGATCTTTTTTGTTAATGAATGTCCTTATTTGCTTGTTAGTGTAGTTATTTTTGTTTTTTGCAGTCACAAACCAAATGCTGCGTGCACGAGGGGCCCAAAGTGCTTGTAGATGATATTGATACGCAACCATCGAAAGAGATGTTACGTTTTTATGTGACCGTACATGAAATCACACATGTGGAAGCATAAACTAGAGAAACAGAAACCAATCAAACTCAAAATCTTTCTTGCTCTTGTATTTTCAAAAAAAAAGGAAACTGCAACGTAACTAAGACATTAGCAGATAGACCGCAGTCGTATTTTGGTTGTGTTAACTCTGTATACATATATTATTTATGAATTGTCTGCATTTTTAAAAGTGTGTTTAAGAATGCAAAATTTTTTTAAATTTCTGCACATATCACTATAGATATTAATCTGGTGTCGCTAAATTTAGAAACTGAAGGGCTATACTTTCACTTAGTTTATCAGCTTAAAAAGTTTCTCAAACCAGAACGAATAGGTTAGCAATATTTACGTAATCAATTTCGTGTTTAGGTGTTTTACGGTAGGCTAACGCATTTATTTGAAGTAATTTTCTAATTGAGAACATAAAAGTACACTCAGTCACAGGAGTCTCTTTTTAAAACGATCGATTTGCAACTACGCCCATGAAAAATTGATTCGTGTAATAAAAACTTGTTTAAATTGCAATTGTTTCAGCTGATCTTACAATTTTCTAAATAGTGCCTGCAAAGATCAAAAGAATAATTGCTTTGTGGCAATTTTAATTGCTTAAGTTCCAAGTTTGTGCAGCATTGAATGTATATATATAATATTTATTTTAAATAATCATGGCGATGCTTTAAAAGCTTTTAAGAAACCATATACGAGGGGAAGTTATTAAATAAGTCACAAACTTTTTGTGGGAAAGTTGAAAATAGCAGAGAGCTATTTCCGTATCTGTCATTGGGGGGCAGCACTATCCAGCTTAATGATAATTTAGTGACAGTTGACGTGCGCGTACGCAAGCAGTGTTAAAATGGCGATCGTGCTTGAAGAGTGTACTGTTGAAGAGCAGCGTGCTGTTGTGGCGTTTTTTTTTGGGCAAAAGGACTCCCTGCAAAAGATATCCATAAGGAAATGTCTCCTATTTACGGTGAAAAGTAACTGCTGAATCATACTGTAGAGTTTTGTTGTTGCTTCTGGATGCAATTCGACGAAAACAGGCCTACTGACGAGAGGAATATTGCTGCATCACGATAACGCCAGGCCGCATTCGGCCCAGTTGACCCAGGCGAGAATTGAAGAATATAGGGTGGGAACTTCTTCAACATCCGGCTTACAGTCCCGACCTAGCCCCAAGCGACTATCATCTGTTTGGTCCACTAAAAAAGCATCTTGGCGGAATACATTTTGAGAGTGATAATGATGTTCAACAGAGATACGCACGTGGTTCAGACGGCAGCCCAAACACTTTTATGCAGCAGGCATTGGGGCATTAATAAAGGCGATGGGATAAGTGTATCAATGTAGATGGAGACCATGTTGAAAAATAAACCTTGTTTTTGGGCTAACTATTTTCTTTATTACTTTTATAAATAGCTTTGTATGACCTACTTACTGACTTTCCCTCGTACTTTAATTGCGACAATGTGATGGATATTTTTGGGACAATGCAATATATTAGCTTTGTTCCAACACTCTCAGAAATGTTGTATTGAGCATGTACTAGACGGTAAATTTACGGTTTTCTGAAGGTGTTGGAACAAGCCTATTGATATTTCCTATTTATTTGGATTAGCTTGCCTTATTTTCTTGATGTTTATTTTAAAATACAAAATAATTATAAAATGAAATAAGTGTTTCCCGTACGTTGAATGCAAGCAATAGATTTAAAAATGTAGATATACAATTATATAGGAAGTTTAAACAATTCATTTGAAATAATCGAGATGCAAACATATGCTTCACAGTGAATAATAAACAATGTATGGCTAAGCTTGTTTAGAATATATTTCCTGGACGTGCCAAAATAATCACCGAAAAATACCAGGAATATAAGTTTATTATTTGCCTTATTCTAGGATTTAAGCAGGCTTATTGAGTAATGAAGATTACTAAATATTTACGCACATAATTTCTTAATGTAACACATTGATTTACAAAACGTTTAATTTAATACTGGCTGAAACAGCAAGTAAAAATTTAATACAGATATCTGCAGTTACCACAATCAATGAAATTTAATACAACTTTCTCACCAATTTATTTAAAACCCTTATTTTTAATAGAGGTTAACAAAAGAAAGAACATGTTCTTAGTTAGTTTTTAGTTGTTTCCTATTTTTAGTAAATTTTGTATATATCTCCAATAACCGGAGTATAAAATTGTATCGATTAATATAGATACTTGATTTGATAATTAGTGTAAAGTGGGCGTTGGCGGCTGTTATTGGCGGTTGCCATCACATTTAATTCAACCGTGGACATTACAAATAAATAAGATATACCACAATGTGTCATCCACATACACAATTATCGTTCACTACGTTTACATAGTAAAAAAGACTAGCTTGAGGTAAATTTGTCTTTACTGTGTATAGGATGCAATTTTTAAATGTTATTGTTAAAAATCACATATTTGCTTTTACATGTTCACCTCTTTGTTAGATTCAAGGCAAATTAAAAATAATACAAAATCTATATGTTTCTCGACAAATCAAAGCGATCTAGCTATGTTTTATTTTGCCTAGTTGCCTATTTGGACTTTTAACAGCCTTAATCGTGGGTTTTCGCCTATTTTGTTCTAAAATCATATTTATTTGGTCTAAACGTTTTTTTTTTAATTTTAAATAAATATGGTTTTTTCACAGCTGCATCTTTCTTAAATGTAAATTTTAGTTTTACAGCTAAAATGCTATAAACTAATACAACGATGGGTTTTCCCGTCTATTGTGTGAGGGGCAAAGTTTGGATTTGCCTGCCGTAAAATTTATATTACTACCCTATTGAAGATATATCCTCAATTATCGGCTTATCGCTCTCGGGTTCATTTACCTGCACCCACGTTTTTATTTTACGGGAATCCCTATCGGCTTGTTTACGCCCTGTAATTTAAACCATATAAGCAAATTTCTTCTCCCTGTTAACGTGATTAACTGATTAATGAATACACGATGCCCATTCATAGTTTATACAATGGACATCTTGATATTGCAGTTTAGATTTTATATTTATTCTCTTAATGTTTCTCTGGAGCGTATATGTGTGTGTTCCTATAGCGAGGTGGACTATTGACGAATCAATATATAGTGAAAGACGTACTTTGAATTTTCATTTATATCGTAGCTTGCAACGAATATTTTCGGTAGTTTTCTGTCGGTTTGTGTTTATTCTACTCAGTGTATTGTGTATTTCCATCTACAACAATGCCAAAATCCAAGGAATCACATAGCGATAAAGTTAAAAAATGGCTGAAGGCAATTGGAGGTACTACTGTCTTTCAGCTGAATCCAAGCAATAGTGAAGAGTTGTTTTGTAAAGCGTGCGGAAAAATGGTAAAGGACGTTTTTGTTTTTCTTTCCTAACTTGCTTCAAAAATATTATTGTAGTTAACTTGCAAAAAGAAAAATCATTTAGAGCAACATGCTACTGTTCCTGGACATCAGGCAAATCTTAGGAAACCGTTGAGGAACCAAATGTTAATTTGGACACCAAAAATTCAAGAGAAATCGACGTTTTTAATCGAGATTTATGCGACGCTTTTATGTCTGCAAATATTCCTCTGGACAGATTAAACTATTCAAAACTGCGAAATTTTCTCACTAAATACTGCAACAAGAATGTGGCAAGCGTGAAAACCTTAAGAACAACATATGTAACAAAATGTTACAATGAGGTAATTAATATAATAAATAATAATTTAAAACTATTATTTATTATTTTATTAGTATTAACTATTAATACTATTCGCGAAGAAGTTGGTAACAACGATATTTGGATATCTATAGATGAGACGACTGACTCTAAAGGTCGTATTATGGCAAATATGATTGTGGGTAAGCTTTGTTCTGAAACACCAGGAAAACGTATTTACTGGCCCTACAAGCAACTTGAAAGAACAAATTGCAATACAATGGCAAGATTCGTGAACCAAGCTTTAGGTAAGATATATTATGCAAAAACTTACTTTAATAATATTGTAAATTTAATGCTAGATATTTAAGTTAAAGGCAACTCTCGTATTTTAGGTATTTTGTGGCCAACAGATGGAATTAAGTACGAAAAAGTCAAGCTTTTAGTCACGGATGGTGCTTCTTATATGCTCAAATGTGGTACAAATTTGAAGATTTTTTATAAAAATCTTAATCATTTAACATGTTTTGCACATGGACTCAATTTGGTGTGTGAATGTCTAAGAAATCAATATGCTAATTTTTAATGGTTTAATTTAAAATACCAAGAGAGTCTTTTTAAAAGCTCCACTGCGTGTGGCAGTGTATAAAGAAAATCTGCCAGATCTCCCTTTGCCTCCCGAACCTGTCTTAACACGTTGGGGAACTTGGTTAGAGGCGGTAGTTTTTTATGCTAATAATTTCGAAGCAATAAATCAGTAAGCACTTTTTTAGCAAAATTTTTAAATAAGATTGTTTTTTATTTAACGCTTTATGTTTTAGGTTGTAATATCGTTTGACAAAGATTCAGCTAACTGTATTGAGCAAGCGCAAGAATACTTTTCCAATCAAAATGTCAAAAACGATCTTTTATACATCAAGTCGCATTATAAATTTCTCATTGATAACATCAAAGATTAGAAACATTCGGCCTTCCTCTTACAGATTCTGTTGCAGTAATTATAATGCCGAAGCAGCTCTCAAGAATGCCCCAGGAAAAGTTGGCAAAATATTTTGTCAAAGTTTAACCAAGTGATTTCGAAAAATCCAGGTTTTCAAAACGGTTAAAGAGTTTGCTAAGCTGCTCAGTGGCGAAGCAGTTTGAAGCTACCGCTCATACCACAGCTGACTGGTCCATATTTAAGTTTTGTCCTACAACTTCGTGTGACGTAGAACGTTCATTTTCTTCGTACAAACTGCTGTTTTCCGACCGAAGAACAAATTTTACTAACGACAACTTGGAAAAACATCTTGTGTGCTACGCAAACGCGAATTTGAGGACATGTTACACGGCGATTAATTAATTTATTTTATTATTTTAAACCAAATGAATCTACATATTTTAGTTATTAGTTAAAATTTGTATGTTTTATTTCTTTTTATGGCTGAAATGTACCTAAAATTACATTAAATATCGTCTTCTTATTCATGTTTTTTTTTAATAAAATGATTTTTAGGTTTACCGTTTTTTTTAAGTATTTGCGTAACATGCCTAAATCACAGTTTTTCGTCCTAAATACACAGTTTTTAAGGCCTAAAAAAGGGCCTTTTTAGCTGTTTTTTACGTCCTAAAATCCCGTCTCTAATAATGAGTATGTATTATTTCAGTTTTGTTTAGTATTCGTTAACATTCCTTTCTGATGAACTGAAAGCTTTAAGTAAAAATGAAACCATACGACGTAGTACCATACGACAAATTAGTTATTGCCCAAGCATTTATTGGGTCTAAAGAAGTGTGAGTTCAAACAGATACCGTCGTAAAGTCAGAGTAACTAATCATCAAAATGATCAACATTCAAAGACAAATTTACTATATTTCCACAATTTGTATATCTGACCTTGACAATTAGAACATGTCCTAATTGTTCAATAAAATTCTGTGATATTACATGCTTCATTCATATGAATCCATGCACTGAACAATAAATACATGTAACAATAAGATCATGGAGAATGAGCCAATACATATGTATGCAGTACATACAATAGAGTACCGTTCATGGAAGTTCGGGCAAGCTGACAAATTATATTAACTGTTTAGGAAAAAAATTTCAAATTATATACTATACATTTCTGTGAGGAATTATTAAAAGTAACCTTTTCTGGAAGCCTTTTACCAATTTCCAGGTAGTATTTGTCTATTATAAACCCTAGGAGGGTTAGCTGATTCACTCGTGTTACCTGGAAATATTCGTATACCCTTTATAAAGTATTATAACATTTGTAAACGCAGTAGTTCTGAAGAGGTTGTTATTGTGAAAGTATCTGTGGTTGTGCAAGTGAAAAATAAAATAATTTCGGTTTAACTGCTGAAAATGCCCCGTGGAAAGCCTCTAGCTGTTTCAAAACGATCTGCTATTATTACCTTGCATCAGGAAGGGTACGCAGAAAGACGGATTGCGGATAAATTAAAAATAAAAAAATCTACATTACATGATACTATAGTTCGATTTAAGACAACTGGTGACATGCAAGATCGTAATCGGCCAGGACCGTCAAGAAAAACGACTCCTGCGGAAGATTTACGAATAAAAATAATTAGTAAGCGCAATAGAAGACTAACAGTATCAGAAATTGCTGCAGAATTCAATAATGAGCGAGATTCCAAAGTTTCTGTGAGTACTGTGAAACGTCGGCTGAAAGAGGCTGGGTTGCATGGGCGAGTGGCTTGTCGAAAACCGTTACTCCGAAAGAGAAATAGGCTGAAACGACGGAAATGGGCACAAGCTCATAGAGATTGGACAGTGGACGATTTTAAAACGTTTTGTGGACTGACGAATCCAAGTTTGAGGTTTTTGGAAATAGACGGAGAGTTTTCGTACGCAGATCAAGAGGGGAAAGAATGTTACGGGAGTGTATAGTTCCTACGGTGAAGCATGGAGGCGGATCTGTAATGGTTTGGGGTTGTTTTTCCTTAATCGGAACAGGGGACTTGCTCAAAATTGAGGCATAATGAAAAAGAAGAATATCGGAAAATCCTGGACGAAAATGCCATACCGTCAGGAGTCCGATTAACTGGTCGTGGATTTGAATTTATGCAAGACAATGGCCCCAAACGTAAATCTAAATTGTGCACAGATTACCTGCAGCAAGAAGAAAATGAAAGAACCCTAAAAATTATGGAATGGCCGCCACAGTCCCCCGATCTGAGCCCTATAGAGTTGTTATGGGAAGAATTAGACCGATGTGTTAGGAAAATGTATCCAAAATCGAAGGAACATTTGTGGACCATTCTCCAGGAGGTATGGACAAGCTTGCCTAATGAAACATTAGCAAAATTAGTGAATCGGATGCCGAGAATAGTGGCAGCAGTCCGAAAAGGCAAAAGGTGGATTTTTCGATGAAAATCGGATTTAAATTATTTGTATTACATTAACTTTTTCTTTTTAATAAATTTGTGTTTGAAAATATGTAAAATCACGTAAGTAAGTATTAAATACCTGGCCATTTAATATTTCTCTTATTTTCTTTGACTTCCGTACATTTTTTTCTTGCCCGAACTTTCATGAACGGTAGTGTATATCTGAAATAAACCTTGGTACATAGATTAGAAGTATGATTTTTTCCACATAATTCTCAATCCTTTCGACATTTTTAGGAGTTCTTGCAATCAATGCGTTTGATTTAGGACAATAATTCTAGATCACATGAACATGAGTCGCGACACTTATTCAATAACATACGACTGCAGGATAATAAAAAAATATGTCTTACAGTAAAACGTGTGCGATTTTAGAAGATTTTCCTTCGATCCTAAAATGTCAATTTTGCTCAGTAAATTTACGTTTCTTGTTTTTGTTAAAGTGTAGACTCGAATATGAGGACATAGAATATTATAACATTTATAACTCTTCATTCAATGTTGAAAAAATAACATGAGAACAAAAACCAACCACCCTTATCCTACATAAAATTGCAACATGTTGCTTCAATGGCACAATACCAATATTAACCGAATGATATGTATTTCTCCTGATAGTGAAACTAATTGACGGACTACGCTTGGATTCTAAACGTTATTGTATTCTTGCGTAATTTAAACTTATCTATACATTTGTGAAGCAGATATTCAAAAGGCAGTAAGTATAACGTGTATTATTTTGAATAACGGAAGAAAAAAATTTGAACTAAAACGTTTTTTTTTTGGATTTGTTTTTTGATGCTCACTTTTTTATACAATTTTGACAATATTTTGAAAAATATTAGATTAATTAATTTAAATATTATTTGGATTATACAATCAGATAAACTGAATTTACTGTATTTCAAATGTCTGCTTCTCATTGATTACATATATCAAATTAAATCAACGAGAACGAGGATGTATGATTGTTTCAATCGATTTTTGAGATTTTTTATCAACTCTTTGGCCGTTTTGTACAATGTCTTTCATTTATTCAATTGTTCTTATTTAAAGAACATAGTTTACTTTCTATAATGAGCATAAAAATGTTTTGTTCACTAGAACCTGGTGATATGTCAACGTAACAGTTTGTAAATAACATTTTTTTTAGAAACTAAAATATTCATTCAATAATATCGAACAACATTAAAATAACTTATGAAGAACATCAGATGCATATATAACTTGCAAATTCAGCCTGACGGCAAGCTATTATCCTTTCTGTTTGGAGATCTATTTCAAAAATTACTCATTTAAGGGAGTCTGTAATAACGAAACAACGCGAATACTGTCGGTGAATATAGCTTTGTGGAAATGGAACACCCATATTATTATCTAGATTTGGCACCCTGAGAGTATTATTATTTCGGAATTTCAAAAAAGAAGGAGACAAAATTCAGGAGCAATGATCAACTTGCATGCAATGACGATGAGCAGCTGTTGACGAACATTTTGTGGGGAAACCGCACGAGTATTTTTACAACAGATTAATGTTAGTGAAACGACGTAATGCTTGCATTTAAAAGAAAATAAATTATCCATATTGAAAAACATTTTCATTGCTACTCTAATCTTTTGTTTTCATATCTAGTTGGCGAATACAAAAGCCTAAAATATTAAGTTATATAGGGTAAGTTGAGGAGAGATGGGCCACAAGGAGAGATGAACCAGCACTAGAAATTAGAGTAAGCATTAAGAGAGGGCGCTATGAATCGCATAGATATGTTGCTGTTGTAATTACAAGACCACATTACGACGGCGTCAGAGTTTGGCGGCAATCTTATCAATGCGGAAGTATTTTAGCTAAAAAAGTGTGCATAGGGTGCTATTTTTTTCGCAGCGGGACTTTTAAACGACTGCGTTGTTTGTGGTAAGTTTTATTTAGAAATATCTAATTTGTTAGGTTAGTATGTAAGTTTTGAATGTGTCCAACCATGGTCTAACCTCACAAAACGCTGTACTGTGAAGTGTGACGCTACAACGATGAGGTCCATCTCTACTACATTTTTAGAAGAGACCATTTATATCGAGGATAGTTGGACCAACTTAATTTAGCCATAAAATTAAGTCAATCTGAATAAGAACTATTTAATTACTACACACACGTTTAAATTTGACAAGCTAATTATTTACTCATGTTAACAAAGCAGATAATAACTTACGAAATACAATTTTCTTTCTTTCAGCAATATGCCTAATTTTTATGTAAGAAAGGGTAGTAGAGGCTGCTGGACAGCTGATTCACTTCAAAATGCAGTAGAAGCAGTGTAGAACGGTTCCATGGGAATAAACGAAGCCGCAAGGACTTTCGGAATACCTCCAAGTACATTAAAGAGAAGAACGAAAGAACGTAATTTTGTCAAAGAAAATCGCCTAGGTCCATCTTTGACTTCAGGTGATGCAGCTGAAAACAAACTAGTGACACATATAAGGAAACTTCAAGCTGTTGAATTTTCACCTACTAAGGACGACGTGCGCACGATGGCTTATGATTTGGCAGAGAAAATGGGCATCAAGCATAAATTTGATAAAGAAAGTGGAAAAATTGGTTAAGTTTGGCTCAAGAAGTTGCTACGACGTCATCCGGAGCTATTGGTAAGAAAATCGGAAGGCGTGTCTCTTACTTGTTCGCAAGTAATATCGAAAGAAATTGTCAATACTTATTTTCAATTTTTAGAAGAAATTATAATCGAAAGGGTCATCCATATCAATTCATCCAGGTGATGACACCCAAGGCCTCAGATTTTTATGAAACGTTTTTTTATTTGATCTAATTGACCACCCTAATTATATATATATATATATATATATATATATATATATATATATATATATATATATATATTTGTAAACAGTACGTTAATGAGCCCGATATATTGTCGGGTCGCTGATGATCCCGGCCTTAAACGATGAGATAGAAGAGTATACCTCAGCTCCCTTTTTAATTCTATTTGATATAAGCCAGCGCACCAAGAGAGGGGTAAAAAATTCCTATAATTAAAAAGTTAGGTATGAACATGTCCTTATGGAACCCAGATATAACAACGGTATTATTTGGAACCCGACTGTATATTTGTTTATATCTTAGGTACGTTATGGAGTCCCGCAACGTTGCCAACCTCCAATCTGTGTTTCTTTTTTTCTTTTAAGCTACGATCTATCTTATGCAGCGTCCGCAAGTGGAATGCGCAACTGACTTGCGCTGTAAATGTGATTTACTTGCAATGCGTTTATTATTGAATATTTATATGTATCATTGTTGTTATATGATATAGAAAGGTGAAATAAGGAAAACCAGAAAGAAATACAGGAAAACCAGAAAGAAGCAAGGCCAATGCCTTGCTTCTATACGGAATGAACTAAGATAGTGAATTACTGTTACAGTTTGTTACCTTAAAAAGAGGAAAAACCGGGAGTACTTTAAAAATTTCAATTAGAAATCATTTGAAGAAAGGACATGGGAAATGTATGGGTTGAAACAAAGCCAGATTTGATAGTTGTAATTTATGAAGTCGATTTTTCCCAAATTTCCCGCCGTACATTTTCACATAATGCCTTTGAATAATTTTGCGACAGCTAATGTGATACAGTACCTATTAACAGACTACCTTGCTTTTTGGAAAATGTCTAATAGCTGTTATTTTTCTTGGCTGCTGTTTTTCCCTGAATTTATCATGTGTTAAACAATTTTGCACAGTGCAAAACGAATGATTAGTCCCCTTCAGCACACATTGTTTTCCTATCGCTATTTCGTGCCGCACATTTAGTCTCCGTCACTGTTACTCCTCGATTCCGAATAGTCTTGTAATAGTTGTAACATTCTCCCATGTTTTTCTGGATTTTCCTGTTTTTGTTTTCATTGGCCTCCCATATTTTTTTTTCTGTTTGTCTATTTGTAAGAGATGATCCCACCAATCTATAATTAATGATTATAGAATATATTGTATTCATCGCTAACCACTTTGATATTCCATTCTTACACAAACAAGTCAATACGAGCAATTGACTAATGTTACATTTGTAGTCCATATTTTTTAGGGAAAAGACACAGAAAATAAATATTAAAAAACTGCATTCATTAAAAAGCTGACATTTTTTTCACGCCTTTCTCCAAAGGAAGACGTTACATAACCTATACAAAAAGAGCAAGCGACACATTTCATTTTTATCACCTCAATATATGGTATATGTTTGATGTTATGGTATGGTATTAAGTTATACGCCACAACAATTTAGCTTAATGTTAAATTTATATCTAGTCCTACATCCGTATTTCGTTTTGTCTTTTCTTGTAATTCCAAAGAGTTGTTTCCAAAGATTCTAGTTTACTCTTCATGGTTTTTATTGGTATCCCTGTGGCTACTATAAGTTAGTATTGCCCTACAAATAGTATCAAACAGTATCATTTTAGTTGTCGCGGAAATTTTTATTTGCTTATCAACGTTCTATTCCATCGCATGATAAGTTTTCACAGTATTCCCAACTGTTTTTTGAATTTTCCTTTTTCAGTGGTTAACGTTACGTTTATCTTTCGGGTATTAACTCTCATTTCATGTGGTACCTTATCATATGTATTAAAATTTTGACTTCCTGTCATAATCATGATATCATCTGAACAGGCACATTCAGACACCTTGACACAAATTGATAAAAGCAAAATATGCTCAGTAAGGTCTTTTGCATTTCCCTAAGTTCAAATGTGTCGTCAAATATTCTAACCCTTTTTAGGACCGCTCGACTCTTGTCTAACCCTTGGCAATTGGCTCCCTTTCCATGTTAATTTAGATGCTGCAAATAACTTTCTGCTGTCACTCTATTATAGCTTGATATTTTCCCATTTTTGCTAAGTTCACCGCCTTCTTTACTTCCCCCTCTTTCATGTTGTTATCCTTACTTCCTGACAACCTCCCATACTCTGATCTGTTTTTTTGCAGTGTAGTTATTTTTGTTGGCATTGTTTTCCGCTCTGCATTGTTTCATCATGCGTTTGCGCATCATTCGTAATAATTTATCTTATCCTACTCTTCGTATACTTTCCAGTGTTTTTAGGCCATTTTCTACTATCCTTTCTTTACTTTCGTATCAAATTGCTTCCTTGATTTTTCTAACCATATTTTTCAATTTCGTTTTTTATTCCTTCTATATTTCCTTTCATATTTTGATATTATTCTTTCACTCAAGTATTGCTTCCATCTTATTTTGTTTATTTTTGTTTGTTTGTTAACTTCTTTAACTATAATGTTTGTTGCTTTATAGAATTTGTTTTTAGGAACTCACATGTTTCTCTGGCAGCTTTTAGAAGATTCTCTATACTTATATTTTCCTTTTCTAGCATTTCTACGTTGGTCTCCGGTACTTCTATGAATCTATATACTCTTTTCTCCTTCCCCAATCTATATGTCATCACTTTCACTCGCTCTTTTAGATTCCTCTTTATCTTTACGCTTTTTAATTTTTGCCATGAGCATGTAGTGATCGGGAAATGTCTCTGGTCCTCTCTTAATCTTCACGTCACACACTTGCCTTTTTTTTTATTAAACTGTGACTTACTATGCTTCTTCTGTAATTGATGTTTGTCGAGTAATCGTATAGATTTCTTTATGATGGAAATAGGTGTTTATCTCTAGGTTGTTTCAGAAGGTAATATTCCATTAATTTTATACAGTTACTATTTATCTTTTCCTCCTTCTGTTGACCAACCATTCATCTGCCTTTTCATTTCTCACCCTACAATTCAAATCACCAGAAACATGAATATTAATTCTTTCAGATATCAAACTCCATCCACGTTCACATTACATACCCATTTGGTACCGTCAATAATGATTTTGTTCTAACACATCGTCACTCGTTTAAAAAAATTTTTCATTCCTTCCACATGTAATTCTTTAGTTATCATGTTGTTTTATTTATTTTCTACCGTTCCCACTTATATTCGATATAGAGAGATGACATGTATAAAACTAAGAGCTTATGGAAAAAAATATGTTGGTGTGTAGGTTATCTAAATTGAAAAAACACAAGAATTATGCAAATCTTATAGACCTTGCAGAAAAAGGTATAACTTTGATATAACACACAACTATTCAAATATAATCACTGAGGAAGTTAAATTGTTGAAATTTGTACGGTCAAAGAAACTGACAAAATAAACAGTTTACAGTATCTGATTCCACTTACCAGGGTAATAGAAATCAACTATTTCGGCCTAACAAGTATTTTAATTTATGATTACAGCGTCTATATGAAACAATCATTTACTGAATTTACCAGAAAACTGTGTTATAATTTTATTAGGAAGTAAGCTAACGATTAGTTATATTAATACAGATAGTAAAATATCGAGAACAATAACATTCAGGTTAATGATACTTATAGAGTAGAAAGTCCACCGCGATATATAAATCCGCTACCAACATACAGTTATATATCAATGGTATGTTATGGAACCCAACGCAGTTGTTGCCAAATTTCGGCTCAACAACGTCATGTTGATCTATTTGTATATACCGTATATAAAATTTGATCAGGGCGCCCCCTACATGGTCCCCTTTCCCGAACTATTTTGTCTATTTAATTATAGGGATAGTACGTTATGGAGCCCCCCGCGAAATTTGAAGTTTTAGGGTCTACTAACTATTTCCAGCCATTTAAAGCTGAGATACGCCTCGATACGTTGTTGAGCCCGACCCCGGGCTCAACAAAGTAATTTTGGGCTCCACAGCGACCGAATTATATATTCAACGGGCACATCAATGACTGTTTATATGTCTATATATATATATATATATATATATTGGGTCAATTATGTACAACAAAACATTTAATCTTCCTTTGTCATCCTCTCTCATTGCCCACACTTGACTTCCGTACGTTAGTATTGTTTCAACCATAGCTCTCCCTATATTTTTCTTATTTTAGGACGAGATGTTTTTGTCAAACCAAATGGAGTTTAGCGCCACCCACTACCTTTTTTGTTTTTTGGATTCTAATCCATAATTAACCATATTAAGTTTTATTTGGATATCTTGAATACTTTTTGAGATATTAATTTTCAAAAATTCCAAAAACTGCTTATAACGAGCGTTTTTTAGTCTCTTGGCGTTGGTGACATCACTTTAAGAAAAAAGTTATAACGTCGTCAGTTTTCATGATATTGCAATGATGTTTTCACTAAAATGTACAGAAAAACTTACAGATTTAGGCAGAAATACATTTAGCAACCTAACTCTTAAATACCAATGATAATACTTGCTTGTACTTTGATTTCACGAAATATTTCAAATTAAGAACGTAAAATTTTAAAATATGATTTTAGGGAAAAGGCAGAGCAGTAACCAAAGTAATTAATTTTTTTCATTAATCCTAACAGTATGGGGTATTATGTCCCGAAAGAAAATTGGTTGTTTTTTGACTGCTAATATATTTGGTAAACTTAAAAATAACAAACAGATACCGTAATTCATTATAATATGACGCAGTTACGTTTTTCATAAATTTAAACCCCAAATACCCACCCTCGGGAAGAACATGGTAAAATAAGTACTACGGTCTGTGAGACCGAGGTCGATATTTTAAAGGTTAAAGAAAAATGATACAGCTTCATTTTTTGAAAAATTTCTTGAAGTTTTATAAATAATTTGTATCAAACGTCCCCATAAAAGGTGAAACTGAAAAATATTTTGTCTACCTAGGTTAACAAAAACTTAACTTACAGTAGGCTATTCGATATTCAATTGAGATGGCCTCTAATAACTGAGGGTTATAGCAAATATTTTTTTTTAGAAAGCCCGAAATTATTTATCAAGGTCACAAAGGGTGTATAATTAAAATTTTCCCCTTTCTTAAACCAAGTATTTATTTTTTTTTTTAATCCTAAAAGTATCAGTTGAAAGGCTTTGGGAAAAAGATTTTTGGTTTTTAACAAAACCCCCCCCCCTTTTTCTTTTTCCCCAGCCTGGCCAAAATCCTTTTTGAGGGTTTGGGGGGACCGTCAAAGGCTTTTGGCAAAAACAAATCTGCAAAAAACCCCGGGGAGTGCATTGAACCCTACAAAAAATTTTTTGACTTTTGCAATTCAAAAAATAAGAAATTCAGTTCACATTGATTAAAAAAGAAACACTCACAAGAAACGACAAAAACTAATACTCCTTTTTTTAAAGAAAAGACTTTTCCCCCGGACACGCAGTTTTCACCTTTTTTAACCAAAAGGAAGACCCAATACCAAAAAAACGGGAAGTTTTTGATGAAATTTCGCACGATCTTTGTTTTTTTTGGAAAAAAAATGAGTGAAGACGTCTGACCACTGTGCAAAAAACACGCCTGCATCATGATGACCGCTGGCTTTTTGGGAAAGGTTTTTTTCTAAAAACGAAGGTGATTTGAAAGTTTAAATTTCTACATCCCTTTGGCCCGCCAAGTTTTTTCCGGGGGCCAAAAAAGGTTCTGGGTTCCTGCAAAAATCGTCCCGCTTTTCCCCCCCGGGGTGTTTTTTTTCCAGAGAAAAAAACTTTTAAAACCTAACATTTTAGAGCAACAAACCCGAAATAAAATTTTCTAGGAAAATTCCCTTTTTCAATTTAATTGACAAAAATCTCTAATAACCCCAAAAAAAATTTATTTTTTAGGGAGAAGAAACCGGTATTTCTGTTTAACTTCCTAATTAAAATTTTATTATTTTTGTCCCCTTTCCCCTTTAGGCAATTTTATACAAAATTAATTCATAAATGTTTTAGGTAGTTAAGTAAAAGTATACTTATTCAGTTTTGTTTTAAATGTTGGTATTAACTTTTGCTGTCGCTGTCTCTATTTTAATAAATTAAATATATCTTTGTTATCTTTCATATTTTAAAATTTTACGTGTTTATTTTTAAAAATTCCATGTAATCAAAATACAAACAAGTATTATAATTTGGGTTTTTAAGAGTTAGGTTTTTTAAATGTCTGCCTAAATCTGTAGGTTTTTATGTAATTTTAGTGAAAAAATCATTGCAAATCATGAAATGACGAAACTATAACTTTTCTTAAAACGTGCACCAAAGCCAAGAGACTAAAAAAAAAAGCCCGTTATATGCAGTTTTTAGGAATTTTTGAAAATTATATTCAAAAAAGGTTTAAGATATTTAAATAAAAATTTTAATTTGGTTAATTAGCATGGGAAAAAGAAAAAATAAAAAAAAAAGGCATAAAAAACTGAGAACATGGGTTTCATTTTTAAAATTTTGGGTGGATGATTTGAAAAAGGAATAATCCAAATGAGTTGTTTGACAACCGGGCACATATGCAATTGGGACGAAAAAGGGCTTAGATAAAATAAAACCTGGCCTGTTTTGCCGCAAAGGGTGTAAAGTGCTCCCGAGTAACTTTCCCGGGGAAAATGGGAAAATTAAAGTATAGGTTCGTAACGGGGAGGGGTTTTCCTTTCCCCCTTTTGCATCTTAAAGGCAAAAAAAAAAAAAAAATTCTATGAGTTCCACCCGGTTCCTTCGTTGCAAGTCACAGAAAATTTTTTGTGTGAAACGAAATTTTTGTTGATTGGTTTTAAGAAACCCTTTTTTGCCTCGGAAGTTTAAAAGGAAAATACTCCTAATTTTGGATGGCCCACTTCACACACCACATCAGGGAAGAAAAACGAAAACAATACAAATCATCTTTTGTCTCCCCAGCCAGCTACCCATTATTTTCAACCACGGACCGGGCATCTTTTAAATCTTAAAATCTAATTTTATTCCTTGCAATAATTTTATAAAAAACAAACCCCAAAAAGGAAAATACCAGAACAAATTTGCAAAACTGTTGGGGAGTGTCGGGGCAAAATCAGTGAGTGTTTTGAATGCCGTTTTTTGGGTTCGAGCCCCCGGGAAAACACCCTTTAATCTGATGCTATTCCCGAGTACGCTTTTTCAGTTCATCAACCCCTAGCGTTTTAAACAATCTATCGCGCCGAAATTTCGAGTTGCTTTTCCCTCAACTATGCATAAATTCCCCCGAAGCCAGTACTTCTGCTGTTTTCCCCCCCTGCCTTTGCCGAATAAGATTTCCCACTAAAATTTTTAGCGAAATTTCCCTATCCCCGATATATCCGCTATTAAAAATAGCGAATAAACGTAAAAGAAGGGTAGCAAATATTTTTTAAAATTTTGTTTGAAAGTATCAGCAAGGGGAAACTATAAAAAGCAAAAAATCAATCACCAAAACCACAAAAAAGAAGAAAAAACAATCACAAAAAAAAACACAAGAAAACCGATTTTTCTTTGGGTGTAAGGCCCTTCTCAATGACAACATGGGGGAAAACAAACAAGTGGGTAGAAAAGAAATGCGGAGCTGTGGGAAAAATTTAAAAAAGAAAAAAAAAGGAAAATGGAGTTTGAGGTGCAGATACTGGTTGCCGAAACTGCACAAAAAAACGAAAATTTTTTTCCCTGCATTGTAAAGAGGGGCCCAAAATGTGAAAAGTTATTTTTTTAAAAAAATTAATATTTACATAATAATGTTCAGTAGAGTAACAATTTTTTTTCCGAAAAACTTTATCATTTTTTAAATAACACCGTGTAGTCCATCTCTTTTACTCTACAGAGAAAAGATGGGCCATTAGGTAGATTTTTCTTTTGTTAAATTGCAAGTGGTTTTAGAGAATTTTTTGTGTTCATTATATCTAGATGTACAATTGAACCGTAAGTAATGAGTTGCAATTACTTTTTGTAAAATCAGTAAAATCTTAGAAAGTTATCGATTTTTAAAAAAATGTGGTCCATCTCTCCTACACTTTCCCTACCTATTTTGTACAAAAACACTATTCTTGAGAGTTAAAAAAAAATATATATTATCACTCACTGCAGAGTTGCTCAAAAGTTTACATAAAATAAATGGTCAGAAATAAAATATAATACGTGCTCAAACACTTACCGGCTTAAGAGTCTTCCGTGAAATAACAAAGTGAATAATGTCTGTTAAATATTTGCAACATTAGATATGTTTCCACAGTTGTTTCGGCAAACCGAGTGCGGCGTAAGGAAAAAATGTGTTTATATGCAGAAAACGAACGTTCTACATCTAGCGACGTTATATTTGCGTAATTAAAATAATCTTTGAAACAACTTTACAAATTTGTCTTAATCTGACAAAATCAGAATCTTTCTCAAAAACAGTTTCAAACCTTTCTAGAACACAAACATTTTTTGAGTCTTCTACCGCCCATAGCTGTGCGTGAACATGTTGCACTATTTGCAGAGATTCCACTAACGATACCGAAGGATTTTGTAATTTTTCTATTGCCTCCACTAGTCCGAAGTAATTGTTCTGAATAGTTTTTAAATCCGTTTTAACCTGACTATCTTGAAATTTCGACTGGCTTTCCTTGATAGCCGCAGCTTCCTTTGGATCGAATTGTAAAATCACGTTTTTAATATTCTCAAAATGTTTATGATAATAAAACGCGGCCTGTAACTATATTCCCCAACGTGTAAGAATAGGTTCTGGGGACACAGTCTGTGCAATTTGCGAATACGTTTTGGAGATTTGACAAACACTGCTTTTGTATGCGCTATTAAAACGTCTACCTCAGGATAACATTTTCTAATACTATCTGTCACATGACTGAAAGCATGAATTTTACACGTAATATATAACAAGTTAGCATAATGTTTTTTAAGAGACCGGCCTACAGAAAGTAGGCAACAGTTGGTTTGTTGAAAGTTCAAACTTTTCCAATGTATTTAACACTAACTTTGAAATTACTTCGGCAGTACATTGTTGTACTTGTCTGGAAGCTAATAGAATTGAAGATGACGATTGATGTGGTTCCATTGTACGTACCATTACATTAACCACAGAATGTTTTTTACGATCTGTTGTTTCATCCACACATAACCACAGTTTTTTATCTTTCAACTCCGATTTAGTTCTTTTTTCAACATGTTCACGAGCAGATGGCACAATTCTTTGTAACGATGCCCGACTTGGTAATTTGCAATTCCAATATTTATTCCAAAAGAAGACATACGCTTCCTTGTCTAGTAAATTAAACGGATTACATGCAATAAAGGTAACACATCAATTAAATTTGTCATAGTGCCGTGTGCAATTTTTTTTTGAAGAATGCTGTTTACTATTTACGTGACGTAGACAATCCCTTTTGGATCAACACATTAAAGGGATATCACAAACTACACATTGAATTTTAACGCCATCATAATTTAGGTCAGGCATTTCTGCTATAAATTCTGTAACTTTGTCCAACATTCGTCGTTTTGAGACTCGCTTGTGAGTCGCAGTTATACTGAGGGTTGTATCGAACCTCCGCCACTGCCCGTTAACACTAGTGAGCAACTCTAAATCAGACAATTTTGCATCGATGCTGAAGTACCGACTAAATGTTTAATTCTTTCTTTTACTTTTCAATTCAAAAACAAGTCCCTTGATGTCGACATATTTAAAATACAATACTACATGAAATTGACCTTGACTTCGGGGCAATTCGCACCAATTATGAAGCTATAAACTACTATTAGACACATAGAGCATATAAGTCGTTAAACATCATTATTAAAAAATTAAGCACACGAGAAAGTTACACCAGTAGGTGCCCACAATTATATACGTGTAGCTATACATGTAGTACATGCATTACAAATTGAACGTAACTGAAAGTGGTAATTAGTTGATTTCACAAGGTACTAACTGCAATTAGATGTCACTACGCATAAAAAATATATAATAAAACTTAAATAATAAAAGTGAGTTAGTAAACCCTTACCAACACGTTATAAGCTTTATTAAAATATTAATAAGCTTGAAAGCAGTTCCATAATATTTAAATTTGTATACACGTTAGACATAGAGAGCTATGAGGTAGACGTCAAAAATTCTCGGCCTGACAGGCTTATACATGTGTGAGACCTACACTATATACAGTCCGGTCCTAAAGCCCCCCCCCCCTCCTTGTGACTCCAGACTGATATAAAGAGCTCGTTGCTAAGCAAAGTAATCATAACAATAAACTGTCAAATCTCAATTTCAAAAACGTACATCACTCTTGTTCTTTATTGTTATTATAATCTGCATTTGTCATACTTTTGATCTTCGTGCTCGTCATTTTAACTTGTTTTGTTAATTGTTGTTTCTCCTTTACTTTATTGAACTTTATTGAAATTAATTACTTGTGATAGGTTTGTTTAAATTTGTTGTTGTTTGATAGGCAATGTGCTTAAGTTTCAGTTTTTTTATGTAGTTGATTTTACACTGGCCTCCGCATGGGCCACGTCAGATAAACGTCAAGTTCCTTTAATATTTGATCTTTGCGTTAAGTAAGGACAGATGTATAAAATTTACAGGGCCAACTGCTTTAACAAGATAATATGATTTAAATTAATGTTTTTAAAATTTAAATTTGTTGAGCAACCATGGCAAATGATAATTGCTGTAAATCTGGCAGCAATTATCAATATCATCAAATGATAATTGTTGCCAGATTTACATAGTATTAAAATTGATCCATGGTTCGTGCCGAAGCCATCATAAAAGTAATAACACAGAAAGCCTAAAAAACAGACATATTATCTATCAAAAACTAACACATTTAAACCAACTTACCATAATTAATTAATTCCAATAGAGTTCGATAAAGTAAAGAAATAACAAGAATCAACAAAACATGTTAAACTGAGAGAAAATGATAACGAGAACAAAGAAGGAACGTATGATAAATGCAGGATGTAATAACAATAAACAACAAGAATAATTTACGCTTTTGGAAACGTGATTTGACAGTTTGGCAATTGTTACGATTACTTTGCTTAGTAACGAGCTCTTTAGATCAGTCTGACGTCATAAGAAACAATTTTGCGCTCTTTCCTAGCCAACTTCGCGTAACAACAAAAACAAATTACCAAAACCTTTATTGCTACATTTCTTAAAGCTTTACAAGCTCTGTATACAGATCTTGTAAAGTGAATGCGTACAGCAACAAATATGAGCGTTACGCCAAGCAAGTAAGCGCATACATACTTACGTGCGAGGAGGGAAGGGCGCGACGGCGCGATTGACTTCTAACCTCCAATCACCGAAAGCGAGCGCGTGACGTTCTCGCGATAATGAGACGATGAATCATGTCAGCTCATGCCCACTATTTTTGCTGTACGCATTCGCTTTACAAGATCTATATAAAAGGCAAGAAATTCAAAAATATAAATTGATTTAAATTATGAACATATGTAAGGAACATTTTTATTTCTATTGCACAATAGTATTACCATTTTCGTAAAAAAAAAATCACCCTTCGCGTTAATAGCTCGCATGATTTGGGGCATTTTTCAATTAATTAAAGCTAGGTAGGGCGTATAATACTGTTCCATGCCTCTTGGAGTGCACTCCATGGGTGATCCTTAAAGGTAGGACCGGTTACTTGCACTCTTCTAGCGAATTGATTCCACAATAACTTGATAGGATTAAGGTCGGAACTCTATGGTGGCCAAGCTATAACTCGCAAAATATTGGTGTGGACCTTTTCGCAAGTAATTTCTGCAATTCGAGCAGTATGTTTTGGATCAGTCTAATACAGCCCCTGCATCAGAATAACAAAGAGCGATCCCATACCACAATCGAACCACTATTGTGTTTGACAGTTGGTACAATCCACGCCGATAGCGTTTTGTTTATCGATCGGGTCACAAATACCCTTCTTTTTTAAGTGAAGACTTGAAATATGGATTCATCCGTCCACAGAATATTGTGCCATTGTTCTACGGTCCAATTTTGATGTTTTCGTGTCCACCACAGCCTTCTTAGTCAATTATCATGTTTTGCAAACAGCTCCATATCCGTGTGAGTTACGTTCTTGTATTTGACATTTCACTGTGCTGACTAAATCGGAATTTTCCTTCCGTGATTGGATTTGCTTGTAATGACCGGTACTGTTCTTCACCAGTTTCGTTTGCTTACTAATTAGGGAATCATCTACCGCAGTTGTTATTCGTGATTGTCTTCTTGATATCGGCGAATAGTATATTGCATAATAGACGCAGAGAGGAATTTAATTTTTCACCGATTTACCTGCTGGAATAACTTCTTTGATACATTATTATGCTAGATCGTCTAGCAATATCTATTGCTTTATCACGAGGCAATTTTACTCAGTTTTTGCATTATTCACATGTATGAGTTATATGAGAACAATACAAAAACAGCAAAATTGCGTTAAAACACGATTATTGATAAGGAAAAAAGAGAATGTATAATAAACTCTTTATTTTTTGTTATCGATGCAGTGTCTGTAATTTAACAAATTGTGGGTTTTTCCCTTACTTTCCCTACTACTTATTTGCCGACATAATGCTAAATTAGGTAGTAATGTTAAATTTTTCTAGATAATAAGGGTCATCGACCTGATTATGAATAATTTTAAACAAGAAAGTCAAGGCGTTTAATTTCCTTCTATCGTATAAAGATTTCAAGTCAGACCCCAGTAGCAGATCTGCGTATGAAATGTGCTGATTAGGATAATGGCGATGTCGGTTAAAGTAGATGGGCTTTGGAAACTTTAACTGGAATAACTGATAAATAAACAACTGAACAATATTCTAATTTACCGAATCCGTGATCTCGAAATCTTTGCAAGATCGATTAATAAAACCTACCACTTTGTGTGAATGCTTTACTATATGTTCGTGGAAATGAAGTTCTTTGTCAAAAATCGCTCCAAGATCCTTTTAAAACGAATATACAATAAATTCATAGTTGTTGAATCCAGTAAAACTCTTTCAACTGAAGTATTACATTTTTCTCTTAGTGAAACTTCTGTGAACGGTAGTATAAGATTCAAAACAGAAATCTTAACGGTCTTTACGGATAACCCAACTTTTTCGATAGCTTAAAATACGTAACGTCTTGAGGTTTTGAGAAGCTTTTATAATTTCCTACTAAAAACAATTGTTCTTGAAATTAAAAATCAAACAAAAATGTTACTTACTTCTGAATCATCGAAATGTACCCTGCAAAAGTACTGGTCTATAAATGAAACACACATGAGAACATCAAGTATTAATAATTTCACTTAATAAACAGCGTCAAAATATCGAGTTGTAGGTATTTCAATTAATTATTCTTATATAATTTTGCGGAAAGTGAATATCTATTTCAAAAACGAATAAATCGTAAACTAAATGACAACCCCCTCTAGCGTTGAAACTACCCTCAAATCAAGCGCAAACAGAAAACCACGACGGAGCAATGTTCGTCTGTTCCGGAAGATACAATCGTTGTTATCGCGGTTCGACGGTCGACAATTTACTGCTGTTTCATACAGAGGCGGTCTGATACAGCATCCCATCCCTTTTTGGATCGATGCGACGCGACCTAGACCGTGAACGACAGAGCTTCGTCCATGACCTGACCTTTCTTACTTGGCTGCCACCACCGACCGACGGCCGGCAGGAATTTGCGAGGTTTTTCAGACATAATACAGACACCACACCCGGACGAAGATAATGTCTAAATTATAGTTCTGCTACCGCGACACGTGTCCGCGCGATGGAAATATACTTTAGAATAGTAGTGGACTTTATGCACTCTAATTTAACCCATTAACGCTTATGTGTATAGCGATTATATATGACACGTCTGCATTAGTACTGTTTGTGTGATTCATAAGAAACATATAACAAAAAACGTTGCACAATACTGCAGATTAAAAATTCTTCTAATTCCAAAAAAAATACTTTTCGTAAAGCATTCAACTATATAAAAAATGGGAATTAGCAAATGATTTTAAGGGTACATCTTAACGTTCTTACATACATGCTAATTTCAGGAAATTGCGCAAATTCCTTAAAGCAAAAATAAACTGTTTTTCGTGAAACATGTTGTTTTTCGCAAATTATAACCTCCCTTCATTTGATACTACTGTAATAAATGCATGAATTTTCAAGCAGTATATGTCCGTTTTATTTTCAGGAATTTTTACAGTGAATTTAGATTAAATTATTTGCAATTGATCCCTCTTGGATGTAAAATGTGTGCGTATTATGAAATTCTTTTTAAGCCCTTCTACAATATCCTCTTTGGTACTTTATTATATTCTGTAATATCCTCTTCGGCCCCTTCTTGAATATTCTTATCTTCAATTTTGTTTTTTTTTTTTATTTTCCAAATATTTTCAGATTATTTTAACTCAGTTTCATAACTTAAATGCTCTTTAAATTTGCTTCTATATGTTAATTTTTAAGATTATTTTGGAAAAAAGTTGCTTTACTGTCAAAATATTTTGTTCCAGACATGAATGGCGTGCAACTGATAGTTGTCAAACTAAAAATACAAGCAAATGACATGTGGTATGTTTGATTTCTTTTCGCCAATGTTGATAAAAAATTTGTAGAAATGTGTAGTATCGATTTAATACACTGATTTATTACACGTGCTTTATTTTGATTTCTATTGTTAGATGAATAAAATACAGTAAATTTAGTTGTAGATTTTAAACTAAAAAATATAATCCCAAATACTAATCATTAGTAGAATCTGTGTTTATTGTATTTTGAATATTTTGTATTTTTATTTATTTCTTACTGCGTACGTTTGCATCCTAACTTAAAGCCGTTTTTACACGTCCCAATTTATTGATCAATTAATTGAACAAGTTGATCTTCGATTTTATCGTACCATGTAAAACAGCAAAAATCGGTACGATTTCTTGAAGCATTTATTGTACGATTAATTGAATTGAATAGAACATGCTCTATTTTTGCCACGATTTTTCACTAACTTTGCTGTTTTAATGCCAACCCAGTAACAGACAAATATCTACGATTTGTTTAGTGTTTTTAAAGTAAAGCGAGAATAATTTTCGAAAATTTACGGCGACTATGATGTAACGGATAATTTGAATTAAATAACCGAAACCGAAGCAACCTAAGCTAATCTGTGCATATACCAAAATTGCCAAAACATTTAACAAAGGCAGATCGCCAATCTACTTTTATAAGCAGCTGAAGATTTCCTACTTAATAATTCTTCCGTTCAACTATTAACGAAACTAAACGAATATTCACGATTGTTAAAAAATTGTTTAATTTATTGTAAAATATTTGACAGCAGTTTGTATATCTGATCGATATTGGGCATATTCTATAACCAATATACAATTTTCAAAAATAACAGTAGTTAAATTCCTGCTATACAATAGATAAGTTGAAAAGTTTGTACGGTATTTTAGACGGTAGACAGACTGACAGATCATATCGACGTATGTATATGGTTTATGTGGAACAATTTCCCGACTTAGCTGTGCTATTAACGAGTGGATTTATGAACCCCAAAAAGATCGACCACAGTCTGATATTCTGAATAGCTTGCCAGAAAACGTATTATTGCAATTTGTTTTTCAACATTTTCTGGTTAACTCTCAGAAATACGTCTAATAGGTCATCCTCTTAAATGATTCTGTATACTAGTGAAGATTGAGAATGTTCTTTATAAAAATCACAACGTAAACGATAAAAATATCTTTTGGCCCAAGACATTTGCACATTTAGCTGTAATACAATATGATCATAAAGAAACGTAATTGAGAGGGCCATGTTTCGTTTAATTATTTTTTATTAGCATGTTGTACATACCTATAGATAAGAGAATAAGCTGCGTATATGTAAAACTGATATGAAATAGATAAACAAACAACAAGACAACAGTGATTAATTCCAATAGATCCAAAAAACTTACGTCTATCAGACTATCCTAACAATAGGTAACTATGTTTTATGAATAGAGATGGCACTTTCGGGTGGCGCGCCAGCATCGTAGCTAGTATATACGCATTCACAAACAACGAGGATTGTGCGAAGCGAATATTAACATCGACCGCCGATCGGAGATGCATATATACCACGCATATATATATAATATGTATAACATATATATATATATATATATATATATATATATATATATATATATATATCTACACACAACGGCGGATCCAATCCTGTCGCGCCGCCCAGTGTACCAGCTCTATTTATGAACATTAAGTGGAAAAAGAAAAAATCTGCGACTAATAAATGGCAAAAACCAATTTATATGTAAGTTTAAAACTCTTTGCCTGCTTTTTATTGTTTTTAATGTTTCAAATTAATTACTTACAGATTTTCGCCAGTGTAAGATGATAATCATTTTGACAAAGAACTTGATGAAAGCGTAAAAAATTTAAAATATTCTTAGATCTATTTCCGAACATACACATATACAGTAGTGGTCGAAAGTAGATAGACAATGTCTTTTCTTATCGCAACTAATAAAAAAGTTTTTTTTGCATGAAAGTAATATTTATTAATTAGCACACTATAATATAAAAATAAAACATTATTCAATTTTAAAAACGATTATAAATAATAAAGTTAATATGAAAACATAAAAACATTCTTGGACGAAGGTGGATTGACAAATTTGAATCTGAAAGTATTTTTTGAAAACAGAGAGGAATGTTAAATCATATTATTTAATAGACTACAACACTTAATATCTATATCCTATATAGTATCCTTTGTTATCTATAACAGTTTAGCATCTTCACGGCATGGACTCTAGTAACTTGTTTATCAGATTCGTGTCAATATTTTTCCATTTTTCTTCTAATTTCGCAAGTAATTCATCAGTATTTTTGTAATTTTGGTCCATAATTCTTCTGTTCACTAGTTCCCATAGGTTTTCGATGGGATCCAGATCGGGGGATTGCGATGGTCATTTTAATATTGGAATTTTTTCATCTTCAAAAAAGGACTTTATTAACTTTGAGGAATGCTATGGGTCGTTATCGTGTTGAAAATGGAATCTATGGGGTAAATTGTCTTCAACATAAAGGACCATTTTTGAGGAAATCTCTGTACATAATTCTGTCTATAATACCTTCAATACGATAAGGAGGACCCATTCCAAAGCCGGGGGGGCAACCCCAGAACATGACAGAACCTCCACCATGTTTTTCTGTAAGTCTGGTGTGCTTTGGATCCAATTAAAAAGGTTGAATTCAAAAGGTTGAACTTTGATTTATCACTCCAACATCCTTTTCCAATAGATTGTCCAGTTGATATGGCGATGAGCAAATTCTAGTTGGGCCTTCCTATTTTTCTCGGAAAGCAAAGGTTTTTTGGCTGGCCTACGAGCAAACAACAGTTTATTTTCGACTAATCTCCTAATTGTTCTCGAGGATACATTACAGATTCCCTGCTCGTCTAATTCAACCTTTATCTCTCTTGAAGACATGAATGGACGATAAGAACTAATATGTTTCAATTATATATAGTCCTTTGGTTCATTTTTCTAGGATGACCAGTTTTATTTCGGTGTTCAATGGATCCAGTTCTTTGGAAATTGTTTATAATTGCCCATACCGTAGCTCTTTAACTTCAAATCTTCTAGTAATATCAATTTGGCGGTCCCCTTTACAGAATGCGTCAATAATACGTTGCTTAAGGTCCACTGAAATTTTTATTCCACGCGGTAATACTTACCAGTTTCACGTCTCAACTCAAAATAAACATGTATTTAAAATATTACTAAATATTGCAGAACCAACATAAAAAAAAATGCCGAGGGGAATGTTTTGTATATCTACTTTTGTCCGAAACATATTTTTTGTTTTGTTTATTTTCGCGAGATAAGAGAAAATTACACAGAATTTATTTAGTTCCTTTATCTTACAAGTTGGTATGAACATTATATATACCCGTTAAATTTGGAATAAATTGATAATATTCTTTTCGTATAAGAAAATTACTTTGTTTATCTATTTTTGGCCGTAACCGTAGCTGACAAAAATATAAATGCAAAAGCACACAAAGTGTGCGTGAATGTAAGTGGGCATTCTACTACCTACGTGACAGAAAAATACATATTACATTAAATTTAACGTTTCATCTTAAAATATGTTCGAGGAACTAAACCGCTTCAAACTTTCACATAAACTAAAAATATCACATACCGTACTAGGTATCCTAAAACGCCAGATAATTTCTTCTTGTGTTGTGCTATAAATAGACTAACACGATGCCGCTCTACCGTTTTTCATTCTTAAGTTCGAGAGACAGAATCTTATTTCGAATATCCTTATATGCGTTACACTACAAAAAAATGTTGGGGAATTATACACTAAAAATAAGAGGCAAATTTGTGACCTCCAATGTTTGGTGCATACAGAAATGAAGAATTTTAAGGTATAATGTGAAAATTACCGTATATCAGTTTACAATTACCTACAACTTTTAAAATTTTCAGTTTGTATTTAAAATTCCATTTTATTAAGTAATTTTCTCTGTAGTTTTTGCACTTCATGGGGATTTCAACAGTGACGTATCTTTTCTAATTGAATATTACCAAAGTAATATTTAATATTTACATTCCAATAGCTTTTTCCTGAAAATTTTACACTGCCAGGTAATCCTCCTCAGGACTTATAAACTTCAATGTACGCACCTTTATACGGGATTTTTACATATTTAGGCTTTATATTGTATTTTAACGAGAATTTATAACCTTACATGTATTTTTGTACGAGATTTTTACACATCAGGGTAATTTTAATAAGAATTTACAACCTTTAAACTATTTTGTAATTACTTATATTTCGCTAAATTCTCGAAATTGAGTTTTCATGCACATAGACGATATATCGCGGGTGGTTTAACTTTCATATTCCAACGAGACCTAGCACCAAGGTCTTGTTTAGAACTGAACAACCAGAAGTATACTTTACTTTCTTGCCTTTTCAATTTTTGGAATATTTTACAAAATGGCTCCAACAATTTTCTCTTGAGTTATGTAGTATATTTACTGCATTTTGCAAGTACTACAATTCGTGACCTATACACTTCAGTCACTTCTGTCAAATAAAATGAATGCTATTGACCATTTTAATATTTTTCATTAATGGCTTAAGGGCCCTTTCACAATAATGTTAATGTTGATGTTAAGGTGTTAACGGTAATGGTAACGTTAAGGCAGTTCACAATAATGTTAATGTTGACGTTTAGAGGTACATATTTTGAAAATTCGCGGTTATACGTCAAAATAGTAAACATAAACAAAGAACATAATCTTTATTGATTTGTGATTCTTTTTTCTTTATTTACGCTGTTTGTGCTTATAATGTTAACACGAGAGGAAATAAAATTGAAAATTCTTCTATTATTAAGATTAAAGAAAAAGGTACAAGAGAACAAAATCAAAAGACGATGGGGTGTTAGACCAGTTATACATAAAGTGTGACAAGCGGTTGCATCCGTATGTACGTATGTGGATGCAGAGTTCAGTAATGCGGTAGACATTGAGGAGTTCGATCGTTCGGTTATTTATCGGATTCTCATTGTGTGTTTTCGAAAACATGGGACGTAAGCCTGGTGTACCTCTTGCATCGCATGTGAAGAAATATATTTGGCGTTTCCCTGGTTTAAAATTTACAGGTTCGCACATTCGTTGTAAATTTTGCGGTATAGGGTTGCTAGGTCGCACGACATTTGAATGTAGAAGTCATATTAAAAGTAAACGTCATGTAATGAATTTAAGAAACAATATTCCGTACCGGCAATTTTTGTATGACTTTATTTTCATGCACGTGTAACATCTCACAACACCTAGTAGATAATGAAAACTTTCGTCTTTTTTGGGATAAATATGTTTCATCATGGAAGCAACCAACAAAAAGACAATTGCGGTACAATTTACAACATATGCAAAGTACAGTAAAAGACTGTATAAAAGGCGAGTTGAGAAATCAAAAAATCTGGCTCACTGTGTGATTCATATTGTGGCGCGTCCTTTAAAACGTAATGGTTCAGCAGCGTCCTTGTTGTTAGCCAGTAAAATGATTGAAAGAACTGATGCCGAAACCGTTGTAAACATAATAAAAAATATGTTAAGAAAATTTTGTATCGTAGGGGCAAATCACCATGTTGGTTTCTGACGGAGCCGCAACAATGCCGAAAACTGGAAAGATGTTAAAAGTATGCTTTCCGACTCTTCTTCACATAACATGCCTCATACACGCATGTCACCCCGTAGCAGAAACAATTTGAAGCAAGTATCCTAGGGTGAATGATTTAATAACATCTACCAAAAAAGTGTTTGTGAAATCTCCCAAACATATCCGCGTATTCCAGCAATTATATCCGCAAATTCCGCTACCACCTGAGCCTGTATTGACGCGATGGAGAACATGGATCGAGGCAGTATCTTACTATCGCAAATATTATTCCCAAGTGAAAGATGTGATTTTCAAACTTAATTCTTCTAATTCTCAAGCGGTTAGCGAGAGTCAGCAACTTTTTTTCGATTCGGACGTTCAAAAAGAAATAGATGGCACAAACTATTTCGCAGTTAGAAAATACTCACTTATCTATCCAAGACTCGTTAAATAACATCAACAATTTAGCAGCCGCTCTAGAAAGCTTGACGAATCCTATAGGACTAGATGTCGCACAAAAATTTCGTGCAGTTTTAAATAATAATCCGGATTTAGAAAAGGTTCGATCTACACTCACAATCAGCGAAATTTCTATAGTTCCACATAATTTTGTAGTTCCCCTATAAACATTTAGCAACGGTATGAGTTGGGAATTACCTAGAATTACATTTCTGAACGTAAAGAAATAGCAGAGACATTATTTTGTCAATATCACAACTATTAGATATGTAGGGGAAGTACCTGCCGTATAAGCGTATAAATACGAGCGAAATTTCTATAATTCCACAGTGTTAGACAGACATCCTACAAAATCAGGTATTACCTTTCAGTGTAAAAAAGCCCCTAAACATCTTCAAAAGCTTATTTATTGTTAAATATATATATTATCGAAGTATACATATCAGTTAATAAAAATTCCGAGAGGTAAATTGCTATCCAAGGAAGAAAAAACAAAAATAAATTGTTATAAAGAGGTAGGTTTTTCAAACCGAGCCATAGCTAAGAAAATAGGATGATCCCATCATCTCATCAACAATTTTATAAAGTTGGGCAATTCCTACGGCAAAAATCGCGCTAAGGGGAGTAATCAAAAACTAACTCGAAGGCAGCGCTCATCGATATTTCGGTTAGCCTCCTCTGGTAATGTAACCGCGCAACAAATAAAATGTAATTTAAATTTACCAGTAACAAACAGACGTGTACAACAAATTTTATCTGGCAGTAAACGTTTTCGGTGGCTAAAAAAGGTTTCGAAACCACCCTTAAAAGAGACACATAAACAGACAAGACTGAAATTTGAAGATCATATGACATGGGATCATGAGTGGAACAACGTCATATTTTCTGACGAGAAGAAATTTAACTTGGACGGGCCTGATGGTTTCAAATATTATTGGCACGATTTGCGCGAGAACACTGAAGTTGCGATGAGCCGAAATTTTGGTGGCGGTAGTGTAATGGTTTGGGCTGCTTTTACCCATAACAATAAAACCCCTATATGTTTTATTTCTACGCGAATGAATTCTAATTCTTATATACAACTTCTGAAAATGGTTCTGACAGATTTTGGTGAACAATTGCCGACGTAAGACTAGATATTTTAGCAAGATAATGCAGCTATCCATAATTCCAGACAAACAAAGGAGTGGTTTCATCAAAAGGAAATCAATTTATTACAATGGCCTGCTCGCTCGCCCGATCTGAACCCCATCGAAAATCTTTGGGAAATATTGGCAAGAGAGGTATATGCCAATAATAAACAATACGATAACGTCAAAGAACTAAAATCTGGGCTAACGAGGTGTTGGAATGATATTCCTATTTCAACATTGACCAAATTGATAGACAGTATGAAGACCCGGATGTTTGAAGTTATTTTGAATAGAGGATCTAACACTCACTACTAAATTTAGAAATTTTTTATGTATTTATTTAATTTATTAATTTTATGTTAATGGACCTATAGAAATTTTGCCGTTTTGAGCTACCATTATCGTAAATATTCTCTGTATAAAATGTAATAATTTTTTTTATGTTATTTTCTCTTGCATTTCTTTGTAGTTCAGCATGAACTTCGACGCATAATTTGCCGAAGATATTAAGAAAACCAAATATTCTGTTCAAAAGTTCATATGGAACTATACAAATTTCGCTGAGTATTTGAATTTCGCAAATCTTACTTCATTAGATGGTGAACGATCATTTGCAAAGTATACGAGAATGTTCTCAGACCGTTGTCGAGGCCTGACCGAATCGACAATGGAAGCATTGCTTATGTTGCAGTACTACGCGGCGTACCATGGCAGTCGCACATTACCGCAGTGGTCATCGATATGTCAATAAAAGGTAACAATCTATTATTTTTTTATTAATACTGTGTCTACTTTTGCGCGGTACGCCCCGGACGGTTCCACTAGTTTCTCGAACATTATAAATAGTGCACGCACACCGATCAACCGATAATAACCGAACGTCCGTTCGATTCCTTATATATAGTAAACACAGCTCCTTTTACGGCGCCTCTGCGGGTGTAACCGTTTGACACGCTTTAGTTATAGGTTATACGAGGCAGAAATAAACGTGGAGAATTTTTCCGAAGTTTCCTGAGGTATAAGGTGAATCCTACAGTTTTTTGTTATACTATATCCCTCTGTAAATTCAAATATGCATGTGTAACCTCTTACAGATAGTCGATCATGAATGGTTTTTCTTATATACAAGAATGTTTCCATCACAGTTCACATATAACGCAGTGCCCATGCTCCAGAACTTTGCTTTTATTGGTAGATGTTAACCATGATGTTAAAAAATCCAAAATAGTTTTAGAACGTTAACATGGTGATTTTACATTACCACTAACATTATTGTGAACATTGTAATGAGTACTACATATTTTGAGTTTTAATACCCAACATAATATTACCATTACCATTAACATTAACATTATTGTGAAAGGGCAGTAAGTAATATATCATACGTAAACAAAATTAAAGAAGTGAAAAAATACATAAGAATTAGTAATTAAACTAGTCAAATATAAAATAAACTCAAAAAACGAGTATGTTTAATGTTATAAGAGTAAAGCCTGTTTCTTACATAATTTTTAGGTTAAAACTTCATTTACCTCAAATTCCAGGTAATATTCAACCATTTTTCGTTATAATTACAGCTGGCAGAGGTAAAATTCCTGAATTTTTTTATAGTGTAGTACAGTAATTGTAACAGTATTTCTTTTTTCTTTCACAAAGTAAATTTAAAGTGGTGTTTTAATTCTACCAAAATTCTTTTACTTTCACCACAATTTATGCATAAATCGTTTGCGAACTTTACAATTTTCAGTAAACTCGCTTTTACCATATCGAACACAATAATAGAAATAAGAAAGGCAACCGTAATAATATTCCACACTTTTCCGTTCGCGTCGACTTCTTTTGCAACATATTGCAACAGATGGATCGATTTCCTCTGTGTAAATGGAGTAAAATAACCGGAGGTATGCAGCTCACAGTGACCAGATGTTGCAAGTGTATGTCTTCAGACGCTGTTTTATAAAAACATTGAATCGTATTCAATAAACCGCCGCCTGACGTCTAAAAGGCTACTACACATACGCAATGACTATTTATTTACGTTGCCTGTTAATTTGTATTGCTCCACTTTAAACCGCTAGATTTTAGAATTAATGACATGGAAAATTTATCTAGCTGCTACGACTTAAAACGACTTCAAATACGTGCCAGCATAGAAGCACGACTACTTTGATTTTTACAACTCTATAACTGAGTAAGCATGGACATTAGAAATTAGATGAGATACTGCTTCTGCCTATTTCCATTTTATGGTGCTCGCTTTTGCATTACGCAAACGATAATACCTTTTTCCTGAATATGGTTTCATTCAAATTACCGCATCCATTGTTTATTTCGATAGCAAGAAAACCGACGACGATCCGCCATAAATTTCACAAAAAAAATCGTGTGAACGTAGTGAAAGTAGTTCCTGATTCCTTACCGGCGAGTTACTTAACACCATGAAGTCATATAAACATCCTATTATCCATTTATGTAGTTAGATCAATGAGGATCGTACTTCCTTAGATATATTATTGTGCTTCGCATAATTTTGTAAGGATACCAGGTATAATTCATTTTTATTTTTACAGGTATAAACCCAGAGTACCTATTTGTTACAGAACACATATTACGCAGATCGTTATATTTCCTTATAACTAACGTGGGCAAATATGCGGTAACAGCCAGAGGCGTGGCAAGCGCATAAAAGTTTACACATAAAATAGAAAACGGATACTCTAAAACTGTGGCACTGGAACACTGAAACAGTTCACTAAAACCCTTACCACAACACTTAATTCGTACTGGACGCACGCAAGATCAATCAAAATTAGGTACAAAGAACATTTGGCTCATCTCAAATTCAGAAGGTTTGATAAATCTAGCGTTGCCCTACATATGCTTGAAAATAACCATAATGTTGATAATATAAAGTTAATTAAAAACGTAAGGAGTACTTCTCAATTAAATTGTTATGAAGGCATGGAAATTTACAAAAACAAAACTCACTTAATGAATTCAGATTTAGGACCACTAAATTCCAGCCTTTATCCTTTGTTACATCATGTTTAATCTTTTTAGTTGTAATTTTAACCATGTGCAATGAACCGCTTCATTGTAATCTAGGATTTATTAACTCACGTCATTCGGCTCATTTACCTTTAGGCTATTTATAGTCCTGTGCAATGAAGCGGCTCATTAAATTTTACGATTTTAAATTTACATTTTGCATAATTTATTTTCCTTATAAGGTTAGTTTTTCACTTAGCTTGTTAGTTCAGTCTTGCTGCTGATGATAGCTTGGCTATCGTAACGTGCGTCCAGTACGAATTAAGTGTTGTGGTAAGGGTTTTAGTGAACTGTTCCATAAAATAGAAGGTAAGAAATAAATTACAAAACGTGCTGAAACATTTACCGTTTTAAAAGTCTTCCGTGAAATCACAAACTGGGTAACATCTGTTAAATATTTGAGTCATTAGATATGTTTCCACAGCTGTTTCAGTCAACTGAGTAGGACGTGCGGAATAAATGTTTTTAATGCCGAAAACGACCGTTCGACATCTAGCGATGTTATATTTGCATATTTAAAATAATCTTTGAAACAACTTAATGCTTCTTCACGCGCATCTTCACAAATTTGTCTTAATATAAGAAAATCGGGGTCTTTCTCTAAAACACTTTCAAATTTTCGTATTACACACCAATTTGTTTCGCCTTCTACAGCGCATAACTGTGCATGAACATCATTCACAATTTGAACAGAATCCACTAGCAACATCGAAACATTTTGTAATTTTTTTATTCCCACCGTTAGTCTGAAGTAATTGTTGTAAATAGTTTGTAAATCTCTTTTAACCTGACTATCTTGAAATATTTCCTGGCTTTTCTTGATTTCTGCAGCTTCTGTCGGATTGAATTTTAAAACTACCTTCTTTACTTGATCAAAATATTTGTTGTAGTAAAACGCAGCCTGCAACCATGTTCCCCAACGTGAAACAATCGGCTGTGGTGGTTCAGGTAAATCAGGATACAGTTTGTGAAATAGTCGGGTACGTTTCGGTGACTTTAGAAACACTGCCTCGTATGCCACTTTTTGCAGAAGAATGCTGTTTGGTTTCGATGTGACGTTGATAATGGCTTCTGGACTAACACATTAAAGGGATTTTACAAACTAGACATTGAAGCGGTACCAAGGGAAAAGTACAGTGAATATCCTTGCCGACTGCTTAGATATGTTCCGGAAGCTACTTATAGCCGAAAGATAAAAAAAAACATTTTAAAGCATGCAAAACAATACTGCAGTTTTATATATTTTTTCTAAATTCCGTAACATTACAATGTTTTAATAATCCTTTGCATTTTTTATGTTGCTTTTTGTTGTGTTAGGGATCACTTTCCCCTATTAGTTTTGAATCTAATACATAATAAAAAAATGTGGTTCTTCACAGTTTGCGTCTTTAAATATAAAATTTTTAATATATACCTCTAAAAAGTGTTACGTGATGGAGCAAAACGGACTTTATGTTTGTAATCAGCATACTCAACATATTTAAAAACACCTATTTTTATTTCAGAGAGCAAAAAAAAATTCTTTATTGTTGGACAGTGTAATTTTCTAATTACTTCTATAACTAGTAATGTAATTTAAATGAAATACTAACACGGTTTAATTCTGGAGAAAAACATTTTTATAAAAAAAGTGATCAAAAGAATTATTTTGTGCCCATGTATTAAGTGTATGCAAGAGATCTTTTAAATGTTAAATTCATTCAATAGGTTAAAATGAAAGCGGTACATGAAGAGTTGGAGAAAGTATAATTAAAAAATTATTTTAACTTGCTTTCAGGTTCGGGATGAAAGGGGTAAAATGAAATACACATTATTTCAAAACTAAAATTCGCCGATGGTACTATAACTTGTGTATCTTAAGATTGAATACATTTCTGAAGTTCTAGATACATACACGCAGAGAAACGTTAACTTGTATCAAGATTGTCCGCCTCGATTCGACAATTATTGTCAATTATCCACAATACGATAACTGCTTTAAATCAAACGAAATATTTTCTTAGCGTTTTTTTTCTCCGCTTAAGAGAAGTATATACCTGTAATGAAATAATTGTATTTCTTTGTTTAAAACATTTGTTAACTTGATTCAAAAAAATCTTGCAGAAAATTTGAAAAAAGCAATTCTTAGTATAAGTAAATGGCCGTTATAACACAAAACAATATTTTCTTAAGGATAGTAAATAGTTTTCTTAGTTACAGAAAGCGTTTAGGTACTGTTCACAGATCAATAGTTGCATTTTCTTAAACTAAAGCATTTATTTACTTAGAATTCTTGAAATGCATATTATTCATATTCACATTATTAACTGCACTTATCCTGTTTAAAAGAGCACGACATATCCGTACATAATGCAGTAAATTATTATCATTGCTTGTGATTTTAAAAAGACTAACGTAGAGGTTATCTACAGAATGATGTTCAAACAAAAGTGAACTTAGTGCAGAAGTACATATGAAAAAAGTGGCTAGACACAATAACCAAGATAATGCTAATAAAAAAGCTCATGGTATTGATGGAATCATTCCCAGCAAAAGCAATGTGCACTAACGCTTTTTACTCCTGCCCACTATGTTGTTTATCTCTCAGTTTATGCCTCTGACCCAAGCCAAGAAATGTAGTCAAGCCGTCCTAGATAGTAGAAATCGGAATACAGACCCATACAATGATATAATCTTTAACGTACAATGCTTCATAAAAAATAGACTTGCTTATTAGTTCATTCATTTGCTCCTAATTTTAACTATTAACTTTAGGTTTTTTTCCATTATTGTAATTTTTCTTTTATTGGATATCCTTATAGCTAGCCTGATGATGTGTTTTTCGAACATGAAACCGGTCGCCTAATTTCTCAATAGAACTGTGAGATCTGGACCATTTTTTCATTCCTAACTTTAATGTGAATATTTTCTTAACTTAAAACTAAATGATTTACTTTGAAGAAACATTTTTCTGTCTTGGATTTTCTTGATTTCCTAACCCTAAGAAAATTATTTTCTTATATTATACATTTTTATAGCCTTGAAATAAAAATATTTTCTGAAAGAGAGACTGATTTTTTACTTCAAGAAAATCTGTTTTCTTTATGCAAGAAACCATTTCTCTGCGTGTATGTTTCCTGAAATAAAAATAACATTTTTTCCTAAAATATTAAATAATATAATATTTTTACTGTTACTTGCGAACCTTACCATTACACACATAGGAAACTTTTCTCAAGGTTGGCATGTTGTCTATTTTAATAAAAATATTTTATGAAACTATAAAACAGAATAATACGTTATTTGTCTGAAATAAAAACTCTAGTAAATACGAAGTTTTTGTTGTTGTTACTTGGGGGAAGAAAAAAAGGATGAATAGGTTTATTTGAAGTTGATCTCGACAAATGTTCCTGAACAGGATTATTTCTGTAAAAGTGCATCGAAAAACAAAACATAAACGTATTTTTGAATTAACTAAAAACTAACTTTAACCAATTCTGGTGCCCTGTTTGCTTTTTATTGCAAATAGCGTCTTATTTTCAAACAATTTCTGAAAATTAATATTGCCGATATAGTAATTATGATAAAAGATCACCACTAAAAATATTCTATATACAAAGATATAAATATATATCGTGCAACATTAGCGAAATGAACGCTGAGTAAAATTCTCGAATCAATCTTTAGCTTATATTCCATCTTCGAATTGTTCAAATACAATTTGTGCAACTAAAATCTGCATTACCGACTTATATAGTCTACTCTTTAGTACGTTGTTTTGAGAACTTTTCAAAGAGAGCAAGTTTATGTATTTCTGGAATCATGGAAAAAGAACAATACCGGTCAGTGATTCGATTTCTTGTTTAGGATGGGAAAACGTGTGTAGAAATCAAAGAGAAGTTGAATGCAGTTTATAAGGACCTACGATGACTACCATCAGATACTGGTTAAATGAATTTAAGTGTGGCCGAACATACGTCCTTGATGAGGAGTGGTCAGGTCGTTCCATTGAGGTGGACGATATGTTCCCTAATGTTCACGATATCGCGTTAGCAGACCGCCAGGTGAAGATTTGAGGCATTACTAATATGGTAAACATCTTAATTGAACGTGCGCAAAACATTCACGAATTGAGTATGAGAAAGCTATCGACGAGATGGGTGCCGCGTCTGTTGACAATTGATCAAAAACGGAATCGCATGATAACTTCAAAGCAATGTTTGGACATGTTTAAGGGCAATACGAATAAGTTTCTGCAGCATTATTTGACTGTAAATGATGCATGGATATATCACTACACGCCGCAAACCAAAGGTCAGTCAGTAAAATGATTTTTTCCTGGCAGACGTGCATCAAAGAAGATGAAGACGATTCTATCAGCCAGAAAAGTTATGGCGACAATTATTTGGGACTCACAAAGCATAATCTTAATTGATTATTTGGCGAAGGGAAGGACAATCACGGGACAGTACTATGGTGATTTATTGGACCGATTCGATGCTGAATTAAAGAGAAAAAGGGCTCACCTAGCGAAGAAAAAAATTCTCTACCATCATAATGCGCCGACCCACTCATCGGCAATTGCAACAGGAAAACTAGTCCAGTTACGGAATAAATTAGTGCCTCATCCACCATATTCGCCAAATTCGGTCCCCTGTGACTTCCTTCTTTTTCTAACTTTGAAAACATGGCTTAGCGGAAAGCGGTTCACGTCAAATGAAGAGGTCATTGCCGAAACATATGCATATTTTGCAGAGATCGATCAATCCTATTTATAACATGGCTTAAAGTTGGGACATTGCTCGACTAAGTATATAGAGCTACAAGGAGATTATGTCAAGAAATAAATTTACTAAATGCAAATCAATTTTATTGTCTTCCTTATCACACCCTCCTCGTATATGCCAGCAGAAGCAATGCGGTTAATTATGCAGCCTATGTACGTACAGAATTCTTTAAAACTTGGATCGAAATTCGTTGATCGTACTTTTATTGTGAATTCGAGTTCGTTAATGATGATTCAGTAGATTGTGCAACGTTAAAAATAGCTTAAGTTGGGTGCCAAGAAAAACAGCTCCATTGTTTATTCGACACAATGTTAAATTAAACTAATACCAGAAATCATTTCCAAAAACACGAGTGAAAAAGTGGAGTTACACAATTATTTTCATCCAACTAAACCAGGATTACGTAACTATTATAAATATGTTAAATTTCTGATTCGAATTATAAATTCATAGTTATTTTCAACCGATCTACAATTAATATACTAAAAAAACTGGAACATAATTTTGTTTTAGATACAATGAGTCCCGTTTTTGCCTAGTATGTAATGTTAGGATGAAATACTAACATAAATACTAAAACAAATATTCTTAAAACGTAGCAAGTAAAAAATCACATTGAGCAGAAATTAACTTTAGGAGCAAAAACTGCAGTTATTGAGTTGTCGAAGTGCTCATATTATACAGAGTGAATGAGTGGTTTGGTGAAATCCATTTTTATTCTGGAAATACAGGTAAAATTTCAATTTGACATGTATACAGTGAGGTCCTAAAGATTCTTTATGTTGTTACTTTTAGGATGGCTTTGGCGCGAATCATGCAAAATTACTGGGTCAGCTTTAATATTATGTAAATCTGGTAATAATTATCACCTTATTCGCTGCGATTGCGCACAAAATTACATTAATATGTAATCTTATTAATTATTAATTAATACATGCATACACAAGAGAGGTTAAAAAATAGAAAAGAGAGATCAATAACTGATTATATAATAGTACAAGATAAGCATAAAAATGACATAAAAAATGGGAACGTAAGAAGAGGGCCGGAGATAGGAAGTGACCGCTTTCTTGTAGAGAGCAAAGAGCAATAGGAACTACGACTAAAGTGGCGAGCAATAAAAGAAGAAGCAGTATAAAATCCAACACAAAAGAGACTATTACAATATGTAAATTAAGAGACGAAGAGACGGCGTAAAGATATGCAGAAGCCATACAATAAAGATTAGAAGAAGCTTTTGGTAAAGGAAACTTATATACATTAAATCTTAAAAAACTGTTGACAACATTTAAAAGGATATTAACAGAGACGGCTAGGAATGTATGTGGTACAGTTAAAGAAAACAAAAATAAACATACCAAATGCACCAACTAGTGGAATGATGAAATCAGAGAATAAGTAAAAACTAAAAAGGCCAAATGGGAAAAATATCTAAAGCGAGGTGATAATAACTACAGGGACTACAACGAACAGAGAAAAAATGGTTAAACTGATATTAGCAGCAAAGCAAGATAGCTGGGAAAAAATTGGGTGCAAAATAGAAGAAAACTACCATAGAAACCAAAAATTATTCAAAAAAGTGCCAAAAAGGCTGCGAACCGACCAAAGACAAAATAAGGTCAAATAAATTAAGGGTAAAAATGGGGTATTATTACATAACGAATCAAATATCACAAATCGATATAAGAAACATTTTGAAGAATTGGTAGGTACGTCAGATTGGGAAGAATCTATAACGCGACTATTGGTCTACCAAGGAAACCAGACTGAAGATTCTCGTATATACGTAGAGGAAATGCTAGCAGCAATAGAAATACTCAAGAGTGAAAAGACAACAGACGACGACCAGATAACCGAAATGTTGAAAAATATGGGGAGCACCGGTATAGAAATATTGACTGAAATTTTTTACATAGCCTGGAAAGAAAGCAGAGTACCAAAAGGCTGGCGGTTAGGTATTATTATACCAATTTTTAAGAAAGGAAACAGGAAAGAATGTGGAAATTATAGAGGCACCACACTGCTAAGTATTGTATCTAAAACGTACCAAAAGATATTCGAAAAAAAGTTAAGAGAGCACATAGAGAAATCACTAGAACCATCGCAAAGTGGATTCGGGAAAGGACACACTATACATGACCACATTTCCACACTTAAGCAAACTCTAGAAAAAACATTACCACGAAATATCAGTACTATCTGGCATTTATTGATTTTGAAAAGGCGCTTGATAGAGTACCAAGATCAATTCTGGAGGACACCTTAAGGAAGAAGAATGTAGATCAATAATTCATCAGTGCAATAATGAGTATATATAGGTAATAATCGCATTGCTGCATGTAAAACCCTTCCACCGGACCGCCCAAAATATTACAAAAAGTAATCGAAAAAAACGATTTTATAATGATTTTAAATTCCTTCAAATAAAGTTTTCTTTTGATAAAATTTGTATGGTGTTTTCAGCGAGAAGACAGTTCTTTTTCTTCTAAATGAACCTTGCCCCCTTAAATTTCTCGCCAGCCTAGTGAAGTACATTTCGCTGGGTATGCATCTTTCCCGAAAACATTTTTGATATAATCTGCGGGCAGCACGGCGATTGCTACCAACGACGGCACTCTTCAAGTATTGAAAGCACGTCATATTTATCTCTATTAGTAAGATCCATAATCGTAAGAAACAAATTATAAATAAATATAACTGAAACTGTCGAAAAGAAATTTGTTTTCCATAGCCTATTATATAAGAAATCGGTTTACTTAGACAGCGGTTGCCACATGAAAACCAATGTCTACTAACAATAAGATAAAGATTTTTTTTAAAACCTCTTAAACTTTTGAATTAATTTTGAGGATACTATCGAAAGGAATGTGTACATGTGTTATATCATTAAAAAGTATGAAAGTTGGTGCGACTTCCGATTAGACCGAAAATGATACGTCGTTGATAATATCAGAAAAATTTTGAATTCTAACTACATAAGATATGAAAAAAAAATGAGATCAATATCTTTTTTAACACAGATATTGTACTGGAACAAGTACGCTGAATCATCCGGTGTATAATCTTTGGCAGTACGGCAGTGTTATACAAACCTACCATAATTAATTGCAATAATGTTCGATAAAGTAAAGAAATAGCAACAATTAACAGGAAAATATCATATAAGAGAAACAATGACAAGGAATGAAGTGATGAACGGCTCAACCCTGCCAGATATTGTTAGAGCGCTATTTGGCTGAACGTCACTCCATATAGCGCTAATGACAGCGAGTTTTGTCATTTATAATATAACATACATAAAATTAAAATTTTTATATTTGCCAAACAAAGACTGCGTTTAGAAAAATTACTTACATAACTTTTACAATAAAACATTTTTTAAAACTAAACTTTTTTGCAGGCACAATGGTAAAGAATACGTGATGTACTGCTATTTATAAGAGATACCATACCATCCAAAGTTCCTAAAAGTTTATATAAAATAAACACCACGTAATTTCTTAATTGCTATGAAAATTGTGTAAATATTTTCTTGAAAATGGGTTTCTATTTACCAAGTGTTGTCATTAGAGCAACGCAAACTGCGCTGAAAGCCAGTGGCTGACGCATAAAAGTTTACACAAAATAAACACGGCCGGGACAATTCGGTATAAGCGTCAGTATAACTGCGACTCGAAAGCCGATCTGTTGTGTATGCATCTACGCTATCGTATACTATATCGTAGTTCTACGTTTGTTTTGAAAATGTTTCCTACGTCGCGAAAACGACCAAAGTTGGACACAATAAGAGAATTTATTGCAGAAATGCCTGATTTAAAGGGTGATGGCGCTAAAATTCAATGTATAGTGTGTAAAATAGATTTAATGTGTTGGTCGAACAGTAATTGTCTACGGCACGTAAATAGTGCAGGGCATGTTTCAAAAAAAAATTCCACACAAGATTATGACAAATTTAAATTTAATTTGTGTGTTTATTGCATGTAATTTACCATTTCATTTACTAAGGAAGAAAGCATACGTCTCGTTTTGGAATGAATATTCGGACTTTAAGTTACCAAGTGAGAGAACATTACAGAGAGTTGTGCCGTCTGCTCGTGAGCATGCCGAGAAAAGAATTAAAGTGCAGCTGCCAGATAAAAAACTGTGGTTATGTGTGGACGAAACAACAGATCGTAAAAAAATTTCTGTGGTTAATGTAATAGTACGCACAATGGAACCACATCGACCGTCACCCTCAATTTTATTAGCTTCCAGACGAATACAACAATGCACTGCCGAAGTAATTTCAATGTTGGTGTTAAATACATTGGAAAAATTTGAACTTTCAACAAATCAACTGTTGATGTTTATGAGTGATGGTGCCGCAAACATGCTTGCTGTATGTCGATCTCTTAAAAAACATTGTGCTAACTTGTTGCAGATTACATGTAAAATTCATACTCTCAGTATCGTAGCAGGTAGTATCAGAAAATGTTATCCCGAGGTAGACGCTCTAATAGCACATACAAAAGCTGTATTTGTAAAATCCCCAAAACGTATTCGGGAATTTCATAGACTATGCCCCGGTATTCCTGAACCACCACAACCTATTCTTACTCGTTGGGGAACATGGTTAGAGGTTGCATTTTATTATCTTAAATATTCTGAAAATTTAAAGAACGTGATTTTAGAATTCGACCCAAAGGAAGCTGCGGCTGTCAAGGTAAGCCGCTTGAAATTTCAGGATAGTCAAGTTAAAACAGATTTGGAAATTATTCAGAACAATTACGTGGGACTAGCGGATGCGACAGAAAAACTACAAAATTCTTCGGTGTCGTTAGTGGAATCTTTGCAAATAGTGCAACATGTTCACGCACAGCTATGCGCGATAGCAAGAAATGTTTGTGTTTTAGAAAGGTTTGAAAGTGTTTCAAGGTGCGTCAACAGAACCGTTAAGTTATTTGAAAGATTATTTTACTTACGCAAATATAACGTCACTAGATGTAGAACATTCGTTTTCGGCATACAAAAACACTTTTTCTTCACGCCGCACTCACTTTGCCGAAACAACTTTGGAAACATATCTAATGTTACAAATATTAAATAGACATTATCCACTTTGTGATTTCACGGAGGACTTTTAAAACGGTAAGTGTTTGAGCACGTATCACATTTAATTTATTTTGTGTAAACTTTTATGCGTCCGCCACTGGCTTTCAGCGCAGTTGCGTTGCTCTAGTTGTCATGTTAGAATAACCGCAACCAGTTTGGGTATATGGTGTATATAATGCCCAAAAATAACCATACTCTCGTATTTTATACAATGTCTGTTATTTTATACAAAGTAATAATACAAGAGACCTGAATGAATGTTGCCAATACATCTATGTCACTGAATTGTTATCATTCTAACATTTGGATTTAATCGAAAACTATACAAAGTAGTGCAAGTAGTACATACTAAAAAAAACCGCTGAAATAATTCGTCCCGTTTTGCCAACTTTTACGATTTGCCAACTGCATTCCGTAGAAGCTTTATAATGGTCACGTTTCGCTAATTTTGTTACCTGCTGTAGGACGGCTATAGGTTTGTAACACAACTATGTGAAATTTGGTTTAAAGGTGTCTACTAATCAAATTTCTAAATCAGTTGTCACACATTTTTAATTATTAACTCGATAAAATAGTTGTCGATATGGTACTAAAATAAGTATGTAATAATTTCGAATTGTTGGCGAGTCATGAGTTGGCTGTGTGGGAACATCTCGGCGAAACGAAGAACTCACCCCTCCGAAATCAAAGGAGAAAAATATAGGTATTTGCACCATGAACACAACAATAACTTAATAAATGTATTCTATCAAATATTAATCACGCCTGATTGTATGAGTTTACTATTCTGCAAAAAAACTTGTTTGTCATAATTTGAACACATTTCATTTGAACACATCATTTATATAATCGTTTTTGGATCTGGTGCATTATTAGACAAATTTTATTTTCAAGCAAAAATATTTGGATGTTTTGTACTTCAACTTACCCTCCAAAAAACCCCGAACGCCGAAGTATAAAGATGGCCAAATACATCCATTTTGACGCAAAACAACACCAACTGAATCCAAACGAAACAACAAAAACACAGAATCGAACTTAAACAATTTAAGAAAGCGGAGATATAAGCGTATCCAAACAAAAGAAAATCGGATCAAATCTAAACGCACGTCAACGGGAAACAAACTTCTTACGCGTCGGTGCACACTTCTCTCGCAAAATGATATCGGAAATTGTATCTTATTACCGGATACGGCGGCGCGTAATTGTTGTTATACTATTATGCGAGTTATGTGTGGGTACGAATACACCATCTATAGTACTGAATGTAAGAAAAAGTGGTCATACAACTTAGATACATTAACGTATACATAAATGTATATGTATGCATTAAAAACTAACTGTAAATTAATAAATTACAAAAAAGAACGTGTAATTACGAGCAACAAAATAAAACTATTCTGTAAAAACATACAAAATGTTTCTATTCATGATGTATGTTTCCGTGTGCAGGTAAGTAACTTTCTTCTAAGACCACATACTGAGTATAGTAAAAATATAGAACGTGATCACAGAGTAAAGTTTGTACGTGGTGTAAATGTGTAACCTCACAGACGTGAGATCAGATCTATACACTACCGTATAGAGAATTGCAAAATGAGTGGTGCGCGCACATTTGGGTATTAAAATTGGTTTACATAAGTGAAAGTAATGTTCTTCAAGTATATAACAGTCATAACAATTTAATCAATTAAAAAATTCCATAAAAAGAAAATTAGTTTTTTATCAAACAATTTGTTTGAAGAAATTATGTATTCTTACGTTTTAATACTTTCATTAAACATCACTGTTTTTAGCATGCAATACAAACATCTCAGCCTAAGTCTATACCTATTGTATGTTGTATTTGAAATTTAGACGCACGACATACGTTTTTTACGTACTTGATGCTCTTTTGGCAATTTAACACTAGAACCGCCGCACCGGTCAATTTGACCGTCTTTCAAATTTAAAGTTTTTTTTTTCAACGGAATTAATTTTGATATGATCTTGAAATCATGTGACTTCTCCTAAATTTAGTTTGGCAATGCTCTCACAAAATTTTGAATATTTTGTAGAACTCTAAGCGGTGTTCTGGGAAATTTTACCTTAAACGGCCGCCCCGGTCAAATTGACAGGTACGTTAACAAAATGTTTTGACAAACTTTATTTATCAATTCTTTTTCTTGGTTGTAACATTTGAAAGAACTAAACATTTAGGCATGTACCGCATGTAAATATATACATAATTTCAAACATTTATTACATATAAAACAAGGCATATAACTGCATCAACCGATCAGAGCTTGTTCCTATTTGTTAGTACTTGTTCGTACTTGTTTCGACATGTTCAGCCTTGCCCTCGACAAAGAACCTGTTTCTACTCGTGCTCTTTTTAATGTCGCACAAGCGCAGACTTAATTTGGCGCATGCGTACAAAATATTTTGCAAGTTTCAACCGGCACTATTGTGGACATATAAAAAGACCGGTAGTACTCTGAAAATGCATTCGTCCTGTTTAGTTAGACTGAACAGTATGTGGTCCAGTAAAGGCCTCTCGGCTGCACATGCTTTAGCGTATTTAGACGAACTGGAAAATCTTTCACCAGGAAATTCCGAGATGATTCTAAATCAGTTAGTACGGACAGTGAAAACGAAACTCGTTCTCGAGTTGTTGCTAGTGAGGAACAAAATAGTGATGAATCGGACAATGACACAGTTTGTGATGTAACGGCTAGCAGTGACTAGTGCTAGTTCCAGTGATAAGCAGGAAGTGAAAACGTCTGTTCGTTCTAATCGCCAGTAAAAGAAACCAACAGGAAAAGGATTTTCCTTCAATCTTGGTGCAGTTGGCAAATCAAAAACAATTCCCAATGGCAAGTAATTTCTGCGAGTCAGCTTACTGCAGGCAGAAAAACCCAACCCAATATATTCAGAGACAATCCAGGGTCAACAGGCTATGCAAAGCAAAAAGTAAGTGCAGAAAATGTGAGTAGTTTCTGGAGATTATTTATCGATGACTTGATGCAGAGACACATAAAAAATGCACCGAGGCTGAAGCTAGAAGACAACTAGACAGTCAAGACTGGCAATTATCTTTAGGAGATCTAGAATCCATTATTGCCATTCTATACGCACGTGGTGCTCAGGGTTCCAGTCACTTAGAATTAGATTCCTTGAGGTCTAAAAAGTGGGGAATATCGTTTTTTAGTCAAATGATGTCTAGAAACAAATTTAGAGCAATCATGCGAGATCTCAGATTCGATCTCAAGCCTACAAGGAAAGAAAGGTTGGAACATGACAAGTTTGCTTTAGTTTCTGAAATATGGCAAAAATTTGCTCACAATTACAAAATTTGTTATGTGCCCGGAGAAAACAATAGACGAACAACTTTTTCTTACAAAAGCAAGATGTCGATTTACGCAATATATGTCCAATAAACCGGATAAGTTTGGCATTAAATTTTGGCTATGCCTTCCCATATTTAGGAAAAGATGATTCGAGACCAATAGGACAACCACTTGCTGAATACGTCGTTCTGAAATCATTAGAGCCTTACGCCAAGAAAGGAAGAAATGTGACAACGGGCAATTTTTTTACCAATTTGGAGTTTGCAAAGAAATTAGCAAAACTAAACACCACAATTGTTGGAACTGTGAACAGGTCCAGAAAAGAAATTCCCGAAGTAATCAAAAAAAGCAAAGGTTCTTTATATGAAACTGTTTTATTCACAAGTAAAGAAAATGTTTGCACTTTGACAGTGTATCAAGCCAAAATAAACAAAAATGTTCTCCTTCTAAGTACGCAACATCCAACAGTTTCGATTGATGCTGGTACAAAGAAACAGCCAGAAACAGTTTTATACTATAATAGCACGAAATATGGCGTTGACGTAGTAGATCAAATGGCCCGAAAATACAACGTGAAGACACTCTCAAGAAGATGGCCAGTCCATGTTTTTTATAATATATTGGATCTTGCTGCAATCAATGCGTTTGCTGTATACAAAGACATCACTGGCAAAAAAATAAAACGTCGCGACTTCATTCTGCGATTGGCAGAAGAACTCTCGCAACAAACCAATAACAACGAAGAAGACCCTCAGGAGGGAGCATCGAATCAAAAATGCAACAAAAACTTACAGACTGGATCAAAGATAGATAAGCAATCTCGCAAAAGACGTACACGTCAAGAAAACAAATGTGAAAATAAGACTTACGATAGATGTAAGAACTGTAACAAGAACATATGTGGAAAATGTGGATTTAAAGTAACTTATTGCAAAAATTGGAACGATATTTAAAATACCAAAGTTAAGTTAGAAGTTATTTTTATATTTTGTGAATAAATATATACTTTTATGCAAACAAATTATGTTAATTAATCATAACAGACGAAATAAAATTGAGTTTTAATCACCGATCAATTTGACCGGGGTGGCGGTTCGAATTCTCGGCGGTTCTAGTGTTAAATCAATTAAAAAAGAAAAATAAACGAACGATTAATAAATTAATTAATAAATTTCTATTTAGAAATTACAGATTTATTTTCAGAGTGCAGAATTAGGATTTGCCGTCTAGCGTCACTGCGAGGTATCATGGCTGCGTACGTGTATCCTTGACATGTGGGTGTTCAAATGCAATTATTCAATACGTGTTTTACGGTTGAAGTAAAAAAGTAAAAGTAGTAGTTAAATTTAAAAATTAAGAACCGAAAGAGTATTTGACGAAGAGAAGTTATGCAAGAAAACTCATATGTAGATACAAAGTCAAAGAAGGCTCACACAAAATTGCTGATCTTGATAAGACGCGTGGTTGAGATCAAATAGTGGAGGATGCTGAGACACCAAATTAATTTATTTTTCATTTTCTTCATCCAATATGTCCATAACGCCTCACTGCACGCGGCAGTAACGGACATTTTGACGGGTGAACATAGCGTTTTTACAAAATCAAGATTTCTCGGTAAATAAAATGTTATTTATGAAATTGTTCTCTTCATTGTATTTATTTAGTGTGCAATATTCCAACCATATAGCTGCGTCCCCATCATACAAACTTTGCTGCAAATTATACTTATAGGAACAATACTTACGTTCTTTCTTAATCTTTCTTACCGATTCTCTTGACATGTTCACTTCAAAAGCAATTTCTCTAACTGAAATTGTAGTATGTAGGTGATCATATCCAATTACACAAACTTCCGTATTTTCGTTAATCACTAAACGATTTCCTTGATTACGAACTGGGTTTCTGCACATTTGCGGTTCCACTTTTCGAAAATAACTATAACAGAGAATGCAACGTTCAGGGTAGCGGGTGGCGTATAATTCCCGGGCTTCATGACGCATGTCAAGCTTTTCTCCATATGTATACAAAGCGATAATATTACTCATGATCACTGATACTTTTATTTTTGTTTCGTTTAGACTAGTACAAAGACACAACATCTTATAAACGTCAAATTCGTAAAAGCTACTTAGGTCGATAAAAATCAGTGTAAAGCCAACTAAATATTTTATCGTTTGTTCAGTGTTAATTACTGGAGAAATTATGCGAATTTGAAATAGAGTTTTCTAACGCTGTGTCTTTATTTCCTAGCGGATTTTAAATATTTTGGCACCAAAAATTTAAGAAAAAAATCTTTTTCAAAAGAATCGATAACACCCACCCTGGTTACATTTGAAAAATGTTAGTTTTTAAAAGAAAACTATGTTTTAACATTTTGAGAGAAAATAACTACAAACAGATAGAAAAAAAATTAGATTTGGATTATTTCTCATAATGACAATCCAAACCAAAAGCATATGGGAGTCACAGCCACCTATTTTCCTTCTTAAAATCGATATGAAAAAATTTGAAGGTGGCCAACCCGGAAACAACTGGACATTCCAAAAACTCACAACGTGATCTAGTACAAGCCCTCTAAAATTCAAATTTTTATCTGAAGTAAGTAAAAGTTACGGGGTGTATCTACTTCCCGTTATTACCTGGTATACATACCAGGTGTATACAACATGCCCACCTAGTGCGTGGATACACGATAATTTCCTTCTTGAGCAATTTAGAAAAAAAAGATTTCAAATAAAAACTATTCGGAGACAAATGCTGCACAACATAAACTTGTATCCAAGTATACAGGATGTTCAATCTCCGCTGCGTACGATACAACTTTAGTTTTTTTAATGAAACATCCTGTATATTAGGTATGGTATTAATGGCCGAGCATTAAAATGGTTTAAATCTTACCTGTCGGATTGCCAACAAAAGGTTGTTTGGAAGGATGCTAGATCTACCGCATCAACACTTGATGTTGGTGTTCCACAAGGATCTGTCTTAGGACCAACCCTTTTTTTAATATATATTAATGATTTGCCAACCTCCTTAAAATCTCAGAGCTATCTTACTCTCTATGCTGACGATATAAATGCTCTCATAAGTTTCAATTCCTTAATTGACCTTTTTATTGAAATTAATAATGTTTATATGCAAATTTTCAGCTGGATGAATACTAATAAATTAATTATTAATTCTACAAAAAGTAAATTCATGCTCTTTCATAACGAAGTCAAATTTAACGTACAAGGATTTCTCCTTGATACTACTTTCACTACCTTTGTTAAATCAGCCAAGATCCTGGGAGTTCATGTTGATGAAAATTTGATATGGTCGCCTCATGTTGGGGAACTTTGCGGGGAGTTAGCTCGGGTGTGCTATGCTATCTCTAATATCAGAAAGTCTTGCAGCTACGCAATTTTAAAAAGCTTTTACTATTCCAACTTTTACTCCAGGATGGCGTATGGTGTGGTGCACTGGGGTGTGAGTTCTTCATCCGAGCGGGTGTTCTTGTTGCAAAAGCGCGTGGTGAGATTGATGACTAATCTGAGTTGGCGCAGTTCTTGTAAGAGCACGTTCAAATCTTGTAGAATACTGACATTTTATGACATGTACATATATGAAGTTCTTTGCTTTGTGTATAGGTATCGACATCTATTTCAATCTAATATCTCACATTCTTATTTTACAAGAAATGAACTTTACTTGCTACCAGCCTGTCATTGTACTGCAGGCTTCCAAAAATATTTAAGTTTCATGGGATGTAGACTATTTAATTCATTGCCTATAAACTACAGGAATATTTCCAATTTTAAGACTTTTCAAGGAAATGTGAAAAAGTTATTGTTAAATATCAATTGTTATTCGTTGAATGATTACTTCAGTTATTTCGCAAGTACTAATATTTGTTAATTTTGTTATAGTTTGTTGACTTGTTTCCCTCATGTTATACATGTTCTCTGGAAATAAAGATATTATTATTATTATTATTATTATTACGATTTTAGATGACCCTCTTCAATTCATGACAATTTTCATTAATATTCCCTATGCCATCTACCTTAGTTTTTGAGACAATTGACATACTTTGTGATTTTTTCGAAATTCTTTAGCGACCAATATCTAAAACGCCTTACACGGTGGTGATTTAGATTTTATTCGATTGAGTATTTCTTGGAGTTTCAGACAATACATCAACTGGAGTCTATAAGATGGCCATGGGAATCGTAACCATGTTTGATTCATGTGGTGCCAAATAAATTTATTCCTTTTATGTTGAACTCTAATTAACATTTGTCTACTTATCTTAGCTATTTATTATTTATACGTGGTGAAATGTGTAAGCCATTTGCTTTAATGAATGTCCTTAGCGAAACAAAAGTTTATACTATTTCATCATACCAACATACGTTTTTAGACGAAAAGCTTATCTGCATAGCTTCATATTTAATTTACTAAACAAGGACACATTTTACGTATAAAGAAATGTTTACAGAAAATATTCTAGATGAGTTTTTCTATTATATTTTGTAAAAATATACAGGGTCTTCCATTAAAAAAAAATTGAACCAACATGAATTAAGCTTTGTAACGATATCGATGACCTCCTTGTAGAATCCGGTTGATATAAAAAAGATTTTCGATGTCTTGCCAAAAGCTTCAAGAAATACTTATTCCAATAAAATTTGAATCGCCACCCTAGCGTGTAAGGCGTTTAAGATATCGGCCGCTAAAAAAACAGGATATAATTTTATGTTATGCAGCATTTGTTTCCGAATATTTTTTATTTGAAAACTTTCTCTAAATTGCTCAGGAAAGGAATTATCTTCCGTTCACGCACTAGGTGGACACGCTGTATATCTACTATCTACGCACAACAACGGATCCAATCCTGACGCGCTGTCGAAAGATACAACTCTAGTTACGAACATTAAAATATACTTGTATGATTAAAATGTTCAAAGCTATATGGGTTAAATTAATATAAACATCACAAGTTCAACTATGACGAGTATACATACAAAGATATAGGCTCTCTATTAAGTACACAATAACGAGAAAAACAAATATGTTGTTACCCTATCTATTTAAGTAACTATTATGGTTAGCTATATGTGAAAGTGCATGCAGGTAAATGTGAAATCGCAACAGGTGGTGCACAATTTGCTCGTTTCGATCTTATGCAATTTAAAATCGTTTTTAATCTCAAATATATCGGGGTAGATTAATCACTGTATGTATATAACGTAGCATTGCCTTAAATCAACCTGTTTTTCTCAGGTTAAATGCTCTGAATAAAATTATTTAAAAAAATAAAAGCGTTAACTGCACTTTCTTTTACAACCTGTATTTCGCAAACTTACCATTATCATTCAGGTGCTTACATTACTTTTATTTAATTTAAAATTATGAATGTGCATACATAAATTGTGCAATCCATACTCTATACAGTGCGCGCTGATAAATTCCTACAAGGAGTCCCTGCCCACTGAGGAAGGCCAGAGCTAGAGTACGCGCAACACCTTGATGGTGCCCCGAGCTCGACATCCTCACGAAGACAACCAGGAAAGCGCAGCGTAGAAAGTCCTACTCCAACTGGGAAGCGTATAATCGCAATCTCATGGAATACAAAAATGTACAATAAAGGCAGAGAGAATCTTGGAGGACATTCTTCGAGGAGATAGAGTGTCTACGACGCAGCAAGACTTAAAAAGATTCTCTTAGAAGACATACCAACGACCTTCAGGTTGCTGAAAAAGGATGATGACAGCTATACAAAAAGCATCAAAGAATCTCCGTCAGCCGAACAATGGTTAAACGAAGACCACCACGCACCTAGACAGATGACTGGCTTTTATCAAGAAATATAGTCAGTAGATGAAAAATTGAAGGTGCTATTGATAGCCTTTCACCATATAAATCCCCAGAGCAAGATGGCGTCCTATAGTCTCATTTGGGTAGCCTACATATATACAGCTCTACGGCATATTCCTATGGCATGGAGAGAAGCAAAAGTTCTTTTCATTCGCAAACCACAGAGAAACCATTACAGTTCCCCTAAATCTTACTGCGAAATTAGTCTCACATCCTTCTTGTTGAAAGTGGTTGAGAAACTGTGCGAGCGATACATTAAGGATCGAATTATAAATAGCCATCCGCTCCACAAAAACCAACACGCCTACTCTCCGGAAAGATCCATAGATTCTGTCTTGAACTTTGTTTCTGGCAGGATTCAACAATCGCTGGATACACAGCAATCCACCTTGGTAATATTAATCGATGTGGAGAAGGCTTTTGACAAGGCCACCTTCTCGAAAATTACTACAGCGGTGGAAAAACGTAGAGTTACACATACGTTGACAGGCTGGATTTATAACATGCTTGCAAAACGAGCCGCCACTGTCAGACTGGCGCCCGACAGCATCCGAGGCGTGGTAGTTAAGGTCTACCCAAGGGAGGAGTGCTTTCACTACTACTGTGAAATCTAGTCATAGATACCTTGATTTTCCGCCTGGACGCGGGGGGCTCCCTACGCTGACGAGTTGGCAATATTGGTTAGCGGTAAATATAAAAGCACTTCGTGAGAGTATGCAAATGGCTCTAAGAAGTGTTGAATTCTGGTGCAAGTACCACTAATTGTCTGTCAATCCAACCAAGACGGAGATGGTCCTATTCACAAAGAAAAGAAAGGTAAGCGAGGCGAAAGCACCTTTACTTATAAACGTACCGCTTAGCTTCAGCTCGGAGGTCAAATATCTCGATATCATCTTCTACAAGAAGCTATCGTGAATCCCGTATATTGGCTATAAGGCCAACAAAGCCAGCATTGCGTTTGGACGGTGCCGCAGAATGCTGGAAAGGACTTGGGGTTTCTCTCCCAGAGTAATGATGTGGATTTACACTGCAGTAAACAGACCAATGCTAACATACTGTGCAGTCGCTTGGTAGCATAGTACAGAAGTGTCATTCACTTAAAAAATAATCTATGCTGTCGCACATCTATCACCATGTGTAAGATGTCTTTAGCCAAAAAAAAACACTGCACTAAAACAAAAGTTGGTCTGCCCGAGCATTTTTCTCCAACTAAATATCTTGAATTTTGATGGAGTTTATTCCACCCTTTACGTGCTCACTATATACAACCTTGCCATATCTTAGGCACCTCTAGGCATGGATGCGATTTGTGCCCACCGTCGAGATACGAAATATGAAAATTTACTGCTCCGAGTGTATCCATAGATAGGATGGGGCCGTCGGCAGGGATTGTGGTCTGCTGTGTTTAGTGTAATATACCGTACGGCTCAAGGCACTACGTAAATATATGAAACGGAGAATGCGGGTGTGAGCATGAGTGACGCACACCGCGCTTATATTCTTTCTTTTCACGATTTGCGTAGAGACGTGAGCACTATTGTATGTACGTTTATAAATATGCCTATATGACAGGAACATACACGTTGGTCCAGATACGAACGGACTATTGCCTTTGTGAATGGCAACAGCGTATTCGAATCTCACGAATAAATCCCATCCAATCGCAGTATATCATAAAACGAGCAGCGGTACGCACGCATATTATAAACACGCATGTCCGCTCAATCACGTAATATTATAATTCAACTCCTTCTGACAAAATGTGTTGATACAGAATTACTGCGTAATTTTTATTACGTATTCCAACGGTAATCGTGGAACTTGCTTCAGGATGATGAAGAAAACCATCAACAAACTAGTATCTTCCAACAGTGTTACTTAATCTTTATATTATCAAAGTGTAGGTTGTTTGAGAGGTAAAATTAGGGATTTTTTTTGTAGCATGTGTAATGTAATATGCGATTTCGTTGCTTTGTCTGAAACATGGTTATCGCCCGATATTTATAGTTCTAAGTTATTTCGTTCCGAATATGGGGTGATACGTGGTGACAGGAATTTTGAAACAATGAATGTTTCACGTGGGGGAGGGGTGCTGTTTGACTATAATACGCGATATGATATAGATGTACTAGATCTTTCGCAAATTTCAAATCAATTATTATCGTTTGATATTGTGGGATGCAAATGTAATTTTTCTCATTCTAGCTTATATTTTTTTGTTACACATACCAAAAACGCCTTCTCTTAGTGATATTTTCTTGTAGTCCTGTCACTAAAAACCTCCGACGAGCTACATGGCCACTTAAATTCGCTTCTTTAAGGCGTCTTCTTACAGTTCTCGTTGAAATTGCAATTCTATGATGCATCTACAACTCACTAAATAAATCTTTGCTGTAGTAATGTGTTTGCGTCCACTTTTCTTTCTATTTTCGTGTGAACCAGTTTCGTAAAAATGTCAACGAATTTTGTACAGCACAACGTGAACACTATAATTTTTTTGCTATTGCCATTTGAGATAAACCAAGTGATTTCAGTAACAGCATGTTACATTAATTAAAACAACTACACTCAAACCAATAACATTGTATTTTATATAACCAATAAAATTATATATTATGTATTAACACATATGATCTCAAGAATAGTTTCCTGCCCGGACGCTAGACACAGTGATGAGAAAGTACATTTTCCGTTTCTAATCCAATAATTATGTAAATGACCCCAATAATATTTATACGAGTGTGGCCGTGTTTGTGTATGTAAATATAGTTTTAACCCGTATGCCTGGAAATTTGTTTTTTCTAAGATCTTGCAATTTCCCAGGGGTGCCTAAGACATATGACCAAGGTTGTATATTAACGTCCCTTATTTTGCTGATGTACCATAAAACAGTTCTCGTTAAAAGTAGGAGAGCTTGGTTATTGCATATACACCAACATTTAATTGGAAGGTAAAAGGCGGCATTTAACCTTTTGTCGATACAAAATTTAAATGTTAATGCTTTATCTATGTTTTCATAAACTCCTACTCTCCAAATGTGATATGGGTACATGCAAAGTTTCAGACATGTCAGTGTACACTTTTATATGTATAACTTATAACTAACCTGGGAAAATATGCGGTAACAGCCAGAGGCGTGGCGAGCGCATAAAAGTTTACACATAAAATAGAAGGTAAGAAATAAATTATAAAACGTGCTGAAACACTTACCATTTTAAAAGTCGTCCCTGAAATCACAAACTGGGTGACATCTGTTAAATATTTGAATCATTAGATATGTTTCCACAGCTGTTTCAGTCAAGTGATTACAACGTGCGGAATAAATGTTTTTTAATGCCGAAAACGACCGTTCGACATCTAGCGATGTTATATTTGCATATTTAAAATAATCTTTGAAACAATTTAATGCATCTTCACACGCACGTTCAAAAATTTGTCTTAATATAAGAAAATCGGAGTCTTTCTCTAAAACACTTTCAAACTTTCGTATTACACACCAATTTGTTTCGCCTTCTACAGCGTGATAAATGTGCGTGAACATCATTCACAATTTGAACAGAATCCACTAGCGACATCGAAACATTTTGTAATTTTTCTATTCCCTCCGCTAGTCCGAAGTAATTGTTGTGAACAGTTTGTAAATCTCTTTTTAACCTGACTACCTTGAAATATTTCCTGGCTTTTCTTGATTGCTGCAGCTTCTGTCGGATTGAATTTTAAAACTGCCTTCTTTACTTGATCAAAATGTTTGTTGTAGTAAAACGCAGCCTGCAACCGTGTTCCCCAACGTGTAACAATCGGCTGTGGTGGTTCAGGTAAATCAGGACACAGTTTGTGAAATAGTCGGGTACATTTCGGGGACTTTAGAAACACTGCCTTTGTACTAGCAATCAATGCATTTACTAGTGGAAAACATGTAGGAATCGTTTGTGCCGCAAGATTTAGAGTATGGATTTTACACGTTACATGTAAGAAGTTACCACTGTGTTCTTTAAGAGATCGGTTCAAAGAACGCATGTTTGCGGCACCATCACTCATAAACATTAAAAGTTGCTTAATTAAAACTTCAAATTTGTTCAATGAGTTCAACACCACCTTTAAAATCTCATCGGCAGTACAATTTATAACTCTTTTGGAAGCAAGTAAGAAGGAGGATGACGGTCGATGTGGTTCCATTGTACGTACCATTACATTAACCACAGAATGTTTTTGACGATCTGTTGTTTCGTCCACACATAACCACAGTTTTTATCTTTCAATTCCGTTTTCATTCTTTTCTCTATATGTTCACGAGCAAATGGCACTACATTTCGTATCGATGTCCGACTAGGTAATTTACAGTCCGCATATTTATTCCAGAAGGAGACAAATGCTTCTTTGTCTAGTAAACGAAACGATAGATTACATAAAATAAGAGTAACACATAAATGTAATGTAAATTTTTCTTGGTCTCGTATGCCACTTTTTGCAGAAGAATGCTGTTTGCTTTCGATGTGACGTTGACAATGGCTTCTGGACCAACACATTAAAGGGATTTTACAAACTAGACATTGAATTTTAGCCTCATCAAAAATTAAGTCTGGCATGTCCACTATAAACTTTTTAATTGTGTCTGCCATTGGTCGTTTTCGCGACGTACCTAACTGCGACATTTTTAAAGCAAACATAAGCATACAATTACGAAATAAGTTACGACAGCCTACATATACACAGAACTACTCGCATACAGCATCGATTTAGTACTGACGCTGTGAACGCGTGAAATAAATAATCGCCTACTCCGCACCACATATCTAGTACACTGCTGTTTGCCCAGGCTAATTATGAGGGTTAAATGTTACATATAAGGCATCATTCTCCAGAGTTCACCGATTAAAAATTAACTTCTATCCACTAAGGACGTACTAGAGAAGCACGGGATAAAGTGAAAGCATGTCATTGTACTATACTGGACAGCCTACGCTTAACGTCTGATATATAGATACAATTCAAATGTTAAAGCATCGTCAATTAAACAGAAAGATAATCAACTAATGCAATTCCCAACAACACCCCATCCCAATACCGTCCGTAAGGTGTTACGCATTAGATTTAATATTTCCATTAGTATATGCAAACAGTGATTTCTTTTGAATGAAATCGAAAAGCATTACAAAAAAGACAGCTTAAGTATAGTGAAAACTAAAATATTTATAAAATGCATTCGATATGCATTCAATTTTTTAGGAACATTAGCTTAAAGGTATTTATGGTGCATGAGCCTATTTTAAAGATGTATAAATTCTAATTTTGTCATCAGTCAAGGGCAAGAAAATTACCTACAGTTTGGGATATTTTTTTGAAAGAAATTTAGATTACAATTCACAAAAACAAATATGATGACGTCATGACTATAAGACAGGAAATGAAAAAAAGTATTTTTTGCAGGAACCAGTGTCTTTTATAAAAATAAAATGGACGTGTTTTAACGCTTTTCAAAAAATCACTTCATAACATAATTTTGCGTTACTTTATGAAAACACTGTATTATGTTTAAATTAAATAAAACGGTTGGTCAATCATACAATAATAGTTCAAGTGCACAGGATACACAGATCTTCAAAGCTTCCCTTCAACTAATAGTGCAATCGCTTCTGAGAACATCACTTCAGACTTAACTAATTTACATAAAACTTCATTAATGCATTCCTTAAATATTAATCCAATTAAATCTGCAATTATGATGTTTGGCAAAAAAATGAACGCCTTAAATTCATAAGTAACTTTGAATGTCGTATAGATGGTACCAGGATTGAATAAACCGATACTACTCATAATTTTGGTATACGACACGGGAGATCTCATACTAAGGTTGGTAAGAATTCATTATAAGCGTTGGTCCTAAACAAATAGCGGATAACGTTGCTGCCTGTGCTAGGAACGCCGTCTCCACTCCTCAGTGTCCCTAGACAATCGCACACATTCAGCTTGACACAGATTTTAGGAAATACGTAAATACTTAAATGTTATTGTCGTATATGAAGCAAAGAAAACGTCCTTAATTTAAAAGGGAAAGTTATGAATTCCAAAAATAAATAGAAGCACACACCTTTCATTATAAAGTACCTAACTAGATTATATCTTTTACTTCCAAATATCCAATATATTAAATGTTCAAATAGTAAGTGCATAACAAATACATACACTTTTAAATGTAAATTCCAAAACAAAAACATGTTTTCTAAATCTAATTAATGGAATTTTGTGTCAAAATTAATCTATTTGTGAGTGTAAAAATTCAGTTGAACCTATTATTAAAATAGATGTTCAAATAATCAGTCATATGAAGTACTGCCTCTACCGCAGTATCATTCAATAACTTCTTAGTTTATAAGAAACAAAGCAAATTAAAAATAACCAAGAAGAAAAGATCGAGGGAGGCAAGGATGATCAATTAAATAAATAAATTAGGGGTATAATACATGGGTAGAGTCTAGCGCGATGTTCTTCAGCGGTTGGATTCTTACTGATTCTGATTCATTCTCGTCGCGCGATACCTCGCCTTTTATTTTCAAAGCGAGCAAACGTTGCAACATTGTCCATATATTTTAGCGGTTCACTTTACTACGGAACTTATTAACGCGGTATGTATATGTAACTGTATAAATAAGGCTTTTGCAGATTTAAAATTATACCCTCATCGTTCTTATCTTAGTCAAAATAGTAAGATATTGCTGTGCAACCCATTGGTGTTATCTTCATTCATTCACTGGATTATGACTCCATCTTGAGGATACAACGTGTACAGAATTCTCGCATTAGGCTGATATTCGGTATCCGGAAATTTGAACACATTAGTCATAAATACGTTACATTGAACGACGATCACTTCATGCGTTATCAGAGAACCTTTTCAAAAAATTCTTTTAAGGAGGGATGTTCATGGTCGAAGTTTGCGTAGCGTAGAGTCTATGATCACACCACGATTCCACAGAACGGCACTGTATGGGAGAAGCTTTTCATATAATATTTACATGATGTATAATAGTATTCTTCTTCCTTTGAAGCGTTTGCGACCGTGTGCTTTTAGGAGGAAAATAGATGACTCGCTGCTTAAAAGACAAGGAGACGGATGACCTAGCATGACATTTGACATTTGCGATATGTGCGTATCTATATGCACATATCTCAAAACATATTCCTTCCTTAACCCTTATTTACTTTACTTTACTTTAACTTTAGCTTGTATAGTGGTTACAGTGTGTTTGTAGCAATATTTTTTATTTTTTTAATATTTTCTTACACTTTGGTATATAAAGAACAGCATACCTTAAATTATCTATGATTATGTTTCACAATTTACATATGCATACACAGGGCGAGTCGGGAAGAACGGACCAAACTCCAGAAGTGTATTGTACGTACACGTGATAATAATGTAAAAGAACTCATTTGCTCTTATCAGATTTTCATTTGTTTTCAAGTTATAGCATAATTAAAGAAGCTTAACTAGCGTTCTTGTAAATGGTCCAAATGTTTGCTTGTTTTCCGAGTTAATACGTGGTAAATAAAATAAAAACATCCTTGCACTACCCATGTAAAACAAAAAGTCAGGTACGTTCGACATTAAACGCCTTTTTCGCTTCTTATCACATATGACGTGTCGGCTATCTGAATCAATCCTTTCGAGACTCAAAGTCATTTCCATAATTTTGTAGTTCTGATATGTGTAAGTGTCAGTTTATTGTGACAGTGATTTAATGTTCATTTTCGAGTGCCACACACTTATTGAAATTTAGAATATGCAAATATGGTGTTTGTTTATGGTTTTTGTTATGGGAATGCTACAGCTGCTGTTGAAGAATATCGTCAACGGTTTCCACGTTGCAAAAATCCTAGTAAAAACGTATTTATTGGAGTTTTCAACTGTGGGAGACCGGAATGCTTTCCAGTGCTAACATCACATCTGAACGAGTTTCACGACAAGATTTAGTGGAAGATGCAACGACCAGCTCACCAAGAATTAGTATTCAATTGGGCATTCCACAAAAATGAGCAATAAACACACTCCATATTCAGCGTATTCAACCGGAAGATTATGCTAAGCGCATGGAACTTTATCGGTGGATAAATAATAATCGTCGTGTTGTATTGCGCATAATTTTCACGGATGAAGCAACATTCATCCGTCATTGCATTAATAGTACTCGGAACTCACACGAAAACCCCTACGAAACAGTCGAAAGTTATTTTCAGCGCATGTTTTCCGTAAACGTGTGGTGTGGCATGGTCCATAGTAAGTTTAATTGGCCCCTTTTGGAGAATCATTTCACCAGAGACCACTATTTAATTCTGTTTACAAAATTAATTACAAGGACTACTAGAGGATGTTCTTCTAAACATCAGAATGTAAGTATATTATCAGCATGATGGAGCTCCTGCACATTTCGCTCGTTAGGCCAAGCAACATTTGGATGATAGGTTTCATGGACTTTGGATTAGTCGTGGTGGTCCTATTGGTTCGCCTCTAAGATCTCCAGACCTCATACCACTAGACTATTGTTTATGGGGCTAGTTCAAAAATGAAGTTTACAAGGTAAAAGTCGACTCTCGGGATGCACTAATTCGACGAATTAGAAATACTACAGCCAATATTAAATAAAAGACATGAAGCAATCAAGAGAGCAACAGGCGCGCTACGTAGACAAAACATAAAATGGTTAGGGGTCAATGGCGGTGCTTTTAATTTATTAAAAGAACGCTATGATTAAAAAAATGTTAGTGTATGAAATTTTGTTTATTTGCAATTACACTATAACTTGAAAACAAATGAAAATCGTTCTTATGCGATTTTCATTTGTTTGTTTGTTCAATTTGGACCACTTACAAGTTAAATTTTTTTAATTACGCTATAACTTGAAAGCAAAAGAAAATTGGATATGTAAGAACATGTGAGTTTTTTTATATTATTTTCACGTGTAGAATACACTCTTGGAGTTTGGTCCGTTTCTCCCGATTCACCCTGTATATGTATATATAGGCATCTTGTCATTTTTTGTTTCTTATTATGGTTAAAGCAAGGGTAAAGTTTAGTTGCATCTGAACTTCCCCTTAGGGTTTGGCGTAGTAGAGCGTACGCAGGTATGCTATATTGCTTTTTTTTATTTCGTTTTATTTTTGTTAGGTAATTTTTGCTGTGCTCTACTGGCGAAATACTTTATTATTATTTACATAATTCAACCGAATGTATAATTGCACGATAAATGGTCAGTTTTAAAATCCCTAAGTTAAGACAATGTTTTTCTTGAAGGAACAAAATATTCTATGTCAGTTTCACCTTCAACCCAATGCTATACTTAACTTGAATAAATGTTTTAACTAAACAATCTGTTTGATTCAGCACATTTTTTTGGATATACTACAAAGTAAATAACCAAAAAATAAATGCTAATATAGCTCATGGTATTGGTGGAATCATTCCCGGCAAAAACAATGTAGCAGAGAAAATAGCGCTAACACATGGACATGTTTCTGCCTACTCGGCGTCATCAGCATGGTTCTGAGCACTATCTACTGCCGCTATCATTGAGTTTGCCTCTCAGTTTATGTTGCTAATCTCCAAAGCAGCACTGAATATGTCTCTCGGCGACACCTATCGCCAACAAACACAGTCACGCCGTCCCAGAGGGTAGCAAGACAAACCGGAGTGTAGATGTCCACCACCTATCGGGCAGCTCTTGGGCTGCCAAACGCAAGGGGGCGTTGTGCCTAGGCACAGCGACATCTATACGTGCAAATGATTCCTCAGGCTTACCATGATGTATAGAAATACACGTGGAAAGAATGCCTAATACATGCCTCTGGGACGGCGTGACTGTGTTTGTTGGCGATAGGTGTCGCCGAGAGACATATTCAGTGCTGCTTTGGAGATTAGCAACATAAACTGAGAGGCAAACTCAATGATAGCGGCAGTAGATAGTGCTCAGAACCATGCTGATGACGCCGAGTAGGCAGAAACATGTCCATGTGTTAGCGCTATTTTCTCTGCTACATTGTTTTTGCCGGGAATGATTCCACCAATACCATGAGCTATATTAGCATTTATTTTTTGGTTATTGTATTAGGCATTCTTTCCACGTGTATTTACAAAGTAAATAGTTGCTCCATGCATATTTTCTTTAACAACATAAATTTAGTTGACTTAAGCGCATATGGGTGTACAAGTCGGTGGTTTTTCAGTGTACAAATAGTTTTCGTCGCTATCTGCAGTAGATCTTAATTCTGTATTTCAACAGGACATTGACACGAAACGCCAGTCCCGATTCGTCCCAAGATGGTTGCAACAAATTATTTGCAGCTCTTCAAACGGCCTGGTTCAACTTTGGTGCATCAAAAGAAACCCATAATTTCGATGCCGCAATAGTGGAGATTAGGATATTACACGAAACATTACAAAGTGTTCCTTGGTTTCTTTACGAATTAATAATTAACTAAAATATTATAATTACTAAAGTGATTAAATATGAGTTTGGCCGTATGTTTTGCAGTGCGGTAACTTTTCAAAACTTTCACGTTTTATAAAACCGTTTAATAACAAATTAATACGGTCAAAGCGTTATTACGTTGTCAAATTATTTTCAGAAATCCGCGTCCTTGCTTTCATTTTGCAGTGATAATTGCACGGTAATTGCATTAGAACCATTTTGTATAGTTGCATGTTAAACAATAAAAATCGTAGATTTCTATGAAGATTAACCGCCAAACGTATTCAACATTGCCTGTTTGTTCTCCGAATACGTTTCAGTTACTCAACTGTAAAATACTCATAGCAACGAAGAGCATATTGATAGATAAATATATGAATTTACAGAGGATACAAAAACGACGAAATCTTTTAATAATGGACAGGCTATTTGGGAAGTTGGGCGGTAGAATGGCTTACATAGTTTGACATACGAGATACACCTCTTAAGTTTCCAGCCCAGATGGTAAGATCTTTAATTGTGGATAAAATTCAAACTAAACCTTGTTCTCAAAATGGAAATAAACAGCTAACACAATGTAGGTTGAAACTCATTGGGATTCGGTAGCCCAACCGGTATTCTTAAAACATCGGTTTCGAGTTCCAATTTGTCTAAAAAAACTAAGATAGTATTACGTACCTATACGGGATGTTTCAGAATGAAAGGCATTGCTGGATCGTGAAGATGCATCAAAGCCGGACAAATTAAATTGAAAATCTTTAAATTATGATTTGTTAAATTGAGAAGGCAAGAAGGACCCATTCTTTCAATATTTTCTTAACATAAGATAAGATGCCCCAATAACGCATATTCACTAAAGGAATGCGAATTATTCGCAAATATTGAAAATACATTAGAAAATATGTATGATACATAATAATAACAATAATACTTCATGCTTTCACATTCCCCAATAGCTTTCGCTAATTACAGGGGGTACCGGCCGACCACGAATTATTACTACACCTGCGCACGTAGAGCATTTTAAGATGATCACCCTCATTATTTGCCAAATTTGGAGTAAGGAAAACTACGAAAAACCTTACTCTGCGCCATCAGTCCTCTATTATCCTACCTTACATACTTTCTGAGGACATACTTTCGAGTACAAGCACGGTGGGTAAATAGATAGCGTATTGGGTCTGCATTCCCATTGCTTCAAAGATATATGAATAAGCTATCTATTAAAATGGTCCAGACAGTTTGAGTCTCGATACTTCGAGGTTCCGTACCTCCGAACCTACCTGTTGCAAGCATGAATTACCCCAACACAACGTTTACATTTGCACAGGAAACTAAAACTAATAAATATAATGCAAAAAATTAAACCAAACTTCCTCCATTACGTTAAGGTGATATCAAGGCCTTCCTAAAGATCTACGCGGTCGCAAACAAAAACGGTGAACCTTAAATCTCACAGATTTCCTTCAAGTTTCTTCGAGATTGCTCACATTTCCCAGGAACCTGATTAGGATTAGGTTAGGTTAGATCTCGATGTCGAAGTTGTAACCTGATTTTAACAATATTAATAACATAAAAGTTAGGTATAGTGCGCCGATAACATTAAATAGACTGTAGTATGTCCAAATTGTTATAATATATAGCTACAAAAATACGTCGGCAAAGAAATTGTTAAAAAGTATGCACTTTTATATTGGTACCTATAAAAACAGTAATTATCCATATATGCGTAATTTAGTAATTGTGTACGTATAAAATTATTTGGATGATGACATAACCACAAAATAACTTGTGCGTTGTGTGTACAGAAACTTACTATCTGGGTAATCTTGTAGGAATCCTGAAAATCGCGAACGGGTGACAGGGATGACTATCATACCTAATCATACGGTTAGGTGCTAGAAGGGTGCTACGTATTATGACAAAAAAGGTAGGAGATAGAACAGCAGTACCTCAACGGACTTATGCATGCAAGCATGTCTTATCACTTGCCTTTGATGAAATACCTGTTATATTAAAAAAGGAGTAAATAAACTAATAACTAGTTACAAAATATGAAAACGGAACGATCTAAGCATTGTTAAATGTGTGGTGAATTATATCGCAATTTATTTAAACTGCTGACACTGGTGTTACTGGTCTTGAAAATGAACGGCGAGATTTTTGTAATTTTCGCTAGTTCGCTGTTTTATATAACAGATACAGGAATTCTGAAATTCACCAATCCATGGCAACTATTTTATTATAATCTAACCTAGGGCCTAAATAAATAATTTCAAAGATATATATTTGTTTGATTCAAGAACTTTTTTTCTTTGTGTAGTAATACCTTTGCTTCGACATAGGAAATGCATTTTTTCTATCCAAAAAAAGCATTACATCGAAGGACGCCGATGCACCCTACGGCTACTGTGTCCTAGAATTGAATTTCGCCAATACGTGTACATATATGCAAATCAAAAATTTGTGTTCTTAGTATTTCTATTACATACAGAACTTTATACAAATTAAAGAAAATTTAAAGAAAACAAGATATGTCGTTATTCTACGATCAATTTTCATTAACTGATGTGCATTATTTAAGCATTAATCATTAATCCTAGGTTAAAAAAGAAATAGAACGAGTGGGTTCCACATATGTACGTTGCTACACCTTACAAATTGAACGTATTGGTTTATGTTCCTTATTTTGACCTTCTACTTCCCATACCTCTTGCAACACTTTGTATATGTATGAAATTACACAAAAACCGATGGAAACCTCACTGGGGCATTGTACGGTATTATATGGAATTGTCGGACATTTCTTGGCATTGCAGTGGAATTGTAGATATGTTACCGTTACTTTGATAAATGTGTTAGTATGCATAATAACCGGGTATTATACATAATAACCAATAAAGATGGTTAATGTAATAATATGTATACAATTTATTATTTTAACCGGTTATTATACATACAACCCAAACCCTCATGGCTGAAATGATAAATTACAATATTTAGGAAATACGGAATTTTCATCAGTGCTTGTGAAATAAAAAGACAATGTTTTATTCAATGAAAAAATGTTCTATTCTTACCATTTGTAAACAAACAACCTTCTACTTGTTAGAACATGGCAAACTGTCATGACATTTCGAATTACAGAGTAACCCATGCTTCTTGCAGCTACATTTTCCTGAAAGACATTTTCCCTTGCAGTTACATCTCTTGAAACCTTGACCACCTGTGATTGAAGATTTCCTGGCACACTCACGAAGAGTCACAATTACATCTGAAACTTTCTCTTATGAAATTAAATTCTTCTTACAAATGGCAAACTGGTTCCTAGAATACTTTTGAGCCAATCGCCCTTCCTTGGTGCCAATTTCATACATCTTGCTATCAGCATCCATCTGCAGAATTACCCCAAGAATGTTCCTGGAGTCACTTCTAGCCCTGTCGACATCAGGAACCGGTATTTTTACAGTATCTCCAATCTTGCCTCTTGGAAACATCGATTCAGACATTAGCCTCATCTTTTTTGCCTAACACTGCAATGCATTTATGGCATTTTCCCTCTTCTCTTTAATAATGTTGATTTTGTCTGAAATCATATTTTCCCCCGAAATGTCCTCTACAGCACTATCTCCGTCCCCTGTTTGTCCATCTTCCGTTTCACCGTTCTCTATTATTTCCCCATCTTATTCGCCACCATTCTCTGTTTGTCCATTTTCATCTCGTACTAAAGCACCTGAAGAAGAGTCGATTAAGGTTTCCAGATCTTCTTCAGGTATCTGATGACATCCGTAGAAAGTGATGTTGTAAGACCGACTTTTGCTGGAACCCCAAACATGGCCTTATATGGGCTGCAGATTATGCCTTCATGATGGGCTCTATTCCTCATGAATTCTCAGACCCTCAAACCAGTGTGGAGTTTGGTTTGTTTCCGTCCAAGTCGTCAGCATGTTTGCAATGTCCTGATTTGCGCGCTCCACAGAGCCTTGCGACTGGCTATGTCTCGGTTTTCCATGAACTATCTTCAGTTCACTCCACATTTCGCATACTTCTTGAATGATGTGATTGCAGAATTCATGGACATTATCATTTTGCAGTATGCTACGAGCGCCCAACATTGTGAAGATATCAAGTAGGTTATGTGCAACTTCCTCTGCTCTTTTACTTTTCAAAGGCCGCAACTGTACAAATTTCGTAACATCATATTAATCAGAAGCGCTTGGTGTTATGTATAATATCCGGTTATTATGCATACTACCTTCATTTATCAAAGTAACGGTAACAGATACAACATTCATTGGCGTTATGGAGGCATTTTAGACTATTTTGTAATACTGCGCAAGTATTTTCATTTAATGAATGCACTCAAAAAAGTAGATAATAAAACGTAGATAATAAAAGTAAGTTAATAACCTATATCGTTATGACAGTAAGCTTTATTACAATTATGTTAATTCTTCGTACCTGGTATCTATTTAATATACACTAGTGTGAATATGTTTTAGACCAGCAGGTAGAAAGCCCTTCATTTGAAATTTTCAACAGATTTGAATTAAAAGTATTAGTAAAGGGTGTTTCCAGATTTGAAGGTTCAATAAAACATGGTTTTCTGTAGCAAAGTATTGAAATATTTATTGAGTTATAATGTAGACATTTGGGAATTATGAATGGAACAACACGTCTGGTAAATGGCTGACACTGCATTGCTGGCACATGCGTACTCTTTTGGCGAAATTTTCAATAACGGTGTTGCATACATGTGGCGGTATTTCGTCGATACAGCGTCTAATTTCGGCCTTCAATGCTTCAGTGGTCGCGGGTTTGCCGGCATAAACCTGGGACTTCAGATAACCCCACAGTCAAAAGTCCAAAGGTGTTAAATCGCAAGAGCGTAGCGGCCAATTCTGGTCACCAAACCGGGAGATGACACGACCAGGAAGTCTCGTGTAAAACCGCCAATGTTTCACGGGTGGTATGGCCAGTGGCACCGTCCTGATGAAACCACACGTTGTCGAGAGCAATATCGTGCAATTGAGACACAAAAAACTGGGTTAACATAGTACGATAACGTTTGCTATTCACCGTTACTGTATTACCTGCATCGTTTTCGAAGAAAAACGGTCCAATGATGCCTCCGGCCCACAATGCACACCAAACAGTGACACGATATGGATGCATTGCTTTTTCATGAATAATTCGTGGATTTTCTGAGCCCTAAACGCGGCAGTTTTGCCTATTTACGAAGCCATCGAGGTGAAAATGGGCCTCATCACAGAAGATGATTTTGGCCGCAAAATCGGCATTCACTTCTTGTTGTTCAAGGATCCAATTGGTGAACTCTCTTCGCTATAAGTGATCTGTAGGCTGGAATTGCTGAGTCAATTGGACCTTGTACGCGTGAAAGCGCAAATCTTTAGTGAGAATACGCTGAAGGGTGGCTGTTGTAATGTCCAATTGTTGTGCACGACGACGAATCGATGTCCTTGGACTCTCGGCCACACTGTCGCGAACTGCTGTGATGTTTTGTTCTGAACGACCTCTACGAGCTCGTGTCGTATGTTTCACATCACTAATCGAACCAGTACTTTCGAATTTTGCGATTATTCTTTTCACAGTAGATGACTTAAGAACATTATTTCGACCGAAAATTGGACGAATTTTACGAATCGTGGCAATCAAACTTTCACCATTTTGATGATAATGTTTAACAATCAGGACGCGTTGTTCTGTCGTGTAATGCTCTATGTTTACTAATTCCCATCTGTTTCCTATCGGCTTGGCATGTCATAATCATGTGACATCACCACAGCCAAGCTACCGCGCAATTCAAATCTTGTGCTCTTATTGAAACAACCTTTATATAAAGGATGTTAGGTTTATTTCATAATATTCACACGTTCTTATATAGGTTTCTAAGAACAAACTTTCCCCCGTAATTCTAGTTCCAGAGAAAATATTTTTAAGAATAAAATATTTCTCTTACTGTAAGAACAACCACATCGTGTACAATAAATTCCGCTAGTATTTAGTAGTAGATAGTTTGTTGTTGTTGTAAATGTATTACACTAAATTAGCTTTTTTTGTTATAATTTTCTAATAATTAGTGGAAGTGTGAGATTTAGACCTAGTAATTGATATTTGTGTCATAATGGGTAAAATCTCAATGCATGTACGCAGTACAATCATTACATTACACCAGGAAGGTTATAGTGGACGACAAATTGCAGTAAAAACACAGGCTACTAAGACCGCCGTACACAGTGTTATAACAAAATTTAAAGAGACTGGATCGGTAGAAAACAAAAAGATGTAACGACCTAAAAAGATAAAGAAGGCTGATGTGCGATATTTAAAATCACAATCCGTAAGAAACCGCTTTCGAACGTCAACAGAACTGGCCGTGGACTTACAGAGGGCAACCGGAACAAGCACGTGTAAAAAGACTTTTAATACAAGAAGGTCTTCCGGGAAGGGTCGCTACTCGAAAACCATTATTTCGACGTGGAAATAAGCAAAAACGGTTGGAGTATGCAAGAGAACACAAATATTGGACTTTAGAAATGTGGAATAGAGTTTTGTTCACTAACGAATCAGAATTCAAAATTTTCGGAACCAAACGTCACTAATATATTCGTAGAAGAAAGGGGGAACGATATGATTCGACTTGCATACAACCTACTGTTAGACACGGCGGTGGTTCTGTGTTCGTATGGGGACGCATATTATCATCAGGTGTTGGTGATTTAATTCGAATAACAAGAAAATTCACGGCGTAGCGCTATTTGCAAGTTTTAAAGGGTTTTGCTGTTCCCTCTAGACGTCGCTTTATTGGTCCAAACTTCATGCTTCAACAAGATAATGACCCTAAACATTGTAGTAGGATTGTTAAAGATTATTTAAGAGAAAAATGTGAGGAAGGCGTTTTGGAAGTCATGAAATGGCCTCCTCATTTAAACATAATGCAGCATGTTTGGGATTATTTGGACCGTAAAAAGGTGGAGCGTCAGTCAACGAATGTTTTCGTATACTCAGAGAAGAGTGGAATGGAATTCCACACGCATTTGTTGAAAAGTTGTATGTTCGTTTCTTCTAGGTAGAGACTAGAAGAAACGAAATGATGTTTTCTGCTAAGGAAGGGCACACAAAATATTAATTTTAAGATATTATATATTAAGATTATTAATTTCTTGAAATATTGTGTTTTGACATGTAAATGTGTTATTTAACATTACCCGTGTATTATTTTGCCTCTGTTCTTACAAATATTCTGTCTGCTATTATAAAGACGTTCATAGTGCTTACTGGTCTAAAACATATTCACAATACTCTACATTTCTATACTTCTTATTAAAAACTCTGGCCGTCCTTAGATAATGAAAAGTATAATAAATAATATTCAAAGATATTATATTTCTGTTTTAATGCTTCAATTCTGCGCTTAATTGTCAGAGGTTTAGCCGATTTTCTGCTAGTAAATTATTATTACATCTAAAATAAAAGTAAGTTGTAATTTCATTGTTTGTTAATTAATTACCTTTGGTGAGATACCACTTACAAGGGAACACCGGCAACCCGCACTTCTCGATTTCGATGAAACTGCACAGACTGAAAGAGTACCTTGGTGTAAGAACACAATTTTTTTCTTACCTAGCGTATCTCGCCGGTTTGGGGGTACAGCCCCCTCCAAAGATTTTTATGTTTTTTTTTTTATTTGTGTAAATATCTCGGAAATTATAACAGATATCTTTTTCTTTTTAGAATATTATTTGAAGTAAATTACATAGTCCCAAGGATGATGCGAATTATTTTCGGAAACAATTTATAGCGCGGGACGGGGGACACCCCCCCCCCTTTTTTTTTCTTTATTTTTCACAAATAAAGTATATTACATGGTCTAAAGGATAGCGCGAATTATTTTCGGGAAAAATTAATAACGGGGGACCGGGTACTCCGTACCTCCCTTTTTTTAATTTTTTTTTTCTTTATTTTTCACAAATAAAGTATATTACATACTCTAAAGGATGGCGTGAATTATTTTCGGGAAAAATTAATAACGGGGGACCGGGTACCCCATACCCCCATTTTTTTACATTTTTATATTTTATTTTACCACAAATAGAGTCCGTTTTATGTAGAATATGTATGTGGTCAAATTGAGACAGTTAATAATAAAGATATTAAAAGACGATAATAAAACTTTACTTGTCATTGATTGTTGTTATAAATATATATTTATTTAGAAATTATTTATTATTTCGATACATGCTTTAAGAAATACTATAATATAATGTGATTGAAATGACCACAGGTGGCCGTTTAAAATAATGTATGAGAAGCGTTCTTTCGTGCAGTGTAAATTTACAGCTCGGCATATTCTATAGAGCAATATTCATATACCTAACTTGTTTGTAACTAACACATTTTCGGAAAACAGTGGAGCAGTTGAAATTATAATTGTGACTGGTAGTATTATACATATAGTAATTATGCTACGTACTGATTATAGTAATGGTAGTCAATATAAAAGTATTCAAAACACAGGTATTGCTTGCACCACGAACAACGCACAATAGCAGGTTTTTCACAAACACTACACAAGGGCGTAGACTCCGCGTCTTTAGCGAAACAAAACTGTACTGGGATTTTAAAGGATCCCGGTCTTTCATCTACGTATCCACTCTTGAAGTGAAGAAAACTGACTGTGGGTCAACGATTGCAGCTTAATAATACTATTTCTCTGATGCAAATCTATGTCGTAGTTAACATATTCAACACATTAACTACATTAATCGCTGCCATAATGCCAACAAACTACAAATTTACACTGCACGAAAGAATACTTCTGACATATTATTTGAAACGGCCACCTTATATATGCTTCAGATAACTGTGTACGTGACATGAACAATCTAGTTTTAGTATATCGGTATTTACTGTAAGCACTTATAATTAATCCATTTCAATCGGATTATTTTATGGCATTTTTTGGAAACGTTTTCGAACTAATTCATTAATATATGTCTATTTAGAACGACAATTATCTATGTACGTCAATCAATGACAAGTAAAGTTTAACTATCGTCTTTTAATATCTTTATTATTAACTGTCTCAATTTGATCACATACATATTCTACATAAAACCGACTCTATTTGTGAAAAAATGAAATACAAAAATGTAAAAAAAATGGTGGTATGGGGTACCCGGTCCCCCATTATTCATTTTTCCCGAAAATAATTCGCGCCATCCTTTAGACTATGTAATATACTTTATTTGTGAAAAATAAAGAAAAAAAAAATAAAAAAAAGGGGGTACGGGGTACCCGGTCCCCCGTTATTAATTTTTCCCGAAAATAATTTGCGCCATCCTTTAGACTATGTAATATATTTTATTTGTGAAAAATAAAGAAAAAAAAAAATAAAAAAAAGAGGGGGATGGAGTCCCCGGTCCCGCGTTATAAATTTTTTCCGAAAATAATTCGCATCATCCTTGAGACTATGTAATTTAGTTCAAATTATATTCTAAAAAGAAAAAGGTATCTGTTATAATTTCCGAGATATTTACACAAATAAAAAAAACATAAAAATCTTTGGAGGGGGCTGTACCCCCAAATCGGCGAGATACGCTAGGTAAGAAAAAAATGGTGTTCTTATACCAAGGTACTCTTTCAGTCTGTGCAGTTTTATTGAAATCAAGAAGTGCGGGTTGCCGGTGTTCCTGTGTTAGTCGAGTTGCTACCTTCGCAGAAAACCGATGTGATGTTGGTTGTTCACTTCTGTAGAAGTCGATATAGCGTTTACTTTCGACATTTGCAGTGATTAGGGTGTATTTAATTATATACTCTCATCAATTCAAGTTAAAATAAAAGTGCAAACTAATTCCGTTGCATTTATGAAATACAGAGATAAATAATACGTAGTCAGTTTCAAAAATAAATCATACAACATCCGAAAGAATTATATGAATATAATATACAATAGAATTTGAAAACTATACGTAACCTTAGCTGCATTTGCTATGAGGCATTTTTACTCAATTGTGTCAACTTAGTTGTACTAAACTATGAAGTTGTTACATTATTGTATACCATATTTGTTGAAAGCGATGAAAGTGCCACAATTGTGATTTAATAATACATTGTGTTTTTAAAATATAATGTCACGTTAGGTAAAAGTTTATGTTTCCTTTCCCTTTGGTATTGCACGAAATCGCAATTGGAAATGATTTCAATAATTTCCAAATTTTAAGGAAACTTAATATACACGTTGACAACCAAATTTGATTTAATAGCTACATATGTATCTAACAGAGAAGGGCATATTTCTTAGATATATGTACATCGCATGATAGACGGTATTACCCAACGTCCCCGCCGCAATATTCTTTTCTGTTAGATACGTAGCTATTAAACCGGTTTTAGTTGTGCAGTTGTATTTGTATTTGTATCAATTTTAATAAGATGCTTTAGAGTTTTAACCTATAATTTATTCTATTTATTATTTGCATCGTCACATGTCTTGAACATAGCTGGTAAGTATTTAGTATTTATAACCATGTTGTATTTAGAAACCAACAAGAATTTAAATATTAGGTATTTAAATTTAAAATATTAAATTTATATGAAATTAAGTAATGTTTTGATACTTATTACAGGAAGTATTTTTTTATGTGAAATATTTGAGTATCTTATTTCCAATGAAAATGTATATGGAGAGCGTTTCAGAAATAACTCGCAATCAGCCTCAAAGTAATAGCTGTAATTATGTGGGACCCAAAATTTGAATATATCCTTGGCCTATCTTTAAGCATACTAGAGAAAAAATAAAATCGAATTATAATGAACGAGTGCGCAACGTATGTTCGTATTCGAATGCGTCCCTTTGCCTTAAAAGCTTTCATGAAAAAGTTATTTAATGTTTGCTTTTGAAATTGTCCTCTCAAAAAAATCAATTTTATGGGCTAGCATACTATAATAAGACGATTATAGTTGTTAATTTGAGTATTATAATGGCGAATTTTATCGGCCAAGAACTATAATGATATCAGTATAGTTTTAGGACTATAATGGTGAAAAATCTATATTCGTTATTATAGAAATACGGGAGCAGCTAGCTTGAAATTTGAAATTTTAAAAGGTCCTTATATATTTTTGACGTCACTGAACAATAAAATAGCTTCGGCAACAAATCTTTGATGCCTCAGCTTGTATCCGTGGAGAATTTTTAGTTGCGTGGAAATTTCAATCGGTGAATAGAGATCTGTATTCGCGCAAATGGCGGATACACATTGTATGAAACTGTCCCTCTTGTTTATCAAAAAAATCTTTTTCCAGACTCAGAATCGAACACGCAAAAGATAGCTTATGTTTATACTAGACGTTATGTTCACGTATTTCAAAAATTACAAAGAAAACAAATTATTTTAAAAGTACTGTTGCACTGCCAATAAGAACTATTAAAATGTATCTTATCAAAAATAATTCAAATTACATGCAATTCTTTCAATTAATTACGAAAAGTCGCTTTTATTTCTGTTTCTGTTTTCGGTGCGCAATGTAATGTTCACCTTCCTATTGAAATAGTACCTTAAGATGTAATTTACTTCTAGCAGTACGAAGGAACTATTAATCACATGTTTGATATTGAAATTGTACTCGCTGAAATTCCTACGTAATGGCACTACAGATTTATCTGAATTATAACAGCTCTATACTAACTAAATTTTTTAGGTAACTACCCTGGCAACAATTATCTCAATGCAGGTATGTGTTAAAGGACAGCGGCATGATCTCTGAATTAAACAACCATTGTATTTGAATTTCTAAAGCGTTTGTGTTTCGGAACGATAATAAATATCAATGCTTTTTTGGATTTAAGTTTATTGGAATATTAGTAGGCGTGTAGTTGTGCTCAGGTCCGTATTCGAAAATTCGTTCAATGTAAATTTTGCGAAAACCCAACTTGTAAAATTATTGGAGTTTTTATGTAAAAGACAATTACCTTTTACGGATTGTAAGTTATTTTTGAAACATTCTGTATACAAAACGCAAAATTACTACGTATTTTCTAACCTGATGTTTAATGGTAACTTTTTTGGGGATTGCATGGCAGTATTAGGAATTAATATGGCATTGCCATGGAATAACCTGGCATTACAAAATTTTAGCATTGTGGCATTTTGGTGTTCAAAATTTTGGCTGCGAAATTCTGGATAAAAGGAAAATTAAATATATGTATAACTAAAGTTCGCGCTGCCACAAGCAATGGCATAATAGAACGTGTTTGCGGGATTTACAGGCCAAATATTTACCCGATTCAAGAAAACTTACAATACGGTTATATCCGATACGATTTCAAATTAACACGTTAGCGCTTATAACTAAGTAAATTTATTGGTCTCGTGTACATTAATTTTAGTCTCTAAAACCGATTTTCAAATTAGTTTTCGAATTTAACAATTTCATTTAAAAAATCAGTTTTTGACAACCGACAAACTCGAAAATCAGTTTTCGAAAACCAACACACCCTAGTAAAGAGTTAAATGAATTAGTTATAAAAATATAAACAACTGAAAAGACACCGTATATGCCGTTGATATTTTTCTGTAAATAAATTTCGTTAGAGTTACTGTAGATAAATATAGCATATGAGAATTATTAGCAAACATCTACTGTTTCACAGAACTTCGTTTTTCGGTCTCTTCAAACTTTTTGGAGCACCGGCTTACACTAGTAAAGCCAAAAGGAAGGGAGCTAATCCAGTAGGATTTGGTTTGGAATTATGTAGGTACTGTTATTGGTATTGGTGGAAAGGTATTCTTACTTGAATTCAAGTTTCCGACACTCACTTTTGCTTTTACTTTTGAACATGGTACGAAAGATGCCAATATCCTTAAAAAGACATTTAAATATTCGTTTTCCTATATTTTATAATTTTTCCACGGACTTGAGAATCTGTTTCTTTGTATTATTTTCGTATTTAATTCTTACACAATTCGCATTTAAATAATTGCATAACAAGTTGTAAATAAAACAACACAAACATGAATAGAAAGTCTAGACACTATACTTCCATACAATCTACAACATAAACCAATCAGGTATGGAGGGTTAAAGGTTAAACCACTGTTCTCCTCCGCAAGAACTGACCTACTTTATTTATATGAATGTTACCAATCGATTTTAAAAGTGAAGAGGTGTATGTTGATTAAATACGTGTTCCTTCTAACAAATTAACAATAACAATAGGTTTGTCGATTTAAATGTTGCGAGTGAAAATAAAATAAACGACAGCCACTTGACTTCGTACTGTACAGCATCTATTGAAGCCAAACAAAATATTTGAGACACATGGAATTTACTTTATGAATGTAAAATAAGTTCGTATTCAACAAAAATGATTAAAATTCAACTTGTTTTTACGCTTTTTTGTTTATGCATTTTGGTCACCAAAAATTTTTAAAACTATTCAAAAATTAGCAGAGCAAATCGACCAGTGAACCTCGAAGAAATTACCATCTCGGTTGAGTGTTATGTTACTTTTTTAAAGTTTTTCATCTAACATAAATTATTGCTAATAAAATACAGCCAAATCAATTGCACATATGGTTCTTAATTAGTGTTAACTTGAACTTACCTTTCTTTTAACGGGATACGTGTTAAAAGTAAAGGTTCTTCATGCTTCTTTACACAAAAGAAATAAATAAATCTCCGAATCGAAATTCTGGATAAAATCAGACAGTTTATGTTTGAACGTGCATACTACACAACGAATTATGAATATCACAGATTATGGAAAATTTAGAATGAATAAATATATTCTTTTTAAAACTAACATACTAAAAACACGCACTGCAAGACGTAAATATCGTACTACCTACCAAGTCTACTGTCAACTGTTGCTTTTTTGTATCAAAAATTGTTTTGTTGATTACAGCGCAATCTTACGGATTATTAACACATTATTCAAAGCATTAACTTGAATTGAGTAATAATTTTAATTTCACATTTTATATTTACTCTATACTATTCATCGTACACTAATAAATTAAGACAAGGAAAAATACTTTTTATTTTGGTTTTTATCAATTACGCTTTTTTTGTTTTTTTTTTTCTTTTGTAAAGGTTGGTGTCAGTAGAATCATCTTGAACTTCAGCTTGCTTCGATATTCAATCAGATTCAATCTGCCACAGATGTTTCGTAGTAAATTGAAAGTGCAATGAGCATAAATGTGATTATGACATATCAAATGACGTTAAAAAATATCTAATTTCGGTTCGCGTATCATAAAACAGCTATAGTGTGAGTGTCTCTCAGTTTGAATTAGGCCACTACATCTACATGGAAAAAGATAAGTGAAAATTAACTAGAGAACTGAACTTTTAGCTGTCAGACTTATGAGAGGCCATATTGTATAGCAATCATTGTTTGTTGATATTGCATTCGCTCTTTAAAAGTTTCTCACGTTGTAATACGGAAATAAATTATGGATAGTAATGCACCTACAAGTAATGATCTGCCGCAGCAGGTATAGACGTCATTATTATATAATGTTTTAGGACATGAGAGGATTTTACTCCTAGTCCTGTTCTGTTTTAGGACAATTTACAACAAAATAATGAGGTCACACCAGCAGTTCCCCATGCTCCTCTAATAGCTATGACCAGTTATACTAGTGATGATATACCACCACCTAAAGCAGATTTTTCTGCACCGCCACCATATGAGGCAGCGACAAAATTGCCAACATATGAAGAAGTACAAAGAGAAAAGCATTTGGAAGGTCAGTCGGTGCTTCAAAATGCAAGAGTAAGTCGTTTTTCGAACTTTGTATTTGCTGGTTTTCTAATCGCTACTGAACACTTTCATTGCAAAACCATTATACCAAGCCGTTATTTTTAGTCAAGGAATTATAATACTACAATGGACCCCATTTAGTGTCGTCGCGGTTAATGGTATCATTTGCTTATTGTTATTGTTTTAATCAAGTTTGAGCTGACAATATACCAAATTATGCAAATATTTTCGTTTATTAAGATCACGTTCGATTAGTGTTATCACAACTTGTTTTTATAGCCTCCAATTTAAGATTAAATATATGCATATTAAGAATATTTCATTTATCAAAAGAAAAGATGTGTTTTAGAAAAATATGTCAAATTATCTCAAAGCTTGAGTCAAAGAAATACAACCTCTCGTTTATAAATTTCATGCAACAAAAGTTACCTTCAGACGGTTTATATATCTATTACAAGTTTTTATTTCATAGTTATGTATTTTAAAGGACTTATTATTTAGTTATATTTAAATTGTATGATGGTATACCTTATCAGGAAAATATTATATGGTTATAATGAGTTGGGTCCATTGTATTGGGGTAAAATCACAGTATTGTATATTCTTAACAATGTACGTGGTGTAAAGTATATTTTTTGATGGTGTAACATTTGTGATAGAGTCATGTTGGTGGTGTATCATAAGATTCATAAGCGCATCTATCTGGCAGTGAGAGTGCTAACAGTGGCGTAACAATAGGGTGGCAAGGCTGGCAAAATGCCAGGAGACTCGAGTGCCCTGCTCCGTGGTAGGACTTTTTATTTTATTTTAAATGTACAAAAAGTGAACAGACTTTTGTGACTAGTAACAAACATTCGAGTTTATCATTAAGATAGACATTTTCAACTATTGAATATTTAAGAAAGAATTCATCAACGTAGAAGTTATCTTAAGTACTAAATGAAACTTTTTGTAAACATAAAAGCGCATTTTGTACTTCGTTATTAATAAAGCGGGCCAAATCTGTCCCCGCAACAGAATCGGAGTTAGACGCATGGGCCGCTTATTATAAATAGCGTATATGTAACTCACAGCAGACATGTGATATTTTGAAATCAATACAGCAGAGTAAAAAATTGAAGCTGACGCAATAATAATGTTTGGTAAATAGAGCGAATACATGCACATGTGGAGGTGTTTTTATTGTCATTATTTTTTTTTTTTTTGCTTGAAAACGGTTATGTGTTGTAAATGTGATGTAATAAGGTAATAACTGTAAAAAGTAACCAAAGTAGTTATTCAAAAATCTGTTGTACTTAATAACGTAACAATAAATAATAATATAAAAAATAAACGGAGCTTCTTAATAAAGCGGATAGGCTTGTTGAAAAAGTTGCACCATCAGGTATGTTTCCACATTTGCCTCGGTGAAGGATGTTCGCCGCGTTGAAAAAATGTACTTATATTTCGAGAAAGACCGTTCCACATCTACTGAAGTAAGACAGGGATAATTAAAATAGTCTTTAGAGTTAGTTAAGGAATCTGCAGATGCCCCACTACACATTTGTCTTAATCTCGTGTAATCGGAATTCTTTTTTAAAACACTGTCGAACTAAACTAAACTAAAACGCGACCACTTAATGCGTCGTTTATACCGTGTAGCAATGTATTAACTTTGTCTACAATTTGCACTGACTTTACAAACGACAATCCACTATTTTACAATTTTTCTATTACGTCTGCTAACCCTTTATAATTGTTGCTAATACTTTTTAAATCTTTCAACAGAAGGATCTAGAAATCCTTTCTGGCTCTCCTTAATAGCTGTAGCTTCGGCAGGGTCGAATTGTAAAATCACAGATTTGACTTATTGGAAATGTTGAGAATAATAAAGGGCGGCTTGCAACCACGTTCCCCAACGCGTAAGAATAGGCCGTGGTGGTTCGCGAATACCAGGACAAAACCTGTGGAATGCTCCAATCCGTTTAGGACTTTTGAGAAACAGTTTTTTTGTATTTGCTATTAATGCATCCACCTCCGGGTAACATTCTGAATAGTTTGTGCCACAAGATGTAAAGACTGACTTTACACGTAACATGTAAAAGTCGCTCACACTCTTCTTTAAGAGAACGGCCTACACTACACATTGTCGCTGCACCATCGCTCATGAACATCAACAGTTGACTAGTTGACACTTGGAATTGTTGTAACATAGCACTACGGCCGTAATTGCTTCACCAGTACACTCTTTTAGCCTTTTGCTAGCTAATAAAATTGCAAATTTCGGTTTAACAGGATCTATTAATATGTCTTTTACAGTCGCGTTTGTTCCAGCACATTAACGGTATTTTACAAACTCTACACAATATTTTGGTTCCACTGTAGTTTAAATCCGGAAATTCACTGATAAATTTAGTCACTTTACTAGCTAACGGCCGATTATTTTTCTTGCGTACGTTAGACATAGTTACATATATAAATTATATTCATCTATAATAAGTACGACTAACGTTGCGAAGGGTTGACGAGAGACTGTTGCAATAAATCAATAAATTGAAGGCCGTGCCGACTTATCTGTATACATACATATGTGGCGTCATGGGCCCGGTAAACTCATTTCTAACCTGCCGCGGGGCTCTCTTGGTCCGCTCTAGTTATCAGCACTCAAGTCAAGTCCTGCTTCCTTCAAAAATTTAAATGATTCAGGCTTATTGGACAGAGCTATAGTTTGCCGATTTGTATATCTGATACATTTGTAAAAAAAATTCTCAGCTTTCGGTCAACTTTCAGACATTTTCACTACCGCTAGTGCCGAGCTATCCTTCTCGAAATTAAAATTAATAAAAACATTTAAGAAATTCGGTGGGACAAGAAAGGTTGCACAGTTTAGCAATACTGACAATTACCCGAAATTTGGTCTTTGATGATGTAATCGATAATTTTGCCGGAATGAAAACCCGAAAAAACAATTTTAATTTTTGTTAAGCATTTTCCATGTATTGTGTATGTAGTAGTATTTATTTCTTATGTTATAATCTCGTTGTATAAAACAAGACTTGATTGCACCAACGCTGATTAAGCTGACTTAGGTTTTACGAGATTCTAAAAGTACCCATAATAAAAACAACGAGCTTAATTCTTTGAGGTCCCCAGTTTAAAAATTTGCGTTGTTGGGCCACTGGGTGTTAAATGATATTTTTAAATTGTAGATTATTTTTGATAATATATTGTATTTTTTTATCACCTATAGTATATTATATCCTACATACCGAATAACTTCAATATTTTATGCAATTTTCAGTCAGAATATAGGCCTCAAGCTCAGCGGATTCTAACATTAGACGCAGAACCAAACGAAGATAGTGATACAAGCCTATTAGGAACTGATTTTATGTTTTATACAGCATTTTTTGGTAAGGAAGCAAACTATTTTAGAGGTGCTCCGTTTTATTAATCTGAATTTTAGTTGCATTCATCTTCAACTGGATTGGCTTTCTACTATTAATGTGCTTCTGTCGGACTATTGCTTCGCGTTATGGAGCATTATCTGGTTTTGGCTTATCATTAGCTAAATGGACTTTAATTGTAAAACATTCCACCGACTTAGCATCAAAGGATAATAGTTGGCTGTGGTGGTTAATAATGACATTTGGTAAGTGCCACGTATGACTAGAAACATGTCAACATGTAATTTCTTGTGATAAGCTCTAGCAAGTAATAAAATCCAATAATCAAATGATATATCGTTGCCTTAGTTTGGTTTTAAAATAATCAATATGTAAACTCTTGTTTCTCTTTTAGAGGCGATTGTAGAATAATTATAATGATTTTTTGGGAAAAAATATTCTGAAAACCATTTTTCAGTTATTATTAGATAGCAGTTAAATCTCATTTTTAATAAAAAAATCGAGTTACGTGCTTTTCGCTAATAATCCAATTAATATAAACTAAATTCTTTTGCACTTAGTACTGTGTAAAACCAATAAATAAGAATACAAATAATAATACCGTTAGTTTTTTGGATTCTAATTTTTAAATAGTTCGTACGGTAATATAACCGTTGAATTACACCAAACGAAAACATTAATATTGAATCGTTTAATTGAAAATAAACAGAAAGTCAATTTTAGTCAATATACTTGTTTCTAACGCAAGACAACAGTGATGTATTTTACTACAATCCGTCTGTAGAAAAGACTGGTAAAATTGTGTAACTCTCTAAAGCTTCATCGAAATCTGAATTTTCGAATTGTCGGTGTTCCGTTGTTATTATGTTAATCGAAAATATTTTTCAAACTATTATTATTTCATATGTTAAAAAAATTAATGTTTGAGGAGGTACTCCTTATTCAGAGTTAAATATACTAGGGATGATCGTAAAATAAGGTTCCCATATTTTTTAAAAATAGACAGCAGTCTTTATTTCCTTAACATTACACATCGTTTTAAAAGTAAAAACTTAAGCAATTTTTCGACATAATCGCCATTTCTATCCAAGCATTTTTGCAGACGGTGCTCCAACTTCTGTATCGCCATGTCGTAAAATTCTGCCGCCAGTCCTTTCAAGAATCGAATAACCTCTTCTTTGACTTCATCTTCGGCGAAGTTGAGTGGCGCCATTCGCATGCTTGTCGCTTGTTTTCGGTAGTGAAATGAAATACCCACGTTTCGTCGCCCGTAACAATGGAGTCCAAAAGTTCCTCCTTGTTGTCTTGAGATTGTTGAAGAAATGCTTGGGCACACTTGCAGCGTTTCTGCTTATGGTCTTCCGTGAGCATTCGCGGTACCCACCGCGCGCGCACCTTGCGGTAGCCCAGTTTTTCGGTCAAAATCTTTTCAATTGTGGTGTTGGAAATCTCAAGAATCCGAAGAGCGAGTTGACGAATGGTGACGCTCCGATCTTCAAGCAGTATGCTCTCGACCTTTTCAACGATTTCCTCTGGAACTGATGGTCTTCTGCTTCGCTCTTCATCGTGAATTTCCGTCCGACTTCCAGTGAATTCCCTACACCATTTGCAGACGTGTTGAACAGCTATACACTTTTCTCCATAAACTTCGGTTAATTGACGATGAATGTCTATAGGTGAAACCTCTTTCGCGTTTAAAAAACTATCACAGCGCGAATTTCGCACCTGGCGGTAGCAGCGATCGGGAGTTCCATCTCGGACGGCTGCTTAGCCAACACTGAGCGGCATAGCGAGACGAGAATGGTACGTATATAGAGTGGGAAGCTGCTGCACACGCCAATGTTGTCGGATTTCGCCGCACGTCTTATTGCTGCTGTAGGGCTTTGGGAACCTTATTTTACGATCATCCCTCGTAACTTCATGAGTTTATAGATTGATTTAGTATGATGCTACCTTGTGGTAATAGCTCTGAAACTAAGAATACGTCTGTAATATTCGATATGCCGCACATCTAATACAGCTAGATGGCAATGATTTTCAAATAAAGACCGCTATCTAACGAAACATTAAGTCTGTCTAAAATTTTCACATAAAGTTATCTTTCGTAGTTTCTCTTTGCTGTCATCGCGTTTTAGTCTTTGTTATCATTTTATTAGGGCTCGTTTATTGTAATTTCAATTATTTATGTGTTCATTATTAGTTACGACGTACTACTTTAATCTCGTTGTCAATTATACCATTATTGTTATTTTTTACTAACTTTCATTAACTAAAAATTAATTTCTCGAAAGGAGAGTTGTTTTTGGCGCTTGCAATTGAAATCCACTCTTAGCATCAAGAATGTCAACAGAATGCCCCTTGTGATGTTTTATATGGCCTACTATAAAAACTGTTTACACGACACCCCCTACAATGGCAGGAAACATGTAGTAGTGAATAAAAAATGCCTTTTTTCAATTAAACGTGAACAACTTGGCTCAAAATGTAAGTCTGTCCGTATAGAGACGGCTGAAAATATCCACAGAGCAGAATGGAAACATATTTGAGCACCTTCTGAATTATAATTATTTTATTATGAGAAAATCTAAAAGTGTACATTGCTTTTTAGAAACTGAAAGTAATAATAGTTTTGTGTTACGTACGGTTTCTTAAACGTAAACCAAACAATTTGCGTAAAAAACAATATTTGAGTTGAGGTAAATGGTTCCATTTTTATTATCTCACAATTTTAAAACCAAGTTAAAGAAATTTGGTACTTAATTATTGCCTTCTACACTATATGGTGATACAGTCCGCGACAAAAGTATGGTCGCGTATATTAAAAATGCATTATTTTTGTAATTTCAGACAACTAGTAATGCTTAATATAAAATAACATGCGCAACGATGTACGAGGAACACATGTTTGCTAAATTCATTGTTCTCAGGTGTATACTGTAAGTTATATGCGATCGGCAATAAACACTTCTAAGAAGGCCGCATTTCTACCTGCGTCAAAAGTATGGTCGCACGTGTGATATATACTAAAATAAAATACAAAATTGGGAAAAGAAATAAAATCTATCAATTAATACTTAGCGTACCCTCCACTATTTGGTGTTAATGCAAAGTATTCTATTTTTTAAAGTATTGTACAAGTATTCAGTATATTCTTGAGGGATGTTGTGCCAACAATCAATAATTTTTTGTTGAAGCTCGTCTGTGTTAGTAAACGTTGCGCCATTTTCATAAACTTTTCGTGTTAAATACCCCCATACATTTTCAATAATATTGAGATCTGGAGATCTCGCTGGCCACCAAAACTTGTGATCCGAAAACCATTGTTTCATTTGTCAGCAAGTATGGGCGCATTATCTTGCTGAAATGTAATCATCACCGAGCCACCGGCTATTTGCCTGCGAGAATGTATTCGTTGCTCTTTACGCAAATCGTGGTAATAATTCATATATCCATCCGCACCGTCCAAATTAAATTCCTTTTCGTCTGAAAAAATCACGTTTTTCCACTCCTTATCCCAATTCATATGCGCTCTAGTGAAATTGAGTTTGTTTGTTTTGTGTACTTCACTTAAAGGTGGCTTTCTCAACATTTCACGTCTTTTAACTGTTGATATTCGTTGAAGTAACCGCTGTACATTCCTTACATTTGTTTGAACTGCAGCTACGGCTGCGATATCACGGGCAGTACAGGAAGAATTAAATGCAATGTGCAGAATTCGTCTCCTGTCTCGCAGTTAAAGGACGGCCAAATTTTCTGGTTTTTTCCGTAATTTTCTTAATTTTTCAAAAATTTAGGGATGACGTGTTCACTTCGGTTTATTCTACGCGCAATTTCACGGTTATTGAAGTGTTCCTCCTTTAAAGAAACATACGTCCCTTTTCATACTCACTTAACACTTTCCCACTATGCATTTTCAAATTTTACAAATTATAAATTCTTTAATACACTTTAATATACTTGTCCGCAGTGCCAATCCTATGTTCACGCTCAAACTAAATACTACTGCTGCAATTTATATGCGTCTGACCTTGCGACCATACTTTTGACGCAGGTAGAAATGCGGCTTTCTTTGAAGTGTTTATTGCCGATCGCATATAACTTACAGTAAACACCTGAGAACAATGAATTTAGTAAATATGTGTTCCTCCTTCACCCTTGTGCATATTATTTTATATTAAACATTTACAGTTGTCGGAAAATACAAAAATAATGCATTTTTAGTACATGCGACCATACTTTTGTCGCGGACTGTACATATTAGAATTGTGATACCTTAGAAAGTATTGGGAATAAATATAACAATGTAATATTTTTTATGGTAAGTAAGACGATAAATGCACGTAATTTCAAAGGCACCGTTTCATTTTTGATTTTGTTTGAAAATCATGGCCGTCTAGCTCTATCGGATGCCTGCAGATCATTATGTACTACAAACGTATTTCCTATATAAGTGCAGTATATTCGAAAATACTGAAAATAAGTATTACGTTATTGGTACCATTTTGAGTAATTTTACAAGGAAATTGCTGGGCACATTTAACACATATTTTGTCACTACACCACCTTGAAACGTATAAAGTGTTAGCCCCTAAATTAATAGCAAAAGAGTAACTCGCGATATTATATGTGTTCTCAGGCTGTCTTAAAACGTCAGAATACTGTCAAAATGTTAACAAAATTTGCAATATAGCTAGAAGTAATTATCGAAAGTGCACATAACCATATATCACTGCAAAGGTAATTTAGGTGACTATCAAAAAGATCAATAATATAGCAGTCTATTTAAAATAAAAAAGTTGAAGGCGGTAGGCGGTTGCTGAAATTTGGAACGTCTTGTATATTTATAGTTGATTTCACAAAATGCGCTGTAGTATACTATATACGTACCATAAATCTCATCTCTCTATCTTTGGTAGTTTTCACGCTAAACTCCGTCGACACACTAAGGACGCACCCGGTATAAAAAAAAGTATAGCGAAATAGCAATTGGATGAATATTACATGTACAGTAGGGCTCTCAAGCGAAAACGTATGATTCTGCCAGAACAAGCAAAAACGACCAAAACATTTGTATTATCTATAGTACGTTTAGATCATAACTTAGGGCGTGTTTATAGTGAAGCTGCGATAGTCGATAAGAGCGATGATCCTAGCAGCGATAAAAGCGTCGAGAAATATACATCGCGGATGACATTTATGAAGCTTCAACAAGCGCGTCACTTTGACATTTGTCAAAATATTTTCATTTGAGTCTTTTCTTTTTGATTGGTGTTTTTAGTCACGTATTGGGGGCTTAATATAAATTTCGCTTATTAGTTCTTGATATCCATTAAAACTAAAGCTGATTGGAGCAAATAGAATTTGACAGTTCTATTATAAATGCTCTTATCTTTGCTCACCATCGCTGTTCACAGATGGCGCATGGCTCCAACATAAACACCCGCATACAAACAATGTATCTCATCGCTTTGCTATTATCGCCACTCGTATCGAGTATCACAGCTCCCTTCTGTAACCATGGTTACGCAAAGTTACAGCGCTCACTGATTGGCCCGTTTTGCTAATGCATCGCTCTTATCGCCTATCACAGCTTCACTATAGACACACCTTAAGTCGGAAGTTATAATAGCCGTATAATATTTGATAGGAGTTAGTACATCTGATTGATATGACATATTTTAAGTATGACGTGTATGGTGTATGTGGAATAATATCCATGTATTTTCTGGTCAGCGCAAATGTAAACGAAAGGCTTCGTCGCTTCTTTTTGCAAGATCTCTGAAATCGTCACTTTAACTTTGTCTGGGCCTATAGGAACTAGATTTATTATCACTTCTGATCTCCCCGAGTAATCTTTTAATCATTTCTCTGCAGTGCGTAGCTTCTTCCCTGTACTTTTCATGTATTCATAGAATAATCACAATCAAATTATTGAAATAGATACACCATAAATGAATAATGTACCTTCTCAATAATAATAACAATCACAATTATAATAATAATCTTTCATTAATCCAAACAATACAATATGTTACTGTCATTTACATTTGCGCCCAACAGTACGAGGATGATATAAGTACCCGTGTTTGGAAACAGAAGGCATTTTGTGTAAATATCTGCATTACCGACTATGAGTACTACTCTTTAGTTGACGTCTATCAAAATTTCGGAGTGATTCATCGAGTGGTGTTGTTTTGAGAGCAGTTGAAAGCGAGCAAGTTTATATATTTGTGGAAACATGGAAAAGAACAATACCAGTCTGTGATTCGATTTCTTTTTTTGGGAAAACGTGCGTAGAAATCAAAGAGGCCTTGGATGCAGTTTATATACATGCACCTTTGATGACTACAAAAACGAAATCGCGTGATAATTTCGAAGCAATGTTTAGACATGTTTAAGCGCAATACGAGTGAGTTTCTGCGGCGTTATGTGATTGTAGATGAGACATGGATACATCACTACACGCCAGAAACCAAGGGTCAGTCGGCAAAATTAGTTCTTCCCTGCGAACGTGTACCAAAGACGTCGAAGACGATTTCATCAGCCGGAAAAGTTATGGCGATGATTTTTTAGGATTCGCAAGGTATAACCTTAATTGATTATTTGGAGAAGGGAAGGACAATCACGAGACAATACTATGCTGATTTATTAGACCGATTCGACGCTGAACTAAAGAGAAAAAGGCTCCGCCTAGCGAAAAAACAAATTCTCTTTCATCATGATAACGCACCGGCCGGCCCATCGGCAATTGCAACACCAAAACTAGTCCAACTACGGTACGAATTGGTGCCCCATCCACCATATTCACAAGATTTGGTCCCTTGTGACTTTCTTCTTGCTTCTTGCTTGACGGAAAGTGGTTCACATCAAATGAAGAGGTCATTGCCGAAACAAAGGCCTATTTTGCGGAATTCGACAAAACCTATTATTTGGATGGCTTAAAAAAGTTGGAACATCACTGGACTAAGTGTATACAGCTAAAATGAGATTATGTCGAAAAGTATAAGTTTATTAAATGCAAAACAATTGCGTTGTCTTGCTTAACACAGGTCATCCTTGTATATTCGTTCTAACTGATGACCATTATTAACTACACATTCAAATTATTCACTGAAATCACTAAAACCTGAGCACCCGGCACAAAATATTTGACAAATTACAAATGATATAATAAAGAAACTTTTCGTGTAGCCCGTGCAAAGTACGTTTACATCGTGAGCAACGGTATTAGATTAATAAATTGCGATTAGTAACCATTGTAGTAACGATCGTTTACATCGTGGGATTTATAACTTCCGAGATTAATAACTACGTACTCAATGTATTTGTTGTCGTATCAAACGTGTATCCAAATATTTCATGCAATTCACGGGCCAATATAATTTTTTACAATGAAAGCATAACGCGTAACAAAGGTGAATGAGTATATTCATATCTCTTATGAATATCAAAATGATATTCATAAGACAATCACAAAAAGAATAGTTAAATGTTATTTATTACTTCAGAGATTAATATATATATACAAGATATAGTGTGAGATGATTCAAACAGGTATATGTATTTACAAAAAATTACAATATACGTATTGAAACGTAAAGTCATCACCTACCCACCATCCATGGACGTGCTTTTCGATGTTATTGTGCTTTATGGAAGGTAATGGCATTTCAATATTTTAAATCGTATATATACGAGGCAGATGTTTACATGTCCGCATGAGGAAATCTAATTAGATATCTTCATTTGTACATTTTTGTCGAGTAAATTACTGCACATGCCTCTACAGAACTGAATCGTATTGTTCCAAATTCTGACGCAACAGTAGCCCCGACTACTGGCTTAAACCGCCATAGGTTAATTAATTGAAACGTAAAGCCATCACCTATCCACCATACATATTTCCACATGTCAACCTTTAATAAAACAAGTACTCTTTATTATTCGGATAAATCGATCTGTTTGAAGGAATTAAAACAAATTATTTTATAAGAATCAGTTTAATCAATTAAAATGATAGTGAGAATGATGGAGATGAACCTGGTAAATGTATAATAAATCGGGTCATCCTGCATTTCATCCAATTTCCATATATCTTCTAAAGTCAAGAACAAGCCATCAGAAAACATATAATAAACATGGCAAGATATTATACCTAACATGTCTGATATAATTTTGTCAGTTCTCAACTGTAACATTTTGATATTCTTGATCCATAAGGGCAGGTCTCATTTATTTTAAAGCTTGTATGATTGTGCTTTATAAAGTTTTTCACTTGCCCCAATACAATCTCAATTGGGTTTAACACATAGTAATAAGGTGACAAAGTAAAATAAGTGCCGCATTTCAATTGCTGCTTCATCGAGTATATACCTATTGTACTTCTGTTTTTCTGCAGAAACAATGTTTAAGAGATCATGTTTTAATCTCTTGCAACAGGAATATTTTTTCCTCTTAACCAAAGAGATGTAATTTTTCTTGGTAGCTGTGGTAGGAATCCGTTCTGTGTTGCGATTGTGATATAAATCATGTCGATAACTACTACTGAGTTCGCTGGTAGGTTTGGTAGTAACCGATTCAGACACAACTTGTACTCTCCAGCACAAACTTCATCGTGAACATCTGTAGAATTTTTCTTGTACAGAAAATAGTCAAAAAATGTCAATGTGCTGTAATTTCACGATTTTTAGGTTATTATATTTTTATATATTAATAATTCTTTCTACTTACGGTAATAAATACCTCTAAAAGATTTTTATAAACAACTGATTCCCTTATTAATAGATAGAAATAAAGGCAAAATGTGAAAATAAAGCACTGAAACTGACAGATGACAAAAGCCTTACTGATCAGCTGATTACTAATCTTGCTAGGAAAAATTCCGCCGAAAGGCGTGGCAACAGCGCTGATAGGCCCTGTCGTCACGGATATTTCATTTCGTTTAATCAACCCTCTATTTTTTATCGTTTACGAAATCCCATTGGTGAGCACACTAATGGACACACGGGCTGCAACGAGCTGCCGCAGTTGGCAGCTTCAATCTATGGCTGTTCGGTTGACCATTGTTTCAAATGCAACCGCGCGCACGGACTGCAACGAGCTGCCGATCTAAGCAGCAGCTGTCAACTTGCTGCTCGACCCCGCCGTACAGAATTGACAGTTATGCTTCGCACGCGAACTACTTTAAAAAACGCGTCGTAAATTTTGAAAACCTACAGTAGGTCGAGTAATTATCAATCGTTATAGCTGCAATAATTACTAAATTTATGTAACCTATGTAATGGAAAGTAACTTTGGATTGTGCGCAGGGAGATTCAATATTACTCTGAGGTTACGTAGTTTAAAAACTTGCACTTTTTTCATATAACATAAATTCGATGTTTTTTTTTTATAAAACACTTTCTATATAGCAAAATAACCTTAAAAACCAATGTTTTCCTTGGTTTTCCGACGTAATTAGATCTTTTAATTATTGAAAATAAATTTCAACCCCAGCAGGATTTGAACCTAACGGCTCCTGCTCTCCGTACTGGCGTGCTAACCACTACACCACAGGATCTTTTTAGGAACGAATCACTTGATACGTTTCAGAATTTGTCTGAATAAAAAACTAGGGACTATTGTGGTATTTCATATAAATAATATCTTTACTTATTGTTGAACGTCTTAATAATTGGATAACTGGATAATTCAAAATGGCTTGGAATCGTACTCATTTGCCCAAATAGAAGAATCTCTTTGAACTATTTGAATTTCCCGTATAACACAACATTTAATTTTAACATAACAAACATTCTACATAATCCAAAATAAACTTAAATTCTACATAAAGCTATACAGTATTCTTTTGAATAATAAAGCCTGTCGTTTCGAATGACTTCAGCCTATGTCTTTGCGAATTAAAAACAAATGAGAGCTACTGTGGTATCAGTTATAAATAATACAATTTCAATGCAATTTTTCTTGTTAAACATCCTGTATAATGCAAAATAAATAGTATCGAATTGTATACATCAAGATTCAATATTTATCTAAATATAACAACTTCTTTCTAAGTTGTTAAAGTTCATAACATTTACAATAGATATATTATAAATTTACGAATTTACAGATTTATGCTTTAATTACCACAATTGTGCCTTTAGTGTAATCATAAAAATGTAAATTTCTATTCTATTCAACAAACACGATAACGGATCCGGATCCGAAAACTGGATAACAGATCCGAGAACCGGATAACGGATACGGGTATGGGTATCCGGATAATTTTGGATTCGGATTTCAGTTTTATTGGAGCACTAATAAAATTTAACTCCTTGATGAATTTATTGCATACTATCCAAATCACTGAGAGAACTTGGAGTTAATATCAAATTTGGCACAAATACGTTTTGTGTAATGTTCTGTTTAAAATGTAAGCCATTTTGAAAATGTGTTAATAAATATAAATTTCTTACAGGTTTAATCATCTGTATCCGAGCAATATTGCAATATTTAAGTATTAAACGAGGTTGGAGAATGCTCACGGCGAGTCATCAGGAACGACTGTTATTCTTCTATTAAACGTGGTTAAACATGAATAATGTGTAATAAACAAAGTCACTGATATTTTCTGCTTTTAGTACTCGTCATTGTTGATTTATTTTTATTTTTTATCACATGCACTTTGCAACCATAAAGTACTGAAACTAGGATATTAAAAGTATGTATGTTTACATTTCATCATTAGCCAGGGAATTTAATATTGAAATTTGTGATTTTAGTAAAAATTATTTCATCGTAGCTATGCCTATGGAAGAAAATTACTAAATACAAAAGTTTTCAATTTTTATTGCAATTATCCTTAGTAATAATTCTGCCTTTTATGTTATTGTACTATTCCCCTAATCAACTGAAAAAATATGCGTCGAAACTCTAATCATACGTAGTTATGTATTTTCGTTAAATAAAAAACATTGTAAACAGTACTGGTTCAAGAAATGCTATATTTTATTCAAGTTTTTTGTTTTATTTACAATACATTATTATGGTTGTTAATGTACATGGAAACCTGTATATTTTTACATTCCTTTTTATGTAATATATGTATGTATATCATAGTATTTATATTTATTTGCTAGTAATTTATTTTATAGAACAAAGAAAATCTGTATACATCTGTATCTTCACAATAGGTACGTAAAGAAATTAATTCGTTAGCATTGTATCAGAAGTTACAGAATTAATTTACTGATAATTATATTATATACCACATGATTTTTGAATTTGTAAATAACCTCGATTTATTTATGTAGTATTACCTGGAATAAATTTCAGTATCTTTTTGTTTTATTTATAACTCGCCATCATACCTATTACTATTAAAATATTGAATGAATGTTATGTGCCTCATAAGAAAAATATTATTAATTTCTTTGCGTACTATAATCAAGACTTATTGTTTGTTTTTCAAAAATTTGCAGTTTTAAATCAAAAAGCCAAATAGAACATAAAGTAAAAATTATCCTATTTTAAATAATGCAAAAAAGTAAATAATATTTAGCCGTCCTTATGTTGTATTTTACTGTAATCATGATTGAGATTGCAAATCGAATTCAACCGAGTTTTTGTACTGATCGACAGCACATTTTCTTATTATATTGTTGTGTGTAATATACTATGTACAATAAGTAATTAGCAATATTTTAAGGCTTCATTAGGACTTTAATAAGTATAAACTGTATGCACAATAAAATAAAATTTTATTTATTGAGCATCTTCAGCTTTTAAGTTTTTTAGAACTATGCAGGATAACGTACTATTGCTTTCATAAAAATATGGGACAAGCTATACTATTATGGCATTACCCATATTGAACATGTCTCTTGCAAAATATGGAAAAATATGTCAAATTGTCTATCAGTGTCAAACGTAAATCGACAAGTCATTATCACAAGATTGAAAAAACGTTAATATGAACTCCTACGAGTTGTCCCAGATTTTTATAAGAGCAATGGTACATGGTTACTTATTACAATAATCTAATAAACATAGAGTAACGTACATTGTAAATAAATACATTTTCCTTATATCTAATTGATCTAATCGTCTGTCTTGATTTCCTAGGAAACTAAAGTCGGATTACAATTTGAGTGGAAGTATGACAAGCAAAATATAATCATAAATATTGTTAACTTTATTGCTGTTTGATTTATAATTGGTCAGCATATAACATCAGCTTCAGTCCTGTAAAGGAAATAAAATCATCTACAATGATATACGTAGTCACTTCAAGTTTAATCACTTTTTTATACATGTAACTCTTTGTTACATTTCAGTATAGTGTTTTTTACTTCCTATTATACACATAAGGAAAGAAAATGTCTAGCTAGATAACGGTAAACGCGAATGAGTGATTTACCACAAGCGGAGGAGTTAGCGGCAGTCGACGGCTCACGACGGTTACCGATATGGTTAGTTACGAGGTAGACCGCATTATGTGCGGACGATGTTAGTAAGAATATCTAGAGTATTTACTTTTTCTTTCTTTTATTTCATCAGAATCTGTTTTTATTTTCGTCTTTAGGATCCCATATTAGTTTCGTCTAAGCTTCGTAGCAACAACAAAATAAATATGCGAAACTCTCATTTCCATACGACCATGACTTCAAATTATTACGTGCGCTCTTGCACACAGTAGGTCTACATGCTAACGTTGTTATAAGCGTACTAACGATCCACTTCGAATGGATCGGGTTCCACTGAATCCCCTCCTCGCTCTCTTGCCGTACATACATATATAGACATAGCTAATTTTACATTTTCCCAATGTGTATAAAGTCAATAGTTTACTTATTTAACCCTCATAATTAGCCTGGGCAAACAGCAGTGTAGTAGATATGTGGTGCGGAGTCGGCGATTATTTATTTCACGCGTTCACAGCGTCAGTACTAAATCGATGCTGTATGCGAGTAGTTCTGTGTATATGTAGGCTGTCGTAACTTATTTCGCAATTGTACGCTTATGTTTGCTTTAAAAATGTCGCAGGTACGTCGCGAAAACGACCAATGGCAGACACAGTTAAAGACTTTATAGTGGACATGCCGGACTTTATTTTTGATGGCGCTAAAACTCAATGTCTAGTTTGTAAAATCCCTTTAATGTGTTGGTCCAGAAGCCATTGTCAACGTCACATCGAAAGCAAACAGCATTCTTCTGCAAAAAGTGGCATACGAGACCAAGAAAAATTTACATTTGGTTTATGTGTTACTCTAATTTTATGTAATCTATCGTTTCGTTTATTAGACAAAGAAGCATTTGTCTCCTTCTGGAATAAATATACGGACTGTAAATTACCTAGTCGGAAATGTAGTGCCATTTGCTCGTGAATATATAGAAAAAAGAATGAAGACGGAATTGAAAGATAAAAAACTGTGGTTGTGTGTGGACGAAACAACAGATCGTCAAAAACATTCTGTGGTTAATGTAATGGTACGTACAATGGAACCACATCGACCGTCATCCCCCTTCTTACTTGGTTCCAAAAGAGTTATAGATTGTACTGCCGATGAGATTTTAAAGGTCTTTGAACAAATTTGAAGTTTCAACTAGGCAACTTTTAATGTTTATGAGTGATGGTGCCGCAGACATGCGTTCTTTGGGCCGATCTCTTAAAGAACACAGTGGCAACTTCTCACATGTAACGTGTAAAATCCATACTCTAAATCTTGCGGCACAAACGATTCCTACACGTTTTCCACTAGTAAATGCATTGATTGCTAGTACAAAGGCAGTGTTTCTAAAGTCCCCGAAACGTACCCGTCTATTTCACAAACTGTGTCCTGATTTACCTGAACCACCACAGCCGATTGTTACACGTTGGGGAACATGGTTGCAGGCTGCGTTTTACTACAACAAACATTTTGATCAAGTAAAGAAGGTAGTTTTAAAATTCAATCCTACCGAAGCTGCAGCAATCAAGAAAAGCCAGGAAATGTTTCAAGATAGGTTAAAAGGGATTTATAAACTATTCACAACAATTACTTCGAACTAGCGGAGGGAATAGAAAAATTACAAAATGTTTCGATGTCGCTAGTGGATTCTGTTCAAATTGTGAATGATGTTCACGCACAGTTATGCGCTGTAGAAGGCGAAACAAATTGATGTGTAATACGAAAATTTGAAAGTGTTTTAGAGAAAGACTCCGATTTTCTTATATTAAGACAAATTTGTGAAGGTGCGTGTGAAGATGCATTAAGTTGTTTCAAAGATCATTTGAAATATGCAAATATAACATCGCTAGATGTCGAACGGTCGTTTTCGGCATTAAAAAACATTTATTCCGCACGTCGTACTCACTTGACTGAAACAGCTGTGGAAACATATTTAATGATTCAAATATTTAACAGATGTTACCCAGTTTGTGATTTCACGGAAGACTTTTAAAACGGTAAGTGTTTCAGCACGTTTTATAATTTATTTCTTCTATTTTATGTGTAAACTTTTATGCGCTCGCTACGCCTCTGGCTGTTACCGCATATTTGCCCAGGTTACTCATAATTAAAGCTGGCCACGAGCGGTACCGCGCAGTAGCGTAGAGTCGACCAGGCCTCGTGTTCCACTAGAGTTATTCTGCTAATAGAGATGTTTGCTGCCGCAAATAATTTCGCTCATCTTTTAAATAAAAATTAAATAACACGTGCTCAAACACTTACCATCTTAAGAGTCCTCCGTGAAATCACAAAGTGAATAATGTCTGTTAAATATCTGCAACATTAGATATGTTTCAACTGTTGTTTCGGCAAAAATAGTACGGCATGAGGAAAAAATGCGTTTATATGCAGAGAACGAACGTTCTACATCTAGTGACGTAATATTTGCGTAAGTAAAATAATCTTTCAAATAACTTAACGATTCTGTTGACGCACCTTCACAAATGTGTCTTAATGTGCCAAAATCAGAATTTTTCTCAAAAACACTTTCAAATTTTTCTAGAACAGAAACATTTTTTGCGTCTTCAATCGCGCGTAGCTGTGCGTGAACATGTTGCACTATTTGTAGAGATTCTTCTAACGGCACCGCAGGATTTTGTAATTTTTCTGTTGCATCTGCTAGCCCGAAGTAATTGTCATGAATGATTTTTAAATCCATTTTAACCTGACTATCTTGAAATTTCGACTGGCTTTTCTGGATAGCGGCAGCTTCCTTTGTATCAAATTCTAAAACCACGTTCTTAATATTGTCAAAATATTTATGATAATAAAACGCGAATACGTTTCGGTGATTTGACAAATACTGCTTTGGTATGCGCTATTAAAGCGTTTTCCTCAGGATAACATTTTCTGATACTATCCGCCACAAGATTGAGAGCATGAATTTTACACGTAATGTGTAACAAATTAGCAGAATGCTTTTTAAGAAACCGGCCTACAGAAAGCATGTTTGCAGCACCATCACTCACTAACATCAAGAGTTGGTTTGTTGGAAGTTCAAACTTGTCCAATGTATTTAACACTAACTTTGAAATTACTTCGGCAGTACACTTCGTTTGGAGACTAATAGAATTGAAGGTACCGATTGATGAGATTCCAATTTGCGTGCCATTACATTAAGAACAGAATGTTTCTTCCGATCTGTTGTTTCGTCGACACATAACCACAATTTTTGATCTTTCAACTCCGATTTTATTTTTAGTTCAATATGTTCGCGCGCAGATGGCACAATTCCTCGTAACGATGTTCGATTTGGTAATTTGCACTCCGAATAGTTATTCCAAAAGCAGATAAATGGTTTCTTGTCTAGTAAGTTAAACGGTATATTACATGCGATAAACGTAACGCATAAATTAAATATAAATTTTTCATTGTCTCGTGCGCAATTTCTTTTTGAGACATGCTTTTCACTATTTACGTGTCGTAAATATTCAATGTTATAGGCTTCATACAGTTGTGCAGGGGCGATACATTTAACAAAAGCGGGCCCAAAAATGTAACATAGGTAACTATAGCTGAGTTCGGGTATTCGTTCGCAGCGGATAAAGAGTACAGAGCACGTAGAGGGAATCAGGAGTAGAGCATGTGTGGATTACGCAACCCGTACTGTTAAACGAATGCATGGAGTAACCCTACGACATTTCCGAACGCGAATAGAGTATTTGAAGTAAATAAAGTGACTCCGAACGAATACCCGAACTCGCCGTATGAAAATAAAAATGAGAATGCACACGTAAGATTATACAGATCACATTAGTAACTGTTAGAGAGTATTTAGATAATCCTAGTTTTCCCTACTATGATACCTACGATTGGCACTACTGCCGACTAAGCGTTGCGCACGCAGTCCTTCTTAATGGTTTGCAATTCACGTTGTTCAGTAGAATAAGAACTTGTTTTTTATTCAACTATTATAAGTTATGTATTATGTTTTCCTTTTAAATAAAACGATACGCTCAAACTCAGTTCGATTTACAACCTCAACAGTAACATAGTAGTAAAGTAGCTTTGAGGGGTATTACCGAGAAAAATTTATTAAATAAATTGATTGAAGTTGAACAAATAAGCTTTGGGGAATTGGAATTCTAAATGTACTTAAACTACAATAAAGTATGTCAAGTGAGTTGCAAATACAGAGTTGCTCGTTGTAAGTGCCAATGAATCTGCTAATAGGTGAGTTCTGAAAAGAATTGGTGTGATATAAGGGCAGGTGAAATAGAACAAAAAAAAATATACATTTCTATGGTATACAGTTTCTAGGAAATCAATTTTAAGAGAACACTCGAGTTACAACAATCTAGCAATCCAGTTACAAACTGCCATAACATTTTCATATATGGGAAAGTACTTTATTTACTTAGGGTGTTTATAGTGAAGTTGCGATAGTCGATAAGAGCGACGATACTAGCAGCGATAAAAACGTCGAAAAATATCCACCATGAATGACGATTATGAAGCTTCGGCAAGCGCGTCAGTTTGACAGTTGTCAAAATATTTCCCTTTTCATTGGCGCCTTTTTTGTTTGATTTGGGTGTTTTTAGTCCCGTATTGGGGGCTTAAGATAAATTTTGCTTATTAAACTCTCGATATCCATTAAAACTAGAACTGATGAGAGCAGGTCAAATTTAACAGTTCGATTATAAATGCTCTTATCTTTGCTCACCATCGATGTCCACAGATGTCGCGTAGTTTCAACCATGGTTCCAACATAAACATCCGCATACAAACACATCTCATCGCTTCGCTATTATCGCCACTCTTAAGCTCGCTTCTGTAACCATGGTTACGCAAAGTTACGGCGCTCATTGATTGGCTCGTTTTACTAACGCATCGCTGTTATCGACTATCACAGCTTCACAATAAACATAGCCTTATTCATTCTGCTTTGAAGTGATAAGTTAAAATTCAAGCTTTTTGGATAGAACACGGTAGACTGTTGGACAGCGTTTTTTTGTTCGTGTGGCGATGCTTTAAAGGAGTCTATAGGCTATGAAGCTTATCATAACCACAGGAGCCTTTAGTGTGTAAAGTCTTCCGTGGCTTTATCATTATTAGCCCTTCATTGTAAAATGTGATGAGAAGTAAATTATTCACCAGCATACGAATGACCACTTGAGATTATACCACTATAGGTAGAATTTTTCAATACGTAGTATACGCTAACGGTCCTCCATTGATTCAGAATGAACATCGCGGTAACAACAGCACTTTAAGGTCATTAACATTGGCTGACAGGTTTCATTCATAAATAGCTAATGTGTGGTTACTGTACTGAGATTATTGATTATACTTGACGTACCTGAAAAATCTTACACCAACCCTGGATTTGAACGCACGCCTGCCAACTCTGCCACAATCGGCAAGAAGCCATCTTACCTCTGGGCAGTCAAACCGTTGCTAGCATGGATGTTTTAGTAAAAAAAGAACAAATTATATTCAAGTATACAGGCGGTACACGATACGTTGTTTTTTTTAAATGGAACGTGTATTTCTGGATTTCATGTCTCTTACACATAAGACCAAGATTTTGAGGACTAAAATATTAGCACTTTGTAAAAATTAAGGGAGGTAGACATAAGGAATGTCGAAGAAAGTTGACATGAATTAAAGGCGCCAAAAAGGCGTTGATATAGAGGTGTTGTATTTTTTTAAAAACAATTGCGTCCTGAACAGCGGAAATTGAAGTCTGTATTCTTAAACATAATTCTGTTATGTACGACTTGTCTCCAAACAACTTTTATCGAAAAACTTTCTCTTGTTAAGATTAATTAAGTAAGCTATATACATAAAGCAAAAGGGAAGAATATGTATTTGTGTTTATTGGATCTTAACAATACATTGAAATAAAAATGCACACAGAAATGATTTCTTAGAAGTGATTATAAATTTTTATATTTTAGAATATTAGTTGCAGATAAAATAAGACTAATGTTATTTAACTTTAACAAACTGTGACTCGAATTCATAGATTCCTACAGATTGTTTTAGCTTCTCATCATATTCAACCCATTCCTTCTCAGATAAATCAACATCACGAAATATTTTCCCACTTTCTTCTACTTCTGCTAACCAGCCTTCTCCAGGTACAAATTCAATTGGTTCCATACCTCTGCAATCAAATGTTACTATACCTTTAAAATTGCCGGCGTCATCTGCAGTATATTTTCCTAAAATATGTTAACAATTGCAGAAGATATGTATATAACACTACGTACGATGTACCATTTGTTCCCTCAATAATGTTTAAACTATTTTCGCGCCCACACAACTTACATTTTGCTAAAAAATGCGTTTCTGTTTTCCCTATTTTCGTATTGAATGTCTGCGATTCCATTACATCATGTAATTTATCCGAGACTTCCCCACAATTCAAACATTTTAACTTTAATAAAAAATTATAGTTTGGATGACTTGTGTATAACTCGTCAATGTTTTCTAACGTAGCTTTTATTTGTAAACTAATTTTAACCATTTTAACAGCAAGAACGACCAAAGAACAACCAACTAGCGTAAAAATATAAAATTAGAATTGATCACAATCAACTGTCAAGATACATTTTAGCCGTACTGCCAACCTTTCAATAATAAAAAGAAACGGAAGTGCCAAGTTCACGAAATGAAATTAATTTTATAAATAAAAATTATATATACTTATGTATCTATTTGCAAGTGCTTTTATTAATTAATAATTTCTATGTATTTATTTTCTTTTCTGTAATTTTCAAACACTACTGGAGTTCTTGGAATCTCAGCTAAAGTGCGTGCACGTTGGCAGAACTAATTCATGTAGTTTGTCAGTTTTTGACAGCAGACATTTGTTTTTAAACTGAACCTTATATTTTAATTTTTTACTAAGGGCACGATACAAATTATCTACATATCTTCTTAATGTATAGACGGAAGTAGTGTTTTTTTCGTCATTATGCCATCGGGTTGTTTATTTTGTAGGAGAAAACAGAGATTATTTAGAATTAATATGGTTTATGATAGTACAGGTAAACCCATTAAAAACTTTATTGTGGAGTTTTTGGGATCATGTGTAAGTAACAAATAATGCAGTTACTACAATTGCAGTTGCATTGACCATATGTTGTATTATAGGAACAATACTTAGATGATGACCATGGAATTTGTAGTACTTGTGTTTTCCTCTTAAACAAGCTGCTTTTTCTGAGAAAATACATGTATCTACTTGCCGCATCCACGAGAGATGATGAGTGTAACAATACGCCCTATCTTAAATTTTCTTACGTGTACAAATATTTCTTGGAAAACTTACAGAAAGTGAGTTATGAGGAATGTGATTCAGAAGCTGATAATAACTTAAGCGAATTATTGCGTATTGTTCACAGTAGCCCATATGAAGAAGAACAAGAAGCGCAGTATGGTGAGCAAATATCATTACCTTCATTTTATATAGCAAAAATTGATGACGCTTCTAAATTACAGGACGTTCTTTTGGGACACCTTATGCAGATAGAGAAGTTGAAGATACTATTCGGCGAAGAAGAGGCCGAAGTAGAGGTAGAGGAAAACGACGTGGTCATAATTGGACTAGACATAAAAGTTCAGGTGCGAGAGCAAAGTCAAGGATGACGACTTATAGTGAACCAGCTCATGAAACTGGACGTGCAAATTCGTCTATAGTAAATTTTTCAGAATATTATGATTCAAACAGGTTTGTTTCTAATAAATTATTTCGCAAAGAGCATTCTTATTGGTATTGTTTTTACTGATAGTAAAGTAAATTATGTTATTTGCCATATGTTTTTATGGTTAGATTTGTTCTATGATTTTCGTATTTAACATATTTAAAGTGTTCTACACATATAGCCAACAAAATCACAATACTTTCACCTAATCAAATAATCAAAACTTTAGTTTCCAAACAGAAACTCATTTAGTTTTTGTTAATATGCTAAGTTTCTACCTAGCACATGGGTTAAGGATAATTTCTTTCTGTAGCATGATAAAATTATATTTAGGTGTACATGGAGTTCAATTTTCGTTGCACACAATACAAGTTTGCTTTTTTAAGTAGAACATCTTGTACATTACCGCGTTTTTAAATGCTTCTTATCATGTTCCTTTACATATTTTACATGCTTGAGTGTTTATTAAAATATTGGATTAAATATTTCTTAAAATTTTCAGGAGTATATTCATTTTTTTTTTATATCTACTACATTCTATAAGAAGGCAATCGAAATCATTGCGAAATTTAATTTATATAACAAGTATAACAATAAAATGCAAAAAATCAGATTATAGTTTCATTACAGGAGAAAGATGGTCATTTTGAATAGATATAGGAGCTGTTTGTATAAAATAATTCTTACACTTTATTTGTAATGAATACTTTTAAGAACGTAAAGTATTTCGCTGCAGCTGCAGTATTGGAAGGCAAAAAATATTCTTAAATTTTCATATTTAATTTACTAAAGAAGGGAACATTTTAGGTATAGAAAAATATTCACAAACATTTTTCAAAATGAATTTCTCTATTAGATTCTGTAAAAATATACTGTGCTCAATAAAAAAAAAATTAAATATGAATCAAATTTCGCAACCATTGAGCCTTATAGAATCTAATTCAGTACGGTATTTTAGCTTCTTTAATAGAGTAGACTTATATACAGTGAGCAAAAAAATTATGGAATCAAATTAATAATTTCTTAACAATATATATTTGCAAAAAATCCTTGGACAGGTCAATTTTTATATATTGTTTGGTGCCTTTTTCACATAAAAACGAGTTTCTTCCCCCATCGATTGCTGTCGAAGTAATGACGCTTTCATCAACTTGTTTAAATGGGACCCTCATATTTTGGCATTAAGGATAAAAGGTCTATTGTTTTTTGAATTCAGCTATATAAGCTGTTTGTATGCTATGGGGCCTTAAAGTTCCGAAATTACAATTATTGTAGAAGAAAGAAATCAACTCACAAACTTACCAACTATTTATCAAAGTAGATGTTCGAATTGCCATCCATTCACTTCCTTACAATGATAAAAACGGTTATGAAATTCTTGTAGCACATTGTTTCTAGTGGCCTGTCTAATTTGTCGACATTCCAAAATACCCCCAAGGAGTTAGATCGAGCGATCGCGTTGGCCATTCGACAGTACCATTCAATGAACCACCGAAGAAATGTGATCCCAAAATATACCCTTTGATAAAACCCGCCCATACATTCAGTGTTTGTAGATGTTGTATAAGGCACTCTTGCATTCAATGAGGATTTCTTTTAGTCCAGTATCTATAATTATGCCTATGCACTCCTGCATGCAGTGAAAAAATGGATTCGTCACTGAAGAGGATGTTATTCAATAAATCCGATCGGAATCATTCTAATGAGAATGAATAAGTACTCGTTTTCAAATACTTCGCGTTCGCTCTGCCCAACCTCGTCGCCATCTTCAGCTAACTCAATATTTGATTGTATTTCGTTAAACTGATCTAGTAGCGGAATTATTTTCTCTAATCGTAATTCTAATTGGATAATTGATTTAGTATTTAAATTGTTTAGATCTAACCCTTCGTAAAAATGTTTACATCTAGTAACGCTAGCTTTAATGTGCCCGCTTTGGCGCTTTAATTGCAATAGCTCAGTCATTATATAGAGACAATATTGCAGAAATTGTAATGAGAAATAGGATAAACAATAATACGATAATAAGTAGGAACGAACTTACTCAGCATAAACTTGCTTGAACGTACGGCGTCACGACAATTGGCGGGTAACTGGTAATTGTTTTCTAACCTCGAATGCTGGGAAGCTTTTCTTCAATCGTAGTTAATCTTGATACTTGTACCACTGTAATCCGTCTCGAAGTTGGACCAATGTTTATTACTTGATTATTACTGAGCAAAACGACTTATACCAGAAGAATAATGTATATTATATAACTTATGGTACATAGAAAATGATGTGGACTGTAATTATAATTGATAATTCGATATATATGTGTATATATGACGGCAGAGAACCACTACTGTTTATTTCTCATGCACTACGCATGCGCGCGAACGTACCAAATTTGAAAAATTTAAATTGTGCCTTAACAGTTACAATATTAAAAAAACGTCAAAATGACCGTTGTGCGGTCGATTAGTCGCGTACACTTGACCGACTTGTGTTGATCAATCTATGGATGACGCGCTGCATAAAGAGAATATTTACAAGACGAAAATATCGTTTTAAAATACTGGAGTAGCGAATGTAAGAGCTGTATTAAGCCGTGTGTACTGCGTAAGGCGAAAATAAAAGTCTAGTTCTAATGAAACTAAAAAATAAACTCTAACAAATTAAATAAATAGTTTACTCTTTCAAAAAAAAGAGGCCCAAAAATCCCTCCTTCCACAACAAGACATTGTCCGAGTCTGTTATAAAAACTCTTGCACATTTCGAAGCATGTCGATTGTCACGGCTCTCAAAAACCAGCTCAAAACACTACATTTTCAGACTTTCCAATCATATCTGGCATATCTTGCTAGAGGTATTGTAATGTGATAGCATTACATTAGTATTAATAAGGTTTATAAAAGAATGAATTTCTGTTCATTTTCTTTTAGATACTTTCCCCAAGGTACAAGTATGTAAGTGCTTATTCATGAACGTTCATTGAACGTTTCATGTAAAATATTATGGAATGCACTAATTGTAAGTCCTGTTTCTCTAAAATCACTTTTTTCTGTCATAATTTCCGTGTATCGAATAGTTGGTGAATAAACATACCACATAACGCACACAACCATGCTTTTTTGCACTTTTTTGACAATTCAAATTAAAATTATTACGTGACATGTAAACTATAATATTATTTCATTGGTTTATTATTCAACGGTAACGACCTGGAATGATATACGTGTGCGATCCTGTGATCAGGCGGCCAACGCGCTGCTGCCAGATATGTACCGCACATGCATACGTTCTACTGTATTATATACCCAGATATTTTTGATACAACCGGTATAGTGTACGTTTAAGTATAAATAGTTATATTAAAATACTCTAAGTCCATCAAGTCTTTGACTTAAGAAAATACCTCGCTGGTCCCTCGACAACAGCTGAATAAAATTGGTGTTGGAGTAGTCAGTTCTACAGTCCATCAAGTTCAGGGTTTTAGCTTCAGCACACCAACAACACAACATATATTGAAGTTATTTCATACTTTAGTGATATCTTGTATAAACAATTTACTCTTTCTTATATGCAATTTAATTTTTTTTTTTGCAGATCAGATAGTGATGACGAAAATGATAATGAAGTAGCGGCAAATATGGAAAATGCCGAACGGCGCCTGAATGGTATTTTAGGAAATAGAACATCTTTTTCACCAGATCCCGAAGCTGTAACTATTCCCATCTACAAATGTATTGACAGGTGTTCTTTTGAATTTCACAACCTAGAGGAAATGACCAATCATAAAATCAATGTTCATGGTATGCTAGCCAATTACATTTGTTATGAATGTTATGCAACCAAATTTGTTTCACCGTAAGTATATTTAAGCCTTAAATTTAGGAATGTCTAGATACTCTAGATGAAAAACTTTTTTGATCCTGGAACCCTTTGCATGACTCCCTTTTTTTACGGAACCTTCATTCTAAATTCTTATTAACTACTATAAACCCGCAACAGGTTTATACCAGGTGCGCCATTAGTGTATCAGCGGAGTTTAACGTGAAAACTACCCAAGATGGAGAAATGAGATTTTCTGCTCGTATATAATTTACTACAGCGTATTTTGTAAAATTATTCACAAATGCACAGGATGTTCTAGATTTCCGTAACCGCCTTCAACTTTCTTATTTTAAATGGATTGCTATACTTTTTATTCATCATTTTGATTGCCACTGAAATTACCTTTGCAATGATATATGGCTATGTGTACTTTTGGCTTTATTGCAGATTTTGTTAAAATTTTGACAGTTGCAGACTGACGTTTTCAGCCTGTAAACGGATGTAAAGTCTCGAGTTACTCTTCTGTTATCAATTTAGGAGTTAACATATTATATGTTTCAAAGTGGTATATTGTAAGAATATATACAGGGTATAATATGTCGTGCGATATTTATCGAAATTCAAACGCCTTTTTTTATTATTTTTTAAATAGAACCTATATTTTTTGATATTGCTAGCAATTTCCTTGTAAAATTAACTTCAAAACGGTACCAATAACGTAATACTTATTTCTATTATTATCTAAGATATTACACTTTTATGAAAAATATGTTTGTAATATTCAATATGCGGGATATTTGATACAGATGGCCATGATTTTCGAACAAAAACTACTATCGAAATGTCAAGCCCCTGTTTCAAATTTCCACATAAAAATTTCCACTATCTTTCGTGGTTTCTTTTCGCTGTTATTTTTTACTAACTTTCATTAACTAAAAATGAATTTCTCGAAAAAGTTCATAGACATGGTATTTGTTCTTGGCTTCTCTCGTAGCATCAAAAATGTCAACGGAATACCTCTTTCGATGTTTCTCTATGACGTGTGAACATTGTTTACACGTCATCGCTTACAATGGCAGAAACAGCAGCGAATAAGAAACGCCTTTCCTCAATTAAACGAAAACAACTTGGCAAATGTAAGCCAGTACGTATAGGGACGGTTGAGAATATGCGCAGAGCAGAATGGAGACATATTTGAGCACCTTCTGAATTAAGATTATTTTATTACTATGAAGAAATATAAAAGTGTAAATTGTATTTTAAAAACTGAAAATAATAATCATTTTAAATGATCCAAGCGTAATACAAAATAATAATTTTATATTACGTACGGTTTCTTATTACTTTATAAATAATCTAAACAATTTGTATAGAAAAGAACAATTGAGTAGAGGCAAGGTAAATGTACCAGTAAATGATAAGCCACCAGTAGATGATAAGTATGATAACTTAGCAATAAAAATCGATTTATTAAGAATTGGGTGCTTTATATTTAAATATTTACTATTAAAGAGACATCTCCGATTCTTATTGAAACTAATACGACGAAAATCAAACTTACTTGCAGCTCCCTCACTTACCACCGTTCATTTAATTGTGTTCGCTCTGGTGTAGACGGTTTTTTTGTAGTATAGCTTAAGTGAACGTTTAAATGACTACGGTAAGTACTAAAAGGTATTAATGTAACAGCTTTCTTGAGTTCCTATGAATTTTACTAATTTTATAACAGTAAAGAGTGAATTTTTTGTTTTCTATAAAAAATAACATTTCTATTAAAGCTACAACCTAAAAAATTTGATTATTATGTACTGGACCATAATTCACGCAATGTGCTAATACCTGATAAATTATCATCTACCGGCACATAGTTAGTATTTCCCTGTGCTCCGGTAGATGATAGACATCGTTATGACTACGTAAGGATGTACATTCCCAGGGTAAAAATTGTTTAAACAACCTTGTAAACTTTATTTCGTAATTATTCGAAATTATTGGAGTCTAACACATGCCAGAAAATATTCTAAAAATATCGGCTTTTAGAATAATGATAGCAAGGATTGTGGGGTAGTATGGCAAACAACACTAAAGTATCGGCACACTCCGCACTACACAAGTTATTAATTAATTTGGAACAACCGTTTCGAGGACTCATGGGTACTCATCATTAACCGCATGACCGAATGATTGTTAATCAACAATCATTCCTTTCTAAATCATAAATTTCAAGGGAATTAACAATTAAATTAATGTCTTTTATTATAATAAAATACGATGATCTTTACCATCCCGGCAAGGTCTTACAGAAGAAAAGAAGAAGTCCAAGCCACAGTGATGATTAAAAGCGGTAATGGGTGGAAATGGCCTTCTTCACCCGATATCCCTTGGTACAATGATAGTTACATAATTAAATGTATCAATGAACCGCAACAGATAAATAAAGGAGGAGTATATGAAGTTCTGGAAATGCGAGAATTTTCTCAATTTTCTTGAGTCATATTCTTTTCTAAATTAAGTATCATCATAAGAGTTCAAATTTGTTTTTCTGTATATTGTTATAGCATATAGTGTCTATTTATTTTCATAGTTCATAAATCAATAAATTTTTGCCACATTTGTCGTTTACTGGAACACAAACGTATCATCTACTATATTTCTGTTATCATCTACTGGTACGAGTGTATTTTCTCCTATTTGTTTATTTTTTAAACATTTTCAAACGTCTAAATAGTTTGAACCATTTAATTTTTTATTCTGGACCAATTGGTGAGGCTGATGCAATTTGCCGTGTAACAGTTCCAATATTTGTCAAGAATTGAATTGAAAATTTGTTTCCTTGAGTATCTTAAGTTATCATCTACAGGTACATTTACCTTAAATGGTTTCGTTTTTATTATCTCACAATTTCTAAACCAAGTGAAACGTGATACTTAATTATTACCTTCTGCGTTACACGGTGATACACATTAGAATTGTGAAGAACGTCCTGCTATTAGATGCCCCGCATATCGAATATTACAAACGAAAATAAGTATTACGTTATTGGTATCATTTTGAAGGTAATTTTACAAGGAAATTCTGAGCAATATCCAAAATTATAGATTCTATTAAAAAGAAATCGAAAAAAAGGCGTTCGAATTTCAATAAATGTTGCACGATGTATTACACCATGTATATATTTTTACATTATACCACCTTGGAACATATAAAGTGTTAGCCTCCAAATTGATAGCAAAAGATAACTCGCGACACTACATCCGTTTTCAGGCTAGGTCTTAAAACGTCAGTCTGCAACTAAAAAATTTTACAAAATTTGCAATATAGCTAAAGGTAATTTCAGTAACTATCAAAATGATGATTGAAAGCGGTTACGGAAACTTAGAACATCCGGTATATTTGTAGATAATTGAAAAAATACGCTGTGGTATACTGTATACGTCCAGGAAAACTTATTTCTCTATCTTTGTTTTCACATTAAACTCCACCGGAGTCTGGCGCACCCGGTAGATTGTACGAGGGGTATTTTTTAAATAAGGTCCGTTTTTTAATAAGAAGAAAAACACTGTAAATATGATTAAAATATGTTTTTTCCATATTCTACACATTTTTCTACATAATTTCCATTTTTGTTCAAACATTTGTCATACCGCTCAACAAGTTTTTTAATTTCGACGCCAAAAAAATCTGCCGCCTGTGAAAAAGCCCTATTCATGACTGCAGTTTTCACATCTTCGTCGTCGTTGAACAGTTGACCATCAAGGAACTCCTCTAAGTGCCGAAACAAGTGTAAATCACTGGGTGCAAGGTCTGGACTGTGAGGTTGATTATTCAGTTGTTCCCATCCAAATCACCTGATTAGACCTTGTGTTTGCGCAGAAACATGTAGCCTTGGATCATCTACCTTATAGCCCAGACCCTGCACCCAGTGATTTTCACTTGCTTCAATACTTAAAGGAGTTCCTTGGTGGTCAACGGTTCAAGGACGACGAAGATGTGAAAACTGCAGTCATGGATTGGGCTTCTTCACAGGCGGCAGATTTCTTTGATGTGTGTGGAATCAAAAAACTTGTTGAGCGGTATGACAAATGTTTGAACAAAAATGGAAATTATGTAGAAAAGTAGATAAAACTATGTAGAATATGGAAAAAAATATATTTTAATGATATTTACAGTATTTTTCTTCTTATTAAAAAACGGACCTTATTTAAAAAATACCCCTTGTATTTTATGTGTGTAATTTACGTAGAATATTCAGAATTAAAGGAGTGACACCAAATATGTGTATAATTTTTAAATACAAGTGGGAAGAAGTTGCACTTAACAATAAAATGGTGTAAATAAGCTACAAGCTGATATACTCCAAATATTTACAATATTCAGAAACGTATGATAAATGCTTTTACAGACAAGTTTTGTTTTGATATTGTCATCTCGAAAATGTGTTTGTTTTTATTTTCAGCGAAGATCTAAAGTTACACAATGACCTTCTACACGGCAGACTCATTTCACATTGTTTTTTGTGTTCTGCTGAACTAGAAACCATGGAAGATTTACAGAAGCATCTTCGTGAGCACAGATTTCATTCTTACCCGTGTCACTATTGCGAGATGTCTTTTTTAGACCGTCAGTCTTGTAAAGCACACATTTCAGACTGTCATAAAGGTAAACGAAAACGTATTAGACGCTCCGAACGGTGTACACTCATAGGACGAATGTACAAATCGAATGATACTTCTACTGAACCATCAGAACCCGACGAAAAATATAAGAATAAGATAATCTGGCGATTACAAAGTAGAAAACCGGTTAAAAGGTTATCCACCATTTGTATCGATGTTATAAAACGATGTTACCAAGGAAGCGTAGATATTTCTAGTCTGATAGAGGGTCCTTGTATTTCAATTATACCAAATAAGCCAGACAATCATACTATCATGGAAATCTCAGACGCAACTGAAAGTAGCATACAAATGGAAAATGAAATAATTACTGAAAGTGGCGATCAGAGTATGGAAATAAATTGTAATGAAACACAAAGTAATTCTGAAGGTGTGCCAATTCCGGTAATACCAGCTGAAACTACAGATAATGGTACAAAAGATATAAATGTCTTTCACGAAGAAATCGACGAGCAAACATTCATCGTTAATGGCATACTAGATATCCCTGACGATATACCGGAAATTATGACGGAAACTGATGTTTATACTTCAGAGGAAGTAGAAAACAATATAGATTTTAGTAGTAAACCAGGAACTAGCGATTCATCGTTCATACCAGAAAATCGAAATAAAAATAATGTACTTCTTACAACAGCGGATAGGTTTGAAAGATTTATTAAAAACAATAGCACCAAAGATGATCAACTTGACGAAACAAAGTCTAATCCGAAAATAGTAAACAATAAAAATAAAATTAAACCGTCACAGCATCTAAATGACAGATAGCAATGGACCAACTTCTACAACTACATTTTTAGTTCTGAACCGCAAGGTTCATAGCGTAAGAATTAACTGGCTAATAGTTATTGTAAATATAATTGTACATTTTATTAATTATTTTACAAACAAGTATGTAAAAACATATTAATTTTTATGTAAAAAGAGTAAAGTGTAAGTAAACATTGTTATCTTTTAATGTTACATTTTTTTGAATTTTACCCACTTACTGAACATCTACAATGTGTATATTTCAAGTTAATGGCGTGAAGTAGCGATGCTTAGAATTATACATTTTTAAATAAATATTTAATTTTCACTTTCATTTTGTAACTTAATATAGGAAATAAAAGCTTAGATTGGTAATGTTATATTTAAAGATAACTCATCTGGTAGAGTAATGTTGATAGAACATCATATAAACAATACTATGTAACATACAATCTTTCAAAGTATGTACACCACATTGCAAACAGAAACCTTTAATCGACCGTTTAATGTCCATCTAAGCGATGTTACAAGGTAACACCAACCTTTTCTCTGTTCTCTGTTCTCTGCTATTGAATCAGTTTCGGCTGACAACCGGTATATGAATTACTTTAACCTTTCACGGCATGATTTTCTGATTTAGCAAATAAAAATACTGTGCACGTTGAAAATACGTAGCAATTAATGACAATAAATACTGAAATTCATGTTGAAAATTATTGTTTATTTATTAATTTGTTGAGTTGTAACATGATACATTATGCAGTTGCTACTTTCGGTGAAAGACGCAGGTGTACGCCTTATTTTTCGTATTTCAGATAGCTTACAAGGAAAGGTACCCAACCCGCACAATTGCAATTTAACGTTATTTGAGTTATTTGTAGGCCTTGTAGGACTATGTAACATATCGGTTTCCGTGTCTACTAAAAAACGGTTTTGAATGGTAAAATTGGTTTTTAAAAATCGGGGGTTTCTCCGTTTCTCGTTCATTATTTCCTATTAGATGTTCATAAAAATTATCAAGACATACAGGCGTTTAGCATTTTTAAAGGGCTATCTAAATGCACTAACTTGATGCAATTTGAGCTTGAAAGGCATGACCCCTACACCTATACAAAAAGGGATGTATATCTGTTTTTGTGGTGATTATAGTCACTTGGGCATACTGTTTGAAACGGACTTATGCATTTTTGTTTTAGCGCGTTCATTGATACCATAAAATAGCCGTAAATTTGTAGACGCAGTATACACCTGCCTATACTTCTACTGCAAATAAGACAATTACCAAGAATAGTTTTGACATTCATTTATTACTGGACAATTACATTTTTTTAATCGTATAATTTATACCACAGGACTGATCATGTCGTTATGTGACTGATCGTGCTATGTATTGCACACTGTGAAGGGATGTTTAGGATTATAATTTTCGGGAGGCGCACCAGTATCGTAGTATATGTATATCAACAAACAGATAGCCGACTGTTCGAAACGAATATTAAGGCGCATCCCTATTATGCCGATCGGCAAAGCCGTACAAGTAGAGACATGTCGCGTGGCTTTGCCAGCAGGCCGACCCGACTCTTGTCGGTTTTTGTCAAAGAAAGCCAATACGACAGCGACAATGTAGACGTGCTACTAAGTGGTACCCAGCAGTATTTGTTTGTAAATTTCACGTGTATTTTTGATTTAACGTGGAGCGGTTCAATTCAAATACAATAAACTTAATTGATACGTAAGGATAAAAATAAGAAACACGATGCGTTTTTAGAAATCAATGAAATCGAACGAAAAATTTAGAAAATCCACGCAAATTATTCAATACTTCAAGTACACCATCTTCTTCATTTCGCCCATCTTTAAATGCCTAGTCTGAAAACCATCTAATTGCAGATGTTTTATTTCCAAGAAATACAGTAGATAAAAACAAATCTAATAACCCAGTAAGTCAAGACATTGATATAATTTTGAGTGAATTATAGTTAGTATAGTCACTATAATTATTTCTGCGATACTTATTTCGACCTTGAAGACTTGGTCGAATCTAAAACGTTTTTTTTTTCAATTTAGTGCGCTTTTTTATAATTGAATCAATAATAATTGTAGCCTTAAAATGGGTCTTCATCATTCGTTTTCAAAAATATATTGAACGGAGACACGTGCAAACTCTTTGGAACGTGCTCGCTTTGTATGTAGTGAAGACGTCAGAGAAATTTCTACAAAGTCGACAGGCATTGCCGGTCGGCATAATGGGGATGCGCCTTTAACATCGACCGCCGATCGAAGATGCATAACAAATATACCGTGCATTTTTTTATCACTTAACATGTCAAATTCGACGTATTTGTGTTTTATTTTCTGTAAAAATCCCAGTAGCTACTCGCCATGCTAAACGCCCCTATAAATGTACATGTTCAGCGATAAAAAAATGCGCGGTATACCGGATGTATTAAAAATATCTGGGTATAGAATACAGCAGAACGTATGCATGTGCGGTACATATCGCTTAATCACACGTATATCATTCCAGTTCGTTGCCGTTGAATAATAAACCAATGAAATAATAGTTTACATGTCACCTAATAATTTTAATTGAGTTGTCAAAAAACTGCAAAAACGCATGGTTGTATGCGTGATGTGGCATGTTTATTCACCAACCAAAGACTTTATTAAAGAGTTTATTTTTTGGTTCCATTAGAACTACATTTTCGCCTTACGCAGTACACACGACTTAATACAGCTCCTACATTCGCTGCTCCAGTATTTTGAAACGACATTTTCGCCTTGAAAATATTCTCTTTATGGAGCGCGTCATGCATAGATTGATCAACACAAGTCGAACAAGTACACGCGACTGATCGACCGCACAACTCATGTCATTTTGACGTTTTTTGAATATTGTAACAATTACAATGCTAGTATACATTGAAGAGGAGATCGACGCTGTTGCCACAGTTATTTCCTATCCCCAGAAGTTTTTGACACAAGCGGTATACCGGTGGAACGTACGCATGTGCGGTACATATCTGGCAGCAGCGCGTCGGCCCTGATTTATTCGCTTGATCACACGATCGTATATCATTCTAGTTCGTTGCCGTTGAATAAATAAACCAATGAAATAATAGTTTACATGTTACGTAATAGTTTTAATTTGAATTGTCAAAAAAATGCAAAAACGCATGGTTGTGTGCGTTATGTGGTATATTTATTCACTAACGATTCGATACACGGAAATTATGACAGAAAAAAGTGAGTTTAGATAAACAGGACTTACAATTAGTGTATTCCATAATACTTTAATGATACGTTCACTCAAGCACTTGCATACTTGTAACATCGACCAGTTGCGCCAGAAATAGTGGAAGAGGATAAAGAACCATTACGGGAAGATATTAAAGAAATGATGCAAAAAGAATTGGAAGAATCCTGTACCAGCGATGCAGAAGTTGGTTCCATGTACCAAGAATATAAGCGGAAAGCAGTTGAATATTGGCGAAGTGGGAAGAAATGAAAGTTGACATTACAAAGTGTATAAAATCGCTGAAAAAGTGAAATCCCAGCGATAATGATATAGATGGGAGAAGTCATTACAAAAAGGTGGTGCAAGAAGATAAAAGTTGTTGACAATTTCGGAGTATGTATTTAATAAGTTTGCAGTTAGTTTAGATATGAATTTAGTTGTTCATGACTTGGATTTACAACGATGGGCTTTAGAGGCAAACGAAGAGGTGCAATTAGACCATTGTAAAGCTTCTTATAAAGGGTATTACGTACATTTCAGTTTGAAGAGAAATAACCAAGTAAGTCGCTCGTATGGAATTGATAATGAATTGAAAATCACAGCATCTGCTTTTATATAAGACGTAAGACCAATATTGAATGAGTAAGGAGTGCAAAATATATTTAATACCGACGAAAGCTGCGAAAAAAATTGAATGTACTGTGCAGTTAGTTTCTGCTACAATACATAGTTACACCATTCTTCCACTGATATCAGCAGAAGGTCGGGAAACTAAGTTAATGTAACTAATAACTCGTGATGTGCCCTTTTGACTTGATAACCGCTCGAATACGTGCTGGTCTACTTATTACAGGCTTGTTGCAAAATTCAGGAGCTAACGTGTCCCAGATTTGTCTTATGATTTGGCTCTTAAATCAGTTACCAGTGCCTTTTCCTTTAATGTCGATTCTTTCAGTTTGTATGTAGTGTTTAACAATATTTCTCACTGAAGATTTTGCCAGTCTCAATTCAGTGACGATTTGTTTCAATGATTTTCATCGACAATACTGGAACACAATAATTTCGCGCAATTTTTGTAAAGTGGAGGCACCTTTAACCATGTTTAACAAATTTAACACTGTTCTGTTTATGAAAGTCGTATATTTTTGGAATATCAATTAAAAATACAATTATCTTTAATTGTATTTTTACTTTATTCTTATAAAGTGTTGGCAATTGTCAAACGTTGATAGATGTTCAAAAAGATGCTTCTTTCGATTTTATAACTAGTTTCGAAATATTTTAAATATCTTAAAAATATGCTAAGTCTTTGAAAAAAATCATTAACCGTCTCAACATATAGCTGCTAAGGCTCGTAGATATAAATCGATTGTCAATGTATGAATCACAAATAATTATTAAAGTGTACAAAGCAATAAAACGACAGTGATAGCGTAATTTCTAGTTAAAATTGGTTAGTGTGTTCCAGTCCTATTTCGAACGAGGTAAGTGGAAACGTAACAAATACAATCGATTAGGAAATCAGCAAGAGCAAAATAATCGTAAGCTAGACAAATATTTGTATTTGTTAATGAATGCATTTAGTGTTGTTAAATTAGACTGAATTTTTTTCACTAACGAATGAATGTTTTCCGAATACGATAGATAGTTGTATGGTGTAAAGTAAATAAATACTAAATTGTTATTGAAAACTGTTTATTCTACTTGAACACAGTGTATCATAATAATAGTATTTATTCTGCTAAATTGTTATAAATTCATCATTCTATTCAAGAGAAATCTTTCTAAAAATCGTAATACAAAGACATTAATTAAAACAAAGTTGAACATGGGAAACGTAATTTCCTTTACGGACAAGGCGGACCATTACAAATTCTCTTCTTAAATAATACTCGTGGACACGATTTTCCTCCATTTTGAGGTTGGCGTTTAATCATTCTTTGTTTGTGTATAAATCCAGAGCCGCAAGTGGCACTACAAGACGACCAAAGTGACCATTCAGTTACCATACAATCTATGGGTTCCAGATTTTGGGATGCTACTTGTGGCTGACGCGGTGTTTGTCCTAATAGAGCATCTAGAAATAAACATTTATTCTAAACTTTAAATACAAGGTGATAAAAGTTGGGAAAACGTTACCCCTAACAACGCTGCACGCTTCGTTACATTCATCTGCCGTTAAAAAGTTGTTTCTGTTTCCTCTACACCCACCGTAAACGAATGGTACGCACATCATTTTTCTAGCGTCGAAGTACCATCGATTGAAGAAACCATAACATGGACCTTGAATACTTTCCTCCATACACACCTCTTTAAAAATAAGTTTGCACATGTTAAGGGTGAACAAATAAATATTAGAGTGTTTTAATGGTAGTGTTATTTTTTAATAAATGTTGTGAGTGTATTATTAGCAGACATCGAAGCTTCATTTGATGAATTTCTACTTTAGAAGTGCACTTATTTACAACCGTAATATTTATACAAACGAATTATCAGTAAAGTGCATGTAAACTTTTCATACAGTTAATAAATAATTGTACATACCAGGTGACAACGTTAAGTGGATACACCCTGTTACTTTCTTATTCGGATAAAAATTTGAATTTTAGAGGGTTTGTTCTAGATCACGTTGTGAGTTTTTGGAATAATTTTGAATGTCTAATTGTTTCCGGTTTGACAGGAAGTGTCCCTCACTTTCGATTTTTAAATGGAATATCCTATATTTGTTTGCATTTTTCATATCAGCGCGTTATTCTACGCATAAAGTAAGTATTATCCATGTAATTTTTAAAAGGCTGTGGCTCTCATAAATTGATTTTGGTTTGGATTGTCACCATGAGAAATAATCCAATCTGAAATTTTTTATCTGTTTGTAGTGATTTTCCCTCAAAATTTCAAAACTTTTTTTTTGAAATCTAACATTTTTCAAATGTAACCAGGGTCTTATCGATTTTTTCAAAAGAATTTTTTTCTAAAATTTTTGGTACCAACATTTTTAAAATCCGTTAAAAAACTTTAATTTCAAATTCGCATAATTTTTACGGTAATTAACACTTAACAATAAAATATTTAATTGGCTTTACACCGATTTTTAATGAAATTGTTTTCGACCTACTAAAACGCTTTTACGGATTTGACGTTTATATGTAACTATGTTGTTGTGTCTTTGTACTAGTCTAAGCGAAACAAAAATAAAAGTATCAGTCATCATGAATAAATAATATCGCTTCGTAAACACATGGAGAAAAAAGTTTTGGTATTAGAAATGTAAGAAAAAAATTCCCTCGAAAAAAATGGATAAGATCCATCCTGGTTACGTTTGAAAAAAGTGAGTTTAAGAAAAAACGATGTTTTGAAATTTTAAGGAAAAAAAATTCTACAAACAGACAGAAAAACTTTGGATTATTTCTCAAAATGACAATCCAAACCAAAATCAATTTATGAAAGTCACTGCCATCTAGTTTGGCTTTTAACATTTACATGAAAAATATGTACTTTCAAAAAACAATTCTAGAGATGGCCTCAACATACGTAGAATAATCCGCTGTTTCGAAAAATGTGAAAAATACAGGATGTTTCGTTTAAAAAGTGAGAGACACTTCTGGTCGAACCGGAAACAATAGGACATTCGAAGTTGTTGTGTAATATAAGCCCTACAAAATTCAAATTTTTATCTGAAGTAATAAAAAAGTTACAAGGTGTACCCACTTCCCGTTGTCACCTAGTACAGAGCGTGTTCACCTAGTGCGTGGGCGGAAGTTCATTCGTTTCCTGATCAAGTTAGAGAAAAATTTTCAAAGAGAAAACATTCTACACAATACAAAATTATATTCACGTATACAGGATGTTCAGTTTCCGTTGCACACGATATTACGTTGTGGGGTGCCTCTCTTCAATTCATGGCAACTTTCTTCAATATTTACTATAACCATCTATCTTTGTTTTTGAGATAATTGCAATAAATTGGGATTTTTGCGAAGTGCCATTGCTTCTTTATCGGCCGGTATGTCTTGAACGTCTTACCCGCTAAAGCGGTGATTCAAATTTTATTATATTGAGTGTTTTTTGAAGTTTTCGACAATGCATCGACTCATTATATTAACAAGCACTTACGAAATGGTTCTCGAAATCGTTGCCATGTTGGATTCGTACTATTTTAAACCGTTTAAATGGGACACCTGTATATTTTTCCAGAATCTAATAAAGAAATTGTTCTAGAACTTTTCTATAAACATTTCTCTATACCTAATATGTATTGTTCTCTAGTAAATTAAGTTTTTCGTTTAAAAACGAAATACTAGACACTTTTACTGTTTCACAAAAGATATTCTTTAAAACCAATGTGAACGTTATCTTTTTTTGATACAATTATTCATTTTCCTTCAGACCCGGTCCTAGCTATCGGCAATAACGTGCAGGCCACGCGGGCGGCCAAATAGACCGTATCGAAAAAAAAATCTAAAAATATATACAGCATGTCCCTGGATTAACGCATGGATAGGTAAGGCAGGTAGAAAATTATTGAGTTGAAATTTCATCTTTTGGAGTTCAGGCATGCTTGGGTAGTAAGTAATTTATGCCATAATTTTATTGCCGGAAAGTCAAGTAGATCTTGAAAATTTAAAAAAAAAAAGTTTTTTCAATTAGCAAGGTGTATTTTCAGTAGAAGATACGATAAGAGAGTTATTAAAAAACAATGTTGAGAGTAATAAATTATGCTAGTACTTAGCGTGTAAGCGTTTTCGCAAGATCGGAATACTTTTATTTATATCTAACAGTTTTCTGTCTGCCTTACCTATCCATATTAATCCAAGGACACGCTGTATATGTTAGTAACAGGGTCGAATCTATACTTCTAAATGACACATGCTTTAGAACATATACATAGGTACTATGTGGTTAAGTTTATGGTAATATGGTATAAACAAAAAATTCAGTTGAGAGGTAATTAAAAAAGGTATTAATTTTGTAACATCTCCTCATTTTATCTAAAACGTTGCAAAAACAGCGTCGGACATTAAAAAATGTATAGGACCTTTTTTACAGGGCATGATATTTTCTACAAGAGTACCATTTTAAAATTAGTAGTTTGGACATCAGAGGCGTGGAAACCAAAAATTAGCTTTTGTCACATTGTTCTAATTGGTGCAACTCAAATACTGTAAAAGTTAGAATAGTACCCTATAGAAAATGTTATGCTTTATAATAAAATGTGTTAGCTTTGACAGAACGCAGTTATGATTGATAGGCATCTAGGTTTTGCATCAAGTTAAATGTTTGGAGAGTATTTAATTTTATAACTTATAACCCATCACCAATTATTCTGGCACGATTTCGCGATGTTTTCGCTCAGAGTACAAGCAGTACAGAGTTCCTCTTTTTTGGTCGACTGCAATCCCCAGAAATTAATTTGCTGTTGTCTTACCTGCATAGCTTGATATTCAATTTACTAAATAACGACACATTGTAGGTACATGGAAATGCTTATAAACAATACTAGAATAATTTCTCTATCAGATTCTTGAAAAATCCATTAAAAAAATTGAAGCAGCATGAATAACATGGTAAAGATTTCGATTGTATTTGAGGAAAGTTGATATGAATTGAAGAAAGGTGTCCAAAAAAAATAATGATATTAGGGTGTTCTATTTAAAAAATCAAACTTGTATCATGTGCAACAGAAACTGAACATCCTGCATATTTGAGTATAATTTTATATTGTGCAGAATATGTCTCCGAATAATTTTTATTTGAAAACTTTCTCCAAAATGCTCAGGAAACGAATAATCTTGCGTCTACGCACTAGGTGGATACGCTGTATACAGGCTGACTCATTTTCGATCCTCGCCATGGAGATCTCGCTTATTATTGGATATGGAGGGTAGACTTACATTTGGGAAAGTTTGAACAATAATTAAAATAAAAAAAGAAATGTCTGACAGTTTGAAATTTCATGGCTACCTTACTTAATCTTAAGATGTATTCGTTATACATCGTTGAAATCAGAAAAAGAACTCTTACTGACGGAGTCAAAATCCAATATGGCGCCGATAAGAAAGAAGAAAGTTGATTATGACCAGAAAGAACCGAAACAGCACATAAAAATTTCGAGTACGCCATTAGATAGAAGATCGAAAGTGACATTGAGAATGTGTTTTTAGTTTTTCTCTGCAGGGCCAAATAAAGATGCTAGAGGTAAAAGAAGAAAATGAGCTTTTTCGTTTTCTTAAAATACCTCGAACGTCATTTGTCATAGGTCCAGTTTCTCTTCGGGTTCATAACAAACACAAAATTTAGCAATTGCGCAAATTCGGTGAAGGTCGAAAATGAATCAACCTGTATACAGAAATATAGAATAACGAAAATGCCGATAGTTAATTATTAGTTTCTTTATAAGTACACCTATCGAATCATTCAAAAATGGTTTAAAAGGCTATACGGCAATCAAATAGTTTTTTAAAACATGATAATAAGTAAATGACACATTTCCATTTATCCACGTTATAAACTTATAAACTTTAATGGGACACAGTGGACCATATGAGAGAAATTAAGTAATTGTTATTTATACTTCGCTTCAATTCCATCAGCGAACATTTAATTCATTGAATAATTTTAAGTTGATTAATTTTAACTTGTTTAAAGAAAAATTACGTTTTGCCGTTGCCATGTCAAATGTGCAATCTGGGGTGTCCATGCAAGGCCTTTGCTGAACATGTTCGACTCTGGAGCTACATTTTTGTTGTAAGGCTGGTTCGACGAGAAGTAATCTTGTACGCATCTTTACTCCTTTTCCACAAGAAGCACTGCAAGGACTCCAATCGCTCCAATCGGTTACGGGGCACATGGGATCTGGTACTTCTATTTGATCAGGTCTACAAGGTGGCTCCATACACTTTTCCTTTTCAACTGTAACAAAATGTTTATAACAAAAGTTACAAATTCAGTTAAAACTTATACTTGTTTGGATATGAGTGCACTTCTTTCTGCCCATACGGTTGGTAAAATGTCTTCTTCTCATTTTAAAACCTACACCACATGTGGTTGAACATTCCGACCACAACGTCCAATCTGTGACATCGCAAATGCCACCGTCTAGACCTTCTATAGGCTGCTCTTCTGAGTCTTGCGTCTGCGTATCCCTGAAAATATCATTGAATCAGCATTAGCCCCATTATGAAACAAGAGAGAAACTTGTCATTTGAAACGGTAGCCTTACGTTTCACACTCTGGTACAGCAGCTACGCACATTTCCTTCGATACCAATTGTCTGTTGCAACCAAGCATCGTCGCCTTTTGTGGCATGAGGTATTCTCTAGTACGCATTCGTAGACCCTTTCCACACGTGACGGAACAGTCACTCCAGTTAGAATATTCAGTAACACCGCATTCCGCTTTAAAAATATGGAAAATAAGAAAGGCGAATTTGATATCTGCAGGCATGTCTAAATTTGTGTTAAAACTCTAAGTACCGCAAATCTTAATGAACATTTTGAAACGGAAGCGTTATAATTAAAGTGTTCGTTAATGTATAAATAAAAAATAAACAATAAATTTGCATTTTGTTTAAAGGTTATTTAATCAAATAATTTATTTTTATTAACAAAACGGCAAAGACTAATTGTTGATTAATACTAGGACTTGAATTTTATTTGCTTCAAAAGTTGTATGCAATGATTATTTAGGAATATAGAAAAATGATTTTCACGAAATGTTTATTCAAATTAAAGAAAAAAGCTTTTGAGAATCCTTAAAATGCAAATGTTAATTACATTCCAGAAGTAGCAGCGATTTGTGCGATGTCATCGATTTTAAACAAGTTACTCAAATATCAGTTCGCTATAACTATGGTTTAGAAATAAGATGGACCCCCCCTCTTTCCCTTAAAGCACTACCTCGCTGCTAAATGATAGCGATTTTATGATTCCGGTTCTATTTAGTTATAATCTGTAATAGCTGGTGGTGACGTAAATAGGAGGGCAAGGACAAGGCTTCGGTTCCGCGTGCATATCGTGTACATTGTACTTGACAAAAAAATACACGAGGAAATCGAAGTGTTATCCTCTGAATTTTCTGAAATTTGCAAAACATATATACTCCATCATTCTACGTTGTACTGTTGTGCGATTGTCAAGACATTATCGTCATTTAAGATAATTTACATTAAAATTATTCTTACAACAACGACGGTTGGATTACTCGAATGATATTCTCTTTTCATTAAATTAAACTTACAACTTACCGATCTTCTCATGGCTATGTACAGAAAGTAGATTTTTACGTGGTGATGTTGAGAATGTATAACAGTATTATTTGTAACACTGTGTCTTTCGTTATTTTATTGCTAAATTAATGTAATATCATCAAATAAAAATTATATGAAGTAGTTAATTATTTCGGAGGGATGACGTCACAAAAGGACTGACTAAAATGCATGCGTTTCATCTACGTGTGAAATGAGGAATTTGTTTTTTAATTTTTGTGATAGAAGTAGTAAATTAATATCAGTTTATGTCTCAAAGGAAGTTTAGAGATACTACGTTTATGACTTTTGTCTAACTCGGAGCTTGGGGTTCTATGAAACATACCGCGTGTCCCCGGATTAACGCATGGATAGGTAAGGCAGACAAAAAATTAATGAGTTGAACATTAATCTTTTGGGATTTAACCATGCTTGAATAGTAAGTAATTTATGCCATGATTTTATTGCCGAAACATTGCCGAATTTTTTCAATTCGCAAAATATATTTTCTATAGGAGATACGATAATAGGGTTATTAAAAAACAATGTTCAGAGTAATCAATTATGTAGTACTTAGTGTGTAAGCATGGCTGAACCATAAAAAGATGAAAATTCAACTCAATGATTTCTTGTCTGTCTTACCTAACCATGCGCTAATCCAGGGACCCATTATATGTGACAACTATAAGAAATAAACATTTTTAAAAACTGTTCTATCTAAGGCGAGTTCGGGTATTCGTTCGAAGTAACTCCATTTACTCCAAATACCCTACTCGTGCTCTTTCGCGTTCGGGAATGTCGTAGTTATTCCATTCATTCGTTTAAGAGTATGGGTTGAGTAATTTACTCTTGCTCTACCCCTAATCCCCTCCACGTGCACTGTACTCTTGATCTGCTCCGAACAAATACTCAAACTCAGCTATACATGAAGACTTCGCTCTAACTGTTATAGACGATTCCATTTTGCCAGTATGTATTCTACTGTATCACAAACTTGTTGAAAAAAAAAGCCAAAAGGAAGGGTCTTAGAACATAAAATATTCGGTTAATGTAAAAAAAGGAAACAACATAAAAATTATATTCTATTTAGTTTGTTTAATTGATAATTTTATTTTTAAGCAATTTCTAGTTCCAAAAATTAATGCTAATATAGCTCATAGTATTAGTGGAATCATTTCCGGCAAATACAATATAGCAGAGAAAATAGCGCTAACATACGAACATGTTTCTGCCTACCCGGCGTCATCAGCGTGGTTCTGAGTACAATTTTCTGCTGTTACAATTGCGTTTGCCCCTCGGTTTATGCTGCTAATCTCCAAAACAGCACTGAATATGTCTTTCGGCGACACCTATCGTAGAGACACAGTCACGCCGTCCCAGAGGGTAGCAAGACAAACCGGAGGGTAGATGTTCACCACCTATCGGGCAGCTCCTGGGCTGCCAAACGCAAGGGGGCGCTGTGGCTAGGCACAGCGACATCTATACGTGCAAATGATCCCTCGGGATTACCATGATGTATAAAAATACACGAGGAAAGAATGCCTAGTAACAATAACCAAAAATTAATCTTTTCTGAGCACAATTTTCTGCCGTTACAATTACGTGCAATGTTCGTGTGTTAGCGCTATTTTCTCTGCTACATTGTTTTTGCCGGAAATGATTCCACCAATATTATGAGCCATGAGTAGCCCAGGGGCTGCTCGATAGGTGGTAGGAGTCTGCATCCCGAGTTGTTGTTGCTATTCTCTAGACAGCATGTCTATGTTTCTCCACGCTAGGTGGCGTGGGGAGATATATCGTGATTCTGTTCGTGGAGAATGGCAACATATACTCGAGAGGTGAAAAACAATAGCGAGGGAGAAGGACACGTACGCTGTCCCTTTTCCCTCGCTTTGTTTTTTGCTGGAAATGATTTCACCAATACTATGAGCTATATTAGCATTAATTTGTTGGTTATTATTACTAGGCAATCTTTTCATGTACATGTTTCTTTATTTATAACATCGTATTAATGGACCTTCTTTCATTAGTATGGCAGCCATTTTGGTTACTAGTTAAAAAGAATGAATGCCCTCATTAATTAAATAAAAATAAGAAGAAGAAATAATAAAAATAAGTTGAACACAGGTTTCTTTTTCCTCTTCGACACAATATGAGAGATCGTTTTCATATCAAATTTACTGTAATCCGAATAATGTGTATAGCGAAGAAAATACTGCTTTGCAATTTTATAATCATCACTTATTGCAGCATTATTTCATAAAAATAGCATATACCTAACTATAATTTACTTTTTGCATTTGTAACAGTTCAATTTTGGGATAAATTTTCTGGGCGTATGTTTTAAACGTTTTAAAAGAAAACCAATGCTATTCAGGGTTAAGTGTTAGAACAGCTTTCCTGAAATTAGCTCTGTATTTACGGTGTTGGGTTTGTTTATTCTTAAAGATCATACATATTTCACACGTGATTACAAAAAAACTTCTATCAGCTTCTCTAACTGTTGTTCATTCTCTACTACTAATATTTATGTACATATTACTGGTTCATAGATACCAAACTTTGAATTGCATCACAACATATGGTATCTCTTTCTTTGGACTTATTATTTCATATAAACATCTATCTGTTACTTGCTACTATCATTGTTTCTAAATCTAAATATCTTGATACCGAAATAAACTCATTATTATTATTACTATCATTATATTTTACTTGAAATAAAAGTCCCTGAAAGGAACCGGAGTAGGGGAATCCTCCAAAGAAACCTATCCTTTTCAACCGCGTAAATTTAAAACCAAGTAAACGTGAAAGCGGGTAAAACATGGGCTACTGCCGTGGTATTCTGATTTTCATTACTTGATTCGTTACGACACGCGTCGGATGATCTAAATATCAGATTTTCATTGAAGTTCGATCTCAATATGTAACAGTATCAAAGGAATCTTATTTTATAACGGACTTATAAAATATAATATAATATTATTGTTTATCTTTATGTTTGTCTTTATGTGCTTTTGATAGCAAAATGTTGTTAATAATGTCTATTACTTTTATTGTTACAACCACCATTGTATATAATAACGGGTGAGATAGTGAAATAAGGTACCGTTGCTTTCATAAAAATCTGAGACAAGCAATATTATCCATTGTAAAATTGTATGTCAGTGTCAATCGTAAATCGACAGGTGATGTGTGGTACTTGATTATTGAAGCAATAATAATGCCGTGTTAATTGTCGCTTTCCATTCAACAACATAGTTCCGACCTACCCAAGTACTTAATACTCCGTGTTACTTGGGGAGGTCGAAACTACTCCAATTCTTAAATGGAAAGCGATAAGTGTAATGCGGTTTTGAGAGCCCATATCCTGGCTAAAATTAAAGATGGATGGTCTATTACAAGCAATTGCGCTACATTTTAATCTTAAAAAAATATAGTATTTACTATAAGAAAAAACAGCAGAATTAAATAAGGATGTTAGTGAGAAAAGCTGAAACTGGTAGTTCCAAAATCTCTACTGTTGCACACTGCTTTATGAAATATTTTAAGAGAAAATCTGTTTTTAATTGCAATGTGGGCGAGAATATTGCTAAACTTTCCTGGATTTCAGTCAACTATTAGCAGAAGGACACAGAAGGATTAGGCAATCAGAATTGAAATATAGAGCTGCTGGTAATAAACCACTCCTTAGTGTAGAACAGAAACAAGCTAGATTATTTTCTTTAAATTATATCCACAATGACTTCTTCAATGATTCTTGGAAAAAGATTATTTTTACGGTCCAAAAAGTATTTCAGTCAACAAACAATTCAAAAGTGTGCAGCCTAAATAACACTAAATTTAATGAAAAATGCATTAATAATTTGAAAACCTCTGGCCGTTTCTCAGTGATCCAATCCCACACGGATTGGATTAGTTATCGAGGCGTTGGCGTTTGTCAAATAAGTGGGGACAAATTAAATTTTTTGAATTACATTAATATTCTTGAAAATGCAATGCTTCCTTCTGTAACACACTTATACCCTGATGATTTTATTTATCAAAAAGACAACTGTCCAGTGCACACGGCCAACATAGTTGCAGAATGGTTTCAAAACCAAAATATTGAGGTTCTGTCATGGCTCGTCATCGGTCCAGATTTGAACCCATTGGAAATTATTTGGGGACTAATCGCTTATACGACTTTACAAGAAAAACTTTCGTCTTCGAACATCTGAAGATTTATGGCATGCCATTGAAAATATATCGCAAGAAAGAAATCATGACGGAAATTTTATTCATAATGACATTTTATCAATGCCTAAAAGATTACACAAAGTTATTTCAAATGATGGCGCTCCAACTAAAATATTACCAGCATTTGTAAAGCTACAAACGTTTTCAATACAAACTAAACTTACTTAAAAATAAACTTGAAATAGATTTTTTCCCTAACAGCAAACAGTTTTTAAAATAAACGAATATAACATATAAGTTTAATAAAACATTTTTGAGTTAAATACAAAACATTATTATTTTTAAAGTAATTCTCACAAGATTCAAAAAACCTTAAAATGAGATCACACGAGTTGTCCCAGATTTTTATGAAAGCAGTGGCACCTGACCACTTGAAGGTATTGAAGTCACAGTAGAAAATAGAACATAATATATTGGATAAAAATAAATAATTCTATTTAAAAATTATCTTTTTGCGAATATTTGTTTGTTCTGATGATTTTTTTTATCGTGTAGCCTATTGTGCTAAATTTACAACCACCCCATTACACGCAAGGCCACATGCCAGACATAAGTAGGGATTACTCGAATGTATTTCGTTCGTTTTTGTTTTGCCGAACGAGCCTGTTTGCTGCAACAGGTAACATTTTAACCAATTTATACAAAAGTACCTATGCAGATAAATTATGAAAATGAACCTAACAACATCCAAAAAAGAACTAAGCTTACTGAAAGAAAGGTAACTAAAAACACTCAATGAAAACCATTCTGAAACGAGTCGTTTACTTTTGTTTAAGAATCTCACCCTAAACTTAGAATCACGATGTAAACGTTTTTGTGCTACTAACTGTTTAGAATTGTTTAGAATTTGTAAAATTTAACATTCTCGACAATACCTCTTTTTGTTGAATATAACCGAAGCTACTTACGTCTTGCAGTATCTTCTGTATTCTCACTAACGTCAATTTGCGCGAACAAGAAATTTTCATCACAAGATTTAGGCACGACCTTTTCTCTTTTCAAAAACAATCTTGCTAAAGGATGCATTTCGGATTTGGATGGATCATAGAAGGGGGCACGTGGATCTTCTGGGTAAGTTGTCGTTATCCTGTACATTTTTTCTCTTGGCTTAGTCTCTGCGTTTGGTGACTATTTATAAAACAAGTACGGCATGCAATTAAAAATGGGGTACAATGTTGATTTAGGGATGAATAACTAAATAGTAAGCGGAATATCGAAAAATGTTATAAATACTCACCATGTATGTAATACCGCCATCTGTTCCGGCATCGTATGGGTACAGATCTATTACCATATTTTCAATCCAAGTACAGTTTTTTAGGCATAAATTCAAACCGTTCACTCCAACCACCCAATCTGGTGATGGCCCTAAACATTAGAATCAAGTTAATTAGATTTTCTGTCCGTGCGATGAAATTTCGTTAGGATCAATAGATTGCTTTTTTAACTATTAAGTAGTTTCAAACTTTTATATAAGAGACGAAATAGTTAATTAAATCAAGATGCACTTCATATAAATGCAATTATCGGAAATTGTTTTCATGTATACCCATTTATACTCTGAAAAACCTGGTGAATTTTACCCTATTAAAGCGGTAAAATTTACCCAACTTATGGAGAAATTTCATCTCTAGTGGGAGAAAGCAGAAAGTAGGGTAAATTTGCCCTAAAGCATCAGAATGTAGGGTAAAGTTCATCTAAAGTAAGGTATGTGCGCATAATCTTTAATTTGAAAGGGAAGATGGTCAGTGGCGGCTGGTGGTGACGTAAATGGGAGGTCAAGGATAAGGTTTCGATTCTCTTGTGTATTTCCGTTGCATATCGTGTATATTATACTTGAGAAAAAAAATACAAGGGGAAATCGAAGCGTTGCCTGTGACCTCTCATTTACGTCACCACCAACCATCACTGGGTAAAATTCACTCATAGGGGTAAGATTACCCCGTATTGTAGGACGTAGAAAAGTTGGCTCCTATTTTTGCCATAATTTTCACGCACTTTTTTAAGTGTATAGTTGGAAGATGTATCGGTTAATACAGTCATTCAAATTGCTAAACTGATTGAATAATTAATTACTTTTATTGAACAAGCCATTGACAAATATACCGTAAAAGCGAGCGTACTATGATCAGCCAGCATAATCGGCATTTTTCGGAAATGCGATAGCAAAGTCTTATTTTACACGTGTACGTGCGAGCAAGGTGTTTCTGGAAATGCAAGAGCGAAGTTGTGGCTTGCACATGTCCGTGAACGAATACGCCGTTTATAACATGAGTATGGTGCACGAATGAATTTGCGCTTACGCAATTTTGTCAAGCAAATGACATTCCACAGTGACATTCAACACAGCACGTTTAGATGAGCTGAGTTCGTGTACAATCGGGTTATCATAGTACACTCGCTTGTACGGTATAATAAGTTAGCAATTTCTATTCGACCTATTGATTTTTAAAAAGGAAACAAACATAATTGCCACAAACTTCCTTATTAATAAATTTTCATACTGACTGTTCTACAGTTAACTACCGAATCATCTAGCATAAAGAATAAAAGCATATTATACATATCGTATTATAACACTCAAGGATTTCCTGGAGCTTGACCACGGACGCTCACGGGCTATATTCCGCGAACGCATTCCCGACTTCGTAACTAATATAATAATATGTATTTGCAAATAACTATGATCGACGAGGAAGAGACACTATTAACATTGTTGAAGGAAATTCGAAAGAAAACAGTACATTCTGAATATTTAGAAAGTCTCCCTTTATACATCACACCTTCTGCCCATCGCACTACTCGTTTTGATAGGTCACTTTCATATAACGTCGCGCGATTATACAATAGTCTTCCGGTTTGCACAAAAAGTTTATTGAGAAATTCTTTTAATGTAAAACGTCATGTAAAACGTATGATTCTTGAATCAATTATTTAAATTTACAATACAATTTAAATGTTTTATTTGGATCTGTTTCTTTGCTTGCATGGTGCTACAGAAAACTCAATTTTGCTTTTTTTGATATATAGTTACACACTCAGTTTTTTTCTTATAACTGTAGTCATTGCGGTGGAAATGAAAATCAGACGTTGCATTCTCGTGCAGGCTGTCTCATTTTCTGCCATTTACCACACAGGTTACATTTAATTAGACGAATCTCTAAATTTTATTCTGTTAACACACCGTCCTTCCTTCTTTTAATTTTGTAATCCTTTTATGTGAAATAAATGCATATTATTATTATTTTATCTTTTCTATTTTAGTAATAAATGTTAATACTATTTTTTTTCGCTCATATTTATTTCAAAATAGAATCTTGGCAAAGCAAGGCTAATCGTGACATGATGACATGATGTCTTATTTCTCGGGACCAGTGAACATTTTGTGCAAGTTAGCGACAATAGGGTGAAGATGTGCAAGATTTTTTGCTATAGGAAATTAAGATGAACGATATTCGCCGTTAACTGTTTGAAAATCGTTTGAAAATTGCTTGATTGGATACTTCTTACCTGCAAGTGTTTACTTAAATATTACATATGTATTTATACACTTACATATTGTAGCAATCTTAATATGTGAAAGGATATACAGGAACATTATCTGTTCGACTTTTATTACTATTACGTTTTATTATTTCTATAAGACCAGGAGTAGACGACAGCGAAAAATGCAGCGCGGGAAACGCTGTTTTTTTAAATCGAATGGGTGACTGATTCTAAGGTGTTCAGCAGATGAGCGTTTATTTTGCGCAATGCGCGCAAAGAATCCCAACAAATTAGAAAAAAAAATGCTGCGTTTCTCAGGATCGTCTATTCCTGGCCTGAGCTATATAATGAAAAAGGCTACAATACTATTAAAGCATGTTTATTACGTGAAATCTACCGATTTACAATTAGGACCCTTGTATATACCGTAGATTGTATTTTTACTGAATTCATTCTATTTCAAGATGATGCAAATACGCTATATGCTGCAATAAAACGTAATCTTAAGAGCAATGATAACTTACATAACATAAATACTAAATTGACATAAGCTGAAACATAATGTAAAAGTACAAAGTATTTATAAATGAATTAATAATTACCTGATTTTTTACAATCTTTGGTTGCAATGCGTTTACGAGAACCTTCCCTACAGGGTACTTTATCGCCAAAAGACTTAAAAACCCAATCAGGGCGATAACAAGGAATATCAATTTTGAATTCATCTCGTTACTTTCAAAAAGAATTTGCTAAAAACACCACTTCGTACTGTGAGAAAAAGTAACGATTGGGCGATTTATCAACTGTTTACTTCGCACTGTAACAATTGTTAATTAAGATAATTAAAATATGGAAAACAATTATCAACTTGTTACTTAATTTAGTACTAATAGGTATACATTTATTACTAGGAAGCTTTTATAATTACCGAAAATAAAACCTTTACATTTGCCGGAGTTTAATTATTGAAACCATGTTTTAAGATAAGCGTACTAAGATCTGAACTAATGCGTTTAATTGGATGTCGCCCAAAGGTAGCGTAAAGAGAAGTACAATTGTGTCATCAGCGAACAAGGTATAAATGGATATTGCAAAATTTAACTTATTTTCGTAGAGCTGGTGTAAATGATAAATAGAATAGGGCCAAGTTTTGAGCCCTGAGACACATCAAATGATACCAACTATCAGCAATCCAAATACGTTGACAGGAGCTTGATACATATTTATACATTAAGGAACTCAAACACAGTATATTTCAAAACAAGACTAAGCAAATTATGATCTACTGTATCAAATGATTTTGTAGTATAATGACAAGTAGAAATTAAGTTTTTGTTAGAAACATACGATAAATCGCCACTGATCTTAGCTATTGTGGCGACCCAATTACAACTAGTGTTACCGGGCTGGGGTGCGTGTCCGACGTCTTTTGGCTTGGACGGTTCCATACATTAAGCGATATCCATGCAACAAGTTTCAGCCAAATCGCACGGCCAGGTTGCGAATTATTCGCATCTAAAATCGTTTCTGAGGGATAAGGTCAGTCCAAATGGTGGACACTTTTATCGCCATTTCAGCAAATACCTGAACATTCGCAACTTTGTGTATACGTTTTGAGAATACTTTAGGGACCCCTCTATAGATTGAACCGGCCCGATTTTTCAGTTTTGGCCCGCAGGTGCCCCAAATTTTGGCCTGAAGTGAAACACCTAAGCTACGCCCCTAATGTTGGTTTTTCGCAATTATCTTTCGGTTCAGCAGTAGGATTGCGAATCGCATCAGTTTTTCTGAGCCCTTTCCAGCAAACCCTCCATCTATTACCCTATTGCAACCATAGGCCCATGGATCAATTCTGGTGGAGGCGCCGGCGCCACAAACAAATAACGAATATAATACCTGCATTTCCCCGTTTCGTCAGCAATTCCCCTAGTGCGTATCGAATCCCTGTCCGACGTTACTCTCCCGTAACCGAAAGCTCCCGAACGAAACCCTAACTCTACCTATAAGATTGATTGACTTTTTCACCCTAACCTTTACTAAATTTGATCGCTAAGTGACCTGTGTGTCTTTCCCAGGGCGGAAAGACAAAGACCAGCCTGCCACAAAGCCAGACGACATGTCGCGGCACTGTAGACCAAAGCCCCCAAAGAACCCTTCTCGCTGAGACGTAAGTAACTGGTACCCCTATTTCTTTCCGAACCATTCTCCACTCGTTGAGTAGTATAGTCCGTCCTAAGTTGCTGTTTTCAATCCGATATTTTCTCAGCCCTTGTGCTAGGTTCTCTGACGACCGCCTGCATGCGATTTTGCACCTACACTCGAAATATCATTTTGTTTCTGCACTCTTGAGTTTTACCCGCAATTTGAGCCGTACCAATTATTTCCTGGAGAGCCGTGGAGTTCCGTACTACCGGAAGACCTTTTTGTATCAGAATTCCCACTTAATGCGTCCCGCGCCCTGCACGAACCTTTTGTGGACTATTTTCACCTCGTAAATATTTCCTACGTTACATATTTGCCTATTTGGTCCTCCACGTAGGCATTCCCGCGTCGTTTCTCCCGTATATTTTTGGTTGGTGCCATGCAAACAAACAACCATCCAAACCCAGTGTAAATAATGCATTTTTTTTAAACTGCACGGACATTACTCAACAATTAGTGACCTATTTAGCATTTTCCGAGTATGATATTTAAGTTTTTAAAGGTTAAGGTTTAGGAAATCAAAGATATTCACATACTGTAAACTTTTATTTGATAGTAAACAATACATGTGTTTCGAACTGAGTTAGGTTATAATTCATACGCAACGTCTCGCCTAAACCCCCGATATAAACTATTTATGTCCGTTTGCATGCGAAATAGCCATTACTTAACTAAGCTATTCTTGAAGTCAAGAATGACTTAAATACGGTTCGCGTTGCACCGTTCAATAGAAAGGCGTTGCTTAACAAAGTGACACTTGATCTGACAACAGTGTTGAAACTTGGTAATTTTTGGTAACATTTTAATAGAATATGTTGGATCTTTCATATTTACCGCTAAAAGCGTATATTCTAACCTAGCTTTATTTATGGTGTTACAGTCTGTGGCTCCAGTTCATATAGTAAATAAAATAGAAAGATGGTGTGTGGGAAGATAATTTGGGAAACTCCTTTGCAATTTTTCGATCACATAATATTATAGGAATAATATGATTATAAATTTAAATAAAGGCTGCCACGTTTCTACAATTTTTGCACAACGACATAATTGCACCTACTAGTTGTTCGTTCATTGTTAAACTAACATAAGTACAAATCTCTGTTATGTTTGAGAGCTTTTTCGCTGAGTTATTGCAATGTGAATATATGATCTTGCATTTCATATGCCTACCGAAAAACGCTCTGCACTTCATAATAAAGTACATTGCTATAACTTTATCCGACTTTTATTTGAAGTTACTATACATTACAATGACTGATTACTAGAGTTGCTCTCTAGCGCCAACGGGCAGTGGCGGAGGTTCGATACAACCCTCAGTATAACTGCGAGTCTCAACCAGATCTGTTGTGTATACATGTACGCTGCTGTAAATACTATTTCGTAGTTCTACGTTTGTTTTAAAAATGTTGCCTACGTCGCGAAAACGACCAATGTTGGACAAAGTTACAGAATTTATAGCAGAAATGCCTGACCTGAAATTATGATGGCGTTAAAATTCAATGTGTAGTTTGTAGTATCCCTTTAATGTGTTGGTCCAAAAGGGATTGTCTACGTCACGTAAATAGTAAACAGCATTCTTTAAAATAAAATTGCACACGACACTATGACAAATTTAAACTCAATTTATGTGTTACCTTTATTGCATGTAATCTACCGTTTAATTTACTAGACAAGGAAGCATATGTCTTCTTTTGGAATAAATATTCGGACTGCAAATTACCAAGTCGGGGATCGTTACAAAGAATTGTGCCATCTGCTCGTGAACATGTTGAAAAGAGAATTAAATCGGAGTTGAAATATAAAAAACTGTGGTTATGTGTGGACGAAACAACAGATCGTAAAAAACATTCTGTGGTTAATGTAATGGTACGTACAATGGATCCACATCAATCGTCACCTTCAATTCTATTAGTTTCCAGACGAGTACAACAATGTACTGCCGAAGCAATTTCAAAGTTAGTGTTAAATACATTGGAAAAGTTTGAACTTTCAACAAACCAACTATTGATGTTTATGAGTGATGGTGCCGCAAACATGCATTCTGTAGGCTGGTCTCTTAAAAAACATTGTGCTAACTTGTTACGTATTACGTGTAAAAGTCATACATTCAGTCATGTGGCAGATAGTATTAGAAAATGTTATCCTGAGGTAAACGCTTTAATAGCGCATACAAAAGCAGTGTTTGTCAAATCCCCAAAACGAATTCGCAAATTTCACAAACTGTGCCCCCGTATGCCTGAGCCACCAGAACCTATTTTGACACGTTGGGGAACATGGTTACAGGCCGCGTTTTATTATCATAAATATTTTGGGAATATTAAGAACGTGGTTTCACAATTCGATCCAAAGGAAACTGTGGCTATCAAGCCAGTCGAAATTTCAAGGCAGTCAGGTTAAAACGGATTTAAAAACTATTCAGAACAATTACTTCGGACTAGTGGAAGCAATAGAAAAATTACAAAATCCTTCGGAATCTGTGGAATCTCTGCAAATAGTGCAATATGTTCACGCACAGCTATGCGTGGTAGAAGACGCAAAAAATGTTTGTGTTCTAGAAAGGTTTGAAAGTGTTTTAGAGAAAGACTCTGATTTTGGCACATTAAGACAAATTTGTGAAGGTGCGTCAACAGAACCGTTAAGTTGTTCCAAAGATTATTTTAATTACGTAACGTAACGTCACTAGATGTAAAACGTTCGTTTTCCGCATATAAACACACTTTTTCCTCACGCCGCACTTGGTTTGCCGAAATAACTATGGAAACATACCTAATATTGCAGATATTTAAGACATTATTCACTTTGTGATTTCACGGAAGACTCTTAAGACGGTAAGTGTTTGAGCACGTATTATATTTTATTTCTGACCATTTATTTTGTGTAAACTTTTTTGCGTCTACCACTGGCTGTTGGCGCAAATTGAGCAACTCTACTGATTACTAAAAACAGATAAATACCTAACATTCATAAACTTGTTAAATAATTAATAAATACCTAACACTTTCATAAATTACTAAAAATAGATAAGTACTTAACACATAAATTTGTAAAATAATTATTAATTAAGTCATGACGGGTGTTATTAATGTTTGCATGTCTTGGCAATTGTGGTTCCTGTTCATGCACCTGCCCATTTTCAATCAAACCATCTAATTAATTTATATTTATATCTTCCGGTAGAACTGGTGGTTTGTTGTCATGCGTCGATTTTACAATATTTATTATACAATTTATTATACAATATTATTTTTATAGCTATAATGGTTGTAACAGTGGATAATTTTAATCGCATGCCATATGCCAATACTGGGAAGCGACGTTTCCAATTCCCAAATAACCTTTCTTACGAGTTCTAATATGTGAGTCGTTATATATATTTTCCCCCCGAGTCATGGGATTTCCAATAGGTGTTTGAAAGTATGGTCTTAATGGATAACCACTGTCTCCCGCAACCAATTTTATAAAACACAAACTTTGATAAGCAAACAAAGTGAAGTGAACCAGTCAACCCTCAGCGTTGGCGGTAACATTATTGGCTACCGACGTGGGGCTAAGGCTACATTCAATTACCCCGGCAGCCAGCGGTAACACTAGGCCTGATACCTGACTGCATAAAAGAAAGTGTATTATAATGGTTTATTATTTGCAAATTTGCTGAGAATATTCTTTTTAAAAATCAATAGCTTAAATTTGATGGTTTTGAGATTGGTTTAGCTTTCCGCTAGTAATAAATGCGCTAGGGTTGTAACGCCAGCAACGTACCGATTGGAACGGTTGAAATTTTATTCAGTAAAAGATTTATAAACATGTACTATTCAGATTTAATATTGCAAACAGTCATTCCAACTAATCTTGGCCATAGTCCTTGCAAATGCAGGCAGTACATTCTATACAAACAAGCTTCTCGTAACGTTCACACTGTTTAATGGTTTTTTATCTTTGGATCTTGAACAGAAAGCACATTGTCTTCTCTTATTTTCAATACGGTGTTTGACTGGCATTAGCAATTTTGTCACTCTTGATGTAGCTGCTCCAACTTCTTGGTGTATTCTATCGTTATATGTATAAACAACGTTGAAGGTGGGGTAAAACGAGTTGATAAGCCAATCTTTTTACAAAACGTAATCACAAAGCGTCATTGGCAGTCGGAAAGCAATTAAACAGGATACGAGAAGTTACGCTAGCTATGTCTTTCTGCAAGACCTTTCAAAGATGGAAGATGACAATATTATGACGGGGTTTTACCATTTTTACCCTAATACGATTTACTGACTCTAGAAGCTTGTTCAAATGTTCCTTCGTCTGTTACATAACCACTTTGTAGGATACCTGTGTGTCAACTTTTTCCCGGTTTATTCTCTCTTGGGGGGTACCCCTTTTTCCCCAGGCCAATCTCCGCTGGACTACTGGGACGCCCAAAAGATCTTCCTTGAAGTAGGCGGTAAGCGTATAGGTTTATCGGATAAGAGCGCCAAAAATCTAGTCTAATATGCAACTGTTTGGGCTTCACTCATTAGAACGTTGCACGACAAACAATGGTGGACAAAATAGGGGAAATGACTAAATTTTCAAAGTGACTAGACAACACGAACCCCTTCTCATGAGACGAATAAACACGAGTGTATCTAGGCGCTGCAAAAATTTAGTCATTTGCCCTATCTTGCTTATCACTGTCCACAAATAGATAGGGGATTGGGCGAAGCGAATATTAATACCGACCGCCGATCGGAGATGCATGATAGATATACCGGGTGCCCCAGATGTTACAAGCGATATCTTCCTTATTTGTAGAGATATAAGATCGAGCAAGGTGTCGTTAAAAATAGTTTGCGGAATCCTAAAAGATATATTTTTTGAAACTACCCCCTGTAAACCAATCTAAGAAACCTCCCCCAAACCAATTTTTTTAAACTGCACCCCTTATCCTTTTATTTTATGATTGAAGTACTGAAGTTAGGAATACAACGGAATTTTTGTATAAACAAAAATTTAATTTACATATACATTGTTAGTTCAAATTTGTTCGAACAAAAAAGATATTTACTTCGATTTGCGAAAATGGTTTACGTATAGTTAAATACGTAGTGAAATGTTGTTATAAAATCTTTAAAATGCATTCTAATTTTTCTCCTAATGAATGTGTCGATATGTTATTGATTTATGGAGAGTGTCATAAAAATTCTCATGGAGCAGCAACACCTTATGGAGAGCGATGTCCAAACAGAGTGGTATCATCACATTTCCTCGTGTTGGAGCTAAAATTAGGAACGGGCTCATCACCATCAAATTTAAAACATTCTCATGATGTAGCACCAGTTAGAGTAGAAGAAATGCAAATAAATGTACTGACTTATATTAGACTGAATCCGCATATTTCGGTTAGAATTGTGGCAGAAGATAAGGGAATAAGTAAATCAGCAGTACAGAGGAAGCTAAAGTTTCACAAATATCATCCTTTTAAAATTCAGTTGCTGCAATGCAAGTAATGTTAAAGGACGATGCCGCGATTACCAATAACATTTTGTGGACTAATTTGGTACGATTTCATAACAATGGGGTGGTGAATCGCCATAACTGTCATTACTGGGCCCCAAAAAATCCTCATTGGAGGCGTGAGACTCATTTTCAGGTAACATGGGGTGTCAACGTTTGGTGTGGATTATTTAATGAACGTATCATTGGTCCATACATCTTTGAAGGAACTTCCCAAGTTAATGGAAGATATTCCGTTAATGGAAGATATTCCGTTAACAGAGCGCAATGATTTGTGATAGCAACAGGATGGCACTCCACCTCATAGCTCGGGGTTGGTTGTAGAGTATTTAAATGATTTGCATCCCAATAGATAGATTGATACTAACGGTCTTAATCAATGGTCAGCTCGTTCGCCAAAATTAAGCCCACTGTACTTCTTTTTGTGGGGAAGTATTTGAAAGGAGTTGCCTATTCTACTCCACCTACGAACTTGGCGGTTTGAAACATAAACTTCCAAGAAATTAATTGGTCGATTAACTTTTTGTAAGAATTTTAATGCTATTTATTATTGATATTACCATTTTGTGTTAAATATTTCTTGAATGCAAATTTTCATTTATACCGTTGTATTCCAGATTCTTCGTATTTCAGTCATAAAGTCAAAAAGATGTGGGGTGCAATTTAAAAAAAAATGGTTTTGGGGGAGAGAGAGTGGTTCACTGGAGGTACTTTTAAAAAGTATATCTTTTAGGATGCAAACCATTTTCGACGACACCTTGCTCGATCTTATATCTCTACAAATAAGAAAGATATCGCTTGTAACATTGAATCTGGGACAGCCGGTATACATGCCACGTATACATATCTACGCACAACAACGGATCCGATCCTGTCGCGCCGCCGAGAGTTACAACTTTCCTTATAACTAAAGCTGCCACTAACAAGTACTACAGCAGTGGTATTACATTCGAGGAAATCAAACGCAGCTGATATGCTGTCGTGTTGTCTTAACATACGTGTAAGCGATTCAATGCTCCGCTGCCGTTTGTGACTGAAGCTGTTATTTTGTTGTTCACAAAACTGAAAAGTAAACATAAATCTTTTTTGTCTACAACCAAACAATTACCTTTACATGATATTTTATAGATTTCTGATTTATCTATGTTATCTACTTGATCTTAAAGTTTGTAGTTTTGATGATATCTTTGAGCTTGTTTTGATACCTGTCTTTTTAATTAAAGGGAAATTAAGCAAACCAAGTAGCAAAAAGTGAATAGCCGATTGTCTATGTTCCCATGAGTGACTAGAATCCTGTAAGATCAACCTATCACTAGTTAGTTCTCTGTATACCATTTTTAATTTATTTTTTTGTTACTATATACATATCGAGGAAAGGAAATATGTTTTTTGTTTTCTCTTCATGTGCAAATTTAATAGAAGGAAATAACTGAAACCTTAAGCGGCGGCTTACCCACTCTTATGGTTGGTCCACTTATAATAATGTATTTTAAAGCCTTATTATTTTACTTTATTATGGAAAAATCTATAACATTAAATGTTACAGATTTATAGTAAATATGCAGTTGCAACGATATATATTTGCACAATTACATAATATGCACTATAGATTCCTATATGATTATAATTGATACGTACTAGCTTACCCACTGCACCGCTAATGTTACAGCACTCACGACGGCAGCTTTAGTAATAAGTTGCTAATTGTTTTCCTTTTTTAATTACCTTGATTAACAATTGCTACAGTGCGAAATAAATAGTTGATAAATCACGCAATCGTTACTTTTTCTCGCAGTACGAGGTGGCGTTTTGAGTAAATTCTTTTTGAAAGTTACGAGATGGACCCAAAATTATTATTCTTGGTTATCGCGCTGATTGGGTTTGCATTGGCGTACCATGGTGCAGAATATATGATTCCGTTTGTATATGTGAGGTATCCCAAGTATATTGTCAATGGAGGATCCTGTAGGAATGGTTTTCGTTACAGCCTTGTAAAAAAAGCGTGCGTCAGATCAAGTAATTATTAATTTTATAAATATTTTATGCTCTTACATTATGTCACAATTTTTGTTAATTTATTGTTATATCGGTTATCGTCGCTACTATGATTTAGTACATTTTGTTGCAGGATTTGGTAGATCTGTATAATTTTGAAGTGGACTGGATTCAGTAAAAATACAATTTACAATCTATGTTCTTAATTGTAAATCGATACATTCTACATAATATACATGCTTTAATAGTATATTTTTCTGTTTTCATTATATACCTTACAAATAGTAAAGTATAATAGTAATAAAAGCAGAGTAGATAATCCTTATAAATAATTTCACATATTAAGATTTCTACGATATGTAAGTACTTGTAGCTTTGTAATATTTAAGTACTTGAGGATAAATGGACTAATTTCCAGGGCGAATATTGTTTACCCTAATATCCAATAATAAACAATCTAGCACATTTTTCACTAAGTTGCGCAAAATTTTCCCTGGTCTTCAGAATTAAGAACGAGTCAACCTTTTCGCTTCGTTTGCGTAGACAAGATTCTCTTTGGAAATAAATATGAACCAGAAAATTTGATAGAATAATAATGATAGAATAGAAATGATGTAATAGTAATAATATGCATTCATTATACAAAATTAAAAGAAAGACAAACAAGGAAACAGATCCAAAAAAAGATTTACATTAAATTGTACATTTAAGTAATTGAATCAAGTATTATACGTTTTACAATACATTTACAAGAATACGGTGATAAACTTTTTAAGCAAACCGGAGGAGTATTGTATAATCCCGCGAGGTTAAATAAAAATGATCTTTTCCAAAGATAGTAGTGCGATAGGTAGGAGGTGCGATGTAAGGCGGGAATCTAACATTAATGCTATGCACATCAGTTCTAAATCTTCATTAGAGAAAAAGATATAGCGAGTCTTTGTGATTAAAATTTTATGAAAAAAGGAGAACATGTTCACGTCTGTTTAGATCGTAAAGAAAGCGAATGCAGCAATTCTGAAGTTTCTGTATTCCTTGCGCAGTAACATTTTCAAGACAAGGTTAATAAACAATGTCGCAATAGCTAAAATGCGACAAAACTAGTGCATTGTTCCTTTGATGCAACAGACAGTCAGAGTGCCTATGATTTTTAACAGACTTAGAGGAAGACAAAGAAACGTTATTGACTTTATTCTAACTCAATGTCATGTTTTTTATCAAAAATATCACAGAGGTTTTATTGATGTTTATATGCAGATTGTAGATAGAAAATTCACTATTCGGCCAAGATCCACTAGCAGATAATAGATCAGTTCGCTCAATTGTAACATCAATTTGAGTATCATCCACATAAAGGCGGTAATTACAAGATTTCAAACATGTATGCATTTTCTAGGTGTAAAGCGTGAAAGTAAAGACTTCGAGATCGAACCCTGTGGAATGCCACTGTGTAGAGACAAAGTATTTGACGGTTTTTATGCAGAATAATCCTATCGAATACCCGAATACCATTGTAAAAAAATAAGATAAAATCTTACCTTTAGCTTGAAATGATCTTTGAAGAAAAGCAAGAATTCCTGACAAATTATCAAAAATATGCGTACAGCACTGGTGGGCATAGTAGTGAATATAATGTGCACAAGGATATTTATTTTTGTGTGTCTGAACGCCCGCCTATACTTAATTCGTTTAAATCCATAAAAGTGCTCATAAATTCTGCCATTAAAGATATATCTAAATTACCATCTGACTCCAATTTGTTACATTTGCAGGTTCGTCACACAATAAATCGGAATTTTTAATTTAACTTGAAATTTCTATTCTGCAAACAACAAGCATAGAATCTAAAATTTTATTTTGGATTGTACTTGAAGTTCCTTTAAAATACTAGCATTATTTAAATGTTCTCGAAGCGTCAGATCCAAATTCGCAGAGAAATCGATTAATTCCCTAAATATACTAGGGTATTCTAATTTTCCGCTGCCATCATGATTTCTAAGAGCCAGTTTAAAAGCACGATAAAATTTAATACAACATATTAAACGTTTTAGTATACTGGCCGGTCGGAAACAACCTGAACACATTGACACTTAGACGTGAGAAAGTTAGCAAAAAGAGGATTATTCGAACTAATTGTTAATTTTTGTCTGTAATGTTATTTATTTCGAACGAAGAAAGTTACTTATTTATTGAATTTAAAAATTATAATTATAATATTACTGCTAATGTTGTTTTTTGTCTTTCGGATGCGAGTGAGTAACAACGAAACAAATGCCCATGTAAATATTGTACGTACCCGACCGAGTCGTCTATCTCTACATGGTATAACTATTTTTCCTAACTTTCTTGTTATAATCGACAATATGTTGTCGATAAGTAGAACAGAGCCCTATCAGAATATTTATTTTATCAAGTAAAGCAAGTGCCATACAGGCATTAATGTGATCACGAGATTCATCATGTTTCTTTACTTTAGTGGTTAAATGATCTTTCACACCAGTTCTAGCCCAACTGAAATCTGATGATCCAGATGCAGTATTATAAGGGGTGAATCGGGAGGAATGGACCAAACTGCACGAGTGTATTGTACACGTGGAAATAATGTAAACAACTCATATGTTCTTATCCGATTTTCATTTGTTTTCAAGTTATAGCGTAATTATATAAATAAACAAAATTTCATTAATTTACATTTTTTTAATCATAGCGTTCTTAATAAATATTCAAAAATACCGCCAATGACCTCTAAACATCTTATGCTTCGTCCACGAAGGGCGCCTATTGCTCTCCTGATTACTGCATGTCTTTGTTTAATATCGGCTGCGGTATTTCTAATACGTCGAGTTAGTGCATTCCGAGTGTCGACTTTTACCTTGTAAACTTAATTTTTGAACCAATGCCATAAACAATAAATAGTCTAGTGGTGTGAGGTCTGGAGATCTTGGAGGCCTCCTCCTGTAAATCGTCATAGGGAACGATTATGTTTAGCTAGAGAACAAGTAAATGGGTTAGAAATTGACTAGGAATATGTCCTCTTTAGAGATGTGTTCCGAATTAGTCTGCATAACAATGACAGACGTATTCGTGTATTCCGACAGCACGGAGTAACGAACAATACGCTTAACGTAAGTTCTCAAATACTACTTAATTTGGAGGAGGATCATCTATCATTTGGGAAAGCATTCCATTCATTGCCTGTACTGACTTGGTGGTCATCTTAGAGCAACATGTAGTACCAGTCGGACCCTATATTGGCTTGCTAGAGTAAGATAACGCCAGATCTCACGTGATAATAGAAAATTAAATGAAATTGGAATTAACACCATGAAATGGCCAACTCGTAGTACGAATCTAAATTCGGTAGGAAACCTTTTGGACATTCTCGGCAGATGATTGAAAACAACCCGAATGAAGTGGGAAAGAGATCTATCCAGATCCGGGAAGAACTTGTTTTCTTTATTTTCCTTTTATTCGGTATTTTAATATTTTCTTTATATCTGAATAATGTTTTACACATTGCCAGAATTGCTAATAAAATGTACATTAACTGTTAGAAAAATCATTCTTACATTGTTGTTTGAATAAAAATAAAATTTGGTTATTAATGTGGTGCGTTAATTTATTGGTGAAGTGTATGTATATTTATTTATTCAGATTAATAATACATTTCGTTTAGGTAGATATCTTTTATGAGAATTTAATGCTAGATTAGCATTTAAAATCAGTACTTATGTATATCCGTCCGTAATCTGCGATAAGAATCATAACGCGAGTACCTTTGTTTTCCGTTAATATTGACGTACTTCCATATGTTTAATAATTAAGAACATATAATTAACTTTGACGTGGGTGTTGTAGGAAATTAGTAATTATTTTATAATTAATAATAATAAAATCTTTAGCAATACAATTATAATTACAATTAATAAATTAAACATGTTTTCATAAATCTTCCTGTGTGGAACACATTCTAATTAGTAGAAAGTGGCAAGCCGAATTAATTAATATTTTGTAAAACAGCGTACAGTTTGTTGATGAGGGCAGTCAAAATGACTATGAAATTGATGCTTATGTCAATACTGCTAAGCACTTTCTTACTAGACAGTGATGGTTATGTTCTGCCAGCTAAAGAAGCTTATGCTAATTCGCAAGCTAAGGAATATGTAAAAAGACGAATAATTTCTGGATTTCCATGTATGTCTGGATATTATTACTTTAACGGTGAATGCATTAAATATTCAGGTAACGTTGATAAATATTAAATATCGTTTTACTTATATGTACTTAATATTAACGCTATGTAATAATGTGGGTGTAATGTTTCAATCTCCTCCTTTATTCTAGATAAAGATCGTGCATCTTTTCAATAGGTGGTGAATCCACATGGTAATGGAAATTGGAAAAACCTTTATATACACACATATATATATATATACCGTTTAATATTTTATAGTTTCATATGTGAAAATATGAATTTTATTGATGTACATTGTGTTAATGAAAATTTAAATAAAGAAATAAATAAATTATTAAATTTTTTGTATGATCTTTAATTATAGTTACTTGCATTAAAAATACAAAACAAATGCAGGAATTCTTTTTCCATATTAAATTCTTTCTCTACCCTATACAAATAATTTTCAAAGTCTTTTAATCGGTGTAGACAGGGGTGCATTTCTTAAAATATTTATACAGTGCGGTCCTAAAGTATACCCCTCCTCCCCCCACGTTAACTTCTGAACCATAGAAGCTAGCTAGCGTTTTTAGAAAAAATAGGTCGATTTCAATTTTTTGTGAACTAACTTTTGCCGTTATCCGCATTTCAATTGTATTTGCGGTTTCACCGGAAGTGACGTCAATTCTCTTATTTTAAATAGAATACTCTATATATTTTTACGTTTTTGGAAAGGTAGTAGATAGGCGAATCCAACGATACCACACATGTTATACCTTAACTAAAAAAATATAACGATACGTAGCAATAAAGGTTTTGGTAATGTTTTTGTTGTTACACTAGGGAAGAGCGCCAAGTTGTTTCTTGTGACGCCAGACTGATTTAAAGAGCTCGTTGCTAAGCAAGGTAATCACAACAATTGCTAAACTGTCAAATCTCAATTCCAAAAGCATAAATTATTCTTGTTATTTATTGTTATTATATCCCGCATTTGTCATACATCCGTTCTTTGTTCTCGTTATTATTTTCTCTCAGTTCAACTTGTTTTGTTAATTGTTGTTTTTTCTTTACTTTATCGAACGTTATTGCAATTAAATAATTATGGTAGGTTTGTTTAAATTTGATAGTTTTTGATGAACAATATGTCTGTTTTTTAGATTTTCTGTGTTGTTACTTTTATGATGGCTTCGGCACGAACCACGTAAAATTGCTGGGTCAATTTTAATACTATGTAATATGGCAACAATTATCACCTTACTTGCCGTAGTTGCGCAACAAATTGTGCCACAATTTAAATCATATTATCTTCTCTTATTATATACTTACTGTGTATATTATCTTACTTATTGTTAGTGCAAAGTTCAAATATTTCCGGCTGTACAAGGGCAGTGTCCATTATGTTCGTGGTAATTGTTGCCAAGTTTATCGAACATTAAAATTAAGTACTTGAAGTTTATCTTACGCGGTCCATGCCGAGGCCATTGTAAAATCGACAACATAAAAACTGAAACTTAAGCACATTACCTATCAAAAACTAACAAATTTAAACAAACTTTCCATAATTAATTAATTACAGTAAAATTCGATAAAGTAAAGAAGAAACAACAATTAATAAAACAAGTTAAAATGAGATAAAATAATAACATGGCTTAACAGTAACGTTATTTCGAGTGAGCTATTTCCTTGTTACTACAACGTAGTCAGATGTGACCGTAAGTTTGACATTGTCGAACGGAGTGATGGTGGTGGAGTTCTTATTGCATTTGCCAATAATGTACGATATGAGTTGGTCGATACGTCCCACATTGCTAATCTTGTACCGCTTATCGATCTAATCCTTTGTAAATGTTATTTTGGTTGCAATGTATACCTCGTAGCTGGCATTTACATTCCTCCTAATATTTCTAATCAAGACTTTGAACTCTTCATTGATGCATTTGAGATAGCGATAGTCAATCAATCTGTACTAATAGTCGGAGATTTTAACTTTTCTGACTATGTCGATACTGCTTCTAATATTCACAATAAAACTAAATACTTACAATTAAATGATCTATGTAATACAATGGAATTGCAACAATACAATAACATCAGAAATATGATGACAATATACTTGATTTAATTTTTGCAAATCATTGTGCGGAACTCACTATTTCCCGCGAAGATTTTCCTTTAGTTCCTGAAGATAATTATCATCCTGCTTTAGCGATGAGCATCCAACTCGTTGGTTACAGTAAACCAGACTTATTTCCGTTTGCACAAAATATGCGCTACAATTTCGAAAAGCAAATTTTGCCCAATTATTTGAAGATCTAGCTCAATGTGATTGGTCATTCATTGAGGATGCATCAACCATTGATCAAGCTGTCGATGAATTTTATAGTGTTTTGTACAAGGTAATTAACCGTTCAGTTCCTCTATACAGTCAGAATAGTTCTTCTCATCCTCCGTGGTTTACTGCAACAATTCGACAAAACCTAAAAACTAAAACCTTCTATCATAGAAATGGATACAAACTAAAAGTGGGATTTTTACATGAGGTTTAGAGATATCAGGAGATTAGTTAAGCAACAGATTCAAGAAGCTTACAACGCTTACATGTCAAGAATACAAAACACAATTAAGCAAAATCCGAAAGAGCTGTGGCGGTATAGTAATAGACTAAAGGTGTTTCACGCATACCAAAACACAATCACTGATGGGGATGTGGATATCAGGATCCCCAGGAAATTGTTGACGCCTTTGCTAGTAAATTTTCTTCTTTTATCTGCCACACTCCAGCAGAGTAATCGAAAATGTATTTAGCAACATACCATCTTTTGACGTCAAGCCTGTGAGTGAGACTGACCTGCTAACTATAATGAGTCACCTAGCAAATACGGACACAGCTGGTGATGACCTCATCCCTAGTTTTTTAGTGAAGGAAGCACGCATAGTACTTGTCAAACCACTCTTGCTTCTTGTCAACATTCTTTGAGATCTTCTCCCTTTCCTAGGCGCTGGAAAACGAGCAAGAGTTACGCCAGTTCTTAAGAGGGAAGCAGCACTGATGTGACTAACTATCGTCCTATATCTTTTTATCTAACTTCGCCAAGGTATATGAACAACTTTTATATTTTTCTATATTCAACAATGTACAGCCGTATATATCTGCGAAGCAACATGGTTTTATACCTAAAAGATCTACAACAACTACTTAGCGACAGTTACACAGTTTATAAGTGACACACTGGATGATGGAGGGCAAGTCGATGTTGTATACACGGATTTTTCTAAGGCCTTTGACAGAATTGACCATGATATTATGCTCTTTAATTAAGTTTCTTTTGGCATGTCACCTCGCCTTCGAGATCTGATGGAGTCCTACTTAAAAAAGCGGTCATGTTATGTTTTCTATAATGGCTTCAGCTCATGTGAATTGCTATTACGTCAGGTGTTCCACAAGGATCCATTTAGGACCTTTGCTCTTTGTGCTTTTCCTCGACGATCTGCTGGAAGCGTTGACTGTGACACCTTAGCTTATGCAGATGATGTGAAGGTGTACGCAAGAATTGATTCCATTAATGATATGGTTAATCTGCAAATGAGTATTGATTACGTATTCCACTGGTGCCAAGAAAATAGTCTTATGTTAAATGAAGCAAAATGCACATATGTAACATATACTCGCAAAGTAAAAAGCTTGCCTACTACGTACAGTTTAACGCGGTTACCCGCTGCAGAGGAGCGAGACCATAAAAGACCTAGGAGTTATCTTTGATAGTCAACTATCCTTTAAACAGCATGTTTCGCAGACGTGTTCCTCGGCCGCAGCCATGTTAGGGTTCATCATACGATCTTCGAAATACTTCGCGAATCAACATCTTCTGAAACGCTGTATAGAGCATTTGTCTTAAGCCGGCTAGAGTATGCTTCCATTGTATGGTATCCTTACTATCAATCCTACGAGGATCTATTGAGAGAGTACAGCGAGAGGTTCCTGAAATTCCTATCTTTAGGATCGACGGTATATATCCAGTGAGGGGTATAGACTATGCCACATTATTGGAACGACATGCGGTCCGGAGTATTTCGGAAAGAAGGCAAATTTGCAGTGCGCGGTTTCTCTACAAACTTATTGACAATCAAATCGATTGCGCATATCTGCTGTCAAAAATTAATTTGAACGTTCCTCGTTTGTCTTCGCGTAGTGTTCAATCGTTTCGGCCTTTAACTGCAAGAACTAATGTGCTGCTGAAATCGCCAGTTCAAAACATGTGTGTGGAATGCAAATAAATATTATGCAGATATTTTGTCGGTGACGCTATGCATTAATCGGTGGAGTATATATATATATTTTTTTCTCTATTATTTTTCAGTTATCTTTTATTAAGTATTATATTTTATTTTTCTCTTTGTATTATGTGCACATGTATTCGTATTATTATTTCGTCCTGTAATTGGGGTATCCTGTTGGGCGAATAAAGTTTATTATTATAACGAAAACAAATAATGAAAGTATGACAAATAAAAAAAATAACAAGAACACTTTCGGAATCGAGATTTGACAGTTTGGCAATTGTTATGACTGCTTCGCTTAGCAATGTGCTCTTTAGATCGGCCTGGCGTCACAAGAAATAGTTTGGCGCTTTTTCCTAGCTAACTTTGCGTAGCAACAAAAACAGATTACCAAAACACTTATTGCTGCACATCGTCATATTTCTTAAGTAAAAGTATAACGTATGTGGTATCGTTGAATTCGTCTTTCGATTACCTTTCCAAAAACATACAAGTATATAGGGTGTTCCATTTAAAATAAGAAAGTTGACATCACTTCCAGTGATACCGGAAATACAATTGAACTGCCAATAACGGCAAAAGTTATTTTTTCTAGAAACGCTAGCTTCTGTCGTCTGCTGTTAGCGGGGGAGGGGAGGGGAGGGGGAGGGGTAGTTTTGGACTGCACTGTATAAATGTCAAAGTATAAATATCCCATATGCATCAAAATGTTGATATTGACCGTTTAATGATATAGGTATAGTTTATGTGTTGTACATTTATACTAAAATTACAAAAGATATTCTAATATCAACAGTAATATAAAAATAATCACTTAAGTATTTCCTTAAAATGTAATATGAGATATAAGGAGGATTGGAAGTATAAATTTCTTCTCCTAAATTAACTAGAAACGCATCGTTTGATGAGCAATATAGCGTACTATACAGTTTATATATAGTGTATGAATATATTTGTATTGCCTAATTTCAATCCAAAAATTAGAACCCACTGACCATACAGATTTGGCAGATGAAACTATATAGATACTCTATAAAGAGGCTCTGTTGTTGCGTAGAATTGCTGAAAATGGGATGATGCATTCAATTGCTTTTTATTTTGATTTATGGTTTTCTCGTTTACGTAAAGCGGCTCATAGATTATCAATATAATACTATTGTGCAATAGATCGTATTGCGCAATAATATTGACAGTTTATGGGTAATCTTGAAAGGTTGGGCAATATACTGAACGAATCAAACGCAGTTTGATATTTATCGCACAATCCCAAAAAATGTAGTCTGCGTGGCTAATATTGCGCAATATTCCGTTCCATTTTAAATGCTGTGCAACACAGCAGGTTTCAGTATCGCTTAACATGTTCGCTTTTTGAAAGCCATGAATTAAATGATTGTACAATATCATTTCGCTGTCTCAATTTTTGTGCAATATTTTTGTACAATAATATTGATAATTCCGAAGCTGCTTTATAATATCGGCCGCGGAACAAATAACTGTTTGATAAATAATTGTAGAACTATCGACTGTGTAATTTAAAAAAGAAATTGATTTCACAAAAATATGAAAGAATTTTCGTATGAAATATCGACAATATTAACTATGAGTACACAGTAATAATGGCATTACGTCGTATGAAATTATTTTGAGTCGCATGGAATTCATGTGAAATCTGTATGTACCCAATAAATTAAATGGTCACAATCTAAATGCACTGGTTTATGGATAGTAAACACATCTATTGAAAATAAACTTCTTCTGTACAAAGCTATAGTAAAGCCCATGTGGACTTATGGTATTCAACGGTAGACCACAGTACCAAATTCCAACTTTACAATATTGTAGTGTTCCCAAAGTAAAATGCATCAATGCGGGATACAGTGAAAGACACAACAAACCACCTTAGTTGTTAAGAAATTGTTGGTGAACACGTGCAAATTGTGACGGTTAATGAGGACTGCAGCTACTTAGATAATTTTAAGTAAATATACCTAATTAATTTAATCAAAAATTGATATATCTGTTAAACTATTACAGAGACGTATTATATGTTATGGCAACGATTACAAATTTGTAGAAATATATAGAATGCTCTATTTAAAATAAGCAAGTCGTTATAGATCGATTTTGTTCACTTTGGCAATTTATTTAGAATAGCGTCTATAACGGGAAGCCATTTCAGTATCATAGTGAGATACTTAGTTGAGTATGATAGTGAGATGCAAAAGCCCTCTATTAGCTGCTTACCATAGACTTTGATCAACACTGTCATGAGTAGAGTTGCTCAATTTGCGCCAACAGCCAGTGGCGAGCGCATAAAAGTTTACACAAAATAAATGCTCAGAAATAAAATATAATACGTGCTCAAACACTTACCGTCTTAAGAGTCTTCCATGAAATTACAAAGTGAACAATGTCTGTTAAATATCTACAACATTAGATTTGTTTCCACAGTTGTTTCGGAAAACCGAGTGCGGCGTGAGGAAAAAATGTGTTTATGTGCAGAAAACGAACGTTCTACATCTAGTGACGTTATATTTGCGTAATTAAAATAATCTTTGGAACAAATTAACGGTTATGTTGACGCACCTTCACAAATTTGTCTTAATGTGCCAAAATCAGAATCTTTCTTTAAAACACTTTCAAACCTTTCTAGAATATAAACATTTTTTGCGTCTTCTACCGCGCATAGCTGTGCGTGAACATGTTGTACTATTTGCAGAGATTCCACTAACGACACCGAAGGATTTTGTAATTTTTCTATTGCCTCCACTAGTCCGAAGTAATTGTTCTGAATAGTTTTTAAAACTGTTTTAACCTGACTATCTTGAAATTTCGACTGGCTTTCCTTGATAGCCGCAGCTTCCTTTGGATCGAATTGTAAAACCACGTTCTTAATATTCTCCAAATATTTATGATAATAAAACGGGGCCTGTAACCATGTTCCCCAACGTGTAAGAATAGGTTCTGGTGGCTCAGGTATACGAGGGCACAGTCTGTGAAATACATTTTGGGGATTTGACAAACACTGCTTTTGTATGCGCTATTAAAGCGTCTACCTCAGGACAACATTTTCTAATACTACCTGCCACATGACTGAAACCATGAATTTTACACGTAATATGTAATAAGTTAGCACAATGTTTTTTAAGAGACCGGCCTACAGAAAGCGTGTTTGCGACACCATCACTCAGAAACATCAACAGTTGGTTTGTTGAACGTTCAAACTTTTCCAATGTATTTAACACTAACTTTGAAATTACTTCGGCAGTACATTGTTGTGACGATTGATGTGGTTTCATTGTACATTAACTACAGAATGTTTTTTACGATCTGTTGTTTCGTCCGCACATAACCACAGTTTTTGATCTTTCAACTCCGATTTAATTCTCTTTTCAACATGTTCACGAGCAGATGGTACAATTCTTTGTAACGATGCCCGACTTGGTAATTTGCATTCCGAAGATTTATTCCAAAAAAAGACATATGCTTCCTTGTCTAGTAAATTAAACGGTAGATTACATGCAATAAAGGTAACACATAAATTAAATTTAAATTTGTTATAGCGTCGTGTGCAATTTTTTTTAAGAATGCCGTTTACTATTTACGTGACGTAGACAATCCCTTTAGGACCAACACATTAAAGGGATATTACAAACTACACATTGAATTTTAACGGCATCATAATTTAGGTCACGCACTTCTGCTATAAATTCTGTAGCTTTGTCCAACATCGGCCGTTTTCGCGACGTAGGCAACATTTTTAAAACAAACGTAGAACTACGAAATAGTATTTACGGCAGCGTACATGTATACACAACAGATCTGGTTGAGACTCGCAGTTATACTGAGGGTTGTATCGAACCTCCGCCACTGCTCGTTGGCGCTAGTGAGCAACTCTAGTCATGAGTCATGAAATATGATAAATTTTGCAAGCAGCTGCGACACAGATCTTGTTTTAAATTGTAAATATCTCAAAAACTGTTAAACTAATTATAAGATAGAATGTATCTGGAATAAAACGTAATCAGAGCGTAGTGCAGAATGCAAAAATGATGTAATACATAAGATATCATACTAGTAGAGAAGATAATGATCCTGTGAAGTTACAATTATGTTTAGATTATACATTGATAATTACTACCTCTATAGGTAAATTTCTAATATTATATTTGGAGAATAAATGAACTGCCACACTGTTGACTCACCCTGTGTGTATATATGTCGGTGATATAAAGTGTTCCCTAAACTGCTTGTCTATTTGATCTTTTGATGATGATATGTATCGATGAATAAATATGGCTGTATATAGGATGCCCCAACCTTCTCGTATTGTAGAATTGTGTCTATTGTACATACGTATATTCAGTGTGATCAATGAGAACACTAAACATGTGGTTATGTTGTTAATTACTCCATCTAGAAATAAACCAACACAATATGAGTTTCATATGCCTGTATCAAATCCGATGCTAAAAATGATAGAATGTTTCGACATCTGTGCCAGGGCAATAATAAGAATATTACTAGGATACTTTTACATACAGAAGTTTGATGGCTGACAAAGGGTATATGTTTGTCTCGTTTCGTAGCATTAACAGTGCAATACAATTTTTGAAAGTAATAATGGCGCCAATCTCTGTTAACAAGAAGAACTGTTAGAGCTTAGATGTGATGAAATGAGTAAATATAATTTCGATAGTGGTGGATATGAAAACCAACAGCTAAATAAAGAAATGCCCACGTTATTTCCAAATATGTGGAAAACGATATTTAATTTATTGATATCTTTCCCTATCTCATATCTTGTAGAATCAAAATTCAGAAACCGTCTGAATATTTCCGAAAGATGAGATCTTCGTTTTTTCCTTATAAACCAAACCTCAAATAGTTTAGTTTCGCAGCATTAGCCTCAAATATCTCATTAATAATTAAAGGATAATTTCAATATACTTTATAACTTTTATATTTAATTTTCTTTTTCTTCAACTTAAGCAGATTTCGCTCAAGCAGGCGCTGTATCGATGGAGTTAAGTTATTGCGAAACCGGTGGGCGGTAAGGAAAATTTTACTACCAACAAAGGTACAAAAGTTAAAAACTACGCCAGCTGTAGATAGATTAATAAATATCTAGATAGCTATTAATTATTGCAATAAGAATTGTGATTCTTATTGCATTAATTATATTAATAACCTTTATTGTAATAAAGGTTATTGAGTTTGTAGTATATTTTAATTGTGCTGCAGGTTATTGCTGTTTTTTAGTTAGTTTGTATGAACTTTTATTGAAATATTGTTTTTCTTGCTCTTTTTCGCTAAAAAGATGCATTAATACTATAATTAGTTTTTTTTTACTTCAGTATACCTACGCCAAGTATCGGGACACTACGCACCACTCTATAATTTTTAAAAAATCTTTTTTTTATTACTTTACTTTTGTTATTTTATTACTAGAAAATGCTTTAACATCATAAAAACAATATGCACTTGGTTTTATGGTAAAAAAAAAAATATATAAAAGCCTGTGCCAACAATTTTTCCGCAGCGCTTCGAAGCGTCCGCTGAGTACGGTCAATCACTCACGTGGCGCGCTCTGATTCATCGCTTTTGTACCGCTTATACTTTTCAGGATAATAAGTGGCCCTGTTACCTATAGTGCAGAAGGTGCTTAAGGTTATTCAAAAGGTCACCAGGGAACGCCGATTAAAGGTAAACAAAAGTTCCAAGCATTTAAGTGCTCGTAAAACTTTAAACGCGTTTTTCTCGAAACCACTTTTTTCAATCTTAGCAAACACATTACTTCAACACGGTTGCATGGATCAGTTTGAAATTTTGACAGTAGTTTCACAATTACCTTCTTTATAGAAGTGCGTAGGGGTTTTTCGATGAAATGTAACCTTTTTATTTTATAAACAATCTACTGATTATTTTTTTATCAAAAAATCGATTTCTTTTGACAAAAGTACACCATTTTTACAAAATTTGAATAAATAAAAGATTCCTACGTACTTCTATAGCCAATAGTATATGCATTTTAAATTTGTTTGGTTTTTTGTTCCAGATCTTATATTTCACGAGAAATTTGTCCGCTACTGGAGGTGTTTTTTTAAAAAGATAATTTCGAAGATTGGCTCTCTCACCGTCATTTTATACAAAAATAATAATAAAGAAAAATTGTCTATACTTAAATATATGCTGAATAATCCCTCTAAAAAGAATTCCCATTCCTTTTATTATTCCCAAAAAAATCGTCAAAGTTTGGCCTTCTTTTCGGCCGCTAGAGTGGTGTTACCCCTTAATTAATTCGAAACAGCCGTTTCAAGGACTCGTGGATCTTCATCGTTAACCGTATGACCAAAATTCGTGTGATGCGGGGTGTGCCGATACTTAGTGTTGTTTGCCATACTACTCCACAGTCCTAGCTATCATTATTATCCTCAGTATACCTTTATATCTCCAAATTACGATGGTGCAAGGCGTTCGATTTTCGGACACGGCGAATGACCTCTGCACTCTATGCAGGTCGGCTTAGTTAATATTTGTAAATGTAGTGGTAAGGCATACAATATATTTGTAGTTAACGTGTTGTACCTCAGTTTGCAGCAGCATCAAATCTCAGCTTCAATTTGTCATCATCGGTCAAGATGACGTAACTTATACATCCTGGTAGTTAAAATACACCGTTTCTTTCATTTTTTCTTAATGCATAAATTGTGGCTATTACCTAACTTTTCTTTACTTAGGTTCGACATTTTCAATTAATAGATTGTCAATGTAATACATTGTTCAATTCGCTGTTGCAACTCGGCAAGATTATTTACTGGTGTTTCGTACACCCAACTTTTCAAGTAACCCCAAATACAAAAATCTAAGGCATTTAGGTCGGGAGACCTAGCAGGCCATGGAATGGGACCCCTCGACCTATCCATCTCCTATGAAATGTTTCGTTCAGGTGCTCCCTAACAACAAGCGTAAAATGCGGCGGTGCCCCATCGTACATAAACCAAACATTCAATCTCCGATTTAGAGGGACATCTTCCAAAAGTTCGGGCAAGGTGTTTACCAGAAAGTTAAAGTATGCAGGACCTGTTAAACGTTGTGGCAAAAGAACCGGTCCTAATAACTGATCTACTAAAATGCCTAGCCAGATATTCAGACTGAAACGCTGTTGATGTCTGGATTCAAGAACAGCGTGCGGATTTTCGTACGACCAAACGTGATTATTGTGGCAAAGTGAAAAGGATGTTAGAAGAAAAATTCTGGTGTTCAGCAGCATGGTACGGATATAAAAGTTGTTGGTGGAGAGTTCTCCAAACAAGAGGACTACTTACGCCTACTTCAGCCGAAATTTTTCTCACACTGGTTTCGGGGTTTTCATCTACTATTGCCAAGATTTGTTCTTCAACCGACGTCCGCTTTCGTAAGCGCGTTTTTTGAAGGAACCCACTATCCCTCAACTGCTAGTAAACGTTTCCAAACATCACATGCGAAGGCCGTTAAAGATTGGGAAAAGTCTCGCAATAAAGGCGACGTGCTTCCAAAGCATTCCCATCGGCACGATCATACATGAAAACCATGTCGGCCATTTCAGCATTTGAATAAGGCATTGCAAATCGGAAACTAATTTCACAACAAAATGTTTTACTTACATTTATGAAAACAATTGTTTTACTTTAGAGAAAGTCGTGGTTTCTATGACTAAAGCAACCAAAAAAAAAAAAAAAACGCTTACAAAAATGACAAATAAAATAAAAAACACTTCACGAAAACGGTTGATTTACGGACCCATGTTCATTAGGGCTTTTTTACTTGTTTTTGATCGTAATGTATGCCCCTTAACTATTTAAACGTTTTTTTTTAAATACCCCGTATAAATAAAATGTAGAAACTATAATAAATGAGGTGCATTTAAAAACTCATTTACCGTATAAAATGACTGACTAGATAATAATGTCTTGAGTTTTATTTTAAACCTGGAAAGCGACATTTGTTTTAAAGTATTGGGTAAATGGTTATATATTGCGACACATTGCCACACAACCTGTCCCTGCACCTTTGTCAGATGAGTTTGCGGAGGTAGCAAATGCAAGCTATCTTTACTTCGTGTTATCTGCTCGTGGTTCGGTATATATTTTTGAAATAGTTCATTGTTACTTTTTACAAACAGTGCAGATTCTAGTATATGAATTCATAGTAAGGCAACTATATTAAAGTCTTTAAATACTGATTTACACGAGTCTCTAGTTTTTAATTGAAATATTGCCCGAACACATCTCTTCTGTAACATAAATATTCTTTTGGTATCTACAGCGCTACCCCAAAAGATAACACCGCATTGAAGCCGAGACTGAACACACCCGTGATAAACATTCAGCGTAGTCCAAACACCGACATTTTGCGAGATCACCCTCAGACTGTAGCAAAAACCACTCAACCTGGTGAGCCAAAAGCATTAAGACCGTAGACTAGGTGGGCCACGAAACCTAATTTTAAAGAAGACAAACTACTGAAAATCTTAACGAAAAAAAGTACTATTATAAGACAAGTATATTTATTAAATTTTCAATAAAAAGGACGTTACAAAAAAACACAAACATTAGCTTCTTTTGCCAGATATTTGACATCTTTTGTCTTTAATTAAGTTGTCTATTTGTGGCGTGAATTTATCGGCGGAAATAACTCTTAAAACTGCGTCCAAGTGTGCGTCCGTCAATCGCGATCTTGCGGGAGATTTGTTTCCTTTCATCAAAGAAAATAATTGTTCACACTTAGAGGTACTTCCAAACATTGACAGGATTTTACAGGAAAATTTTCTTATTTCTTGGTATTGAATAGGCAAGTACTTATAAAATTCGAATGTACCAACACTATCAAATGTTTGTTTTAAATGGGTCTGACACTGAATCTCAATTACTTCCATCTGCAAGTGAGGGGGAACTTTATCAATATCGACAGTGAAAAGACCAGTAAATAAAGAAAAATTGTTTTCTTGGTACTTAAAATCTTGAAAACGCTTTCCAAATTTTGCCAGAAGGCTTCCCATTTTCTCTGTATACATTTTGTATGATATTGGGACACTCGTACTTCCCTGATACGCCTTACAAGTCGGAAAATCTGACAGATTATCCACTGCTAACTGTTTTTCCCACAGCATCATCTTACACTTGAAAGCTTTCACATGATCATGCATATCTGTTATAACTTGACGTGGTCCTTGCAATTTAGTATTTAAGTCCGACAAGTGTTTTGTGATATCTACCATAAATGAAAGATCTTGTAAAAAAAGGTACGTCGGATAATAAGCTTGTCCTTTCACTTCCATGAAAAAGCGTATTTCTTCTTAAAGTTTCCAAAACCGATCGAGAACCATAGAACACGAAAGTCATCGCACCTCTGCATAATAAGGTAAACCAGTGTACTCACTTTCTAAATCACGTAAAAATGCAAAAAACTGTCGCTGATTCAAGCCACGTGCCCTTATGAAGTTTATAATTTTTTTCACTGATTTTAAAACGCTCTCCAACTTGATCACTTTTGAGCATAAAACTTCTTGGTGGATTATACAATGCACATGATGAAAATCTGGTTTGATATTTGTCTGTAATATTTTAATGAAGCCATTATTTACTCCAGTCATGTAAGGAGCTCCCGTCTGTTGCAACGGAACACAGTTTTGACAAATCTAAATTGTACTTTTGCAGAAGTCCGTAAACAGCATTGAAAATATCCTCTCCAGTTGTATCATGCAATGGTACTAATTTCAGTAATTCTTCATAAACGTTGATATCTCTATCAACAGCACGAAGAAAAACAGCGAGTTGCGCCACACCACACACATTTGTACTTTCACCACATGCAATAGAAAATGCAATGAAAGAGTCTGATTTTGTTTTTATCTGATCACTTATATTGGCAGCCAACTCAGTAACTCTTTCAGCGACAGTATTCCGGGACAAGGATATATTTTGAAAAGCCTTCACGCTCCCGTGACTTACGATTTCTGCGGCCTTTACCAGGCACTCTTTTATAAATTCACCTTCAACAAATGGTTTTGAATGTTTTGCAATCAACTCCGACAGTATGTAACTCGCTTGAACAGCAGATTCATTCTCTTGCTTTGGACGTGTAAACATAAGCTGTTGATTTTTTAACCGTGATTTTAACTCATTTATCTTTTCGTTTCTAATCATGCCTGTATACTATAATTTTGGGACACCGACTGTACTGTTACAAATCAAGGAAATAATTTTGTCTTTTACTTCACAGCAAAAAAACTCTAATTCCCTCTTTTCTTGAAAGATACGATGCTCGTCTACGAGTTTCCTCTTACTTCCACTTGGTTTTGAAAGAGACATGTTGAAAATGTTATTATATATAACAATAAGTACTGTTACGTGTTGTAGTAATAAGTACGCAATTGAACTCGGAATTCTATAGCAACTGACTGAACTCAACCGAGCGGTCTTGGCTTGTATACGGAAATGTGATTTCTCGACAGTTCTTTTCTAGAATGTTCAGATAGCGTCACCTGTGTTTTCGCGCGATACAACTTTCTGGAACAAGCCAGAAGAAAACTTAAGTACGTACGTTAGGCGCAAGGACAATAAAGCGATTGGGCGGCGGCACACGGCGCGGCGGGCGTGGGAGACGAGTGCGGCCGATCACAGCCGAGATAGACCGAATTGATCGTCGTGATACGTGTGTGTGCGCGCGCGACTTGTTGCAGCGCGCGCGTTTTCAAATACGGTTTTTAACACGCTCGCAGGCAGCATTATCTGGCTGTTTTCAAAATTGATTCGGGCCGCAGGAAAATGCTCGGTGGGCCGCATGTTTAACATGCTTGGTGTAGGGCTTCCAAGGTAAATTATTATCAACTGCCACTTCGAGGAAGCGTGCTTGTTTTATACAAGTAAGTTGTTCTTCACCATATTTTATGTTTAAGTCGACTGGATCTGGGTTATATAAAAGAATGTTAGTTTTATTGGTATTCAGTTGTAATTTATTTGTTTTACACCATTCATGTATGAATTTGAAGTTATTTTCTATTGTATTTTTTATTAGTCCACAGGTACGTTCCCGAACAATGTACGAGGTATCATCTGCATATAAAATAACTAAGCCGTCAATAACGTTTGGTAGATCATTGATGTACAGAAGAAACAAGAGCGAACCGAGAGTGGAGCCCCGTGGAACACCAAAACGAATGGTTCGCCAGGATGATGAAGCCTTCGCACCAGATGCATCATCTCTGTTTTCTATCTGCGAGGTAAGACCCCATTAGCTCCAATGCCTCGCCTCTAAGTAAACGGTAATGCACAGTCAAATTCCTTGGACAAATCCATGAAAACACAAGCAGTGATTTTTTTACTGCTCATACCAGTGAGAACCTCCTCTAGGAGTTGAAACTTCGCTCGCATGGTAGATCTTTTATTTACAAAACCATTTTGATTTGGATACAAAACACCATGTTTGATCACAAATGTCATAATTCTGTCGTATAGAATTTTCTTAATAATTTTGGATATATTTGAAACAAGCGCGACAGGTCTGTAATTGTTCAGGAAATTTGCCGGAAAATAGTGTAGACCAAGGGGGTGCCAGAATCTTGGAACAAGACTTGAGCAGAGAAACCGGAATTCCATCTTTTCCAGTCGTTTTGGTGTTGTTCAAGCTATTGATAATGCTTACTACCTCATGGTTGTCGGCCAGATACAATACCAGTGATTCCGGGACGTATTTAACTAATTCTGGTTCTACTAGCGCTTCTTCGTTGTCTTCGAAACCTTCACAGAACTCAATAAAGCAGTCATTAATGCTATCTATAGTATGTTTAGCACCTTGGCTGTTCCCACCAAAGTCTTTCAAATTAAACGGATGTTCATTGACAGAGCCCTAAATCTGTCCGACAATATCCCATATTGCCCTGCACTTATTCGTGGAATTATTGATGTACTCCGCGTACGAGCTCCTTCGCGAATTTTTAATTTCCTGCTTGAGACGATCGCAAAGTGTTGTGTACGTTTCCTTGTTGATTTTATTTTTCTTTAATTCTTCATACAATTGTCTCTTAATACCACACATACTTTTGATTTTGTCTTTAAGCCATTTCTTGTTAGATCTATTTGTTAAAGTAATAACGTTTATTTATATGTTTATTTATCAACAATGTGACTATTTCAATAAAATTGTTGTAGCACTCGTTCGCTTCAATGCTGCACATGATCGGCACTCTTAGTTTTAATAGCAATGCATTCTAATCTAGTGTGATAATTTTGAAAATATACTGCTATAGCATGCTCTTTTCTATAAAACCGTTTTTAAAAATAAAGAAGATTCATATTCCTTTACAGGACTACAAATTGTGCTTCGGATACCACTCACGCAGAAATATTTAATTAAAATATTCTGGCTCACAACTTAATCCCCTTAATAGAAATAACTAGAGTAACCTAAACTTGCGGACTCGCATAGGCGTCGGTATTACGGGTTAATATAAGAATACGAAAAATTCATAAATAAATTAAACCGGTAGAGAAGCAGGCATGTAGTGTCGACCTTGAATATAAATCATGTTAAACCGCGCTGAGAGAGATTTCGTTTTAGTACCGGTTGAGCTGTTGCAGAGATTAGTCGAACGGTCAAGGTTATGTACTTACGTGTCGCTTTTGAAAATATAGCTGGTGTTTTTTGTGTGTTGTAGTATTATACCAAGTACATAATTAGTGTATCGTTTCATATAGAACTAATATTTACGTACTTAAGAAAACAATGCCTCGTAATAGATTTGCTACTAATGTACATAAGTATGTGTCACTTTTTCCCCATTTAAAATATGACGGTAGTGCATTGGACAGAACCGATTGCCAGAGGCATGTCAATGGTATTAAGCATATGAGAAATGCAAGAACTGAAATACCTTATACACTAATCCTCATACATTTATTAATTATGTTTACCTCTTGTAATCTTCCGTTGTCGTTGGTGAGACAAGCAGCTTTTAAAACGTTTTGGCGACAATACGTTCCAAAATACCCATTACCCTCACAAATACAATTACAGAATCATTTGCCGCGAATGAAAGAGATGCTAGAAAATGTGTGTAAACGTAATTTGTGTTCCAAAAAAATATGCATTATCGTGGATGAGACGACCGATATAAAGAAAAACAGTATTGTGAATGTAATAGCTCGCATTTTATCTAGCGAGAACGCAGCATCTCGATATTTGTTAGCTTGCAAACGTGTTCAACAATGTACCGCGGAAAATATTCAAAAAGTGATAATGAACGCTTTGAAAAAATTTAAAATTGCCCAAGATCAAGTTGTGATGATTGTGACAGATAGTGCAGCAACGAGTTAAGTGTTGGGTGATCCTTAAAACATACAATTCCTAACTTAATACATATAACCTGCGTGCTGCATGCTTTGCATTTAGTTGGTGAAGTTGTTCAACAACATTACGGAAACATTGGTCGGATGATTGGAAGTACTAAAGCAGTGTTTCGTAAATCTCCTAAACGTTTAAAAGAATTTCGTAAATTTTGTCCAGGTATTCCAGAACCTCCTGAACTAATTTTAACGCGATGGGGTACTTGGCTAACAGCAGCTTCTTACTATTTGATCCATTTTCAACAAATTCAATCAGTTATAATGCGATTTAATCGGAATGAATCCAAAGCAATTAGAGAAAGTCAAAGAGTATTTCAAATTCCTCAACTTTTAGAAGATTTAACAACAATATGTACCAATTATACAGTATTACTAGATGCCATCAGAAAACTACAATGTACTGAATTGTCATTGCAAGAATCATTAGACATAGTGGAGAGTGTAAAAAATAAATTACACACATTAATTGATACGCCAGGATTATGCGCTAGTCAAAAGTTGGCAGATGTTTTATGGAAAAATCCCGATTTTAATACTTTAGAGCCCGTTTATAATAAGTGTAAGAATAGTGAACTTTTAAGTGATTTTGAAAAACAGTTTCTACATGCAAATGTAACTTCCTTAGATGTGGAGAGATCGTTTTCTATGTATAAGAATATTTTTTCTTGTCGACGCACAAGGTTTAAAGAAGTAACTGTGGAAACATACGCAATGATGCAAGTTTACAGTAGTTCATATCCTGATGCCTCTAATTTGTTGAATAATTAGCAAGTAAGTTTATTTATGAATTTGTCGTATTCTTATATTAACCCGTAATACCGACGCCTATGCGAGTCCGCAAGTTTTGGTTACTCTAGAAATAACATTATGCATACATTGTTGAACTGATCCAAAAAGGCTTTTTTTGATTAAACCCTAAACTCCGCATACAATCGTTCTGTGATGTAATTTTTAACAAGCAACTTAGCAAGGAAGGCAGAAGGGACATCATTAACGTAATATATTTCCTAGTGTTACTTTTCCTTCCTTTCATTTAATTAATTACATTTTATGTACAGTAATTGTTGCTATAGTAGGAAATTGATGATTATTTTAAAGCCCAATTAAAATGTGAAGCATCTACAAAGAATATACGCTAGTACGTATAACAGCCAACCTTAATTTTCTACATTTAATTAAAGATAACATATTTTGTGTTTCAGTTGTAAGAAGATGAAATCTCATACATATTATATTTTTTCTTGCATTCTACTCTATTTGATATTAGTACAGAGCAATGAGGTTAGCGAAACATATTCGGAAAGATATCGAAAACCAAGGTTCTGGCTAGACCCGCCACCGTACGGATCTGCTAGAAGTGGATTACGCAACATAAATAGAAGACGTGTGAAGGTGAAGATTTTACTCATTTTTTTATCCTATGTAATAATGAAATTTAACTCTATATCATTTTAGGATTATCTGTTTGTTAGAAAAAGCAGTAGAGAAAATATCTATAGTGTTTATAACATAATGTAATGTGTTGATTCTTATTGATTCTCTAATAAACACAATACGAATGTATCTTAATTTTCTGGAAAATTATAAGTAGGAAGGCCAAAATAGTAGTTTTGGTAAAACATTTTTTTAGGCTTTAAATGTTGAGACTTAAATGTTTTGACTTTTGTTTAGACTTTTGAATCTGCCTATTTCTTTTATTGAGAAGGATACCAATCCATATTTTCATACTGTAACATCTGGTATGACTGTCTATCAACATTTACATGTCCATATGAACTTTAATATGTAGATACAAATGCTGATGTGTAAAATAAGATAATCGTGTCGTCCCAGCATAGCAGTAACAGCTGGAGCAACCAACGGAACTCGTTGCGCACCTGTCTAGTGCGATGAGTAAACATCTGCCGGGTGGCAAAGCAGTTTAAATTCGTACACATTCATCATCACTAGCGCGGCGTGTGCGTGTGAATGAAATCAGGCGAGCGGAATACTAGCTATTCAAGAAAATTGTGAATTGAAAATGTCCAGTGTGCGCAAGGCTAAACAACGACCCTTTGCTGATAAAGTAAAAAACTTTATCTCTGAGTTTCCAGATTTGTTGCACGACGGTGCTAAAATAGTTTGTAAAGTGAGCGAGAAAACTTTGATGTGCTGGCAAAAGAACGACTGTAGGAAGCACGTAAATAGTGCAAAACACAGAAATAGAAAAAACGGCGAGTCAAATAGAAATGGCTTTATTTTCGATTTACTTGTCATGGTGATAACATGTAATTTGTCACTTAACATACTGGATAAGAAATCGTTTAAGAACTTTTGGAACAAATACAACCCGGAGTTGAAGTTGCCAACTACGGCAACAACACGTAAGCATATTTTATTTGTACGCAAAGAGGTGGAAAATAAAATCATATCTACATTAAAAAATCAGTTGCTTTGGTTGTGTGTTGACGAGACAATAGTAAAAAAAAATTATAATACGTGTTATAGTTCGTGTACCGGATCAACATAAATCGAGATTTCCACTGTTACTAGCTAGCAAAAGATCACAAGGGTGTACTAGTGCAGCAATTACGACTGTGATACTTACTACGTTAAAAAACTTGATGTTTATGAGCGATGGTGCAGCGACAATTCGTGCGGTAGGCCGTTCTCTTCTTGAACACGGTTGCGACTGTTTACATGTAACTTGTAATGTGCATGCTTTACATCTTGTGGCACAAACTATTAGACAATGTTATCCCGAGGTAGATGCATTAATATCAAGTACAAAAAAAGTGTTTCTCAAATCTCCAAAACGTCTTCGAACATTTCACGCACAGATTTCCGGTATTCGTAACCACCACGGCTGATTCTTACATGTTGGGGAAGCTGAACATTTCAAAAAAGTAAAAGCTGTTATTCTACAATACAATCCTGCCGAAGCTGCAGCTATTAAGGAGAGCCAGTCTATAAACGCGGTGGAACAATTACAAAATAGAGCGTTGTCAGTGAAGTCACTGCAAATAGTGGATGAAGTACATACTCTGCTACGCACTATAGATGACTCAAAAAATATTCGCGTTTTAAAAAAGTTGGAGAGTGTGTTAGCGAACGATTCCAATTTTATGACATTACAACAAATTTGTAATGGTGCTTCGACTAATCCATTAATTGAGTTCAAAGATTATTTTAATCATTACATGTATTACATCGGTAGATGTCGAACGATCTTTCACCAAATATAAACACATTTTTTCACCACTGCGAACACGGTTCCACGAGACAACTATTGAAACATATCTAATGCTATCAATTTTTTACGATTCTTATCCACTGGGTTATAATACTTATGATGGTGGTTCTACTTCTGCCAACCTACTTGATTACGCTACTTAAGAGGGTGAGTGTTTCACAGCCTTACAGATATTATAATTCTTGATTAGTTTTTTTATTATTATTCTCTTTATTACTTCTTTTTCGGTATTATAAATATTGAAGAAACCGCACGCCTATGGGGCGACGAACGATTATCTTACTCTACTGATCTGATGTGTAATACTATTATTTTTTATTAGTACCTTTAATTAGATTTTATCGACTGTTGATAATTTAAATCATTATTATGATGGCAATAATAAGAATCTAAATAACGAAATTTAATGAAATTATGTAATGCATAAATTAAATAAAATGTAACGGCATAATACCAAATAATTGAATGTACGTCTATTTACACTAGAATGCAATGTACAGTATTTCATTTAAAACGATTAACGGATTCTTTAAAATGTCTGTTTTTGCTTTTTGTAAGTATTAGTAATATGCTTGTGTATATAAATTAAAATTTTAAATTCCAAGTCAGACAATTTCTCTTAATTCAGGTATCCTTCTATTTAGCAGAATTAGTATTTAATATTTGGTGTATTAAATTTGAAAATATACTGCTGTAGTATCACGCTGGAATTTTTATTTAAAATATGCTCGTATTCCCTTAATAGAAACGATATAGTGCCTAGCTGCAGAGCGATAGTAGTAGCCATTTTTCAGTAATGATCTGTCTCAATATGTTTTTTTTTTACTAAACTCTAAAATCTGATTGCAATCTCCCTGTAAAGTAATTTTCAACAAGCATCTTAACAAGAAACAGGTAAACATCATTAACGTAATGTATTTGCTATCGTTACATTTCCTTCCTTATTTAACTAATTACAGAAATGATTGGGGTAATAGGAACTTGGTGATTATTTTAAAATCCAATTAAAATGTGATGCTCTGCAAAATAATATATGCCAGTATACTTATAACTGCTATAAGCTCAATTTGTTGTAATAAAATGAAATCTCATACATATTATATTATTTCTTGTATTCTACTCTATTTAATATTAGTGCATAGCAATGATGTTACCAAAACATACTCGAAAAGAAATCGACATATCGTTATAAAACCGCCACCGTACGGACCTGAAAGGGATCAAGATCGTAACACCGGTAGGAGACATGTGATGGTGAAAATTTTACTATTTTTTTTTTCTATGTAATAATAAAATTTAACTCTATCGTTTTAGGACTATTTGTTTGGTAGAAAAAGCAGCAGAGAAAATATCTATAGTGTTTATAACGTAATGTAATGCGTTGATTCCCATTAATTCTCTAATAAACAACACGAATGTATCTTAATTTTATTAATAACGGGTGTTCCTTTTGCTTAGATAGAACTTATGAAAAAGTTAACTGTCAAACGAGCTGCCATACTGCGTTCACTTTTTGACATTTATGATCAGTATACTCTGGCAAGTCATCATGAATAGACCCACGCTTGAACAACACACTTGAAAATCAATCAATTCGCGCAATTTACAGACAACTTCGTGATTTTTGTGACCCACATAATCGTGCTTCTGAGCAAGCCATCCGTCGAATTGCGGATAGATTTCGTACCACATACTCTCTACATGATAATAACACAAACACGTCGGAGGAATGTACGTACTCAATTTATCCATTTGTTGTCGGTCACAGTCATTGGGGCTCTGTCCGTCCACTTCGTGGAAAATTTTGCGTAAAGATCTTGGTCTACATCCGTATCCAGCTGGTACAAGAATTAAATATATCTACGTCGTTCTTTCATCGATCGGGCCACGAGCAGTTGGAAACTGACCCGTTGTTTTATCGCAAAACAAACTCCGTTACATCCTGAAAAATGCACTGTTTGGCGTGGTTTGCACACCGGTGGCATTATTGGCCTTTATTTCTTAAAAGATGAGGCTGGAGGTCGCGTTACCGTCAATGGAGATCGTTACCGCACCATGATTAATGATTTTTTGTTTGAAAATGTGGAGGACGAGATGTGGTTTCAACAGGATGGCGCTACGTGTTATACGGTGACGGCAACCATCGACTTATTGAAATCAAAATTTGATTAAAAGTTAATTTCTGAGAATGGCCTGTCAATTGGCCTCCAATGTCTTGCGATTTGACACCTCTCGGGCTACGTGAAATCACCGGCTTATGTCAATAGACCAGCAACAATTGACGCCTTGGCGCTCGAAAGAGTGACCCAAAGTCGGACGATTTTTTTATAATTTTAAGTTCTATCGGGCTTAAAAAGCACCCATTATATAGCGAAACGATTTTCTAGAAAATTAATTTTCTGCCGAATGGTGAAAAGTTAAGAATATAACGATATTAAAATGCGAAATTGTATTACTGGTACCTTCAAGAAGACTATATTTTGTCTTGTACTTTTTAAAATTTTCGGATAGCGCGCCAGGATCGTAGCAAGTATGTTGTACATATCCACAAACAGATGGGGCGAAGCGAATATTAACATTGATCGCCGATCGGGGATGCATAATGGATATTTACATCAGGGATGGTGTGTCCATAAGGCCAAGTGTTGCATACATCTAATCATGATTGCTGTCTTTAATTTTTAAGAATGAAAAAGACAACGATTTCAAATTTCAGTCTGATACTATGCACTAAATGGATTAAGTAAGCTTGCACATCAAGATATACTCTGGTGATAAAGTTTTCTGTAGATTTACATGCCTATTTTACTTTCGTTTGTTGATTGTGTTATCAATGGCATCCACGGCTTGTCTGTTTGCAATTCAAAATTGTCAATTCCACAGAATAAATTTCTCATGGCATATAATGCAGTTAAATTTGTTACTTTTTCGTACAATTCGTATTGTAGTAGATGTAGAAGTATAGCATTTATGGCAGCCAGTAACACTTGCCTAAGGCAATTGAGTAAAACTCCGTTTCTTATTCTTGCAGTGAAAATGTAATTATCTTGTAATCAATTGTTATAATACCAAGTGTAAGTCATCGTTGTGTCCGGTGTTTATGTAATGTAGTTATTATGTTTTGCGATGTTAATCTTTTCTAGGTGGTTATCTTATCAGTGCAGTCTTTTAGGTTAACCAGCATAATTTTCACAGGATACTGCATAAGACGGTTTAATAATGTATGATTTGAAATAAAATTACCTGAAATGTAACCTCCGTGATGTTTCAGAGTTATACAAGTTTCTTACTTATGTATCAATATACACTGTGTTCGGAGAAGTATGGGACAGCGCGATATCTCGGGAACGAATGAAGGTTTTAAATTTCTGGAAACTTTGTTATAAATGTACGGTAGGAGCACATGTGATAATTTTCCTTATAACTGCTACCAACCTATCTGTTGTACATTTTGGGAAAATAATTTTTGTAAAGTTAACATGAAGATGTAAAAGATTGTATTCTGTAGAGATAATAAGCAAAGCACTATGCCGGCACAAGCTATCCTAAAGAGTAACCTGGGCAAATATGCGGCAACAGCCAGTGGCGTGGCGAGCGCATAAAAGTTTACACATAATATAGAAGGTAAGAAATAAATTATAAAACGTGCTGAAGCACTTACCGTTTTAAATGTCTTCCGTGAAATCACAAATTGGGTAACATCTGTTAAATATTAGAATCATTAGATATGTTTCCACAGCTGTTTCAGTCAAGTGAGTACGACGTGCAGAATAAATGTTTTTTAATGCCGAAAACGACCGTTCGGCATCTAGCAATGTTATATTTGCATATTTAAAATAATCTTTAAAATAACTTAATACATCCTCACACGCACCTTCACAAATTTGTCTTAATATAAGAAAATCGGAGTCTTTCTCTAAAACACTTCCAAATATTCGTATTACACACTCATTTGTTTCGCCTTCTACAGCGCATAACTGTCACAATTTGAACAGAATCCACTAGCGACATTGAAACATTTTGTAATTTTTCTATTCCCCCCGCCAGTCCGAAGTAATTGTTGTTGATAGTTTGTAAATCTCTTTTAACCTGACTATCTTGAAATATTTCCTGGCTTTTCTTGATTGCTGCAGCTTCTGTCGGATTGAATTCTAAAACTACCTTCTTTACTTGATCAAAATATTTATTGTAGTAAAACCCAGCCTGCAACCATGTCCTCCAACGTGTAACAATCGGCTGTGGTGGTTCAGGTAAATCAGGACACAGTTTGTGAAATAGTCGGGTACGTTGCGGGGACTTTAGAAACACTGCCTTTGTACTAGCAATCAATGCATTTACTAGTGGAAAACATATAGGAATCGTTTGTGCCGCAAGATTTAGAGTATGGATTTTACACGTTACATGTAAGAAGTTACCACTGTGTTCTTTAAGAGATCGGCCCAAAGGACGCATGTTTGCGGCACCATCACTCATAAACATTAAAAGTTGCTTAGTTGAAACGACACGATTATCTTACCTTAATTAAAAGTGTGTTTTTGCAATGCTTTTTTTGAGATAAATGGTGAAATACGATGCACATTTTTTTGTTGATTAGACTATTTTATTGGGCGGAATAAATTACATATTTTTTATGTTTCGACCATCCCAATAGCTGCTCTAATAACGAAGTTATTACAGTTTCAATTGTTCAATGTAAATTTCATCGTATCTTTACAGGGTGTTCAATTTAAAAAATATAAACCATTCAAGTTAGCGTTAAAATACAATGAGCAATTGTTTTTTTTTCAACACCATTGTAATCAGCGGTAAAATCACTATATCTTTGGTAATTTAACCAACATTATAGTTACAATAAAAACAAAGTTACCAATAGTTGTCTCGGACAACTTTGAACAACCTGTATAATGTTGTTCTTGCGTCCCGACCCAGTTTCCCTACACAAACTTACACACTTACAAATTACGATCAGTCGACGACTATACGTGCTGGACATTAGCGCAGATGTTAGGAAGTAAAGTAATCTTATTTGATCATTTGTATCCTATTGATTGTTGATCATTTCCAAATAAATACTCATATGTAATATTGTCGTATATAAAGCAGGAAATCGGCCTCAATTTAAAAAGAAAAATGATGAATTCCAAAAATAAATAGAACTACTCGTTATAAAATAATTAAATTACATTTTTTCATTTCCAGAGATCCAATATATTATATATTCAAATAAATACATAACAAACCACATTAAACGATGTTTAGACGGCATTTGTTGTGATTTATCTCCTTCATATTCCACTGCAAAAAGGCGGGCAAACTGTTTCCGTTTAGGGCAAGAATCCCTTGATGACGATGAGCAATTGTCGGCCAGTTGAACTGATAACGCCTCAAAACACTTCAATTATTGAAGAAATGGTATTAGCAAATCGCCGTTTGAAAGTGAAGGAATTAGCAGTGATGTCTAAATATTTCTGAAACAAGTATTCGCCGAATTCTCCATAACCATTTGGGTATGAATAAGATTAGTGTAAGATGGGTACCGCATCTTCTTTCTGCTCTCCAACGTGAATGTCGGATCGAATCTGCGCGCTCGTTTTTAAACATGTGTGGAGACAACCCAAAACCGACTTTGGAGTCCATTGTCACAGGAGATGAAACAATGGTTCGTATTTATTTTCTCATTTAAAAGGTACCTCTTTTAAATGAAAAGTAACCAATTGTGTTACGAATACTTTTGTAATTTAGAAATCTCTGTTACTACGAGGGCGTATTGAAAACTAATGCCTTCATGGCTATAACTTTATTAGTATTAGATATATCGTTTACATACAAGTGTGAAATAGTATAAATAGTATAAATTGTCCTCTACCCACCGATATAATCACTTTTCCACATAATCGCCATTGACAGCAATACATTTACGCCAACGTACTACGAGTTGCGCAAATCCGTCACGGAAAAAGCTTGAAGTCTTCGCACGGCACCATTTCCGCACCTACGTTATCACCTCTGCATCCGAAGAGAAACGCTTGCTCTTGAGATGTTCCTTAAGCTTCGGAAAGAGGAGAAAGTCACAAGGTGCAAGATCTGGGCTATAAGGTGGATGAGGTAAAATGTCATGAAACCCAAACTTCACCAGTGCTATACGCCATTCTCTGACTCCATGGACTGACGTTTCATTTCAGGGACGTAATGATGTGCCAACGACTCGTCGCCGGTCACAATTCCGTGAAGAAAAGCATTACCTTCTGCCTCATATCGAGTCAAGAGTTGTTCGCAAATTTGTTTTCGATTGGCTTTCATTTCATCAGTAAGCATTCGGGGCACCCAACGTGCACATATTCTCTTGTATTTCAGCACATTGTAGATAATGTATACTCTTTCTTGTGAAATACCCACCCTATTGGCAATGTCAGTTTGTTTACACCGTCGATTCTCACGAACCAGTTCATCCACGAGAACCACCTGCCTTTCATCTCACGCAGACAAAGGTCGGCCACTGCGTGCTTGATCTTGGAGACTTGCTTTAGCAGGATTTTCGTCTTTCACAGTCCTTAACCACCTCCTAACAGTACTCACGTCAACACACGTATCACGGTACACGGTATTCAACCTTCGATGGATGTCAATGGGCGCTACACCCTCCGCAGTAAGAAATTCGATAACTGCTCGTTGCTTAAACCGCACGTCCATGCCGGTCACCATTTTTAGAACTGTCATGCGCAAACGCGATGTTGCTGAGAATCTCCACTAGGGAGAATTATGTACCAAGAGTAGTAAATGGCAAACCACTTTGACACTGTCTGGCCCATCATTATAAAAATTATATATATATATATATATATATATATATATATATATATATATATATAAAAAAAGTCAAATATCTAAAAAGTATTTGAACATCAAAATTAAACTAGTCTCGAGTAAAGAGATTCTTCATTGATAAATCAAGGATTTTTATGTTGTTATCAATGGTGCAATTATTAAACCACATATAGTCAGTAATAAAAAAATTATAATCTAATATGAATCGTCCAGGTTTATTTTTGTCCCATTGTACATATAGGGTGTCGTTCATGGATGGAGTTACAAAGAAGAATTTTTTTTAACATGCGTTTTACAGAAAAAAGTTATTCCTTATAAAAAATTCTGCTTTCCTCAAAACGTCCAAAAACATAATTTAAATATGACTACAGACATACACTTATTTATAAATTCGATATTATTGCAGCTGATACTTTTATTTTTCAATTAAACAACAATCACTCTCTGAAATAAACAAGTAAATAAGTGCTATTGGCTATTTTAAGTTTATGTTTATAACTTTAGTAACCAAAACTTGCGGACTCGCATAGGCGTCGGTATTACGGGTTAATATAAGAATACGAAAAATTCATAAATAAACTTACTTGCTAATTATTCAACAAATTAGAGGCATCGGGATGTGAATTACTGTAAACTTGCATCATTGCATATGTTTCCACAGTTACTAATTATGAATTTATCGTATTCTTATATTAACCCGTAATACCGACGCCTATGCGAGTCCGTAAGTTTAGGTTACTCTATTTATAACACTTGGTTCATAAGTTTTAAACATCAGGTTCACAAGTACGTACTCGGTTTAAGTGTATAGAGATACTAACAATTTGTACTTTAATTAAATTAGATTTAGGCTGTCAAATACGTAAAATTTAAATTCTAAAATGCTTACTAAAGAAGAACGTATTTATCTGGTTACATGCTATAGTACTGGACAGGTCTCACACAGATGTGCCATTCATTTGTTTAATCAAATGTTTCCCAATACTACTGTATCACGCGTAGCTTTACGTAAATTTTTAAGTAAGTTTGACGAAACTGGATCAGTAGTGGATTTAAAAAAAGAACATAAGAAGTATGGCGAAAATGACGTCGCGACATTATTAGCGATGAATTCGGTGGAGGAAAATCCTAGGTTGTCTTTGAGGAAACGCTCGCGAGAGTTAAATGTTTCTAAAGTTTGTTACAAAAAATCTATGAAGATAATAAAATCTTGCCATATAAACCTACAATAACTGAACCTACACTTGGAGATGGAGATGATGCAAAGAGGTTAGACTTTTGTTTATAGGTTGGAGAGAAGTTCGTTGAAGATAGAACCTTTCATAGAAAAATTTTCAATACTGACGAAGCAACATTTTCAACTAACGGTCCCGTTTCCTCTGAGAACTCAAGACATTGGGCTGCAGTAAATCCACAATTTAAAATTCGATCAAGAAGCCAACGTTATAAAAAAGTAAACGTATGGTGTGGTATTTTCTATGGTGGTATTATTGGTCCATACAAAAACAAAATTTTACTCAACACATTTACTTGGATTTGATAGAATCGTTTGGGTTACCTAAGTTGCACAACATTAACCCTGACATACGAAGAAACATTTATTGGCAACAAGATGGATGTCTAACTCTTTCAACTGTATTGATACAAAAAATGTTAAATCGTCAATTTCCTGGGAAATTAATTGGCAGAAATAGGTCAGCTGATATTATACCAATGGATTTCCTTTTGTGAGGCGCGTTAAAAGAAAAAGTGTATGGTCGTGGTGTAGAAAATAATTCAGATCAGCTAAAACAAGCGGGATACAGTGGATTAGGTTAATGTACCTGAATGAATTTATTAACAGAATTGAAAAATGTGTACAAGTGGGAGGCAGCTTTATTGAATAATGATCGTTAGATCTTCCTTAAGTTAAGAATTATTTATTTGTTTATTTCAAAGACTGAGTATGGCTTAATTGAAAAATAAACGTATTAGCTGCAATAATTGACTTTATAAGTAAGTGTGTGTATGTTTGTAGTCAATTCTAAATATGCTTTTGGACATTTTGAGGAAAGCAGAATTTTTTATAAAGAATAACTTTTTACAGTAAAACGCATATTAAAAAAGTTGTTCCTCTTTGTAATCCTATCTATGGATAGCCTGTATATACATGTTTTAATTAAGAAAGAAATTTCCTACGGATCTTGTGGGTTTTTGCCACGTATCATTTGTTTATCATTCGCTTTTTGTCTTATATAAATAGTGGCAGATAAAGAATAAAATAATACACTTAGCTTCTGTTATACTACTGCATACATTCGCCATTTTAAAATGAATTTTTCAAGTATCTTAGTTGTTCTAATTGCTATATGTGTAAGTGTGTCTGCTAACTTGCTGAACGATCCTAGCTATAGTAGCTTTTATGGTGCTAAATCGAAGAAAAGTATTATTCCTCTTCGACCTCCGTGTAGACGAGGACACGTATTAATCAGAGGTCGCTGCAAGAATCTAATGGACTTTTACTGAGGTATCTAGGCGTTTTACATATAGTTACATTATAATGTTCTGGCTTTTCTCTTTCAGAAAATATATAATCTACTCGAAGATGGATCATTTCATTCTATTATATCTTTATATTTGTACAAGTATTTCAGAATAAATTGAAAATGATTATTTGTATTTGTTTTCATTTTCAGTGCATATATCTGCATATACATATGTTCGTATAGTTAATTCACAATATTTGTGAAATGTTATTAATATAAGTAATAATAATAACATTAATCTAATACAATTTTTCTCTAAACTTTTAGAGTTATTTATGTGCTATTCTTTGTATCATGATTATATTGTATGCTGTATATTGTAGAAACAAATTTAAAGGGGTTTTATGAAGAAAACCAATCCTTTAGATGGGGTCGATGCAAGAAAAAGGTTGGGAATCTCTGCTTTAATGTATAGTACAGATACACAACATTAGCATGGAACAATGAAAAAAAAATAGGTTCTTAAGATTCCCATATGCTTTTTAAACTAAATACGTAAGAGTAAAGAAGAAATATTAGCTTACATAAAGACCTAGACAATTTATTTATGATTCGAAACACCCATGACTAGAGTTTGTTAAAATGGTGGTACCGGCAGTGACGCACCGCATAAAAGTAGGTACGTAATATACAATATTAGTGAAAAATAATATTGTTACCTTTTCCTGTCGTCTTGATGTCCACTGTGGCAATTGGCAACCCTGGTAAGCTGCGTAGAATTGCAACGCTTCCATTGTCGATTCATTCAGCCGTCGACGGTGTTGTGGATACGTTGTCGTATACTTCGAAAATGATCGTTCGACATCCAGTGAAGTAAGATTTGCAAATGTCAGATATTCCTTTTCCTCATCTGGGCACTCTTGATTTTCAGTTATAGACCGAACCTTTTGTAAATCGGGACTTTTCGTTAAAATTGCACCAAATTTTTGGGCAACATCGACTCCTATAGTGTTCGTTTTATTATTAGTTTTCTAGAGCGGCTTCTAAATTGTTTATGCAATTTAATGCGTCTCGTGCAGGTAAGTTTGCTAATTGCTCAATTGCTTGTGCAACTTCAGAATAGTTCATGGAAATTTCATCTATTTGTTGTTGAACGTCCGAATTGGAAAAAAGTTGCTGACTATCTCGAACTGCTGCAGAATCATTTGAATTCAGTTTCAAGATTACATTTTTCACTTGTGAAAAATATTTCTGATAGTAAGATACTGCCTGGAGCCAGCGTGGTAACTTCGGACACAATTGTTTGAATACACGGATGTGTTTGGGAGATTTGATGAACACTTTTTTGGTAGATGCTATTAACCTATCCGCCATCGGATACTTCTTTCGAATGGTTTCTGCTACGAGGTGACATACGTGTATGAGGCATGTTATGTGAAGAAGAGTTGGAAAGCATATTTTCAACATCCTACCAACTCTCAGCATTGTTGCGGCTCCGTTAGTAACGAACATTGTGACTTGGGTTCTTGTGATACAAAATTCTCTCAACGAATTTTTTATTTTCTTGACAACGGTCTCTGCATTAGTTTTCTGAATCCTTTTACTGGATAACAACAATGAAACTGGTGGACCATCACGTTTTAAAGGACGCGCTATAATATGAATGACGTTGTGTTTTTGAGCATCAGTTGTTTCATCCACACATAGGCAGATTTTCTTATTTCTCAACTCGTCTTTTATACATTCCTTTACTGTACCTTGCACACGTGGCAAATTGTATCGTAATTGCATAGATGTTGGCAGCTTCCATGAGGTAACGTACTTAGCCCAAAAAAGACGAAAGTGTTCATTAGATACTAGATGTTGTGGGATGTTGCACACACTTAGCATAAAAATAAAATCATATAAAAATTGCCAGTATGGAGTACTGTTTCTTAAATTCAATACATGACGTTTACTTTTACAATGTTTTCTACATTCAAACCTATCGCGACTTAGCAATCCGCTATTGCATATTGTGCAATAAATATGCGGACTTCTATATTCTAATCCAGGGAAATGCCTGAGATATTTATTCATATTCGAAGGGAACGTTACACCCTTTGGGCATCCCATCTTCGCGTACTTATTTGGCGTGCAGCGTGCAACGTACTTACTGTCGCTTTGAACTCTCTCGCGGTACAGTCGAGATCGACTACGAGTTGAAAATTACCCCTTCCGACGCCGCTACCGCTACGCTACTGCCATCCGGTACCACCTTTTTAACAAACTCTACCCATGACACAGATACAGTAGAATTAGTAGCGGCTCGTTTATTTGTGATTCGAAACATTCGTGATACAAATACAGTAGAACAGTGGCGGCTCGCGGTTAAATTTGCGGTGTGGTTAGTTAATCACAAATTAAACCAGTTCAAAATGTACGCATATGTAAACAGTAATTAATTTAATCACGAATTAAATTTTAATTAGGGCCGATTTCATATCATTGTTAATCTGGCAACTAATGGAGATTTTAAACTAATTCCAGATTTAACAGTATATTAAAGCAAAGCTATTTCATAATAACTTTTTAAGGTCACATTAAGTAAGATTAGACCAGATAATGGACATTAGGCAAAGTTGATATGATGGTGTCATAATAATTTTGACATAGATAATTCTAAATATAACCTCAATACAGTACTACGCCGAAGCCCGAAATTTAATACGGAATTATTTTTGCTTGAGTTTTGTTAAATTCTAGGACACAGTGAATCTGCTCGAAACAAGCGCTTCTTCATTGGGCGATGATTATGAGTGCGCCAAGAGAAAAATTTATAGAAAGCGCAAAATTACTTTAAAAAATATATATAATTTCATTTCTTCCACCGTTTCCGAATAACAAAAAATACATTTACTGTAACACGCGATATAATCAAGCCGCAAATTGAAACGTTACTTTGGCCGACGCGACGCTGTTTAATATTCATATCCTTTTATGTACTGATTTTCTTATAAGCATCAATAACAATACATATTCACGCCAATTCACATGTTAAGGCGATAGAACGCAATCTCAATAACAGTTTAATCTCAGCATTACAAAGATAATGCCTTAAAAACTAGCCAAAACTTAAAAAACCTTTGACGCATGGATAATCCGATAAAACTAAACCGAACACGAAAAATATATTCCAAACAACGAACATGTGCTTTACTGAACTGGACTCTTGACCCAAGATGCTCTTTCTATATGTAATTGAAATTCATTGCCTGTAATCGTGCAAGTTCGGAAAATCTTCGGCTCCATTTAAAGCAACAGGTCATACCGGGAAACCAGCTGCGTCTAACGAACATACCACTAGATATACCATATACAGCGTGTCCCCGGATTAATGCACGGATAGGTAAGGCAGACAGAAAATTATTGAGTTGAAATTTCATCTTTTGGGGTTCAGTCCTGCTTGAATAGTAAGTAATTTATGCCATAATTTTATTGCCGAAAAATCAAGTAGATCTTGGAAATTTACAAAAAAGGATTTTTTTCAGTTAGCAAAATGTATTTTCTAAAGGAGATACGATAAGAAGGTTATTATAAAACAATGTTCAGAGTAGTAAATTATGCCAGTACTTAGTGTGTAAGCGCTTTTACAAGATCGGGATACTTTTATTTAAATTTAAACCGGATATTTAATTACAGACAACAATAATGATATTTTTTCCCTAATAATAATAATAACCTTAACAGTTATAGGGGTCATAATAGTAATGTATAAAATAAATAATTATAAGGGATAAATCTGGTACGTAGGCTTCTGCGGTCGTCAATAACACTATACTCTTGGTTTCCGGGTTAGAACCACGTCGTTGTTGTAGCTTTTGCCGACCTATAGTCCACACTCTTATGGGACATTTTCAAGTGTAGTAAGAGCACTGAATATGTCCCATAAGAGTGTGGACGACGTCGGCAAGATCTACTACAACGACGCGGTTCCAACCCGGAAACCAAGAGTATAGTATAAGGGATAAAATTTAATCTAAAGTTATACAATAAGTACATACAATTCACTTTGCTGAAAATATTAACGTTAACTTTTCTTTTTAACTAAAATATCACTATTCTTATTATTTAAAAAAATCGCTTATTTAAATAGTCCGCCGCCTTTATCCGCACATCTCAAGATATTTTCACGAAAAGTAGTAAATGCTGATCTTATTTGCTCTAGAGAAATGGAATTTATAGCCTCCCTACTGCGATTCTTTAATATTTGAGTGTCATTTGGAAGCCTCTCAGAATACACTATTTGTTTTATTCTACTCCAAAAGTAGAAGTCCATAATTGTTAGATCCGGGGATCTGGGCGGCCATAAAATAGGACCAGCATTAGCTATACACTTTTCCCGAAACTTTTCCAGCATCCATTCACATAGTCACTAGTCGAGTGAGCAGGGCAACCGTCATGTTGAAAGTACCGTTAGTAGTAAAAATCGATTCATCCGAGAAAATGATATTTTTGTGGAAATTCCTATCTTGTCAAATTTTGTCACCCAAAGAAAGACAAAATTCCAACCTTCGAGATTCATCCCCTTCCTCCAACGTATGATGAATTCGAACTTTGTATGCTTTTATCTTATTTGCTCTATATACGCATTGTAGATGTGACTTACTAATGCAAATATCTCTGGAACGCTTTCTTAATGATAGCTTGAGCTGTTCAGATACTGAATTGATCGCTGACAGTAGTGTTGTAGTGAGGAATTTTTGAACGAGTCTGGATACGGTAGACTCAACCAATACCGTGTTCGGAAATTAAACATTAAATAGCCTAACTGCTGGAATAGATAACTCTCCAATGCCATAACACTGAACTAGGTAAATCCGTTCTTGTATAGTTAGCATAATTAATTTCCCAGATGTATGAATTTTAATAAATCGATATTACTTTAAAGCACAAAAAAAATTACGATAGTTAGCAAAATTTATTTGGCAGAAACGTATAACTATTCAAAGAAAATAATTGATTATAATTTTGTTGCGATGCAATTTCCATGTCATGTAGTACTCTGAACATTGTTTTCTAATAACCCTCTTATCGTATCTCCTTTAGAAAATACACTTTGCTAATTGAAAAAAGTCCTTTTTTGTAAATTTCCAAGATCTACTTGATTTTTCGGCAATAAAATTATGGCATAAATAACTTACTATTCAAGTAGGACTGAACCCCAAAAGATGAAATTTCAACTTAATAATTTCCTGTCTGCCATACCTATCCATGCGTTAATCCGGGGACACGCTGTATATGTGCATATATTAACGCATACACTTACGGCGAGATGATTGTATATTTGTACACAAACAATTGGAAGTATTTTTGGGAAGTCATTGACCAATTGACTTAATGGAGATGCTGCCGCTGCAGTAGAGCATTCCTTATTCGAAGTAATTGGGATAATAGCGATATTAAGCTTATCCGCAAGTATGCAAGGCACTCAATATATCCGCTTTTATACTATGCACAAACTGAAGAATCTTGCCGATGACAGTTGATTATGGGTTGGAGATTGTAATTAAAGAATACTATTCCTTTTGTGTAGATCTATACTAATTCATAAGTAGTACTGCATCTGAAACCGTTCTTATTACATTTTTCCATTCTTGAAATCCATAAACATCCAAAGGTTATGAATATATTGGCTTTCATCGGCGAATACTAAAAAATTGATATTTTCTTGATTTTATCGATTTATCTAAAGGCTGAACCATAGATGTTGTTTTCTTTGGAATTGTGATGTTACCTTGTTGTTCGTTGGTACTTAATTTTGAATATCACTCGGACAATATCCACTTAACGAATCCAATAACAAGACAGTTTCAGTTCCAGTATTTGATAAGAATACATCTGTAAACCAATCCGTAAAATGTGGAGAAGTTAGTTTTCCGGGTATTGAAGTAGAGATGTATACATTAATAGGCTTAAAAACGGATGTTTGCAACTGCGGCCCAAACTGATCTGCTGATTCTTTTAACACAAGAAAAAGAGGACATAATGTTCATTTGAAACTATTGGCATTATAGTATGTGACACACAGGTGATAATTAAACGATCGCTTAATCCTGCGTTTTTGTCCCTATGGTGGATAAAGTTTAATTGGAATATTTCTAAATTGAAACAACTCTCATTCGCATTAGAAACGTTGTCTTTAACTTGATTAACAAATAACATGGCTGTGGAACGTATAGTTTCAGAAATATTAACGCAAATAGCGAGGGGTTGTGTTGCGTTTAGGGTGTCCTACATCCCGAAAACAGGCAAATTGGCCCTAAAAGGATTACCAATCTCCTTGTACTAAATTGGTCTATAATCCCATAAATTTTCATGTAAATCGGTGAGTAACACTTGCCAGTGTACCCTTGTAAGCAAAAACCAAGCTGTGGTGAAAAATTTTCGTACCAGATTGAAGTTGTGGAAGCTGACAGAGGATTCCAAAAAACTTAATATTTTAATATGACAAGGAACGGTAAAGTGCCTCACTACCTGAATTAGAAACTGTCTCCCCACTGCATTGTGCGATATGCTGTAGAGAATTTGGTATTATTTAGTTGGTCGCCCGAACTTACTGTTCGTTGTTTCTTTGGAGGTATATTAAAGACATGATTCACATATCGTCAATATCTATAACACCGAGTGAATCTTCATAATAAACATGAGGGCAGTTTGACGAGAGAGTGTCTTTTCAACGAACGTCTTATTTTAGGGTAAACAATTTATTTTGTTTTCAACTTAATCCCCTTGTAATTCTATACACTTAATACAGCGGCTTTTAAATTCTTGTAAACCATCTAGAAAGTAATCTTTCGTAATCTCCTCAAAATATGCATTTGTTTCAGCTATCACTATCTCATTTGTCGCGAAGAAATCACACGGAACCAGATTTGGTGAATATGGTACATGAGACAGTAATTCGTAACCTAATTCGACCATCAGGTTGATTGAACAGTACTTTTTCTTGTATAAATGCCGGCGTTTTTTTTTTCGTTCGGTATCGAAACATGTCAATAATGTATCCATATCTACCGTGACATATCGAGGAAAAAATTCTCTTGGATTATGTTTGTCAAGCAGTCATTTGAAATTGTAACATGAGTTCGCATTTGGCCCACAGTAAACAAGCGCGGCACCCATCTTGCGTTTAGCTCTTTCATATTTAAATGTTCATGTAAAACATTATGCACCCGTTCGGTTGAGATGTACTATCGGCCCATAAACTTATGTCGTAGCCTCGTCAAAGGGAGATCTCTCGAAGATTCCCGAGGTTGTACCCTGTAGGAAGGCTTTTGCCGACCTAACGTTCTTGTAAGACGAATGCGTACGGCGAAAAATGTGAGCTGGGGCGAGCAAGTGAGAGCATACATACTTACGCGCGTGTAGGAGAGGGCGCGAAAGTAGTGCCAAAAAAGCAGTACGTATGTTTACATTAAGGGATAGATAATAAGTCGAACAATGTATTCGAATGGGATGAAGAAGATTCCCGAGGTTATACCCTGTAGCAAAGGATTGTAACTCTGTGAGAAGCTAGGCGCTAACGTAAAGACAAGGATAGGGATGGGACTATTCAAGAACCCTTGCCAGATATTATCCAGATGTTCATATGTATATCCTAAGAAAGTTGCATCTCGAATAATAGATTATTTTTGGTATGGAGTTCTATGAGCGACAATCTCCGAAAAAAAAACTGAGTTGTTGGTTTAGTTTCTGTTGGTTTTTTCTATTTTTTAATTAACTTCCAACACAACAGGTTTTTAGTTGTAATTTATACTTTAGTTTCTACTTTAATAGGTAGTGGTAGTAATTAGTAGTAATATACAGATCAGTCCGCTCAACTAAATATAAATATAAATCGACAAATTCCGAGTAGGTACGCGAGTAGTTTTGACAGTTCGTAATGACATTAAAACTTTAACGATACGTATGTAATTATTCAATTGTAAAGTTTTATTCAAATTAGAATCATTACAGCTTGTTGTGAAAAACCGTTGTTTTCTATTTCAATGCTAACAAATATTTTATTAGCCGCGCCGGATCGATATTGGGTGGCAAGACAAGCAAAGATATGTTGGATGTTTTCAGTTACATTTCATCAGTTCTTCACGCTTAATTTCAGTAAGCGTAAATGGATGTATGGGAAACAGTAGAGAAAGTAGGAATTATTAAATGGTTTTATGCAAATCATCACAGAAATTCAATATTTATTTCATAATGCGTCAAACTGGCATTAAATAAGTTTCGAAACACACGGTTGTTTATCCCCACGCAACCATAAGAAAGAGCCACAACTGGTTAATAGCAAAGAACAAGAATTACGAGAAATAGGAATATATGCTCTTGCAGAACAAGATTTTACTCAGTCTAGTTATTCTATTGCCAAACAGTTTAAAATATCGCCGAGACATAATAATTAGTGCGCCAATATTTACTTATTATATTCGGAAACCGTTGAATAAGTAGTCCTGGATATATTCGTTGGTCAGCAAAGTCGCAGGATTTGTCCCCAAATGACTTTTTGTTCTGGAGTTATTTTAGAAGTAAGATATTTAGTATACCTGCCCAAAAAACAAATACTTTGGATGAATTCTGACGAAAAATTGAAGGCGAGTTGCAAACATCCCAGCAAAATATTTATTCAAATTAGGCGTGGATTTTATAATAGATTAGGCTACTGTCTGTTTGCACATGGAGATCGGGTTGAACACCTACTTTAATATTTTGTGTTATTGGGTAGGATTTAGTTTTGGTTCTTCGTATTTGCGTATATTACTTTTTGTTATGTATTAAAACTCTTTAATATTTCAAAAAATTAAAATTAGAAGGATTGTGAGATGAAAGAAAAAGGAGACTGCTGTTCTTTTTTTATGGAAGAAGCTGTGAACAGATTGAGTGTGGTGTGCTTAGTAATGGAAGTTCGTTATTTTATCGCGTGTCTTGTACTGTAGTTGATGTTGTGGTGTCATAGGGAAGAAGAAAATCAAAAGTGGTAGCTTACTGTCTTTGTCAGATTTCTAAAAAATATATTTTTCTAAATTTTAGCTGAGTTCGGGTATTCGTCCGGAGCGGATCAAGAGTACAGAGCACATGGAGGTAATGAGGGGTAGAGCATGAGTGGATCATGCAGCCGATACTCTTAAACGAATGGGTGGAGCAACTCTAGGACATTCCCGAACGCGAAAGAGGGCAAGTAGGGTATCTACTCGCCTTTTGACGGGTAGAATAGAGCAACTGGCAAAAGGTCCTGTATTTATAAAAACCTAACGCGACATAGGTGCTACCTTCTGCTTATGCCTGAAAATTTCTTATAAAAGAAAGGAATAAGCTAGGGTGTCGTGGAAATGCACTTCACAACACATACTTATTCAATTTAATCTACAAATGTAAATAAAGTACACCAAAGCTAGCTTTTTCTTTTTATATTTCCTTTTTTTTCCTAATTTTGTTTGCCTATATAAATATTACATTATTTATAAATTGCTTTCATAATTCTCCACCATGCACTTCCCCAACAGAGTCATCTGGCATGCACCCAGTTTCTATTAAGACATCATTAGATCATCACGAAATTCATTGCAACATGCAACCGAAAATTATTTTTTTTTGTTTTTATTTAGTAAAATACATTGTAAATAGTTGTTATTCTCTAATTGAGCACAATGTCTACTGTAATAGTAAATAGTAGAATCGTATGTAGATCCTTTTGTATATATAACGATAAGGTATTAATTCATTGAGAATTGTATAAAAATTATTGAGAAACTTTTATATACGTTTATACTTCTCCCTAATAACGTTGTACTAAATATTTGTTATATTATTAAAGGAGTATTCCACAAGTTAGTGTTTTCTTATTCTCACCAGTCACAAATATTGCAGTAAGATCAAAATTTACACTTGTTTAATTAGATCTAGTTTATATTTTTACCATAACAGTTATATTTCGTCTTTAATATACATATGTTATTTATTACTTCTATTTCGATAATTTAATACACAATTTAAATATGTAAAATTTCTAACAAATTCTTTAATAATGCCCTTAAATCAAATTTACTAATGTACGCGGACGACACACAATCTATTATTCTTTTAAGCCGGAAGATTGGCAACAAGCTGGCTCCAGTATAAGTGCATTCTCAAAAATTCGGTAAAGTGTCTTATTATAATTTTATTGCGGCCCATAAATCAAAGGCCGTGAGAGCTGTCGCTTTCCTTGTCTATTCTGATCTCTTCTAGGGTTTTCTTACCTGCGACAAGGAAGCACGCGTTTGATGTATACATATTCATCCCATTCTTATACATTATCTCCTAATGTAAACATACGCAGGACTACTGCTTCCTTGGCACTACTCTCCTATACGCGCGTAAGTATGTATGCTCTCACTTGCTCGCCTCACACTCACATTTTTCGCCGTACACATTCGTCTTACAAGAACGCTAGGACGGCAAAAGCCTCCATACAGGGTACAACCTCGGGAATCTTCGGGAGATCTCCCTTAGACGAGGCTACGACATAAGTTTATGGGCCGATAGTACATGTACGATATTAGCTACCTCGTATACTTTCATTCGGCGGTCACTTTTTACATAGTATGGATTTTCTCAATCACATCTGGAGTAGTTACTGTTGTTGAAGGCCCCGGACGTTCAGCATCATCCGTCTGACCACTTTTTAAGGCAGTAAATCACTTACAAATCATGCTATGCGATAGAAAAGATTATATAGCTTCTATTCAGTTTCTTTAATGGTTTTTTTTCGTAAAAAGTAATGTTTAATCAACACACAATTTTGTTTTCAATTTTTACTCAAAAACGACAATTTGTTTACTTTAAACAACTGTAAAACGTAAACTAGCTGACAGATTTGCGAGAAACTTTGACAGCAGGCTTCTAAAAAATGGCTGAAATCAACTATATTGAACTATATACTCTCCATGGCCAAAGTGGTGCCAACTTTTGAGAAGTCACTCTCCTGTTTGCCCTGGTACATAGACATTTCTCCTTTCTTTTCATCTATTACCTAATATTCTATCTGTAATACTTTGCGAAGTATCTTCAATGAACAAATTAATGAGGGACCGTGGCTAGAAACAACCATTAACGCGAGCAGAAAGGAGTTTTTGTATCTTTTATTTATTTAAAGGATCGGTTGAGTATTACAATTTTGAGAATGTACACGATTTTTACAAATTAATTCATCCAAAAATTAAGAATTAATAAGTCGAAAGAAATCAATAATGTTCAAATGATACATACACATGATGAATGGTCAGATTTATTAAACAAAATAATTCTTTCAGAAATTTAAAGTATTATATGCCTATCCGCAAATAATTTAAATAACAATTTGTGTTTGTGAGAAATTATTGAAAATGTTCTGGTGAAAAAGTTACTAAACTTGAAATACCTATGTATAATTTGGGTACAAAATGAATGTTAATTGTACAAGTAACAAACTCAAAGATGTAGATTAATCTTCCGGATGTTGCCGTATCGCTGAGTTTATTCTTGAGATTTCGTTGATCACACTGTCAGTTTCTTCAGAAAGTTTCTAAAGACCGATGTCGTTACCTCGTGTTCCACGTTACACACCTTATTTTCTGTACTGCTTTGTTGGCCCACATCCGTTCCGATCTGATGGACCGATTCCGTCATGGTATAGTTGCGTATATGTTACGTTTTTAATAAATGATTCAGAACGATTCCTGGAATAACGAAGCTGTAAATACGCATAAGGAAACAATAGATAAGAAGCGCGCTATAATACGATTGTTTTATATCCGCTTATTTTCTTTTTCCAAGTAAAAAATCTGCTAAATGACCAATAGCTACCACACAAAGTTTAACTTATCTAATCGCAGCCTTCCTTTCCGGTGTTACCGCAACTTGGAAATGGATTATATGGAAATGATAAAAATATATATATATGTATATACATATAAACATATCCTGTAATAACAATAGTGGAGTTTAAATTCGTTTTATGAGCGAAGATGAAGTTATTTTCATTTTCTATAGTTATCGTGGCAATTTTTAGTTTGCTTTTAAGTGGCGTAATAAGCCATCAAAAAGATGAAGAAGCGCCTTCAACAAGCAAGAGAGTAGTAAGGAGAATTTTTCAATGTTCACCAGGTTACAAACGAATAAACGGACGCTGTATTAAGATACGTCGAATCCGTTTGAAATAAGGTAAGGATTACCGATTTTTAGTAATCAACAAAATACCGACCACATACTTTACAGGGCTCACAAATTTTATCCATTTCTTTGGAGTGGAATCATTTTTGCCATACATTAAAAATGTAAGCAAGAAGTAAATAAATAAAACTGACACTGAAATTCTAGTTTCATTTCTTGCAAATCACTATCGCGCCTTCCCAACATCTTCTTCAATTAGAAAGTTTTATAAAGCTATAAGTTCAATTTCATGGTTTATTTAACATTTCCAAAGTTACTCGTTTATTGATAAATTTTCATTTTTTTAGAAGATGAGTTTTTTGATTCCAACTATTTTTGTGGAATGGGTGAACACTAGTGTAAAAAGGTTTTACGAATTAGTCGTTTCGTATACTCAAAAAAAAAAAAAAAAAACAGATAATACAAGTAGATTATAAAAGTGATTTGAATAACCCTTATCATAATTTTAATAAGCTTTATTACAATTGTGCTACCTTTTAATACGTGATACATGCTATTCGTAGTTTATATTTATACTACTTATAAAAAAATCTGAAGTATAATAAATAATATTAAAAGGCATTATATTTTGCATAACTGGTGATATCTATGATAGCAAGGATTGTGGGGTAGTATAGCCAAACAACACGAAGTATCTAATTAACTCGAAACGGCCGGTTCGAGGGCTATTAGGCAACCGAATGACCAAATAAATCTGATCAGATTTATTCGGTCATTCGGTTGAAAGTGAGGTTGTCCAGAAGCCCTCGAAACGGTCGTTCCGAGTTAATTAATTAATATTTTGTGTGGTGAGGAGCGTGCCGATACTTCGTATTATTTGTTGGTAATATCTATTTTCATGATAAGGAAACGCCGGCAACCCGAAAATGCAGATTTCGATGAAACTCTATGAGTGAAAGACTACTTTGATAGAAGACCAACACAATTTTTTTGGCGGCTGACTTCAGGATACGGTTCCCTCCAAAAATTTGCACGATTTTAACATTTTTATAAATATCTCGGGAACTATAATAGATTTAATTTTTTTTTGAGAACATAATTTGAAATATCTTAAGGATGATGTTTTTTACATTATTATTATTGGAAGAAATATATAACGAATTGCCGGGTACCTTACACCCCTCATTTCTGTTATAATTTCTTTTTGTTATCCATCAAAAATAAAGTCACTCTTACGTAGGAAACAGTGCTGTACAACAAATCTAGACAGCCAAATATTGAAATAATAATACGTGTAACTACAACATGTAGTTAGACAATTTTACCAACCATTTCTGTATATAACCACTTACTTTCGTCATTATTTTAGATATTAAGTGAAACTACGAATATGTCTGCACAGGAAAAAATTCTAGTGGAACATAATGAACTTTGCGCTAAGTGGGGGTAGGTAGTATAAAATTTACAAGGCAAACTGCTTTACCAGAAGATAATATGGTTTAAATTATTGCACAATTTGTTGCGCAACCATGGAAAATAAGGTTAATTGCTGCCAGATTTACATAGTATTAAAATTGACCCAGCAATAAAGTTCGATAAAGAAAAGAACTAACAACAATTAACAAAACAAGTAAAAATGAGAGAAAATAATAACGAGAACAAAGGAGGAACGTATGGCAAATGCAGGATATAATAACAATAAATAACAAGGATAATTTACGCTTTTGGAATTTGACAGTTTGGCAATTGTTATAATTACTTTACTTAGCAAGGAGCTCTTCAGATCAGTCTGGCGTCGCAAGAAACAATTTGGCGATTTTTCCTAGCCAACTTTTACAACAAAAACAGATTAGCAAAACCTTTATTGCTGCATATCTCTTAAGTTAAACTATAATATATGTAGTATCGTTGGATTGGCCTTTCGATTACCTTTCCAAAAACGTAAAAATATATAGCATGTTCTATTTAAATGTGTATATTTCTTCTTCGACGTCTGGAAAGCTCACTTCAAATGATTTCGACATCTGGCAGACATATTTTTTTTTCCCAAATATCGGACCAAACAGTGTTCTCTTGATTGATTTTTAGAGTGAGCATTGTGTTGCCGATCACCGTTTTCTACGTAAAAGCGACTTTATTTTTAATAAATAAAAAAATAAATTATAACAAAAACGGGGGTGCATGGTATCCGGTTCACCCTTATACATTATTTCCAAAAGTAATTTACATCATCCTTGAGACAATGTAGTACTACATATTACATATATATATATATATATATATATATATATATATATATATATATATATATATATATACAACTGATATATATATACAACTGATATATATATATACAACTGATATGTATATACATATATACAGGGTGTTTATTAAACATACGGCAAAAATTCAAGAGGTTATTCCATGAATTATTCTAAGAATATTTGGTCCTTTGATGATTTTTGAAAAGCCCCTTTGTTTCGAAGATACAGGGCGAGAAACATTTTCGACAAAACCAACATTTTATTACCAAAAATTATATTTAAAGTTTCTTAATCTACAAGAACTGTTGAAAATGACCTCCAGCTAGGATGCAAGAATCCAATCTTCTCCTCATTGACTGCCGAACTCTTTCAAAAACACCAGGGTCGTTTCTTATTGAGTTACACCCAGCAATTATCCGATTTCTTAAATCTTCCACATTTTCCACTGGAGTAGAATAAACTAATGACTTTATGGCCCCATAGGAAATAATCCAGGGGGTTTAAATCCGGGGATCGAGCAGGCCATAAGTGAGGTCCACCTCGACCAATCCAACGATCTCCGTATGTTGCTGTTAAAAACTCACGAGCAACCACACTAAAATGCGCTGGTGCACCATCGTGCATAAACCACATTGCATTTCTTGTTGCCAATGGTACATCCTCCAGAAACAGAGGTAGCGTTTGTTCCAAAAAGTTTCGATACACCTCGCCGGTATGTCTTCCTGGTAGAAATACTGGTCCAATTAGCCAGACACCTACAATTCCTAACCAAACGTTCAACGAGAACTGATGTTGAAAATGATCTTCAAGTACCTCATGTGGATTTTCTTCAGCCCACACATGGTTATTGTGAAAATTCCTTGTTGCATTTCTTGAGAAATTCGCTTCGTCGGTAAAAAGAATCAGTATCAGTAGTTGAGGGATTTGAACCAATGTGTGCAAAAGCCACTGACAGAATGCAATCAGTGGAGGAAAATCAGCAGGAAGAAGTGCCTGAACGCGTTGTATGTGGTATAGGTACAGCAAATACTCCCTAAGAATTTTCCACAGTCCCATTACTTACATTCAAAGTATTTGCAATTTTTCGAGTAGAAGTATCTGGATCTTCCTCTATCATGTCCAGCACATTCCCTTCTAATTCTACCGTTCTTACTGTAATTGGCGTTCTTGGTCCTCCACTTCGTTTCAATGTGCTTGTTTCATGAAGACGTTGATGAATACTTTGGAAGTTTTTTCTATCAGGAAGATTACGGTCAGGAAATCGTTCAATGTACAACCGTCTAGCTTTTAATGAATTGCCATCAGCAAGTCCATAAATGAAATGCATGTCAGTCATCTCGGCGTTCGTATAGCGATTCATGATAGAGGACTTCACTAACAAAAGTTTAAGTATTAAAAGACAGAAAATACACGCCAATCAGTCTCAACAAATTTGACACATACAAAATGATCAATCACGAAACGTATTCAAATGAAATCCACGTTTTAACTGATTTACTTTTCTATGTCTGCACTTGTCTATTGTTAGTGGGTAAAACAGCCGTTCTTTGTAATCGGGATGTTGTTAAAAGATAACAACGGGTTTTTACAATTTTTTTATACTCGGTAAGTCCAGTGTTGTACGCCATATTTTTATTTCGGCTATATTAATAATTTCAAATATATCAAAATTGGTTTTGTCGAAAATTTTTCTCGCCCTGTATCTTCGAAACAATGGGGCTTTTCAAAAATCATAAAAGTACAAAATATTCTTAGAAAATGTTAAAATCATGCAAATTTTTGAAGGGGGCTGTAGCCTGAAATCGCGCGATTCAGCTGTTAAAAAAATTGTGTTGCTCTTGCAGGTAAGTACTTTTTCAGTCTCTAGAGTTTCATCGAAATTGGGATTTTCGGCTTGCCGATGTTCCCTTATGGGCGTAGTTTAATAGTAATAATACAACCTGTTCAGAACCGTATTCATATTAGGCGACTAATTTTATAAAAGCAAAAAATAACCTTCTTAAACACCATCTACCGTTTCAACAAATGAAAAGATTAACATTAATTCAAAACAGTTAACAAAAAATAAATATATCCCTTAGAATTGCGGTTTTCCTGTTATTCCTTATCACTTATCACTGAACCCAAATAACGCACTAATTATATAAATTGAAGAGAACGTTATCAATTTTCTTAGTTCCTAGTTATTCACTGGTGCAGAAAAAATGTTCCGAAAAATATCCATCGTTTTAGCGTTATTAATGGTCATTGTAGCACTTAGCGCTTACCCCTTAAAAACAAATGATTATGAAAATTTGGCAAAGGATAATATTGTCAAGAAAGCAATAATGCCAAAATGTTTGAAGGGGCACGTTCGACTCCATGGAAAATGTACAAGAATGTTTAGAAATCGATAAAAGTAAGTTTTACGTAATACATTTACTTTTTAAAAGATATTCATTTTCCACTTTTTTCAGAAAAAAAGGAAATCATATTTACATACACACATACACATGCTATAAATTTTAGATTTATCTCGCAAACATTTAACTTTGTTTCTGATGGAATGCAAACTAAAACACCAATAAAGTATCAAATCCTGTTTTCTTTGTTTTTTTCTTAGGAATGTTTAAAGATAACAGGCTCTCAGGTAAAACGTGGTTTTCAACAAACTAGTAGTAGTTGCAAATAATGTACTACAATTATTTGAACTTACCTAAAAACATTTAACAAGTCAAATGCCACTTACAATTTGCATTTATAATAAGGAAGTTTCTAGAAGATTTTAAAACACATATGTTCCACTATCGTACTTGAATACATAAAAATGCACCTGCCTAAATGTAGTTTGTCAATTTTTAGTTTCTTGTTTTTTAGTAGATCATGTGTGTATTATTTAGTGTTTTTTTTTAATTTTGCTTAGAAAAGTAGATCCCAACGTTGTACATATTTTGTCCCATTTAACCAATCCCTTTGTTTCTTATCGTTTGCGGAACCACATTGGTGAACACACCACAGTTTGCAGCACCTATACAATTTTCAAACTTTTGTACTTAACCACAATTTTTGTAAACTGATATATAAGGCAAAATAAAATATTAATTGAATAAAAAAATCCCCTAGGCGAAGATACATAAAATGTTGCTTAAGTAACTAATATTTCTAAAATCTACTGGCCCAGAGTGGCTGTTGTGCTGTTTTATAAAACATAATATTATGTATAAAATAAAATATATAATATGGGTTTTCACTGCTCAATTAATAATTGGATAACTTCATATTTAGAAGGTAGAAAAAATTTTAACATGCAAAACACTGAATCCAAGGAATTTTGTATGAATTTAGGAACTCCTCGAGGTAGTGTATTAGGGCCATTAGTTTTCTTATTATATACAATTGTATCGAATAGAGACGGTGATGATTTGAGGAATATGACAACAGCTGCAATGGAGCATTTTGCAAATTATTTATTTATTATGCTATAGAAATACTTTGATTGTCAACACTCAGAAAACTGAATTGATGGAAATTTACAACAAACATAGAACTGCGATTGGCAGATTTATAACATTTGATGGAAATATCACACTATCAATACAATACCTACGTAAGTAGAAAATTGGGGTTTGAAGAATATCGTTGAAGTTTTAGGTTGATGAAAATACTATGGTGCCTTTGTAAATAATGCAGTTATCGTTATAACATTTGTATATAATGTTTATTATAGTATCTTCACAAAAATTTAGTTAGAGTTACGTTAGTACTGCATTAATTTTTATTTACAATTTACCAGATACGTCGCCCCTTAGAATTGAATAACATTAAAATCTGACCGCTTGTTTTTAGGTGAAATGAAAATGAAAACTATCATTATTTTTATTCAAAGGTAACAATAATGAAAAAACACAATTTCAGTTTTCATCACCCATCAGATGTATATATATACAGTGTGTTCCTGGATTAACGCATGGATAGGTAAGGCAGACAGGTAATTACTGCGTTGAATGTTCATCTTTTGGGGTCCCGCCATGCTTACACACTAAGTACTAGCATAATTTATTACTACGAACGTTTTTTAATAACCCTTTTATCGTATCTACGTTTTACTAATTGAACAAATTTCCAAGATATACTTGATTTATCGGCAATAAAATTAAGGCATAAGTTACTTACTATTCAAGCAAAAGATGAAATTTCAACTCAATAATTTTGTGTCTGTTTCACCTATCCATGCGTTAATCCAGGGACACGCTGTATATAAAATGCCTGTTAAGGAATTTTAATTGCTTCGCTGTTGCACCTTCCTTTTTATTTTTCGACAACTTAAAAAGAAGCTCCTAAGGCTCCTTTGTAAGCTTTTAGTGGAATAATTTTTTTGTTGCCATTGCTAGTGCTTCTTCGGTCTCAGACATCAATTTCAAAATAATCTACTTGGTCATAAATATACTTGTAAAAGATGGATGAAAATGGATTTCGTAAAATTTAAAATTTTGATGTCAATCCATCTACCTTTTTCCTTAGTGTTGACGCCATAATTTTCGTCAATATCACTGGAGTGCTTTCAAATCAAAAAATCAAAAGTGTCCATTTCAAAAGCCTTGTAGGGTCTCCCTTTTTTCTTTGCCAAGCGCATCACAGGAATCGATTGTAATGGCATGTAAATAGGTTCACCTCTTACAACCCTCTTTCTTCATATTCAGACATAGCAGTATCCCTGTTTTGGTACTGCATCGAAAATAATGAAGTTATAAGTTGTTAAACGGGTACTCTAAATCTGTGGCACTGGAATACTGAAACAGTTCACTTGAACTGTTTCAGTATAAGTTGTTAATTTACTTTTATAAGAAAACGAAGAAATTTCGCTACAAGGAGTGGGAAGCACGGCTTTTAAATCCTAATTACAAACCATCTTACTTTCGGTTTCTGTCGCCCCTTGAATATCTCTTGCGTTTTCGATCGCCGTTTGAAGCAATTAATGTTGCTCTTGAATGCGTTATAGTGGTGTTTATAAACAACTAAAAGCACTATTTCACATTTTACAAAATATAAGCACTCAACTTCATTCAACCACAGATAAATCAACATAAGTCAGTTAACGGGGGAGGGATAGTTTATAAATACAATACCACCACAATCTAAAACATGATACTTTGTTCACAGCCGAGTTCGAAAAAATATTGCTAACATTATACTAACGCAATTTAAAATACCATAGTATTGTACTTCCTGTTTTATGTTTACAAGTAAGTAAACCGTTGTAATTTACTGTAACCTAAATTTTGAATAGAATAAAATATGTGGTGGTGTTGCATTTGACTTTTGTATACTTTTTACATCTATTTTGGGCCTTAACTCGAAATCGCGATTTTTGGGTTGCGCTGGTATTCTATTGATAGTGCGATATGTTAACTGGAATTACTTCAATAACGTTGTTAGGTTCAATAATTGATTGTAATCTTTCTTTTTATATTATGTGCACTTTAAAAAAACTATATATAGTGATTCACTTTTACAGATCTTTTACTTTCTTATTTATCATGCAATCTTATTTAATATCACTCTATCTGGGGTCGATCTCATGATCAGCTCCAGATGCCGCTTATTTAATGCTTTGCCTGAGGAGATTAAAAATCAAGTTTTCAAAATTAAATTGAGAAACATACTATCTAATAACGTATTTTGTCCAAGCGACGAATATGAACAATTTATGCAAACGCTAAATGGAAGAGGCTGTATAATTTAATATCTTGTTTATACAGACTATTACATTATTTTGGCATGTCCTACATCTTTCCCGAATCAAAAGGATATATTATTATTGTTATTAAAATTTTGTTGTAGTACATGTATGAAGATGTTTTTAGGAACTTTACTGGAAGTATACAGCAGATTAAGGGTCAGATAAACTTAAAGATAACTATCAGAGGAATAAGTATGTGACATTGTTATATAAGTATAAGTTAAATTTCAAATCTATTCTGAACTATTAACCTGTCTTAATTGAAAAGAAAAATGGTTGTAACTGCATATTTTACGCAATAATTGAATTGTTAGGAAATTTGTCATTCCAAGTGTTGCAAGTAATTCTTGGAGGTATTATAGCTGCAGTGGCGGATTAAGAGCCTTCGGTGCCGCTAGGCACAAGTAATATACGAGCCCCCCCTCCATCTTTTATTGCAAATTGTAAAATAAGCAATTTCAAAAATATGTAAACAAGTAGGTAAAATGAAAATTTTTTATAAAAACATATATTTGGAAATAATGTTTAATAATATAACAATAAACAACAAAATTGTAAGCAAATTTATTTTCAATAAAAATATTTAAACAAAATTTTACATTCCTAATAAAAACATTGTTTTATAAATATGTAATATCTGTGAAACCTAGTAAAAATTAAAATAAATAAATTTTTATTCTTAATAAAAATATTTAATGAAGTCTACACATTAGGCCTCTATAGCAGATTAACTTTGCCGACTTTAGAAGCAGCAAATTTCTTTAAAATTTATTTTTTTACGAATTCATGCTCTATGCATAACAAGTTTAAAGCATTTAGTCGATGTTGGTTCACGACGCTTTTTTTTTTGGTTTTTTATTACCGCCAGTTTTGAGAATGTTCTTTCTCCTTCACAAACTCCGCAAGCTAAAATTAAATACATTTTAAATGCTATAGCTACAATCAGATAGAGGTTTGACTTTAATACATCTTTAACACTTTTTAATGTTTCTTGGCTGTTGCAATTTTTTAAGCTCTGTTCATTTATTGTCAGATATTCATGAAAATGTATTATTTCGTTTTCTAATTCACTTTCCAAATCCAACGGATATTTTTTAAGGACCCGTTAAGCTGCGGATCGTTTGTCATTCAAATTTGTCTTTTCATAATCGAAATTAAAGGAAAAATTACTTGCAATTCTTTATAACTATATAATATATATATAACTTTATATATTTTTGTTTTGGAGAAAAGTTTTCTGAATAGGAGGAATCACCCTGGAATACTTTTTTCTTAATTTGGCGTGTATTTTCTTTTTTATAGGAAATTTCAAACTCAAATTCAGTCGAAACCTTCAAAATAAGTTTCGCTTCTTCTTCATACTGGTCAAAATTTTCACGAATAGTTTTTAGGCATTCTGTTAAAGAGGTAATTTGATCTACAACTTCTTTTAAAATAAGATCTCCTTTTTGAAATGTCAAATTTACTTTGTTTGTTCTCTCTAAAACATCGTACCAAAATAAACTAAGGATACATGTTTCAAATTCACATAGTTTATTCAGAATATTTATTGCTTCATTTCGTGTATCGTAACTTTGGTTAGTATCTTGAGATAATTTTTTTAAGGTTATTAAAATTTCGTGATAATTTTGTTTTAATGACTTTAAGGCATCATATCTCGCTGATCATCTTGCGTCAGAAAGAGATTTCATCACAAAAATTCTTTCATTTGCATTAGAATTTAATGACATTCTTGTATTAATTTCTTCTTTTAGCAAATTCCACCTGTATATGGAATCTGACAAGAAATTGTACAATGTTTGTAGAATTCCAAAAAAAGATATAGCTTCGACACATACACTAGCTGCTGTCTGTCCAACAAGATTCAGAGAATGACCACTACACGGTACAAATTCTGCAAATTTGTTTATTTCTTTTATCTTACTTTGGACACTTTGATATTTTCCAGACATATTAGCCGCATTGTCGTAACTTTGCGAACGGCAATTTTGAATGTCAAGATTGCACTCAATTAAATATTGCACAATTTCTCGAACCAGATCAATCCCTTTCTGGCTTTTTAGAGGCAAAAATTTAAAAAAACTTTTTGACACTTCAAAAGTTTGTGAACTCATGTATCTAATTACAAAAGTAAGTTGATCAACATGTTGCAAACCAGGTGTAGAATCAACTATTATTCCAATATGATCTGCTAGAAACCCGTCATATTTTGCTAGTAGTTCCAATATGCCTAAATAATTCCCATTGTGTACTGATCCAAAAATTTCATCTTTGCCTCGTAATGGAAGTCCACGTTGACACAAAGAAATAACATCAATAATTCTTTGTAAAACCTTTTGCCAGCACTCGCATTCATTTTCATATGCTTTTGAGAAATCTGTTTCCAAGCCCTGTTTTTTTGATCTAGCCATCCAGTTAAAACACGCCTTGGTATGAGAAGCACTATTTTCATGAGATACGGCTCTTGCTATGGCATTTTTCCAGTCATTGAAACCTGCGGTAAATTGATCCTGATTTTCTTCAAGCAAAAATAACTTACAGGGTCCGCAGTAAACTTTATTTGTTTTCGGTGAAAATATTAGCCAAAAACGATCTACTTCTTCACCATTTAACATTTTGCGCTTAAACATTGATTTTTAAATAAATCTTTGCGTCGATGCGCTAACTTGTAAAGTGGCTTTAATCATTTCCTTATCTTCAAAATCAATGTTTTCTTCAAAATTGCCTTTTTCGATCAAATATCGCAAAACTTCTTCAGACTTACTCCATTCAGCAGAATCATTACTGAATATTTCGTATTTACTGTAGGATGTTGTTGGTTCTTGTTTATCGCTGCCAGAATCATTAGATATGGGTCCATGTCGACATGAATCAATTTCAATGACTTCATCTTCGTGTTCGGTTGGTGAACCCGTTTGAACATCTGAAGCTGCTAAAGGAGTATTTTCTTTTTCAAAAAATCCCAATAAAGACGCCTGTCCTTTAGCAGATTCTTTCCCTTTTTTTCGTGCAATTTTCTTTTTTCTGCTCCATTGAGATAATGGCGTTTCATTTCTGTAAAAAGTAATAATATTATAAATTTAATCAATAACAGCGTAAGCTTTTGCAGTTTGAAAAGTAAATTTTAAGGCCGCGATTTTAGCATGTATTAGGACGGCATTTATTCGGTTACTAAAATTGCAAAGCTTGGCCTCTACTCTCAAACTTTAAGTCAGTTTATTTTGTGCTTGAGTAGGTATGTAAATAAGTTTACTGTTTAGTAATAATAATAAAACTTACCTTTATAAATTCACGTGTCTTATTATTAAATTTGGAAATAAAGTTGAAGTGTACAAGTCAGAGTAATATTTCACGATCACTGAATAGCGAGCGGTTCGGTAGCTTACTAATATCTGCTTTTTTACGTATATCGCTGTGGTGTGTAGACTGAGCGGAGAACAGCGCGTCGCGCTTAAATATACGCGGACAAAATTGATCGACACGACACTGGAACTTTCGACACTGTTCCACGCTATTCCAGATACTGCGCTAGACTTCTAGACTTCTCTGGTACGAAATTTTTGAAATTGTTTGTTTTTCGATTACGAAATAATCTCTTGGGGGCCCAAGAGAATTATTAGACTTTTGAAATTTGTACTTACCTAAATAATTTTATTGTAAGAATAAATCTATATTAGGTATATAACCTTAAATGAGCCGGGGGTCCCCTGAGGTCCGGGGCCCCTAGACACGTGCCTAGTTTGCCTTACGGGTAATCCGCCTCTGTATAGTTGACTCAAAAAAATGTTTTTTTCATCACAAGAACGATTGCCAATTGTTTAATGCAGAACATCCCGATAGAGCATCTATTTCAAGAACTACATTTACGATAGTAGGATAGTTAAAAAATGTATGGAAATTGGAAGTGTGAATGCTTTACTTCGGTAAAACAAACCTGAAGTCGGAGAAAACACTAAATTGAAAGTTTTGCTTGAAACCCAATATATTCCACACATTTCTAGTAGGCAAACAGGATTAAACAGTTTGTCGATTACAATTTTGCATAACTGCAGATATGGGTCCAAACAGAGTCCTTACTGGATTCAAGAATCACACAACCAGCGTCCAGGCAAAGTAAATGTTTGGGCTGGAATGATAGGGGTCGTTTTCTAGGTCTTCACTTCTTTGAAGAAAATTCGACTGTCGCTGGATATTTAGAGTTTCTATGTGACGATTTAATTCACTTTCGGCAAATAACAATGATGATGATGTTTTTCACCTAGAAATTTGGTTCCAGCAGGATGGAGCTCCTCTTCTTTTTGGTGTTAATATTCGAACATTTCTTAATAATACTTTCCCTAACAGATGGATAGGGCGACGAGGAACATTTCAATGGTGTGCTCGTTCACTTAATCTGAGTCCACTGGATTTCTTTTTGTGGGTTTATTTGAAAATGAGCACACATTTTAACAGGCCAAATTATTTAAATGATCTCAAACATCGAATTCAAAACGAAATGGAATCTAACAGCCCAGAAATGGTTGAACGTTCAATCAAAGTGTTTACGCACGTGCCGGTCAATGTTAAATTCCTAACAGGGGACAGTTTGAGCACTTCCAATTAGTGTTATTGCTTTAGTTTTAGATCTCAAAATTATTTGTGTTAAACCATTTGCTGTATTGTTAGTTTTTCTCAAAAAAAAACAAAACGTGTATCTTGTAAACGGTAAGAAAGTGATCCCCAGTGTGCGATATCGTTCTACTTAGAAAATAATACAGAATTCATTTTTGTTAAAAATGGGATTACAATTTAAAAATATATGATGATGTCATAGTTATAAAACATGTTAACTAATGCCTTTTGTAAAAATAAAATTGACGTGTTTTAGCGGTTTTTAAAAAATCACTTAATAATAAGGTTATGAATATCGTGCGTTACTTTATCAAAACACTGTATAATTTAGTATGGTATAAAGGGAGATCAATATTTCTACATAAATCACGAGCTAAATTTTACGATAATTTAAAGATACGTTTTTATCTGAAATATTGTAAATTATTTCATTTAATCCGATTTAAACAAAATTAGGCAATAGCGTCAATTGTAGCAAAACATTATGAGAATATTCTTCAATAGGATTTTATTTCGATTTTTTTTCTTTTTATTTTTCACTATATACTCTAGGCATATGTATGTTTCGTTCGTTTTGTTTATTTATTTGTTGATTTAATCTATACACTCTAATTTACCCAATGAATTTATACGTGCGTTTTGTTTGACACTTCAGCTATATTTATTTACATTTTTCTTATTTATACTAACAATGTCCAAGCCGGAAAGGTACTAGAAAATAAAAAAATATGTGAATGATATATTCAAGATAGATTTTATTGCTTATTTTGTATAACTATGTTTTCGTTGAAATAAATGGTTATTTTATAGTTATCTAATGAGGAATTAATCGGTATATTTTATCATTGTATCTTAGTGGTATTATATTCAAATAATTGAATTCAGATTGAAATTTACGATAACAGATTCATAGAAACGTATCCACTGTGCACGGAAATAAAGTTTTACTAATATTTTTCTTTATATTGCTAGAATTTGGAATGAAAACTTTTAAAATTAATTTCCGTATAGGTAAAAAAACTAAGGTAACCCCATTTTTTTCTATTCTTAGAAAATTGTTGTGAAATTTCTCTGTAGTATGTAGTACGCATTTCCGATTAATCATTTGTGAATTTATAAGAAAACACACCCATGTGTCCCATATAAATCAGTTCTTTATTTTAACGATTACTATTTATGTTTCGCAAGTCGTGCAGTTCAAGTTAAATTGGCAGTAATAATGCAATTCTTTTTTTATTTTGTGTTATTTTGTATTTTAACAACAACTGTTGAACCAAATAGTCGAAATCGGAGAGCCATTGTGACAATAGAAGAGTATTTGAATAGATTTTCAGACATGGGTATTCAAATGGGTCGTATAATAGAAGTCCAATGTCGGTCTTGTTACCGGAGAGTTAAAGATAAATGCAGGCGAATTTTGTCACCCAAGTGTGCGAAGACATAGTTTTTAAAGGTAAGTTATGTTATTTATAGAAATTGCGCCAATATGACTGAAACTGTTTTCAATTATTGTAGTTGACCTAGAAAGTGGGATATGCGGCTTCTTTGGTGGTGGCTAAAATTAATCAAACGGAGTCAAAGTGGGAGCCAATAATTTTCAACTGCATATACTATTTTCTATTCTGCAAAATAATCAATATCAAGTTCTGACCTGTAGCATACGCAAATAAAATTTAAAGCTGTAGATTGCAGCCATTATTTTCTTGTTGTGACATACATTACATATTTAATTTATGGCCTAAATGTGTATAATCCTGAATATACAGAAATAATTCTCGAAGTCTGTTGTATGCAACACGCAGGAAGGTATATTAGGTTGCCTAGCTTGTTTTGATGTGTTTTTATGTATAGGAATAATTTTTTATTTGGTTCAATATTGAATTCATTGTCTTGATGGAATATTTGAAATGAAATAAAAACTTTGTATTGTTAGAATGAGAATAAAAATAGTTTGTTTGGTATAGTTAATTTTCATACACAGATTGCGTGAATAGCGGGAATTATATTGTTTATGAAAGTAAATACTGATCTATACAATTTTTTCGTATAAATGGTACCTCGTTTTATCCTCGCAGATATCTCTCTTAGGTAAAAATGCAACACGTGAAAAATATTTTTCTTTATGACGAAATTTATTAATTAAAAAAAAAACAATATGTGGCCGCTTGGTTCAATTGCAAACAATTCAAATTTTACGGGTTCAACCATTGTTCCAAGCAGCTGCTTTTTTAATTGTCAATTCAAGCCAGAGTGTGTTTTCTGCTCGTATAGGAAACAGAACTCTAAGCACCGTGTCAATCCTACATAACATCGGATTTCCAATGGATGTCCAGTTTATGTTCGAAACATATTTGTAAGTTTAGATATAGAAAAGAATACACACTTTGAAAGCATACTGTAAGGACATTGACTATTAGCAGTTGGTAGTGAGTTGGTCAGTAACAGTTGGCAATAATTAGATCTATGGTATCGGTCAATAACATTGATATACAAGTAATATATATGTTGGTTATGTTTTGTTGAATACAAGTTTAGTCATCACTCAATACAGTGTTATTAATAAACCACCTATAAAATTGCATTTGTTTACATGGTGCCGAAACCCGACTAAGGAAAAGAAACTAACAATAGCAAGGAAGTTAAATACGAGTGGCAAAAATGGCTAATCTAAAACCGCCGACTTATTTAGCAATAAATTCCGAGGGAAATATGGCAATATCGTGGAAGCAATGGATTCAAGAATTCGAATGGTACGCCACAGCGACGGAGTTAAGCAAGAAAAGTGCGGAAGTACAGGTAGCAACATTTATGTCAGTGATAGGGCCTAATGCAATAGCAATTTCTAATACATTTTCATCAACTGAAGAGGAATTAAGTGACTTAAAAAAGTTAAAGAAGAAGTTTGAGGAATATTTCGTACCCAAAATAAATGTATCATACGAGAGGTACATATTCAATAAATGAATGCAAAAAGAAAATGAACCATTTGAGGAATTTTTGACAAGTGCACGAAGTTTATGAGAATTGTGAGTTTGGGGATCTATAGTCATAGGGATAAATAATGACAAACTCAGAGAAAGACTACTGGAAGAAGTAGACAACGTTAGAAAGAGCAGTAAATATATGCAAAGCTCACGAACAAACTAGAACACAATTAAGTAATATGAAAAATGGAATACAAATAGATAGTGTAAAAAAGAAGAAACAGGAAAGTAATCAACAAGCAGAATTATTCAAATGCCAACGATGCAATTCAACATATGGTAAAAAAGCATGTCCAGCGTTTCAAAAAACATGTAAAAAATGTGGCTTCAAGGAACACTTTGCAGTAGCCTGTAAGTCAAAAAATAAAAGGAAAGTAAATGCAGTGGACACAGCTGGGAATGACGATGAAGATAATGAGGAGACTCTTCTGGTGTCAATGATAAATACAAAAGGCAAAGAAGGAAGCAAATGGACAGAAGTAGTTACACTGGGTGAAAACAAGAGAACAAATTTAAATTAGACATAGGAGCCGAGTGTAATATCATCACAAAGCAAATAGCCGGTGAAGCAGGTCTACGGACTATAAAATCAAAGACTTTGAAGTTAGAATCCTACACATTGCACCATCAAGAAGTATTAGGGGAATCTCATGCTATAATAAAGAGCAAAACAGGCGAGCAAATTAAAGTAAACCACTCATATATGATAGAATCAGATGGAAAACAACTTAGAAGAAACTCGTGGTTCATGAAGGATAGAAAGGCAACGGAACAACAAAAAGAAATTCAGCAAGAACCATCACAACAAGTAACAGATATGCCCGTGACGGTTCAAGATAATCCACAAGTGCAAGAGTTGGACGTTGATAAGAAAGGTAGTGAAATGGTGAAGGGACCAACAACTCGTTCGGGTCGTGTAGTAACTGCTCCAAAAAGACTAGACTTATAATAATGTTTTTTATTAGAAAGAGGGAGATGTAAGGACATTGACTATTAGCGGTTGGTAGTGAGTTGGTCAGTAACAGTTGGCAATAATTAGATCTGTGGTATCGGTCAATAACATTGATATACAAGTAATATATATGTTGGTTATGTTCTGTTGAATACAAGTTTAGTCATTACTCAGTACAGTGTTATTAATAAACCACCTATAAAACTGCACTTGTTTACACATACCTTATGGATGGTTACGGCGGATATCCTATGGACCTTCTCCCTATATCCAATGTAAATTGACATCAGTACGAATAATAAACTTATTGCCACCTGCATATCGCGTTGGCGTTCACGCCATTTTAATATTTAACAACACAACATGACATGATGCTAAGCGGCCAAATTTCTGTTGATTATTGCGGTTGTCTTTTCCAACGTTCAACTATAGCAGAACATCGGTAGCAGCATATTGTATAAGAGATACGTTTGCAAAAGATTCTTTGTTACAAATGAATAAAGTATTTTGTATATTGTCACATCATTCAATCATAAATTTTTGGATATTGAATTCAGTGAATGTTCTTCAGAAGAAAATGCTTTATATCGTAACCTCAATAACGATATTAGCACCTTAGAAATGATAAATACCCTTAGAAAACATTATTAATGATAATTTTGAATTCGAACTTGTATGAGCGCTCAGCTGAATTTAAATACTGAGTCGTGTACTGCTGTACTAAGCGAAATGGGGGTATCCGCATACCACTATTTTCGTCTAGTATCTGTAGTTACCATTAAAAGACTTAGTATATGATACTTGTTTTGTAGATATTCCTAAACTTAAAGTCTACAATAAAATATTTGCAGCGTAGGTACAACAAAATTAATCTAGTCTAGGATAGGAGATGCTGTTTGAAATTCTTAGACACTAATAACTTAGTTTTGAAAAAAAATGTAGATACCCTCTTTTCGTCTAATACGGCAGTGTAGAAGAAAGAATATTGAAGTGGCTGGAAGAAATTACCTATACCGTGCAAAAGAAAGATTCAAGCAAAATAACAAACTAAAGCATAAAATAGTGCAATAATCAATACTTAGTTTTCTATTTTAATCTAATTTAATAATATTGTTCAAGTTAGGAGCTCGTTGAAATCGAATAGCACTTCAATAGAGTTCGAAGATGACTCAACTGACTCATCATTAGTGGTCGGTATTTTAGTAACGGTATTTTGAAGCGGTATTTTGTTTTCGCGACGTGTCGCGTACCGCAATACCAAAATAACTCGTTACTTTGGAACGATGGGCTGTCACGCGTCACGGAAACAGTAGCGGTTTATACTCGCGACGTTCCTGTGGAACGGTACACGTCGCTGAAACGATAAGCATTTCCATCGTTACTTGGAACGATACGCTGTAGCGCGACAGTGAGATATGGGAACGAAGCGGTCATTGTGCAGAGTTCATTCGCGTGCAAACGCCACATGTTCGCAGATCGTGTGAAGAATATTTGACAGAAAATGGCATATTGCGACTGCGTATATAACGGAGAACACATATACGCGATCACGACCATGATCGCGATAGCGATCGCGTTGGCGATCAGATGCATCACACGAAAGCAATTAAAACAATACATACTTGTTGCGATCTGTTGGCGATATAATCGATTTGTGCAGTGTTCATTCGCGTGTAGACGCAACATGTTGCACTTATTACAGATCGCATGAAGAACTTATTACAGCAAATGACATATCGCGACCACGTATATGTGTTCCCTGCTTCCTAGCATCGCAATCGCCAACGCTATCGCGATCGTAGTTGTGATCGCTTATATGTGTTCTCCGCTTATATGTTCGCTACTTCCTACGATCGCGATCGTGATCGCGTATGTATATGTGTTCTCCGCTTAACTTCGCTGAAACAATAAACATCGTCCGTTGCGATCTGGTGTAATCGATTAACAAAAATGGAATGCGAGTATGCGTGCATATTGTTCAAATGGTAGTATATGTAGCATAATATCTTTAGATTACAAATTCGTTACGTAATTCTTAATAATTATAGGAGTGTAAAATAAATATGTACTACATTTATTTACTAAATATTTATTCAAATAAATTGTATTCTAATAAAAGAAAATAAAAAAATCTTCAAAAAAGAGATTGAATATTAAAAACAAAACAGATTCATAAAATAGAAGAACACAGATTCTTTAAAAGGACAAAGTAGATTATATAAAAGTAGCTATAACGTAAACAATTCCATTGTTGTAATTTAAAAATAATAATCGTTTTACCTTAGCTGAACAGTTTTAAAAAATACTCATTATGGATCTCAAATTACAGTGTGTTTCATGTAGATATGTAAAGAGATCAACCAGGTAATAAGCGATAACACAATTTCATATCGTTCCCAGTAACAGCGGGTGACGTAAACAGGAGGGCCCGTACAGCGATTAGATTCCCTCGTGTATTTTCCTTGTATATTGTGTACATCGTCCTATGCAACGGAAATACACGACGTAATCGAATTGTTGTCCGCGCCCTCCCATTTACGTCATCACTCACTGCTGCTGATCATTCCAAAGTAACGGTATTTTGTGGCGGTCGCGAAAGGAACGTTCCATGAGTGGAGCGGTATTTCCCATCACTACCCATCATAAGCACGTATACTAATAGTTCTCGTTCTACCGCATACGGTGAAGTCGCGCAGATATAGACAACAGCGCTTGCAAAAATACATGCAAGTAGATAACCCCCGAAAGCTTAGATCTTCCTTTGCGGTACAGTAGACGCTTTAATAGAACGAAGTATTGATAGATTGCCTGGTAGATAGAGTGCGGCATGAACAAAGCGTTACTTCCAAATTATATATTATCGAGGTGTTACTACATTTTCAAAGCAGTGCTCTTGTGTCGGAATATCTGATTTTAACTAAACTAGTAATTGAAACGAAAAATATCTTCAACAATAGCTTTTGAAGATTTTTTATACTTCACAATTGTTTTAAGCAGAACACTCTGTATCTAGCTTCACTTTTCGATCAACAGTTGTTTAGTAATTACAATGATATAAGGTATAAGTATTTTACTTATTTTAGTCTATAAATATTTAATAATGCGATAATATATTAGGAAGCCTTAAGTAATTATTAGTTTGAGAATAGAAGAACTTTGATAAAAAGGTAAACTTTGGTAAAGAAAAAAAAATATGGAAAAAATACCAAAAACTATAATAAATAATATCCCCCTAGTTCAGTCTTGCTGCTGATGATGATAGCTTGGCTATCGAAACGTGCGTCCAGTACGAATTAAGTGTTGTGGTAAGGGTTTTAGTGAAATGTTTCAGTGTTCCAGTGCCACAGTTTTAGAATACCCGTTTAATATCCCCCTAATAATATCCTGGGTTTGAGCAAATGTGTTGGAGTATCAGATTTCTGACTGAATCAACAGTTGATAGTTTTTAAATGTTTTAATCTAGTCAATAACGACTGATTTTCGTTATGACATGATCACTTTTTTTGTAAATTGAGTAAACTGAATTTAATTTCAATTTTCCGCTATTAGGAGTTAGGGATTTTATGTCTTTTGGCTTAAAAATATTCAATAAAACATGTTGAGGGGGTCACATTGAGTGGTCAGCTCATAATTAGTCACCAGATTTAATTCCTTTAGGCTAGTTAGCAAATCTCAAGCGTTATAAGTAAGGTTCGACAAACGAGTGCAACGTCAGAGTTGTATCGCGAAAATATAGGTACGTGAGATACAGTATTATTAAAAAATAATATATTATTACCTTTTATTGACGCCCTGATGCTCACTGCGACAATCGGGCTTACCGGGGCAGTAGTATTTTGTCGCAGTGGACATCAGGACGTCAATAAAAGGTAACAATGTATTATCTCACGTACCTACTTTTGCCCGATACGCCTCTGACGTTGCACTCGTTTGTCGAACCTTAGTTATAAGTTATAAGTAGAGATGCAACTCTTGGCCGCGCTACAGGTCTTGTAAAGCGAATGCGTACAGCAAAAAATAGTGAGTCACCCGCTCCCTCTCAGCGATTGGAGATCAGAAGTTAGTCGCGCCCTTTCCTGCTCGCGCATAAGTATGTATGCTCTCACTTGCTCGGCATAACACATTCACATAATAATAAAAATTATGTGAATATAAAAGTCTGTAGTGCGTGGAAACAGTATTTCTTAAGTCATATAGACTGTTGTATTATTTCATTATATGTACATCAGTTTTTTTAAAATTATGTGCTTATAGTCATGTCAAACAGTTTTATCAGATTCTTAGTTAGAATGTTGACAACCGCAGAGAGTTTGGGTATTGAAAGCACTCCATAGAAGAGAATGATTATTCCTGAACACTCTCGTTTGATTCAATCTCTACAATCATTTTTTAAAAATATCCAGGTGGTAAGTTTTCACAAGTCTATTTTTTTTTGTTAATATGGGGCACATATACTATTGTTTGTACGCAATATTTTAGATATTGTTGCGGAGGCAACTGAAATATCTAGACGAACTGTGGCCCGGATTGTCTGAGAAGAACATAGAATTGGGAATGGAGAAAAAAGTTCTTTTCTTTCAACACCTGCTACTAAATTATCTCCGAAGTCGACAGTAGACACTTGTGGAGAAGTTATCCGTTATATCTTAATAAACAAAGAAAATAGGCGCAGGGGATGTGGAAATCTATTCAATAAATTGAAAAATTTAATGACAGAAAAGGAACAATTAGAAATGGCTCCATTAAAGATCCTGGAAACATTTCCTGTGGGCAGCGCAATCAGAAATAGAGTGCTGTATTATGTGATGGATTATATAATAAAAAAGTACCATCTTATAATTGCGACATATTATATGAAAAGAATACTTCACATGGCCGAAAGGATATGCCTGAGGAACCTAATTTTACACTAGCGAAGAACTTTAGCTCGTATATAAAAGTATTTAATATACTACACAAATGTCTTAAATAGAAATATTAACAATTAGTTGTATCAAATTGAAGGTGACTTACGCGATTGCAGTAAAGCTATAAATTGGTTTTATACATTTTTGTATTCTCAAAGGAAGGAGCCCGGTAATATACGACTCACGCGCGGAAGCGAGGGCGCAAAGGCGCCACTGTGCGAGTGGGTTGTGACCTCCAATCGCTGAAAGGGAGCGGGTGACGTTCTCGCGCTAACGAGACATTGAATCATCCCAGTTCATGCCCACTATTTTTTGCTGTACGCATTCGCTTTACAACATCTATATATGTGGTATGTATACTCCACTGCTCAAGCCGCTACGTAAATATATGAAACGGAGAATATGGGTGGGGGCACAAGTGACGCACATCGCGCCTATATTCTTTCTTTTCATCATTTACGTAGTGACGTGAGCACTACAGTATATCCATCATATATCTCTGATCGGCGGTCGATGCTAATAGTCGCTTCGCCCAGTCGGCTATCTGTTTGTGGGTACGTATATACTTAGTACGATCCTGGCGCGTCACCCGAAAGTTGCAAGCCTAGTTATAAGAGTTTGAAGATTAAATTACGATGGTTGTTCAAGAACTATCCCAAATGATTCGGAAATCCTTAACAGAATTCGTCAGACAGCTAAAAACTCCATATTTGAACACTTATATATATAAGTTATGTTTTTTATCTTAAAAATTACAAAACTATAAATTATTTATCGAAGTTTTTTGTTTTAACTAATGAATATCCAATGCTTCTTATTTTATTATCATAGCATTTTATCAAATATTTATAAACTAAAATAGTATTTCTGATAGGTCTCATTATTTTTTAATTTTTAACATACTTTCTTTTAAAAAGAGTAAAAGTTTTTTAAAAGATGGTGATTATGTTAAGCATTAAAAAATAATATCTGTCAAAAACATACTATAGTCTAAAAAATTATAATAACTTTTATTGAAGATATTGTTGGATTCAAATCGAGTAATGGTTGGTATTAACATTACTATTACAAGTTAAAAAAACTTGTATTAAAAATAAACACATATGTAAGCGAAGATAAATTATAATATTATATCAGGTAAAGCACAACATTCAAATACTTATGTATATATTTTTAATACTACCGAATATATTTTACGTATTCTTTGTAACAATCTATAAGAATTATATTTTCATGAAGATCATCTTAAACATATTACAGGGTAACTCTGTGTACTCTCAAATAAACTAACGCTGTAACCAGGGCCGGATTAAGCCATGTAGAGGCCCCTAGGCAATGTAAATCTCGGGGCCCCTCTCCCCTTTTCAATTCCATACACTTTATTGCATAAACAAAAATAGAGGCAGAATGAAGTAAAGTATAGAGTTGTTGTTGTTGTATTGGGCGAAGCATCGGGTTACGAAACACACCTCGCACTTCTAGGTATCGATTACTATGATCGATGATCATTAGCCGACCCCACTAGAACTTTGCCGAATCCAGAGGTGTTCCAACCTTTGGTAGGGATTTTTAAACATCGCATTGACACGGGGCCTACGGTTTTACTTCCTTATCCGAAAAGAAGGCATACTCCAATTTTTATCCGTAATTAAAAATCAATCGTCGCGGTCGGGGTTAATATCTCATTTATGATAGAGTCCATCCCTGACCCTGTTCAGTTCAATAATAGGAAATTAAATTTAGTAGGTAGGTAGGTAACATTTAATTAAATCTTATGCCAACACCAAATTTTAATATCTCGGTACTAATGTATGTCATTTATGAAAATAAAACTATTCATGGGTAATGATTAAGGAGCGGACCGACGGCTGTCTCGATCAACTATGAATCACACGGCATCGGTCAGTACTACTTGCGCAATTGTTTGTTCAACCTTCGACGTAAATCCCACGCTAGCAAAATGCGATTTTTTAGTGCCGTACATGCGTGTTAGATTTATCATACGTATGGAACATAAGGTTATATTTTACTTAATAAAATGAAAGTAATAGAAATGTAAGTTACGTTAGGCATAATTTATTAACATCAATTATTTGCATATATTGTACATTCTCTTGTGCGAAATGGGTACGTATTAAAGCATGTCTATTAAACATTTAAGTATTTAATTCACAAAATGGAAAATTAGAAAAAATATTAAATAAAAGTAAATTATGTTAAAAATGACAGGCTATACGTGGATTCCAGATATAAGGGAAAGTTAGAAGTTGTAAGAAGGGATGAATAAAATATTTAGAGAATAAATTTAAATATGAATTGATCTAATTTTCACTAATTTATACTCATATTTTTAAACAGGTTACATCTGCAAAGCATTATACATGTCACATTAGACATGATTTATTGACATTAATTATTAATATGTAATTTAAATTCTCTGCTGTTAGATTTGTACGAGTGCTGGTTAATATATCTTTAAATATAGAAAAACATAATTCTACATCGCAGCTAGTGGGAGGAGCATATTGAAAATGAGATTTGTCAATACGGTATTTAAAATCACATTCATTATTTTCACTGTAGAGATGTTACAAAATCCGGATTCCGAGAATCAATTTTTTTTATTTAAAGAAGCACCAAAATTACTAGAAACATTCTTCACTTTACTTAAAATGTTATTTAATGTTGTGATTGCTTTTTCCAATTTCAACGTTTGCGTTTCGAAATATTTTATGTTTTTGGGTATATCGCCAAAATGTTCTTTAATTAATTCAAAATTATTTTGCAAAGATGAGTTTTATAAGACAGTTTTGCATTTAACTATACTTTGTGCGTCCTCATTTAAACTATTCACAACATCTGCAACTTTCTCCACATTCTCGGAGTAAAAAGAGCAGGCTTCTAACCACGTGCCCCATCTAGTTATGGTAGGTGATGGGGGTAATGGAAATAATGGATATTTTTCTTTGTAGATAGTAACTCTTGCTGGCGCTTTCAAAAAGATTTCTTCGTGCTGCTAATCAATTCATTTATGTTTGGAAATTGTTCTTTGACGAACTCTGTAATTCTATGCAAAGCATAGGCACTGCATGTAATTTGCAGCATATTTTCAAATTTATCTTTTAGTAATTTACCAACCTTTCTCATATAAGCGCTAACAAAAAGTAAAGCTTTTTCTCGTCTCGCAGCACCTTTGAATAAATCATCAATGCTGTTATCAATGACTTCAACTATCGTATTTGCATTCACCCGTTCAAGAATTTTGGTCGTTATCAAGTACGGTTTAATTGGCTGATCAGAATGCAAGACACTAATAATAACATGAACCATGTTCCTGCCTAATATATCCATGGTCTCATCTGCGCTTATCCAAAAATAGTTGCCTCCCACATGTTTTCGAATTTTATTCTTTACGTTGGCATCAATTTTTGGAAAATAATTTTTGCGTAAAGTTGATTCGTCTGGAATATGTTTGCCTGTATATTTTGCAAGAAATTGTCTCTACATTGCATTATCTAGCTTTTTAAATAGAATCAGCAATCTTGATTTTTTTAAGCATTTCAAATTCACTGAACATAGATTACAGTAAATTTCCGTATCACTAACAATTGTGAAGCAGTCATGATTCTTAATCCAAGAAGTCATGATTTCTTGACGAAGACGTTTGTTAGGGGCCATAATAATTACGGGAAAATGGCAACGAAGAATAATATGTATTGCTATTTTTAACAAATAAAATAAAAACAATTCGTTTAATATAAAAGGAAAGAAGAAATGTAGCGACGCCTACTCTAAAAGAAATAAAATAATTTCTACAACTAAAACTGTAATAAAAGCGACAATTCTAAAAATAAACTAAAACCGAGCCAAATAAAAAAAAAAGATAAATTGTAGCAACGCCTATTCGAAAAAAAATTAAACAATAACAGAAAAAAACAAAACTTGCTAATGCTAAACCAAATAAATTAATCATGTCTACTAAAAGTTGTATTAACAAAAGATCTTGAAAATAGGATACAATCAGATGTAAAAATGATAATCCGGAAATCAAAACATAACTACTGTATCTTGCTATTAGGGGCGCACTGTTCATCGAAGGAATAATCCTGACTGCAGGTGTTCGGTACGACTCTGTTCCTGCGTCTCCGTGACGCAATAGGGACAGCCGTCGGTCCGCCCCACAGTAATGATGATTGTAATGTAATGCAATTTATGCAATACTCGCAAATAAAGAAAATAAACTAAAGTTATAAGAATGATTTATTTCTCGATTAACTTAATTGTTAAAAATCATCATCAATCAGAAAATCGCATTGAAAACTATTCAAATATTAAATCATGTTTTCAAAACATTAACTTTCCTCATTTTTTTATGTGAATTCTTTCATGATATCTTGAAAGTCGATTTTTTTCAAGATATCATATTCAATAGCTATTATTGCAAGTGCATTCAAACGTTTTTGAGCCATTGTTGATCGTAGACAGTTTTTTAAAAGTTTCAATTTTGAAAAGCTTCGTTCGCCAGTTGCGTTTGTAATAATCAGACTTCTGTATATTTGCAATGCTGTCACTACATTCGGAAATGTTGATTAAGTCATATTACCAAAAATCAGCTTATATGATTTCTCTGCAGGCACTATTTTTTCTTTCCGGTGTCGTTGTCTAATTGTGAGATGAATTTTCCATTGATTCACGAGTAAACCCGAGTTGAAAAAGTGTTGGTATCTTTTTTAATTGTTAAGTTTGTTTTGTTGTTTTTGCTGTTTTTTCCCGTTTTTCTGATCCACTTTTTTCATTTTGATTAAATGACTTTTCTGAAAAAATGCTATTAGCCTGCTATTTTCATATATTTTTTATTTATAAATTAAATTAAATAGTATGAAAATTATACTATATAAGATATTTGGCAGTTCCTACTTAATAGCAATCCTTTAAATAGTTATTGACGATCTACGATTCTCAATACTTTAGATGGTTCAATTAACCCAATGCTATTGCTATGATAGCAATACTTCTTTTTCAGTGTGTATATTTGAAATTAATAAATTAAATAACTTAAATAAAAACTTACGTAGATATCACCTCAGCTTTCTACATTTATCTGAATGTCTTTACTATGTAGTTTCGCCGATTGTTCTCAAAGCACACAATCTATCTATAAAAGTGTTGCACTCTTTTCTAAATTCGAAACATTTAACACAATTGACGGTCACAATGATTGAACAAAATGAAAAATGAACGAATAAAAGTGTAATACAAAAATATATTGTCTATGATTCAACGTATCGAGCGAGGCGGAGAATCCCCCAGTATCCTTTTCCATGCGAAACAAACACCAAGTAATCAGTACTGCCAACCCAAATAATGAAAGTTCAAGGAGTTAATTTGGAATGCGTTCTGAAATTATATTGAAACATTGTTGAGTAATGATGAGGGAGGTAGCGTCAGGACAATTGTTTGTGTCTGTCAGTGTAATTGAGTTTTATTTTAGAAAAAAAATAAGTATGTATCGTCGGCAATGTTGGTAAAGCGAGCGACACCTAGATCCTATATCCAAGCACGCCTTGACGATGCAGGCACGTGGATGGGTGATGACCGTATGCGTATGCAACCGGTTGAATACTGCGGCTCGCCGGCAGAGAGAGGAGATATACCCAAGGCTGTTGTTTGTTTAAACGTGTCCAGTAAAGGCAAAATGCTAGTGTAATTAATTCCTCTGACAAAGGAACCGCAATAGACCTGAAAGGGTCGCAGGGGCCAATAAAACAACCATCCTCGATAAAATAAATCTGTCTACAAGTAACCTTTTATTTAATAAGATTATTTTGTAAAATTGTTTGTGCTTTAAAAATAAACAAAATCTCTGTAAAGCAAATCAACTTATTTTTGGGGCCCCTATGCAGTTGCCTACATTGCCTGCCTACATGGATAATCCGGAACTGGCTGTAACATCGCGCTGTTACAACATTCGGAAAGATACTGTACACTATCATATTTTCAATTAGCTCTGCATTTTTGTGTGATATCGCACACAGATAAGTTGTGGCCGAGTTCGCTTTAACTTTATTTAATAGCGTGTTGATTCAATTTACCATCATAAATATGAGATTTCTGCTGTTCGTACTCATCACTTTATTATTCTGCGACCTACACGTTGGAAAGCCTCACATTTATAGGCGTGCACGGAGAGACATCGTGGAGATACACAAATATCTAGGAATCCGAGATAGTATTAAAACCGGTAACATTGTAAATGTTCCTTGTCAAGATGGATATAAGAAAATCAGAAACGTTTGTAGAAAGGTCATACCGGGGAAATAAACTACAAATTATTAGTTTTAAAGGTAACCAGTTTTACTCAAGTTTTACTGTATTTACTACAGCTTAGTAATTAGTAGCTAGTTTATGAAATACCTGATTAATAAACATAATGTAGCCATTTGTAATAGTTAAAGTGAAAATGTTAATTAAGCAAACCTGTTATTTGTGAACGAGGCATTTTTATATATTTACTGTGTTAGGAGTACTTTTGATTAACTGTCTTAACGGAAATTTGTTGTTTGCATTTCACCGGAAACCTGGAAGAATTTTTATTCGATATTGCGCGTGTACCCGATAACGTTCTTTGTTTTATATGCTATCAAATTTAATTTAAGCAAGACCGGAATTCTGATAAATTTTATATAAATATACGTATTTATGTATACATGTTTGTTTTATTTCTTATCTTATTAGGTTTGAAGATTTGTTGATTTTAAAGCGTTAATTAAAAACTTTCACCGTGCAAAAACAAAAGTAGCGAACGAAACAAAAAAAGGTACATGGCCGTTGTGCATAACTGTTTTAAAATTACTGAAGATATTTGCATTTCATGGAAAAGCGGAAGTCTTTAGAAATTTGAATATAAATACTAGTCAATATTGAAATAGACAGATAAGAGTAGTCAATGCAAAGTTCTATTTTAGAAAGTGGAGATTTTTTCTTAAATGAATTCTGGTCAAAACTCAATAACCAGAAAGTTACAGTAAGTTAAAGTTTAGACAATCAATGCTTTCAAGTATGCAAGCGTACAATTGCAAACTACAGTACGAAGCAAGCGTATCTACCCTACATTTAAGGTGTCACCGATCGCATCAGCAATATTCTCTTCCGGAACAACATAAAAGCCATCTTCAAATCCAATTTCAAATTCTCAGACTACTTTCCCATTAAAGACCGCAATCATCTGGAAGTCCTCGTTGTCTACCAGATTCCCTGTTCGTGCGGTAGTGTATATATCAGTAGAGCGGGCCAAGAGCGCCACGCGCCAGGTTCGCAATCAGGCTGCCCTGCGCATATATGTATGTAAACATAGGTAATTTAAATATGTAATTATTAGGACGAGGACCAAAACCACCGTCTATTACGTCGTGAAGACGCGCAAATACACACCTGCAGTTTGGGTGTTCGTTGATAAATAGGGCGTTGTTCACAGTGGGCCACTACAAAAAAAAAGTTCATTCATCGACGGCTACGAACTAACAGCGCGCTTATTCATTTACGGATGACGCGCTCTATTCATCAACAAATGACGAGTCTGCAGATGATACGTTTGCACCACTTCGTGGCATACTAGAAACAAGCGTCGGTGTGCTCGCTTTAGTGATTATGTCTAACGTAACTATTAAAAATAAACGGCCATTACCTACGAAAGTTAATAAATTTCTTAGTGAATTTGTGGATTTACACTACAATGGGAGTACAATTTTCTGTAAAGTTTGTAAAAAGAAACTACTGTGCTGGAGCAAACGTGATTGTGAAAGACATATAAATAACGCACACCACAGAAATAAAAGAAATGGTGTGTCACAACAACGTCAATTTCAATTAGAATTGCTTTTAACGTTTATGGTATGTGGTCTACCACTTCGTATACTTGATAAAAAAGCATTTCGAAAATTCTGGGGTACATACAATACCGAGTGGATACTACCATCTCGGACAGCGTTACGGAGAGATATTCCACGAATACGTGAGGACATTGAAAATCGAATTAAAGCCGAATTAAAAGATAAACAGCTGTGGCTATGTCTTGATGAGACGACAGATTGCAAAAAAAATTCTATTTTGAATATAATAGTGCGCGTATTAGATCCTATTAAACCAAATTTTGCAATTCTATTAGCCAGCAGAAGATTAAAACAGTGTACTAGTAAAGCAATTACGGCCGTAGTTCTCAAGTGTCAACCAGTCAACTGTTGTTGTTCATGAGCGATGGTGCAGCAACAATGTGTAGTGTAGGCCGTTCCCTTAAAGAAAAGTGTGAAGGACTTTTACATGTTACGTGTAAAGTCCATGCTTTACATCTTGTGGCACAAACTATTCGAGAGTGTTACCCGGAGGTGGATGCATTAATAGCAAACACAAAAAAAGTGTTTCTCAAAAGTCCTAAGAGGACTAGGGCATTCCACAGGTTATGCCCTGGTATTCTAGAACCACCACAGCCCATTCTTACGCGTTGAGGAACGTGGTTAAAAGCCGCTTTTTATTATAATGAACATTTTCAAGAAGTCAAATCCGTTATTTTGCAATTCGTCCCTGCCGAAGCTAGAGCTATTAGGATGAGCCAGAAGGGATTTCTCGATATTTCTGTTGAAACACATCTAAAGAATATTAGCAACAATTACAAAGGGTTAGTAGACGCGATAGAAAATTTGCAAAATTCTGGATTGTCGTTGGTAGAATCAGTGCAAGTCGTGGACGAAGTTAGTACATTGTTACACAGTATAAACGATGCAACAAGTGGACGAGTTTTAGCTAAGTTCGATTATTTGAATTACGCCTGTCTTACTTCGGTAGACGTGGAACGGTCGTTTTCGAAATATAAGAACATTTTTTCGTCTCGGCGAACATCCTTCACCGAGGCAAATGTGGAAACTTATCTGATGGTGCAACTTTTTAAACAAGCCTATCCGCATTATTAAGAAGGATAGAATTTATTTATTATATCTTTATTTACAGTTACATTATTAAGTACAACAGAATAAAAAAAGCGTTCAGTTTCTCAGTTATTTCCTTATTACATCCCATTTACAACGCATACCGTTTTCAATCAAATAAAAAATCATAATGAAAATAAAAACACCTCAGCGTGTACATATATATATATATATATATATATATATCCGCTCTAATTACTAAACATATCTGCTGTGACTCACATATACCCTATTTACAATAAGCGGCCGTTGCGCCTGATTCCGATTCTGTTGGATGGCGCAATTTGGCCCGCTCTATATATCAGTGAAGCAAAGCGATCGGTCAGCACTCGTGTTACTGAGTACGAGCGTTGTACGCGGTTGTTGCGTGTAGCCGGATCCGAGCTGACCGAGGAAACTGGAAACGTCACCAAATCCAATTTAACTCTACCCGCATATTGTCTCGCAACCCTCACTATTATCGCAGAAAAATCCATGAATCAATAGAGATCTTCAAACATCCCAACAATTTGAATCGCGAAGATGGCTACCCCTTACATCGCATGTGGAAATCCCAACTGATTATACCTCCTAGCAACCGCCACGCCTCATTGATTCACAACTTTTCCGCTCCATTGACATGGAACAAATCGTATATAAACCTCTCCGGAATGAATAGTCCCCAATTAGTATGCAGTAACAGCTCTGAAGATGTGCCATAAGGAAACGTTAGCAGAAGCGACGACAACGACGCGGTTCCAACCCGGAAACCAAGAGTATACTTCTAAGAAGAAGCTTTTAACTCACATTACTAACATTTGCAAAGCATTAACATTTGCAGAACGGGCAGCGTGGATGGTAAACTCTATTGGCAAGTACCCATAGACAACTTTCTCAATATAAAAACTATTTCAAAAATCGCTAAAATAAATAGAAAAAGTTGATTTTGGACTATTAATATGTTAGTTATTCTTCATGTAATATTTTGCGATAAAAGCCAGACAACGTGACTAGTGCATGAAAATGTCTCAGGTAACGAAAATTGAGTACTGCGCGGTCATTAAATTTTTAGCAAAAGAAGAGCATACGCTCAACGTTTAGATGGTGTTTATGGTGATTTATTTCCTTTATATTCCACTGTAAAAAAGTGGGTACAATGTTTCCGTTTGGGGCAAGAATTCCTTGATGATGATGAGCGCTCTGGTCGGCCAGTTGAACTGATAACGCCTCAAAACATTTCAATTATTGAAGAAATGGTATTAGCAGATATGCGCGCTTGTTTTTAAACGTGTGGAGACGACCCGAAACCGATTTTGGAGTCCATTGTCACAGGAGATGAAACAATGGTTCTGTATTATGATTCTCTAATCAAAAAGGAATCATTTTAAGGACGATAGTGAGTTGCAAGCAACTGTAATACATTTTGAGGGAAAACTTTAAATTATTTTTACAAGGGTATAGAATCATTAATTGATCGTTGTAATAAATGTATTGAAGTTACGGGAGATTATATTGAAAAATAAAAATTGTTATATTTTACCAAGTTTATTTTTTCTATATCAGGCCGAGCATTTATGGCGCATACCTCGTACTATATTCTTTAACCTAACACTATAATTAATTTTAATTTAAGCGTCTTTTTCACTAGTGGTACTGTTGTTGATATACAAATAGAATTCGCGTGATATGACCTTCGCAATCCTATCGTTATATACGAACTTTGATTGCAGCAATTTAAACAAATACAAATAACATTATGAACAGATATCTTCAGAAGGAAACTAAGTTTTACTTTTATTTGTTATATTAGTAAAAACAACATCAATTCAATGGTTTTTTGAAAAATAATCTAGGTCGTGGTTTGTTTGCTGTTGGAAAGATATTTTCACAAAATTTTTTGTCATTCATATTTCTACTATATTGACTTCACTATTCACGTTTCATATTTCTACTATATTCGCTTAACTATTCACGAAACGCACATCATTCTTCGAGTTCTTATTTGGATATTAGATCGCTGTACCCCTACAATCAGTATGTATTTCAGTTTTAAATTTGTATAAAAAGGGAAACACTATTTATTTTGTTACAGAACCTAACGATATTATTGAATTGTACTTTTTGTTTTTGTATTTTTTTTTGATTCGCTAGCAATAGGTATATCAATGTAATTCATGTGAATCACATTTTTTTATTTGAAAATGATTATCACATTATCAGTCATTGATAAATCGTAAAAACTGACTTTATCATTTGCTTATTGTATTATTTATTTTGTGATACACACAACTTGTAGACAAATATTTATACATTGCTACAACTACAATTTTAAATTGTTCCGTTGTCTAACCCCTTTGTTTTTTGACACAAAGAATTTCAAATTCGTTTTAGTTTTGCATAGCATAGAAATGACAATTATACGAGGGAGGTCCCCCTGCGAAAGTGAGTTACAATTTGAGTCCTTGCGCCACTATTCCACACTTTTTTTTTAATATTTTCGGGTTGGTGTTGTTCTTGGTTAGTCGCTTTTTTACGATTCACCTTAGGGAGTAAAATTTTTGAATTCTGTCTAGTGAAAGGCAATGTTTTTCTACTATAAATTTTGCTGAGCGATAAACTCTTTTTGCAAAGAGTTATTACAACTCGCATTTGAATTTTATCCATTTTTAAATAAACACAAATAGCACTACAGACAAAAACTAATAAAAGTTGAATGAAATAAGACATCTTTCAAAAATAATTCTGGATATACCGATACGTAGCAAAGCAATGACCTACTTTTTTATTTCAAATACAACACCCAGAATTTTATTACATTGTTAGTTTCTTCAGCTAGAAATAAACCAATGTAATGTGGGCTTTCTATATTTATTTCTAGCAGATTTCGTGATATTTATAATTTTGTTTTCAATCACTTAAATGCATATATATCTGTTTCCTTCAAAAAATCCGGAATGCAAATTTATTTTACCGTTAATCTTTACGAGATTAAATGGCACACTTGACTCTATCTAACAAAGGTATTAAAACGCCTTCGAAGTATACAGACTGCTCAGTATTGCACACCAAATTTTATTAAATTTGAACACCAGAAATGTACTTTTTTAAATGTCACCATATATTTTTTCTGTATCCACGGTATAGGAAATTTATATTTCTAACGTTTTTGTATAATGATGCGCATTTCTAATCCAGAAAGTAAAAGAAATATTTACAGTTACGACTCCTGGTGCATTTTGATATTACAGCAAAGTGGTTCCTGGTGTTAGTGTTGTTTGGTTACCATGACAATATTAAGCAAAACATACTGCCTGTTCTTAAGCATTAATTCGAAATCTTAAGCCTAAGTAATCTTAAGCCTAAGTAGCTACTGAAATATTTGTCTCAGGGGATTTTTAGGAAAAATTTGAAATTTTCTAAATTAGTCTAAATTTTTAAATTCTTTATGGGATCGGGAGTATTCCTGAATACTCTTTGGGCAATTTTCTAGTGAATTTTCAAATTAATAAATCGAAATTAACGAATGTTAGAATTAAAAATGTTGTTAAAAACCTTGAATTCGAATGAAGTCGATGTCATATAAACCCTCTGTTTATAATAACTTCTACAGGAAACTGCCTGCTCTAACCATCAACCCTTTCTTCTTTGAATAAATACTTTAATTTTACTATTGAACACTTTAAATTGGTATCGTAGTCAAGTAAACAAAATGATTCGACGAAAGCTGAATCGAGATTGATTAAAATTTTGGTGTCGCTTATCTTTCTTTTATCTGTAATCGCGAAAGATGGCGATTGTTTCATTCCACAGCAAATTTTGATAATTTAAAGCTAAATATAAATTTTTATGATGCATTTCGATGAAATGAGGTTATTTATGGAAATAGCATAGAAGAATGCATGCAGTAACGCAACCAGCTGGCAGAAGGTAGGCAAATCTATGACCTAAATCCTGTTTAACAACATAAATATGACGAAATACACTAACGATATACTTAATAATGTTCGGACAAGGATTTAATTTGTGAAATGATGTTTGAAATACCTTTCAATTTACCCTGTTGTTTGTTTTGGATGACTTTTACATTAGGAAAATAAACTGAAGAGTGGATTTGTCCGTGTTACCCTACGATCGTCGTTGTCTGGGCTTAACTTTATTATTTAACATCAACGGCCCAAGGCCAGTTGACTGGGGGGGAAATGGTGACTTGGAAAATTACATTTTTACCCGCAAGAGGGATACTTCATTACAAACAGGTGGTTAACCTGAATACCCTATCCGTTCTGAAATTGACAGCCGATGTTGTCGTTGTTGTAAATATTGAACATTACACTACTTGAATTACCTAAAAACTGTTAATATATATGATTTACGTTTGAAGTTAGGATAACGTAAGCATTACGAAGTGCAACAGTTGGTGTGCTAAGGAAAAATGCAAAATAGCTTTCCCAAACAATTGAGCAAATTCATCAAGGTGTAAGGAAAGAATTTTGTGCGTTTACTGTAGATTGATAAATAAGTAGATAATTACTAATTATTGCAATAAAAATTTCAAGTCAATTTCAGTTTCTTCATAGTGTATCTCAATATTGTGTTACAGGTTATTGATTTTTTTAGATTTTTGTTAATTTTAAATTTATGCTGATATATTCATGTTTATATCAGTTATTGTCAACCCGTATGAAGTTTTGTTAAAATATTGTTTCCCTTGTTTCTTTTCGCTAAAAAGATCAGTAAAATGAATATTTCCAGTAGCACCAAATCTTGGCTTTAATTTGACAAATGTTCTCGGTTATGGACATCGTCGGTCAGGATCGCCCAGCTTTTTCTAGTGCATAAATAAATTATACCTATTACCTAAATCTTTTTTATTTAAGTTCGATATTTAGAATCAACAGTCTAAGATCATCAGAGACAGTATGTTTTGTTTACTGTTGCCATGGCAACCAAGTTATATTGTTACCAGAAACCATTTGGTTGTGATTTTCAAATGCAACACTCGGACTGACTGCAAGTCGCTTCTTAAGCTCAAAATATATTTGCATTTCAGATATTTTTTTACGGAAGGAAATGTCTATATTTAGATGATTGAAAACAAAATTATAAATATTTCGAAATATGCTAGAAATAGACAGATGGAATCCTTAATAAATTATCGGTTTTAGTTCTAGATAGCGAAACCAAAAAACCTAATAAGGAAGTTCCATTTAAAATAACAAAGTAGGTGTTTGGTTTGCTATTTATCGTAGACGGTAATATTTTTAAAAGATACTCTATGAAGTCTACCAATGATACCTTTCAGGTTTTCACAAAAACAATGAAAAAAGAAAATTTGTTGGCACAAATTGTTCTTCAAAAGATTCCGGAACGATGGCGACAAGTCAGGTGAATACGAGCACTGAGACATTAATTTGATATTTTTCTCCTTCAAGTTTGACATACTGTACGAGAGCTGGCATTGTCATGAGGAAGGATGATGCGACTTTGCCGACTGCTTTTCCTGATTTCATCGATGACTTCTGGCAAACAAATTGTTGCATACCATTCAACATTAACTGTTCTTTGATCCTCCAAAATAATGCTTGCGACATGTCTAGTACAACGAAAGAAGCAAGCAATCATTCTATTGGAAGTGCTTCGTGACGAACAACTTTTGTTGGATTAGGTTCATCTGGGAACACCCAAACAGTTGATTGTTGCTTATTTTTCGGCTCGTACGAATATATTAAAGTATCGTCATTTGTTACGGTCCTGTAAACGGATTTTAAAGTTTCTCTGTTGAATTCTTTGAGATTTTCTTACATCAGTTAATAAGCCCTTTTTTGTGCTCGAGTCAAATTATGCGGAATCTACTAGAAACAGATCTTTTTTCACACCTAAACATTCATGCAAAATCGAGTGTACTGCAGTCTTTGATATGTCATAGCTCACGGCAAGTCACATGCCGATCTTCTTCAATCATGTTGCGCACAGCATCGATGTTGTTTGGAACAACCGATTTTGGTCAACCTTTACGCAATTCGTCACTGACGAAAGCATGACTACAACGAAATTCTGCAAACCAGTTGTAACCAATTTTTTCTGATGGTTTTCGTTAGGGATCTTTTGCACACGTTGAATCTTCACCCGACGGTCTGCTAACACAATATCATGAACTTTATTGATCATATTGTCCGTAGTCACCTCAATGGCACAACCTAGCCGCTCCTCATCAAAGACGGATGTTCGGCTACACTTAAATTCATTAAACCAGTATCTGATGGTAGTCATCGAAGGTGCATGGTCCTTATAAACTGCAACCAACTTCTTTTTGATTTCCGCACACGTTTTCCCGTCCAAAAAAAGAAATCGAATCACTGACCGGTATTGTTCTTTTTCCATGATTCCACAAATATATAAACTTGCTCACTTTCAACAGTTCTCAAAACAACACTACTCGATGAATCTCTCCGAAATTTTGATAGACCTCGACTAAAGAATAGTATTCACAGACGATAATGCAGATTTTGACACAAAGCGCTATCAGTCTCCAAAGATGGGTGCCTTTCATACCATCCTCGTATAAGAATAATTTAGAAATACCATAAGTAAAAGTTGTTTCAAATGTTACTAGAAGTTCAGATGAGAAATTTTGATGTTTTTTATTGTTTACATTTCTATCTTAGTTGGACCTGGTTTCAAATTAATAAGCTGTTGGCCCAAAGTGTTATCAATATTTAATTTAAACATATGTTAAAAGGGACTCTGGATTAAAATACTAAGCTCTAAATTAGAATAATTATCAAGTATCAAGTATGTTCTCTTTTAAATTCCTCTAATAGAAAATCATACATCTGATATTAATTGTATAAACCTAAGTACATTTTTGGAAATTTTTTTTTGCCTATTATAAGATTATAGTAATTTTACTACGTGTTTGGCATTGGCTAATCATGCAATATTTTGTATGGTAAATTATCAAACAATTGTAAAAAAAACTTACCGAACATGGATGCAACTGAGATTAAGTTGTGTCTCCTATCCGTTTTAAACGTTGTTGTGGTGTTGGTGTTAACATTTGGGTACCACAATCCAGCTGCTTTAATTATCGTCCTCAAATAACGACTCTTGGCTCTCAGCTCAGTTTCCATTAGTCGCACCGAACCCCACTCTGCTAAACTTCGAAAACCTTCTGTTGAGTACTGTCCTTCACCCCAAAAACTGAAATTTCTTTCATGAGAAGCGCCTATTACGTCTGAGAAATGGGTCAACCACAGAGAAAATGGAAAGTCCTTAGGGTGAGTTCTGTTAGACCAAATGCCTTCGAAAATCATCTGAAATTATAAAAAAAAAACGTATCAAAAAAGAGTTAATAGGAACATATTGTATGTCAACGTACACTGTATTTCGCTTCATCGCAAGCACAGCAATCTTCAGGATCGAATTTAACATCACGTTCGGTTTGTTCGCAGAAAGATTTACTGAGAGCCCCGTCATCCGCGTACCAGTGATGTTCATCTTCTAGTACCATAGCTCTAAAGTTATAGAATTCTTAATTTTGTATTTTTACCTTGAAACTCATATAGAACCTGAAAGTAACGCAGCCAGATCCTGGTGGAGGTGCCTTCCACATAAAGAATATTTCAGTTTTCGGTAAATCATTATTTTCAGATAATGTATTAACACAATCTTCGTTAAATTTAGACAGGGAATCCCCGAAAAGTTGAAATGTGCCTACTTTTTGAGGTGATAAATTAGCTGGGTCATTAGTAGATTCAACATTAATGGTAAATCGACGGAAGTGTTGAATTTTATCGAAGCTTCGGGAACCCATTAAGTACACTAGAAGATATCATTCTTTTAGTTACATATGTGCATACATACATAAGGTTTAATAGACTCAAAAATATAGAGTACGTTTACAACGTGGGATAATTACCGTAGTTATTGATTTCGGTAGTTACAAATCTATTAGCCACGATTGGTTAATCTACATACTATCGTTGCTCACTGTTTTAAATACGATGTAAACGTACTTCAGATTAGTAACTACCGACTTTAATCAGTATAGTCAACGCTATTTTGCGTCTTGACACATACACGGAAAATTCTTATGTGCCATCCGTAATTTATCAAATATTTTGACATATTCAACTAAAAGATTTTTTGTTGTTTAAATGGATAATTTGAATGTATGGTTAATAGCGGTTATCAGTTCTTTCTGGAAATTTATTATCCCAATTTTAATGCAACATACACTGAACTTCTGGAATATATTGTTGGAAGCAAATCAAAATCGTAATAATAAATTGCTTCAATGTTTAATTTTATCTACGCCAAAAATTAAATCATTAGCTTTATTTTGGCATGTAATCATAAAGCTAGAGAAATTTGGACTAAAACAAGAAGTAATCATTGGTAGGAATATATAATGGATGATTCGTTGTGTTTCCACATATAAGGTTAAAAAAGAACACAGAAATGTTGAATATTAATATAATTTTTTATGAGATAATGTGGTTTAATTAATTACAATGATGTATGGAAGATTATGACTAGAGCAACGCAAACTGCGCTGAAAGCCAGTGGCGGACGCATAAAAGCTTACACAAAATAAATTAAACGTGATACGTGCTCAAACACCTACCGTTTTAAGAGTCCTCCGTGAAATCACAAAGTGGATAATGTCTATTTAATGTTTGTAACATTAGATATGTTTCCAAAGTTGTTTCGGCAAAGTGAGTGCGGCGTGAAGAAAAAGTGTTTTTGTATGCCGAAAACGAACGTTCTACATCTAGTGACGTTATATTTGCGTAAGTAAAATAATCTTTCAAATAACTTAACGGTTCTGTTGACGCACCTTCACAAATTTGTCTTAATGTGCCAAAATCAGAGTCTTTATCTAAAACACTTTCAAACCTTTCTAAAACACAAACATTTCTTGCGTCTTCTATCGCGCATAGCTGTGCGTGAACATGTTGCACTATTTGCAAAGATTCCAGAAATGACACCGAAGAATTTTGTAGTTTTTCTATCGCATCCGCTAGTCCCACGTAATTGTTCTGAATAATTTCCAAATCTGTTTTAACTTGACTATTCTGAAATTTCAAGCGGCTTACCTTGACAGCCGCAGCTTCCTTTGGGTCGAATTCTAAAATCACGTTCTTTATATTCTCAAAATATTTAAGATAATAAAATGCAGCCTCTAACCATGTTCCACAACGAGTAAGAATAGGTTGTGGTGGTTCAGGAATACCGGGACATAGTCTATGAAATTCCCGAATACGTTTTGGGGATTTTATAAACACAGCTTTTGTATGTGCTGTTAGAGCGTCTACCTCGGGATAACATTTTCTGATACTATCTGCTACGAGATTGAGAGTATGAATTTTACATGTAATATGCAGCAAGTTAGCACAATGTTTTTTAAGAGATCGACCCACAGCAAGCATGTTTGCGGCACCATCACTCATAAACATCAACAGTTGATTTGTTGAAAGTTCAAACTTTTCCAATGTATTTAACACTAACATTGAAATTACTTCGGCAGTGCATTGTTGTATTCGTCTGGAAGCTAGTAAAATTGAAGGTTACGGTCGATGTGGTCCCATTGTGCGTACCATTACATTAACCACAGAATGTTTTTTACGATCTGTTGTTTCGTCCACACATAACCACAGTTTTTTTATCTTGTAACTCCGATTTAATTCTTTTCTCGACATGCTCACGAGCAGACGGCACAACTCTCTGTAATGTTCTCTCACTTGGTAACTTAAAGTCCGAATATTCATTCCAAAACGAGGCGTATGCTTTCTTGCTTAGTAAATGAAATGGTAAATTACATGCAATAAAGGTAATACATAAATTAAATTTAAATTTGTCATAATCTCGTGTGGAATTTTTTTTGAAACATGCCCTGCATTATTTACGTGCCGTAGACAATCACTTTTCGACCAACACATTAGATCTATTTTACACACTACACATTGAATTTTAGCGCCAACACACTTTAAATCAGGCATTTCTGCAATAAATTCTCTTATTGTGTCCAACTTTGGTCGTTTTCGCGACGTAGGAAACATTTTCAAAACAAACGTAAAACTACGATATAGTATACGACAGCGTAGATGCATACACAACAGATCGGCTTTCGAGTCGCAGTTATACTGACGCTTATACCGAATTGTCCCGACCGTGTTTATTTTGTGTAAACTTTTATGCGTCCGCCACTGGCTTTCAGCGCGGTTTGCGTTGCTCTAATTATGACAGCTACGGCTCATGTGGCATGCTCCAATGCGTTTGTCATAATTTCTAAAAACATTCTGGTACATGTTAGGGTCTATGCTGTTGATTTCGCGACGTATCTGGTCCTTCAGCTCTACAATCGTTTTAGGCTTATTTCTGTAGACTCTACTCTTCAAATAACCCAAAAGGAAAAAGTCTGCAGGAGTTAAATCACACGAACGAGGAAGCCAATTGATACCGTCGTTTTTTGATATTACGCGTCTTGGGAAACGAGTCAGAAGTAAGGCGTTTCTCTGGCTGTATGGCTGGTAGTATCATGTTGTTGAAACCAGAGGTCATCAGCTTTCAAATTTTCCAATTAGTCCTATAAAAAGTCGGTTGACATGTAATCGCATTTTCAGTATCGAAGAAATACGGGACAATGCGTCCATACTATATGCCACACCAAACAGTCACTTTCTGGGGTTCTGGGGTTTTCTCATCCCCAAATGCGACAATTTTATTTGTTGATGAAACTGTAAAGGTTTGTTTGTCAGGTACTAGTAATACTGGATACCGTTTTATATAACTTTTATTAGATACGTTTTTATATATATCTTGACAACTTTTTTCGCGCCAACCACTCCCTTATCCCACATTTATCCGCCTCGTCATTCACACAGTGTCATCATTCATACACATACGCATTCATAAATATTAGTATCACTACACATCTCCTTTTCTTTTATTTTATATAAAGTCCTTCAGGTAGCTTCCTTTTTCTGCCGCTTCGTCGCACTTCACTGTTGTCTTTGTAATTGTCTTTTCTTCCTTTAGGATCTACAGTTCTGACTTTATCATCTTTGTGGGAACCTTCTTTCTTCTTTTTATTCGGCAATTTCTTCAGATGGAAACTATTCCGTCGTACTTCATTTCCTCCTTCTGTTTCGATCAAATATGATCTTATGCCGATTTTTCGTTTTATTCTTCCTTCCTCTTTATCGTTCAAAATCCATACCCTATCATCTTCTTTAAGGTTTTCTCTTACACGTACCCTATGTCTTTTGTCGTAGTTCTTCTTCTGTTTTTCCTTTTCGCCTTGGATTTTGTTTACAATGTCCCTATCTGGTGATCTAATTTGAAGTTTTTTATTATGAATCGGCAAAACTTTTCTGAGCCTTCTTCCCATTAGCAATTCTCTAGGCGAGACTCCATAACTCATCAGTGTATTTTGGTATGCGAGCAAGCCAAGCTCCCAATCCTTCGATTTTTTTATAATATTCTTGGCTGTTCGCACCGCGCTCTCCGCTAATCCGTTTGGTTTTGCGTATGTGGGGCTGCTTGCTATCCGCTGAAATTCTTGTTCGGTAATTGATATTATAGGCCGCCAAAATTGGCAATGTTGTTAAAGATTTCTTCAATTCGTCGAAACATTTCTGTTATGGCGTGTCCCATATGAATTCCCTATTTTTGTGAAGTAGACATGACACTTTCAATGCTCTCGGAGTCAGTTGAAATACCTTTGTCGGACACTATGTATCCCAAGTACTTAAATTCGCGTTTTTCGAAATTCATATATATCTTGAAAACTCTCTTTTTTCGCGCCCTTATCCCGCATTTATCCGCCTCGTCATTCACACAGTGTCATCATTAATACATATACGCATTCATAAATATTAGTATCACTACACAGAAACCATTAAGGTGGAAATGGGCTTCGTCAGTGTCGTCTCGTGTCAATTGCATTTTGTAAGGATGCAAATGCAAATCTTTGGCCAAGATTCGTTGTGTAGTAGAGTCCCAGTTATTGGGATCGACGCCGAATCGATGTGCCTGGTTCTTCGGCCACACTATCACGAACAAGAGCCATGTTTCCCTCTAAACGCTTTGGACGAACACGATGAGGTGCTTTAACTGTGCTTACAGCCCCAGTTTGCTCAAATTACTGAACCACATTGTGCGTTTCGAAGGTCGTTGTACCTACACCAAAATATTCACGTAATGCACGAAATGCACTTTTTTTTTGCGAACACCCATTTTCATAATAAGCCCTAACCATCTTAACATGTCGCAGCATATCGGTCTATGACTACTTTTGTACACGTTTCTAGTTTGTAAACTTCACTTGACAGATGTATCCTTAACGAATCACTCTTTAGTTTTGAAGCATTTTTGATGGTAAGGATTGGCTAGATACGTTTAAAGCGAAGTCTCCATTTCTATAGCTCTGTATAACAATAAATTATCTTCACAATAAATTATCTTCAGTACACAGTATTCTAAAAGCACGTGAACCAAGAAAGCGTTGAGAAATAGGTTAACAACATAACATTATTTTCTGGCAAACTGTTCAGTATATCGGATGACAGGCAATTTTTTTGGGGTTCATAAATCCACTGTTAATAGCACAGCCAAATCGGAAAATTATTCCACATACACCATACACGTCGATATGGTCCACTTGTCTACCGTTTAAAAGACTGCACAAGCTGCTTTTCAACTTACCTATTGAAACCGGGAATTTAGCTGTTTTTATTTTTTTAAATAGTATGTTGACCATCGAGTATGCCTAACGGCAATCAGATGCACTAATTGCTGCCAAATACCTTACGATGTAAACGTACTATAGATAAAATACAGATACAGTGCGTTTCAGATAACACTGGCCATAGGTATTTACATAGTAAAACCTCTATATGATGTTAATGGTTTTCCAACGGAGAGCGTTTGATTTATTTTTTATCTGCACATAGTTGGAACGATTTTTATGAGGTTTTGAGACATTTTATGCCTTGGAAAAAAAAATAACGTTGAAAATAAGGAAAGAAAAAATAGCCGCTTTGGCGGCAATTGCCGATACAGGTAACCGATTGTAGCACGAGCTTTGCGCTCTTGGTAGGCTGCAGATTTCTTCCTTCACAAAATGCCTCAAAACCTCATGAAAATCGTTCCAACTATATATGTGTGGATAAAAATTAGTCAAGCACTCTCCGTAGGAAAACCATTATCACATAAAGGTTTTACTGTATAAAATATCTATGGCCAGTGCTATCTGAAATGCACTGTATATAATAAAAGTGATTTTAATTAACTTTATTACGATGTTAATAAGCTTTATTACAATTATGTTACCTTTTAATTTGGTATTTACGGCATATTTTTATATCACTTATTAAAAAATCTGGTTGTCCTTAAATAATGACAGGTACAATAAATTATGTATATTGAAAGGTGACAACAAGAAGTGGGTACGCCCTTTTTATTACTTCAAATAAAAATGTGAATTTTGGAGGGCTTATATTAGATCACGTTATGATTTTTTGGGATAACTTTCAATGTCGAGTTGCATCCGGTTTCATCGGAAGTATCCCTAACTTTTGATTTTTAAATGGTATACCTGTATTTTTCTACATTTTTGGAATCAGTGAATTATTCTATGCGTGATAAGGCCATCTCTAAAATTTTCTTTTGGAAGTAAATGTTTTTCATGTTAATTTGAAAGGTAAAACTGGGTGGCTGTGACTTTCATAAATTGCTTTGTTTTTGATTGTCATTATGAGAAATAATCCAAAACGAAAGTTTCTTCTATCTGTTAGTAGTTATTTTCCCTCAAAATTTCAAACCATCGTTTTTTATTAAAAATTCACTTTTTTCAAATGTTACCACGGCGGGTTTTATTGATTTATTTTAAAGGAATTTTTTCTTAAATTTTTGGTACCAAAATTTTTAAAATCCGTTAAAAAATACAGACACAGGGTTAATTAAATTTAATTAAATTCGCCTAAATTTTACGGTAACTAACACCCAACACGTAATAAAATATTTAGTTGGTTTTACAATGATTTTCAATAACACTATTTTCGACTTAAGTAGTTTTTATCGACTTGACGTTTATAATAAGTAACTACGTTGTTGTGTCTTTGTATTAGATACGCCAATTTTTACTCTGCGTTAGAACATAGAATTTTATGGGCGTTTGGAACGATAGCTCCAAGGATGTTGGAAAGAGTAGCAGAAAAGAATCTAAAGCTTACTTGGACAATTTTTAGCTATCGTGAATACTCGTTTAGCTTTGTTAATAGTTGAAGGGGGGAATTAATAAATAGGAAATTTTCGTCTGCATATAAAAAATAGATTGGTAATCTGTTTTCGTCGAATGTTTTGGCAGTTTTCATATACATATCCCTAGAATGGTAAGGTGGTGTCGTCACCGACACCATCATGTTTTAAACTAAGTTAGTTTAATTCAGTGGCGATAAATAGCACTGCTGCTTCGTTTACCTTCGTGTCTGTTATTATTAGTTAAACTGTCAAAGTGAGGTTTATGTTGTGTTTTAGTTTCATACTCAAACTTTTATTGGCGTCGTATATGACACCAACTTACTGTTAACGTAATATATAGTGTTTAAGTAAGATGGCTTTACGAAGTAAAGTTTTAACACAGAAAGAATTAGTCCGCTCTTACGAACGAGGAGAAACTAACCTAGAAGAATTTACAGACGAAGCGGAAAGTGAAAGCGTTGATGCAATTTTCGAGGAAAGTTTCCATGAAGATGAGTTTTCTGTTGACGAGGAAGAAACAGATTCAGATAACGAAAATGAATTAACGCGGAAATACGTTTACGGCAAAAATGATTGTAAGTGGTCTACTTCGCCGTATCATACTAAAAATACGCGAACAGTTGCAAATATAAATCTCAATATTTTGTTGATTCTACAACGAATGATGAAATATACGCTCTTATTGGAATTTTATATATGAGTGGGGTCCTGAAAACGAATACACTGAATACATCAGAACTTTGGTCTAAACAATTTGGTGTACCAATATTCAGAGCGTCTATGACTGAAAAACGTTTTCAATTTTTAATCAGCTGTCTTCGTTTTGACGACAAAAATTCCCGAAAAGACAGGCAAAAAGAAAACAAACTTGCCCCGATTAGATATGTTTGGGAAGAATTTATAAAAAATTGTCAAGAACATTACACTTCCGGCGAGTACGTAACTATCGACGAACAATTACTAAGCTTTCGCGGCAGATGTAGCTTTAAGGTTTATATTCCCAATAAACCTGATAAATATGGATTGAAAGTTGTTATGTTGTGTGACTGCAAGACATTTTATATGTTATCAGGAATACCATATATTGGAAAGCAGCGTAGGAATAGCACTGAACCACTGCCAACCCAATATGTTATGAAGTTGTGCGAACTGCTTTACGGAACGAACAGAAATGTGACCATGGACAATTGGTTTTCCTCCTGCAATTTGGCAGAAAAACTGATAGAGAAAAAACTAACAATGGTGGGAACGATGCGGAAAAATAAACCTCAAATACCTAATCAATTCCTAACAAAAAGAAAAACTGTTCCCTCTTCTGAATATGTATATGACCGTAATAAAACTATTGTATGCTTTTCTCCCAATAAAAAAAAGAATGTCTTATTACTATCAACATTTCACACTTATGGTGTAGTCGATGAGGAAACTAGAAAGCCGGAAATTGTACTCTTCTATAATGCCACAAAGGGAGGAGTAGATACCCAAGATCAGCTCTGCCACTCGAAAACTGTTACACGAAAAACCCGTCGCTGGTCATTACGTATGTTTTATGGTATGTTAGATGGAGCAGGTATTAATGCTTATGTTATATTTAACGACAATAAAGCTAGAAATAACCCAAACTACAACCGTATATCAAGACGTGACTTTTTAGAAGCACTAGCGATGCAGCTTGTCACGCCTCATATTTAATATCGTTTAAGCATAAAAACCATTCCGAGATACCTACGCTCTCTGATGTTTAACGTCCTGGGAAAGGAAGAAATCGGTGAGGTGGAAGTTCCACGCGGTGCTGGAGCTGTTCATAAGCGCTGCCAAATATGCCCAAGAAGCGCAAATAAAAAAGGAAGGGACGTATGTACTCATTGTGGCAAAGCGTTGTGTGCACAACATAGAAGAGCTATATGTTCGCAATGTGTCGTTGATGTTAATAATTAAAAGTAATTCTGTAACAAACATCGTTATTAATAAAGGAAATAATCAAATTATGAAATATACTCTAATTTTGTGGTGGTGTCGTATACGACACCACCTTACGATTCTCGTCCAAAAATTTTACCTTACCATTCTAGGGATATGTAGGTACAGATATAGGTTAGGTTACTTCGGCTTCGGTTAGTTAATTCAAACTATCAATTACATTATAATCGTAGTAAATTTTCGAAATTTATCCTCACTTCTTTAAAAACAGTACAGAATTCGTAGGTACTTTTCTGTTACTGAGTTGATATTAAAACAGCAATGTAAGTGAAAAATCGTGACAAAAATAAAGCCTGTTCCATTTAATTCAATTAATTGTACGATAAATTGTTGCTGTTTTACACGATACGATAAAATCGAAGATCGATTTATTCAATTAATTGGCCAATAAATCGTGGCGTGTAAAACGGACTTAAGAAGAGCAAGAGTGTCTTGTGCATAATGGCAGTCATTTTGAACAGATGTTGCTTATGCATAATTAGATATTTTGTTGTGTTGGATGTTGGTTACCGTAAAAATCATGCGAATTTGAAATAACGAGGTTTTAATGCTTTTTAATTCTTAATGGACTTTAAAAATGTTGGTACCAATAATTTAAGAAAAGAACCTCTTCGAAATAAATCGATAAAGCCCACCCTGGTTATATTTGAAAATAGTGAATTTTTAGGAAAAAACAACACTACTAACAGAAACTTCGGATTTGGATTATGTATCATGAAAATCAAAAACAAAAGTAGTTAAAAAAATTCTAGGGATGGCCTCATCATGCGTAGAATAACCCGCTGATTCGAAAAATATAAAAAAATACAGGTGTTCCATTTGAAAATCAAAAGTTAGGGACACTTCCAGTTAAACCCGAAGCAACTTATTCAAAACTATCAAACGAAATCATAACGTGATCTAGTATAAGGTTTCCAAAATTAGAATTTTTCATTTGTAGTACTTAAAAGATACAGAATGTACCCACTTCCCGTTGTCACTTGGTATTTCTCATAAATATATATAGCGTAAAAATTTGGGATTTCCGGGGATCAAGTTTTATCATTTTTAACAACCAAATTTTACTGTTTTGAAAATTTATACTTTTTCTAGAATGTTAACTGTAAATAAGCGTAAAATGATAAATTTCTTCTAATGAGGATCATAAAAATATTCTAGTCTTTTCATGATGTTGAATTTCCGTGAAGATTGATAAGCTGTTTTAAATAAATCATAGTTTTTACTTGCCAGTATTTTTGAATTATCCTTGATAAATTTATTATGTAATTTACTTCTTCTTGGTGCTACGCAACGTGCTATTAATCGCAAGATTAATATATTAGATTATCTTGTTATGACAACCTCAAGGATACTTTTGAAGCCTTTGAAGGTAAACTGCTTCTCAGTATAAATATGCATACTTAATAATGAGTTTATTTGTAGTATCTTTCGGAATGTGTAAACAGTTGTAATTTTGATTTGCTTTCTAAAGATATGGATGATTTTTAACGATTTAAACTATTTAACCTAAAGATTTTTTGTTGGAAGATCGTTAACTATTTTCTTATAGCATTGATCTTGTCTTAAAGTTGATTTCCATATTTCAGCAAAAAAACTTGCTAACTTAAACAACATCGTATATTAAAGGAAAGCTACAAGCTGGACACACTGGACATCTATGGTAGTATGGTAAATAATTGGGGACCTTTTAATCATTGACGATACAGTAGATGAGTAAAACATCCGACGCTTTTGTTTCAACTATTTAAAGACCAAGTTTTTAGAACGCCTCGTTAATATTTATGGTCGAAAGAGTAGGTCTACAATATATGTATGTATACCTACACTGTGTTACTTTTGTAAATTATTGTTTTTCTTCAAGTTCTTGCTCCTAAAGCTCACAAATACTGAGCAAACAGACCAATAAATATTTACATTTGATTTATGCGTTACTCTTATTTTATGTAATCTATCGTTTCGTTTACTAGACAAAGAAGCATTTGTCCCCTTCTGGAATAAATATGCGGACTGTAAATTACCTAGTTGGACATCGATACGAAATGTAGTGCCATTTGCTCGTGAACATATAGAAAAAAGAATGAAAACGGAATTGAGAGATAAAAAACTGTGGTTGTGTGTGGACGAAACAACAGATCGTCAAACACATTCTGTGGTTAATGTAATGGTACGTACAATGGAACCACATCGACCATCATCCTCCTTCTTACTTGCTTCCAAAAGAGTTATGAATTGTACTGCCGATGAGATTTTAAAGGTGGCGTTGAACTCATTAAACAAATTTGAAGTTTCAACGAAGCAACTTTTAATGTTTATGAGTGATGGTGGTGGTGATGGTTCTTAAAAAACACAGTAGTAACTTTTTACATGTAACGTGTAAAATCCATACTCTAAATCCTGCGGCATGAACGATTCCATGTTTTCCACTAGTAAATGCATTGATTGCTGGTACAAAGGCAGTGTTTCTAAAGTCTCCGAAACGTACCCGACTATTTCACAAACTGTGTTCTGATTTACTTGAACCACCACAGCCGATTGTTACACGTTGGGGAACATGGTTGCAGGCTGCGTTCTACTACAACAAATATTTTGATCAAGTAAAGAAGGTAGTTTTAAAATCCAATCCGACAGAAGCTGCAGAAATCAAGAAAAGCCAGGAAATATTTCAAGATAGTCAGGTTAAAAGAGATTTACAAACTATTCACAAAAATTACTTCGGATTAGCGGAGGGAATAGAAAAATTGCAAAATGTTTCGATGTCGCTAATGGATTCTGTTCAAATTGTGAATGATGTTCGCGCACAGTTATGCGCTGTAGAAGGCGAAACAAATTGGTGTGTAATACGAAAATTTAAGTGTTTTAGAGAAAGATTCCGATTTTCTTATATTAAGACAAATTTGTGAAGGGGCGTGTGAAGATGCATTAAGTTGTTTCAAAGATTATTTTAAATATGCAAATATAACATCGCTAGATGTCGAACGGTCATTTTCGGCATTAAAAAACATTTATTCTGCACGTCGTACTCACTTGACTGAAGCAGCTGTGGAAACATATTTAATGATTAATGATTCAAATATTTAACAGATGTTACCCAGTTTGTGATTTCACGAAAGCCTTTTAAAACGGTAAGTGTTTCAGCACGTTTTATAATTTATTTCTTACGTTCTATTTTATGTGTAAACTTTTATGCGCTCGCCACGTCTCTGGCTATTTCCGCATATTTGCCCAGGTTACAAATAACACTAGACTTGTTAACTTCTTAAAACTGCGTAAAATGGCTATTTTGGCAATTTTTGAAGCAGAATTTTTCGAAATCCTATTAACCTATTAGCGTCCGAATTATTTCTTTTCTTAGTGTCAACTACAGATACAAAAGAAACACTCCGTTAACTCAACAGTAGATTAACAGATCTCGACACCTATTCGAAATTCATTATAACCGTTTAGTAATAAGAATAAGTGTCACTTTGTCAATTAAATACTGCGTGGTAGTACTTCAACTACGCGATGTGAACAGTATTACGATCAATGCAACTAAATACGAGTCTGGTATTAATAGGATTTTGAAAAATGTTGCTTCAAAAATTATAAAAACAGCTTTTTTACGCAATATTTAGGAATTTATTTCAAAAGTACAGTGTTATTTGTGAGTTTTAGAATAAGCAAAAGCTTTTCTAGGATCATTTTTCTACCACGACTTATGAGTTATCATAGGATGTTGCAAAGTAAGTAGGGCAATAGCAGCTAAATAAATTCGGAAATGTTAAATTATATGCATATTTGCAAAATTAACGGTGTCAATAATACTGTGAAAGGAAGTGTGCATGACATCATTGTAATTTTGAAATTATGATTTCCAAGCTTCGATGCTGCTGTTACATGACTGATAATACTGAAAAAATGCCGCAATTGCACACAACTCAGAAGTGCCGCTGTGAGTTCGTATTGGCAATTGTTTGCATGTTTCTGTTTTAAGGTGATTTGAAGTTAATTAATTATGAGTGCTCTGTTAATCTACATCAGAAACGAAATGAGAATAGAGCGATGTACTTCCTTCATTCAGAGTGGGTAAAACTTGGCAGAAATTATTTTTAAAATACAACATCGTGAGAGTTATCCAGATAAGTCAAAACAAAATTCACGAGTGGATAAATTGCTACAGAAGTTATACACATCTGTTCGTTTGCAGTAAAATTGATGACTGAGGATATAAATGGTTCGTTTTTAGTTTCGTACAACGTTTAGGGCGCCCTACAATTCGGTTTTTGCTATGGTTTAAACTCTAAACTATATAGTTCAAACCGGGGTCAAATTTCTCGTACGTATTGGAACCGTCATCGATAGATTTTCGGACTGTAAAATCGGCCCAAAAAGAAATGACGTAGCCTCGTTAAAGGGAGATCTCCCGAAGATTCCCGAAGTTGTACCCTGTAGAGAGGCTACTACAACGAACTGTAAGACGAATGCGTACAGCGAAAAATGTGGATGTCAGACCGAGCAAGTGAGAGCATACATACTTACGCGCGTGTAGGAGAGGGCACTAAAGTAGTGCCATGAGAGCCGTAGTTAAGAAAATCGTCAAAATCTATTAGAAGGGATCAGTATAGACAGGGAAAGCGATAGCTCTCACGGCCTTTGATTTATGGGCTGCAATAAAATTATAGTAAGACACTCATATTACAACATTTTTGAGAATGCACTTATACTGAAGCCAGCTTGTTGCCAGTCTGCCGGCTTAAAAGAATAATTGATCTGTATACATTAGTAAATTTGATGATTTAACGGCATTATTAATTCCAGACGTGTAGATACAATACAAAAGCGGGTTAACAAATTGTTTTAATACGATCCAGATTCAATACAGATATTAAATAATTAAAAACGGTTAGAATAAGAACTTATGTTAGGAATTTTACATCTATAAATTATGTATTAAATTATCGAAATAGAAGCAATAAACAACATATATTAAAGAATAGGCATACGACGAAATATAACTGTTATAGTAAAAATATAAATTAAATTTAATTAAACAAGTGTAAATTTTGTTCTTACTGTAATATTTTTGACTGGTGAGAATAAGAAAACACTAACTTGCGGAATACTCCTTTAATAATATAACAACCACTCAGTACCCAAGGTTGGTAGAATGTATATTGTTAAGGTTGCCTCGGTTTAAAAAGCAGCCTGCGCAAGTAATGTTGTCGGTGGTTACAGAATATAGAACATATTATCATCAAATTAAACGTTGTTAGGAAGAAGTATAAACGTATTTACGTTTATTTTACTTGATGTTTAAAATTAAAAGTTTCTCAATAATTTTTGTACAATTCTCAATGAATTAATATCTTATCGTTATATATACAAAAAGGATTTACATATGATTCTACAGCAGACATTGTGCTCTATTAAAGCATAACAACCATCTATAATGTATTTTACTAAATAACAATAAAAAAAAATAATTTTCGGCTGCATGTTGCATAATTGTTGCAATGAATTTCGTGATGATCTAATGATGTCTTAATAGCAAATGGGAGCATGCCATATGACTCTGTTGGGGAAGTGCATGGTGGAGAATTACGAAAGCAATATATAAATAATGTAATATTTATATAGACAAACAATATTACGAAAATTACAACCAAAACCTGTTGTTAAAAGTTACTTAAAGAATAAAAAAAACCAACAGAAACTTAACCAACTCAGTTTTTTTTTTCGGCTATTGTCGCTCATAGAACTGCACCCCAAAAGTAAATCTGTTATTCGAAATGCAACTTTCTTAAATAATACGAGTGCTATCTATCTCTTAATGTAAACATACGCAGGACTACTGATTTCTTGGCACTTCTTTCGCGCTCTCTCCTACACGGACTTGTATGTATGCTCTCACTTGCTCGCCGTAACACTAGCATTTTTCGCTGTACGCATTCGTCTTACGGTTCGCTGCAGTAGCCTCTCTACAGGGTACAACCTCGGGAATCTTCGGGAGATCTCCCTTTAACGAGGCTACGTCATTATTTTATTTACTGATTGTACATACATATCGATACGTTCAATACAACTTGCCAGTACCTGGTGAAAATTGTGCAGTTTTTGTCAGTGCCGCATGGTGATATGAATAATACTATTTGATTCATTTGCGGATGGAAATCAGAATAGGCACTAAATATAAACACACGGGAATTTATTACAGATTTTGTAAATTTATATCGAAGTTTCCTATGTTCATGAAAAGTACAATCTTTGCACCGTTTTCTTGGGTATCATTTCTTTTGTTTTTGATAGCAATTATCGCCGCGACTGCTAAAAGGCATTTTTTCTACTTATTCCGAACAAATTGATCAACATGTAGTATTGTATGGATAAAACGTACACTGTCAGCATGTATGGCTTGAAACATATAGTTCAAACTGTGGCGAAAAACCGAAATATATGATGCTCTTTAAAAGTTAAGTTGATAGTAACATTTACAGCTGCTGCAAGATGTTGGACTTAAAATATTTAGCAGGCGAAAAAAAATTTGAGATATAATTTTTCTAAACAGTGCTCCTCCACAAGAGACGGCAAGAATAAAATCTTGTTAGCAATGTACATTACGCAACAAACATTTTGATTTTCCCTTGTCGGATCGCAGTAAATTAGGTAACTGGTACAGCAGACAAAATTAAATAGGATAGGTGTAAATATCTAGAGTAGAATTGTGCTAAAATTGTAAAACTCAAAATAAAGTTCGTATAGATGCTAAATTCTGTCCAGTATCAACAATATTCGTTTTAATTGCGTTATTTTTCATCGTATTTTTAAGGCTTGGTTAACTACGGTTGATAATTGTACAATTCAAACCATTCGTCTTAACGGAAAAAATAAATATGTACTTACTTGTATATATCTGACCAGGAACATATTTATCTGGCTTTCCATTCACTTTAATTTCGAAACCATTATCGCCAGGGCGTTTGGCAACACGAGAATGGTAATAACTTGGTTCTCTTGGGCAACTTGAAGTAACCATATGCATCCATAACAAAAAAATTAAACACTTCAGCATTTTAAAGCTTCCCATATGAAGACCTATTTCAATTACTTTTTGCTATTTCTAATAGGAATTTATTATCGATTGCTGTGCTCTTTGGCGAGCTTAAAATAACTGGGAGAAGATTGCTGATAACTACTTCTCGTCGGATGATATAAATTTGAAGTTATCTGTATGGTGACCTACACCGCCGGGAGGTTATCGGATGTGACAAAAACCACAATACAAACAGAAGCGCATCAGTAAAATTGGACTTTATTTGTCACACGTTGTCTTTGTTTTCTATTAGCAGTATTTATATATTTTTTTACTGGGAAATTTAAGGAACGGGACAAAGAAGGTTTAATCTTTTTACCCAATTTTATGTATATTATATTAATATTATATCACAGACCAAACCTGTTTAAAGCAAACATTTTAAAGGTTTGATACAGTAATTACAATAGTTATAGTACATCGTAAAAATGCAGTGCCCGGAATTATAAAATAAAACTCGTATTTTTCACATTAAAAGTAAATCATAATATTTAAACTTACAAGAAAAATGGAATGATAAACTAAATATCACATTACATAAATATAATATCGAAAATAGAGCGTAATTACAAGAAAAAATATTCAAGTTTGTTCAATTACAAATCATGGAGCATATACTAAAACGTCAAAATCGGTCCTTCACGATGGTCCAATATATCTGTAAATAATAACGGGTAATGTAAATAACAGACAAATAAAGTGATAGTTAAGTGAATTAATATCTGCATAGAGTGTCTTGGGAAAAACGAAACATCCTGAATATTTTTGACGAGAAATTTTGTGAAACGGGTCAACTTTTATTTGAAGAGGGACATATTCTGATGAAAAAGTGATCTGCATTTCGTCAACTCCTTAACCATGGAGGTGACAACCCCCACATTTTTAACTACATTAGGGGTTGTGTGATACCACATTTTAATGTTTACGCTTAAAAAGTACGGTACCGAGCAGATACGACAGCCAGTGTAAATTTAAATTGTACTGTGTCGCTCTACGTTGGTTATTACTAGTTTGTTAAAAAGGTGGTACCGGATGGCAGTAGCGTAGCGGTAGCGGCGTGGGTAGGGGTAATTTTCAACTCGTAGTCGATTTCGACAGTACCGCGAGAGAGTTCAAAGCGACAGTACGTTGCACGCTGCACGCCAAATAAGTACGCGGAGATGGCACGCCCAAACGGTGTAACGTTCCTTGAATGTGAATAAATATCTCAGGCATTTCCTTGGATTAGAATATAGAAGTCAGCATATTTATTGCACAATATGCAATAGCGGATTGCTAAGTCGCGATAGGTTTGAATGTAGAAAACATTGTAAAAGTAAACGTCATGTATTTAATTTAAGAAACAGTATTCCATACTGGCAATTTTTATATGATTTTATTTTTATGTTAAGTGTGTCAACATTCCACAACATCTAGCATCTAATGAACACTTTCGTATTTTTTGGGCTAAGTACATTCCCTTATGGAAGCTGCCAACATCTATGCAATTACGATACAATATGTCACGTGTGAGAGGTACAGTAAAGTAATGTATAAAAGACGAGTTGAGAAATAAGAAAATCTGCCTATGTGTAGATTAGACAACTGATGCTCAGTAACACAGCGTCATTCATGTTGTAGCGCGTCCTTTAAAATGTGATGGTATACCAGCTTCATTGTTGTTGTCCAGTAAAAGGATTCAGAAAACTAATGCAGAAACCATTGTCAAGATAATAAAAGATTCGTTGAGAGAATTTTGTATCACAGGAACCCAAGTCACAATGTTCGTTACTGACGGAGCCGCAACAATGCTGAGAGTTGGTAGGATGTTGAAAATATGCTTTCCGACTATTCTTCACATAACATGCCTCATACACGTATGTTACCTCGCAGCAGAAACCATTCGAAAGAAGTATCCGATGGTGGATAAGTTAATAGCATCTACCAAAAAAGTGTTCATCAAATCTCCCAAACACATCCGTGTATTCAAACAATTGTGTCCGAAATTACCACCACCACCTCAGCCTGTAATAACGCGATGGGGAACATGGCTCCAGGCAGTATTTTACTATCAGAAATATTTTTCACAAGTGAAAAATGTAATCTTGAAACTTGATTCAAATGATTCTGCAGCAGTTCGAGATAGTTAGCAACTTGTTTCCAATTCTGACGTTCAACAACAAATAGATGACATTTCTATGAACTACTCTGAAAACTTGACGAACACTATAGGAGTCGATGTTGCTCAAAAATTTGGTGCAATTTTAACGAAAAATCCCGATTTACAAAAGGTTCGGTCTATAACTGAAAATCAAGAGTGCCCAGATGAGGAAAAGGAATATCTGACATTTGCAAATCTTACTTCACTGGATGTCGAACGATCATTTTAGAAGTATACGACAACGTATTCACAACACCGTCGACGGCTGAATGAATCGACAATGGAAGCGTTGCTGATGTTGCAATTCTACGCAGCTTACCAGGGCGGTTGCCAATTACCACAGTGGACATCAAGACGACAGGAAAAGGTAACAATATTATTTTTCACTAATATTGTATATTACGTACCTACTTTTATGCGGTGCGCCACTGCCGGTACCACCTTTTTAACAAACTCTAGTTATTACTTGCAGGTGTTGTTAAATTATTGTCGGACGCCTCTTTTTGTGATTTGCCGTTGCTATGGAACGACACTGCTTTTTTTTTATTATTTTTGCATTGTCGAACTAGTGCATTTTTTACAATACTAGTTTTTATATCGAGATGATTTATTCAATTGAAGAATGGTTTTAGGTAATAACTCCTTATTTAAAGAATAATGATTGTGATAGAATTGCAGCCTGTGTGTTTAATGAAAATAATCCCCATAAAAATGTGTCTGCTAAATACGTTTTAGAACTGATTATAAAACAGAGAAACCGGTTCTTTACTACTAAGAAAGGAATCCGTTGTATTTTAATGCCGTGAACGTTAGAATGAGGTATCACTCAACAGCTAGCGTAATTTAAAAATTTGGAGGTTGCCACGGCTAGGGGATTGAAGGAATGCAGATTGTTTTTTCATCGGAATTTGTCGCTTTCCAAATAAAAGTTGACCTGTTTCAGAAAACATGAGAAATATTTCTCTTCAGAGATATTCAGGGTGTTTCGTTTTTCTCAGGACACACTGGATAGAAACATGTATTTTAAGAAGCAAAGAAGAAATCTATATAACACATGAAATTATTTATTACTCTCTCTCTCTCTCTCTCTCTCTCGAGATTATTTAATGCGGAATAATCCGTGCACGCAGATTGGGATGTTGAAGAATATATGGAGAGTTCTAACAGTACCGGACTAGAAGTTTTTCTTAATTTATAAAAATACTAGCGTGTTTTGTGTGAGAGTGACTAGAGGCAATATAGGTGGTGTATATCATCACTATTTTAATATCCACATTTCTTATATGCTGGTCTTGAACTTGCTTGCCTCCTACCTCTGTACGATGCACAGGGCGAGCGTAGCACTGGGATACGTGCTTATAGCGTGGAAAATGACAAAAGTTGCCTTCAGATCGAAGACTGGACGTGATTCATTCTACCAACTGAAGTCATTTAAACCTACAAGTTTGACGTCCTTCTTTTTAGAGGTCCTGGGAAGGTGGATTGAAAGGTATATTAGGGACTATGCAGTATGTGTTGCCACTCGGTGATCACCAATATGCTTGCCAAACGAGCAAATCCTGTGAGCTGACAACTCGTGTGATCCGAAAGATAGAGTGTACGATGAAATGCAAGGAAATTGCGCTCGGCGCCTATTTGGATATTGAAGGTGCTTTTGATAGGACATCCTTAGCATTAATACGTACTGCTGTGAAGAAACGGGAGATTAATAATACGTTATGCACCTGGATCATTCATATTCTTGGTAATCGTAAAATATATGCCACCGTGAATGGCTACACCGTTCCCGCAGGACGGAGTGCTTTCGCCCCTGCTTTGGTGTCTAGCGGTGGACGACAGTCGTAGGTTCTGCAGATGACATAACCATACTAACAAGTGGTAAATTAGAAGATACCGTTTGCAACAGAATCGAGGGGGCCTTGAAATTTATTGAAAGATGCTGTGAAAAGGAGGGACTAGCGGCAAATCCGTACAAGACACCTTGTCTCGTTCACACGAAGGAACAAAACGATTAGGGGTACTCTCGTGTGCTTATGTGAAGTTCCCTTACACAGAGCGGAGGAAGTTAAGTGTCTAGGGGTGATTCTGGACAGTAAGCTTACCTTCAAATCGCACGTTGGAAGGGTTTCAAACAAGGCCTTATGGACCTGTAAACGAATGTTTGGGAGAAATTAGGGATTAACATCCAAGGTAATTCATTGGATGTGTACGACGATGATGATACCAACAATAACTTTTTCCAGCTTAGTCTGATGGCAACGCATCCAATTTCAAGAGTGGCGGAATAAACTAAGCAGTCTCAATAATGTCTCGGCGTAATCGGAGCCATGGCAACATTCTCAACTGCTGCACTGGAGACCCTGCTTAGCCTGCTGTCTTTGCATTTGCTGGTAAGGGCAAGGGCTCTGGTAGAGGCATATCATATGAATGGCAGTATGCGACACGAAAAACGTAGAGATGGGCATGCGGCCATTTTCAACATAACAGATGAAATTCCCAGAGGGGGGCCAGAAATCCAGCCCTCATAATAATTTATATAAGTTTTATCTATGCTTTACATTTCAAATGACAAATTTTAACGTATTTCTGGTACATTTCCATTTTAATTTTTTTTTATTTATATCTAAATTATATGTTGAATATTATTACATCGTTAATAACACTGGTGATAGTGATTTGCTCACGAGTTGATAACGTATCTGCACGTCTTACAGTATTCATACTTCAGTAACAGATAAAATAAATATTTCTCTTCTGCAACAGTACTACGCCGAGAATAATAATTTTAATTCTGGCATTTTCAGGTCTATTATTAGTCTATTAGAGATGTGTAAAACTGTTACAATCTGCTACCTTTGGTTCGCAGTTTAAACAAACTATTACTTTTTGTAATAAAATAGAAGCTATTCACGTTTACGAGTGCGACCTTCATAACACCGAAATATTTACACCAATCCCTCTAGAGTCGGGGTAAAACAGGATTAAACATTGTCATTTCTAATTGCAGTCGTCGCAATCGTAATTTCAATCTGTGCCGGTGTCTGACATTTTATTGTTTACGTGAATTTTAACACTTCTAATTCTAACCTCTAAATAGTGAATATGATTTACTCATACAATAGTATTTGTAATTGTTATAAATAAGTTATAAAAAAGTGCCTCAATACAATAGAACAATGCAGTTTTCATAAGTTAATCTAAGGCACGTCATATTTGTTTACAAAATCGACCTTATGTGTGTCTCGCGTCAGCATAAAGCGACTACTATTACTCTTCTTTGCATTAAAGTCATAAACTGATTCTATGTTTCTATAACATTGCATTATAGTATAGTATCTTACTGTTGGCGCTAGTCACTGAATATCTACCAATATTACGGTTCGATTCTAAAAAGGTTCAAATATTAATTTGGTCTGACGATATTTTTGTATATATTTTTATGACCACTATTTTATGTTTATTGCCTTTTTTACAAAATGTTACAAATTAATAAATTATATACGCATGTAATGCAAAGAAACAGTTTTCGGAGCGAGATATTTAGAAACGTGATACATGCGCTGCTATAAATCTATATTTATGTTTCATAGTGTGATAGAACATATTGCGTACTCGACGAATAACTGGTTGTCTGGTACATCAGAGAACGCTAACGGTAGTTAACAGCTGCAAAGTAACAGTTTAGTTCGTAGCAACCCATCAATAATTATTAGTTTCGCAATAATGTATATCTTTACACATGAGAAAAAAACGCTTAGTAACAATAACCAAAATAATGCTAATATAGCTCATGGTATTGGTGGAATCATTCCCAGCAAAAACAATGTGAGAAGAGAGAGTGCTCGTTGTTCCGAGCATTCTCTTTCTCACATCGCCGTTTGCCTCTCAGTTTATGGCACTAATCTCCAAAAACAGCACTGGAATATTTCCTGACGGTACCTAGTGTCAAGAGATATAGTCATGTACAGGAGTACAGATACCCATCACCTCTCAAGCAGCTAATGGGCTGCTTAACGCAAGATGGCGTTGCATCCGAGCGCTAAGGTATCTGCACATGTAAATGATTCTTCAGGCCTCGCATAATGTATTGAAATACACATGAAAAAAAAGTGTCTAGTAACAATAATCAAAATAATGGTGATATAGGTCATGGTATTAGTGGAACCATTCCCAGCAAACACAATGTGAGAAGAGAGCAGCATTAACCTTCTCTTTTCTCACATTGCTTTTGTTTTTTGGCACTAGGTGGCGCCAGGAAATATTTCAGTGCTGTTTTAGGAGGTTAGTGGCATAAACTGAGAGGCAAACAACGATGTGAGCAGGAGAGTGCTCAAAACAACGCTGATGACGTCGGGTAGGTAGAAACATGTCCATTGATTAGTGCTTTCTCTTTTCTCATATTGTGTTTGCCTGGAATGATTCCACCAATATCACAAGCTATAATAGCAATTTTTTTAGTTAATGTATGTCTTTCTTAATTAAGATAAATTCAATGGCTTCTACATATGATAATAATTAATAAACGTCTATAAACTTAAAATCTAACGTGGTCAGATGAACATCAGTCGTTTTAAAATAACACTACAGATGGAGAACGGGTATGTGTTAAGAAGCGTAATAAAGGCCTAATTAATACGTTAAATCACAGGACCAATAAACAGTTGCAATAGTACTACATAAATATTGACAAAAAGTAGATAAAATGGTCTTTTAGAATGACCATTCCAGAAATAGTGATGACGCATTTTTAAGATCTCTATTGACGTTTTAACGTTTTAGAAGGCTATTTTATAAAGGAAGGTCTACTACCGAACCCGTGCAATATTCTAAATGACAAAACAGACGTAATAAAGTCTCTCTTAGTAAATCGTTCGAATGTTAAGAAAGTTTTTTTTCCCTTAAAATTAGGTATACCACCTCTAATTACCATATTATTTACTTTGATTAAATGTAGGAAATGTTTCATCAATCTATAATTTCGTTTCATTTGTTTGAGATGCTCTTCTGGTTTACAAACATTTAATGTACTTATTTTGCAAAAAGAAACAATACGTATTATTGTAGACCCTTTAGATTAGCATCTAATGCTCTTGTGCGTCCACTAGTCGCATTAAATGTTATTTTACATTTCCAATCGCGTTAGAAAAGTATAGCCTCGCTGAACGACAGTATCGAATAAAAGAGAATTAGGGATTAACTAAAATAATTTCACAAGTGAGAATATGCGGCTCATAAATTGTTACAAATCGTATTAGGATTTTCGACTAAGAATTTTATGAAAGTTTTTTGTATATGATATTCACACAAACTTTAGTCAAATAACACAAGTATTAACAAAAAAGGATGCTGCTGTTTTACAAAATATGTAGATAGGCTGTCATATTATAAACACATACTAACTTTAGAAATAAAAGTGGATGATATATTCTTGTTATATTTATAACTGAATAAAATGAATTTGCCAGTTTTCAATATTGTCTGGCACTGTAGGACTTTCTTCCTGCATATAGCTTAAAATGTTCAACAGTATACAAATCATTGCATTGCAATATATCTATTTGTTTTACATACAAAAGATAATTTTGCTATGATTTCTACGTCATATATAGACGTAACATTCTGAATCTAACGAAAACGTACCTTTTGCTATGCTCCACCACGGCAGAGTGATGTAAGTCAAAAATGCGTTGAGGGGAACTGATTGGGCTCGTTTATTCTCTTTCCAAAAATGGAATGTTTGTGTAAAGCCTCTCATGGTCCATAAAGGATTGTAGGCTCCGTCATCTAGTTCTGTAAGTAAAATATATGCTAACTGATCTATTCTTAGTATTTGGTACCTAATGTCAAATCTAGTTAATCGACTTTTAAAGATAAATTTAAATACCGAGTTCGCGTCAGAACGGACTTAACATCCATCTTTACATAAAAAATACATATAAGCGCATTGATTTTGAGGATACAAAAATTAAGTTTTAAGAAACCAAATAGGTACAAAAAATGTAAACACAAAGGCAAATGATTCAACATCTATCTTGTTTTAAAGGTAACTTTTGACTCTTTCACAGTACAATTTTTTTTGTTTTATAGTTTTTAAAATTCCTATTTGCTGTACATACGTCCTCCCCCAAGATAATGTAATGGTTAATATACCATCTCTACGAATCAAACAATATGGGATATATTTCCGACTCAGGCAGTTGGTTATTAAATTAATTATGAATAAAAATCGTCCTTCCGTAGCAAAATAGTCAAGAAGAAATTATAGCAACTAATCTTTTGGAACAATTACTATAATCCGGCAGGGTATACAGGCTTAGTAGTAATGGCTGGCACAAATTAAGCTAAATGTATAAGATGAGTCATTTGGGACAAACATTTTCTACTAAGCCTTGACCTATACTGCACAGATGTTAAAACGATATGATAGATACCCCAACTCCTTGATTGTCGAATCGAAAACATGAAAATCCTCACTCTATCAATGAAATATACAAGCGAAGAAATGCTTTCGTAATCGTTCTAACAATTTTTCTATTTATTAGATTATAAAACGTTGATTTCTTAGAGCTTCACAATTATGCATTGTAGGTCATGAATTAGTAGGATTTTTTTTGTTGAAAATGGTTTTTTCTATATGTATGCTGACTCAACTTATTCCACATATCATGACTCACCCTGTAAGGGTAATTGCTTTTACAAAAATATGTAACGGGAAGAAAAAGATAGCCTCCTATCTTTGTTCTCAAGGTTGTGATAAAAAACATGACGAACTTTACAAAACGTGGCGAAACGCACACATACACAACACGCAGAAGAGACAAACTAGAAGTTCCGTATCATTGTTTGACGACCACTCAAAAGTATGATTATTGGTGCCCGAAAATACACAATAAATTAGAAGCAATATTCTGCGATATCGAAAGCAAAAGTGTACATCATTCCTGTTGGACAATGCTTTTTATATAGCGGGCGATCTTTCAACTTATTGATTTTAAGCGTTGTGTTACTTGTACTATATTTTATACACTTTCACACTCTTTAGATTTTATGTAAACCTATCCGTACTGTTCTATTATCTATTTATGACTTTTATTGTAATTTTTATTACAATAAATAAAATATTACTACTACTAAAAAAAATTGTGCGTTAGACATACCGCGTTAGAAAGTTCTAGTAATACAGTGACCGGTAACACACATGGGCAAAATTTGCCCGCTATGAAAGTGCGTAGACCTAAGGGAGGGGACTCTCCCGATCGATGACCTCGGGAATCAATCAATAATAATCTAACCGCTGCGGTGAGAGAATTACACTCGACTCTAGTCACGCGTTATACTCCAAGTTTACTTCTTTAATTGATTATCTATGCCTCTTTCGAACTTTTGCACCTTTGTTATTTTAGATTTGTTTTGTTTGAACCTTGTAATTATACTACGAAATAGTTTTTTTTTAAGTTATGTTCTTGTAAACTAGGAAGTCGTTAAATGGTACTGCGTTAGTAGTAGCACTGCAAACAATTGCTTATTTGAACATTTATTATAATATATTCAGTTGAATTTTACACATACTAATATGTCACTTACAAATAATTGTTAGTGTAAGTATTACCGCAGTGCATTATTATCGCGTCGGCCGACCGTTCAATCACGGTATATTCACACATATGATAAACTGTGGCTCCCTACTCGGGGAGTGCAGTTTCAGCCAATATCGATGCCAGTACAACCAGTATTTAGTAGGCGGCTTGAAATCGCATGCCTGGTAATTATACTGTCAATTTAATTTGCCATCTTCTTCGAAATAATCCGCAAACATGTCTGAGTAGGATGCAGCTGTTCTTGTTGCTCCTTTAGCATCACTGGACAATCTGCCCATGTCCTCGCAATATTCATACATCATATCGTTAGCATTATTGCAACCATGCCTTTCGCGGGCAAAATTGTGAAGAATACAAGCTTTGACGATGTTGATAGACAATTCGTTATTTATTATCCATTATGCCAAAAGAACATTTAATATACCTTCATGCTCTAGACAGTCTGTAATTGAAAACTCTTTTCCTCGTATTCACGTCCGTATTCAAAAAACTTCCACTATAGGGATGCATAATTTTATCGGTCAATTTGAAAGCATCGTCGCCAACGAAAACGAAAGGCATTGGTATTGTATTATTAGAAGAAATCGCTTTATTTGTAGGTATGTTTAATTCGTTTGAATCAGTTTTTCATAAAATGCGCTATCTCTAAAAATAGAGGTATCACTGCATTTTCCGTAAACCCCAACATCAATACAGATAAAATGTACTTACTATCGTAAATAGCTAATAAAACAATTGAGAAGTATTTCTTGTAACTAAAATATAAAGATCCACTCTGTTGTGGTTTAATTATTCGGATATGTTTCTCGTCGACGGCACCAGTACAGTTTGGGAAATGGGTTAATAAATCCTGTCGCAATTTGTTTCCACGTTCCAGTGGTTAGTGCAGCCATACAATCTTCCTTCAACTTAATCCAAATTGCTTGGCATACTAGCTTTACTATACTAGACAGTGTCGTTAAACTTATATGGTACGAATAATGAAGTTCCGTCAGTGTATATCCCGACGCTAGGTACCTGCGAAAACAATAATCACATAACAGTTTGATTGGTAAAAATAATTCACGTATACTGTCTTGTAATAGGCCAACAATTGCAGAAAAAGTGGAAGAACATAAGAGATTGCTTTTTTAGATAATTAAGGCGTCAAAGAACTCCAAGCGGATCTGGTGCTTCAGCAAGGAATCCGTATGTTTATTTTAACCAGCTTTTACTTTTAAAAAATGTAGCAGCAACGAACTCAACACAAAGTAACATTACTCGAACTGAATCTATTGAAGAAAGCAACGAGGGGCCGTATTCAAACGACAGGCAACTACACTATAGAAAGAAAAAGAGAAAGCAAGATGATTCAGCTTCTATTGTTGAAGTTTTACAAAATAGTATTGAACTTTGTAAAAAAAAGATATAGAAGAAGAATCAAGATAGAATGTTTTTGTTATTTCTTTTGGATGGCTTTGAGGGCTCCCCCTAATTATAAAATGATTCTGGAGGCTGAAATGACAAAACAATACCCAATTTAGTCATTCAACACCTCAACAGTTTCCTAACTTGAATTGGAATCAACCGTCGAGGACATGTTTTTCAACGCCTATAACGTTTAAATTAACCATTGAAAACAATTAACATGTTTGTAGATACTCATTATATGTCATTTCTAACCTGGGCAAATATGCGGTAACAGCCAGAGGCGTGGCGAGCGCATAAAAGTTTACACATAAAATAGAACGTAAGAAATAAATTATAAAACGTGCTGAAACACTTACCGTTTTAAAAGGCTTTCGTGAAATCACAAACTGGGTAACATCTGTTAAATATTGAATCATTAATCATTAAATATGTTTCCACAGCTGCTTCAGTCAAGTGAGTACGACGTGCAGAATAAATGTTTTTTAATGCCGAAAATGACCGTTCGACATCTAGCGATGTTATATTTGCATATTTAAAATAATCTTTGAAACAACTTAATGCATCTTCACACGCCCTTTCACAAATTTGTCTTAATATAAGAAAATCGGAGTCTTTCTCTAAAACACTTTCAAATGTTCGTATTACACACCAATTTGTTTCGCCTTCTACAGTGCATAACTGTGGGTAAACATCATTCACAATTTGAACAGAATCCACTAGCAACATCGAAACATTTTGTAATTTTTCTATTCCCTCCGCTAGTCCGAAGTAATTGTTGTGAATAGTTTGTAAATCTCTTTTAACCTGACTATCTTGAAATATTTCTTGGCTTTTCTTGATTGCTGCAGCTTCTGTCGGATTGAATTTTAAAACTACCTTCTTTACTTGATCAAAATATTTGTTGTAGTAAAACGCAGCCTGCAACCATGTTCCCCAACGTGTAACAATCGGCTGTGGTGGTTCAGGTAAATCAGGACACAGTGTGTGAAATAGTCGGGTACGTTGCGAGGACTTTAAACAAAACACCGCCTTTGTACTAGCAATCAGTTACTAGTGGAAACCATGTAGGAATCGTTTGTGCCGCAAGATTTAGAGTATGGATTTTACACGTTACATGTAAGAAGTTACCACTGTGTTCTTTAAGAGATCGGCCCAAAGAACGCATGTTTGCGGCACCATCACTCATAAACATTAAAAGTTGCCTAGTTGAAACTTCAAATTTGTTCAGAGACCTTTAAAATCTCATCGGCAGTACAATCTATAACTCTTTTGGTAGCAAGTAAGAAAGAGGATGACGGTCGATGTGGTTCCATTGTATGTACCATTACATTAACCACAGAATGTTTTTGACGATCTGTTGTTTCGTCCACACACAACCACAGTTTTTTAACTTTCAATTCCGTTTTCATTCTTTTCTCTATATGTTCACGAGCAAATGGCACTACATTTCGTATCGATGTCCGACTAGGTAGTTTACAGTTCGCATATTTATTCCAGAAAGAGACAAATGCTTCTTTGTCTAGTAAACGAAACGATAGATTACATAAAATAAGAGTAACATATAAATCAAATGTAAATTTTTCTTGGTCTCGTAAGCCACTTTTTGCAGAAGAATGCTGTTTGCTTTCGATGTGACGTTGACAATGGCTTCTGGACCAACACATTAAAGGGATTTTACAAACTAGACATTGAAATTTAGCGCCATCAAAAATTAAGTCCGGCATGTCCACTATAAAATTTTTAACTGTGTCTGACATCGGTCGTTTTCGCGACGTACCTAACTGCGACATTTTTAAAGCAACCATAAGCGTACAATTACGAAATAAGTTTCGACAGCCTACATATACACAGAACTACTCGCATACAGCATCGATTTAGTACTGACGCTGTGAATGCGTGAAATAAATAATTGCCGACTCCGCACCACATATCTACTGCACTGACTGTTACCGCTGTTTGCCCAGACTAGTTATTTCTTTATGAAACATCATTGTGGTTATATGTATGTTAGTTTATTTCTTGCAAAGACAGCAACTAATGGTTTGGCCATTGTGTAATTAATTGATACTTGTTTTGGAAGTATTCTTTTTTACCTTTTGGATAAAAACGAGGCAAGATAGTTAAATATAGCCATTTTACAAAACAGATATGTACCACCTGTTAATTTTTATTTGTTGTGTTTTGCTACAAGTCGAAATTACTAATTACAGAACACGATTACGATTAGAAATATATTTATATATCTTAATATTGATATAAATATTGCTAATTTAAAAAAAATTGTGAACAAACTGAGTAATTGATTATCATTAAATTGCTTATAATAGCTTTTCAATAAGACAATCTCTGCTCCCAGCGTTTACAAAAATGCTGGAAATGCTGACCTTTTTTTTTGTAAACACAAATTTGTTCTTCTTTTTAAACTTTCGAAAACATTTTGTAGGCATCTTACCGGAATATTTGCAATTTCATTTGTAATGGCTTTTTGCGTCTCTTCCAAGTTGTGTAAACGGTTACGAAAATTCTATTCTTTAAATAGCCGAATAGAAAAAATCAGGAGGTGTAAGGTCTGGTGATTGTGTTGACCACAATCCTCTACTTATTATTCTTCCTGAAAAAAATTGTTGTAGAAATTGGATGTAGCATTGGCTACATGAGGAGGTGCTTCGTCTTGCTGAAAATACCCGTCTTGTAATTCACTCTCACGCAGATAATTTATAAATAAAGTGTTCACGTCTCACACTGCTGATCAGTTTGATATAAATAGGTGTGACATCTTATAAAAACAAACCACAAAGCGGCCGTCCCAAAATAACAACAGCGAGAGAAGGACGCCTATGAAAGAGACTTTCTCTCCAGGATGGAAAGAAACCCTGTAGCTATCTTCCGAAATTGGCGCAGAAGACCAAAAATGTCAGCTAGAATAGCTAGAAGACGCTTAAACAGTGCAGGATTAAAAGGATGTAAGGCAGGAAAAAAGCCGCTATTCTCTGATATCAACAGAAAAAACCGTTTATAATGGGCAGACACCAACATTGAACAATTGAAAACTGGAAAAAGGATTGTGATCCTTCTTTCGAATTGTTCTGCCCAATCTCCAGATCCAAATCCAATCGAGCATTTGTGACACTTTGTGAAAACACAACCAAAGGGTGGCAAACATTCTTCAAACGCACTACATTTAACAAAATTTTCAAAATTTGTATTTTTTCAAAAAATCAATTCAGATTGTGATAATTTTATGTTACACTTTTTTAAACCGGTAGCTTGTATCAATTATATTAAACAGAATTTTGAGAGTCAAGACCCCCTTTTCTGTCTTCTCACCTTTACACCACTTGAAGCCAAAATAAAAGAAGCGTGGAAAAGATTAAGGTGTTCCGTTTTGTCTATATTTTAAGGTGCCTTATTTTAAACGAAATATATTACATTTTATAAAGAAAAATACGTACTTGACTAATTTTAGGTTGGTACTCTCCCCACTTGGTATTTTAAAAATTTTTGCGGGTAATTTAAGTTGGCAATTCCGGCAATAATGACCACACTCGCATGCATTATAAGAATATGTCGTTTATTGCTAGAATCACCCACTTGAATTATCCGCGAAATTTAAAAAAATGCCAAGTGGGTCATTATGTCAGATAAATTACTTCAATTTGATATTAATTAAAAAATATTGATTAGTATCTATTTAATAAGTGCGAGTTTTAAAAAGATTTCTGCTTTAATAAAGCGTAAAAGGATTACATACACGTTGACAACCAAATTCGATTTACATACGTATCTGACAGGGAAGAGTATATTTCATAAATATAGGCCAGATGGCAGGCGGTATTACCAAATGCCCTCACAGTACAATATTCTTTTTTCTGTTAGATACGTAGCTACGAAATTCCAATACTAGACGGTACCGGTATATGTAAGTTTCATATTTTTAATCAACAAACTGTACTGTTCATATTTCTATTAACAATTCACACATGAATATTCTTTATAGTCTTGACGCAGCATACATACCGTAAGAGCGAGCGTACTATGATTACCCGATTTCACACGAACTCAGCGCATGTAAACGTTTGCTGTCTTGAATATTACTGTGGAATGTCATTTGCTTGACAAAATTGCGTAAACGCAAATTCATTTGTGCACGTTGCTAATGTTATAAACGGCGTGTTCGTTCGCGTACCAGCACTTTCATAAAAATCTGGGACAATTCTTATGAGCTCATTTTGACGTTCTTTCAATCTTGTGACAATGTCCATTTACGATTGACACTGACAGACAATTTGACATATTTCTTCATAATTTACAAAAGACATGTTTAAAATGGGTAATGTCATAATAGTATCCCTTGTCCCAGATTTTTATGAATGCGATGGTACATGCGCAAGCCACGACTTCGCTCTTGCATTTCCGAAAACACCTTGGGTATTCGTTCGCATACGTGTAAGACATGACTTCGCTCTGGCATTTCCGAAAAATGCCGATTATGCTGGCTGATCATAGTACGCTCGCTCTTACGATGTGTTATATTAAAACGTCCCATGGTGACTCTGCGTGAGTTCTTCATAATAAGGGAAGAAATAAAAGTGGTCTTCACTCACAAAATTCTATGTTGACTTAAACAATGCTACCGGTGCGTAATGCACGAAACCGGTAGCATTGTTTAAGTCAATATAGAATTTTGTGAGTGAAGGCCATTTTTATTTCTTCCCTTATTACATACGGATTAGTCCGCTCACCTAGATACACCCCCGTGTTGCGAAATCATCCGACGGTATCCGACGAAAATCAACAAATTCCGAGTATGTGCGCGAGTAGTTTTGAATTTGACGGTTCGTAATAATGACGCTAAAACTTTAACGATACGTAAGTAGTTGTTCAATTGTAACGTTTTATTCAAATTAGAGTCATGACAACTTGTTGTGAAGATCGGTGTTTTCCATTTCAAGGCGAACAAATATTTGACACGCCGCACCATATCGATATTGGGTGGCAAGACAGCAAAAATATTTTAGGCGGTTTCGGTTACATTTCATCAGGTCACCACATTTAATTTCAGCAAGCGTTAATTGTATGCGAGCCTTATTTAGAGCTATCTGCGTGATATTTTTTAAAGAAGTGGATGCCTATGAAACAGCAGAGAAAGTATGAATTATTAAATTGTTTTATGCAGGTCATCACAAAAATTCAAAATTTATTACACAATGCGTTTAACTGGCATTAAAATAAGCTTTGGAACATAAGGTTGTGTATCCACACGTAACCATAAGAGCCATAATTGGTTAATAATGAACAACAAGAATTACGAGAAATAGGAGTATATGCTCTTGCAAAACAAGATTTTACTCAATCTAGTTATTCTATTGCCAAACAGTGTATCGCCGAAACGTAATAGCTTATTAGTGCACCAATATTTATTTAATACATTCGGCAACCGTTTAATAAGTAGCCCTGGACATATTCATTGGGCAGCAAGGTCGCCGGATTTGTCCTCAAATGATTTTTTGCTCTGGAGTTATTTAAAAAGTGATATTTAGTATACCTGCCCAAAAAGCAAATACTTTGGATGAATTGTAACGAAAAATTCAAGACGAGTCACAAACATGCCAGCAGAATATTTATTTAATTTTTATAATAGAATAGGCTACTCTATTTGCACTTGGAGATCAGGTTGAACACTTGCTTTAATATTTTGCGTTATTGGGTAGAATTTAGTTTTGGTTCTTCGTATTTGAGAATATTATTTTTTTGTGTATTAACACTTTTTAATATTTCTTGTTCTATCTTTTATTTTTAATAAAGGATATCTTTCTTGTAATACTCATTCCCTCTATTAAGTTTTTAGAGTTTCCTTTTTGTTTATACATTCCAAGATTTTTTATTTTTGAAGCTTTTGTTTAGGCAATCTGATATGAGCCTTCACGTGTGTTTAATAAAAGAGAATTATTATTTTAGTTTGTTTGCCACTTAATTCTCATCATTTACCGACCTGAAAGGTATGCCTGTATCAGTCTTAAGTTTGGTCTTAAGTAGTGCAAAAATATTTTATACGGAATACTATCGAAACATCCGGTATGTATTGAAATATCTTTCTCGGGGTTTTTTTTCAAATTTTGTAAAATTTTCTAATTTTAATTGGAATAAACGATTCTTGTAGGTTCGGGGGTATCCCTGGATACCCTTACGGAAATTTTAGAATGAATTTCCAACTCAGTAAAATGAAATTAACGAATTTTAAGATTTGAAAAGTAATTAACCTTTAAGTTTTTGAACGAAGCCAATGTATATAAACCCTCTGTTTATATACCTACTACAGGAAACTGCCTGCTCTGGATATTTAACCCTTTTCTCTTCTAATAAAGACTTTGATTTCACAATCGAGCACTTATATAGGGACCGGAGTTAAGACACACTTTGATTCAACCAAGACTGAATAAAGATTGATGAAAAATTATGGCGTCGTTCATCTCTCTTTTATTTTAAATCGCGAAAGACCGGCGATTGTTTTCTTTCACAGCCAATTTTGATAATTTGCCCAAATAGAAACTAACTTTTCGATGACTTTTTATCAAATGATATTAGCATACGAGAACGAATGCATTGACTTAACCAGGAGGTTGTTTGTTGATGATTCTGTGGTACGAATTGTCACCAACAAGCTTTAAAATAGAAAATCCACTGCTAATTTACAGAAACTTTTCAGATAAAGATTTAATTGATGAAATATTATTTGTTGTACCTTTCAATTCACGCTGTTGCTTATTCCAGACGATTTCTACATTAATTTGGACGAAATAAGTGAATAGAAAAATTAACTAACGAGTAGACTTGTCCATGCTACCCCACACTCGTCATTATCTGGACTTATAATTAAATTATAATGTCCTCTCTGCAAGGACGGTTGGCTGAGGCGAAATGGTAACGAAGAAATTTCCAATTTTCCCCGCAAGAGTCTTGTCAGTTTGACTAGATACAAACGCGACGATTAAATTGGCATTTGCTTGCCTTGCCACGCAATATCGATACGGCGCGGCCTGTAAAATTTGTTGATTTTCGTCGAATGCAGTCGGATAATTTCGCCACGCGGGAGGTGTATTTAGTAACTGATCTGCATGTCATATCCCTACGGTTTATTGACACGTTTTTATCTTTCAGTTATTAATTTTGAATTCACCCCCCACGCAAACTAATTTACTTTAATTACTTACTACCGATAAAACTAAATTGAGAAACAAATTCTCATATGCTAAAAATGAAAAATATATAGTTACCATTATTGCATTTCTTATTTAAATCACACCAGTAATAAATATGGGTCCCATCTGGCGTTACTCTTTTCGGTGGTATAAATATTGGACGACAACCCTTATTCGTAGAACTAGTAGTAGTGGTACCATTTTTTGCACGCTTAGGCAAGGTGCAGTAGCTATAAATTTTACTAACGTAGAGTTTATTGTAATTCCCGTCAAAGTTATTCACTTTCACATTTTTGTTAATATTGTTCGTCACATCACCGCATTTCACTTTTTCGTTATTGCTCAATTTTGTTTCCGTTTTTGCACTTTTCTTTGGAGAGTTAGTGGAATTACCGGTTGTACTTATATTGCTGTATTTCTTAATCTCGCACACACAAGGTAACTCTTCCTTGCCGTTAACGGTGATATATGGATTCTCTGTAAAGGAGGTTTCTTGCGTTGACCGACTGTTCGGTGTGTTTGGTCGATCTTCGATTGTTTCGTTATTCAAACTAATTGCGTCGTCCGCAAATTCAAATTCTGTATAATTAGCGTTGCGTCTAGTGATATCTTTTTGTTTCTTCTTCTGTTTATGCTTCAATTTTTCCTTGCCAAGTTCGTATTCGGATTGATTGAGCAAATTCTCGATTTTGTTGACCGCAGTGGCGCACGTGCACTGATTTTCGGGGGGTCCCAAAGGTGCCCTTAGCGCACATTTTGCCGGTGTCGCGCAGGGACGTGAATAGATGTCGGAGAGAGTAAGAGATTCTCGCTTTTTGCGTTGGAAACAACCACAGCAATCCGTTTTTGAGACAGAAGCAGGACGGGAGTTCACTATAACCAACAAATAATCGATTAGTTCATGATTTCGGGATATTTCACGGTAAAATTAATTATTCAAATTACGTAAAAATATAAGGGAGTGTGATATACTACTTGCTTTCAACTAGAAACAAAATTTAAAAATATTCTACAATTGTTTACTATTTCTTTTGGCTATCTAATACTCTAGTCCTGCTTCTTAATAGTTACAAAATAATTATGTTTCCAATGAAAGTTAAAGTATATTAAGAAAGATACAATAAACACATTCTAAAAAAACAAAAGATTTTAACCTAATTGTATACAAAATAATCATAAGAAATATGGATTAATAAATGATTTGCAAAAGCTCAATGAAAGAACTAAGTGAAAGGATATACGAATGGAAAGTGGAAAAAAGTCTATATGCACAGATGCAAAACATTTTTGAAGTTTGGTTAAGGTTTTCTTAAAAAACAAAACTACATATCCGATAAAAACCACAGAAGGATCTGCTTAATGTAGTGGCGGTTAACGTTATCACCCGTTTATTGTTATCGACTTAATCAATTAAGGGTCAACAACACAAAAAAATATGCAAATGCTTTCCGTTATTGTTTTGCACTTGGCACTAAATTAATGTTAAGAAGATGCAGTTATATCAGTGACACCACATGTTGGTAGTTATTAGTTGAAGATGCATTACGTCACATTACTTTTATAATAAAGCTATACGATACGTTAACTTTTTCTCTTTTGAGTAGAATACGATGTTCGCAAAACGTAAAGACATACAAAAGTAACGATGCGTATTTTAGTAAAATATGAGAAATTCCCAAAGACGAGTCAAAGAAATTTATTGCGTTCATTTGCAAATTTTCCTTATGGCAGCTATATTTTGGCATAGCGTAACAAAAGCCACCAACAAAAACTATTCCATCACAAATTGGATTTATACTTCTTTGCTATGTACTTTAAAGAACTTACAGTTTAGATTTATTTGCACTATTGGTATATTAAAAGGTAAAAGATCAACCGTTGGTTTGCCGGTTATTCTTATCATCGCAATAATCGGAGTTCATTGCACCAGTGTAAACGTTTCCTTGTCTGCCGCCTTTACATCGCCAAAAATTTGTAATCTTAACGCGACCATATTGCAGACACAGCTAATTTGAATTATTGAATCTACGAGATGGTTTCCAAAGGTTCTCGAAATGTAGAGATACATAAAATTGAAGAATACCAGTATACCTTCCAAGCAGTTTCCTTGGGAGTGCAAACAACGTATGTAGCGCCAATACCACGAAAGGAATGCATTCTGGAAGTTTTGTTTTGTTAACGTGTTCAGTACCGTTCGCAATTCAGCTACAATCTTCTCTATCGTGTCAAATCTTTGCCCCTTCAACATGATTTTCATTTTTGGAAAGTGGAAAAAGTGGCAAAGAACCAAGTCAGGCGAGTACGCTGGACGAGAAACAACGGCCATCTTGTTTTTCGCTAAAAACTGCTGTACGATATAAGTGGTATGCGGCATCGCGTTATCATGGCGAAAAACCCAATCGTTTCTCCGCCACTTCCATGGGTACGTTTAAACCAGTTGTAGGTTTGTGTTTGGCCCAAAGCATCGTCCCCGAATACTACAGATACGGTTTCCTCACATCGGCCATTGAAAAAACGTAAACACAAGCAGACACAACAATGAGAAATTGTTCACCAACAAAGAATGTTTCCACTTACTATAACGCCAGTTGCAGGCAAACGTAGGCAACTGTCCCCCTCTGATTTAGAGAAAATTTTACACACCTAAAAATATTAGACACGTATTTTTTTAGTTGCGTTTTTCAGTTTAAGGAGGTGTAATTAACGCTCAAAGTTACCCCCCGAAAACACATTTTTTGCTATAGCTTAGGAACAAGACGAGATATCGAATTCATTGTCACTGACGCTACATTTCAGATGACAAAAAATCAGTGGTGCGCCCATGGGGTCGTTAAGGGATTAAACAAATTTGTGCATAATGCATTTCTTTGAGGATTACCACAACTATGCAGTCTATCAACCTTAGAAAAAGAATATGACTCTTTACGTAGTAATTACTGTTTTAATTGTAAGAATTACAATACTTTTTCTTATTCCGATATAATTTTTGTGATGTAATCCTTATTATACTGATTGTGATTACGACTATAATTAGAGTATATTATTTCAAAATGAGAAATCTTTCGTAAACATGCATCAAGATTGTTAGTTTATTGTAAATAAAAGGCGATGTCGCATTTTTTGAATTGTAAAACGAAGACGACGATGTACTTACAATGAATAGCAGGACAATAAAACATTTGTATATAGCAAAAATGTTTCTACTTTCATCGGAGACTGAAACAAAAACAAATTTAATAAAAAAAAAATATTTACATAAACCCTATTTATAGCTCAAGTGTTTGTTTCGAAAAATTTCCAATGTATACTGTTGTAGATAAAATCGTATATCTCTTTGATTAGAAAATATTTATTTTTGTATGCGTACTAGTCTACTTACATATCAACGCATAAAATGCAGTTACATTTTTTTAATAACATTTGTTTGATCTATATTTCAATGTCGTCACCCTCCTTAAACTGAGGGAATAGGAGATTAATACATATAAATTTCATATCATTTTCGTATATTGCAACATGGTCATTATCATAAGTAAAGCGTGACAAACGGTTGCACCCGCTGCATACAAGGAATCGAGTGGACGTTTGGTTATTATCGGTTGATCGGTGTGCGTGTACTATTACATCGATAGTACAAGCGAACAATAGTGCACGCACACCGATCAACCGATAATAACCGAACGTCCACTCGATTCCTTGTATGCAGTGGGTGTAACCGTTTGTCACGCTTTAATCATAAGGGCCATAGAGCCTTTACTTAAAATACAATGGGATATAAAATTTAATTCTAAAAATATAGAGAAAAATAGGTTTCCGGGGGCTACATTACAGGGACGATAATTCCCTTAAAAAGATCCAAAAACAGGTAACTTTTGTTTTTTTTTTTTGTATAGTTTAAATATATGAAGAGGAAAATTAAATTGATAACATCTGTGGACGGGGGCGAAAAATTTTTTTTTTTATCTCCTATCGATCCTATGGGTGCACCACTGATTTTTTTTCGTCTGAAATGTAGTGCCAGTAACAGGGCACAACTCCTTTTTTAAACGAATTTGATATTACGTCCAGTTCTTCAGATATAGCAAAAAATGTGTTTTCGGGGGGTAACTTTGAGCGTCAATTACACCTCCTTAAACCGAAAAAAAAGCAGTTAAAAAAATACGCGTCTAATATTTTTCGATGCACTACATCCCTGCAAAATTTTATCAAAATCGGAGGGGAACAGTTGCCTACGTTTGCTTGCTAGCATACTGACTCACAAATGGTGTACACACCTCCTTGTGGCGGCATTTAATTGCAACTGCACGCGCGTAATTCAAAATTCGGGAACATTTGTGTACCACTTCATATTTCGATCACTTTCCATATTTGTATCACGTTTACATATTAAAAATAATTTTTTCAAAACTCATTGATTATGGGTACACTATAATTTACATTTCGCCATCTACATCATAGACCTTAATCAATTTTTAGCCATCTAGTTTTCGTACCTCGCAACGGTCACGTTTTTCATGCATAGTTCATTGCATTCCTTTACTCAATTACAGAAGAAGCAGTGCATTTTTACGATTGAGACTTTGCAGTGAAAATGTGTTAATAGCAATGATCATCAAACTTTTGCTAGGTATACGATACTCGAGAAATTAATAAAAATAGACAAAATGAGAATATGCTTTGAGTATTACAATAATACACAATTTCTTTACGCATATGATAAAAATAATAAGCAATAATGCGGATACGGCAAAATCTTACCATCTCTTAAATCACCAGCTTCTATTTCGCTCACACCGTTGTCCATTGAATCTAATCCTTCATTCTCCGATCGCGACTTGACGTCAAGCTTCGTTTTCCAAGCTCCTCGCACAAAATTATTTATGTTTGCGCTTGGATCGCTAAGCCGCCGCTGTTGGCGATAATTATAAAAATCGTCTGGATCTTCCTCCCAATCGGAATCCCACATATCGGTGGCACAGAATCCTGGTTCTGAAGTCGGCGTTTCTACGCCAGAACCTTTGGGTTTGGTGACCGCCATCTCGGCATGACCTTTACCTTGAGGCCCCTTCATGCGGACAAATTCGCAACGCTGAGCGTTAGAATTTGAGAATAGTCCGAATGTCATTCGTTGTGCCATTTTCGTACTCAAGCTTGATTGCTGTAACAAAGATCGATGCAATTAGATGATTGGAACTACCCTGTGCAATTATTGCACGAAGATTCAGAAGAAATTAAGTTAGTAATGTATACACAGCATGTCTCCAACAAAAATTTAATACCATATTTCATTGTTTCATTGTTTGAAGCAAATTGGATTCACAGATGTTTCGTGCTATTGTTTATCTTCGAACATACGAATTACATGCATGTAAATAACCTATTTTCACTGATGTTCGCTTCTCAAAATAACACATGAAATGCATGTGGGTCCTAAACAATACAATCCAGTTTGCTTGATAGCTGATTAGTTAAGCGTCAATGAGCTGATTCAACCTAATAACAAGTTTCAATGTTTTTTAAATAGCAACACCCATTTTTATATCTACACATTTTACTTCAAAATAACAAAGTAAAATATATTTTACTTCACATACGTAAATTCATTAGTTATTAGCAGAGCGAGGTAATCGTCTCTGCGATACATAGGCGTTTCACCTATGTAGCGGGCGTTGTATAAAAATAGATTCTCACTTTGTCAGCGTCCGCTTGTTTATTTTTCGATCAGTTTAGTAAACGAGAGCGTGCGTTGTGTTTTGTGTTAAGTGTTATTCGTTATAAATATATAATTACTAATTTAAAATGTGTAATGTGAATAAGGTTAAAAAATTACCCTTTGCTGGCACAGCAAATAAGTTTATCTGTGTCTTTCCGGATTTGTTTTACGACGGTGTTAAAATAGTTTGTAAAGTGTGCGAGAAACATTTGATGTGCTGAGACAAGGCGGACTGTAACAAACATGTAAATGCCGAAGAACGCAGAAATAGAAAAACAGGCGTGCCGACGAGAACCGCCGTTATTTTCGATTTACTTGTCATGATGATAACCTGCAATTTGCCACTTCGCTTACTTGAAAAGCAACCGTTTCAGAACTTTTGATATAAGTACAACCTTGAGTTGAAGTTGTCAACTACGAAAACAACGCGCAAGCATGTTTTATTTGTACGGGAAGACGTGGAAAAGAAAATCAAATTTACATTAAAAAATCAGTTGCTTTGGTTATGTGTTGACGAGACAACAGATTGTAAAAGAAATTATATTCTAAATGTTATACTAGGTGTACTGGACCCTCATAAATCGACATTTCCACTCTTACTAGCTAGCAAAAGACTGGTGCAGCAATTGTGAGGGTGATAAGTACGTTAGAAAACTTTCAAGTCTCGCCACGTCAAGTGTCGATGTGAATGAGTGATGGTGCCGCGACAATGCGTTCGGTAGGTCGTTCTCTTGTTGAACACGGTTGCAAGTGTTTACATGTTTCGTGTAAAGTGCACGCTTTACATCTTATGGCAGAAACTATTCGACAATGTTCATCCGAGGTAGATCCATTAATAGCATATACAAAAATAAGTGTTTCTGAAATCTCCAAAACCTTTTCGATCATTTCACGTTCAGTGTCCTGGTATTCGTGAATCACTGCAGCCGATTTTTATACGTAGGGGAACATGGTTACAGGCAGCTCTTTATTATGCTGAATATTTCAAACAAGTGAAAGCTGTTATTCTACAATTCAATCCTTCCGACGCTGCAGCTATTAAGGAGAGCCAGACAAAATTTCAAGATATTTCCGTTGAAATAGACTTACAAACTATTCGTAACAACTATAAAGAATTACATGATGCAATAGAACAATTACAAAATAGAGCGTTGTCGTTAGTGAAGTGACTGCAAATAGTAGACGAAGTACGTACACTGCTACGCACTATACATGACGCAAAATATAACTACGTTTTTGAAAAGTTCGAGAGTGTGTTAGAGAATGATTCCGATTTTATCACATCAAAACAAATTTGTGATGGTGCATCGACTAATCCATTAACTGAATTCAATGAGTGTTTTAATCATGCATGTATTGCATCCGTAGATATCGAACGATCGTTTTCAAAATATAATTTTTTCACCACGGCGCACATCGTTCAACGAGATAACTGTGGAAACATATCTAATGCTGTCAACTTTTTACGACACTTATCCAGTAGGTGATTATACTGATGATGGTGCTTCTACTTTTAATGTTCGATAATTCCGATGCAGCCCGCCAACCTACTTGATAAAGGTGCTTAAGAGGGTGAGTGTTTCACAACTTTTCAGATATAATTCTTAAGTAGTTCTATTATTATTCGACTTATTACTTATTGTTTAGTATTGTGCTTACTGAAGGAAGCGCACGCCTATGCTGCGCAGAGACATTAGCTCGCTTTGGTTATTAGTTTCTGAGTTATTTAAAGAAATTCATAAAAGTAGTTCATTTTCCAATAAAAATCAACAGGATTAGCAAGGTTGGCTTTGACTTACTGAAAATAATGACTGTGCTTATAATATAATATTATATATAATAATATAATATTTTGAATTTATTATAAATACAGGGTGAAAACAAAACGCAGTTAGTGGAATAAGTAGATAATTGAATGAACAGTATTTCTGTTTGGTCAAATTAAGAACTAATACGTAGTAATAAGTTCAGGAAAATAGAAACAATTTTTTTTTTTAATTTTGAAGAGAGTGCTTTTACGTTTGTTTTTCATTGATTCACTTTACTCATTAATACCTCCTTTTGTATGTCAGATTACTTCCTTTTATAAAGTATCTTGAGTGAATACTTATACTACAATATTTATTAGGAATCGCGTCTGATACTTTAAGGTTATAACTAGTTTTTTTGGGTAAACAAAACAAACCATACACTGTTAATTCAGTGACTTCTTATGAAAAAGAGGTCGATTGTATGAATATTTTCAAATAATTCGGAAACGGGTGAACTTAGGCGTAGGAAGTAAAATATGTTTTATCTTTCTATTTTGGAGTATAATGAGTAGACACGATGTAAGATAGGGCTCCTATTAAAAAAAATAGATTTTTTCCTAGTTGAATATGTCCATCTTTGGACTGGATTTTCGGAACATCCAGTATAACTTTTTTGATATTTATGATCAGTGGCGGCTAGTTGTGACGTAAATAGACGAGGCTTCGATTCTCTCGTGTATTTTCGTTGCATATCGTGTACATTGTACTTGAAAAAATACCTTGTGTTCTGCTGTTCCGCAGTCACAGTGCACCAACCGCCTCTGTTTATGGTTATAAATGGCTGTTTATGTAATCCGTGTTTATGAAATCCGTTGTAACTATTTTGCTGTCCAGGATCTCTAAAGATATAGATATATAATCATCAATAAAAAAAGAAACAATGTACAATAAATTAAAAAGAAAATATAAAACTTAGTCATCACAAAATACACGAAATATGTAACTATTTGTGGAGATATTCCTCGAAACTATAAAAATCACCTTCTGGTAAATATTTTAACTTTGTATTTTGTACTTGTTTTAATTTTTTCAGTGTAGTGACTGTTCAAAGGGAGCCTTGAGTGTGTAAATTGTATATGCAAAGTGTTCCATGGCTTTGTTACAGTCACCCCCTCGCCATAAAGGGTGAAGCGCAGTTAATTGTACCCCAACTGCGAATGGTGACTCGAGAGTGTACCAGACCCGCTAAAAAAATTTGATCCTAGTGGTACTCGAACACACAGCACCTAACTCTGCTCGGTCAAGCGCAGGCCTTCTTACCACTAGACCACAGAGCCGTAAATCCTAAAGGTAATGCGTTAAAAGCTTTGATGATTGAATAATCTATGCATATAACCTCAAAATACAAACGATCACGTCATTATGATGTCTCATTATAAATTTAATTAATGACATTTAAGGCCTGTCAGATTGCCATGGCTGCGTTTCTGATAGGTTTGCTTATTAAAGCGGGGAAAAAAGTTTTTATCATGTAAGCAATATGCTCACTTCTTACATATTCAATCTCCTTGGTAAATGGTATAGGTACCATTCATTGTATGGCGCATTATTGTAAACCGTTAATCCATTATATGCGGTTTGAAGAAATAATTGTTAATATTTAAAAAAAGGTATATCAAACCCTAATATGCATGGACGTGAAATCTTCTTTCCAATCCAATGCTGTAGTTAAAGATACCATGGTCGATTTGAAAAAAAAGGAGATTTTTCAGTTTGAAAATATCTATATTTGGAAGTAGTTCGTGAACATTCTGTAAAAAATGTAGTAACGATAACGGTAAGGGGTGGAACGCATGACCTTCCATTTCATACCACAAAAGTAAATACCTTAATCTTTATTACATCAAATATTTCACTTCAAAAAGAGAGGTGCAAATGCAAGTGTTCTAATACAAATTATATACGAGGATATTTTGATAAATAGTTAGCCTAGATAGTTTAAAATTGTCAAAACGAATTTTCGTTGCCATAGTAACAAACAACTCAGTTGAAATGTCACTGTAAAATTTGAGTAAGAAAAGTAAACGCATTGCTGTGTGATAAAAAAAAGCCATGTCCACCGACATTGTGAAAATCGATAAAATGGAATATCGACCAATCATTAAGTACCTGTTTTTAAAAGGGTTAAAGGGTAAGGAGATTTACGAAAATATGTTTAAAACACTTGATCATCTTTGCCCTTCCTATGCGACCGTAAAAAATTGAGTTGTTTCATTCAAAAGGGGTAAATCTTCGGTTGAAGATGACGAAAGATCGGGAAGATCGATTTCTGTGTCCACCCCCGAAAATATCGATGCAATTCACGACATGATTTTGTTAGATCGTCGAATTGGGATAAAACATATATCTGAGACATTGAAGATTTCATGTGAGCGTGTACATCATATAATTCACTTCGATTTAGACATGAAAAAAATTTCGGCAAAATGGATTCCTAAATGCTTGAATGCTGATCAGAAGCGAGCAAGAGTGGAAGCGTCGCGCTCTTTATGCGCCCGGTTGGACAACGACCCTGCTCTTGTAAATCGTCTTATTACCCTGTATGAAACCGTCGCTGGAATGGAGGCATTCTGGTTCGCCAAGGCCTAAGTAGTTTCGGGTGCAGAAGTCCGTCCGAAAAGTTCTTGCTTCAGTTTTTTGGGATTTTCGTGGAGTCATTATGGTTGATTATTTAGAAAAAGGCAAATCCATACCTGGAGAATACTACTCTACATTATTAACAACTCTGCGAGAAAAAATCATTGAAAAAAGACCTGATAAATTGTCCAAAGGTGTTCTGTTTTTGCAGGACAATCCGTTTGCACACAAATCGCGCATTGCGATAAACACAATCCATGATTTGGAGTTCGAAATTCTTGAGCATCCTCCTTATTCGCCGGACCTGGATCTGTCCGACTATTGTTTTCTCAAATGAAAAATTTGTTTAAAGGACGTAAATTTTCTTCGAACCAAGAAATAATAGAAGCTGTCGAGAGTTGGTTTGCGGAGCAAGAAGAAATATTTTATTTAAGGGGTTTACAAAAGTTGCAGGATCGCTCTAATAAGTGTATAACTTTGAAAGGAGAATACAACGAACAAAAAAATATTTTCATTTTAAAATTGTTTTTTATTCTATAGTAGGCTAAGAATTTATCAAAATACCCTCGTACATACGATGTGTACACTCGATTAAGCTGATAATTAGTTATCTATGTCGCAAGGGACGTAAGTGCAGTTTTGCGGCCGAGGCGAAGTCAAGATTTACAGTATATCCGAGACCGCAAAAGCACTTACGGTCCGAGTGTCACATTATATTGTTCCTACTACCGGCCCAAAATTTTGACAAATCAGCATTTCACGAAAATATTTGACATTTGCTTATATACTGACATAATTGTCAAAGTTGTCAATTTCTGTTATGTATTGTCACACCGATTTCCATATTAATACGTTATTACTTTACATTCCTAGGGACGTAAAATTCCATTATATCCTGTTGTTAAGGGCAACCAAAAAATCTAACTATACTTCATTCATTGTAAGACTGCAGCGATAAAATAGATAGACGAAAAATTCTTGACTTGTGATTGCCTAATAGACAAGGCAAATTCACATACACAAAATACATTTTATTCAGTGGTATTCAGTAAATGAAATTAAGTTGGATAAAACGAAATATCACCGATATCTAATGTCATTTGTCAAACATCTTTGTTGGCTTTGGTTTTGTATTTATTGCTTTTTATTGTCGTTCGGCCTGTTTTTATAAGCAAATTGTCGCAAAATAGGTCTTTTTAGAGCTCTACTGTTGAACATTTGAAGGTATTCTTGTAATAATTATATAAAATGATACTGATAACATAGTATTTGTTACAACAGTTTTGGTATGGCAGATAAAGAGGTATTTAACCCACCAGCAGGGCCATCAAAAAATCCTCCGGGAAAGCATGTTAGCAGGAAGCAAAGGTTTATGGCTTATAATTTGTATCTGGACCTTAAGCAGGACAATTCTAAGTCGGCAGCTGTTAAATTGGCTGCAAAGCAGCTTGGACTAGGTGAAAGAACAATGTGGGATATTGTAAAAGAAATGGATATCACGGGACTTGTTAGTTCACCCCCTAAAAAACGACTTTGTCATACAATATATGATTCTTTGGATGAAACGCAAAAGTCAATAATTAGAAGACACGTGCATTCCTTTTTCTTGTAGAACGAATTACCAACATGCACAAAAATATTGAGTGTAAATATAATATATACATTTATCTTACACTTATATCACCTTACTAAATCTTATAGGTTGTTAATGCAGACGATACTTTGCCCACATTGAAAAGAACATTATGGAAGTTCTTGAAGAAGTTGGGGTTTAAGTGGATGAAGCAAAGTCGACACAGTGTTTTAATGGAATGGCAAGATAGTGTATTATGGAGACGTCGATATTTAACCAACATCAGGAAATTTCGTGCAGATGGTAGAAAGATATATTACTTAGACGAAACTTGGGTCAACGCAGGTCATACAAAACGAAAAATATGGGAAGACACCACAGTACTTACAGCAAGACAAGCATTTGTGGAAGGGGTTACCACGGGACTGAGGAATCCTGCAGGAAAAGGGAAACGTTTAATTATATTGCATATTGGTAGCGATGATGGCTTCCTTGAAAATGGTCTCCTCTTTTTCGAATTGAAGAAAACAGGAGATTACCATGATGACATGAACAGTGAAGTGTTCACTGAGTGGATGAGACGTATACTACCTTTTCTTGAACCAAACTCTGTTATTGTCATGGACAATGCTCCTTACCACTCAGTCACAACCGAAAAATTGCCTACCTCTGCCTGCCTGGAAGAAGCAAGAATTGATTGAATGACTTCTTGCGAAAGAAATTGGTGCTGACAATACTTTACTAAACGTTGAGTTACTTGAACTTGCAAAAAAATATATTGTCGATAATCCTATTACATATGTTATCGATCAAATGATATTAGACAGTGGTCGTACAATTTTGAGATTGCCTCCATATCACTGCAACCTAAACCCCATTGAACTTATATGGGCACAAGTGAAACATCATGTAGCTGCTAATAACAAAACTTTTAAATTATCCGAGGTCAAAACGTTGCTAATTGAGGGGCTAAACATTGTGGATAGTGATGCATGGAGAAATTGTATCAAACATGTTATCAAAGAAGAGAATAAGATGTATCAACTGGATAATATCATTGAAGATATGATTGAAGAATTTATCATAACAGCAAATACATCATCATCGTCAGACCTGTCATCAGAATCTGAATAATCATTCGTATGTGTATTAAGTTAATCACATTTGCATAATAAATTGAAATTATCTGTTCATCATGTTCATACTATCACATTTATATATTTATTTTATATATACATCAGTTATTTTATAAATGAAATGCTGAAACTAAACAAATCTGTTTTTATTAATGTTAATTCAAATATTAAGGGGAGAAAACATAAATTTATAATACGTGCAAAAGTTTATTCAATTAACGCCAAATGTAATCCCATTTATTTACTAGTACAATTAAACAAGCTCCAACTATTCCATCAAATCAAACAACCGAAAGATGTATTTATATTGAAATTGATTTCAGAGATGTGTTCACTTATTTTATTTTATCACGTCATAATATAACCATAACATATCGCACATAAAATACGAAGAACTATAATTTCATACGATATTACACTTTGCTATTTACTATAAAATGTTGATAATCAAACTTTTAACGCTTACGACGCTGTCAATTAACAATTCGAATTCACCGCTGTTTTCCTAACCGGTATATTTCCTCGGTGTAATATGGACGCCGATCGTAGCGCTATCTACTGCACTCTTAACGTGAATGAAGTATAGTTTCGTGCCATACCCTGTATACACATATTGTACTCTTACAAAAAATAAAAATACCCGTTATTCATATTTGTTGTTCATTTATAATTTCTTTTATATTTATACCTACTTACTTTGAATACATTTTCATGCTTTTCATACCACAAACTTTTTATTTGTTTATTCTTCATTTTCACTAAATTCTCAACAAATGTACGTGTATACATACATACAAAACTCCTTAACCTATTTTATCTTTTAGAAAGCCATATATTTTGAGTATCGACAGCTTGCAGTAAAATAAATCCTGGCATTGTACTACCAACTAAGTAATTTAATCAATTTTTTATAGAGATTGTTTTTATTTTGCAAACATACACAGTCCATTGACATTTAAGTTAATGTTAATAATAATCAAATAAAAATGTTAACCAATCTTCTTAAATAATCTTAAAAATTCTAGTATGAAAATATAGAAAGTAATAAGTTCATGTTTCACATACCCTTGCATCATATACTTTCTTCAATGCATCATATCTTATTGAACCTAAGAAAATAACTCCTTGTATTGTTCCTTCCCGATCAGCTGCGACTAGTTCCACACAAACCATTTCACCATCTCTAACGAGAATATCGTGGAACACTTCATCAAAGTTATCCACCATAAAACAAATATGTGGATAAGTAATTTCCTCAAGTTCACCTTTAGTATCCATTCTTCTTCGGCTAGGAGATGCATAAACTTTTTGGGAATGTCTTTTTAAAACCTGAAGTTCTTTGGGGCTTGTCCTAGTACAGATCGCAAGAGTTAATGTATACTCAAACTGATGAATAATTAGATTGAGGTAAACTGTTTCCTCCCAATCAATATCAGGATCACCAATGGGAAGTTTTCGACTATCTTTTCGAAATACATCAACTTCAGTCTACGGAAAAGAATCATAAATACGTAGTCTGAAGAACTTTGGTTAATGGTTTTTTCAATATAAATGTTATTATAGCTGAGTTCAGGTATTCGTTCGGAGCAGATCAAGGGTACAGAGTACGTGGAAGGGATTAGGAGTACAGCAAGAATGAATCACTCAACCCATACTCTTAAGCAAATGGATAGAGTAACTCTAGGACATTACTGAACACGAAAGAGTGCGAGTAGGGTATTTGGAATAAATAGTTATTCCAAATACCCGAACTCGCTTTATGTTGTACTATGTGGTGTATGCTTCGTAGTTCTTAATAAATTACTCATTATTATCAGTAAGTATAAAAGCAATACCAAGAAATGGACATACCTCAAATTTAGGTAGATATCTAGGTGAACCTTTAACATGTTTTTTACGAACAAAAAATAATAAGTCATCGCAGTCAATTGTAGTTTCATTTTGGAATAGAAAATGTCTTACAAATAAATCTGTCCAATATGTTGTACCTTGAAGAACTACAAATCCAGAATCTAAAAATTATTGCTCAATTTAAAATGTTTATAACGAATAATACACAGCATACCATCTTTCATTAGTTGCCTCATCTCTTTGGTTCGTTGAAAATTAATTTCTTCTAACAGTTGTTCCAAGATCGTCGGTGTTTTCAGTATCGAGGTATTTGAAAAAGCCATCTTTAATGTACAGTTAAAATTCTGTAATGTTACCTTTTCCAAATCATATTTGTGTGTAAAGAAGCTATCTTGTATTTACAAACAAAGTGTGTGGTTATTTGTTTACTGAAATACTACTATTGATGATAAAGAGTATATGAATAACGCGGAACTCCCATTTTTCTCTAAAAATATAATCGATTGTGAAGCTATAACTGGCGCTTGCGGATTACAGTCCATTTTGCATGAATTGGCATGAATCTATCAAAAACATATGTACGGTGGTACGTTATTGTCAGTTATTGTACAAAATGTGACAATGTACTAGGATATTAGATTTCAAATTACTTTATTTTTTCAGTACGTTTTCTTATCTTTCTAGTTTTGTTCCAACAGAAATCATAAATGATCACAAACTAGTCAAAGTCAATCATACATTGTGAAATCAGTTTCAGATGGATTCGGGTTTTCTTTAATTATTCGAATGATGCCTGACTAGTTCAGGCTAGTTTGTGATTTCTGTTGGAACGAGCTTTATATAAACTAGAAATATAATTTTTTATTAAACAGAGGTTCAAAATCCGTATGTATTTCGGGTTACTGGTACATTCAGATATAAAATATACATACGAGCTAGGTGTATACACAAAGCGGGCTAAAAGAATTTACCATGATTCATTGAAAAACTAGACAAAAAAGTTCTAGGAACTATGGCGCTCTTGTCTGGAAGAGTATTTTTTTGTAGACTAATATTAATATAAATATTTCGGTAACATGTATGTACTCCAGGTTGTTAATATTTCTATGGGTAAATTCCCCAGTTGAGCAACGTCTATAGTGTGATGACTAATAAGAAGATATGCGGTAATTAGTAGCTTCTACGAGTAACTCTTACTTTTTGACGTCAAATGAACGGGTAATATTTATTTGGCAATCCAGATTTACGTCGAGCGTTTGTTAGCAATTTGAACGTTTGAAATCTACTTACATAATTAATTAATGATACAAGTATGGTAATATGCTTTTCTAAATTTTAAACGATCAAACTGATTATTACTGGGCTTTGACTACATGAAGCTATAATTTCCTGACAGGATACTTTGTTTTAGCTTTGATTACAAGGAGCTAATGAGCATTCTGGCACAGGAGTAGTGATGTGTAAAATTCCTCGTTTGCGTTAGCAGCCACAACTTGCTACTGCTACTGTTGGTAAGGGGTTTAAAAAACTGCTACTTTTTGTAGCATCGATATATATTAAACTGGTAAACTGTTATAGGTTTCATTAGAGCCTAAAAGTATATAGTACTCTCACAAAATAGTAACACAACTATTTTATTATTCTGTGGTAAATTATTGGGGCTATTCACTAAATATATATCTGTTACCTATATTACGATCCGATTGTAAAAAGCTTCAAATATTAATTTGATATAATGGTATTTTTTAGTGTTTGGAGGAGGATATTTAGAAACGTGTTATACTTTATAGCGTTTTACTGCTACACTGCTATAAATTTACATTAATCTATATTTATGTTTTACCACAGTGTCACAGACTAGATAATATATATATAAGATGTGATTTTACCTATTGGCGCCTTTAATCTCGTGCAACCACATTTCGTGTCCTTGTACCTACGTCGCCATTTTGTTAGTGGTGTTATCAAACTAATGTTTACATTTATGAATTCGTTTATTTTGCTTGCTACGTGTTATAGGTTTGTTTCAATTTGGATCTTCGGTGTAATGTTAGTGAACTTTAAAAACTTTTAATAATCTGTTAGTGCACCGTTTGAAGCTTATATATCTATTGAGTTTTATTCATAATTAATTAATAATTTACAACAGAAATACTACTCTGAAGTGTAATGTTCTTATTTCTATTTTAATAATCAAATCATTACACAAAGGTACAAGGCATGATAATTTGGCATAATATTAATATTACGATTATTGTATGAATACGTAATATTGTTGTGCCTTAAAAATAGATTGCTCCTAATATGTAACCTAATTGAAGGTATTGTAGTAAGTAAATTTGAAATTTTGAATTTCCCGCTTCCCTGATAGTTGGTACTCCGGGATTTAGTTCGTTAGCGAGAAGTGAAGTGAAGAGGGGAGAAGACAGAGGTAGCCGAAGAAGAGAAGTGAGAAGTAAGGTTATGTGAAAGCGTGGAGAATTATGTATTATGTGAAATTAAACTATTAAATTGTTTATGCTAGTGTTTTATTCGGACCTGAACAAAGAATTTACGACAGTATAGGGTTTTGTTTTCTCATTTTTTTGTGGTTTTCCATATTTTTTTAGTTATTTCAAAATATCTTCTTTTGGCCATAATCACACACACACATGTAACGCAACTATTGTTGATCAAGCTGTAATAAGTAGAGTTGGCATTTTTTAAATTTCGCGGATAATTTATGTTGGCATTACCGGCAATAAAGGACATATTCGTCTCTATTACGTTAAGAAATTGGCGAATATGTCCATTATTGCCGGATCTACCAAATTAAATCATCTGCGAAATTTAAAAAATGCCAACTCTAGTAATAAGTCTCCTTTCCCATAATTTAGTATCCAGTTTTTGCATCTAATTGCAAGGCAAAGAATACATTTGTTTTGTTTCAAATAATAATATTTTTCACGATAATTGTTGATTCCTCCTGCTTTGAAGGAATTTTTGTGTAATAAAGCAGCTGTGGTACATTGTTTTACTCGTTTAATTTGATTGGCGTAACAAGCGCGTTTTTTTGTTTATGGGTACATTGATACTTATGTTCTAGATAGGGATGGGCGATGTATATCGATGTTTTTGAAAGATCGATAATTTTTCACAAATATCGATATTTTTGTGTCAACATCGATACAAAAGTCGATGTCAAATTACCAACATCAACTTAAGTTTCTATATTTTAATCGTATGTAAAGTGCTATCTATCAATAAGAATAAAAAAAAATGTGTTGTTTGTATCGAATCACGGATCATAACTACGCATCTTGATCAAATCACCAGCGGGAAAAGTGACCAATTCTCGGAATTGTCTTTATACCTAAGAAGTACTTTTGTAGTGCTTGAACAAAATTCCTTGAGTGGACGGAAGACAAATAGCCAAACTTACCTATCACTTTCAAAAATAACTTGAAAATATTTGGTCATTGTAGTAACATCGCTACCATTGGAGCGTTTATTTTCAAAAGCGGGTACAACAGTAAATGAAACATTTTGGGATTTATAAATACCCTATTCAGAGCTTTTTTAGGGATTAATATTATTTAACCAAAAGTTTTAGTGGAGTTTATTATTAATTGTTGATATAGTTTATTTTTATTTATATTCTTATTTATTACTGGAGTTTATTTTTAATTAGGAAACAATATTTATTGTTACAAATAAGTTCTTTTTGCTTTTGGGAAATAAAAAAAAAATTAGTTACATAAAAAATATCGATGTTGGTTTGTATCATAATTACATAATCTGTGATCACTACACTAAAAAAGAATAAGTAGTAAATGCGTAACTAAAAGTCCTTAAAATAAATCCCTACACTTACAAAATATCTAAAAAATTGAATCTAAATGATACATAATGCGAAAAGTAAATAAGTAGTCTGGTATGTAGGCTTTCGCGGTCGTTAATGACACTATACTCTTAGTTTCCGAGTTGGAATCGCGTCGTTATCGTAGCTTTTGCCGATGTTTCGTCCACACTCTTATGGGTCATCTTCGGGGGTGTTAGTGCACAGTCAGTACGCTGTCAGTCAGTGTGCAGTAAACGTCAGCAAAAGCTACGACAACGACACGGTTCCAGCCCGGAAACCAAGAGTATAGTGTTATTGGCTACCGGAAACCAAGAATATAGAGTAAATAAGTAGTGTTTGATAACCGCATTTACAAAATGGGGATTTCAGGCATGCGTCATGAAAATAATTTTCGGAAGTTTTGTATTTGTATATTATCTAATCTGTGACAGTGTAGGGAGAATACTGTAATGACTAATGACACTTGACCTATCCTATTCGAATGAAGTGCGTCAGCCAACTTTGATGACCTTGAAATGCCACGCTCATCCTAAACTAATGAAGGACCGTTTTCTGCTGCCACGCGCACACTACGTTTCGAAAAACTGACTGACCGAACACGGCCGAGTGTCATTATTGTATTCTCCCTATACCACAGCTGTTACGGTATTATAAATAATTAGTAATTTTTTTATAAACATTTCCTTACACCTAAAATATGTCAATAGGTATAGGGAAATGTTTATCAAAAAATTCTAGAATAGCTTCTCTGGGAAAATATACAGGATGTTAAATTTCTACAAAATTGAAATAGCATGAATCAAATATGACAACGATTTTGATGGGAATCTTGCAGACCCTAGTTGATACAAAATGCTTTCGATATATGCGACACTCCAAGAAACAGTCGAATAAAATTAGAATCAAGAATCAAGAATTTTTTTCTGCAGCACTTGTCTCTGAATATTTTTTATTTGAAAACTTTTGCTCTAAATTGCTCAGGGAAGGAATTATCTTCCACCCACGCACTAGGTGGACACGCTGAACGAGGTACACAGACAAAAATATATAGTTCATATAACAATAAATATAGTAAAATGTTTGACAAGACCACAATTTTTGTTGGATCAACTACATATTTCATTGGATTAAATAAATTTGTTGTAGTTTTTATAATACATTATTATTTTAAAAATACATGGAATTGTTGTCCTAAATTTTTCTCCGTGTATGACTTACCAAATATTGTTTACAAGAGTTCTCAATCTATTTGACAATTATAAAATTGCAATAGACCAACATGAACAGAAATGTGCATTTTATGCTTAAGTTTTGGGATACGGTGTATACAGCTTAGGGTTAAACAAAGAATAATTTAAACAACCAATCCAAAGCAAAACGAAAATTTGCTTTGGAGAAGGGAAAGGAACATCATCTTGATTTAATTGAATAATCAAATTTTTTCGGAATTCATCGATGCTGGAACTAGCTATACACAGCAATTCAAAAGAGTTTACACACAAGCTAAAACATTTAAAGTCGAGCTCCAATGCTGAATTACCGTTAAGGAGCAATAAAGTAAAAAATCATTAATTATTGCGAAAATATATGCGGAAATATAGCTGTTTTGAATTATAAGAGCTACGGATTAATGAATGTAAACAATCAAGGAAACTTTCCGCTTAATTGAATGGATTACTTCTTGACAATTAATTCGTTTTCTTTTACTGTTCAGGATGTAGAATATTCTATGATTAACGTATTTCCTGTTTCTACGAAAATCAATTTATTGGATGTTGGATCAAATTTACGTCTATCTCTCGTGTTTATAGAACGTTTATGCATTTACTGGTATATGATTAATGTTTATATTACGTTATGTTGTATTAACGTACAACTACTGAATTCCTGCAACCCATATGATGATAAACAAAAAACCGCAAAACTGAGGAAACAGTATAATATATTAGAGAATTAGCACGGATTTTTGTTTTAGTACAGAATAGATTGTTGCCAGTATAAAATACCATAGAGTGTAACGATCTATACAATGAATTTTATCGATATCGTGGCCGTTATCATTTTTTGCATGTCGAGCATTCACGCAAAACCACCGGAAATAAGTAATAGCTATAACTCACTACCTGATTATTGGTTTTGTCAGTAACTTAACAACAGTTTTGTTTTTGTAGATCTGTATAATAATACAAAAGAAATGGCTAAATCGGTGGCTTGTAAACCTAGGAAAGTGTTTGTGGAAATTTTACCGGATACCAACGAAATCCAACCCCAGGTGAGTTTTTAGTGTGGAATAACTGTTGAAAAGCGTAAAAATTAGCAACATGTAATTCCAAGGTTAGAATGCGACCTACAGATTAAAATGCTAGTAGGGTTGGATATTGGGGATGTAATTTTTGGTTTCTGATTTTTGAAAAATTTTACTTCTTGTGTTTTACGTAAATTTGCCAAAGTTATTTCTTATAGCGAGTTCTTATGGCCGTCAAAATCAAAAGGAGATTAGAAAGTACAATTTCGTTACACGTGTGTTGCATGAACAAACATGACATATGTAGATGTTAAGTGAATGAAGTTTATTTGTGTAATTCCTGCAATCTGATATAGTTGGGTGATGTTAAACTAACTTTTTACTGGAAATGCAAGGTATTTATTTTTCCACGCGTTGAAAACTTCAAATAATTTACCATAAATTATTTATGCATTAAAAATAGAGCATCGGAAAGGATGATTAAATCATGGGGCTTATACTTTTTAGAGCAACAAACATCTGATTATTGTACGTATTTATCATTATCTTTTGGTGCGATTTTTATAATAATCTTTTGGAACCATGGGAATGGTAAGCGTAAAAATACCATTGGTACTATTTCTAGGTACATTCATTAGCTTTCTCAGATTCCCCGATGGATAACAAAATAATCACAAAAAATTGCACGCGTCAGAAAATTAGTAGACATTTATTATTATTTAGAGTTAGCAAAAAATACCTTGTACATTATTACTACCATCAAGAGATTATTTTAATTCTTGAAGTGAATATAACTTTCAGGAATTGAATTTTCACCATATACAGCATATCCACTCAGTGCATAGGCGGAGGATAATTCTTTCGCTGAACAATTTATAGAGAAACTTTTCAATTAAAACATAGCATATACGTAAAATGTGTCATTCATTAGTAAATTAAATATGACGAAATAGCTTTTGCTTTCCTAAGGATATTTGTTAAAAATAATCTGTGAATTTTATTTTATGGATGCAATTTCAACATTTACTCGAAGCGATCACCATGTTTTCTGCATATGAACTGTAATTGTATTTTATTTTGTTGAATATTTACTCATATTTCAGGGGTAATTTTCTGTATAATGTTCGAGTTACGCGCTGAGTTAAGAAATTCATCACAAAGTTTTTTCATAAACATTTCTGTTTAGTTAAATTGAATAATTTCTCGTACACTAGATACGTATTTTAGCAAAAAAATTATCTGAACAATTTCACATTTAATTGGCTAAAGAAGGACGCATTTGACGTATAGAGAAATGTTTATAAAAAAATTCATAGAACCAGATTCTGGAAAAATAAAGTGTTCTATTAAAAAAAATGAATTAACATGAATCAAGTTTAGCAACAATTTCGATGGCTTTCTTGTAGAATCTAGAAAATATAGAAGGAAATCAGCATACTGCTGAAAAGTTAGAGAAATACTCAATCAAATAAAATTTGATTCATCACCCAAGTATATAACACAGGTAACAGGTGTAGAGAATGTTAAGGTGAGTTAACATGAATTGAAGAAGGCATCCAGAAACACGACAATATATAGAATATTCCATTTAAAAGATGAGACTTGTATCGTGAGCCTGTATATTTGAGTATAATTTTATGTTGTGCAAGTCTTGCCTTCGAATTGTTTTTTTCTCTTAATTACTTAAGTAAGAAATTGTCTTCAGACAATAGATCACACGGTGTATAGCCATAACGTTTTGTTGGCTTTATTATTTTTTTAACCTTTACCACATTTTTTTTCACGTACCGCCAGCTTTTGCTCTTTCTTCTACATTTATGGCGCCACATGCTACGATAGAAGACTAAACAACTAATTCGTAGAATGCAGTAATATAGATTTTCTTAGATGTTTGTGTATTTTTATACTGCCTCCACTGATCCACAATCCATAACCATTTGTTTTTATTATTATTCCAACCGGGAATTCCATCAATATCGGGAAAAGTATGATTTGGGCAAATCTGCAAATTTGATATTTTACTAACATCAGTGGGGCCAACTCATCTAAAGTATTTTGGCATGCCATTCTTATTATTGCATTTTTAAATTCTACAGAAAGTTTGTAAGTTATTTAGAGTTTTGTAAAAAGTTGATGTGCGCAGGCCAGTAGAAAACTGTATCTCTTTCACAAATGTTCTCACATTTTTCACTATACTTTTGGAATTTCATAATATAGATTTCGATGTGTCATTATACAAACTGTTAGTAGCGACTTTTCATAATTATCTCAAAGACTCGAGCTTCCGAGCCATCACCACTAGAAAAATGAAATTCTGTAACGTAAACGGAATATTTTCTTTGTATTCAGTATTATTGCACCCAGTTTATTTGAATTTGATAGTTAAATAACTGGTCACAACGGAAATTACAGTAAAGTATTACAGGGCTTGAACATTTTGGGCTTATTATCCACAAAAAACAAAGCATTTAATTTGAGAAACTATAAAAAAGTAAAGTTTTTACGCGCCTGTTAAGAAACTTACAAAATTATATGCAATGAGTTGGAAATGTACTTTCGCAACCCGTGTTTTATAAGTAATTCTGACTAGCTTAAAATCGATCAATTGGTTAAGAAAAACCTATTTTTCCAAATAACTTCAACATGTTTATATTAGTTATAGGAAACTCACTAAAAGGGAGACTTAACATTTTTGATTTTGTTATGCATATTTGGAAATTAATTTGCTACGTCTTAGGGGCACATCCTATGCAACAGAAACATAATGAAACCTATACTACACAATTCCAAAAGTGTATTAAACATATGGGAACGTTGTTTTCAACAGCGTAGAAAATATTAGTAGTCTACAAAATGTTTCATTTGAAATAAGCAAGCTGATACCGACTTCCGGTATAACAGCGACTGATGGTATTATGTAGTAATCATCCAAATTTTAAAGATTGCAATTCTTGGTGGGACAAGAAATTGGTGCAAGATGACGAACGCATCTGGGTGCATAACTTGCTTTATGATATTGTTTGTTATATTTTGGCATATAATCTGAGCTGTGAAATATTTAATCAGATATTTTAATAATTAATAATCGCTAAATACTAGAAAATAATTAAAATGTCGAAGTAACATCAATTCTATCTCTGTATAGAAATCAGATATACGAGGTAGACGCCATAAATTCTCGGCCTGATATACAGGTTCGAGCGTGTTCAAACTGCGTTGCGTCATAATTGCACATGTGCGAGGACTACACTATATGTATATATTACGGCTCGAAGAGTAGTAATTTTGGTAGCTAGCTAGACAACGTGAGTAATGCATGAAAATGTCTCAGGTATCGAAAATTGAGTACCGTGTGGTTATTAAATTTTTAACAAAAGAAGGGCATACGCGTAATCACATTAAACAATGTTTAGACGGCGTTTACGGTGATTTATTGCCTTCATATTTCACTGTAAAAAAGTGGACAGAACGTTTCCGTTTGGAGCAGGAATCTCTTGATGCCAATTGAACTGATAACACCTCAAAACATTTGAATTACTGAAGAAATGGTATTAGCAGTCAACGGCACATATTATGCGTCTTTGCTGCATAAATTGAGGGACAATATTCGTTCAAAACGTCGAGGAAAATTGAAAAAAGGTGTTCGATTATTGCACGACAATGCACTCGTCCATACTGCCGCCATTTCACAAGCTGCCATCCGCGAATGTGGCTTTTAAGAATTGGAAGATCCACCGTATAGTCCGGACATGGTTCCAAATGATTATTATTTATTTTCTCATTTAAAAAAAGACCTTACGGGACGTCGCTTTAAGGGCGATAGTGAGTTGCAAGCAGCTGTAATACAGCAGTTTGAGGGAAAAGCTTTAGATTATTTTTATAAGGGTATAGAATTATTAGTTGATCGTTGTAATAAATGCATTGAAGTTAGGGGAGATTATATTGAAAAATGAAAATTGTTATATTTTACCAAGTTTTTCTTTCTATATCAGGCCGAGAATTTATGGCGCCTACCTCGTAGTTATCGCATATTAACTTTAGTAAAGATTCAATTAACTACCCTTTTAACACGATATCTTCTTTATTGGAGTCTCTAATCTAGTTAGCATTGGTTATACATCAGTTTTGTCAATATTAGTTTTAACATGTAAAGTGCAACAGTTGAAAATATTTTTTCAGGTTTTAATGGCCAAGCAGTTTTTATAAGCATGTACTTTCGATTATCAAAACAAAAACAAAATTAGCAAGTCATAGTGGGTTGCATAAGTGCACATATAGGCCAATTATCCTAATATGTTGCTAAAGTATTTTAAAAACCATCCCTATGTAGTTTACATTGATTTGGCGAGTTATTGAAATCCAAAACAAAATGAGATCTGGTACTCCAAGTTGATCCACCACGGCTAGTGAGACAAAATAGGACGTCCAAAATTGGAGGATTGCGTAGATCTACCACGACAGTTTACGTCTTAAAACCGGAAGATTGTATTTGAGCTCAGTAGAGAAGAAACAAAAATTGAATTGAATAAGTGCTTTAAGACTAATACTTTTATATCCTTTAGCGATAATAGTGACAATATAGATTTGTTTGAATTGGTAAGGTTGTCCAGTTTTGAGTGCTAAATGAGATTCCGTTAAGAAAAATTTTAAATATTGAATGGTTCAGAAATTATCGGGAAACAACTGAAGGTCGAAAGTAAAGTTCTTCGTAATTATTGTAGATATGAAAAGATGTTTCAGGTAAAAGTTGTTTGGTGTAATTAATTAATTAATATACTTACAGCTGATAGCAAAATTAAATTCAAGATGACGGTTTTCGAGGACGCAACATTGGATTTTTATGTGCTTCAGTAGTATTTTAAGATGTACAAAGGGTACTAGGAAAGTTTTGCAATACAGCTTTATTTATTTTTTTTTTTCAAAATAATCTCCACCACATTCAATACATCTCTCCATCCTCCGAAACCAATCCTTAAACCAGATCTGCCAAGTTTCACTAAGGATCAAGGCCTACTCGTTGTCCCAAGCTCTCAGAAGGGCCTCATCACTGGAAAACCGTCTCCCTTTTAGCTTCATTTTCACATGTGGGAACAGTGCAAAGTCGCAGGGAGCAAGGTCTGGACTGTAAGGAGGGTGCTGAAGAAGTTTCAGTCCTGTAGTGGTCAAATATTCACCATGTCACACGTTGTGTCATCTGCTCTTCAGGTAGACTATGCGGCACCCAAAGACAACAAAGTTTCCTCACGTGCAAATGATCATGCATAATCGAACGAATTGTTGGTGCATTTAGGCCTAAGGTATCCTTAATCTGCTGGCAGGTCACTGGCCTGTCTTCGTCAAGCATTTTCCTCACAGCAGTAACGTTTTCCTTCGTAACCGACGTTCGTGGCCTTCCTGCCCTTTCAGCGTCCTCCAGGGTGAAATTTCCCGTTTGGGATTCTCTGTACCACCTGAATATAGTCGTACGATGTGGACAAATATCACCTAATGTAAGGGTCATTTCTTCTAAGCACTGGTCTACGTTTAAACCACGCGCGAAGTTATACTGCAAAACTACCCGTATCTCATTTCGTGACCACGGTGCCACTTTACACTATCACTGCTAATAAATAACTAAGCCCACCGACTTGGCGCAGCGTTTACTGTACGAGTATGAACATATCCCGACTTGCACCAACAATCAGACTTCTGCGACACATGGTTGCGTCATATTGCAAAATTTTCCTAGTACCCTCTAGTACCCTTTGTATCATACCCAAGGAATATTAAAGATATCATGTCCTTTGATTTTATACCAAATAGACATGATCTGTAGGTGGTAACCCAGTCCACTGAATTAACCAAATCATCAATTTTTTTTCTAAGGCATGGTCAGTCCACGTTATTATCAATTAGTTTTGATAAGATTTTAAAAGAACAAATTTCGGTCAAATAAATTTTTTGTTCAGACTTTGGAACCAAATGACCATATATGTAAAACTGCATTTAGCAGATGGTTTATTAATGGAATGACGAAACCTATTTTTCTATTTGTGGACTTTTTAATCAAAATAACGAGCACCATTGGGCTAACACGTAGTGGTTCTACCCCGGTGGTTCTACGGCGCAATCAAAACTTCGTTTTGATATTTTTATTGTTTTGTGCCATATTGGAAAACCGTTTACCGTATAGTTATTATACAAATATCTGAAGAAGACAAATGGGCAATGGTATTTGAAAATTTTGCAAGCATCCATAGAAAAAGGTTTAGATAACCTACCTTCCACGTTAAATGTTCAAATATAGTACCAAATAGATGACGCTCCTGCACACAATGCCAGATGTGTAACTAATGATTTAGGTGAAAAGAAATACTGCTTCACCATGTTAAAATTTAGGGCATAGTGTAGACTCCTCTAATAATCTAGATATGCTGCAGAAGGCTTTAAACTATTAGCCTTTAAAATTCGCAGTACAAAACATTATTTAAATGTAGAGTGTTTTTACAAAAATGTACCGAATAATGTTGGTAATCAATACGCTCATTATATAAATTTATTGCCACTTAGCTTCTATTTTCGGGTTAATTTTGTGAGCAAAAACATTTCAGATTTCCGGAAGGGTTGTCCAAGTTAAACGTTGTATGGGTTTCGATGGTAGAACGCGGTGTGTGCCTCTAAAGTCAGTGAATATTAAAGTTAAGGTGCAATTGGTAGAAAGAAAGGAGAGTCGAACATTTTTGGTCCCACAGCACACACGCTGCAAGTCGGAATTGGTCCAACCTAAGGTGAGTCAATTTGAAATTATGGTGTATGCATGAGATGATTTGTTCATAAGGCTGTACATTTATCCAGCTATCATTATTTGTGATCATAGATACTTATATGTACGTACCTTACAAGCAAACTACATCAAATTTTTAAGTGAAAACCAAACACTTTTATTATATTATTTATTAAGTTTTGAAGATACGTACCTATGTAAAGTCCATGCTTTATTTCATATTAGAAAACATTTTAATGAAGATCTAAGACAGACCAAATTGATTTCCAGATTACGCAACAGGGAATGCGTGTAAGTTTATCTAAATTGGTGAAAATAAAAAAATATATATTTCTCTCTCTCTCTCTCTCTCTATATATATATATATACTTCAACTGTTATTGGAAGTCTAGAATAAATTACCTAGGAATATATTTTGAAATAATGATCTCATGGAAGCATATCAAATGAGGTCCAATTGTTGCGTTAAGAAGGATATTCGACATTTCATTCCCCTCCTTTCTATAGCCCTTCTTTCAAAAGTTTCAGATGGTACTATGGGACGAGTGGTACATAATTTGAAAGCTCTTTTATAGTGTCTCTATTTTATTGTTTTGTCACATTCGTATCCAAGATATTCAACGGAGGGTTTTAAATGCAAAGAGCTGTTTCTTTCGTTTGCATAAAAATTTATTTTATTCACTCTCTTAAATTAAATGGATTTTCTTCGATAAAAGGGGTTTTAAATGATGTACCCCATAATCCAATTTGGAATTTTTGAAAAGGAGGCTTCAAAACGTTGTCGTTTACATGGGATATAGTGTATGTTTTTTCAATTTTATATTTAAATTGAATAAAAGTGCGTTGTAGTTGACTTCCATTTTTTAGCAATCTCCATGATTTACTACGGTTATTTTCAAAAATTTTCAGTGCCTTTGTGAAGAAAGGTTTAACAAAGCGGATATTTTTTTCTTATGCGGTCTGGCATATTTTAAAATTATATTGAAACCTGCAGGATGTCTTATAAGTTCGTAGCTACTCACAGACGTATTTTTTTGGGAACACACTGTATATTATTACATTTTTGAAATCTCCCTTAAATTCTGAGGCAAAATTTAGTTATCCTAAAATTAAAGATTTCCGAGTTGTTATGATTTTTTTGAAAAGAAGAATCTATAGTTACAGAAATTGTTATTTCTCCGGAAATGCGTATTGAACAGATGCGATGTTTGGTACTTCGATTAGGCATAAAAGGACGCGCGTTCCGAATCGCTAACGCAATGCGCGTAATATTGCCTTAAGTTGGTATGACATCTTTTTTTTGTTAAAAATTCTTTTTTTAATATATTATTTTGGTTCTGATTTTTTGGCAAATGTCTAGACAATAAATTACTAACTTATTACTAGTCTAAGTACAATCATTTTATTTTATTTTATTTATTTTATTTATTTTATTTATTTTATTTATTTTATTTATTTTATTTATTTTATTTATTTTATTTATTTTATTTATTTTATTTATTTTATTTATTTTATTTATTTTATTTATTTTATTTATTTTATTTATTTTATTTATTTTATTTATTTTATTTATTTTATTTATTTTATTATTTTATTTATTTATTTATTTTATTTATTTTATTATTTTATTTATTTTATTTATTTTATTTATTTTATTTATTTTATTTATTTTATTTATTTTATTTATTTTATTTATTTTATTTATTATATTTATTTTATTTAATTTATTTATTTTATTTCTTTTATTTATTTTATTTTATTTGTTTTATTTATTTTATTTATTTGTTATAATAATAAAGACCAACAGGAAAGTTTCCACAATGGTCAAAAGAGAAATACATGCATACAGTGTTTAAGAAACATAACTAATAATACAAAAAAAAAAAACTAAAAGTAAGTAATTAATGTTACAAATTCAACGATTTTATTCGTGTAATAAATTGTGTGTACGTTAAATTGAGAATGTCTATGTTAACTGGAAGTGCATGAAGTTTTTTTGCTGCTAAATTCAATGGATTATTATAACCATAGGACGTACGATGATACTCGAGAACAAACAAATTATCGTTCACCAAAGGAATTCGGAAAGAATAGTATGAGAGCAATTCAGAACAATCCAAATTATAATGTATACACTTGTAACCCAAGTCTAGACGACAATGAAAACAAATTCAGCATCGTTAGTCGTTCAGGATAAGAGTACAGGTTTTTATCAATGTTAAGTTTAAATAAAATAAAATTAAAAAATTTTCGCTGCACTCGATCTTATCCGACTGAAATGTTGTGTAAGGGCTCCAAACAGTTGAACAGTATTCAAGGATGGGCTGCACTAAACGATGAAAGAGAGAAATTATTCCAATAGTGTTCGTGAAATCACTAGTTTGACGTTTAATGAATCCGCAACGTTTGAAAGCTCTGCAAGTAATATAGTCGATGTATAAATGGAATCTATAAATGGAAGAAACATCGAATAATATACCTAGACCCTTTATGTGGTCTACGCGATCAAGAATAGTGTCATTGATTGTGTAAGGATAACTAATGATGTTCTTCTTTTTCCTGGTGAAGGTGAGTTTTACATTTGGTGATGTTTAATGACATGTTGTCATCTTTGCACCAAGTGGAAATACTCTCAATATCAGCTTGAAATTTACAACAGTCAGAAGTAGAACGAATAGAAGAAAACAACTTTAGATCGTCTGCGAAAAGGAGAAATCTGGAATAATTTAGGCGGTGTTTGATGTTATTAATAAAGAGTAAAAATAAAATTGGTCCCAAGTGGTTGCCTTGTGTTATGCCAGACGTCACAGGAATAGGGTAAGATGTGGCGACACCAATCCGCACTATCTGTGTACGATTGGATAAGTAAGAATCAAACCAAGACCAAAGCGCACCCGTTATACCATAAGCCTCCAATTTCCATAAGAGCAATCGGTGATCACCACAATCGAAAGGTTTGCTGAAATCGGTGTACACAGAGTTGAACTGATATCCCTTTTCTAGTGACTTAGAAATGAAACGGTGATAAACTAGAAGATTGGTTTCGGTGCTTCTACCTCGAATAAATCCATGCTGTTCCGGAATAGTATGGGCAGAGAAAACCGATATAATATTATCGGTAACAATTGATTCTAATACCTTCCCTAATGTAGGTATAGCACATATTGGACGGTAGTTGCAGACATTAGTGCGATCACCGGATTTGAAGAAGGGTACTACAAAAGAGTTCTTCCACTGCGGCGGAAAAGTCCCTGTGGAAAGGGATAGATTAAAAAGCAAAGATATTGGTAAAGTTAAGGATGGACTGCAGCGTTTTGAAAAATAAGGAGGAATATCATCTGGCCTCGAAAAGAAGGAATTAGATAATGCACATTTTCTCGTTATAGTGATTTTTGAAACTGAATTTCTGTCAATACTTACTTTTTCAGTGTGCCATGACCAAAACAAGGAAGCCATTGGAACAATTATTGAATACGATGACATTTGATGATGTAACTATTGTAATATAGTGAAATTAATTAAATGCCTCAATTTTATTATACAGTGCCGACCTAAAGTGCCCCTCCCATGTTAACTTTTGAATGACAGAAGCTAGCGTTTTTAGAAAAAATAGGTCAATTTCTATTTTTTGTCAACTAACTTTTGCCGCTATCGGCAGTTCAATTGTATCTCCCGTGTCACCGGAAGTGACGTCAACTTTCTTATTTTAAATAGAACACCCTGCATATTTTTACATTTCTGGAAAGGTAATCGAAGGGCGAATCCAAAGATACCACATATGTTATACTTTAACTTAAAAAATATGACGATCTGCAGCAATAACGGTTTTGGTAATCTGTTTTTGCTGTTACGCAAAGTTGGCTAGGAAAGACCGCCAAATTGTTTCTTGTGGCGCCAGACTGATCTGAAGAACTCGTTACTAAGCAAAGTAATCATAACAATTGCCAAACTGTCAAACCTCATTTCCAAAGGCGTAAATTATTCTTGTTGTTTATTGTTACTATATCCCGCATTTGTCATACGTTCCTTCTTTGTTCTCGTTATTATTTTCTCTCATTTTAACTTGTTTTATTGATTGTTGTTATTTCTTTAAATTAACGAACTAATTTGCAATTAATTAATTATGTATATTAATAATTAGGTACTTTATGTTTATCTTACGTGATCCATGCGGAGGCTATTGACATAAAAAACTGAAACTTAAGCACATTGCCTACCAAAAACTAAGAAATTTAAACAAACCTATTACAATTTAATTAATTACAATGAAGTACGATACAGTAAAGGAGAAACAACAATTAACAAAACGAGTTAAAATGACATAAAATAATAACGAGCACAAAGAACGAAGGTATGACAAATGCATGTTATAATAACAATAAATAACGGGATTAATTTACGTTTTTGGAATTGAGATTTGGCAGTTTGGTAATTGTTATGATTACTTTGCTTAGTAACGAGCTCTTTGGATCAGTCTGGCGTCATAAGAAACTATTTGGCGCTCCTTCCTAGCCAACTTTGCGTAACAACCAAAAGAGATTACTAAAACCTTTATTGCAGCATATTGTCATATTTCTTAAGTTAAAGTATAACATATGTGGTATCATTGGATTTGGCTTTCGATAACCTACAGGATGTTCTATTTAAAATAAGAAAGTTGGCGTCACTTCTGGTAACATCGGAAATACAATTGAACTGCCGATAACGGAAAAAGTTAGATCACAAAAAATAGAAATCGGCCTACTTTTTCTAAAAACGCTAGCTTTTGTCGTTCAAAAATTAGTATGAGTGGGACACTTTAGGTCCGCACTGTATAATACTTTGCGCAACAGAAATTTAGTTCGTACACCAAAACCAAACTTTGTAAATGTATTAGTAAATACCAATAAACTATGTTGTAAATAAATAAATTGCAATAAATGTAAGAAGGAATAAGAAACCAAGCACTAAGCAGAAAAAAAGTGATTTTAAGAGCTGTTCAAATACACATCAGTCAGTCACCTTTAAACACCTCTGAATTCGAAGAAAATACGTAATTTTGTCATCAAATTCATTAATTGTTCCAATGTTTCCATCATGGCGTTTTATTCCTATAATTTCTGTAACGAGAAAATGGCTAAAAGATAAGTTAGTCTTATAAAACTTAACATCTTAAGAACACTCATTGAATATCGCGGTCGGTTATAATTAGAAAGCTATCTTTGTTATGAAATCCAATACTTTTGTTGACGAGTTATCAAATACTGCATAAATGCTTGCATAATTATTGATATATATTGAATATTTTTATAGCAAGAAGTTAGGAGTTCAAAGTACGGATTTTAAAGTCCAACGTCTAAACATATATGAATTGCCCTGTTTTATCGTGTCTTTTTGTTAGAGTACCTAGACAGGAATGAGTATTGTATAGTCATAATGTAGTATAGTTCACAGCCTTTAACATTTTCCATGTGCAACTAAAATATAAATATTAAAATTATTTAAGTGTACAACTAAAATCCATGTTCAAATTATTTTTGATTAAATACTTCTCTATCCCATCTAAACTAATTCAATTCTTCCAGAATACAAATGCTTGTATTACAGTGATTAATAGAGCAACACAAACTGCGCTGAAAGCTAGTGGCGGACGCATAAAAGTTTACACAAAATATACACGGCCGGGACAATTCGGTATAAGCGTCAATATAACTGCGACTCGAAAGCCGATCTGTTGTGTATGCATCTACGCTGTCGTATACTATATCGTAGGTCTACGTTTGTTTTGAAAATGTTCCCCACGTCGCGAAAACGACCAAAGTTGGACACAATAGGAGAATTTATTGCAGAAATGCCTGATTTAAAGTGTGATGGCGCTAAAATTCAATGTGTAGTGTGTAAAATAGATTTAATGTGTTGGTCGAAAAGTGATTGTCCACGGTACGTAAATAGTGGAGGGCATGTTTCAAAAAAAATTCCACACGAGATTATGACAAATTTAAATTTAATTTATGTGTTTATTGCATGTAATTTACCATTTCATTTACTAAGGAAGAAAGCATACGTCTCGTTTAGGAATGAATATTCGGACCTTAAGTTACCAAGTGAGAGAAAATTACAGAGAGTTGTGCCGTCTGCTCGTGAGCATGTCGAGAAAAGAATTAAATCGGAGTTGCAAGATAAAAAACTGTGGTTATGTGTGGACGAAACAACAGATCGTAAAAAACATTCTGTGGTTAATGTAATGGTACGCACAATGGAACCACATCGACCGTCACCCTCAATTTTACTGGCTTCCAGACGAATACAACAATGCACTGCCGAAGTAATTTCAATGTTGGTGTTAAATACATTGGAAAAGTTTGAACTTTCAACAAATCAACTGTTGATGTTTATGAGCGATGGTGCCGCAAACATGCTTGCTGTAGGTCGATCTCTTAAAAAACATTGTGCTAACTTGTTGCATATTACATGTAAAAATCATACTCTCAGTCTCTTAGCAGATAGTATCAGAAAATGTTATCCCGAGGTAGACGCTCTAATAGCACATACAAAAGTGTTTGTAAAATCCCCAAAACGTACGCGGGAATTTCATAGACTATGCCCCGGTATTCCTGAACCACCACAACCTATTCTTACTCGTTTGGGAACATGGTTAGAGGCTGCATTTTATTATCTTAAATATTTCGAGAATATAAAGAACGTGATTTTAGAATTCGACCCAAAGGAAGCTGCGGCTGTCAAGGTAAGCCGCTTGAAATTTCAGGATAGTCAAGTTAAAACAGGAAATTATTCAGAACAATTACGTGGGACTAGCAGATGCGATAGAAAAACTACAAAATTCTTCGTTGTCGTTAGCGGAATCTTTGCAAATAGTGCAACATGTTCACACACAGCTAGGCGCGATAGGAGACGCAAGAAATGTTTGTGTTTTAGAAAGGTTTGAATGTGTTTTAGATAAGGACTCTGATTTTGGCACATTAAGACAAATTTGTGTAAGTGCGTCAATAGAACCGTTAAGTTATTTGAAAGATTATTTTACTTACGCAAATATAACGTCACTAGATGTAGAACGTTCGTTTTCGGCATACAAAAACACATTTTCTTCACGCCGCACTCACTTTGCCGAAACAACTTTGGAAACATATCTAATGTTACAAATATTAAATAGACATTATCCACTTTGTGATTTCACGGAGGACTCTTAAAACGGTAAGTGTTTGAGCACGTATCACATTTAATTTATTTTGTGTAAACTTTTATGCGTCCGCCACTGGCTTTCAGCGCAGTTTGCGGTGCTCTAGTGATTAAGCTGATAATTTTAGGTCTAAAGCACTATTATTAACGTTATTGTAAGTTAGCAAATTAAAAGCCTAGTGTACATATATTCTTATAGAATGTTTCCCTGCATTTTAGTTAATAGCTTATCCACGTGATATTAGTTCGATAACAATGTTCAAATTACCAATTTAAAAATGAAGGTGCAGTTAATTCAATTGGCAATTAGAGAAATTAACACGAGTTGTTTTCTTTATCTTAATATTTTTATCCTATATACATATATATAATATTTCAGTATGGCGTAAAATCATACCCCGATTTGTGATCACTATGACAGTAGCAGATAGGTGTAATATCGCAAACTGCATATTAAACGTTCCTAAACTTTCTTAAATGCTCCAATATTATACGTTCAGTCAGAGATGCAATGATTATACTGTAAATGTAGGTATGAAACTTAAAATTTTGTTCGAACATATAGTTCATTTGTTCCGTCTAGTTTTCATTTTTAAATTTAATTTTTAGTTTCATTTGATTTCATTCATTTTAATACCACAAAAATGTATGTAGCATTTAAAAATACGAGACATGTCCAGAAACTAAGTTCCGTTTGGTAATAAAAACAAAACGAGTACTTGCAGATACAGAAAAACTATTCATTGCAAAAAAAAAAACTACGAACCTTAAACTATCTTTCTACATAGCTCCCACCATTTTATAGGCACTTGTCATAGCGTGGCACAAGTTTTTGTATGCCTTCCTCATAAAATGTTGCCGCCGGGGTTGTCAGTTGCCGGTGTAACATGTTCTTTGAGCTCTTCATCGTTGTTGAATTTTTGACCACCAAAGAACGTTTTCAGGTGCAAAAAGAGATGGAAGTCGCTAGGGGCGAGGTCAGAGCTGTACGGAAGGTGGTCAAACTGGGTCCAGTCAAATTCCTAGAAGAGTTGTTGTGTCTTGTCCGCAGTGTGAGGTCGGACATGAATCGAAACAACACCGTTTGTGAGCATTCTTCGGCGCTTATTCTGTATTGCGCGATGCAGTTTCCTAAGCGTCTCACAGTAAACATTTGCATTGATTGTTTCATCTCGCAGTAAAAAATTCACCAGTAGAATGCCGTGTCCATGATTTTTCGAGGTGTCAAGATTTGCTTGGTTCTAGTCTTTCCTGGTGACGAAGTGTGCCCCCATTCCATTGATTGTCGTTTCGATCCAAGGGTTTCATAAGCGACCCAAGTCCCATACCCGGGCACTATCTTGCTTAGAAAATCATCACCATCTTTGTAGTAACGTGTCAAAAAATCAAGTGCATTGCCCTGACGCTGTTTTTTGTGTTGTTTTGTAAGAGTTTTCGGCTCCCAACGAGCACACAGTTTTCGAAATTTCAGTTTTTCAGAAACAATTTTATGACGAAGTGCTCTTGGAATTTGCGGAAATTTCGTAGAGAGATCAGATATTGTAATCTTACGGTTTTCCTTTACGAGTTCTTCAACTGCACGAACCAATTTTTCATTAACGAAACTTGAAGGCCCACTTCGTTCGTTATCGTGCACTTGATCACGTCCTTCATTGAACTGTCGGACCCATTCCCTTACCATTGAATCACTCATCGCATTTTCTCCGTAAACCTCGAAAATTTGTCGATGAATGTCGACTGCTTTAGTGTTCTTCGCATTTAGAAAACGAATTACAGATCTAATCTCACAAGCGGCGGGATTTTCAATCAACTTCGCTATTCTAGCCAAACACTATAAACTGTAAACAACAAACAACGAATTGTAATTGCAGCGTTGCCCCGGCAATAAATACAAACGGAATTTATTTCCTGGACGTGCCTCGTACATGTAAACTCTTTCAAAATTTCGTTTTTATGTGTGGTGACAACCTTACAGGGTATATAAGCTTTGAAGCTTGCCATAAGCTTATGAGTGGTTTAGTGTGTAAATGTTGTGTGTTAAATATTCTATGGTTTTGTTACTATCATCCGCTCGCCGTAAAGGGCGAAGCGCAGTTAATTACTCCCCAACGTTGTGTGAACACACAACATCTAACGTTGCCATAGTCAGGAGCGGGCCATTTTGGGCCGCTGAGCTGGTCAGTTTATACCGCTAGTTAATACTTTTCTGAAGTAGAGGATATAATTATCGAAAAGTTAAATATATTTTCATTTCTCCACTGGAATAAATTTCTAAGTTTCCTCAATTGTTCCAAAACTTAAAAAAGATGCTGCTAATATTAACGAAAATAAGTTATTGGCTAAAATAAAAGGAAACATCTTGTTTATAGATACCAATTATCTATTAATAAGATTATGATAGAGAGTAATTAGTAAGATAAATATTATTATTTTGAAGCTTCTTCAGGTTAAACCACAAACTTGTCCAGAGGGAAAAAGGTGGAACAAGAGTAGATCGCGATGTGAATGTTATTCATTGTGTACGTCTGGATCTTACTTCGATAACAAATCATGCAGGTATATAAGCACTAATAAAAATAACTTCTATTATTTACTATTTTATTCATATTCTAGGTGTGTTATAAGAAGTAGTGAAAACATAACCTAACTGAAAACTATTTTTTAGTTGTTTGCAACGCGTCCATTCCACTAAAACTAGATCAAAAACTTGAAGACTCGACTTATATTTTAGAATTGAACTAAGTATTGTCTAGTGTATAAGTTGTATTTATTTTTATATTTATTTTATTTATTATTTATTTGATACTGATAATTGTTATTATTTGTTTTGTAATAAACGTGCATTCCATATTATAGAATTGTTTTATTTATCAGTACCATTCTGGTTTCTGACTTCATACATGTGTGATATAATCACAAAATAAATAAACAACGGGAGCATATGCAGAACTTTTAATGTAATTCAACTTTGTTATATACAAACATTTCTAAGAAACTATATTGACGTATGTAAATACTTCAGCTACTTTTATGGTCAAAATTAGATTTTTCTTCGTGGAATGTGGAATAAAGTCGCAATTTGTTCAATATATGATGTAACCTATGTTTTGAGAACACTGCATTACATTACCTAACATTTTGATGCAATTTATCATGGAAGACGAGTTTCTTCATCCATTAATAATGTTTGTGTGGATTGTGTAACAAATATACCTAATGCGGATTCGGTTGTTTTTCCCATTATGTTAGTAAGAAATGGATTACTTAACTTTCATTACCTCAATATAGTTATTTTCCTACTACCGGCTACGTAAGTCAATCATTACATGAAACAATGCATACAAGTTTTTCATTTAAATATATAGAGTGCTGCGATAATACTATGCACTTTTGTTTCTCTAAAGGTATTCATTAAAAATAATGCGCAAAATTTATTTTTTTATTTGGAATTGTACAAAAAGTACAATTCCAAATCTGCCACCATTTCCCAGCCTTCCTCGTCCAGAATGTTAGTAACTACGTGTTAATAATAAATGGCGAAAAATTGACAGATAAATGTTGATTACTGGCGTAAATAAACCTGCAAAAGATAACAGTTAGTTTCTCCGTCAGTTTCTCGACGTCCTGTGGCGGCTGCAGTACAGGAGCAAAGTAGAAAAGTATAGAAATCATTTCGACCGTAGTTCAAATGTTCTTGGATACCGATTCGACATATGAAATGTACAGAAAGCTTAAGAATTACCCGGACTAGCATAAGGTCACGGCGCATCTACTTTTCTCTGTCTGAATCTATCGCATACCCCGTCCCGTGCTTGTATTTAGTTTAGAGTGGACGATGGTCCCGTGCGCTCGAATAAACACTTCAGACCGGGGATGCATGCAATAACACCCTTTTTTTACCTGCTTGTAAAACAGAATATACCGTTGCTATTTCTTACCGAGCGCTTACTAGATATTGCGGTATCTACGCACGTTGTATACATGCAGATAAGCATAATAACGCGGCGATTCTCGAATTTTGAAATGTACCGAGTAATTAAATTTTAAAATACATAATAAGATTGATTCTTCCATATTAATACACAGCCTATGATCTGTATATCGTAAATCAGATTGGAACTAGATTCCAGTAATTACTTTAATTTGAAAGCTAATATAAAAATAAAGCTTTTAAAGTGTTTTTTGAATTATTGAAAATTTGTGAACATTCGCGGGACATGTGATAAAGAAATAAAGTTATGCAAATAAATTTAAACCAAAAAATTATTTCACGTTGTTATAAAGAGTGCCAAACTATGAACCAAATCAAAAAAGATTTAAAGGTAATAAATACGATTCTATAGACCGTACACTGTAATATGCGCTGGCTTAATAACGAACGAAATGTATTATGAGCAAGTCTCTGCAAAACGTACGGGATGAATTACACGCTGCTGGCAAATATGAATGGAATACGTTATTTTTATCACTTCCATAGACGTGCGATTGGTTTTTTCGTTCTGGTATTAGTATCTGTGGATACTTATTTACAATATTAATAGAAACATCTTTAAATAAAGTCATTATCTATGATGACACGGTATTACACTTTACAAACATGGATGAACTACGTAAAACAGTATTATTATTTTTTATTTTTAGAAATGAGGGCTGAATTAACCTTTACTAGATGTTTTCAAATGTAAAGCTGATTCTTCTTGATGTTAGTACTTCTTAAAATGCAGGAAATGTTCTTTCAACATCGCAACCAATTAGTGGAGCAAATTTCAAATATGGTATATAATAGTATGTTATCTTGTGAGTACATCGGTATTTAGATTTACATTAATAGGGAATTCATTTAGTATATACGTAAATCTGTGTTTCTGTTGAACACGGATAATATTCTGATTTAACTTGTGTCTAAATTCTCTGGGAACAACTTTTAATTGATTTATTGTATCATCTAAGATATTTGGAGCTTCCACTAATGTTATGCTGCTCTTTTCAAAATGTGTTATTTATAAATTGTAATTCGTTTAGTATGTTATTTTCTAAAATTTACATTCAACAATATTTCTGTCTTCGTCGGGAGAATAAAAGTAATTAACTCTGGGACGAAAAACTAAATGCAGATATGTTTGAAACCGTGTATCTACTATGTATATGAAAAATATCTAAATCTAAGAATTATTTGAAAGACAAGCAGTAATAAATAAAACAAGGATGCTTCAAATGTCTAAACATAAACTGAATATTATTGTACACTCTCAATTCCTACCGATAGGCGCGAACGAATGGCTATGCTAGCAGTGACGTGTTCCTTCACGGATTGCCGAGCCTTGATTATGAGCCTCCGATACATAAGGTCTGAGCGCTTAGACGTCAGCAGGCTGTGACGTATTTTGAAGTAGATCGTCGATCATTCATACGTTCAGATCGTTTCTTGCGTTTTGAATTAGTGTATTCAAATAATACTGGTTCTATTAAAAAAAGATACCGTGTTGTGATATTTCCGTGCTTTGCTGGTGATACCTGTAACGTTTGTTTAGTGTTGTATAAGCGATAAAGCCTTTTCTGAAACGATGAAAACGGGATAACCTAAAAACTGTGGCGTCGGCTGTTTTAAATGTTTTGTTTGTGAGTTACACTTTGTAATAGAAGATATTATTTATTTTTCCACAGCTACAGATTCAAGTACCGGCGAAGCTATAACTGTAAGTTTAAAAAATCTTAGGCTTAAAAAATGCTATTCCAACTCAATTCCCTAACTATCCGCTGTAGTTGACAACAAAGGTGAAGATTCTATTGTATTTTATTTTTGAACACGAAGTGATGCTTTTAAATGAGTGTAATAAACGTTCTGTTTTAATACAATTTATTTTGAATGATATCACCGAACGTAGCCATTTCGATATTGATGTCATATTCATAGCAGTGAACGTATTGCAACAATTACAATAACTACAAATACCCTACATAAAAATGATTGTGGAAAAAGTAATGATAGATTAAGTGAAACGTCACACAATAGGAAATTAAAGACACTGGCTAAATAGCATATCTGTAAATTTTATCGTGAAAATCAACAAAATTTCAAATAAAATTGCAATTACTGTATCATTTCAACCTTAGTTCAGATACATGTACCATTACAAATAATAATAATTAGTCGATTAGATATCAACCACGAATACATCTTTCACGAAAACGATGCTCGGTTACGTGTTTGGTTTTTGCTTTGAAGCTTCGTTTTTCCAAAATAAAATCAAATGCAATGCGAAAAAGGGCTCAGTTGACGACTGGCATTTAAACCGGAAGCCCTTCAAAACCCAAAAAAGTAATTAAAAAAACGGTTCTTTTAACGCTTAGGCTAATATCGTGCATGGTGATACATCACCAACCCAGCGTGACGTTACCGAAGAGCGCTGAGGCCTTGCCATATCGTAGGAAGCGGCAAGGCTCGGCAATTCGTACGGAAACACGTCATTGCTCGCATAGCAGTTCGGTCGCGCTTATCGGTAGGAAATGAGAGCGTCTTTATTCTATTTCTATACATTTGAAATTTCCTTGTTTTGTTTATTGCTGTTTGTCTTTCAAATTATTCTTAGGTGTAGATATTTTTCATATACATAGTAGATACACGGTTTCAAACATATCTGCATTTAGTTTTTCGTCCCAGAGTTTTTTACTTTTATTCTCCCGACGACGATAGAAATATTGTTGAATGAAAATTAATTTTAGAAAATAATTTACTAAACGAATGAAATTTATAAATAACCATTTTACAAACATAACAACAAATAAATGTTTTGAGAAGAGCAATGAAATGATACAATAAATTAATTAAAAGTTATTCCTAGGGAATTTGGACAAAAGTTCAATCAGCGAATTATGTCAGGATTCAGCAGAAACACAGATTTACGCAGATACTGAATTAGTAGTGTATTAATGCAAATCTACCAATGTACTCACAAAATACCGCATATTTACACCATATGTGAAATTTAGTCTAGCAACTGGTTGCGATGTTGAAAACATATTTCCTGCATTTAAAGAAATACTGACATCAAGCAAAACCAGCTTTACAGTCGAAAACTTGGAACAGTCGCTTCTAAGAAAGGGCAAATCATCCCTTATTTTTATAAATTTAAAATGTTAATACTATTCTACGTAGTTCACCCATGTTTGCAAAGCGTAAATATCGTGTAATCATACACAATGACTTTTATTTAAAGATGTTTTTAATTAATATCGCAAATAAGTACCCACAGATTCTAAAACCAGAACAATACAACCTATTACCGCGCACGTTTATGGAAGTGACACTTCATTCATATTTGCCAGCTGCGCGCGAGTCATCCCGTACATTTTGGCGAGGCTTGATTATGAGCAGGAAAAGAAAAGTGGGAGATAATATGTGATCACTAGAGCCCGGTAACTGGAGAGCAATCGCAGCGGCGGTGTAACTGTGTTTAGGTGGGCGGGGAGAGCTGGTCGATTATGATACGACACGACAAATCATCATCACTCAGTTCAGTTTAGCATTGGATAGCGGATAGGGCGTGTTGATTTTATTGATATAGACGTAGTTATTAATTGTAGTTATTATTTAGTGTAGTGCGTTTTGATTTTATTGATACAGACGTAGTTATTAATTGTAGTTTTTAGTGAACATGTCGAAGGCTAAAAAGCGACCCTTTCAAGACATAGTAAATAAGTTTATTTCTGACTTTCCTGATTTGTTTTACAGCGGGAGTAAGATAGTTTGTAAAGTGTGCAAAATACATTTGATATCAAATAAGAAGTGGAACTGTACAAGACACGTAAATTCCGCACAGCATAGAAAACGAAAATTGGGCATGCCACCGAGAAGTGCATTTTTTAAATGTAATTCTTATGTTGGTAAACTGTAATTTGCCACTAGGCTTACTCGATAAACAACCGTTTAAGGACTTTTGGGACAAATACAATCCCGAGTTGCGGTTGCTAACGGAGAAAACGGCACGAAAGGATGTTGCATTTGTACGCGATGACGTGGAAAAGAACATGAAACGCATATTCAAAAAACAGTTTCTTTGGTTGTGTTGATGAGACAACAGACTGTAAAAAAATTCAATTGTAAATATTATGGTACTGCTGCAGCAATTACGAAGGTTGTACTTAGTACGTTGGAAAAATTTCAAATTTCAAAAGATAAAGTGTTGATGTTTATGAGCGATGGCGCAGCGATAATGCGTTCGGTAGGCCGTGCTCTTCTGGAACATGGTTGCAAGTGTTTACATGTTACCTGTAAAGTGCTTGCTTTACATCTTGTGGCAGAAACCATTCGACAATGCTCTCCCGTGGTAGATGCATTAATAGCAAGCACAAAAAAAAGTATTTTTGAAATCTCCCAAACGCCTACTATCATTTCACACAGAGTGTCCTGGCATTGGTCAACCACCGGAGCCAATTCTTACACGTTGGGGAACATGGTTGCAGGCAGCGTTTTATTATGCTGAACATTTTAAAATAGTAAAAGCTGTTGTTGCACAATTCAATCCTGCCGAAGCTGCAGCTATTAAGGTAAGGAGAGCCAGTCGAAATTTCCAAGATATTTCCGTTGAAGCAGATTTCAAAAATATTCGTAGCTACTATAAAGGATTAGCTGACGCAATAGACCAATTACAAAATAGATGGTTATCATTATTGGAGTCTCTGCAAATTATGGACGGAGTGCATACACAGCTACTGACTATAACATGACGCAAAATATAATCGCGTTTTAGAAAAATTCGAGAGGGTGCTACAGAAAGGTCCCGATTTTAGCACACTAAAACAAATTTGTGATGGTGTATCGAATAATCCACTGACTAAGTACAAAGACTATTTTAATCATGCATGTATAACATCGGTAGATGTTGAACGCTGTTTTTCAAAATATAAACTTATTTTCTCACCAGGGCGAACATCGCTCACCGAGACAACTGTGGAAGCACATTTAATGGTGTCAATTTTTTGCCACTCTTATCCATATGATGTTAATACTGATAATGGTGCTTCTAGTTTTACTGTTCCGTAGCCAAGGCTGCTTAAAAGGGTGAGTGTTTCACTGCTTTTCACATATTATAATTATGTATTAGTTTTGTTATTTTTTTTCTATTTTCTTAGTATTGTTTTTGTATACTAGGCAGATACGGCTATGGCACGGCTCCTTGTTACCGGGCTCTAGTCATTACTACACATAATAATATTGCCGGGCACAAACAATGATTGTAAGTATAATGACCCCAATATTGAGACAGTCAACCAGATGATGATGAGTAAAGCTGGCCACGAGCGGTACCGCGCAGTAGCGTAGAGTCGACCAGGCCTCGCGTTCCACTAGAGTTATTCTGCTAATAGAGATGTTTGCTGCCGCAAATAATTTCGCTCATCTTTTAAATAAAAATTAAATAACACGTGCTCAAACACTTACCATTTTAAGAGTCCTCCGTGAAATCACAAAGTGAATAATGTCTGTTAAATATCTGCAACATTAGATATGTTTCAACTGTTGTTTCGGCAAAACTAGTACGGCATGAGGAAAAAATGCGTTTATATGCAGAGAACGAACGTTCTACATCTAGTGACGTAATATTTGCGTAAGTAAAATAATCTTTCAAATAACTTAACGATTCTGTTGACGCACCTTCACAAATGTGTTTTAATGTGCCAAAATCAGAATTTTTCTCAAAAACACTTTCAAATTTTTCTAGAATACAAACATTTTTTGCGTCTTCAATCGCACATAGCTGCGCGTGAACATGTTGCACTATTTGTAGAGATTCTTCTAACGGCACCGCAGGATTTTGTAATCTATTGCATCTGCTAGCCCGAAGTAATTGTCGTGAATGATTTTTAAATCCATTTTAACCTGACTATTTTGAAATTTCGACTGGCTTTTCTGGATAGCGGCAGCTTCCTTTGTATCGAATTGTAAATCCACGTTCTTAATATTGTTAAAATATTTATGATAATAAAACGCGGCCTGCAACCATGTTCCCCAACGAGTTAGAATAGGTTCTGATGGCTCTGGTATACGGGGCACAGTCTGTGAAATTCGCGAATACGTTTCGGTGATTTGACAAATACTGCTTTGGTATGCGCTTTTAAAGCGTCTACCTCAGGATAACATTTTCTGATACTATCCGCCACAAGATTGAGAGCATGAATTTTACACGTAATGTGTAACAAATTAGCAGAATGCTTTTTAAGAGACCGGCCTACAGAAAGTATGTTTGCAGCACCATCACTCACTAATATCAAGAGTTGGTTTGTTGAAAGTTCAAACTTGTCCAATGTATTTAACACTAACTTTGAAATTACTTCGGCAGTACACTGTTGTATTCGTTTGGAGATTAATAGAATTGAAGGTGCCGATTGATGAGGTTCCAATTTGCGTGCCATTACATTAAGAACAGAATGTTTCTTCCGATCTGTTGTTTCGTCGACACATAACCATAATTTTTGATCTTTCAACTCCGATTTTATTTTTTGTTCAATATGTTCGCGCGCAGATGGCACAATTCTTCGTAACGATGTTCGACTTGGTAATTTGCACTCCGAATAGTTATTCCAAAAGGAGGTAAATGGTTCCTTGTCTAGTAAATTAAACGGTATATGACATGCGATAAACGTAACGCATAAATTAAATATACATTTTTCATTGCCTCGTGCGCAATTTCATTTTGAGACATACTTTTCACTATTTACGTGTTGTAGACAATGTTGTCTGGACCAACACATTAACGGGATTTTACAGATTACACATTTAATTTTAGCACCTTCATATATTAAGTCTGGAATTTCTGCAATAAACTTTCGAAGTTTGTCCGACCGCGGTCGTTTTGCTGACGAAATCATAATGTTTCTAGGACAGATAAACAATTGCGCAAATGGCCGGCAGCGAAAATGTCCGTACTGCTCCGCAGACGAAGTAATACTACCGTTCCTCTCGGTCCGAACTGATTTTACGCCGATGTGCGGTACCGCTCGTGGCCAGCGTTAATGATGAGGTATTGTTTGTTACTGTTATTACTGAGATACAACATTTTAATGTGCTGCATCATTTACCCTGTTAGAGCTTAGAATCCGGTGCGGATACAGGTGGTGTCACCCCATTAAAACCTTTAAATCCCACATTAAATAAAATAAAAAATCCAGTAAGCCTATGATTTTCATTGAAAATTGAAAAAAAGTGGGAGCAACTTACTTTTAAAATAACCTTTTTCCGGCTTTAACACTGTGAACGCAGAAATTACATCTTTAAAATTAATATTTTCTGCTTTTTCATGTTCGCTATTCAATATTGCTAGATTGTTTAGTCTCGTGTTGCTTATTATACATCTTAAATTTAAATTTAAATTTTTAAATTAATTTTAATTTGCTAAAGTTTCTCTCACACGAAGCAACTGATACTCAAATTGTCATAAGCAATTTTAGAGCGAGCATAAGATTTGGGACGGATTCTATAAATTCCCATATCACGATAAATTTTTAAAGATCTAAAGCAAGCCAATCATTTAAAAGAGTCACACTGGTTGCTTTTTAAAAGCCTTTTCAGTATTGGTATTTTCAGGAGATGGTTTGTCTCTGATGCCACGTTATAAAAGGCCGCAAATGGGATAAGGCTATTTTTAATTCCTCCGTGTTTGCTGGATAGGAAAGTATTTGTTTGAGCAGCTTCCAACAATGTAGTTACATCTTTAACGGACTTCAATCTAGTTCGGAGTTCGGTACTGAATCGGTATTGAATTTCAGCTATCAGAGTCCTGCATCTGTGGCATCCTCACCAGTCATTCGTTACTTACGACAAACTATTCGCTCTGTTGGAATGCGTCAATCGTCCGATTTTTTTGTAGCCAGACCTACTAACTCTTCTACAATGTAACATTGTTTTTCTTCGATATAAAGACGTAGTGTCTCTATTTTTACGAAAAATTGGTCGTGGCTCAAACCTTTACTTTGCAGTGTAATCTGAGCATAACTCACTTCCCTTAGAACATCACTCTAAAAGAAAAGGTAACAAAGAAATGTGAAATTATATACAGCCGGCATCAGGTTCTGTGCATCACATAACTCTTCAATTGCAGTCACAACTTAATCAAAATTTTCTGCTAGCATTTTTACCGAGACATAATGAGCACTCCAAAGCGTTGTTGACAGCCGTTTTACAGATGTCTTACTATGCGTAATCAGCACGTCCCAGCGTACCAGAGGAAAAAATCAAGGGAATGCTTTTTTGACTTTTGACTTTTATTATCAGTTTTCACATAACGAGTTACTTCAGACATTTGATCAACATGTGAAATGTCGGATGACACACTTTGTAGGCTGCCTCACCTTCCTCCCCTAGCTATGTCACTACTTAAAATGATATCACCTTAACAATGTGCCGATGGCAGTAGTAGCCTTGTGCAATTACTGATATGTATGACTTAGGAATTACATACGACGTTCCACAGAAGTGTTGACGCACTTTCCTCGCAATCTCGTTTATTGAACCCAAATAATGAATTCGTCGAGAGTGCGTCATGATACGCAATTAGTAATGAAATTATGATTTATGGATCGTACATTTTTACTTCACTTACACTTGTTTAAGTAACAATTTTTCAATAATTCAAGTATTGCAGCGTGAGCGAACAAATACGGCTTCGTTATAAAAGGAATTTGGTTGACTTTAAAATTTTATTCAATTTTATTCCCTATAATGATTACAAAGGGCCTTAGTAGCCTGCTAAAAGAATGAACCTGACTTTTTTCGGTGTCTTTGTCATAATCTAATCTTAATGTACCTATCACTTTCGAAAACGACTTATCATTTTCGTTTCTAATGAGCCACCTGATATTGGTACATTTAAGGGGTTATAGTAAAATTTGTAAGTATACAGGATCACTCACAACGATGGCGTATTAAAAGTGTTTCTGGAAATAATTAAAGTATTCGGTGTTACCCATGTAAACCAGTTTTGAGACTTTTATTAGCAACAAAAATACTCTTTATTCCTGTAAATACATATTAAAAATGTCGTATAGGGTGTTCCAAAAATCTAGTCCAATCACTAACATATTCAACTAAAAAAATTTAAATTATTTTAAATGGCAACCCTTACTTTTAAGAATGTTACATATTCTACTTGAAAAAATACGGGTAAAACATATTTTACTTCCTATACTTAAATTCGCTCGTTTCCGAGTTATTTTAGAAAATTATGAAATCGATTGTTTATTACGAAGAAACAACCAGAATTGACAGGGTTAGCATTATTTTGCTTAAGTTGATGACAAATAAACACTGCAATAATGACACTGCGTTTGTATCTATGTCGGAATCCAATCTTTCTTTCTAAAGCAGTATGGATCGATGAAGCATTTTCGGGAGAAGGTAGGTATAATTCTAAAAGTAAACATTATTGGGCTACCGCTAAACCACATTTAACACGACTTTAAAATTTCCAGCAAAAGTTTAGCTTTAATGTATTTTGTGTCACAAAAGACAATGAGCTTCCGTACCAAATTTATGACGAAAATTTAAATGGCATTAAATATTTAATTTCACTACAAATGCAAATGTTTGATGATCGGTAGAAAAGGAAGTTCGGGCCTTGGACATGGGGAGTCAGGTCCCCTCACCTAACTCATCTTGATTTCTTTGTCAGGGGTTGTATAAAAACAATCGTGTATGACAGTCATATATTCTCGGAATATCTTAGAGGGACGAATAAAGAGAGCTTTTGCTAGTCTTAGCGGTGTATAAATCTAAATTGAGTGAATTGCAGCGCTGGGTTTGTACAACCTTCGGTTCTGGCCCAGGTGGCGCGAGCAATCGAGGCGTTCCTTGACACTTGACAGATCTAGATTCCTTCTAAGCGTCTGGACGTTCACATATGACGGCGCCTTAGTTATCATCCTGAGAACATTCGTTTGAATCTTCTCTAGGATTTCGATGTTCGTTGGCGCCTCAGCGCACCAGACAACCGATCCGTAGATGTTCTTGGGTCTTAGAAAGGATATATATATATAACCCTCTTTTCTGCCTCATGTCAAATGTCTAATCTGTCGGAAGTGCTCGCGCCACAGCAATTTCCAGTCTAGGAACAGGCTTAGATATTTGGTCTGCTCCGATCATTGCAGCTTTACTCCCTGCAGGAATAAATCACCCACCGGTTGCCGGGCCCTCCTGGTAAAGCGAATTCAACGCCAGTCCGCACTTTCCGCACCACTCGGCCATCCCGTCTATTTCCCTCTGAATATTCAGTACCTCTCCTTCTGATGGATCGAATACATAGCGGTGTCATCCGCGTATGTCCTGACGCTGAGCCCATGGAAAGATGGTAGATCCGATGTATAGATGTTAAATAATATCGGGGCCAGTAGCGACCCTTGCGGCACACCGGCCGTCAACGAACGTTGCGGCGAGACAGAGTCGCACCCTTATCGAGAAGGTACGACCTGAGAGATAGGACCTCACCTCTCGCCTTATATCGCAAATTTCCAAATTTCCAAATTTCCAAGAAGTATATCTCACGGCACCATTTAGTGCCAAGAAATACAAGCCAAACCACCTCGAGCAGTTCTCTGGCTGCTAATCCCGAATTAGCAGCACATTGTGTTATGGTATCTGCACATATAAATTTTAAGAGAATATCTCAAAAAATGCCTAAAACAATAATCAAAGATAATGCTGATATACCTCATTGTATTGACGGAATCACTTACGGAATAAGCAATGTGAGGAGAAAAAGCACTAGCCAACGGAAGTGTTTCTGCCAACTCGGTGTCATCAGCGTTGCGCCGAGTGCTTTTCTACCTCACACCGCAATTTATCTCTCGGTTTGTATCACTACCTTTCGAAGCAGCACGCAGTATATCTTCTGCTGTCATTTAGTGCCAAGAGAGACACGCCTACCTAAAAAGCAGCGACAAAAAGCGGGGTACAGTTTCCAAACCAATTCTTGAGCAGCTCTTGGGCTGCTAGTCCCGAGATGGCAACGCGAAAAGTACTCTTGGACCTGCGCAGCAGCGCTGATGACGCCAGGTAGGCAACCTTGGTTATTGTTTTTAGGCATTTTTGATGTGTTTTTAATAAGTAATATAATTAGAAAGTGATAGTAATGTTTCGATTTCCCATACTACTGCTGTTTAAGAGAAATCAACGAACTAAGGAAATTTCGAAGGAGAGCCGCCAATATTGGTTCACCTCACAAAACTTGCAATAATATGTACGAACATGTAAAGAATAGAAAACATGAAAAACGAAAGTCTTTTTCAAAACGTTTACTCAATGTCACAACAATGCACCACAGGCTCTATAGGCTTATAGTTTCTACATATCCTGCCATATTCTTCTCTCAGATCTTGGATCTCTGGCTTCAATCATTTTTCTTTTGGCCGACCTCTCCTTCTCCTACTGCCTTCTCCAGGGCTTAATATCATTTAACTCTCGTCACCTGAACAATTTCGGTTTAACGTATTTCTACTTTCTTTCACAGTTTTTATCCGATTCCTTCTACCTTCTTTAATGTTGTCATATATCCCTCTTAAAATTCGTCTTCACCATCTCTTCTATATTTTCGAAATTCGTTTATTTACTACCAGCATTGGCTCATACAGCACTGTGGGATTTTTATTATCGCAGCTATCGGTATATTCTTATTAGCTGCCTGCTAGCTGCAGATGCTTTACTTCCTTTACTAATTCTGTTTTTTATTTACAACTCATATTCCTTCGTTATAAGCATTCCCAAATATTTCCGTTCTGACCGTTACAGCGGATTATATTCCGTTCGTCTGTTTATTTTAATCTCTAAATGTTCCTTTTCGCCTTATTTTCCCGCCCATTCTCATGTAGGTAACTATGTATTTTGGTTTATTTTCATTTGTACTTAGTCCACATCTCTTCGAATCCTTTTCTAATAACTTAAATACTCTAACTGGTGCTTCTCTTGATATTTTCACCATCGTAATATCCTATATCCTGATATTATTTGTGTTTGCTCTGGACTATACTTTCGTTCGTTTGTAATCCACGTTCTCTTATAATGCTCTCCAATAAAAACATAAATGGAGCAGTGGAAAGAGGGCCCTTTACCTTAAACCGCTTTCTATTACAAATTCCTTATTCCTCTCAATGTCATATTCATCATCAGATACTACTTTGTTTCACGGTAGAGATCTGGTCGACTGTTGCTCTATTTGTTCTTTACTATTTCTTTACTATGACAGTAAAATGTAATTTAAGGCAATTAATATTATTATAATATTAAACCAAAGATAATGCTAATATAGTTCTTGGCTGAAAATCGCTCACGGCAAAAGCAATGTGAGAAGAGAAAGCACAAGCAAACGGATATGGTCCTGCCTATTCGGCATCATGAGTGATACTCCAAGTGCTTGTCTATGTCACATCGCTATTTGCCGCTCGGCTTATATTGCTAATTTCTAATCTAGCAAGCAGTATATCTAACGGCGCCATCTAGTGCCAAGAGATAGAAGCCATGCTGTCTAGGAAGCAGCGACAATAACCGGATATATACACCAAACTACTTCTCGAGCAGCTCCTGGGCTGCTAATCCCGAGATGGCAGCACGTAGTGTTATGATACTTGCACATCCGAGTGACTTTGTCAGTCCATGTTGTATTAAAACACTTAAAAAATTGCCCAACAACAATAACCAAAGATAATGCTGATATATAGCTCATGGTATTGATGGAATCACTCACGGCAAAGGCAATGTGAGGAGAGAGAAAGCACTAGCAAACGGACATGTTTTTGCCTACCCGGTACCATCAGCTTTGCTCCAAGCGTTGTTCGACCTCACACCGGTATTTAGCTTTTGGCCTATCTTATTAATTTCCAAATTAGCAAGCAGTATATCTCTGGCGCCATCTAGTACCAAGAAATACAAGCCCTGTCCGTCTAGAAAGCAGCGACCAGAGCCAGGTACAAACGCCAAACCATCTCTCGTATAACCCTTGGGCTATTAATCTCGAGATTGCAGCACATTGTGCTATGGTATTTACACGTTGCTTTTGTCGTGAATGATTCCATCAATACCATGAGCTAAATTAGCATTATGATTGGTTATTTTTTTTTAGATATTCCCTTAAATTTACGTTTTGACATTTTCTTAGTCGAATGCCTTCAAACCAATCAACACGGAATCTTTTTCATGTGTACTCCTTTTTGCATTTGAAATACTTTTTTCCAAGCTAAAGCTATAAACTCTCCAGCATGATTTTTCATTGCCAAATATGCCATTCGAATAATGGATAGCACTGTAGTAATGTGGTGTACTAATTTATGTAAATCTGTGTTGTATTCATTTTCTTTCTTCATTCCTTTGTTTTAGTTTTTGCGCCGACCTGTTTGTAAAACATTAAACCTTGTAGAGGGCAAATCTTTAAAAGATCTATATCTGTTTTGAAACAGCACATTGAACAAACATACAAAAATGTTACAGTCATCAAGTCATCAAGATTCTTGCATTTGAAACTATTCTAATGAATAAATTTGTAAACAGTTCGATTTGAAGAATTCTCCTATTTACGTTTAATGAAATACTCGCTGTTTTAGTTATTTTTGCAGATTTTTTTGTTTGTCGTCATAAAATATATGTGCTAATATATTATGCAGGCTACACATAAATTGTACATTTAAGCAAAATAAAAAGTTTACGACGGTGAGAAAAACCTTTATGTCATAAACATAGATTTCTGACGTCTTGTCCCATGCAATTTCCCTGATACTCGTTTATTATTTTAACTATATATAAAGTTAATTCTAATTATAAATAAAGAATCCGCGTGAGTCATATCCGCAAATCCACATACTCTTTCATGTTACCTTCTTCCCGCGATTACATTTTGAGTTTTTCTATTTCCAGCGTCATATTCATCTGAAATCTAAATACAAGGTAAAGTGATTGTAAACGTTACGTTAAAGATGTCAATAAAATAGCGTCTATGTCAGTAAATACATCCGATCGAGACGGCAGCTTAATATAAACGCGAAACTAAACACAGCAGCAAACATGTGACTCGGATCATTTTCAAAGTCAGCGTGCGAATCTGCAACGAATGAGTACATTTGAGATTTGGCGATATGAAATTTGGCGGAATTTTTTCATCCAAGTTCATTCTAATCGCGATATTCGGAGTTTCCTTTATCTGTTGCAAGAAAAGCGGAAAAAGCAAAAATGAAAAAGTTGAAAAGCATCTTACAAAAACACCCGCAGACGTTAATATACTCTATGATAACGCTACGATGAGGTACTCCGTAAGTCAAAATGTGAAATCAAAAAAGGGTAAGTTAAAGTTCTATGCACATTTTAAACTGAATCTTAACACATAACTGCATACTTATTGTATTTCTTATCATGTATGTATCTTGAAAACTTTTAACGTTAGATGTTTTAAACACTAACTAGAATGTAACTAGAATTTATAAGATATTTTTAAAGTTTATTAAATAAATTATCTAAAATATGTACGAAAGGAATGAAATTTCTTGACATTTACAGACTATTACATGCTGTTTTTGTTGTTATGATTATATTTTAAATGCAATAGTTAGTACATTGTCTGCAAATGAAAATGCATTACCTAGGAATTGGTTTGCAGCAAGTCGTTATAATTTTTGAAACAGCTTCGAAAAGCATTAATCTCTTTTTAATACGTCCTTTTATACTAGCCGTCATCGAACTTTTTAGCTTACAAAGTTTATATTCGGGTTCCTCTGCCGAGGCTGTGTGAACTGTAGCACAACAATTTCGTGGTAGAAGTTGTAACTTGTTGGAATTCATCGCCTTCAACTTTCTGCAAGAAGGTTAGTGTTACGGGTTACTGCAGGGTAGATGATCATTGACTTAGTAGTTTTCCCCGTTTCACCTAAACCTCGTCTTCGTTTTTTAGCCTGTTTTCCCGTCCACCCATTTAAATACCGTAAAACGGTAAAATGGTTTTAATTAAGTTGGGAGCAATTTTTTGAAACGACACCACTTTCTCGTAACCCAACAATTCCACCCCTTTCGAACCGGATTAATTACTTGAAATGACCGCGCTATTGTACGTATGTTAAGTATTTTGTATGGTCCTTGTATCGACGAATCACAAGACCTCGCCGGCTAAGACTGATCTCCACGCCGAAGTGCCAGACGACCTGGAAACATCTCAAACAGGACTTTCATTGATAAGTTAGACACATGAGGCATAGCGTCCGTTAAAAATGTCTAATATTTCCACGTATCATTCACTAGTAACCATGTTGTTAATTAAGTCCTGGCCTTCTTCCAAAATCCAACGGCAAAAATGTAAACATGTAGAAGGAGCTTTTGAGCTTTTTACCACTTGTAAGGATGATAGTGCGGCTGATATGGGTAGCGACACAACAATCTCCAGGATCTCCTATGATAAACCTTTCAAAGTTTTCTTGAATTGGGAAGAATGGAGAGACGGTGAGGGGAGAAAACCGAAAACCCAAAAACAGGCACTAATTCTGGTATTTATGAGGAAAACCAGGGATACAAAGTATGTCCATCACTTGGGCGATACATCACGGCATTTCAAACAGAAATATATGCTATACAAACCTGCGTGTGGGAATGTCTGCATCGGCGACCGCAGGCTGGGACGATTTGCATTCTCTCTGACAGTCAGGCAGCCTTAAAGGCACTACCATCTTATCATATAGCCTTCAAACTAGTATGGGAGTGCCTGCAAAACCTAACCCATAACCAAAGCAGCAAATTTTTTTTAATATAGATTTGGTTTTCCTTTCTCGCGTACAAATAAAACATGCTTTCGTAGTTGGCAACTTCAACTCGGGGTTGTACTTATACCAAAAGTTCTGAAACGGTTGTTTTTCGAGTAAGCGAAGTGACAAATTACAGGTTATCAGGTAGTTCTCGTTGGCGGGCTCTTTTTTCAATTTCTGTGTTCTTTAGTACTTACATGTTTGTTACAACTTGTATCGTGCGCTGCGGAAACTGAACGCCCTGTATACTTGTCCCCGAATGTTTTCATTTGAAAACTTTTTGTCTAAATTACTCAGGGAATGAATTATTTTCCACCCACGTATTAGGTGGATATGCTGTATAGACATTCCTAAGACCTTTTCTATTTATATTATCAGCTTAATTATTTTTATTTTTTTAAGTCAGTTGTGCAAAAGATAACATTAATGAAATGGTTAGAAGTGTTAGATGTAAACCAAGACTGACGGTAGTTGAATTGGTATCTGGAAACAAAAATAAGGTGTGTATGTAATAATAGATTATTTCATTACATTATTTTTACTGATAAAAGCAAGAATGTGATCTTACAAGCGGGGTCCTAAAAATTTTACTTAAGAAATTAGAAAAATTAATAAATTTTATCATTATGCATAGTCGAAATTTCATTGATCGCATGCCTTCAAATAAGCAGTAAATTAAGCGTTCTTTTTGTGTGAGAACTCTCCTGTCGCTCTTGTTGTCGAGAATTGATTTGTGTAATGTGTAATTTGTAATTTGTGTAATACTAATAAATCATAGTTTATAAATATTTTATTAAATAGTAGCAAGTGACGAATGCAAAATAGAATATTTTGAAAGGGCGCTAGTATAGGATATTTCAAAACACTAGAAGCGAAACCAGAAGAAAGGATATTTAGAATTTGTAATCGCGGAAGATTTGGTGGTACGTCACGCTAAAATTAATTAACATTTTTCAAAAAAAAACATTCCTTTTCAAATGTAATTTTTAGCATAGTATTGATTGTTGTTAATTTATACGTTAAGTCAACTTAAAGTTGATTGAACTGCAATAGTACGAATGAAAATTAATACTATGTTTTTGATTGCCTTTAATATATATTTTTATAGCAGTTATACTAGGTGGGACAATAGCGGGAGATTCTTCGAAACTTTACTTTACTTTATTTTACGCAAAAATTATAGATACACACTAGTAGCATAAGCTAAAATTATTTTGAAATGTACAGGGTGAACCAAAAATAAGTTATATGTTAAAGTTTTGTTTTTTTAGATGAAACCTCCTATGTATTAGTCATTAGTATATTTGCTTTGTACTCATGAATCTAGGGTTGCTTTAAGCAGGGTGTTTGGAAGAGTGATCTAAAGTTTTGAACAGCCGATAAGGGAGGTCATTGGAAATCATAATAACCATATTTATCTTAGTCCAAAGTTTAATGGATTTTAAGATATTTGAACTTTTAGTAAATTTTGATTTTCCGGCAAAAATTCACCATTAAACATTAATAACTCTTCCTATTTTTGCGAGATCACGCCAAAAATTGTTTTTTATGAAAGTTTAATGCATCTTTATCAAGTTATTTGGAAAGAAATATAGGCCTACATATCTCACTTAACGAGATAGAAAATATGTAATTCTCAAGTTTGATGTGTTTTCCTTTTGAAATAAAACAATTCGAATGTTAAGATTTCATTAGAAGCTTCCTCACTTTATGTCTTTTCGAATAGTACCTCATTTGTAACATAAACTTTTAATAATACCAAGAAATTCAACATAAACTATGACAAAGCAATAAATCAGTATTGCGCGATAAGGGAACAGGGTCCACTAGCTTTCTATCCCGTTGTCATATCCCATCTCCTAGACGACGAGTAGCTTAGTAATCTACTTTTTTGATATTTGTCGAGTCTTGTCTGTCTGCTATTCAGTGTAGTCGCGGCGCTAAGAAGTTTTTTCTGTTCTTACTGTTGTTTTTATTATTATGTTACGTTGTTATTATTTGCTTCTTTTTCGTTATTTTTTATTATACTCGTTACGGCTACTTATACGTAGTATGGTCGCGCAAATTGCGCTATAAACATTAACCTTAATGTGTCAATGTGGAAGGTCTGGTCTGTACTCCGTGCGGAAAAAAGGCACCTCTTTCACTATACATCATTATCCGATGGATACAATTTGCGTGAGGACACTGAGAATAGATTTTTTTTGCGCAGCATCCTGTGGACTGATGAAGGCAGATTTACCAGAGAAGGAAATTTACACAATTTACATTATTGGGAGAACAAAGAAGAGAATCCCCAGACAGCGTTTCAACACAAATTTAGTGTACACATGTGGGCCGGCGTAATAGGTTATTCTCTCGTCGGTAATATGGACCGATGCGTCGGTCCATATTACTTACCCGACAACCTTAATCAACAAACTTATCTATAGTTTTTACAAAACGATCTGCCAGAGTTGGTACAGGACTTGTCACCATTTGTAAATGAAAGGTATCCTATATTTTTTCAAAATGATGGTTGTCCAGCCCACTATCGTTTAACTGTGAGAGAATGTTTAAACAATACTTTTCCGAATTCCAAAAAAAATGGAAAACATGGTTCCATTCCGTGGCCGCCACGCTCATCAGACTTGACTCCTCTCAATTCGTTTTGTTCGGGGCGTATTAAGAGCCTTGTCTACAATGAAGAAATTCAAAACCATAATCATTTGACTAGAAAAATCAAGAGTGCATTCGATAGAATGAGGGTAGAAATGAGACTGAAGATTACCACGGTAGAGACAACGAAAAGATTAAAATCTTGTATAAGGCATGAAGGAGGACATTTTGAGCAAGATATTTAAATAAATTTATTATTATTATCTTATTCGGTTTACACCTATCACTAATGAGTACGCTTTAAGTTTTTTGGCGTTCTTTATTAACCTAAATACCTGAAAAAAGACTAATTTTAGATACAGGGAGAGTTTTAATACGTACTAATATACAGGTGTCCCATTAAAAAAAAACATAACTTTGATATGTAATATAGGAAGTTCTATCCTATAAAGGTGTTTTCGAAGAATCTCGCACTGTTGCCTCACGCGGCATGTATAAGTGGTGTTTAGTTTTAAAACTTTTGCAATTGTCTCTGTAGTTTATTTAATTATTTTTAAGAAAATTAAATAAGTAAACTTGCTATGCTTTGTATTTTTTGATTACTACTTAAATGTTTACAGTATTACCATTTGCAGTTTATACCGAATGCAGTTCTAGCCAAACGTTGTTCTGGAAGTTGCGATGGTTTTCAGCGTTGTATCGTCGCGAAAAGCGCGAATACAACATTTTTCGTTAAAGAAGTAGTTCGCGATAAAACTTACTGTTCAGCTATAGAGATCTTGGAAGATAAAGAATGCGCTTGTGAATGTTTACTGAAGCCGAAGGACTGCACAGCATACCAGAGATACAGTTATAATACCTGTTCATGCAAATGTAATGATGACGTAAGTTTTGACGACATTCCTTTAAATACAGGATTATAAATCTAAGCAAATTAAGGTATGGTGTATACAAAAATATTAGGAAGCAAGTTTTCAAGCGAAATTGTAAGTTCATATAGAAGTCTCTGAAAAAAGTATTCATGCCTTTTCAATATGTTCACTTTAAGTATAAATACTTTTTCCTTGTATGATTTATGATATTCACAACGGAAACTGAACTAACCTATTTGAAGAGGACTCGGGACGCACGGAGATATACAAACCATTTGGAGAGATCCACAGCACTTTGCGTTTTATTATTATTCTTTGCTTATTGAGGTTATACATTACTGGATTATACAGTCACATAAAGATACTTGATATCAATACTCTAACTAAAAAAGTAGCGACATAAATCCTTTTGACATTATTTTTAGCTTTTAGACAATTCTTAACTCAGGATGATTTATTTGCCTAACATACTGTAGTGGGATGTTTTAACGTGAAAAGTGTATGTTAATATGTTGCCAAATTAATTCTAATTAATATTATATCAAAATTCGCTGATATTAGATTTTAATAGAGTTTTATGCGGAACTTGAATTATTTTCGATTAATATTCCGACATTTTGATTATTTATATTATTAATCTTTTATTAAAAAAAAAGACTTAGTTAATGATATGTTACAGGGGAGAATCAAAATTTCAGCTTATTTTAAGTTATTTATATTTTGAAAATATTAAACGGGTACTCTAAAACTGTGGCACTGGAACACTGAAACAGTTCACTAAAACGCTTACCACAACACTTAATTTGTACTGGACGCACGTTTCGATAGCCAAACTATCATCATCAGCAGCAAGACTGTCTTGCTGCTGATGATGATAGCTTGGCTATCGAAACGTGCGTCCAGTACAAATTAAGTGTTGTGGTAAGGGTTTTAGTGTACTGTGTCAGTTTGAAAATATTATTTGTAAAAATGACACATACACATACAAAAAACACACTGTATTTGGAAATAACCGTCAAAATCCCTTACGTCACCTGTGACATCGAGTTCAATCTTCAAAACATCAAAATTAAATATCAGGTCGTTAGATTGGCAATGCTAGGGACGATGAGAAAAAACAGAAGTTAGCAACGAAAACAATTCTGACAGAAAACAAACATCTTTCGATTGATATTTAGAAATTGCATGAAAAAAGTGAAAATATCGTCAAAGTTATCAGTGCAAATGTATTGAAGAATGTTTTAAGTGAACCATAAATCATCATCAACGATTGTCAAGAATATTAAGTCAGCTGGAAAATGTTAAGAAGTAATTCGAAGAAATTTAATTGGAGAATACGGTCAAAGGGCTCCAAAATAAGAGGATTTTATCAAGAAGAGGAAAGAAGGAACCATTAGGATTATACACACACACACACACACATATCAAACACACGCCACTACATAACTGTAAGTAATTTAAATAGATAAATTTCATTTTCTTTTTTGTAAGTAAAAGCTTAAAATAAACACGATACTGATTATCTCCTTATTCAAATCTTTTAATTGTTATTTGTAACATAACAATATATTTAATTTAATATACTCGTAGCAAGCTTATACAAATATAAGGTCAAATAGGTATAAGTAGTTACTGCACCTTTGGTGCAGTTTTATTGTTTATCTGCTCTGTTGTAAATCCACAATGTGTATTCTGAAAATAAGTGCTTTATAATATATGATACATAACAACTTGCGTATTGCGTACCATTTCCGTGTTTTGCTAAATTGATAATATGAAAAAAAACTCTTCTTAGAGGTCATTAAACCATATATGCAAAGATAAGGTTGTTTAAGATTAAAATATCAATTTCCTTGTTAAAAGATACCTAAAGTGATTAGAAACTAATTTCCTTACATGATTTCTAAAATAAGTTTGACCGGATTTAGAAAAAATATTATCAGTTGCCAATTATTCTTTATTTGTTGGAATATTGACAAAATAATTTTCTCTCTTTTTTGCTTTTTAGGCCGAATTCAGAAAATGTAAAAATTCAGTGAACAAAAATGTTGAATGGAACGAGAGGAAATGTGCATGTGAGTGTGTTGCATCCCAAAGCTGCTCAAACGGACTAGACTGGGATACAAATAAATGCAGGTAATTTGTAAAGTTAAACATCTTTAACTTAGTTATGACGCTAATTGTGAGTACGTATTTTTTAGATGTGTTAAGCAAGTAGGGTGAGATACGTTGTGAATTTAATAATATCTTAGTTGTAGTAAATATCAAACGAAAGGCCAGGATCCCTTACTATACTAAGAATTAAAGAATTTCTGTAACTATTTGGTTGTATTTGTAATGTAGGCAATTTCTATAATAAAATTAAAATGCATCAGTCTTATTATATTTTTTTGTTAGTAATCTACACAATATTTGCGCTGGTCGCTATGAAATAATCTCCAAAATTCGTCCATGTGTAATCCCAATATTTTGGATCTGCCTTTAGATCGACTGGTAAATTACCAGGTGGAACGGCTGTGGAATTCAGTTCTTGTAATCTAATTAACAACTTGTTTAATATAGCAGGATGCCTAAAAATAGATTTGAATTAAATACAGGATGCAGCGTCTTAGATAGCAATTTGATACTTTGGGGATGTAATATAATGTTAATTGTGCATCTTTAAAAAATATATTCCGATATACTGTGTGTCTTACAAAGAAAGGTGGTACAGTAGAATTCACTTTTTTAAATCGAACATCCTGTATATTTTTACGTTATTAAAGATCCCTAACTACACTTTATTCATCCCCAGATTATTAAAGTAACCTATTTTGTAGTTCTCTCTTCACTTTCTAGTTGTAGAGAACGTTATAGTGCATAATTTATTAAATTACCAAATTGATTCACCACATCTATTAGCACTTTTAGCAATAACAATACCTTAGCATAATACCCGTTTAACCGATCTTCTACATGTTCCTAGTTATAGAACGAACGCACTACTTAAGACCCCTCTAACGCGCATGAACTAACACTTTCTTCGTTTTTTTCCTTTACTCACCCTTTTCTTTTCTTTTTGCCTATTCACTCTTCTTTCTTCTTACCCTGTATATATATATATATATATATATATATATATATATATATATATATATATTGAATAGTAGCCCTGTACTTTCGAAAATTCAAATGTACCTATTACATTTGTCCTGTAATTGGTTTTTGTTAAGATTGTTGGACAATAATGATGTATTATTATTATTACTATTACTATTATTATTTCAACTGTTTCTGTTAAAAAAAAACACATATCCCAAAGAAAGAACTCCTGTGTGCAAACGTTTTCAAATTTAGCAATAAAATTTGTTGTGCGGATTGGTTGAGATTGAATGACGATATCAGTAGTGTTTTTATCGCCATATGTACAGATTGGTCATCAGGAAAGGATTAACTATATCAATTTCAAAATGATTTTTCTCGATTTTGTTAAATGGAACGCCCTATATGTTATGACCAGAAGTGAGGCTGAACTATATTCTGCATCAATCCGTCTAAGTTTCCCTACACCTATTTTTAGCGGTTTCTACAATAATCCAGAATAATCAAAATTCCAATATTCAACTTTTTTTATATTTTATAAAAAAATATAAGTGAATTTAATTAAAGAAAAAGTAGACAAGGGTTCTTGACTCGTAAGAAAAAAGTACATATTAATAACAACATTTATTGAAACGCAAAAGTAGAAATAAAATATTGGCATGTATTATTAAAAGTAATGCAAAGCTTGACGAAATCAATAAAATATTATGTAGTACTTAATTTAATTTAAAGTGATAATCAAATATAGATATGATAGAAAAACCTAAGGTAACGAATATTTAAAGTACCTTCCAACCTCAAATAAAGATTTACTCTATTTATGTGCTCACGTTAATTTTTCAGATGTTATGCTTCGAAAAGAGTTAACAATTCTTTGCTTAATGTGCTATATTGTTGTTGGAGCCTCAGCATATACAATTTTTTAACACGTCCCCATAAATAAAAATCAAGATGTGTTAGGTCCGGAGATCTAGACGGCCATCTTCCAGGACCATTCTTTGGCAACCATCTCTCGGGATACGTGTTATTCAGATAATCTCGTACAGCAATAGAATAGTGTAGAGGTACTCCGTTATACTGCAGCGACATTTCTTCTCATATTCCAGAAGGGACATTTGCCAATAATCGTGGTAGTTCATTTTGTAAGAACTCCAAGTTCATAGGTCAATTTAAATTATGCTCGCTGATTATGCCTCCCCAAACGTTAACACTCCACCGATGATGCTGATCCACTTGTCGCAAAGTTCTAGGATTTTCATCTGCATAATAATGAAAGTTATGCTTATTTACCAATCCATTTTTGTGAAATGTTGTTTCGTTAGAGAATAACACTTTAACAATGAAAATGGTATTTTCTTGTAATTTATTACTGGCCTAGTTACCAAACTGAAAACGTTCTTCGAAATCCTGTTCAGTAAGTTCCTAATGTAACAGAATATGATAAGTAGAGCAACGCAACTGCGCTGAAAGCCAGTGGCGGACGCATAAAATTTTACACAAAATAAATTGAATGTGATACGTGCTCAAACACTTACCGTTTTAAGAGTCCTCCGTGAAATCACAAAGTGGATAATGTCTATTTAATATTTGTAACATTAGATATGTTTCCAAAGTTGTTTCGGCAAAGTGAGTGCGTGCGGCGTGAAGAAAAAGTGTTTTTGTATGCCGAAAACGAACGTTCTACATCTAGTGACGTTATATTTGCGTAAGTAAAATAATCTTTCAAATAACTTAACGGTTCTGTTGACGCACCTTCACAAATTTGTCTTAATGTGCCAAAATCAGAGTCTTTATCTAAAACACTTTCAAACCTTTCTAAAACACAAACATTTCTTGCGTCTTCTATCGCGCATAGCTGTGCGTGAACATGTTGCACTATTTGCAAAGATTACACTAACGACACCGAAGAATTTTGTAGTTTTTCTATGGCATCCGCTAGTCCCACGTAATTGTTCTGACTAATTTCCAAATCTGTTTTAACTTGACTATCCTGAAATTTCAAGCGGCTTACCTTGACAGCCGCAGCTTCCTTTGGGTCGAATTCTAAAATCACGTTCTTTATATTCTCAAAATATTTAAGATAATAAAATGCAGCCTCTAACCATGTTCCCCAACGAGTAAGAATAGGTTGTGGTGGTTCAGGAATACCGGGGCATAGTCTATGAAATTCCCGAATACGTTTTGGGGATTTTACAAACACAGCTTTTGTATGTGCTATTAGAGCGTCTACCTCGGGATAACATTTTCTGATACTATTTGCTACGAGACCGAGAGTATGAATTTTACATGTAATATGCAACAAGTTAGCACAATGTTTTTTAAGAGATCGACCTACAGCAAGCATGTTTGCGGCACCATCACTCATAAACATCAACAGTTGATTTGTTGAAAGTTCAAACTTTTCCGATGTATTTAACACCAACATTGAAATTGCTTCGGCAGTGCATTGTTGTATTCGTCTGGAAGCTAGTAAAATTGAGGATGACGGTCGATGTCGGTTCCGTTGTGCGTACCATTACATTAACCACAGAATGTTTTTTACGATCTGTTGTTTCGTCCACACATAACCACAGTTTTTTATCTTGCAACTCCGATTTAATTCTTTTCTCGACATGCTTACGAGCAGACGGCACAACTCTCTGTAACGTTCTCTCACTTGGTAACTTAAGGTCCGAATATTCATTCCTAAACGAGACGTATGCTTTCTTCCTTAGTGAATGAAATGGTAAATTACATGCAATAAACACATAAATTAAATTTACATTTGTTATAATCTCGTGTGGAATTTTTTTTTTGAAACATGCCCTGCACTATTTACGTGCCGTAGACAATCACTTTTCGACCAACACATTAAATCTATTTTATACACTACACATTGAATTTTAGCGCCATCACACTTTAAATCAGGCATTTCTGCAATAAATTCTCTTATTGTGTCCAACTTTGGTCGTTTTCGCGACGTAGGAAACATTTTCAAAACAAACGTAGAACTACAATATAGTATACGACAGCGTAGATGCATACACAACAGATCGGCTTTCGAGTCGCAGTTATACTGACGCTTATACCAAATTGTCCCGGCCGTGTTTATTTTGTGTAAACTTTTATGCGTCAGCCACTGGCTTTCAGCGCAGTTTGCGTTGCTCTAATGATAAGGATATAAATGCATACACCTGTGTTCTTACTTATATTTCTCTGGTTTGTATTTGGATCTTCAACAACAGAACGTTTAATTAATTTTCTTCAACTCTTGCTCTCTTTGTTCTTTCGTATTCTTGCAAGTGATATTTCCCGTTTCAACAAATTTCGTCATTAGTTTTTCAAAAGCTCTCGTTTCTGGATGTCTCCTGTTTGGATATCTTTTACTGTAAATTCTACTGGCTAAAAAAGGATTCCTTTCTGCTCCGCCCAGTGTGAAAATCATATCTACTATATCATCTTCTAGAGTAATTCATCTCTATGTAAAACGGACACTTTTCAGTGTATTTTCCATACTTTGACAACTTGCCATTTGTTTCATTTCTTATTACCCGCTAACTTGATAATTTTTAGGTACTTTATTAGCAACTTTGACATTTCTATTATTCTGGATTACCTATTGTGGAAACCGCTAAAAATAGGTATAGGGAAACCTAATACGGATCGATGCAGAATTTAATTTTGCATCACCTCTGGCCAAACAATTTACTGACATCGTCAGCCAATCTTAACCAACCAACAAATTTTATTACTAAATTTGTAAGCGTTTGGTCGTAGGAATACTGTCTTTGGTATATGTGATTTTTATTTTTTTTAACAGAAACGGTTGTAGATAGTGCTATTAGTATCCGATAACATTGAGATCCGGAAAACTATCCTGATATCCGGATTCTAGGATTCGGATCCATTATCCGATTATCGAATCCGGATCCACTATCTGATCCTCGGATCCGGATCCGCTATCCGGTTAGTAAATTATCCGGATCCGGATAATATCTCTAGTTGTAACTCGAATACCACAAAACAGGTTACTTCCATAATTTGGGAATGAATGTAGTTGGGGTGTGTCGTTATGGATCTTTAATAATGTCAAAATATGCAGCGTGTTCCATTAAAAAAAAGTGAATTTTACTGTGCCACGTTTTTTATAAAACACCAGAAATATCGCAAGATATTTTCTAAAGATGCACAATTAATATTACATTACATTCGCAAAATATCAAATTGCTATCTAGCATACAGCCCGAGTAATAAAAGACGGATTATTGGTGCGCCCTGTATATAAATCTTAGAATCGCATTAAATCTATAAGAAATCTAAGAATATATGTACTTACACTTTTGCCAAATTCTGTATTTCGCAAGGATCTTCTTGAATGTTGAATAAGCAGGGTTCTTCTAAAGGTTTGCATGAAATTTTTTGTATTGGTTCACATTTAATTTCCGCTTCTTGTCTTATTTTATTCATTTCTTCTTCAGTTGCGCATTTATTAATTGACTGTAGAGCTTGGCCTGCCAAAGAGAATCTTACCATTGTAGTATTGTAACTTTCGTCCCGTCCAGATGGCCCATACCAATTATCCCACTCACCATTGTAAGTAGTTCCTGCATTTTATAGATATACGTTATGTACAATATATGGCTGTTACATATATAATTCACCTCTTAAAGCTGTGAGAATAGATATAACAACATTTTTCAGTTAATGATTCATTCACGGACAAAATTTAACGCTTTTGATATTGAGACTGAAAATGATTAAAAAAATGACTAAGAAACTAAATTGTTATAACAGTCTGTGCACGAGAACTGACGTCTCTTAAATAATATAGTTGGATATACATACATAGTTTATCTTAACAATGCTGATAGTTCGGTGAACTCAATTCAATAAATAAATAAATAATCGAGGTTTTTGGAAACTACTTTTTTTTTTAAAGAAAATGCTTTTTTATTAGAAATCGAAATGTATTTGGAGAAAACCTAACTAAGGCAAAATAAACTGTGTAATTTACCTTGTAATGCTTTCCAATTATCTATTGTCAACGCTGCGTTTCCGTATATATCGTCAATATTGTGTAGTATTTCTGTTCTTGGTGAAGCTAAGTTATCAGAAATTGCAGTCCATACATTGATACCATCTATATTTTGTGGAAATCTGGAACTACAAGAGTAATCTGCATGATGATCAATTTTTAAAATGTTGGTGTATTGATTCTTTTCTATGTGTGATATTCTCTAAACTAGTTCTAATAAATTTCAGTTGCCTCGAATAATATGAACACGTGCCATAAAGACGAATTGATGGATTGTAATATTGTACATATCATGAATTCCCATTCCAATGTATACGGTAACGTCCTAAAGCAACACTCCCTTCCCTCTTACCGCCCTCATGAACTTTAGAGTTTTTAAAAACGAATTAGTCGATTTTAATTTTTTGTGAACTATGATTTGATATTGCTAACTCGATTCCATTTCCGGTGATGCCTTTTTTTCATTTGACAATTTGAAACATCTTATGTATTTTTACGTTTTTGAAGAGGTGATAGAAAAACAAATCCAACGATATTATATATTCTCTTTTTAATTTTTATGCAAAGTTGGCTAAGAGAAAGCGTCAAAGTATCTCTTTTGACAACAGGTTCATCCAAAGAGCTCATTGCTAAGCGATGTGATCACAACAGTTGTCAATCTGTTAAATCTCAATTCTAAGAGAGCAAATTATTTTTGTTATTTATTGCTATTAGATTTTATGTGTTTTGTATGTTCGTCCTCGTTGTTAATTTCGTTTCTTTATTCCTTTTTTGTTAACTGTTGCTATTTCATTATTTGCTTGGATTCTATTGGGATTAATTAGCTGTGGTAAATTCATATAATGTAATAGAGTACTTATGAAATTTATAATATAGCAGTCACAAAGTGAAGAGCGCAAATTACACAGAAAATAAATTTTGGGTGAGATACGTGATTTAACAATCAATATGCTTCTATAAAGTTTCCTCATGAATTTGAAAATAATCGATCCTTGAACAAAAAAATTAATGCTAATATAAATAATGATAGCAAGGACTGAGATTTATTCGGCAACTCGGTTGAAAATGAGGGCCCCGTGAGCCTTTGAAACAGCTGTTCCGAATTAATTAATATTTTGTGTGGTGAGGAGCGTGCCGATACTCTGTGTTGTTTGTAATGCTAATATAGCTCATAGTATTGGTGAAATCATTTCCGGCAAAAAACAAAGCGAGGGAAAAGGGACAGCGTAAACCCGCGAACATGTTTCTGCCTACCCGGCGTCATCAGCGCGCTTCCGTACGTATCCTTCTCCCTCGCTATTGTTTTTCACCTCTCGAGTATATAGAAATAGTATATAGAATTACGATATATCTCCTCACGCCACCTAGCGTCGAGAAACATAGACATGCCGTCTAGAGAATAGCGACAACAACTCGGGATGTAGACTCCTACCACCTATCGAACAGCTCCTGGGCTGCTTAACGCAACATGGCATGGCGCTTAAGACGCCGCGACCTTTAAACAATTCCTAGAGGCTTACCATGACGTATTAAAATACACATGAAAAGATTGCCTAGTAACAGTAACCAAGAAAAAAAATTAATGCTAATATAGCTCTCTAGACGGCATGTCTATATTTCTCGACACTAGGTGGCGTGGGGAGATATATCGTGATTCTGTTTGTGGAGAATGGCAACATATACTTGGGAGGTGAAAAACAATAGCGAGGGAGAAGGACACATACGGAACGCGCTGATGACGCCGGGTAGGCAGAAACACGTACGCGGGTTTACGCTGTTCCTTTTCCCTCGCTTTGTTTTTTGCCGGAAATGATTCCACCAATACCATGAGCTACATTAGGATTATTTTATTTATTTTTTTTATAGTTACTAGGCAATCTTTTCATGTGTATTTTAATCGATCCATGCTTTATGTAACAAATTTCGTGATACCGCTTGTCAGTTACGGGTACCCGTTGCGCTTGCCTCATTTAAATTTATTAATCTCAATTAAAAACATAACTTTTATGTATAACATATTTACGAAAAGCATACACACACTGACAACTACATCCACGGCTCCTCTTACACCTTTCATAAATATAAAGATATCCTATCTACCCTGCCAGTTATTTATTTACTGCAAAATTCTCTTAAATATTTCCGGCTCTGCAAAGTTAGCATTCACTAAACTGCACTTCGCGGTAATTTTTGCCACGTCCGCAGACTTAAAATTCTCAACTTTCTTTTATATGATTCGTACATATGCCATCGTAAACTACCAACGTAGAAACCTGAAAAATAAAAATATTGTCTAGCAAGAACTGATAAAAATAATTTGTATTTTCACAATCAAGAATTGATAGATTGAAAATTGTTGTGATTACATTGTTTAAAAACGAGCTCCTGAATAAACCTGGGGTCACAGAAGACAATTAGGAGTAGTTTATATAAAAACAAGAACAAAAGAAATAGAAGTTGATATGTTTCTTTCAAAAGCGATAGCTTCCGTCGTTTAAAAGTTAGTGGTTGCGGAGAAGGAAGGAACTTTAGGTCCTCACTGTATTCGTACTTCTTAACTAAATATATAATAAAGTAGATACCTTTTTTCGTTGGTTGCAGCTAAAAGTGTAGGTAACCAGTCAGTAATGTGCATCATCTCATTAGATACCCGCTTAGATTGATTAATTAGGGGGCTCCATATGAAACCTGCGCCTCGAACACCTCCTTCCCACAATGTATTCTTAACGCCTCTTAAGGGCCAATTAGAGGCAGCATTTAAATTAAATCCAGCTGCAGGTCCTCCGTTATCCGTAGAGAATATAATAATACTATTTTCTAACATTTTAGCGTTAGCCAAAGCTTCTGCAACTTTTCCCACTGACTCGTCTAATTTAGTCAACATACCTTAAAAAAAAGATATACTCACTGCATTTATTGTTATTTTATTTTTGAATGTTAAAATATAAATGTAAATCTCCTTTAAAATTAGTAATTTTACTATTTCACCTTGGCAAAAAGATTATTATATTTTTAGTGACTTAATTTTCGTAATAATTGTGAATTGCGAATTGTGAAGTAGTGTTAGCTTCCCCTTCTTCCCTTGAAATTTCCCTTTTGTACGTTACCTAACTCTTTCTTAAAAAAACCTCAGTTCTCTATTTAAGGAGGGAGGGGGGCTATTCATATTTATTTGTTTAAATATATCTTCATACAGAGACAAGGGCGGAGAAGACCTGAATTCAAAATTAAATTAGGAAATTTAAGTCTCATTGAGAACGAAAGCATGTCGAATAATTCGAACGGATGTAGTAGACACCACGGATGTACTTTCATAAAAATCTGGGACAACTCTTATAAGCTCATTTTGACATTTTTCAGTCTTGTGATAATGACTTGTCCATTTACGAATGACACCGACAGACAATTTGACATATTTTTTAATATTCTACAAAAGACATGTTTAAAATGGGTAATGTCATAATATCGCTTGTCCCAGATTTTTATGAAAGTGATGGTACATAGCTATCTTCACAATTTGATGTATTACAAATATACAATGGGTTTTGCACAAACATTCTCAATACATTTTTAATTATATGATCTAAAATTGACGTAAAATATTTTTAAAGTGAGTATGGAGTAGGGCGAAATTGAAAAAAAACCTCCAACTACTAGACAACATGTGTGACATTATTATATTTGATCCAAAGAAGTAAAAAGAAAAGATATGTGAGTAGTAGCTTTTAGACAATCTTGTAGGAAACAAATCAACATTAAAAATCAATAGTAGAGTTACCAATTGCCTTGAAATACTCTTTTGATTTTATATTGCAAAGCTGTCAAAGGTTCCACTAGGATATGATGTAATAATAAAAATGTGTTCCCCTAATTAAGAATAAATAAGCTCCATACGGTGCTGAATACGGTACTATGAATGTTCAATTATAAGGATATAAGTAAAATATGATTATAAAAAGGCGTAATCGAGAGGGCCATGTCCTTTTTTAATTATTTTTTACGTTTGTTGCAACTACATCTGACAGTTTGAGTGGGTTCCCAAATAACGTGTAAAGGTAGCGGAAGGTAAAGCAAGGTAAGGTGACGTCATCGTGAAGTTACTCTACCTTCCCTCTAAAATTGTGAACAAATTTTGAAAGGTGAATTTCATATTTGTTGATAATTGACAGTGTCGGGTTATTTACGTCATGTTGTAATTTTGCAAGTGCTTTTGAATTGTGAAAGTTTTTTAATGGATAGAAGAAAGTTACTACAAATATTTTTCGTCAATGCATTTCCACCCTTTTTCAACGATGAAATGGAAGAAGACGTAAAAGTTCGTTCAAAACCCTTACATTAGGAATGGCAGACTGTTTTGTTGGATTTTCTTGTTCTGTAAGTGACGCAAGAATATTTAGCAATAGTGATCTTTATAGAAACGTCGATCATAACTATGAACGCTGATTTCCTAATAGACAACATTTCATGGTAGGGGATAAGGCATACCCTCTACTAGAATGGTGTATACCACCTTACATGGACCGCGGAAATCTGAATCCACAGAAGACTTTCTAATAATAAGATTTCGCAGACACGTCAGGTCATAAAACATGCTTTTATTTTATTACGCTTTAGGCGCTTGAAATATTTAGACATGAATAATATAGAAATGGTCCCAACAACAGTACTAGCTTGTTACTTGCTGCATAATATATGTTTGAATAATAACGATTTACTAATACAGCAATTTATTGCTGAAGGCAAGGAAATTGTAAGAGGTAATAAAGCTGAAGATCCAACTGTGAACATGTAATCCAACTGTGAAGATGTTGACGAAATAATGGTCACCAAAACATGAACATTTATGTATGTATGTGTACAATAATCAACGATAATTATTTTAGCTGACTTTATTTTTTTAAATAAAATTTTGCATTAAATGACAGGTATGTATTTAATTATTCTATTTAGGGAAAATTTTCAAATGGTTATAAACTTGCGAAAAAAAATCGTAGAGACTTCGGTGAGAATGCGTTGTTTTCGTCTCGGAAAACCCTTTCGAATGAACCCTCACTCAACCGCATATGCCATTTAAAATTTGTTGGCTTCCCCCTACCCCGTCATTCGGGAGTGTGGAGATGGGTGCTTTTGTGGTTAAATAATAGACTTTGTATACCTATAAATGTCAATCCTATATTTGAAACCATTCAAAAATTCACATGGAAAAATGCCTAGTAACAATAACCAAAAATTAATGCTAATATAGCTCATGGTATTGGTGGAATCATTCCCGGCAAAAACAATGTAGCAGAGAAAATAACACAAACACACGGACATGTTTCTGCCTATCCAGCGTCATTAGCGTGGTTTTGAGCACAATTTTCTGCTGCATGTAATTGCGTTTGCATCTCAGTTTATGTTGCTAATCTTCAAAAACAGCACTGAATATGTCTCCCGGCGACACCTATTGTCAAGCGACACAGTCATGTCATCCTAGAAGGTAGACAAGACAAACCGGAGTGTACCTACTTTGCGTTCGGCAGCCCAGGAGCTGCCCGATAGGTGGTGGACATCTACACTGAAATTTCAATCTTCATATGATATAGCAATATTTAACTGTCAGATGTAGTTGTAACCAAGATAAAATAGCTATTTATGGTATAAGTGCATAAAGACGAATTTTATCCACGAAAAAATAGATAATGTTTTTGAGTCGATAAATTTTTTTTTTCACGTGTATCACAATATTTTTTCCTATTCCCCCGAATTAAAAAAAAAAATATTGCTTAGGTAATTCATTTACATAAATGTTATTTGTACTATTACTAATGTGATGAACACTTAAAGAAGGAAAGTTGACTCTGCTTTCGTCAGGGTCAAGTGCAGTGGAAGTTCCAGGCCTTTTATTTGAATTTACATCTGCTAAATTTTTTCTTGACGTGTATATTTTTTGAACAACTGATTCGTCGATATAGTGTTCTGCCACTATAGAAGACTTCCACCCTCCGTGCCTTTTAAGTTAATAAGTCAGCTCCTGCACTGGCTAGTAAATTTGCGGAAGTCCGTGCTCGGTATAAAAATCATAACGTACAGTCCGTTTCATTTCATTTTAATTTGACTAATGGGCAGGTAAATACGTTATATATAAATATATAAAAAGAGTAATTATTTACTATTTAGTCAGATTAAAATAAAATGAAATGGACTATAACTTCAAATATTTCGCTATCTGTGGTATTTTTGCAAAAGTGTTGATACCGATAGGTTGTGCACTTTTGATTCCGATAACAGAAAAAATTTTCTGTGTGGTACATTTTGTGGACGTAAATTTTTGTTCTTCTTGTAAATTTTTATTAAATTAATGTGATAGTCTTCATTGATAATTGTAAATGTGCGTTTCCTATTTGTTTTAGTGTCCGGAAGCGAAATTATTAGAACAGACTCTTTCTCATCAATATCATCAACTCGAATTTTACATAGTTCGTCAATTCTACATCCGCCAGCTACACCCATAATTAAGATTACCTATAAAGAATGAAAAATTAGAAACGTATTTCAAGGATGATTATCCTTCATACATAAGTACATTTCATTAGGGGCCTCGGATAAAAATTTGTAGAAATGTTCGAGACTTTTTTGGTTCGTAGCCTGATGTCTGGTTTTTTATAAAAGCAATGAGTTTTCAAAACTTGCAAAACCCCATAATAGTTAAATCTAATTTAGAATATTTAGGTTTACTTACTTGGAAATATCAATATTTTCATTTACGGATAGCGTTGCTCTGAACATTGAGTAACGACACCATGAGGCCCTTTACTTTCTTTGATTTTTCTAGGAAGGCAGTATTGTCTCAGTTTTCAAATTTTTTATTGTTTTCCATTCACAAAATGTTTTGTACTACTTTTCGCAAACTAATTTTGATTTTTCTGGCAATAAATTGGATACTGCAATCGCAGTTTGGTTCAGAACATCTTGTGGTATGCTTTCTTCCTGGTTATTTGCCATTTCAAACACAATTTTAGACTCTTAAATCGGCAAATTGAAGAATTTGCGTGAAGTGTACATGTTTTATAAACAAGCCGTCCATAGCAACGAAAATTTCAAAAGTAGTGCAAATTTTAATTTTTTTACTTTATTCGTGTTGCTGTAAACATTTTATTCATCCTTTTGATTAAACTATTGTTTTAATAATGGGATTTAATATATAATATGATCATTTTATTAGGAATTGCGATTGAATTATAGGAATTGGAAAAAATAAGTTAAAAAACGCGATCCTCTCGATTACTTTTTTTTTATGATCACATTGCATTACAAAATGTAAGTTCTATCATTATGGTTATTGTATGAATATAACTTATTGTTAGTTTATATGTTTTTATTTCTAAAACTCTAAAACCATATGGACAAATTAAGTTACCAGCAATGTTTGCGTTCTGAATTGGTTTATAACTTACCGGCAAATCTTCTCCTACTGTATTCATCAATCTTTGTGAATTTTGCTACTATATCGTCTGGCGCAGCTAAGGGATTGTAAGGATTTCCCGAATGAACAGCGGCGTGAGCGAGATACAGGAATAGCGGCTTAGATTGGTTGTGGCTGGCTATAAGGTGGACAGCTTCCTTAGTAAAAACATCCGTTGAATATTCTCCATGGAGATCCCATGCAACTTCAGTATCCCTACGCATGTCTAAACCCCATCCTGGCGTTTCCATGGCTGTGTGATCGTTGTAATCATGGTGGCCTGTCCAGAATCCTACAATTAAAGAGCGTTTGAGTTTACACGTTATAACAAGAAACAAATTCTTCTTCAATTTTATTTTTTTTTTGTTTACTTTTTTTGTTTTTTTTGGCTAATTTTGAAATAACAAATTGTGAACGTGAGAATATGGGCAATATGTTCGGTATATTTGTAAATTATTAATATTCAATTATTATGCAATATATAGGTACATATTTGTAAATTGTTTTATAATTACGAGAAAGTATACGGAAATGTTCTTTTGTTTTATCCGAAAGTGGAACTATACAGCACTTTGCGGTTGACAACATTTCGATTTCAATATCTAGTTTATATAATTGAGAAATTAACCGCTGTTTTTCTTTATGAAAGTATTATACCTAATAGTGTTCCATATTTATTGTTATCTTTTTATTTATACTATTTGAGGAACAACCACAATAGAGGCTATAAGTAAATATGTACATACCATTAATTTAAAGTTAAAGTGAGTCAATTAATATCAATTCGAGTATTTCAAATGAAATACAATACATTTCAGATAACATGTAGAAGTTAATACCAACTGATAATTTAAAAGAAGATTAACAGAAGTTGTTTCTTTATTTAATCTTCTCTTCATAAAAGTTATATTTAAACTAAAAATTCCAATTACCATAACGAACAGAACATGCTAATTAGATCGCTAATCATACATATAAATGTAGGTTTCTGTTCTTCACACATCCGCCTGACTACATTATCGATAAACACATTAAAAATTTAAATTCAACACAATGACCCAGGATAATTCTAAGTGATACACTAATATCCATTTAGTGCCCACAGCTAGGTGATATTGCCACATATTTACGGTTATTTACAGTTAATACAAACATGCTTAGAAATGCATTTTATTATCGCTTTCATCGTAAAGAAAAGTTGACATACGCATCAATTAGGTTGAAGTAGTAGTTTTGTAATTAGGGCGCAGTTAAACGAACGCTTCTCGCGTGGCATGTCGAGCACTGCGTTTTTTGAATACACAACGGTGTTTTTTGAATATATGTTTATTAACTTTCTGCCATTTTATCTTATTTGATATTCTAATTTCTAATATCGGTTTGATTAAATATCGTCAATGCTAACTTTGCTTGAAAGATTGAAATTTATTGTGCCTTCCTAAAGTTCCAGGTCACCAAATTAATTTTTGAATGGTTTGAAATATAGGATTGAAATTTATAGGGATACATTTTGATCACATGTGTGGTTTTGTGAGGGCTCGTTTGAAAGGATTTTCTGATGCGAAAACAACGCGGGGTTGCCGAGATCTCTCCGATTTTTTTCGCAGAGTTATGATCATTTGAACATTTCTACTCAGGTGTACTTTATAAGGATAATAGTGACCCTTCTTCAAAATTTGAGAGACTAATCTTTTGCTAATATCATTTTCTTGAGCTGCTATCGAGGTTGATGACTGGGGATTACCGTCTACAGTTAGCAGAACATCTAAAACTTTTTCGTAATTACTAGTATTTGGGTCTTTCGGATCTAGGCCTACCTTTAATTACAACGATACAACAGTTCTTCCAAGAGTTGACATTGGAATTGGCTCACGGTCAGGATACGTGGCGTTGAATAAATCCGCTACTTCTCGATAGGACCTTATTCTGTTGCCATGCCCTCTCATCGTCAATACCGCAATCCATTCCGTGTCAGTTAAATGCATTTTCAAAAATATACCAAATTAAAAATACTTAAGCAAAATAGTTATTTATGTCACAAAGAACGAAACCAAAGCAAATGATCCGTAAATCAGGGCAATAATGAAATGGAAATGTTCAAATGATTTTAAATCTGCGAAAAAAAAATGGAAGAGGCCTCGGCGACCCCACGTTGTTTTAGCCTCGCAACGAGCCCTCACTTAACCCCACATGCAATTTAACATTTGTTGACTCCCCCCTCTCCTCGTTCTCCGGCGGTGTGGAGGTGGGTGTTTTTGTGGTTAAATAATAGGCTTTGTGATCCTACCGTGACCCTATAAATTTCAATCTTATATTTCAAACAATTTGGAAATTATTTTGGTGGCCCGGAACTTTAGGCAGGCACGTATAATTTAAATTGAAAATGATTATGTACTTATTTGTCAATTGCACTCGCAAGTAGTGTACAGATTGTTCATAAAGGAAGCCAATTTTTTTTATTACAAGTTACCTAAGTTGGTCGTTATTACCGCCTTGGTTGGAGAGATGTAATTGCGATTCACGGCTTATTTTCATTGGTTGCCCTTGATAGCGAGATGTATCGGAACAGTACGTCCCTATACAGTAGAAATAATACAAATATAGAGCGAGTCCTTCTATTCATCGGAAAGCCTTCAGCGCTTAATCGTCAAATCCATCAGCCCAGAGAGCTGGTGTATTCGATGGACTAGTGGTGAACTAATTGATGAAAATAAGAACGCGACAGTGATTTCTATCGTAAATTTAGGGCTTAATAATGGAACTAGTAGATGAATTTTCGTTTAAAGCGCACGAGCCATCGATGAATAAAATATTTTGCCTTAGCTGATTTTTTTTGATCAACATTGTCGACTACAAAACGGCACTTATATCCTTTGTGACATAAGGCCTTTTCGGAAATGTAACCAGTGCGACCAGGTTCAGTACCTGTTCCAATTTAAGCGATCTGGAAACTCAACGTGGTTGAAGTACCCTTGTTCGGAAATAGACTTTTAATTTTACATGTTTCTATGGTTAGTAACCAGGTTTTCTTCATCTTAACGCGTCATCTTAACGAAAGTAGAGTAAAACGTAAACATAATCTCAATGAAGTAGTTGTGGTAATGTAAAAAGCAATAACAATAGGCCCGCCGTATTTTTTTTTGTTAAACTATTTAATATCTAAGACAGATATTTAATAAATTTACAAAAATGGATGGTAACTGATACTTATACCTATCTTATTTGTTAAATTTTGTTGTATAAAGCTATTACCTAGGTGTATATAAATATTTTAGAAATAAAAAAATAACACGATGTGCTATTTGTGACTACGTATATAGTTTTCATGCTTTTATTCAATTGAAATCCACGAACTTATATAGCTATGATTGAAATTTCAAAAAATGTTCGTAAAGTATTCTACAACCCATCTTTCGCTCTTTGGAACGGGTTAACTTGATCACGTGATTTTAAAAATTCGATTCACAACCCAAATATAGTTTCCGAAAAGACCTACATATACCATAACTGTTCGGAAAAATGTCAAAAATTGTGCCAATTGAAACATTATTATTGTAATATTTGCAAAAACAGAAGTATATCTGGTGGCATTTCTGGAAAATGTAAAAATTAATAATTATACAATAGTCACCTATTTAAGCCTGGCAGCAGCTTATTTGTGGTAATTTCTTGACGTCTATAATGTGCGTAGTTTTTTTTCCCTACATTAAATTAATAAGTGCACACCAAAGATGAATAATTTTAATGACCTCGCTGCCAGTTTATTTTGAACGCAGAAGAGATAATTAATAATAATAATAATTTATTCATTCCGAGCACTACATACAATAGATAGGAACAGGTCAAAAGTTTACGTTTATAAAAAATATAAATATACATCTAACACTGTAAATGTATTAGGGAAGCGATAAGGGAGACAGAGTACATAATATTCTGACATTTACCAGTCTATTTAAGAGAATTTAAAAATTCGTTTATATTATAGAAGACATCAGAAGTGAGTAATTTTTTCAGTTTCATTTTAAATTCTTTGTTTGGAACAGTAGTTTTAAGTTCGAGTGGAAGTCAATTATATATTCGACTACCGGCATATCCAGGAGACTTCACGATTATGTCTGCTTAAGGAGATATTTTTGGAACGTGTATCATAATTATGATAATGGCAGTTAAGTATGTAATTATGTTTGTTAGCATGTGTATAGGTTAATAACTTTAATAGCTAAATAGAGCAGACAGTGAGGATTTTATACGTTTTAAAGGTTTTGCGGCAGGAGCAGTTGTAAGGAAGAGAGAAGCTTAGACGCAGTATTCTTTTTTGACAAATAAATACGCGATTCCAATTGGTAGTTTGTCCCCAAGTAACGATATTGTATGCAATTGCCGAGTAAACGAACGCATAGTAAATATTCAATAGCGTACTGGTATCTACATTATTTTTAAGTGAATTAAAATATAAAGGGATTTATTTAGTTTACTACATACCATCTTAAGATGATCATCCCACTGTAAGTTGCTATCAATTTTTACGCTCAGGCAATCAACAACGGATTTCATCGAGATCGTATGGCCATTGTACGAAAGGTTAAGAACTAAGGGCAATCCTCCCCTACTTCTAAATTGTATACATCTAGTTTTAGAAAAATTGATGATTAAATTATTCCCGTTATACCATTCAGAGAAATCATTTAAGGTGGTAAGTGTATTATGCGTCAGCGTATTTTGGTCTTTCTCGGAAATTACGATGGAAGTATCGTCTGTGTATATAAAAAGACGATGAAACGAAATATGTTCGGAAAGATCATTTACAAACAGTAAAAAAATTAACGGCGCTAGTATACTACCCTGGGAGTGCCATAATTTAGGTTAGAGAAAATATTATTAACCTTAATAGACATACTCCTGTTGCTTAGAAAGGAAACAATCCAATCATTAAGACTGCCTCTAATACCTATCCTATGCAGCTTCGCAGAGACAATGTTCCTATTAACCACATCGAATGCTCTGGTTAGACCGAATAAAAAGAAGCGCCAGAACGTATTCATTACTATCAATTTTTTCAGTGACATACTGTATCATTTCATTGCACGCGGTTTCAATGGACCGACCCTCGCGGAAGCCGAATTGTCTATCGGTCAATATATTGTTTAAATTCAAAAATGATATAATTTTTTCGTACAAAATCTTTTCAAAAATTTTGGAGAATATCGAGATGGGTATATAATTCTCAATGCCAGTGGGATCTCCCTTCTTAAATATAGGAACAACAACGGCTGATTTTAATATTTCTGGAAACTTACCAGTCGAAATGGAGACATTGAATAAATTTGAGAGGGGCCGCGCGATAATTCCAGCAATCCTCTTGATGCAGGTAATAGGGACATCGTCTGGACCGGTGAACTTATTAGAAAATTCGGTAATTACGTTCAATACCTCATTATCAGTCACCGGACTACAGTACATTGAGTTGGCCAATACTTCGTTTACCTATCGTGCAGTTTTTAGATAATGATGATCGAAATTGATCGTCTAGTTTACTTTCGGCAATGGTATTCACCAGAAGCATTCACTATTTCCACTGAATCAGTAATAGAACTGCCATCGACATGAATCTCGCTGACGCCGAGTTTGGTAGTGTTACCTTTAAGCTGGTTAATCATATTCTAAGTAGTTTTCGTTCTATTGGTTGACTTATTGATCCTATTACTGAAATACGATACCTTTTCAAATTTGATTTCTCTTTGAATATTTCTTTTCATATTTTTGTACATATTGGCGATATTAGTATCTTGCGTCATATTCTTTAGCCATTTTTTTCTCCTCAAATTCTTTTTCTTCCTCAAATTTGTGCAGAAATTCAGCAGAGAATACAGGCTTACGTTTGTTTCCGAATCTTCAATCGGTTATAGTGTGACTAGGAAAAGCAATGTTGTAACACCACATAAAATTTTCAAAAAATGTTTGAAATGTTGTTTTTTTCGTTGTAGCATCCATGTAGTCGCATTTCGAAACTACAGATAAGATTGTCGTAGCTCATGCTGTTAAAGTCGCAGTAGATTAATTGCCAGATACAAAAATTACATTTACATCGTGTGATAAGTACCGTAGTTATTAATCTCAGTTCAAAATGCGATGTAAATGGTCGTTACTACGGTGGTTACTAATCCAGATTAGTTGATTTTCTATTGTCACATGTACTAGTAATCGACTCAAATCAGTATAATCAACATTAGACTCTAGTAATTTGTCAAGTATTTTGACATATTCTTCATAACTTAAAGAAGGTTTTTTTTAACAAGTTTTTGAAACGGGCTGTCAGGTTTTAGTGGTCTAAATGGATAACTTGAATGCGCAGTAAATAGCGGTCATCAGTTCGCTTTGGAAATGTATTAACCAAATTCTAATGCAGCATATACAGAGCCTCTGGAATATATTGTTAAACTGCATTACATTAAATTACATGCAAAAAATTCTGATAAAGAGTAAAAAGGTTGCGGGTGTAACCCTGTTTTCAGAGACTTTTTGGTGTCAACGTTTTCCAGCTACTAGGTAGGTGATTATATATTTTAATACCTAAAATATCTGGGCTTTCAGCAGTTAACTTTAAACTATGTTTCATGGAGTGTATTTGTGGATTTCGGATATTCTAAGTATGTGGATAATTGTTCTTATTTATGAAAATATTTTTGTGTTTATGGATATAGAGACTGGATTCCAGTATATACAAATTGGGCAGAGTTAAAATTTTTAAGGATATGAAGTAATTTCTACATGAAGTAAGTTGGTTAATTCCTGCGATACATCGGATTGCTGCTTTTTGTTTTAGAAATACCTTGAGTTGCAGAGGGGGAGGACCCCCATAAAAGAATTCCATCCATCAAATGAGATTGAAAGTCTGCGTAATATACTGTTTTTATAGTGTAAGATTCAACCATATTTTTTAACGATCTGAGTTTAAAAATTGACTTATTCAATTTGGTTATCAACTGTTGGCAGTGATCATACCAGTTTAAAGTAGAGGTAAATGTTAAACTCAAAAAAATTCCCGAATCTACGGGTTGTATATTATTGTTTTGGAGATGCAAATTCATGAAACTATTTATCTTTTTTTGTACCATATGAAAGAGAATGCATTTAGTCTTGTCAAAATTCAATGACAGCCTGTTAGCACAAAACCATCTAAAGAGTTTACCCAAGACCAAATTTGCAGCGCTCTCGATATCAACTCTTGCTGGAACAATAACAGTTGTCATTGGCATAGCATACTACAGCAAAATCACTAATAAAGTCAATTATGTCATTTAAAAATAAAGAAAATAATAATGGGCCAAGGACAGATCCTTGAGGGACCCCAATATTACTTGGCAATAATGAAGATCTAACTCTGTATTTCCTATTAGTATTAACTGTATCAACCTCAACAAACTGAAATCTGTTGAATAGGTATGATGTAATCCAGTCCGCTATCTTTCCTCGAAAACCCAATACACCGAGTTTCTCTAAAAGTATGTTGTGTTCAATACAATCGAAGGCCGTTGACAAATCACAAAGTATACCGATAGGATAATTTTTTGACTCGATGTTTTCTAATACAGAATTATAAATCTTAAGCAGAGCAGTGATAGTGGACTTACCAGCTCTAAACCCATGCTGAGATGAAGACAAAAGGTTATATTTATTTATAAAACTCTCAATACGTACTAGCAAAGAATATTCAAAAAGTTTTGAAAAAGATGAAGACAGAGCAATTGATCGGTAGCTAGTAACACTAAATACATCCCCCTTCTTATGTAATGGTTTAACAACAGAAGTCTTAAGCAGATCCGGAAAAATACCCTGCTCAAATGTGTAGTTCACCATATGGGTGATCGGCTTCAGCAATTCTTGTTTACAGAATTTAAGGATATTGGCAGATATCCCGTCAGGACCTGACGTAAATTTGTTCTTAATTTTACAAAATACATTTAACATTTCAGATTCCGAATATGAGTACAAGAACATAGTATTCAAGTTAACTTTTATGTGGTTATTAGACCGTGGAACGTATGGAATATTTTGACATGTAGAAACGGGAATATCTTGAAAAAAATAATTGAATGTGTTTGCAATAACGGTGGGAGACTCTATAATTTTATTATCAATTTTAATAGTCAAATTACGAAATAAATTGATGTTACGTGTATTTTGTAAATCAGTAATAAATTGCTTCAATATTTAATTTTATCTACGTCAAAAACTAAATTATTAAACATTGGCATATGATCGTAAACCCAGAGAAATTTGGATAAAACGTAGAAGTAGTCATCATATATAGTTTTGAAATATTTTGATGATAAGGACTGGCTAGATACGTTTAGAATGAAGAAGTCTGCATTTTTTGTCGCTCTGTAGAAAACATTAGAATAAATTATCCCCAGTACACGATATTCTAAAAGCACGCGACCAGTAAATTGTTGGAAAACATGTTGCAATAACGTTGTTTTCTGGCAAGTTGTTCAGAATATCAAATGATAGGCAATCTTTTGGGGTTCATAAATCTACCGTTAATAGTACAGCTAAGTCGGGAAATTATTCACACACCGTACACGTCGATGTGGTTCAGTATGTCTACCGTCTAAGATTCTGCACAAACTTACCTCTTGTATAGCGGGAATTTAGCTGCCTTAATTTTTAAAAATAGTATGTTGATCGTAGAATGTGTCTAATATCAATCAGAGGTGCTAACTGCTGCTTAAACCTGATTAGTAACTACGGCAGTTATCGCTCCCGACTTAAGTTACGATGTAAACGTATTCATTGTATTGCAATCGGTATCTTAATGCGGATGTGCCTAATGCCGAACACTTAGCAAACTAGGGAGTCGGTTTTGTCGCATAGTAGCGGGTGCTTTTTGTCGAACGATGTATATAATCGAAACAAAATGAAGTTTTATTAATAATAGAAGATGGTCTTTTACCTAAAGGTTTCTCTCCTATACTTTAGTTAAAATCAAAGATGTTTTATATTATTAAATTATTGCAACATCTGTCACTTACTTAGTGCTACAGATGGTTTTTAAATTAGTAATAAAAAAGTAAAGAACGTATAACAAAAATTATATTCAGTAAACGAAAGCAGAATATTTGTTTTCGATTTAGGGACAAAGTGGTATATTCTATGTTGTTCGTCTTCTGAATACTACTAATGTTTTCATTAGAAGGAAGAAAAACGTTCCCATTAAAAACAATTTCTTCAGCTCTTTTGCAAATGTGGAGCTAAATTACTCAGTGTAGAATTCAGTATCCCAACGATGTTTAGTTTTTAAAAACAGTGGAATAATGGTTGTGTGATATGCCGACTGGTTGGAACGACCTGAACGCTATATGTAGTCGAATGCGGCACTGCGAGACTGCCACGCGCGGTTTTTTTTTAACTTAGACGTGTGAGAGTCGACAAAAAGATAATTTTAACTAACGATTAATTGACTTGTAGTTTTTATTTAGTACTAAAAGGCATTGTTAATTTTTGTATCTACACACAAAAATAGATAATAAAAGTGAGATAATAAACCTTTATCACCAGGTTAATAAGATTTATTATAATGTTAATAAGTCTTATTTTAATTGTATTACCTCTGGTACGTGCTTTTTAATATACAGCCTTGGACAAAATTATTAGGCACCTTCGCATATGGTTTATATCTCAACTTTCGCCAGTAAATAAATGAAACGGATGGTATAAATGTAATATTTAAGAAAAAGTAAAATTCAGTATCATGTTGATCCTCCTTGGGAGTTTATTATAACAGTTATCCTTTTCGGTAAATTAGCAACAAGTTTCTCGCAAATAGAAGTTGATATTTTGTTTCATTCCTTTATTGCTCTTTCTAACTTTTGTTTGGATGTACATTTTCGAGTACGTACCTTCTGCTTTAAAATGGCCCACAAATGTTCTTACATCCTCACATTACGGTCGTAACTAACAGCGCGAAACACAATAAGCTCTATTAACTTCCAAACATGCAATATAACTCGGTAATTCCCCGAATGATTAAATAACTAAATAAATGGCATCAGTTTTCTATAACGAAATATAAGGGGTGCCTAATAATTTTGTCCAAGGCTGTACGTTGTTATATCTCTTATTAAAAAGTCTGGCTGTTCCTAGATCAAGGTATAATAAATTATATTAAAAGGTATGATGATATTTCTCATACTTGGTACTACTTATTCTTTTGAGTGTGTGACAGTTATTTATATCGGATGGAGAGATTTACTTATTGTACTGTCGGTATCCGATAAAATTGAGTTCCGGATATCCGGATCCAAAGGTATCCGGTACTTAGTTCGGGATCCACTATATGGTGCTCAGATCCGGATTCGCTAGCCGGCTCTTGGATCCGGATTCGTTACCAAACACTTCGCTTCCAAATTCACTATCCGGTATTTCGGATCCGTATCTCTTACGTTGGAATAGATTTTGCTACTTTGAATAACCTTACGTAGGAGATACAAGTTATCGTACAACTAAATGTAAGTGTAGGTATTCACAGGTTTAGATTATATGTTTCAATATCAATTAAATCTAATCTAAATTTAATACCGTCCTATTTCAAAATAAAATAAAAATCATATTCCGTGCTTTTATTATTAATAATGATTAGCAAGATCTATTCACGTTCATTAATGTGGGGATAGATATATATAAAGATGTTACGTGGAATCCGCAATAAGTAGCCCCTAATTTTTTATTCAGACAAATTATGAAACGCTATATATATAATTCAAGACTGTTTTGCAAACTAGAAAAGTGTTTAATAAAGTAAATGTCGATTTTACTTATGTTATGTGCAGTAGCGGTGGGTGATGACGATTCGTGTACTTCCGTTTCATTACCCACCGCTACTGGTTATATGGAAAAAGTACAATAGTTTTCAAAATCCATGAGTAATATTGAATTTCCATGCGCACAATTCAAAGTTACTTTGCATTACATAAGTGTTCAATAAATCTGGCGGTTATTGCAGCTATATTGTTTGATAACTGCTCGACCTATTGCGGGTTTTCACAATTTACTACGAAACATTACGGTACCTACATACATACTATTCGCTTGAAAAGGTTATCGTAGAACGGGGCTGGCACCGCGTTATCGGACAGTGGATTCAGATCCGAGATTTTGGCTGGTGGATCTGGATCCGAGGTTCTGGATAACGAAGCCGGATCCGAATTATCGGATAATGGAACTAGATCCGAGGTTTCGGATAATGGATCCGGATTCGAGGTTTCGGATAACGAATCCGGGTCCGAGGTTTTGAATAACGAATTCGGATACTAACACCAAAATCCAAATATCCGGATGGACAATTATTCGGATTCAAAATTATTCGCATTCGGAACAGCTCTGTATAGGTAATCGATCGAGTCGTCTATTTCTACGTTGATTCCATATTGACTTATAGGAATTTTAAGTTCTAACTTTTATTGTATTATTTAACTAGAATTATTAGTATTTCTTGTTAATATTATATATTCAGCAAATAATTAGGCCATGCGAATTAACTTACTTTCAAGCATGCGTTATTTCCCAGATGGCAACAATTTTTGTTTTGTACTAGAGATTTCTAACGACTATGTATATATGTATATGCGTATGTTATATAACTTATTATTAGCTCTGGGTCATTATTCAAAGAACTGATTAATGCAAAAAAGATAAAAGAAGCAACCAGTGCGATTGCAATTCACTTATTTAAATATCACTCAATAGCATTATGTAGTTCAGTAAAAGATATTTTGCTAGTATTTACTGCTACTTTCTAAGATACATACCAATGCTTTCTAAGCCGCAATAAATCGTTATACGATTTAAACGAGGTTGATTAATCGATTTCCAAAAGCTGAAAGTGGCAGGAAATTGAAGAAACGAAATAGTTCATATAGACCGATTTAAAGCATAGTTCATTTGAAGCAATTCAAACTATTCACCAAATTACTTTTACTAGTTTTAATGGAGAAAATATGCAAAGAACATTAACTTAACTTTGTAGTGCTTTATCGTAACTCTTATTTTAGTCTGGACGGCTCTATACAATATTAAAAATTAAAGCTAGCAATTGAGATCAAGTTTATTATTTTTCAGTAGTGGTTGGATTAGTACCAGGTTCAACAAATTGTAGTTTCAACAAATGTATGAAAATGTTCATTGAAACGTTTTCAATTATGTATAGTTTTTATGATCTGGTATAATCAGAAGCGATAGTTACTTCAAAATATTTCAGCTGAGTTTGCCCTACTAATTATAATACACACCAAATTTTTAGATTCTTTCGATCTACACTATTTTTTTTAGTTTAATTGTTAATAATAACAAAATGGAGATTAATGAAGAATCTGGTTTAGCGGTAGGTATCACGTTGGATGAAAATGTAGGTTAATACTTATCTTAGGTCAAAGGGGAAAAGTTTTCTACCAACCCGCACAAAATAGTGATTGTTCGATTCTCACAAGGAGAAGCACGCTGGAGGGACTGACCCTTCCAATCCTTTAAGGTGAGCAATTACACTTTTCTACATTTAGGAATCAAACTTGACAAGACACTATCCTGGAATCCTCATTTAGATAAACTAATTCACAAAACCAAAATGTCTCTGATGGTGTCGTAGGCATTGTGGTAAGATTTGGGGAATATTCTCGAAGAGAATGTATTGGCTGCATACAGTAGCGTAGGTGATGACGTAAATGGGAGGTCGCGGACAGCGATTCGATTCCCTCGTGTATTTTCCTTACATATTGTGTACATCGTACTATGCAACGGAAATACACGAGGAAATCGAATCGTTTTCCGCGCCCTCCCATTTACGTCACCACCAACCGCTACTGGCTATATGTGACGGTGGTTCGTTCTGTGGTCACGTACGACGTTGTTATCTGATGGAAGAGAAGAAGGCCCAACAGGTTGCATCGAGAGTTAAACTTACCTCCTTGCAAGGGATAGCCACGGATACCAATGGTGCGTTAAGTACCACACCTGTACTGGCTTTTGAAATTTCCCTGGCTCCTATACCACTTCATATACTTTTGTAAAGGAAAGCCAAGACATCTTGCGGTACAACTACCACAGCACATGGCCTGCGCTCGAACAGAAATCTTTGACAAGATACTTGGTGATGAGGTGTTGTCTATGCCTTCGGACATGCTGTATGCTACAACATAGTAAAAGAATTCCTTTGATGTTACCCCGAAGCAGAAATTGCGTCTCTTTGAGCTGACATTAGCCTTTGCACCGATGGTTCTAGAATGCACATAGGAGCTGGTGCAGGAATCTACCATCGCAAACCTTTAATTGAACGGACATGTAATCTGGACAAATATGCGACAGTTTTTCAAGCAGAAATATTTGCTATCGATATGTCTGGTAGCTAGGCTGGTCGGCGAGCTTTCGAGGGGATAAAGACTACCTCCATACTCGTAGTTGACTGCAGAAATATTAATATTCTGGGTAGGAACAAGAATGTCATTCTCAACTGGACACAAGGACACATTGGCATTGATGGTAATGATGCCCTTATTAGGAAAGGCGCTGAGCATACTCCGCTAAGTTCAGAACCTCTATTTGGCACATCTTTTAACACTGCCAAAACGCTGGCTGAATAAGAAGTAATCCGAACCTGGGATAACTCTGCAGGTCTATCTCATGCAAGGGCATTTATGTTGCCCAGAAAAGACAAAGCCAGGAATCGTATAGAATTTTACAGGAAGTTTACTGGTCATGCTCCATTAAGGAAATACCTACACAGAATAGGGCTCACTCAAGAGGAGGGGTTTGTGTTTGGAAAAGCAGGAAACAGTTGTATATATTCTCTGCCACTGCCCTACCGTCTGCAGAATCGGATTTTCTCTGTTTGGTGGGGCTTGAGAGTCTGAGGAAAACTTCGCCGAGCGAACTTCTGGAATTCGCTAGAACGATAGAATGCTCGATGAACTGCAGAATTACATTGTCGACCTACAATAAACCTTGTTGGTCGATGTAGATGGATGGACTAAGCCTCCCACCTATTATTATATAGTAAATTATTTACTATACAATATAATCATGAGTTCGTTACATCTATCGTATAATTTCAACAATTAAAAAGGCATTATGTGTACGGTCTATATAACGTGACATCACTTGACATTCTACTGTATTTCACTGCTACGTCTACGCAATGGACTCGTGCCTTTATGGGTACGCTACGAGGTCAAATATGCGATAAAAAAAGTCAACAAACATCGTTTACACTCAGGTAATATACAATTTTATAATTTTCAGACGGTTGTATTAAATTATGGTTATAAAAAGCACCTGCAACGGATTACTATTCTTTCCGATTTAACTCACCTAAATGTGATTCAAATCCTCTAAACATCGGAGTATATTCCAATTTCCACGATCCTAGATGCCATTTACCGACTATTCTATTCCTATATCCCAATTTCTTAAGGTATTCTGGAAGCAACACTTCCGTCAAGGGAAGACCTCGAGGTTCTGCGCCGTACAATACGGTATGCTGCATTCCTGTATGGATGGGATATTTCCCTGTCATTAAAGCACTCCTAGACGGTGTACAGATCGGAGTTACGTAATAGTTATTGAGGATAACTCCGGAATATGCTAAGGCATCGATATTAGGGGTCGGAATTTGTGAGGAGCCGTGGAATCCAACATCGTTGAAACCCTGTTTAGGTTAATAATAAGTTTCTTCAGAAAAAGGAAACAGGATAATTAATAATGATTAGAACAACGTTACTACATAAGGGTAGTAAACATGATTTTATGCAAGGTAACGTTTTTTGCTACAAATTTTGAAACCCAGAAAAATAATTTAACCTGTTCTAATATTCCAGGCGCGGTAGCGAAAGTAAAATGGATCATATAAAAATCTGCCTCTGAGTCAATATTTTTGTTAATCAGTGTTATTTTTATAAGTTTACACTCCTGCAGTTTAATATGGTTTTTAAGTATAGCCAAAAAAAAGTTTTATGCTTCGTGAAGTTCGGTATGTTGCTGGTTCAATGAAGAGAAAATTGCTTGGATGTAAATTATATTTTGCTGTCTTACAACATGACAGTGTTACTCGTTTTGCTCTATTGTTTATTTTTCATCGGTCTGTTGTGGTAATCAATATTTACAGCGCGTTGTTAAGGTGTTTGTTTAAGGATAGGTGTAAACATGTCGATTATACTTAAACAAAAACATAAAGCAGATAAGTTCTTTTTAGTTAGCTTACTTCCGCAGGATATTTGGATCGTTCTTTCTTAATCTGCAATAATGTATGTGTAAGGCGGCATATCTATAGTATCATTTATAGATAAAATATAGTTGTGGTATATTCCAATAGAAATACAGAGTTAAATGTATAGAAACAGTAGCAGAAGAATGTAACATTATCCTTATTAAAATGTATAATACACACTGTAAGTGCGCATAACCTCAACAATTAACACTGGAACTACATATGTATACTCGCAAATCTGAATGTTAATATTTACACACACTTTCGAGGAAGATTTAATATCCTTGAAAAATACTTTTTACATGCCAAAATGCTTGGTATATCTTTTCTCGTGGGAGCGGACCTATATGCATGTACCACTTCTGAGTGTTAACATTAACACCCGATTTTTACTGTGTACGATAGCTGTTGCGGATTTTATTTAACTAGCTAATATATTACCGCGCAACGATTTCTGAGGTGAAATATCAGGATAACTAGAAGGAACAAATAATTGACTCTTGTATTTGTAACTTACTGCAATTTAAAATATTAAATCAATGAATGATGGAGTTGCCACTAATCTTTCGAAGTTGTACTCGGGATGATTTTAACGTCAAGAGCGCATAGCAGCGGCATATTACTGTTAGCAATAGAAATCTTCCTTACTAAAAACCATTAACCCAGATCAAGTTACCTATTAAAAACGTTAATGTAAGTATAATCAGCAATTATTAGTTTAGTGCAGACTTTTGCGGCTGCTTTCTGGTAGTCTTTCGGATTTTGTCGTGATTGCTGCACTAATGTACTTGACGTTTTGCTGGGCATACTGTTAGCTTAATCAGAAGTATTTTAAGGACTGGTGCTTTTTGCTCCTCGTTATACATATATCTTGGGATCGTTTTTTTTTTCATTGAACCGTGTCCGTTCCTGGTGCAGCCTTCTATTACTATTCGGGTAGTGTCCATTGTAGGTTGTCCTTTTCGTGGCATTATGTATTGCCAACCTCCATGTTTTGCTTAGTCCGTAACCATCTTTCGTATTGAAGTTGTGGGTATTCTTCATTATTTCTAGTGATTCTTTCATAATTCGCTGGTAGTAGTGGTTGCTTTTATTAAGTATATGTCATAGTCAATACTGCTCTTCTGTTTCGTAAAGGTGTTCGACAGTTCCTGAGTTATCCGTGCGTTCTTATTGTATGTCTCCTTGGTGGCAATTCATATATCCCTTTAGTGTATAACTGATCATTGTTTGAACACACAACTTCTTCAATCCTCATTCACTGCGTTGTATCTAACTGTTCTAGTTCTAACTGTAGCTTTAAAAACCACGAAAAAGGTAACCCGCACGCACTTCAAATAGTGGTAGATACGATCTACCAGTCTCGAACGGATACGGTTCAACAGAGCGAGACGATGCCAAAGTCCAACCTTGGCCAATAAATGAGAGCACCTTAAACTTTGCAGAACCTAAAACTTTATTGAAATATATTTACAATGGTGACTACATTATAAAATTCTAGATGTAAATTAATATCGTATATGACCTCCTCGGGCCTATAATGTCTGTATATGTTTAGGCATTCTACCTACTAATTATTCGCAATGCACCAGTGGAGTATTTTTTCACACTTCTTATATTTTGGCTTCAAGCAGTGCTTTTAAAGAGTGTTTGTGACCCTTTCCTTGAGTTTTCACAAAGCACCACAAGTAATCGATTGTATTTAATTCTGGAGATTGGGCAATCCAAGAGATGGAATCAATTTTCATGTATCCACTCGTTAGTTTTTCGAGCTGTCTGGCAGGGAGTTGTTGGAAAAGAATGTTTTTTACAAGCTCCTCTGAAAGGAGTTTTACATACTTCCTAGCGAACTCAAATAAAATCACACCCCTTATTATAATGTTGGGATGTCGCAACCTTTATGAAATCCCTCATTAACTCCACGATCCACAAAGGTACCTCTAGTGGTACCAAAAATGTGGAAAAGATGTAATGTATTTATCAAAAGCAATATTTATCTTTTAAAATTACCATTCAGTGTCAAAACAGTATCTTTTTAATAATTGTCTCTATATTCGTTTCATCGGATCACAACATCCTTTTTCAGTTTTCAATTATCCAACGTTGGAGTCTTTTTACCTATTCTAAACGTTTTCTTTTTTCTATTGCTCTCGGCCAACAACAGCTTTTTTCTTGCCTTATAATCCACCAGTCCTGCACTATTTAAACGTCTTTTAACCGTTCTAGCCGACATTTTTGGACCACCTTCTGCACTAATTTCTACTGACTGTTTCAAAGAAATTTTCTTCCTATGTCGAAGAGAAAGCCTCTCTCGTAGGCGGTCCTCCCTGGCTGGTGTTATTTTTTAGGACGGCTATTTCCTGGTTTTTATAAGATCCATTAGATTTACACCTACATATTTTTGGCTAACTGAACAGCACGGCGTGAATACTTTAACTTTTGAGCAACTTTTGTTTGCGAGATTACCGAATAATTCAAAATCGTTGCCTGTCCCCTCTTAGTTTTACTTAACTGTCGCTTTTTGCCATAATAGTTGTACATATTCATAAAAAACGCTTACTCTTTATTAGTGTTAGATTGCAACACGTTTGTATAACCGACTTTCATTCTTAGAATTCTTTGTTTTTGGATTTTATTTGATTTTTCAGAGGAACACCTCCATATCACTTTAGAGTAATAGCCAGAATAACATTTAATCTACAGGTGCTCCGTTTTATTGGCCATGGTTAAAGTATAAAATATAACGAGAACCTGAAGAGAATAGCACCAGCCCTATAGAAAATTTCTGAAGAAACTGCCACACGTAGAAAAAATATAGTCCATCTAACAATAAATATAGTAAAATATGTGACAACACAATTTTTGTTGGGGCAACCACATATTTTATTTGATTAAATAAACGTGTTGTAATTCTTACTATAAATTGTTATTATTTAAAAAATACGAGGGATTGTTGTCCTGCAGTGGCAGTAGGTTTAGCGAAACGTTAAGAACATTACTGCAACAAATCACTTTACAACTCTGAATTGACCTCTATTAGAAGCAAAAAAGAACACGGAAGGTATGTCAATTAAAGGTTGTTTTCAAACGTTGGTATCCCTATCTTTAACGAGAGGGCATGGTAAATCTAATTTTAAATCTACGTCCCCAAAATAGTTTGAAAAGTTATCTGTTGTTAGTTTTCTGATTAATTCTCAAATTGGCAGTTGGGATAGGACTCGAATTTAACTTAATTCATTCAATTAGTTTCCGAGAATCCACGTTATTTAAAAAAATATGTAGGTAAGATTATAACACATTACTCATCTTTTTGACAATAAGTTTTAGAAGAGATTAGAATATCCAGTCGGGAGTTTATTTTGTATAAATACATGTAGAACCACAATATACATAAATTGGCAATTTAAATAATTTAAACCTTGTGGTTGAATTCAAGGTTAATCTCGATTACTTTTTGGGTATTTTGGGATATACATACATACTTATAATATTTATACCTTGCACATTACTATGTGTAGGCAGGCACGATATAAAACTCGATAATATGTATTCTGCATAATACAAGGTTAAATCAGAGTTAAAGTTTTATAAGGTCCCTTTAATTAGTAGAATTAGAACTTAACAACAAACCTTAGACAATAATATGTTTCAATTTACTATTGTAATGAGTAATAATTGATCAGTACCTACAAATATTAAAGTAGATTTATAGTTGTATCGATGAAATAAAGAGCGACGATAAAATATCCATGTCGTTTCAATATGCGGGATAGATACAACACCTCTTTATATGTTGATTTCGGAGAACAGGTAACCGATGTAATTATTGCGTCAAAAATGTAAATAAAAATGAAGTTTTTCCATACAATTATCGATAATTATTTAAAAATGCAAAATATGCGACGGGTAAATTCCAAGGATGTTACTATTTAAACTCGCGTTTTTTATTTTTGTGGCTACTGGTGATTTGAATTGTTTTGAATTGAAAGAAGAGGTAAGAAAATGGGTATATAAAGATTATTTTACTCTATGGTTCTTGTTTCATAATCGATCAAATGCATTAAGTTTTGTAAATTGTTTAAAGCTTTTCTTATTTTGATTGTCTAACTACGTAACATTGACCTTTGAAAAGCGTAAAACAATGATGGTACTTTTTCTGCAAACACAAATAGTTTTGTTTAGGTATGAAAACTTCATGGAAACAATTCAGCGTTGGTTATTAACAAAAAGCTTTTTCCCACTACCGATTACGTAAGTCAATCATTACTGCTACTGGAAGGACGGAAGCTGTATGTATTTACGGGTTATTTTATCTTGGTTGCCCTTGACAGCGGAATGTAATGAAATTTTACTCCCCTAGGGAGGCAAAGTAATCATACTTTAATATAGCAATAGGTGTTAATGTCAACACATATGAGAAGTTGACAATTTTGGAAGTATATAAACAAATGTCAAGTATTTCTGTAAAATGCTGATTTTTGAAATTTTGGGCCGGTAGTAAGAAAAATATAATTTGCCACTCGGGCAGCAAGTGCTGTTGAACTTACAGCAAAACTGCACTTACGTCCCCTTGATATAAATAACTATAACCTAAAATTAAAAAATTATAACACAAATGTTTTAAGATAATGTTAGGATTTAATCGTTACAAAATTAAGAAAATTTATTTCCTACTATTCAAATAAATAACTTAAGTCGTGGAATTGATCTTGTCCTAAATTCTATTTACTTCTACTATTAACAATAGTTTACTATTGCTCTTATAAATTCTTGATAACCAAAATAATGCTCATATAGCTCATGGTAATAATGGAATCGCTCACACCAAAAGCAATGTCAGGAGAGAAATCTAACTAAAACTAGTCAAAGATCATGTTTCTTCCTACCCAGCGTCATTAGCGTTATTCCGAGTATTTCCTTACTTCACACTGCTACTTGTTTTTCAGCTTATGTCGCTAATCTTTAAAAACAGCAACAAAAATATTTCCTGACGCTATCTAGTGCCAAGAGATGTAGTCATGCCGTCTAGAAGCCAGTGACAAAAAACCGGGTACGGATGCCAAACCCATTCTCGAGCAGTTCTTGGACTGCTGGTCTCGAGATAGCGCAGCGCATGGACGCTCTGCTACCTGCACATGTAAGTGCAGGCTTACCATGTTGTATTAAAAACATAAAAAGATGCCTAAAAACAATAACCAAAATAATTTTGCCGTAAGTGATTCCATCAATACCATGAGGTATATTCGTATTCATTTAGTTATCAAATTCTTGATACTTATTTTTTATAAATTCAAAAATGTAAATTCTTTACACTCTGTATCATTTCAACTGAAGATTCTTTCTGTGATTTTAATTTAATACAAAAAATATAAATGTTCTTTGAAGATGAGTTCGTTTATAACTTGTTGCACTCTTTAGTATTTAGTAGCGAAATAAACAAGTTCTGTTGTTAAAAGCTATTTTGAAAAAAATCGTAAAACCCTAAATGTTTTGTGTCGATTATATTAAAAATAATTGTGATGTACGAGAATAAATTACCTTGACCTTTCAGATAATTTGAAATAAAATATTGACAAAGTAGCTACAGAAATAAATTAAAAAATACCTAAGTACACACTTACCAAGATAAAGTAGGAATGATGGAAATTACGTCATGAATACATATTTTAGCGCTAGCATCATTATTACACCTAGTGATTCCTTTTCAAACTTGGATGTGTTTGGTTGTGCAAACTCTCATGCGATCAAACGCTTTTTACAATTTAATATATTATGAACAGGTAAAAAGCGCTCTGATATGTGGAATAATAAAAAGTGTTATTTGTTTTCGCATTTTAATTTTGTCAAACCTACACTTATTGTTGGTACGTGTATTTTATTTTGCATTGTATGGAAATATGTAGTTTACACCTACAGTGTCTTCACATCAGACTAACAAATGTGTTTTTGTGTCCATATCCTACCAAACACTGCGAAAGAACTTCACAAACAGGCATGCTATATATTGTTATGGCTGGACAAATTAAACAATTACAAATTATTACTGCCTATGCGTATCGAAGAGTTAACTTCTAAATTTAAGTTATTCAATCAAATTTTTTTTTTGGATTGGCATATAGACATCATTAATTAGGGTACAATTAAATTTATATCACATTTGTATTTACCAAATCATCAGCCATGATGAAAATAATGTGTGGTCGTTGCTTGTTTCCATTAGTACACTCTGTATATCCAATAAAGAGGCAAAAGTAAACGTAAACAACACCAAATCTCATTGATACAAAAGTCATTTTCACTTTAGAATATGTAAATAAATACGTGTTTTAACAATGTCAATTCTTCCCGTCAACATTGAATGGATATTGATTTTATTGCGCGCAACGTTACTGCTGAAATAATTCTGAAGATTTGCGGTGTCTGGTACGCCGGCATTTCGATCGCAATGAGCATTAAGCGTTCCCCACTCAACTCAAAGCTCTTCTAGTTTATAGTTTACATGTTTCTCGTTAGTATTAAAATTTATGGATACCTACCTACGAAATATTTTAGTATTTTAAAGTACGTTTGTTGATTGTATATTATAAAATTGAATTTAAATTTGAAATTTTTTATCATTTCTACAATTTTAAATAAGTTCAATAGATGTTGAACAAGTTAAAAAATAGCATTAATGGGGTTTATGCCATTGCATGCATACAGCTTTATCGCATTAATTTTTCGTCTATTTCTTGGTATGTTGCGTTTTGGTGTATTTTATGCCGCTTTAAACGACCAACATATTTTAATTGTATTAAGGAGATAAGTCAGATATAAGACAACTTATGTCAATCAGCAGTAAAAACTAGTGATATTACAATTACAACTCTGTTTCGACGGCTGGATAAACCGCCAGAAGAAGGAGCAAGAAAAGAATTAGGACGGTTTGGAACTCTATATAGCCCAGATCAGGAATATATTTTGGAAGACGTTCTTTTACATATGGAAAGTAAATTGTTTGAACTAACAAGGTCAGATCTTAAAACTCTGGCTTTTCAATATGCGCACGAAAAGCAAATACCGTACACATTTGATGTCAAAGAAAAAAAAACGGGCAAAGACTGGATCAGCCGCTTTATTTCTCGACGCCCACTGTTACGTGAACGTCAATTGCGAGAGCTACTGCTTTCGACGAGGTTAATGTTAACAAATTCTTTGGCCTGCTTGAATGCTTGTATGAAACCCACATATATCCTTCTGATAGAATATATAACTGCGACGAAACAGGGATTACTATTGTACCCAACAGGCCATCCAAAATTATATCTAAGAGGGGAAAGGAATAGGTGAGCGGGTTGACCTCTGCAGAGAGAGGAACTCTCGTAGCCGTAGAAGTCTGCTTTAGTACATCCAAAAGCAATGGGCTCCGGCATTGATTTTCCCATGGACTTGATTAAATCCAATGTTTAAGAATGGCGTACTCTCTGACACAAAGATTTTTGCCCACCAATCCGATTGGATGTAGTCCTACATTTTTGTGGAATCGTCCAGATACTTCATAAAATACTTAAAACCCACAGCTCAAGAGCGTGTTTTACTGATTCTTGATGGTTACGATACACACATCAACAATTTAGATGTGTTGTTATTGGCAAAACAAAACAGCGGTAGCTACTTAAATGCCATTTCTAGAAGATTTACCAAAGGAAGCGATCTGAGTCTTAAATTCGATGAGAACGACTCTGAATGGATCGAGGTCTTGTCATCGGATGACGATGAAGACAAAACCACCAAACTATTTGGTTAAAGAAGGGAGTCGGATTGTTGTAAAATATGCCGGACTCTTTTCCCTGGTATTGTGATGAAGAAAACATACAAAGAATTAGCAGTAAAATTATTAGAAAGAACATTTTTGATGGTCTGTAAAAGACAATGTGATGACATATGCTTACGAAGACATATGAGAAGACATATGATGATTCAAAAACCGAGATCACTACCACAAGGATTCTTCCATATGTCTGAGCTGTCCTATTTTGTTTACAAATAATCTTGAAATTTCGACTGGCTTTCCTTGATAGCCGCAGCTTCCTTTGGATCGAATTGTAAAACCACGTTCTTAATATTCTCAAAATATTTATGATAATTAGAGACGGGATTTTAGGACGTAAAAAACAGCTAAAAATGCCCTTTTTTAGGCCTTAAAAACTATGTATTTAGGACGAAAAACAGTGATTTAGGCATGTTAGGCAAATACTTAAAAAAAACGGTAAACACAAAAATCATTTTATTTTAAAAAAACATGAATAAGAAGACGATATTTAATGTAATTTTAGGTACATTTCAGCCATAAAAAGAAATAAAACATACAAATTTTAACTAATAACTAAAATATGTAGATTCATTTGGTTTAAAATAATAAATAAATTAATTAATCGCCGTGTAACATGTCCTCAAATTTCGCGTTTGCGTAGCACACAAGATGTTTTTCCAAGTTGTCGTTAGTAAAATTTGTTCTTCGGTCGGAAAACAGCAGTTTGTAAGAAGAAAATGAACGTTCTACGTCACACGAGGTTGTAGGACAAAACTTAAATATGGACCAGTCAGCTGTGGTATGAGCGGTAGCTTCAACTGCTTCGCCTCTGAGCAGCTTAGCAAACTCTTTAACCGTTTTGAAACCTGGATTTTTCGAAATCACTTGGTTAAACTTTGACAAAATTATTTTGCCAACTTTTCCTGGGGCATTCTTGAGAGCTGCTTCGGCATTATTAATTACTGCAACAGAATCTGTAAGAGGAAGGCCGAATGTTTTCTAATCTTTTGATGTTATCAATGAGAAATTTATAATGCGACTTGATGTATAAAAGATCGTTTTTGACATTTTGATTGGAAAAGTATTCTTGCGCTTGCTCAATACAGTTAGCTGAATCTTTGTCAAACGATATTACAACCTAAAACATAAAGCGTTAAATAAAAACAATCTTATTTAAAAAATTTGGTAAAAAAATACTTACTGATTTTATTGCTTCGAAATTATTAGCATAAAAAACTACCGTCTCTAACCAAGTTCCCCAACGTGTTAAGACAGGTTCGGGAGGCAAAGGGAGATCTGGCAGATTTTCTTTATACACTGCCACACGCAGTGGAGCTTTTAAAAAGACTCTCTTGGTACTTGAAATTAATCCATTAACATTAGCATATTGATTTCTTAGACATTCACACACTAAATTGAGTCCATGTGCAAAACATGTTAAATGATTAAGATTTTTATAAAAAATCTTCAAATTTGTACCACATTTGAGCATATAAGAAGCGCCATCCGTGACTAAAATACGAGAGTTGCCTTTAACTTAAATATCTAGCATTAAATTTACAATATTATTAAAGTAAGTTTTTTGCATAATATACCTTACCTAAAGCTTGGTTCATGAATCTTGCCATTGTATTGCAATTTGTTCTTTCAAGTTGCTTTGTAGCCAGTAAATACGGTTTTCCTGGTGTTTCAGAACAAAGCTTACCCACAATCATATTTGCCATAATACGACCTTTAGAGTCAGTCGTCTCATCTATAGATATCCAAATATCGTTGTTACCAACTTCTTCGCGAATAGTATTAATAGTCTTAAAAAATTAATAAAAATATTATAGGTGTAAACAAAATCTTAATGACACTCAAGTATGAAAATACATTTCTAAATTATTGTTTATTATATTAATTACCTCATTGTAACATTTTGTTACATATGTTGTTCTTAAGGTTTTCACGCTTGCCACATTCTTGTTGCAGTATTTAGTGAGAAAATTTCGCAGTTTTGAATAGTTTAATCTGTCCAGAGAAATATTTGCAGATATAAAAGCGTCGCATAAATCTCGATTGAAAACGTCGATTTCTCTTGAATTTTTGGTGTCTATTAACATTTGGTTCCTCAACGGTTTCCTAAGATTTGCCTGATGTCCAGGAGCAGTAGCATGTTGCTCTAAATGATTTTTCTTTTTGCAAGTTAACTACAATAATATTTTTGAAGCAAGTTAGGAAAGAAAAACAAAAACGTCCTTTACCATTTTTAAACACATTAAAGGGATATTACAAATTACACATTGAATTTTAACGCCATCATAATTTAGCTCAGGCATTTCTGCTATAAATTCTGTAACTTTGTCTGACATTGGTCGTTTTCGGGACGTAGGCAACATTTTTAAAACAAACATAGAACTACGAAATAGTATTTACGGCAGCGTACATGTATACACAACAGATCTGGTTGAGACTCGCAGTTAAACTGAGGGTTGTATCGAACCTCCGCCACTGCCCGTTGGCGCTAGTGAGCAACTATATTATTAATTAGATAAATGTGGGCCGGTACTTACGTATGATGTATTACAATTTAAATATGAACGCTAACACTTTTTAATTATTACCTCCTATAAGTGTGAAGCTATTGGAAAGAATTGTTAGTATTTACGTTTAACTGCAACATTGAACGTGCATATCAGATTTGTAATTTTATTTGCAGCTATATTTAGCATTAATATCGAATACGAGCAGAGAAAAATATGATCCTTAATTTTCTTTAATATACGTAAATGTAACATTGTAAGTTATTGTACATCAAATAAGTTATTCTAAAGTAAAACACTATTTTTAAATACAGAATTTGAATTAAACTGAAAACTATACACAAGTACACTGTATATATTTATTTATATTGACTTATATGTATGACATGATACGACAACCAACTAAAATTCAGCAAATTTCGTACTCACAAATGACAAAGTACTTGTTAGTATTACCATACAATCTACATATGCATTTCAAATATACATGTGTGATGTAACGTTTGAACAAAAATAATAAAATAATCTTTCTCGTGACTAGACAATTTTATACGCTTGGTAATGTCCACTGAAATACTCTATAAACAATATTTTTTTTCTACATTCAAAGCACTCGAACATATTTATTACTACTATTTGAAAGATAATAATAATAATAATAATATGTAATAATAATAATATGTAATAATAATAATATGTAATAATAATAATATGTAATAATAAACATTTGTTTTTCAAAAGGCATATTGCCCAATAATAGAAGAAATGTAGGTAAATATATACACTAGAAAAAACAGAATATAATGTATGAGAAAATAAAGAGATAAAACCTTTTTACAAATTTTACTTAAATAAGTCGCATCGCTTATTAGCCGCCCTGGACAAAGTATAGGTCGGCGCTCGTCTCCTTGTGTTAGTCTTTGCAAATGGAAGAATGAAGCTACTATCAGATCTTGAATTCAAACGTGGCACAAGAAAATTCATTCGTTCCAGTATGTATGGACGATCTATGTAATTTCTAAGCAATTTCTGTAGAAATTTCTCGCAGATGCCATCCCTCCTTGTGTTCAAAGCCAGCATGTCGTGCCTTACCAGTAGTCCATCCTGTGAAGTACCTCTCTCAGGGTAACTTCCATCAATCTTAAATTACAGGAATTTTAAGAATTTCCGATGGATACGATCTAGACAACATTTAACTTGAGCCTAAAAAGTTCACACCATTCTACTAGCATATCAAGACCATTTTGCAGTTTCCTCGTGTCATCAATGGAAGATATTTCAGAGAAGGTTTTAATATCATCTGCACAAACAAGGATGGGAAGGTCGATTTTCAAAAGCAATCGTTAATGCGAAGCACAAACAGTAACGGTCCCAGATTTGATCCTTGGGGGACGCCAGAGGAGAAAACAAAGTCACGAGAGCAATATTCGTTATAAATAACATAACACTTTTTCTGTTTCAGGTACGATTCGAGGAGACTTATCGCCGAAGGAACAAAACCGAATCACATCAACTTGGACACGTCTATCCAAGACTTCACTGATAAATTGGGGACATGCTCGCGAATTTCGTAACTGCAGATCCCCCGGGGATGAAGCCATGTTGATTTAAGGCAATAAAAGAGCGAGTGCTATTATAAATGCTAACATATACCTTCTCATAAGGTTGAGCAAAATTGGATATTATGGAAATGGGCCTGTAATTAGATAGAAGTTCGCGATTACCCTTTTTGTGCACTGGGACAATTTTGGTCATTTTCCAACGTCCAGGAAGAGTACAAGATGAAATTGAAAGATTGATAATGATTTTTAGAGGTAATGCAAAAACAAATCTACAGTCACGTATAAAAAAACTGGGTAACATATCATCACCTGCGGTACATTTGTTGGGAAAAGTAGCCATTAGTCCAACAAGTTCATCTTCGCTAATGAGTGGAAAGGTGTAAGATAGGTGATTGTAATCAGAATGAGACCAAGAGACGCTATCCTCTGATTTATACACTGAAGAAAACACATTAGCGAAGGCATTAGCAATATCATTGGGACCGGTAAAATCATTTCCATGGTCGCCACATAGTCTGTCCGGTATCCTTGTGGAACGCCTCTTAGCATGAAGAAACTGCCATAGATGAGAGGGTGAGGTTTTTATGGAATCTTCAATATTACCAAGATAGCGAACATAACTATTCTTAATTTGTGCTTTGATTAACTTTCTGATTCGTTTAAATTCATTATAATGCATTATATTTTTAGTTTTAATTTATTTGTTGTGGTAAAAATTTTTGTATTTTAGATTACGAATAATATCTGATGTAAACCAGGGTGGATAAGAAATATTTGTACATGATTTAGAAGGAATGTAAAGATCCAGGATAGCATACAAAGAGTTATAAAAACCATTCAGGGCTTTAGATAAGACCAAAATACGGTAAAAGTAATGATAAAAAATAGTTAATCTGTATTTCGATTTTTGCTCTAAATTCGCACTGCTTTAATGTTAGTGTAGCAAATTCCCAAATTGATAAATATCGATTTGTATATAGGCTAAAAAATATTTTAGAAGCAGACCTTGCTTTAAACACAGATGAGTCTGAAGTAATTCATCAAATGCTCCTAATGCAAATTTTGCATATATGGGTATAAAATTATTGTCTAAGAAAATGTGATATTCCGCGATAGTTCGTTCGGGTGCGCTGCAAAATGTGGTTAAATAGGTACGGTTGTCAACTTGTTCTCAATCTTTGCATTAGGTATCTAAAAACATGTGAATTTTTTGTTACACAATTTACCACTAGTGATATACATCTTTTACGTCATGAAATGCAATGAGTTTGTTTACTATTTTGGACATATTCCTTTATTTTAATCCAGTACTGCCCTTTGCTGTACGCGGAAGATGGATTAATATTATTATAGCATTTGTGGCGTTGTCCCTTTCTGTAAAGAATGTAAGTATAATTATTTTGTTTGCAATCAGTTTGAACGCAGAATACCGTCAGTAGGGCTTTTTCGATTTTCGGTCCTAAGCAACTCACGAATTGTGAATGCTAAACACAATACACATCCTATACAAAATAAAGCGGCAATTTATTTTAACGAAGAACAAAAATTGTAAGCGTGAAATACTTATGGCGCATGTTTCTCTGTAATTTTTAATTTCTGTTAGTGAAGTTAAAAATTAAGTTATCTCGATGAGATTGGCCATTACTTGCCTTGTCTACATCTGCTTTGATGATATTGCTGCCAGCACTTTTTACCCACCTTATACGTATAAATAGTAAAAAGTATCCAACGTCTGTCATTTCCATAAGAACAACCACTTACCCATACAGTTTTAAGTAAAACAAATTATGTCATGCAGTAGTGATGTAGTTGATCTGCGCATGCGTTTAGTAGAGGATTACATAGTTAACATAAAACTTGAAAGATGGTTCTTCCCTTTAGGAGTTTCTTTTTAGCGTCATGTTAAAAATAGTACATGCGGAAGTAAAAATGCTTATTGCGCAAAAAAGCTCCGTAAAGGAGAAAATATAATCCGATATGGGCATATTTATTCATGTTTAGCGGTTAAATATGGAGTTGTACAAGGCAGAAACAAAAAGGAGGTAATTTATTCCTTGACGGTGTTAGTAAAAAGCGGAGGAAGCTTGGTACCTTCGTTTCGGTTGAAATTTTGTCCGAAACAGAGGAAATATTCGCCGTTTTCGGCTAATGTAACCGCTTTTTGGTACCAAATCCATCCAAAGTGGAGACTTTCCTTCATCAAATTTTTCCCTTGTGGGGATGATACTGTATACCTCACTGTATAAATAATACATTTTCTTCATACTCATCATAAATACAGGCAAAGACATCGGTAAGTTGGATTGTTAATTAGGTGAGTTTTGTAAGTCATCTGTTCGTAGATGGCTAAAATTCAAGTTCAAGGGTCGGCTCCTATTCTTGCTCTATTTCAATTTTGTTTATATCTCCATTATCTTCGTTCACACACTGAGGAAAATTGATATTTATTAACCATAATCATACATTAACTTGAAGTTATTATACTCGTGATGCACCTACAAATAAAGACAGCTTGCTGCTAAGTAAAGCAATTTGCTGTCGTTACTAAGCAGTATAATTTCGAATGGAAGAATACTAGGCGCAAGTAAATAGTTCATTTATAGTAGGTAACAAGTTTCATTTGGTATTTCTGGGCGAACCAACAATGCTTGCCGTAGTTGATTTTATTTCTTTATAAGCTACGTGGGACTAATTGACTTCCGTGACCTGTCGTAATAAGATGACCCTCTCATTCGCACATTATACATCATCTGGGAACGTTTTCCGGGTCATTCCTGCTCCCTCCTCGCCATCTTCGTTTTCGGCTTTATCTTTAACGACGCAATTGTAGCATCTACATTTGTTTCGTCGTGCATCATAGTTGCCCCCGAATTATCTTGATCACTAAAGCGTGACAAACGGTTAACCGCTATGTTTACTATGTACATACAAGGAATCGAGTGGACGTTCGGTTATTATCGGTTGATCGGTGTGGTGTGCGTGTACTACATCGATAGTACACAAACGTCCACTCGATTCCTTGTATGTACAGCGGGTGCAGCCGTTTGTCACGCTTTATATGATCACCTATAATGACGCAAGAGTTATTGCAACACTGGCGCTTGGGGCAGTATTGGCCTGACTTTGAACGTAAATAAAAATACAGCGCGGTCTTAATCTGGTATTTTATTTTCTGTAACAGTTTCGTGCTATTAATGGGTTCTTTTATATCTTTTTTACAGCTAGAATCAGATTTCAATGTAGAGCATCCCCAGAAAAGATGCAATTAATAACACAGTCGAAGGTATCCCAAGCAATAATATTGGAGGCATAGCCCGAAAAGTCAGTTTAACAACTTTAATAGAGGTAATTTGAGTGCGGGCACATTTTATTCTCATTGATGAATTCCAGTGGCTAAGATTAAAATTTCAACCTATAAAATGATGTTTTAATTTATCAATGGCATTTTTCGATAAGAACAGAAATATATTAATAGTTCAATTGATTTTACTGAAATTATTGTAATAATTCGGTAAGGCTAGCGCTTTCGGTTATACATTAAATAGACGTACAACATAGAATATAATTGAATAGACCCGAAGTCGAACGAAACCGCATCGGCCGGTACGAATATGGCTTAATTTGAATTCAACGTGAAAAACAACTTGCTGAAATCCAATTTAAATTCACCTTTACATGCGAAATGCTTGTCAAATTCTTATCGTACACGAACATCGTGCATTAACTTAACCTGTGCAGAGACAATTACTATTTAATTAATGTATCCATAAGGGAAGCCGAAAATATCGTTAGCTAGCCACGCACAAAAAATGTTAGAGGAAAAAGTTGCAGCAAATCGTCCCAATAGAACAACAAAAAAACGCTATTATTGCCCGTAACCTAAGGGTAGAATCCACCACCCTAATGACGAAACTAAACAACTTACAAAGAAATAGAGTAAAAAAGTTGCAAGAAATCGTCGTCGGGTGTACAACTTTGAATTTTTTTTTTGGTGTTCTATTGGGACAATTTGCTGCAATTTTTTCCTTTGTAAGTTGCTTAGTTTCGCCGGTAGGGTAGTGGATTCTACATTTAGGTCACGGGAGATAATAGCGTTAGGGGTGGGTTTACAAATTTGATTTTTTTTTGGTGTTGTGTTGGGACAATTTGCTGCAATTTTTTCCTTTAACATTTTTTTGTTGTTTAGTTTCGCCGATAGGGTGGTGGATTCTGCCTTTAGGTCACGGGGATAATAGCGTTTGGGGTTGGGAGTACAACTTTGAATTTTTTTAACGTTCTCTTGGGACGATTTACTGCAACTTTTTCCTGTAACAATTTTTTTTGAAAGTTCTTGAGTTTCGCTGTTAGGGTGTTGGATTCTACCTTTGGGTCATGGGGGATAATAGCGGTAGAATTTTTTTTTGTTCTATTGGGGCGATTTGCTGCAACTATTTCCTCTCACATTTTTTTGTGCGTTGCTAGCTAGCGATATTTTCGGCTTCCGAAAATACACGATGGTCGTGTACGATAAGAATTTGACAAGCATTGCGCATGTGAATGCGAGTTTAAATTGGATTTTAGCATGTTGTTTCTCACATTGATTTCAAATTAAGCCAATTTCGCGCTTGAATCATGCCGGCCGATGTGGTCTCGTTCGACTTCGGGTTTGTCCGATTCTATTCTATGTATGTGCGTCTACTTAATGTATAACCCAAAGCGCTACCCTTACCTCCAGGGTAAAGCTACCCATGCATTATTACCGTTAAGATCGGAACAATACAACAGGACTTTAATTCTCATTACTCAATTCGATACGGCATGAGTGGATATGACGCGAATGGTCTAAAAGTGTAATTTTCATTCAGATATTCTCGATTGCTATTATCCTTATAGTCTGAGTCCGTAATCCGCGGGCAATTTTTTATCATTAGAGAGCGCATCTTCAACTTTATGTCGGTGATTGATTGATTGATTTTCCTACCAAAGCAGGGCTGGTCTTTACATCCCTAACACTGAAGCTTAGTAGCCTATTGTATTATTCCTGCTTCGGTTTTGTTTTACTTGAACAGGTTAGTTCCCGCAATCAGGTTTAAGAGCCTATGTAGTAAATCTTTCTCCATTTGTAGTTCAATTGTGCTTCGCATAGCGAATCTGCGTTGAGCTAGCGCTGCACATTCGAAAATAATATGAGGGTCTGTTTCCTCCTCCTCATTGCAAAGTCTACATAAGGGTTCATCTTTGTAGATTCCCATCTTATGCAAGTGACCTCTCAAACAGCCATGTCCTGTTAATAGACATGTTGCTGCCCTAAGCTGTATCTTGCTTAATTCAAGCAGGTCAGCAGTCAGATGTTACGACGGTTTTCCCATCATCCGTTTGCTGTGCTTTTGTCCAGCTGCATGTTTCCAATTTAATTGGTGTTGTGTTATGATCCACTCATTAATTGCACCACGCACTGCACTCTTGGTAATACCTAGACCCGGTTCAGGGCCTATATAATTCATTTTTGAACCTTCCCCCGCTAGCTGGTCTGCAATTTCATTGCTCGCTATGCCCCTATGCCCTGGCACCCACACCAGTGTGACCTTGTTGTGTTTAGACAGAACCATTAGGGTTTGCAGGCACTCTCATACTAGTTTGGAGGTTATACGATAAGATGCTAGTGCCTTTAAGGCTGCCTGACTGTCAGAGAGAATGCAAATCGTCTCACCCTGCGGTCGCCGACGCAGACTCTCCCACGCGCAGGTTTGTATAGCATATATTTCTGTTTGAAATACCGTGGTGTATCGCCCAAGTGGTACACACTAAAATAGCGCGAAACTTAACTTTTTTGTATTTGTGATTTCTTGTAATGAGGTTTTAACAGATACGAACTAACTAATTACTAATCATACAGTTATCCGGGTCACTCGTTCGCGATTATCAGGATTCCTACGAGAATACCGAGGTAGTAAGTTTTGTAATATTGTTTGCAAACAAAAGTAGTACAAGTATCACTTTAATCTTTATGTATCTGTACACACAACACACAAGTTATTTTGAGGTTATGTCATCCTCTTCGAAATAATTTTGTACGTATACAATTACAAAATTACGTATACATGGATAATTATTATTTCTATAAGTACCTATGTAAAAGTACATACCTTTTAACCATTTTGATGTTATTAATATTCTTAAAATCAGGTTTCAACATCGAGGCCTAAATTAACCAGATTCACTTTACAGGTTCCTGGGAAATGTGAGTAAATAAAAGCACCGCGTCACTACAAAATTGAGATTAATTTTTTGCATTATATGTACTTTTGTTAGCTTATCCAGAATGTTGATAAAGTTTTTCAAAAGATTGTGTATTATTAACACGTTGTTACTCCACGTGTTCATAAAAGGATGCTTTCTTCTCTAAAAAGAAGAAAGCATCTATCGTACTAACCATTTCATTGCAGTAATAATACCAACAGAATCATATATTTGTAAGAGTAACAGCATACTTTAAACCACAGAAATATTTTGTTAAGCAAATACATAAATATGATTAATTCAATAAAAATTATATTTTTTAGAATGTTTCCATTTTGGGAACGTTCGCCATTAAAAGGTGAAGTGAAATAAATGGCAAAGGAAAATATATTTGTTTCAAACTGACATTCTTTAAAAGAAAGAAATGTATTGTTGAATCAAACACATTATATATATTAAATCAAACTGATATATTTTCAAATCAAACTTGAGGTAATTTGTTTTAAGAGACCATATGTTTAAATCAAAAAACGATGACAACAAAATGATTTCTTTGAATTCAAAAAATTATATCTTTGCCGCCATTTAAAATTACGATTTGGTTGACTGAATGCATATTTGTTTGAGTCAAGAACCTTTTTTCTTTATGTAATAAAATGGATCGCATTACAGTTTATAGGAAAAGAAATTGTATTCACTTTGAATAGATGTTGAAATTGTATGCATAAATGAAATTTTACAGGTTATTTTTTATGAATATCTTTAGAAGAACAGAAGCTGATAGTATTTCGTCGCAACACTTTGTATATGTATTTTAGCAAAAAACTTATTTGCACAGATTCATATTTAATTCACTAAAAAACGACACGTTTTAGGTTAGGGAAATGTTTATAAAGGAAATTGTAGAACAGCTTTTGTATTAGATTATGGAAAAATATAAACGTGATTTATAAAAGGATTGAGACAGAACGAGTCAACCATGACAACGATTTCGAACGCCGTTTTGTAGACGCTAGTTGATATAAATATTTTTTGATGTATTGTTGAAACCTTCAAGAAATACTCAGTCGAATAAAATTTGAGTCACCGCTGAAGGGAGTAAGGTGTTTGAGGTATTAGCTGTAAAAGAAACAGCGACATTTCGCAAACATCTCAAATTATCTCAATTATCTCAAAAGCTGAGCTAGATAGGTATAGGGAGTATTAAAGAAAACGCAACAATACACCCTGCATATTTGAATTTAGTAGTAAGTGGACATGCTGTATAGCGCCTGAAATTTCAATAAATTCCATTACCGCAGTCAATGTTAAATCATTGATTAACAACTTGTATTCGCTAATAATATGCAATAGTAACGATGGAATAGTTAGATATCATGTGGTGGTATTGCAAACCCGTATGTTGAAAATTTTGATAGAAAAAATATTTTTCTTATGTTGTCACTCAGTAATAGTTTATAAAGGCACCAAAAAGAAATGTTATTGTTTTATAATAGCTCAGTTGTGATAATAAATACTGTATTTTAATATTTCACCAAAGTCAGTGCTGTGGTACATTATCGTGAATTGGTAGATATAATTCAAGTAACGTAAGTAATAAACAAATGTTTACTTAGGTTTTAGAGAGAGATTTTAATATCATTAATCAAATTATATAGAAAAAGTCGCTTTGTTATAAAGCTTCTTTTCGTTTAGATTTTTTCGTTAGATAATATTGTGAATAGAAGTTCTATTAAGGTACTAGGCGGCAATATTTTTTAACAAATAAAAATTTTGAGATTTAGTTTATATGTAAATTATTATGATTAGAAGATTTTTTGTCTTTTATTTATCCCTTGTTTGTATTTTCATTAAACTTTGAATTTAATATCACATCAAATTAAATAATTTTAAATTAAATGGATAACATATATCTAAGTTTTGTAGTTATAAACAGTAGTAAGTAAAAACAGTAGGTTGTAAGCAATACCAAATTACGAGTTCAACAAACTACAGAAAAATGTTTAGCATATCACACTTACGAAGACTGCATGGATTATTATTACTGGAAAATTTTAGCGTTTTTGCTATTAACTCATTGGTCAAGAATGCAAATTACCTACAACATTTATGAATTAGATTAAATAGATTGCATTTTAATATAATTTCGTTTCTTTCATGTAGTTGTATCGAGGATGTACCTGTAAATGCAAATCATTAAGAAAGCACTGCAAAAATTGTGATATAATAATATGATAATATTTACTTACGATATTACTATTACTGAACTATGTAATGCTTTCAATGATCACTTTTTCAATCTTGCGAGTAGTATTGCCTCGGCTAATAGCTGTTCTTCCGTTGATTTTAGTTTTATTAACGGTAATTTAAAACATATTAACCATTCATTTTTTAATTATCCTGTAGTTGAAAGCGATATTCGAGAAGTAATCTTGAAATTACGTTTATCACATAGTGCTGGTGATGATGGAGTGGATTCCTTCATTGTCAAAAGCGCAACGGAATATATCGTATCTCCGTTAACCTACTTAGTTAATTTTTCTTTTAGAACTGGAATTTTTCCATCTTGTTTAAAAACTGCTAATATTCAACCAATTTTCAAGAAAGGTGAAGGTAATAACTTAAATAACTATCGACCGATAAGTATTATATCTACTTTTTTCTAAAATAATTGAAACTATCATGAAATTCAAAAAATCAACACGGTTTTATTCCAAATCGATCAACTAATACTGCTTTATTTAATTTAATTAGTAGCATTCATAAATCTCTCGATTCTGGGATATCTTGTGTAGCAATGCTCATCGATCTGCCGAAAACTTTCGACTGTATTAATCATACTATTCTATTGCATAAGTTAGAGAGGTATGGTATCAACGGAGTATGTCAAAAGTGGTTTACATCATATTTATCTGATCGCCAGCAGAGAGTCGTCTGTGATGGTGCTTGTTCAGATAGGCGTAGTCTTGCTACGGGGGTGCCTCAAGGATCTATTCTCGGACCAACCTTATTTGTGATCTGTATGAATTACTTCTAATAATCTTAATGAACTTTTTCAACAAATAAATTGCATTTTTAGTACTGTTCAAAATTGGATGTATAAAAATCAGTTGAAACTAAATTCTGATAAAACAAATTATTTTATTTAACAGAAGGAGATATAGTACTTCCTGTTTTTCCTTAAATAATCAACTTATTAAATTAACTCAGTGAGCAAGACTACTTGGGGTATTAGTCGATGAATGTATCGGTTGGGTAAACCATATTGATGCTTTATGCGGCAAGTTATCACGAGCTTGTTATGCTTTATATAATTTAAGGAGGAGTTGCAGTTTCGATATTTTGAAAAGTTTTTACTATTCTAACTTTTATTCTCGAATGACTTATATAGTTATTCATTGGGGAATGAGCACTACTGCGACAAGAGTTTTTATTTTACAGAAGCGAGCCATAAGATTGTTAGCAGGGCTCAGCTGGAGAAGTTCCAATAAAGAAGCCTTTAAAGACTGTGGTATCTTAACCTTTTATGATGCATATATTTATGAAGTGCTATGTTTTGTTTATAAATACCGCGATGAGTTTGCATTTACACAACACAAGAAATGTGAATTGTCTACTACCACCCAAACACAAACCAACCACTTTTCAGAGATTTTTGAATTTCACTGGATGCTGTCATACGTGTTGTTTGCACTGGTCTTGTTGATGAATAGTTGTAAATTAAACACTGTACCCGTGAACTATGTAACTTTATTTGTGTAATCACTATAACTAAAACATTAGGTTTTGTATTACGTACACATGCGTGCACTCAACAACTTCAACTGATTCAAGAGGATGTATGTGTGTTGAACCTACTGTGTGAATTATAATACATACAACTCCGATAGCATAACTATCAAGACACATACATCACACGCCCCTTTTTTAAACAAAATTAAAAAAGTACAACATAAATGTTAACTTGACATTCTAAGTTTTATAAGTCTAATTTAATAGGAGCTTTAACTAACCTACCGCTTCTACTTCTTAGGAGAGACAAATCACTATCACTATTTCTGATACCTTCGTATATTGGTGCTCTGTTAGTACTTGACTCGATTTGAGATTCATCTATCACTCTTGGTGAAGTAGGTATTGGTTCTCTGACATTTTTCATGGGTGATGAACAATGCTCTACAGGTTCCTTAATAGGTGATGGACTTGGCTTAAGGAATTTTCTGTTTCTGCGATATTCCGCGTTACCTTTCTCGATGTTATAGTCATTAGGGCCCGATTTCTCTAATATAACGGCAGGTTTCCAATCTCTCGTCCCTTCTTTAACTAAAACGTGTTGACCAGGGTTTAAAGGAGCTCGCGGTTTCGCTGATCTATCATAGTACATTTTTTGTCTCTTTTGTCTATCTAGTAATTTAGATCTAATGTTATCAGTATGGTGTAGTGGTTGTAAAGTTTCTACTCCCACTGGTAAGGTAGTATGCAATCTTCGCCCCATTAAAAGAACAGAAGGACTTGGGAGATCCTGTTTAGGAGTTGCGTTATAATTAAGAACAGCCAGAAAAGGGTCTTGGTTAGATTCGCAGGTTTTCTTAAACATACTCTTAATTGTTTGTATGGTTCGTTCAACCATTCCATTACTTTGGGGATAGAGAGGGCTGGATGTGACTAATTGAATGTTGTAAGTTTTAGCAAACTTGTAAAATTGAGCAGAATTAAATGGAGGGCCATTGTCGGAAAAAATTATTTGTGGTCTTCCGTTTACTGAAAAAATATTTTTTAAATTTGAGACTACACACTCCGCGGTCTTAGATGTTATTTTATTCACTACTACGAATTTACTATAATAGTCTACCACTACTATGAAGTTCGAATTACCCATAGCCATAAAATCTATACCTATCTTCTGCCAGGGTAATTGTGGAGGTTCATGTGGTGTTAGCGGCTCTTTTGGGTTACTTTTTGAATACATTTGGCATATTCGACAATTAAGGACCATTTTTTCAATATCAGCACAAAGTCCCGGATAGTAAATTGCTTCTTGGGCTCGTTTTTTGCACGAAATTATTCCTTGATGTGACTCATGAATTAAATTTAAAAATTCATCTCTTAAGCTAGATGGTATAATAAGTCTTTTCTTGTAAAATAATATATCATGGTAGACAAAGATATCATTTCGAATGTCCCAATATTTTTTATTTCTGCTGAGACACTAGTTTTGTGTTGAGGCCAACCGTTATTTGCATAGTATATAACTTTCTGGAGGACATCGTCATTTTTTATTGCTTCTTTTAGCCTCTCTTCGTTTTCTTTAGATGTTACAATTATACAAAATATCCTAAGATTAGAATCGAGATAGCTTGTATTGATTGTTTCAGGCAGAGGTTCTCGACTTAACGTATCAGCCACTTTCAGTTTATTTCCAGGAATATATACTAGATTGAATTCATATCTCAACAATTTAAGTGCTAATCGTTGAATCCGAGGAGACATTTCATCTAAAGGCTTCTTTAATAGTCCTAATAATGGTCGGTGATCCGTTTGCAATGTGAAATTTTGTCCATATATGTAATAATGAAAACGTTCACATCCGAACACAAGTGCTAGCATTTCTTTATCAATGTGATTGTATCGTTGCTGTGTTTGCGTTAGAGATACTGATGCAAACTCTACTGGTCTCCCTTCTTGGAAAATAACAGCACCTAACCCATATGGACTTGCATCAACTGAAAGAGTTGTTTCCTTTGATGGGTCAAAATATGCAAGTGTAACAGCAGACTTAATCAAATGTTTAAGGCGATTAAAACAATTTCTTCATTTTGAGTCCACAGCCATTCTACTCGCTCACTCAGCAATTTCCTCAAGCAGGTTGTTTCCTGCGATAAATTTGGTATAAATTTGGCGAGGTAAACAATCATACCAAGAAATCGTTGTAGATCTGTCCTACATTTGGGAGATTTCATCTTGAGGATTGCTTCTGTCTTACTGTCGTCCGGTGACACACCATCAGAACTAATTACATGTCCAAGAAATTTGATTTTAGACAAACAGAATTTGGATTTTTCCAGGTTTAGAGTAAGCCCACTTTCTCTTATTCTCGATAATGTCGTATCAAGATTTCGATTACGCTCTTCCTCTGTACGTCCATAGACAAGTATATCATCGAAGTAAGCTATCACGCCAGATACTCCTTCCAATGTTTCATATACGTATCTTTGAAATATTTCTGGAGCTGATGTTAGACCATATGGTAAGCGCAAGTATCGATAACGACCAAAACATGTCGTTATAGTGCAATACAATGAACTTTCATATGTTAATGGAATCTGCAAGAATGCGGAGGAAGCATCTAATAAACTAAAATATTTCGCCCCAGCCAGTTGCGAAAATAAACATTCTTGTGTAGGAATCTGAAACAATTCTCGCTTGACGTATTTATTTAGATTGCGAGGATCGATACAAATACGAATATCGTTGTTACTTTTTGGTACAACAACTATTGGATTAACCCAATCAGTGGGTTCAGTAACAGGTACAATTATATTATTGGCTACCATTTCATCTAGTTTTTCCTTTACCCTATTTTTTAATGCAATCGGAATTTTCCGAGGAGCACTAATATGCGGGATAGCATCATTTCTTAAAGTAATGTTACATTCTCTTTTAGCTTTGCCTACTCCTGAGAACAGATGCATATACTTATCTAGTATTACTCAAAGTTTGACTTGAGGTACTATATACAGCATTATTTACAATAGAAATATTAGCTTCAGTAATTATTTTCAACTTACGTACAGCATCAAAACCCAATATTGACATAGGCGCATGAGATTTTAAAATATAAAACAATAGCCTTTCACAAACAGATTTGATTTGACAATTCAAATGTATCTGACCTAATACATTAATATCATGACCACTATAAGAAAATAAATGTGAGGTACATGGACTTAATTTGTTAATTCCAATATTTAGATTTTTAAAATCTGTCAAATTTAAAATATTCACTTGACTCCCAGTGTCAATTTTTACATTAATAGTACATTTATTAATAATAATTTTCTCACACCACTCAGTAGCATTAGCAGTGTTTGTTATGGACCAAACAATATGCTCATTATTACTAGGAACAGTATTATCTACTTGCGAGTCAGAGCTTTCAATATGATTGACATTAGATCGGTTAAAACAGACTTTTCTGTAATGACCTTTCTTTTTGCATAAGCTACAATATTGATTATATGCAGGACATTTACCCTTTATATGTTGTTGTCCACATTTATTACATGAATACAAAGAAACATTACCTCTAGATTTAGTATTTGTTTTTTGATTGTTTACTGCACCTTCGCGTTCCATGTTATTTCTCTCTTGATTCCCTGCATAAAAGGATTTGAATCTTCCATTCTTCCTTCTTACAGCATCGACACCAACCAATGTAGGATTCTTTGCTATTTCCTTCTGGGTAGCGACACTATTCTCCATTGCTCTGGATATATCAATTGCTTCATTTAATTTTAAATCAGGATACTGCAATAGTTTCTCCTGTATTCTAGCATCTCGAACACCAAGAACTATACGATCTCTTATCAGAATATCCTTTTCTTTAAATTCGCATGTTGACACAAGTTGTTTTAAGGCAGTTACGAATTGATCGATGGTTTCTCCCGGTAATTGATCACGTTTAAAAAATTTGTAGTGTTCATATACGGGATTTTTAAGTGGGTTACAGTACTTAGTAAATTTATCTAATATTACCTCTAGTTCGGTACTATCTTCTCCATCCACATACTCAAATGTGTTATATATTTGTATGCCTTCATCTCCCAGGAGATTTAATAAAATTGCTATTTTAACGTCATCCCCTTTAGATGATTTCCCCGATGCCAATAAATAAAAGTCAAATTTCTGTTTCCACAACTTCCATTTGCTAGACACATTGCCATCGAATACAAAAGATTCTGGAGCTTTACAACTTTCGGCCATTTTCTTTTTTTTTTTTTCCTTCTTATTTATATATTTCGCATTTACCCGCTGCCACCATGTCATACGTGTTGTTTGCACTGGTCTTGTTGATGAATAGTTGTAAATTAAACACTGTACCCGTGAACTATGTAACTTTATTTGTGTAATCACTATAACTAAAACATTAGGTTTTGTATTACGTACACATGCGTGCACTCAACAACTTCAACTGATTCAAGAGGATGTATGTGTGTTGAACCTATTGTGTGAATTATAATACATACAACTCCGATAGCATAACTATCAAGACACATACATCACAGATGCAAGTTGTATAATAAATTGCCGTCTAATATAAAACAAATTAATAATCTTAAGATCAATTGTTATTCGATCAATAATCATTGATCGAATAACAATATAAGCAACTACAAGTTTACATTAATGTAATCACATTAATGTAAACTTGTAGTTGCTTATATATTTGTATTTATATTTCTTTACTGTTCCATTTATTTGTGACGTGTTTCGTTAGTATATGTTGTGCTATTATTCGAAATAAAGGAATATTATTATTATTACTACTTATGATATTATTTACTTTTTCTATTTTATCGCCGCGTCGTTCTAGATTGATCAATATATCAAAAATGGCTTAAACTGGCAATGTCAGGTCAGAATCCTTACAACCACGTGAAGGTATCGTTTGGACAGTTTCGAGAATCTCAATGCTCTCAACTTGTCTAGATAAGTTAAAGTGATTTTCCCTAGCGGTCAGTTAGGAAAACTGCAACTGAACCCGGCGTCTCAAAGACGACAGAGATTGTTTTAAATACTACTTGAACTAGAAAATTAGTTGAATTAGAAAATTTTCAATTTCGAATATTTGAATTTCAGTCACCACGAAATCCGATAATTCAAAATGGAATTTTAAATTCGAATTCGAAGTCCGGATTTCAAATTCATCAGTTACTGCTCGCGGATACCTATGTAACATACATACCTACCATCTTTTTCAAATGAAGTGCGAATCGAAGCTCCACCAGTCTTCGCCTGTTTATGCAACCAAAGATACACGCAGAGAAACGTTTACCTGTGCGCTTTAATTCAAGACAATTACTGTTTCTATTATTCACAATACAATAACTGTTTTAAATCTTTTCCTTCTCCGCTTGAGAGAAGTATATACTTGTAATGAAATAATTGTGTTTCTTTGTTTAAGACATTTGTTAACTTGATTCAAGAAAATCTTGCAGAAAATTTGAAGAAAGCAATTCTTAGTATAAGTGAATGGCCATTATAACACAAAACAATATTTCCTTAGGGACAGTAAATTGTTTTTTTAATTCCAGAAAGCGTTTACATTAATCAATAGTTTCATTTTCTTAAAATAAAGCATTTTTTACTTAGAATTCTTGAAATGCATATTATTTATATGCACACTATGAAATGCGCTTACCTTGTTTGAAACAGTACGGCGTATTCGTATATAATGCAGTAGGTAAATTATTCACATTGCTTGTGATTTTAAAAACGCTAAAAGTAGAAGTTATCTACAGAATAATGTTCAAACAGAATTGAACTTATTATATATAACCAAGATAATGTAAAATTTCACTTAATAAATAGCTCCTGGTATTGATGGAATCACTACCGGCAAAAACAATATGAGACGAGAAAAGCATTTAAGCATTTTGCTCCTGGCCGCATTGCTCTTATATCTTTCAGTTTATGCCAATAATCTTCAAAAACAACTGAAATATTTCCTAGTGCCAGTAGTTATAGTCATGCCGTCCTAGATAATAGCGACGGAATCAGAGTACAGATGCCATACTTACTCATACAATGATATAACCTTTAACGTACAACGTTTCATAACCAGTTTCAAAAGATATCGGTTAATGTAATATTTTTTTTTCCTTTTATTACTAATTACCAAGAGTACTAATTTAACTATAGTTTTTTTAAATATATAATTAATAATAATAAAAAAAGGAATAAATAGACTTAAATATTAACTCATTAATTACTAAACTACATAAAAGTAATCCCTATTTAATTACATTATTAAAAAAATAATTTAATTATACTGCAATCTATAAAAATTCTCATTAGTTCATTCACTTGCTCCTAATTTTAATTGTTAACTTTAGGTTTTTTTTCCATTATTGTATTTTTTTTTATTGGATATCCTTGTAGCTGGCCTGATGTGTTTTTTGAACACGAAACCAGTCGCAAAATTTCTCAATAGAACTTTGATATATTTTCTTAACTTAAAACTAAGTGTTTTACTTGGAAGAAACATTTTTCTGTCTTGGATTTTCTTGATTTTCTAACCTTAAGAAAATATTTATTTAATCCAAATAACATTCCAAGAAAATTATTTTCTAATGTTAAACATTCTTATAGTATTGAAATAAAAATATTTTCTTGAATAGAGACTGATTTTTGCAAGAAAATCTATTTTCTTGATGCAAGAAACCATTTCTTTGCGTGTAACTCCAAATTTTTAGTAAATAATTATTAATTAATATTTGAGTGTGTGCTATTAGTTCTCGCGTTTTTATAAGAAGATTAATGGAACTTTGATTCGCATTTAATTTGAAAGACATGGTTGTATGTATGTACACTATTAACAACAAATACCAGGACAAAGTGAGTTCTGCGCAGGCTACCTTTCTCTGTTTGAATCTATCGCATACCCTTTCCCGTATTTGTATTTACTTCGCACTGAGAGACGGTCTCGAACGCTCGAATAAACAATCCGGGTCGATGATGGATGCAGTGATACCTACCCTCTTTTACAACCTACTTGTGAAAGAGAATATACCGCTGCCTCTTCTTGCCGATTGCTTACGGGATGTTGCGCTATCTACGCACGTTACATACTTGCAGATAAAGCGATTCTCGCATTTTGATGTGGAGCGAGTAGTGAAATTTTAAAACACATATTCAGATTGATTCTTCCATATTAATACACTTAAAATGTAGAGCCTATGATGTGTCTATTGCAAATCAGATTAGACCTAAATCCCATTAATTACTTTAATTTGAAAACTCATACAAAAACAATGATTTTAAAGTATTTTTAGAATTATAGCGAATTAGTAAAACATCGCCGCAAATGTGATAAAGACAGAAAGAAGTAGTGCTAATAAATGTAAAACAAAAAGTAATTTGGCGTCTTCTTCGTTACTACAATAACCAGCAAACTATGAACGAAATGAAGAAAACTTGAAGGCAATAATAACGTTTAATAAACAGCATACTGTAATGTGCGATGGCTTTGTAACGAACGAAATTTATTATGAGCAAGAAAAGAACAGTGGAAGGTAATATGTGATCACGCATGGCTTCATTAGCGTTCTCGTATTGGGTTCTACTATAAACTTAATACAATTGCTTATCTAAACGCATTCTTTTGCAAAGTATACGTGAAATTTTCTTCCGCATTCGTTTTCGAAATAAGTATTATTGGAATGAACATACGATTTTTAAAAAAGCAAGTTCTATAATTCTTTGGAAATTGAAAATTTGATTTCTACAATAGATATGTATAAAAATGTCCTACGTTTAAAGCAATACTTTGAGCGCCAATGTCAACGTTTTTTTAAAAATATGAATGAAATAAAAAAACGCGTTACAAAAGAAGAAAACAATGTTTAATAAAAATGTTCAAACTCGTTTAATAAACTGTCGAAATACTTTTCTGTACAAAATAAGAAAATAAGTGCAAGTGAATCGTGTGTGCAGTGAATTATTTGCATTTTGTTGAAATGCAAGAGGCAACTAATAATAAGAGAAATAACATTAATGCCTTTATTGCACAATAGAATTCTACTCGGGCAATAAATTTAAGTGACAAATATCCATAACGGTAATGAAAATTGATGTATAATAACATCAAAAACCTTTTAGGAAGTTCCAAAGGCCCAGTACATAACACGGATAAATCAGGAATTTACAAAATTTCTGTAAAGATTGTGATCAAGTGTAGATTGGGTAGACAAAAAGATCAATCAGAGTTAGGTGTTCTAGTGCCACAGATTTAGAGTATCCGATCAAAGCGGAAATACTGACAAATAAGGCCAAATCTTAAAGGACAGTTGAAGTAGGTACTGCCTTTAGCTCTTCGTCAGGCTGGCCACTCGTTGGCAACCAAATACCCCTCTTGCGGGGATAATTGGTAATTTTTGCGTTACCATTCCTCCCCCTAAGCCAACCGTCCTTGAGGCGAGGACGGTAGAAATTAATTATAAGTCCAGATAACGACGAGTGTGGGGTATCATGGACAATTCTACTCATTTATCAATTTTCCTATTCAATTACTTCTTCTAAATTAATGTAAAAATCGTCTGGAATAAACAACAACGTAAATTTCAAAGCACAACAGATAATATTTCGTCAATTAAATCCTTATCTGAAAGGTTTCCATAAATTGGTAGTGGATTTTCTCTTTTAAAGCTTGTTGGTGACAATTCGTACCACAGAATCATCAACAAACAACCTCCTGGTTAAGTCACTGCATTCGTTCTCGAGTACTAATATCATATTGATTGAAAGTCATCGAAAAGTTAGTTTCTATTTAGGCAAATTATCAAAATTGGCGATTTAAAATAAATGAAAGAGTAACGACGCCCTCAATTATCATCAATCTTTATTCGGCCTTCGTTGAATCAAAGTTTGTCGTGAATCTAATCCAAAGATAAGTGTTCGTGGTGTATTCAAAGTCATTATTAGAAAAGCAAATTGGGTTAAATATCCAGAACAGGCAGTTCCTGTGGTGTGTATTTAAACAGAGTGTTTATTTACATTGGCGTCGGTCAAAAGTTTAAAGGTTAATTGATTTTAAAAATCTTAAAAATTCGTTAATCTGATTTCACTAAGTTACAAATTCATTCAAAATTGCCACAAGGGTATCTAGGGATACCCCCGAACCTACGAAAATCATTTAATAGAGTTAAATTTGAAAATTTAACAAAAATTTAGAGTAGAAACCCTGAGAAAGATATTTCACTATATATTACTACCAACGCCGTCAAAATATGCGTCCTTCACCCCTCCGCCCACAAACTTTCACTCAAGTATTGCAAGATAGAAACTGAGACAGCCTTTACAGTAAATGTATTCTACCAACCTTGGGATAAGTTAGCGAAACGGGCCAGTCAATGAGCATTTCCGTAACCATGGTTACAGAAGCGAGCTATAATACTTAATATGAGCGACGATACTAGCGAAACGGTAAGATATTTTGTTTTTATGCGAGTGTTTATGTTGGAGCTACACGCCATCTGTGAACAGCGATGGTGAGCAGAGATAAGAGCATTTACAAGTGAACTGTCAAATTTTATTTGCTCTAATCAGCTCTAGTTTTAATGGATATTCAGAACTTAATAAGCGAAATTTACCTTAGGCCCCCACTACGGGACCAAAAACAGCAAAATCAAAAAAGAAAGACTGCAATGAAAATATTTTGACAACTGTCAAAGTTACGCGCTTGTCGAAGTTTCATAAACACCATCGACGATGCAGTTTTCGACGCTTTTATCGTTTTTACCACAGCTAGTACCATCGCTCTTATCACAGCTAGTATCGTTGCTCTTATCACAGCTAGTAACGTCGCTCTTATCACAGCTAGTACCGTCGCTAAGTCATGTGTGACCAATGTTTAGTGCATGTTAATTAAATTATTATTGCGATAAGCTACATTCACAACCTCAAAATTAGTATAATAGGGGTGTTTAAATGCGTACGTTCATGTTTAGAGTTGATAATCTTAATTTTGACAGAAACGGAGAAGTTTGTAAACTCCAAATTTCGTTCAATTAGTACGTATACGTAAAGTTGACGCATGCGCCGTTTTAGAATAGCACCATGTGGTTCAGCAACAAAGTTATGTTTGGTAACATGATCTTTGTGTAATGTTAAAACCAAGTTGAAATGTACTACGCAATGATAATGATTGAGAATTAATTATAATGGCCAATGTAGTTAATAGACGACGCCACGAAAAATACAGATTAATTGAAATTAGTGCGTGCTGCATTATGAATTATCAAAAATCGTAAATTACCGCGTTAATTAACTTGTTTAATTGTAAGTATAAGTTGGAAGATGTGAATGTAGCTTTACTTTGGCACAGCCTTTCAATTTACATACTTGATATATTAGGGAATCCAAAAATCGGGTCTTACATGCTGCTTTCTGCGACAACCATAGTATATTAATAACATATTAACTATCAGTTCTTCTAGATATTATTCTAAATCAACTTTGCAGTTATTGAATTAATCATATTAAATGCGTTCTTGTAAACTTTAATTTGAACATCAACACAATACTTTTTTATAGATAAAACTAAAAATCAGAAAACAAAGACCCATGCCGGCACAAACTAAAAAAGGGAAACAGAAAGCTATTGCCAGCGCAGCGCTAATCCTCGCTGCCAACGAGCAAAAACTGACAGTAACACTAAAAACAAAGTATACGATTCGCCTTCATTATTAGATACATAAACAACGAAATAAATCAAATCTTATAATAAGCTTCTCCCCCTGTACCAAAGACAAAGCAAAGACAATATTCGAGTCTAAGTCGGATCTGCGATTTGTTGCATATAAAAATAAACATTCCGGCAATTTTGATGGTTATGCCTAGCAATGAGCTCATTGAATCAATCTGGCGTCGAAAAACACAATTTGGAGGCTTTTCTTGCCAACTTTGCAAAACAACAAACATAGATTACGAAAACTTTTATTGGCCATATCGTAATATTTCTCGTGGTTAAGTATAACAAATGTGGTATTGTTGGATATGACTTTCGGTTAGCTTTCGGAGGACGTAAAAATATATGGATGTTCTATTTAAAATAAGAAAGTTGACACCGGAAATGTTATTGAATTACCGATAATGCCACAAGTTAGTATATAAAAATAGCAGTCGATCTAGTTTTTCTATAAATGCTAGTTCTGTTGAAAAGTTAGTATAGGGACACACTTTGGGACCTCTCCGTATAATTATGTAAATAAAGCGAATGGATTTGTAAAATTAACACGGGGTGGTGATGAACGCATCGTAAGGTGTCAAATATGTCGAGATCATGGTATTCGTACACATTGATTTCTTAATACAGGAATATTTTGAGGTTGTATTTTCTATTAGAAATGTGTAGATAAGTAAAATATTGACTATGCACCTTGTTTAAAACTAGTGCGGGTATTGCAAGAATCAAAATAGAAAATGGTTGTTTGTTTAATAGTATTTTAATAGATTAACATTACTGGAGTGGACTGTTCCCGCTTGCGCGGGTAGCACTCGACTCTCGTAAAAAAAGGTATACAAACAGTTTTGTTCCTATAACTAAATAAAAAAGGTCCTTGTCACTTCTAGTTGTAGGTCACATAAATTACCCTAGTCGTCATAAACTTGTCAGTCCGTTGAGAATACGTCTTTTTTAACGACGACCCTTAGAAAATAACTTATTAGTTCTAACAAAGGCGATTTATATAGATACATATAAATCTACCTAAAATGCATGAACAGATATGAATTGCATTTACTACAAGTATGAACAAAATATTTTGTATATATATTTCCTAGAACTATGTAATTTTATACACACCTTAGATTCCAACAAATTTTGCTTTCACAGATTGTTATGCGTTCCAACATGTTGTCATTAACGAGTTAAAAAAAACGATTTACGACGTTAGATGGATACACGTGACGACGTTTCAAACAAGTTTCCGACTAAAATTAATATTGATAGAGATTATTGATGGTAATAGAAAAACAATATACAAAATGCATCTGTTCTTTATTTACCCCTGTACGGTAATTGGAAAATAAGAGTAAAGGATCATTACTAAATTAATATGAATGGTAATTAATATCAATCATAGTAAATAGGTAATGGTATTTCTAAGCTACACGAAATTAAAAAGAGGAGGTAAAAGCAAGAGTAAAATTACAATATTTTAATTACAATTGTAAATTAATGACTTAAATTTTTTTCTAAAATATGTAATGTAATCAGCATTTCGACGAAAAAGAAGGAAATTTTCTAAGGAAATAAAATGCATTTGGGCCGTTTTTTAAATTACTAATTATAATTTCCGTAATATTTAAAAATAAACACATCTTCAATTGTTTTCCAAATTCTTAATCGAATCGTTTCAATTTGTGGTAATCGTTTTGAAGTGAAAACTGTGTTACCTTTTTGTATTTCGTAACACTTACTACTGCCTCATTAGTAATGAGGTAGTAGTAAGATACTAGTAGTAAGATACTAGTAGTAAGATACTAGTAGTAACTACTAATTATGAATACTATTAGTGTTAGAAATAAATTAATCTCATAATAAGCTCATAAAGTTCTATTTAAATCTGAATTCTCGGGTTAATCGTAGATACTCTATTATTGAATTTCGCTGGTCTGGGGAGATACAATATAACTGCATACGGTCCTGCGGTCCTTGTGTGTTTGCTTCAGTGTACTTAAAACGCCTAACACTAATAATAATAATACCGCAAGTTATCTTTCAACAATGAAGTCATAATAACTTGCTAAATCTATCAATTCAGGAATAAACCTACAAAGGCAGTATATTTAATTAAATCTATGTAGGTATTTGATGGAATGTGTTAGATTTAGTTAAATTTGTGCAATCTACCTAATCAGATAGTAGGTGAAATTTTTTGCCATTTCATATTTTTGGGGATCTTGAGTCTGGTAGAAATCCAGAATACTAAATCCCTCGTGTTGAAGCCATTGATGGGTATACTTGGATATACACTTGTAGTCATTACTAACGCTGGCCACGAGCGGTACCGCGCATCGGCGTAGAATCAGTTCGGACCGAGAGGAACGGTAGTATTACTTCGTCTGCGGAGCAGTACAGACATTTTCGCTGCCGGTCATTTGCGCAATTGTTTATCTGTCCTAGAAAAATTATGATTTCGTCAGCAAAACGACCGCGGTCGGACAAACTTCGAAAATTTATTGCAGAAATTCCAGACTTAATATATGAAGGTGCTAAAATTAAATGTATAATCTGTAAAATCCCGTTAATGTGTTGGTCCAGACAACATTGTCTACGACACGTAAATAGTGAAAAGCATGTCTCAAAAAGAAATTGAAGAAAAATTTATATTTAATTTATGCGTTACGTTTATCGCACGTAATATACCGTTTAATTTACTAGACAAGGAACCATTTATCTGCTTTTGGAATAACTATTCGGAGTGCAAATTACCAAGTCGAACATCGTTACAAAGAATTGTACCATCTGCGCGCGAACATATTGAACAAAAAATAAAATCGGAGTTGAAAGATCAAAAATTGTGGTTATGTGTCGACGAAACAACAGATCGGAAGAAACATTCTGTTCTTAATGTAATGGCACGCAAATTGGAACCTCATCAATCGGCACCTTCAATTCTATTAGTCTCCAAACGAATACAACAGTGTACTGCCGAAGTAATTTCAAAGTTAGTGTTAAATACATTGGACAAGTTTGAACTTTCAACAAACCAACTCTTGATGTTAGTGAGTGATGATGCTGCAAACATACTTTCTGTAGGCCGGTCTCTTAAAAAGCATTCTGCTAATTTGTTACACATTACGTGTAAAATTCATGCTCTCAATCTTGTGGCGGATAGTATCAGAAAATGTTATCCTGAGGTAGACGCTTTAATAGCGCATACCAAAGCAGTATTTGTCAAACCACCGAAACGTATTCGCGAATTTCACAGACTGTGCCCCCGTATACCAAAGCCACCAACCTATTCTAACTCGTTGGGGAACATGGTTGCAGGCCGCGTTTTATTATCATAAATATTTGGACAATATTAAGAACGTGGTTTTACAATTCGATACAAAGGAAGCTGCCGCTATCCAGAAAAGCCAGTCGAAATTTCAAGATAGTCAGGTTAAAATGGATTTAAAAATCATTCACGACAATTACTTCGGGCTAGCAGATGCAATAGAAAAATTACAAAATCCTGCTCTATTAGCAAAATAACTCTAGTGGAACGCGAGGCCTGGTCGACTCTACGCTACTGCGCGGTACCGCTCATGGCTAGCTTTAGTCATTATCATGTTGGAAGGTTACAACTGGGAGTCTCTTGTCCCATTTCGTCACACTAGCTTTCAAATTATCATCTAGCAATATCAATATAACACGTTTATCTTTCCTTTAATACGTGTTCAGATACCAACGTTTGCTGTAGTCATACATCCCCCTATGCTATAACATTAAATTTCCGCCACGATATAAAGTTCCTTTCGCGGTTCTTGCTTCAATACAATTTCCTTTACCTCTGCATATTGATTTTTGTTTCATCCGAGTAGATAACATTTGCTCAATCAGTCGTTTAAGATTTCTATTTATTTAAGAAACTTCTGAACAATTTTTTCACGACATTCTGATAATAGCCTTTACATTTTTGTTCATTCTAAATGACTGCTATATCTGAACCGTGTTATTTAACTCTCCGGTTCTTATCACATGTGCAATTCTCTGTTGCATATAGTTTGATAAACAAGTTGGTTTTCTTTTGAGGAGGATGGCTTTTTTTATTTTACTTTGGATACTACTTATTTCCATTACTATTGCAGATGTAAAAAAAATATTTCTAATAACAGTTATAGTGTTTTACGTCTACCGAATAAAAAACTGATAATTATTAGAATTTCATAATGATACAAGCTACCAACATCCATCATGTACGGGCGCGCGTTTCGCCGTCTATGGGTCGTCGATGTACCTTTATGGATGGTGGTAGCTGTATTTGCAATTGTCGTATATATGTACACAAAGTTAATGGCTACATGTATGGATGAGAGTATCTAATTAAAGATGCTAATCACTGAAAATTTCGAAATTAGTTGCTATATCGACTTCTATAGAAGGGAGCAATGAGCAATGCCACACGTTCTGCGAGGGTAGCAGGGATCAACTAGTGGCTGTCACACCAAGGGAATAAATAGTAATGATACAAGCTAACCAACATCCTACCAACTGTTAGAATTGTATATAGAGGACACGGCCAACAAAACTTAATGTATTGCTTTTATTAATGGAATACCCTACATATTTTTATATTTTTGCATAACCTTCTCATTCCGAATACATAATATTATACAAGACTATTTGAAGCAATTAGTGGTTTGTTTTACTAAATACAATTAGGAAATATTCTGAGTTAGAAAGCAAGCACGCTCTGAAAATGATGTCAAAATAAAACAATCACTAGATTTTTGCTAGCTGTCAATCTGTAAATTAGCATGGGTTATAGTACAGCCGAATAAGAAGAAATATTTTCTATTTAGGCAAAAAGTTATATAAATAAATATGCTGCAAGTTGAGGGTATAATATAAAACCTCGTCCGAATCTACAAACTCCTTTTGAAAATTCGTTTGTAAATGTTTACCGTCATGTAAGAAATACTAAAGATTTAGCACGAAAAAAATCTTGTGTCTGGTGTCCCGCAGGGTTCCCTGTTGATGCCGGAACTATTCATTCTATACACTAGTTATATTCCCCATGCCCCTCAGGTATAGTTATCGATGTATGCGGACGATACCGCGATTTATACAGCTAGCAGCAGCGAGAAACTGATGGCGAGGCGTCTCCAGCGAACGATTTGGTAGACCGTTTCACTTGAGTGGAGGCTATTGGTTAATAGGGATAAGAGTGTAGCGATGAGATTTACTCGAAAAAGGAAATTTCCCCCAGGGAAAACCAGAAATGGAGGGAAATGGGATACCGTGGAGTTCCTCAGCTAGGTAATTGGGACTCGTTTTCGATCAGCGTCTGACGTAGCTACTGTATGTGGATTGCGTGAGGGATAAATTTTTTCGCACCAGGAACGGCAGTTCTGTTGGCACGAAATTCAATGCTAGATATAAGAACTAAGAAATTAACTTATACAACATGTTTGAGACCTATCCTAATTTACGGTGCTTTCTCCTGACTGACAGCCGCGGCGAGTAATCTTCATAAAGTAGAGGTCCTACAGAATAAAATTCCTCGAACAATCGCAAACACACCTTGGTATGTCAGAAACAGCCAACTATGCGAGGACCTCCAGATTACCCCTTTGCAGCAATACCTCCGTGAGCTGTCACAAAACAGACAGAAAACACTGGTGATTTCTCTAATCCGCTACTGGCGCAAATACTGGTGGAGCCACAAGATCGTCCTCCACCTAGGTGTAGGATGACCCGGATTGCTGATCGAATCTCCATGTAGAGGGCATCCTTCCTGCATCATAAGCATTCGAGACGTAGTATTTAAGAAAGCAGAATGAAGGCAGAGAGCGCTTAAACTGCATATAAAGAGATTAAAGAGTTTAAGGGCCATCAGCCCAGCTCTAGCAAGAGTAGTAGACCGCAGTCATGAAAAAACATCACCTCGAAGTAAATGAGGAATATCTTGGTATGTTGGTTTGTTTTGAAGGTAAAACTTATTTCATAATTTTGTTATCGAAAATTCAGAAAGCAATTTATTAACTGCTGCAAGAAAGTTAGATAGTAACATATCCACAATCTACTGAACTTGAATAATAATAATAATAATAATATATATTTATTTCCAACAGGTACATATTTACCCAGTTACAGGAAGTACAGCAAAAAAGAAAAATACATGACAATTAAAATTTAAAGTGAGAAAAGGAAATACAAAGTACATCTAACTACAGATATGAATTACAATTTACTACAAATGTGAACAAAATATTTTGTATACATATTTACTAGAACTATGGAATTTAATATTACATTCGCGGGCGGTAAAGAGGGGAAGGTTATATGGATGAGACCATACGAAGCAAAGCAGCATCAGTCACAAACCTAAATGGGTCAGCGTTGATATCACAAAGATCCGAGATCCTGTTGAAGTAGTTACACATCAAGGAGACTGGAGATCTAACTAAAACATTTGTCCGGGCAGGACTGCAATAGAAAACGTCAGATGACCTAGCGTTAACTCTTGGAACAAGAAAGTTGCATTTACTCAGCAACCACAAACAATTGATCTTATTATTTACCAAAGAAAACAGGAATTTTAAGAGAAAAATAATTCTTCTGGTGGAGGGAGATGTAAAATTAAATTATGTAGCAGGGCACTATACTCATAACCTCTTTCTGGATAAGTTCCTTCAGATAGAAAATACAGAAACTTCAAAAATCTTCTTTGTACAGACTCAATGGCGTTGATGTAAGTAGCATAAATGGGAAACCACACCAATGCTGCATACTCTAACCGAGATCGAAGAAGTGCGTAAAATAAAGAAGATAGTGCATGCAAATTACGGAAGTCCCCGCAGTTGCGATAAATGAATCCATAGATCTTATAGCAAAAAAAAAAGGTATTACTGGTCCAAGAGTTTACAGAAGTTCAAAGGAGGAAAATATTACAGTTTTGCCAACAAATAATCAAATAATCGGATGTTTAAAGAGTGACCCTAATTTCTTTAATGAAATTGTATGGACGGATGAGCCCACTTTTTCCACTTCAGGCATTTTTAATTGAAAAAGCAGGAACTCGTGGGAACGCAAAAATGATAGAAATTAAAGAAAGGTAATAATAATAAAGAAGTCTGGAAGGAACTCAATACATGTATGGTGTGGAATTTTCCAAAATAAAGTAGTTGGGCCAATTTCTTATAAATTCATTTTAACAGCAAAAACATATTTGGAAACACTTGTTCCACAAGTAGATGATTTACTGCAAAACTTCTTAAGAAATCAATTATTTGGCAGCACTGCATAATGTTGTAGCAGTTCAAGAGCTAGCAAGCAATTTTCCGTTTCGATTCGCAATGCCGAGACTATTTAATAGCCATCCAATAACCTCCAATAACACCATTAGATTGTTCTTTATGGGGTTTCTTAAAAGAGAAAGCGAATTTCAATTTCAATGCAAGCATTAACAGTAACAAAAAGAAAATATAGAAAAGAGGACGATATCAGTTATGCATTGACAACAATGGAGGTCATCTTCAACAGTTCCTTTAAATTTAAACTAAGTAGTGGGTAAGTTTTTGTCAAATATCTTTGTTTTCAATAATGATAAGGACTGTGGGGTAGTATGACAATCAGCACAAAGTATCGGCACACTCCTCACCACACAAAATATTAATTAATTTGGAACAGCTAATTCTAACCACTGTGGACAACACAAAATGGCCGCGATTAGTTTCCTAATTAACAGCCTGATGAAATTCCCTTTGAATAAAAGTAGGTACAATAAAGAGCTTAAATTCATAAAAATGTAGCTATTTACGTTGGTTACTCTCTTATAGATGTCGACCGCATTCTTAAGAAAGTCCAACATAGGTATTATATAAGAGATTCCACGACAAGAAATTTGTGAAACTTCCTTTCCACGGATTATCGAAAGTTATTAGTGAAGTCTTTAGGGAACAAGATATGAACGCATGTGTCAGTTCCCGTAATACATTCAAAAACCTTCTTGGTCCCAAAAGATAAACCGGACATGAAAGAAAGGTTGGGAATTTATAAAATTGCATGTAATGACTGTGATAAAGCCTATATTGTTCAAACAAAACGAACGATACGTACTAGATTCAATGAACATATCAGCTGCTCCAGGTACGGAAAACAGAAGCGTCAAGTGTAGCACAACACATAAACGACACCGAGCACAATATGAAATTAGAAAACCGGAAATTGATTGCCGTACCCTCGCCTCGTGAAGGAGACGCATTTGAAACCATCTATATAAAAAGGAATGCAATTTGTTTGAACGAAGGTAACGCGCCACCTTATTACTCTAGTTTTGTTTATTTACTAGGGTAAAAAAAACGTATGGCTTAAGTAACGTGCCACATTGACAAAAGACTCTGTCGTCGTGTCCTGTACATATTGAATTGTTTAAATTTAAAATGTATAGATAGAAGAAAAACAGATTTGACGAGAAGTTACCTTATCGTTTGTCTTGTCCTATTTTATGAGGGCGGAACAGATACGTGTCAGGCAATAACAAAAAACGTAGTACAAATATAATGGGAGTTAGATTGCAAATTTATTTCACCGAGAGGTGATACCTTCATGTCAGTTTAAGAAATGGTATTTTGGGGTTGCTAAGTATAAGCATTTCCTCGATAACTCTTCGCAACAAAAACAATTACGAAATGATATGAACTGACTTGACCAGATTTGTAGAACACTGTGGATGGGGATTCAATAAGGGATTTTGATTTTGGGAAAAGAAAAGGGTAATCGATGATTAGCTCCGGTAGAATCAATAGCCAGCTCATAAATAGACAAGCTTATTATGTACAGTAAGTTTATGATAAATTTCGTGAAGGTCGACGAAAATCTATTACTGTTCCAAAACACGTCGATGCTGTATGCAACATGATTGAGGGGGATCGGCGTGTGACTTGCCTCGAGTTCTAGATGTAGTCCATTTAATATTAAGTGTTAAAATAAATATATTAATAGAGCTAGTAATTTTATTATAACGCAAAAGATCCCACTAAGTTTACTGTACCGCTCCACCAACCATATAAGTAGAAAACTCTGAATTTGGCTTTAAGCAGTACATAGGTCTGCATTGATCTCTCAGCTGTAACGTTAGAAAACGCGGCAGTAACACGCACATATACGGTGTACGAAAATTATAATCTTAGTATGTTAGAATAATATCCTAATTCGCGTTTTATTATTTGTACATTTCTGCGAAGATTGTACCTACTTTTGAATTATTAATTACCTATCAGGACGAATTTTGATTTTTTTGTTTGTACAAAACATATTTTTATGTGAAATTAATTAAACACAAAAGATGGTTGTAATATTTTATGGAAATTACAGCGGATACAAAAGAACACGTGATGACGATGAGCAGCCTTCTATACCTACATACATTATATAATGACCACGTAATTCAGTCCTCCCGTGTCCGTACACATAAGTACGGAGCAGGACGGAGCTAACATTTTAATATCGTATGCAATAATGACACTATATGAACGATGGAATCGCCATCCCCAATTTTGATAACATCAACACGACCTACTGTTTTTCCCGTACCAATTTACTACTGTCTGTATCCAGGTAATCGACTGAAACACGTATGTGCGCGCTTAGATCAACATGATCTAATGAATTTTTAATCAAGATACGTGTTACATCTTTGCGCTTGCCGGCAGCAATACAACATTACGCCTTCTTAAATTCATTGAGCAAGTTAAATGACGCTTGTCAATATGTGCGTTACTTGAATGAGCAATAATTGTAATAATTGCCGCTTTGTTTTTAGCGACAGTTAAAAACACCTCCGTACATTCCGATTTGAGTACCTTTGCTTTGATATCACGTTTGGCGTTCTGGAAAAGAGAGTATGTATAAACATTGTCCGATCATCGTAGCTTTCAGTGGATTTGTGGTATTAGCCGTGGGTATCTTATGCACTTGGTATGGATTTCCAAAACTGGTGCAGATGCAAATCGAACAGGTAGGTAATGCTAATTTCTACAGATTTAAAACGAATACGAAATTTAAGATTTAAAACGTATACAGCGTGTCCGCTTAGTGTGTGGGTGGGAGGTAATTCCTTCCCTGAATAATTTAGAGAAAAGTTTTCAAATAAAAGATATTCGGAGAGACACAAAACTATATTCGAGTATACAGGGCGTTCAGTTTCCCCAGCGCACGATTAAAGTGTAGTTTTTTTTAAAGGAAATACCTCGTATGTTATTACGTTTTTGGATGTCCCTCTATAATTTATGTTAATGTTTATAGCATTTCCCATACCTATCTATCTTAGTTATCGAGATAATTGACATCATTTTAGATTTATGCGAAATGGCACTATTTCTTTAATGGCCGATACCTTAAACACGTTGCATGCTAGAGCGGGGATCAAATTTTATTCGGTTGGGTACCTCATGGAGTTTTCGGCAATACATCAACATGTTTGATTCACGCTAATTTAATTTACCTTGAGTATTTTTCCAGAGTCTAATAAAGAAGCTCTTCTAGAATTTTTTAGTTTTCCCTATACCTAAAATGTGTCGTTCTTCAATAAATTACATACGAAGCTATGCGGATACGTTTTCTTGCTGTAAAATTTAATTAACGGATACAATTTTAACATGTATTTGAACTGAGCACCATTTCCCTCCATGCAAACTGTAACGCGATTCCTTGTATTTCGTTTGCTAACACTTTGAAAGTAATACTTTTGTAACGTCCACGTTACACATTGTCTTAAAAAATTCACCCGGAAAGCCTTTTCATACACATTTCTACTAAAGTGTGACATTTTTTAAACAACTTTCAATATGTTGTTATATTTTTATTGATAAAATACTTAGTGTGCCATGCTTTAAATAAATCTATTCGTTTTATGCTCAATTATATTTAACATTTGTATGCTTATTTTCGCTATTCATTACTTCTATGCGCTTGTTAACTTGCTAGATAATGTATGTAGGAAAATGATTACTTATGTTACTTCAAGATGCTGAAGTAATATAAAAAAAGATAGCCTTTACAGATTAGTTGTTAAACAATCTCCTTAAGGAAAGAAAAATTTACAGCAACAAAAATATCCGTATACCTTCTTATTTCATTTATTAAAAACGATAAACTTTAGATATAAGGAAATACTTATAAAGAATATTCTAGAACAGGTTCTCTATCAGATTCTGGAAAAATCTACTGGGTATTCCACTTAAAAAACTTGAAACAGCACGGATCAGGTACGGCAACAATATCGATGGCCATCTTGTAAACGCAAGTTGGTATAAAAAAAAACTCCAAGAAATAGGTACTTAATGGAATAAAATTGAATCGCCCTTCTGACGTATAAGCCGTTTAAGCGGCATTTCGCAAAAATCTAAAAATATCTCTGATAGATGGGTACGGGGAAAGTTGACATGAATTGTAGGGGGGCATTCAAAAACTTAACAGTATGTACACTTGGAAATAACTTTATGGTGCGCAAGTCTTGTCTCTGGATATGTTTTATTTGAAATTTTTTCTCTTAGTTACTCAGAAAAGGAATTATCTTCCGCCCACGAAGTAGGTGGGCACTTGGACACGCTGCCTCTGTAAGGAAATGAAAGATTGAGCTTATTGAAACAGGTTGCAGATATTAAGATATTCGTTTAGATGTACATATTTCTTAATTCTCAGTTTTCGTATCTTAACCTCTTATTGGTGTCAGCTAAAAAATAAACAGTCAAAATCATCTTCTCCCATGTATGCGCACAAATAAATCTGTAGGGTTCTTAATTTTATTTTGTCCACTACTGATTTCTGTTACTACTGCAGATACAAGAAAGGATTTTAAACAAAAGTTGTAATGTTGCACCTCTACCGAATAAAAATTGATCAGAATTGCATATAGAGGGCGTGGCCAACAATACAAAACATGGTTTTGCTTTTTTAACCGAACACCTTATATATTGTTATATTTTTGGATAGCTCTGCATTTCCTGATTTCAAAGATATATGATATTTTAAGTAATTAGTGGCTTACTATACTAAATAAAATTCGGAGTTAACAAGCAATGCTCATTGTCAAAATAAAACAATTACTAGTTTTTTGCTAGCTGTCAATCTGTAAATTAACATGGGCTACACCATATCCAAAAAAATATAAATATTCTCTATTTACGTAAATAATGATAAAAGCAAATATGCTGCAATGAAACAATATATGGAATTGTATTGGAACTTACAAACTCTTTCTGCAAGTACGTTTGTAAACATTTACCGTCATGTAAGGCATACTAAAAGTTTTGCAAGAAAAAAGTCAGAATAAGTAAAGAACATCTTAATGCGTTGCTTTATTTTGAAGCTAAATATTAAATACTTTCCGGCACGCTTCGCTAAATAACTTGTTTCATAAATTTATTACAGAAAATTCGGAAAGCAATTTATTAAATGCTGCAGGAGGCTAAATAAAGGCATCTCCACAATCCATCGAATTCTAAAAAGGTATGACTACAAGCCGCATAAAATACTACCGGTCCAAGAGCTCACAGAAGTTCAGAAGAGGAAAAGATTACAGTTTTGCCAACAAATGATTGGGAGTTTGAACAATCACCCTAATTTTGTTAATGACATTCTATGGACAGATGATTTCACTTTTTCCACTTCCGGCGTTTTTAATAGAAAAAATAGCCGCTCATGGAAATGAAAAAATCAACAGCGGAAGTATATTTCGAAACAATTGTTCCACAAGTAGATGACTTACTGCAAAACTTCTTAAGAAATCAATTAGGCAACATGATTTAGCAGCAACAAGAGTACCATCGCATAATGTTTAAGCAGTTCGAAAGCATTTAAACAATCAATTTCCCGTTTGGATTAGCAATGCAATCGGCAATATTCGATGGTCACCCAATGGCCCTGATTTAACACCATTGGATTGTTTCTTGCGGGCCTTTTTAAAAAAAAAAGGTGAATGTTGATTCCAATGCAAGCATTAACACTATCAGAACGAAAATTCGGGATAAAATTGGTAAATTGAGCATAGGCATTTTGTTTCAATTTTTCTCGACTTTGGTACAATTACTTGAGTATTAATTGATGTTTTGTTTTGGGGTTTTAGGTCTGTTAGAAGAGAAACACTTTTTTCTGTTTCACAATTTCTTTGTTGTGTCCGTCTATTCGGTTGGTCTATTTGTTATATACCTTTCGCGTTTAATTAAATCGGAATGTAAAAAAAAATATACATGACATGATCCTGTGGACATGACTATTGTGACTTTAGAGTTTTGGAAAAAGAAAGAAAGTTTTAATATTAAAAAAACAGAAAAAACTTTTTTTCTCTTCTAACAAAGACCTAAACTCTAAAAAGAAAAACATCAATCAATTCGCAGATAATTTGAACGAAAGAGATAATTGCATTTCTAATGTGATATAAAACTTAAGAAAACGGTATTAGTTGTGCTTGGACAAGAATGGAGATCACTTTGAACAGTTCTTTTAAATATAAATTAAGTAGTGGATAAGTTTTTGTCAAATATGTTTCTGCGTCTGTTTCCTACAGATTACATTTTTTACGTTTTTTAGTAAAATGAGTCGCCATTTGTTTAAAATAACCTTATACAGGGTCTCATTATATTTTGACTGATTTTGCAAGCTTATATTTTCCGAATGGCATGAAGTATTAAGACGTGGTTTTCTCCATTAAGTTTTATATGAGTTCAAGTTTTTTTATGGCTTTTATGGATATGTCATTTCTTCTAAAAAAACCGAAATGAAAATGGCATAATTTGCAGACCCGATATACTGAATTTTTTTAATGCGATGCTTTATTTATCCCCAGTAATTTGAAAAGGTACTTCTTTTAGCCTTTAAATGTTATTTACAAAATTAAAATCGGTTGAGAAATAACAGAGATAAACGTTTATGAAGATACCACTGTAAAATCAAAATGGAAACAACAGAACATCCAGCGTGCCATGACTAACAGAAGAATAAACACAGCTACAATTCAAATTACATTTACTTACAGTTTAATGATACACTACAATTAACTAAAAACAAAAAAAATCATTTAGAAGTGCATCTCTATAGCAAATGTTCAAAGTGCCTGCCTGTATAATATTATATATTTGGAATTAGAAGATGAAGAGCTATCAAAAAATAAAAAAAATATATGCCGGTTGTCCCATTGAAAAACGCAAATATACATTTTGTAGGGCGCACCTTTATGTGGAGTTCTGTTGGTTATCACATTTTTAAGAAACGTATCACGTAGAAATATACGTATCACGTAGAAATATAACATTACAACTTTCATTTTAAACTTTTTTTTGCAGCTGCAATAGCAACGGAAACAAGTAGTGGTCAAATTAAAATGAAAAATCCGGTACATAATTTCTCTTCGAAAGTTTTCAATGTTTTTGAGAATTTCCTCTTTTGCAGATTGGCTGTTCAATAAGACAGCATATGTTCAGAAATGTATGATTCAACATTTTATAAATAGCATATTCTTAATTTTTTAGAATGTTTTACATAACAGCAAACGTATTCACACTATTAAATGAAACTTTATACAGTATAATGTATGATGCTTTGAAGCAAAGCTCTATGTAGGTAGACACCCAGGCTGTTTCTCTGTGTTTTAGCTAATATCTAATCTCTCCTAATATGTATTGGTCATATTGAAGAGCTTAAATTTTCAGCATGTTTTTCGAATTTGACACTACAATAATTGAATTGATACATATTATATTTTACTTGATTACTTACAAGGGAACACCGGCAATCCGCACTTCTCGATTTCGATGAAACTGCACAGACTGAAAGAGTACGTTGGTATAAGAACACAATTTTTTTCTTACCCAGCGTATCTCGCCGATTTGGGAGTACAGCTCCCTCCAAAGATTTCTATGTCTTTTTTATTTGTGTAAATATTTCGGAAATTATAACACATATCTTTTTCTTTTTAGAATATAATTTGAAGTAAATTACATAGTCCCGAGGATGACGCGAATTATTTTCGGAAAAAATTTATAACGTGGGACCGGGGACCCCGGCCCCCCTTTTTTCTTAATTTTTTTTTCTATATTTTTAACAAATAAAGTATATTACATAGTCTAAAGGACGGCGCGAATTATTTTCGGGAAAAATTAATAACAGGGGACCGGGTACCCCGTACCCCCTTTTTTTAATTTTTTTTTTCTTTATTTTTCACAAATAAAGTATATTACATAGCCTAAAAGATGACGCGAATTATTTTCGGAAAAAAAAATATAACGCGGGACCGGGGACCCCGTACCCCGCCTTTTTTAAACTTTTTTTTCTTTATTTTTCACAAATAAAGTATATTACATAGTCTAAAGGATGGCGCGAATTATTTTCGGGAAAAATTAATAACGGGCGACCGGGTACCCCGTATCCCCATTTTTTTTTACATTTTTATATTTTATTTTTTCACAAATAGAGTCGGTTTTATGTAGAATATGTATGTGGTCAAATTGAGACTGTTAATAATAAAGATATTAAAAGACGATAATAAAACTTTAATTGTCATTGATTGACGTACATAGATAATTATCGTTCTAAATAGACATATATTAATGAATTAATTCGAAAACATTTCCAAAAAATGCCATAAAATAATCTGATTGAGATGGATTAATTATAAGTGCTTACAGTAGATACCGATATACTAAAACTAGATTGTTCGTGTCACGTACACAGTTATCTGAAGCATATATAAGGTGGCCGTTTTAAATAATAAGCATTTATCGAAATAATAAATAATTTCTAAATAAATATATATTTATAACGACAATCAGTGACAAATAAAGTTTTATTATCGTCTTTTAATATCTTTATTATTAACTGTCTCAATTTGACCACATACATATTCTACATAATACCGACTCTATTTGTGAAAAAATAAAATATAAAAATGTAAAAAAAATGGGGGTATGGGGTACCTGGTCCCCCGTTATTAATTTTTCCGGAAAATAATTCACGTCATCCTTTAGGCTATGCAATATACTTTATTTGTGAAAAATAAAGAAAAAAAAAAGGGGGGGGGGAGGGGGGTCCCCGGTCCCGCGTTATAATTTTTTTCCGAAAATAATTCACGTCATCCTTGGGACTATGTAATTTACTTCAAATTATGTTGTAAAAAGAAAAAGATATCTGTTATACTTTCCGAGATATTTACACAAATAAAAAAAACAAAAAAATCTTTGGAGGGGGCTGTACCCCCAAATCAGCGAGATACGCTAGGTAAGAAAAAATGGTGTTCTTATACCGAGGTACTCTTTCAGTCTGTGCAGTTTCATCAAAATCGAGAAGTGCGGGTTGCCGGTGTTCCCTTGTTAGTATATAACATTTCTGTATTCTCCATATACTGTGACTTTCAATCTATCCGAAACTAATTCATTCTATTTCATCAGAAAAAACCAAGTTGAAATGCGCAATCCGTCATAAAAACTCCTTTTTCTGGTTATACTTTTTTTGTATATAATAATCAAGTTCATTTTTCGTCAAGTGTAAGTATACACAGGAAAATACTATTTGAAGATGTTGTGACGTCTAACGTTACCAATAATAGAATAATTTGCGGTTTGGGGCGATGCCAATAATACCTAGTTAACTACAGCAGTTCTCTTATTTCTTAGATAGATATACGTGTACAGTGTGTCTACGGATAGACCTAACTATACCTATAAACATCGTATTTTTCGTTTTTTACAAAAAAAATCACTTATGAAATTAAGTAATTTATGCGGAGATTTAAAATTAAGAAAATAGACTATTGTGTTAAGTGTAAGCTACCAGATAAATAATGAATAATGATAGCAAGGACTGTGGGATGGTATGTCAAATAACACTAACGTATCGGCACACTCCGCACCACATAAGTTATTATTTGATTAATTCGGAACAGCTGCTTCGAGAATTCATGGATGGTTTTTAAAAAGTCCAACATAGGTATTACGTAAGAAGTTCCACGACTTTAATCCCGGCAGAAACCCGCAATAAGAAATTTGTGAAACTTCCCTTCCACAGAATATCGAAATATATTAATAAAGTCTTTAGGGGACAAGATAAATATGAACGTGTGTTTCAGTTCGCGAGATATACTCGAAAACCTTTTTGGCAATCTGAAAGATGAGTCGGACATGAAGGAAAAGTCGGGAGTTGATAAAATTGAATGTAGAGACTGTGATAAGGCCTACATTGGACAAACGAAACAAGCGATTGGCACCAGATTAAAGGAGTACATCGCAAGCTACAGATACGGGAAGATTGAATCGTTAAGTGTAGCACAACACATAAACGAAACCGGGCATAATATTCAATTACAAAAGCTAAAATTAATTAAGAACGCAACTTCGCCGGGAATTAGACACTTGCGAAACTATTTATATAAAAATAAATACAAATTTGTTACAGGCTGATGTTGAGATTTTAGTTATTTTCAAAAGTTTCCATATTTTGGTTGTTATAACAGTTAAATTAAAACATTAAAGTAATCCAATACGTAGTCTTTTTTTAACTATGAAAATAGTAGTGAATAAACAAAATAAACTATAAAAGTTGTTCAAACCGTAACATAACCAGCGTAAAATTCTTCGTGTTGTTGATTCAATTTCTGTTAGTTGATCGGCTGTGTATTTCGATAGTTCAATGTCTTGGTTTCTGTGTTCCGTCATTCTAATTGATGGTTAAAGCATCTTAAACTAGCTAAGGTTTTAAAATCAAGAGAAATTGTAAATTATCAGATTTTCGCAAAAAATGTGTTAGAATATTTCATTGAGTTCCTGAAAAACGTTCAAGAGGCATCTAATTTATATTTTTAACGATTTCTGGCACATCTTTCAATTAGAAGACTATGAGGGAACCTTGCATTTTTTACCTCTGAACCTTAAATGTTTTGATACTTTCCTTTAGGTGAACGTTTGTTATGGCAACATAAAAATAGACAAAATACCCAACTTTTAAATTTAGCAGTAAACGTCATAGTATGCTATTAGTAGTATTTTAATTTGAAATGTAGCCATAAATGTGACAGTCAAATTTCAAAGGCTAAAGATTTGTTGCAGAAGAACATGCATTCCTGTATGTTATTAACTACATAATTGGTTCTTCGTTATTATTATTATCGTTGTTGTGTGTGTTGTTGGGTGGACAACAGGTCACCTCTATTAGACTTTGTATATCTGTTACTGTTTTCACATGAAAACATCGAATATGAGACGTCTTGAACATATTTCAGTTTCGGTTACCATTCACAAAAAGGGTATGAAAAAAGTTTAATGTTGATAGGAAAGTTGTAGCATAATTTACCCCCTATGCCCTGTGACATTGTATTTTAAGGTCGTATGTGAATAGTTCCAAATACATTTTCAAGGCCAGTCTTACCTTACTTTTTGAAATATATTTCCCGATGTTTTGAAAGAAGCGAAGTGTTTTGCAGTTAATACCTATTAAAATATTATGCACCTCATTTTGTTGCTCTCCTCTCTCTGTTCCTGGAGTTTTGTTCGGTAAATCCAGCGAAGGAAGATCCTGGGAAAACGACCACATAACTTTTCTTCGTATAGAATTTTTTCGATCCTTATTTTTCATATTTAATGCAACTTCTTTCGCTAAACACAGAGAATAAGTTTATTTAGCAGTTTTTAACGAGTCGCCCAGTTTGCTAGGGGATGTTGTAGATACACACAAACGTCGTTAGACGCTAGAGTATTACAGTCTGTAATATGAAATTATCTAAAGAAAAGAAATGATGTAAAATGAAATATTATTGTAAGAATGTTAATAATGTTAAAATGAGAAGTGTATCGGAGTTAGCCATGGTTGAGCCGTATTTAGTAGCGAGTTCTATTTCAAAGTGATTTAGTAGTATGTTAATAGTATAGTATTTTAAATTTTATTTCAACTTGAAGTTAATCTATTCTGTAATTTGAAAGAACGCGTGGTTCTTATGTTTAATGCGCTGCCATTGTAATCACCTGCAAAATTGAATTTTTTTGAAAAATTGTAAATATTTTAAAAACTATAAGGTTCAGGTACAGCGTACTTATGTATATTAAAAATATTCAGAATCATGTAGAATATAAAAATGACATAATATACCTTGACACGTTGTATATGGTAATTACATAAGAATATCTATGTATCCAGGGTGTCTCACGAGGAACTGTATCGATCGATATTAGGGATGGGCGATGTATATCGATATTTTTGAAACATCGATATTCATAAAAAAATATCGATGGTTCTTTGTCGATATTTTTATCAGTCAACATCGATACAAATATCGATGTCGAAGGAAAAACATCGACTCGCATCGACTTACGTTTTATATTTCAGTCACCTATTAATAAAAAGAGAAACATTGTGTGTTGTATGTATCGTACCACAAATCGTAACTATGCGTCTAGATTGACGAGATATAATAACAAGAATACATTTAGTTTGCGGGCAACTCAGCAAGAGTTTGAAGAAAATTCCTTGAATTGGCGGAAGACAAACGGCGAAACTCACCCTTCATGTTCAAAAATAGTTCAGAAATATGTGTCTATTGTAGCAACATCATTACCATTGGAGCGTTTATTTGCAAAAGCAGGTATAACTCTCTCACGGCAAAGAAATAGATTGAAAGGAAGAAAACTCCCAAATGTTATTTCTTCAGTCAGTAAATGACTGAACGTTTTGGGAATTATAAATACCCTATTTAGGAATTAATATTATTCAAGGAAAAGTTTTAGTGGAGTGTATCGTTGATAGAGTTTATCTTTATTTATATTTCTTTATTAACAGAGTTTATTTTTATTGATGTTATTTATTATTGGAGTTTATTTTCATTATCAAATAACATTTATTGTTATAAATAAGTTCTTTTTGCTTTTGGGAAGTTTGAAAAATGTTTAATTACACAAAAAATATCGATGTTAGAAAACCATCGATAATTTCCAAATATCGACATTGGTGTTCGAAATTTACATCGATAATCGACATCGATGTTTTATTACCGATGTCCCATCCATAATTGATATACAGTGCGGTTCTAAAGTATCCGCCCCCCTGCTGACTTTTGAACGACAGAAGCTAGCGTTTCTAGAAAAAATAGGTCGATTTCTATTTTTTGCGAGCTAATTTTCGCCGTTATTGACAGTTCAATTGTATTTCCGATATCACCGAAAGTGACGTCAACTTTCTTATTTTAAATATAACAGATATTTGTATGCGTTTGGAAAGGTAATCGAACGACGAACTCAACCACATGTTATACTTTTATTTAAGAAATATGACGATATACAGCAATAAATGTTTTGGTAATCTGTTCTTGTTGTTTTCGTTGTTGGCTAGGAAAGAGCCTCAAATTGTTTTTTTTTCGCCAGACCGATCGAAAGAGCTCGCTGCTAAGCAAAGTAATCACAACATTTGCCAAACTGTCAAATCTCCGAATTCCAAGCGCATGAATTGCTATTGTTATTTATTGTTATTATTTATTATAACCTGCATTTGTCATACCTTCGTTCTTTGTTCTCGTTATTATTTTATCTCATTTTAACTTGTTTTGTTAATTGTTATTTCTTCTTTGTGCTTAAGTTTCCGTTTTTTATATTGTTGATTTTACAATGGCCTCCGCATGGAGTGCGTAAGATAAACTTCAAGTACCTAATTTTATTGTTTAGTGAATTTGGCAGCCGACCACGAAGTGGAACATAATGAAAATTGCCTTTGTACAGCAGGAAATATTTGAACTTTGTACTAACAAGGATAGTATAAAATTTACAGAGCGAATTGCTTTAACAGAAGATAATACGATTTAAATTATTGCACAATTTGTAGCGAAACCATGGCACGTAAGGTGATAATTGTTGCCAGATTACATAAAATTAAAATTGACCCAGCAATTTTACATGGTTCGTGCCGAAGCCATCATAAAAGTAACAACACAGAAAATCTAAAAAACAGACATATTGTTCATCAAAAACTATCAAATTTAAACAAATTTACCATAATTAATTAATTGCAATAACGTTCGATAAAGTAAAGAAGAAGGGGTGGGTACTTGGAATCGGAAAGCTTGTTAATACAATAAAGCTTACATGTACTATTGAATTAAAATATTTTAAATTATTTAAGACTAGTACCGGAAGTGAATGTCAACTTTGTTATTTTAAATAGAGCACCCTATATATTATTACATTTTTAAATTCCTAGGTTGGTTAGATAAAACAACGATATTACTAATTTCAGCCATATTTGAAATATTTGCATTTCTTGAAAATTTTTGACAGATGCGCCAGTGCATGTGAACTTTTATAGCTGGAAAATTGAAATGTTACAGAACTGTTGACCGCATAGGATAGGATGAGAAACCGAATGAATTTTTTGAAAACATACAATATATCCGATAATTACGATTACACTTTCAAATGGAGAAAGTGTCAAAACTCATTTTTTTTTAAAATACAACTAGCTATTTTTTTCTTTCTTATCAAATTGCTTTTACAAAAAAACAACAAAATGTAATATTCGTTACGCATCTAAAATGAATAATTTTCGAGATATTTAGGAAGATGTGTATTGTATCACAATTTTCATCCAGAAAAAAGAGTACCCAGCAATATGAATGAAGCTTATGTACTTTTTAAAAATGTCATCCAATTTTGGAGATATTCAAGTTAGTTGTGAACATTAGGAAACGATCCAGCACTGATGAAACGTTGTATTGCCAACTCTTCTGGAAGTTTTGGATTCTAAATACATGGGGATCCGAATTGCTCCAGTAATGGGAATTATTTTAAGCAGACCATTTCTTGTAAATTTGGCTTCATTTGTCAAGATAATGTTGCCAAAAAATAGGTCGTGCTCTTGAAACCACAATGTGGTTTGCAAATTTATTTCAATATTATTAAAACAAATTCGCAAAAGCGACGTTTTTGATTTTTTGCTTTGAACGATCTGGGGTTTTTAAAATTTTGTATTATTCATTTAACTGTGTTTGGTGACGGCTTCTGTTTTTGAGGATACCGAGAAGCAAAGGTGTCGCTTGTTCTCGATACAGTTCGATTGCTCCACAAACATTAAGCAAATTTTAATAAACTTCGTTCGTATTATTTGAAGGGGCTGGCATTGCTTATAATTGAAAACTAAGTGACATATATATTTTTCATCAATGTTGGATTGCTCCGTAATGCTCATAACCAGTGAACGGCAAAATCGTAAGAGGTACGACTCAGAGCCACACATCGTAAACATGGTACAAAGTCGCATTAAGTGCATATTTCAGACGCTAAGTTTTTATAAATGTATTTAATCGAAATTATAAATTTAAACAGAAGATATGTACATATGTAATAAATTTGTTTCAAGCAGAAAATAGGAGAAAGGAATTAGCCATTACCACAAGGGACTTTTCTATATTTACTGCAATAGAACGGCTTCTTTTTGAAGTTAGTACGTTTTCCAATATCGAAAACGTTCTTTCAAATTCACAGAGAGTTATATTTTAATTCATAGTTACTATTAGTCTTACTTTATTGGAAATTCCCTTTATCTTTGTGTAAAATCTTTTTTAACGAACAAAGCCGAAAGTTTTACAAACAATTTTTTATCTGTCGCGTCGTTAATTTTGTAATATATATGAGAAAGCCACCTCACCCCCACTGTCTTCCTTAAGCCAGAAAGAGTCCTTATTAAAAATAATGTATGTAAGTGAAGTTATTTCGTTTTAATTTCAATCTGAGAGTTTTTATTGATTTTTCTACGTAACTTTATTTAAAATACATAAAATGAATTTGTGATTATTTTTTTGGTTATGGGAGCGGATTATCTCTATTTTCTTTATTTCTTTATAAGAATATTTGATTCCAGGTACGAAATTCCGGATTCCGAAATGTTTTTGGAAAAAATTAATTCCGTAAACCGAAGTACCGCCGTATTTGGATTTTGTATTTCTCCTGCAGACAATTGGTTTAGTGTATTTAAATCGGGGTTTCTGCTGAACAATACATCAACTTAGTCAGTTTATTTCCAATATCACCCGGAATACTTTTTAATCTATTGATTGTGTCGTTTATTGTATTGAACGCGTCTCTCAATTTTATATTTCGACTTTCAAAGTATTGTATCGTGGCAGTTAAGTGTTTAATATGGAAAATAAATACCTTATAAACCGAATAACAAAATAAAGAATAGATATAGTAAATATCTGTAGAATCATTTGAGGAGAAGGCTCGATGCCAATACCGCGACTGCATACCATTCATTGATTCCTCGATCTTGAAATAATCACCGCCTACATCACATGCTCTGCATACAGCTCTGCTGCGGCTGACGTCATTCCATATAATTTTGCCGTTCTCTGCTCATAACTAACTTGGATATCTCCATTTTAAAAGACTACATAAGTTACATTCTCATTGGTGGGTACTCTTTTTTTTGTGAAGAAAATTGTCATAAAATTAAGAAAAGTATCCATTTTAAATGCGTAATGAATATATTTTATTTTTCTGTAAGAGCATTTTGATAAGAAGGAGAAAAGTAGGTGGTTGTCTTTAAAAAAATTAAGTGTTGACAATTTTTCCACTTTAAAGTTTAATCGTCATTGTCGAACACGCTGTGTAATGTTTTCGAAAAGTTCATTCGGTTTATAATCCTACCCTATACGGTCAACAGTTCTGCAGTACATCCATTTTCCAAGATAAACACTTTCGCAGTTATAGAAGTTCCCATGCATCTGTCAAAAATTTCAAAGAATGCAAACATTTCAAATACGGTTAAAAATAGCAACACTGACTCCTATTTCTGGTATAACCGGAAGTCTTAGATAGTAATTGCAAATATTTTAGTTCAACGCAGCAGTATATTACCAAGTTTTCAGGATTTTCAAATGTATACTCATGTATTTCATATATCGATCGATGCAGTTCGTCGTGAGACACCTATATATAATTGTACTATATCTATCTTCTTTTGCCGAATGGGGTTTATTAATATTTACCCTTTCTAGCAAAGCACCTACTTCTAGTATCACTAAGAAACACCATTAAAAAATGTAGGCATTTTGTTTGGAAAATTATTCAGTATCCAAATTCTTATAATTTATGGAAGCTAACTATCGTTAAGTAGTTAAAATCTTATTAGAAGGAAAAATATAAAAATGGTGATCCTTTTATATTTTAACTATCTGCTATATAAATCAGATCTGATGAATTGAACTTGTACAGTGAAGGTTGATGGATGATCAAGGTTGTACGTGTATTAACAAGTGATTTGCAACACCTATTGAAATACTATGGGAATGTTTATGTAGGTATATGTATTTTGTAAAAATTAAAAATAGAAATGATTCCCTCTAGCTAACAATTAAAGAATGGAAATACGAAAGGGGGTAAACACCAATTCTTATCAAATTAAATTATTACGCTTAAAGAGGTATCAAACCACATTTTACACATACTTATGCTTCAAGCGTCACTTAATAGTATACGAGGTAGGCGCCATAAATTCTCGGCCTGATATAGAAAAAATAAACTTGGTAAAATATAACAATTTTTATTTTTCAATATAATCTCTCCTAACTTCTCCTAACTCTTGTAAAAATATTCTAAAGTTTTTCTCTCAAAATGTTGTATTACAGCTGCTTGCAACTCACTATCGTCCTTAAAACGACGTCCCCTAAGGTCTTTCTTTAAATGAGAAAATAGATAAGAACCATTGTTTCATTTCCTGTGAGAATGGACTCCAAAATCGGTTTCGGGTCGTCTCTACACATGTTTAAAAACGAGCGCGCACATTCGACCCAACGTTCACCAGAAAGAAGATGGAGAATTTGGCTCCAGAAATGTTAGACATCACTGCTAATTCCCTCACTTTGAAACGGCGATCTGCCAATAACATTTCTTCAATAATTGAAATGTTTTAAGGCGTTATTAGTTCAGTTGGTCGACCGGGACGCTCATCATCATCAAGGGATTCTTGCCCCCAACGGAAACATTTTGCCTACTTTTTTACAGTGGAATATGAAGGAGGTAAATCACCATAAATACCGTTTAAACGTTGTTTAATGTGAATAGGCGTATGCCCTTTTTTTGTTAAAAATGTAATAACCGCGCGGTACTCAATTTTCGTTACCTGAGACATTTTCGTGCCCTAGTCACGTTGTCTCGCTGGCTACTGACAACTACTACTCTTCGAGCCGTAATATATATAGTTTAGGCCTTGCACATGTGCAACACAACGGAGTTTGAACACGCTAGAACCTGTATCAGCCTGTCAGGCCGCGAACTTATGGCGCCTGTCTCGTAAGTACCGTCCCAAGAATCACGGCAAGAAGTTAACATTATTAAAAAAGTCAGACCTTGCGAAATCTAAAAGAGCTCCAACTTTGAAGATTGTCCGGAGAAAATATAATTTTGATCAACAAACATGATTCAAAAACTACTTTCTAGAAAACGCATCAACTCAAACAAGTTTGCAGCCAATTATTCAATGTGGAGCCGTCCACCTCCAATTGAGAATAACATTTCTGGAACTAGTTCATGACAGGATTAGAAACAAACATTTGCCTGATTTTTAAAGAAATTGTTTCGGCACTTGTAACCGTTTCAAATTTTGCGTCACCATTTCAGCAAATAGTAAACTGTAAGAATGAGTTCTCTGTGTTTTATTGAACTTTTCGCAAATAACTCAAAGCAGGTACTTTTGTATTGAAACTCTCAAATTTCTTAAGTAACTGTCACCATTTTTTTCAAGGATGCAAATATGTAGTGACCAATCAATACGTAAAACAGAGATCGTAACTTTCTGAATTATGAATTCTAAATTAAAAAGGAAATGATAGTTGATTCCATATTGTTCAATATATTCTAAGGATTACGAATCAAATATCCCTAATCAACAGAATAATTCTTGATTACGTACTACCTTTTAATGATAGCGAAAGCTACAAATACATATAAGATATTACCGCTGGCAGCTTGTGGGAATTAAGGTATTAATATATGCCGATGATCTACTACTGATAACTGATGGGATAATGGTCACCGGAAAACATAACGCGTTGGACGAAGAAATTAGGAATTAGATAGATTAGAAGATAGAACGCAATACGGAAGAATCGAAAACAACAACTAAGCACGAAAAGACTAATCGTAGATGCCAGCTACTGTTTTATTTTGTGAAAATTCTAAAATCGATTTTTAAATTTAGAGAACTGGTTTTAAAAACTAAAAGTAGTACGTAAAAAACCAATTAATTATTTAGTTAAGTATTAAGGACTTAATTTGAAATTGTTTCAGGTATAACCACATGGTTGTAAAGCTAATTTATTTCAGTTAAGTTAATGTGATGTTAAAAATACCACATTTAAAATCGTTGTCACTAGCGCCACGACGAATATCGTTCAGCTATGAACGCTCCAACAACACCTATAACAATGACGCTTTTCCGAAATTTTTTTCGACTCTGGAGCGGCTAATATAACCGAGACCCTCCCTTGTGGCTCCCCTCTCTGTGTCTCCAGAATTTTGTTTGGTAAATAGATCTCCAGCCAACGATGATTCCGGGGAAACGACAACATAACTCCTCTTCGCTCTGATTGCTTTTGATCGTTAATTTTCATATTTGCAATAACTTCTTTCAATAAACAGGTAAAAAATAATCCTATTTTGTCTTCATAATAATTTCCCAAATAAAATATCTTTAGTTAATAAATTGTCAAGTTCGTTAAGCAACGTACACATTTCACGGTTTCACATGCACGTTAATATTACTCCGCCAAACTCTAGATGATTAACTCTTGCAGAGTATTAGATATATCTACAAATAAAACCATTTATAGAAATTAAGTAAAAGTAATTTTATTGTAGGAACTATAAACATCGTTAGCGTATCGTAGTTGGCCGTGGTTGAAATTTAATAAAAGCTATCGGTAACAAATGAGCGAAGAGACGCCAAGATTATCGATTCTGTTTAGCTCGAACTGCATTAGAGGGAAGACGTGTTATACTTTCAATCAATGTTAATATTGCTTAAATTTAATTTGAAGTTCAAGTTTGAATCAAGTTCGGTCATTTGAAAGAACACGGTTTTTACGTAGCGCGTTAGCATAGAGAGGGCACGTAAACAACATGGTTTTAAGGTTGGTTTTTTTTCTATCATTGATTCATCATTCTAAAAATTTAATTATGTATTACTAAAGCCCGGACTTATGGCACTATAAAATTATTATTTATTAATTATTTATTAGTTATTTATTATTTATTACACTTATTACAGTTATTAGTTATTAGGTTATTAGTTATTACATTACATTATATTACAAGAAAGAGATATTGATTTACCATTATTATAAACCATTTTTTTAAGTTTTCAAATTTTATACTCTGTCTTCTATCAGATAAAACATGCTTATATACCGAAAACGATCTTTCGACATAAACAGACGTCATTGGCGCATACTTCTTAAAACAAGAAATTTTATTTGGATTCATAAAAGTAATATTAACTGTATCTCCTGATAACGCTAAATGAATTTCACTCAAGTGACGTAAACCGCTATCACTCTGTATCACTTTCTCACACTTTTCTTTGATGAAGTCCCCTTTTAAACCCGATGCCTGTTTAATTGTTTGCACAACGTTATCCAGAATGTGAAATTGGTCCGCTAGTGTTAAATTTGTCTCTTCTAGGGATTTGATGAAATTTGGCAATGAACCAATATGGGTCTTTATATATGCCAAGTCAGAGCGAATAGTTTTCTTAGCTAAAATCCTTTGGCAAATTTGAATTGATGCTGCGTCATCTTCGAGACCGTCTATTACCTTCAAAATTTTGTCATTGTGCGTAGCATAAGAGACGGCAGCTGATATTTATGTTCCCCATCTCGTTAAAATAGGTCTAGGTGGCAGGTGGTGCAATTTCTTTAAAATATCGAAGCCGTGATGGAGCCTTTAAAAAAACTTTTTTTTATATTTGAAATCAAAAGATCGACGTCAAGTACGCGTTTATTCAGCGATTCTGTGGAATGCGTGAGCATTGCATGTGACGTGTATCATTTTGGGAAATATTATTTGAAGGACTTTAGCAGCAGCCTTCATATAAGGAGCAGCATCAATGGTTCCAAAGTTCCAATTATTACGTTAGCAACGTATCGGCCAAGTGTATCTGTTGTTTCGTCAATTGATACCCAAATATTTTCCTCGTGTATTTCTTTCCTTATTATCTCCTCATTATCTCTGTATAAGCTGTATCGACATAATTTTTTCGGAGCGTTGATTCGCAAGGAATGCGCTCTTTAGTATATTTTTCGAGAAATGTATTAAACGTTGGGTTTTCTAGTTTCCATAGTGGAATATCAGCATCTATAAATGTCTTACATAAATCAAAGGAAAATTGGGACTGCCGTTGCGAAATTACACCAAAATTTTGTAGTAGACTCGATTTCTTACCGTCGGAAATTTTCTTAGCACCAAGATGTTGCGTTACAAAGTACTTTTTTTCATAATTCACTTTTGTATCACACACGTTACAAAATAATACGATACCATCAGCACTGTGTCTTTACCGAATTCGCGAATAAGTTTATTTAATTTTGTTTGAGCAGAAGCACATTCTTTCGACATATTTGCGTTGTTATGCGATGATATACAAACGACGACTGTACCATATTGAATAAAATTTATTGTATATAATGCTACTTAGAATTAGGAATTACGAAGAATTGTCGGAAATTATTATTTGTTTAATATTTCTTAGAAAAAACTAATGAGCCCAAGCAAAATGAACGTTATTCTATTTAATATTATTTAGAATTATAATTTGTAGTTCTAAATAACATTGAATGGAATAACGGTAATTGTGGGATTATGTATTTAATATTTCTTAGAATTGTCTTTAGTCTAGAATATAGGTAGAATTACGTGAATAGGCATTTATGGATTTAGTCTTGAATATAGGCAGAATTACGTGGAATAATTTATGGCATTTTATGGCATTTTTCCAAACATCCGGGCTTTATTTATTATCAATTTATTCATTTCAACAGCCCAAAGAGTATCCAGTTGATATTCGCGATGCGACATGCAAATCCCACAAATGCATTATCCTTTGCAGTAGTGCAAACTAGAGACAGATTAGAGAAGTTTAGTGGACATATAAGTTTCATTGTTTAAATCAAATACAATACATTTCTCTGGGTGTATAGCGAATCTTACACAACCTTAACTTAGAGTGTTTTGTAGAACTCAAAAATGTAATAATATACAGGATCTTCGATTTAAAATAAGGTGATAATTAGAAGCGATAGACATCTCTACAAATTTTAGATGAGTAAGCCCTACTGCTCTAAGTAAGTTACTATATATTCAGATTTCTCCAATTCATCCAGTAACCGATAGTTGCAGTTCCGTGTATGACAACTTGTATACGAACCAGCTTGAAAAATTAATCAATATTTTCCAATTTTCCAATCTTTAGTATAACAGATTAAAAAAACTGCGTATATAATACTATCTTTTCAAGAATATTGCGATTCAAAAAGGAACAAACGCTTTTGAGATGTGGGAAAAGCAGTCGTTTCCTTTATCCTACACAGTTCACTTCTTCAACGTTACGAATCCTGCTGCCGTTATGGAAGGTGAAAAACCAATCTTAAAAGAAGTGGGACCTTATATTTATGAGTAAATAATTGATTTGTTCGTTTTACAATTCAAAACATCTAATCTAATTGTCAAATTGTAGTATATACATCGAAAGACAAATAATTAACACTGATGAAAAGACCGATACTATTCAGTATTACTTGAAGAAGCATTACGTGTTTAATGCTACTACTAGTGGTTGTAGGAGTGATGATGATGTTGTTACTGTTATCAATATGGCACTGATGGTAAGTTGTTAGGACTTTTCCAATTCCCAATATGAAAAATACTATTAAAAATTACTTTTCATAGGGCACCGTTTTGAAGGTAAATGGTATTTTACCTAGTATGTTAAGTATGGTAAGCAATGCTTTGCCATTCCTTTATCCTGGCATCTCTGATATGTTCCTAAGGGTTAAGGTAAAGGATCTGTTATTTAACGGAGTAACACTATACTGTAATGCACCTGAGATAGGTAATACGTTCTTTCTATAATTAAAATTCATGTAAGGTTATTTCTGTAATCTTATCAGAGTCAATTTGTATGGTGATAAAGGCAGCCCAACCAGTAAGTATGAAGTTAGCCAAAAACGAGCAGGACTTCATATTTTCGCTATTTGGAGCTGTAAGTACTTTACTTATTGTCACGTATTCAGCATGCCAACCTAGTGCGTGGGTAGAAGATAATTCCTTTCCTGAGCAATTTAAGGAAAAGTTTTCAAACAAAACATATTCGGAGGCAAACACGAATAAGTAATAAAGTATTAGTGAAAACAAGCAGACCAAAGCATCGTAAGTTTTTTCAACTGTAAGATATATAATAAGAACGTAGATTGTTATGTAGAGAATTTCGCAATTTGGTTAAATAAAAATGTTTGTGAAAATAGTTTCCCAATAAATTTAATGTAATGCATAACGTAAACATTACACAGAAATTACTATCGAAATGTTTCTATGAAAGAAAATGGTACTCATTTCAAATAGATGTTGAAATTATATGCATAAATTAAATGTTACAGATTATTTTTAATGAATATCTTCAGAAAAACTTTTGCTTTGGGGTCATATTTAATTTACCAAAGAACGACATATTTTAGGTATAGAGAAATGTTTATAAAAAAGGTCTAGTTACTGCACACTGACACAATCAGTGTGCAATAGCAGCCCTGAAGATGTCTCATAAGATTGTGGATGAAACATCGGCAGAAGCTACGACAATGACAAGGCTCCAACCCAGAAACTAAGGGTACAGTGTTATTGGCGACCGCGGAAGCCTATGTACCAAAATCTAGAACAGTTTCTTTATATGATTATGGAAAAATATACAGGATGCTCTATTAAAGATAATTAAGAAAGTATGAATCAGACATAGCAATGATTTTGACAGAGCTATTTTGTAGACGCTAATTGATATAAAAAATTTGTATCAACGACGCCGATTACGTGGGTGCTTTAGAGCTTGAGCACTCACAGAAAAATTGTTGAATTCGCCTCTACGAAGGAAAGAATTATTTTATAAGAGAATAATTATTTTCTTCGCGCAGGTGTATCTTGAGTGGGTACTGGAAACTCACGCAAACTCTACTGTCGGTGCTCAAGTCCCACAGCATTCATGTAGCTGGCGTCGTTGCGATGTATTGCTCAAGGCTCCAAGAAATAATCAGTCAAATAAAATTTGAATTAGAAATAGTGGTATTTCAAAAAATCTTAAATTGTGATAATTATCATATGACAAAATATTAAAGAAAGTTGACATGAATTGAAAAGAGACGTCCAAAAACATCATAATATACAGGAAGTTCTATTTAAAAACCACAAAACTTGTTCATGCGCAGCAGAAACTGAATATCCTGTATACGTGAGTGTAATCTTATGTTGTGCAGTACTTGTTTCCTAATATTTTTTATTTGGGAGCTTTTTCTCTAAATTACTCAATGAAGGAATTATTTTCCACCCACGCCCTAGGTGCACACGCTGTATATTCATGTGCACTAATTTTTAGTATAACAACACGTTATTGGGTCCGATGAATATGACAAGAGGATTAACGAATACTACGAGAGGGGAATTGGTGTCGTATCAAGACAGTGAGGAATTGGATATTTGGAACGATGGCGTATGCAATATGATTAATGGGAGTGACAGCGGTTTATTCTTTCCAATGAAGGAACCTGCCCATGAAATGTATAACTTCATTCCTGAAGTCTGTCGGTAATTATTTTTTGTGTCCAAACGTAACAATGTAGTAAAGCATTCGTATTCGGCAACATACAGTATATCATAGATTGGATAGATTATCATCGGTATCTTTCTAATAAGAAAGTTACCCATACTCTACACTAGTAAAATATAAGGATATGTTTAAATTACCAAAGTTGTGCAGTTGAGTACTAACTGGATTTCCATTGCGGAAAATTTAAAATTCTGAACAGTTCAGAAATTCTTGGTAAATAAGTGAAAATAGCGGACTTGACGGATTGAATGGGCTTGAATAGGCTTGAATGGCCGACAACTGGCGAAGCTGGTGGGCCTATATAAATTTCAAAATGTCCACCTCTTAAAAATCACCCATCTCAATCCGATTAAGTATTAGATGGCATATTTTTAAAAATATGAACGACGGAAATCGATTAAAGAAGTCTTAGAAACTTGTGATATTAATTAAGTCCGAATATTTTATGAATAATTATATCTTTAGGTACTTTTCAAAAGTCGCTTCGTTTGGAAGATGCAGGGTTACAAATACTTTCAAGCAACACAATATATTTTTTAAATGTAAAGCTTGTTAATTTACAAAAATTACTGAAAATGATTACCACCAGCTGAGTTCAATCTTCTCATTGATTCATGGACCGTTTCAAAAACATCAGGAGTGTTCCTTACTGCATTGCATCCATCGACTATCCGATTCTTTAAATCATCTTCAGTCGCGACAGGGAATACATATTAGCGATTTCAAATAGCCTCATGGGAAAAATCCATGGGATTTAAGTCCCCCAGTGAGTGAGTGAGAAGTAAGTAATTGTTAAGGTACCGGAGTAGGACACTAACTAAGCACTCATAATTATTTATGAAAGAGTAAAAGCATCCATTAGCTGGAAAATAAAACAAAAGTCATTTATCGATATTTTAAATTTTATAATAGAAGATTTTTGGGAATTTGTTGACTACGTAGATGATTTTCCCTATTTACGCGTACCAAGGTATACAAATTCAATGACGGTTAACGAATGATGTATAACCTACAGTTTATTACAGACGCAGAATCTTCTAGGAAAAATATAGTAATAATGAACTACTGCAAAGATATAGATTTTCAAGGAATACTATACAAAATATTATACTTTCCCTAGTTTATCCCGATCGTACTTTACCACGAGTTCCTTTAAAATTATTTTCTCGTCCCCCGTGAAAGAATTTCTTTTATTATTCATAATAGAAGTTTTGTACAATAATAAATTTTTGCAAAGGCAACATGTGCTCTACGTTCTAACTTTCGTACCGTTAAAAGAGCCCCTAACAATTCACTTGCCGCCTTTCAAAATTATTTAACTCTGCGCGTGCTCGTGCTAAAAACGTCATAATTCTGACGTACAGACGCCTCCTCATATTTTCGTCATGTTAAGAACTCATTGCCTAGTCTGCATGACTCCGAAAAATGAGGTTTGAATGATCCGCTTCACCTCACCAGATCCGTTCCAGTTGACGTCAAATGAGTTCATTTGACGGTACATCAACATTTTAAATTATCATTACCTCAGTTAATTTGGTAAGATTTGAAAGGCTAAGGAAAAATATCAACATTTCGATAATTGAAACTTTCTTATGAGTAGAGCAATGCAACTGCGCTGAAAGCCAGTGGCGGACGCATAAAAGTTTACACAAAATAAATTAAATGTGATACGTGCTCACACACTTACCGTTTTAAGAGTCCTCCGTGAAATCACAAAGTGGATAATGTCTATTTAATATTTGTTACATTAGATATGTTTCCAAAGTTGTTTCGGCAAAGTGAGTGCGGCATGAAGAAAAAGTGTTTTTGTATGCCGAAAACGAACGTTCTACATCTAGTGACGTTATATTTGCGTAAGTAAAATAATCTTTCAAATAACTTAACGGTTCTGTTGACGCACCTTCACAAATTTGTCTTAATGTGCCAAAATCAGAGTCTTTATCTAAAACACTTTCAAACCTTTCTAAAACACAAACATTTCTTGCGTCTTCTATCGCGCATAGCTGTGCGTGAACATGTTGCACTATTTGCAAAGATTCCACTAACGACACCGAAGAATTTTGTAGTTTTTCTATCCCATCCGCTAGTCCCACGTAATTATTCTGAATAATTTCCAAATCTGTTTTAACTTGACTATCCTGAAATTTCAAGCGGCTTACCTTGACAGCCGCAGCTTCCTTTGGATCGAATTCTAAAATCACGTTCTTTATATTCTCAAAATATTTAAGATAATAAAATGCAGCCTCTAACCAGGTTCCCCAACGAGTAAGAATAGGTTGTGTGGTTCAGGAATACCGGGGTATAGTCTATGAAATTCCCGCGTACGTTTTGGGGATTTTACAAACACAACTTTTGTATGTGCTATTAGAGCGTCTACCTCGGGACAACATTTTCTGATACTATCTACTACGAGACCGAGAGTATGAATTTTACATGTAATATGCAACAAGTTAGCTCAATGTTTTTTAAGAGATCGACACCAACATTGAAATTACTTCGGCAGTGCATTGTTGTATTCGTCTAGAAGCTAGTAAAATTGAGGATGACGGTCGATGTGGTTCCATTGTGCGTACCATTACATTAACCACAGAATGTTTTTTACGATCTGTTGTTCCGTCCACACATAACCACAGTTTTTTATCTTGCAACTCCGATTTAATTCTTTTCTCGACATGCTCACGAGCAGACGGCACAACTCTCTGTAATGTTCTCTCACGTGGTAACTTAAAATCTGAATATTCATATCATTCCAAAGCGCGACGTATGCTTTCTTCCTTAGTAAATGAAATGGTAAATTACATGCAATAAACAGATAAATTAAATTTAAATTTGTCATAATCTCGTGTGGATTTTTTTTTTGAAACATGCCTTGCACTATTTACGTGCTGTAGACAATCACTTTTCGACCAACATATTAAATCTATTTTACACACTACACATTGAATTTTAGCGCCATCACACTTTAAATCAGGCATTTCTGCAATAAATTCTCTTATTGTGTCCAACTTTGGTCGTTTTCGCGACGTAGGAAACATTTTCAAAACAAACGTAGAACTACGATATAGTATACGACAGCGTAGATGTATACACAACAGATCGGCTTTCGAGTCGCAGTTATACTGACGCTTATACCGAATTGTCCCGGCCGTGTTTATTTTGTGTAAACTTTTATGCGTCAGCCACTGGTTTTCAGCGCAGTTTGCGTTGCTCTACTTATGAGACTAGATAGGATACAAGGATATACTCACAATCAGTTGGAGTACCTATAGTGCAACAATAAGAATAGTGAACAGAAAGCATATTTTATGGTGAATCAATTTTTATTTAGAATCACCATTTTGTTCATTTACATTAAGGCATCGCAAATATCGAAATTATTGACTCTTTTCTTACTACATCTCTCTAATAATTGAGAAAATTTCTCAATTCGATTATGATCTGTACTTAGCCCCGGTGGTATTTTTGACATACTTTCCGTTAAAAGACGAAGTTGTATTATCAATATAAATTCCTTTAAATTATTCGCAGATTATTCCATTTAAAAAAATGCAATTTTCATGTACTACTTGCTTTCAATGTATGCCATTTATTTGAAAATAATTTGACAAGGTGAAGCGTATCATACAATGTCCATATACAGATTTTTTATCTTTAATAGTATAGGAAATACTAAACTTTGTTAGACAGTTGGCGCACCTTGTATGTTTGGCACGTGGCAATCTGGATTACTGACAAATCCGATTGGAACCACTTGAAATTTTTTAATACCTTCAATTTTTGGAGTTTGAGTTGGAAAAGAAGCATGCTCTATGATTTTCTAGCTTTAGAGCTAGCTCTAATAACATAAAATTGGGAAGTAAAAATTCCGTGTAAAAACAGGATGTCATTATGAAGATACCAATGTAAGAAGTTGTTCATTTTATACCGTATACGGATTACCTGATACATTATGTGCTTCAAATGAGTGTAAATTCGGATTGTAACATACATAAATAGGAATATGTGTCGATTATTGGAAAATGCGGGTCATGGGGAAGCAAATGAAACTATCGTTTTGATATTTGATTAAGGTAACACTTGTTCTGATTGAATACTGCTTTTGATTACATTAGAATAGATTATAATTTCATGTTCTGATGATACTGAGGAAGTGGTGGACATTTATGTCGTCAAAAGAAAAACATCTACAGTTAATTCTGAATTGGCAAACATTGATGCTGGAAGTAGATCCTGCATCTTTCAAGATTTTTAGAGAAAATGACATGTCTTAAATGCGTACTTAAAAGTAATCAGTTGTGCGATTTTCCTAAAGACTGCTTTTGGTAATAGTATTAATTATCATAATAATTTTCTAGATCTATTAACATAGACTTCGATAAAAAAGTGGAGATGCACGGTATTCAGTTCTATAGATACGCAACGACGGAATCAGCGTTATCCCATAGTGGTCCAAATGAATGTTTTTGTGATCAAGTGGATGATGACGAATATGAGTGTCCCCCCGAAGGATTGCTGGACTTGGACCCTTGCTTGAAAGTGCCGATATTGATGTCCAATCCTCATTTTTATTTGGCCGACAAGGAATTGCTTGATTACGCCGATGGACTGAAACCCGTGCAAAATCTGCACGAATCTTTTTTGATAATTGAACCGGTATGTTCCTATTTTTTTTATTTTATTTATTTATAGATCCTAATATTACGACGAATTTTACCTCTCTAGTAGGGCATTACGTCACTATTCACCTACTACTTTGATATTTTGGTACCCACATCTCTTTGAAATTTTATAATCTGCTTCAAGCCTTACACAAAAAAAAAACAAGGTTCAAATGTACTTTTGGTAACATACCCGTGTGTTTAAAAATGGTTGGTGATTTATTTCCCGATTGAACCTATCCCTTATTCGGTGAACATTCAATAAATTAAAAAATGAAGAATGCGTTACTAGTCATTCAAAGCACAGCCGAGCGAGAATGGTGTTAAATGAGGAAACGAAACTGAATGTTTTAGTTCGCGAAAAGAAATGCTTTCAGAACTTTCATATAGTATGACCTCTTGATATCTTCTCAATTTGAAATATAGAGTTTTAAATAAATAATAAATAAGGTTATAAATCTATAATTCATATCCATTCTACCGTTGTCGCCAGATTTCATGTAAATTGAAAAGCAAATTCACAAAAATATAGGTAAATTTTATTTTTATTTACACTTCAATAAAGTCAGTATAGTCTATTGTTGATTCACTATTTTATACACACATTGAATGCGAAGGCGCGTTCAACACTGTTCGTGAACATAGAATAATGCTGAAGTAAATATTTTGATGGATCTTTTTTTATTTTAGAGCACTTTGAACCGTTAGTTTTATTTAAATATTTTCCAGTATTAATAGACTCATATTCAACAATTTTTTTTGTCCAAAACCCTTCTACCTCATTGTGCAGTAAGAGTAAAGTGGTGCTTCTCTGAAAGATGGACAAACTAGACAATCATCTGGTTAGCTAGGTTATTCAGAATTAAAGGTTTATGCAGAATCCAAACGAATTGAAATAATGAATTATAGGAAAGTAATAAGTTGAATCTCTCAATAACATTTCTAATTCACAACATTTTTATTAAGGACTGGGTTATTTGGAGAAGCACCTTGCGTTATGGAAAAGATATAATGTGAATTTAATTTAATACAAATTAAGCCTTTGTGTTTAAGTACTTGTGGTTTAGAATTATAGTCAATAGAAGAAAATTGTTGACTTCGTATTTTTGTGTTATAAAGAAATATTGTTTTCCTAATATCTTTGTATATCAACTTTTGATATTAATACCTAATTTATTTTGTTTATTATTAACCTGTGTTGTGTATATATACTACATGTGGCAATTAAATAACCGGACTAGTGCTACTATCGGCAAACAGCGAGCACGCCACGGCAGGTTTGAACATGTCTGTGCTTATAGATGCTTCCCCCACCCTGAGCTCGATGGGCAATCGTCCGTTCAAATCCTTACGCTAGCGTCGCATCTGAAAAATGCAAAGTGTTCAGATCGAGCAACGAGTTAACCTCAAGTTTCTTGTGAAACAGGGAAAAACTGCTACAGAAGCTCATGCCATCTTAAAGGAAGTATACGGAAGTGAGTGTTTATCGCGCACACAAGTTTTTGAGCGGTGTATAAGGTTTAAGGAGGGACGTGAAACGACCGAAGACGATTTGCGGCCTGGACGACCCTGAACATTAAAAACGGGCGACAACATTCAGAAAATTGGTAAATTGATCCGCGAAAATCGTCGTTTGAGTGCCCGAGCTCTTGCTGAAATCTCAGGAATTAACAAAGAAACTGTCCGTCAGATTTTGCATGAATCATTCAACATGCAGGAAGTTTGCGCAAAACTGGTGCCAAAACTTCTGACTCCAGAGCAAACGGAATCGAGAATGAACATTTGTGCTGACCTTTTAAACAACATTAATGATGATCCACAATTGTTAAACAGAGCGATTACTTGTGATGAATCGTGGGTTTTTTACCTACGATCCTGAGCAAGTCTAAATTCAAGGCCATGACGATTGTTTTTTTTTGATACGCGTGGAATTGTCTACGTCCACTGGGTCCCCGAAGGTCAGACAGTCAATCAACATTATTACGTCGAGGTTCTAACTACTTTTCGTGAATAAGTGAGAAGACGAAGACCCAATTTGTGGAAGAGCAAATCCTGGATGCTCCACCAAGACAAGGCGTTCTTTGCGAAATCCAGCATCACCGTGTTGGACCACCCACCGTACTCGCCCGACCTGGCCCCCTGTGACTTTTTTTTTATTTCCTAAGGTAAAATCGGAGCTTAAGGGGACGAGATTTGACAGTGTGGAAGCGGTGAAAGCAAAAGCGACGGAGGTTCTCAACAACCTGACAGAAACGAACTTCCAGCACTATTTTCGACAGTGGAAAATTCGTATGGAGCGTTGTAGGGATCGGCAAGGAGAGTACATTGAAGGGGATAAACTTTGTAATGTAATTGGTGATCAATAAAGTGTTTTGTTGCACCAGTCCGGTTATTTAATTGCCACACCTCGTAGGTATGCAAAGGTAAGTCAAAAAAAGAAGATAATAAATCTGAGACTAAAACTATTGAAGTACATTTGTACATAACATACATACTAAACTTATACATCTACAGTCACCCATCATATGTACATAGAATAAATTGATGTAGGAAATTTTTTTCTTGAATTTTCCTGTGATTTAACGGTAGTTAAAACAACTACTGAACAATATCCTAGGTCAGAGACAGGCCAAACAATTTCTGATTGGACACAGACCTAAGTTTACAGCAGACCTACTGAGCAGAGAAAGTCTGTCAGAACAATGGTAGGTCGGCTAACAGGACACTGTCTGCTTAAGAAACATATGAGCAACTTAGGCCTGACAGAGGAAACAGCTTGTAGATTCTACCAGGCGGCAGAAGAGATTGCCGTCCACGTGCTGTGCGATTGTACAGCACTAGCAGGAATACGGCTCTTAGAAGTGGGATCGGAATATCCAAAAGCCGAAACCTACGCAGAGGGATCACTCACAAGGCTGTTAGGTCTGGTGAAAAAGGCAAAGCTAGCGTAATTGATCTAATGATAGAGGAACCACAATAGATCTGAAAAGGTCGCAGTGGAATAGGTCGACAGCAACCTCGATACTAAATCTAATCTAATCTAATCCTGTGATTTATCTTAGCCAAATTTATTCAATAATAAACCAAACAAATCTTGAGTATAGTGGCCCTTATTCATTAACAAAACTCATGGAGATTAATTCAAATAAATGACGTTTTGGTGATCACAGCCACCTTTTTCAAATTATGGTTAAAAACAAATTTAGAAGATTTGTTTACCATAATTTGTTGACCTTTCTTTTAAAATTTAAAGTTGTTATAATATTTGTAATGTAAATCTTCAAAAACTTCCAACAGAATTTTAACCAAACTTTACAGTAAAGCAACTGCTTCTGGGAGATGTTATTTTTTTATCAACTCAGCCATTATCACAATCATAAAGAAAATGTTATGTGTGTGACTAGCCCAAAATTTAGAAAAGCAGTTTCATAAGAAAAATGACATTCACTCACCAAAAATAATGACCAAAACTATAAAAAGCAGATAATTCGGTCAGTGCGCAGCAGCAGCAGCAACCTGATGATGTCCCATTGGACTGTGGACAAAACGTTTGCAGAAACTATGTTAACGACGTCGTTCCAGCCCAGAAATCAAGAAAACAGTGTAATTGACGACCGCAGAAGCCTACGTACCAAAGTATTCAAACATTAAAACACCCATAAATTTAAAAAGAATGCTCAACAAAATACTAAATACATTGCAATGACAAGCACTTATCACCTTTCTGCATTAAAATTACATTCAAATGTTCTCTCTACTTAAAACTTAAAGACAAAATTCTTTTTGAGAAAGACTAACATGTGGTTTACGCAATTCTATGTAATGACTGTAACCATGTTTACATAGGACGAACTAAGCAATAATATAGAAGAAAAAATCAGTGGCCATAACTTTTACAATAACATAACTGTCTTAAAGAAACATGCCAACACTATAGGATATACATTTAATTTTAATTTAAATACAATAAAAATATTGGATTAAAACACCAATTACAAAACAAGATGTAATTTAAAAATGATACACATTTTAAATCAATAATGTGGACAGTGGCGGAGGTTCGATACAACCCTTAGTATAACTGCGAATCTCAACCAGATCTGTAGTGTATAAATGTACGCTGCCGTACATACTATTTCGTAGTTCTACGTTTGTTTTAAAAATGTTGCCTACGTTGCGAAAACGACCAATGTTGGACAAAGTTACAGAATTTATAGCAGACATGCCTGACCTAAATTATGATGGCGTTAAAATTCAATGTGTAGTTGGTAATATCCTTTTAATGAGTTGGTCCAAAAGGGATTGTCTACGTCACGTAAACAGTAAAAAGCATTCTTCAAAAAAAAATTACACTCGACACTATGACAAATTTAAATTTAATTTATGTTATCTTTATTGCATGTAATCTACCGTTTAATTTACTAGACGAGGAAGCATATGGCTTCTTTTGGAATAAATATTCGGACTGCAAATTACCAAGTCGGTCATCGTTACAAAGAATTGTGCCATCTGCTTGTGAGCATGTTGGAAAAAGAATTAAATCGGAGTTGAAAGATAAAAAACTGTGGTTATATGTGGACAAAACAACAGATCGTAAAAAACATTTTGTGATTAATGTAATGGTACGTACAATGGAACCACATCAATCGTCACCTTCAATTCTATTAGTTTCCAGACGAGTACAACAATGTACTGCTGAAGTAATTTCAAAGTTAGTGTTAAATACATTGGAAAAGTTTGAACTTTCAACAAACCAACTGTTGATGTTTATGAGTGATGGTGCCACAAACATGCTTTCTGTAGGCTGGTCTCTTAAAAAACGTTGTGCTAACCTGTTACATATTACGTGTAAAATTCATGCTTTCAGTCATGTGGCAGATAGTATTAGAAAATGTTATCCTGAGGTAGACGCTTTAATAGCGCATACAAAAGCAGTGTTTGTAAAATCCCCAAAACGTATTCGCAAATTTCACAGACTGTGCCCCCGTATGCTTGAGCCACCAGAACCTATTCTTACACGTTGGGGAATATGGTTACAAGCCGCGTTCTATTATCGTAAATATTTTGAGGATATTAAGGACGTGGTTTTACAATTCGATCTGAAGGAAGCTGCGGCTATGAAGGAAAGCCAATCGAAATGTTAAGACGTGGAATCTCTGCAAATAGTGCAACATGTTCACATACAGCTATGCGCGGTAAAAGACGCAAAAAATGTTTGTGTTCTAGAATGATTTGAAAGTGTTTTAGAGAAAGATTCTGATTTTGGCACATTAAGAAAAAATTGTGAAGGTGCATCAACAGAACCGTTAAGTTGTTCCAAAGATTATTTTAATTAACACATTTTTTCCTCACGCCGCACTCGGTTTGCCGAAACAACTGTGGAAACATATTTAATGTTGTATATATTTAACAGACATTATTCACTTTGTGATTTCACGGAAGACTCTTAAGACGGTACGTGTTTGAGCACGTATTATATTTTATTTCTGACCATTTATTTTGTGTAAACTGGCTGTTGGCGTAAATTGAGCAACTCTAGATAACTGTATTTTATTTCTTCTTTTTGAACTTCGAAAAACCAAAAACACTTTTTTTTCAATAAAAAAACATTACAACTGATACAAAAATAATAGGCATAGTGTTTTATCTGGTTCGATGTTGTCTGCAACGAAGTGACATCCGCGTTGATTTCTCGCTAAAAAATGTTCGAAACTATATATTTTTTTATTAAAAATAAATAATTTATCATTATTTCAATGCAAAAATATTGGGTTTGTAGAAAAAATAGTGTACTCAAATGAGTACACCGGAATAATAAAGTATGTAGATACATGTATTTATTTATAGAAAAAAGGTAACTTTTTTAAAATACAACGATAATGCAACTAGCTATGAAATTTTACAAAATAATTTCTTTCCGAACAAAGTAACTTTGCAGTTGATGCACTCCCACCTTGTTCGTGGATGGCATTTGCAGCATCGCAACTGTTTACTTTCTTTACCTAACTTTCTGGCACGTTGTTGGATCGCCTTCCAGATATTCTAGGTTTACTGTTATTCCTCAAGTAAGATCTTACGATATAGCGTAGAAATTGAAGTAGGTCTAATTTATTTGATAGCTTGATCAAAGGAGATCGAAGCCCCTCATACCACTGTCATAGGATGCAAACAAACGAGGTTACGCTACATAAATTTTTTGCTTCCTTTATTTGGACCATCTCTCGAGTTTTTCCAGTGGTTCGACATCGTTAAAGTTGCTACCCGTTGTAATAATACTATTCTCCTTTTATCTAACAAATATTATTTTATTTCCTTTGTCATATTGTACTCCAAAGTCGCCTCTATCTTTCTTTTTCATTTCTCGTAATGTAGGTAGTGGACACTTTCTTGTTCGATTATCGTGAATGGTTCTAGTCGTTCTAAATTTCATTTCCTTTAGTTTACAAAGCAGAGCATGACTTGTGAAATAATTGTCAAAGTAAACAATATGATATCCTTCACAACTTTCAACAACTCCAAGGCAACTTGGGCTCCAAGAAGCATGAAATCATGTTGACGGCCTTGTTTTGCCAGTGGAGCTGCAAAGCATCTTTGAAGCCAAAGCGCACTGGTTTACCTCGAATGAATTATTTTGCCGAATGATGCCCAAAATATTTGAGCAAGGCTTCATCAATGGATAGGCTTTTATAAAAAATACCCCATTGTATAAACTTTTCGTTTAGTTTATTCATCAACGGTCGAATTTTTGCCATCTGTCGGTTTTATCAAGACGTTCTCAACGTAAATGGTGATATCCACTAAAACGCAATATAGCAGTAAACACACGCATTTCATCATTAGAAACAGAAAAATTATAATCATTTTTCTGTTGTGCATATAGTTTTGTCTCATAAACAATGTAAGTAATGATTTCCTCAGAGAGAATACTTTCAAAAAGCTCCACAGGATTCATACCTCCTAATTCATGTTTCATGCTATTTTCTCCATCTAAAGAATAATTACTCTCCTCCTTAGTAATACCAAAAGGTTTTTTCGTTCACTTGCGTATTTTCTCTTCCCTTTCTCTTCCTTTTTAATCTTTTTTTATTGTTTCCACATCCTGTTCGTCCAATTTCACCAGGAATATCTTTTGGAAAATCATCATTCTAAAGATCATCTTTAGAAATATCGTCGTTTGTTTGATAGTCTGGCCTGAGTGGAGTAATTACAAAATCTACTTCTCGATTATTCTCATTATCTTCAATTGCAGCTTCTACATTATCGTATCCTTTTCCATAAAAAGATTTGCAACTTATCTCTGTTGGTTCTATGAAAGCAAAGTAATTTTATAATCCCATTGTACTTATATCAGTACACATAAAAAAAAGAACTCGTTGCTACAACTATACACGTAGGTAACTACTTAAAATTTTTTACATAGAAATTATAAATACATACCGCAGAGATGACGATGAACAAAATTGACGTTATATCAACATTATTTTGGATAAAAGTCGCTAAGATTCGAAATAACCGGAAAGAAAGTGAACAGTAAAAAACGGCGAAGCTTCTGGATTTGCACTTTTTTCAATAAATCACGTGATATATGTTTCTACTTAATATGTTGACCAGTCGATCGCGCTTTCGATTCATAGGTGTCACACTACACGTTCTTATTTCAAATTATTTTCGCTGTACTCATAAGAGTACAATGGAAACAAATGGATTGGGGCGTTTACGAAGATGAGACCTATTTGCATTTGTTTAGGTAATGCGAGTTTCGATATTAAATGGGCTTTTTAATGTTTGTATTATTCCATTTGTGTGATTTTGTGTTGTTCAGTTTCAGTTTCTGATTACAGACAATGAAATTTTCGAATTATTGTCAAATAGTCAGAACAGGGGGTGGTATTCCTGATAAATATCGACTTTATGATATTTATCAGGAGTACCACCCCTTTTTGTTATTAAAATTGCGACTACAAAAAATTATAATTCCTTAATTATAAAAGATATGAGTACTACATAATACTACATGTTAAACTGTTACAGAAAACAGCTACACCACTGAAGGGTGCCAAACGAACACAGATGAATGTCGAAATAAAGCAATTAAGCCGCTTTCCACTTCTAGAGAATATGTCCGAAGGTATATTTCCCATACTATGGATAGAAGAGGTATGCACCTAAGATACCCTAGACGCAACTGTATGTCTCAATCTAAAATTTTATAGGCTGCGGTCCTGCCAGACGACCTTGTGAAGCTACTGTCCGACAGCTTTAGTAAAATAGCTATATTGGAATACTTGAAGTGGATCCTAATTATCGGAGGGATAATATTAATGCTGGTTTCATTCGGACTGGTTATGTATCAAGAAAGACTGATGTGCTTTTCTGATAGCGGAAAAGCTAAATTAAACGAGAGCACAATTTTTACCACGCGCAATTTAAGCTTGCCCCCTTTCAACACGTCGGTGGTAAATCCAAGAGATAGTATAAATCTGACAGAAAGTTTCAATGCAAATCAGAACAATAATGCTCCCGAAAATATTAAAAACAGGCCGGCAGATGAAAGGATGCAGGATGTGGTTCTATGAGGAGTATTTAATTGTTAGACTTCTTTTTTAAGTTCATGTACATTAGAAAGTTATCGGTGTAAATACGTATTTTATTAATTGTATCTCTAAGAATTTAAATTTAAAATAAAATGCATCATGCTCTTATAAATATTGATAAAAACCATATACGTTCACATAAGTAAAGAAAATAAGAGGAAAGACAAAGCAATGGGAAAAGAAATAGAGAAAAATATAATTTATGCTACCTAAAGAAATCACTATTAAAGAAGAAAAAAAAATAAAAGATAAGAAGGGTCTAATTAAATGGGGCTCCGAATATGTTATATCAGTAGATTATTTGTTTAATCAGCATCATGAGGTACGATGTACTCTACCTCATTGACTTGCTGTCAATATAGGTGCATTTCTCCGACAATAACAATAATAATAATGATAATAAAAGTTATGGTAAATTGATTTTAAGAACATGTAAAAGTTTCAAAATTATAAATGAAAGCGCTTTGTTTTTTAATCCTAGGATGCATGGGTGTTCGGATATACAGATTAACATTTCTCGGGTCTCTCAGGCCCGGTTGTTTTTTTACTCTGTTCAAAATATATAAGAACCTGAAAATATGTTTAAATCATTTATTTGTGCTTGTAAAAATCTTAAATAATTAAACAAAACCTCTAACAAAAGATTCCAGGTCTTATAAATGTAAATACATGTTCAAAAGTAGCAATTCTTTCAAATTCTTACACTGTGTTCGTTGCACACATTATTGCGATACTTTTCACAAACTAGTTTGTTTTTTCTGTCTAAACCAGAGGGGCACATCATGCAACTCCCTTTTTATTTGTAACGGTATCAGTCGCAGTTTTTTCAATGTTAATAAATTTATTCATACATTGTATTGAATTTTTTGGTATTTTAGGATTTTTTGACCTCCTTATCATATGCGGTATTACCAATTGCTCAGCTAATTGTGTGCTAAAATGTATTTAGTGCTGCAATATCGATCATATTAGAAAAAAGTGTCATAGGCCAATGTTTCGTTTGCCTTTTATATGTATAGTTGTACTGTTTTTGATCCATTACGTCTACTCCCCCTTTGGTCTTGTTATAATAAAGTATTAATTCCGGTTTCTTCTTAATATTTTCACTTACAGACATGTCATTGTGCATGGTGCTAAGCAAAACGACTTGTTTTTCTTAGGAATGTAGCCAACCACAGTCATTTTGTCATAAAAGCCAAATGTAGAAGAGTAGACCGGTTTGTTCTTTGCATCTCTTATTTCATTTGGTATTTCTCTCTTATTTTTTCTTAGTGTTCCAACCACTGTTACGTTCTTTTCTAAGATACATTTAGCCAATGGGATGCTTGTAAAGAAGTTATCCATTGTAACATTTAGTCCAGAGAAGTGGATGCTGCGTACTAAAGTTTGCACTACTTCAGAAGCAAGATGTGTATAGATAGGTTGATTGGGTCGTCGTCCGGTATATACCATTCCATCAATTGCAAATCCTGATTCTGACTCACACATCTAGAAAATCTTGATACCGTATTTTGACGGTTTATTTGGCATATACTGAATAAATGAAAATCTCCCTCTATACGAGAGTAACTGCTCGTCAATGGTAACACTTTCGTTTGGCACCAAAGATGACCTGCATTGTTGTAAAAATAATTTCCATATATACGATACCGGAGCTAATCTATCAGTCTGTAGGCGAAAATCACGAGTTCTTTTGTCATCAAAACGCAGGTACCGTTTAATATCTTCAAACCGATTAATTCCCATATTAGCTTGATAAATAGGATTATATTTATCAGAAGAAAACAGTTCTCTTATCGGTACGTCCCAGTTTCTTTCCACACCAGCTTGTATCAGCAAACTTAAGAAAGCATTCAGCTTCATCACATCAATATCTACCCATCCTTTGTCTTTTACTGTTGTTACTCTTCGAGCTTCAAGGTTTGTGCACTTGACGACTTCTTCTAAGATCGTTCTTGTAATAAAACATTTGAAAGTATTTTCAGGTGTATCACAGCACACTGCTTTGGTTTTTACACCTGATGCTAAACGCAGTACGTTATGTTTTGCAGTTTTCGTAGAGCTTGGCGGAACTTTATTCCATTGGATGCCGGATGGAGAAGCGAAACAGTTGGGATTATCATTATCGGCCTCCGCTGTAACTACATCTTCTTTAGACTCAGAATTTGAAGAGTCTGAATTGGCTTCTACTGAATCTTGACCAGCTTCTTCAATTTCAGACGTTTCACTCTCTTCCGATAAAACTTCATCACATTCCTCTGCCCACCGCATTAGAGCTTCTTTGTAATTGGGATCTCCATACCTCACTGTTGCACGTTGCCCAGTCGATTTTCTTGAATTTGAAGCCGCTATAACGGACATTCACAAACAAACACCTCAAGCAAATTTTAGCAACTGAAGTCTTTTTTATGCGTTCGCATATTTATATGATATGCATTTCTGCGTGTTGAAACCTGCATACGCCGTTGAAACTTGCAAACTCCGTTGAGAGCAGAAGCAGGCCTGTTCCTACATGTTACAACATGTTGCAGCCGATTGTTAACACATTGTATTCCAAATAATATTGCAATATGCAGTAGATCGACGCCAGAAGCAACAAATTATTTAAACAAATACGCGGTAGAATTCAATTATCTAAAATAGATTTTCTTATAAATTACATACATTAAACGCCAATTGGAAATAGCAACAGGAAGATCCAGTTGAGGCATAGATAAGGCCCAGAAGAAAAAAAATTAAAGGTAAAGAAGTTATGAAGCTTAGAATACCACGCTGGGCTTCGGAGGCCCGCGTTATGCATCCTAGGGTTGATATACAGTTAGGGAAAAAGTATTCATACATCGATCGTTGTCCCCCATAATAAAATTAACATTCTTTTGTGAAAAAAATTGATAGCCTTGCTATTCAGTAATAGGTAGGAAATTAATTATAAATTTTAAAGGAAAAAAGTATTCATACGATAGGAAATGGGGAACATCCTGATTATTGCAGGGAACAACCGTGTTTGTTAGTCAACATTATGACAGATTAGATTCGTAAAGGTGCTACAACTACATGTGCTAATACAAACGCTATATTGTAAGAGGTAGTAAATTTAATATATCCATATATATCTCTTTAAAGAATAACCAAAAGATTATTAAAAGCATGTTTTAACAGATGTTACCATGTTCATAGCAGTAGAGTATGGTTATTCCATATGTTTTTCATACATTTTTAATGAAATTTGTTACAATCATTTCCGTGCAATTCAAGTATTTCAATCAAATCCGTTTGAAAATTCAACGTCTTTAAGCGTTATACCAAAAGAAATAATCGAGAAATGTGTAATACCGAAAACAACACGAAGTAGACTGCACGAACAACACGTAAAAAAACTTTTATTAATGCTGTAAATAGAGAGAAGATTCTAGAATTTGTGTGAACGTTCATAAATAAACCAGCGGATTTTTTGAAAAACATTATTTTTTCAGATAAAAGTAAATTTAATCTGCGGAATTTTGATAAAAGTGTCTTAGTATGGCGAAAGGAAGGGGCCGCGTTGAGATAAGAAAATTTGAAACCCACGGTGAAACGTAGTGGAGTATGGTAAGCGGATGTAGGTATAGTCGCATATTTAATATTTATTAAACGAACAGTAGATATGTAAGTATAAGCACTTAAACATTTAAAAAAAAAATTTGAAACAAAATGCTTTTAAATTTCTGGTCATTATTACTTTTGACAGGATAATGACCCAAAACATAATTCTTATTTAGTTCGTGGTTAGTTACACCACATTTGCTCGAAAATTTTTCAGGGTCACAGAATGTTAGTTTTATCGGGCATTTATAGCAGAAATTGAAAGTACATGTGAAAAAGATTCCAATTCCAATAAAAATGATTTAGAATTTTTTATTACTGTAAGAATTAGAAAATATTAGTCCACATATTTGTAGTAAGTGGATAGAATCTATGCCAAGACGTCTAGTAGTGATTATTGCAGTAGGTGATGGTTATCCTACTAAATATTTAGAATTAATCGGATATTTATAAAATTATTTTGTATATGTCTGTATGAATACTTACTTCCACCAACAATCTGTAGGTTTTTAGAATAAATTTTTGTTTGTTAATTGTGTGTTTCATGCAGAAATCGAGCGTCAATGCCTATGTGGCTCCTATATAACTTTGCCCGGTATTGGTTTGAATAATACTGCCGATTTATATAAGCGATGTGTAGTTTTTACGTGCATAATTTTGCACAGAATTATGCGTGTTATAAAACACCCTGTAGGTAATGCTATGTTGACAGTTGGTCCCTAGTAGGATCTGCAGAATAAACGTAAAAGCAAATAATGCTACAATTTCTTATTTACAAATTGATTACATACAATGAAATAATAAATTCAATTTACGCTCCAACGAGATCGCTTACTTTAATCTTTGTTATAATGCCAGTAATTTATTAATATGCTCATTTATAGCAAATGCAAGGTGATATCTGATTATATTTCATTTTTTCATGGTAACGTCCTTTGTAACATCGTGCACACGTATACAAATCAGTTCTGCATAATTGTTATTAAAAAGAATGGGTATTTATCCAATTAAATATACATACAATGTTAAAGCTAACGGCCAAATTTGAAGATTTTATTCGAACGAAATATCTTCTTGGCTCATGTGCTTTCATTAATCGCATGTGAATGTTTTGATTCATTAAATGTTACCTCGAATATTTTTAAACAAGTTAGCGTCTTCAGAGTTTAATTCTGTTTAATATTTCAACTGCAACTCATCTCGATGATTCTGACTGCAATGAGGACGTTTTTTTTTACAAAAGGTTACAGCATTTTGTTTATATTCTAAAGATTGAAAGATATCTTCGCCTGTGTATCGCATTTCTTCTTCTTCATTTAACTCTCTGCCCCCCTCCATGCTAACTTTTGAATGACAGAAGCTAGCGTTTTTTGAAAAAATAGGTCGATTTCTATTTTTTGTGAACTAACTTTTGCCGTTATCGACAGTTTAATTGTATTTCCGGAAGTGACGTCAACTTTCTTATTTTAAATAGAACACCCTGTATATTTTTACACTTCAAAGATAATCGAAAAGCAAATCCATATCCAATACCACCTATGTTATATTTAAGAACTTAAGAAATATGACGATATGCAGCAATAAAGGTTTGGTATTCCGCTTTTGTTGTTACGCAGAGTTAGATAGGAAAGGGCACCAAATTGTTTCTTGTGACGCCAGACTGATCTGAAGAGCTCGTTACTAAGCGAAGTAATCATAACAATTGCCAAACTGTCAAATCTCAATTCCAAAGGCGTAAATTATTCTTGTTGTTTGTTGTTATTATATCCTGAATTTGTTATACGTTCCTTCTTTGTTCTCGTTATTATTTTGTCTCATTTTAATTTTTGTTAATTGTTGTTATTTCTTTAATTTAACGAACTATCTTGCAATTAATTAATTATGGTACGCTTGTTTAAATGTGTTAGTATTTGATAAACAATATGTCCGTTTTTTGGGTTTTTATGATGGCTTGGGCAAGAATTATGTAAAATTGCTGGGTCAATTTTAATATTATGTAAATCTGGCAACAATTGTCACCTTATTTGCCATGGTTGCGCAACAAATTGTACAATAATCTGAATCATATTATCTTCTGTTAAAGCAGTTCGCCCGGTTAATTTTATACTATCTATCATTATTTGGCGCAATGTTAAACTATTTCCTGCTGTATAAGTTCATTATGTTCCACTTCGTGGTGGTTGTTGCAAAATTCACGGAATATTAACATTAGGTACTTGACGTGGTCCATGCGGACGCCATTGTAAAATCAACAACATAAAAAACTGAAACTTAAGCACATTGCCTATCAAAAACTAATACACTTGAACACACCTACCACAATAAAGTTCGATAAAGTAAAGGAGAAACAACAATTAGCAAAACAAGTTAAAATGACATAAAATAATAACGAGCACAAAGAACGAAAGTATGACAAATGCAGATTATAATAACAATAAATAACAGAAATGATTTTCGTTTTTGGAATTGAGATATGATAGTTTGGCAATTGTCATGATTACCTTGCTTAGCAACGAGCTCCTTAGATCAGTCTGGCGTCATAAGAAACAATTAGGCGCTTTTTCCTAGCCAACTTTGCGTCACAACAAAAACAGATTACCAAAACCTTTATTGCTGCATATTGTCATATTTCTTAAGTTAAAGTATAACATGCGGTATCGTTGAATTAGTCTTTCGATTAGCTTTTCAGAAACGTAAAATTATACAGGATCTTTTATTTAAAATAAGAAAGTTAACGTCACTTCCGGTGACACCGGAAATACAATTGAACTGCCGATAACGGCAATACTTAGTTCACAAAAAAATTGAAATCGACATATTTTTTCTAAAAACAAACGCTAGCTTCTGTCGTTCAAAAGTTAGCATGGGGAGGGACACTTTAGGTCCGCACTGTATAAGATGCATATTGTACGTCGATGATGTCTGTTATCTTATCACGAATACACAGTTGTTCGACGACTTTATATGTACGAGGGTAGTTTGAAAAGTTTCAAGCCTCTACCGGAGATGGCGTTACTCATCAAAAATATTCTGGTAATATAATTGGGCATGCATTGGAAGATACTTTTGAAAATGTCAGCCATGTTGGACGCTCAGTTGTTATTTAACAGTCGTTTGTGTCAGTTGATGTTAGCGTTTCTGTAAAAATTGAAAAAATGGAATATCTACCCGTTATTAAATTCTTACATTTGAAAAGCAATACGCCTACACAAATTAAAATCGAGACGGACACTGTTTACGGGGATTCTGTACCATCATTTGTCACAGTGAAATTTTGGGCAGGTAAATTTAATCGTCGTCGTACCAGTTTGGTTGACAATAAACGTTTGGGACGGCCAAAAACTGCAACCACTACCGATAACATGGGAAAAGTTCACCAACTGGTGCTAGACGACCGTCGAATTAAGGTTAGAGGAATAAACTGTGGGCATCTTGAAAGGATGTGTTTGTCATATACTGACTGAAGATTTGGGCATGAAAAGGCTAACAACGCGTTGGGGCCGCGCTTGCTCACTCAGGACCAAAAACGCATTCGAATAAACATTTCTAAAGCCCTGTTGAAGCAGTTTAAGCGAAATAAGTCGGAGTTTTGGGGCCGATTAATAACTGTAGATAAAACTTAGATACACCAGTACACTCCTGAAGTGAATATACAATCAGAACAGTAGATTGCGAAGGCTGAATCGGCTCCGATAAAGGCGAAGACTGTTCTATCGGCCGGGAAAGTGATGGCGACTGTCTTTTGGGATAGTCATGCAGTTGTATTAATCGACTATCTTGAAAAAGATCAAACAATAATGGGGCACACTACGCACGATTACTTGACAAGCTAAAGGCAGAAATTGCGGAAAAACGGCCATATTTGAAGAAGAAGAAAGTTTTTTTCCACCAAAACAATACACCGTCCCACACTTCAGTCGCCATGGCAAAAATTCAGGAATTGGGGTTCGAATTGATAGATCGCGCACCCTATTCACCAGATCTGGCCCCTAGCTACCTTTTTCTGTTTCCTAGACAGAAAGTTTCGCTGGGAGTTCAGAGATTTTCATCGAATGAGGAGGCTAACACCTTGGTAAATGTCTATTTTGCAGAGTAAAATGTCAACTACTATTTGGGAAAATACTTGTTTCTGTGTTAGGCCGGAAACCCTCGTATGGTGACTCATTGATCATGTACTGAATATGTTTTCCATGTTGCTATTTTTCATGTCACCTGATACTTGCAAATTTGTTTATAATATAATATTGTCGCAAAGGGAATAATATAATATAATAATAATCTTTTAAGATAATTTTCCTAGCTAAACGATTTTTATCAATTTACCTGTTTTTGCGTTGCAACAGTCTGATAACTTATTGGGTGTCCTTACGCATCCTAACGACAGTGGCGTGGTGGAGTTCCACACATATGAAGCACTAACGCGGAGTATTTTGATATATAACCATTATTTTTTGTTCCAATTATTGCAGTTATTTCGAAACATCTGAAGAAAAATTGAGAGAGATTTTCACTTTGTTAAAATGTTTTTGGGCCGATTCAGAAATTAGAGTAGAATACTGCCATGTAGACTACATATTTACTTCCAAAGATTTAATTTCTCTTGAGTTTTCAGGTTGGAAATCTCCCCTTGTCAATCTATAAAATTGAATAATTTTTTTTAAATATTATTATATTGATATTAGGTGTGATTAAATTTTACAAAGTATCGTTTATTTCATGATACGAATTAATTTCATATTTATGTTATTCAGCATTTCTACTACTTCATAATAAATGGACCACAATTACTGCAAGTGATAACATGAACCCTGCAATGTTTGATATTCTAACGGATCTCAAAACACACAAACCAATTTATTAAATTTAGCTTGGTGAATGAATTAAACAAGCTTTGCCTTTTGCGTTTGTTGAGAGAGTTCATATGTAAAACCTTTGTGGAGTAGCCATCTTTGTGTAGATAGACTTCTGATCAAATTATACGAAATGTATACGAAAATACCTTTCTAATCTTTTTATCTAGGGGGGGCAGTGTATTTTTGATTATACTAAATTAGGTTTTGGCAAACAATTGTAAACGTTCATGAAAACATCTTTAATTTCTTTGAAATCATCCTTAATTCCTCTGTTTGTAGCAAAAGATAAATCAATTGAACATGGAAAGGTATTTGTTTCCTTGAGAGATTTTCCATATGTCATGCGACATTCGTACAACGGAATTGATCGTTAAAAATTAAATAGAAATTTTAACATGCCGTTCTTCTCGTTCTGGTTCATAAAATATTCAATCGGTAATCGGGAAGTGTTTCCCCTTGTATACAGTGCGCAGCTGAAGAAAGTAAAACTTACGCTAGCGTTAAATTTATGACCATGAATACGTCCTCTAGAATATTCAAGTGCGGTATCATATTTTGCATTTAATCGCATAAACATTGCGCAATATTAGCAACCCCATCATAACTCTGAATTAATTTTTGCATTTGTTAAAATTGTGCTTAGATCATGAAAATTAAATTAATATAAAAATGCGTAGGAAAGAACCATTGATATTCCGCAAGAATCTGTAAAATCACGGTTACGATTTATGAATATGAAATACACATATTGTATTAATATGAATTTTCACTTTTGTTCTTATGGTGGAACGATTTCCAACATAATTTTAAATTCAGGTAACCGCAAGTATTAATTATTCAAATTATAAATAAGCTGCATCTACATTTTTTACGATAACAGTGATTAATATGTGATTAATAAGTTTTTTATCCATGGGTATTTCGTTGTCATTTAGACGTACGGGGTGAATACTATAAGTTGTTCGAGTTGTTAAATTATGCAAGGTGAGACTTAGTTTAAGTGTGCCCGTATCCTTAATTGCTATTATTTCGGATTTCAGCAACTATGTAATTACTACGAAAAGGTCTACTGTAACAGTGCTTTCAAGACATATAATAATAATAATAGTAATAATTAGAGCCCGGTAACAGGGAACCGTGCCATAGCCGTACCTGCCTAGCATACAAAAACAATAGTAAGAAAATAGAAAAAAAATAACAGAACTAATACATAATTATAATATGTGAAAAGTAGTGAAACACTCACCCCTTTAAGCACCATTATTAGTATTAACATCATATGGATAAGAGTGGCAAAAAGTTGACACCATTAGATGTGTTTCCACAGTTGTCTCGGTGAGCGATGTTCGCCGTGGTGAGAAAATGAGTTTATATTTTGAAAAAGAGCGTTCAACATCTACCAATGTTATACACGCATTTGTGTACTTAGTCAGTGGATTATTCGATACATCACAAATTTGTTTTAGTGTGCTAAAATCGGTATCTTTCTGTAGCACATTCTCGAACTTTTCTAAAACGCGATTATATTTTGCGTCATGTATAGTTAGTAGCTGTGTATGCATTCCATCCATAATTTGCAGAGACACCAATAATTATAACGATCTATTTTGTAACTGGTCTATTGCGTCAGCTAATCCTTTATAGTAGCTATGAATATTTTTTAAATTTGTTTCAACGGAAATATCTTGAAATTTCGACCGGCCCTCCTTAATAGCTGCAGCTTCGGCAGGATTGAATTGTGCAACGACAGCTTTTACTATTTTGAAATGTTCAGCATAATAAAAAGCTGTCTGTAACCATGTTCTCCAACGTGTAAGAATTGGCTCCGGTGGTTGACGAATACCAGGACACTCTGTGTGAAATGATCATAGGCGTTTGGGAGATTTCAAAAATACTTTTTTTATGCTTGCAATTAATGCATCTACCTCGGGAGAGCATTGTCGAATGGTTTCTGCCACAAGATGTAAAGCATGCGCTTTACACTTAACATTTAAACACTTGCAACCATGTTCAAGCAGAGAACGGCCTACCGAACGCATTATCGCTGCGCCATCGTTCATAAACATCAACACTTTATCTTTTGAAATTTGAAATTTTTCCAACGTACTAAGTACAACCTTCGTAATTGCTGCAGCTGTACAATCTTGTAGTTTTCGGCTAGCTAGTAACAATGGTAATGTAGGTTTACTAGGGTCTAGTATGCGTTCCATAATATTTACAATTGAATTTTTTTACAGTCTGTTGTCTCGTCAACACATAACTAAAGAAACTGCTTTTTCAATATGCGTTTAATTTTCTTTTCCACGTCATCGCGTATAAATGCAACATGCTTACGTGCCGTTTTCTCCGTTGGCAACCGCAACTCGGGATTGTATTTGTCCCAAAAGTCCTTAAACGGTTGTTTATCGAGTAAGCCTAGTGGTAAATTACAGTTTATCAACATAAGAATTACATAAAAAACAAATGCACTGTTCGGTGGCATGCCCAATCAAACTATCTTACCCCTGTTGTAAAACAAATCGGGAAAGTCAGAAATAAACTTATTTTCTATGTCTTGAAAGGAACGTTTTTTAGCCTTCGCTAAAAATTACAACGTCTGTATCAATAAAATCAAAACGCACTACACTAAATAATAACTACAATTCATAACTACGTCTATATCAATAAAATTGACACGTCCTATCCGCTATCCAATGCTAAACTGAACTGAGTGATGATGATTTGTCGTGTTGTATCACAATCGACCAGCCCTCCCCGCCCACCTAAACACAGTCACACCGCCGCTGCGATTGCTCTCCAGTTACCGGGCTCTAGTAATAATACTCTATTGATTTAAAGTATCCAAAAGGATTATAGAATCAATGGTCAAATACAAAATAATAAAGGAAAAACAAAATTCAAACAAATAAAAAAGCAAGAAAAGATTAATTAATCAAAAAGGAAACGAAGACAAAATAAAAAATTGATACGAAACGTAGCGATGGGGTGACTTATCTCTGTAGGTTAGTTACTAGGGTTGAGAAACTCTTCTACATTGTAGTAGCTTTGCTCTATTAAATACTTTTTAGTAGACTGCTTAACTCTGGCTCTAACTCTTATTTCACGAGGTAGTTTATTATATAGTTTTTTTTCCCAGCGCTCGTTAATCCTCTATCAGTGATATGCAGTACACATCTAGAAATATGGAGATCACTTCTTCGCCGAGTTTCATAGGGATGTATGTCTTTTATAGCGGTATACTCCTTCTTGTGATTATGGTAGTAGCACACGGCTTCAAGGATATATAAAGACGGAAGAGATTTACATGATTCTGTAGGTTTTAGCCCGCCCAACATCTTAACAAGTTGCTTCTGTGCCACAAAGCAACAGTAGATGAAGATCCCCAGGGCAGTATCCCATATCCCAACCGTGGCTGTATTTCAGTATAGTATACAGACAGCAACGTATGTAATGGTAGCTGTGATGCATCTTAAAATTGGTCTAGGATCCCTATCCTCTTTGGATATTAGAAAAGTGATGCTAAAAGACTGACGTTGTTTGTCACTGTCAGCATTATATTTGTTAAGTATGTGTTCTGCCGTATCTAGATCTTCTTGGCGGAGTTGGTTTCCAGCTTTTGTTAGTTTGTATAAGTGATATATTAAGTAATTCTGCTAGTATTCTGAGATACTCTTTGCTAGGCAACGGGACCACTTTTGCCATCCTTGATGAAATTAATATCAATGTCTTCACCTAATGTTGCCGCATTTCATTTTAAAGGGCGTTTATGCACTTCACAGGAGGACCTCTTACTGCCTCTTATGCGCTTAGTTATGAAATGTAATTCAAAATTCACATTTTGGATTCATATTTAGATTTCTGTCGTCAAAATATTAAAGGCGTTAGCAACACACAGTGAGGACAATTTGTTAGTAAATGTTCAACAAACTACAAGGAATCGCATTACAGTTTGTATGATAGAAAATGATGCCCACTTCGAGTAGATGTTGAAATTGTATGCATAAATAAAACACTCTGTGCATTTTAACAAAAAAAATTATTTGCATAGCTTCATATTTAATTCGCTAAAGAGCAACACATTTTAGGTGTAGGGAAATATTTATAAAAAAATTCTAGAACAGCTCCTCTACCTCATTCTGGAAAAATATTAATGGTGTTCTATTTAAAACACATTGAAACACGTTGAATCAAATATGGCAATGATGTCGATGGTCACTTGTAGACGCCAGTTGATATAAAAATTGTTTTCATATATTTTTTTGATATATTGCGGAAAATATTCAATCGAATAAAATTTTAATCACCGCTCTAGCGTTTAAGCATTAAAAGAACTGGGGTATTTCACAAACATCTCAAATTATGTTAATTATCTCAAAAATTAAGATAGGCAGGTATAGGGAATATATAGGCTGTTCCATTTAAAAAAATTAAACATGTATCGTGCGCTGCAGAAACTGAACTTTCGTATGAATATAATTTGTATAATAAACTTCCCACTTATAAATTCTTTATTTGTTCCTGAGATATTGCCCTGGCTGAACACACTCTAGACCTATTAGAAATATCATTAAGGGCCACATTAAAGGAGACTCAATGTGGAAACCAATTTGCTGCTTGAAGAAATGTTGTATCCAATGTTATTAGCTCAGAATTAAGAACAAATACGAACACATATTTATTATCGTTTCCATTGCTTACAATGTAACTTCAGGATATTATATAAACAACTACACTAGTTACGCATACAAAGTTTATAAATATAATGAATTACTTATTCCTTTCAGATATAAAATGCAAGTTAGTGTTTATAAATCTTTGGCCAGTTAAAGAAACTAATGCATTACTTTAGAGCTCGACTCTTATTGATTAGTTGTCTTAAGAAAGAGCACTTACGAGACATGAAAAACTATTACAAACACCATTGATTGTTTAAACAGACTGAATTCTTTTAAAAATCAACAGTCGCCGTCCATTATAAATTTCCAGTTTATTTCACATCGTCTAGCAAAATTTTTAGCAAAGAGTACGAAATACTCAAGCCCTTTTTTCAGGTTTACTGATACTGCAATAAATCAGTAGTACATGGAAGAATTTATTTTCCAAAAAGACGATTAGAAACATACAACAATAATTTTTACATGTTTTGTTCATATATGTTTGGCTTCCTTCCTGTAATAGCAGGAGTGCAGAATTCTAATTTACTAGAAATATCAATGGAATTAAACAGATCTGAATACAAAATGACAGCGTAGAAGGTAATGAGAAACTGTCTAGAAATGTATAGTATGCAGATATACGTTCCACTACTACTACAGCACCAGCTAATTCCTAAGTTACTACGTCCAAAGAAATTATGGTGGTGGTCAACAACGGGTGATTCTTTTCATATATAAATAACCTCTAGTTCAGTTTAAATTATTATACGTAAAAAGTATCAGAGGAAACCTTGGTGAAGCATAAATAAGTGCACTTGAAACATGCATCGAATACTGGTAAGTTAATTTTTTCAAGATTTTACTAATCTCTTTGAAGTGAAAAAAAGTTAGTAGCATAAATAATAAAGTAAAACTGCATTTAGTGTACTTATATTTTTTAACTAAATTCATTTTAAATTGCTTTTCAAATATTTATGATTTAGTTGTGATATTAAACAAATAGAATTTTAAAACGTAAGTATGGTTGTCTAATAATCAGTGTGTAATTCCAATAATTCTATTTTAGTTTAATTTTCTTAGTGTCCTTCTTAAAGATAGTGTTTAAATAAGTTTCCAATAAGCCGACAAATGCCCAAATGCAAAAATGACAAATAATTAATTTTAAGGAAGTGATTGTGAAAACAAGCATGCATTGTAGTTGCAGAAATCATGCATTATTCTCAACCAGACTCATTCTTTATTCTGCGTTTAATTTTTCTGTTAACGAATTAATATTGGCACAGGTCGCGGTGACACAAAATGCAGGTGATTTGTCTGTTTTTAATTAACATATTACTTCAACGTTACAAACAACAGCGACGACTGTGTGGGTTATATGATAAAATAATTATTTTATAACACGATAATTTGTTTCTTCGTGGAGGCGGGTTCCATTAAATTTTTCTGTAGATGCTCAGGCCCCAGAGCATCCTTGTAGTCAGCGCCGCTGGTAACAAAAGCAAAATAAGTGATAAGTGAATTCAATTAGTGTATAGTATTCAGCCTATTAGCCAAATATCATCAACTCTATTCTATTCTAAGAATTTTATCTTCTTATTCGGAGCAAATTGATATGTATTTCTAACACTTTCTTGTGTAGTTGAGTAAACGCCTTTAAGAAAACTTTGCTATGGACAACATCGGGGCGGTATCATATTGAACATATAAAACCCAACAATATAATTGATATTTCCGGATTTTCTAGATAACATTCTGAAGTATCTCGCGACGAAGATGAATGGATATATAAGAACTAGGTACCTAAATGTATTAAGGTGTTATATAAAATACTTCTTTCCAATGGAGTGGTAAAGAAAATGCAGATAATTGTTGCAATAACTTTTTATCGAACTAATTTACAAAATATTTCTTTGTTTTCAGAACTTAAGGACGAAATTCCCATTTAATTTAACATAGATACATGCATATACCACAATTTGTTAATACTAGTTTTCTGTTTGTAGATTTTGACATTATTCCTAACTAAGGCGTACGCTGGAACAATTGCTCATGATATAGACGAAGGTGGGCATCCAAAAGCGACATCACATCAAAAAATTCATATCGTTCACTATCATCCAGTTCCCACATTCATTAAGAAAGAATTCGCACATGCGTTAAAACACCCTGTTTCTATAGGCGAAAGCTCCAGCAGCTTAGAAGTTCAGCATGGTGATAAACATGATTATGGTTACGCCTTCGGTGACTCACATTCCACAAGAAACGGCGTTTTTGGTCACGAGGGGTCCTACAACGATGATGATCAATCTGGCTATGATGAGAATCAAGGCGGTGGTGGAGGTTATGAGCATCAAGATTACAGTTCTCAAGGTGGCAGTGATGATGAGGATGGATTTGGAGGCCAATTCCATGGAAATTATGGAGGATATGGTGGTGGGTATAACGGCGGTGAAGGCGAAGGGTCAGAAAGTGACGGCCACAAAAATTACTAAATATATGAAATGAAAAGGTGGCCATCGTCGGTATATTACTAGAAAATGAAAAGGAAAGTGGTGTATTCTAGATATTTATTCAATACCATTATGCTGACTTATGCATTTATACATACAACGTTTTACGTTTCACTTGCAAAGTTCAATTTTCAAGTACACTTTTATTTTACTTAGTATTACCACCACATGTTCATTGTATGAAAGTGAAACTGTAACAGCATAACATATGTACATAAGTACAATATTGTAATTTATAAGTTGTTTGTAGCATTATAGTAAGATGCGTTCCTTAAAATGATATTGGTTAATTATTATATTTATTGTTTGGAATTATATATATATATATGTTAATAAAATTTAATAAAATTCACTATAGACATTTTTTAACCGGATTCATTAAATCCTGATAAACAACACATGGGCAATTTATTACTAGAAAGCTACAATATTACGAACATTAGACATAGCATCTATTACAGAAAATAGAAATAAGGCAAGGTTAATTTATTGAGGAAAGTTATTCTCACGGCGTGTAACATTATGCGTGTTGTATGAAATTATTGCCATTCGATTGCTTTTACTTGCAACATATTAGTTAACACTGAGCCTTATTAAAAAAATCATTAGTATATGTAAAAAAAAAATGGCAGTGAAGCGAATCATTTCAGACGTATGAATTATGTGTATTTATAAAATGTCCAAAGGGGAACTGCAACTTTAGAGTGGAATACGCTGTATAATAAATACAATTTTAGCATAGGTGTAACTAACACTTAGTTTTCGTTCTTAAAAGGAAATAAAAAATTATTCCATATTACGGGATGAAAAGGACGAAGAAGGAAAATTTAAACCAATCATGGCCGACTTAAAATACACGTCATCCTCAGACTAATGGTCATTGGAATCGTTGAGAAACAATATCACGTTATCGTCAATAATATCCAAATTTGAAAAGTACAGAGTTAAAAGGTATTTGTTAAACGTGTGAAAATGGGTAGTAAGTAATGACCAAGAAAATTCTTTGAACAGTTTCTGTTTGGAGGAAGTCAATAGAATATTAATATTATTTACGCAAAGAGTTTAGGTTGCTACGAATATTTAAAAATATGTAAGCATTAAAATTTGCGAAAATGTTGCCATTGTAATTGATTTTACTATAGGTATAGGGGAGAAATTGACCTTTTTGTTTAGACTACACAAGTTAATCTTTTCCTAAAACTTAAAGTAACTTAAAACAGTTATATCAAATTTGCAATAATATACTAGGTGTTATATTAAAAATAATCAAGTAGTTATTAACCGGAAGCAACGAACATGTCAACATTTTTAGACACCCGAGTAGAGCAACGCAACTGCGCTGAAAGCCAGTGGCGGACGCATAAAAGTTTACGCAAAATAAATTAAATGTGATACGTGCTCAAACACTCAAACACTTACCGTTTTAGTCCTCCGTGAAATCACAAAGTGGATAATGTCTATTTAATATTTGTAACAGTAGATATGTTTCCAAAGTGAGTGTGGCGTGAAGAAAAAGTGTTTTTGTATGCCGAAAACGAACGTTCTACATCTAGTGACGTTATATTTGCGTAAGTAAAATAATCTTTCAAATTCTGTTGACGTACCTTCACAAATTTGTCTTAATGTGCCAAAATCAGAGTCTTTATCTAAAACACTTTCAAACCTTTCTAAAACACAAACATTTCTTGCGTCTTCTATCGCGCATAGCTGTGCGTGAACATGTTGCACTATTTGCAAAGATTCCACTAACGACACCAAAGAATTATGTAGTTTTTCTATGGCATCCGCTAGTCCCACGTAATTGTTCTGAATAATTTCCAAATCTGTTTTAACTTGACTATCCTGAAATTTCAAGCGGCTTACCATGATAGCCGCAGCTTCCTTTGGGTCGAATTCTAAAATCACGTTCTTTATATTCCCAAAATATTTAAGATAATAAAATACAGCCTCTAACCATGTTCCCCAACGAGTAAGAATAGGTTGTGGTGGTTCAGGAATACCGGGGCATAGTCTCTGAAATTCCCGAATACGTTTTGGGGATTTTACAAACACAGCTTTTGTATGTGCTATTAGAGCGTCTACCTCGGGATAACATTTTCTGATACTATCTGCTACAAGACTAAGAGTATGGATTTTACATGTAATATGCAATAAGTTAGCACAATGTTTTTTAAGAGATCGACCTACAGCAAGCATGTTTGCGGCACCATCACTCATAAACATCAACAGTTGATTTGTTGAAAGTTCAAACTTTTCCAATGTATTTAAGTCTGGAAGCTAGTAAAATTGAGGGTGACGGTCGATGTGGTTCCATTGTGCGCACCATTACATTAACCACAGAATGTTTTTTACGATCTGTTGTTTCGTCCACACATAACCACAGTTTTTTATCTTGCAACTCCGTTTCCATTCTTTTCTCGACATGCTCACGAGCAGACGGCACAACTCTCTGTAATGTTCTCTCACTTGGTAACTTAAAGTACGAATATTCATTCCAAAACGAGACGTATGCTTTCTTCCTTAGTAAATGAAATGGTAAATTACATGCAATAAACACATAAATTAAATTTAAATTTGTCATAATCTCGTGTGGAATTTTTTTTTGAAACATGCCCTGCACTATTTACAATATATATATAGACAATCACTTTTCGACCAACACATTAAATCTATTTTACACACTACACATTGAATTTTAGCGCCATCACACTTTAAATCAGGCATTTCTGCAATAAATTCTCTTATTGTGTCCAACTTTGGTCGTTTTCGCGACGTAGGAAACATTTTCAAAACAAACGTAGAACTACGATATAGTATACGACAGCGTAGATGCATACACAACAGATCGGCTTTCGAATCGTAGTTATACTGACGCTTATACCGAATTGTCCCGGCCGTGTTTGTTTTGCGTAAACCTTTATGCGTCAGCCACTGGCTTTCAGCGCAGTTTGCGTTGCTCTACACCCGAGCGATTGAGCGGTCATTTTTAAGAACAAGAGCCTATCTTCTATACAATAGTATAGTTGTATCCTTTGTGCGGTCATACCGTTCAATGGACGCAGAAATTATAGAAGTTCTGAATAGTGTTCTTTAATTCAGTCAGTAAAGAGGATAAATTTGTAATTACATGGTTGATATTGAAAGTTAAAAAATAAGAAAGAAATCGTCACGGAATTTTGTGACGTGTTGTGCTGCCAAGTAAACGTTTTGTGTCCGCGGGTACGGTAATTAGCAATTCGCTGTGATCGGGCTAGCGACATGCCAACGGCACCCCATCGAAATTTTCAAATTTTGTTGTTCTATGCTGCAAATAAAGAAATGTGCTGCCATTCTGAAATACTACAAAAGGTAAACGTCTAGGGAGGTATTATGGAGAACAGAATTTTGCATCCATGTTTTATTGAAGGAACGTTGAATGGAGAAAAATATCTAGATTAGTAAAACGGTTTGATCTTAGCGCTAGCTATTTTATATCCAAATAATAAAGATCCAGATATTCCGAATCATGTACAGTGGTACCAGTGCAATGGAGTGGCTTATTATATATATATAGGCTCCGCACTAGAGCAACGCAAACTGCGCTGAAAGCCAGTGGCTGACGCATAAAAGTTTACACAAAATAAACACGGCCGGGACAATTCGGTATAAGCGTCAGTATAACTGCGACTCGAAAGCCGATCTGCTGTGTATGCATCTACGCTGTCGTATACTATATCGTAGTTCTACGTTTGTTTTAAAAATGTTTCCTACGTTGCGAAAACGACCAAAAGTTGGACACAATAAGAGAACTTATTGCAGAAATGCCTGATTTAAAGTGTGATGGCGCTAAAATTCAATGTGTAGTGTGTAAAATAGATTTAATGTGTTGGTCGAAAAGTGATTGTCTACGGCACGTAAATAGTGCAGGGCATGTTTAAAAAAAATTCCACACGAGATTATGACAAATTTAAATTTAATTTATGTGTTTATTGCATGTAATTTTCGATTTCATTTACTAAGGAAGAAAGCATACTCGTTTTGGAATGAATATTCGGACTTTACGTTACCCAGTGAGAGAACATTACAGAGAGTTGTGCCGTCTACTTGTGAGCATGTCGAGAAAAGAATTAAATCGGAGTTGCAAGATAAAAAACTGTGGTTATGTGTGGACGAAACAAAAAATCGTAACAAACATTCTGTGGTTAATGTAATGGTACGCACAATGGAACCACATCGACCGCCACCATCAATTTTACTAACTTCTAGACGAATACAACAATGCACTGCCGAAGTAATTTCAATGTTGGTGTTAAATACATTGGAAAAGTTTGAACTTTCAACAAATCAACTGTTGATGTTTATGAGTGATGGTGCCGCAAACATGCTTGCTGTAGGTCGATCTCTTAAAAAACATTGTGCTAACTTGTTGCATATTACATTTAAAATTCATACTCTCAGTCTCGTAGCAGATAGTATCAGAAAATGTTATCCCGAGGTAGACGCTCTAATAGCACATACAAAAGCTGTGTTTGTAAAATCCCCAAAACGTATTCGGGAATTTCATAGACTATGCCCCGGTATTCCTGAACCACCAGAACGTATTCTTACTCGTTGGGGAACATGGTTAGAGGCTGCATTTTATTATCTTAAATATTTTGAGAATATAAAGAACGTGATTTTAGAAATCGACCCAAAGGAAGCTGCGGCTGTCAAGGTAAGCCGCTTGAAATTTCAGGATAGTCAAGTTAAAACAGATTTGGAAACTATTCAGAACAATTACGTGGTACTAGCGGATGCGATAGAAAAACTACAAAATTCTTCGGTGTCGTTAGTGGAATCTTTGCAAATAGTGCAACATGTTCACGCGCAGCTATACGCGATAGAAGACGCAAGAAATGTTTGTGTTTGAGAAAGGTTTGAAAGTGTTTTAGATAAAGACTCTGATTTTGGCACATTAAGACAAATTTGTGAAGGTGCGTCAACAGAACCGTTAAGTTGTTTGAAAGATTATTTTACTTACGCAAATATAACGTCACTAGATGTAGAACGTTCGTTTTCGGCATACAAAAACACTTTTTCTTCACGCCGCACTCACTTTGCCGAAACAACTTTGGAAACATATCTAATGTTACAAATATTAAATAGACATTATCCACTTTGTGTTTTCACGGAGGACTCTTAAAACGGTAAGTGTTTGAGCACGTATCAGATTTAATTTATTTTGTGTAAACTTTTATACGTCCGCCACTGGCTTTCAGCGCAGTTGCGTTGCTCTACTCCGCACGTGAGTACTTAGTTATTTTTCTTCATAATTGTTGGATTGGTAGAAGGGGTACAATAGAATGGCGAGCTAGATCACCGGACTTAAACGAGTTCACTGTTTCCTCTGGGAGATATATACAATCAAAGTTTTACATCAACAAACCAAACAATATTGATGAACTAAACTGAATTGTACATGAATTTAGATCTATTCAACCTGATGTCATTCAAAATGTTTTACAAGAGTTAGAAAGTCGTTTAAACTATTGTTAGTTAGTCGGAGGAGCATAATTTCAACATTTGACTTAATTTTAATTTACTCTCATTGCTTCAAAGAGAATAAGTTTGATAGATTGTCTTACTTACTGAGTTGAAGAACAATGTGTAGGGATTTTAACGTAAGCGTAATGTTTAAGGAATAGTATTTTTCTGATAGAGAAACTCAGGTCAGAGGTAACAATGAATTGGTCACGGACACTTTTTTTGTTATTTCGACATGCAGGCACGAACAGACACTACTATTGTATTTCGAGGGTACGTTATTGCCTGCATTGTACGGATGTGTCTGTCTGAGTATTTCCGCAAGGGTGCAATAACCAGATACTTTCGAGAACTTGCAAAAATATAGAGAGATCGTGGTTGTCTATTGCGAGAGCAACATCGTCGTGTTTGCCACCTTAAGTAAATAACAAGTATATTAATTTTCAGTATTATAGTTATTCAAATAAGTATATTAATTTTCAGTATTATAGTTATTCTTTTCTCACTACATATCCTGACGTAACTCCTACAAATGATTCCTAGAGAAACGGTTCAATTCAGATATAAGGTATGCCATATCAAATGCATTTAGGATCTTTGTAGATTTCAAAGATTTAATAAAAATTGCAGATTTTCATTCAAAAAGATAATCTTTGACGTCATATCTATTGTACGGATCACCCAATATAAGATGTCTCTAATCAAAGATGGTGGCAATAATAAATAAAAGTTGACCTGTTCGAGCATTTTTTTCCAACTAGTTGTTTTGAATTTCTATGGAATTTATTCCAACTTTTACGTGCTCACTGTATAATAGTGGAGCTGAAATATTGAAAATACGAAATATGCGAAAGGTTACAAAAAAGAAGAAGTAGTAATTTATTTAATATAGTAATGTAAAAACGCCAGTTTACTTAAACATTCTAATAGCAGAAGTATTATTTAACTTAAGTTCAGGTTTGAAATAGTTGTACTTCCTAATTGTGTAAACATGTACTCTACCTTAAGCTACCGATTTTGCGTTAACCCCTTCTTCAACCTACATTAAATTATTATAGTCAATATTCTAAACAATTTTAATGTTTAAAGTGTGAGATAGACATGTAGGGATAACCATGTAGAATCACTACAGGTTAATTCTGTTTGATTTTATGATTGTTCACTGTGCTTTACGGTAGAAGGAGATTCTAGGAAAGGACATTGCGTTGCAGTAACTGCTGCCGGCAGCGAACGAGCTCGAACTACAGGTTGTTTCACTTCGATCCTTCGATCCTCACCATGGGAAGCTCTAAAAATTATTGATGATAGAGGGTAGACTTAAATTCGCCAAAGTTGCTGACTTTTGTGTTCATTATGGACTCGAAGAGAAAATGAACTTGTGACAAATGACGTTCGAGATTAAAAAAAAAAAACAAAAATGCTCATTTCCTTCTTTTACATCTAGCACATTTTTTGGCCTTGCAAAGAAGAAATAAAAACACATTCTCAAGGCTACTGTCGATCTTCTATTTAATGGTGTAGTTGAAATTGTTATTTAACGTTTTGGTTCTTTCTGGCTTTCTTTATGGCTACCTTATTTAATCTTAAAATGTCTTCTTCGTCAATTAAAGCATAATATCGAAATTTTTTCTCATGTTATACATGCTTAAAATCAGAAAAAAATCTGTTTCTAACAGTGTCAAGATCCAATATGACACCGATAAGAAATAAGAAAACTGATGATGGTTGAACCGAAACGTCGTATAAACATTTCACCATTAGATTAAATAGAAGATCGAAAGTGGCCTTGAAAATGTGCTTTTAGTTTTTCTCTGCAATGTCAAATAAAGGTGCTAGAGGTAGAAGAAAATTAGCATTTTTAGTGTTTTTTCTAAAACTGGAACGTCATTTGTCACATGTCTATTTTTTTCTTCGGGTTCATAACAAATGCAAAATTTGGCAATTTTGTTAGCAAGTTTAAACCTACTCCCTATGTCTAATAATGAGATCCTTGTGGTGAGGTTCGAAAATGATATATAATATATATAATACAGCTATAATAAAAATATACCTACAAATTACTCAGTACCGCTAAAACAAACTATTATAATAACATTATACTAAAATCTAACAATAAGTCCAAAACTACGTGGAAAATTTTTAATAATTTAACCAGTAAAAATAAAAAAGGTCGAAAATTTGCGAAATTAAAACAAAGGAAGGTACAGTAGTCTCATTCCCCATAACAATCGCGAATAATTTCAATCAGTTCTTTCACGATCTACCACATATAATCACATATACATTAACAACCATTCAATTTTGTTGTTTCCTTTCACTGAAGCAGAAACTCTTTCAATCAATTAGTAAAATAAATACCAATAGTTCAGCCCAGATGGCATTTCTCCAAATATTCTTAGAGAATCAAGATCCTTTATTGCCAAGCCAATAACGCGTCTAATTAATTACTTTTTCCAACAAGGTATTTTTCCTATCTGTCTGAAGAAATCAGTACTAATTCCCATATATAAAAACGGTGATCAAACAGACATGGCTAATTATAGGCCCATCCCTTTAACATCTTCCAAAAGCAAGTTGTCACGAATGAGTGCCATGTTGCCACGAGTGAGTTCATTCCTAGAGAAGCACAACATTGTATCCTCTAACAAACATGGATTCAGACCTGGAAAATCCACCGTCACCGCAACCATGGAAGTGTATGGATACATACTGACGCAATGAGAAAACAAACAGTTGCCAGTTGGGTTCTATTGCGATCTTACGAAAGCATTTGACTGTGTTCAGCATTCACTTATATCTGAAAAGTTAGAAATGATGGGAATTATAGGTATAGCACTTCAATGGTTATATTCACATCTGTCTGGGAGAATACAATATGTACATACATACTATATATCGATTTTCTCTCGAAATAAAAACGTCGTTCTCAAATCTAATCCTTTACCAGTTACAATAGGTTTACTACAAGGAGCGATACTATCAGCGCTTTTATTTACACTTTTTATTAATGATATCAATAGTTTTTTAAGCGATTACTTTCTAACGATATATGCGATGATACTACGGTTTTCACTAACGCCGATGGATTAAATATTCAAGCTACAACTTCTTTAATACTAGAGAAGGTTAGCAATTAATTCAAATGGAGCAAATTGGCTTTGAATAGATTGAAAATTCAATTTTTAATATTCCTTGCTTGTGCGGATTCAATTAAATCACTGGGAATTGAATTTAGCTGGAACTTAAAATGACGAACCCATATAGTTTAATAAGCAGATCGACATTCAAATTACGCCACCTCAAGAGTTTAGTTACCGGAAAGTTGGGTTACTTTAATCAACTTTTGTTATTTATTAACTTTTGTTTTTGGTCGCATTTTATAGGTCTATATTGGTACTTCCAACTTTGAAATTGACAAGAAGCTAAAGGCTTTCTAAAAACATGTTTTTTTTTTTAATAAAGGTGGCCAAAATCAGACGACCAAGTTGGGTTACTTTGGTCACACATTGTTTTATTTAGAAAACGCAAAGATACGGAAGAACATAGGTCAGTTTGCCCATAGGTATGATTGCCAAGTAAGTTTGTAGTTGTTTTTGAGGCGTTTGGACATAGAAATAAGTCAAAAATACATCCTTTTTTTGTTTTATTGTCTAGTTTATTATAAATAAAGTAACGAAATGTTTTTATAACTGTTTTAATTGCAAAGTAAAAAATACATTCTTTGTTAAAAAACACATTTGAAAATGTAGTTTAGAATAGTTTAAGAGTAATTTTCCATTTCCGGTATCTTGAAGAAACCTCTCTTGAATGGGATAGGTGTCTTTATGATCAAATCAGTACCAAACCCGTTAGATTTTGAAGCTTCTTACAATAAACAAATACACACTCAATTATCAAGTGGCAAACAGGATAACCATGTGGTGGCCAAATTCAGATCTAAATTAATAATTTTATAGTGGGCGACTTTGGCCACCCTTTGGCGGCAAAACCTACAAGTTTAAGTTTGCGGTGACCACTCAGAAAGTTTCCTAAAGGTTTTATGATTTCGTATTTCCACATGAAAATCATAGATGCCGCCTCTTCATTCACTTACGAATAAAGTTTTTGAAGATAAAAAAATGCTCGTTTTTCATAAATTTCTTTATTTAATTTTTTCAGGAACTAAAAAACAAATTGTGTGGTGTCAATAATTTTGTTTTAGTCCAATACAATCTATAGAAACAGTAAAAAATGAGATTTGGCCAATAAGTATTATCATAACGTAATTGTGCATAAATAAAACAAATATTGAAAAATGGCCAAAATCAAAGGCCCTTTGATTTTACCCAACTTTACGGTAATATAAATATTTTGAAATTAGTATACTTCTCAGACATATAATCAAGATTACGCTACGGTATTTTGATATGGGGCTCCAGTCCAAGTGTTTTTAAAACTCTAATCTGTCAAAAACGTGCCATTCGAGCTATGGCAGGTATCACCCAGTTAGTGTCATGCAGAATTCTATTTAGGAACTACAAGATACTACATAACTGTTGTATCGATATACATATATATTGGAAACAGCATGTTATGTACACAATAACAAGGCTTAATGTCAATGAATAATCCTAAACATAAATATAATACCAGAAATACCCATATACAGCTACCTAATCATAGGCTTACATTAACATCAAATAGTTTTATTTGCTTAAGTATAAAAATTTATAACAAAGTACCACAAATTCCCAAAGAGCTTCAGGAGCACCTCTTTAAAAAAGCATTAAAAGATTATTTATTAAAAAGACATTATTATAATTTCAATTAATTTTTAAATAATTCTGTAAATTGTATATAGTAATAAGTTTGTAACCCATAGATATTCATAGGGATTTGAATTTGTATGTAAATGTTTATCCATTTTTGTATTGCTGACGTACTCTGTAACATCTGTTGTTTGCTTGGGGAAATGAACCTTATTATTATTATTATTATTATAAAATGAATTAGCCTATATATCGAAGTTCGAGGTGTGGAGGCACGAACTATGTATGTGAATGAATTCGTTCTTTCTTTATTATTTTTATTTATATTTCCTTTAACGGACACTTCCCTCAAACGCAAACCACGCAACTAACAGAACAGAAATGCGACAAATATTGTAAGCGGAGAGAAAAATATAAAACCGATCTGGATTCCCGTTTCTAGCAATGAGGAAAACCAATGTATTAGTTATTTGGATTATTGAGATATTCGACATAAGTATAATAAAGTAGTAAATAAAAAACAAACAATAAAATACTGAATAAAAGATAAAGCTTATTGAGCCTAATACTTGATGATAGTAAAATGTTCGATAATAATAGTGTATAGTTGTTTTGAACTTCTCAAAAATGGTTTTCATTCCGTATCACTTTTTCTTATTGAAGGTCATCACAACTTTTAAAAACAGATGTTCTGCGTGTGTCTTGATTAAAGTATACCAATATGGTTACAAGTCGTTTTGTCGTACTAATGAGCTTTTACTTGTTTCGAGGAAAGCAATGGTACATATATACATATATAGTATACATATATGTATTCAACAGAAAATTACATTAATTTAAAACCTCATACTAATAACTGTACCATGTACCATGTATCTATGACATTAATTAAAGATGACTGTCATGTACTATATACATTTATTTATTTTACACACATATATATGTACAACAGTTTATAATAATATTAACAAAAATTGCATAAAACAAGTTAACAGCATCAACAAAGAGAAAACGATAAAAATGATGAACGATGACAATGACAAATGCGTAACAGCCTCACGTTTCGTTTCAGAATACGAATCTTTTTTAGTAGTGTTTGCTATGATGGTAAATAGTTTTATATACCGGCACTGGTACCGGAATTGGTTTTGCGACGTGGATCGGTACGTGCTTTTCAATAGGTATCGGTATGGGTTTCTCTACTGGGTAAGGTACAGGTTTCACAACTGGGTATGGTATGGGTTTCTCGATCGGTACGTGAATAGTTTTTATTACTGGTATGGCCACTGGCGTTGGTACTTTAATATGTACTGGATATGGATGTGGGACCGGAACTGCAACAGGTTTTGGTATAGGGATAGGTAAAGAGTGAGGTATGGGCACTGGGGCTGCTTTTATAATTGGTATAGGGACTGGTTTTTGAATTTCAACTGTTTGCTGGATATTGTAACCACCGCCTCCGATACCACCACCGTAGCCTCCAATTCCACCTCCGTAACCTCCAATTCCACCTCCGTAGCCTCCAATTCCACCTCCGTAGCCACTAGCACCACTGGCGCCTACACCTGCTCCTGTGCCGATATTTCCTGCATAACCAGCGGCTGCAGAAGCGAAAACGCAAGCAAATGTTACGCAAACCTAAAAAGAAAAGATATAGTCAATTATTTTAGAGTTTCAAACAGGCTGAAGGAAAACTATAGTCAACAATATAATAATGTCAATGCCGGAATAGTCTGCCCCACATTCATTATTTAACCAACAAAATTGAATGAACTTCATCAAGAAATCAAACAATACCGACGAATTTTCCTTGTCATTTCAACAACAGGTGTCCTATGAACCTATTTTAATTTATAACGATGCACCTCAATTCTTAGTAATAAAATAAAATAAATATTTTAGATATACAATCTGTTGATTTTAGAACGATCCATCTTGGATATCTCAATAATAAAAAGAAAATCATCATAGGGGTAAATTTTTTGACATACGGCATTAACGTGCGTCCCCGTTAGTACCCTTTATCCCTTGTATTGGTACGTCAAATTGTAATATTTTTAGTCTGCTTGCAACGCCGAGTCTTTCATTCATTATTATTATTATTTTATTTACTTATAGAAGCTTGTTCATAAAATGAACGCAGTGCAGATCACAATTGCACTAGAGAACTGTACACAGAACTGAACTTCCATAGACATTTTTATTTCGAGACTGAACAAGTTTAAGCATTATCAATTGCTTGATCTAAGAATGAATGACAAGATTTTGGTATGAAAGGAAGGCACCTCTATTGGCAATGGAATCTTTTAAAGGACGTTATTGGATAATTACTTTTATAATTAGTGCGGTGTCTTTTCAAGTTATTTTAATATTTTTTGCCAATACAGTAACTAATGTTGCAATCAAGATATACGTAATGCTGAAATTGGTTTTTGCATTTTCTAAATGTATATTAATTTGTATATTATACTAAATTTTGATTGTTAGGAAATAGATATAAATTGTAACCATTTTTTCTGTTCTCTTTTGCTGTATTTGAAAATTGAAAAGATTACTTTCTGCGAGCTCATGGGGCCACTTGCAACCGGTTAGCAACTTGCGCCGGCTACGTTTTATGAATTATAAAGAATTACTAAAAGCCGGAGTTTTATTTTGCATATTTGTGCATTATTACATATTTTGCATATTTCGCATTTAATTCACAGAACTTGCTTGGCGCATGGTCTGAATCGTGTTCCAGAAGAAGTCAGAAATCGTTTTCCTGTAATAAAAACTCTTATTAGTAGTGCTAAAGAAGTGTTTTTGAAGGCTCCATAGCGAATTCTGTTTTATAGAGGAAATTTATCTGGCGGTCCGCCTCCTCCTCAGCCAATAAATCACGCGGTGGGACGCATGATAAGAACCTGCTCTTTTCATGTGAACCATTAAGATAAAATAAAGATAATTATTATGGATCTTAATGCCGATGCACGGTCTGCGATATAGGCCCAAAAAGCATATTTGAAAAAGAAGTACCCCAGTAATTGGCATTTATTAGAATTAATTACGGTTTCATTTCTAATTGTATATTGCAGCTGGAAAAATAGCTTATGTCGCTAATTGAAAGCAATGGGATAATAAACAAACTTGAAAAGTCACGTTTCGATGTTAAAGGAAGAGTGAAAAACACCGTATATGGAAATTTATGAATCTGAAGCAATCGAAAAGAATGAGAGTTTGAAAAACCTAAAGAATATTACCAGAATCTTATGTAGTGATTTACTAGAAAATAGTAAGTTGGTAGTAGATCACATTATTAATTTTAAAAATACTCCTATAACAAGCGTTGACGTAGAAAGAATCTTTTCACTGTACAAACACAGACAAGCGCCAGAATTTCTCAATATAAACTTCGAAAAATATTTAGTTTTAAAATATATATATATATATATATATATATATATATATATATATATATATTCCGGCCTTTATTAATTATTCACGCAACTCATCTTAATAGATGGGAAATACTTCTAATACAATAAACTTAATTCTAGAAAAAGAACACTTTTAAAATTCAACTATATTTAGAAATACGCTCCAAGTGAATTTGTAATTTTGAATGTTTGACGTTCAAGCAAAAAGTTTCCACTAATTTAAAGTTTAAAGAGCAATATTTTTGTAGAATACGTAGTAAAAGAAAATATTTTTGTATTTCACAATACAATGGTAATTACAATTTGAATCTTATTTTATCGAAATATATTGAAAAACATGTAAATCTATATTATCTGAGCAAATTATTTAAATCGTATCACTTACTAGAATTTTCATCGTACACTATGTGACTTCTTAGGACTCTTAAAAACTTAAACGACGGTTGGACGCACCGTATTTACTGTTTGTAGTTTAGGGGCATAGGTGTGCTTTATATACCACACAATGTCAAGGTACTTTCACCGGTGCGATGAATTCATCTTATTGCAGTTCTTCTAGATTTGCTTGTTTGATGATGTCGTGCTTCCCCGCCTATTTTCGATTGATGAATCCTTAGATTTTGTTATTTTTGCAAAGAAATCAGTCCTTACGGTTTGGACGTCGTTATCGCCAAGTAAATGTAAGATTCTTACTAAATGTTTACATTTGAAACAACATAGGCTAATAAACGATAAATGAGTAAAACATAGAGATTAATTTTAGATCTAATTTATTAATTTATTTAATCACGGTAAGGAAATGTCGGGTTGCAATGAGCGATTTAAAAAGTTGGTAGATTACTGATGGAGTGACTTTATGTCATCTAAAATGTATTAAATTCCCTACCAAGTACTTTGTTATTTATAATGGAATATCCCACATATTCTTACGATGGACAGTGGAATATCCTATACATACAGGCTGTTCCAATCTCTTGGAGTTCTAGAATTGTGCCTACTGTGTAAATGGCAGAACGTCAAAATTTCAACATAATGTAATAGATACCGTAAATCCAAAAATATTTTCGGGTATACAGGGTGATCGATAAATAGCTAACCTAGGACCCATTTTATGATTTTAAATAGAATATCTTGTGTTTTACTGCATTTTTAGTTTCCTCATCTAGAAATAAACCAACGCAATATGGATTTCATATGACTACTTCTAGCAGATTTCGAGTTATTTTTAATTTCGTTTTCAATCACCTAAACGTAGATATACCTATTTCATTCAAGAAATCCGAAATGCCAATACATTTTAGCGTAAATTTTTACCAGATTGAATTAGATATTTGGCTCTATCTAGACATTGTGCTAGAACGTCTTCGAAATGTACAGGGTGTTCAGTATTGAACACCAAATTTTGCCAAATTCAAACTCCAGAAACCTCATTCTTTTAATCATCATAAATATTTTCTGTATATCCACCGAATAGTAAATTTATGTTTCTAACAATTTGTCTATAATGATGCATATGTCTAGTATTGAAAGTAAAAGATATATTTACAGTTAAGCGCGGCTCCTCCATTTGCACATTGCATCCAAGTGGTTTCTGGTATTAGTATTGCTTGGTTACCATGATAATAGTAAATAAAACATAGTGATATTATTCTTCTTAACTATTGATTCGAAATTTTAAACCTAAGCAGCTACTTGCTAAATGAATTACATAACAGAGTATTAACACATATGATTTATGTATGAAGTTAGGGGTAACTTAAGCATTCCGGAGTGCAACAGTTTGTGTGCCAAGAAAAATGGTTTTACATACAATTGCGCAAATGATGCAAGTGGAAGGAAGGGATTTCGAACGTTCAGTTGAGATTGATAAATAAGTAAATAGCTACTCATTATTGCAATAAAAATTACAATAAAGATTGTTGGTTGTTCATAGTGTTTCAAGGTTTGTTTATGGTGTACTTCAATTGTGTTACATGTTGTTGTTTTTCTTTTTAAAAAGGTACTTTTCCGTACTTAGGTTCGAAATTCTGAGTCAACGGTCTAAGATTGTCATTGTCAGTGCGACTTCAAGGAGCTACTTGGGCTCAAAATTTTGAATCAATAGAAAAAACAACGTTAGCACCTTTTGTTTATTCTTGTTACGGTAATCGAATAATGCTAACACCTTAAGCCACTTGAATGTAATATCCAAATGCAGGACTCGCATTTAACTGTAAATATCTTTTTCACTTTAAGAATTAAACATATGCATCCTTACATAAAAACGTCAGAGATATACATTTTCAATATTGCGGATACAGAAAAAAAACATATAGTGCTAATTCAAGAAATAGCGTTTCTGGTATTTAAATTGACAGTTTGGTATTCAATACTGAACATCCTGTATATTTCGAGAGCGTTTTAATACAATGGCCAGATAAAGTAAAGTCTGTAATTTAATCTCGCAAAAATTTATGTTAAAATGTATTTGCATTTCGAGTGTTTTGAAGGAAATAGATATATCTAAATTTTGGCGATTGAGGACAAAATTATATCACAAAATCTATTAAAAATTGACATATGAAACCTATATTATATTGGTTTACTTCTGGATGGAGAAGCCAAACACGTAATGATATACAGTATGTTTTATTTAAAATAACAAAACAGGTGCTTGGATCGCTACTTGTCGATCAACCTGTATATACGGAAATACTTTTGAAAAATGCTCCATGGTATTTATTATGTTATCAGAACATTTTGGTTTCATACTACTTACAATTCTAGAAGATTAGATCACCTGTATACTATTTCAATATTGAATTTTTACATAAAGTTTTCAGTCGAGTTTAGACGAGATTCTCAATACCCGTGTGCACTGTTTATGTTATTCATTGAAATTTTTGATAAAGATTGTCAAGCATACATACAAGAGGTTATTTCTCACAAACGTTCTTAAAGGGTTCAGTGAGCTTCTGCTTCTTTGTGGTATAGATTTTGGTGTATCACTACGCTCACTGAAGTTATTCGTTTTACATGATGTGTCGATAAAATGTTTTGGTAGATTAATTTTAAAACAAGTGAAAACTTGAAAATTTTTCATTCCCTAATTTCTCGCATATTTTTGTTTTATATCAAAAAAGGGTAATTTTATATTGGGCTTCTTCTACTTGATTATAAGCAGAGAAATTAAAACATTTCGTATATATTAAGACAATAATCCGTTATTGAGTTCTATGAGATAGTAAATTATTAAATTATTAATTATTAAATTAAATGATATGCTTCTATGAATTGTAAGACAGAAATGAGCAATTTACTTACTAGCGGTTTTGGTAAGCATAAAGTGTTTAAATTCGTAGAAAAATTATTTTTTCCAAATAACTATAAAATGTTCAAAATTAAACGTGGGAAATATAACAGAAGGTTCCCTACTTTTAGCATGAAATATGAATATGTCAAAAACACGGGGGGCTTCTATTTATAAATTTTGAGTTTTGCACTAGTTTTGTTCCCACACGGTATAAAAAACATTTTTAGTTTGTATAAACGCTTTAAGAATGTGGGAATGTTTGTGAAAAATTGAGGTTCTTCATCTAGATGACACAATTTCTCCGAAAATTTAAAATAACTCGGTGCAGAAGGAGCCTTACATAAAATAACCTAAAATTCTGTATATAACTTGCAGATGATCCATGTTGTAAGGTTCGATATTATCAAAATGAAATACAAAATCCTCTTTTATTGCTTGCAAATTTTATTTTTGCTTACACCGGGACTAGTTTCGGTAGTCACCATCATCAACCAGAATCAAAGTTAATGGTATTCATCAATACATAAATATTTAATAGGAATACATTCTAGTTACAGTCGAATATTTAAAACTTCATTACAGTCATATTGTAAAGTGTTAAAGTTGAAATGAAACAATTGACGTTTATAAAAGTAAAATGGTGAAATTTAAAGTGAGAATATTTAAATGTTGAAATTGATTGTTTGTTGAAAAATTGAAAGGGGCTATACAAATAAAAACGGGGTAAGCTTGAATTAAATTTGGAGTCTAAATTGAAAATACAAAAAGGAAATGATAGAGGGACAAGTATTCTTAAAGTAATGTTATGTTCTCACTAGGGGAAAACAGCTTGTAACATGAAAACAATAAAGTAGCTTTCATAAATGAGTTGTGTATGCCATTTTATGTACATAGGCCAAAAGGGTTGGACTAAGAAATGTTAATGTAAGTGAAAAGTGGTTTATCAAAATTTCTCTTTGATCATTTAGTAATTTATAACGTGTTTTATGTTTTTTAGTTTCAAGAATTTCGAATAAATTTGATTTTTGACATTTATGAAGAAGTTTCACATTTTCATAATCTATTTGATGCTTTGTTTATAAATGTTGGATGTTTATGTTTATAAACGTTGGAAGTAATTAGAGTTTTATGTTCTTGTAATCTTTTTTGTAAGTGTTTATCAGTTTGGCCTATGTACACGGATCTGCAAACGGAACAGTTAATTAAGTAAACGCCACGTTCCTCCATCACATTGATCTTATTTTTACAGTTGTTTAAAAGTTTCAAAATCTTAGTATTTGTTTTACATGCGGGAGTAATGTTATATCCAGAAAGGATATTTCTTGATTTTAGAAAAGTCTTATTAACGGGGGTCTGTAAAATATGTTTCTTATCTTTATAATAAAATGCATTTAAGTTTTTATGTACGAAAATGAGTATTTTTTCTAGAATTTATGGGGGGAAATTGATTAGTGAAGCTAAGTTGTATATACAGCGTGTCCCAGGATTGATGTTACAAGAGGTGTGCGGAACTAAAAATCTTTGAATCTCAATTTGACATTTTGGAACTAAGCCCTGCTTGCTTTGAATATTATCTTTAGTTTACTTTCGATTTTTTAAAATCAAATAGGCCTTCACAGTTGAGTAAAAACTATTTTCGTTTCGGGTAAAGTACCTATTTCGTTCGCTATATGCTAAAATGTTACTAAGAAAAGTTATTCAGAATGAAAAGCTATGCCGTTATGCAAATTTTCTAAATGATCGGCCTACTTTAATAAAATCCCTTATTTGTCAATTTAGTTTCCGGTAAAGTGGCTTTCCCGTTCACAATATGCCAAAGTTTTACTGTTGTTCAGAATGACAAGTTATGGCTCTATACAAAATTTCAACAAATTTAAAAAAAAAGTCAAATGTATACTTTGATTAAACCGTCATTTTTTAGATTAATTTTTTTTATGGGCTGGCCTCACAGACCTGGTTTACTCTCAACCCATACCCAACAGTAGAGAAATACTGAAAGAAAGGTATGAAACGCCGCACACGAAATACAAATCGAGGAAATTCGAAACAGTTTCAGAGAATTCAGATATCGCATAGAATGGTGCGCAGAAACTGGTAGCAGCTATGTTGAATAAATAATTGATTGTAGAGTAAAATTATTATTACGTGTTGTAAATTTAAATTGTGAGTAAATACAGTTTATTTTGTTTAATCTAAAAAATGGCGGTTTAATCAAAGTTGGTAGATCTTCCTGAACAACTTTTCTTAGTAAAACTTTGGCGTATTGTGAACGGAAAAGGTACTTTATCTGAAACGAAGTTGACAAATAATGGATTTTATCAAAGTAGGTTTATCATAAAGAAAATTTACATAACGCCATAACTTTTCATTCTGAACAACTTTTCTTAGTAATATTTTAGCATACTGTGGACGAAAAAGGAACTTTACCTGAAACAAAAATAGTTTTTGTTCAACTTTTAAGGTATACTTGATTTCAAGAAATCCAAAGTAAACTAAAAATAAGTTTCAAACCAAGCAGGGCTTAATTCCAAAAGGTCAAATTAGGATTCGAAGATTTTTAGTTCCTCACCTCTTGTAACATCAATCCTGGGACACGCTGTATAATTTAATTCGTTGATCCTTGAATAATTGCAATGACATTAACAATTCATAGGTGTGCCCGTGTTTTTGTACGGGTACATTTAAACCAAGCCTCAGACTGCATAATTTAATAAATTTGAGCAAAACCAATTATTAAGCTTCTTTGTGAGTAGCCACCATATATTTCTTGATAATCTAAGTTATTTCCTATGAGCAAAAACCTTATTGACCAATGTTATGTATCTGTTGGAAACTTCTTGTACACAATTTTACCTTCAAAATGTAATACATATGTAAGGCGTTCCATTTAAAATTGTTTGCTTCTTAAACAGGTATCAGTTATTTTTCTGTTACCATTGTAATGTATATAATAATAGTAGTAATTGCACATAGATCTTTTTCGGTAGGATATATTAACGACCAATGCTCAGTTGCTGAAGAAGATAGAAGTTACATAAATTTAACCATATTTAAACAAAACAAGAAATAATTGCGATAGTAGCCCTGGAAAATAGCTCCCTAAAAGTTTTGCTCTTTTATCTTTGGGAAATATTACAGATTAATGTGTCATTCTTTGCTATTGTTATTATCCAGATAGATTTATTGATTCATTTTCAGAATGAATTACTTCTAGTACATTAACACTTCCAATTAAACATGAAATACTTATAACATGCATAAATGGTTTAATCAAATTATTCAGTTTATTGTGTTTATTATTTCTTTCGTTTAAAACATATCGAAAACTTGTAAAGTAAATATTAAATTTCTAAGTGCGAATTTGTAATCGCTATTTCTTTCCCATACTTTGTAGAGGTCAAGGAAGTTTCGGAGAAAGCAGCCTCATTTGTTTTAGAAAAATCGGTTTTCAATCATAAGTGGGTATATGTATATTCATGGGAGCGTTGTCTAAACGGTATATTAAAATTTAAATATTTATAAGTAGTCTAAATTCGCCTAATTTTCGCTGTGTAAACGGATTTGTTTGATAAATTTGGAGACACGGCGTTACAGTGGTATTAATAATTTTCAAAAAAATAGTAGCGTAATGGTGGTCTTTACCCTTTGTATCTTAAAGATCTTTGGTTCATGCAGATATTTAAATAGTTATTTAATTTAGTTTTTCTTAATATACATTTTTATTTTTACTTTTCTATTATATTATATTATGTGGTTATATATTCTTATATATACAAAAAGGAAGACAGAAAGAGAGAACATCATTTTATGCGACGCAACAATGTACAGCTGGTAATATGGTCATATTGCACGGGCGAAATACAATTTCCGATTTATTTACTTTCATTGGATTTTACTTTCATTTGCTCCGCTGCAAGCTAGACTACGACATACATATTTGTGTTTATATGCCCACTCCGGAGTATCTATTAAGTGGACACTTTGTCGGTCATTGCACTAATCCTAGGTACATATGTGTATGATTTCACACTATCCAATCTTGTCTATGTCCTGCCTAAACATAATAATCGGAAGATATATCGATTTTAGCACTCAGGGAAATAGAAGAAAAAACTGTTTGTACACGAAGCAGACGTTTCTATGTGAGACATTAAGAACTTGCAGCCGTTTTAATTTTCGGATAAAATTATTTTAATATTTAGTTTATGATAAGTATGATACTGCTGTCCTAGATTTTTCTAGAAAAGTATGTTTATCCTTTCTCACTTTTGCACCTTCAATATTTTCTATTTTCTGGTGTTTTATTGATAAGTTCTATTGAGATAATTTGCATATGAGATTATATTATACTCATATATAAAGAGAAATTTGCCTGATTAAGATTCACTGTCGTTCTAATGTTTTCATTAATGCTATCTTCAAGTATTAGGAGATGTGGAAGGGAACCTCTTTGCGTACAAACATCCGTCTTTAAATACTTTTATAGACGTTTCCATATACATACAGCCTTGGCCAATAAAATGGAGCATCTGTAAATTTTCGCAAATGTATAAAAATGTTATTCCGGGAATTACTCAAAAATGGCGCGCAGATGTTCCTTTAAGAAACCAAATAAAATAGTGAAACGAACTATTCTAAGAATAAAAATCGGTTATGCAAACGTGCTGCATTAATGCTTAGTTAGTAGCACTTGTGTTCCAACTGCGTATGGGCTGTTAAATCAAGCATTAGCAAAAAGAAAATGCTTTTCTATAAATATTTACAATTATTATGGCTAAAAAGCGACAGTTAAGTAAAACAAATTTGCGATTTTGAGTTCTACAGGAACATCGCAAACTAAAATTGTTCAAAAATTGGGCGGTTCACGTTATGCTGCTCAGTGAGCCATAAACAGAGTTGGGCTTCATTTGAATAAAGTTAATCCATATGATTATTTGGATAATGAAATTATCTATAACATTTATTCATAAATAAAATTATTCGCAAATAAATATTGGAAAATTATCTATAAATAATTTTATTCAAAATAACTTTTATTTCAAATAATTTTTATTCGAAATTACCTTTATTCCAAATAACTCCTATCCGTCATTTGCCGATGAAATGCCTTATTCTTTATTTCAAATAATGCAATAGCGAATTCGACTGATAGTCTGAAGGTACGGTCTATCTTCCGCGTTTAGTCGCGGCGAGTAAACGTTTCGAGAACTCGCGTCTATTGCGCTTATGAAATATGCATGTGAATGGTCTATCTTGCGCGTCAAATTTCAAGAAGTCGCAGGAAGACGACGCGTCTTTTAATCGAATCGCTTTGAAAGCAACTTAAACGCGCGCATTTAGTCGCGATAGTGAATTTGGTCTACTATATTTAGAGAATAGCCACTTAGAAAATTTTAAGAAATTTGCAAAATGTAAAGAAATACAATATACTATGCTGTACTGAACTAATCTAAATAAACCTAAAACGAAAACTATTATAAAAAAGAAGAACAAAGTCATTATCATTTTAATGCGTACATATATCTAAACATATAGCAGACATGCAAAATATGCAAGATATGCTAATTCTTCCTTAACATAGAAGTTCGTCCAAGTAATTTGATTATTATTAGCATATTCTTTACTGGAAAGATCTTTTCTACAATCGGGGATGTCTTTTTTGGGCAATACTAAGATTTGGTTTTTGTTTTAAATATTTTTTAAATACACAGAACCAGTACAAAAACACATCCAAAAACTGATTCTTGGTAAGTCTAAAGTATTCTTAAAATTTAGTGTCATCGTCCATTAAGTGCCTTTCTATCAGAGTTGCGAAACATCCTTCTGTCCTTCTATCTACAAAAATATCCTTTCTCTTGCCCCTATAATTTCACAGTATTGTTACTAAAGATTCCTCTTCTTCTTCCTCTTCTTCAATCGTTAAAGCAACGGCAGCTAACACAGTTTTTCTCGCAACTTTATATTGTATTAAAAATTAAATAAATATTGTAACATTCAATACCACATAATTATCAGAAGACAACTGCTTTCGGAAATATTAACTAATAAAAGTCGTGTCACTAAGCGCCTGCAAAATAGATCACGCCAAAGCGACTACTCGACGCGTTTTCTCGAAACGTTTACTCGCCGCGACTAAACGCGGAAGATAGACCGTACCTTTACTGCGCACTCAGGTCGCGTTTTCCGCGTGTTGTATGTATGTTCGGCTGACATAAAATGATCGCGTAGTATGTTCGGCTGACATGCACCGTTAGAATTTTACTTATTAATTATTTTGTTCGGCTGAGTGATTTGCGTGCTCGTTTTTCGCATTTAGTTGCACCGTACTTTAAGTCGGTTCTAATCAGTGTTTAAGCTTGAACGAATGCAAATAGATTAGGTTAAACATATGTCATTTTTCTTAATTTGAGTCAAGAGTCAATAGTTCGGAATCCGCTTTTGCCATGCATTTGCCTAGTGTCAATGCATGGTCAATGCTTGTCAGTCGAATTAGGTAACTACGAGACCTGTATAAGCATACGCCAAATGTTGACGTTTTTCGAGTTTTTGTGCACGATCAGTGCTGTGTCGGTAGACGCTCACATTTTCTGTACTAATCTATAAATTCACTTGTCTCCTATACGCATAATTGGTTATGAAATATGTACATACAATTAAGTATAGTAAATAAAAACAAATATATATTATATATAAAGTGTATTTTGCCCGAGAAGCTTAAAGAAAAAATAGTAGCGTTGACACAAAATATATTAATGTCGGATTTTTCACTTCTGCAAATTCTTCTGTGGACTTTTAAATGAAAATACACAACCTTCTACATTTAAAGTATTCGCGGCTTATTGTGTGAATTTACGTATGTTTAGATTTCAAAAATATATTTAAAAATTGCAAATATTCTTTTTATTTACAAATTTATTCCTGGCCCACGGATAAAGATACGGATAGATACTTTTATTTACTGTCAACGGATAAAGATAAAAATAAATTTCTATATCGTTCGCGGATAATAGATAATAAATAAGGTATTTTTATCCGTGGTTTTATTCAAATAAAAATTTGCCCAACTCTGGCCATAAATAGGTATAAAACTACTGGATCTTACGAATAAACCAGGGAGTGGCCGCTCCAAAATAACAATAGCCAGTCTATTAGAGAGACCTTCCCTTCGGAATAGGAAGAAAACATCTTTGTAGGAATCATTAATGTCCGACGAAGTAGTATATGATATTAATTTACACGTAGAATTTTATACCGCGTCACCATTGCAAATATATTTTAATAAAGTTTTAGGTTTTACAATGTTTAAGGTGCTCCCTTTTATCGGCCAAGGCTGTACAGAGCGTTCTTGCAAGTTGATGAGTGAGGCGAAATACATATATTACGGTATAATACTGGATCGTATTACCGCACATAAATATGTATTACAATATTTATAGATGAATAGACGTAGGCTGCAATACAAAATAGAAAAGCACTCTTAGGAGAGTTTGATTAGCCTTCAACGGAACTCTCTAGGTGTCTAAAGTCTCAAGTAATAATTTCTCTGAGTTTGTGAATTTTGAAATACAGGGTGTTTCAGGAGGAAGGGTAAATATGTTAGCGGGTGATAGTGTAGATTAATTCGAATAAAAAATTCCATATAACATGTGTCCAATTTTCATTGGTTACTGAGATACAGCTGTTTACAGAGAAAAGTTTTCATTTCGTGTGTTGGTATTCTCCTAGTTGCTATGGGTATCAATTGTCAGTTTTGTTTTGAAGTTCAAGTTGTAAGGTTGTGCTTGAGTTCACACTGAATTTTTTAACTGTGATAAACGTGTATCGTTTAAGCAACAAACTACGGTACTGTTTAACCATGCTGTACGTATTTACAAATGCTGAGTACGCTGATATGGTATTTGTGTACGGGTTTTGTAATGGTAACGCTGTTGCTGCTTCTAGAGAATACGGTAGACGATTTCCTAACCGCAGAGTACCCGATTCAAGAGTGTTTAGTCGTGTTTTTAGTAAATTGCGTGGGACTGGTGCAGTGCCCAGCAGTCATATTTCATCTGAACGCGCAAATGAACAGAATGTGAATGAAGTAGAAGACATTATTCAGTCGGTAGAACGTAGTTCTTCAACAAGCACACGAAGAATTTCTGCACGTATCGGTGTTCCACATACAACAGTTTGGCGGACACTAAATGTGCACGACTTTCATCCTTATCATTTACAGCGGATTCAACACCTTCGAGAAAGAGATGAAGGTAGACGATTGGAATTTTGTCGTTGGCTAATTGCAAATCGCCGAGTAATTCCATTAATACTGTTTACTGATGAAGCCACTTTCACTCGTGACGGTATCAATAACACTCGTAACTCACATCGGTGGTTCAACGAAAACCCACATGCCTTTGTGGAGACACATTTTCAAGAACGTTTCTCTGTAAATGTGTGGTGTGGTATTATAGACAATCAGTTCCTTGAGCCTGTTATCTTACCGCATACTCTTACAGGGCCCCGTTATCTAGACTTTCTTGAAAATGAGCTACCAGCATTATTGGAAGATGTTGCTTTGGCTACAAGGATGAGTATGTTCTTCCAGCATGACGGGGTCCCTGCTCATTTTAGTCATCTGGTGACACCGCATTTAAACCTAACATTCTCCGGAAGATGGATCGGCAGAAATGGTCCCGTTTCTTGACCACCAAGGTCCCCGGACCTTACCCCTTTTGTATTTTGCCTGTGGGAATGGTGGAGAGGCGAAGTCTACAAACAAAAAGTAAACACAAGAGACGAATTGATTGTTCGTATTATGAATAGTGCTACCCCATAAAAGAACGCCAAGACAACCTCAGAAAAGCTACACGTAGTGTTGTCAACAGAATTCGAAAGTGCATTGAAGTCGGAGGTGGAATTTTTGAAAATAAACTTGAACTTAATCATTTGTCTTTGCTTAATACCTTTTATTTTTGCTTTTGGCTTTTTTCTGTGAGTGTAGTAGTTTGGGGTACATTCAAACTGCTGTGTCTCAGTAACCAATAAAAATTGGACACATGTTATATGGAATTTTTTATTTGAATTGGTATCCACTATCACCCACTAAAATATTTATCTTTCCTCCTGAAACACCCAGTATAACTTATAAATTTCCATAAATTAGAATATATTCTTAGACACTCTCCTCTCTGGGGTGAGATAACCTAAATGTGAAAAAATGGTTTTGAAAACAGAGTGCGTCCGATTGATGGAAAATCATTCCCATCCTGCAGTACTTGTCAATATCTAATATAATAATCTATTTGTAATAAATATAGACTTAAAATCTATTTCTTTTGTAGTCCAAAAGAGACAGATTTCTGAAAGTAGTAGTAGCCACAAGATTAAATTTAGTTACGGGAAAATCTTTATTGGATTGCAGAAAACTTATTTTGTATTTTGTTTAGTTCACTACTTGTCCTGTAATCCGAAATTTTTGTTGGGAAATAAAGCTTGTTATTATTATTATTATTATTATTGTTAAGAAACTTTTTTTAGGACCGGAAACCCAACTGTTGCTAATTTGTTAGATTTTTTCAAATATGGATTTCAGCAGGACAATGTACCTCCCGAGTTTGCAATAGAAGCGCGTTGGTAGTGTGACGCAACGTTTTTAGAAGCGAGGATAAGGCAACAAATTGAATGGGCCTCAGATTTTAGCCCTAATGATCTTTTTGCGAGGCTATTTAAAATCAAGGGGCCCTTTTAACCGACCTAACACAGAAAATTTGAAATTGTGCATATTATAGTAATGTGCATATTCCTCCAGATAGTACAAAGCGTTTAGATCGGTGTCAAATAGAACAATTCGAACATTTAGGTCCTTTAAATTTGCTTAATAAATTTGTTCTTAGTTCGAAAAGAATTCTATCATTAAGAATTAGATTTTATTGTTTTCTGAGGAAATGTGTAGCTTCTTCTGGAGGAGTTAGAATTACGGTTATAACCAATTACTTGTTGTGTTAACTTAATGGGTTACTATTTAAAAAATTGACGATGATATCATTGCGCAAACTGCAATGAGGTCATGAGTTTCACTTATATGCCACAAGACGGTTTTTATATATGTAAAAAAAAACAAAAATATCAACTTCTATATGTAAAGGTAAATCATAGGCATAATTTGAATGACCCAATACATACGCAGCTCATTTCGTCTTGCTCTACTTAATCTCTATTTCTGATTCTGTCAATGGATTGTTGTTATGATGACTGAAGGTTATTGCACACTGTTTATGTAATTGTTATATTACACTTTCCTATCTACTAGGATGAGTTGTTTTATAGTTAGTGCGGTGCTAATTACAGAGCGAAAAATAGAAACCTTTATTACATCGTCTACTAGTTTCCATTACGAAAAGAAATTGGAGAAATTCATTTAGATTCATATATAAAAGCCTGTTTAAAATATCATAAATATTCAGTATCGTCTTAAATCTGAGGATGTTGCAATTTGACGACGTCGTTTTTCTTAACTGAGTTACATTTATGTAATTCAATTCCTGCTACGACCACATATAGATACAATATTTTTTGGAAGGTATTGTTGGTTATTGAGCGGGTTTTTTTATTTAGTTATTTTATTAAGTTTTCTCCAAATATCTTGAAAAAGTATTTCAACTAAAATTAATCAGGTACTCTAAGTATGTGGCGCTGGAACACTGAAACAGTTCACTAAAACCCTTACTACAATACTTAACTCGTACTGGACGCACCTTTCGATAGCCAAGCTATCATCATCAGCAGTAAAACTGAATTATTCAGTCAACTAAAATTGTTTAGTAATCAATGAAGAACATTATCCTACAAAAAACTAAACTAACAAGGGAACACAGGGAAGTGTCCCTCACCGATTTAAATGAAATTTGGTGGGTTTGTAGACTGTAAGAACAACGGTAACTTTCATAGATGCTAAATCGCCCGTTTTCGGGGATGGGGCGGCCTACAGCTGACGCTACCTTTCGCTATTTGCTTTAATATCTCCAAAACTATAAGACATATCAAAAAAAAGTTAAGACAAATATATAACTGTTTTATGAGTACTAAAGGATAGCGGCAATAGTTTGCCTATCATAGTTCTTGTTTTCCAGAAACAACCCCCACCCCCCGTATTTTTTAAAGATTTTAAAATTTTTATTTGCTGGAAAAATACACAAAGTTATGCAGAAATTAAAAAAAAAAAAAAACAATAAACAACAAACAATAACGAATTGAGTAGGTATACCTCCGTATGTACATATGTATGTAGGTATATTGTAAATAATATTATTATTGTTATTGATGTGAACAAATCGTAGAGATACTTATCTAAAGTATCTGTCTAAATATCTTTAATACTTTTTAGATCATTTATACCTTATCAGCATTACATTCCATTATTTATTTTTAAAAGTATTCGATTAGCGTATTATCCGTTATACTTATAAAATTCCTCATTGAAACTTCCAGTGCTGATTTTCACGTGCAGATTACATGATTTCTATAGTATTTAAATTTTATCTAGATTGATGTAAGTATTAGGATATCTTGTATATCATAAATGCTTTTGCACACGCATATATATAAAGCAAGGCAAGTTACAATTAGTACTTGCAGTCTTCAGTTTATTGACGACGAGTACGTTTTGCAATTAGGCTGTCGAAAAGTGTTTCTTGAAGTCATGAGAATCAACGTTGCTAATGTTCATACAATTCTTTTACTTTCACCTTGTGTAATAATGTTGAATACAATAAAAATATAGTGCCTAAACTAAACTAACTAACTAATGAAAATGAAGATAATTAAATTGGTACATAATAACGATTTTAATGACAATAATAATATTTATAAGTTTTACGTGTATAGTCTCGATTATCCGAATAGGTTGGGACCTGGACCTCGGTTCCCCCTCAGATAATCCGAAGAAAGGCAAAAATAAATAACAGGCTACTCTGCATAGTTATTGCAATAATGGTAATCTGTGTAGAAATGTTGAAAACAAAGAAATTGCTTACACCACGCACAACGAAGAAATGCAGGTTGCCACAAATACTGCATAGTGGTGCACTTTGTAAATCCTTCGGGAAGCAGAATCGGACAGGATTCTCAAACTTCGGTGGCCGATCTTCGATGTATCCACTTTTATACCACGCATACTTAAATAGATTGAAGAACTCGGCGATGATAATTGATTATGTGTCAAAGATTGTAAACTGGATAATGTGTCTTCTTTGATGTAGAGTTATCGTATCCCATAAAGCAGTACGTCATCTGAAAAAGTCATAACAAAATTTTTCCATATTCTAAAACCGTAGACGTCTAGAGGCTGTACCATTGAAGTGTCTTCTTAGGTATTGTAAAAATATCGACTTTTTGTTCGTTGGTACTAATTGTAAATTGCTCACTTCTTTAGGACAATGCCCACTCCACGAATCCAATAACAAGACACTTTCAGCGTTAGTATTGGTAAAAAAACATCTGTAAACCAATTTTTAAAAATGCTGCGAGGTCAGTTTCCCTGATGTTGATGCAGATATATACGCGTTAATAGGCCTAAAAAGTGTTTTTTGTACGTTCGGTCCAAATTGACCTGTTGTTTCTTTTAACACAAGAAAGAGGGGGATAACAGTCGTCCATTTGACGAAATTGGTTGGCATGATTGTGTAACTATGTGTAATAGATGATAATGATTGCACGACCGCTTCCACTGTTTTTGTTCCAATGGCGGACAAGCTTCGACCGGAATGTATCTCTAAATTAAAGCCACTCTCGTCTGCATTGTAAACGTTGTCTTGTCCAACAACGCTAATTTTAGGTTTAATTTCATTAACAAATCGCTCGGCTGTGGATAGTAATTCGTCAACATCGCTACGAGTGGATCGTGTGATGAATTTTGTTATTTTACGAGAAACAATTCTATGTACTTTTTTGAAATGCCATATCCACCAATGACTAGCTTTAAATGAAAGATACTCTATTTCATCTTTTGCCTGTAGTGCCCATCTGCGAAGATCTATGTCGTGGATAATATTTCCGCTGTTTAGCGCTTCCTTAAATCTTATCAGAACATATTCTGTAACGTATGTACTTTTGTCCTTTTTGGTGCCACCCCGGTCAACATTTGCTTCCCATCTCTGAAGTTGCCTACTTGATTTTACCTGGAACAAATGGACGCCAAAGATACAAATGCTATTATTAGTATTGATGTATCAAACTGTACAAGATATCTTTATGTACTAGTTTTAGAAACTTTCCCTTACGTATTTAAATGTTTAGATAGAATAAGAAATTTACGTATTATATTACCTTTCTAAATCGATTTTGGACAGATTCTAATGAACGTCGTTTCGCTTTTCCACTTTTCCAAAAGTCAACGGCTCGCGTTTTATATTCAATATCAATTGAACTACCTCCTTCTTGGGGTACACAGTTTTCATGTTCATAATCTTCATCATATTCACTTCTTGGTTCAACGAATTGCGGTTCCTGTGGACCAGCCAAGTCTTCAAATTCCAGCGCTACATCTGCCCCAAATGCAAAAGATGCCTCTTCTTGAGCTCTCAGAATGCTATCCGTTATAGCTTCGTGTAACTCTTGTTCTTCACGTGTTATAGGTGTATCAGCGATATTTGCAACAAGGAATGTTGTACGTAGCAAATTCAGTACATTAGCAACGTTGATTCTCATGACTTCAAGAAACACTTTTCGACAGCCAAATTGCGAAACGTACTCGTCGTCAATAAACTGAAGACTGCAAGTACTAATTGTAACTTGCCTTGCTTTATATATATGCGTGTGCAAAAGCATTTATGGTATACAAGATATCCTAATTCTTACATCAATCTAGATAAAATTTAAATACTATAGAAATCATGTAATCTGCACGTGAAAATCAGCACTTGAAGTTTCAATGAGGAATTTTATAAGTATAACGGATAATACGCTAATCGAATACTTTTAAAAATAAATAATGGAATGTAATGCTGATAAGGTATAATGATCTAAAAAGTATTAAAGATATTTAGACAGATACTTTAGATAAGTATCTCTACGATTTGTTCACATCAATAACAATAAGTAATATTATTTACATATATACCTACATGCATATGTACATACGGAGGTATACCTACTCAATTCGTTATTGTTTGTTGTTATTGTTTTTTTTATTTTTTTAATTCTGCATAACTTTGTGTATTTTTCCAGCAAATAAAAATTTTAAAATCTTAAAAAAATACGGGGGGTGGGGGTTGTTTCTGGAAAACAAGAACTATGATAGGCAAACTATTGCCGCTATCCTTTAGTACTCATAAAACAGTTATATATTTGTCTTAACTTTTTTTTGATATGTCTTATAGTTTTGGAGATATTAAAGCAAATAGCGAAAGGTAGCGTCGGCTGTAGGCCGCCCCATCCCCGAAAACGGGCGATTTAGCATCTATGAAAGTTACCGTTGTTCTTACACTGCATCAGTCTACAAACCCACCAAGTTTCATTTAAATCGGTGGGGGGGACACTTCCCGTTCCCCTTTTTAGTAGAATATATCCTCAGCGTAGCTGAGCATGGTGTATGTACCAAAGAAACGAATCAGAGTTGCTCACTAGCGCCAACGGGCAGTGGCGGAAGTTCGATACAATTCTCAGTATAACTGAGAGTCTCAACCAGATCTGTTGTGTATACATGTACGCCCCCGTAAATGCTATTTCGTAGTTCTACGTTTGTTTTAAAAATGTTGCCTACGTCGCGGAAACGACCAATGTTGGACAAAGTTACAGAATTTATAGCAGAAATGCTTGACCTAAATTATGATGGCGTTAAAATTCAATGTATAGTTTGTAATATCCCTTTAATGCGTTGGTCCAAAAGGGATTGTCCACGTCACGTAAATAGTAAACAGCATTCTTTAAAAAAAAATTGACAAATTTAAATTTAATTATGTGTTACCTTTATTGCAGGTAATCTACCGCTTAATTTACTAGACAAGGAAGCAAGTAGTAGCAAGTCTTCTTTTGGAATAAATATGCGGACTGCAAATTACCAAGTCGGGCATCGTTACAAAGAATTGTGCATCTGCTCGTGAACATTTGAAAAAAGAATTAAACCGGAGTTGAAAAATAAGAAAACTGTGGTTTATGTGCCGACGAAACAACAGATCGTAAAAAAACATTCTGTGGTTAATGTAATGGTACGCACAATGGAACCACATTAATCGTCCCTTCAATTCTATTATTTCCAGACGAGTACAACAATGTAGTATAATGAAAATGTTACCCTGAGGTAGACGCTTTAATAGCGCATATAAAAGCAGTGTTTGTCAAATCCCTAAAACGTATTCGCAAATTTCAGAGACTGTGCCCCTGTATGCCTGAGCCACCAGAACCTATTCTTATACGTTGGGGACATGGTTACGGGCCGCGTTTTATTATCCTAAATATTTTGAGAATATTAAGTACCTGGTTTTACAATTCGATCCAAAGAAAGCTGCGGCTAGCAAGGAAAGCCAGTCGAAATTTCAAGATAGTCAGGTTAAAACGGATTTAAAGACTATTCAGAATAATATTTCGGACTAGTTAGAGGCAATAGAAAAATTATAAAATCCTTCGGAATCTCTACAAATAGTGGCAACATGTTCACGTACAGCTATGCCCGGTAAAAGACGCAAAAAATGCGCCCGCCCACTGGCTGTTTGGCCCAAATTGAGCAACTCTAAAACGAATGCATTAGCAAATGCATTTAGAGACAAACTTTAAAGCTGAGATGTACACACTGTTATTCCTGGTCTTCATATGCACTGAGATGTTTTTTTAACAATGAAAATCTTAAATTAAGTGATAATCAATTCCCGTTTATTATTTTCAGCTTTTTACTTACAAAATGATTTAGATTTACTTACATTAATATGCTTGTGGTGTGTGTGTCGTCTTACGTTCCTCTTCTGAGTCCTGGTTTCCTCTTTTTCAGCAATGAATGTTCGACATCCTTTTATAATAAATCTCTCTAGTGGTCTTCTTTGATTAAATTCTCTTAATTATTTTCTTAAACTGTTTCTGTTTAGTTTTAACAGTTTTAGTACTTTAGTTTACAATTTTAAATACGTTTAAGTTTTAATAAAATTTCTAAATGATTAGTCGAAAATATGTCTTCTGTCAGAAAAATTATTTTTGTACCTCCCGTCGTTTACTAGTCATCCCGGCATTGCCAATCCAATGACTTAAATTTTGAATTCGGCGTTACGATGTTCATACTGTAGATGACGTTGTGGATTTTGATGACTGGATTCCAAATAATGAGTGCTGTATGTTACTTTCCTGTAATTTTTTACAAAAATATCTTAAAATGTAAATTACTGAAAATACCTCGGAACTTTGACCCTACAAAATTATATTTGTAACGGTAAAAAAAAGGATCGTACCTACTTCTTTCTGAATCGAAATGAATTATCTGCATATATCGCTAACCAATGAAATGGATTGATATGTTGTGTGGTGTTTCTTAAATTTTAAATGTACTTATATTTTTGCTTTTGTCGGTATGACTTCTGGGCTACAACTTATCGGTTACGGGTATCCTATGCTTTATAACATAGCTCCAACTTCTACAACGGGATGTCGCCACACGTATTAAAAAATATTTACTCATAACACTAGGGGCTGTCGAGACGTAAACAACACCACGTTTTATTTTATTAATTCAAAGATAAAAGTTGTTTGCGGTTATAGTGGCTGAGAAAAAGTGTTGTGATTAGCGATTTTCGTTAAGTGCGGTGCACATTGAAGAATATTCCCGAATAGAAAGCCCCTTCTGCCCCAAAGGGGTTTTCATCAAAAAGTAAGAAACTTTTAAAACCAAAATTTTTTTTACATAAAATAGAAAACAAATGAAATTCTTAACATAATAAAATAACATATTATCCTCGGGATTTTAAAAGAATTAAAAATAAAACTTTATATCTGTCAAAATTTAACGAAGAATCTAAGCGGTAAGTGGTATAAACTTTGGGCGTCAATAGGGAAAAGCATTGCAAAATATACATGAATTTGAATATTTACACATTAGTTTCAAAATAAAGATATAAATAATTTAACATTGGTTTAGGACTTTGTGCAACGATCAGAGGAACTTTCCAACTTCACTAAAATACAGGAATGAATGAAAACGCGACTTTTCCTTTATGGACTTGTGATTTTTGCAATCTCGGCAAAACGGATATATGGAAATTACACGCGGGTAGTATCGCCTATCTCGCAAAGGCTAGAAAACCGTACGTTTACGAGACAATCGATGTTTTTGTCTGTACTTCGTAAAACCTAGTTAAACCGAAGATTACGTAGCACAGTCGAGATCTTTCACTCAGCTTAAAGGGCCGGTGAAAGACTGGTCCCTTTACTCAGCGTATGCCGGGCATAAGACATCTGAATGCAATTCTGGACAGCTTATATAGCAGATCTCGGGTGTGACGCGCTGCTTTTTGTCGTTGACGTATGTCGACCTTGTGCACAAAGTGGATTACGAACGCTGTTGCACAATTTCCACAGGTATTGAATTTACTAACAAGTAATAACGCCAACATAAACGGTAACATAAATGAGGAAACACTTACGCTCAAAATATTCGGTCAGATTCTTTGAAAAATAATTAATAAAAATGAAATAAAGGTTTAACAATGCCTACAAGATTTACAGACTGGTGATAAAGATTGAAAATAAAATAAATTTTATATCTTTTCTAGATTAACAGTCTTTAAAGTCTGACGAGCTTGATGGTTCATCACATATTAATGTAGCCTTTTTTTAAGAAATAAAAGATTAATAAGGGAAGAAGAAGTACAATTGAGAACAGCTAAAGCCAAACAGCTGCGCAGGAAGGCTATGGACAATCCTGAATTTAAAGAGATGTCTAGACAAAACAAAAATAAGAATATATAAATCAATACTTAGACTATTCTTACCTATGCAAGCGAGACTTGGGGAATGACAAACAAAAAAAGGAAAAATCGAAGTCTAGGAGAGGAAGATACTCAGAAAATATTTGGAGGAAGACTGACGGAATTTGGTTTGGAAACAAGAACGAACGCAGATTTATAAAGAACTGCTTAATGACACCACCATAAGTAATTATATAAAAAACGAAGACTGCAATGGTGGGACATCTAGAAAGGATGGAGGAGGGGTGGGGGACGAAAATATGTCAAATCAAGATGTTATTGGTAAACTGGCGAAGACAGAGGAATAGTAATGAAAGGAGGCTATATATACATAAATTTTACCCGAGTAGAACCTAAAGAGAACTAGAACCTAGAGAAGAAAGGATAGATTATATTATTGTGGAAAATGCAAAAAAAATTTTGGCGATGTGCGTGTTAAGAGAGGGTACGAAATAAATAGTGATCATTTTTTTTATTGTGGCTAAGATTAAAGAAAAATGTTAATGCTGAAATAAAAAAAAAACAGGCAGAAAATATAAGAAGTTACAAAATTTAAGAGAAACTGAAAATAGCAGAAAAATTTGAAGTAGAAACTAACGAAGAATGGAAAAACTCATGAAAAGAATGAAAAATTTTAATCTAGAAGACACATGGGAAAGAAATTTTAAAAAAATTTTATTGAAAACAGCACGAACAGTTCGTGAAACCCACAAATTAACAAGAATAGGAAAACAAACGGCATGGTGGTCAGAAAACCAAAAGGAGCAAATTAAAAATAAAAAAACGAAGTCGAAAGGATACCTAAGCAACAATACGCCAGAAAATTATAAGCATATAAAAAGCAATGTAAGATGTTAAAATCAGTGAGAGAAGCCAAACAAAGACTTGGAATGATTTCGGAGAAAAATTTGAAAATGATAGTAGAGGGAATGAAAAGCCCTTTTATAAAACACTAAAATGAAACTAAAAAAGAATAAAGACATATTTGTTTAAGGTGCAGAATGTGTATTACTGACAGAAGAAAAACAGATTATGTACAGATGGGAAAAAATATTTTTAACAACTACTAAACACAGATAATTTAGTTCAACAACAGAAACTGAAATAATGAGTAACATTAACCCAGAGGAAATTGAATTGGAAACTATTACAAAGAAGAGGTCGACGAAGCAATAAAAAACTAAAAATGGTAAATCACCACAAAATAACTGCAGAGATGTTTAAAAAGATGGGACTAGAAGAGAGGTGCTTAAACAAATATATAGTAAAGTACGGAATGAAGAGAAGATACCAGCAGACTGGAAGCTTAGGAGTTATACTGCCTATCTATAAAATAAGGTGATAGGAAAAATTGTATAATTACAGATGATAACTATACCGAGATGGTAGTTAAAGTCTTGGAACAATATTAGAAAGAAAACTTAGAAAAAACAACAGAACAACATTGTCAAATTCACAAAGCGGATTTAGGAAGGAAAAGCACCCAGAATCACAATCTGGAACACCTTGAAGAAAAGAAATGCTAGTAACAGATGATCAATGTATTAAATACATGTAGAAGAAACCAACAACTGTAGAAATATTTAGGACCAATGAAGGGTACGACAAGGAGGAAGCCTAGCCCCTTGTTATTCATTATATACATGAATGAGATTATTAGAGAAATAGTAAAGGCACTAAACCAATATACATAGGGTACAGAAATTGCTACTAGTCGAAATTTCAGATTGTGCCTTTGCACGATATGATGATTACTGCAAAAGCTGAGAAGAACTTACAGGACAAACCTTTTAACATGGAATAATGTAATAAAAGAGAAACGCATGAAACTAAGTAATCTAAAACAAAAATAATGATGGGAGCGAAGAAAAGGAGGAAATGTACATACATAATAGAAGGGATAGAACTAGAACAAGTAAACATATTTCAGTATCTGGGTAAATTTTAATTGGGGGAGAATGGTAATAATGATGTGGAAATAAAAAAACAGAATACAAAAAGCAAATAATGTATATTATGCGATGAGCAAGGGACTTTTAAATAAAAAGGAGGTTTTCGAAAAAAATGACAGTATTTAAGACAATTTACCCGACCGATACAACATATTTGGGTGCGAATCCTGGGCATTTATTCAACATCAAAAGAACAAGCTAGAAGCAGTTGAGATGAAGTACCTAAGAAGAGTGAGAGGAGTGACAACAAGAGATAAACTAAGAAATGATACAATTGTGAAACATCTAATAAAAACAGTCACTACAAGATTTCATTGTGCAACGAATTCAGTTGGGGGGGGGTCATCGCAAAAGATGGGCAATGATATTCTGTAAGGAAATATGGCAAGCAAAAAACCCCAAGGGAAAAGAAACAAAGCAAGGGCCAAAGGAAACATGGAAAAAAGGAAGAACATGGTTAGAAGCAAAACAGCTGGCTCAAGATAAGAAGGAATGGTCTACATTTTTTTATAAAAATGTGAAATCAAAATGTAACCCTGACACCCAATTTGGGTATAAGGGAATTATCGATTGTATATATATTTCAGAGTGAAGTTTTCAATGTTTCCCTCATTCCACGGCGAATACTAAGCATGATCAACTTAAGGCGCTCTACGGATGCAGGCGTGGTAATTATTGTTGGCGAATGTTTTTTATTAATGTTGGGTTAGCTTTTAATACCACATTGTTTTAATTTTATTTTGTGAGTTTTGTATTACTTCATATGTTAAGGTGATTAATACAGTTTGTTAAAAAGGCGATGCCAGATGGCAGTAGCGTAGCGGTAGCGGCGTGGATAGGGGTAATTTTCAACTCGTGGTCGATCTCGGGGACACCCAAAGGGTGTAACGTTCCCTTCGAATATGAATAAATATCTCAGGCATTTCCCTGGATTAGAATATAGAAGTCCGCATATTTATTGCATAATATGCAATAGCGGATTGCTAAGTCGCGATAGGTTTGAATGTAGAAAACGTTATAAAAGTAAACGTCATGTATTGAATTTAAGAAACAGTATTCCATACTGGCAATTTTTATATGGTTTTATTTTTATGTTAAATGTGTGCAACATCCCACAACATCTAGTATCCAATGAACACTTTCGTCTTTTTTGGGCTAAGTACGTTCCCTCATGGAAGCTGCCAACATCTATGCAATTACAATACAATTTGCCACGTGTGCAAGGTACAGTAAAGGAATGTATAAAAGACGAGTTGAGAAATAGGAAAATCTGCCTATGTGTGGATGAAACAAGTGATGCTCAGAAACACAGCGTCATTCATGTTGTAGCGTGTCCTTTAAAACGTGATGGTCCATCAGCTTCATTGTTGTTATTCAGTAAAAGGATTCAGAAAACGAATGCAGAAACCGTTGTCAAGATAATAAAAGATTCGTTGAGAGAATTTTGTATCACAGGAACCCAAGTCACAATGTTCGTTACTAATGTTGCCGCAACAATGTTGAGAGTTGGTAGGATGTGGAAAATATGCTTTCCGACTCTTCTTCACATAACATGCCTCATACACGCATGTCACCTCGTAGCAGAAACCATTCGAAAGAAGTATCCGATGGTGGATAAGTTAATAGCATCTACCACAAAAGTATTCATCAAATCACATCCGTGTATTCAAACAATTGTGTCCGAAATTACCACCACCATCTCAGCCTGTAATAACGCGATGGGGAGCATGGCTCCAGGCAATATCTTACTCAGAAATATTTTTCACAAGTGAAAAATGTCATCTTGAAACTTGATTCAAATGATTCTGCAGCAGTTCGAGATAATCAGCAATTTTTTTCCAATTTGGACGTTCAGCAACAAATGGATGAAATTTCCATGAACTATTCTGAAGTTGCACAAGCTATTGAGCAATTAGAAAACAATCACTTATCTGCACGAGATGCATTAAATTGCATAAACAATTTACAAGCCGCTCTAGAAAACTTGACGAACACTATAGGAGTCGATGTGCTCCGAAATTTGGTACAATTTTAACGGAAAAACCCGATTTACAAAAGGTACGGTTTATAACTGAAAATCAAGAGTGCCCAGATGAGGAAAAGGAATATCTGACATTTGCAAATCTTACTTCATTGAATGTCGAACGATCATTTTCGAAGTATACGACAACGTATTCACAACACCGTCGACGGCTGAATAAATTGACAATGGAAGCGTTGCTGATTTTAAAATTCTACGCAGCTTACCAGGGCGGTTGCCAATTGCCACAGTGGACATCAAGACTACAGGGAAAGGTAACAATATTATTTTTCACTAATATTGTATATTACGTACCTACTTTTATGCGGTGCGCCATTGCCGGTACCACCTTTTTAACAAACTCTAGTGATTAAGTTTTCTAGGATCACAAGAAATTATATCCGCATTTGGAAATTTTAAAATACTAATCTGTAATACACACTGACGAAGAGGATAATGTTAGGCTACCAGAGATGCAGAAATTGACGAGGTATGCTTTACGCGACATTTCTATCCATGGCATTTCTATCCCTAGTGCACTTGTGTATGAGGATAAAAGAAGAAATATATGTATATAGTTAATGATATTGCATATAATTACAAAAATATTTATGCTTATCCTGTACACAGGTTCTTGTATTGGAAACTTATTTTTATTTTATAATTTTGTGATGAATATCTTGGCTACATGGGAAAAATTGTTATTGTTTAATAACAATTGTAATGCAGTGTCTTAGAATTATTGTTATTTATTGTTGGAAGATTAATATTGTTGGTGTTAAGTATTACCAATTCTTATTATTGTACTTAACTATTAGGTTTTTATTTCTATACATCTGCAGTAACTCGTTACACTTTTTGTTTGATCCCTAATGTGTTTTGAATAGACTTGAATATATTTCTTGCTATATCTCTCCTGTTAAACTAATGGTCTATTGTGTAAAATGTAAAAAGAAATAGATAGTTCTTAAAAGAACGATTAATACCAATCTATAACTTATACTGTAAAGGTCGGAAAGTTGTGTTTCATTTTCCAAGTTCTTAACACAATATTGTTTTTAAAAACAGCTTTTAAAATAAATCAATATTAATTTACAAATGCAGCATCTGCACTTGCATGACAGGGTATGTAGACTAAATTAAATTAATTTGATTAATTTAATTAAATAGTAAAGCATGCGGTATTTCTATTCTCAGTGCACTTGCCATAGGAGAAAATTAGCAGCTACGTGATTGGTCCTTTCTTCGATAAACTTCGTAAAACGAACAAGACGATCTGCTTTAAATTTGAAACACGTTGTAAAGTTTTGAGCGACATAAACATAGTGTGAAGAATAAAATAATGTATCTTGTTCTGGCGTAAAAACCAAATAATAAGTGAAAAATTGGAATTTATTAAATTTGAAAACAGTATATTCATTTCTAATAATAAAGTAATGAGGTGTTATTGTTTCAAACACATTTCTGTATGTGACGCGTATTTTCTTCCTTAATTATTTTATTCTAACATTCAGATATTAAACATACCTCCAAATACGTATGAAACACTTGTAAGTGGATATAATGAAGATAATTAAGGTTTCTCTATAGAATTAGGAATAAAAATTATCAATAATGAGGAAGCTGTCATGTGGAAAAGAGATTTTGGAAAAAAACCAACACAACATATAAAATTGAATTCCACTTTCACAGGGAATTCCAAGAAAACTATTTCCAAGGTATGATAAGTATGTATGTTTACAATTTGTGAGTTAGTGAATGGTATAAAAACAGACTATTCAATCATAACTGCAATTCATACCTTTGGAAAATACTCTGGTTTACCAATAAAAAAGAGAAGAATTGATGTGCAACCAACAGCTGTAGCTCGCAGGAGATCCGCTTTAGAAGGAAGAAATCCCACTTCCGGTAAAGCCACAAAGATCATTCATACCCTAAAAAAAGATGTAATGCTTACGGATTTACCTGTTCCAAAATGAAGTCTCATTCATTAACGTATCTTGCAGAAAACATACAAAAAATATGTCTAAAAATATATGTATTTCTTAATTATGCAATATCAAATTAAACGTTGCAACTTAATGGCTAAGAACGTTAAGTTTAATTAATTTATTCATTTTCTTGAGAAAAATCGACTATTTCGACTAGTAAAATTAAAACATAATAAAAAAGTCAACATTTTAACGTTTCGACCATTTTTATGTTTTAATTTTACTAGAAGAAATAGTCGATTTTTCTCAAGAAGAAATACATATACACTGAGGGAAAGAAATGTGTTAAAATAACAAAATTGATTTTGTTAGCTGGAGAAGTGTTAGTTCAACAAATTTTATGATTAAATTACCTAGCACCTTGCGTTGACTTAGCAATTACATTTGTGTCAAAAAATTCTGTTCGTGAAACACATTCATTTGGTTGGGAAGTAAATTTAAAAAAAAAAGTCGTTTCAGCAGAGCACAATAGTGATGTCAATTTAACAAAATCGTTGATTTAACCAAAAAGTTGAATGAAGTTAATCAAACATGATTGTTGATACATAGGGATCAAATGTGCGTCTGAAATTAATATGGTGTGCTAATTGCCAGAATACGTTTTCGGGGAAACCACTGTATAGAAATATCGATTAAAATGAAATATTTGTTTTAGGCTACTTAGACATTAGCAGTTTTTCATGAATAAACCCTTCAGTATTGTATGCAGGTGTTCAGTTGATCAGCTTTTATTGGTTATAGTGGGGAGGCATCGTGTCTTGCCTTGTATTGCATCATCATTCTATCTTTTATTTGGTGCAAGTAGCAGTGTGCAGAATTTTTTCTTTAGTTTTTATATTTGTTTTATAAAAAAATGGGGGATGATTATGTGAAAATATTATTAGTGGAATTGGAGTTTGACTGGTTAATACCGACTTTCGCAGGTAAGTAGCTAGTATCTTTTATGAGTAGATACAAAAGTTAGTGAGGAAAATGGAGCCATATTGTTAAATTAACTGTCTTTGAGTCCCAATAAGTTCTAATAGAAATTAGGAAACAATCCAAATAATGTATACATTGAACATCTCCGATGTCGTAATACAATGGCTTCAGCTCTGACTTTTATAAAATGGTAGGAATTTCTTTTGTAAATATCGTTTTATTTATTTTGTTTCTTAGGGTAACTAGTTGATAAATGACACATTACAAAGAATACTAAATAGAATTTTGTTTTTATTTGAAATTCGAAAAGTACCAGAAAATGCTTATGAAAACATTTTATTGAAAGTTGTGCTGATAATGCATGTTTAACGAATTGAGTCAGAAACCTTTGTACTGTTTCGTAAGTGAAAAGTAGAACTACGGAAAATGTATAAGCCCTGGTTTCGATAATTGTTCTTGTTGATGTTTATATATTTACATATAGATACATACACGCGTTGTTTCTAATTTTGAATTTATTATGCTATAGTTTATGTAGAAAATTGCTTAGTTGCCAGAAAATATTTTTAAGTTGAGGTAATAAATTTAACAGATGATAATTTATAAAAAATAATTAAAGGGAATATGCATATGTAAAAATTGTACAATTATAGAAAAAATAATACACTTCTACCTATTCAATTTGGCCCTATAGTCGACGAAATCACGTACACCTTACAATTCACCCTTATTAGCGGTAGTCAGATTTTCCCAAATCAAGTTGCATATTCAATTATTAACAATAAGCGGTATTTTAATAATTTCCTTATATACCTTCTGTCCGTGCATAGGTAAATACTCCAGTGACCATCAACAAGTGAGTTTCAATTATTAACGATACAGTATCTAACGTTTGTTTTTTCTTCAAGAAATAGTTAATACTATTCAAAACCGACGTTCATCTGTTAAAATTAATACCTTAAATAAAATAAGGCCCTTACAATGAAATCTTGAAATATGGAAACGGTAAGAAATTTGAATAAGAATTTTAACTTAAAACTATATTCGTTATTTAACTCAATATTGATGTAACTAGTACGATAATTTCTACCATATTCGATGTTTACAAACATCTTGTAATATACGCACTACAAATTCAATGACCCCCAATTACCTTGTAATCATTAATCATACCTGTTTATTAGAACACGAAATTGACGAAGAAGCCCTACTACAACTTGATGAAAATATGATAAAGGAAATTATTCCGGTCATAGGAAAGAGAGTGAAATTTTTAGCAAAATTGCGACACTATCAAGATATAAGTGGCGCAGGTTTACTCCTCGCAGATAATATGTCTACTGACACACTTACTTTAAGTCCAGTCACAGAAGCTTCAGCAAGTTCCAGTAGTAGCACCAATTTGGAACAACGTCAGCACACCCTCCACGAGGAATGCAACAAATCAAAGCGCTCATACCCATTCTTGGGAGAAGGAAACGTGAAACGGGCATTTAGACAGTCTTATAAAATTGATTTACAACATTTAATGTACATGTAATTAGGAAGTACTTATTCGTATATATGTGTTTATTATATAACTTTGTAGTTTCAGATTAATATTGTCCTTGTGTTATTATTACATATCTGATGTATTGTCTTTTGCATATCAGTGCTGAATATATTAGTTAGGATGGAATATTGCCTTTTATTTCTTTCTTCCACACTTAAATTTGTATTTTTAAGTAAAAATATTTCAGGAGTAAATTCTACATGTCAACGTGAAATACTAAATATTTTGTTGCAAAGTTTGAATTTATAAATACTATTTTATTACAAACTTGAATTCTTTTGAACTTGAATTTGTTCAAAAGAATTCAATTTTGTAACAAAATAGTATTTACATTCATATTCACTCAGATTTTTTAACAAATGAAGGTACTCAAAACAACAAAGAGATTTGTTAAATTGAATAAGAAAAATGGTTGAGCTAACACTTTTATATTCTACACGCAACAAGTTTTTGTGTTGACGCAACGCTATAATTTTGTTGACCTGACGAAATTACGGGAACCGAATGAACAAGGGATAAGTTTAATTCAATCAAATAAATATGTTACACTAACCGCTGAAATTGCTTAAACTGAGATTAAGCGCACTGTTGGATTAACACCTCTGTTACGTTTGATTTAACAAATATATTTTGAAGCAACGTTAAATGTTGATTGAACCAAAAATATCGGTCGACTGTATTTAACCTAAATTTTTTGGTTGGTTGTCCATATTTTTGTTGGATCAATGCATTTTTTTCTCTCAGTGTATTTTTAGACATATTTTTTGTATGTTTTCTGCAAGATACGTTAATGAATGAGACTTCATTTTGGAACAGGTAAATCCGTAAGCATTACATCTTTTTTTAGGGTATGAATGATCTTTGTGGCTTTACCGGAAATGGGATTTCTTCCTTCTAAAGCGGATCTCCTGCGAGCTACAGCTGTTGGTTGCACATCAATTCTTCTCTTTTTTATTGGTAAACCAGAGTATTTTCCAAAGGTATGAATTGCAGTTATGATTGAATAGTCTGTTTTTATACCATTCACTAACTCACAAATTGTAAACATACATACTTATCATACCTTGGAAATAGTTTTCTTGGAATTCCCTGTGAAAGTGGAATTCAATTTTATATGTTGTGTTGGTTTTTTTTCAAAATCTCTTTTCCACATGACAGCTTCCTCATTATTGATAATTTTTATTCCTAATTCTATAGAGAAACCTTAATTATCTTCATTATATCCACTTACAAGTGTTTCATACGTATTTGGAGGTATGTTTAATATCTGAATGTTAGAATAAAATAATTAAGGAAGAAAATACGCGTCACATACAGAAATGTGTTTGAAACAATAACACCTCATTACTTTATTATTAGAAATGAATATACTGTTTTCAAATTTAATAAATTCCAATTTTTCACTTATTATTTGGTTTTTACGCCAGAACAAGATACATTATTTTATTCTTCACACTATGTTTATGTCGCTCAAAACTTTACAACGTGTTTCAAATTTAAAGCAGATCGTCTTGTTCGTTTTACGAAGTTTATCGAAGAAAGGACCAATCACGTAGCTGCTAATTTTCTCCTATGACAAGTGCACTGAGAATAGAAATACCGCATGCTTTACTCGATATTATGTTCCTAACTTATAAGGTGCGTTCACATAGGGTAGCGTGAAGTTATCGGTAGGATGAGCGCGAAATTATTTGCAATATTCCGCCGTCATTTTTAAAATAATTTCGTGACAATGATAACTGACACCTTGGTTGACTTTGTCGTTCATAACCATAATTTATCTGTTAATGAGCTCTTTTGTAACGAATGAAATGATACAGAAACGTTATATACTCTGTTTATTAACAGTTTCTGCAATAATCATGACAAACAGATATAAAAATAAATGTAAAAAGAGAAAAAACGTTGGCGGGTATATTCCATCAATACCTACTCAAAAGAAACAAGGGGACTATTTAAATTTGATTCAGGTAATCTTAAATCATGATTCTGATTCTTATATGCGGGAATGAATGTTGATTTATTTAAAAAATTATTAAAAATAGTAGAAGTAAATCAACGGTTTGTCAAATATTTCGAGAAAAAGCGCTGTGGACTGAACTACAATCTGTCTACTAGACAACATGAAGCAGTCTCTTAATTATGTAGATGCAATAGAAGGCATGCACATTCATATAAAACGACCTAACAATTCTGATTCTTTATATTACAACTATAAGAAAACTTTTAGTATTTTATTTGCTGCATGAGATGCAAATTATGTATCTGTATGTGTGGATACAGATGAATCTTCAAGTGATGGACGAATGAATGATAAAAAAAAATCAAAGAAAATTAAACCAAGCTACATAAATGATAACGATATAAAGAAAGCATTTTAAATATAATTTTTGTTTTGTAGCAAATTATCACAGAAATTTGATTTTATTCACGGTAAAAGAATAAATAACACTATGTACGTAATTAGAAAGTCAAATAAAGGAGATATCAACGAATTATTATATTTTATTCTTTCTTAAATGATATTGTTAGCAAATGTTTCTCTAGACTCACCCCTACAACGTTCCTTATAAATTTAATTCTTACACTTACATCTCCGTATACTTTGATAGTGCCTTAGTAAAATGCATAATACAACTTACATACTAAGGCTGTTATATGAATACGCTTGAAATTATTTTATATCAGATAACCGAATACGTATTGCACTTGTTTGGATGCTTGGAAAAAAAAGAAAATAATTCTACAAACTATATATTTAAAACAAATCAAAAATTACAAATGTCTTGAAGTAGCAATCTTCCCATCCTTTTCTTTTGGAATGTTAATACTCTCTTAGTAAATTTTAATCGATAGAAAATTCTATATTGTATAAAGAATTTTAACAAATATATGGTGAATTAGAAAGTCAAAGCTCTAACGTATAGATTAATACTATATAAGGCATTAATTGTGTTGTCTAACACCTCTGCATGGTGGAATACGAAGTCACCAAAACTCTAACGTATAATATTAGTCACATAATACATTAATTATGTTAATTAATACTTCAAAATCTTTTTCCAGGGCAAGCGTTATGTTTCGAAAACATATCCCATTCAGGTTGTTTCCAATTTATATAGGTGCTTTTACGAAAAGCACCACAGCAAATTTCTAAGGTTAATATCGTATACTTCTATTTTATGAAACACTACGATTCCATCTTTACTAATGCAAAATAAATTAACCTCACTTCAACTATACATAATATACATTCCTCTTTATATAAATGAATATTTAAAGTTGTCTACGCCATCTGAGTCTTAATGTCCTCATACTTGGTAAATGTAGTACTTTGCTTACATATTCATATACCTTTGGTCCCAAGAAATACAGATTTAAAGCAAATAAGCAATGCTAATTCACTAATTCAGGAGATAACAATGTCACATAGTTGAATGAAATGTTTAACTCACCAAGAGCACTTGTTGGAGTCTTCTGAACCTTCGGCTTTTGAGCTTGTATTTACTAAGTGAATTTGAGCCCAGGTTTTGCTGATTTCCAATCCCATATCACTTGTAGCCGCATCATTGTTATATAAATATATATAATGACATCAAATATTTTTAAATCTTTTTGATGTGCTTCTGTGACCATTCTAGTTTCGGAATCCACTTGCATCTATGTGTTGCTTTGTCATAACTAACGCTGGCCACGAGCGGTACCGCGCATCGGCGTAGAATCAGTTCGGACCGAGAGGAACGGTAGTATTACTTCGTCTGCGGAGCAGTACGGACATTTTCGCTGCCGGTCATTTGCGCAATTGTTTATCTGTCCTAGAAAAATTATGATTTCGTCAGCAAAACGACCGCGGTCGGACAAACTTCGAAAATTTATTGCAGAAATTCCAGACTTAATATATGAAGGTGCTAAAATTAAATGTGTAATCTGTAAAATCCCGTTAATGTGTTGGTCCAGACAACATTGTCTACGACACGTAAATAGTGAAAAGCATGTCTCAAAAAGAAATTGCGCACGAGACAATGAAAAATTTATATTTAATTTATGCGTTACGTTTATCGCATGTAATATATCGTTTAATTTACTAGACAAGGAACCATTTATCTGCTTTTGGAATAACTATTCGGAGTGCAAATTACCAAGTCGAACATCGTTACGAAGAATTGTGCCATCTGCGCGCGAACATATTGAACAAAAAATAAAATCGGAGTTGAAAGATCAAAAATTGTGGTTATGTGTCGACGACACAAACAGATCGGAAGAAACATTCTGTTCTTAATGTAATGGCACGCAAATTGGAACCTCATCAATCGGCACCTTCAATTCTGTTAGTCTCCAAACGAATACAACAGTGTACTGCCGAAGTAATTTCAAAGTTAGTGTTAAATACATTGGACAAGTTTGAACTTTCAACAAACCAACTCTTGATGTTAGTGAGTGATGGTGCTGCAAACATGCTTTCTGTAGGCCGGTCTCTTAAAAAGCATTCTGCTAATTTGTTATACATTACGTGTAAAATTCATGCTCTCAATCTTGTGGCGGATAGTATCAGAAAATGTTATCCTGAGGTAGACGCTTTAATAGCGCATACCAAAGCAGTATTTGTCAAATCACCGAAACGTATTCGCGAATTTCACAGACTGTGCCCCCGTATACCAGAGCCACCAGAACCTATTCTAACTCGTTGGGGAACATGGCTGCAGGCCGCGCTTTATTATCATAAATATTTTGACAATATTAAGAACGTGGTTTTACAATTCGATACAAAGGAAGCTGCCGCTATCCAGAAAAGCCAGTCGAAATTTCAAGATAGTCAGGTTAAAATGGATTTAAAAATCATTCACGACAATTACTTCGGGCTAGCAGATGCAATAGAAAAATTACAAAATCCTGCGGTGCCGTTAGAAGAATCTCTACAAATAGTGCAACATGTTCACGCACAGCTATGCGCGATTGAAGACGCAAAAAATGTTTCTGTTCTAGAAAAATTTGAAAGTGTTTTTGAGAAAAATTCTGATTTTGGCACATTAAGACACATTTGTGAAGGTGCGTCAACAGAATCGTTAAGTTATTTGAAAGATCATTTTACTTACGCAAATATTACGTCACTAGATGTAGAACGTTCGTTCTCTGCATATAAACGCATTTTTTCCTCATGCCGTACTAGTTTTGCCGAAACAACAGTTGAAACATATCTAATGTTGCAGATATTTAACAGACATTATTCACTTTGTGATTTCACGGAGGACTCTTAAAATGGTAAGTGTTTGAGCACGTGTTATTTAAATTTTATTTAAAAGATGAGCAAAATTATTTGCGGCAGCAAACATCTCTATTAGCAGAATAACTCTAGTGGAACGCGAGGCCTGGTCGACTCTACGCTACTGCGCGGTACCGCTCGTGGCCAGCTTTAGTCATAACCTCAAAAGTATGCACGAGTATGCATAATAATTGACAGGAACCGCAACCTGCACTGTGATTGGTCGGTTGCATTAATAGAACGCCGTGGTAGCGCTATAATGCCCATAATTTAACGTGTGTATAGTTTCGCTGTACACCAATTAATAATTCTGCCTTACACCGCTGTGTGAACGGTCGTATTTAATTGCATTGCGCGAACATTCCTAATTCCTACCTTACCCCCACGATGCCCTATGTGAACGCTACTTTAGACTACCAGTGTTGCAGTAATCGTATTGGCTTATCTTTTCAAAAGCTTTATCTTATTTTTAAGTATAGACGGCTTAAAAATGTTTTGTTTATTTAGAAAAAAATAACACAATAATGTAAAAATCCTATTAACAGAAAATATAATAATTATGTCAATAAGTCTTAAACCTATTAGAAAATAACTCTATATGTACAAAACATGGAGATCTAAACTTAAAATTTATACTGGGATTTTTTTATTACAGTGAGTATTTTACAAATTCCATTGTTTGTGTTGAGTAAAAAATGTAAATGATATGATTACAAGTATTATTACGATTGGCACAACTAATAAAAGAAAAATATACATACAAATTTTATAATTTATGCTAACAATTCTTGGTATGTAACAGCATTGTCATTTCACGTGCAGCCTACCATTTGACATTCTTTTTCTTTTTATATGTATTACAATTAAGTACTAATTATTCGATGTTAACTAAATACATAACATAACAATAACTTTTAAATGAGTAATAAATAAACTTTAGATAACTTTATTAAGAATATTCCATTTTATTAATCCATCGTAACACTTCCTGCTGCTAATCTTCAGGTTTTATGCTTGTATTCTTTTGGTAAACTGTACTTGGTCTTCTAGCATTCCTCTTTTTGGAACTTGTTGGATGAGCATGATAATTATAAGGGGTTTCAACATTCTGACTAGTTGGTTTCGCATATTCAGATTGGTAACTTTGAATTGCATTTTGTGGGTCATAAGTTGTCGAGGGTTTATAGTAGTAATATCCTTCGTTGCCTTGCTGTTGCGTTTCTTGAGTCAACGAATAATCAGGCTGTGATGGTTTAAATTCTATGCTACTATAACTTTGAGCAGGCGGTATATGGCCAGTTTGTGTTTTATATGTTGAAACAGATGGAACTATATTTGATTTGACAACTTGTGGTTTTTCAGGAAAATGTCCACCGTTGTCTGAATGGAAAATGACTCTGGTATGGGCATCATCTGGATAATTTTCGTGTGTTGGTAGATCATCGGCACTGTCGGTCTGATGATAGACCTGCGCTACTTGTTGTGGTTGTTGGTACTGATATTGATTTATTTCATCTTGGTAGCTTGGTTGGTATATAATAGGTTGGGTTAGATAGTAATCTTGTTGGTAATTGTGGTCTATAGTTTGGTATGGTTGCTGCTGTTGAGAGTGGCTGTAGTATAGCTGTTGACCATTGGTTGCGTAAACGTTTTGGAGATAGTTGCCTAACAGTGACTGTAAATTTACTCCATTTATATTCGAATATGGGTGATTATCAGGTAAATTTGGATAAAGTGCGCCATTTGATAACTGGTTGCTGTAAATTTTTAAATAGACCACAGGGGTATTTTGACTTGTACTCTGTTGTGGTACTTGGGATGTTAGCTGGCTTACATGACCATTTTGATCAAATGTAGTAAACAACGTCGTACCGGGTTGGTAATATTGAACAAGGGACTGTTGTTGGCCACTATGAGGTGTACGCTCTGCAGCTTTATTTAAATCATATTGCACAGACTTTTGTACCTGTACATCTTGGCTTCTTCCGCTGCTATAGTAATTATTCCCTTGATATGCCGGAATATTTTGTAAATATTTATAGTACACCAACTTGGGTTTATTTGAAACGCCGAAGTAATTATTAGGCTGGTATCCATATCCCAATTGGGACCCCGCTGTTCGTTTCCTATTTTTTGATTTTTCCGTTGAATTTTCATTGGGGTCGACTATTTCTATAGCTAAGATTGGGGATGGTAGCGAAGAGCTTTTGTTTCTACTTTTATGTGGCTTTTGTGTCATATCATCACCTGATAAATCATTAGTAATAGGATTAATGATGTCTTTTTGGCTTTTCTTGATAGTTTTGCATGGCGTGCCATTTAGGAGAAGAATGGTAATCTGAAAAAATCCAAAAAAACATTAGAACTTTTTTCAAGACACTACTCTTGGATAAGCGTTTTCGTTTTGTACGTGGTCTAATCTTATTTCAATTATGGTCAACAAACAAAGGACAAGGTGCCTCAAGGAAATAAAAAATAGAGCCAGCCAAATATATTTTGGAAAAGGACGACTTTTCCAAAATATATTTGGCTTGCAAAGTAATGAATTTATTCCATATTGTAGCGACTGTAGCGATACTATGAGTCTACTTTATCTTCAGACCTACGTCATCGATATTTGTCCGTATAAATCCAATAATCCATAGTCAAATAAAGTCCTGGATAAATGTTACATTGTAAGATTAGCGACTAATATGTAATATCCAATGGGCTATAAATGTTTCATAATACAATGATCACAAAGACGCATAATCGAAGGAGCCATGTTTCTTTTGAATCATCTTTTATGTTGGTTACAACAAGATTTTACAGTTAAAACTGGCTTAAATCATATCAAGATTGAAACTTCAAATTACGTTTGACATATTTGGGTTCATTTTTTCTTCTATTTTTTAAAATGGTTTTAGACTTCTTTTGACTGTTTTTTATAATCCAAATACTTTGAATGTTTGTTTGAAAATAAATTTGTAAATAATTTTATCCAAAATTTGTCTGTTGTCAAAAATTTGTCTGTCTTCTTGTTTAGCAACATCGTTGTAACACGAACGCAAATCCAAGGATTTTGATATTTTTATATTTGGCCCATTGATGATCGTTCGCGATTGTAAATTTTGTCTACTAGATTCCATGTAAATGGTGTTGCGCATGAATTTAGTGTTTTCTGGAAAAAATACTATTGAGAGATAAATTGTTGAAAATACCTTCTGACTTTGATTATTCCCCCTAAATTAATATTAATAGTTTTTTTTTTAAGAAACAACAAATTAATAATATAAATTACCGAAATGCGAGGATTCGAACAATAATTAAAAATACTTCTATAAATATAAGGTGAAATTATGGTAATTATTGAATACTCAAGTTATTTATAAAAATTAATACTATTAAATGCAAGTGCACGCATTTCACTTCAATGTCCCACTACGACATCTAATCCTGTCGCGCTGCCGAGTGTTACAACTCTAGTTATTAAGGTTCCTCGACACCCACAGAGCGTTCACGATTTCATGTAATTTCGGTTGCATATACATATTGCATCGCTTGTACTTTGACAGATGTGTCACTCAACGGGCGGGGGACCACCCCTAATAACCCAGAACATGCAAAAATATGGTAGGCGTGGCAGTGATGTGTGGTAGAGAAAGAGATATTTAAAACTGCACTTTATGTATTGCAGTCCTCTCTGCTACAAGTGCTTTACGTATTTTTATGCTTTACTTTCTTCGTGAAATTAGTCTTTTTCAAGACTGAAAAAAGTATTTTAAATATATATCAAATAAATATTTTAAATAATATCTTATTGATATAAGGTGCAATTAATAATATATGTAAAACATTATTTTCCAGATTAGTTGTGCAGATTCCGTCCACTTTTATTTTTTTTACCCGAGGGCAAGTCACGCATTTTCAAAAAGCATAAATTTAATTTCAACCATTTTTATAGAGTTGTCCGAAGAGCTGTAAGTATGGGAAGTTTCCGCCGTTTACCGTTATCTAGAAAGCGGAAGAGCCGAAAACTGATTATGATCAATGCTTGGAAGAAGAGAAAAGACGGGTATGTATATCTTTATAGATATATCTATGTATCTCGTTATTAGAAAAATGTCGCTTCACTGTTTACCAACTTTATAAAAACAATATTTAAACAAGAGCTACTTAATTAAAAAAATAAAAGGAAAATGTTATTGTTTTCAAATATTATGAAAGCCGTTAAATGTCACTACTTTTTTATTGTGACATTTAGTTAAAAAAAGTTGTCTTTGATTTGCTAAGAAGCAAATATCATGATCTAAATTCTGATATGATAGTTTGAGGTTAGGTAAATTAAAATATGAATGTTTTCTGGAAAAACTGTAACCTAATTTCGCGATTATATTTCATTCATTTCTTGCATTTTGCAGTACGTATTTTTTTATAGATTTCTGCCGTCTTCATCTAGCTGTACACAAAGCGATCACATATCTATTGACGAACCTCAATTGGAGGTTGAAATGGATAACACCGCAGATGATTCAGCGGAAAATAAAATCACTGGTCGTCGAATTGTCGACATCAATCACCTGTTTCAGTCGCTCAAAAATATTAAACATTCAGGAATGGAATATAGCTTCTTCGACATAGAAATAGTCATGGAAATTAAAATTGAATTGAAAAGCAAATTTGTCACAGTGTGCAAAGTGTGTCGATGAAAGAATTCATTTGATCCTGAAGAGTTCGGTGCAAATATATATAAGGCAAGTATAACAGGTGCAATGTCTGTAGGTGTAGGTTACATACAACTTTCTGAATTCTGTGCTGCCCTAAATATTCCTCAAATGTCCAGAAAAACCTATCAAAAATACTCAGAGAATGTGCACAATTCCATAGAAGCATGTTTCTCGGAAGAAATATCTAAAGCTGGGAAAGAAGAAGCCGCTTTCGCTATTGAAGTTGGTGATATGATCGACGGAGTTCCTATTATTACAGTTATTGTAAATTATAAAAGATAGAAAGCCTACAGACAACATACCTAATAAAAACGAACAAGAACCAAAAATAATAAAAGAAAAGTTTACAGAAAATATTATGTCAGTCAACATCAACAACATTTGAAGAAAAAAGTTATCGTTTAACGGTAAGTAATTTCGGAAAAATATGCAATATGAGGAAAAGTACCAGTACAGCAAATACAGTTAAAAATATTTGATATGCTCCGAAATTACATGATAAAGTCAAATCTCTTCAACCTGGGATCGAATCTTCCACAGTCCGCATGGTGTAGTGGTTATCACATCTACCCGGCAAGCAGGAGATGTGGGGTTCGATTCCTCGCTGTGGACAGTTTTTTTCAGTAATTATGTTGGAAAAATTACAGTTTCTTATTCTAAACTTTTTTTATTATTTCGGCGATTGGGAAATCTCCCTTTTGCAATTTTTTGTAACATGTTTGTTCAATATTGTACCTGAGTTTGTTTTTTGTTTTTTTTTTGTTTATAAGCTGTTCTTTTAACAAGGTTTTTTAAATAAAATTAGATATGGAAAATTTGTTTTACATAATTTCAGCCCCCGCCACCGAAACACAGTTCTGCTCACAGTGCTGCCTATACACCTTCTTTTTTTTAAACAAATACAATATATTTTGATATCGAATTATTATAAAAATAAAATTACCCAAAACACATTCAGAACCCTTCTTAATTTTTTATTCATGTTAAAAAATAAGTTTAGGTAAATTTATTGCGTACATACATAAACGCAGTCCTTATGCAAAGATGGAATTCAGGGTTGTCTCTGAACTATACCTGCTATTGTATTATGCTGGTTGACTAGTTCTTTGCATCTTGCTTACACTTGGTTCAGATGTGTTTAACAAAATTGTTTCTAGCTTCACGCATAAACGTGTAAAACGAAAAATTTTCCTGGACGTTTTCATTTTTTTATAGTAAAAATCCATACTAAAATTACAAAAATAATAATCACGTACCTACATATCGTCAATTTACATTCGTAAAAAAATAGTATGGTGCTTCAATTTCGTCCAGGAAAAGTGAAAAACGTTGCAATGTGTTAACCATAGGGCAATATTTTGGTAGACAGGAGCCTTAAGGTGAGAAGGTATGCTCTAGTTGTAAAGATGGTTGTCTAAGATAAAGCTGTTGTCATTTATAAATGTTATAATTTAGTTTAAAACGTCTTTCAATTTAGTATTTCTCATAAAGGTCTATCCTTGTTCCTCTAGTACTAACTGTGAATTGTCTGTTGTTATGGTGTGGTTGTATTGGGCTAAATGTTCTTAAAAAAAAAGATAAAGAATTGCTAATTTCCAGAAATAAATTATCACTGTTTTCATTATTATTTACTTAGATTAAACAAAAGTATTAACTTGTACTACAGTGATAGTTTTTCGACCGATAAAAATTATGTGAATGAATATTTGTTTACATTCAATATAATATTGCAGTAATAAACGTTGTTCATTAACAATGTTTATTACTGCAATATTATATAAGAAAAAAACAACAAATCGTTATTTCTTTTTTTTTCTTTTCCGCGCATGTCTATTTATTATAAGTAAAAAATCTAAACAGTAAATAAATGATATATTTATTTGCTTGCTCGTAGTTAACTAGTTTATTCATCTCGCTGAAATAGTTTATTTGCAGTAACTGAATACATCTTTCCGCAATTGGTAACCCATTTTAAATGAAGTAGTATATTTATCGCAAGTACCGAGTGTCAGGAATCTTCGTTTACCTACTTACTACTTACTACAGCTTATTTTCCCCCTATTTTATAAAACTTTTTACCTGTAGTTAATATTACAATATTATATAAATATTGCTTTTCTTTACTAGAATCTCGAAAAAGTAATAAAAAGCCCTGGATGACTTCATGAATATATGTCTTGTTCTACACTTAAGTTACTTTACAACAAGTCAGTGACTACGGGAAAGGAAGAAGATGTAGGTTAATATAAAAATACAAGCAGGTCTACAAAAAAGTTATACAAAACGCAAAATTTCTATACAAATCAAAAATGTCTAGAAGCAATAACCAAAAATAATGCTATTTTTATAAATAATATTTTTATAAATAATACGTTATATTATTTATATGCGCACGCCATCTCGTGTTAAGCAGTCGAAGAAGTACTCAAGAGTTGGAGTGGGGAACAGTACTCGGCTTGTGTCGCTGCTTTCTAGACGGCAGGCGTGTATCTCTTGGCACTAGATGGCGCCAGGATATACTTGGCTCATCGTTTCGAAGGAGTGGTATAAACCGAGAGGTGAACAGCGGTGTAGATAGAGAAATGTAATTGATTTGATTGCACAATCGTTAAATTGTATTATTAATCGTTCAATACTATGTTTCATCTTTCCCAAGATAGTATGAGTCACTCGAGTCATTCCTATACATAAAGGTGAAGATAACAGTTCTCCAGCAAATTATGGACCTGTTTCCTTGCTATCTGCAGTATCGAAGGTACTGGAAAGAATTATGTCTGATAGGATCATTGTTTTTTTAATAAATATAAATTTTTTCCATGTTACAACATGGTTTCTTGAAAACCAGATCTAGTACTTCTGCAATTACACAGCTTATAAATACTCTTTATGATTGGTTTGAATCCTATTTATCTAATCGTGGACAAGTTGTGGATATTAGTGGATACATATCAGGCCAGCTACAGTTCGAAATGGATGTACCTCAGGGTTCAGTTCAATTCAAAGAAGCAAGTAAGAATAAATATTTTCAGTAACATCATTGTAAAATTAGTAGTAAGATGGGAGGGAATTATTTTATTTGTAACAACATCTGTCCTGTTCAAATTTGCATCATGAAGAAACAATCGCATTTATGCTCACTTGTTTTGCTTCACTATTAGAGATGTTTTGGAATAGTACACTTGTAAGATATTAGTTTTTGGATGACCAGGTTTACCGTATGTATATAAATTAATGTTATTTTTATTTGTTCACCGTTTCTCTATCTGCTATTGATTATTACTTTGTTTATGCACTTATATCAATCAATGTACATCTAAATAAGTGGAATAGTCCAGATGGGGCAGGAGTGTCGACATGGACATCTCCAGGCCATGCCATGATGGCTTCAGTACCCTCGGCAATTTGTTGGATGACCAAACGCCAGTTTCACAGACAAGATAGTCGATCAACCTAGCTTGTAGTAACCAAAGAGGGGGCAGCAAGGACTCTCATATCAAAAAGAGCCTTGGTCCTTCGGCACCACCCATGCCGACACTATCTATTACAACAACCAGGCAGTTGTGGTGTGTATTCGTTACTAACACCCACGTCTCAACCGGAATTATAAGTGGAACTAGTCACCGTCGATCTTGACTCAACATCGCCAAGTGGTTCACCTACGGACCACAGTACATTGGCCCCACTACCCACACCCTCTCATACACATTGTTTTAAACAGTGTAATCCCAAAGTAATAAATTTTATCTTTCTATTTTTCTGTTATTGTTGGCGCAGATTGCTTATTTTTTTTTTTGCGGCATGCCGGTGGCATATTTTGCTGGACGAGGGGGAAATGCCACGAAGGGATTAAGTTAAGTAGATATTTAATTATTAAAAGAAGCTGACAGATTTATACCCACTAAGCATTAATAAGTAAGACATTAGGTGGGGCTACGGTTGGTGTAAATCAGGATTGTGGTGTAGTGATAAGGGAGTTAGTAATTAGAATAAGAAAAGAGAGGTAGTACGCAAACAAGAGAATAAAGAATAATCGTGGTAAGTGGAATTACTATTTTAATATATTATCTGAGCACCCCCAGCCACTAAGCCCGTGACAATAGAACCAGTATTGTTTATTAATTTATTAACGACTTTCCTATTTCTTTCTCAGATGTGACCCTCTATGTTAATAACAGTACCTACATTAGTGCAAGCTTAAGTAAGAATGAATTACTAAAGGATCTTGAGACAAAATTGAGCAATTTTAATACATGGTTTTCATACAATAATTTATATCTAAACAAAGTGAAAACGTCTTTCATATATTTCACACCGGGTTTTAATAACTATAATGTATGCTCTTTATTAAAAATAAATGGAAAGTCAATTAAGTAAGTCCCAACTGTTAGATTCTTATGTTTAAATATTGAAAATAGTTTAACCTGGGAAACAGATGTGAATTATCTTGAATCTAAGTTACCATCAGTATGCTATGCATTGTATCGATTAAAGGATATGGTTGAGGAAGATGTTCTTATATCTTATCAATATTCGCAATTTCGATTTAGACTTCGTTATGGATTAATTTTTTGGGGAGCGTCGACGTTCTCCAAAAGAATTTTTTCAATACAGAAGTGGTCTACAAGAAATCTTGTTGGTGTAAGTAGACGCACATCATGTAGATCTATATTCAAAACTTTAAGACAAAAGAACATGTTGTGACCTCCTCATCGTCGGCTCACGGTGTACGAGAGGTCACCAGAATATATGGGGATTAAGCTTTTGTGTTGCCCGATATTATTAAATCATCAAACAATGTACGAGAGTTTAAAAAATCTGTTAAAGCGTTTTTAGCAAGTAATACAATATACAGTTTAGATGAATACTTTACAATTTGTAAAAACAATCAGTAGCTCTGCAATATTATTCCTTAGTTCTATTAATAATTGTAAGTTGGCATGACAGGTAATTGTAAGTTCTTTTGTACTTCTTTGTATACAAATACTGTTTTGCGACTTGTCTTACAGCATATAGTTAAGTAGACAATAAATTATTATTATTATGATTATGATTATTATTATTGATATTCAATTTTTTAGTTACGAGGGCGTATTGAAAACTAATGCCTTCATGGTTATAACTTTATTAGTAATAGATATATTGTTTATATAACTGTGAAATGATAGCATCAACTGTCCTCTACCCACTGATATAATCACTTTTCCACATAAGCGCCATTGACAGCAATACGTTTACGCCAACGTACTACGAGTTGCGCAAATCCGTCACGGAAAAAGTCTGAAGTCTTCGCACGGCACTATTTCCGCACCTCCGTTAGCACCTCTGCATCCGAAGAGAAACGCTTGCCCTTGAGGTGTTCTTTAAGCTTCGGAAAGTCGCAAGATCTGGGCTATAAGGTGGATGAGGTAAAACGTCATGAAACCCAAGCTTCTCCAGTGCTATATGCGTTCTCTGACTTGTGTGAGGCCGAGCCTTGTCATGATGCAGAATTGGCACTTTGTTTGGTCACAGTTCTGTGGAGAAAAGCATCACTTTCTGCCTCATATCGAGTCAAGAGTTGTTCGCAAATTTGTTTTCGATTGGCTTTCATTTCATTAGTAAGCATTCGGGGCACCCAACGTGCGCATATTCTCCTGTACTGCAGCACATTGCAGATAATGTGATGTACTCTTTCTTGTGAAATACCCTATTGGCAATGTCAGTTTGTTTACACCGTCGATTCTCAAGAACCAGTTCATCCACGAGAGCCATCTGCCTTTCACCACACACAGACACCGGTTGGTCATTGCGTGCCTGATTTTGGGGATCCGTTTTAGCAGGATTTTCGTCTTTCACAGTCCTTACCCATCTCCTAACAGTACTCACATCAACGTGAATACACGCATCACGGTACACGGCACTCAACCTTTGATGGATGTCAACGGGCGCTACACCCTCCGCAGTAAGAAATTCGATGACAGCTCATTGCTTTAACCGCACGTCCCTGCCGGTCGCCATTTTGAGAACTGTCGTGCGCAAACGCAATGTTGCTGGGAATCTTCACGAGGGAAACTTATGTACCAAGAGTTAAGGTAAATGGCAAACCACTTTTAACACTGTCTGGCCCATCACTATAAAGGTTATGGCTATGGAGGCATTAGTAATCAATACGCCCCCGTATTAAACATTTCTCTCAGTGTACAGAGTTAGTATTTCAGTTTCTATAATTTGCTTGGCCTGACACTTACACCAGTTAGTTCTATTGATAGTTCTTTTGATTTATTTTGATATTAGATTCTAGCCTAAAATGCACGACTGAAATCTACCTTACAATTCCTGCTTATCCCTTGATATCAAGCGCATATCAGTTAAAGCGAGCATTCAATACTTTCTTATTGTTCCCTCGTTAGGTTTTCGAAATACTTTTTATAGAATTCTTATTATGTATGTGTTTCACTTAAACCATATTAGAAATATCTGAACACATGTGTAGAAGAGGGCAATCATTAGTTGTGCAATATAATTATATTATTACATTATCCCATAGGTGCGATGACATGAGCAGTATGCAAAGAGGAAAATTATCAGGGCACTTATAATTCTGCATAAATTTCTGTTTATGATAATGTATCGCACTGACTACGCAATATGACTCAACAGCTGGTAGGTAAGCGACTTTCTCCGTCGATAAAAAAAATGTCAAATCCATTTTTGCACTTAAATATTCGCATATAAATTTCTATTGTTACGTTACGATTTAATGGAGTCCTATCAATTTATTACTCCATGTCTGATGCAATAATATTGAACTTGTAGATATATATTACTTGAATACATAGAATGAAGTTATGTATTATTATTATTTAAGTTAGCTCTAAATGTACGGTTTTCGACTGCCATTTTTAGCATGATTTACCATCTACAATCTATTTCGTTGGTGTTTTGTAATCGTATACATAGGAAGTGTAAAGATACGTATGCAGAGCATAAAATATTACTCGTTCTTCCATAATCAACGATAAAACGTTACCCAAGGCATTTCAGAATTACGTGTACCCATCTACTAGTACATATACATATCAATAAGTGAATTGCTTTCACCCATTGCTGGATACAATAAAAACTTTCTATTACAGATGAAAGTATACAAGGGTAACCTGAAAAGTTAAGTCTCAACATGAAGATGGCGTTACTTGTCAAAAATATTCTGATAATATTGCGCATGCGTTGAAGGATACTTTAGAAAATTTCAGCCATGTTGGACGCTCAGTTGTTGTTTAACAGTCGTTTGTGTCAGTCGATTTTAGTGTTTCTGTAAAAATGGAAAAAATCGAATATCGAGCCATCATTAAATTCTTGTATTTGAAAGGCAATACGCTTACGCAAATCAAAGCCAAGATGGATGTTGTCTAGGGGGAATCTGCATCATTTGCTATAATGACATTTTAGGCAGGTGAATTTAAATGTGGTCGTACTAGCTTGGTTGACGACGGACGTTCGGGACAGCCAAAAACTGCAACCACCGATAACATCGGAAAAGTTCACTAAATGGAACTGGACGACCGTCGAATTAAGGTTAGAGAGATAGCAGAGGCTGTGGGCATCTCGAAAAAACGTGTCTGTCATATACTGACTGAAGATTTTGGCATGAAAAAGCTAACCGCGCGTTGGGCGCCGCGCTTGCCCATTCAAGGCAAAAAACGCATTCGTAAGAACACTTCCAATGCCCTGTTGAAGCACTCTAAGCGAAATAAGTCGGAATTTTGGTGTCGATTAATAACTGTAAATGAAATATGGATATACTAATATACTCCTGAAGCTAAGGTACAGCCGAAACAGTGGACTGCGAAGAATGAATTGGCGCCGAAAAAGGCCGGGAAAGTAATGGCGACTGTATTTTAGGATAGTAATGGAGTTGTGTTAATCGACTATCTTAGAAAAGGAAACACATTAACGGGGACATACAACGCTTCATTACTTGACAAGCTGAAAGCAGAAATTGTGAAAAACAGCCGCAAGAAAAAAGAAGTTTTGCTTCACCAAGACAACGCACTTCACTGATCGCCATTGCAAAAATTCACGAATTGGGGTTCGAATTGATAGACCACCCACTCTATTCTCCAGATCTGGACTCCGCGACTTTTTTCTGCTTCCGAAGTTCAAAGTTTCTCTCGGAGTACAAAGATTTTTATCGAATGAGGAGACCATCACATTCGTTTATTTTGCAGAACAAGGTGTCAATTACTATTTGGATGGATTAAAGAGACGAGAGCGTCGCTGGGAAGAGTGCACAGACACACGAGGAGATTATGTTGAGAAATGAAATTCAATTTGACAAAAGAGCACTTGTTTCTGTGTTAGGTTGGCAACTTTTTAGACTATCCTCGTAGTCCACTTAATTCCAGTTAAATTTCTTCAATGACTCCTAGCGCGGTTCCATATAAATTCATACATACCTATTATTATAGAATAAGCGACAATTAGGAAAGGTAGCATCAAAGAACGTTGGGATAATAGGAATTAGAGTCTAGTTTCAAATCGAGTATTTTCAAATTCATTCACGTCCCATCAAACGACGTGAATTAAAACCGATTAAAGAAATTGGTATTCCCATTTGCAAGATGATACTTTACAAGTAGAAAAGCGACTATTAGAAATTTCCGCCGCGTTGGGTAGAATGAAGTATCTATTTTAGTGAGAAACTTTCGTAAATACATATATGAATACTTGGCGCACGTAGGAAAGTGTATGTAATACACATAGATCAACTTCAAATTTAGCATGGCTTTCGCAGTACCTATGTACTTATTTCAGTGAAAAACAACGTTTCTTATTAAAATGATTTGTATTCATAATGTAATAATAAGGCATTGTTCGCAAATTCTCTCCTCATGTTGCCTAATGTACTAAGCTATGAAGTGTGACCTAGATATGTAGGTTCCTTTATGAATGCGTTACACTATAAACGTTTCTAAGTAGTGGTCTAATTGTTCCGGCCTTCATCCTTTTTACACATAATGCGAAAAAAAGAAGAATGTAAGTATAAGCAACTGAGATTATTACTTTTCAAATTCCTTCATGCAGTTTTATAGAAATTGCATGTGTATTCCCCCATAAAGTGACTTCTATGGCGAGTTTATACTTTATTATCTGTTCAGCAGAAGGAATTTTTCTTCAATTAAGCCATTATATGAATGCAAAAAAAAAAATTAATGCTTTTAAAGGAAGTACATTGTATTAAATTTTTTGTGACTGAAATACTACCAGCTGGGCATATGTTTTTCTTATATGGTTCAGTGTAGTTTTATTAACTTTTCGTAGCACAGTGGTCGAATTTCTCAATCTGGCTGGATAAAAATGAAATTTTCGAACGTTTACAAAACTTTTTTTACAATTTAGAATGCTTGTTTGGTCTGCGGTACATGCTTGAACATATTTTTATTATTATTTGTGACTGTTAAATATTATTAAACAAACTTTTCTTATTACTAGATTTAGCACTGCGGGGCGCTGCAGGATCGGATCCACTGTTGTGTGTTGATGTATGTACGTGGTATATATGCATCTCCGATCAGCGGTCGATGTTGATATTCGCTTCGCATAGTGGGCTCGCAGTTTGTTGATACGTACATATTTACCGTGGTATTAGTACATTAGGTTTGCTTACGTGCATGTTATGATGCAGAGTGATCAACTCTAGTCAAAGCATATTAATAAAGTAGCCTGCTGATTTCCGAATTTATAGTCCAACAATTTTAATTAAATATACAGTACCTAGAACGGTATAATATAGTGTGAATGTGGAAAATCATTAAAAAAGAATAAATGTTTCGAAATTAATTAATTAATTGTGCGGTCTGAAGGTCCGGGAGTGTCACTCTTTCGGCAACTTAAATTTAACTAGATATCAATTAATTAAATTTTACGAATATTAAAATGTGTATAAAGAATTGGCAAAACAATATTCTTATGATCCATTGTAGTTATAACTTTTTATTTATCTAAGGTACCATACAACTTTTGAAAGATTGAAACTAGCGTTTTTAGGAAAATGTGTTGATTTCTGCCTTTTATGGAGTAAGTTTTTGTGTTATTAGCAGTTGAATTGCAGTTTCGACATCAATCGAAGTGATGTAAACTTTCTCATCTCCAACAGAATATCGTGAATATTGATAATCTGTCCTTGTTCTTATACTTTCCATATTTGGAATTGAAACCTCTCCAAGGAGTTCAATTGACGAGTTTTTCTGCGGATCGTCACTCCGTTGTTCTTTTAGTTATGCATATTACGGGTTGTTGTGCGTTTTTGTATTTTCTACTACTTTTTTACATTTGCTATCTTGAATACCCAATCTTCATACCAATATTTACATTTTCCTCAAATCTCCAACCACTTGATCTTTCCATCGTATTTCAAGACTGTTTTTTTTCTTTCTTCTCTTCTGTTTACATGTCCGTACCATCGTATTTTTGAAGCTTTCATTATTCTTTCTCGTTATTCGCTAGTTTTCTATTCTCTTCATCTATTTTCTTTGGCCCGTAAATTTTCATCATTTTTCTTTCATATATTCTTAGGGCTTCTTCATCTTTAAGAGATGGAGAGATGACCTTTAATACTAACTTTATTTCCCCAACAGATTTAAAAAAAGAAAAATCCGAATTATGCGACTAATCTCATGTTTTGACTTCTTCTGTAAGCTCCTATAGGGTTGCTATATAATAAAAAGCATATCTGCTATCCGCTATCCGTATTTCTATACACTGTATATTACAATGTCAAGAATTCACATTATAAACACGCGTTTAGACTTCTATACTCAAAATATGGAAGAATGCGAGGTGATATTGGTGGTGCTATACTAACAAATTTTATTGCTGAGCAGTAAGACGAGAAGTTACAGATGCTCATTTTCGACCATTAATTCTTAATGTGATTCCTTTTATAAAGCAATTAAAACCCTTAGCTACGTTGTTATTTAAGTTCACATCAAACTTGAGCCAAAGAGCAAAATTGAGGGCCGAGAAAAATCAACAGCTTCTCTAATGAAACCGGATGGGATGATATTCAATTTTAGTGTATCTCAGTCTATTCCCAATTATACGAATTAATTACATTGATTTTTTAGGTGGTATTATGCAATAACAATCTGAAATATTTATGAGTATTAGACACCCACAATTCCGATGACCCCGGAACACGTACAAAGTTGGCGCCAGTCGCTACAAATAAAAAAATATGTACAATTAAGAGAATGCTAATGAAATGTTGTTACGTGCTAGTTTTCTTTATACATATGGGAAGTAGATATGTACACATTTTACTCTAATCTAATAAAATATTGTTTGTATAGAAGCTTTTGTTTTTACTATGCGGGCATTCAAAATTTTAACGAAAAGCGGAGTAACAGGTTGCCAACCAACCCATGTGAAAACACTCACAGATGTTCCTGTCATCGTTATAAAGCACATCATTATTAAATGGATTGCGATTGCTATTATCTCGTTGTGATTCACGCTGTGTAACACGTTACTTATAGAGATCCGGCTATTTTAAGAAGTGCCTCCGGTGGGAAGAGTATGCTGTTCGCTAGTACGTAAATAAATTTTGAGTAAAAGAGTGAAATTGTCGACGGTTTCATCGTGATCGAAACCATAAGGAATTTGTAGAAAGTTTATTTTAACAAATATGTAAGATAAATTCGCATTCATTCAATTATTTAACAGCGACATCTACAAACAGTTGAAAATAGTACCATAGCAACTTTATATTCCTTACCAATAAGGAAATAACAAAAAAACTTGCTATCGTATTGTGGATGGTAAGCCTGTTCAGTATCTACATTTTCAAATCAATAGCTTACATATTGTGTGATATTGTGTTTATTTATGTAACACATATGATTACTAATACTATCTACATTTACGCATAACTTTAAATGATCATAACATGGTCATAATTGTCATAAGTTCCGTCAACGAAGGGGTTTCCGTTAAACTATATTTAATGGTTTTTTATATGTGTACTTATATCCGTTCATAAATAAGAGACAGTGAAAGTCATTTTTTACATTTGTGATCTTTGAGAAGTAGACGAGAGAATTGCACTTCGCTCGAGGAATAACAGTAGTTCCTTCCTGCCTTTGGGAATGTCTTATTAGTCCATTTATGTGGAAGTATTTCTTATTTTTTGCTTGTGAATTGTATAATGAGATGCGAAGTAAGCTGACTACCATTGTTTTTTCTTTTCATATACAACGTTAATTAAAACTAGATTAACGAGTTATTACAACAGTTTCTCGAATATTTCCTACATTAACAGGATTTAATAAATTAAAGGAAATGCATTAGAGAACTTGCAATTTCTTATATTAGGTCAAAATGTAAAGGATTCAGAGGTACTTTTGGAATATCAGTACACACCCTGTAATGATACTCCTCCTGTCCGTGGTTTGTTGGTCCTTTAAATACTACTTCAAATGTGAATTATTTTTAATGAACCAATTAAGTTGGTTTACTGGAGAAGAATTCTATATATGAATAATGTCTGAATTCCTCAATCCAGCAAAATTTCAAACGTATTCTAATGAAAATACTTTGCTTGTATTGAAGTCAGCTATCTCATCAGTGAATTTAGCGTATGGTGACTGGGATGCCCTGTATAGTGCAGCAATTCTGGTTGTGATCTATTATTTAGTGGAATGCACGTTTAGAGAAATAATAAATGAAATTAAATCCTTCGTTGGTTAAATAAAAATTAAAAGTTGATTTGAAATCTGGGTATTATGTGTATTTTGTATTAGACATAGTAGGTTTGTAGTAATTTCTGTTTGGACTAATCTTTAATATAATCATGTAGATCTGTTGAATATCGACTTAAAACCTGTTTCATTTGGGCTTTCTGCTGTATTCATCTTCTGGTGCATCTCTTTTAAGAGTCCAGCAGTTGCCAGGTAGCATATCTGAGTTCCATAATCTATTTTTATCGTTTCATAATATTTACAAACGATCTCCATGCAGCGGCAGGTTGATTTAAATTATGTTCAAATATGGTGTGGAAAGATATGAAAGATGTTGTTGCAGATATGTCATAGGGTGAGTCTTTTTTGATGTTTAGTACAGCGATCTCGGAAAGTAGTGATTCTAGAAAGGTAATCGAATGGGGGATGCCGTTTTGCGGGGCCAATTTAAAACGCTCTTTGTTTTTTTTTAACCATGTTAACTAGCTATTTTGAAAAAAATCCATTTTCTTTGATTTAGTTAAATGCACATATGTCCGTTGTTTTTACTTTTGAAGAAAAAAAGTTTGGCAAAAAGTCGTAAATAATTATGGTCTTGATAAAATAGTATAGTCAAGTTGTTAATATGAGCTGAACTGTCTTGTTGGAATAATTACATAAACTTGTGTTTTTTTTTAAGTGGGAATCATAGTTGACTGTGGCGTCATAAAAGACGTCTATTTATAACCTTTTCAATGGTATAACACTTAATATGGTTATTTCGAAAAAAAAAAAAATTAGACTATGAAATTCAGTTTACTTTATCATGGAATTAACTTCTTACTGACAAGCAAAAGTAAACGTTAGTAAATGAACAAAATAACAAAACAAAAACCAAAATAACGTTAATATAGCTCATGGTATTGGTAGAATCACTTCCAGCGGAAACAACGTGAGCAGAGAAAAGCGCTAGCAAACGAACATGTTTCTGCCTACCCGGCGTCATCAGCGTCGCTCCGAGCACTCTCGGGTTTATGCCACTAATCTCCACAAACAGCACTAAAATATATTAGCACTATTTTGGTTATTGTTACTAGGCACTTTCTTCATGTGTATTTTTAATATATCATGGTAAGCCCGAGAAATCATTTATGTGCAGATGCCATAGCGCTTAGGCGCAACGCCATGTCGCGTTAAGCAGTCTATGAGCTGCTCGATTGGTTGGTGGACATCTTGACTCAGATTTCTGTCGCTATTTTCTAGACGGCATGATTATATCTCTTGGCATTAGGTGGCGCCAAGAAATATATTTTAGTGATGTTTGTGGAGATTGGTGGCATAAGCTCGAGAGGTGAACAACAACGGCGAGAAGAAATTGTGCTCGGAGCGATACCGATGTCGCCGGGTAGGCAGAAATATATCCGTTTGCTAGGGAGTCATTCCATCAATATAATGAGCTATATTATCATTATTTTGGTTATTGTTACTAGGCACTTTTTTCATGTGTAACAAAACAAGATACTGAAAAATTAAAGATATTTATAACGATGTTTGAAAAGTTCTCCATTATGGATAATTCTTAAATTATAACTTTTCAGAACAGAATTTCTTGCTTTTCTGAGAGAACACAACCACCATCAGTTCTTTCAACCACAACACGCAGTGTAGGAAGGCAGCATCTTCATGGTAGATATCTTTTAACTAATTACAAATATTGAGTCTATGGTCAAAATCTGTATGGGTGTGACGTATTGTCTATTAGGGTGCGATGGATTGATAACTTATATATACCTACAACGGAAGACATTTCTCTAGTGCTTGCATGAGGATGAAGTTCGACATATGCAAGGACATTTATCAAATTAGCTTCAGTTCTAGCTTCCCGTGCTCTGGTAGGACTTCCATGAGGTTGAACATACCCTGTTTTACGTAATCGTGTCGCCAAGCGTTAGGATACTTCTCGGCTGAAATGTTTTCTTTCTGGATACTTAACGACATATTCACATTCAACAATATATTGTATTTTCAAAACATTGAAAATACACTACAAGCATATCATATGCCTATGCATTGGAAAATGATATTTTTTATCATTCAACGGCTAAGCAGTAATCTTTAAGGGCCAGTGCGCAGTAAAATTCTATGTACTTGTCACAATTGTCAAATAAGTAGTTGTTTTCATAGCATGCTAAATTCTGCTGTTGAATTCAAATCATACTAGATTTTGTTACCTTTATTTGAAAAGTGATCAAAAACAAGCAGTCATATTAAACTAGTACTGGCATAATTTTGGGTGTAAAAGAGTAAAAGTTATCATCCCTTTGTTTCATGGCCAAGATAAGTTTCGATATTATTAAGTAGGTATTTGTAACTGATAGGGAAATTACTACTGACGATGGGCTGTTTTTGTTATTATCTGGAAAAAGGAAAAAGATATCACTATGCGGTTTCCGCCACTACTTTAGTCTGTTAAAACTCTTCAAACACAGCATAAGAAAAGCACATTGTTACATTTGAATTTTTAGAGATAATTGAGAAAAACTCGTACAATTGGGAATAGCGCCATCTGGTACATTTCTTGAACATTAACGGGTGGCACAAACTGCCACGTTTAAACCAGCGCTAAATGCCCTTTTAAACAGCTCCACATTTCTTTAATTCCGGTAAAAACTGCAGAAGTTATAATAGGTTTAGTTTTAGATGATTCGGCAACGCCCACTACACTTATTATTCACAATATGACAAAATCTCTGTAACCAAAGTGGCGCGTAATTAACTAAGCTTTTTGGTAGATTGTTTAAAATCGTAGTTAATCCTGTAACTTTTACCAACTAATTTGAAATTTACTGTTGACCCTAGCAACCGCGCCCCCTAGCGCTCATGTTTGGAATTTAAAAATATTTTAATTAAATTTCTCTTTGCCACTTAAGTTATGAAAATTTTTTCCAACCACTGTAGCTGTTGTAGTTTTCAAGATATCGTCGGTCCCCACTCTTAGTTGGATGTGCTGTATAATTTAAATTTGTTTATGCAAATTTAAATGCAACAGTCTAGTTTTGAGCTAACAGCTTCAACTAGCACAACAGATATACAGAAACAATTGTCACCTCTTCCTGATGTACCTAAACAACGCTTTACGATGTGCTCACGAACGTCATAAAAATGGGGGATTTTAACATCTTCTCCATATAAGAGGAATCTTGAAGGGAAAGTAAAAACCACCAAAGATAAACAACTAAAAATAAAACAAGCTGTTGAAAGTTTTTCCCATGAAGATCGTACTGAAGAAACAGATTGTATTGTCTGCGGAGAAACTTCAGAAAACCGAATCTGTCATTGATCCAACAATCCTTATTACTACTGTGACATTTCCAAGACTAAACGCGTTTAAGCTATCGTTAGTAAGTGCGTTCGGAGCTACCCGCCATTTTTTCCATTGTCAAAAATTAAAGTCTAAAGGTTTTTAATCATTACTGTTTATTTGAGTAAGAATTTATTATACTTTTTAGTTAATGTTATTGCAAAAGTTGATACTAAAATGGAAAAATATGTTAATTTATTAATTGTATTTATTTATTGTACTCCATTTAAGTGTCCTTCTATTTAAACGCAACTTCTCCTAATTTACAATTGATATTGGTCTGTTACAAGAAAGAAAAAAGAATAGTTATCTTATTTAGAACTAGTTCCTACAAATTACATAATCAGTATCAAGTCTAGTAAAAATTACATACTTGCGTCACGAAAGTAAGTGGTTCTTTGTGTGTAAGTATGTCAAATTGAAATTATCAAATCCTAATCGGATGTTATATGTTATTTCCACGCTTTGCAAGCGATGTACATGTTTAGTAGTACCAATTTATCCTATTATCAAACACCAAACATAGCTTTGTTCATTGACGTTTAGGAATGGAATGATCTGTTACCAGTCTTTCCTATATTCAAAACTTCAGTGCATTGCTCACTACATAATAAATTCTTATACCTTAGTTAACAACGCCCAGTCCACGAAGTCCAAGAAATTATTTTAAATGATTTTGGTTTTTTTGCTACTAATAATTCGTAATTCTGAAAAGCTTCCATCCATTAAAGAAATCAGTTCCACTACGCTATTCCTTATGCAGAATTTGTTTCCGATTTATCAGTCAATAATTATGTAAGACAAAATTATGTAATCAAATTAAACATATTGAGTAGTTGAAAGTACATTAATCGAAAACATAAAACATTAAATATTATTTATTGTAAACCAATAAAAGAAGGAAAGTCAGTTTGATATAGAACTTCCTTAGAATGTAGAAGTTGTTTAGTTGGACGCTTTATATTCTTCATATCATTCTTTCTGCGTTACAACATTCTGCGTTAAAACTAGTTATAAAATGTTAGGATATGTAAAGGAAATAAGGTGTAATCAATCGCTAACATTGACGTACCCATTCTGCACTAATAGTATGAATTAAAATTAAATTAGCGTAATTTCCTTGTTTCTGTATAATGTCGATGTTGTGAAAGAAAATTAACATAGCAATTAAAAATGTGGATTGAATACGATAAAAAAGTAGTGCGTTGAGATTTTATTAATCCTATTAAAACGAGAATGAACAAATTTCAAATTACTAGAATGGAAGCGTCGAAATTTAAAAATCAGGAGAATTTTGTTGTGTAATATAGAAAAAAAAAAGAATAAATATCTAATCAATATCAATAGGTACAAACACAAAAATTATATTAATAGTATCTCAACGACGTCCACAGGAGGCTGGGTACTAATTTCGCCATAACTGCAGAATTTAGTGTTTATAATCAAGCTGAACTTTTTTGTATCTCAATTTGGTTCTTTAACACAGAACAAAAAATATTAGAACAACTTCTACAATTGTAGCAAATGCTACTCCAAATAGTTATAAAATCCATGACGCGTACAATTTGTGGAAATGAGTGAAACAATATTGTAGGAAACAGGAGTGACGCAAAACTTGCAACGTTTGCTACAATAAACTTGCATATTTTTGAATAATTATGCGAGTGTATGTATTGTACTTACAGAAATGCTAATGTAATGAATTTTTGCAGTTACTACATTAGATTACAAAAATTGCAACAATTATTTGAATAATTAAAACATTATATTTGACCATGAATCAGTTATGCAGTGTTCTTATAATTATAATGGTTGGGAGAACAAGTAAACGAAATAACAATTAACTATTCTGTTTTCGTATTTCCAACAGCCCCGCCATTTACAGGAGTATTGGCCGGTAATAATAATATAACACACCTGGGCTCGTAGGTGTGAGACCTCTGCTCTAAACGTTGGGCAAAATTGAAGTAAAAATATTAACTACGGAAAACTTTATTCCGAAAGAATAGTTACGAACCCGATGAAAATGATTTTACTATATAAAAATAGATCATTTATTAGAATGCTATACCAGTACCATCTGGGCGTTATCCCAAGACAGAAAACATGGTTCATGCATTTAGGTAGGCTTCGATAATAAAATCGTTTGTACAGATAAATGATGATTTACTTACAAACTCACTCATATTCTATTATTTATTTTAAGATAGGAAAATACATCGATGAACATACAACCTCCTCGATGCGGCGTAATGTAATGCAATACTATAAAAACCCAAGCTTTGTAGGTAATGATTTGCCTAATATGCAATCGCACAAGCACATGATACAATGGCGCAAATCTATTCCCGGTTTAGACTACCTTTTGTGAATTTTCACTAGTTTCGAAGCATATTTTCCTACAATAAAATTGCTCCAATATTTTAATGAAAATTACTCTGTAACGAATTATCCTAATTTTCAATACAAAATTTTTCCAACAACATTGTTGTAATTATCTTCACAGGATTTTTTTTCTGTGTAATTAATTCATTAACAGAACGAAGAAAATTTAGTTTTCCATAAGAGTCGCTCAGGAATTTTGTGAAATACAATACATTAGGGTGGTTCCTGTTTATAAGTGAAACATTTTTTATTTCATTTTCAAAACGAGTACCCTGTAATTTTGTATAAATTTACGTAAATACGTCACCGGTGAATTTCTAGGTTGACTGGACTACTTTAACACGTGCTGCAATGACATTGAAATTTAGGTTGTTCTAATTATTTGGATTGGTGAATTTTTATTAATAATGTTTTTTTCAGTTATGAAGTACTATTTTTTAACTGTTTATTTAACAACGGGAAGTAAACCACCTTCAAAAAAGCACTGGTTTGATGTTTTGTTTTATGAGGTACACTAAAATGAATTTAATGAAAATGTTGCACGAATGCTAATAAATTGTACAATCTACTGACGAGTTTAGAAAGCAGTAAAAGTAGAAATCAAGAATTACAAAAGAAGAAAACAAATGGATTTAAAGATGCATTAGATGACTTGTTTGACATAAACATAACCCATACTAATGCCATGAATTTGATTAAATTCGAGGAAGACAAAAAGCTTTTAAGACTTCAAAGAGAAAGGGGACGCATCGGAACTATGCTGGGAACTGACAAGAACTTATTCCTCAAAGAAAAAAGAAAAACGGGCCGACTCTAACAAGAACTAGCAAGAAAGAAAAACATTGCAAAGGATAACCCTTATTTGTATTTATTTGATTAACGGTGAATGAAATCAAATTATTTAGTCTGACAATTTATATTTCTTTATTTGTCTCTGTCTGTTAATGCATTTTTTGTGCTTTGAAGTACAAACAATGGTTTATACTATTGACTCAGTTGATGTTGGAATGGAAGATAACGATGAAATGAGAGAAGTAACGAGCGCAGTGAACACAGGTAAATTTATTCGTTAAGCGTTTTTTTCTTATGAAGTGAACCTGTGTTGTTTACGCCAGAAAGAAGACTCTGAGCGACGAAGTTCTCGATGAAAATTTAATTGTTGAAGAATGCAACATAGATCAAAGTGTAGAACCTTAGGCATCTAAAGCATAAAGGGATAGACGAGAAATCTTAACACAAAGACTAAGTGCTACATTAACAAATGACATTATACACCGTTCTTCAACCAAAAGGAAAAGAGGAACACCTTAAGCAAGCTTCGACGGAGTTTCATGCTGAATTTCCGAACAAAGACATAGAATTCGTTGTGGTTGACTGGGATTCGAAAATTTTACTCAACTTATACGGCAGAGAGATAGTTGAGTCAAGAATCCAAGTTCAAAAACACATTTGATGATACGATGAAAATGTAAATAATTATAGATTGCATAAAATCCAAGGTCCAAATTGGATAAAATTCTGCATAACTTTCAGACTGCTTTTGAACCATCTGAAACGGTTTGTATCGGATGTATCAGTAATACCTTTTAGAGGCAGACTGATCATGCGCCAATATATGAAAAAAGAAAACGGCACAAGTACGGAATCAAAGTCTTTAAATTATGTTGTAGCGGCGGATACAATATGCAAATTTATACAGGAAAAAATCTCGAACAGAAACTTCATAACTACTTCCACTGGAGTAGTTATCAAGCTGAGCGAATCTATCCTAAATTGTGGACGAACTTTAGTTACCGGCAACTGGTACACCGGTGTGGAATTGGCTAAGCAACACATAGATAATCAAACGCCCTTGATTGAAACCCTACGAAGAAATAGCGTTGGTGTTCTAAAAGAAGTAGTGAATAAAAAACTAAAAGTAGGGGAAATTATGGCACGAGAAAACCAAAATTGAGTTACAGTTCATTCCTTGTCGTAGATTACAATAATGGAAAATCGTGTGTTGACCAGTCAGATTAAATGGCTTCATACCAGACGCCACTGTAGAAGACCACAAGGTGGTATAAAAAATCTGCTTTTGAAATTATTCTAACTGCAGTGGTTAACGCGTGGATTATGTTCAAGGATGTAAAGCAAAGCACAATAAAAATACTAGATTTCCGGAAAGCTGTTGCACACAAACTATGAGCTAGTCTCTGTGTGTACAAACGATGTAGTGAGCGAAAAGCTTGCATTGGCTGTTATGAAGAATAAATAATGGTAGCTAGAAATATGAAGAAAATTCGCACATATTGTATGGGATGCGAAAATTAGCCCTTTCTATTAACAAGCAACATTCTTATAAAGTTGATGACTAACTGCAATGCGTTGTCTTGTTAATGTTTTATAATTAGTTTTGTATGGTATATAGTTATAAGAAATACTTAAAATAACTCACTGTGCCTGTATTCAAAACCATTTTCAATATCATACGTTTTCATAGATAAAACTGTTTCTTAAAAAATCTCATATGTTACAGGCTATTTAATACGCCACCTCGGTCTGTTCACGCAAGTAAAAGTATGTTAGACTTATGGACCGAAGTGGCAGTCAGTGTGTTAATCTATACAGCAGTTGAAATTGGGAGAAGAAATCTTTAGTAAGGAAAGCAAAACAAGAAGCAACAGAAGCAACAGTTTAAAAATAGATAGACCAATACTGTTTTATTTTCAAAATGGGGAATAAATATCAAACTGCTTTCGCTGAATATTTGGGCAATAGGTATATTCAGCGAATTAATTATTCACAAAACTGTCAATATCCTTGAGCAGTACGAATTATTGATAATCTATGGGCCGCTTTAATCTATGCTAACAATGAAAACCACCTATAAATACAATTAAAACATAAAATTCGTATCCTGTAGTCTTATATCTATTATTGGTATAAACTCCAAATTACACTTTTTCCCGCGTGTTGACCTGCCGGTCTCTATGACTAGTAATTCGTCAATTACGAAGCGTATGAGACATATCCGCGTAGCAAAGATTTCATTTACCGACAAACGCCAGATTTATATTACGTAAATATAAATAAAAATGCTAGAGGTGGAGCGCTTTATTAAAGGTTAAGGTAACCGCCTTCAATTTTACATTGCGAAAACTTCCTGACTAACATACTTATTTACGTATTTTTAAAAACTCGAAACTCATTTGTTTTGCTGGAATTGTGTTTTATACGTTGGTATACAATTCATTATTTACTCAAATTACATACTTTGTATGTATGTTGGGCACTCACATTCTTCAGCATTACAACACCGTGACCGTAAATTTATTGCCAAAACGTGAAGCATTTTAAATATGTTTTCATATCAATGTCAACTTTTTCCAGAATTAAATTACTTTGAAAGATAAATTTATTTATTACAGTTACCTGTTATGATTTCTATGTGCTATAAATAATTATCCCTTAAAGTATTTGCTTTTTTAAATTATAGATTATTATTAAAACGTTGAATGGCGGGTCAGATTGTGTACTGGCAAAAAAAGATAATAAAAGTGATTTTGTTAAGCTTTATTACAATTACGTTACCTCTTAATATTGGTGCTTGTTATTTACAGTGTATTTATATAATCGCTTTTTTATAATATACATGCTACTATGAACAGTATAGGAAGAATAATATTTCAACTTAAATTTTATTAGAAAATATATTGTAATGATATTTGCGTGTAAATAAAGTTAAACGAATTAAATGAATTAAATGAATCAAATGAATCAAATGAATCAAATGAATCAAATGAATCAAATGAATCAAATGAATCAAATGAATCAAATGAATCAAATGAATCAAATGAATCAAATGAACCAAATGAACCAAATGAACCAAATGAACCAAATGAACCAAATGAACCAAATGAACCAAATGAACCAAATGAACCAAATGAACCAAATGAACCAAATGAATCAAATGAATCAAATGAATCAAATGAATCAAATGAATCAAATGAATCAAATGAATCAAATGAATCAAATGAATCAAATGAATCAAATGAATCAAATGAATCAAATGAATCAAATGAATCAAATGAATCAAATGAATCAAATGAATCAAATGAATCAAATGAATCAAATGAATCAAATGAATCAAATGAATCAAATGAATCAAATGAATCAAATGAATCAATGAATCAAATGAATCAAATGAATCAAATGAATCAAATGAATCAAATGAATCAAATGAATCAAATGAATCAAATGAATCAAATGAATCAAATGAATCAAATGAATCAAATGAATCAAATGAATCAAATGAATCAAATGAATCAAATGAATCAAATGAATCAAATGAATCAAATGAATCAAATGAATCAAATGAATCAAATGAATCAAATGAATCAAATGAATCAAATGAATCAAATGAATCAAATGAATCAAATGAATCAAAATAGAATCAAATGAATCAAATGAATCAAATGAATCAAATGAATCAAATGATCAATGATCAAATGATCAAATGAATCAAAATGAATCAAATGAATCAAATGAATCAAATGAATCAAATGAATCAAATGAATCAAATGAATCAAATGAATCAAATGAATCAAATGAATCAAATGAATCAAATGAATCAAATGAATCAAATGAATCAAATGAATCAAATGAATCTCAGGGCTAACGTCTTGAAAATGTTTTCGTTAATTGTGAGATATCTCACTTAGTTTTTTTGCAAATCAACAAATGATAAAAAAAATGAAACAATTTTATCTTTTTAAAGGAGACAATGAGATTATTTGTAATTTTAAATAAATAAATTTGGATAGATTATATTTCTTATAAACAAAGAATGGACAAAACCTAAATCAATCCCTATTCGATAGCTAGTTTAGTAGTCAAATTATTAAATTGAAGTTTAACTTTGAAATTTAGATATTGAAATTAAAAATGATGAATTCTTCTTTTGAATTTATTTGGTTAAATGTTTAATTTCCGGTACCTGTACACTGTTACAGAATCTCAGCGAAACAGCTCTTCGGTGTCCTTTTTTTTTTGAAATCGTAACAGCCTTCGTTGAAAACCAAGTAGCTTGGTCCTTGGGCCTTGCTCCTTGGATTGTAATTTTTAAATTATATGTCGAAAACTGTTTGTTGGATGATCTACCGCAGTTTTATTTTAGAAAAGTTTCATGTTTATTCAAGATTTAAATAAAAATATCGAAGAATTTTGAAATTTTCTGTTTGTTGAAAATTTGTTTATTCTGTCTCTGATTGTCTTTGTTATTCAGAGCCCTAGTTAATACATTTTGATTAAATAAAACTTGACTTTTCTATCACCATTTGAAATACCATCCGCTCCCTTGGTTACGAATCTCAATTCTGTAGGTACGGTATTGTCAGGTACGGTGTAATAAAATGTGGTTACCATGTGAATGCTGTTTTTAAATCCATTAATTGCATATGAATAGCAATTTGGATATCCATATACGATACATTTAAATAATTTGTTTCAAAAGAAACATAATTTAAATTTTTCGTTAGTAAAATTAGTGTATCACTTTGTCCGTTATTGAATGGATTCTTTGTTTTAACGAAATAACTATGTCTTCGTGTGTAAGACAGAGAAAAGAATTCAAACTAGGGGAATCTAGAGGGAAGAGGTCGCCAACCCTGCTTCGCCTCGTTAAAATAAGGAACTAAAATAGTTCAAACTGTAAATTCAAAGCACCTTTCAACAAAGCAAAACAGATATCACAACAATATATTAAAATTTTCTTAATCACTTTTATTCCATAGATTCTTATATTTTATTAGCTATTTCGGTATTTCTAATTTGAAATATAATAGGAGCCATTTCTTGTGTAGAATAATTTCTATAATATAACATATATTGTTGCATTTTTGCGCAGAACCAAGTACCTGCTTAATCCTAAAATACCTTTTATTAAAACGTCTACCTGTCCCTAAAATAATAAATAAAATGTACAATAAATTATATGAAAAAGTCTTATATTTCTCGAAGCTAGTAATATCTACTTTTTCGATTGTAATTATTTTGCATCTACTTTTTTGCTTAACTTGATTTTTCAAATGCTGGTGCAAAGCTTATAGTGCTAATTCTCTAAATACTGCATGGTCGCAAAAGTCAAAGATTCCATGTTACTCCACTGTTTACTAGATTCACATTTTTGTTGTTGCTTAAACTTACAGTATAGTTATTGTCAACGAAGTACAATTGTTAAATGTTATAATATACCAACAACACAGTATCGTTTCAATATTATATATTAAGTGGCATAAATAACGTTGTATATTTTCAGTATCTCTATTCTGCACTTGCATTATTGCAAAAGTATAAAATGAAGAAGAAGTCAAGGCGTTCCCGACAAAATAAAGTGGGTCGAAATGAAGCTTGCGATGCCAGATAAGTTAATAACCTGAACTTCAAAGATGCACTAGAAGTCAAACAAGTTTTGCGAAATCCGCTTTTTACATTGAGGGGCATAATGTTACCCGTTATTTTTACTCATTTATTTCTAAATAAAGTTCATATATAGTAGAAATATAATTTTGGTTTTTACAATGCTAGATACAGTGCTGAAGTAACTTATGCGGCTTCTAAAATAATATTTATAATTTTTAGGATGAGCTTCTTTCGAGTTTTAGTACAGGGATCTCGAAATTCGTAAGATAAAAAAATGCTTTAAACCACATTTGCTTGATTGAAGAAGCAAAAAAACTGAAAATCTATTTCTTTAATATTATTTACTTCTTTTATTACAAAATTTAGAAAAAGTGTAGACCAGCGGTTCCTAGTCGAATCGGTGTTGACTCTTTGGGGGCCGATGAAACTTTAAAAGGAGTTAATGGTGATCAAGGGGTTAATAGCCGATTGATCAGCATTGAACAAACTACACGCTTAATCAGCAGCGAACGGAAATAGGCTTTAGTTGAGTCAGTATCTTACTACGGAGAACAAGAAAGAATATTTTTGTACCAGGTGATTATGAAAATATTTTAAAAAATTATATCAATACTTCAAGCGCAGCTATCGCATTAATTAAAATTGAACCTTTGTGGAATTACAATCTGTGATTTTTCTGAAACTTGTTTATGTCTGTAAAATCAGAAATAATAATAGAACAAAAAATAATAAAACATAAATCTAATAAACCATCCTTTTCTAAATTTTTTGTTCATACTGTTAGTCTAATCTATCTTGAAATTATTTGTGCGCAATTATGATTATGTTGTGTGTTGTATATCATAAAGAAAAATGTAAGGAGTCGACGAAGAAACCCATTCTTTTAAAAAGGGTCGATGCAACAAAAAGGTTGTTAACCCCTGATGTAGACGAAGACTTCATCAATATTTTCATGTAATTTGTAGTTTTCGAGTTATATCCCAAAGTTGTAATTGATAAAGCTTATTTTTTCTGACTACAGGGACAAGCTACTTAATATGGTTATCACACTGAGAAAGCAGGTTATAGCCAAAAGTTACGTTTTTATGGTCCTTATTTAAAAAAGAAGTCTTTTTAAGTAGAAACCAATAAAAAGACCCTTAACATTTTTTATTAAGAACAGGTGGTTTTAAATTATGTTCATAAAACTGCTTTTATTTCCATTCCTCTCTTATAGTTTCCAAGATTTCTCTGTTCAAACCGGAAAGAAAACTCAACCTATAAGGTGTACTACCGATTAAATTAAAAAATTCTTTCAAAAAGTCCTCTCTACTAGAAAGTACATAGTTTGGAAGATAATGGTACCATAATAACTAAGAATTTATAATATATCTAAGAATAAGAAAAAAAAAACGATTCTATCCATTATTTTAGAGGTGACTAATATTTCCTATAATATAAAGGTTGTATAAATTATTATAAAATTGTTGTTCTCATCCTTTTCTCTATGAAGAAAGTTAAACCCCCAAAAGTTCCAAAATGATAATTAAATTTATATATTAATACATACTTATGGTTTTCATAAACCATATTCATTTTTAGCAACTTCGTTTATAATACAGAAGTCCTGCTGATCTGAACTTTAAATCTTGAGAATAGCAAGGGTTGAACTTGATCGGTAGCAATCAAATTTTAAACTAAAACTATTTGCAAAGACAGTTTTAAAATAATTCAAAAGCTTCAGAAGTAATATTATCCATCTTTTAAGATACAAAGATATTTATTTTTTCTCTATTTCTTATGCATATATATTCATTTTTTCTCTATTTCTTATGCATATATATTCACGAATAAGTGAATTGATTATTTATTCAGTTATGTCTTTTTTTCTATGATAACATTGTCGCTACTCCACACTTCTTAGCTAATATAAATATAAATACATATACAACCAACGCGAAATTTATTTAAATTAGGTATACCGCGCGTTACCATTCTTTGTATAGAGTTTACGTACCAATAAAACAAATGTTACTCTCACACTGCACATTTTCACTACCGTAACCATATAAGACTGCGACCGTAAGAAGATTAACGAACCTATATATGTTGCAGAATGGATGCAAGTAACAACAGCAGAAGATTCGCTACCCCTTCTTTAACACATTGCTAATGCCAGTCATTGGTTCTTCATTATTGTGTACTAATTGCGATAATTTACGAATGTAACAATCTACTATTATTATTTGAACGCTCAAACTGTGTTGTTGCCTTTTAAATTCAAATTTACTAGATAATTTATTCGGGATGTATATCACTGATAAGATGTACGTGAGCGATAGATTATTTGTTAGTTCTTTCAAAACTGTGACGTGCATGATTTTTCTGATTTGTTTTACACTAATGAGCTTATTTTCAAAAGGAAAACTATGCATGCCGTTATGTCTACATGATAACCTACATATTCTTATTACTACAGTAGATACAACAATGTGTAGCTTTTCGATGCACATGGGCAATATATACAGGGTGAGTCATCTCCACCAAGTCAGAAGATTGTATCTTTGTGAACGGTTTCTTTGTTGTGAGATCTGAACGTCGACATTTAAATTTAAAATTATACTGAAATCTATAGGCTGTTTCATAAGTTTGTAGCTACCCCAAATTATATTACATACTTTTTTAATGGAACATGCTATATATTATTGCATTTCTGGAATTCCTGTTACATTGTGAAGTCAAAATGTAAAAGGTACTGTTGTCCTAAAACTAGGGGTTTCACAGTTATTGGGATTTCTTTTTGAAAAATTCGACATTTACAGAAAATGTTATTTCTCCAGAACAGCGCATCAGACAGATGTTGTATTTGGTGCCTAGATTAAGCATAAAAGGACACACGCATTTATGTGTTTCTGAATTGTAAGCAAAATGCGCGTAATATTGCGTTAAGTTTGTTTGACATATTTTCGTTAATGGACATCTTGTAACCGGTGTTTTTTTTTGCTTAGATAGAACTTATGGAAAACTTAACTGTCAAACGAGCTATCATACTGCGTTCAATTTTTGACATTTATAATCAGCATACTCTGCCAAGTTATCATGAATAGATTTACGCTTGAACAACACTCTCAAATTATTCAAATTTATTTTGAGAATCAGTCATCGACTCGCGCAACTTACAGACAACTTCGTGATTTTTATGGCCCACATAATCGTCCTTCTGAGCAAGCCATCCGTCGAGCTGCTGACTAACACGTCGAAGGAATGCGCGTACTGAAGAGAACATCGTTGCTGTAAACGAAAGCGTGGAAAAAGATCCCAATTTATCCAATCGTTGTTGGTCACAGTCATTGAGGGTCTGTCAGTCAACTACGTGTAAAGTTTTGTGTAAAGATCTTGGTCTACATGCGTATAAGATCCAGCTGGTACAGGAATTAAAGCCATAAGACTATCAGCTGCGTCGTTCTTTCGTCGATTGGGCTCAAGAGCAGTTGGAAACTGACCCGTTGTTTTATCGCAAAATTGTGTTCAGAAATGAGGCTCCTCTTTGCCTTAACGGGTTTGTGAATAAACAAAATTGCCGCATATGGAGTGGAATCAATCCACAAGAAACCCTACAAATTCTATTACATCCAGAAAAATGCACTGTTTTGTATGGTTTGCACGCCAGTGGCATTATTGACCCTTATTTCTTAAAAGATGAGGCCGGGGCTCGCGTTACTGTCAATGGAGATCGCTACAGCAACATGGTTAATGAGTTTTTGTTTGAAAATGTGAAAGGCGAGATGTGGTTTCAACAGGATGGCGTTACGTGCCATACGGCGACGGCAACCATCGATTTATTGAAATCAAAATTTGACGATAAGTCAATTTCGAGGTATGGACCTGTCAATTGGCTTCAAAGGTTTTGCGATTTGACACCTCTCGGCTTATGACAATAAACCAGCAACAATTGACGCCTTGGAAGCCAACATTGTTCGTGTTATTCGTGACATACGGTCAACAGTGTTCGAAAGAGTGAATCAAAGTTGGACGTCCAGAATACGCTTCGTCAAGTGGCTATATGCCCGAAATCATTTTCAAATGTTAATGCCATGAATAAATCTTTCGAATCATACCAAGAATTTGATTAGGTTTACAATTTTCGTATCATTTTTTATAACTTAAAGTTCTATCGCGCTTAAAGAAACATCTATTACATTATTTTTGTTTTGAATTTTTAACCAAAATTAATGCTAATATAGGTTATGCTATTGAGTGCTTCTTTACCTCACACCGCTGTTACTTCTCGGTTTATACCACTACCCTGTGACATGGCAAACAGTATTTCTCCGGCGCCATCTAGTGCCAAGAGGTATGCGCCGGTCGTCTAGAAAATAGCGACAAAAAACCGGGTATAAATGTCAAATCAGCTCTCGAGCAGCTCCTGGGCTGCTAGTTCCGAGATGGCAGTATGCGTCTTACATCACTATCCCCCGACATAGCAAACAGTGTTAGAGTTGGTTTAGCATCTGTACTCAGTTTTTTGTCGCCACACGGCAGACGTGTACCTCTTGGCGCAAGAGGCCGTCGGAGTTATACTGTCTGTTACGTGATACAAACCGAGAGGCAAACAGCGGTATGAGGTAGAGAAGTACTCGGAGCAACACTGATGACGCCGGGTAGGTATATCCGTTGGCTTGTGCTTTCCCTCCTTACATTGCTTTTGCTGTGTGTGATTCCATCAGTGCCATGAGCTTTATTAGCATTAATTTTGATTATTGTTGTTGTAACTTTTTATCTGGAGTTTTATAAAAAAAATCAAAACTAAAACAATATACCGAATGTTCCGTTTGGAAAAGATCACTTTTTAACAAAAATAAGTTACTCTAACTTAACACAACTGTTCATTAAGTCCTTTTATACTGAATCTAGATGCCAAATATGATATGTGTCTTCTGGAGAAACGGTTTCTGTAAATATGGATTTTTACAAAAAAAGCCCTATTAATTCCGAAACCCTCAGTTTTAGGATAATAGTACCCGATTACATTGTGCCTTAGAATTTAACGGGAATTCCAAAAATGCAATAATATATAGCATTTTCTATTTAAAAATTACAACTTTGGCTAGCTATGGACTTATAAGACAACTTGTATATCAATATAATTTTAAACCATGCTCATAAACAGACTTCATAACAAGGAAGAAACCATGTGGAAAAATCTCCGTTCACAAAGGCGCGGGTTTGGAAGATTGTGAACCCGCGCAGATGACTTACCTTGTATTTGTACACATATATATGTATATTCCCTACTTGAACTTTCCCATTATGTGTGTAATAATAACTATATTGCCTTAAAATTATATTGGAGTTGTATTAACAATTTTATTTTTGAATAAATGAAAAAGAAAATTGTTCACAAATGAACTTTTATTAATTATATTTGAATTTGCCGTACTTTTTAAATTTGTTTGTTAATACCATCTTGACAAAGTATCGGCGCGAGTGTCTTACTAAATTGAAAGAAGTAGGATCGCGATTATTTGTTCATTCATTCATTGAGAAATTTGGCTTGACTTATATTTATATAACATAAGCTTAATTTTGAACCGGAAAGTGGTAGTCGTATAATTAATATAAGGAAAGATGTAGAACTTCAAAGAAATAAAGAAAAAAGGAAAGGACGCGGACTTCTCCCATTCAGAACAAACAGAATAAATAAAAGAAATATATAAATTCTTATTCCTATTTGGATCATACATACTGTAATATTTGGTAATCAAGCTGAGTTGTTTTTCTCAATTAGCAACTTTTCAATTTGCATTATTCACTAGTGGGTTGTATAGATTATCTTCCATAAGAAGAAAAATAAAGATAGACTCAAATTGAAAATTATCCATAATTCTTATTTGCGTATTTTATTGAGCGGAAGTTAAATTATATGTATGTATAACGGACCGCCATGTTAATATATTAACAAAGTATCGTGTGTCCTATAGTAGCTGGCTACCACAAGAAATATAAGGAACTTAACTAAACACCTGCAAAACATATTTTTGTTTGATTGCAAATATCATCAGAACAATTAGACTACTAAACCGCTAATAAAGAAATATTTAGAATGTAGTATACAATGCAAAAATAATATAATACTTGTTTTCTACATATTTAAAAGGGCTAACTTAGTTGCGCCACGCTGTAGATAACCATCATTATTTCCCTGAATATAAACTGTAATGTGCTTCCTTGTATTTCGTTAAACATTTACTAATATTTCAAGGATGGTATTCTGTACCGGGAGTAATATTCTGTGCAATGTCGGTTATGCGTTACTTTAAACAACAACAAGAAGGCTTTTATTATAGATATTTCTGTTTAGCTAAATTGCGTTATTTCTTAAAACAACTTTCAGTATGTTTTATCATTCTCTTTACTACTGAAAAATATGTGTGCGATGGTTTAAATCAATCTACACGTTTTGTGCTGAACTTGAATCGACATTTGTCTATTTTCGCTATTATCTACACATGCTTATTCACTTGCTGGACAATGTACATATGTAGAAAAATGATCACTTATCATTTCCTGCAGATGGCGGGATTTTACCAAAATATAACTTTTATACATTGTTTCTAACGAATGTCTTGATAGAGAAGCAACAATTTATAATATTTTACCGCAGCACTCTAAATATTTTAGCAAAATACTTATGTACGAGGCGTGTTTTTAAAGTAAGTACCGTTTTGAAATTCTGCTACCGTGAGCGCTGCGGCGGCTTTCTACGCTTACGCGTTGTGTATCTACATCTGTTGACAAGCCACAGACGTCATTACAGAAAGATTCGACGGTGTTTACGTTTGTTTGTCACTATTTAATGTCTTCGCCGATCGAGATTCCCCCCGACTGTGAAATACGCGCTGTGATTTGTTTTCTTAGTGTTAAAGGCATTAAATCGGCCGACATTCATCGTCAGAAATGGGTGAGAGCTTTTAAACATGACCGCACGAATGTCCCTGAGGAGGAACGAAGTGGGCGATCTTCTGTCATTACTGAAGATTTGGTTCAGAAAGTTGACGAAAACGTGAAAGAGAACGGGCGCTTTACGATGTCATCATTATCCGATGAGTTTCCTCAAGTTTCTAGAAGTGTTCTCTATGAAGTTGTGACCAGTGGTTGTTAAATCAGGCGGCAGACTTCTATGACGATGGGATTGTAAAGCTGATTGTATGATACGATAAATGCCTCAATATTGGTGGAAATTATGTAGAAAAGTAGAATAAGGTACAGGCTTTCATGTAAAAATAAAATTGTTAAGGAAAGTTTACTTGTTTTTGTTTTATTTGAAAACGGTACTTACTTTAAAAACACGCTTCGTATCTTTGTTTGATATTTAATTTATTAAAGAATCAACTTGAGGTATAGGGAAATATTTATAAAAGACTTTCTCTTTCATGTTCTGGAAAAATGTATCGGGTGTTCTATTTTAAAAAATTGAAATAACTGGAATCAAACTTGGTAACGGGGTTTGTGGCCACCTTGTAGAATCTACATACATAGTTGGTATATATCTTTTTTCTATATGCTGCTGAACATTTCAAGAAATACTTAATCGAATAAAATTTGAATTAACACCCGGTGTTAAAGAAGCAGGCATTTCGCTAAAATCTGAAATTATTTCAAAAACTAAGTTAGATAGTGTTATGTTATGTTCAACGTTGTGTTTACGACGACAACAACTTCTCTCGGTTGTCATTTCGGTACTGAAGTAAATGTCAGGCTGGCCACTCGTTGGCAACCAAATACCCCTCTTGCGGGGATAATTGGTAATTTTTGCGTTACCATTTCCCCCCTCAGCCAACCGTCCTTGGGGCGAGGAAGGTAGAATTTAATTATAAGTCCAGATAACGACGAGTGTGGGGTATCATGGACAATTCTACTCGTTTATCAATTTTCCTATTCAATTATTTCTTCCAAATTAATGTAAAAATCGTCTGGAATAAGCAACAACGTAAATTTCAAAGCACAACAGATAATATTTCGTCAATTAAATCCTTATCTGAAAGGTTTCCATAAATTAATAGCGGATTTTCTCTTTTAAAGCTTGTTGGTGACAATTCGTATCACAGAATCATCAACAAACAACCTCCTGGTTAAGTCACTGCATTCGTTCTCGTGTACTAATATCATTTTGATTGAAGTCATGGAAAAGTTAGTTTCTATTTAGGCAAATTATCAAAATTGGCTGTGAAAGAAAACAATCGCCAGTCTTTCGCGATTTAAAATAAATGAAAGAGAAACGACGCCCTCAATTATCATCAATCTTTATTCGGCCTTGGTCGAATCAATCCAAAGATAAGTGTTCGTGGTGTATTCAAAGTAATTATATCAGAAAAGTAAATAGGGTTAAATATCCAGAACAGGCAGTTCCTGTTGTGTGTATTTAAACAGAGTGTTCGAAAGTTTAAAGGTTAGTTAATTTTAAAATCTTAAAAATTCGTTAATTTGATTTCATTAAGTTACAAATTCACTCAAAATTGCCACAAGGGTATCTAGGGATACCCCCGAACCTACAAAAATCATTTAATAGAGTTAAATTTGAAAATTTAACAAAATTTAGAGTAAAACCCCTGAGAAAGATATTTCAAGAGATATGGGGAACTTTGAAGTAAGCCGACATGATTTGTTGGGTAACGCAATAATATGCAGGATGTTCTATGAAAAAAATAATTAACGAAAACCTTAAAATTTAACTAACTTCTCTTTCTTTTTCTTCCGGTGGAACACTATCAATCATTAACTTTAACTTTATTATTGTCTTAAACTTTTGAAGGTCAGTTTATGCACATTTGCACACATGTGCATGAATAAACATTGGTACTATTCTAGGATCTTCCTCCCTTAGTTCAGTATATGCAAGAAATGGCCTACTGAAATGTTGGTGTCGTGTGCCAGGACGTCACTGTATTCTTGCACCCGATGTCCGTTAAAAATTGGGATATTAAAATATTAAATTAATTATTCAAATATCAAAGAATTAATTAAATTAGATCACAGTCCCGATTTTCTCCAAATAAAATGGTTTCTTTCAATCCCTGAACATTTTGAAAAACAATATTTTATAGACGAAAAAGTACTTTAATTACAACTTCTATTTTCTTCTATTCATTTCACACTTAAGGAAGAGACATGTATGCTCGTATGTGAATTTTCACTCATGTCAAGTTAAATACGTATTTATTAAATTCCGCAGTAAATAACCAGAAAAAAAATCAATGAGCAAGTGAACTTTCTACTTTTCAGAGATGTCTATGGGTGCATGGCCAATCCGGTAAAACATCTGTTATATCTGTGTTTTAGTAGGCATAGGCGCTGAAAGAGAAACATTTTCGAAAACGAAATTACTATGTATATTCATTATGCATCATACACTGACGAAAAGTTATCACCTTGACCACTTCATTAGAGAAATCATAAATAACTGTTTCTCTGGTTAATTAATAAATGTCTTCAATGTTCCTTCATCGTTTCAATATTAATTTAATTAGCTCAATTTTTATGTTAAATTTCCTGTTGCTTTTGTTAAGCACCTCTAAATTACCTTCATATCATTTTTAGAATTTCTTTGATTTCATACCACGTATTTTTTTTATACTGGGCGTAATTTGAAGTGAAGATATGACATGATACAGTTATAATTATCAAGTTAATAAAGTATACTAGTTATATGAAATAAAACTATTGGTAACAGGTATAGCGATTTTTTTGATAACTTTATTGAAAATTGATATTGTCTGCATTTCTAATACGAAGGGTTTTTTGGAAAACAGCAGTTGTCACAAAAATAGAAGGTTCGATAGCAATGAACAACGAATTTATCTTCTGTGTAGAGTAGGATTTAACGGCAAGCAGCAAGAGCTCAGGATAAGACCGATGTTGGACAACTCATTTGTATCGATACATTGCTTCGAGGGTGCATCGATGCATTTTTGTAGAATTTGTATTTATCTATTATATTTCTATTTATTTTTATTATATTTTATTTAAATAAAGTTATTGAAGAAACACAATGAGGTAATACTGCTGGGAGATGCCAACGCTCAAGTGGGAAAGGAACAATACTTTCAAGAAGTGGTAATAAATAGGCAAGGCACTATTCACAATAAAACAAACAACAATGTACACAGATTATGCTAACTAGCGGAATCAGTAAAATGATCTTTTTGTTAACAAAAGTTGTTCACCCCAGATGCTTGAAGGCACCCAGCAGGAAACGCAGAAAATCAAATGTATTAGCCACAAAGAGGATTGCACTAGAAGCAACGGATACCAGACCATACAGAGGAGCACAAGCTGAAATAGACCACTATCTAGTAATTGCAACAATAGGAGGCATTGATCTGGCTAAACACTACTGCAACCGGAAAAATATAAAAAAATGGGAAATAGATATACATAACAAGATAAAGAGATTAATATAAATGGTATAGAGGAACAATGGAAAGAATTGAAAAAAATATAATAAAAACAGCTGAAGAGGTGTTAAATAAGAAAGCGAGTAAAAATACAGACAAAGAATGGTACAATAAAGAATGTGAGGATGCTCAAAAACAAAAGAATCTTGCAATAATCAAGTAAATAAATAAAAAGGAAGAACAGAATAGAATATGTAATACAAAGAAATATAACAAATGCAATATATGTACAAGAAAAAAAAAAGAACGAATGGTTAAGCAAGAAACTGGAGAAGATAGATCAGGAAGGACGTAAACAAAATCTAAAACAATTCTCTAAAGGGATAAAACACCAAACAACTACACTAAAGGCAAAAACAAGAGGGATGAAAGAAAAGAATGGCGAGATTCAAAGCAACCCTCAAATAATGGAGGAGATATGGAAAAAACACTATAAAAACTTGCTGTAAGAAGAAGAAAAAAATATAACAGATGAAAATGACGAAATAACAAAAGAAGAGGAGGATGAAGCAGAATACCCAATGGGAAATGAAGTCGAGGAGGAGGTAAAAAAACTGCGGAATGGGAAAGCACATGGAGAAGATGGAATAGGGGCCAAGTTATTCAAATATAGAGAAGACCAAATGAAAAAAGAATGCTACCAGATAATCAAGCAAATTTGGAAACAAGGTAGGATACCAGAAATCTGGAACATTGGAATAATAACACCAATACATAAAAAGGATGATAATTGTAAAAACTATAGGACCATAACACATATCAACATTGCATATAAAATACATAGTAGCCAACTTAATAAATAGAAAAATTAAAGTCATACGCAGAAAACATACTGGGGGATTATGGAAACGGCTTCAGATTAGGGCGATCCACAATGAATGCAATTCACACAATAGACCAAACAACTCAAAAAACATGGGAACACAACAGAGAAATATACATACTCTTTACAGATTTCAGAAGTGCCTTTGATTCAATAAACCAACAAAAAATGATAGGAGTTAAGAACATTCATAGTACCAAAAAAGTTAAGGAAATCAATAGAAACAATACCACAAAATATAAAACCCAGAGTACAATTTCGAGAAACATTAACGGAAAAATTAAACATAAGTATGGGCCAAACAAGGCAATTTAATCTCCCCAACTCTGTTTAATATTGTCTTAGAAAGAGCCATAAGAAATGCAAAACAAGATAATAAAAACATCATAGCCAATCAGATGCAGACGACGAGCTTATGCAGACGACGTAAAATTGCGGCAAAAGAATTTGGATTAGAAATTAGTGAAGGCAAAACAAAATATATGTAGATAGGGAGAGAAAGCGAAAGAACAAGCTATTTAAAAACACAGAGGTATACATCTGAAATGGCCTCCTCATTTAACTACCCGGGGGTAATAATAAAACAATCAACAAAAGAAACAATATAAGAGAGAGAAAAGCTACATTTGGAAGAAATAAAAAACTGTTAACAAGCAAAAATCGAAACAGAAGAAACAAAATTAAAATGTACAAAACCCTTATAAGACCAGTCATTATATATGCTTTACAGATTACAGCTATAAATAAAAAGGAAGAAGAAGAGCTAAGGATAGTCGAGAGAAAAATAACAATATTAGGACCGAATATCATAGGAGAAGAAGGAGAAAGAAGAGCGAAAAAAAATAAAGAAATAGTAGAAGAACTCGGTGGAGAAACTATAATAAGATACCTAAAGATGCAAAGACTAAACTGGGCGGTACACATAATGAGAAGAAAGTCAATAGAAGTGGTAAGAAGAATAATTCAGAGGATGCAGTTATAGACAATAGATAGAGGCAGACCGAGAAGCACTTGGAGAAACCAAATAGAAGAAGACGCATGAACTTTAGGAATAGCCGATTGGAAATCAAAATGCCGAAATAGAAATGAATGGAGAAACATAACGAATGCAACCAGGACTAATAAAAAATTATAGCGAATGAACAAGAACAAGAGGAGTAATCCGTCCCAATAAATTGATTTTAAATGCACGAGCGTTAGCCATAACCCAATGGATTTAACGGCTTAATGATGATGATTTCTATTTATATTCCTCATTTTACATAAACTGCCCTTTTTGAAGTTTGTATTTTATATTCTGACGCTGTTTCACGTTACCTGTTATGATTTCTTGAAGTACTTGTTGATGTGTAATGAAGGAACATTAACCAATTGTATTTGTTATGAAATGAATAAAACATACCGTACCGCTCGCGCCCTTACGTAAATATATAAAGGGGAGAATGCGACATATATGAAACGGAGAATACAGGTGGGAGCATGAGTGATGCATACCGCGCTTATATTCTTTCCATTCATTATTTACGTAGAGACGTTAGCACCACTTTATATCTAATTCTTCACTTAAAAAGATTAATAGTTTTGAAATTATTTTTTTTGGAGAATCTATAGGTACCTTCTTCGACTTCTTAGATCTGACTTCTCATCCTCGAGCTAAATTTAAAACTTGTGAGCTCGTTTATCAGTTTTGGTGACCTACTCTTCGGTCATTGTGACTCGTAATTTGTGTAATGAATTGGGTTGAATGATGTGTCTTGGGGGAGGCCCTTGGGGTCTTCAACAACTTTGACGAGAAGAGAATTATCAGAAGTACTTGGTCTGCGCTAAGTGCTTTTTGTTAGCTCTTTGGTAAATTGGATCAAACTTGGGATGTTGAGATCTTATTGTAGCTGAGTGTTTCTCATAAATCATGGAACACCGACAATAAATCCCAGGACTTTGTTTGGTGGGTATTAATTTTCTTCACTCGGGTGCACCGTGATAATGCTGCATAGGTTACGATCGACCAAAGGTAGACTTAATGGACTTCTCCTCGAAAGCAAGACCATCAGGGAGTTCCTCGCCATGACATACTTTGAATATCCTTTGAACGGATTCGATTCGGTTGATATGACATTGATAAAATGGCGACCATATGACGCTATAATATTCCAAGTGAGTTCTAATATAAGAATTATATAGTAACTTGTACATATGCTCATTTGAAAAATCTCTGGTGCATCTGAAAACAAAGCCCATCAGTTTATTACACCTGCTTACAACATCATCGGTGTGATCTTTAAAACTTAGACGCTTACGTTATTTCTGGTAAACTGCTTATATCTACATTTATTGAAGTTAAGTGGTAAAAAACTGAGTTTACACCAATCCTCCAGTGCTAGACTATTGGTTTGTAATAAATATTGCTCGCTTTGATTTTTAACTTTTAGATATAATTTGAGATCGTCAGCATGCATTAAATATTCGCAAAATAGTATACCAGTAATAACATTATAAATAGTGTCGGTCCTAAATTGGGGCCTTGTGGCACTCCTGACGTTTGAGATAGAGACCTAGATGCAAAACCATTAATCGTAACGTATTGACGGCTCCCTAATATATAACTACCTAAAAGTTTTAACAACACCTATGTGAGGAAGTTCACTATTTAATGCCTAGATGTTATTTATCTGCAAATATATCGTAATATTTCGACGAACAATTTTTAGTTTTACATGCCAAATGCACTAATTTAATTAATATATTTGGCTTTCGTCGGTGAATTATGAAAATCTATAATTTTCTTTAGAATTTCCGGCGTAATCAATCAAAGGAATTAAAATTATCTCATTGGCAAGGAATCGAAACCTCACATCTACCGCTTTCCGGGTGCGCGCGTTGACCACTACGGGGACCTATGTGAGGAAGTTCACTATTTAAATAGTGAAATTATAGTTTTTTTTAGTAACAATTTAATTTTCCCTTTATATACTATAATTTTTACTTGAAGCTTTTTTTAATTTTTCATAAAATGAATCAGTTTTACGATATTTCCCGACATGCTAATATAAGTGAACCATTCTATAGCTATTTTTTTCGGAAACTGTTTTGAAATTTGTTTATTATAATTTTAATCTAGATGGAGGAAATAAAAGACATGCTCAAAGAAATGATGTGTGAGATAAAGCAAATCAAGGGAAGCCACGAAAGACATCAGAGAAAAATGGAGGAAATCCTTAATGAAAATCGTGAACTAAAAATGCACACAAAAAAGTTGAGAGGAGAAAATAGAGAAACTGGATGAAAAAATTGAAAGAATGGAGAGAGAAAAGAAGAGAAACAACCTCATAATTACCGGAATAACCCCGCAGACAAAAGATAATACCGGACTGAAATATGAAATGGAAGATTTTATCAGGGCTACCCTGAGAACGGAAACGAAAGTAAGAAATGCCAAAAAGATCGGAAATAATACATGCATGATTGAGATGGAAAATTGGGAAGAGAAGCTGAAAATGTTGAATGTTAAGAGCAACCTCAGGTTTGTTAAGGAAGCGAAGATATTTATTAATAACGACCTAACTGAGAAGGAGAAAAAGATACAACTGCTAATACGAGAGAGGGAAAAAGAAGAGAGAGTAAAAGGAAATAAGACAAAAATGGGTTACAAAAAATTGAAAATCAACAATGATGAGTGGCCTTGGAACGAAGAAATGAGTCAGCTGGGAAAGGTCAAAAGTACAAACAGTACAGCCACAAAAAACTGATAGAAACAAGGGAGAAAGGGAAGAAACAGATAACGACTGAGGCAAAGAGAAAGGAAAAACAAAGGAATAACGATTTATGGAAAGTAGGCACGTAGAATGTAAGAGGAATAAATGGGAAGGAGGGGGAATTAATGATGGAGTTTGAAAAGACAGATATAGATTTATTAACAATAACAGAGACAAAGAAGAGAGGAAGCGGGTGTGTGGAATTAAGTGGAGGGCATATTCTGATTTTCAGTGGGGTTGGACATGAACAAAGGGCCAGAGCAGGCGTGGCATACATTGTTAAGAAAGAAAACGCCTATAAAATCAAAGAGTGGAAACCGGTGACGGAAAGAATTTTAAGAATTGAATACAAAGCCGCACTGAATAAGACCTACACGGTGCTGGTTGTATACGGCCCAAACGAAGGAGCAACCAAAGAAGAAATAGAGGGCTTTTGGTATGCCGTCCAAGAGGAGCTTGATACAAAGGTAGGATCTGCCATTATAATAGGAGACTTAAATGGAAGGGTAGGAAATGATCCGGAAACCTCAGAAAATAGTGTCGGAAAACATGGAGAAGACTTCATAAATAGAAACGGCCATGTTGAAGACAAATAGAATAAATATATATATATATGTACAATTGATCTTGAAAAAGCATTCGATAGTGTCCCTAGATCAAAAATATAGGAAGTCTTAAGAAAGAGAAAGGGGGCGAAAAAATAATGTAGATGAGAGCCTGTACAAAGAAACATTAAATAAAGTACGAGTTGGAGGGCTCACAACGGACATGTTTAAAACAGAGAAAGGGGTCAGACAAGGTGGCATACTCGGTCCTCTGCTATTTATAACCCTAATGGACGAGTTAGCGTGCAGCGTTCGGAATAGACAGAAGAAGAAGCACCAAGGTTACAGAAAGCTAAAGCCAGTGTACATAAATGAACTGCTATACGCAGACGACCTAGTGCCCTTTGCAAACAGTAAAGAAGAACTTGAAAGTAAAATTGGAATGGGAGAGAACAAAACAGCAAAAATAGTGTGGGAAACAAGATTGATAGAAAGAAATGGCAGGGGTCGACCAAGGACGACATGGGACGTTGAAATCAACAGAACACTGGAGAAAATAGGACTGACATGGACCCAAGCAAGAAGCATGGTTTTAAACAGAAAGGCATGGAGACATGCCACAACCTCTACACCGATGGTAGAAGAGGTCTCGGGATAAGTAAGTAAGTATAATTTTAATCTGCTACTCTTCGTAATTAATACTGCCAAATACTAATCAAAATTGGTTGTATATGAAACGTATGCAAAGTAACAAGTTTAAAGTCGTTTCTATTATTCCGTAAAAAGGAAACTGTATTATTCAAACAGAAATTACCTCCGATTGGTTTTGTAACTTCGATTAGTTTTATTCGCCAGGTGTTATTATTATGAAACAAATTACAGCGGTATGCGTTTTCTTATTTCATGTTCACACAATATGTCATAGATGACAAATGTAAATATTTAAGCATGTAATTGCTGCTGTCATAGAAAGTCAAATCGTAAAATTTTCATTTAATTCTTGTATCCTAGTGAGTTTTGTTGTATGAAGTCGGAAATAAAGCTGGTGTACGTGCTAATGAAATTTACGACATCCTTTAAGGAGATAATGTATTGTAACATGTTATTTGTCTATTGTTACACACGAGAAAAGATAAGAAAGAAGTAAGAAAGTTTTAACTTCTATACCTGCATTAGATTATTTATTATTAAATAATCCATAGTAACTCTTTGTGAGATGAAGTAGTGTAGAAATAGAAAAATAGTTTAGATCTCACAAATTATTTATACGTAATAGGAAAAACTGTTGTTTCCACCTCACATATGAAACGAAGTATAATGTGCAGTGACAAATTAAAGATGTTTTCTAAGGTTCCTATAGGTTCTGAGGCATAAATCAGCAATATGAAGTTAGGATATGACTAAAATTTAATAGTAATAAAATTCAATTTTATTATTTGCCATAACGTAACGTTTTCTTCTTATAGTTGATGAGATTATAACATAATGTGGACTGGAGGAAAGTCAATTTAATATATTGCACAGAGATCAGCTCAACAATTAGATATACAGCATGTCCATCTAGTAAGTGAACGGAAGATGTTTCCTTTCCTGAGCAATTCAGAGAGAACGTTTTCAAATAAAAAATATTATACAGGGTATAATACAGGTAATATACGGGTAGTATACAGGATGTTCAGTTTCCGCTGCGCATGATACGAGCTCGGTTTTTTAAATGGAATAGCCCGTATATTATTACGTTTTCGGATACATCTCTTCTAACACATGGGCTGAAAAGTCCCGGGCCTAACACATAGATGGCGCTAGTTTTATTGCATTCACCTGTTTTGCAGTTAGTACTAACCTTAAAAAGACAGCTGTTAAAATTTCATGATATTCTATTCATTAGTTTGTGAGTTATTGTGCTAAGAGTGACGCTACTTTTGTTATTTCCAAAACAATGGATCAACAACTATTTCGTGTTTTAATTTTACACTGCTTCTTGATGGGAAAAAATACCGTTCAAGCGAAGCAATGGCTTGAAAAGTGTTATGGGGACTCCGCTCCATCAGAAACAACAATAAAACGTTGGTTTGCTGACTTCAAACGTGGTCGTAGAGACACCGATGATGCAGAACGCAGTGGACGTCCAAATGAGGCGGTAACACCAGAAAACATCAAAAAAATCCACAAAATCGTTTTGAATGATCGAAAAGTGAAGTTGCGTGAGTTAGCTGACATCGTAGAGATATCAAAAGAACGTGTTGGCTTTATATTGCATGAGCATTTGACTATGAGAAAGCTCTGTTCAAAATGGGTGCCGCGTTTGCTCACTGTTGACCAAAAACAAGAACGTGTTGATGCTTCTGAGCAGTGTTTGGCCATGTTTAAACGTAACAAACCGGAATTTTTGCGTCGATATGTGACAACGGATGAAACATGGATCCATCACTTCACTCCGGAATTAAAACGATCGTCATCTGAGTGGACAGCAACTGGTGAACCTCGTCCAAAGCGCCCGAAAGCACAACAATCGGCTGGAAAGGTTATGGCCTCGGTATTTTGGGATGTGCGTGGTGTAATATTCATCGACTATCTTGAGAAGGGAAATACCATCAACAGTGAATATTATATAGCGTTACTGGAGCATCTGAAGGCCGAAATTGCAAAGCAACGTCCGCATATGGCGAAGAAAAAAATTTTGTTTCATCAAGACAACGCACCGTGTCACAAGTCAATCAAAACAATGGCAAAACTACATGAATTGAACGTCGAATTGCTCCCACATCCACCGTATTCGCCAGATTTGGCTCCCAGCGACTACTGGCTGTTCGCAGACCTAAAAAAATGCTCGCCGGTAAGAAATTTCGCTCGAATGAAGAGGTTATCGCTGAAACTGAGGCATATTTTGAGGCAAAAGATAAATCGTTTTACAAAAGTGGTATTGAAATGTTAGAGCGGCGCTGGAATGATTGCGTTGTTCTTGATGGAAATTACGTTGATGAATAAAGCTAATTTTGAACAAAAAAAAACGTGTTTTCTTTGTCAGGCCCGGGACTTTTCAGCCCATGTGTTATCTCATCTATCTTACTTTTTTAGTTAATTCACATCATTTGAGATTTTTGTAAAATCCCGCTATTTCTTTAACGACCGATATCTGAAATGCCTTCCACGCACTGATTCAAATTTTATTCGATTGAGTATCTCGAAGTTTTCGGCAAGATACCGAAGACTTTTTATATATCAACCAGATTCTTAAATGAGGATACAGTTGCCAAGTTTGATTCATGTTATTTGATTTTTTTTAACGGAGCATCCTACATATTTTTACAAAATCTAATAGAGTAGCTCTCCTCGAATCTTTTTTATAAACATTTCCCTATACCTAAAATGCATCATTCTTTAGTAAATTAAAACTGAAGCTAAGCAGCTAAGTTTTTCGTTTAAAAACATGGCGTGCTGTGACGAAATATTATAAACTTTTGTTTCGTTAAAGATATTCACTAAAGCAAATGTATAAACGTCATCTCTTTTGGCTTCATCATCTACTCGAAGTAACCATTATTTTTGTATGTACCGAAATGTTCTATTTGTATGAAATTGTTAAATAAAATTATTTTTTCCCAAATAAGTAAATTAATTATTGAAATAAACTTTAATATCAACTAATCAAATTTAACGAGTATTGAAACTGAAAAATTAAAAACTAACCTGGAATGATGACGATTTCATATAAACTCTATGTTTATATGTTATCTGTCTATTCAACTACCAATTTGACTTGCAACTCGTAGTTATCGAACGATTTCAAATTTAAACACTTAGAAAATGGAACACAATCTAACACGTGTAACCTGGTTAAAAACTCAAAGTCAGAAATTAAATAGCGTCCCACTATCGCTTTATTTTAATCGCGATAGCGATTGTTTCATACACAACAAATTTTGATAACTCTTCCAAATATAATTTGTAGATGAATTTCCAACGGATAGAAGAATGATTTTATCCTCTGTGCTATTTGACATCACTAATAACTGTGAAATATTAAAATTTACTGACATACAAGACGATAACTTGACAAATGATATTTAGTTTTGGAAATTATGTTAGAAATACCTCCGAATTGTACCTGTTACTTGTTGTAGGAAAATATTCCAATAAATTTGAGGATTTACGATCTGAAGAAAATGAACGGAAGATGAGTAATTCCTCCGATTCACTATGTTTGTCGTTGGCTGGACTTATAATAAGTCCGTAGTACCCCCACTCCAGAGATCGGTGGGCAGGAAAAGAGTAGGAGCTATCGAAAAAGAGCTAATGGTCCCCAGAGGCATTTTAACGTTGAACGAATGGCCATACTGAACACACTATTCGTGCCGGTAATGACAACTACGTCCGAAGTTCTAAATTAAATAATTTCAATAAATCTATTTAAAGCATCGGGCAAGTTTTTTTCAGCAGTAAAAGATATAATAACATTGAAAATTTTCGCAATTTTGTTAAATAGAAATGTTTATGAATAAGGTTTATGAATGGATTTCTTTAGGCAATGCATTATGTGTAGATTACGCAAAATAATACTCCCGAGATGTTGGCAAATGTTTAGTAAAATACAAGAAATCGTATTACAGTTTGTATGAAGGAAAATTGTGTTCACCTCGATTAGATGTTGAAATTGTACTTCTTGGTTGAATTTCTTAAGGCAATGCATAACATGGACATTGCACAAAATAATACTCCCGAGATGTTAGTAAACGTTCGATAAAACACAAGGAATCGCATTACAATTTGTATAAAGCAAGATTGTGTTCACTTCGAGGGGATGTTGCAATTGTATGCATAAATTAAATTTCACGATTTACTTTTAATGAATATCTTTTGAAAAACAAAAGTTTATAGTATCCCGTCGCAGCACTCTGTGCATTTTAGCAAAAAGCTTATCTGCATAGCTTTATATTTAATTTACTAGAAAACGACACAATTTAGGTGTAGAGAAATGTTAATAAAAATTTATAACAGTTTCTCTACCTGATCCTGGAAAAATACACAGAGTGTTCCATTTAAAAGAATCGAAATAGCGTGAATTAAACATGGCAACGATTTCGATGGGCATATTGTAGGCCAAAGTTGATATAAAAAACTTGTCGATGTTTTGCCGAAAACTCCAAGAAATAATCGAATAAAATTTGAATCACCGCACTAGTATGTAAGGTGTCTAAAATATTGGCAGTGATATTTCATAATAATCTTAAATTATGTCCAATTATCTCAAAAACTAAGTTAAATATTGAAGAAAGTTAATATGAATTGAAGAGAGGCATCTAGAATCCTAATACAGCACAAGCCCGATAATTCGCTGTTCCTTAATCCAACAAGCCCAGTAATCCGCTGTATTTCGTAGCTATTACGAATTTCGGGGCCACTTTATAATCCGACGTTTCCCACCATCATCAGTTCAGTAATTCGACGTGGTCGCTCTGCAGTCCGACGAACGGACCGGTACTGCTGTTTTGTTCTGAGGAATACGCGTCGCTCTGCCAGACCGCGTCAAAACAAGTTGTTCCAAAATGTTGTTACAAGAAAAGGGAAAACGTAAGCATAAAACACTAAGTTCTGTAAGTTCTTGTTGCATTTTTGATTCGATGTTCCCTCCTAAGGGTCTTCTTAGTTGCTATTGGATTGTTGCGAGAGTTCTTCTGCCAATTGCAGAATGAAGTCGCGACGTTTTATTTTTTTGCCAGTGATGTCTTTGTATACAGCAAACGCATTGATTGCAGCTAGATCCAATATATAATAAAAAACATGGACTGGCCATTTGACCTACTACGTCAACGCCATATTTTGTGCTATTATAATATAAAACTGTTTCTGGCTTTTTCTTTGTACCAGCATCAATCGAAACTGTTGGATGTTGCGTACTTAGAAGGAGAACATTTTTGTTTATTTTGGCTTGATACACTGTCAAATGTATCGTAATGTATCGTGTATATTAATGTAAAAGCATTAAAAATAGATTTGGTTCGTATGTGTTCTTGAAATCAAAACCACCAAAGTTATTATCACTAAATTTTATTCTAACCTAATGATAAAATATATACATGTATTAATAGTTTACAGATACGTCTTACTTCTAGGAGAGTTGTGGGTAGAGTCTTTTCGAGAGTATATCGAAAATGCAGCTTCAAAAATTAGTATATAGTTAGGTACATAACAGTGTATAATTACATACATACATAACACCAGATGTCTATATAGTTAAAATACAGGAAGTACAAAACAATGCAAGCTATGTGATTTCTTAAGTCCTAAGAACAATGGTCAAATAACTTTCTAAGGGTCGAAACTTGAACAATAACAAAAGATACAAATCCCATCCTTTAGATGCAAAGGGTCGTAAAATACAATATGCACACATGTTACTAACTAAAGAAAAGGAAGGGTATTTAACACAAAGTGCAATCATTTTCTTTACTTGTGAATAAAACAGTTTCATATAAAGAACCTTTGCTTTTTTTGATTACTTCGGGAATTTCTTTTCTCTACCTGTTCACAGTTCCAATAATTGTGGTGATTAGTTTTGCTAATTTCTTTGCAAGTTCCAAACTGGTAAAAAAATTGTCTGTTGTCACATTTCTTCCTTTCTTGATGTAAGGCTCTAATAATTTTAGAACGACGTATTCACCAAGTGGTTGTCCTATTGGTTTCGAATCATCTTTTCCTAAATATGGGAAGGCATTCAATACATATTTAGCCTCAGTGTCAACAGTAAGCTAAAATTTAATGCCAAACATATCCGGTTTATTGGACATATATTGGGTAAATCGACATCTTGCTTTTGTAGGAAAAAGTTGTTCGTCTATTGTTATGTTTTCTCTGGGCACATAACAAATTTTGCAATTGTAAGCAAATTGTTGCCATATTTCAGAAACTAAAGCAAACTTGTCATGTTCCAATCTTTCTTTCCTTGTAAACTTGAGATCGAATCTGAGATATCGCATGATTTCTCTAAATTTGTTTCTAGACATCGTTTGACTAAAAAACGATATTCCCCACTTTTTAGACCACAAGGAATCTAATTCTAAATGACTGGAACCTTGAGCACCACGTGCATATAGAATGGCAATAAAGGATTCTAGATCTCCTAAAGATAATTGCCATTCTAGTTGTTTGTTGTTTGTCTAGTTGTTTTTTAGCTTCAGCCTCGGTGCATTGTTTTATGTCTCAGCATCGAGTCATCGATAAATAATCTCCAGAAACTACTCATATTTTCTCCAGTTACTTTTTGTTTTGCATAGCCTGTTGACCCTGAATTGTCCTTGAATATATTAGATTGGGTTTTTCTGGCTGTAGTAGGCTGACTCGCAGAAATTACTTGCCATTGGGAATTGTCTTTTGATTTGCAAACTGCACCAAGATTAAAGAAAAATCCTTTTTCTGTTTTTCTGTTGGTTTCTTTTGCCGGCGATTAAAACGAACAGACGTTTTCACTTCCTGCTTATCACTTTTGTTCCTCACTCGCAACAACTCAAGAACGTTTCGCTTTTACTGTCCGTACTAACTGATTTAGAATCATTCTCGGAATTTCCTGGTGAAAGATTTTCCAGTTCGTCTAAATACGCTAAAGCTTGTGCAGCCGAGGGGCCTTTACTGTACCACATACTGTTCAGTCTAACTAAATAGGACGAATGCGCTTTCAGAGTACTACCGATCTTTTTATATGTTCACAATAGTGCAGGTTGAAACTTGCAAAATATTTTGTACGCATGCGCCAAATTAAGTCTGCACATGTGCGGCACTAAAAAGAGCACGAGTAGAAACGGGTTCTTTGTCGAGGGTAAGGCTGAACATGTCGAAACAAGTACGAACAAGTACTAACAAATAGGAACAAGCTCTGGTCGGTTGATGCAGTTATATGCCTTGTTTTATATGTAATAAATGTTTGAAATTATGTATATATTTATATGCGGTTTATGCCTAAATGTTTAGTTCTTTCAAATGTTACAACTAAGAAAAAGAATTGACAAATAAAGTTTGTCAAAACATCTTTGACAGATCTTTGAAAGATGTTGTGTTTACCTTAAATGATTCATGGCATAACGTACCCCAAAACGTCATTCGATCGTCATGGAAAAAGCTGTTGCCCTCTAACGAAAACGGATATGAAGAGTGGGAACCGCAAGTTCCGTTGGTGTAACTCATATAGATGATGGCACGGGAGGGAAATATGTAAGTAACCCAAGATGAAATTGAAGCGTGGTTTAATGCGGATTCCAATCAAGACGTCGAAATTATGACAGATGATGAAATATTGAATGAATTGTGAGTCCATTAAAAGAAATGCAGTAAAACTAGAAGGTGTACTTGGAGCAGTCGATACGAGCATCTAATGGGCGGAACAAAATGAAACATCAGAGAATACTTGCAATGACAAAACTAAAAGAGGATATAACATATAAAACTTATTGGTTAGAAAAGCAAACAAAAGCTGAAGATTGTTTCACCAAAACTGTATTATAAGATTCATAAGTCAGTTGTATCTTTTTCTATATGTAACATATTACATAATACATAAGCATGTTGTACGTACATTCATTTGTAGTGAAATAAATATATACTTATTTTAAATACATTTGTTTTAATAGTCAGATAGATAATGTACAATTAATAATGCACATTAGTTGAATAAAAATATGTATTATAAGTAGAGTTTGTTAAAAAGGTGCTATCGGCAGTGGCGCATCGCATAAAAGTAGGTACGTAATATACAATATTAGTGAAAAATAATATTGTTACCTTTTCCTGTCGTCTTGATGTCCACTGTGCAGCTTACCAAAGCTGCGTAGAATTGCAACATCAGCAACGCTTCCATTGTTGATTCATTCAGTCGTCGACGGTGTTGTGAATACGTTGTCGTATACTTCGAAAACGATCGTTCGACATTCAGTGAAGTAAGATTTGCAAATGTCAGATATTCCTTTTCTTCATCTGGGCACTCTTGATTTTCAGTTATAGACCGAACCTTTTGTAAATCGGGACCTTTCGTTAAAATTGCATCAAATTTTTGAACAACATCGACTCCTATAGTGTTCGTCAAGTTTTCTAGAGCGGCTTGTAAATTCTTTATGCAATTTAATGCGTCTCGTGCAGATAAGTGTTTTTTAATTGCTCAATAGCTTGTGCAACTTCAAAATAGTTCATGGAAATTTCATCTATTTGCTGTTGAACGTTCGAATTGGAAAAAAGTTGCTGACTATCCCGAACTGCTGCAGAATCATTTGAATCAAGTTTCAAGATGACATTGTTTCACTTGTGAAAAATATTTCTGCCTGGAGCCATGTTCCCCATCGCGTTATTACAGGCTGAGGTGTTGGTGGTAATTTCGGACACAATTGTTTGAATACACGGATGTGTTTGGGAGATTTGATGAACACTTTTGTAGTAGATGCTATTAACTTATCCACCATCGGATACTTCTTTCGAATGGTTTCTGCTACGAGGTGACATACGTGTATGAGGCATGTTATGTGAAGAAGAGTCGGAAAGCATATTTTCAACATCCTACCAACTCTCAGCATTGTTGCGGCGCCGTCAGTCAGGCAGAATGGACAAACGGTCATTACTTTTACTTCTAAAAGATAATAAACTTAGTTATAAAGTAATATCTTTTAAATTGTCGTGGCGTTTAGTTCGCTTTTTTTCGCCATTAGAACATGCAGATTCTTTTTTATATTCAAAATTTTCCACATTCTCTTCTTCAAATTATTTGCGCTTTTTCAGATGAACTTAAAACTTCTATTTTAGCTTTGTAATTTTATTTTACAGAAAGTTTAAAGTCTCAATATACACTGTTGAATTATACACAAAAGACGGGTGGCGGTTTCTTAATAAAGACGGATTCACTTGGAATTATTTTTTACAAATTCATTTCAATTTCGGGTTGCAATAAAAGAAGACAATATTTTTTTTTACTTGTGTTTATGTTTTAACTTTTATACTCCTTTGACACCCTGAATACTGAGTTGCTGTACACAACCAGGAAGGTTAGTATTTTTTACATTTATTAAGTTTAACTAAAAAGCTTGTATATTTTATAAAAATTATACATTCTATAAACTAAAAATAAGTCAACTTTTATTAATCAAGGTTGATGCTAAGTGGCTTGATATTATTTTTAGCGGTACTCTCACAACAGAAAACGTTATTTATTTATTTATATTGTGAGCACAAGCGAGTACAATTTTTTATCTAATTATTCTCACACCTCAGTTTGTATTATATAAGGAACATTTCCTCTATTTCTTGTGCTTTATCCTGGCAATATTTATTAATTCTACCTTTCATAATTGATTTCAAATGAATGGACGTAAAATGGCTGTTTACACCAAAGTTTAAGTGAGTAACGTCAATATTTTTTAATTTGCTAATTAATACTAAACTATTTTTATTATGTATTTTAGTTCCAATTCAATTAAATTGGGTAGAATGTTATTTGCTAATTTACATAAACTATATGCGGGGGTTTGAACATAACTAACAACTAGTTGTAAGTGCAAGCTTCCTTTATGAAATTTAGGTAACCGATATATGATCTAGATGAAAGTAAGGATATAAAAAAAAATCGGTGATCTGGATATGATAGCATACACGGTTGAAAACTCAAACTCAACTAGAGAAACGTTAGAATTTCCTGAAGTTGGTACGTATATAACTTATATATGTACATAGAGAAATTATAGCAAACAATGTTGTATCCACTTGTATACATCTTCCTGTTAACCTTATCTTACTGAAAGTAATAAAAAAAGTGCGTGAGAATTCTACAAAAAACTAGAGATGAACACAGGACATGACCATGAACATAATTAAAAGTTGGTAGTATGTACTGTCTCGAAACAGCTTAAGACAGAGGATGTAGTATTAATTTTCATTTCCTTTTGTTCTTGTTTCGCATGCACTTACGTTTGCTATTGAAATTTGAGATAGTTTGGATTAGGATTGAAGTTGTGTTCTAGTTTTAAAGAATGTGTCGACTGACCATTTCACATGCATAATATATTTCAAACTTGACCTAAATATTCACAAAAGACAATTTGTAGGTGCAAATTACATTTCATTTTTATCACTGTAAGATATGTATATTATTTCAACTACCACATATTTAATTAACACGGAATCCGAAAGTTTTGTATGTTATTAACTTACTTTTGGAAAGAAGGATTGAAACCTCTAGCTTTACATAAGTTGTTTTTGATTCGTTAAACAGAAAATATAATAACTCTAGAATATAGATACTAAAAATGATAAAATATTGAACTTAACGGAATAGGATTTCTAAAATTCCACTACTTAATATCTATTAAGCATCGTACGAAGGCACCCTAAAAAGTTTCCAACAGTTTACTTCAAAATAGGTGATGCTTTAGGAAAGGATAATTGTGTATAGGTCGTCGAAAGTTTACAACAGAGCAGTCTGAAAAGTCTCTAGCCTAACACGGAAACAAGTATTTTTTCTTTGTCAAATTCAGTTTCATTAACATAGTCACCTTGTAAGTTTATACACTTTTCCCAGCGATGCTTCCATATCTTTAATCCATCCAAATAGTAGCTGGCATCTTGTTCTGCAAAGTAGGCGTTTGCGAATGTGATGGCCTCCTCATTCGATGAAAATTTCTGTCCTCTGACGGAAATTTTGAGCCCAGGAAACAGAAAAAACTTGCTAGAGACCAGATCTGATAAATAGGGTGGGTGGTCTATCAATTCGAACTCCAATTCGTGAATTTTTGCCATGGCGACCACTGAAGTGTAAGACGGTGGGTTGTCTTGATGGAACAAAACTTTCTTTTGCTTCAAATGCGGCCGTTTTTCCACAATGTTCATTCTAATGTGTTTTTAGTCCTGAGTGACTTTTTCGATGTTATCGGTAGTGATTGTAGTTTTTAGTAGAGATGTTATCTGGATCCGAATCATTTTGGATCCGGATAATTTACTATCCGGATATCTGGATCGTGGTGTTATGTGGATCCATTATCCGAAACTTCGGATCCGGATCCGCTCGGATTCGGATCTACTATCCGAAACCTAGGATCCGGATCCACTATCTGAAACCTAGGATCCGGATCTACTATCCGAAACTTCGGATCCGGATCCGCTATCCGAAACTTCGGATCTGGATTCATTATCCAAAACCTCAAATGTGGATCCGTTATCCGATAACTCCGATCCGGATTCGCTATCCGAAATTTTGAATTCGGATTCTTTATCCGATCGAATCTATTATCCAATAACGTGGATCCAGCTTCGAGCAAATACCTGCAATATGGCAAACAACGTAGCTGTAATAATCACCAGATTTATTGAACACTTAAGTACAAAGTAACTGAATTGTGCGCACGTATTATTCTGAATGCACGTATTTTAAAAACTATTGTACTTTTTCTCCATAATATAACACAAATTCGATGTTTTATTTATTAGGTACTTTCTATATTGCATAGTAATAATGAATCCGGGTCCGAGAACTGGATAGCGGATCCAGACCCAGATCGAGAATCAGATAGCAGCCGGAACCGAGAATCGGATAGCGGATCCGGATCGGGATCCGAGAGCGGATAGGAGATCCGGATCCGAGAATCGAATAACGGATCCGGATACTAGCATCCGGATATCCGAATAGTTTTGGATCTGGATATCCAGATCTCAATTTTTTCGGATACCTATAGCATCAGTTTTTGGCCGTCCTGAACGTTCATCGTCAACCGAGCGCATATGACCACGTTTAAATTCAGTTGATCGAAATTTCACTGTGGCAAATTATGATGCCCGTAAACAGCGTCAGTCTCGACTTTGATTTGCGTACGTATATCGTCTTTCAAATGCAAGAATTTAATGACGGCTCGATATTCGACTTTTTCCATTTTTACAGAAACACTAACATCCACTGACACAAATGACTGTTAAACAATAACTGAGCGGCCTACACGGTTGAAATGTTCAAAAGTGTTTTTCAATGCATACGCAATTGTATTACTAGAATATTTTTGACGAGTGGCGCCATTTTCATGCTGTCTTGAAACCTTTCAGACTATCCTCATATGATCCATTTTTAGGCTAGCAAAACATTTGCCGTCTCAGGAGCAAATGGTTCCTCAAATCATCAGTCCGTGTACCTTCATACACAGCAATTTCAATTTAAAAATTTTAAGCCCAAAGAACCTTCTGGAACATTCTGGAGTTTTCTGGAGAATCTGATCAATGGTCGAAGAGCTTTCTGGAACCTTCGAGAACCTTCCATGGACCGTTCATGAACCATTCGTGAATCTTCTAGAAACTACCACTTGGTCAAATGGGTATATAAGGGGCGTTGTTTTCAGAAGTCAATGTGTTAACATCTAAATATAGAAACAAATAACCCATACCGAAGTAAATAGTGAAACGTTTGAGATTGTTCATTGCATTTGCTTGTAAAATCAAGTAAATTGAAATATCTAAAATGGATGAATGTTCTAAATTGAATACCTTTTATTACGTGTGTGGAAAATTTGTAATTAAGGTAAAACAAGTGCTGAAACCGCTGATTTGTGTCAACAATATTTCTTATAAAATATTTTTACTGATTGGACGCCTATTGCTTGTACAGCACGCGTTTTGAATTTGAATAAATGGATAAAAACCAGAGTCGCTGTGCCATTTGGTGTTTCGATGATTTGGATAGATCCAAGAGAACGTGATCCAGCTAAATATTATGCGTGCGTAAATTATACTGACGATATGAACAGAAAAAAAAGTGGTTCCTTGAAATGCATTCCAACAACATATACTCAATTACCGCTGCCGCATTCAAATACAATTCCTGTTCCAACAAGACCAATTTCAAAGGAACAATCTGAGCCATCAGCATTAGAAACCATGAAAACCGAAGAAGCAGGTGTATCAATGTATGAAGCATCAAATGTCACTGCTCCATGCAATCACATTGAAATCACGGAATCTCGTTTGAATAATATGATAAGAAGCCTTAAACCATCACAGTGATAATCCATTCTTTTGGCAACGGGTTTGAAACAAACGAACATTTTGGCAGCAGATGTTCGGATATACGGAGCAATCAATCGTCATCACCGTTTTACGAATTTTTCAAATCAAAATCAAGAATAATGTTTTTTTTTTGCAAAAAAATGATGAAAAATCGACTGAATCGTTTCAAGTTTTTTCAGATAGTTTCTATTCGATGTGTATTAGTCGATACGATGTCTGGTGGATCGATTTCCATCGATTTAGATTCAATAAATGGTCAAAAAATTATAAAAATTACGTTTTTTTGGGGTCTTTGGGCCTAAAATTTTCAAATTGAAATTGCTTGAAAACGCAAGCTAACTTTTAAAAACGGTTAGCACCATTGGATTCAGCGTACTCGAATTAGGTTCACCCCCCGGGTGCCCAGCTTGTTGCAAAAAAAGTCTCCAATTCGAGCACGGTGTAGTTATTATTTACGTTTGTATGCGATATGGATCAATATCAACAAGTCAAGAGAAAAGTGTTGTGCATGCAATGGAAATGGTATGCTTGCAGAACGTAAAATAAACAACTAAACAAGACTAAAAATGGAATTGCTTAAGTAAAAGTAGTTGAATTGGCAGGGAAATTTGCTCAACATGTGTTAACTATTTTAAATCGTCATCGATGTTAGTTCAAGCATTTTGGCTGACTTGTTAGAGGTTATGTAAGAATTATCAAAGGGAAACGCTTGTACGTTAAATTTAACCTTGTCGTGAAAGAGTATGAATTTACTTTCCGTTGAGTTACCAATCGATTTATTGGTATTCACCCAGCTAGGAATTTACATATAAATACAATTAATTTTTTATGAAAGTTGAGTGTTGTTCTATTAGGTGTTTAGGTCTGAGAAAAAGAACCGCTATATTTCTCATGTTTGTTCGATGTATTACAGTAGAGGCCATTTTGATTTATGGTTGTACTATGACAGGCTTCGATCCACCCGCACTTTTTCCGCATGCATCTTCAGTGTAAGAGTGAAAGAACGCAACCCTTGTTCTCGCCCATATTTTATACATTTTTCTTGAATAGAAGGGGATGCATGGGGTTCGTTAGATTTAATTTTATTTTCTCACATCAATCGGTACTTGATTTGATGATGATGTCCTACGTGTCTTCGAAAAGGCCTTACCGAGTTAATTAATAATTTGTTTGGTGCGGAGTGTGCAGTGAATATTGTGTTTATGTTTAAAAGCAGTTATACTTTTACTAAAGAAAAAAATTATTTCTGAAAAAAAATCATTAAGTTTTACTTACTTTAAACCATAGCAACACTGATCCATCTACCCCATACTGGCTGGTCCATCTATTCCACAGGGTATGGGATAGATGAACCTACTTGTGACGTTTTAAATTTAATTTTTTATTTAAAACTTACAACAAATTTGTAGCATATTATGGTGTTTTTTCTTAGTACATAGTGAAAGGATGTTAGTTTTTTTTTTGGTTGCGTTGGTGCCATCACTATGGGTACAAGGAATTACCCTAACTTCGTTTTCGAGATATATAGCTGCCTCAAGTAATATGGGGTTACCATTTATTTCATTATTTAATTTCTTGCATTTACTTTATCTAATTTTATTAATAATAAGTCAAATAAATCTTTTACACAAAAACGAATACCATACAAACGGAAAATGATTTATTACATCCCCTTTTTTATGAATTTCAGTCAGAAGCAACCCAAAGTACGCACAAGCGTATATATATATCCATCCGTATTCTATATAATTCGTAAAACATTTGATCAGTAATATGGATGTATAAACTCCTAGAATGTTTGCAACTTCACTATCATCTTCAGCTTACTGCTCTCACTCACATGGATTGTTCCAATGAATTTAAATGTGTCACCTAGATGTAAGAAACTATTTAAGTGAGCAAATACAGAAATCTATAGATACTTGAACATAAAAAAAACGATAACCAAAAATTTATGCTAATATAGCTCACGGTATGTGAATCTTCGGCAAAAACAAGCGAGAAGAAGCGTAACACTGAATGTCTGCACCTGGCATCGGTGGACCACATGTCCTTCCTCCCTTTGTTTTACTTCTACGGGTTTATGTCGTTAATCTCACAAATAGACCAAATATATCTCCACGCACTTAGCGTGAGAACAAATCCCAATACATAGCGATATACAGTAAAGGAGTACAGCCATTTTGAATGCTTGCGCTACGCATCGGCGTCAAGCGGGCCCAAGGCTGCCTCGCATGTGTTTCATTCTGGTTATTGTCGCTATTTCTAGACGAGACTATTGAGTATCAAAAATTAATTATGCGTCTGGGGAGAATAACACAATAACCGAGATTCAAACCATGATGGTTAGAAAGGCAGTTTTTCGGAAATACCTAGATGACGCCGATGGCAGAAGGAGCTGCTCGATAGGTGGTGGGAGTCTGCATTCTGAGTTATTGTCGCTATTTTCTAGACGGTATGACTATGTGTCTGGACGCTAGGTGGCGTGGAGAGATATATTTTGGTGCTGTTTGTGGAGAATAACGACATAAACCCGAGATGTGCAAAACCATGGTGAGAAAAGGACAGTGTTCGGAACCACACTGATGACGCTGGGTAGGCAGAAACGTGTCCGTGGGTTACGCTTTCCCTTTCCTCTCTTTGTTTTTTGCCGGGAATGATTCCACCAATACCATGAGGTATATTAGCATTAATTTTTGGTTATTGTTACTAGACGTTCTTTTCATGTGAATAAAAAAACTATAATTTATTACTAGTTAATGTATAAAATTTCGAATTTCCAAGTTTCGAATAATTTTCGGTGGGTTTATTTTGAAAATCCATACAATGGCAATAATAACTTTGTAGCGTTTCAAAGTTAATATAAAATTGTCGATCATGTATTGTAAGGTATAATGCTTCTATATTCATGCAAAAGAACGTTTTCTTATATTTTAGTTCATCTTAACGTTAATATTAGTCCTACGAGAACGTTTAGGTTGTGAGTGTTAGCGTTTTTCCGAATCTTTCGAATTTGGTATTCAAACAATCAGTGAGGTATTTGAAGTTTGAAAAATTGGTGTAAATAGTGTTTCTGTAAATTTTAACATCTTCAAGCGGTAAAGATATCGGCACACTCAGTACCTCACAAAACATTTAGGAATTTAGAAGTATATGTTTGGGAGTGTGATGTGGAGTATGCCGATACCTTTAGTGTTTGGAACATCTTGTTTTCTTTGAAAATAATTTTCTATAAGCAAAATTCGATCTGATCCGTAAGAAATAGCAGCACATTCGTAATTTATTAGCCGAAAGGTTCTAGAAAATGTAGATAACAATCCGGAGTTCAATTGTATCGTGTTATTATTAATTAATAAACGTAATTTTTTAAATAATTTTATTACATATAAAATTATTAACATTACGGTAGATACAAAAATCACATTAATTAAAAGTAATAAATATGCATAAAAATATATAACAGTTTGAAGCTCTGTCAGCGACAAGTTCAAATAATACCTTCTTATAGAAAGAAAACAAACTTGGTGCTCTAAAAATGCCATAAAAAAGAAATATATTTACACAACGATCACTGGCCTCTAGGACCAGAGCTAGATTAATTTTTGCAAACATACACGCAGGCAATTGGCAAGTATTAATACTAGACGTGTTATGTGCTCCTTGCTTTCAATTTTTAATCCAGTTCTGTCCTCAATTACCGTTCTTTATCTAAAGATTCTTAAAAGAATGCGTTCTGTACAGAGAAGGCAAAGGATAAGTTGTTTCAGCTTGGACGTTTGGTATATTAAGTGTGTGTTTAGATAATATCGTTCTAGGAACGATTGTTTTCGGGCTTTGCCCGATTGAATTGGTTTGAGCTTCTTGTTGCTGTTTATAATATTGTAGTTGTAAGATTGAAGGCACATAAGAATCTAGCAGCGATTGTGCTCCTCCTTTAGAAGTATATTGTGTTTTAGAGAGTTGGGTTGGTTGAACTACTTGCTGACTGGCAACGAATTGTTGTTGAGTAGTCGCTGGCTTTACGAACTGGGTTTTCGCGAAAGATTCTGGCGTTGGTTCAACATATTGCACCTGTTGTGGGATAGTCTGAGTTGGTTGAATATACTCGATGGGTTGAGTTACTGGTTGAGGAGGTAACTGTGGTTGGGTAATATATTGATGCTCGCTTTTAGGTAATTGCTGATAGTCTGGTTCCCTTGTGAAAATTTGTGGACCAACATTATGGTAACTCGGTGGGATAGTTTGTACTTGGATATTTTTGATCGGATCATCATTATTCTTAACTTCACTATAATACTGACTAGGTACATACATATAATATTTTAAATTCCCTTTTGGATCAATCACCATTTGGATATTGTTCGATGGAGATAAGGTCGGCTGGAAGTAAACTAATTGCTGTCCATAGTATTGCTGCTGATCAGTCTTGCTACTTTGCAACAATTGATTATCGGCAAGATATGGTATATTTTCGTACTGCTGGTATTGATATTGCGGAAATTGGGCGTAGGTGAGTGGTGTAGTATACTGAGGATAAACATACTGAAGTGTTTGAGGTATCTCAGGTTGCTGCTGCTGTTGCGATAAGTATTTTTGTGTCGATTTCAATGGCGTGAAGCCGTATTCCAATTGGGAAGATGGTATGATCTTTTGAGATTGTTGCGACGATTGCGGTTGTGAATATTTTGGGGCACTTGGGTTTTGATGTTTTAATTTTCTTTCCGTTACTATGTTGTCTCTTTCTATATCGTCAAGTTTTAATTGCTTTTCGCCGACTGCTAACGCTGTAGCCGTGAAGCAATATAGTACCACTATAACTTTCTGGAAACAGAAAATAAAATTAGTTTAAAAGTAGTAAATCTATGTAGTATATAGTAATATAACAATATTCAGTAAGAATTACATACAGAGAAAGTTTAAAGGTATTTTGAGGCTTGAGGGGTGCTAAATATGTAATTGGTTCTTAATTGAAACAAAATTAAGCTAAATATTATTTTCGTCCAGTTTTAGTAGTATTAAAATCCTGTTACGTCTTTTAAGTTATGTGGCAAAGCTTTTATTGTGTGATTACAACACATAAACAAGTACAATTAAATAGTACAAAGAGAGTTAAATGCTCTTTTAAATAGGTAAAATGAAGAAAATAATATAAGAAACATTTTGGCGTACATATTGCAACTAATAACTTGTAAAAAAACAAAGAAAGTTGTCTTTGCTAATACATTTAACGTTGAAATCCTCGGTTATCCGAACGATTATACATTCCAACTATTTATGATTCCAGTTCAAGTAAGATGCGTTCCACTGTGCTGTGTCTTATACGTAGAGTGTACGACGGTAGTCCGAAAAGTTTCAAGCCTCAACATGAAGATGGCGCTACTCGCCATAAGCATTCTGGTAATATAATAGCGCTGCGCTGAAAGATCCTTTTGAAAATTTCAACCATGTTGGACGCTCAGCTGTTGTTTAATAGTCGTTTGTGTCAGCCGAAGTTACCGTTTTTGTAAAAATTGAAAAATTCGAATATCCAGCCCTCACTAAACTCCTGCATTTGAAAGGCAATACGCATACGGAAATTAAAGCCGAGATGGACGCTGTTTACTGGGACTCTGCACCATCATTTGCCACAGTGAAATTTTGGGCAGCTGAATTTAAACGCGGTCGTACCAGGCTGGTTGACGATGAACGTTCAGGATGGCCAAAAACTACAACCACTACCGATAACTAGCGAAAAAGTTCACCAAATTATGTTAGGCGGTCGTCGAATTAAGGTTAGAGAGATAGCAGAAGCTGTGGGCATCTTGAAAAAACGTGTTTGTCGCCGCACTTGTTGCCTCGCAGAACCAAAAACGCATCCCAAGGAACTTTTCCAAAGTCCTGTTAAATAGTTGAGTTTCGGCGTCGACTAATAACTGTAGATGAAACTTTGATACAGCAGCACACTCCTGAAGCCAAGGTACAGTCGAAACAGGGAACTGCGAAAGATGAATCGGCTCCGAAAGAAGCAAAAACTGTGGTCAAGATTTGAGTGAAAATAACTCGTCCATTTTCAATGAAACATTCTACATATTTCGACGAATTTGTAATAGTTACTCTAATACCTAAAACTTTTATTAAACATATGGTATACCTACAAGGTAGGCGCCATAAATTCTCGGCCTGATATAGAAAAAATAGACTTGGTAAGATATAACAATTTTTATTTTTCAATATAATCTCCCCTAATTTCAATACATTTAGTACAACAATCAATTAATAATGCTATACCCTTGTAATAATAATCTAATGTTTTTCCCTTAAAATGTCTTTCTGGAACGAGGTTCATTGGGCCGCCGCCATTCCATCGATTCCTTTTTAGGTAGAGGATCATACTACAGAACTATTGCTTCGTCTCCTGTGACAATGGACTCCAAAATCGGTTTCAGGTCGTCTCAACACATGTTTAAAAACGAGCGCGCACATTCGACCTGACGTTCACCTTGGAGAGAAAGAAGATGCGGTACCCATCATGCACTAATCTTACTCATACCCAAATGGTTATGGAGAATTCGGCGAATACTTGTTTCAGAAATGTTAGACATCACTGCTAATTTCTTCGTTTTCAAACAGCGACCTGGTAATACAATTTCTTCAATAATTGAAATGTTTTGAGGCGTTATCAGTTCAATTGGCTGACCGGAGCGCTCATTACCTTCAAGGGATTCTTGCCCCAAGCGGAAACATTTTGCCCACTTTTAGTAGTAGGATAAGAAGGAGATAAATCACCACAAACGCCGCCTAACCGTTGTTTAGTGTGATTAGGCGTATGCCCTTCGTTTGTTAAAAATTTAATGACCGCACGGTATTCAATTTTCGTTACCTAAGAAGTTTTCATGTGCTAGTCACGTTGTCTGACTGGCTGTTAGAAACTACTACTCTTCGAGTCGTAATATATATAGTGTAGGCCTCACAGATGTGCAACTATGACGCAACGGAATTTGAACACGCTTAAACCTGTATAAGCCTACAGATCGAGAATTTATGGCGCCTACCTCGTATCTACAGATATTTTCTTATAATTTCTTTATTAACTTAATTGCATTTACTTAGAATTATCTAAGTGGCTGGGGATATAATGAGAGAAAAATTATATTCGACTTATTTGTGAAGTTACTGCATGGGTCCTACAATTTGGTCCCATATTCTTATTTTCGTATTTTTATTATTTATTTGTTTAGGCTTGTTTGTTGTTAGGCATGTTAATGTTTGTCGTATTTACTTTTCTTGATCTAAATTACTTCTAAAAGTTGCCTCACGTGAAAAAGGGGTGAGATCTTGTTTTACTTATTTATACACATATCATTTCTGTTTTATAGGCTTTTACCAAGTTCTGTTCAACATTATTAGAAAGGTTATTGCAATTTGTTCATATTTAAGGCATAGGCAGTTAATATTTCAATTCAATCAGTTGATTTATATCAGTAAATAGTTTAATTAATATACTGTATTTTAGAAGACAGAAACGTTTATTGCTGCAGGCAAAAATGTTAAGGAATTGTATTTTATTATCCTAATTAAGCATAAGTTATAAGAGTCGTTATAATAATTTATAGATCAAGCCCCAGTTATTGTGTTCATTTTCTTCTTTCACTTTAGTCGGAGAAATTTTGTTTTAGTGCCTACAAATCATCATCGCAGACCTAAAAGCACAGGAAGGAAGAGCCGTTTACGTATAATTGTTGGGGAAACCACTCCCATAGACAGAGAATCAAGAAGAAATTGAAACGAGCGTGACACACCTAACATTGCATTTCTTTCAAGGAACAACTTGAATTTTACAATTTAAAAGATTAGTTGAACGTACGATTATCAAATCACTTATAGATGTATGTAAGTATACGTACAGATATCACTATCACAAATAGAAGCGCAATGACCTGAAATAAGCGAAACCAAATTTCGGACTTAACTATACTAGTTTTCTTCAGGGGTGTGTCTGAGGCCTTTTTTATGTTTATCTTCTATGAACACTTAAATGGAAACTCTTGTTAGTCATTTTAATATTTCGTATTGCATTTATTGCTGTGGCCTTCGTTCGGTCTGTGACATCAAAGAGAAAGTTAATTAACTGATGATTATACTATTTCTATTCGTAAAATTTGAAGCAGTGTGCTTACGAAGTTTATTCCCTTTGATATATATATTTCGTGTATAATTAGTATTTGAAAATTTGCTAATGCTTTTTAAACCACAGTAATAATAATAACAATAAATTTATTTCTTTCATAATACACTTAGAGACATAATGGTTACATGAAAGAAGAGAAAAAAACAATTATCCTCTGTTTTTAAGCCCAATCCTGAAAAGAAAAAAGTATTATTAAACTAAATATTCTTTAATTCAAAATCTAGCGAACAAAATAATAATAATAAAAACAATACTGTAGGTTGAAAAAAAAAACTAAATCCAAATTATTCATAAACTACTGTTTATGACGTAGATATTGCCTCATCGCACACCTGAATGATGCTGGTGATAAGTAGAGTTGGCCACGCGCGCTAACAGGCAGCTGCGTCGTATCTATACGGTTACATACAAGCCTCAGTGTAGCTTCGACCTCCATTAGCACGGTACGTGTTGTTTAGAAATGTTGCGTACGTTGCGCAAACGACCCAAGGCGGACCAAGTTAGAGAATTTTTAGCCGAAATTTCTGACTTAACGTATGATGGCGTTAAAATTGAATGTGTAGTATGTAATGTCCCGTTGATGAGTTGGTCCGAAAGGGACTGTCTACGGCACGTAAACAGTGAACGGCATGCTTTAAAAAAAGCTTGCACACGAGATCATGACAAATTTATATTTAATTTATGTGTTACTTTTATTGTATGTAATATACCGTTTAATTTACTAGACAAGGAAGCGTTTGTATTGTTTTGGAATAACTATTCGGAGTACAAATTACCAAGTCGGACATCGTTACGAAGGATAGTGCCATCTGCTCGTGAATATGTTGTGGTCGTTAATATAATAACACGTCAAATGGAACCGCATCAATCGTTACCTTCAATTCTATTAGCTTCCAGACGAATACAACAATGTACTGCCGAAGTAATTGTAAAGTTAGTGTTAAATACATTGGAAAAGTATGAACTTTTAACAAACCAACTATTGATATTTATGAGAGATGGTGCCGCAAACATGGTTTCTGTAGGCCGGTCTCTTAAAAAGCATTTTGTTAACTTGTTACACATTACGTGTAAAATTCATGCTCTCAATTTGTGGCAGATGGTATCAGAAAATGTTATCCTGAGGTAGACGCTTTAATAGCGCATACAAAAGCAGTGTTTGTCAAATCCTCGAAACGTATTCGCGAATTTCACAGACTGTGCCCCGGTATACCTGAGCCACCAGAACCTATTCTTACACGTTGGGGGGTTAAATGCTGCGTTTTATTATCATAAATATTATGAGAATATTAAGAACGTGGTTTTACAATTCAATCCAAAGGAAGCTGCCGCTATCAAGAAAAGCCAGTCGAAATTTCAAGATAGTCGGGTTAAAACGGATTTAAAAATTATTCACAACAATTACTTCGGACTAGCGGAGGCAATAGAAAAGTTACAAGATCCTTCGGTGTCGTTAGTGGAATCTGTGCAAATAGTGCAACATGTTCACGCACAGCTATGCTCGATAGAAGACGCAAAAAATGTTTGTGTTCTAGAAAAATGTGAAAGTGTTTTAGAGAAAGATTCTGATTTTGGCACATTAAGACACATTTGTGAAGGTGCGTCAATAGAACCGTTAAGTTATTTCAAAGAATATTTTAATTACGCAAATATAACGTCACTAGATGTAGAACGTTCGTTCTCTGCATATAAAGACATTTTTTTTTCGCGCCGCACTCGGTCTGTCAAAACAACTGTTGAAACATATCTAATGTTGCAGATATTTAACAGATATTATTCACTTTGCGATTTCACGGGGGATTCTTAAAATGGTAAGTGTTTGAGCACGCATTATTTTATTTTTATTTAACAACTACGCGAAAATATTTACGACAGCAAACATCTACACACAATAGCTCTAGTGGAACCCGAGGCCTAATCGAAACAACGCCGCTGCCCGTTGGCGCGCGTGGCCAACGCTAGTGATAAACATTTCAAGTCGCTGGGAATAGAATTAAAAAATTTGTGTTACTATAAGTAAACGACCTCTCAAAAAAAAGCAGTATTGTGAATAGGAGGCGTTATAAGAGTGTGAAGTGGTAGGGTGAAAGAAAAATGCAAGAATATTTTTTTTTGGTTAACATTCCTCCTATTTTTATAAAGAAATGCATGCAGACTATTCCTTTGAACCTAGGAAGATGCATTTAACACTAAGAGGATGCATTTAACACTACAGAGAGGAAACGAAAATTAGTAACGCAGATGCTGTAAGAGGGAGAGAATTCTTAGATAAATACATAGATACAAAACCAAAAATAATGCTAATATATATAGCTCACGGTATTGATGGAATCATTCCCGGCAAGGATAATGCGAGCAGAGAAAAGAAAGCACTAACACACGGACATGTCTCTTCCTACCCGGCGTCATCAGCGTGGTTACTCTCTGTTCTACTGTATGCATTGTCTCTACCTCTCAGTTTATGCCCCCAATGTCCACAATAGCACTGAAAATATCTCCCGTCGCCCTCTAGCGCCAAGAAACACAGTCGTGCCGTCCTAGACCGTGGCGACACACACCAGAGTACAGATGCCCGCCACCTATCGATACTTCAAAGGCGTTCTAATACAATGTTTATGCAGAGCCTAGTGTGGAATTTAATATTGTAAAGCTCTAGGTTGAAGTATATGTTGGATTTTTTAAGGAAATAAATGTATCTAAATTTATGTGATTGGGGAGAAAATCATAAGTATTTGGAAATCTATTAGAAAAAGACAAATGATATTGCGTTGGTTTATTTCTAGACGGAGAAACCAAAAACGTAATCGTATACAGGCTGTTCCTGTACATATGGAAATATTCTTTCAAAAATATTGGTTACATTATATGAAAGTTTTGATGTCCTACCATTTGCAAAATAGGTACAATTCAACAATTCCATAACGTTGGGAGATTAGAAAACAATTCACCTTCAATAAGTCACAAACATCAAGGACTACAAAAACGATAGGACAGGTCGACTTTTGTTTGAAAGGGAAACTTTTTACCAATAAGCGAATACTGCGTTGGCCCTTTTAATGTCTAACATTAGAATTTCAATTGGCACATCATATTATGACATTTTTCGACTCTACAACAATTTTCATTAGGTGTATCCTATATCCATCTTTACTGTAATTTAAAAGACACTCACATTTAGAGATCAATTATTTCATTTGAAAAATATCCACCTATAGGGAATGAAACAACATAAAATTGTGTAAGAAGCTAAATAAATAGAGGAAGTAACTTTTACAACCAATTTTGTTCGAAATGAGCGCCATTATTTGCAAAACAGAGATAGAATTCTATTTCTTAAGGCTGCGTTTTGTAGGTTTAAGATATTGGTTGACGCCATAAAAAGAAGTCCAAAAGGGACAAATCCGAAGACTGAGCTTCTTCCATACTTTTGGTAATTAGATCAATTATGTTTTCGAGCAGTTGTAAGTGTAGTTCGCTTCATAGTTCTGTTCGATAAAAACCGGGTCTATTATTTTGTTACCTAAAATGTCAGCCTAGATTTATTTCAGGATATTGGATATAGACCTCTCTAAAAACGTGAGGATTTTTCGTGTCCCAATATTTACAGTTATGTCGTTTTACGAATCTATCTAACAGGAGGGACGTAGTTATTTACCTTAGTTACCTTTTCAGAGGGATGTAATGGTATTTTACGTACGTAGGGGTGTAAAGTAATAGTACATTAAAATAGGAATAGGTGTCAACACATAACAGAAATTGACAACTTTGACAATTACATACGTATATAAGCAAATGTCAAATATTTTCATAAAATGCAAATTTTTTCGAAATGTTGAGCCGGTAGTAGGAAAAATATAATAAGACACTCGAATTGTAAGTGCTTTTGTAGTCTGGGATTGACGGCATTGAAGAGTCGGATATCATATTACAAGAAGAACTGATCGAAATAAGCAATAACGAAGAATATAAGGTGCAGTTTAGAGTAGGGTTTTAGCAGTTCTGGCTTCAGAAAGATATACTTGTTGCTTATCCTGCATTATAGGCTACTGCAAGGGAGTTTTCGATAGCTTTTCCATCTGCACACCTCATGGAAACGAGTTTTAGCGCGGTGACCAATCTTCTTAGGAAAAAAAGAAATCACTCTCTAAATTGAAGCCAAATATTGAACAATTGCTTTGGGTATTACCTATATACAGGCTGTTCATTAAACATACGGCAAAAATCCAAGGGGTTATTCCATGAACTATTCTAAGAATATTTTGTCCTTTCTTTCAGGGTCGTTTCTTATTGAGTTACACCCAGCAATTATCCGATTTCTTAAATTTTCCACATTTTCCACTGGAGTAGAATAAACTAATGACTTTAGGTGGCCCCATAGGAAATAATCCAGGGGGTTTAAGTCCGGGGATCGAACAGGCCATAAGTGAGGTCCACCTCGACCAATCCAACGATCTCCGTATGTTGCTGTTAAAAACTTACGAGCAACCATACTAAAATGCGCTGGTGCATCGTGCATAAACCACATTGCATTTCTTGTTGCCAATAGTACATTCTCCAGAAACAGAGGCAGCGTTTGTTCCAAAAAGTTTCGATACACCACGCCGGTAAGTCTTCCTGGTAGAAATACCAGTCCAATTAGCCAGTCACCTACAATTCCTAACCAAACGTTCAACGAGAACTGACGTTGAAAACGATCTTTAAGTACCTCATGTGGATTTTCTTCAGCCCGCACATGGTTATTGTAAAAATTCCTTATTGCATTTCTTGAGAAATTCGCTTCATCGGTAAAAAGAATCAGTGTCAGTAGTTGAGGGATTTGAACTAATGTGTGCAAAAGCCACTGACAGAAATGCCTGAACGCGTTGTATGTGGTATGGGTACAACAAAACCTCCCTAAGAATTTTCCAAACAGTCCCATTACTTACATTCAAAGTATTTGCAATTTTTCGAGTACCTGGATCTTCCCCTATCATGTCCAGCATATTCTCTTCTAATTCTACCGTTCTTACTGTCATTGGCCTTTCTGGTCCTCCACTTCGTTTCAATGTGCCTGTTTCATGAAGACGTTGATGAATACTTTGGAAGGTTTTTCTATCAGGTGCATTACGGTCAGGAAATCGTTCAATGTACAACCGTCTAGCTTCTAATGAATTGCCATCAGCAAGTCCATAAATGAAATGCATGTCAGTCATCTCGGCGTTCGTATAGCGATTCATGATAGAGGTCTTCACTAACAAAAGTTTAAGTATTAAAAGACAGAAAATACACGTCAATCAGTCTCAACAAATTTGACACATACAAAATGATCAATCACGAAACGTATTCAAATGAAATCCACGTTTTAACTGATTTACTTTTCTATATTTGCACTCGCCTATTGTTAGCGGGTAAAACAGCTGTTCTTTGTAATCGGAATGTTGTTAAAAGATAACAACGCGTTTTTACAATTTGTTTATACTTGGTACGTCCAGTGTTGTACGCCATATTTTTATTTCGGCTACATTAATAATTTCAAAAATATTAAAATTGGTTTTGTCGAAAATTTTTCACGCCTTGTATCTTCGAAACAAAGGGGCTTTTCAAAAATCATAAAAGTACAAAATATTCTTAGAATAGTTCATGAAATAACCCTTTGAATTTTTGCCGTATGTTTAATAAACACCCTGTATATTTTGAACTTGTTTAATTGTAGGTAATTGTTTTACTAGGTTCTCATTTGTTTCGTCAAAAATCCAAATGTTCAGTTGCATTTTGTGCCTTTTCAATATAGATCTGAATAAAAATTGTCGATGTTTTTTTACAGTTGTACGCTCTTCAAAAACATTATTAAAGCGAGTAGTTTAGGAAAATTCAGTATTCTGTATGTAGGGGTTCTACGGGGCAAACAAGTTTGGGAATCTCTTATCTAAACTATTCTAAATAATTATAGTGAGAGGTTATTTTCCAAATTGGCAATATTAATTCAAAAAGAAATGAATTAGATATATAGGTATATCTTTTTATCTAATAACATTTATATCTTTGAAATAGTATTAACAGTTTTTCGTGTATTTCCGAAAACTTTTAAAAAAATTATAAGGTGCTAGGGCTTTACTAAGTATAAACGCAAGTAAACATACTAAGACTAAACTAACATTATATTTATGTAATTGTTGCAACTTATACTTTGGTCTAGCTTTGATCATAGCTAACACGTATGTATCTTGATATACATAACAATCCTAAATTAGTTCTCCTGCATCAGATACATATACCTATGTCGAACTGACAACAATAAGAGAATCCGAATTAAATTATAACAAAGGTACATACATGAGGACGGAGAAAGCGATCAGGATGAACAACGTAAGTTTATAGTGAGCAACTTCGTGTATACACCCAAATACCCTAAATAATATTCCAAGAAGGTGAAAGTTATCCTAATGGCATTTAGCATTGAGAGAGATTTATTTTTTGTTCATATACCTTTTTGATATTTCCGAAAGATTATTTATGCACGTGTTCGCGTTGTCGCTTCTCTAAGGTTGACATACTATCAGATCTTGAAATTAATTTTGAATGCTGATGTTATATGACATTGGAATGCCGGTGACTTTCTATTATACTATTTATCTTAGTGTTTGTATACGTTACTGAGAGTTCATAACACCTATAGGGGCATATGATCGGACTATTTACGTACTTCTACATTATTTTCATTATTAACACCTTTCTTCCTGAACATATATCATGTAAAGTGTAAAATTTCTCCCATGTCTAGTGGAGTTTGTGTTATTATACAAATGTTATATGGGAGTGTTGTGATATGGAAAATAACTCATTAATTGCAGCAGATTCGTCGAATCCTTATAAAGCTAAAAGTATATTCATAAGAGGTTTAGTTAAATATTTCTGCCTCTAAAGCCCAAACCAGTGGATTTCTAAAACGGAGTTCTATTGTAGTCTTTAAAATATACAAGGTGTGTACAAAGTGATACAAAAACTACACGCAGCGACATTCTTCGTTCGATTCTGAATCGAACATCAAAATACTGTACCATGCGTCTTCATAGGGTTCACGAAGTTCAGGCTCTCGTCACTTTAAAGTTTGCTTTTAACATTTCTTCATAAACATACTTTCGCGAAAAACACATCTGGCAACGTTGTAGAATAATAAGTTTGTATTCGAATGCGACTTCAATCAAAAATATTGCTGTCAAATTTTGACATTTACGTATTTAATTCGACTTTCTTCGCATTTAATTCTGTGTAAGCTCTGCTTTTTTTCATGATTATTTGTACAACCTTGATTAGTTCTTGTGTTGTTGTTGTTCACTCATAATGGACTTTACAATCAATGCCGATATGTACCCATGTACATATCGGCAAACAAAACAATAACAAAAGAACGAGAAACCACACAAAAACCTTACACCATTGTAAGGTTTTTGTAATGGAATGCTGACATGGCAGATCGGGAATATCGCAAACGTTTCCCAAACCGGCGACATCCTAGTAGAAATGTATTTCGAAGGTTGAATGCATGTTTTCGTGAAACTGGTTCGTTTAATACAAGAAATGCTAATGTCGACCAACACAAAGGCGTACAATACGAGGGGAACCCTAAACATTTCCGAAAATTACCACTAGATGGCATTTACCGTATGTTTCAATAATTTTCTTAAAATGTGACATTTAGTATGATAAACACTATTGACAGAAAAACAATCGGCTGAGTAGTTTCGTTTTAATAGTGTTCCAAAGAAATCAATTTAGTGAAAAAATGGAAATTTCTCGTAAACATTTTCGTGCGATGATTTTTTACGATTTTAAATGTGGCCTAACTAAAACAATAATGCATCGATCGACTTCATTCTGCTTTTGGTGATGAAGCACCATCCAAAACCACAGTTTATGACTGGTTTGCAGAATTTAAGCGTAGACGTATTAGTCTCAGTGACGAATTTCGTGGTTGAAAGTCGTCCATTAATTGCTGTTGTTCCGGCAAACATCGATGCTATGCGAGAAACTATTGAAGCAGATCGACATGTGACATATTGAGAGATGGAGGCATCCTTAGGAATTGGTAAAAGTCAAATGCAAATGATTTTACATAAGCATTTAGTAGTGAAGAAATTTTACGGTCGTTGGATACCATACAATTTGACTGAAGCTTAAAAAATGGCTCGTGCGAGTTGGTGCAAAGAAATGCTTAAAAAAAATCAATCGTGGTGCTTCTGCAAACCTATACAGTATCGTAACAGGTGACGAAACTTGGGTATATTCGTACTAACCAGAAACAAAAGAACAATCGACTGTTTGGGTGTTCCAAAGTGAACCAAAACCAACAAAAATTATTCGTTCACGAAGCACTTAAAAAGAATGATTGCTTTGTTCTTCCGTAAAACTGGGCCAGTTGCTACCGTTGCTTTTGAGGATTGAAAAACAGTAAACGCTGACTGGTATACAATTTGTTTGCTTGAAGTCTTCGCTGAAATCAGAAAAAATAATAGACATCGGCGCATCATCTTTCACCAAGACAACGCCAGCTCTCACACAGCACATCGAATAGTCGATTATTTAAAGGAGAATAGCATTCAATTAATGACTCATTGTCCGTATTCGTCTGACTTATTACCTACCACTTCTTCGTATTCCCTTTTGTCAAAAACAAAGTGCCCCGTACCGATTGAAGATGAAAGCCCACGTGTCTTCGAAACGGCTGTTCCGAGTTAATTAATAATTTGTGTGGTGCGGAGTGTGCCGAGAATATTGTTGTTTTCCGTTAACGTTTGTCTGTGCATAATAAATCACAGGGCCGTTTGGCCAATTTATCTGCTAAATCGTCTTGATCCCAATGGGTACCTCAATGACTGGAACAAATTATTGACAAAATGCCGTTGAACATACGCAATAACATGATCTATATACATGATGGAGCTCCTTTTTACTTTGCTTGTAATGTAAGGGAGTGGTTGCATGAACATTTCCCAAACAGATGAGTATAGGAAGAGTGTTGTAGGAATCAAAGAATTTAAATATGCATCGAATGGGGTAAAAATATACATTAGAAAAAAACAGCTTCAACGAATTGAAAATGTTCCAATTAATGTTACATTTCTGACTAGTGAATTTGGATAGTAAAAAATTCTTGTAAAATAATGTCAAACAAAGGAAATATCGATTTTTCAGAAAATGCTACAAATGATTTTTTTTCTTCGATAAGTGAATATCTCAAAAACATTGAATGAAGAGATAATCTATAATACCTATTGTATTAATCCCGTTTACATCTTATAAATATTTATACCAATCAATTTAGCTGTCTAAAATATTTCCTATGATGCAACAGGTACTATATTTTTCGTTTTTTCACAATTTGGACAATAACCGGTTTTCAGCATTCCCGATTAAGTTAAGCATTACTTGGATTTTTAATTACGTCATGAGTAATATTTTACTTTTTTTAACTAATAGAATTTCATTACTCAAATTATTTGTGAAATAAAATTGAGTATGCGAGCACTTACTTCATTGGTATATTATTCTGGTTATTCATATTCTTTTAAATATGTAGCAAAATGTGTTAAGTATTCACTTAGACACTATATATAGGTATGTTTGCATGTACATACATAACACATAACACATATGTAAATTGTACTGTGTAAGCAATTTAAATTTTATTGTCACTTCCAGAATTATATGTTAATTCTCCTAATGAGTACAAATGAGATTAAGGTATGATACAAACTTTATTTCCTCTATGACAGTACCTATTTGCTAAAAATGTGCTGTTAAATAAGGAATGCACTTTGTTTATCACCTTATGAATATCATTTGAAAATTAGTTAAAAATAATCAATACTAAACTTTTTATCATTGTTAAGGAAGCTATTTAGTTGTAATAAAATATAAAATTTAAATATATATTTTATGTTTAATTAATAGCTTAAAATCATAATTAGAAAATATTTTATTTGTATTTATATTTGCATCGGCTCGTTGGTCTAGGGGTATGATTTTCGCTTAGGGTGCGAGAGGTCCCGGGTTCAAATCCCGGACGAGCCCACTCTTTTTTTTCTTAAATTATATACATTACATATACAGTGAATATGTAATGCATGTCTATATTTTAGGATAAAACAATGTTTACATTTTACTTTTGTATTTAATGAGATCCACATTTAATGTATATTTCATTTTAAATAATCTTTAAAGTGGTACAATTCACGTCTCTACATAAGTAAATCTTTACAAGCGATTTTTTATGATGAAAAGTAAAAATTATGTCAAATGTATTAGTAGGCTATGATTTATATTAAAGGTTGTATTCTATTTAGTTGAAATTAAAGTAATGTTTGGAAAAAGTGAAATATATACAAACTATATTAGAAATGTAAAATGTAATAGTCACTGTAATAGAAATAAGTATGTATGTACATACGTACAAATGTATAAATCTACTTAATTTATACATACATATTTATACATTAAATGTGTGTGTATTGAATTAATTTAATTTAATAGATAGAATCTCTACTTTTAATTTCAAAATCAAGACACTTTTTTATTTTACTTGCAAGTTTAATTAAAGAAATGCGGTACTTTTCTACGTAATTATGAGGCTAATTGTGTGCATCCTCTCTGATTACCAGTCACGATTGTATTAGTGCTCTAATTTCACTTCAGCTTTTGGCAATATTAGTATTCATCAAAAATACGTACAAGCACTAATATAATTGGGCCACGCATTTTAAGTTGCTGGACAATCGTAAAGTAATATCGCATTGTGTTGATATAATTTTTACGGTGTCATAATTTTAAGTATTCACTTTCGTTACATAGTGTTTGTGTTGAAAATTAATAAGTGCTTATTGGTAGTATGTCAATTATTGCGGCTAGGGATCAATCACTGTTAACAGTATAATATTGTATATATCGCTATATCTATACAGTGCGTGGCAAAATTATGGAACAAATTCATTAAATTTGAAGCAATTTGTTTTTCGAAGAAATGCTCAGATAGGTCAATTTTATTTCTTAAAAGTAAATATTTTTGCATTCATTTTAAGATTCATTGACAATTTTTTTAAATGACAAGTCCCGATTTTCTTTTATTTCGATCATTTAATTGTCTAAATGGTGCCATCAAAATGTTAATACCTCACATAACAAAATTTGCGAATAAAAGTAGGTAAGTTTTAAGGTAAGTTTTTACACATCAACTAGGTATCAATCAAAAATTAGTTTTATATACTCATGCCAAATATTAGTTATTCTTAATAAAAGAAATTGTTGGATGCGGTGATGAAACCAGAAATCAGCATGAAGTGTACAATTTGTTTAATAAGAAATATCTAGATAGAAATATGAGCCAATTCATAGTGAGTAAATTCCAGAAAAAATTTAGAGAAACTGGGCATGTCAAACAGATTTCCAATGCAGGGCGTCCTAGAAAAATGAATGAAGACGTGAAACTTGATGTTTTGTTAAGTGTGGATGAGAATCCTCATGGTGTATCTCGATCAATTGCAGTAGACAAAAAATACTATCCTTACAAAATACAACTACTGTAAGAACTTAATGAAGATGGCCCTGATCGCTGAATGCAATTTTGTGGTATAATGCCGGATTTGTGCAACCGTAATCCACACTTCATTCGCCAGATTCTCTTTTGGCATGAAGCCTCGTTTTGCCTAAAAATGGAACAGTAAATCGACAAAATTGCAGACACTGGATATCTGGATTTTTCGTGGGATGCATTTGTATCTGCTCTTGCATGGCGATATTTGGTTTCTGCAAGATGGTGCACCTCCGCATTTTACACGTCCTGTTCGCGAGTTTTAAACAACCGGTTTCCTGGGAGGTGGATCGGTAGGCGAGGACTAATAGAGTGGCCTCCCAGATCCCTAGATTTTATGCCCCTTGAATTTTTCCTTTTGGTATGTTTGAAATCAAAAATTTGTGTTGATAGACTATAAAATCTAGAAGATTTGAAAAATATGAATTAAGTATGAGGTCATTCGCAATGTACATATATAATGAATGTGTCTATAGATTTGCTTATTGACAAGAGACCGATGAATGGCACCATTTAAGGAAACAATCATTTAGTTCCTTGAATAACAGTATTTACTTTTGCATTTTGCTAATAAATATGTTTTCCACACTATAAATGACTTTTCGAAAATTTTGTTATATGAGGTATTACAATTTTGACGGTACCATTTAGACAAGGAAATAATATATCCAAATATAAAAAAAATGTGGAGTTGTAATTTAAAAAATTGTCGATGACGTTATTACTTGAAAATCGAAAGTGGGAGAAACTAATAATTGATGCAAAAATATTTATTAAAAAAAATCCACCTGTCGGGCATTTCTTCGAAAAACAAATTGATTTAAATTGAATAAATTTATAAAATAAATTTTGCCGCGCAGTATATACGTATATGTATGGAGTAGAAGAATTGATTGTTTCAAAACTAGAAAAGACGATATACACATTTTTATTTTCTGATATCTATACAAACCTTTAATGTTATGATTTGTGTACGAATAAGACATCAAATCTTTTCTATATAAGTAAGCAAAAGGAAGATTTTAAAGCTTACAAAAGTTGATGGAGAAAAATGGGCTAGTTTCTTTTTATAGAAGAAAAATTAAGTCTGCGTTTTGTCAGGCTATTGCTTTATCTTTGAATTAATACTTTTAATTAATTTGTAATTAATCAAAAATTACGCAATGTAATCCGATATATTATGAAGCATATTGTATTACTCCGATATTGATACAATTATACATGTTAAGAATTTTTCATCTTATATTTTGTTATGTTAGGACAAGTATCAAATCGCAGATTGGTTACGTTACATAAATTCTAGTAATTAGGTAATAACGTTACGGTATATTTTTTAAGAGATTATTTAATGTGGATTATATGTCAATTGCTAATAATTAGAGTTAGGTTGCATGCACATATGAGCTTTGAATCGCAGCGTCAGTCAAGCAAGAAAAATCTAATGTTAGACACGCACATATAGTTATCTCTTCTTACCTCTCTGTTGATGACTTGGGGCATATCTATAATAATGATTATAAAATTTACCCCTGAACTATTTGTGCTTAAGAACCAAAACTAATCTTGAAAACATGTGCTATATAGAATCTACATATTTTACTTATAGAATGTAGTAATTAGTGAGATTCTTATTTTAAATTAATTGTAAAATATGTTATCCTATTTCTAAGACGAGCAATTATATTAGATGATAAACTATCCTTGGAATCGGTGTATAATATTGACAACATTTTGACCGAAAAAGTTATCAAATGTAGTACTATTGCTAGCTGTTTTCGATTAAATTACGTCAAAAAATCAGTGTCGAAAAGTAGATCAAGTAATTTGACTCACGTAAGAGAATTTAATTTATTTAAAAAAGGCTAAAATTCAACAAGGATAGTAGCTTTTATGCATTTCTAAATAATTCTCCTTTACAGGCGTAAGTGACTAGGAAGGTAGGTTAAAGCAGAGAAATAAGTATCACAAGGAAAATAGATTCATCTCATCACTTCTAAAACATCGTAACTCCATGTAGTTTAACTGGATGGATGCGAAGGAACACAAAAAAAGACTTGAAAATGTACTAGAATTAACTGTAGATTTTATGTGTGTAAGAATCAGTTTTTCAATAGTAGTATAAACATAAAGTAGGGCTATTCCAGAAATAATGCATTTTTCCTTTATATATATTGTGTACTCACTTTATTTATGGAATAACATTTATACAACTATTGTAATTGATGAAAAGTTTCTTAGACGAAAATGAAATTCTTAATATTACCGCTATCTTAATTTGATATTTATGACCTCTTATTCGATCGTTTAAGTGTTGGGATGTTTATTCCTTATACACACCACTACAATTGAAGGGCGGCAAGTGGATGATGGGGTTAAGTCATTTTTCTGAAAATCTACTTTCTATTGCAATGAATAAGTTTCATGAAAACTCAAACGTTTGGCCATATCCACCACTTTTTACTGATCAAATAAACTGCATTTGAAAACAATCATTAATTAAAAAATGCCAACTAACCCTATTAAAAAAAAACTAATTTATTGAAAAACAGTTTTTTGTAACATAGCTCCTTCATCCACTTGCTCCTTCAATTGTTGCATGGGATTTTATAAACAACATGGACTTGCTTGTGTATTGGCACTCGGTCTTTCAATTTAGAAAATGCAAGTTATTATCAACCCAGATATTGTAAAGTGTTAAAATTTTATTTTTTTCTGACAACTGCAGAACTATTTTAGGTCTGTGTCGGTATTATTGTATTTTGAAACCCGTGAGGAGTTGTAAAATATGTATAAGTTTAGTTTTAACTATTTTATTTACTAAATTCAAAGGTGTTTTTTAAGAAGAATTTTAATTTCAAGGATAATATTTTGCGTAAATTCTGGATTGGTTAATTTTATTGGTCTGTTGATTAAGGCAGAAATGAATTTTTTTTTTATACGAAAAGGGTTGGGTAGAAGGCAAATTAAGATAGTGGCCAGAAAAAGTAGGTTTATAATATAATTTTGTTAATATTTAGTTTTGTTTAAACATGTGTTGCAGGTGTAGGAAATTTATTTTATTAATTTGTCCTGTTTCTAAAGTGAATTGTAATTTTGGATAAAAATTAGTGAATTTTTGGTGAAAGCACTCTGTTTTACAAGGTGGGATACACGCTAAGCAATCATTCACATATCTTTTAAAAACCGCAAAATTTGATTATCAATAATTTACTTTTCCAAATCTTCAAAGTTGAGCTATTGTAGTAGAAATTGGAGAATCCATAGCACATTCTAAAGTCTGTTTGCAAAACTTATTTTGAAATTGAAAATATATAGTGGAGAGAGTATGTTTGAGTGCATTTAGAAATTTTAATTATCACGGTTTTTTTGTTTAAATGTTTAAAGCATAATTTATTGGGATGCTGGTGTACACGGAGACAACATCCAAAGAAATGAGTTTATTTGTACGTTTGATTTTAATGCTGTCAATTAAATTTTTAAAGCGAACAAATTTTTTCAATTGAATCTGCTAAATATTTTGATAGTTTATTGTAATACAATACAACCCCGAACGTAGATAAAACAACTTTATACGAAAAATTAAACTGATAAAATTCGCAGGTGAACTTAATAATATAAATATGCAATTTATTAAAACTTTAACAATATGTTCTCTTAATGAATGCATCTAGCAAAAGTTTAAAAGTACTCGCCGGCACGCATAGTTAATGTGCTTAGCAATATTTTGAAATTAAAAATAGGTTGAAGTGATTACCTTCGTAGATGAATAATTGACAGTAAAGTTAACGAAAAATCAATAACACAGTAACTTTTGGTTTCTGTGAGATAGAATTGTGATTTGAAGAACAGTAGTTGCGGATTCTTTTTTGACATCGAGGGACAGTTTGCGGAACAATTGAATTTGGAAAAGTCCTTTACAATTTTGGTCGCAACTGCACGAGTACGATGTTATTATGGTATATTTTAAGGCATAGACAAAATGCTAAATAGTTTCAATCAGTAATAATTATAGTACCTCTAATACATTAAATGTTGTATCCTATTGTAATTCGAGATGCACAAGTTAAAAGTAATAAACTTTAATTTTATTAGATCTTCTTGCGCCTACTTTTAATATCTCAAAAACAATGCCAACGTTGCGATTGTTTATAAAATTAAATTTAGTTATTTAAAGAATTTAAAAGAATCTACGAAAATATTTAAAAAATCGTATATGTGCATGTACATACCATTTTAACACTACAAAGGTGATGCAAGAACAGAGTTACGAGTGTATCTAAACTGAACTTCTTTAGTGAACTTGCATTTGTAGTACGATGACAGAGTGAGTGGCATACCCAACCCTACCTTTTAATAAACCTCGTGTTGCGTGGATTTCACGAGAATAACACATGAAGAACTTCGCTACCCTACTACTAGAGCAGTTTCACCGGATAGATGCTCATTATAGCAATATCTCGTAAATTAAAGTAGCTTTATGCCATAATTACGATTTACATCATTGCTGCTGATATATGCGTTTATACTGCGTTAACATTTCCTTTTTCCCGGAAGAATTACAGACTTTTGACTAGGATTAACTTTTGGGAAACCTACATGATACGTATATATTAGTACAAGCTGTGTGTGTGGCTATACTGCACTGGAAGAGAGCTGCAGTTTACAAGATACACATCCGCTTCATGTACTTATATGCAAATTTAGAAAATAAGAGCATTTGAGAACAGTTTTAAACTGTGTGAATTATTTGTAATTTCTGTTTAAAATAGTTTTAAATTAAAAGAGGGTCATAAATAATAAGTTGTTTAATGTCTATTATAGGGTCAGGTTACAATTAATTCGAAGAAATCGCCCCTAACTAATAATATCAGCTGGAATTTTATAATCAACACATATGTAATGAAATCATTATCAGGTATGAGTACGTTTAAAAAAAATCTTTTAATTCAGCTCTAAGAATATATTAAAAGACACATTGCAAGCTGTTGCTAAAGTTGAAGTCCTATATACTCTCTTAATTCTGAACTTTTGCTTTATAAACTTGAAAAAAATTTTGAACGACAGAAGCTAGCGTTTTTAGAAAAAAAATAGGTCCACTTCTATTTTTTGTGAACTAACTTCTGCCGTTATCACCACTTCAATTGTATTTCCGGATTTACCATAGGTGACGTCAACTTTCCAGAACACCCTATATATTTTTACGTTTTTGGAAAGGTGATCGAGAGACGAATCCAATGAAACCATATATGTTATACTTTAACTTAAGAAATACGACGATATGCAGCAATAAAGGTTTTGGTAACCTGTTTTTGTTGTTATGCATAGTTGGCTAGGGAAGAGCGCCAAATTGTTTCTTGTAACGCCAGACTGATATAAATAACTCGTTGCTAAGCAAAGTAATCATAACAATTGCCAAACTGTCAAATCTTAATTCCAAAAATGTAAATTATTCTTGTTATTTATTGTTATTATAACCTGCATTTGTTATACTTTCGCTCTTTGTACTCGTTATTATTTTCGCTTATTTTAACTTGTTTTGTTAATTGTTGTTTCTCCTTTACTTTATCGAAGTTTATTGTAATTAATTAATTGTGGTAGGTTTGTTTTAATTTGTTAGTTTTTGACAGGCAATGTGCTTAAGTTTCAGTCTTTTAGAATGGCCTCCGCATGGACCACCTAAGATAACCATCAAATACCTAATTTTAATATTCGGTAAATTTAGCAACAATTACCACAAAGTGTAACATAATCAACACTGCCCTTGTACAGTCGGAAATATTTGAACTTTGCGCTAAGTAAATATAGATAGTATAAAATTTACAGGGCGAATTGCTTTAACAGAAGATAATATGATTTAAATTATTATACAATTTGTTGCGCAACCATAGCAAATAAGGTGATAATTGTTGCCGGATTTGCATAATATTAAAATTGTGCCAGCAATTTTGCATGGTTCCTGCCGAAGCTATCATTAGTAAGTAACACTTAACTTAATCCTATGCCTTTCTACCGTTAAATGTAAGGCCGGTGTGGAAGTTGAGTCTATCCTCTTGCAAATCTCCCTCCATTTTTTTCTGTCTCGTGTAAACTGCCTAATTTCTTCCCACTTACGTCCTTTTTTCTCTGTTTCTTCCTTAATAACGTCCTCCCATCTTCTACGCAACCATCCTCTTTTGATTTTTCCCATCACTCGCGTTTCAAACACCTTTTTTTGCAAGTCTATCATCATTCATGCGACACACGTGACCGAACCACCTTAACTGTCCCTCCACTATTTTCTCATTTACCGGTTTAGTTTCTAGGTTTCGTCTATATGTCTTGTTCCTAATTCTATCTCTTCTATTCTTTCCCTCGATTCTTCTCAAATACCTTATCTCCATGGCATTTATTCGTCCTTTATGTTTTTCCGTCCAGGATTCACTGCCATTCATTAGTGATGGTCTAACCACTCATTTTATCACGTAGAAAAGTTGACTTGATCATATTAAATATTTTTCCTGTTTTTCCCAATCTCTTGTTTATTTCCTTATCTATCTTCCCACCTTTCTCCATTATTGAACCTAAATACTGTTCTAACTTGTTCTATGTTGTGGACTTTACTTGTGGTTGAAATAATCATACTTTTTGTTTTATCTACATTTATTTTCATGTTTATTTTCATCAACTCTTCGTCCAGCACTTCTATATTGGATTGTAGATCTTTCTCAGTTTCTGCCAGAACAGCCACGTCGTCAGCGAACATTAGTTCAGAGAGTTGTGTCTGTTTCATTTTCCAGTATCCCAGTTTTAGTGTTTTCATCCTATTCCTCGCCTTTTTAATGGCTTCGTCTAATACTACATATATTAAATAGTAGTGGGCTCAATACACATCCTTGTTTGACACTGATTTTTGTTACAAATTCCTTCGATTCCTCGTTGTTAGTTCTTGCAATGTTTGTATTTCCTTTGTACATTGCTTTAATAATTTCTATTATTCTTTCGTCTACTTCTCTCTTTGCCAGTTCTTTCTATATGTCCTCCCCACGGATTCTGTCGAAAGCTTTCTCGAGGTCTATGAAGCAGATGTGTATATCTCTGTTCTTATGTAACAGTTTTTCGCTTGCTTGCCTTATGATAAATACTAGATCTTGTGTACTGCTTCCACTTCTAAAGCCGCATTGTGTCTTCAACTGTCCCCTCTACTTTATTTCTGATTCTTTTTTCTATGATCCTTGCAAAAACCTTTCCTGGGACACTTCCTAGCGTTATTCCCCTATAATTACTACACTCTCTTTTATCCCCTTTCTTATATATTGGCAGCACTATTCCTGAATTCCATTCTTTTGGTATTTGAATGTTTTCGATTATATCACTTATTAATGCTGTAAAATTTTTTATTCCTTTTTCACCCATATATTTTATCATCTCAGGTGATATATTATCTCTTCCTGGTGCTTTTCCCAATTTTGTCTTGTTCATTGCTTCCACTATTTCTTCTTCTTTTATCGGTTCTGTTTCCGGTATGTTTCTTATTTCTTCCTGTTCTTCTTCTTCATTTGTTTTTAGCTGTGTTAGTTCTTCAAAGTACTGTCTCCATCGTTCCATAATCCTTTCTTCATCAGTTATTATCTTTCCACTTTTATCCTTTATATTTTTCATATTATATTCTTTTCTCTGTTTTAGCTGTTTCAGTGTTCCATAGAATAATTTTTGATTTTCTTTATCTTCTTTTCTCTAAATCTTACCCACGATTCTTCTCTGGCTTTTCTTATAGCTACTTTCGTATCTTTTCGTCTTTCTTTATATATTTCATAGTCTTCTTTCTTTTTCGTAGTTAGATATCTTTTCCAGCTTTCTTTTTTGTTTTTGACTTTTATCTGTATTTCTTTGTTCCACCATTCTGTCTTTTTATGGTTTTTATTCGCTTTTCTTCGTAGTTCCACAAGTTTCCTTAGCTGCAGATAGTATTATGTTTTCAAATTTTTCCTATTTCTGATCAATAGTATTTCCTCCCGTTTGTTTCTTGTACATATTATTTATTATTTCTTGATATTTCTTTCTACATTCTGGGTCTTTAAGTTTATAACTTTTTATTTTTTCGTTAACCTTTTTTCTTTTTATGTCTTTCACTTTTTGTGCTTGTCTCTTCAGATCCATTTTTACTAGATAGTGGTCACTACCGATTTCTGCTCGTCTTGTTACTTTTATATCCTTCACAGTTTTCCATTTAGTTTTACTAATCAGAAAGTAATCGATTATTGATTTTTCGTTTCTGTTATGTTCTTCTCGCGTGTATTTATGTATGTCTTTGTGTCTAAACTTCGTATTGGTTATTATTAGATCATTTTCCACGCCGAGTTCGATTATTCTTTCTCCGTTACGGTTTCTTGCTTCTTCTCCTTTCGTTGCCTACCCGACCATTTAAATCTCCCATTATTAATATGTTTCCCCCTCCTTCGTCTATTCCCTTTTGCAGTAGTTCGAAAAATATATCTTTATCTTCCTTTTTTTTTCATTTTCATTTCCTCCGTACGCCACTACCACTGCCCAAGCCTCTTGGTCTATTAGTTTCATTTCCAGTGTAATAATTCTTTCATTTATGTGTTCTTTCTTTAGTATATCCTTCTGTTTGTTTGGATCTATTATAATTCCTATTCCTCCCGACGCCCTCACAGTTTCCTCAACTCCTGACCATATTAACCAATATCCTTTATATATTCTCACTTTGCCTCTTCCTTTCTTTTTCGTCTCAGAAATTCTATACGATTATTTATCATCCCTTCCACGATTTCCTCCTCCTTTCCTTTTATACTGCGCACATTTCATAATAAAACAAAAAGTCTAAAAACAGACATATTGTTTATCAAAAACATATTTAAACAAAATTACCAATTAATTAATTGCAATAAAGTTCGATAAGGTAAAGAAATAACAACAATTAACAGAACAAGTTAAATGAGAGAAAATAATAACGAGAACAAAGAACAAACGTATGACAAATGCAGGTCATAATAACAATAAATAACAAGAATAATTTACGCTTTTGGAATTGAGATTTGATAGCTTGGCAATTGTTATGATCACATTGTTTAGCAACGAGCTCTTTAGATTAGTCTGGTGTTACAAGAAACAATTTGGTGCTCTTTCCTAGCCAACTTTGCGTAACAACAAAAACCTTTATTGTTGCATATTATAATATTTCTTAAATTAAAGTATAACATATGTGGTGTCGTTGGATTCGTCCTTCGATTACCTTTCCAGAAACGTAAAAATATACAGGCTGTTCTATTCAAAATAAGAAAGTTGACGTCACTTCCGGTGAAACCGGAAATACAATTGAAATGCCGATAACAGCAAAAGTTAGTTCACAAGAAATAGAAATCGGCTTTTTTTTAAAACGCTTGCTTCTGTCGTTCAAAAGTTATCATGGAGGAGAGGTATTTTGGGACCGGACTGTATAAGCAGATCTTCCATTCGAAAAGAATGAAGTTTTCATTGCGATATCTGTTGGTGAATAACCAATACTATCTGGGTCTAGTTCTAAGGCAGAAAAGATTTAGTTCATACTACAGGTACGCTTCGTTAATTAAACGTCTGTACAGATAAATGATGATTTACTTACAAACTCACATTTTCTATTAATTACCTTAAGATGTTAGGAAATAGTTCCACGATCCTCCAACCTTCACGATACGGGGTAATGTGATGCAATACTATAACAATCTTAAGTTTTGGAGGGAATGGTTTGCCTAATAAATATGTGTACCATCATACTGGCACGTGGTACAATGACACCATTATATTCCCGAGTTTCTCTTTCTAATTCACAACAAATAACCAATAAAAAGAAAATTAATGCAGAAATACAGGGAAGATATGATAATTCATTTAACTTGCTTGGTTTTTCTATAATTGTTTGAATCGGTATAATACGGAATAGGAACATTTGAATTTTTTGTTAAATAAATTTATTTAACTTTTATTAAATATCAATATAGCAATACATTGAAGCATATTCATTTATTCAAGTATTAGGAATTAAACTACCTTTTGTGAATTGTCGCTATTTTATTACAATAAAGTTACTACAATATTTTAATGAAAGTTGCTGCTTGGCAACTGCTCAGCTTCCTCCAATGGCGTGAATTCGTAATACAAAATCATTCCTACAACGATGTTGCAATTATCTTTAAAGGACTTTTTTGTGTGTACTTAAAGATACTGTCAAATTGCAATTTAATAAAAATAGATTTTGTCCAGAACATTTATGGATATGAAAACACTGCAGATATTAATTGCCGTTCATAATAAGACTATAACATATTACTCAATAAAACGACATTTGTAAAAGAAGACGAAATGAAAGTAAAATGCTCCAAATACACACTTAAACATGTGTTTACCTACTTACTTCACTTAACATCATTATATTAAATACAATATCACATAAGCAAAAAGTGATTACTAGACATATTAGCAAAAAATATGAAGAAAAGTATTTGTAATGTGGTCCTGAGAAGTACGTAAAGTTTTATTTTGTACCTTACAGAAAAATTATTTTAATGTTAAGGATACTTACATACAGTATGGCACAAAAGATTGGAATGAAATTTAACAATCATTTAATACTAACTATTTTTAAAAAAGCTCAAACTAAACGATTTTTATTTAAAATGTCCAATCTACTCCCCACCTTAAATCTCCTAAGCTCTAACAATTCCAAATTTCAATTTTAAAGGAGTCTGTTTCTGCTTTAATTTGCGTAGGTGTAATTTCTTTCAAATTTAATGACGGCTATATTAGATTTTTCCCATTTTTACAGAAATACTAACATGAACTGAAACAAACGGTTGTTAAACAACAACTGGGCGTCCGACATGTTAGAAATTTTCAAAAGTATTTTTCAACGCATGCGCTACTATATTACCGGAATATTTTTGACAAGTAACGCCATCTTCATGCTGAGGCTTGAATCTTTTCAAACTTCCCTCGTATATCTAGGCTGCCTTGGGCATCGCAATCTAGCGAGCAGATTAGAAATAACAATAGATATTTATTTAATTTTTAAATGTAATGTCCAACGTAATTCGTCCATATTTGATACTTTTGTCGTGTGAACATTACCTTTTATTTATATGTTTACGTGTTAGGTATTAATATGCATGCTGTATTTAAAATTAATTATAAGTGTAAATAAATATTTACTTTACCAATTTTAATATAACACTATACACTAAAAATGGATTATACAGATCATTTGTATGGAGTATGGGCAACTCCATACAAATGATCTGTATAATCCATTTTAAAAGAGTATCTCATCTTGATCGGAATAACGAATATAATAGAATGAAGTAGACTGATCTAATCCCAATAGCAATAGGGACTCCTATTAAAGGAAAACGAATAATAATAACAATATATGGATAAATAGCCCCGGAGCCATAAACGCTTTTACACGTTCAGACCGTCTCTGTGTTTTGAATTGGTTTATCCAAATTACATATGTTGGTTTTATTAAAAAAAATATTGTGTAGTGATATTTCCGTACTTAGTTGGTGATACCTGTAATGTTTTTCTAGTGTTGTATAAGCGATAAGACCCTTTTTGAAACAATAGAAACGAGGTAACCTAACCTAACATGGTGTCGGCTGTTTTGTATGTTTTGCTTGTGAGTTACACTTTGTAAATAAAAGAAGATGTTATTTATTTTTCAACAGCTACAGCTTCAAGGGCCGGCGAAACTATAACTGTAAGTTTAAAGTAAGTTTAAAGTAAGTTTAAAATATCCTAGGCTTAAAAAAGTTGTATTTGACAAAAAACGTGAAGATGTTATTGTTCAAATAGTTTTATATTCTTACGTTATATTTAACAAAATTATTTTTGAACACGAAGAAATGTATTTAAATGTGTGTAATAAACGTTCTGTTTTAAAACAATATATTTTAAATTATATCATCGACCGTAGCCATTTTAGAAACTGATATATGTAAATGTCATATTCACAGCAGTGATCGTATTGCAACAATTATAATAACTTGTTCTACAAATACCATACTTAAAAATGATTATGGGCAAAGTAATGATACTAGGTAAAACACCACATAATAGGAAATTAAAGACCTTGGTTAAATAGCATGTCTATAAATTTTCTCGTGAAATTGAACAAAATTTCGAATAAAATTGCAACTACTGTATCATTTCAACCTTAGTTTCGTCCAAATACATGTACAATTACAAATAATAATAATTAGACGATTAAATGTGAATCATAAATACATCTTTTACGAAATCGGTGCTCGGTTACGTGTTTGATTTTTGCTTTGGGACTTCGTTTTTCCAAAATAAAATCGAATGGGATGAGAAGAAGGGCTCAGTTGACGACTGGCATCCTCTTTAAACCGGAAGCCTTCAAAACTTAGAAAAGAAATGCAAAAAAAAAACGATTCCTTTACCGCGTAGACTAATATTTAGAGTTGCCCACTAGCGAAAACGGACAGTGGCGGAAGTTCGATACAACCCGCAGTATAACTGCGAGTCTCAACCAGATCTGTTGTGTATACATGTACGCTGCCGTAAATACTATTTCATTGGACAAAGTTACAGAATTTATAGCAGAAATGCCTGGCCTAAATTATAATGGCGTTAAAATTCAATGTGTAGTTTGTAATATCCCTTTGATGTGTTGGTCCAAAAGGGATTGTCTACATCCCGTAAATAGTAAACAGCATTCTTAAAAAAAAATTGCACACGACACTATGACAAATTTAAATTTAATTTATGTGTTACCTTTATTGCATGTAATCTACCGTTTAATTTACTAGACAAGGAAGCATATGTCTTCTTTTAGAATAAATATTCGGACTGTAAATTACCAAGTCGGGCATCGTTAAAAAGAATTGTGCCATCTGCTTGTGAACATGTTGAAAAAAGAATTAAATCGGTGTAGAAAGATAAAAAACTGTGGTTATGTACAGACGAAACAACAGATCGTAAAAAACATTCTGTGGTTAATGTAATGGTACGTACAAAGAAACCACATCAATCGTCACCTTCAATTCTATTAGCTTCCAGACGAGTACAACAATGTACTGCCGAAGTAATTTCAAAGTTGGTGTTAAATACATTGGAAAAGTTTGAGCTTTCAACAAATCAACTGTTGATGTTTATGAGTGATGGTGCCGTAAACATGCTTTCTGTAGGCCGGTCTCTTAAAAAACATTGTGCTAACTTGTTACATATTACGTGTAAAATTCATGTTTTCAGTCATGTGGTAGATAGTATTAGAAAATGTTATCCGGAGGTAGACACTTTAATAGCGCATACAAAAACAGTGTTTGTCAAATCCCCAAAACTTCTTACAGGTTGGGGAACATGGTTACAAGCCGCGTTTTATTATCACAAATATTTTGAGAATATTAAGAACATGGTTTTACAATTCGATCCAAAGGAAGCTGCGACTATCAAGGAAAGCCAGTCGAAATTTCAAGATAGTCAGGTTAAAACGTATTTAAAAACTATTCAGAACAATTACTTCGGACTAGTGGAGGCAATAGAAAAATTACAAAATCCTTCGATGTCGTTAGTGGAATCTCTGCAGATAGTGCAACATGTTCACGCACGGCTATGCGCGGTAGAAGATGCAAAAAATGTTTGTATTCTAGAAAGGTTTGAAAGTGTTTTAGAGAAAGATTCTGATTTTGTCACATTAAGACAAATTTGTGAAGGTTCGTCAACAGAACCGTTAAGTTGTTCCAAAGATTATTTCAATTACGCAAATATAACGTCACTAGATGTAGAACGTTCGTTTTCTGCATATAAACACTCTTTTTCCTCACGTCGCTCTCGGTTTGCCGAAACAATTGTGGAAACATATCTAATGTTGCAGATATTCAACAGACACTATTCACTTTGTGATTTCACGGAAGGCTCTTAAGATGGTAAGTGTTTGAGCACGTATTATATTTTATTTCTGATCATTTATTTTGTGTAAACTTTTATGCGCCCGCCACTGGCTGTTGGCGCAAATTGAGCAACTCTACTAATATCGTACATGGCGATGCATCGCTTATCGAGCGCTGCGGCCTTCTGGTTTCGGAGGTAACGCCCCGAAGCATTTTTCATGTACTTAACCGACTAGATAGTTTCTAAAATAAAAATTTCTTGGACGATACGCTTAAAAAAAAAATAAAAACGTGTTATAATAGCTTACAACCCCGAAACCTCGATTATGTAAGAAAATTAAGCCCTACTTGAAACGATAAACATGTTAGTTACGAGATTCTGTGTTAAAAGTGAATGAGATAGATCTGGTACATCCTGTACTCTAATTGCTGTGTATGATGAATACAATAAGTTAACTAAATTTCATTTGCATGTATTCAAGTCCATTTTACATGCACACGAACATTTATGATACTTTCCAAACCGTATAGACTAACAGGTAGAGACGATCTAGAACAAAGTTTCCGTAGTAAGTGATAATTCAAATCCTGGTAATTATGGGATACCATTCAAAGCGCGTCTGTTTATTGTTTTCACACAAAACCAATGCTTTTAGGAAATGTAAGTTTATACATGATTATATATCAATCAGACTGAAGTGTCAAACCATTGCGGAAATTGGTCTTATATTACGTCATTAGGTGCTGTGCTCCTCATTAGTGATTTGTAGTAGCTTGGAAAAGATGTCCGTTCAAATTTTTAAGCCTTTCTTTCCTTTTCTACTTTTACTTGCCTAGACTGACTTGCATGTTATAGTAGATACAATTGTTACTATCGGTCCATTCAAGGACGCTTTCTTATATTTTATTAAATTAAAAAAATGATAAACACGGAGTAATTTATGCTTAGCCGTAAAAAAATATATAATTTAAAAAGAAATTCGATCGTATTTTGCTTTCCATAGCTACCCGCAGCAACTAATGATTATGGTTTTTATTTAAAAAATGCATTCTTTATTGATTACTAGAGTAAGATAATCATTCGTCGCGCCTTAGGCGCCCGGTTTCTTCCATATTTATAATACCGAAAAAGAAGTAATAAAGTGAATAATAACAAAACTAATCAAGAATTATAATATCTGTAAGGTTGTGAAACACTCACCCTCTTAAGCAGCGTAATCAAGTAGGTTGGCGGATTGCATTGGAATTACTGAACATGAGAAGTAGAAGCACCATGCATCATCAGTAAAGCTGGCCACGAGCGGTACCGCGCAGTAGCGTAGAGTCGACCAGGCCTCGCGTTCCACTAGAGTTATTCTGCTAATAGAGATGTTTGCTGCCGCAAATAATTTCGCTCATTTTTTAAATTAAAATTAAATAACACGTGCTCAAACACTTGCCATTTTAAGAGTCCTCCGTGAAATCACAAAATGAATAATGTCTGTTAAATATCTGCAACATTAGAGACGTAATATTTGCGTAAGTAAAATAATCTTTCAAATAACTTAACGATTCTGTTGACGCACCTTCACAAATGTGTCATAATGTGCCAAAATCAGAATTTTTCTCAAAAACACTTTCAAATTTTTCTAGAACAGAAACATTTTTTGCGTCTTCAATCGCGCATAGCTGTGCGTGAACATGTTGCACTATTTGCAGAGATTCTTCTAACGGCACCGCAGGATTTTGTAATTTTTCTATTGCATCTGCTAGCCCGAAGTAATTGTCGTGAATGATTTTTAAATCCATTTTAACCTGACTACCTTGAAATTTCGACTGGCTTTTCTGGATAGCGGCAGCTTCCTTTGTATCGAATTGTAAAACCACGTTCTTAATATTGTCAAAATATCTATGATAATAAAACGCGGCCTGCAACCACGTTCTCCAACGAGTTAGAAAAGGTTCTGGTGGCTCTGGTATACGGGGGCACAGTCTGTGAAATTCGCGAATACGTTTCGGTGATTTGACAAATACTACTTTGGTATGCGCTATTAAAGCGTCTACCTCAGGATAACATTTTCTGATACTATCCCCCGCAAGATTGAGAGTATGAATTTTACACGTAATGTGTAACAAATTAGCAGAATGCTTTTTAAGAGACCGGCCTACAGAAAGCATGTTTGTGGCCCCATCAGTCACTAACATCAAGAGTTGGTTTGTTGAAAGTTCAAACTTGTCCAATGTACTTAACACTAACTTTGAAATTACTTCGGCAGTACACTGTTGTATTCGTTTGGAGACTAATAGAATTGAAGGTGCCGATTGATGAGGTTCCAATTTGCGTGCCATTACATTAAGCACAGAATGTTTCTTCCGATCTGTTGTTTCGTCGACACATAACCACAATTTTTGATCTTTCAACTCCGATTTTATTTTTTGTTCAATATGTTCGCGCGCAGATGGCACAATTCTTCGTAACGATGTTCGACTTGGTAATTTGCACTCCGAATAGTTATTCCAAAAGCAGATAAATGGTTCCTTGTCTAGTAAATTAAACGGTATATTACATGCGATAAACGTAACGCATAAATTAAATATAAATTCTTCATTGTCTCGTGCGCAATTTCTTCTTGAGACATGCTTTTCACTATTTACGTGTCGTAGACAATGTTGTCTGGACCAACACATTAACGGGATTTTACAGATTACACATTTTAGCACCTTCATATATTAAGTCTGGAATTTCTGCAATAAATTTTCGAAGTTTGTCCGACCGCGGTCGTTTTGCTGACGAAATCATAATTTTTCTAGGACAGATAAACAATTACGCAAATGATCGGCAGTGAAAATGTCCGTACTGCTCCGCAGACGAAGTAATACTACCGTTCCTCTCGGTCCGCACTGATTCTACGCCGATGCGCGGTACCGCTCGTGGCCGGCGTTAATCGTCAGTATTATAACCCAGTGGATAAGAATCGTAAAAAATTGATAGCATTAGATATGTTTCAATAGTTGTCTCGTGGAACCGTGTTCGCAGTGGTGAAAAAATGTGTTTATATTTGGAGAAAGATCGTTCGACATCTACCGATGTATGATTAAAATAATCTTTGAACTCAATTAATGGATTAGTAGAAGTACCATTACAAATTTGTTGTAATGTAATAAAATTGGAATCTTTCTCTAACACACTCTCCAACTATTTTAGAACGCAAATATTTTTTGCGTCATCTGTAGTGCGTAGCAGAGTATGTATTTCGCCCACTATTTGCAGTTCTAATATGAAGATACCATTAGCATAACTTTTAAAACATCATTTTAATTTATACGTAGGCTATGAGTTTTTAATTCAAATTTAAATGCAATACAACGATAGAACTTACAGAAACAAAAATAAAGTACGTAGATAGCTTAAGCCAATGCAAAAAACGTTAATTCAAGTAATATAATGGAAAATAAAACTACGAAACAGATACTACATAACAACGGATATAATTCCTTCAAATCATTTTCTTCTTATTTCAATTCTCCTGTTCTATTGTATTTTTTGCATTGAAAATGAATTCCAAGTATATGTATATGAACATCAATTAAATCGCAGTCTACTACCAGGAATACCTTTAAGTTTTGACAAAAACAATAAAAGAAAAAAAATTGTACATATCATTTTATTGTTTTTCAAGATACTCGCCTTTACGATCTATATACTTTTAAATGCGTTCGAACCAATTCTCGAAACATTTTTCCACTTTGAAGGTGATATCTCCAAAACAAGGTTTTTGAAGGTTTCAGCAGCTTGTTGAGGTGATAAAAATCGGTGTATATGCATTTTTTGTCTGATATTTGAGAACAAGAAGAAGTCGTTAGGCGATAAATCAGGTGAATACGGACAATGGGACATTAATTCAATGTTTTCTCCTTCAAATAATCAGCTGTTTGACGTGCTATGTGAGAGCTGGCATGATGAAGGATGATGCGATTGCGATTGTTTTTCCTGATTTCTTCGACTTCTGGCAAACAAATTGTTATGTACCATTTAGCATTAAGTGTTCTATCCTCCAAAATAATCATATCCAGTACCAAAGAAACAAGTGGAAGTGCTTCGTGAACGAACAACTTTTGTTAGATGCGGTTCATCTGGGAGCATCCAAACAGATGATTGTTGCTTAGTTTCCAGTTCCAAGTTTCGTCACCTGTTACGATGTTGTAGATGAATTTTGGAAGTTCCTCTATCGAATTTTTTGAGCGTTTCCTTACACTAATTGATCCAAACCCTTTTTTGTGCTTGGGTCGAATTATGCGGAATCCATCGGGAATAGATCTTCTTCACACCTAAATGTTCATGCAAAATCGAATATACTGCATTCTTCGATATGCTTAAGAATGTCTCTATCTCACGATAAATCATATGCCGATCCTCTCCGATCATGTTGCGCACAATACTGATGTTTTTTGGAATAACAACCGATTTTGGCCGATCTACGGCACTACTTCAGCGAACCAGTTCAGTTCCCAAATAATAATCGAGGAGTAAACATCTGAGAAGAAAAGTAAATGGCTTTAAGGCGCCCGCCTTGTTTCTGTGTGTCGCTTTATGTTTTCGTAAAGTTGTAGGGAAATGGAAAGATTTTTATTAAATAAGCAAGTCGACAGTTCAAGTGATAGAGATCAAGCAATGACAAGTGGTAGAGTAGCAAAGAAACGGAAATATCGTAAATACGATGACAACTACAGTAAAACCTGTGTTAACGGCCACCTATCTAAAGCGGCCACTTGAGGTATCGGATAGTTTCAAAGATCCCCGAATCGACTATAAGGAAATTCCCATATACGAAAACCCGTTATTTACGGCCATCCTTATAAAACGACCTCGGCCAAATAAATCCAAATTTTTACGGCCTATCTTCATAGAAATTTACCTGCCGATATCGGCCGGACTATTTATGATGTATCTTTATTGATGGAAACATGTACCCAATATTATTTCGTATTTGTGCGATGAATGCGATCTCAGTTCCGAACACGCCTCGACAGCAAATTGCCAGCACAATACGTGCACGTTTATGTTCGATCGAACAGAGATCGCCTTCATTTCTACAAGTTTACGTATAATCTGGTCTTTCAGTTACTTGCGGTTAATTTAAAATTCTCTCCGTATTCGAAAGGTTTTTTCGGTTACTTGATTAGTTTAAAGTTGTCTCCGTATTCGAAAGGTTCTTAATTAAGTATGTCGCTAAAAAGAAAACGTTTGTCGCTAAAAGACAAAATAAATATAATCGTGGAAAGTGAAAAGTATGCGTTAAGTTCGCGAAAGTTGGCCGAAAAATATGGGGTTGGAAAAACACAAATTAACGATATTATGAAAAATAAAGGTGAATTAAAAAAGATGGTTGAGGAAGGTGTTAACTTGAAGCAAAAACGAAAATTTCCGCAGTCGGAAGGATTGGCAATGGATCAAGTCGTCTACAATTGGTTTTGCAAAGCCAGAAATAAAGCAATTCCAATATCTGGGCCGCTATTTAAACAAAAAGCACTGGAGACAGCAAGCAGTTTAAAAATGGAAACTTTCGAAGCATCTAATGGATGGTTGGAAAGTTTCTGCCGGCGACACAGCATAACTTTTAAATCAATTTGTGGTGAGTCCGCATAGGTTAATTTGGACGATATAGAGGACTGGAAAACCAAGTTACCGTTGATTTTAAGAAATTATTCTCCTCGAGATGTCTTTAATGCCGATGAAACAGGTCTTTATTACCGCGCCATGCCAAATAAGACATTTGCATTAAAAAATGAGAATTGTGCAGGAAAGAAGGCAGCAAAGCAACGTTTGACTATTTTACTGTGTGCAAATATGGAAGGTTAATAATCGGAAAAAGTAAAAATCCTCGCTGTTTTAAGGGTAATCATGTTGACAAAGTACCCTTAGAATGGGTTCCTAACAAAAAGGCATGGATAACAACGGAAGATGGCTGCATAAATTTGACAATAAAATGAAAAAACAAAATAGAAAAATGCTTCTTTTCTTGGATAACGCCACGTCACATTGTAAAGTTCCATTAAAAAATGTTAAACTAGTCTTCCTGCCGCCAAACACCACTTCGCATTGGCTGACAATGCGAAGTGGTGCTTTGGATCAAGGAATAATTCAGAATTTCAAATTAATTTACCGAAATTTTTTGATTAAAAGGCTTCTGACGTTTATTGACAGTGAATGTGATTTTGAAAATTCTGAAAAAACATAAATTTAGCCAATGCACTTATATGGATTACAGCTGCTTGGAAAAAGGTATCTCCTGCTACAGTTAAGAAATGTTTTTCCAAGGCCGGATTCTCTGATGTTATCCAAGAAGATACAATGTTTGACGAAGAAGACGAAATGCCTCTTGCCCAACTCTTTCCTACAGTTCGTAACGAAATTGCGGATTTAGATGAATATCAGTATTACAGAAATTGTTGAAGAATTGTGCAATAATGATGAAGAACATAACTCTGATAATAGTGATGTGGACGAATGTGAAACTCCAAAATCTACTTTATCTAGTATGAGCGAAGCGTGTGCAAAATTAAGAGACACAGAATTATTTATTGTGCAATAGCAATGGTGAAATTTTTATGGATGTTTCTCGAATTTTACTTACATGTGAAGCTGTGGTTTTTAAATCGAAGCTAAAAAATTTAAAGCAAACAAAGATTGAACCGTGCTTTAAAAAAGCTTAACAAATTATGTTTTTTCGTATGAATATGTTGTAATAATATGCATAAATAATGAACATATGTATTATCTATTATATGTATATATATATATATGTATGTATAATATGTGTATGTACTGTTATGTTATGTTCAACGTTGTGTTTACGACGACAACAACTTCTCTCGGTTGTCACATCGATACTGAAGTAAATGTCAGGCTGGCCGCTGGTTGAAAACCAAATACCCCTCTTGTGGGGATAATTGGTAATTTTTGCGTTACCATTCCCCCCTTAGCCAACCGTCCTTGAGGCGAGGACGGTAGAATTTAATTATAAGTCCAGATAATGACGAATGTGGGGTATCATGGACAAATCTACTCGTTTATTAAGTTTTCTATTCAAGTATTCCTTCCAAATTAATGTAAAAATCGTCTGGAATAAGCAACAACGTAAATTTCAAAGCACAACAGATAATATTTCGTCAATTAAATCTTTATCTGAAAGGTTTCTATAAATTAGCAGTGGATTTTCTATTTTAAAGTTTGGTGACAATTCGTACTACAGAATCATCAACAAACAACCTCCCGGTTAAGTCACTGCATTCGTTCTCGCATACTAATATCATTTTGATTGAAAGTCATCGAAAAGTTAGTTTATATTTGGGCAAATTATCAAAATTGGGTGTGAAAGAAAACAATCGCCGGTCTTTCGCGATTTAAAATAAATGAAAGAGGAGCGACGCCCTAAATTATCATCAATCTTTATTCGGCCTTGGTTGAATCAAAGTTTGTCGTGAATCCCATCCAAAGATAAGTGTTCGTGGTGTATTCAAAGTCATTATTAGAAAAGTAAATAGGGTTAAATATCCAGAACAGGCAGTTCCTGTGGTGTGTACTTATCAGAGTGTTTATTTACATTGGCGTCGTTCGAAAGTTTAAAGGTTAGTTAATTTAAAAATCTTAAAAATTCGTTAATTTGTTTTTACTAAGTTGCAAATTCATTCAAAATTGCCGCAAGGGTATCTAGGGATACCCCCGAACCAACAAAAATCATTTAATAGAGTTAATTTAGAAAATTTAATAAAATCTGAGTAAAAACCCCTGAGAAAGATATTTCAGTACATATTATCTATAATATGTACTGAAACTACTGAAACTAAGTCTATGTTTTGTATTACATACATTAAAATAGTTTTAGTTTTTCGTATACATATGTGTATTTATATAATATTTACTTTAATTAATAAAATAAAGAAAAAAATCTTAAAAATCAATTATGTATTTTATTTGTAAGACGAAAAACCTGACAATTACGGCCATCTTTATATAACGGCCAATACTGTTTCTTTTTTTGGTGGCCATTATACACAGGTTTTACTGTATTTGAATTTGGCTTTACTTCAGTAGAAGTAAACAATGAAGAGAGACCGCAGTATATGCTCTGTTTAAAAGTTCTAATGACTGCTGTATGTGTATGGTCCCAAGTAAGCTAAAGCGACATCTCGAGATCAACCACTCTAACATGGTTGAAAAATCTCGCGAATTCTTTAGTAGCAAGTTGCAAGATTTACAAAAGCAAAAAAGTGTTTTTACTAAACAAGCCTCAGTACCAAGCAACGCACTGCTAGCATCTTTTAAAGTCGAGAGTGGCGAAGTGCAAAGAACCTCATACCATGGCAGAAAAGCATATTGTACTGGCTGCTCTTGATATGGTTAATATTATGCTAGGCGAATCGGCGGGACGACTAATTTCAAAAGTACCTTTGTCCAACAAAATTATTAGTCGAAGAATCCATCATATAGCTCTGGACCTCAATGATCAATTAATAGAGAAAATGAAAGGCACGGAATTTGGTCTGCAACTTGATGAGGCTACCGATAGTAACAAAGACGCACGCACACCTTATTTGTTATGTACGCTTCCTAGATGATAGTATTATTGTTGAAGATCTTCTGCTCAGCAAAAGCATCATTGGAAGCGCAAACGCTCAAGACTTATTTGAGATGTTTGACAAGTTTATAACCGAAAATGATTTGGATTGGGAAAAGTGCATCGGTATGTGTACTAATGGCGCTCGATCAATGTCTGGTCGTTATGGAGGATTGCAGACGCTTATTCGCAGAAAAGCACCGTATGCTATATAGGTCCATTGCATTATTCATAGGGAAGCATTTGCATCAAAGTCGATGAGCTCTCAATTGAATTTCGTATTAGAACGTGCCGTAAACATAGTAAACTACATAAAAACTAAGCCACTGAAAGCTAGATTTTTCAAAATCCTATGCTTGGACATGGGAACTGAACACATGACCCTGCTATATTTGACGTATATTTGTTAAAAATTTAGTTTAGTAATAAGTAGGACCAAATGTTTTTAAGCGTTAATTTGAAACTATTATAACTAAGCCTGGCATAATCGGTCTTCCCGACAGAATCACATGGGCCGCGTATTATAAATAAAGAGTGTATGTGTGACTCACGCCCGATAGAAGTGAAAAATAAAGACTGACGCAATAAAAATGTTTGGTAAATAAAGCGAATATATGCACATATGTTAGTGTTTTTACTGCCATTATTTGTTTTTATTTTCTTGTTTGAAAATGGCATTTGTTATGTATGTAATACAATAACAAGTAAAAAGTAAACAAAGTCGTTTCTTCAAAGACCTGTTCTACTGAATACCGTAAATATATGAGTAACTACATATGTATATGGATGTTTTAAAAAACACTTGTTTTTCAAAGATAACGAATATATGTATTTCCATTGATTGCTTTTTAAAATTAAGGTTATGTTAATTTTAATACACCATTTAAGAAGTTTCACTTCAATAAATAATAGAATATAAAAAATAAACGTAACTTTTTAACAGCGTGGATAAGATTCATTGATTAGTTTAGTGACTTTGTCAGCAAACGGCCATTTATTTTCCTTGTGTACGTTATATACTTACATACATATCGATACATTCAGTATAATACCACGTATGAGAACTTTGAGGCAATTTTGGTGAATGACGGTTCCTGAAACTAGTTGTGGTGCTCTAATCGATGGGTTTTTTGTTTTAAAAATCATTCCAACAGTGTTTTATAATCAAAAAGATAATATTATATTTAGAGCAACGCAAACTGCGCTGAAAGCCAGTGGCTGACGAATAAAAGTTTACACAAAATAAACACGGCCGGGATAATTCGGTATAACTGCGACTCGAAAGCGTTGTGTATGCATCTACGCTGTCGTATACTATATCGTAGTTTACGTTTATTTTGAAAATGCTTCCTACGTCGCGAAAACGATCAAAGTTGGACACAATAAGAGAATTTAATGCAGAAATGCCTGATTTAAAGTGTGATGGCGCTAAAATTCAATGTGTAGTGTGTAAAATAGATTTAATGTGTTGGTCGAAAAGTGATTGTCTACGGCACGTAAATAGTGCAGGGCATGTTTCAAAAAAAAATTCCACACGAGATTATGACAAATTTAAATTTAATTTATGTGTTTATTGCATGTAATTTACCATTTTATTTACTAAGGAAGAAAGCATACGTCTCGTTTTGGAATGAATATTCGGACTTTAAGTTACCAAGTGAGGGAACATTACAGAGAGTTGTGCCGTCTGCTCGTGAGCATGTCGAGAAAAGAATTAAATCGGAGTTGCAAGATAAAAAACTGTGGTTATGTGTGGACGAAACAACAGATCGTAAAAAACATTATGTGGTTAATGTGATGGTACGCACAATGGAACCACATCGACCGTCACCCTCACTTTTACTAGCTTCCAGACGAATACAACAATGCACTGCCGAAGTAATTTCATAACTGTTGATGTTTATGAGTGATGGTGCCGCAAACATGCTTGCTGTAGGTCGATCTCTTAAAAAACATTGTGCTAACTTGTTGCATATTACATGTAAAATTCATACTCTCAGTCTCGTAGCAGATAGTATCAGAAAATGTTATCCCGAGGTAGACGCTCTAATAGCACATACAAAAACTGTGTTTGTAAAATCCCCAAAACCTATTCGGGAATTTCATAGACTATGCCCCGGTATTCCTGAACCACCACAACCTATTTTTACTCGTTGGGGAACATGGTTAGAGGCTGCATTTTATTATCTTAAATATTTTGAGAATATAAAGAACGTGATTTTAGAATTCGACCCAAAGGAAGCTGCGGCTGTCAAGGTAAGCAGCTTGAAATTTCAGGATAGTCAAGTTAAAACAGATTTGGAAATTATTCAGTACAATTACGTGGGACTAATGGATGCGATAGAAAAACTACAAAATTCTTCGGTGTCGTTAGTGGAATCTTTGCAAATAGTGCAACATGTTCACGAACAGCTATGCGCGATAGAAGACGCAAGAAATGTTTGTGTTTTAGAAAGGTTTGAAAGTGTTTTAGATAAAGACTCTGATTTTGGCACATTAAGATAAATTTGTGAAGGTGCGTCAACAGAACCGTTAAGTTATTTGAAAGATTATTTTGCTTACGTAAATATAACGTCACTAGATGTAGAACGTTCGTTTTCGGCATACAAAAACACTTTTTCTTCACGCCGCACTCACTTTGCCGAAACAACTTTGGAAACATATCTAATGTTACAAATATTAAATAGACATTATCCACTTTGTGATTTCACGGAGGACTCTTAATACGGTAAGTGTTTGAGCACGTATCACATTTAATTTATTTTGTGTAAACTTTTATGCGTCCGCCACTGGCTTTCAGCGCAGTTGCGTTGCTCTAATTATATTGTATGTAAACCTGGCCTGAAATAATCAGTTTTTTCAGCTTCCTGTAAAATATTTCTTCTATCACTTACGTGATATTAGAATACACGATATTGTCCAATACAATTTTCTTAATACAAAAAAATGCTTTACATATAGATAATTTTGTCAATTTTTCGTTCGGTATAAAATGCCAATCGAAGATGAAAAAAATAAAGACCGCACATGAAGTGCAATTTCTTCATGACCTCTTTGTTTTTTTTTGCATCTCTTAATCTGTTGTGCTCGAATAAGAACAGGAATTAACTAACAAGCCGAGAGAAGAAAGTGCGGTGTCGTTCTTTTAATATACTTGATGGTGATCAGCTCTTTATTTGAATACAATTAAAATAGGAGTGTCACTTTATCGGATACTATTAAGTGTACAGTTGTAGACACAAAAAAGCCACGGAACAAGGAAGATAAAAATACAATACAAGATGCAGAAGTAACTTTGATTCATTTAATTCGCATTATATAAAAAATCAAACTATTTTGTAGAACCATTCTGCTAGGACTCATCATTTAACTACGAACCTAGAAAATCATAAATACTTTTCAGTTGTGGACGACAGAGTGATCCAAATTAACGGCCCACCAATGCTGTCCACGTCATTATTGGTCCTAACGAAATCGGCAAAATTGGCAAACTAGTAATATGTTTGATTCTGATTAATATGCGGTTAATAGCGAAACCATTAATTAACGGATTTTTGTACAAAATCAAAAGTTAGTATTTTTTTAGTTAGAACATTCTGGATATTTTTGATATAAAATCTTTATAGACTATTGTTATGAAACGAATAAATGAGAAAGTTACAGTTCTATTAAAAACACGCTCATTGGTTGATTTTATTTATTTCTTTTTTATAATAACGGCAGATACTTTGTGATAGGTATAGGAATACTAGTTAGTGACACGTGTAATTAGCTTTTCTAGACAGTAATCCATTAATTATAGTTATCAATTAAATTAATTATGTAATTTGTTCTACAGTTCTACCTAGTATCTGCACTCTAAAAGAAAATGGGTGAAAATTACCCTGAAAATAAGAGGCAACCTTTTTACCTCTTACAATACGCGTGATTTTACTTCTGCACGTGAAAATTACCGACAGGGATAACATACTAGGATTGGTAAGGATTCATTTAGAAGCGCTAGTCGAATAGAATATTAAAATCCAATGTAATCCGATACATATGTATAGAGTATTAGTTACGATGACAATACTGATGATTGTTGTAGTGGTAAAGTTCCATAAACTGTCTTTTACTGCTGAACCAACCATGGAAATATCTTATTATTATTATTATTTTGTAAATTATTAGGTTCCAAACAAAACAGAGAATATGTAGAGAAAAGAATGCCGAATTGTTGTCTGTAAATTAGAACTTACCAAACAACTAATAATAAAAAATAGTTAAGCAATTTACAACACAATCGTACATATGTTCATTAAAATTATATGTAATCACATGTGTGTTTATTAAGATACTCCAGAAAACAATATAATAAGATAAAGTATTATTATTTAAACATTAAAGTAATAGTTACAGAAGCATTGGCTGAAAGTGTACTTACAAAAAGAAATAATATATTCCTGTTTGTTCGGAAATTACGGCAAAATTATATTAACTTGTGTGCTGTCTGAATTTAAGGTTTCGTATGAATTGTCCTGTTCATAAGTTCAGAATCGCGGTATGGTACTCACGTTATATCGGTGTGCAATGGTCATTTACACACTACTTTATTGTTTTTTTTTCTTTATTAAAACTTGTAATCAAAATAGTACATAGAGTCCGTTTACTTTCGGAAGACACCAGCGCAAAGACTCATTTTAGGATTAGAAAGAGAAGTTGGTGCTAACCGAGAGAAATAGCTACGTATTTCTTACCTACAGCAAGACCAACAAACGTTTACGTCATTTCGGCGTCAGTTGTTGATGTGTTGTTGAATTCGTTTCGTGCTCTCTACTTTTAATATTGTTATTGGCATACTATTTATTAAAAAATCAGTTTTTCTCAAAACTATTTTGAATTAGGGGTAATATTCTACTGATAGTATTTTGTTTTAAACAGATTTTAATTAAGTTGTATTAAATAATTAAGTTACAGGTGACAATGTCCGAAGCATCGAACATCGCTAAGAAAAGACAAGTTTTGCATGAGCAATCACGAAACATTGTTTTTAATGTCTATAACTATTTTAAAAAATATAAGACAGAAGGTAGGATAATATTTTTTTTAAGTATTTTTAATACTATTTTTACATATTCATATATCAGTGAAGTCATTATGTTTGTTTACAGATAACATTTTAGTGAAGCTAGGGGAATATCTAAAAGTACTGTTTTCAGAATTATTCGAAAGAGTAATTCTGTTGAAGCAGAGCAAAGTGACAGTTCTTCAAAAGACAATGTTGTAAGACATTCACCAAAATCTACTGTGGATAATGCTGGGGAAGCAGTTTTACGTCAGGTTATTCACAATTTTCACATAACTGACAAACAGAAGCCTACATTAAATGCTGTACATAATAAAATACAGTCAGATGATACTATTGATTGTGTAGGCAAGCGCAGCTCTTTAAGAAAGTTAATATTAAAATTAGGATTTAGGTACGTACTAATATTCAAATTTATTATTATTTTAGTAATTAATATATTTATCAAATAACAGGTGGAAGAAGACTACTGATAACCGAAAGCTTTTGATGGAAAGATCAAATATACGTGAGCTAAGATCCTCTTATATCCGAAATGTTACAAATTATCGGTTACAAGGTCGACCAATCGTGTATACAGGTGAAGCAAAATAAATTTTTATTTGATGTTCAAAAACTAAAGTATTGTATTTTAGACGAAACATACCTCCATGCCAGTCACACAACTCCGTATGAATGAGTTGATAACTCTAACAATGGACTTAAGTGCCCTATATCAAAACGGAAACGTTTAATAATTGTACATGCAGGTACATTAGTAAAATTTCTTCTAAAATTTTTAGCATGTACTGTGTATTTATTGTTTTAGGTAGTGAACATGGATTTATTGATAATGCCTTGTTGATGTATAAGTCCGGCCAAAAAAGTGGAGATTATCATGATGATATGAATTTCATAAATTATAAAAGGTGGTTAGAAAAACAGTTGATTCCAAATTTGCCACCTAAATCTGTTGTTGTGATGGATAATGCAAGCTACCACAACGTTCTCTCAGTTAAACATCCAACTACTAACAGCAAAAAATCGGAAATGATAAAATGGCTAAGTGAACGTGGCATTATATTTAATGAAAATTTGACAAAAGTTAGAGAGTATAGATTAGTACATATGCATAAACCAAGTTACAAGAATTACACTATAGATTCTATATTTGCAAAAGATGGACATACAGAGTTGAGATTGCTCCCATATCATCCGGAACTCAACCCTATTGAAAAGATATGGGCAATTTTAAAGGGCAGAGTAGCATCTAAAAATATAACTTTTAAACTAAATGATGTCGAGGAACTCGCTAAAGAAGAATTTGGAAAAATCACAAAAGATGAACGGTCACATGTTTGTCGCCATGCAGTGAATATTGAGGAAAATTATATACAAAAAGAACACATAATGGATAAGCTTACCGATGAACTTATTATAAACCTTGATGATGACAGTGACAGCGATTTTGATTTTTCTTCTGATGATGATTAAATTAAAATTATATTTGATATAGTTAATTTAAATATGTATATGTTATCTTTAAATGTATAATAAATAAAGGTGTAATTACATTCCGATTACTCTTTTTTATTAAGTAAAAATATTAATTATTATAAACAACAGACCAAACATTTCTCACCTATTTTTTTTTTTGAGCACTGAATATTCCTACTTTTCTTTTAAAGAAATTATTTAATGCATAAAGTGAAATGAAAAATTAAGAAAAGATACATTAATATACACATAAGTAAGATTTATGCTATTACTAAATACTATAAATTATAAAACTGTTAATCAGAATCTAAATTTGTTTTGTATAAAAAATTACAATTATATACAATTTAATACACGTTTAACCTTCTCGTATACTTTTAAAAAGCGCGCGTACTTTGGTCAACATATTTAAGACGGTCAATACATATCAGCTGACAATTTTCGCGCAGCTTGGATGTCTTCCGAAAGTAAACGCAGTCTACATCTTTCTGTGTAAATTTTCTCGTACTAAATACATAGCTGGTCCTTCTAGAATTCTTTTTACATACAATAGAAGTTTCCAACATATCACAATCTTCTAAATTTCAAAATATGATAATTCAACAAGTGAAAACTAAGGACTAAAGATAATTAAAGAAAAATGTTTAAAGAATTCAACAATGAACGAAATAAATATCATAAAATAACTACTAAATACCCTTTTGGGACTTTAAAGACGTAAATTATTTGAAGAGATACAATGCAAAAACAGTTTTTGAATTGCGTGTTATTCTATAAATGGCATAGATTAACTGCACGCGTTCTACATAAAGTATATTCTTACAAATGCTATTGTGATGAATAAGAGGGGAGATAATAGTGTAGAAGTCTTTAAAAGTATTGTATGTTTTCTTAATTGACCAGAGACACATAAAGAAATAAATACTACATTTTGAATAGTCAGAAGTTGCGTTTTGCAATCTCCTCATTTGTTTTCACTTAAAATTAGAGTTATAGTAGCCTACTATGAATATTAGATTACAAGGATGTATCTTTAATAAAAACTAAAAACCACTCTAACTTTCTTAATGTTTACTTACTATAGTTTATAAAGATTTTATATCAGAAATCGAGTCGCTTTCCAAAAATATTGAAACATATACAGTGTTCCATATGAAAAAAAATGTTAATTACACATTAAGCAGCAGTAAAACACTACCAAGTTATCGATTTCGATGGACTAATAGTAGCGGAGATACCAACAGTGGGCCATTAATTTGGATCAGCCTGTATACGTTTGCTTCAGTCAAGTGCAAGAACTTTGTCATACATTATGATTTGGTAACGAACCCTAGTGTTTTAAAAATAAGTATGTTTTATATTGATATAATAATATATGCTGCTCATACACAAGTAATAGTTATTCCTTATTGGTGCATTTACTGATTGCACAGAAATTAAAAGTCAGTATGTAGGTACCAATAGAAAGGCTGCGCGTTAGCTTGAGCTGAATTATGCTTTGCAAAACAAGAAGTAAATTAAGAACGTTCACGCTGTAACGTACATACATATATACATACACAGTTATCTCTACAGAAATATCTATCCTTTCATTTTAACTGCTGGCCAATACAACTCTTCGAAAGCCTTGACCTTGTTCTAACAGTCAGGTTCAATGCGAAATTGCATAAAGTTATTTTCACTTTAAACTACAATAATAATAATAATTTGCAATATAGCATGTAAATATGTACACTCCTCTTAATAATGCCAGAAGTAAAATACCATACATAAAAGGTGAGCCATCCCAATTTTAAAATAAATTAACACGTTAAGCTCCGGCATGTAAATACTTTTTTTTGGTTTTTTCGGACCGCACTTGTTTTTTCAATAAAAATGTTTCATTGTTAATAAAAATACAGCCATTGTTCTTATATCTGCATCTCGATGTAATAAATTTTTTTATATAAAAAAAGTGAGGCATTAGGTTGATACCACGCGGTCTGAAATACAAAAATTAGATGTTTGGATGAGGCGGCATCAACGTGCTACCTCAAATAATGCAAGTTGATTCTTGTATTTTACAACTACATCATTGCGCAATATTAATTAGTACAGTAGTGTGCCTATAGTAGGCAAGCAAGGTGCATTGAATACTTGCATTTTTTTGTGAATTGGTCAATATATTTACGATGGCTTCTTATGAACAAGAGCAGGTAAAACTGCAAAAGTTGTGGAATGAATTTATGTGTGACGAAGAAGAACCTTTCGCTGATAATCAGTCATCAGATAATTATGAACCAAGTGATAATGACGAATGTGATTCATCTATTGAGGAAGTACCGGTAAAACGATGTAAACGAGCTAGAAAGGAAGAAAGTGTGAAAAATATACAAAATAATAAGGTTGTTGAGTGTAAAAATGTGGGTGATAAAGCAATGGCCGGTCCTAGCAGCAACTCACAAAATTCAGAAGCTGTAGTGAATGTAGAACATCCATGCAATCAGGTTGGTATAAATAAATAAGTAGTTTATGTATTTTTTATCCATGACTTATACTCCTTTTTATAGGAACTTCGAATTCAAGAAACAATCGAGTTAGTTATTTCATCATTTGCATTAGATTCAGAGAGGGAGGAGTCAGAAAATGGCGACCAAGATATCAGTAATATAAAATGGGGCTCTGTTACCGGTTCCTTTCTGAAAAATTTCACATTTAATGATCAAAATGCTGGAATTAAAACGGAATACTACAGTATGTTCGACAAAGCTCCCTATGATTTTTATAAATTTCTTATAAGTGATGATAATAAATCATATAGCAGTTCAAACAAATACTTACGCTCAGTAAAAACTACAAGTGAAGAATACTTCACAGACAACGAAATCGAAACTATGTACTGCCACCAACAATGAAGAATTAGAAAATTTTTTCGGAGTCATTATATGGATGGGATTATCGAGAGCGCCACACAGTGATCCGGATTGGGAATTTAACCGGACAAAAATCATCTACTTGATAAAATCCTTGTTAAGCTTACTTATAAGCAATAATATTGATCAATTGAGTAATTATAATTTGGAAATGTGAAATTTATACATATACGAGGCGTGTCCGGGAACAAAGGTACACTTCTGCGCATGTGCACGATATCGCGTGATTTCAACCCTGCAATCAAGTCGTCCTTTCATTCAATGTTAGTGCTTCGTTTATTTTGTTCCGGTCAGTACTTTGGAAAGTATTGCGATAATATTGGGGCCTCATTTGTCAAAATGCCTCCCACTGGAAGTTCGTGCAATCATTCGCTACTTTTCTGTGGCAATGAAGGAATCGCCGACCGCAATTCACCGAAGAATTACCGAAGGTTATGTTACGCAAGCAAGTGTCGGTTTGGTGTTCAGAATTTCGAAACGGCCGGACAAACTTAGATGATCTTCCAAGATCTGGAAGACCGAGAACGTTTCTGACGGACCGAAACATCCAGCGCGTTCAAGAACTCATCATCACCGACAGACGTTTGACAATTCGAGAAATGGCATCCGAACTATACATTCCGAATACGGTAATCCACGACATTGTCCACAACAAGCTTGACTACCGAAAAGTCTCTGCACGGTGGGTGCCTAAGCAACTCACGGATGCGTATAAGGAAGCGAGACTTGTATGCTCTTTGGAAAACCTGCAACGTTACCATAACGACCCCTCGTTTCTTATGGATATTGTAACCGGAGATGAGACGTGGGTTCATCACACGACGCCTGAGAGCAATGTTCAAAGTATGGCATGGAAGCATCCCGACAGTCCACCTCCCAAAAAATTTCGCGTTACTCCATCGGCTAAAAAAGTCCTGGCTACAGTTTTTTGGGATTTTAAAGGCGTCCTTCTGCTTCAGTTTAAGCGTTATGGCGAAACTGTAAACGCAGCACCATACTGCGAAACCCTCGATAAATTACGGGAAGCGATTCGACGAAAGAGGCCTGGTCTACTTAGTCACGGAGTCAAGTTTCTTCATGACAACGCAACGCTTCACACCGCCAGAAACACTACGAATAAGCTTCGTGATTTCGGATGGGAAGTCATCACTCACCCGGCTCACAGTCCGGACTTGGCTCCTTAGGATTTTCTTGGGAGGACAACGGTTTCGGTCGGATGAGAACGTCATCCAAACCACTACACAGTGGCTGCGTCGACAGGGACCTAATTTCTATACCAAGGGTATGTTAGACCTCGTCCGCAGATGGGACAAGTGCCTCAATCGGTTTGGTGACTACGTTGAAAAATAGTTTACGTTCATCCTGTAATACGCTTTTTATTTTTTAATAAATCTATTTGTATCTTCTGAGCGAGTGTACCTTTCTTCCCGGACACGCCTCGTATTTTCAAAAGTAACAATAATAAAAAAATTTCAACTTTATAAAAATAATATAATAAAAAATAAAAAATATTATATCGCTTCCAATAGATGTGTATTTGTGAATGTACATACATACATCAGAAATTACAAAACAAATAGAAACCACATTTATGTGAAGTACAAATTTAGTCTTCTTTGGAAGTACTTAAATTATCTGAATCACTATCTGCCATTTGCAGCAGATTTAACGCTTCTCGCAGAAGTTCAGACTTTGAAGCCGTCTGAATAGATCGAAGCGATGATATTATCGGGTCTGACGATATTGGTCTATTCATTAAGTCTAGATTTGTATTTTGTCGACTAGACTATCGAGTATGGTGTTCGCGAAATCGCAAATAATCTTTGTTACGCGATTCCTGAGCCTCTTCTGATAGTTGACCTATTGGCAGAAAAGCATGTTTAATTGCCAAAAATCCGTGGATTCATATTTTGTGAACGCTTAGAGGCATACGATACCAATCGTACAGCTGGACATATAATGCCGCAGTATCCTTAGCATTCTTATCAAATACTTTATGCTTAATTTTGTAACCGCTTGATAAAACAGTTAGTATGATATGCAACCGCTTCAATAACTCAACGTTTACACCAGTAATTTCTGATACTTTTTTTTGCTTCTTTAAAAAATTTCTTCGCAACATTGCCAGTATTGGATGTACCTTTTCCTTGAATTACCTTATCGACCTTTATGCCAATTTCTTGTCATAATCTGTCATGAATATTTTTCGCTCGCTGGCTGGACAATTGAAACTCTTTACTCGGTCTACCCATTTTGCTTCTAGGACTAACATTTTCATCAATATCTTCAGTATTTTCAGCAAAAACGTTAGCAGTGACATTTAGCCATGCGCTGTGCTTTGAGATAAATACTGAAGTTGTCTGATTAGAAGATTTCCGCTTTCTATTTAAGGATAAAAGAAAATTAACTATTTTTATATTCCAAACTTCGATTTTTTCCAAATCTCTTTGATTACTTAATGCAGATTGTATGTACTTTAAAGGAGTACCTTGGTGTTCGTTACTACAAATATTCAACGAACAGTTTTCCATTGCTTCAAATAACTCCTCATTTTGAATTAATTTTCTCAGTTGAATTGCACCGACCGAACAAAAACAAAAATTTTTAGTATACGAAGCACATCAAAATATTAAATTATACATAACAAAAATAAAAGTACTAACCTTTAGTATTTTGCTCCATAGCACTCCTTTAGTTTACCTTCAACTTCATTCAACTCACACCACCTTTTCCGCTCTTCTGAAAACAACAACTAAACCTTCAATACGAAACGCACAACTTCAAACCGATACCTAAAGTTAAACATAAATTGTTCAAGTGTGAAATATGTATTTTTTTTATCGCTGGTACATGCTAAACAGACACTGCTATGTAATAATTAGAGTTTGTTAAAAAGGTGGTACCGGTTGGCAGTAGCGTAGCGGTAGCGGCGTGGGTAGGGATAATTTTCAACTCGTAGTCGATCTTGACAGTACCGCGAGAGAGTTCAAAGCGACAGTATGTTGCACGCTGCACGCCAAATAAGTACGCGGAGATGGGACGCTCAAAGGATGTAACGTTCCCTTCGAATGTGAATAAATATCTCAGGCATTTCCCTGGATTAGAATATAAAAGTCCGCATATTTATTGCACAATATGCAATAGCGGATTGCTAAGTCGCGATAGGTTTGAATGCAGAAAACGTTGTAAAAGTAAACGTTGAATTTAAGAAACAGTATTCCATACCGGCAATTTTAACATGATTTTATTTTTATGTTAAGTGTGTACAACATCCCCCAACATCTAGTATCTAATGAACACTTTCGTCTTTTTCCGGCTAAGTACGTTCCTTCACGGAAGCTGCCAACATCTATGCAATTACGATACAATTTGCCACGTGTGCAAGGTGCAGTAAAGGAATGTATAAAAGACGAGTTGAGAAATAAGAAAATCTGCCTATGTGTGGATGAAACAACTGATACTCAGAAATACAGCGTCATTCATGTTGTGGCGCATCCTTTAAAACGTGATGGTCCACTAGCTTCATTGTTGTTATCCAGTAAAAGGATTCAGAAAACTAATGCAGAAACCATTGTCAAGATAATAAAAGACTTGTTGAGAGAATTTTGTATCACAGGAACCCAAGTCACAATGTTCGTTACTGACGGAGCTGCAACAATGCTGAGAGTTGGTAGGATGTTGAAAATATGCTTTCCGACTCTTCTTCACATAACATGCCTCATACACGCATGTCACTTCGTAACAGAAAGCATTCGAAAGAAGTATCCGATGGTGGATAAGTTAATAGCGTTTACCAAAAAAGCGTTTATCAAATCTCCCAAACACATTCGTGTGTTCAAACAATTGTGTCCAAAGTTACCACCACCACCTCAGCCTGTAATAACGCGATGGGAAACGTGGCTCCAGGCAGTATCTTACTATCAGAAATATTTTTCACAAGTGAAAAATGTCATCTTGAAACTTGATTCAAATGATTCTGCAGTAGTTCGAGATAATCAGCAACTTTTTTCCAATTCGTACGTTTAACAACAAATAGATGAAATTTCCATGAATTATTCTGAAGTTGCACAAGCTATTGAGCAATTAGAAAACTGTCACTTATCTACACGAGACGCATTAAATTGCATAAACAATTTACAAGCCGCTCTAGAAAACTCGATAAACACTACAGGGGTCAATGTTGCTCAAAAATTTGGTGCAATTTTAACGAAAAATCTCGATTTACAAAAGGTTCGGTCTATAACTGAAAATCAAGAGTGCCCAGATGAGGAAAAGGAATATCTGACATTTGCAAATCTTACTTCACTGGATGTCGAACGATCATTTTCGAAGTATACGACAACGTATTCACAACACCGTCGACGGCTGAATGAATCGACAATGGAAGCGTTGCTGATGTTGCAATTCTACGCAGCTTACCAGGGCGGTTACCAATTGCCACAGTGGACATCAAGACGACAGGAAAAGGTAACAATATTATTTTGCACTAATATTGTATATTACGTACCTACTTTTATGCGGTGCGCCACTGCCGGTACCACCTTTTTGGCCGCTCAATTTTTAAATCTGGACCACTGTGCGCCACAATCGGGAGACTATTGGAGTACGAATTTTTTATATCAACTAATATTAAGAAAATACTGGCGAGAAATCGCTTTGAACAATTACTTTCAACGCTACATTTTAATGATAATGCAAGTATTGTTTTGGCGAATGATGGCCAATTTGACCGGATTTACAAAATAACTCCTTTAGTACAGAAGCTCATTGAACGATTTCACTCCTGGGTGCAATATATGTATTGAGGAAACCATGGTGCCATTCTGTGGTCGTATAACGTCAAACAATATATAAAAAATATGCGACACAAATTTGGCATTAAGTTGTATAAAGTTTGCGTACAAAACGGTTACACTTATCACCTAAAAATTTATTGTGGTAAGGATAAAGAGCAAGATAGGAATGCATCGTCAAGTGTTGTGCTCTCGCTAATGAATAATTTATTGGACAGTGGCCGAACACTCTTTACCGATAATTATTATACAAGTGTCTCTCTTGCCGCCGAACTTTTGAAGAGAAAAACTTATCTTGTTGGCACTATCAGATCAAATAGAAAATTTCATTGTTTAAAAGTTATAAAAAAATGAAAAAACATGAAGTTATTGCTCAAGAAAGTACGGCTGGAATTCTAATGTTGAAATGGCTAGATTCAAGAGACGTACTAAACATACTGATGAGACAAGAACAGTTTGCCAAAGAGGAAAAGATATCGAAAAGCCTTTAACCATTCTCGACTACAATGATACTCTCATTGTTTGAGAAGAGGTACCAAATGATACAGAAGAGTGGCTATGGAACTCATGTTCGGTTGTGCAATGGTAAATGCTTTTGTGGTGTATAAGGCCGTTACAAATACTAAAACACCCACAACAGATTTCAAAAGAGATATAGTAATGAGACTGTTGAAGTTAGATGATCTTTCCAAAAAATCAAATGAACCTAAAGAGACTCATCTACTTCAAGAGGGAAAGAAGAATAGATGTGTAGCGTGCTATGCGAACATGAAAAATGAAAAAGGGCGAAAAGAAGCACAAAACAAGTGCACCAGATCAAAATATAAGTGCAACGTCCGCCAGAAAAAAATTTGTGTTTGTTTTTTCGAGGATCATAAAACTGTAAAAAAACAAATGTAGTTTTGATGACATTTTATATTTTATTTTAGTGTTCTTTCTGTTCTTTCTCCTCAAAACTGCAGTTGCATATTGTAATAAATATATTTGATATATATTTTGTTTCTACTAGTTATAGAACTTGCAGTGTCTATATCTCTCCTATTTTCAAACACATCTCCAATCAGTTTATAGTGATAGACTGTCCAGACAGGCAATTTTCACTTCACATATAGTTAACATTGAAGCATGGGCTCTTGCGGAGACATCCGGTCAGAAATGCTGAAAGCACATGTGGCATTGCCGTGATACCTCACTGTCTCAACGTTGTGCTATAGTGAGGTACTACGTTGATGCCACCCGGGGCTTAACGTGTTAAGGAAAAAGTTGATCTTCTTTTCTAATGTGTATTGTGATATATTGGTTAAAGCGTATTTGTAGGTATCTGTATTTACATTTCAGTAATCATTTTTATTTTCATATGTCGTTGCATTTGGTTGCAAATTTGCGATGCGAAACAATGCTGGTGGCTTCTTTCCTCGATTTCCCCTAGTTTACTTTTATATCTTCTCTGTTTTACATATTAATGTAAGACCAATTTTGTTCTTAAAAAATAAAATCCAGTCGACAACTTTTAACGTGCGAATTGAAATGCAATCACGTAAAACATTTATACAACACGGCAGAAATTTCGAAAAGGATTTTAAACATTATATTCACTTCAAGAGCCACTGTGAGTAGCGAGAAATTATTAGTTTGACCAATAAATTTAAACTTTGAAGAATAGTTAAAAAAAGAAATTTAGCTGTCGGTAGGTTATATGCCAGACAATTGTCAAAAATATCTAAGTTTTTAAAAGGAATATAATTACTTCTATATAATAATATTTTGGCATTGAAAAATCCCTTAATGTGGCTTGAAACTCGTTAGAAAAATTGCAAAAATCATCCAACTTATTTAATTTTTTATTTTACGTAATTCCTGAGAAAACTCTTTAGACTCTTTAGAAAAAGTATTTTTCTAAAGAGTCTCAATTGCAATCTATACGATGTTCCAATGAAATATTGTATGCGAAATTCATTTCAAAATCATATGGGCAACTTCATTAACTTTGTCTGCCAAATCTCTTCTAAATTGATGTCCTAAAATGTTTACTTAATCAATGTAGGGTGTAATAAGCAGTGACGTCAACTTCTTATTTTAAACAGAACGCTCTGCATATTTTTACGTTTCTAGAAAGGTAATCGAAATGCGAATCCAACGACACCAGATATTTAATACTTTAACTTAAGAAGTATAACGATATGCAGCAATAAAGGTTTTGGTAGTCTGTTTTTGTTGTGACGCAAAGTTGACTAGGAAAGAGCGCCAAATTGTTTCTTGTGACACCGGACTGATCTAAAGAGTTCGTTGCTAAGCAAAGTAATCATAACAATTGCCAAACTGTCAAATCTCAATTCTAAAAGCGTAAATTATTTTTGTTATTTATTGTTATTATAACCTGCATTTGTCATACTTTCGTTCCTTGTACTCGATAATTTCTGCATCATCATTTAAGATATTAAACTCTATATCCATGACCTAGGCTAAGTAGGTAAAATAAATAAGAATAAAAAATAAATACATAATAGTAACCACACGTGCAAAGAGCTTCTAACACTTCGACTACTGTACTCTATAAATTTTGTGAGTTGTCGTTGTCACTGGCGGCGACTCTTTCGATTGCGCTTGTGAATTTTACGGTTAGGATGCTTGGTTTAAATAATAAAGGACGGCTTATAATATGGAAAGCTTAGCTTGAGTTAAGGAAGCGCTTAAAGAACGGGAAAGCGCGTAATTTTGACGGTGTGACAAGGAGGGCTTTAAATAGTCTTCCTCCCAGTATGATTGCAGCTTTGCTCTCGGTTGTCAACTGCATCCTAGAACGTTCCCATTTTCCGAAAATCTGGAAACAGGCCGTTGTCGTTACTATTTCGAAAACCGGTAAAGACATTCTCCATCCCCAGAATTACCGCCCTATAAGTTTGTTGTCGATACTCTCCAAAGTAGCCAAGCGAGTTATACTAACCCGACATACGAACGAACTAAATTTGCTCGATTTAAGCTCTATTGCAGACGAGAAGTTCGGGTTTAGGGAAGATTTGTCGACCGAGCTACTATTGTTCTAACTATTTGGAGCTATAAGAGACTCTCTCGGTCGTCGAGAGGTCCTTCGGGCGATATTTTTGGATACACCCAGGGTGTTCAATACAGTTTGGTACACCGGAATCATCTATGTATACGATGATCAGGGCCGGATTTGGTGTTGGCATCACGAAAATGGTGGCATCATACCTTTCTATGCGTCCCATCAGCTCTGGAGTCTCACAAGGAACTTTGTTTGGTGCAGTCTTATTCCTCTTATATGTGAGTGTGTATGTTGCAAGGAGTTCTACTGTTAATCTTGCTGCCTGTGCGGATGACACTGCGGGTTTCATGAGTAACTGCAATGAGGGGATTATGATGAATATAAATATATGAATTCACTCAATAGGCCGACAGATGGCGACGCAATATCAATGAGACCAAAACAGTCGCTGTCCGATTTCTCAAAAGACGCGTTCTGTCTGGACAAAATCACTGGCACTCGCCTCGCTTGGACCTCCATGGTTAGATACCTTGGTGTTGTATTTGACCAGCGGTTCACCTGGAAACGACATATAGAGGGCCTGAGCATGAAATTTATAAACCAGTTGTTTCCTCTAATGAGCGGAAGCAGCTCGTTGTGTATACATACTAAACTTCTGCCCTATAACCAATGTTTAAGACCGGTTCTTACCAACGGGGTGTCATTGTGTGCAACCGCTGAGAGAGATGTCGTCGTATTACGTTAAATCCATTAGTATATTGACGGTAACCAAAAAGTTCCAGGGGTGAGAGTAGGCTACTTAATTGTGATAAAGGAGCTAAAAGATTTTGTCTAGCTCCAATAAGCGGTGCAGACTTCGGACGATATAAAGTAGTGAGGAACGTATTAACTTTGCAACTTTAAGCTACACCTAACTGTAAAGTGTCACCTGCGATATTGGCCCTAAACGATTCAAGTTTGTACCGATGAAACATCCTACACTGTGATAGACTGCGTATATATAAATATATAAACGCAACGTATTTTAGTTTCCACAATCAACCGGAAATGTTCTTTTAAGAAAGATCTGGAGTATAATTGCATGTTTCCAGATTTTCCTCGATGTATACTAGGGTACGTAAGGATTCATTTATAGTCGCGAATCCCATACGTATATTGAATAATGTTGCCGCTCGTACTGGAGCGTCCTTGATTCGCTTCGCGCGCTCCCCATCTTATGAATAGCGGGCAAACGTTGTAACACTGTCCATATATTTTAGCGGCTCACTTTACTACGGAACTTACGAACGCGGTATTTTTCCAGCAGAGTAAAAATTAAGCTTTCTACTTCACGATTTGTAAAAAAAATCTTGCGGAATCACATTGTTTTTTATAGAAGTACAATCTCATTTTAGTCAAACATTTGATTATCTGATTATTTCTATTTCGGCTTTTTTCAAATTTTGCTTTAAGACCATCCAGAATCAATATAGTTGGTAGCAGAAAGTTATTAACATTATCTAAGAACAAAATTTAATAAATGTACCTAAAAACATCATACGATAAATTTTTCTTAATCAAAAGTATCACTTACTGGTTAAAACACAATTAATACATATTTAGAATTTTCTGACAATAAAAACAATTTTGGCTGTCTAATCTCTCTAGATACCCCACAGTGCGTCCGTATAATATGCGACGGTGCCTAGGTATTTTAACAGTCAGATTCCTCCCGGACTTTCGAGACTTGTATGCATTTGCAATCGAATAACATCCTCTGAGTGCAATTACTTTTTGCTGTGTACTGCAATAGAGGATAGTTTGATATATTTTTCTATACAAAGTGAGGGTTTAGTTCCTAAGTGTAATCTTATTAACTATGTTAGATAACGCTACAAAAAGACATGCAGAAATTGCTGTGTTTACGGAATTACGTGTTACATAGATGCTTAATCATTCCGGTAATTATTTTCTTATGAGTTATGAGTTATGAGTGAACTCTAAAAACTTTAACGATCCACTGCGGATATCCAGATACACAAATACAAAGAGAACCAATGTATACGCGTACCGATTGGCAACGTGAAATAGTGATTGGCATTCTACTTTTACTCATTATTACACGAGGTATAACTTGGATTACACTTACCCGTTACTTTCATTGCATTTTGGATAAGAAAATAGCAAAAAGATTTATTATTATACATATTTATGGACTGGTAATGCTACATTTTCGGATCTATTTTGACGTTACATGAAGTGAAGGCTACTTCGAACTATACGCATTGATCATGTCCCGGTGAATCTTAATGCATAAGAGTATTGAATGTCTGAAAAAGGATGATTCGAAAATATCTTAAAATGTTAGTCAGTGAAGTCAGCATAAACTTCTTTATTTTAAATCCAATATCCGACTTTTACAACAAAGTATATGCTATAGAGCGTTTCACCCCGACTTCGAAGTATTGGGCATTGTGGAGTATAGCCCTCTTTTGTTAGTTTACAGCAATTTGTATGAAACTATTCTTGTTTAGAACCAGCGCTGTTGCCACGCCTTTCGGCGGGATTTCCCTAGAGAGATCACTAACCTGGGCAAATATGCTGTAACAGCCAGAGGCGTGGCGAGCGCATAGAGGTTTAGACATAAAGCAGAATTTAAGAAATAAATTATAAAATGTACTGAAACACTTACCGTTTTAAAAGTCTTCCGTAAAATCACAAACTGGGTAACATCTGTTAAATATTTAAATCATTAGATATGTTTCCACAGCTGTTTCAGTCAAGTGAGTACGACGTGCGGAATAAATGTTTTTTAATGCCGAAAACGACCGTTCGACATCTAGCGATGTTATATTTGCATATTTAAAATAATCTTTGAAACAACTTAATGCATCTTCACACGCACCTTCACAAATTTGTCTTAATATAATAAAATCGGAGTCTTTCTCTAAAACACTTTCAAATTTTCGTATTACACGCCAATTTGTTTCGCCTTCTACAGCGCATAACTGTGCGTGAACATCATTCACAATTTGAACAGAATTCACTAGCGACATCGAAACATTTTGTAATTTTTCTATTCCCTCCGCTAGTCGGAAGTAATTGTCGTGAATAGTTTGTAAATCTCTTTTAACTTGACTATCTTGAAATATTTCCTGGCTTTTCTTGATTGCTGTAGCTTCTGTCGGATTGAGTTTTAAAACTACCTTCTTTACTTGATCAAAATATTTGTTGTAGTAAAACGTAGCTTGCAACCATGTTCCCCAACGTGTAACAATCGGCTGTGGTGGTTCAGGTAAATCAGGACACAGTTAGTGAAATAGTCGGGTACGTTTCGGGGACTTTAGAAACACTGCCTTTGTACTAGCAATCAATGCATTTATAGTACTAGTGGAAAGCATGTAGGAGTCGTTTGTGCCGCAAGATATAGAGTATGGATTTTACACGTTACATGTAAGAAGTTACCACTGTGTTCTTTAAGAGATCGGTCCAAAGAACGCATGTTTGCGGCACCATCACACATAAACATTAAAAGTTGCTTCGTTGAAACTTCAAATTTGTTCAACGATTTCAACACCACCTTTAAAATCTCATCGGCAGTACAATTTATAACTCTTTTGGAAGCAAATAAGAAGGAGGATGACGGCTGATGTGGTTCCATTGTACGTACCATTACATTAACCACAGAATGTTTTTGACGATCTGTTGTTTCGTCCACACACAACCACAGTTTTTATCTTTCAATTCTGTTTTCATTCTTTTTTCTATATGTTTACGAGCAAATGGCACTACATTTCGTATCGGTGTCCGACTAGGTAACAGTCCGCATATTTATTCCAGAAGGAGACAAATGCTTCTTTGTCTAGTAAACGAAAGGATAGATTACATAAAATAAGAGTAACACATAAATCAAATGTACATTCTTCTTGGTCTCGTATGCCACTTTTTGCAGAAGAATGCTGTTTACTTTCGATGTGACGTTGACAATGGCTTCTGGACCAACACATTAAAGGGATTTTACAAACTAGACATGGAAGTTTAGCGCCATCAAAAATTAAGTTCGTCATGTCCACTATAAAGTTTTTAACTGTGTCTGCCATTGGTCGTTTTCGCGACGTACCTTACTGCGACATTTTTAAAGCAAACATAAGCGTACAATGACGAAATAAGTTACGACAGCCTACATATACACAGAACTCGCGTACAGCATGGATCTAGTAGTGACGCTGTGAACGCGTGAAATAAATAATCGCCGACTCCGCACAACATATCTACTACACTGACTGTTTTCGCTGTTTGCCCAGACTACTTATGAGTGAGCTCTACTTTTGTGATATTGATTACCATAAGTAGAAAGAATTACTAATATTGATCAACCTAAAAATCGTGAAATTATAGCACTTTGACATCTTTTCATCATTTTCTGTGCAAGAAAAATACTGCAGATGCTCAGGACGAAGTTTGTGCTAGAGTACAAGGAGTGGTTTCCCAATCGGTTACTACTTAACTTGCCGGCAAATTCAGTAGTAATGGCTATCGACAATGCTTTGTATCACAGTCGCAAGGCAGAACGGATTCCTATTGTAGCTACTGGAAAAAATGACATATTCCTTTGTGTTCCTTTGGAAACTTTTCAGACTGCCCTCCCAGACAAACTTTCCCCGTAAAATTGATTTAATTGATCATTGTACTAGAGTTAAATACGTTTACATTAATAGTTATAAATCTAGTCATTTCCTTTTTCTGCTCCAAGAGTGGAAGTTAGCTTCATTATTTTTTATCTTTATACATCACGTTGTTAAATCTATCTCTTACCCTGTATTAGCTTGCTCGGATGATATTAAAGCCTGTTCCTTGTCTGACGTTATATTTCTATAATCTTAATAAAAATCGTGCAATGTGTTTGCGAAAGAACCTGCTGTTGAACACAGATAAGTGTTTTGTTGTGTCACGCTCTAGAAAGGTCTGTAAAGTAGAATCTCAATTTTCAATTGATAACACAAGCATTTTTCGGCAACCATCAATTAAAGATTTGGGCGTCACATTTGATTTAATGAAACATATTATTTTAAATCATGTTCTAAATATCTGAAATACAACTCGTAAGTGTCGTGGCTTTCTTTCGCATTTGTAGAGGTTTTTGTAGTGTTGATATACTGACAGCTCTGTACTTTGCCTATGTTGTTTCGAAGCTTGAGTACGCAGTTAATGCTTGATATCCTTTTTATGGTGTTCAAATCTTCTGGAATTAATCTAGCAAACATTTTTGTCTATCAATCGTAGTAGTTTCTAATGGGCAACCAACATAATGAAGATATTTCATAAAGAAGTATCCTATTAAAGGTGCATAGGTATACTCAGCGCGTCTTGCACTGAAGGATTAGATACACAATACGGGAAGATGCACATAATGTTCTTACATATACCGGAGAAACTTCAAAAAAGCATGTAATTTATTCAATGTACTACTGCGAAGAAAGTACAGATTACTAGATGTCATGCAAAATAAGATAACCAAAAAATATGAAAGTGCAACGTTATGTGTCATAATTCTTACTATGTACATTTTTTACTAGTTTCGACAATAGGGTTTCCGCAATATACAAAATGATGCATTATTAACACATTTCTAGTCGCATTTAATTGGAATAATATACCTAAGAGAATCGTTTTCTTTTTTTGATACGTTTATTTCAATGTTTTTACGAGGGTTCATAAAGGAGAAAGTAAAGTAAACCAGTATAATATATTTTTACCATTTACTTTCATCAGTGATTCTATCATATGTATCTTTATAAAAATAATAATATATAGTTAAACAGACAAGAATCGTGTTAATTGCTGTGAATGACCGGTTGTTTTAACAATTTTAATGTATTTTTTTCTCAAGAATACTGTGATGCTATTGGTAACAAAATTACCATTTAATTTGGTACCTAACTATTTTCTTTTTGACGAAATCATGTACGTATTTAAAGTATTTTAATTTGGTGAAGCTTCTTACCAGATCTAATATACTCCGGTGTTAACATTAGATCTAGCCTTCTTGTCTGAATTAATCAGAGAATTTAAAAGCTTGGCGAAAGTATGTAAATTGTGATAACATGTGAAAATTATTATTAGCATTGTTATGTAAACCTTCTTTAGCCTGTTCTTATTTAATTATTCTTTACACAAAAATGTGATAAATGATAGCCATCGAGTAACCCGCACATCATATTTCGACTATATTTTACCTTCACTACTACACAAATGCGAACTTTAACATAATGACTTCGCTTTGAGTGCTAATATTGTTGCACAGTAATGTAGTAATATCTCTTGATTTTAGAGATGTCGAAATTTTTGTACTAACGACAATATTTGTACGTTAATTACATATTTTATAGTAATTTTATATATTTTGCATATTTCGCATTTAATTCCCATAACTTGGTTAGCGCATTTCCTAAGTCGTGTTGCAGAAGTCAGAAATCATTTTCCTTTAGTAAACACCCTTATTGGCAGTGTTAAAAAGGTGTTTTTGAAGGCTGCATTGCGAATTCAATTCTATGGAGGAAATTTGCCTATCGTTTCGCTTCCTCCTCAAACAGTAATTGGGACATGTGGTTGAAAGCTGTTATATTTTTCATATGAACCATTACGAAAACATAAAGACAATTATTATGGATCTTAATGGCATTATATTCGAATAAAGAAGCACCTCAGCAATTGGCATTTATTAAAGCCAGTTAGGGTTTCATTTCGAATTCTATATTACAGCTCGGAAAACAGTTTATCGAGAGTATTGGGATAATAAACAAATTTGAAAAGTCATGCTCCAAACACCCTATACGGAAATTTATAAGTGTAATCGAAAAGAATAGGGGTTTTAAAAACCTAAAGGATATTGTTAGAATCCTATGTGGTGGTTTACTAGAAAATGGTGAGTTGGCAGTAGATTACATTAAATGCTCCTACAACAAACGTCGGCATAGGAGGAATCTTTTCACTGTACAAACAATTTTTTTTTTAGAGAAGCGCCACAAGTTCTCAATAGAAAACTTTGAGAAATATTAAGTTGTAAAAATTTGTTATAATTAATCATGTTATAAATAAACTTACAATAAAAGCAAGTGAATATTTCTTTCTATGGTATTGCATTTCTTCTATTTCCAGTATTTTTTTATTTCTATATTTTCCATGAGAATGTGCATATTTATGCAAGAAAACCTGTATATTTATACGCATATTTTAAGTTTTCTTTTGCATATATTCCGGCTTTTAATCATAAGATTGCTATTGGTACAGTTAATAACTTTATCAAACTTCTACTAAATTTTACTATTACACAAAAGTATTAGAAACCAGTGTTCAATAATAGAAAGTAGATTATGTTTTTTGAAGCAACAATATGATTCTAATTATGCAGTTTCCTCTAATAATTCAGGCTAAAAATATAATCATCAATCACGGTATTGTAATGATTCAAATAAATTTATAATTTTCACTAGAGACATCTACACAACAAAACTTAAAACACTTAGACCTAGGAACTCGTCTGTACCGCAGTTTTACTGCGTTTCTGTCTACCACGTTCACTCAAGCAACGCTTTGTACATGGTCGTGAGATGGCGCCATAACTATCTAAATTTTCGGAAATATAACCGATTCCTGAGTAACTCGCAAATTAAATTTTGTAAGAAAATATTATTGCTCATAATAATCGATAAATAATTTATAAAGATTGTAAAATACGTGCTTTCTTTGGCATGAAATACTTTTTTCAAGTAAAAGTTGCTCTAAACATTTTGTTGCACTAATAAATAATTCTTTGTTAATATTCTGATTTGTTTACAATAACTTAAAATGCACTACTTCATCGCTAAGAGTTACTTACCTCATAAAATAAGTAGCACACTTTTAAAAAAATGATATTTGTATATGAAATGACATTCTAAAGAACTGTCAGTTCTACATTTTTACAAATAAGGATACTTTCGTCTCCTTCTGCTAAAAAGGAGATTCATTTTACTTATGGTTGACTAAAATTTAATTATCAAGAATACAGGAACAATTTATTGAAATATTAACAACAACAAAAATTCAATTTGATGGTCATCTTTTGATCAATGACTAAAGTAACTGCTGCTTTACGTAATTAACAACATGAGCAAATTCATGCAACAAAGTGAAAGAAAAATTTACGGCAAGATTACTAAAAACTGAAGTTAGACAGTAATTAAGAAATTTAAAACTCAAAAATACAGTACACAATATGCATAAAGCAGGCTAATATAATTTAAAATATGTTGGTTGAATATCCCGTTAACGCTAGCAAATTATCAAACTCTCAGATTGCTTCCTGTCATATTTGAAATGGGATTTGCAGTAACCTATCGTTTACATAGTATTGGTTAACTCGAAAATGAGGACGTTCTTATCTTTGCCGTGCATAAAAAAAATAATAACTATTATTTCTCACGAGCCTTATTATTCTATCTGTGAGGTAATGCTCATCGACACGCCTTAATCTTTGTTTCATTGTTTCAGATTAAAGCTATAGAAAGGACCTAATCACTTTAAGTCGGTCGTATTTTGCTAAAAAGAATGATTCTACGTGTTCAATATATGTTATTGCATATTGTTTTAAAATCGTAAGTTTACGTTATATGTTCTTAAAAATATAAAATGGTATAGAAATTCTAGCCAGCGTACTTATTTTGATAATATGATAATAATAATAACAATAACTTATGTAATAATTATATATAATAATTAATAATAATTACACTACTGTATTACATACTATATGCATTATACCAGTGAAGAAACTTTTTTTATATTGGCTCCCCAGTTACATATTAATACTTTCTCTAGATTAGAAATCAAGAGGTGCTGTCTTCTGTCAGATAAAATATTTTTGTACACAGAAAACGTTCGCTCGATGTCACATAACGTGAATGGAGCTTACTTTAAAGCGCATGTTTCACTGACAGTTAGATTAGTGTTAGCTGAACCACCTGATTGGACTTTTCCTACTTCTATGAGCATATTTAGAGCAAGATTTCTGTTAATAACATTTTGAAATTTTGTCGTCACTTTTTTCCTAGAGCTCCAGGAACATTTTGGATAGTTGGTTTTTGTCCTGTTGAAAATTGCTAAAGATTCAACAATGCTGATGTCACCTTTTTCCAATTTCTTTATTTCATGCGATATATTACCAACGTAGAGTGGATAGAGGCTAAACCGTTTTCAACTTCTTTGTCATTGAAAGCATTTTCAGATTTCTGAATGCCATTATTTGCTTCATTATGCTGGTAACAATCTAAAAGATATTTATAAATATATGCAGATATTGTTGAGTATAAAGAAACAAGGAGTATGTACTTCTTTCATCGGTTCCAAAGTTTTTGCATAAAAACTACAAGCTTCTCTGTATAAATAGCAATGCGTAATGGGACTATAAAGAAAATTTAAAAACAAATTGCAGCATATTATTTTTGATGAAGGTTTTGGAAGTGTATTACATTTTCAGTAGAAAAAATAATTTGTGACCCCTGTAAATTCTTCTCTTATGAATTCACACACGCGATACAATCCATGTGATAAACATGTAACATGTAACTTGTTAGGATAAAAGATTTCTAAAGCTTGCCCTGCTTTAATCATGAAAAGAGCCACACCTAAGACAAACAGAAAAACTATCATTTTTAACGGAACCTGAAGGTAGTGTACCTTAAAAGAACTATGTTAGGCACTGCTTAAAAATTAACTGTAACATACTCATACTATCATTACAAAAATTTGCTATTGTTTTATGATTCGTTTTTTCAAGTCCTTTACATGCAAGTAAATGGGGATTCCCTGGTTAATTTTCCTCAAGTTTACCAACAACAATATTTGCAATATATCTTCTTTTATAGTCAGTGGTTTTGACAACTGACATCCAAGAATAATTTCTTTGCTAATATTGTCAATTGCCTGAAAGAACTTTCTTAAAAAAGGAAATATAATTTGTAAACAAACCAATTATCGATTGATGACATATATCTAAATAGTTTTTTCTCAACATTGATTCGTCGGAAACTAATTGGCTTGTGAAGGTTTCGAAAAATTCTGAGTCGGCAAACTTATTGAATGAAATGTTTCATATTTGCAGAAACCATTGCTTTACAAAGTTTTAAGCAAAATATTGATGTCGAAGATCAGGAGATCGGGAGGGAATAAGTAATAAGCTATTATTCATTCCCTCCTAGAATCCAGCAAATCCTAACAAATCGTGGTTTACAAAAATAGACTAATCTTTCTCTTAAACAAAACTTCCTTCTTCAGCATTTATCTTGTTTTGAGCGCATTCATTTCTTATATACTTTCTAATTAATCTGGAATCTATGACTATGAGAATGTACAATATATATTTTTTAATTGTTGTATTTGAGGTCAGTATTTAATTTTATGTTTGTTGGGCTGAGTCCACACTTCGCAAGTTTGCCTCGCGAACCATTTGCCTCGGCCTTTGCCGAATGAACAGCGAGGCATGTGCGCGAGGCAGGGTGAGCCAGTTTAGCACGAGGCAAGGTAAGCCAGTTTATTGCGAGACAACGTGGTCCAAATTGCGCGAGGCACCTTTAATGCGCGACTAAAAATCGACTGGGGTTGGCTCCCCCGAGGCAGGCAGAAGCCGTCCAATGTAACTCAATGAAATTTGTTGTTTTAAATTTTCATCATGTAACACCAGTTAGAACAGAAGTAACGCAAATAAATGTAATGACTTGTTGGATTGAATCCACATATTCCAGTTAGAACTGTGGCAGAAGATATGGAAATAATTAAATCAAAGTTTCACAAATATAATCCCTTTAAAATTCACTTGCTGCAAGCATTAAGGCCCACAGATTCTGAACAAAGACTAGGATTCATTACTGTAATGCAAATAATACTAAACCATCATCCCACGATTACCACTGACATGTTGTAGGCTGACGAAGCACGATTTTATAACAATGGGGTGGTGAATCGCCATAACTGCCATTGCTGGGCTTCAGAAAATCCTCATTGGATGCGTGAAACTGATTTTCAGGTAATATGAGGTGTCAACGTTTGGTGCGGATTATTTAATGGACATTTTAAGACAGAGCAAGGTTATTTACATTTTTTACATAATGACTTTCCGGAGTTAATGGAAGATATTCCATTAGCAGAGCGCAATGGTTTGTGGTACCAACAGGATGGTGTTCCGCCTCATAACTCGCGGTTGGTTGTAGAGTATTTAAAGGACGTATATCCCAGTATATGGATTGGTACTAACTGTCCTATTCAATGGCCAGCTCGCTCGCCAGACTTAAGCCCACTGGACTTCTTTTTGTGGGGGTATTTGAAAGGCGCATTGAAAGTGCATTCTACTCCGTTTACGAACTTAAACGATTTGAAACTTAAGATTCGGCGTGCATGTAATTCCATTACAATGAATATGATCACAGCAGCAACTTCCAAGGAGTCAATTGGTCAACTTGAAGCGTATGTTGTGTTGAATGGTGGCCATTTTGAACAATATGTGTAAGTGACTAATTTTATGAATTGTTAATGTATTTAATGTTTGTTTAACTTTCTGTAAGATTTTTTTTGTTATTCATTGTTGATATGATCATTTTGTATAAATATTTCTTGAATACAATTTTCGTTTATACCAAACTCTTCGTACTTCAATCATAGAGTCATAAAGATGAGGGGCGCAATTAAAAAAAATGGTTCGGGGGAGATTTCTTAGAGGGTGGTTTACTAGGGATAGTTTTAAAAAGTATATCTTTTAGGATTCTGCACACCATTTTCGGCGATACTTTGCTCAATATCTCTACATCTCTACAAATAGGGAAAATATCGCTTGTAACATTGGACCCGGTATACTATAAAAGTTCATAAGCATTATAATTTTTCCGAAGCATTTGCAATTTATTCCCAAGGTATTTAAACAAGATTAAATACATGTTTCTTATTTTATATCTACTGAAATGTGTTTCTCATGGGAATTTTGTGAAAAATTTGAATTTTCTAAATTAATTTAAATTTCTAAATTCTTTATAGGATGGGAAATATTCCTGAATACTCTTTGAGCAATTTTATTGTGAATTTTGAATTCAACAAATTGAAATTATGTTTATGTTTATGATGACCTTTACAGGAATTTGCCAGCTCTAACCTCCAACTTTCCTTCATTGAAATTATACTTTAATTTCACTATCGAACAATTAAATTGGGACCGTAGTCGAAACACTAGTTAACTTAATGAGAGTCTAACCAGAATTGATGAATTCTCTGGCGTACCTCTCCTCCTTTAATTAATCGCGATTCGATTGTTTCATTCCACAGCAAATTTTGATGATTTAAACCCAAATATAAATTTTATGATGTATTTCGATGAAAGGGAGTTATTTATAGAAAGAGTATAAGAGAATACATGCGGTAACGCTACCAGATGACTGAAATTAGAGGATACCATGATTAAAAGAATCACTGACAACATAAATATGACGAAATTTACTGATGATTTACTTAATAACATTAAGACAAAGATTTAATTTACGGGATGATGTTTGAAATACCTTTGAATATACCCTGTTGTTTGTTTTAGATGAATTTTACATTAATTTCGCCGATTTACAAATGGAGAAATTACACAGAAGATGGAATTTTATCTACGTTACCCCACCATCGTCATTATCTGGACTTATGTTTTATTTCTAACACCCCCGCTCCCAGGCCAGTCCGCCTGGGGGGAATGTTGGCTATGAAAAATTACCTTTTTACCTGCTAGAGGGACCTTCATCACAATCGGGTGGGTATCTTGAACACCCTATTCGTTCTAGAATGACAGCTAGAATGATGTTGTAAATATTGAACATTACACTACTTTATGTTCAGAAACTTTTCAGCCACCCATGTACCTTTAGTATACGTATAATACCATGGTTATATTCTGTATAATGTACAAGGTATTTTTTCTTACTCTAAAAGGATCGTAACTCTTTTAAACCTGATACCTGTCAATAAACAGGTTCACATTAACGTAACGAACGAAAATATATGGAAATTAACAATAACAAATGCAGCTAGTTTCGTAGTTGGTCGCGAATATTGTAGAATAATTAATAATCGAGTACTTATTGTTAAGCGCCAAGCAAGTTATTTATATGGATATGGTGACCTACTTTTTTTACGTCACATATGCTCGACATGAAGTCCAAAATCAGACTATTGACGTGCATCTCAGGATATGCAAACGTTTAATGCGTAAGCAATAGCAATACAAAAAAAACGGAAACATAAGGTACCATAATAGAGCTATTAATACAGACATATACATGAGAATGGCGGAAATCGCTTGAAAGCGCTATTAGCGTTCACACAGGCAGCACGTAGTTTAGGATTGTTGTCGTATGGTGGCACAGTAATATTCGCATGGACTGAATTTCGTGGAAAAGCCCATCCAAAATTAAGCTCATAATATGAGCGTGCGAAAATCGCGAATGAGAGAAGAAAACTAAAACATGCATAGAAACTGAAGGAGTTTTTGTTTCCTTTCATTAGCTTCGATTAAAAAATGAAACTGGCAGTTATGAGATGAATGACATAGAATTTATAGAATATTACAGATAAGCACTTAATGGCCGTTAGAGAATTAAGTATAGAAAATGCAATCTAAACAGTAGATATGCCTGTAGAGGTATGTTATTGCTTTATGTATATAGGAATAACGCCGGAATTTTTTTGTCTTATTAGTACCGACTCGGCGATCATTTATTGATGTTTTGATGAACTAGTCAAGAGCAGTTCAACAGCCTTCATCATTTTCTGATTTAATTCATTATTGTAATTTATTTATACTATTAACTTCTTTGTAAAAACCTATATATTCCAATGACATGCAATTATTTTGAGTTGCGTTTTGTCTGTAAAAGTCAGGACTATGATGAGGACAGAGAGACGGGAAGAATTTTCTTGGTTACTGATAATACCGTTATTTGTAGTTGTTATCATGAATCCTAAAGCCTCGTTGGCTTGAGCCCCCCTTGTTAAACCATTTCTTCAAAACTTCGTGCAGCCAAAACTGAACGAACGTAAAGATCTAAAACATGTGTAGTAGCAATAAGGTGGGTGCGTAGCTTACATTTGTTGATGTTCTTTCGAAATGTTTCTCACGTTGGTCCGTTTTTTTTTTGCCGAGAAACGTAGTATGGCTTTCAAGAGTACCATTCATATGAATTCTGTGAGTTCTTAGATGCAAAAGGTTACTAGCATCGTTTTCAGACTCTTTCGTAATTGAAAAATGTGGTATGATAGGAAACTGATAGTTGTGAAGTGATTAAATTCTCCAAGTTATTACGTATTGACAAGTTATTATTGAGTATGCCAAAAAGAAAAGAAATAGACATCGAAACTGGAACCAGTATTAGTTTCAAATCAATGCTTCCATTTCAAATTGCACGGCAAGTACAATTTCTGAGCATCGTGTGCACCAAACAATGAAAATAAAATGGAGAAACAGGGCAATTAGAAAGTCCAAAACGCCCTGGACGACCACGAGCTACAAGAAGCGAGAATCAGTTGCTCAGGTTAGTGCTTTTACGAAATCGCCGTCTTACGGCACCAATATTTGCAGCCGAATTCAATTGATTTCATTGTCGCTCAGTAAGCATATCAACAGGTGGGCTAGCCTCCAGAGAATTGAATGCAGGGCCAATAGAACGCGGTACTTTGACCCGATGAATAAAAATGTCAGCTGTACGGTTCCAAACGTCAATGTTACAACAAATATTAAACGCGGAGCGGGAATATTATGGTTTGGGGTTCCTTTGGAGGTGGTGAAATTGGCACATAATTTTTAAAAATGGAGACAATTAATTAATTAAATTTAGTTAATGAGAGAAAAATCTGTGATGTGGTAGTAGCGCACCCGTCCGGTAAACGGGAGTCGCAGGTTCGAGTCTTACCGGTGTCTTGAGATTTTTATTTCATCAATGAATTTTAGTCGTATCGGTAAAATCTAGGGAAAATTTATTTTTGAGTATTCGCCGATGGAAGCCAATATATTAATTAATTAGTGTACACTTGGCACATAAGGATACACCTGTCAATGTGTTGCAATACGTCTACAGGCATCGAACATCTAGGTATTAAAAAGGATTCGTTCCTACAGAGACTCTGTGGTGTAGTAGTAGTGCGCCCGTCCGACAAGCGGGAGTCGTAGGTTCGAGTCCCATCGCTGTCTTGAGATTTTTATTTCATTAATTAAATTTAGTTACGTTGGTAAATTAAGGAAAAATATATTTTCAGTATTCGGCGATGGAAGCCAATATATTCAATATATTATCCTTGATATAATTTGGATTTTTATGATGAATAGTATTGTAAAATAATCCAATATTCGTGCTGTCTGAAATAAAATAGAAATAGAAAGCTTTCCTTTTTCTGTCTTAGGATGCCAGGAAGAAGCCAATGTTGAGTTTGTAAAAAAAAAGGAAAGCAGTACCGAGAAGAAGAAATGAAGCTGGCAATTACAGCAGTCAGAGAAAAAAGGATGTGACTGGTACAAATAATTATATTACTGCAATCATAATATCTGTAGGTTTTATCAACAAATAAATGTTACGTAGCAAATTTCCAGTGTATTCCATATTTGCACCCCAGTTCCTCAAGTAATAATTTTGGTCCTTTTTTCAAGAATTTTTTTTTCGAGAATGTGTAGGATCACAAAACTAAGTAAGATCTTGGTCCGTAACTGTTTTGAGTATATTCTAGTGAAATTGAACCTTAAATAATTCGATTTACGACGAAGATGTACTCATAAAACAGAATGGTATTCCATATTTGCATCTACTCTAATAATATATTAATCCACTTGTTTTATTTTACGACCTTTCTACATCCTTGAGCTACTGGTCTAAACTTATGAGTTGCAGTGTATTGTACTGTGAGGCACGTGTACCCATATTATTATTTTATGTAATTACAATTTAAATTTCCCATTTTTATATTTTGGCATTTATTCTTATAAAAAAGAGTCTAGTAAAACCAAATTGAAGGAAATAATGAAGATCACCAGTTATTTTCAAAAATGTACTTTGTAATAACAATTTTTTTCAAAAATTTCACAAAAACATTTAATAGGTTATTGGTATCAAGTCATCAAAATTCATGATATTACCTGTATCACGACACACAATAACCAAAAGGTCAAACACTTAAATATTGAACCCCTTGCATTGGTATTCCTGTAGAGACGTATAAATAAACAGATAGAACACAGCATTTTGGCAGAAAAGCATGTTTTCGAGGAAACGTTTGGAAAATAAAGAAAACGCAAAATTGAAGACAAGAACATTTAAGGAGAGACCGAAGACGTTAGAGAATATAAGGAGGAACCGAAGAGGATATTATAGAATATAAGGAAGATTCCATAGTACACACTTATACATTACACACAAGAATAAACTGTAAGTAAATTCATCCTAATTTTAGAATAAACTTTTAAAAATGAGATATAGAAAGATATACTTTTTCAAATTCATACTTTTATTTCAATTCGAAATTTGAAATTAATAAATCTAGTGCCGTGTATACACGAAGGTAGTCTGAAAAGTTTCCAGACTAACACATAAACAAATATTTTTTGCCAAATTCAGTTTTATTTCTCAACATAGTCTCCCTGTAAGTCTATACACTTTTCTCAGCAATGCTTCCATCTTTTTATTCTTTTCAAATAGTACTTGGCATCTTGTTCTGCAAAATACGAGGATCGTTCCTAACAAAGAAAACGCAATTTTTTTTCGACAAAAAACATTTTATTTTTCAATATAGTCTCCTGCTCGCTCAACACACTTATTCCAACGATATTCCAAATTAGCAATACCTTCCTTGTAGATCGACGAATCCAAGTCCTCGAAATAGCAATTTACAGCAACGATCACCTCGGAATTAGACGAAAATCTCTTACCACCGAGCCATTTTTTCAGGTTTGGGAACAGATGATAATCACTGGGAGTCAAATCTGGGTAATAGGTCGAATGAGACTTTAATTCAAATGAATTGCAATCGCAGACTTATGGCCAGGTGCATTATCCTGATGGAAAAGCATTTTCTTCTTTACTCAATGAGGCCGTTTCTCTTTAATTTTGTCGCTAAGTTGTTGCAACAAAGTGGCAGAATACTCACCATTTATTGTTTTCTCCTTTTCTAAGTAATCGACCAAGATAATTCCATGAGAATCCTAAAAACCTGTTGCCGTAATCTTACCTGCTGACAAAACTGTTTTTGCATTTGGTGGCGAAGAGCCTTTGTGTGTCCATTGTTGTGGACTGTTCTTTGGTTTTGGGGGTATAACAGTGGAGCCAGGTTTCATCGACGGTTATGAAACGGCGTAAAAAGTCCTTTGGATTGTGGCGAAAACATGCCAAAAGGTCACGAGAAACACTCAAACGATTCAGTTTTTGCTCCGGTGTGAGCAACCGCTGCACCCAACGCGCCGAGTATTCTTTCATTACCAATTCTTCAGTTAAAATTCTGTGCACACTGTCATTTGAGATACCCACTATGTCTGCTATCTCGCGCACTTTTACTCGACGGTCATCCAATACGATACGGTGGACTTTTTCAATCATATCCGAGTCAGTTGCAGTTTTAGGACGTTCACTACGGGGTTCATCATTTGTGCTCGTACGACCACGCTTGAATTCGGCAACCCAGTTTTTAACTATTGAAAACGAAGGAGCGGATTGCAATAGTGTTGAATCTAGCTCTGCTTTAATGTCGGTTGGTGTTAAGCCTTTCAAATGAAAGTACTTTATCACTCCTCTCAACTCTGTTTTTTCCATTGTTTACAAAATCACACGAGACGTTCACTTTGGCGTACTGTCAAGAACATATTAATTGACAGATCGCTCTGTGCTGTCATATTTAATCTATTAAAAATGATTCCACAGAATGGTAATGAAAATTCCTCCGAATTGGCACCATCTCTGTGTTAGGTCACGTAGTTTCCGAACAATCCTCGTAGATGTTTATGTACGATGAAAATTTATGTCCTCCGAACGAAACTTTGAGCCCAAGGAACAGAAAAAAGTCGCTGGGGGCCAGGTTCGGGTGGGTGATCTATCAGTTCGAATCCCAATTCGTAAATTTTTGTCAAGGCGACCACTGAAGTGTAAGATGGTGCGTTGTCTTGGCGAAACAAAATTTTCTTGTCCTTTTTTGTCAAGTAATGATGCAAGTAATGCAAAAGGCAAGGCTAACGTAATTGACCTAACGACAGAGGAACCACAATAGATCTGAAAAGGTTGCAGTGGGATAGGTCAAGAACCTCGAAGACTACTCTAATCTAATCTAGTATGACCCCGTTATTGTTTTTCCTTTTTCAAGATAGTCGATTAACACAACTCCATGATTAGCTCAAAAACAATCGCCATCGCTTTCCTGGTCGATGGAATAGTCTCCGCCCCTTTCGGAGCTGATTCACCCACTGCAGTCCACTGTTTCGACTATGCTTTGGCTTCAGGAATATGCTGGTATATTCAAGTTTGATCTACAGATATTAATCGACGCTAAAACTCCGACTTATTTCGTTTAAACTACTTCAACAGGGTTTTGGAAATCTTCATTCGAATGCGTTTTTGTTCCCGGTACCCAACCCACGGTTAGCTTTTTCATACCCAAATCTTCAGTCAATATACGACAAACTCGTTCTTTCGAGATGCCAATAGCCTTTGCCATCAAACTTTAATTCGGCGGTCGTCTAGCACCATTTGTTGAACTTTTCCGATGGCATCCGTAGTGGTTACAGTTTTTGGCCGCCCTGAATGCTCATCGTCAATCAAGCTAGTACGACCACGTTTAAATTCAGCTGCTCAAAGTTTTACTGTGGCAAATGATGGTGCAGAGCCCCCTTAAAAAGCATCCATCCCGGTTTTAATTTACGTAGGTGTATTGCCTTTCAAATGCAAGAATTTAATGACGGCTCGATATTCGATTTTTTCCATTTTTATAGAAGCACACTAACGTCAACTGACACAAACAATTGTTAAACAACAATTGAGCGTCGAACATGGCTGAAACCTTCAAAAGTATCTTCCAACGCATGCGCAATTATATTACCAGAATATTTTTGACGAGTAACGCCATCTTCATGTTGAGGCTTGAAACTTTTCAGACTACCATCCTAGTAGTCTTGAATTCTATTAGAACTAGCAATTGAGGATCCAGCTAGCTTACGCGAATATTTTACTTCAACTTCCTGCTGTAATATTGAGCCGTTATTACACAAAGCATTTAACTTTATTATGTCAAAAGCAATGGGACTTCGATGATATAAGGAATTTCCAAGTATTATTAACGCCACCTTTACCTTTTTAAATCTTTGTGAGTTTAACGTTTAATTATTTCTTCTATAATTTAACATATATTAAGCTTCCACTCGGTGGTGAAGCATTGTTATATGGTTCGCTTTTATTTGTACCTCTCTTTTAATAATGTTAAGTAATTTGTGGGAAGGAAGAATAGTTTAATTAATCTCAATTGCATTTAATTTAAATATCAAATGGAGCATGGTTTTAATTTTGTGGAAGTTTCGGTTGTATTTACTAAAAGAAAATTGACACAAAGTTTTGCACAATTTTTCAACCAGTAATTTCTATTCCCTAACTTTTCATAAGAAAATTACATAAAATAGAGGGAATACGTACCCTCACTTTAGTTTCGTTCGGTAGATCTAATCTAAATATCATACACTAATAGTAGCAGGGAGTGTATTTTCCCTCTTAATGTATGTATGTACCTTTCGCTCTCTTAACTTTATTAATAACATAGTTTAGCTTTTGAAGTACTTGAAATATTTAGCTCGTATTAGGTTTATGACTTGGCGCATAGTAGGTGGTATTGAGTTTACTGCACAGATCGTAACTTCAAAAAGAAACGGAATAAATCATAACTGTAAGTGCTATAAAGCAAATGCTAAGGATACTACGACTTGGCAGTTACCTTGGCTGTGTAATGTATTACTTAAGCAATGCCCCTCTTTCGACTCCAAAATATATTATATATCTTAAAACATCCAAAAATTATTAATATTTTTACCATACTTCTCTTGCATTTGTTTCACTAAATAACAAAAGTACTCGTAAGTAGAGGTAATTTTATGTTCTTTATGTTCGATTTTCGGTAATATAATTATAGGTACAACATTTCAAGATCGAATATAATGGATGAAGATGAATATAATTGATTTCCTTTTGTATGTTGTTGTAATCAACAATTTTGCCAAAATGCGCTTATGTCTTTCAGTCTATTAGTCACGTTCTATATTTGTATTTATACAAACAATAACTTCTTCGCTATTGATTCGTAGCACTGCAATAATGCGTTCTATCATGTACTTACACGGGTCAATAGTGTTCAATGTCTAGGCCTCGGAAATTAAATCTGACCTTGATCTTGCAATTCGTAATAGATGTATTTATGATGTATTGGTTCTGTTCTAATGTAAGCAATGATCTTAGTATGCTTTTTTCTACTACTAATGTCTATTTTAGATGTTTAGTCGTCGCTTAGAAACACGTAGATGGAATTGCACAGATATTAAATTACTTTGACATTAGGATGGCCTGGCGGAAATAATAAGTCGCTCATAGACAGCGGATAAAGGTCGCAAATGACATAGACTAATCGATAATATATTTTATGGTGGTGTGGAGTTCATAAAATGGCATGTTCCACGTCCTATTCTACCTACCTAATGACACATAACAAATTCCCTCTATGAATAATTGGGTCAAATGAGAGTTATCGTGTTTTTCTTGTACTCTGTGAGGGCGGATTCTTATATAGCAATAATACATATGTAATGAAATGCCTATACATTTGCGTTTAGAGTAGGTAGTTAACAAACCTAGTAATGTGAAACGTTGCTGCAATAAACAAGTGACAGCTAATTTATTGTACTAATCAACAATGTGTTATCAAATGTTATCAACTACAGCAACCATAAAACTGGCCAAAATAAAATATAACGAAAGTAGGTCGCCATTTATTTCCTAGATTTTTTGGTCAGTTAATGATTTGTTGGTAACTGTTAGTAATTCAATAATAAAGAAGACGATTAAACTTAAGAAAAATGCTTCTCTTTTTTATATTTATATTTCTGCGTCGATGGTTAAGTAAAGTAAACCATATGAGTAGAGATAAATGGTAATAGAGTGACAATTATTATTATTAAAGAAATCTTATTTGCTTTCCTTGAGAGAATATTTCTGGTGCTAAATTCGATTATGGTCATGTATGCAAAACATTAATAGTACAAGTTATGCAGTGTATAAAGTACTGCATCAAATGGAACAAGCTGCAAACGGTAATACGTTTAGGTTTGATATTTCGCAGCTTTAAACTGTTTATTATAACCCACCTTTTTACATAAGTTTCACAAAGGAAAGTACATTATTATCATATCTGAAAATAAAATATTAATCCTAAATAATGAAGTCCACTGTTTTAAAGTAACATAACCAAACATTTTGCCCATTTTGTTATTGTCATTGATAAATTGTTTTTGTAAAGCAGTTGTTCTGTGTTGGTCGTATTATTATCCTAGTAACATTGAAGTTGGTGTTAAATTGGAAGTTTAAGTAAACTGAATTTAGGATAGATGAACATAAATTCAATTCAAATAATAATAATAATAATAATAATAATAATAATAATAATAATAATACTTTTTTATTCAATATTATACATAAACATGTCTTGAATATGTCATTCTCGTGTACAGTGTGTGTGTATACATAAATAAACAAACAACAAATAAAAAGAAACATTGCAAAACAAATAAACATTAATATAAAATAACAAAAGTACAAAGCTAGGTACCGTATGTAGGTACCGTAATAGCTGTAGTCAGAACAGAATAAAATGAAATAAAATAAAACGTAAAAAGTATGGTACAAAATTTGCTCGTCTCAATTAATGAAAACAGTTAAAACTGATGATCAAAATACTCGTTTACATTATAAAAGATATTAGTGGTAAGCAGTTCTTTTAATCGTGATTTTAGTCTCTTTACCGGTAGATCTTTTATATGCAACGGTAAGTGATTAAAAATTTTTAATATTTGTGTGATTACACTTTTATTCACAATGCTTTTTGTAGTTTGAATTGGGACAAGATAAGCGTTTTTAATTCCTCGAGTTTCATAGCAGTGTCGGAGTTGTCTCTCTTCAAAAAGCACGTGATTCAACAAAAATATCACACATTCTATTATATATATGGATGTAAGCGTAAGTAAACTTTTATTTTTGAACACTTCCCTACATGAGTCTGTTCTTTTCAGACCGAAAATGCTCCGCACACAAGACTTTTGCAGCAAGAAGATCCCGGACACGTCTGGAGAGACACCCCAGAAGATAACACCGTAACGCATTCGAGATCCAACATACGCATAGTACGCTGATCGGCCTGCTTGTTCGTTTATTGTTTTTGATATTACGCGCAACGCATAGTCAAACAAAGATGTTTTAGTCGCCAGGTACTCCACATGGTGCTTCCAGTTCAGCTGACCATCAACCCATAATCCAAGAAATTTTACTTTGCTTTCACTGACTAAGTTACAACTGTCGTAGGAGATACTAATTGGATCCGTTTTGAAGTAGCCAAAATGCAACAGGTGAGTTTTTCCAATATTAAGTTTTAGATTATTTTGATCATACCATGCGCTTAAATTTGTCAACACCTCTGTTAGATCAATGTCAATCATTTTTTTAGAAGTTTTTACGATTACTGATGTATCATCAGCAAGTAAAACTGTTTTATGCTGTATTAACTTTGGTAAATCGTTCGCATAAATTAGGAACAAAAGAGGGTCCAGTACAGATCCTTGTGGGACTCCTCTCTTTACAGCCAGACCTGTTTTCATTATATGCATCCACAACAATCTGCTTTCTCTCAGTCAAATACGATTTGACTAATTGCAATGCAAGTGCTCTAATGCCTATTATCTCAAGTTTCTTATATAAGATGTTATAGTCGACACAATCGAATGCTCTTTTCAGATCCGGAAATAGTGCTACAGTCATTTGTTCTTCATTTAAACCATCTACTATTTCCGCTAAAGCTTGATATATTGCTCTAGTTGTACTTCTTCCCTTTATATACCCATTCTGGCAATTGTCAAAGAGATCATACTTATGTAGAAATTTGTAGATACGTGTGAAAACTATCTTTTCAAAAATTTTTGAGAAGTGTGCCAATATTACTAGAGGCCTGTAATTTACTAATCCAGGTAAAGTTTTATTTTAATAGTTAGCTATACTGCCTACTATGAATACTAACTTAAGTAATTTCATCAATTGCTTGCTCTGGAATGTTCACTGTGACCACCTAGTGAAAATGTTAAATATCAAAACGTTTCTGTTTCGCAGCTTGAAGGATCGGGTATCATTACATACATTGCTGTCTGTATATTATACTGAGATACAGTCGCGGTTGGGATATGGCATACTCCTGTGGGGATCTTCTTCTACTGTTGCCAAGGTCTTTGTGGTACAGAAGCAACTTGTTAGAATATTGGGCGGGCTAAAGCCTACAGAATCATGTAAACCTCTCTTTCAAACGTTGCGTGTTCTAACTCTTCCGTCTTTATACATCCTTGAAGCCGTGTGTTACCACCATAATCACAAGGAGGAGTGTACTGTTATAAAAGACATACATCCCTATGAAACCCGGCGAAGAAGTGATCTCCATATTTCCAGATGTACGCTGCATATCACTGATAGAGGATTAACGAGCACTGGGAAAAAATTATACAATAAACTACCTCGCGAAATAAGAGTTAGCACCAGATTTAAGCAGTCTACTAAGAGGTATTTAATAGAGCAAAGCTACTACAGTGTAGAAGAGTTTCTCAACCCTAGCAACTAATCTATAGGGATAAGCCACTCCATCGCTACGTTTCGTATTTATCCTCATGTTTAGTTTAGTTTAGCATTATTCTTTATTTCGTTTTTGTTTCCTTTCCTTTTGTTTGATTAGTTGATCTTTTCTTGCTTTTTTGTTTGTTAGAATTTTTGTATTCGACCATTGATTTTCTCTATCCTTTCGGATACTTTTAATCAATAAAGTATTATTATTATTATTATTATTATTATAATTTTATAAAACGAATTTAATTGAAATCCAGCATATCGAAGTACCAATAATTGTTTCGGTGATCGCAGAAGAACTCATTCGGAGGCTTGTCACGTGTTTAATGATACGCATCCAAAAGAGACCTCCAATTAGTAGGTCAACGTTATCTATAACAATTCAACAATTTGAGGAGATAAAAAGCGTAAAGAATCGTTTAATTTTTGGAAGACCACAGATAGCAACTGACGATGATATCATATTGGACGTTTTATTTGATGTTTTTGATGAACCACAAACATCTACCAAATACCTTGGTGCTGATCATCATATTTCAGAAACATCAGTAAGGAAAAGTGGTATAAACCAACGTTCGCCACCTTTTTGAAATTCACAGAGCAATAACTCAAAACTTGAAATCTCGCGGACCACTAAACGTAACCCTCCCATTTATACTTTTTTCTTTTATATCTTTGTATTAATGTATTTATATTCATTACTTAGTAACTCCAAAATTACAATGTTTGAGATACTCCTGCTTAGACCTGTCAGACTCAGGTCAATAAAAATTTTCTCCCATAACCAAGCTGTACCGCGAGTTCTCGAGGCGAGGAAGACTTCCTCCGGACTTGTAGCTGACTGAAAGAACAGCCTTTTGGGTAGAAATAACAAGGTTACCCTCATCTACGTACCATGATATACTGGCATTGATGGAAACCAGGTAGCCGATGTCTTTGGCAGAATCGCATCATTAGACAAATTTTTAGTTTACCGTACATGGCGGGATGCGTTCATTCCGCACCATATTTTTGCCACACATATACATCTTTTGTAATAAACATAAATTATCAAGTCACCCGGATAATCATAAATATGAAACTAGAAATAAATGTAATTTAACCTACAATAAGCCTAACCATTCTTTTTATCTCAAATCTCCGATTATTGTCGAATCAAACCTATTTAATAGGCTACCAAAAGAGATTGCTCAGTCGCAGTCACCGATTGTCTACAAAAACTAATTAAAACACTTTTTAACGAACGGAGGGTTCTATAGTGTGGCGGAGTTTGAAGCCTGTTTGAGCTACAATGATAATTGAGGTATCAGTATATCGTATATCTAGCCAAATGGGTTAATAAAGTAATTCTAATTCTGATTCCAATGGGAGCTAGCAGACTTCATTGGGTCCAAATCCTCCAGTTGATATATCTTTCAAGAACAAGAAGTCTTTCGAATCCGGGCTGATTCAACAGGTTTATCTTATGTGTTGCCAGTCGAAACAGAGCCAGAATGTTTATAGAACTTGTCAAAAAGTCCATCAGAGGTCTAACCGCTATCCCTGCCGATTAAGCTCGATTAAGGAAACGCCTAGTCAGAATGGATCTCGTTCAAGAGGAGTAATTTCGTCTGTGCTTGGGAGAGAATCAAACAGCACATTTTTTACTACTGTCCCGTCGACTGCAGAATCAGATTTTCTCTGTTTAGTGGGGCCTTCACAACGCCAGAGAGTCTGAGAAAGACCACACTGAGTGAACGCCTAGAATTCGTTAGAAGAATAGGTCTGTTTGGCGAACTTTAGAATTACACAGGGGGCATAGAATGGACCTTATTGGTAGATGAAAATGTATAGACTAATCCACCCACCCGGCGTTACTAATGTAAAGTAGTACCCATACGTAAAAGTTCAGATAAGATACCAAATGTTTCATTTCATAGAAATGTTATTCATTCAAAATTATGCTAATTTATATCCATTTCAAATTGTCCAATCGTCCAATGGATTGCGGATATGTCCCTAGAAGTAAAAAGTAGCTAATTAGAAAATAATTAAGTGTAATTTAAATTTAAAAATGTTTTTAAGTCGCACGTGAACAGCATTCTCATTTACTCCGATTTCTGTATAATAATCGTACAAGAGCACACGTTAGTGGCTGGGATGACGCCATTGTTTGCGACTCTTGAAACACGATGGCATTGAAAGAGCAAAAGACTGTTTTCAACCGATCATTTGCATTCCAAAAATGAAAATTTTGCAAGCACACATTAAACTGAAAGAAAAAGAACAACATTTTCTCTCGGATCACCAAAATTTTCTCACGGACTACTAATGATCCGTGGAGCATCGGTTAGCGACCGCTGGTCTAAACTACAAGCCACATTTAGTACGGGAACTATCAGAAGGCGATTTTGACTGTAGGGTGGAATTTGCGGAAATTATGTTTTCTTTCAATGGAGCTACGTTTATGTTGAACGGTTCTGTAAATAGTAGTAATTACATATAATCGCCATACTAATAATCCACCTACACAACATCCAGAAAAGGTTAATGTCCATTTTTTATACTCTAACTCCAGCTATCTACTTATGACCGCTATCTCACTTTGGCCGTTTTTATTTGAATCACACGTTTTCCGAGGAATGGCTTCGATGAAGAAGTCAGATTGAATGACTTTCTCAGGCCTCAGACATGACTTCAATGGACTTTTTCCTCCGAGGACATTTAAAAAGTTTAGTGTATGTTAATAGGGCAACAACAATGTAGATAATGTAGAAGCTCGGATTAGGAATGTAACAGCAAATATTACCGCAGACATCTTCATCATTCATTAGAAGCTTTTGTAGGACGACTTTATTTCTGCCAGGAAGTGAATGGGCGCCATTTTCAACAGTTACTATGAGTTCGTTTATCTATCGCTATTTCTATTTCATTGTCTAGAATGATTTGTGTTTCTCGCGATGTTGTTATTATTTCTCAATAAACAATGTTATTATGAACTTTCCTGTGCTTTTGGAGCAAATACCTTTCAAAATGATGCAAAGTTGAAACGCTGTTCCTGCTTGAAGAAACTAGACGGCGACATCCTGCAAACACCGTACAAAACAAGTTTAACTTATGTCAAAAAGTGGGTTGTTATAAACAATTTAACGCTGCGAAACATGGAACCTAAATACATATGTTATGTTATGTCTACACCTTATTCCATTTGGTGATATACTTTATACGCATCCTATATAATTTGTGCTATTATTACCAATTTATACTACACGACATAGAAATTGCAACACCAAGAAGGGGTGCGAAGTTGACCAAACTTACAATTAGCAGCAATGTGTAACTATTCAAAGGTAATAATTGATTAAAATTTCAAAGGAAAAGAAAAAAAAGACTAACACAATTTAATTTTATTTTTATTAATAATGTGCTGGGCCTCCCTATTAGTTTCATATTCCCTCATTCCTCGTGGCATCGAAGGCTTTTGTAGTAATTATAAAGAAAACACTGGTGAGCTTCTTTGAATCACAATCTCTATTTAACGAAAGGCTATTTGGTTGTCGAAAGGGTCACTCCACTACCCAGGCAGTGTGTAGTTTAATATACCGGATGGTTGAGGACCTTGAGGATGGTTTGTGCACGAGAATTACGTTGTGTGACCTCAGCAAGGCCTTCTACTGCATTGATCATAGTGTATTGCTCGACCAACTCTTTGCATATCGGGTACGGGGAAATGTTCATGCTTTACTAAGTTCTTACTTGTCTGATCGCTCGCAATTTGTAGATGTGAAGGATAGTATTTCCAAGTCTCTTACTATTAAATATGGAGTTCCTCAGGGTGCAGTGCGTGGTGCAATTAGTGAGTGGATCATAACACAACACCAATTAATTTCGAAACATACAGTTGGACAAAAGCACAGCAAAAGGATGATGGGGAGACCGTCGCAACATCCGATTGCTGACCTGCTTGAATTAAGCAAGATATAGCTTAGGGCAGCAACATGTCTACTGACAGGACATGGCTGTTTGAGAGGCCACTTGCATAAGATGGGGATCTACAAAGATGAACCTTTATGTAGACTTTGTAATGAGGAGGAGGAAATAGCCCCTCAATTTATTTTCGAACGTGCAGCGCTAGCTCAACGCAGATTCGCTATGCGAAGCGCAATTGAACTATCCATGGAGAAAAAATTACTACATAGGCTTTTAAACCTGATCGAGGGAACTAACCTGTTAAAGTAAAACGAAACCGGAGCAGGAATAATACAATAGGCTACTAAGCCTCAGTGTTGGGGATGCAAAGACCAATCCTGCGCTGGTAGAAAATCAATCAATCAATCCTTAGGGTTCCGTCCTCTTTATCGTAGCGTAAGTAATTTTTGACTTAACCTCGTGTAAACATTTATTTTCAGTTATTGGAGATCTATTCAAACCAAAATATCTCAATGCAAATTCATCAGTACATTCTTAAAATACTAGAATTGCACACAGGATTCGAGAACCAAATTTTCGTTTTTCAAAATCAATTAAAAATTGTTTAAATATTAAATTATATAATCATTTGCCATTGCGTATTACAAAGTTGAATATGAATAAATTTAAGAGAGCAATTAGAACCTACCTGTGATTCGTTTGACATTGGTTTAGATACTCATTTAGATATATGATGATTGTAAAAACATGAAATAAATCTATCTATCTATCTATTTCACTGCATAACAAATATTGCTCAGTCCTTGCCAAGTTTTAAATGCCATAGTCAAACAGTATTTAAGAGTAATCATATTTAAGCCAAGCATGAGGTAAATCTATCTGTTTCATATAATATTACTTTGCAAAGTTTTTTTGATTCAAGAGCAAAGTTTGCGAAAAGACATTTGAAGATTCCATCTTCTTCTTCTTTATCGCCAAATGTTGGATGATATACTGTTCACTACTACATTGGCGTATTCCTTTAATAAGCACTAAAAGAAATAGCGAAGTACATTTCTTTTTTTGTACAGGAAATAAGACTTCTATGTACTAGGTTGTATTGTATGTGAAGATGATTAACTTTAGTACTAACTGTGAAAAGCAAGAAAGATAGCTTACTTATTCAGATGTACTTTTCAATAATTATTAATAATAATTAAATTCAAAGGTAATTATTATCGCATTAAACAATTGAAGCCTGGTTTTTGGCATGTTAGTGTTTTGCAGTAGATGCTTTTCAGGAGATTTTTGGTTAGCTTCTTACACATTCATAACTCATAACTATAACGTTGCCAATTGCACTGCCCGTAAATTTCTAGTTAGATGCCTCAAAATTACACCAGATACGGCAATGACGTCATAGTAGCTTAGTTTACAGTTCTTAAAACATAGCTAACTTGCGTCTGGGGCTCGAAAGGGTAGATTACATACTGCAAACAAGTTAAATCTCTTTGTTGTTCTAAAACTTGGAAATGTTCTTTGTATAATCGAAAGTTTATTCCAACTCTTGCTATTCCAACTCGCATTAAACTCGTTACCAATACGAAACATATTTATTAGAATCTGCAGCGTATAAATTCCAACAAAATATTATTATTATTTTGGTGCATCTTTCGAAGCCGGCTTTTTGCCCTCTGTTTTGAGACAGAGGCGACGGACTGTTCTTTGTCCTAGCGACGTGGAGTGAGCCTGTCTGGCACCACGATGTGTGTTTACCAGCGACCGGCCACCAAAAACTCGTCTTCGCCCGTTTCGATGCAAAAATCCGCGATCCAGGAATCAGATTACCTTCGTCCGGCAAGTAAATAAGTCGTCGGCCAAGAACGATCAAGATGCTAGGAAAAAGTAAAAAAAAACAATCGGTAAGAGGAATATGAACATTGTAGACTTGTCGACAAGAAGGTTTCGGTAAGGTTTATAATTTATGATGCTTATGTTCTTTGTGAATATACTGCTGGACGGTTTTCGAATTTAAAAACCCTTTCTACAGAGACATATATAAATGTGTTTCGTTTTTAAAATATAAATGGCGCTTCAGATACCTCTATAAGAAAGCCGTACGTAGCTTTAGGTTATTGACAAAAGTAATTTCTAACATTTATCATTATGAAAATAGTTTTCACGTGTTTTAGTAATTATTTAACATAATTACTCGGGGGATAATTTACAGTAATCTTATATGTAAGGACGTAAAGTATGGAATACGTGCTCAAACACTTACCGTTTTAAGAGTCCTCCGTGAAATCACAAAGTGGATAATGTCTATTTAACATTTGTAACATTAGATATGTTTCCAAAGTTGTTTCGACAAAGTGAGTGCGGCGTGAAGAAAAAGTGTTTTTGTATGCCGAAAACGAACGTTCTACATCTAGTGACGTTATATTTGCGTAAGTAAAATAATCTTTCAAATAACTTAACGGTTCTATTAAAGTACCTTCACAAATTTGTCTTAATGTGCCAAAATCAGAATCTTTCTTTAAAACACTTTCAAACCTTTCTAAAATACAAACATTTCTTGCGTCTTCTATCGCGCATAGCTGTGCGTGAACATGTTGCACTATTTGCAAAGATTCCACTAACGACACCGAAGAGTTTTGTAGTTTTTCTATCGCAATCCGCTAGTCCCACGTAATTGTTCTGAATAATTTCCAAATCTGTTTTAACTTGACTATCCTGAAATTTCAAGCGGCTTACCTTGACAGCCGCAGCTTCCTTTGGGTCGAATTCTAAAATCACGTTCTTTATATTCTCAAAATATTTAAGATAATAAAATGCAGCCTCTAACCATGTTCCCCAACGAGTAAGAATAGGTTGTGGTGGTTCAGGAATACCGGGGCATAGTCTATGAAATTCCCGAATACGTTTTGGGGATTTTACAAACACAGCTTTTGTATGTGCTATTAGAGCGTCTACCTCGGGATAACATTTTCTGATACTGTCTGCTATGAGACTGAGAGTATGAATTTTACATGTAATATGCAACAAGTTAGCACAATGTTTTTTAAGAGATCGACCTACAGCAAACATGTTTGCGGCACCATCACTCATAAGCATCAACAGTTGATTTGTTGAAAGTTCAAGCTTTTCCAATGTATTTAACACCAACATTGAAATTACTTCGGCAGTACATTGTTGTATTCGTCTGGAAGCTAGTAAAATTGAGGGTGACGGTCGATGTGGTTCCATTGTGCGTAACATTACATTAACCACAGAATGTTTTTTACGATCTGTTGTTTCGTCCACACATAACCACAGTTTTTTATCTTGCAACTCCGATTTAATTCTTTTCTCGACATGCTCACGAGCAGATGGCACAACTCTCTGTAATGTTCTCTCAGTTGGTAACTTAAAGTCCGAATATTCATTCCAAAACGAGACGTATGCTTTCTTCCTTAGTAAATGAAATGGTAAATTACATGCAACAAACACATAAATTAAATTTAAATTTGTCATAATCTCGTGTGGAATTTGTTTCTGAAACATGCCCTGCACTATTTACGTGCCGTGGACAATCACTTTTCGACCAACACATTAAATCTATTTTACACACTACACATTAAATTTTAGCGCCATCACACTTTAAATCAGGCATTTCTGCAATAAATTCTCTTATTGTGTCCAACTTTGGTCGTTTTCGCGATGTAGGAAACATTTTCAAACCAAACGTAAAACTACGATATAGTATACTGACGCTTATACCGAATTGTCTCGGCCGTGTTTATTTTGTGTAAACTTTTGTGCGTCAGCCACTGGCTTTCAGCGCAGTTTGCGTTACTCTAGTAATAAGTCTAATTCTTTATCTTGATTGATACAGGGACGACCTGGTTTAGAAGCATCCCTAACGCGACCTGACTTTTTTGTTCGATTTTACTTACAGTTGACTACAAAATCGGCGTATGATCTGGATATTTTTCATTAAACAAATGACAAACTTCTTACTGGGTACGCCTTTTATTCCCATAACCAATCGTTATTAATATTTCAATTATTTGCATTTCGGTTAATTTCGTTTTTATTAGACGTAATTAATTCACTCAATTTTTTACTAGAAAAAATTTTGGTATTTCGCTTTTGACAGTAAAATTAAATAAAGTATTTACTGATATTTATTCTTTTGTTTCGTTTAGGATTTCCAAAGCACACTTTAAAATAAAATTGTGTAGTTTTGATAATGGTACAGGATAACTAGGAACTTTATCGTGCTTTAGTAATTAGCATGCCCGAAAAATGTAAAATTTTGAACCGGAATAATTCTAAAACTATTCGACATAGGTATATCACATGCTACATGAAAATTATTTAGAATTTTACGTAGAATTCGAGAATGTAAAAATAGGTACATCTATATAATATTCTTTTAATTAAAATTGGTCCAACGAACGGGTTTATTGTTTGAATAAATGGTTGTTTATTATATTGATGAACGCGTACTTTCGTATACACAGTAAACGGATTTAATGATATAGAGAATACATTTATTAATGTTTCATGAATTTATTTATTACAAATATGAAGAAGTATATTCATGTAATACTTTTTTTGTAAAAATCCGATCCTTCCCACGCGTGGGATGGGTGTGGCGTGTGCGTGTGCTGGGTTCAATTTGCGCCGGGCCTAATACCTTTGTGTGCGTATGTGTATTACCATGTAAGCAAGGGAAAAGTGCAGTATTTCTGCAATTTAAAACAAATTGTAATTTTAAAATATTTTTTACAGAATACTGAATTCATTAATGTTATAATTCAATTTACAAAGCGATATCTACTGGGCCTTTGGTATTCTACCCATTTGTCTGTAATAGTAGTCAATGAGTTAGTTTCCTTAATGGTGTTCGCAATCAGTTTATAACCAAGGTATGCTTGCCAAAAATTTCGTTAACAGATATATTGTAACCTTCACGTCTTACTCAGCTTTTAAAAATGAGGGATAGTTTGACAATGATAGAGCAAATAATAATACGGTTTTATATAGAATATTAATTGAATTTTAAAAATTATATTCGCTGTAATTCAAAACAACTGTGTTATTCTGAGAGGATATAAATCAATATGACCTGCAGAATACTCACAGAAAAATTTTGGGACAGGAAGCCTTGTGTATTTAAAATAAGAACAATGTATACTAAGAATTACAACATGTTTGTTTGAGCCAATAAAGTATGTAGTTGCTCTACCAAAAATTATAGTAAGATTTAACATAAAGTCTTGCTGTCACATATTTTACTATATGCAATGTGACCTATTTGAAATGTAGAACCTATATACCTATATAGGTATAATGTCAATGTTTTTCAACATTAACGTTAAACTACAACCCCAAAAGAAGAAAGAGACAAGAAAGAACATAATTTTAAGAGTATGTTGTTGAAAAGTGTGTTCTCCTTGAAAAAACGGTATACTTTTAGGGAATTAAAAAACAAGGAATAAAAAGTAATAATAATCAGCAACCAAAAAACCTCTTGGAAAAACTTAAGAATAATAGATACAAAATTATGCAGAATTAAAATTTTGCGACATTCTTTGCGAGCTACAATTTATGAAAAAATTGGAATATGATTTACTCAATTGCCTTTTCCATTCTTTGCGTTAAAGCTTAACGCTAGTAGTATGTATATTGTAAACACTGTCCTTTGTCCGCACATTTTTCCAGACAAAATTGAGTTAAAGAAACGTTTTTCTCGGATCACTCTGCACTATTGAAGTGTTACTCTCCATAGAAGGTTTCGTTGTAAAGAGAAGTCAATTTTTTAAATAACACCCCTGTGCCCTATGATAAAATAGGATGAAGTTAGCAAATTAAATGTACAACTATTTAGAAATTTAGTTTAAAACAAATATTTAGAGTTTGGTCATAAAAAACAATCAAAAGAAGCCTAACATTACATATTTAAAAGAAAAGAAGAAGAAAGGGTTAACCCAAGAAGTTAGAAAAAGAGAGAAAGGGGATCTGGCATAAGAGGATTAATCAAGCTGCACCTGAAATATCTATAAGAAAGGGAAGAGGATTTCAACGAAGAATTTTAAACACACACGGGAGTTTTCAGCTGTAAGTAGCTTTCAAAATTTATTGTAAGTGGATTACTGAAAATAAAACGAACTTCTAATTATTCTAAACTCTATATTTCATTGTAACATCTCAATAACTACAGACGTTAGTTAAATTTTGATTTACCAGATATTTGTTGTTGATTGGAGTCTTTTTTTAAACAGCGAAAGCGTTCTTACAAGACAGAGGTACTAAAATAAAAAATTTCGAGGGAAGGCACTGCAATATTTTATATAATTGTTTCATGCTATTTGGTGTTTAAATAGTTGGATGAAATGGATCATATAAGCATGGAAAATGTCACTACACGTTGTAAATCAGTAGTACACCCAATAAAGTATCAAGAAACACCCACCTTAAAGAGTAACAAACAACCTTTAATAACAAATATACTTTTTGAAAATGGATCATATTTTTGTTCATTGAATAAGGTAAAACTCTGGAGGGGTTTAGCTACAATAATCTGTGACCTAAGCAGGCTTGTGAATATTTGTGAGTCCCAATAAAAAAAAGTACTTTTGAGGACATTACAGATGGAGATTGTTTCATCAGATATTTCTTGGAACCTATAATTTACGAATATTGACATTACATTTACCTACCTACCTTACAAGTAGAGTTTGTTAAAAAGGTGGTACCGGATGGCAGTAGCGTAGTGGTAGCGGCGTGGGTAGGGGTAATTTTCAACTCGTAGTCGATCTCGACAGTATCGCGAGAGAGTTCAAAGCGACAGTTCGTTGCACGCTGCACGCCAAATAAGTACGCGGAGATGGGACGCCCAAAGGGTGTAACGTTCCCTTCGAATGTGAATAAATATCTCAGGCATTTCCCTGGATTAAAATATAGAAGTCCGCATTTTTATTGCACAATATGCAATAGCGGATTGCTAAGTCGCGTTAGGTTTGAATGTAGAAAACATTGTAAAAGTAAACGTCATGTATTGAATTTAAGAAACAGTATTCCATACTGGCAATTTTTATATGTTTTATTTGTATGTTAAGTGAGTGCAACATCCCACAACATCTAGTATCTAATGAACACTTTCGTCTTTTTTGGGCGTAGTACGTTCCCTCATGGAAGCTGCCAATATCTATGCAATTACGATACAATTTGCCACTTGTGCAAGGTCCAGTAAAGGAATGTATAAAAGACGAGTTGAGAAATCTGCCTATGTGTGGATGAAACAACTAATGCTCAGGAACACAATGTCATTCATGTTGTAGCGAGCCCTTTAAAACGTGATGGTCCACTAGCTTCATTGTTGTTATCCAGTAAAAGGATTCAGAAAACTAATGCAGAAACCGTTGTCAGGATAATAAAAGATTCGTTGAGAAAATTTTGCATCACGGGAACCCAAGTCATAATGTTCGTTACTAATGGGGCCGCAGCAATGCTGAGAGTTGGTAGGATGTTGAAAATATGCTTTCCGACTCTTCTTCACATAACATGCCTCATACACGCATGTCACCTCGTAGCAGAAACCATTCGAAAGAAGTATCCGATGGTGGATAACTTAATAGCACCTACCAAAAACGTGTTCATCAAATCTCCCAAGCACATCCGTGTATTCAAACAATTGTGTTCGAAATTACCACCACCACCTCAGCCTGTAATAACGCAATGGGGAACATGGCTCCAGGCAGTATCTTACTATCAGAAATATTTTTCACAAATGAAAAATGTCATCTTGAAACTTGATTCAAATGATTCTGCAGCAGTTCGAGATGGTCAGCAACTCTTTTCCAATTCGGACGTTCAACAACAAACAGATGAAATTTCCATGAACGATTCTGAAGTTGCACAAGCTATTGAGCAATTAGAAAACCGTTACTTATCTGCACGAGACGCATTAAATTGCATAAACAATTTACAAGCCACTCTAGAAAACTTGACGAACACTATAAGAGTCGATGTTGCTCAAAAATTTGATGCAATTTTAACGAAAAAAGAGTGTCCAGATGAGGAAAAGGAATATCTGATATTTGCAAATCTTACTTCACTGGATGTCGAACGATCATTTTCGAAGTACATATACGACAACGTATTCACAACACCGTCGACGGCTGAATGAATCGACAATGGAAGCGTTGCTGGTGTTGCAATTCTACGCAGCTTACTAGGGCGGTTGCCAATTGCCACAGTGGACATCAAGACGACAGAAAAAGGCAACAATATTGTTTTTCACTGATATTGTATATTACGTACCTACTTTTATGCGATGCGCCACTGCCGGTACCACCTTTTTAACAAATTCTACTTATGAGTTAGTGGTTTGTTAGTATATAAGATTTATTCTTACGTATTCCATGTAAGGCACTTCTATTCCTGTCAATTGAAAATACATATATTTCAACAGAGTTGTTTTACGTGAAATATTTGACTTATTATTTTGACTTTTCTAGTATCCTTTTTATTTGATCAGTAAAATATTATAGCATATTTCCCGGTTTTGTATAGAATACGTGTCAAAGAATATTAATTTCACAGGTGATCTACTTTAAAGTGGGAGTTAGTAGGTTTATTATTTTCTTACTATTTCAGTCTATATGAATGTGGAGTACAGTTATTTTTAGAATTGACTAGTAGAATCTCTGTGACAAATCCCTGTATTTACCAGAAGATTTGATATCTGCTTGTTATTTCTTATATCTTCCGAAATTTAACAATGTTAAAACAAAGCCAGAAACATCGTTCCTTATTAGTTTATTAAATAATTAAACAACTACATAATACATAAATACATAATATAAAAGTAATGTCAGTATCTTTACGTATAGGTACTAAGTAGTGACATAAGTAGTGAAAACGAGAACGGCCGCAATAAAAGTGTCAATATTATCTCGACTTCAATTTTATTTATAAGAGCACTATACGTTTGCCGCTGGTTAGTAAAATGTAGTAATATTGTCAACTGTTGATTAGGTGTTTTATCGAGTCTCTTTTGCCACTACCCATGTCTCAAATAATACAGGTAATATTTTCGTTTCCTATGTTAAATACTTACTGTTAGTTAGAATAATATACACATAGGTATATTCAGACTTAGAAGAAACCTATATTTATTCGGCAATAATAACATTATACGTATTTATTGTACATCATAGCCTAGCGAGTTCTTTTAGTTAAATAATTACTTGATTTATTGCAGCATAATTTATGTATGCATATCAAAATGTAACAATGTATAAATATACACAGGAGCTTAGAACTAGAGTTATAATTTAAACTCTATACTACTAATCTAACATTAATGGAATAAATACAGGAATAAATAAATTAAATGTAGTACACTTTTATATATCAGTTGTATTTCTTGTGCCGGTTATGGTTAGGGATCGAACTTGAGTGCGGTAATATTGGTAATTCGATCTATATAAGATTTTTTCATTTCCGTTGATGTTACTAGATTTACGCTAATATTAACGATTTCAAACAATTGATCACTAATTATTAAATAATAGTAGCAGTAATAGATAAATATTAAATTAATAATACGTTATTACATCAGTTACGTTAATGTATTACACTATACAATAAAATTCGTGATTAAAACACTTGGACAACCATTCAAATGCAGCGAATAAGATAATATTTATGACGTTATTTTGGAAGCTTTAAGCAAGCTTTAAGAAAAACGAAAAAACCACATAAAAATTATCTCTAAATACAATAGTATACGTGTATTTTTCCATAACCGTACCCAGAAAGAAATTTAAGAGCAAAGTCGTAGAGAAAGACAGTTTTTATCAATCCAGCACTATATCTAAAAAATTAACATTACATGGGCAGTTATGGAAAATAAATCATTTTGTTAAAACTGTACATTCCTTAACCTAGTTTAAGCAACTAAATTTAATAGGAACTTGTTTCTCTAATATCAGCAATAATTAATAGATATTAAATAAACTTTACACAATTAATACACAGTTTTTTTATTAGCTTATTAAAAGCAATCGGGTACAAGCACTGTAACGTAAATAAAACCAATGGAATAAATTAAAATGAATTGCTATTGGAATTTTCGGATGCAAACTAGCTATCAACAGCTTACCTTTACTCTGTCAATATTGTCCCGCATTACCAAATTCTAGGTTTTAAATGGGTACAGTTATCATAACTCTTTGCAGTGTAGTTGAATAAGCCCATGCTGAACAACTGGGTGAGTAATTAACGATAACGCGAGATCACGGATATCTATTAGCTTAGCCCAATCGTTATGGAAGAACAACATCCATCATCTCTGGAAAACTCTGTCGAAGTTGAGAACTTATTTAAAAATTACTCATTGCGCTATCGTTCACTTATTTCAATTATTTTGTACATCACTGGTAACAGTGTTTTGTATTTCCTAAAATTCATTTTCGCTGCTGTTTGTTATTACTGGATGTCATACTTCAGCAGAAACAGCATTTTGCAATTCCCTTATGCGAGGAGTGGACTTTGTTGGTGTTGTATACATGCCATTTTTTTGAAATATTAGAAAAGGGGGATATTTTTTGCTGCTAACATTTAAAGTTAGTTATTTACATTGTATTTAACGCGGAAGTGATGGTTAAAAATTGTAAATTATTAGTATTTAATTGTTCTTAGTAACAGTTTAGTATTAAAGTATGATGAACTACATAAACATCATGCTTGCACAATTTTACTGTTACTTCATGGTTCTGTATTGCCATCCGGATATTTAAACCTTATGTATTTACATAAGAATAACAACAGATTTCTGTTCGTTATCATATTTATCATTACTCACATTACTACACCTTTACTGTATAGAGTAAAATTAAGTAACGCAGGATAAATGCAAAAGATTCTGTGAAATTAAATCGATTATTACTATTATTTTTGCAGCCATTCGGAATCTCTGCTTAGAACAATGTAAATAACAAGTTCTATTTATTCAATTACGCCAGGTGAATTTAGAAATAGTAGCATGTTCACAGTCTCTTACTCTTACTCTTACAATGTGGGTTTACATATTTTTTGGATAATGTAGAATTGCTTTAAAAATATATTTACCTATTAACCTCATACTGTGTGGGACATTTCCTATATATTATTATTTGAAGATGAACTGACATTTTATTCATCACAAGGAGCAAGCGAGATGAGACGAGATGCATATACAGCGTTGGCCAATAAAACGGAGCATCTGTGGATTTTCTGAAATGAATAAAACGTACTCCTTGCTTTAATATTAGTGAAAACATATTGAAATGTTATTCTGCGAATTACTCTAAAATGGCATGCGGGTGTTCCTCTGAGAAACCAAATAAAATCGAGATATAAACAATTCCAGGAATCAAAATCGGTTATGCAAACGTGTTGCTTCAATGTTTAGTAATGCTCGCATTTCAGTTGTGTACGGGCTGTTAAGTCAGGCATTAGCAAATAACAAATGTTTTTCCATAAATAAAATTATTATGGTAAAAAAGAAAGAGTTAAGTGGAACAAAACAGGATAGAAATTGTGATTTTGGGTTCCCAGAGGAATCTCGCAAACTAAAATTGCTCAAAAGTTAAAGGGTTCACGTCATACTGTTTAGTTAGCCATAAATAGGTATAAGACCTACTGGATCTTGTAGTAATAAAGCAGGAAGCGGGCGTCCCAAAATAACAATAGCCAGAGAAGACCGTTTGATAATTTTTCTTCGGGCTAGGAAGAAAACTTCTTTGCGGCTGTGTCTAGAAATTAATGCAGAAGATGGTCCAAAAATGTCGACTATAGAACGGTTAAGACGCTTAAATTTAATAGTCCAGGATTAAAAGGCTGGAGGGCAAGAGAAAAGCCGTCATTGTCAGAGATCATCAGAAAAAACCGTTTAGAATGGGTAAATATGTACCAACTTTAGACAAGTTTAAAATTTTGCAAAGTCTAAGCTGCTCCGTTTTATTGGCCAATGCTGTGTCTAATTATCAACATAATTGTTAAGGTTTGATAAAACATGGAAAATTAACGACTTGACTTAAATACAAAAACAGCGTAGGTACCAGCAACAATTTCATTCGGATAATTATAATAGAAATAGACTTCAATACATATATGGAGAATTGCGTTGATGTTATTATTTGGCAGTAGTTCATGAAATATGTAAAACTATTTTCTGCAATGAAGTATTTTTAAAAATTTTACAGCAATTTTAAACCGAAAATTATTCAAGAACTCTACCTGTTAAAGCCCACGTTCGTTTATATAAATTGAATAGAAGAAATGAGAAGGAAGTACGTCAGACAACCTTCTTTCATTTTTACAATCGTAATAATCATAATACACCTAAGAAATGTGTATTTCACATTTTCGAGTTAGAAGGAGAGCATCGAATGGGTTTACCGAATGTTAGAAGGAGGTGACGACAGGGTTCAATTTTCGGTACGTGTGCTTCGTAGGCCGTCGAATCATAAACGCACGAACGTGCCGTGTGTATTATAAATAGAAATCGGCATAAGTTAATGATCATACCCACTCAGAGAGTAGGTTTGTGGCGCCGTTTCGTGTTTGTACACTTATTAATGTTGTTGCGAATGTTTATTAGCACTTGTCGCCTACCTTGTCTAGGGTCACGCACGGGAAAGATCTTTCTCGCGCCCGCTCCGGCTCGTTCGGTATACGCTCACGCGTCCAGCGCGCTTCGGAGAGTTTCATTCATGAAAGTGTCATTTCGCAGCGTAGACGCTACTCGGTTGCGGTGCTCGAGGCGTTCGAGCGAGAAATTCACGCTTATGAGGAACCACTTAGAACAAAACACCTATTATATTATCGCTCCTACGTAAGTAGGAGATGCGTGATCATTAAAGGAATAGAAATTTCCACAGTAAGTAACGCTATGGATATGTTAGCGACGACTCGTGACCTGTAGAACGATTGAAGTTGCATTTCTAAAACAGGATTATACATATTTGAAAATTTTATATATGTGAAGTACCATTTCAAATTAAAAAGTAGGGATTGAGACAAATGCATACCAAGCTTATTTTAGAAACAAATGAAACAAAACAATATTGAGGGATAAATTATTAAAAGTATAATGAATGTTTGTTATTAATTTCCGTTTTTTTCAAAATGGTCAATGCTTTAGACTTAGACTTAAATTAAATACATTAATCTGCGCCATTTTCCCGAATCAAAGCTTCGGATTAGCTGTTATACAAGTCAATCAACTTCATCTATCGCATTTCGGTTTCAATTAGAATTGCTTAAACAGCCATACTATGACATGTTTATATGTCTTTTAAATATTTTAATGTCCGTCTGTCTTCTCTCCGGAAAATTGTGAAAATATATTTTTACAGCAAGACTAGAGTTTTTATAGCGTCTAATGTTGACTTAAAATTAAAACATCTAATATCTCCAACGTTCCTTTAACAAATTATATACGATAAAAGAACAGAATAAAAGATACTATTTACACACGTAAGAATCCAACATGGCGTCCATTTAAGGTGAAAAAGTAGCTACCAATTTCTCGGAAAACGTTTTACTTTGTTATCAGTTGCAAGAGAGGCTTGTAGGTTGGATATAGTTTTGATTCGTGACCATGTATTTATTGGAACTTCGCGACGTGCTATACATCGTTTAAAAAGGAATGACAATAGCAAACTTTCCCAAGCAAAAGTTGTTTAATTTTTCCAGTCAGAAGAAAATTTCGGTTATCTCTTTAAAATTTGGGAGATCGAGTGTTGAGATGAAAAGGATTGTAGATTGAACACCTCAAAGAATTCCGTTGGAAAAGTGTAAAGCTATTATAAAATCCCATGAATGAAACATCTTTTCAAAATTTTTTCATCTACTGACGATTTTAAGTGGAAAGTGAAAATTTGTGAAAAAATGGCAAAATGCCAGCAGGAACCAATTTTAGAGTCAATTTTTCATCCTAATCATCACCTTCATCGGAATCACACATTGGACACGAGCAGTAGCTTCGTTGCATATCGACGCATTTGAGATGAGCTGGTTTCTTACATGTGTTGCATTTGATGAAGTTGGTAGAAGTGAGTGTCTACGACATATACTCAAGGCAAACCAAACAATCATCATCATGAACACTTCCTTCGTTTTGTCGTCTTTCTTCTTCTTGGCTGCTTTCGCTTTTGTATCTTCGCCGATAGCTTTTCGCGAATAGGTAGAATAGAGGCAGCGAGCTTCCATCCATTGTGCCGCGTTCCTGCAACACAATTTGACCAACTTTCTTTTTCTATGAAATTATCTTGGTTGGTACGATGGAATGCACTGTAATCACCATATTCAGTTTTCATCAGTCATCGAGTTGCCATACTAAAATTAAAAAATCGTCCAATAAAAGTGTCCAACCTACAGACCATAAAAAATTCCAACCTACATTTTTAAAATGTCATGGAAAGTGTTTACCCATTATTTTTAGATCGGATTTCAAATGACCAACGAAAGAGAGATTAAAATACCACATTATGACTATACTAGCGTTAAAAAATTCGGTGATTAACAACATTTTATTCGCAACGAGAACAGTTTCGAAAGAAAACTTTTATAATTACTTTGCTGACACTATGCCTGAAACAGCTATAAGCAATGCGTTTCGTCAAATGTACATGAAAAGTGATTAGTCCAAGCAACTTTACTTCGACAACCGGAACCTTAGTGTTGCTAGCTTCGGAAACTGGTGAAACCAGTGCGTGTTCAAATTAAAAAACTTACAAGTCTCTCTCCTACCTAATTCTTACATGAAATATATTTTCATATCGTTATAGTGGATAATCCGCAATGGGAACTGATCAATCTCGAACATACTGTGTACCTGTAGTGTAACATAATAGTCTAACAATCTTCATTATCAAGTGTTTCCGGATTACATAATTGATTGGATACACAGTGGAGGTATTTGAGCATTAGTAGAATGCAGCTGTAAAATGGCTGGACTTATAACTCAGTCAACGCATAGAATCTAACTACGACGACATAAAAGACTAAAGATGTAATTTAAAAATTAAGGAAACATTAACATAAAGATGGTGCTTCTGATTTTTACGGAAAGTATTGCAGAATTCATCAGTATAGTTCATGATACTCGTAATCAAAGTCTCGATTCAAGCAATGCTCTTATTTTTTGGTAATGTTTTTACTATTGCTAATATAGATACAATCTTCAAATCATCAAACTGATATTTTATTAAAAACATAGTATGTTAGGGCATTTTGAGCACCTATCGATGATTCCCTCCTTGAACTTGAAATTTTCAAATTAATTACGGAAAATGATTTTTGCTGTATTTTGTGGAAATGATTATGATTTGTATTAATATTCCGTATTCCACCTTGTGTAAGCATTTAACTGTTGATGACAACTAAATCTGATAACGTTTGATTACTAGAAACAATCGTTTCCGCTAGTATACTTATGAGGCCCAGGAGGTGAAACCTATTTCAGAACCTTGTCCTTCCTTGATCCATTGTTAGATCTGATTCATCAGTTTTACCATGAGTTATTTCTGTTTACTGAGTCTATACGTAATGTGGCAAAATGAGCAATGACCACTAATTCCTAATTAATTAAACAAAAGCTCCGCCTCCGCCTCGGGATATTCCAATGAATTACTGTAAAACTCCAGTATAGAGTGCAAAACAGTATTTGGTTTTAATATATTAAGTGCAATACAACGTAAATAATGTCTTTAGTGGGTAATTACTAGAAAAAGAAAACACATTGAGAGCGTTACAAAAGGTCGATGTTGTTTTCTATCTATAAATATTGCCTAAATATTAAATATTCAACGAGAATTGAATCTTGTTTCGCCTCAAATTATACAAATTTGCAGAACTTAAGCACTTTTATTTATTCTTAAAAATGTAAACAGAAAACTGTCTTCACTTAGGGAACATTACAAGATGCATCTCCCTTTTGGCAGTGTTATATTTTATGTATTTTAATTTCTGTTATCAATTCAAACATTCATAAATAGATAGGCAACGTTCCTGGTCTAATGTAGGTAAGTTAAAAGCTAAGAAATTAAAAAGGGCTTTTGAGTGAATTAATCTGAATTGAAAATAAAAAGAAAGACTTTGATAATGTAGCTGCTATTAATATTCATTAAGCAGATTATCCGCCTTTATTTTGCTGTAGATTTGTGGTGTATGTATGTCCATATATGTTATTGAAGATATTTAATACGTGACGCGTGACAAGTCTTATTAAATGCTCCTCGTAAGCCAGAACAGACAACGAGAGAACCTTCTCCCGCCTTCGCAGCGAGTCTCTCAATGAAAACCACTGATAATGTCCCCATTGAGAGTTTGTAGGCGTCAGAATTTAGTTGCAACGGTACAATACATCGATAATTCATTCGACCAATTGGTGAAAGATGGGATTATTTAAATTGTAAGTCAATAGGATTATACTTGGTGATGCAACAATGTTGATTTAATTTTAATGTTAACAGTAGTTTTCAACTTACTGCGTACTACATTATCTAGTTTTTAATTTGTAAGAGTGCTTATTAGATATTATCATTTCTTTGTAACTATAAATTAAATAACGTTGTACCCGATTTTAGCTAAATTTAAAGATAATAGTATTCAGTCTATTACGCCTTCAGCATTTATTTAAACATATTTAATGTCTTATACCTCTTTCTATTGTTTTCACTAATTTTAGGCGTTTTCCTTTTTTTTTATAGAAACCATATCTAATTAACGTCTGCTGCCACACATTTGCATTGTTTTATCCTCTGTATCCGTTTCCTTTTGAATGGTGGTGTTAAATTAGGACATCTTAGGGTTACACTGACCCAAGTGAATTTCTTCGGCCTGCAAAATGCGCAGGATTTGAAAGCTGGACCGTTTTCATCGTCTTCTTCATTTTCTTCTACGTGTTTGCGACTCTTCTTTTTGGGGTTTTTCGGAATATAAAATGAGTTGCATTGCCCGTAGCAGAATCTATTTATTACCGTTCGTGTAATGCAACCCTCTTCTTTAACTTTCTGCACAAGTGGTTCCGTTTTACACCAGTCTTTTTGGAGATATTCCTTCTTGGTAACTAGTAGCGCGTTTTTGCTAGATTTTAAAATATTCCTTCCGGTGAATCCCCGAAGATCCGATAGCAATTCCGTTGATTTAAACGGTTCTGATGCGTTATTTCGTCTAAGGAGTAAATCGATTTCGATTCTGGGATCTTCCGTTTTACTTTGTTGTGAACTATCTTCCGCATTAAATTGTTTATACTCGTATTCTGTTTCTGGGGGATTTTCGTCTAGTTCGTTTTCCAATAAGTATTTTCTTTCGCTTCTGGCTTCATTTTCTTGTCTTTCAGCTATTAACCTTTCCACCTCCTTCATGTTAATCACATCTAAGATAGAATCACTTCTGACTTGTCTGATAGTCAGGACGGAGATGATAAACTGGAGAAGAAAAATGAAGAATGTAGCAACTGTCGCGTAGAAGTTCATCTGGAAAATAAAAGAGAACTGCCATTAGATAAAAGCACATTTTAAATAGACTGAATCAAATTTTGAAAATTTTGTATATATGTACGTATGTATGTGTTTTTAAGGGTGTAATTGGTGAAAACAAAAATAATCAGATGCGCCGAAACTGAAGCAGATAGATGTGCGAATTTGAAGAAGTTGATAAGTTTAAATGTCTAGCCGTCACAATAACTACATCTAAAGACAATGATGACAAATAGAGCTTATCAAACAAATAAAAAACTATTACGAGTAAAAGACTCACAAACAGAAACAGAACAGAACACAAAACCGAAAAAATTAAACATATACACTGCGTTTACGGTAAAAGGAATAAATTCTATAAAATCCTTGCAACCTTTTTCTGACAAAAATGCTGGACTGTATCGATTTATATTTTTGATTTGTGCTTTTTACTTACCAGAATGTAATAGTAACTTTGTTATTTAAAATACAGCATTCTATATATTTTTTGGACTGGAAAGCAGGAACAGGTCTAGTGCCTAAATACTCAATCCCGTCTTGTGACTGTGTTAGGTTTTTATTTATAGTTTTTCTAAACAAATTTATTTTATTTTTGTTTTATTTTGTTAGATATACACAATAAAGACACAATTATTATTATTATCGTATAATAAACTTCCCATATACACGTTTCTTGTAAATATTTTGTGAGATATTGTAAAAATTAAATGAACACGAACACTCAATTTAAAAAAATCATAGTAACCATATGAAAAAATAGGTTTAGGTGTTTATTAATTCGTTTGCATATCTAATTAAATTCAAAATTCGTTTAACTGAAAGAGAAAGAATAGAGGATCTTATGACGACTAGCTTCGGAGATAGATTACGTGGTCCAGCAGAGGTTAATTTATTTAACGAAACTTATCCTTATCGTCCGTTAATTAACCAATTTATTGTAAGATTGAAAGCAAATTCAGAGAGTTTGGTTACGTTAGGGATCTGCCTTCTCTTGCAAAATATATTTGGTGCAGGAGAGAAGACGACTTTGACCGAAGAATCCAATTCTGCCAGGGAATAATTAGAATACATGACAACAATGCAAATTTCATTGAACATATCGTTTCTTCTAACAAGGCGCCGTTTTTCCTTCATGGTTCCGTCAATAGGGCGACAGAGAATCTGTATTTATTGTATGCAGATGGAATCCACTCAGTATCCACAGAAAATTAATCTGTGGTCCGTATTTGTTGCAACTTGAATTCCGGGACCTTATTTTGTTGAAGGAACGTTGACCAGGGAACGTTACTTAGAGTTTCTTCAGTTCGAATTGATTTCTGCTTTAGCTGTCTTTCCCAAGTAAGAGAATGATACCCTACCAAACAACTTAATTTGGCTCCAGCAAGATAGTGCACCTCCATACCATGCAATCAATGCTCGAAGGTTTCTAGGTGCAACCTTCCCTAGCAGATGGATCGGAAGGAGGAGAACTATCGAATGGCCGCCTAGATCACCTGACATAACCTCATTAGACTCTTTCTTGTGGGGTTATTTAAAATACGAGGTCTATTTAGCTTCCGAAATGTTATGAAGTAGATAGGCGACAGGTTTAACATTTGCTTTAAGAAGTATTTCAGTTTATTTTCCAACTTAGTCGAGTTATTCGCTTTAATCTGCTTTATTTGTTATAATAGCTCAAAGACCATGAATAATAAACCTACACTTGGGGGGTTTACTAACAAGCTTATTTCATCTTCTATCCAAATTGACCTGTTGCCATTTCCGCTCAAACCGGAAGTGATATCGCGTTGTAATGTAAGACAAAAAGTGGTAAACCAACATTATAAATTGACATGCCAGAGTACTTTTACTTACTAATAGTTCTTGCTAGAATTTTATTGAATTTATTCCTTTCATGGTGAACTCCGTGTATTCTATGATTAAACCCGTCATTATGTATTCAACAGAAACGATTACGTTCGCGAAAAAAGAAGAGCAAGACCTGAAGAGTAATTGAGGAAAATAGTCGGAATAATACTGGTAAATGTTGCTAAGTGCGAATGAGGATGAATCATGAGTAAAAGCCAAGAACTGAATGGAGAAGAAATAGTAAAGAAGATAAAGAACCAAAGGATAAGAAGGTTAAGTCATGTATGGAGAACAGAAGCAACAACGGTAGTATACGCAATAATTCAGAGGAAACTAGTAAGTACAGGAAGATGTGGAAGACCTAGATGAAGATAGCTACAAGAAGTACAGGACTTGAGAATGACGGGATTGAAAATGTAGGCGCCAGGGCTCTGTGAAAGCGAATAACTGATAATTTGTAAAGGACAATGGAGTCTTTCCATCCCGTACGAATGTATTTAGTCAGAGTAAAGCAGCGGAACCCCACAAGGGTTATTCAGCTATCGTATATATACGTAATTATTATAAACAAATACATGGATATACTACAATCGCACTAATTTATGATATAGCTTAGATGCGGAAAGGTTTCAAATAAAAAAACCTGGACAAAAGCAATTTTGCTAATACACTACAAATGCGTGCAATGTGTTTAACTTATTAGAGCAATAAATTATTTACGTACGTCGTTATTTGTTTATAACTTCAGTTTCCGATACTGAACTTATTTTTAAAACGTGTGAAAGTTATGAACTCAGATGTGTGTTTTATGTATGTACATCCGTCGATTTATGTGTCTCTCAGATTGTGTTCAATATACCCTAGTGTATGTATTATTAGTTTATACGTAGCAGAAAAACAACCAGAGTTAGACACAACGTGATATTTAAGTTGGCGCCTTTTGCAGAGAGTTCAAAGATGACGCAGGAGATTTCTTAACTATAAAGGTCACTGAAAACACTAAACTATTAAAAATATATACATTCACAAAAAACATATTTCATTAAATTGAAAACGAATGAATGATTTTACTCTAGGATGTGACAGCAAATAAATTCGTATTATTTTTGCGATATGTGCACAAGGAAAAAAATTGCATATCTGCTTGGGTGCATTGGCCATCATAAGCCAACTTACGTTAAGGAATGAAGGTAAATTTCGACATGTAGGTAGGTGGAGTTTGTGTTGATCACTTGCTGTCGTGCCCTTGAAGAAATGAAATGTTCATTGTATCTTAAGGATGGCTATCAAGACATTGATAAAAAGTGATTTTGATTGATGTTTGTATACATCGGTTATGAGAGATAACTGGGCATCTAGCTTGATGAAACAAAATCATTTCTATTCTTGAAACTGTTGTAATAAGGGTATCAGTTCTAGTGTATTTTAACCTCACGCCGACCTTTTTTTACCATAGGTAGATATTCTTTTACTTTCTGGTAGTCATTGGTGTTTCAAAACAACTTATCTTGATTCATTAGTTAACTTTTTATAACAAATGTTGCTTACTATCTCACAAACGTTCGCCTATCTCTTATTTCTCCAAGCAGAATTATTGCTTTTACTTGTTTATTAAGCTTTTCTTCAGAATTTTTTTTTATTTATTGTGCACACAATTAGAAATGCACCCCACCTGAACTAAAAATCTGCACAGAAAAAAATCCTGCAAAGACAATTGCAACGACGTTGTAGGAACGATTTTGTATTGAAAATTCATGTTCATGTCAATTGTAGAAAGCTGTGCCATCGTTATAATATTGGAGTAAAATATATTTTAAAACTAACAATTCCCAAAACAAATCACAAAAGGTAGTCTAGTTCCTAATACTCGAGTAAAAGAATATGCTGTTTTTATAGACAATAAATAAATTTATCTGACAAAAATGAAGGATTCAAACAATTGCAAGAGAGCCAAATAAGTTAAGTAAATTATATTATCTTTCCTGTATTTCTCCTTTACGATTTAATAATAGTAATACAATATAGTATATATACAGGGTCCGTCAGAAAGAACGCATGGATTTTAAAATGATAATACTCCAACTATAATTGCAAAAAAAAAAATATTATATAAAAATTTAAGTATACATGAAAAAAAATTAGGCTTTGAAAATCACTTCGGTCATATGGCGCCCTTGTGTCGAAATGCACGAGTCCAGGCGCTCCCGCTTCTCTTGGAATTAATGAATCAACGGTGCGTCGGATTTTGAAAAAGGATTTATCGTTTCATCCCTACAAAATCCAAGTTTGCCACACACCACACGAGTGGTGCGAGAAGTTCCAGCGGATATGCTGGCCAACGCGCCACGCTCTTTTTAGGAGCGTCTGGACTCATGGCACAAGGGTGCCATATGACCGAAGTGATTTTCAAAGCCTGATTTTTTTTTCATGTATGCTTAAACTTCCACTCTTTATGAACATTTTGACATAATAAAAATTTTTTTTTCGTAATTATTTTTAGGGTATTACCATTTTAGAATCCATGCGTTCTTTCTGACGTACCCTGTATTTGTCCAATTTGATGTTTTTGTAATTTAAAAAATCCAATTACAGGACCATCTTAACAGAAACATTACTGCGGTGGCAAACAATCAGTATAGAGCTTAACACAGAAATGCATGAAATAATAAGAAAAAAACAGGGAATAGAATTGTGTCGTTGATATGCCTGTACGATTGTATATTACGCAAATCATTACCCTCAAAACTCACACCTTAAAACAAATAACAGCGGTTGAAATGGAACGTTTAAAATAAAAAATAGAAAGTAAGTGAGTTTGTAGGTAAATCATCATTTATGTGTCTGTACAGACGGATTTTATTATCGAAGCCTAGCTAAATGTCTTCATACTTTTCTAATAAAAAATCTGGTTATATACCCGAATAACTTTTAATTGGCGGCACAGGTAGTCCAGTTCGTCAAACTATCGGTCTCGGATCGAAACCCCCTTAGAGTAATGTCTTCCGTAATTTACCCTATTCTTCTAAATTTGCCGAGTGCTCGGAGGGGTGATCACACACCTACGAGCGCAGGTGTGTAATATTTTTATGGCTGGTCAATCCTTCCTTGTAAATGACGAAGCTGTTGGATATGCGAAAACGTTATTTCGTTTACTTGTTCTTCCAACCATTATAATCATAAGAACACTGCATAAGCAATAGTTTAATATAAAATGGTTTAATTATTCAAACAATTGCTGCAATCTGTGTAATCTAATGCAGTAACTGCTAAAATTGATCATATTAACATTTCAATAAGTACGATATACCGAATGTCCCAGATTCAATGTTACAAGCGATATCTTAATTGTTTGTAGAGGTATAAGATTGAGCAAGATGCCGTCGAAAATGGTTTGCAAAATCCTAAAAGATATACTTTTTAAAACTACCCTAGTAAACCTCACACAAACCATTTTTTAAAAATTGTACCCCTCCTCTTTTTGACTGAAGTACAAAGAGTTTGGAATACAACGGTATAAACGAAAATTGCAGAAATATTTAATACAAAATGATCATATCAATAATAAATAAAACAATTCTTAAAAAAAGTTAAAGAAACACTAAATACATTAATAATTCATAAAATCAATCACTTACAGATATTGTTCAAAATTACCACTATTCGACGTAACACACGCTTCAAATCAACCAGTTAATTCCCTGGAAGTTGCTGCTGTGAGTATATCCATTGTAACGGAATTACACGCACATCGAATTTATAGTTTCAGTTTATTGTCTGAGTTCGTAGGCGGAGTAGAATACACAACTTCTTTCAAAAAACTTCACAAAAAGAGGTCCTGTGGGTTTGGCGAGCGAGCTGACCATTGATTAGGACCGTTAATACCAATCAATCTATTGAGATATACGCTATTTAAATGCTGTACAATCAACCGCGTGTTATAAGGCGTTAGTATTCTTTGTACTAATGATTTACTTATTCCCATATCTTCTGCCACAGTTCTATCTGAAATATGTGGATTCAATTTAACATAAGCCAGTATATTTATTTGCATTTCTTCTGGTCTAACTGGTGTTGATGAGAATGCTTTAAATTTGATGGAGATGCGCCCGTTCGCAACATGAGGAAATGCCATATGTAGTGGTATCACTCTGTTACAAAGTCACTCTCCATAAAGTGTTGCCGCTTCACGAGAATTTTTATGACACTCTTCATAAATTAATAATATATCGACACATTCATTTGGAGAAAAATTAGAAGGCATTTTAAAGATTTTACACTACTTCACTTTAACTATACATAAACTATTTTCGCAAATCGAAATAAATATCTCAATCGTTTTTGTTCGAATAACCTATACGATTGTATACGTACAACCAAATTTAAACCAACAATTTATAGTATGTTCCTATTAGTAGCTATTTATTAAATGATATTTTTGTTTATACTGTTGTATTCCTAACTTCCAGTACTTCAATTGTAAAGTTAAGGAGATAAGGGGTGAGATTAAAAAAAAATGGATTGGAGGGGGGGGGGGGATTCTTAAAGGGTAGCTTACTAGGGGTAGATTTAAAAAGTATATCTTTTAGGATTCCGCAAATCATTTTCGCCGACATCCTACTCGCTCTTATATCTCTGGAAGATATTGCTTGTAGCATGCAAGTTTATTGTAGCAAACGTTGCAAGTTTTGTATCATTCTTGTTTCCTACAACATTGTTGCACTAATTGCTACAAATTGTCCGCGTCACGGATCCTATAACTATTTGTAGTGGCATTTGCTACAACTGTGACAAATTTTTGTCTGTGTACGAATAAAATATCTAAATGCTGCTGCACAGTGATATTTCATTAATCAAACTAAATATATTATAATATTAAACTGGCCCCAGAAACATTGCGTATTAAAATTCAAACTTAAAGAAATAAACTTGAATTAAAGAAAAATACATGCCCTGCTAGTATTGTCTGTTTATTTATATTGCAATCGTTGGATATATAACGATCTCTCAATAGGTTACGTAATTATGTAAAGAAATTTTTCATTTCTTGAATCTAAAAATAACGCATAACCGGGTATACTCTGAACTGACAACTAACAATGAGACATATGAATCATGCAATTTGAAAGAAATTCAGTATATTAGGTCATACGAAGTTTATATTCGTATTCAACTGTAAATTTATTAAACTTGCCATTTTTCCGACCTTGTAATTAATGCTTTTTACTCGCTGTGCTGTATCTTGTCTCCCTCTGCTTAATTAATTATTATCTGCACAACAATTAATTGCTATTGTCATTAATTGCTGGAAAGTTTAATTCATTAACGGAACAGCACGCTTCTTTTAGAACCTTACGGAAATGCGGTTTACTTTGGTGTCATTTTTTTTTTGTTTGACGATAACTACGTCAGCCCGAGGAGGATAAACTCGTAATACCTATTTCTAGACATCCTAGTTTCTGTTTAAAAGATCTTCGCTTCTTGTTTAGGTTTAGACATATAAAATTACATTGATAAGGTGTATTTTTACAATTTGTTAACAGCTATTTCAAACTATTCCAGACATTTCAATAATCCCAAAGTTCTAAATATACCAATTAGATGTATGCATATAGTTTTTTTTGTTTGCAAGGAGTAGAATCAAAGCCCTATTTACGCTATAACTTAACTAGTTTTATTGATCGCCTGGCTTTAAATAAAAAAATTATATATATGGGCGACTTTAATATTGACTTTTCTTTAGATACAAATAATTCCAGATGTGTGCTGGACCTCTTCACATGCAATGATATGACCATAAAGGTATAGTTTGCATATATGAAATTAATTTAAAAACATCTACTGATAATAAATTTAGTATGTATCGAGTAACTAATGAATCAACGACTTACAACTGTAAATACTCGCTAACGAAAATAAAATGGGATGAATTTTACTCTTATCGGGATGTCGAAACTGTTACTGCTTTTCTACTAAAAAATATTATTGAATGCTGGAGCAATTCTTTTCCGTCGAGACGTATTAAGAATAGCGGTGTCAAAATTAAATAATATCGAACAATATCATGGCCATGAAATAACAACTTTTAACTCTGAATTTTTGTAAGTTGGATAGCGCATACAGAGACAATTACAACAACTTTAAAAAATTATATAAAGAAACACTAAAAGCAGAGGTAATTAACTACAACACATCTCGTATAACGTTATCAAGCAATAAACAGAAAACTGCTTGGTCGATTATAAAGTCAGGAAGTAGGCACATTGATTGTCCGGTTAATGCAGATGAGTTAAATGATTATTTCTGCAATATTGGAAATCAAATAATAAAAAAATTGAAAGTGGTTAACAGCAATTATTCCAAACAACCCCATTGCAGTGACGCGTCGTTTTCTTTTTTTCTGGGCCCAGTTAGTGAGGTTGAGGTGAGTATAATTATTGACAAGTTAAGTAACTCTAAATCATCAGATTACTATGGACTAACTAGTGAGTCATTAAAATTGGGTAAAAATGAGTTAATTAAACATTTGACATACTTTGTCAATATCTGTTTTGAATATGGTCAATTTCCTGATTCATTGAAAATTTCCAAAGTAACGCTAATCCTTAAGAAAGGTGATAATTCTTTACCTGACAACTATAGGCCAATATCTTTGGTTCCTGTTTTATCAAAATTATTAGAAATAGCCTTTAAATGTCGACTAGTCAAATACCTAGAAGCGAAGAATTTATTGAATCATAATCAATATGGTTTTCGTGAGGGCAGATCAACCAAAACTTCCTTAATCGATATCATCACGTTCATTACTGATGAGCTTGAGGTTGGAAATGTGGTGATGGCATGTTTCTAGGACTTGACCAAGGCATTCGATTGTGTATCTCATAGTATATTACTGGACAAGTTAGCAGATTATGGCATCAGATGCCATGCGTTGGGTTTTGAAAGTTTGAAAGTTTTGTAAATAATCGGTATCAATATGTTAATAATGGATATCAAAATTCATCATTGTTACCGATTAAACATGGAGTCCCTCAAGGCTCAATATTAGGATCAATACTTTTTATTTTATATATAAATAATATTAATGAACATATTAAATTTAAAAATACTGAATATGTTGATGACACCACTATATTAATTAGTCATAAAAAATTAGAATCATTAAGTGAAATATACGATGAAGCTGTTACATAAGCTGAATCATATCTTAACAATATAAATCTAGGTCTGAATAGAGAAAAAACTCAATACTTAATTTTTTCGCTAAATCCCCACCTTGCATTTTTAAATAACAATCCAAGTGCTAGGGTTTGACCTTGGACGGTAAGTTCACTTGGAGTGCTCACATTGACTCACTTGCGGGTCGTTTATCATCAGTTATATATGTGTTGAGAAGTCTGACTTCTTACATTGACTTTGAAGCGTTGTTGATGGCATACCATGCGATGTTTCACAGCGTTATGAGCTATGGAGTCTTGCTTTGGGGGGTTCGGCACATCGGAAGGAAATTTTGGTTTTGCAGAAGAGAGCAGTTAGGGTAGTGCTCTTGTTTAAAAAGTACGGAATCTTAACTTATAAATATTAATTCTTTCAGATATCTTTCAATAAAACTTTATAATATGTTGCCCAACTTATACAAAGAACTTAATATAAAACAATTTAAAACTATCATTAAGTTATATTTTAAAACAAACCCGTTTTACGAAATACAGGAGTTTGCTGATAGCATTAAATCTCTGTGATATACATATGTATGTTTGTTTATTGTCTTACACACTGTGTTAGTCTACATGTATATATACACATATATATATTTTCATTTTTATGTTCAAAGATTTATATACTTATAATTGACATGTACATACAAATGTTATTGTCTCGCATGAATATATATTACTATTACTACTACTATTATTACTACTACGCGGTATAATTTGGTAACTTAGGGTTAGGTCGATTATAAGTGGAGCTTAAAATCTTACACTGTAATATAAAATAGAGTAATTTTTACTTAAAAGTAGCAAAACAAAATAACAAAATAAATTGCGCTATTTAATTCAATAAAACAAAGAAATTTCTCGAATGGACACATCGCTTCATTCTAACAAAATGTTCTTGCCCAACAATGCAAGATGCGGATGTTCTTCTATTATGAATTTTTAATTTATGAACAGGATTAATGTTCTAAACGAGGTAGATGCAAATGTACATACATAGATAAACAGTGTATGAGTATCTGCCTCAATGGCCAACAGTTTCAATAACACAGGTTCAAGACTTTTCTAGCTAGTTAATTATTTCATTCTGGATAAGAACTAGAATGAGTTTTCTCCTGCATTAATCAAATAACGTAATACCTACCTAATAAATCATGAATTCGTTTAGTTATTAAACTATTACGCTATTACGTTTGTCGACGCCGAAAGAAGTTTCCAATTTGTACAGAGTAGTAAAAAGTATGGAATTCCTTAGATATATTTGCAGTAGTTCATGCTTTGTATGACTATGGTTATGAATGATGAGAAGCTGAAATATATCCCACAGCATTTAGGCCACAATAGACCCACTATGCATCCTCTCTATGCAAAATCCCTCTAGGCCGTTAACCAACCCTCTGCCTTGGCATAGTTTAGGACGTTTCCCAGAAGAATCGCCCCAATGGTGGCAAGACGTAGCCGCTCATCACACAGCAAGGTCCTTCTAATTGACATTAGCGTCGGACACTTCCAGAGGAAGTATTTCGTCTTCACCTTATCAGCCCCTACATGACAGGTCTCTGACAAATCCAATCTTATGGAGGTGCTCCTTTAGCCGGCAATGTCTAGTCAGAATCCCCGTAGCCATGCGAAGGTCTGTTCTGGACAGTCTCAGTATCTTAGGGCTATCCGCTCGTTTGGATACGTCAAAGTGACTTCAGCGGTGCAGCAGGAATGAATTTCATCCTGTCTTTTCAAGATTTTTTCATGGGTGATGACACTAATCCTTTCATAAAGCTTTAGACAAGCAATCGAATGGAGGAGTCTGAACCGTGTATAGTCCGCTTCTTCATTGCCAGGATCTCCATTGTGGCCCTTCAGCCGTATTACACTGATATTGTTTGTTTTAAGTACTAAGGATAGAGCTCTGTGACAGTTTAGTAGCTTATTCGAGGTTATTGGCCGTTTCAACGCTGATACTACTTGCTTGCTATCGGTAAACAGGTTGATGTTCCTCAGAAAATATTCTTGCTCCAGTTCCTTCCACACTTGGGCATCATCTTATGTTGCGCAGCACTTATCTTCGAATATTTTTTATTTGAAAACTTTTTCTCTAAATTCTTTAGGAAAGCAATTATCTTCCAAATACGTAGTAGGTGGACACGCTGTATGTACGCAGTGATTTTTAAAATCTACATAAAACATGAATATTAGCAACAGTTTGAGTTCAACTGTACTTTGTTGCAAATGGTAGACGCGATGCTAATCTCTCCATACCTATATGCATGGGAATGCATTTTATCTCCTTTTCGAATCAAACATAACGCGGTTTGATATGTAGGTAAATGCTTTCTAGAGTAACTAATTTGTTTCATTTAATTTTATTGCTAATAAGAAAATACATAAGTATTTATTGCTTTGACAGTTTACGATGTTTCTGCGTATGCAGACCAGCAGGGATTGGCTGCGAATCCTAGGAGCGCTTCTTTGAGTTTGAAGCGGCATAATTATGATAAGTTATTGCTTTTACTGGTAGGATAAGCGCATATAGCGCCACTATTTTTGAAGACAGACGTCTCGCGGATAATTTGTGAATTGTGCGTTTTCTGGTGGATATGTAGAAGGAAGGTACGTAACGTTTTCTAGAAATAGAAGGAATTACTGTTACAAAATAATGTGTGCGTGTAACAGCAATGTGAAATGCCTTCACAGTTTTAGATTTTAGAAATCATCCAATCTTTGTAATGACTGGAACCTATTATAGTTTTCCTTAATTGTCGTTTTGAAATTCTATTTTACCTAAATATCAGTAATATTATTAATATAATTGTCGGCGCTAAGATCATTAAAGTATTTTTGTATTTTGTATAGGAAATACAGTTTTTCCGCATGCAAACAAGTGTCGAAATGAACCCCAACTAGACTAGGCATTTCTTTAATGAATGTTATGAAATCTGAAATACACATACGTACACAATTAGGTACACTTATTTAATTATGATATTGATCGTTATGACTAGAGTCCGGTAACAGGGAGCCGTGCCATAGACGTACCTGCCTTGTATACAAAAACAATAGTAAGACAATAGAAGAAAAATAACAGAACATAATTATAATATGTGAACATAATTATAATATGTGAAAAGTAGTGAAACGCTCACCCTTTTAAGTAGCCTTGGCTACGGAACAGTAAAACTAGAAGCACCATTATCAGTATTAACATCATATGGATAAGAGTGGCAAAAAGTTGACACCATTAGATGTGTTTCCACAGTTGTCTCGGTGAGCGATGTTAGCCGTGGTGAGAAAATTAGTTTATATTTTGAAAAAAGCGTTCAACATCTACCGATGTTATACATGCATGATTAAAATACTCTTTGTACTTAGTTTGTGGATTATTCGATACGCCATCAAAAATTTGTTTTAGTGTGCCAAAATCGGGATCTTTCTGTAGCACACTCTCGAACTTTTCTATAACGCGATTATATTTTGCATCATGTATAGTCAGTAGCTATGTATGCACTCCGTCCTTAATTTGCAGAGACTCCAATAATGATAACGATCGATTTTGTAATTGGTCTATTGCGTCAGCTAATCCTTTCTAGAAGCTACGAATATTTTTTAAATCTGTTTCAACGGAAATATCTTGAAATTTCGACTGGCTCTCCTTAGGATTGAATTGTGCAACAACAGCTTTTACTATTTTGAAATGTTCAGCATAATAAAAAGCTGCCTGCAACCATGTTCCCCAACGTGTAAGAATTGGCTCCGGTGGTTAACGAATACCAGGACACTCTGTGTAAAATGATCGTAGGCGTTTGGGAGATTTAAAATATGGTTTTCTTGTGCTTGCTATTAATGCATCTACCTCGGGAGAGCATTGTCGAATGGTTTCTGCCACAAGATGTAAAGCATGTACTTTACACGTAACATGTAAACACTTGCAACCATGTTCAAGAAGAGAACGGCCTACCGAACGCATTATCGCTGCGCCATCGCTCATAAACATCAACATTTTATCTTTTGAAATTTGAAATTTTTCCAACGTACAAGTACAACCTTCGTAATTGCTGCAGCAGTACACTCTTGTAGTTTTCGGCTAGCTAGTAACAGTGGTAATGTAGGTTTACTAGGGCCTAGTATGCGTACCATAATATTTACAATTGATTTTTTTTTACAGTCTGTTGTCTCGTCAACACATAACCAAAGAAACTGTTTTTTCAATATGCGTTTCATTTTCTTTTCCACGTCATCGCGTACAAATGCAACATGCTTACGTGCCGTTTTCTCCGTTGGCAACCGCAACTCGGGATTGTATTTGTCCCAAAAGTCCTTAAATGGTTGCTTATCGAGTAAGCCTAGTAACAAATTACAGTTTATCAACATAAGGATTACATAAAAAAATGCACTTCTCGGTGGCATTCCCAATTTTCGTTTTCTATGCTGTGCGGAATTTACGTGTCTTGTACAGTTCCACTTCTTATTTGACATCAAATGTATTTTGCGCACTTACTACAAACTACCTTACTCCCGTTGTAAAACAAACTGGGAAAGTCAGAAATAAACTTATTTACTATGTCTTGAAAGGATAGTTTTTTAGCCTTCGACATATTCACTAAAAACTACAATTAATAACTATGTCTGTATCAATAAAATCAAAACGCACTACACTAAATAATAACTACAATTAATAACTACGTCTATATCAATAAAATGAACAGGCCCTATCCGCTATCCAAAGCTAAACTGAACTGACAAGGGAACACCGGCAACCCGGACTCCCCAAAAAAATTGAAATTTTGTGGATTTGTAGAGGGGTCCAAGGTAAGAACATCCCACTTATTTTTATCGGCGGAATCCTCCGTAGGTGGGGTGGAGGGCGCTCTTAAGAAAAAACTACCCGTTTATATTTGTGCAAATATCTCGAAAACTATTGGAGATATTGAAAAAAAGTTTAGATAAGTTTTTAATTGTTTGAAGAGGACTATATAATAGCATAACCCTCATTTCAAAAAGTATTAATTTTAATAGAAAAATTACCCCCATCCCAATCCTTTTGAAAAGTCCAAAGTTTTTAAATATCGAAAAAGAAGGGCTGTTCCATACTGAATTCAACCGTATACATTGTTATTATTGAGTTTTACCTTTCAATCCAAAGAAAAAGTATTTTGTCATATGAAAGTTGTACCAATGGACTTACTATACTATACTATAATTGAATAAATACATATGTAATAACACAAATATGGTTTAGAGTATTTTCATATGTTTTTATGGTAAATATTAAAACATAAAATAGAAGACTTCTTTGTTTTGCTTTGTATTTGAAATACGTTATATGTAACTGCAATTTACGGGTTATTTACCTTGGTTTCCCTTAACAGGGGGATATAATGGAATCTTACGTACCTAGAGAAGTAAGGTAGTAATAATTAATACAGCAATAGGTGTCAATATATAACAGAAGTTGAGAACTTTGACAATTATGTAAGTATATAAGCAAATGTCAAATACTTTCGTAAAACGCTAATTTTTCGATATTTTGGACCGGTAGTAGGAAAGATATTGTGTGCCACTCAGGCCGTAAATACTTTCGAAAATTTCTAAGATATGTGGCAATGTTAAAAGTTCTCAACAAAACGTTCTGCAGCAAAGATACAAAGATGACGTAAACAACAATCAATGCTTTAACAATACGACTACTTCTGTGTCAAAAATAAGTAAATAAGACATAATTGCCATAGAGAGAGAAAATTAAATTTCCTTTCTCAAACAATCGTTCGACTCTCTTGAGTTTGTACATATATCTGTCTATTTAAGTGCTTGAGTTAGCAGTTTTTATGTTTTTGATCTTACATCTTTTGTAAGTATGTACATTTTAACAAATAAATTTTGGCGATCTGCAATCAAACTAAACTGTTAAATGAAGATAAAATTAGGAAGCAATACTTATAGGTATATAATCTGTTTCACTACAGGTATATAATCTGTTTCACTAAGAAAAATGCCCATAAATTGCATGATTTAAACATGTGCGAGATATGACATAAACGCCTGAGAACAAATAGTATACCTAGTCGTTATCGGCGGTAAAAACAAGCCGAACTGCATCATTCTGAAGTGTATAACTAGTATTAAAGTTGAATAGTAACATCTTATCCGTGTCGTTATGAAAACGGCTTCCTTACTATAGGCTTTAAAAGAGCCTTTATACCGAGAGTTTCAATAAGTTATATATTCGACTTATTTTCAAGAATTTGTAGAATAAATTTAAATAAAATTACTTACAATCAATCCCCATTGTGTTAAAGTGTATGTGTAATGTAAAATCCTCTTGTCCCTGCCACGTATATTATTTATTCGTTATATATTGTACGGTGAATAGTTATGAGTTGTGACGAAGCAGGTGCACACAAACACATTTTCAATATGTAAGTAATTTTCAGTAATTAGCCTTCTAATGCCAGATTACTTCCAGAATGGCGGGGTTTTCTATAGCAGTACAGATTCATTCAAGTATTGGTGAAAAATGAGGATTTCTTTCTTCTTTTTAGATATTTAACATAATAACAAAATTTAAGAGATCTATTTCATAAGTATTTGAAAAAAGTGGTACAACATATTTTCCTTGCCAAATTTATTGTTTGCTGTTTTAAAACACCATAAATTAATAAGCCGGCACATTTATTTTAAATAATCAATAAAAACTAAACTACAGATACTGTTTAATCTGTCCAAATACTCCACAATTTACTTTAACAAAATTTAATAAGACCCTGTAATGAATAAAGAATTATGTATTTGGGTAAATGTAGTGGTTATTTGCTTAAAGAAAGAATAGGGCAGACATGTTGGGGCTGCTTGAAAATGCTGTGATTATGGCCTCGCATGCAGTATTAGTAGGTAGAAATATAGCAAAGGTGCAGCTTTATTACTGTGTTACTATTTCACTATACTCTTGGTTTCCGGGTTGGAACCTATAATAATCTAACTATATAAATAACTTAAATCGCGAAGATGGTTGCTCCTTACATCATACGTGGAAATTTCAATTGATTAAACCTCCAAGCAACCGCCATGCTTCATTGATCCATGACATGTCTGCTCCATTGACCCAAAACGAGCCCTATATAAATACCTCCGGAATGAAAAGTCCCCAGTTAGCGTGCAGTAACAGCCCTGAAGATGTCCTATAAGAGTATGGACGAAACGCCGATAGAAACTACGACAACGACGCGGTTCCAACCTGGAAACCAGGAGTATAGCGTGATTGACGACCGTGAAAGCCTACGTACCAGATTGTGTTACTATGTGTTTATATTTATTTATAAGCGGTAAGGTTCTTGTTTCAAATATTTGTAGTAATTAGAACAAGGACGGCATTAAATGAAGTTCTGCTGTTCTTGACGGAAGTAGCTAATGGCAAGTAAAACCAATAAATTTGATTTTTCCATAATCTAATTAGTTACAACCAATGAATATTTCTTGGCGTTTATTTGACCCACAAGCGTCATACTTATAACTTATAATGTTTATTATCAAATTCATCCCTTTCTTCAATCTGTGAATCTGTACTGTCAATTAACTCGATTTCTGTTTGTACATCCGAAAATGTTGACCAAACATCCTCTAATTTGTATAATTTAACCTTTAATTAACCTAAACGAGACTTGTCTCCTTTAATTTCGTCAAAAAATGAACCAAATTTTATCAACTGTCCCTTTAAAACACATTATGACGACGATAAATTGAATCGCAAAATTGTATGTGGATACATAAGAGACAATAATGAATAATAGAATGGAACGGTACTCACGGGGTAATGATATTGTGAACTTGGAGCACGTGTTCCACTTCTTGGTTATATTGTCTCTTATGATTATCTTCCTTTGTTTTCTGCAATTTTTTGTGTACTGGTTACTTGATGTGGCTCCGAAAGGACCAATGTATGTTGGGGAAGTAGTTTCCGATAATAATAACGTAAAGTAATGTAAAGTAATGACTGATGTACCTATGTTTGTTACATTTAAGTAAACAAGATGCGCGAAAGAAGTAAATGCATTGCGAGCGACATTTGAAACTACAATATAATATTTAACAACTACATTTTTGATTAAATAGCGAAAATATGGTCAAAATATACATACATATGTATTCCGTTTCATTTTATCCTAGTAGATATATTGGAATATATGTTAGTTCTAAAAAAATCTAAGTTTTATATATTTATATATTTCTGTATACGTCCTGTCAAATTAAAGAAAATTTATTGCATCAGGAATTTAGCAGTGAGGAAGAATTTTAAATTACGTAGTGAGCGTTTCCTGAAAATTAAATATCATCAATCCTTATTAAAAGCGACCATTACTAATAACACATCGTCAAGTTACTTATTAAATATCGTCGACTAGTACGCGCTATTTCACACCGGCTATTACGCCAATATTTTCGCTTTTAAATGGAAAATGCGATGCAGGCGTCTGCCATCCGTATGCAGTCTAGGAACTCCCGCTTCTATGCAGAATATAGATGCCAATAGGGAGGCATACATAACTAATTCGTCTGTTCGTGTTTTATGTAAGGTCGCCGCTGGTTTTTTTTCTGCATCATACGGGAATAAGTGTATATGCTTCGTTACGCGAATTCAATTAATTTCGATATCGGTGTAGGATATTATTTATTGGATAGGAAGTCTCTTGCCGCTGGATCCGACAAAAACTTTAGCAATAGCGAGAGGAAAATGTAGAGACTGGATGGTTTTTTAACGTCTCGTTCCGCAAGTACGCGTCGCGCAATACTTGCGTACATATGTAAATATACTTCGCGCAATTTACAACGATTACCTGTACATATAGGTACACAGTAATATTCTAATTTAAGTGTTATAATTGCGAATGATCGTCTGTTACATAGTATAGGCAACAGGAGTGTTTATTTCCGGAGGGAGATAAATGAACAGCTTCTTATATTGCAATGAGATGCATGAATGAGTTATAGGATCATTGAAAGGATTAAGATGTTTTACTTCAATCTAATGTGTAATCTTATGAATGATCAATTGTTACAATTGCCGATAAGTGCATTTATTTACAGAGGAACTGAAATTTACACCTTTTGATATTACAAGGTGTATGAATAAATTATGCCTTTAATTATTGCTTCATGTAATTCTGTTTTCTTGCCAGTGTGAGTTGATTATATCTGATACTCAGAGAGGAGCACCTTTTAGGTGATCTTGCATCGAGCGGCGATGAGTAATCAAGATCAGTGCCGTCACCACTGCAAATGTATTTATACGTACGTCTGTATTATTTACTGTTTCGGATTTTATTAATTTTATTTTAGTTCTATTGAAAATAACTATCAGTTATTCCTGTTATCTGCTTTTCACTGTATATAGGTACCTATTTTATTCTTTCACATATAATAGAAACAAATATCTATTATTCAATTCACTGCAGTTTACTAAAATAATACAATTAATATTTTAGAAACTTTTCTTAGCCCCGAATTAACGCCTTTATAATTTTAGTGCACGTTCTATTGATTGTATTTGTAGTTTAGTTTCTTTTGTTTTGTTTCTAAAGTCTCCTTGTTACAAGTATTTGTGATTTTACATCTGCAATGGCTGAAGCGACAACTTTCCATCTGAATAAAATGAGAAACTGGATTTAGGAGTATTTAGACTCTTTCTCACTTCTAGGAGATAATATTTATTGCAATGTGTATGAATAAATAGTCCACTACGGCGTGAAATCACATGTAACACAGCACATTCAAACACAAAAATATCAATCTAAATTAAATCCAAAAGATTCTTATAATTAAAATCAATACCGGACTTTGCGAAGCATTTATTGCTGCCAACATACCTTTGGCAAAGACAGAAAATCCAGTATTAAAAGGTTGTTTAGAAACTGATCATTCTATTCCAAGTGGAGCAACCTTATGCAGACGTGTCACGAAAACCTACCATAAGGTAATGGCTTCTATAAAAAAATATAGTTGTCAATAAACATATTTGGGTGAGCATTGACGATGTGATATAATGGGGAGAAGCATTGTTAATGTCGTGATTGGTGGTTTAGATCCAATGGAGGTACAGAAGCTTTACGCATTAAATTACAAAATTTACGAAACTGTAAATGCAGAGACTATTACAAAAGTTGTTGTAAATACTGTAGAAAGTATATTAGGTACTGACAATAGTTACATTACAAAGAATGTATTTTGCTCTTTGTTACCGATGCAGCTGCGTATATGACCAAAGCTGGCAAATTACTAAAAGATGTGTAGCCCTACATGCTACATGTTACGTGTGTTGGTCATAGTGTTCACCACATTTGGGAGTACATTAGAGACGAATTTGAAACCGTTGATAGATTAATAAGTCTAGTAAAAAAAGTTTTTTTTAAGCACCATTACGGGTTGCAATATATAGAGAAAAATGTCCAGAGCTTTTCTTGCCGCCTACATTTCATGCAAAAAATGTGGAGCAGGTTAAAACTGTTATTTTTTCATTAAACGTTGATGCGAAAAGTATTATTCAATGCAAACAAGTTCTTCAAGAATCTAATCTAATAAACCAATTAAAATATATAGAAAGTAATTTTAGTGATTTAACACAAATAATTGAAATATTTTGAAAACCAAAATTTGCAATTGGAAGTATCTATAAACACTCTGTATAATATTTTAAATAAACAAAAAACAGTATTCGGAGCCACGCTGATGACGCTGGGTAGGCAAACATGTCCGTGGGCTAGCGCTTCCCCTTTTCCCGCTTTGTTTTTTGCCGGGAATCAGTTTTTAAGCCCAAAGAAATTGCAAAGTCAAAATTTCCCTACATTGATTAATAGCGTATTCCATTGGTGATTCTAGAGCACTCGGAGCACCAATTACATGTTCCATTGGAAACCTTAGAGCAATAATTCATGTTCCATTGGTAAGGTCGGAGCATCAGAGTTGCACTTGGAGCAATTTTTATCGCGTCTGCTAGAGAAGTAAGAGTCGGTTTAGAGCAGCATGACTGACCGACAACTGCTGATGTTTACAAATACAATAATGGCAATTATAACCGAGTACTATTTTTTTATAAGCGTTTTCTTTTTGACTTCAAAGTTTGTTTTTATCATTCCTTCATTAACATACTTTTACGAAACACATTTAGCAACGTTGTAGAATAATAATTTTGTATTTTAATTTGATTTGGTGTAATTTTTGCTTTTTTCGTGACTATTTATATAGTCTTGATTAGTTCTTGTATTTCTGTATTTTTTCGTTCATTTGTTATTATTTCGTCCACCCATAATAGATTTTTACATTGAATAAATATGTCAATATGTACATGGTCTACGGTTTCCGTAATGGAAATGGCAACATGGCCGAACAAGAATATCGCACACGTTTCCCAAAGCGGAGACATCTTAATGGGAATGTATTTTGAATGCTGGATCAATGTCTTCATGAAACTGGTTCGCTTAATACAAGAAATGCTAATGCTGGACGACCAAGACAGAAGCGTACAATACAATTAGATGAGCAAACCTTAGATGCAGCACAAAAATACCTCTCCGTTAGTACCCGGTAGTTAGCTTCAACATTACACATCCATCAGTTGATTCTACGAGAAAACCTTCTTCATCCATTTCATATCTCAAAAGTTTTAAGTACTCATCATTTTCACCATTGGGTAAAGCAAAATCCGTATGAATTTCTGAAATATGGTCAACGAAGAAAGTTTTCTGTTAACGTTTCGCTTGGCATAATAAATCACAGGGTCGTTAGGTCAATTTGTCTACCAAATCGTTTTGATGCCAATGGGTACCTGAATGTATTGAAACAAGGAGATGCCGTTGAACATATACGACAACATGGCAACATATACACGATGGAGCTTCTGCTCATTTTGCTGGTAATGTAGGAGACTGGTTGGATTTAACACTTCTCAAACAGATAGATTGGTCGCAAGGGTCGTTTCTTGTGGCCTGCGAGAACTCCCGGCCTCACTCCCTTAGACTGTTTCTTTTGGGGAAAGTTTTCAAGACAAGACAACGTTAAGAGATAGAATTAACGCGACACTATTAGAAATTACACTAGAACGGCTCGAACGAGTAGTAGGTGCAAGCGATACATCGTAGAATGCAACTATGCTTAAAACCAGATGGATTTCAAATCGAACAATTACGTAGGTAATAGAGCCTCTGATTTACTATCAGATAAATATGCAAAAATGAATCAATCCTGTTATAAAATACAACGTATTTTAACATTTTTCAATATGTATTATTTTGACAATAAATAATTTCAAGAGCAAATCATGAATGGCGAGTAAAATTCAGAAAAGATTACCGTACCTACTACTGCAGTTGTATTTGTTTCTTTCAAGTGGTTCCTGAAAACATACGCAGCATGATACAACATTAAGATTTTCGATTCAGAACTGAACGAAGAACATTGCTACATATAACTTTTGCGCCAATGTATGTACCTAATCCCTCCCAATGAAACATGACAAGTAAAATCGCTAGGAACAGTACGTTCCACTGACAATGCTTGATTCAGAATTTTCGAACTAAAGATGAAATATCCGAGGGCGCACTAGTGCAGTCCAATGGAATACGCTATAATAAGAAAATCTAGCATATGATGCCTAACTTTTGTGTGTGACACTGTATAAAAGAAATAAATACAATCTCTATTTAGGTTATCAATAGAGAACACTATTGAGTTCGTATTAGCATATCGTGTGGATAATTTCCGTGGTGCTTTGTAACTAAACCATAATTAATAACATTTTCATACCGTTACATGTACAGGGTTTCTCGTATTATTTAAACCACTACTTATTTTCGTTATTATTGCAGATACAAAAAGATATTTCAAATAAAGGTTGTAGTACTTTATGTCTACCGAATGAAAATTTGATAACTAACATTGCGTATAGAGGGTGCGACCGACAAAATACTATTTTTTTTTTTTTGGGCACCAGTATATGTTTATATTTTTAGATAGCCCTTCATCTCCTGATTCTAAACATATCATATTATATAACTCTATTTCGAGTAATTAGTATTTAGGAGGCTCTGAAAAAGAGATATTCAAATAAAACAAGTATAGCTTGTTGTTAGCTGTCAGTCTGTAAATTAACATGGATTACACTATAGCCGAAAAAGTAGAAATATTCTCTATTTACGAAAAAAATAATAAATACAAATATGTTGCAAGGAGAGGATACATGGAACTTCATCCGAATCAACAAATTCCTTCTGCAAATCCGTTTGTAAATGTTTACCGTCATACAAAATAATACTAAAAATGTTTCAGGAAAATGACGTCACGTCAGAATAAATAGGGAACATCCTAATACGCTTTATTTTGAAGGTAAGAATTAAATACTTACCAGCACGTTTCACTAAATAATTTATTTCTTGATTTGATTATAGAAAATTATTAAGTGCTGCAAGGGAGTTAGATAAAAGCGCAATCCATCCAATTTTAAAAAAGTATGACTACAGGTCGTATAAAATATTACCAGCCCAAAAGCACACCAAACTCCAGAAGAAGAAAAGATTACATCTTTGCCAAGAAATGATTGAAAGTTTAAATAGTAAGCCTAATGTCTTTAATGTCATTGTATGGACAGATGAATCCACTTTTTCCACTTCTAGCGTTTTTTAATAGAAAAAATAGGCGCTCGTGGGAACGAAAAAGTGACGAAAGAAGAAAGTAATACAAATAAAAATGTCTGAAAGAAGGAATATACGTGCGGTGTGGAATTTTCCAAAATAAATAAATGCTTGGGGTAATTTCATATTCACAGCGGGAACATATTTGGAACCAATTACTCCACCAGATGACATACTGCAAAACTTCTCAAGAAATCAATTAGAAAATATGATCGGTAGCAAGATGGAGCACCACCGCATCAATCAATTTCTCGTATGGATTTGCAATGCCGGGATTATTCAATAGCCACCCAACAGCCCCAATTTATCACTATTAGATTGTTTCTTCTTGGGCCTCTTGAAAGAAAAAGTGAATTTCGATTCCAGTCCATTAACACTGGCAGAGAGAAAATCCTGGATGAAATTGATAATTTAAACGAAAGAAATAATAATTGCCTTTTTAACACTATACAAAACGTAAGAAGACAATATCAGTTGCACATAGACAACAATAGGGGCAGTTTCTTAAAATTTTAATTAAACAGTGGATACGTTTTTGTTAAATGTTAAATGTTTGTTTTTGCATGTATTTCCTACTGATTATATTTTTTACGTTCTTTTAGTAAAATGATTCCCTAATTATTCAAAATAGTTTGATATAATATCATGTATTTGGAATTAGGAGATGGAGCGCTATCCAAAAGTATAAAAATATACAGGGTGTTCCATTAAAAAAGCAAAACTCTGTTTTGTTAACCGCGACCTCCATATGCAATTCTGATGGTGATCAAATTTTTTATCGGTAGAGATAAAACACTACAAGGTTCATTTGAAACATTATTTCATATCTGCAATAGTAACGGAAATAAGTAGTGGTCAAAATAAAAGAAAAACCCTGTACAATTGGAAATCTTTAGAATTCGATACTCTACATTTCCCCTACAAACTCCAATTTTGAAGTATTTTTCAAAATCATTTTAGTACATAACATTTTATTATAAGAGTACCAACTCATTACTCTGCAGCATTTTCTATTTCATATTTTACTTTCTATAAAAATGGTGAAATGTCCGGTTACAAAATCTATTTTTGACAATTTATCAGTTTTGGGTCAATTCTGTTTTTAATCTGATGTTATTGACATTAAAATAAATTTATAATGTCCTATTGAAGCACTGAAATAAATTTGAATTTAATGCTAATCGACTCGTGTAAATTGAAATTTAATAGCATAAAATGAGTTAAGAGACACGCAATTTGTAATGAAAATTACTGTCATTAATTACTAGATAAATCAATAAAATTCAATTCAGTGTTCAACAATAATTAGAAAGTATATGTAGGGTGATACATAATTTCTTTCCTGATGGATATGCACCTTTTAGACGTATCAACCTATTAATCTTTTTTTTTTCTCATTCTGCGTTTGTTGCTAATAAATCGGCGGTATTCGATCGTATATTTCTCGCCGATATCCTTTTTTTTGTACCCGCCATTCTGAATTCTTAATCCAACTTAAGAGCGGCATTTATCATAAAATTCCGAGCGTCCTCTTTTACTATGCTACTCACGGTTGGCGCCAACCATTAAAACGTACGCTACCGCTTCACGGCACGTTCGCGCCGGACTAAAGACAGCCGCAGAACCGCGGCAAAGCGAAAGAGAGAGTTCGTCGTTTCGACCAGCCATCAGGCTGGCATGAATGAACGATTGTGGGCGCCGGTAACCTCGCCCGCTTCGCGGCGTGGGTGATATGCGTAGGGTCGACGAGACCGTCGTCAGATGCTCTCTCTAACCTGTTGTTATTATAGTCGGCCGGATACCCGCATGCTGAAAAAGGCATATTTTCGACTACGGCAATGTTCGTTCGCAGCAGCGCTTTCGTAAATCTCTTCTTTCGAAGCATATACAGCCAGCGCAACAGCGGACGAATATGACTGTCTGAACGATGTCTTCATCGACATGATTTTATGCTGTTTAATCATTGCCGTTGGGTGGATGTTAATCGATTTTTATAGATATCTCGTTGATATTTGAGATATGCAGAATTAATAATAATAACAATATCATTTATTTTCCAACAGGTATTTTTAGTTACAGGAAAAGTCGCATGACAACAAAACATGCAAACAACTAAATTACAAGGTTATACAACATACTAAGTGCCGGGAGATAGGTGTACATGAATGGGGTAGGTACATGAATTTAAATGGGGCTTGTGAAAACGAATAAAAGCAGTATCAACAATAGAGCCAAAGGAATTTGCATTCATATCGCAAACGGAGGTTTTATTGAAGTAGAATGTAATCTAGAACTAGTCCTAGGGACAAGTTAGTTACATTTGTTCAACAACCAAGAACAATCAATTCTATTATGTAACAGAGAGAACGGAAATTTAAGAAATGAAATAACCCTTCCAATATACAGAGAAGTAACATTGAATTTATTTAAGAGAGCACGGCATTCGATATTTCTATCAAGGTAAGAACCTCCAGTGAGACGGGATAGACATTTTTTTTGTACAGATTCAATCGAGTTTACACACGTAGTATAAATGGGAAAACAAATTAAGGCGGTAAATGAATCCGTAGGTTTTGTAGGATTTTGACACAAGTTGCGTTATATGCGTGGCGAAAGACAAAGATGGGTCAAAAAGAACACCCGAATCTTTAATAGAAGTAGATGCCAGTAATAGAGTTCCTCCGATATTGTACTCATTCAGAAACAGTTGTTGTCGTTTAGTGAATGGCATGGTAGTACATTTGGTTTTTCTCAATGACAACCTGTTTGCTTTAGACTACAATGATACACGGTCGAGATCTGTTTGAAGAGATGTACAGTCCGTTATGGTTTGAATGCTTGAAAATAATTTGATATCGTCAGCATACGCAAGCATTTCACAATCAACAACATTGACAATATCGTTAATAAAGAAAAGGAACACTACAGATTCTTGGAACCTTGTGCTATTCCAGAGGTTGCAACATGCCTAGTTGAGATGAAGTTTCTATAACAAACTTCGAATTCTCTCCCAATCAAATAAGATTCCATTAAAGAGAATAATGCTTCTGCAAAGCCATATGACACCAGCTTCCGAAGAACAACGTAGTGATCAATCTGGTCAAATGTCTTCTGAAAATCCAAGTAGATCGCATCCATTTGACTTCTCCTATCTAGCACTTTAGAGACACACTGTATGAAACGGGCTAAGTTAATAATTGTTGAGCGCTGGCGCATAAATCCGTTTTGTTTATATGAGATTACACTGTAATCTTGTAAAAAAGAATCTATTCGAAAACTTTCGAGAAATTATAAAGTAGGGAAATATGTCGGTAGTTGTTAATGTCTGTGGGGTCATCTTTTTTTAGAACAGGGCAAATGCGCGCTAGCTTCCAGATCGAGGGATATGTAAAGTTTTCACACAGAGAAAAAAAAATTCTCGAATGTATATACATATATTAGAATCGTGCGCTTCGCGCGTCGTCGACAATTTCCGTTGCGTGAACGCAGAGCAATCGCAATCGTAGTCTTAGTTTAGGTTATGCGAGATGGTGGTTCGTAAGTGGTGAGATGTAAATGAAGAAAATAGATTGGTGAATATAAGAATTCCTGTTTGTATTAGGGATTAGCGAAAATTACCAAAATCTCGCCAATAATGCTTTCAAGACCAGTAACACAAATGTTAGCAGTTTAAATAAGTTACGATTAAATTCACCACACATTTAAGAAAGCTTTGATCTTCCCGTTTTCATATTTTGTAACTAATCGTTAGTATATTTCCTCCTTTTTTGATATACAGATATTTCAGCAAAGCCAAGTGATAAGACATGCTTGTATGCATAAGTCCGTTGAGGTATCTGCTGTTCTATCTCCTACCTTTTTTGTTATATATAGTTATGCCTGTCACTCGTTCGCGTTTCTCAGGATTCCCACGAGATTTCCGAGGTAGTAGGTTTTGTAATATTCGTTGCAAACAAAGGTAGTACAAGTATCACTTCAAACTTTATGTATCTATACACACAACACACAAGTTATTTTGTGGTTATGTCATTTTCATCGAAATAACTTTGTACGTATACAATTACAAAATTACGTATACATGGATAATTATTGCTTGCGCATGCGTTGAGTTGGCGCCTCTTTGGTCATGCGTGCGAAATTTAATCACGATCGCGTCATTTGTCTGCTAGCTACAACAACATAAGTATGTCAGCTCCGCTATTAGTTAACACCAAAGAGGAACAACGAGCCGATTTTTGTGGTCAGAGGGTGTGAAAGGTGCTGAAATTCACCGGAGACTTTTGCCGCAATACGGGGACAGTGCTTTATCTCGTTTTTTTGTGGACCGAAATGTTTCAAAGTGGCCGCACGAGCGTAACACAAAAAGAGGGAGCTGGACGGCCGTCAACCTCGACCACCGACGACAACATTCAGCAAGCTCGAGAGATGGTTACGACAAATAGGCGAGTTACCATAGGTGAGGTTGCATCTTCTTTAAACATCAGTCACGGTTCTGCCTATCAAATTATCCACGATGAACTCAAATTTCGTAAAGTGTGTGCGCGATAGGTACCACGAATGCTTACCGCAGAAACAAAAGTAAACGTTTGGACATCTGCCAACGCTTACTGAATCGCTTCAACGCGGAAGGTGATGCATTTTTAAGCAGAATAGTAACTGATGTTTAAAGAAAATGCAACCTCACCTATGGTAACTCGTCTATTTGCTGTAACCATCTCTCGAGCTTACTGAGTGTTGTCGTCGGTGGTCGAGGTTTACGGCCGTCCAGCGCCCTCTTTTTGTGTTACGCTCGTACGGCCATTTTGAAACATTTCGATCCACAAAAAAACGCTGTCCCCGTATTGTGACAAAAGTCTCCGGTGAATTTTGGCACCTTTCACACCCTCTGACCACAAAAATCGGATCACTGCTCGTTGTTCCCCTTTGGTGCAAATTAATAGCGGAGCCGACATGCTTTTGCTGTTGTAGCTAGCAGACAAATGCGATCGTGATTAAATTCCGCACACATGACCACAGAGGCGCCAACGCAACGCATGCGCAAGCGACCGTCACAACGATAACCTTCAAAGCTTGTTATGTCGAAAGTGTAGATAATATTTGATTTACCCTCGTATATTTTAAAACATATAAAAACTTGATGTAACTAATATGATTCATTTAATAAAAAAAATATTTTTTAGTGTGTTCCCATTTTGGGAACGTTCGTCATTAAAAGATGAAGTCGAATAAATGATAAAAAAATATATTTATATATTTGTTTCAAACTGATGAATGATGAAGTTCTTTAAAAGGAAGAACTGCATTGTTGAATCAAACATAATTGTTGAATCAAACATATTACGTATATTAAATCAAATAGATATATTTTTAAATCAAACTTGAGGTTTATTTGTTTCAAGAGATCATATATTTGAATCAAACAACGATGTCAAAAAAACTATTTCTTTAAATTAAAAAAAAAGTATATCTTTGCCGCCATTTAAAATTACGATTTGGTTGACTGAATGCATATTAGTTTGAGTTAAGAACTTTTTTTTCTCCATGCAGGGTAAGGTTGAATATGTAATGTAACGGCTTTGCAAATTTAAGATGCAAAATTAAGAATCACATCCTCCATTTTTCTACCAAAAATGAGTTATTATTATGATCTTGTTTAGTAACATGAAATTTTAAATAAATTTCATATAAACTTTTGCATTTCTGCATCATAGAGTGTGGTCCTAAAATATCGGCTCCGCTCCTATACTAACTACTGAATAACAGCGTCTGGCCTTTTTAGAAAGAATGGCTTGATTTGTATTTTTTATGAACTAACTTTTGATAATCTGTTTTTGTTGTTATGCAAAGTTAGTAAGGAAAATTGTCCACTGTGATGCCAGGTTGATGCAAAGAGCTCGCTGCTAGGCACTGTAAACGTAATAATTGCCCAACTATCAAATCTCAATTCTAAAAGCGGAAATTAGTGTTATTTACTGTTATACCCTGCATTTTTCATATTTTCGTTCTCAGTTCTGGTTATTATTTTTTCTGCTGACGAAGTAGATATGAGTGCCACTCTCTGACTTTATCTTTGTATTTTTACGGCACAAAGCCTTTGTTTTTCCTGGCTTTTTCCAATTTTTAATATCATTTTAGGTGGCTCTTCAACAGACCACATAAGAGCTACGATCCAGTGATAGGCTGTTCGTAATCGTATGCAGTTGGTGGCGACCATAAAGGAATGTCCTTTAAGATTCCCGATTAGATTCCTCTATTTAAACTGTGAGAGATGCCACGCAATAAATACTATTATTATTATTGTATTAGCGACGATCAGGTGAGCGCTTCCATCTGGACTGTATGTAGAACAAAGGCATTAAGTAGTAGAATCCTGATAGGAAGTAGAATCCTGATAGACTAGCAATTTGTCGCTGAGCAATAAATGGAGAAAATGATGTTTACTAATTATAAAGGCAAAATAATTCATGCATTAATTTTCGATGTTACACCATTGACCAGTGCAACTCCTTATTGAGTAAGAAGCGTAATCCTCATCAAATTAGAGCTGGATGTGAAACTAATATCTAAATAAATGTTTATGCTTTTTCAAAAGTATTATAAACCGTTTTATGGGTTTCCAAAAGTAGGAAATTTATTGACCAGACTACTTACGTCAATTTTTCATTTCTGTAATATGTACCGGTATGACGCTCTATACGTATGGACTTCTTCAATAACATTTTGCTGTAAACAGTTCTGTCTTGAGTATTAATCTTGTTAATTTATTTAAGTACTCTAGGCTACTCTGGCATATTTATATTAAATTATGCATTGAATGTCCCTATCATGAATCTAGGATATGTAACGATATTTTAAAGTTGATATACATTTATCTTGTACGCAAAATTTGCATACGCACATGGTTCGTCACTAAAAAGGTTTGCATTACAGTCGCGACGTTGTCTGGAAGTTCAAAAGGCAGAATTTATGTATACAGAAGCCTGGTTCTAATTGATTTCCTAATCATTTATTATACGAGGTGTGGCAATTAAATAACCGGAGTGGAGCTACAAACCATTTTATTGATCACCAATTACATTACAAAGTGTATCCCCTTTAATATACTCCCCTTGCTGATTCCTACAACGCTCCATACGAATTTTCCACTGTCGAAAGCAGTGCTGGAAGTCCTTTTCTATCAGCTTGTTGAGAACCTCCGTCGCTTTCGCTTTCACCGCTTCCACACTGTCAAATCTTCTCCCCTTAAGCTCCGATTTTACCTTAGGAAATAAAAAAAAGTCACAGGGGGCCAGGTCGGGCGAGTACGGTGGGTGGTCCAACACGGTGATGCTGGATTTCGCAAAGAACGTCTTCACAGGACTGGTGCACTGTCTTGGTGGAGCATCCAGGATTTGCTCTTCCACAAATTGGGTCTTCGTCTTCTCATTCGTTCACGAAGGGTGGTTAGAACCTCGTGTTTCACAAGAAACTTGAGTTTAACTCGTTGCTCGATCTGAGCACTCTGCATTTTTCCGACGCCACGCTAGCGAAAAGACTTGAACGGACGATTGCTACAGCGAGAGTGATGTACAACCGTGCCCATCGAGCTCAGGGTGGGGGAAGCATCTACAAGCACAGATATGTTCAAACCTACCGTGGCGTGCTCACTGTTTGCCGATAGTAGCACCAGTCCGGTTATTTAATTGCCACACCTCGTATAGTTTCCAGAATATGTTTCCTCTACTTTGTGATTTTGCTTTATCCTATTTATGTACCTAACTTGCCAAAATATCTTTTCTCTAATTTCTATGTGGAAAATCTATTGTAGAAGGAATTATTTGTAGAGTCTTTCTAGAAATAAACACTGAATGGAACATTTGGCATAATTTTCCTTATCAATCTTTCCATATGAATGTGTTCTGTTGGTCCAGCTAAATATGCCTGTTGGGAATATCGCCATGAAAATAATAAATGTATTAAATGAAGGTAAACGTGCTTTCTTGGCAAGCGTGTAGCGAATTCTTCAAATTGTACTTATGTTAAGTATATCGTTCTTCAATGACATACCATTCAGCTAACATCTAACTCGAATAAGAGGGTGGTTTCTCGCATTGTAATAATAGAAAAAAAATAAAAACGTTATTATTTATATACTTCTTATGCCAGTTTTACTACGTTCGAGCAGAGTATATCGAGAAGCGTGAAGCGCTTACACGAAAAAGTACAGCATAACTAGGTAGTGATATTTGACTGGTATATGATGAAGCGTAAATTCTTCTTGAAAAATGTCGAAAATTATAACTTACATTAAAAGGTACCAATCCGCACTTTCAGAATTTAAAGAGACTTGAGTGGTTGAACCAAGCAAAAAATGGTTAGCTAGACCAACTTTGTTTGTTAAATATACTCAGCACTCCATACGGTTTAAAACAACGGCATACAGTTGGTTGAACCTTTTCAATTGGATCAACTTTAAAATTAATATTCAACCAATCTACACTAGAATGTTGGTAGAAACTAAAAAAAAATGTAGTATCAAGCTATATATGTAATTCCCAGTCCTCTAATAAAGCATTGATTGTGCAAATTTAGATATGTGTTGTTTTAAATAAAGAAGGATGCCTTTACGGAACTCTATTCGTGTCTGCTATGTGAAACGAGTTTTGTGGTTGATCTAAAAGTAATATGTTTTGGAGCACAACCAACACAAATATTGATTTGATTTAACAAATAATAATTGAACCAAAATGGGTGTGTTCTGCTAAGTTACAAGGTGAGTTGGATAGATTCGCGAAAGTGTTGAATGAACATATTTTTAGTTGAATGAACACATAAATGTGCAACACTTCGTGGTTTGTTGGATGAACCAATTCCTTTCTCTCAATGTATGTAAAATATCGGCATTCGTTTCTGGGAAACGGTTTCGGAAGGTGAAATCGGTTTTTGAAAATCGGAGGTTTGCATTTTTCGTTATTTCCTGTTAGATATTCATAAAAATTATCGATACATGCAGGATTTTTAGCATTTTGAAGGGGCTATTCAATTGACTTCCGATCGCTATAATTGTTGCAGAGATTTAACTTTTCTAAAGCGATTTTGTACACTTTCTAATGCCAATTTTCATTTCCTCTTATTTCCGCAATTGTTAAGTGCTTTTCGCTCAATTCCAATTTAATAAAAAAACACCTTCTGCATCGCTGGTACAAGATCTCCCTTATTCTTCCTGTATCATCTCTTTAATATCTTTCCGTTATGGTCCTTCATTGTCTTCCACTTTTTCTGGAGCAACTGGTCGATGTTCATCTATATACTCTAAACTATACGTCGTCTCACATACAAAACAGGTGTCCTTTATGGCACTGTGAAGTTGATGCTCTTGCCTGCTTGGATGTCGCACTCCTTGTCAATGACCATATGTTATAATTAGTAATGGTATAATATTCAATGGGTTTTTGTATACCATATAATTTTTTGACTGGCTTGGCAAGCAAGCGAATATTGATATATTTATACGATTATGCAAATTAAATAATCGAAACATGTACATCAAGTAATATCAATACAGATCATTTTAATATCTTACGATTTTATTATAAAGGAGTACAGGTCCGTTTCGAATGGTACGCCCAAGTGAATATACGAGGGCATTCCAGAAAATAGTATCCGTTTACATATGTATAATTAAAAGAAAAATGAAGGAAAGTAAATAATGACTTTATTTAAATGAAAGTAATACATTTACTCATTTTTCAATGTAGTCGCCGCCGTTGTTTAGACATTTGTTGTATCTTGAAACCAGTTTGTTTAAGCCTTCTGCGTAAACCTCTACCGCCAAAGTAGCCATCCAATGCTCTACACCTGCTTCTAAGTCATTATCACTTTGGAAACGTTCTCCTGACAAGAAATCCTTGAGTTTACTGAACAAATGATAGTCACTTGGAGCCAAGTCAGGGCTATACGCAGGGTGGTCAGAAACCTCCCACTTGAACTTCCGAAGAAAGTCAGTGGTCTTTCGAGCCGTGTGGGGACGAGCATTGTCATGCAGAAGAACAATGCCACTTATCAGTATTTCTCGCCTCTTGTTTTGGATGGCCCTACGCAGCTTCTGAAGTGTTTCGTAGTATGTGTCCGCATTGATGGTCGTCCCTTAGGGCATGAACTTGGGGCACCAACAACAGACCTTTTCAATCCCAGAACACTGAGGCCATAACCTTTGGCGTGGAAAACGACTGCTTAAACTTGCGTGGCCTTGTTGAAGATCGTGGATGGTGCCACTCCATGGACTTGCGTTTGGTCTCAGGTGTGAAATGGCACACCCAGGTTTCATCCCCAGTAACAATTTGGTCAAGGAATGCATCGTCCTGCCCTGTTGCTCGTAACGAGTCGGTCGGTCTTGTACTCGTCGGTAAGCATTTTGGGCACCCATCTTGCGCAATTTTTTCTGTAATTCAGATGATCCGTCACGATTTCATGGAGTAATGATTGTGAAATTTCAGGAAATTGCTTAGTCAATTCTTTCAGTTTTACGTGTCGATCTGCGCAGATGAAATCATCGACACGTTTCTTCAGATTGTCCGTGATAAGGGACGGGCGACCTGACCGCTCTTCATCGTGCACATTATCTCTTCCCTCTTTGAAATTTCGAACCCAGCGCCTTACAGATGACTCATCCATTGTTCCCGTACTATTCACTTCAGTAATCCTGAGATGAATTTCGCTTGGTCAGACGTTTTCTGCATTCAAAAAACTATTTTCTATCTTATGCGCCATTGTAAACATAAGACTCACACCACGCACCGGAAGAACTTCAACTCCTTTTTCCCGCAAAGCTACGATGTTACTGTTGACATCTGCGCCACTTTGATTTTAATTGGATCAATAGCGCCATCTATATGGCTAAACGGGTACTATTTTCTGGAATGCCCTCGTATTTACCATAAAATCAAATACCTAGGGGTAGGGGCGAGAGTCAGGCCCAAGTTTAGTGTATTTTGATAGCTGTGTTAAAAATGCTAAACGCCTATATGTATCGATAATTTTTATGAATATCTAATAGGAAATAATTAACGAGGAACACACAAACACCCAAACAAAACCCGATTTCACCCTCCAACGGAAACGGATTCCGGTATGTTACATAGTTCTATAAGATCTACAAACCACCCAAGTTTAGTAAAATTCTGAAAATGCGGATTGGGTATCTTTCCTTGTTAGTCATCTAGGAACTCTAGATTATCCAATACTGTTGTGAAACAGCTACACATGGCAGTGCTTTTCGTAACATCTTTAGTTGAAAATCCTATAATTAAAATGCTCGATTCTTTCTGTGTGTTTTTAGGAACCATGTTATATTGAAACATGCACATTAACTGACATAACTAAAAAGTTTGACATGTTGCCGTACATATTTTTCATGAAAATTAAGTTAATGAAGGAATGTTAAATCAGGGTTTCAGGGTAAAAAGGACGCCATTTGCAGAAAAATTCTTTGGAAGATTCTTTGTTGTAGAATCTACCAACAGATATCAAATAATGATGTTTGTTGACATTTATTAAAAACCCTGCGCTAATAGTTCATTATGGTTGAATTTTTAGAACTACAGGCTATATCTTTTGCCATACTTCAGTGTTTTACTTCTTTTAGAAATTCATGTGGACTATTTTTAATTCGTCACCAACTTTGTATATAAACCTTTTCAAGCGATTTCATTTTGATTTCCTGATTGGTTCACAGTTACTAAAAGTATTTTAATTTTCCAAATTTCAAATTGGATCATGGTTTATCAACTCCTTCTGTTACTGAAATTGTTTACATTAAAACTCCATTGTCAAAGCATCCTTACTTTTTCACTGGTTATTATTTTGTTGGGTTTTGGAATTTGCCGATCCTTTTTGTTAAACAGATGTAATAAGCACAAATAACTAAATACCACAGCAAGTTCGCTACTAGCTATTATCTCTAGTTATTTTTTTTGATATCTCCCGAAGCGCTGAGACTTGCTCATAGAAGAATCACAAACCAGTCAATGCCGATTGGATCGTTTTTAAACTTATTGTTATTGTTATGATGGTACTTGTTCATAACTTTCGCATTTTGATAACAAAACATATTGCACGTATTTTTCACTTAACTGAATAACACTATATTTCTGTCGCTTAATGCATAAAAATTTAATGATAAGGGGGTTTTAAATTGCAGCGCGATCTCAACCTGCTGCGACGAATACAATCGCTACATAAATGGTAAAATTCCGAATCCTATTCAGTGACAATAAATTTAAATCGGTTTTCTGCCTCATTATCATAACAGACCAATAACTTTAATCCGTCTTGAACGTCAACAAAACGAATAAACAGTAACACAAGCGAACGCCATGCATCCTTCTCTTTCCCGCAGCGGCGCGGTTTTCCGTTTCAGGGTTTTGTCGGTAATACACTGATATTTACAATTCAAGGTGGATCTGTCACTTTTTTTCGTTTCGAAGATTCTAAATATACAACTCGAGTGTATGTTGGACGTAAATAAATATGGACATGTAGGTATGATACATGCACAATATTTTGTAGCAGAACTAATTTTAGGACTGTCTCTTCGCGGAGAGATAATGTGAAGGTAATAATACTATGTTGAAATACAACAACCTATGGTGTATTAGGCTGCTATATACAGGAGTTGTATCATCAAGAGTGTGTCAAAAGACCGGAAATTACAAACGCCAGGGACGCATAGACGGCAATACAATTGTAATTTCAAGCTGGATATGGTATATTGCTATACAGACTGCTATAAATCAGTGTATATCTTGTTTAAATGATGCTTACGAAAAATAAACAAAAAGTATTTCGCAGGACCGTGATTTTCAAAAAATTAATAAGTTTATGTTTGTCCTATCCATTATAATCGCAAAACATCAATTCAACAAAGTAATGTGGTATCTGTATTCGTGTTCTAGTCACGTTGAGGATGTAAAATGAAGAAATGCTTTGTCCTGTTGCGAAATGGCTACCATACGTGCACATTTACTACATTTATTTTTTTTTATCACTTTATTGCGTTTATGACCAAACATTTTGTTAAACTTACGCGTTAAAGTATACAGAATTATCCTACGTCTAAAAGATTACGGAATGCTCAAATATTTCTCAAGATAAACGCTTTAACCCTCACAATACCGTCTTATTTTAATGACACGTAGTACCACTGAGGTCACCATTGACTCCAAAAATTTTACTGTATTGTACGGTAATTATCAGACAGAACATATGTCAAGAATAATGTGCTGTACTTAAACAACTCATAGTAGAAACAAATACTCAACAAGTTTGCGAGTAATTTATACCAATATGTTACGTTTGCGCTCTGAACAGAAATAATTTGAAGATTATTACAAAGAAAGCGACTGCATTTTCTATATCTAATTGAACGTTTTCCGTCGACATTTACTGGACATTCCCTACATTTGCCGCGTTTCAATTTTGCCAGTTTCTGAACTTGCCTTTGTGTTTATCTCTTTACAGCATTTGTCCATCGTATCAACATCTGATTTAGTTTTATTGTAATCAATAATTATTTATGGTTTTTTCTTGTGGTCCACACAAACTTTACCGGTGTTTTGTGTCGTTGAAGCAGAGTAACGTCTTGCCCTCTTTTGGGCAGTAAGACACTAATCTAGCGTCGCATTGATAGCCAAATTTTGTCGAATACAATTATCTGCCACAAGAATCTATTAATTCCTTGAGGAGCTTATTTTTGTGTAACGTACCAAAGAAGCATGCAGAAGATCTTTCCCTTACAACTCCTCCGCAAGGTCGAGGTTGGTGAAGAAATTATCGATGATGAACATATTTTCCTGGTTTTGCTGGTATATATTGTTTCGAAACACACCATCCCTCGGAATGTTAGCAATTGCTTATTCACAGCGATGTTCTCATACGGCTTGTACGCATCTTGAATGGTAAGATAACACAATAAACAAAGCTCTTTAGCTTCAAGGCGATCGCACGTATGTAATGGTGGTGCAATGCAAATCACATTGCAGCAAATGCAATGCGGCTCGGTGCAGTGTAAGATAATGGACTGGTGACAGGAAGACCTCCATTAAATCTGATTTTCATCGACTGCAGTGCCAAATTCAGCTTTCTCGTAAAGTTATCGCAGGTGGCTTGGATTTAGGATAATTGGATATCTTACTTGTAATTATGGTTATTGATTAAGGTACTTGTAATTATGGTTATGACTAAAGGAACTGCACAACAGGCTTCTGGTTAATTCCATCTTAAAGATGTACTCTTTTACCCACTAATGTCAAGTGAGAATCTCCATAGTCTCATATGTTTTAATGCTGTTCGAGCCAAGCCGACTTTAGTACTTTGGCAATACTTAATTTTATCCCATATTTTCAAGAAATGCCCACAAATTTATTACCAGGATTACCATTGTAACCTTTTAGTCATATTACATTAATATTAAGATTGGAGGGATAGAAGCAGGTTCCACATTATTGGTTAATGTTGACACTGCTTGCTTGCTGTCTGTCTCAATGTTTTTGTGCGCAATCTTCAGGTCAGTTAGGAAGTGCGTAGCTAAAGCTAGCGCCGAGATTTCTGCCTGAAAAACGGGTTGACTTCGGCCCTAGCGGCCATGCTTGTTTCAACTGTATAAATACTTTTTCTATGTCCATTTTGGAAGATAAACAAAACCAAATTTTCACAATTTCAATATTTTGGAAACGCGGTATGTGCTTCTGTTGGAATTTTGCCACCGTGGTCAGCATTACACGCAACTACAAAAATACTTGGTGAATTGTGAACTTTTTGAAATTGCAAAAAGTTTAATAAAGCACTAAATCAAACAAAGAAGGGGTTGTAGTACAATAATTACATTACATTAAATATGCGATTATTTACTTCCTGTTGCTCTCTAGCGCTAACGGGCAGTGGCGGAGGTTCGATACAACTCACAGTATAACTGCGAGTCTCAACTAGATCTGTTGTGTATACATGTATGTTGCTGTAAATACTATTTCGTAATTCTACGTTTGTTTTATAAATGTTGCCTATGTCGCGAAAACGACCAATGTTGGACAAAGTTACAGAATTTATAGCAGAAACGCCTGACCTAAATTATGATGGCGTTAAAATTCAGTATATAGTTTGTAATATCCCTTCAATGTGTTGGTCCAAAAGGGATTGTCTACGTCACGTAAATAGTAAACAGCATTCTTAAAAAAAAATTTGTACACGACACTATGACAAATTTAAATATAATTTGTGTGTTACCTTTATTGCATGTAATCTACCGTTTAATTTACTAGCATATGTCTTCTTTTGGAATAAATATTCGGACTGCAAATTACCAAGTCGGGCATTGTTACAAAGAATTGTGTCATCTGCCCGTGAACATGTTGAAAAAAGAATTAAATCGGAGTCGAAAAATAAAAAACTGTGATTATGTGTGGATGAAACAACAGATCGTAAAAAACATTCTGTGGTTAATGTAATAGTACGTACAATGGAACCACATCAATCGTCACCTTCAATTTTATTAGCTTCCAGACGAGTACAACAATGTACTGCCGAAGTAATTTCAAAGTTAGTGTTAAATACATTGGAAAAGTTTGAACTTTCAACAAACCAACTGTTGATGTTTATGAGTGATGGTACCGCAAACATGCTTTCTGTAGGCCGGTCTCTTAAAAACATTGTGCTAACTTGTAGCATATTACGTGTAAAATTCGTGCTTTCAGTCATGTGACAGATAGTATTAGAAAATGTTATCCTGAGGTAGACGCTTTAATAGCGCATACAAAAGCAGTGTTTGTCAGATCCCCAAAACGTATTCGCAAATTTCGCAGACTGTGCTCCCGTATGCCTGAGCCACCAGAACCTATTCTTACACGTTGGGGAACGTGGTTACAGGCCGCGTTTTATTATAATAAATATTTTGAGAATATTAAGAATGTGGTTTTACAATTCGATCCAGAGGAACAACTGTGGAAACATATCTAATATTGCAGATATTTAACAGACATTATTCACTTTGTGATTTCACGGAAAACTCTTAAGACGGTAAGTGTTTGAATTTTATTTCTGAGCATTTATTTTGTGTAAACTTTTATGCGCCCGCCACTGGCCGTTGGCGCAAATTGAGCAACTCTACTCATAACGACCAAATCGCAAAGGTAATAGTTTGGATAGTCTGTTTTTCTTTTGCATAAATCAAAGCCATACTAACATGGTCTGTAATTAACAGTAAGTTTTCCAATTTGGTTAACAAATTTGTTTTCCCTCTTGTGTAGAGGACTCGACTAGACGATTGCTTTTTTCACTATGTATATATGTATGTGTGTGAGTACCGGCTCGTGTAATACATCTTTCTTTGTGCCTGTCATGCTCGTGGCGTCCCGGAGGTTATTCCCCGCCTAAATATTGGCTCAATCATATCTACCTTTTGTGACATTTACAGCCCACTCCATTGATAATAGACGTATCGTCGCCCACTTTCCATATATTTCGTACAGAAAATAAATGGATAGGCATAAATACTGTCACCATTTGCCAAAGCTATAATTTTCATTGTGCGCTATTATTTAATGAAAGACTAAACAATTGGTAATTTTAATAGTTATTAGAATGTAGGATTTATTTATATATGGTATGTATGTACATACATACATACCTAAGCATATTAGGTATATGTAATTCGTGCAGGGGCTAGCTACCAAACTCTTAGTGAGAGATTGGTTCATACTGGTCAGGTATTTTATTGTACTTTTATATTTCACTACACACTCTAAATAGAATAAAACCAGTATGTTTTGTTTAACAGCTACCTCTGTATTACTGACATCTATGCTCCTACCAAAAAATTTTACGTTAAAATATTTCCTAAATCTAAGTTGAGAATTTAAAAAATCAATAAATATGTAGTTTTATTAACCAGTAATTTTGAAATCAACTTATTTTCTACGTTTCATCATATCCCCATTTGCGCTTGTAAATCATAAAACAATACACACTTTATTTACCTTCTTTTTGGAAAAGTAATTTATTATAACGTTAGCTACATTATTTTCACATTGTTCAAGATTATTTACCTGACGTCTTGTACATACTATTACCCCTTACCCCACTAAAGTTTTTGATACGTATATAACATTGAAAATTTAAAGCTGTGTTTGATAAATGTCGCACAGCCAGGTATTTGGTAACAGATTTGGAAAATTCCGCAAGGTGTTTGCACTTTGGTAGGTAACTTAAGCTTTCTTGTAAGATTAGTAAAGTAGTCTAAATAGTTTCAAGCCTGAACATGAATGCTTGCTACGACCAAAACTGTAAACCACTACCGATAACACTAACAACAAGTTCACCAAACGGTGCCAGACGAGTGTTGAATTAAGGTTAGAGAGATAGCAGAAGCTACAGGCATCTCGCGTTTGTCATATATTGACTGAAGGTTAGGGTATGAAAAAGCTAACCGCGCAGTGGGTGCTGCGCTTGCTCACATAGGACTAAAACCGCATTCAAATGAATCTTTCCAAAACCCTGTTCATGCAATTTGAGCGAAATAAGTCGGAGTTTCGGCGTTGATTAATAACTGTAGAGGAAATTTCGATACACCAGTGCACTCCTACAGCCAAGACACAGTCGAAATAGTGGATTGCGAAGGGTGGATCGGATCGGAAAGAGGCGAAGACTGTTTCACCGGCCGGAAAAGTGATGGCGATTCTTTTTTTGGGATAGTCATGGAGTTGTGTTAATCGATTGTCTTGAAAAAGGAAAAACAATAACGGAAGCATACTACGCATCATTACTTAACAAGCTGAAGGCAGAAATTGCGGGAAAACGTGTTACACCCTAATTAGCCATTCTGTCGAATCTACATTTAAAATACTTCGAACAGCGTTATTACGCGCCAATATCATAGCTTTAACAAACTTCGATATTTCCCACCGTTTGTTATGACACACCACTGTTCACGCCCCCTAAAAGGTCGTATCTGTGTCTGTTTACGCTAAATTTGAGTTTCATTGCTACGTTTATTATTTCGATAAAACACTTAATATTTGATATTTCAAAATTCTACCCGACCAAATACCTCTGTTACATCCTATTCTTACATATGGTAGCAGTTAATTTGCATTACGTTCATAGTTCATTAATATATTCATTAATTAGTTGTTTCATTCAGTGACTGAACGTCGTACGCATAGTTTCTAGGCAACTTGAAATCTTTATTTTGCCTACTTTTGAAACAATACTCAGTCTAACAATAGTACCCGTCTTGCTCTACAATACGGTCATATTTAAATTGAATTCCGTAGTTAATCGGAATAATTAGCAATTAATCCGTTTCTATAAGCACATCTCGCTTACGTCTTAGCTAAGCAGGAATAGATGCATTCCTGCATTACTATTGGTGTACGGAGTATCTCGAATTCTGATTCGAGCTTGCGCGCGTTTCGTAAAACACATAAAACTATCCTCTTTTATTCCCGCTAAACTGATCTTTCATCCGATTGCAATCGAACTGTTGACCGATTAAGAGCAGCGGTAGGTGGCTAAGTAGCTAAGAAACCCTTGTCACCTTGGTGTACTACACATTTGTCGTCTGACATAACCCGTCTGGGTGATATCTAGTACGCAAGGCCTATTTCCTTGCGATTGGTTTGCGAATATTTCATGTTGAGTCGATCGCCTAGGAAACGCACGGTGGTGTGGATTTAAATTGGTTTTTCTACCCTGCGGATCCCGGCCAGACCTGCACTAACACGAACTTACAGTAATTGATGAAAACTTTTGCCCGTCGAAACGCGTCTGATCCTCCCACACATCCACCGCGTGTCACAGCCTGTACCTCCATGTGAGTTAATCTTAAGCTTTTTATTTTATGTAACATTACGAACTAAGAGGTGTGGCAATTAAATAACCGGACTGGTGCTATTATCGGTAAACAGCGCGCACGCCACGGCAAGTTTGAACATGTCTGCGCTTGTAGATGCTTCCCCCACCCTGAGCTCGATGGGCGCGGTTGTACGTCGCTCAGTCTCGCTGTAGCATCCGTTCAAGTCATTACGCTAGCGTCGCGTCGGAAAAATGAGTGTTCAGATCGAGCAACGAATTAAGTTCAAGTTTCTTGTGAAACTGGGAAAAACTGCTACGGAAGCTCATGTCATGTTAAAGGAAGTGTACGGAAGTGAGTACTTATCGCGCGCACAAGTTTTTGTGTGGTTTAAGGAGGGACGTGAAACGACCGAAGACGATCCGCGGCCTGGACGACCCTCAACATCAAAAACGGGTCCACGAAGGTCAGATAGCCAATCATCATTATTACGTCGAGGTTCTAACAACCCTTCGTGAAAAAGTGAGAAGACGAAGACCCGATTTGTGGAAGAGCAAATCCAGGATGCTTCACCAAAACAATGCGCCAGCCCATTCCGCCTTGTCTGTGAAGGCGTTCTTTGCGAAATCCGGCATCACCGTGTTGGATCACCCACCGTACTCGCTCGACTTGGCCCCCTGTGACTTCTTTTTATTTCCTAAAGTAAAATCGGAGCTTAACGGGACAAGATTTGACAGTGTGGAAGCGGTGAAAGCGAAAGCGACGGAGGTTCTCAACAAGCTGACAGAAACGGACTTCCAGCACTGCTTTCGACAGTGGAAAATTCGTATGGGGCGTTGCAGTGATCGGCAAGGAGAGTACATTGCAGGGGACAAACTTTGTAATGTAAATGGTGATCAATGAAATGTTTTGTAGCACCAGTCCGGTTATTTAATTGCCACACCTCGTATAATTAATTTCTTTTGCTGCATATTTGAGTCGTTTTGTACTACCAGTTGTGGTCATTTAGCGTGCCTATTTACCTATAGTTCGTAACCTCTAAGTATTCTCGATCCAGTAATTACTTTTTTTTGTATTTGGGTTAAGAGATTTTGAATTGTGCTTCACGCAGCTACTACTAAATAATTTGAAAATTTCTTGGTAATGTTACCTATTCATTTTTTATGTGATATGTATATTCTACCTGAATAACTTGGCGCCGATAACTGACATCTCGGTTGACTTTGTCGTACCATAACCTTAATTTATCTGTTAATGAGTTCTTGTGCAACGGATGGAATGATACAGAAATGTTATATACTCTGTTTATTAACAGTTTCTGCGACAAACAAATTTAAAGGTAAATGTAAAAAGAGAAAAAAACGTTGGCGGGTATCAATACCTACTCAAAAGAAACAAGGGGACTATTTAAATTTGGTTCAGGAAATCTTAAATCATGACCCTGATTCTTATATGCGAGAATGAATGTTGATTTGTTTGAAAATGTATTAAAAATAGTAGAAGCAAATCAACGGTCTGTGAAATATTTCGACTGTGGACTGTACAACAACCTGTCTACTAGACAACATGAGTTACATGAGGCAGTCTCTTAATTATGTAGATGCAATGGAAGGCATGCGCATTCATATAAAACGACCTAATAACTCTGACTTTATATTACAACTATAAGAAAACTTTTAGTACCTATTTTATTTGCTGTATGTGATGCAATTTATAAATCTGTGTGTGTGGATACAGCTGCCCATGAATCTTCAAGTGATGGACGAATGAATAATAAAAAAATCAAAGAAAATTAAACCAAGCTACATAAATGATAACGATATAAAGAAAGCATTTTAAATATGATTTTTGTTTTGTAGCAAATTATCATAGAGAGGAATAAAAATGAAATAAATGCAATACAGTTTATTTAAATTTTATTTTATTCATCGTAAAATAATAAATGGAAGCTGCAATAGAAAGGAGTAATGTTTATTGAAAAAGAATAACACTACGTACGTAATTAGAAAGTCAAAACAAAGGAGATATCAAAGAATTATAACATTTTATTCTTTCTTAAATGATATTGTTAGCAAATGTTTCTATAGACTCACCCCTATAACGTTCCTTATAAATTTAATTCTTACCCTTACATTTCCTTACGTCAGAAATTCCAAGAGAAATTAGATTTTCATAATTCACCGACGGAAGCCAAATATATTAATTAGGATAAGGTAAATTTTGTACGCCCACGTTTCAATGACATCAAGTAGCAGACGTGGCTGTGCCCTTACATTTCAGAAAGCAAATATACCAGGATGAATAGTACTATATCAGCGTGTTAATTTTTAAACAGAATTATGTATGTGGCCCTTTGCAAAATAATTAATGACCTATTAGCTTTATCTTTACTATGACTATAGTGTAAACTACCCAGAAATACATTCTTGTTCGTTGTCACTAGAAGCAAACTATTCGTTAATTTAAGTTTTGTAACCATATTACTGTTTTACGATAAATTAGGTAGTAATTTGACAATTCATTAATTCGTAATAGACCTATGTGCTTCACTTTTCATACTACTTTTCTTAAATGAAACATCATATATCTGATACAAAAATCTGAAAAGAATTGGGGTAATACTATACATAGCTAGCATGTTTCTCTTTCACCCAACTGATTTTACATTACTCCCAATGGAGTATCAAGATACAATGTGTTGGGGTAACGAGAAGCAATTCTTTTTCTTCAACCCTTTTAATTTACATGGAGAAATTCTCTCCCTCCAAGCAGCCACAGGTTATAGGTCTTAGGTTAGGGTTAGGTTACGTTATAAGAAAATACAATAGATTTATATTAAAATAATTAAGAAGATATAAATTTTATACACGTGGAAAGAATGCCTAATAACAATAACCAAAAAATAAATGCTAATATAGCTCATGGTAATGGCGGAATCATTCCCGGCAAAAACAATGTAGCAGAGAAAATAGTGCTAACACATGAACATGTTTCTGCCGACTCGGCGTTATCAGCATGGTTTTGAGCACAATCTTCTGCTGCTAATCATTGCGTTTGCTTCTCAGTTTATGTTGCTAATCTCCAAAACAGCACTGAATATGTCTTTCGGCGACACCTATTGCCAAGAAACACAGTCACGCCGTCCCAGAGGGTAGCAAGACAAACCGGAGTGTAGATGTCCACCATCTATCGGGCAGCTCCTGGGCTGCCAAACGCAAGGGGGCGTTGTGCCTAGGCACAGCGACATCTATACGTGCAAGTGATTCCTCAGGCTTGCCATGATGTATAGAAATACACGTGGAAAGAATGCCTAATAACAATAACTAAAAAATAAAGGCTAATATAGCTCATGGTATTGGTGGAATCATTCCCGGCAAAAATAATGTAGCAGAGAAAATAACGCTTGGAGATTAGCAACATAAACTGAGAGGCAAACGCAATGATTAGCAGCAGAAGATTGTGCTCAGAACCATGCTGATGACGCCGAGTAGGCAGAAACATGTCCATGTGTTAGCGCTATTTTCTCTGCTACATTGTTTTTGCCGGGAATGATTCCGCCAATACCATGAGCTATATTAGCATTTATTTTTTGGTTATATAAATTTTATGTTTCTTATTCACCCACCTTCACCTACACACAATAATGAATTATGTTTTACTATACTGAATAGACTTTCTCTTTGTTATTTTCATACTTTGGACTACTCAAATAATTAGGAGGTAGGTAATTTGATAGAATTGACTGAAGAAACAAATGCCAAGGTACCGGCACAGTCTGCATCAGAACTCCACGAATTTCCGAAAAAATTCTGAATGAATTAAATATTTTGTGTGATATAGAAGTGCAAATTCAGTTATATTAAAAGAATGAAATATTTTTTGAAGTTTCACCATGAAAGTAGAGGATACTCACAAGTATGGTGTTTTGGAGATGTTACATATCAGGAAAAATATTTTAATGTCATTTTACTCTTAAAAATGTTAAAATTGCTTTTACAGACTGTCATAGGAATATGGAAAGAAACAATGACATAGCAATATCTACAATAACAACAACAAATTACATGTTCGTCAAGTCAAAACCCACATGCCTGTCTGAATATATAACACCAACACTGCTTTTCTTAAATAATATAATCAAGCTACAGCCGACGAGATGCTATCATTTTTTATATCTCTTGACTGTCAGATACGATCTGCCGACAACAAACACATACGCATACGCCGCGAAAAATACAGCGAAACAAAAGAAAAATGATAGCAGATCAAGGTGGCGAATTCCCAAATAAAAAACCGAACGATATATTACCGTAGTTGATTTCTTTATTGTTTTCGTTACTGTTTTGTACTGGTGATCGGCAATTGTCTTAAATGGAGACCTACGCATTCGACTACGTGATTTTCATGTATACCAAATTGCCTCAGAGTAAATTAGGCGGACATATGTGTAATAGGTGTACAGTAAATTGTGATAGTTCTAGCGACGTAATTTGATTGTACTTCTACATAAATATACTATGCGATAAAAAAGAATCACCTCGTAAATGTATTAATTTTTTGACAAAATTTTGTACAAATATGTATGGTGTTGGGAATAACAAATAATAAAAAATATAGCAAGAAAGCAATAAATTCGCTTTTCTTTTCTCTATTTTGGATCAGTTTAGTTTGGTTATTCGATTGTAATAATTTATAATTGTGAATTGATATATTAAAATGGTAGGAGTTTAAAGACAACCAAATTAGCGCCAGCTAAACGATTTTGAAGAGGGCCGTATTGATGGATCACATGAGGAGAGTATTGCATTAGGCGGATGCAAAGAAATATTGCTACAGTTGTTCATTATAGGCGAGATTGGTCTCAAAAAGGCAGCATCATAAGATGGTCTGTGCCACCTAGAAGAATCACCGAACGGGAAGATAGGAGACTAGGATTGCTTGTCCTTAAGGATCGGCATAGTACCTCGAGATCTGTGGGAAATGTTTTTGGCAGAGATAGGCCATAGAATAACAATGAGTTCATCGAATGAGACATCGAACAGGAGAAAGACAATTTCTGAATTCTTCCGTAGAACGTGAGACTGCACTGCAGGATTGATGGTCTGGGGTGGAATTAGCATAGGAAGTAGGACTCCTTTAGTATTCCTTCGAGGCCATTTAAAAGTTCAAATGTACATTTACGAAGTTGTGGAATTATTCGTTTTACCATATATCCAAAGGCTCAATAATGTGACATTCCAGTAAGACAATGCCCATCCTCATGTTGCAGCAGTTACATTACGATTCTTGTAAGAGGCCAACATCAATATTTTCAATTGACCTGCGCGATCTCCAGACCTATCGCCCAGAGAACATGTCTGGGATGCGATAGGTCGAAAGGTCAGTATGCTCCCTAACCCTCCAATGAACTTACAACAACTGCATGATGCCCTACAAGTTGCTTGGAATGAGCTTCCACAGGAGTCCATAGATTACCTTATTAGAAGGATACCCTGGTAAATAGCAGAAGATATTCAGTTACGTGAAGCAGCAACCAATTATTACGTTTTCTCTATATGGGGTACGAATTTTTCAATGAAAATTTTATCAGTTATTATTCTCAACACTGTAAACATTTGTACAATAGTTGATTTAAAAATATGTGATAATAATAATAACAACAATAATAATAATCATAAGAAGAAGAATTCATGAATTCCCCAACATCTTTCGTCAATTACAGGGGGAATCGGTCAGCCATGAACTATTAATATGCCTGCGCCTATAGAGCGTCTTAAGATGTGTACCCTCAGAGAAAACATTACTCTGAGAGTTGTGAGTCCGGGGTTCGAACCTGGTACCCCAAGATAGTAGGCCAGTGCGCTAGGCATTGCGCCATTAATCCCTAATACTTTTACTGGGTGATTCATTTTCTTGCTCACATTGTATCTTCTAATCGAATGGCCCTTGTCGTATGTTTTGGTTTTATTACATCTGCGTTTTGTAGTAACTAGTATTTCAATAGACCATTTGATTGGGGATTGATTAACTTTTAAATATTACTATACTTAATGAACAACAAATCTTAAAGATCTGATAGATATTTGGTATTTCAAATAGAAATCATAAAATGTCTGTAGTTACCATATTATATAGTCGAGGAATCTTAATACTTTCCTGATTGACTGTACGTCTCTTTCCACTTTATAATTATGAATGAGCTAACCGTGGGTCAAGGAATGATTGTTGCTGTTAATTGAGTTATTATTTTTGTTTAATGAATGTTTAATAGTACATCTGTATGAGTACAAAGTGACTTTTTCGTTGGGTTTATTTTTGATAGATTAATAGATGTTTGTAGTTTTTTATCATAAATCTATCAGATTAATAGTAGTGGTTTTCTGTTATTATACGATAATAATAATTTATCATTGATTACTTTGATCATTTTGAATACTTGGCTTGATTTATTAAGCATTCTAATCAGAATAAAATCATGCTCGCCGTCGTAATAATAATTCTGTAAGTGCAGTAATTGCGGATTACGATTATATTCACTATTATTATAATTACTTTGATCATTCGAAAAAAATAATTTAGTTATCCATAATTCAAATATGAAACGTTTCTATTACATAATATTTGCAGAATCATTATAATATTTATAGGCAATTCACATTACGCTTTGAACACTTTTATCAATATTTTTAGTGCCTACCCACGTTCTATACGTATATGCAGCTACCGTTTTAGAATTCGTTGTTTGTTTTTGTGTTTCTGTCACATCAAGGCAAATGGAAGTTGTACATATGGTATAATAAATAGTGTCATTCAAAATATATGATTTTAAACGAACAGTTTTCCATAGATTTTTCGTGTCTATTAATGACATGTAAACCTTAAAGAATTTGGATATAAATACAAAAAAAATATATATTTCTAATATTCTAAAATATATCTGCGTTTATAAAAACTAAAACATTCTATACGAATAATTCCAGAAATATGTGTATGTCAGATGCGTAATGTGTAACCTGGGAAAATATGCGGTAACAGCCAAAGGCGTGGCGAGTGCATAAAAGGTTACACATAAAATAGAAGGTAAGAAATAAATTATAAAACGTGCTGAAACACTTACCGTTTCAAAAGTCTTTCGTGAGATCACAAACTGGGTAACATCTGTTAAATATTTGAATTATTAGATATGTTTCCATAGGTGTTTCAGTCAAGTGAGTACGACGTGCGGAATAAATGTTTTTTAATGCCGAAAACGACCGTTTGACATCTAGCGATGTTATATTTGCATATTTAAAATAACTTTTGAAACAACTTAATGCATCTTCACACGCACCTTCTCAAATTTGTCTTAATATAAGGAAATCGGAGTCTTTCTCTAAAACACTTTCAAATTTTCGTATTACACACCAATTTGTTTCGCCTTCTATAGCGCATAACTGTGCGTGAACATCATTCACAATTTGAACAGAATCCAATAGCGACATCGAAACATTTTATAATTTTTCTATTCCCTCAGCTAGTCCGAAGTAATTGTTGTGAATAGTTTGTAAATCTCTTTTAACATGACTATCTTGAAATATTTCCTGGCTTTTCTTGATTGCTGCAGCTTCTGTGGGATTGAATTTTAAAACTACCTTCTTTACTTGATCAAAATATTTGTTGTAGTACAACGCAGCCTGCAACCATATTCCCCAACGTGTAACAATCAGCTGTGGTGGTTCAGGTAAATCAGGACACAGTTTGTGAAATAATCGGGTACGTTTCGGGGACTTTAGAAACACTGCCTTTGTACTAGCAATCAATGCATTTATAGTACTAGTGGAAAGCATGTAGGAATCGTTTGTGCCGCAAGATTTAGAGTATGGATTTTACACGTTACTTGTAAGAAGTTACCACTGTGTTCTTTAAGAGATCGGGCCCAAAGCACGTATGTTTGCGGCACCATCACTCATAAACAATAAAAGTTGCTTAGTTGAAACTTCAAATTTGTTCAATGAGTTCAAGACCACCTTTGAAATCTCATTGGCAGTACAATTTATAACTCTTTTGGAAGCAAGTAAGAAGGAGGATGACGGCCGATGTAGTTCCATTGTACGTACCATTACATTAACCACAGAATGTTTTTAACGATCTGTTGTTTCGTCCACACACAACGACAGTATTTTATCTTTCAATTCCGGTTTCATTCTTTTTTCTATATATTCACGAGCAAATGGCACTACATTTCGTATCGATGTCCGACTAGGTAATTTACAGTCCGCATATTTATTCCAGAAAGAGACAAATGCTTCTTCGTCTAGTAAACGAAACGATAGATTACGTAAAATAAGAGTAACACATAAATCAAATGTAAATTTTGGTCTCGTATGCCACTTTTTGCAGAAGACTGCTGTTTGCTTTCGATGTGACGTTGACAATGGCTTCTGTACCAACACATTAAAGGGATTTTACAAACTAGACATTAAATTTTAGCGCCATCAAAAATTAAGTCCGGCATGTCCACTATAAAGTTTTTAACTGTGTCTGCCATTGGTCGTTTTTGCGACATACCTAACTGCGACATTTTTAAAGCAAACATAAGCCTACATATACACAGAACTACTCGCATACAGCATCGATTTAGTACTGACGCTGTGAACGCGTGAAATAAATAATCGCCGACTCCGCACCACATATCTACTACACTGACTGTTACCGCTGTTTGCCCAGACTAGTAATGTGTGTTATAGATACATCGGTTTTTATTTGCAGAAATGTTATAAGTTTGGTTATTTAACCCCTTTATTTTTGTAGATTCGGAAGTAGCACCCAGCTACTCCTTCGGCTGTTTAAAAGAATAAATTAATAAAACAAATTACATTTACGATTGACGAATTATTAACAGAAATTAACTAATCATTAAAATTATGATATTTACGTGCCCTCTCTATTCTAGCGCATCATGTAAGAAAATTGCGCGGTCTTCCAAAAGACCGAATTTGATACAAACTTGAACGTGAAATAAATTTAAAGATTACTACATTTGAAATCACTTCGAGAATATACCACACAGTGAAATACGTATCCTCTCGAGCACCATTCGAAGTAAAAAGCCTTGATTGCCTTGGCGTCTCTTCACTCATCTGTTACCAATAGCTTTTGTTCATTATCAACCACGACAAACTACGATATGTTTTCCTTTTTAACAATATTGACATTTTTACAATTAAATTATATATCATTTAATTTCTTTACATTACATATATTTGTATACAACATATATACACAACAGTACAAAAGTTATATATTATTTTATGTAATATAGTTAATAATAAAAGACAAAACTGGCCCAGCAATACGTCGCCTTAAATAATTGCGAATCCATGTGCAAAATAGACATGTTATGTTTACATAGACTTTTTTTATTTCAATTAGAAAAACAAGTGCATAGTTTATCAAAATATTATAATAACTGCAATTATTAACTTGTACTACCCTAGCAGTAGTAGTTATAAGGATAGCGACGACACATGCTTTAGGGTGACGTCATTCGCAGATATTGAACAAGTAATATGTTCGATTTTCTGACGCATTGTGAGAGTATGATTTATCTAATGAGGTTCATATTTCATTACAATTTGATATATAAATTAGATTATTTTGATATATAGTTGTGATGTATTTGTTCTAGCCATTGCCGAGTTATTTTAAGAAAACTGAAAATCTACTAAATCTTCATGGGTAGTTTCACCCTCTTAAAAGGAGATTGGACTGATAAGGAAAATGCTTTCGAATATCCTTGGGTGTGGACTACTTGTTCACAAAGTTTCAATTTTTTTTGAATTTTTATGTTCGGAATGTTCCGTAGTTAGTCGTTTCCCCGGAATTATCGTTGACTGGAGATGTAATTACGTACTAATCAAATAAACAATTTCTTCCTGACTGTATCCAAGTATATTCAAAATATGTGTACTTCGCGGCTCTGTACCCGTGAGTGAAAGGGAAGTTTTTAAAGTTTCGATAATATTTTTGTATAAACAAGAGAAAAATAGATTATTCGAAACGAATTAATCAATTTAACGATCTATAGGTCCGGGAGTGCCCCTAGACACTCTTTCTGCAATTTAAATTAAAAATAAACACCGAATATTTACGTTTTGCAAGAATTACATTTTAAAAAAGAAAACTAACCACCAATTTTGACGTTTCAAATAGGAATTCTGTGGTTACGCGTTCTCAAAAATCGAGCGTATTTTTAAATAATCAAGCTGGATTCTCACATCGTAATTAACGTTGAATTTACGCACTAGAAACTTAGATTCACAAGACACTTAGAGAACGCGTGTGGATACAACGGATATTTGACCTAAACTGAGAAAATTGTAAGCGCCTTTTGAACCCTCCTTCGCGATAGCGATTGTTTGATCATGGCGAAGTAGGATTTACCTTTCAAGAACAGAGAACGTGAAAAGTATGACAAATGCAGCATATAATAACAATAAATAATAAGAATAATTTATGCTTTTGGAATTGAGATTTGCCGTAGCGCCCACACACATTAACATGTTACACCTAATGCAGAATAAAGGCCAGCCAATGATCGAGGTGCCGGGACTTGTGAAGAATAACACCTTGAGATGTTATTCTTCACAAGTCCCGGCACCCCGATTTGAGGAGGGAGCTGGACATGCCGGGTGTCAAAGATTTCAGTTTGATCGCCAAAGCTACTTGGACAAGAGCTACCAGATCGGAAAACCAGCATCTCCAGTTAACACGTGAGGAAGCGAAGGATCTCAGGAAGGTCAAAGTCGGAAGACCGAGAGATATTCTGGGCTAGAGTGAATTTGATCATTAGAGCTGTGATCGCTTAATACAGGCTAATACAAAGAACTTTCGCGGGGCTGAGAACACAGCGGAGTCATTACATCGAAAACGAGGTCAAAGACCTTTATTGATGCTCGACCCTAGGACAAAAAGCAAGCTCCATGAAAAAGGCTTCAGAAAAACATTACCTTGATAGATGCGGCTGGAGCGCATGTGGTCGACCGGTATTTGCCATGGTGCTAATAACCGCGATTTATTAAAAGTAGTACTGTTAACACTACAATACCAGTTAAGTAAAATTTCATATTTTGTTTAGGTTTCATGAGTGAATCAATGCTGTTACAACATTATTAAGTATTCTTAGGCAAAATATTGACTCAACCGTTTCAGAAAGTATAGTTGTCAATTAAGTTGGTTATTTAACCACTAATAACATTAATAATGTATGTATTTCTATGGCTGCTATATATCAACTTGAAAATTGGAGGTGACAACACTTCTTACAACAATATTTTTTTACTTATTATTAATTTTGTATTTTGCGCAAATCTAGCGTAGGACGGCAGATGTAATTTATATTTAGCAGTTATTAAATTACCGTTTATTAACTTGCGTAAGTAAATAATCTCCAATTACGTGAATACATACTTTGCACAGTTCTTAAAACAAGAAATAAAATTTCTGGTAAGACATGACTAGCCGTTTATGCTTAACTCGACAATCGACAAGTCAACTTTTTGCATTAGCTATTTCCGCGTTATTAACATTTATTGACTTGTCAAAATCTTCATGTAATCCTCTATAACATCTTGTTTACGAATGTATTAACATTGAAATGAAACCAGAATAGTGCATTAAATATTATTATTAATAAATCACGTGTGATATTTCCTTATATGAGGAGGTAATTTTCAAAATACAGCAAATTTCCTAGAACATCAGCATTTCTTTTAAACCCTCCAAATTTGATGTTAAGGCATCATTAGAAATGTGGAAAATTGAAAATTGTTATGTTTTCTATTAATTGCAGTAGCTCTGCACTGAAAACATTTGAGTGTAATTTGTGTCAAAGTGATCAACGCACTATTGTAGCGTCAAGTGTTTTATTTATTGAAAAACTTGCACGGAAAAAACACTTCTAGTGAAAATCTAATAATAATAATAATAACAATTTATTTCCAACGACTTACAAAAGTATAGGAAATGGTCCAAAGACACACACAATACAAACACAAATACAACAGTAATAACACTAAAAAAAATATATTAAGTAAGCTTACAATTACAAAGGTAATAATAAAAGGTAATTAGGCGGAGCGCTTACACGTTAAGGCATCAACAGAATTAGATATAATTAAAATCAAGTAACATTACTTGTCAAAAACTCTCGTATCGAATAAAAGCCGTTGCTACGCAACATATGTTGGACTTGCTGTTTAAATTTAGATAAATTGAACTTCTTCCAGTGTGAAGGAAGCTTGTTGTAGATCTTAATAGCTAGAATTTCGGGCGACTGCTGATACATAGTCAACCTGGATTTTGGAGTGAGGAGATCCTCCCCGAATCTAGTTTGATAGTCGTGAAAATCTCGATGTGATCTATAATTCTGCCTATTTATATGAACATACATCGCTAATTCTTGAATGAATATACAAGGTAATGTCAGGATATCATAGCTAACAAAAGAATTCCTACAAGAATCTGTAGGTTTAATCCCAGCAATACAACGGATAATCTTCTTTTGGCTTATAAAAATATTATTTGTTAGTGTCGAGTTTCCCCAAAAGCTAATACCATAGGTCAGTCTACTTGCTACATACGCGTGATAAATGCTTAGCAGCTGTTGAGTTGTTAGAATATTCTTCAGACTTCGAAAGAGGTAGCAAAGAGAATTAATCTTTGACAAGGTTTTCGCAGTGAACTTTCCAGTTAAGTATCTCGTCAAACCATACCCCTAAAACTTTATATTGACTTGCCCTTGCTAATTGTTCATCGTTTAGCTTTAAGTCTAAGTAAAATTCGTGAGTTGGATGTAACTGATATGGGTGAAATCTAATATACGCGCTCTTAAAGTTGTTGACAACGAGTTGGTTATCTATAAACCAGTTATAAATCCTATCCAACATAGAGTTACATTTAATTGATAGGTTATGGTCGTTCTTATCTGATGTCACCAAGGCAATATCATCAGCGTAAAGAGCGATAAAGTTGTCTGCTATGTTAAGAGGAAGATCATTGATAAAAAGTAGAAAAAGAACAGGACCTAATATTGAGCCTTAGAGTACACCGATATTAGTGGTAAGTTTGCTAGAGGTACTGTGGTTTGTAACTCTGCTACTGCTACAGTTGGAAATGCTAACATATTGTTTTCTATTCTTCAAAAATGATTCTATCCACTCCATAACGAGACCTCTAATACGGTAGACAGCTAATTTACGCATCAAAATGGTGTGATTAACACAATCAATAGCCTTGTTTAAGTCCAAATAAATTGCTACAGGGTAGGTACCATTTTTAATAGAAGTGATAATGCTCTTATATAAAGCGTGAAGCGCTTTTGAAGTTGAGTATCCTTTTCTAAAACCATGTTGGTTAATATTTAAAATACCTTCGCTTTTAGTGCGAAGATGGTGGAAAGTATATCTGAAGAAAAACTGTCAAGACCGTCTAGATTTGTAGACTAACAGAATACAGAACTCTTCTAATGCGCACTGATTGTGAGTGTAAATAAAGCGAATTCGTTACATCTCGACTGCATCATATATTACATTAATACAATTATTAAAGACAGTACATATACAGTACCTACGAGGATGGTAGGAGAAGTACTTGTGTTTGGAGACAGATGGCGCTTTGTGTGAAAATTTGCATTACTGACTGTTAGTACTACTCTTTAGTTGACGTCCGTCAAAATTTCGAAAAGATTCATCGAGTAGTGTTGTTTTGAGAGCTTTTGAAAGTGAGCAAGTTTATGCATTTGTGGAATCATGGAAAAAGAAAAATACCGGTCAGTGACTCGATTTCTTCCTTTGGCTGGGAAAACATACGCAGAAATCAAAAAGAAGATACTGGTTTAATGAATTTAACCGTGGTCGAACATCCGTCTTTGATGAGGAGCGGCCAAATCGTCCTATTGAGGTGACTGCGGACGATATGGTGAATAGAGTTCGTTATATCGTGTTAGCAGACCGCCGAGTGAAGACTAGAGAGATTACTAATATGGTAAACATCTCAATTGAACGTGTGTAAAACGTCCTTCACGAAAAATTTAGTATGGGAAAGTTATCGGCGAGATGGATGCCGCGATTGCTGATGATTGATCAAAAACGAAATCGCGTGATAACTTCAAAGCAATGTTTAGATATGTTTAAGTGCAATATGAATGAATTTCTGCGGCATTTTGTGACTCTAGATGAAATATGGATACATTACTACACGCAAGAACCCAAAGGTCAGTTGGAAAAATGTTTTTCTTTTCCGGCGAACGTGCATCAAAGAAAGCGAAGAAGGACAGAAGCAAGCGTTTTTAGAAAAGATAGATCGATTTCTATTTTTTGTGTATCAACTTTTGGTATTATGGAACAATCTGTATATTTTTACGTTTTTTGAAAGACAATCTAAAGACAAATCCATATGTTACACTTTAGCTTAAGAAATATTTCGAGATGCAACAATAAATTTTTTATAATCTGTTTTTGTGTTATGGCTAGGAAAAAAGCGCCAAATTGTCTCCTGTGACGCCAGATTGATGCAAAGAGTTAGTTGCTGGGCAACGTATTCATAACATCTGTCAAACTATCTAAATTTGAGAGTTGTTATTTATTTCTAATTTTTCATACTTTCGTTCTCGTTATTATTTTCTCTTATTTTTTATCTGTTCTGTTAATTTTGCTATTTCTCTACTCTATCGAGGATTATTGCAACTATTTATGGTAGATTTGTTTAAATTTGTCAGTTTTTGATAGACCATGTGCATATTTTTCTAGTTTTTTACAATAACCTACGCTAAACCGTATGGACCCGTAAGAGAAACTGCAAGTAATTTGAATATTCCGTGAACCTGGCAAAAAATATCTCGAACGCGAACATGTGAGCGCTACCCTTGTACAGCCAGAAATATTTGAATCTTGCACTAACATACATATTGTCTAAAACAAACATATTGTCTACCAAAAATTGATAAAAAAAATAAGATATCATACCTAATTAATTGCATTAAAAATCGCTAAAATGAAGAAATAACTAGCGCAAAAAACGAAAATATAAAAAATGTAGGGTATAGTAACAATAAATGACAAAAATAGTTTACACTTTTAGAATTGAGTTGACAGTAATTCACGCCTTTAGATTTGATAGAGTTGGCAATTGTTATGATTACGTTGCCTGACAATGAGGTTTTTGGATCACCTGTCGTCACAGAAGACAATTTGGTGGTTTTTCCTAGACAACTTCGCACAACAACAAAAATAGATTACCAAAACCTTTTTTCCTCTATATTAGGATCAATTACGCTACAGTATAACATTTGCAGTATCGTTGGATTTGTTTTTCGACACGGAAAAAATCACTTGAAAGAATGTACGACAATATTGTAGAAAAAATTATGTAACCCGACCGCAGATTTTTGCTAATTATTACATGTTGTCACAGACAATATTTCAAAGTTGTAGTCAAGTTTTCATTGAATTATATCACATAAGTGTTGTTATGTATTTACACCGGTAACGCCATCTGTGGTGGTCTACGGAAACCTATAAGTTAACATAGATATACACATGTATTGAGAATAATGAAATAAAGTATTTCATCCTCAGATCCTCAGTTTTCGTTATTACTTGATAGTGTTAACGTCAAGCTGGATACGTGGCATTAATCTGGCGACGAGTATAAAAAGGAAGTGTGCCTTTACTAGAAAATAGTAGTCAAGTAAGCAATATAACCTATAAACATGTCGCTTATCGGAAATATTGAACCTTTTAATGGAACAAAAGCAGAGTTCTCATCGTATATAGAGAGGATCGAGCACTTATTCGAGGTGAATAGTGTGGAAGACAAGAAGAAAGTATCTCTCTTAACATTTGGAGGTCCACAATAATTGTATGCTATACTGAAAAACTTGGTCGCACCAAAGAAACCAAATGATATGAAGTACGGACAAATCAAGGTTCAAAAGGTTCAAAATAATCGAACCTGCAAAGTCTGAAATAGCAGAGGCATTTAATTTCAATAAATGTGTTCAAAAAAGCAATCAATCAGTCTCAGAATACATTATAGAGATTAAAACTTTAGCAAACTCGTGTAATTTTGGTGAGTTTCTCAATAGAGCGTTAAGAGATCGTCTAGTTTGTGGTCCACGATCCCAAGGGGTGTCCAGCAAAACAGTGGCAGTGTTATGTATGTAAAAAACAGGGACATACCTCGAAAATGTGTTTTTACAAAAATAAAGTGCGTTCTGTGAATGAGGAAGAACTAGCAGCAATGAATGCGTTAGAGGAATGTGAGATTAAAAATATTCCTAACGAATTAAGAACAACTAGTCACAAAAATAAGTCATTATCTATATCTGTAAACATTGAAGGTAAAATTGTCAATATGGAGGTTGATACAGGGGCAACCGTGAGTATTATGTCGCATAGTGAGTTTAAGAATCTGTTTCCGAATTATGTAACACACAATAGTAATATCAAATTGAAATCAGTCACAGGAGATTGCCTTAATATTGTAGGTGCAGTAATTGTTAATGTTGAGCATAAAATAGATTTGAAAGTTTACCTTTAATATTAGTTGCAAATAAATACAATTTAAAAGCATTATTATCTAGGTCTTGGCTTAATGCGCTAGTGGAAGACGGGCGGCACAATTTGCAAATTCTAAAAATTAATAGCAACTGTGAACAACTAGAGTCTAATATTAAAATGCAATATGTCAATGTGTTTGACAATGATACAAATCATTGTATTATATCTGTCATAGTAAATTTAGCACTAAAACCCGATGCAATACCCGTTTTCCATAAACCGTATAGGATTCCCTATGCACTTAAGGAACCTGTCGAAGAGGAATTGAAGCAAATGGAGCAGCGTGGAATCATAGTTCCGGTTCGTCACGCTGAATGGGCAAGTCCTATAGTAGTTGTACCTAAGAAGTCTGGAGTTAATCCACGATTGAATACCGATCAATACCCCCTCCCTTTGCCAGAAGATATTTCCCAAAGCACCGCTAACCAAGGTAATATCTCTTCAGTGTTAGATTTTTCAAACGCGTATTTACAATTAAAAGTTGGAACGGACAGTCAAAAATTGTTAAGTATTAACACTCATAAAGGATTATATTAATTCACAAGACTACCGTTTGGTATATCGTCAGCACCTGCCATTTTCCAATCGGTGATGGATTCGATACTCAAAGGTATACCGTCAGCCACAGGCTACATTGATGATATTATTGTGTCAGGTGTCAATGTAGAGGAGGATTGTTATAAAAATGTCTGTAACGTATTACAGCTACTGAACGAGTATAACAACAAAGTCAATTTTAGCAAATGTAAATTCTTCTGCAGTAATGTTGATTTCTTGGGACATATGCTAGATGGAAGTGGTATAAAACCCTTACCGGAAAAAATAGAAGCTATAGTAAATGCACCAGCACCACAAAATTTACAGCAAACGCGTGCGTTTCTGGGATTAGTAAATTATTATAATAAGTTTCTCCCAATGGCATCTACTGTCCTGAAACCGTTATATAATCTTGAACGGAAAAACGCTGAATTTGTGTGGTCAGCTGAATGTCAAAAATCATTTGAGAATTGTAAACAAATGTTAGTAAACAATCCGGGATTAATTCATTTCGATCCTCATAAACCTATAGTAGTAGCGTCAGATGCATCTCCCTACGGCGTGGGAGCGGTTCTGAATCATGTCATAAACGGAAAAGAATATCCAGTGATATTCGCGTCTAGTAGTCTTTCAAAGAATCAACAGAAGTAGGCACACCTCCAGAAAGAAGCATTAGCCATTATGTTTGCCGTACGCAAATTTCACAAATATATTTACGGGTAGAAATTTACATTGGTTACTGACAATCAGCCGATTAAATCCATTTTAGATCCTAAAAATAATATTTCAGTCTTAACAGCGTCACGATTACAGAGATGGGCGGTTGAATTATCAGTGTACCAATATGATTTAGTATACAGAAAAGCAAAAGATCTTGCTCATGCTGATGCGCTAAGTCAATTGTAGAAGAAACTATTTGTTCCTTTTCTACCTATTATGACATACCGTTAAATTCCCATAACATAGCGGAGCAGATGAAGCTTGACAAGGTATTGAGTAGAGCAATGGAGCTAACTAAACGAGGGTGGTATAATAAAAACTCTGAAGAAGCATTAAAACCGTATTTTGCAAAGCGAGCGGAGCTCTCAGTCGAAAATGATTGTTTATTGTTGGGGAACAGGCTCATAATACCATACGATTTACAAAGCGACATTTTTCAGTTAATCCACGACCAACATATCGGGGTAGTAAGGATGAAACTGTTAGCCCGGAACGAAGTCTGGTGGCCAAACATAGACACGGACATCGAAGAACACGTCAAACGTTGCGAGCCCAGTCAAGTACACCAGAAGGCCAGTGTACCCATGGTCTAAGATAATTAAGAACTGGAAACGGGTACACATAGATTTCTTTCACTATATGAATAACACGTTCTTACTTATGATTGTCAGTCACTCGAAATGCATAGATATTCATTTGATGAATGGCACAAATGCGAAAAGCACAATAGAGAAGCTAAGACATGTTTTCTTACTTTGGATTACCAGAAGAGCTAGTCTCTGACAATGGTCTACCATTCAATCGTGAAGAATATAAAGAATTTTATAAAACGAACGGCATTATATGTATATTTTCTCCACCATTGCACCCATGCTCGAATGGATTAGTAGAAAGAGCGGTACGAAAATTCTCAGAGAATACCACAATACCACATCAGTTAAGCAATTTTTTGCTAAAATATAGAACGACGCCAACGTCGACCAACGGGAAGAGTCCAGCCGAAATGATCCTCAAGCAAATACCAAGAACAAGAATAATAATATCAAAGGAGAGAGGCAAAGATAAAAGAATAAAAATAAATGAAGATAGCAGGAGAAGGAGAATGAGAGAGTTCACTGAAGATCAGGACGCGCTAGTACAAGTTATTAAGAACGGAAAGGCAAGCGGATGGACGAAGGGAAAGATATTCAAACGAATAAGTCTGGTAACATACCTGGTTTGGGTGAATAATACAATGAAGGTCATACATGCTGATTACATTAGAGAATCTTATCTGAAACCAAATAGTTATATAGAAGTTGAAAACCCTATACAGACGTATGAACGCAGGAACGAGGACGTACCAGTGGAAAAGGATAAGAAGGATACAGAGGAACATACAGTCAGCCCACCACCCGGATCCAAGTTCTAAGTATCCCGCAACCCCATCGGAAATACCAAACAATCCTACTAGTTCACCTAGCACACACCTACGCGATAATGGTAGCATTCAAACCCGATCTGGTAGAGTTATTAAGAAACCCATAAAGTTAAATTAGTAACTACGCGTCAGTCCTTATATTCAAATTAGTTATGTGGGAGAGATGTTATATATTTACACCGATAACGCCATCTGTGGTGGTCTACGGAAACCTACAAGTTAACATAGATATACACATGTATTGAGAATAATGAAATAAGATATTTCATCCTCAGATCCTCGTATTTTCGAACAATGTTTGTGTGGGGACGTGGGAGGATAAGATTGTGGCAATTTTTGTCATAAAACTTCTTAATTTTTTCAACATTCTTGTTTCAAAATAAGTGGTCTCATCTCAATACACCAATGGCAAATTAGGGCGGTAAAAGGTAACAATGTGATACGTAGGTATTTAGTTTGGCATATTTGTGCATTAATTAAATGCAATTTGGGGTAGTTTCGGAATTTGATCGTGGACGAGTTTGTTATAAATAGATTGCAAGAGTGGAAACTGGAGAAACTACCAGTTGTTTTTAAAGGTAAGATAGGTAGTGATAGCTTAATATTTTTTCAATATTGTACTATGCTGTAGTATATCAGCAATATAACTGCAACCAAGACAGACATTGTCCCGCCCCAATTAAGAATGTATATACGCAGGGTATAGATTAATTTGTATTTATTTAGAAGCTAGCACACATATCACCATGCATCTTGCTCTAAGCTGATAGTGACTCAGATTCTACTAACAATACTTATTAACAATAATTACAAGTGTAATTTCTATGCTTTTTTTGTTTGCTTGATGATAGAGAACCTATTCGTGTTATCCAACCTTAATTGATTTTTTAGATAACGAAATAAATGAAGAATGCTTCAGTAATTTCAGTTTAGATAAAATTAAGGAACTTATCTCTGTAGCGGGTGTAGTTTTATAGATTTCGATTCAAAGAAGTTCAACAGTGTTTTCTTTATAATAATCTCAAAAGTTTTGCCAAATGTTGGTATGAATGAGACGGGGCGATAGGTTTGAACACAACTTTTATCTCTTCTCTCATATACAGAGAATACGCTAGTTGTTTTAAATATAACCAGGAAAACATAATAATTAAAGCGTGTCAAACGGTTGCACCCGCAGAGACGCCTGTACGGGGTGGTATGTACGTATGTGGATGCAGAGTTCAGTAATGCGGTAGACATTGAGGAGTTGGGTCGTTCGGTTATTTATCAGATTCTCATTGTGTGTTTCCGAAAACATGGGACGTAAGCCTGGTGTACCTCTTGCATCGCATGTGAAAAAATATATTTGGTGTTTCCCTGGTTTGGAATTTACAGGTTCGCACATTCGTTGTAAATTTTGCGGTATAATTTTTGTATGACTTTATTTTCATGTTGAGCACGTGCAACATCCCACAATACCTAGTAGATAATGAAAACTTTCGGCTTTTTGGGATAAATATGTACCAACAAAAAGACAATTGCGATATAATTTACCACATGTGCAAAGTACAGTAAAAGACTGCATAAAAGACGAGTTGAGAAATCAAAAAATCTGGCTCACTGTGGAGGAAACTACTGATGCTCAGAAATACAGCGTGATTCATATTGTGGCGCGTCCTTTAAAACATAATGGTCCAGCAGCTTCCTTGTTGTTAGCCAGTAAAAGGATTGAAGGAACTGATGCCGAAACCGTTGTAAACATAATAAAAATATGTTAAAAGAATTTTGTATCGTAGGAGCCCAAATCACCGTGTTAGCTTTTGACGGAGCCGCAATAATGCTGAAAGCTGGTAGGATGTTAAAAGTATGCTTTCCGACTCTTCTTCACATAACATGCCTCACACACGTATGTCATCTCGTAGCAGAAACAATTCGAAGCAAGTATTCTAGGGTGAATGATTTAATATCATCTACCAAAAAAGTGTTTGTGAAATCTCCCAAACATATCCGCGTATTCAAGCAATAGTATCCGCAAATTCCACTTCCACCTCAGCGTGTATTGACGCGATGGGGAACATGAATCGAGGCAGCATCTTCCTATCGCAAATATTATTTCCAAGTGAAAGATGTCATTTTTAAACTTAGTTCTTCCAATTCTCAAGCGGTTCGCGAGAGTCAGCAATTTTTTTCCGATTCGGACGTTCAAAAAGAAGCAGATGACATTTCCATAAACTATTCTGTAGTGACACAAACTATTTCGCAGTTAGAAAATACTCACTTATCTATGCAAGACTCGTTAAATAACATCACTAGTTTCCCGAACATTATAAATAGTACACGCGCACTGATCAATCGATAATAACCGAACGTCCACTCGATTCCTTGCCATGTACATAGTAAACACAGTTCCTTTCACGGCGCCTCTGCGGGTGCAACCGTTTGTCACGCTTTAATCATCATTAAGAAATACTGCTATAGGAACCGTGATTTTGTGGACATAACCCTTTACCAAATGCCCGGATATATAATGTTAGCCTTTTGAATTGTAATTGTATTGAAGTATCTGAATATTCAACAGTATGACATTACAGAGACGTTAAAATTATAAAATACGCCTAGAGTTGGGCGTTTCGGTTACGTAACAATCGAATCCTTTTCGGCTCAAATGAAGCTTGCACAAAAAAAGTTAACTTTGTTTCGATTACCGAACAATGGAGGACGAATCGAAAATTATACCGAGTGTAATGGCTGGGTGGGTGCAATAACGAACTCCGTGTAATTAAATTGAAATCATCGATACACCGTTCTGGGAAAATGATGTCATGACGATCAGGTGTTTGCGTACAGTATTCAAATCGTTCCACTAATTCAACTTCCTCACTCTGTCCTACCATATTCAATATGTATTAGGCTTGTTCTTATTTGGAAACTTAATTTGAATTAATTACTTTATTTTTTATGAATATACAGTCGAATTTAAAAATAAACATTTTGAATAGCATGTACGCATGTACTGTACTAATGGATACTTGATCTGTAATTTTGCTGTACATAACGTTCTATTATTAAACATTATCGCATCGTTAAAGCGTGATTAGAACGAAATGAAAATGGATCTAATTTAATTAATAACGGGTTGACATTAAACAAGCCTTGCATTAATTAATATCACAATACTTACACCCGATTGTGTGAGCTAATGAGAAGCGTGATTTGTGCAAGTTTCTTACGCGATTTGATGTTAGATATTGTGGCGAACAACGTTGGCAGGTCACGGTAGTATAGTTCCACTTGAATGATGAAATACGTTAACTAATCTCAATGTCTTTCCGCAGTAATTAGCAATGCAAATTAGTGGTGTTATTAGTGAGATAGACTTGAAACATGATTTTGCTTGTTCGTAAATACTCCTTCGTTTCGCTCTTAATGACTTTCTTATTGGCACTTATTTGTGGGTGAAATTTGAATTTATTAGCACAGAATATGATTTTTTTGCTTTGCGAATCACATCTGGGCAATTTTAATCGGAATTTATTCAATCTTTTTCCGGAAACCGGAAAGTGTATATAATTCCTGGCAGAGACAGCATAGTACAACATGATTCAGGTATCGAAAATAACTTCCTCCGCTTAATTTTCTAGGGCGCTGCCCAAAAACTGTAGGTAGTAAATCAAAATAAGTGTTCCCCCAGATTCTGTATTCTCACAGTGATAAATAAATATTTAAAAAAAATTTCTGTCTTCAATTAATTGCTTTCTACAGCACCTAACAAAGATGAAATAAATATAATGGGTTACATTATCTTTTCTAAAATGTTTAGACCGTTCATGGTAAGTAATTACACAAATGGAATTACAAATTACAGTGGAGTCCTGATAGCTCGGGTTGAACGGAACCAGGGTCTCATCTAGCTACTAAAACCTCAAAGTATACGGAAGGTGACAAAAAAGTGTGAGAAAAGTTAACAGTAATTTACTTGCATATAATAATGTAAAAAAACAACAGTTTATTACAGTCTGTATAACATATATACAGGCTGTCCCAACCTTCTGGAAATGTAAAATTACCCCTAATGTGTAAACAGTAGCAAACTACCAATAATGGGCATCACAAAGTGTTTTTCAAAAACATTTCCGTGTATATAGAGCAATCAATAAGTAGCGATCCAAGCGCCTACTTTGTTCTTTTAAACGGAACATCTAGTATATTATCACGTATTTGGTGTGTCCATAATATGGACAATCACCACTTTAATAAAAGCGAAATATTGGTGAAAATTTAAAAGAGTTACATTTTTTGAAACCTTGGTCGTCATACCGACAGTTTAGAACCATAATATGGATTTCATATGTCTATTTCTAACAGATTTCCAGATATTTATAATTTTGTCCTCTATCGCATAAATTTAGATACATGTATTTCCTTCCAAAAACCCGAAATGCAAATACATTTTACCATAAATTTTACAAGATTAAATTACACGTTTGGCGTTGTCTAGATATTGCATTAGAACACTTTCGAAATGTTCAGTATTTAACACCAAACTTTATCAAAATCAAAAATCTGGAAAGGTAATTTGTTTAAATTGGACCGTATATTTTTTCTATGTCCACCGTGTAGGAAATTTATAGATCTAACGTTTTTGTATATTAATGCATATATCTAACACCGAAAGCAAAAAAGATATTTACAGTTAAACGCGAACCCTGCATCTGGATACTGCATCCAAGTGGTTTCTGGTGTTATTATTGTTTGGTTACCATGTCAGCAGTAAACTAAACATGTTGACACTGCTGTTCTTAACTGTTGATTTAAAATTTTGTCTAAGTAGCTACTTAGGAAATGACGTATTTAAAAGACAGTTGATACATGTGATTTAGGTATGAAGTTCAGGATAACGCAGACTTTCTGGAATGCAACAGTTAGTATGCTAAGAAACGTGCAGAACAGATTTTACAAACGATTGCGAAATTGCATTGGGGCGGAAGGAAGGATTTTCGAACGTTCACTGTAGTATCTGCAGTGGAGTACTTATTTATATCTATGATAAGTAAGTAGATAGCTACTAATTATTGCAATAAAAATTACAATGAAGGTTATTAAGTTAGTTCGTAGTGTATTTCAATTGTATTGCATGTTACTGTGTTTTTTTAATTCCATGTTTTGATTTTAAATTGATGCTGACGTATGTATGTTTACATCACTTGTTGCCTGTATGAACTGCTACTAAAATATTGTATCCCTTGTTCTTCTTCGCCAAGAAGCTGCATTAACATTATTACTCTTTATTTCTATATCAATAGAATTAATGTTTCGACTAGCATCAAATTTTAGCTTTAATTTGATAATTGTTTTCGGTTGTGAACATTATCAGTCATGATGTCAGGATAGTGCAGCTTATACATCTTACTAGCTAAAATGCACATCTTTCACTTTTTCCTTATATATCAATTATATCCATTATCTAACTCTTTTTTAGTTATGCTCAAAATTTTGAATCAACAGTCTAAAGTCTTCAATGTCAATATGTTTTGTTTACAGTTGTCATGGTAATCCCACGTTATTTACACCAGGAACCATTTGATTGTTGTTGGAGCGTTGTATAAAGACCTCACAAAAATGAATGCTTTCGTATTTATCGTTTGAAAATACTTTGTTCGATTTTTTAAATTTATACAAACGATATTTGTTTCTACTGTACGAACGGGGCTATGTGCAGCATTAAATTGCTCAGCAATTGTTCTACTCGACAATTGTGGTTCCCCTTCAAATACAGCGCAAACTAAAACATGTCGTTGTTTATCTTATCAAGCTTCCCTTTTATGTTTATGAGGATATCAACAACCGTGCGTTTCAAAGTCGTTAATTATATGACGCGCTGTGTCATATGCAATGGACTTTTCGAACGGCGTTTGAAAAGCATAGTTGTTAGACACATCGGCTACTAGCGTAACAAACTGCAGCTTCGCTCTCACATTTCTGAAGAATGCCGATTATGCTGGGTGACTATAGCTCCCCATCTTACGGTATATTATACTCCATGTAGATCTGAGTCTGGAAAGAATCTACATGTCCAGAAACGTCACGAGGGCAAAATATTAATATAAAAACTAGTAAACCCAAACTCTGTTTGAACATTGGCACCATTTCCTTTTCCTTTAACTATATTCAGAAGCACTGAATTGAATACGGCGAAGGCATGCAGCATTGAAGGAACGGAGCAACATCAGTGGAAAATTGCCGTCTTTTATCAAGATTGACTTTCCTAAATAGACATAAAAAGAATTTTTTGTTTCCAAAAGACGTTATTCGTAATTTTAGATCTTTAGAATACAGTTCCACATCGAAATCAGTCATTAGCGCCACGTATAGTGCATTAAGTCAACTACTTATGTCCAACCGTTCAACATCAAACTCACTCTGTGTTCTTTTTCGGTGTCTCCAGTCCTTTTATTGCCTGCTACCTAGGTGGCGGAGGTGTGAGGAGATTATTATAAGTCATATCCTAAATCTTCAATTTTAATGTAATATTTTCCTACAATAATTTACAATATAAATTCAGTCGTACCTCTGTCGCAATATCGTAAATTTCTGACCACCAAGGAATGTTTTCAGGTGTAAAAAGAGATGGAGGTCGCTAGGGGCGAGGTCAGGGCTATACGGAGGGTGGTCAAACTGGGTCTAGCCAAAGTCCCGTAAGAGTTGTTTTGTCTTGTTCGCAGTGTGGGGTCGGACATTGTCATGAATCGAAACAATACCGTTTGGTGGTCAAAAATTCATCAACGACGAAGATTTCAAAGAACATGTCACCACATGATTAACACAGGCGGCAAAGTTTTATGAGGAAGGCATGCAGAAACTTGTGCCACGCTATGACAAGTACCAACAAAATGATGGGGGCTATGCAGAAAGATAGTTTAAGATTTGTAGTTTCTTTTTGTAATAAATAGTTTTTCTGTATCTGTACTCGTTTTGTTTTTATTACCAAACGGAACTTAGTTTTTGGGCGTGTCTCGTATTTCTGGTCAAGAAGTGATTATGTCCGTTGGTAAAAGTTAATATTCGAAGGTTGCTCGAGATCATAGAATTACACGGCAACGCGAGTTGAAATTTAATATCAAATTGAAATTCGAAAGGCATATCCTAATTGGTCATGATAAAACGAACTTTAATTACGAACTGAAAGTCAAGTTTGGCAATTTTAAAATACGAAGGATTCGTGTATGTAAAATGTAAACATGGCGTTTATATTGAAACGTCACAATTTAGGGTTAGTTTTAAAACGTATATAGTAGGGGTCAGTTCGTATTTAAATTACCGAAAGAGTGTCTAGGGGACACTCCCCGAACTACAGACCGTACATTTAATTAATTAATTTCGGTAAATCAATGTTTCTCCTCGTTTTATATTACAATACCTATGCACTTAGTATAGCTGTAATAAAATACAAGATAACTACCTACACATTTATATAGTTTCATCAATTGCTGTCCGACGTCCGAATTTTTGAAAATCGCAGTTTTGAATAGGTAACATTCAGTAAGTAGCAATTACAAAGAAAAGAATTATAAAATACCAAGTACTGATAATATAATTCTGCATATTTTTGTAATGACGAATCAAGTAGGTGAGAGATATAAGCATAGGTACTAAAATTGTTATTGTTGATTAATTTTTGTTCTGCAGTGTAGATATAGGTGTGCTAGCAAAGATGAATTCATTTATCTTGTTGGAAATTTGCGAAGTATACCCACTGGAACGAAATTAGTAATACGTTTGCATTCTGAATGCTCCCATTCCTTAACGTGCGTGTTGTCCTATACATCTTTGTATTAAGTATCTTTGTAACAAAATTAACAGGTGCAGGTATACCTTTAAAACTCGATAAATAATGTATGCTATTCTCGGAACCGACTTTACCTATTTATTTGGAGTATTTCTCAATAAAGTTAACGTACGTATGTACGTGCGCATAACATAGCGATTACCATAATAATGATGATAATAAAAAATCACCGTTTTCAAAGACTGTTTCGTATTATTCGACCTATACCTACGCCCATTACCTTTTAATAAATTTTTATTATGCTCGAGAGGAAGGCTTTCTTCCCTTTGTTACCAGCGGGAACATAAAAAGCTCGCGCGCACGGCTCTATATAGCGAAGCCCAAAAAAAGCCATATATCATTAAGTATAGATATCATCTCCGCTGACGGATTGTTCTTATCCGGTGTCTCACCCACGTGATCGGGCTCGCTCTAAAGGAAGTTTTAAAAATGAGGTAATCCTAAAAACTACACTTAATTCATTTATTGGAGGCAAATAATAAAAATACGGATATTATCGTCTCGTGCATACGGTGATCGGCCCACGCTGCATCTTGGTACGTGCCACGTCCGCTTTTGGTTGCAGGAGTTGGATGAGAGAAAGAGGTTTTCAATGGTACCTCTAATTAATTGAATTTCTGTACACCCCCGCAAACTAAGCGCTGTGTTCCTTATACTTTTGATAGCATACGAGGGGTGCCTTTCAAGTTTATACAAAAATAATGAAAGAAAAAAAATTGTCGGTACAAATTGCTTTATTGTTTACGCTTTCGCATGCGTTCAAACCAATTCTCGAAACACTTTTTCCACTTTGAAGGTAATATCTCTAAGAATTCAACAGCTTCTTGAGGCGATAAAAAACGTTGCCCACGCATTTTTTGTTTGATATTCGGGAACAAAGAGATGTCGTTAGGCGATAAATCAGGTGAATACGGGCAATGAGACATAAATTTGATCTTTTTCTCTTTCAAATAATCAATTGTTTGACGTGCTGTGTGGGAGCTGGCATTGTCATGATGAAGGATGATGCGACGTTGTCAATTATTTTCCTTGATTTCATCGATGACTTCTGGCAAACAAATTGTTGTATACCATTCAGCATTAACTGTTCTTCGATCCTTCAAAGCAAGGCTTGTGACATGTCTAGTACATCGAAAAAAATAAGTAATCATTTTCTTGGAAGTGCTCCGTGAACCAACAACTTCTGTTGGATTCGGTTCACCCGGGAAGACCCAAGCAATTGATTGTTGCTGAGTTGCCGGCTAGTACGAATATATCCAAGTTTCGTCACCTGTTACGATGTTCTATGTATACGAATTTTGAAGTTCCTCTATTGAATTGTTTGAGCATTTCCTTACATCAATTGACACGAGCCTTTGTGTACTGCAGTCTTCGATATGGATGCCTCACGGTAAGTCATATGCCGATCCTCTTTGATCATGATGCGCACATCATCGATGTTTTTTGGAGCATCAACCGATTTCGGTCGACCTTCATGATATCCATCACTGACGGAAGCACCGCGACGGGAGCACCACGACGAAATTCTGCAAACCAGTTGTAAACAGTTGTCTTTTCTGATGGCGTTTCATTGCCAAAAGATGAACGAAACGATTCATTGGCATTGTTGTTATGTTAGATCTTTATTAAAATCGCAAGAAAATTATCCCACGAAAACCTTCACGTGAAATTTCCATTTTTCACAAAATTGCTTTGTTTAAACGCTCACTGTAAACAAAGTACTCTGTCGATTTCTGTACTGTCACTGCTTCAACAACAACAAATGTACATTTTACGAAAATAGTAAAGTCAAATCTCAATAGAGATGGCGCTAAACTTAAGACACTACCCTCGTATAGTTCGCTGCTATTGTCGAATACGTCTGTACAATGTAATTACAGAAGACAAATTTTAAGAAGAAATCTTCATGTTAGTAAAACAGTGAACGAGTATGGAAATAAGATAAAATCAGCTTGGACAAAACATGAAAGAAGGGATTGAAATGTTGCTGGTAAAGGTACATAACGGTGATAAGTAAAATTGAAAACATTTATTCCTATAATTCTAAAGATTATTTTTTATGATTTTTTAAATCGTATAACGCGACGACGAAGCATTGTTTATAAATTTTATAACTTCCGTTTCACATGGTGTCTAAGATTCTAATTTAAAGCAATTTCCGTTCAGGAATTGCATCAAAACAACTCTGACTAATCTTAAATAATTTTTAAATGCTTTTTGTTCTAATGAAGCTAGTTTCTATTTAAATAACGTGATAAATAAAGTTAAGTATAGATGTATGATTTATCACAGCAACAGCTAACATTGGAATTAAAGGACCTTACTTCTGACGGAACATTGCCAAGGAGGCAAAATTTTACATTTACATACTTGCAGATCCAAGATTACCTCTAAGCAATTTGAAATAAACTAACAAGGGAACACCGGCAACCTGCACTTCTCGATTTCGATGAAACTGCACAGACTGAAAGAGTACTTTGGTATAAGAATACAATTTTTTTCTTACCTAGCGTATCTCGCCGATTTGGGGGTACAGCCCCCTCGAAAGATTTTTATGTTTTTTTTATTTGTGTAAATATCTTGGAAATTATAACATATCTTTTTCTTTTTAGAATACAATTTGAAGTAAATTACATAGTCCCAAGGATAACGCGAATTATTTTCGGAAAAAAATTTATAATGCGGGACCGGGGACCCCCCCCCCCCTTTATTTTTCACAAATAAAGTATATTACATAGTCTAAAGTATGGCGCGAATTATTTTCGGGAAAAATTAATAACGGGGGGCCGGGTACACCGTACCCTCCTTTTCTTTTTAATTTTTTTGTCTTTATTTTTCACAAATAAAGTATATTACATAGTCTAAAGGATGGCGCGAATTATTTTCGGGAAAAATTAATAACGGGGGACCGAATACCCCATACCCCCATTTTTTAAACATTTTTATATTTTATTTTTTCACAAATAGAGTCGGTTTTATGTAGAATATGTATGAGGTCAAATTGAGACAGATAATAATAAAGATATTAAAAGACGATAATAAAACTTTACTTGTCATTGATTGACGTACATAGATAATTGTCGTTCTAAATAGACATATATTAATGAATTAGTTCAAAAACGTTTCCAAAAAATTCCATAAAATAATCCGATTGAGATGAGATATACTAAAACTAGATTGTTCGTGTCACGTACACAGTTATCTGAAGCATATATAAGGTGGCTGTTTCAAATAATATGTCAGAAGTATTCTTTCGTGCAGTGTAAATTTGTAGTTTGGCATTATGGCAGCAATTAATGTAGTTAATGTATTGAACATGTTACTTGCAACGTTTCAAGTAGCCAACATCGCAATAATTCCTTTGACGTCTGAAGAACTTGAGTTGCATGATGTGTTGAAGGAGATGATTGTAAGTCCCCAATAAGAAAACATGTTCTTTTTTGAATATGTCACAGGATTGGAGTTTGAACGATTATAAGAACCACATGAAGCGCAATTTGAGGAAAATGTAGCAGAAGATGAAGAAGACAATTATGAAAATATTGCATGTGTTCCTGAAGAAGGAGGCAGTGTTGTTGATCTAGATTACAAAATTAAAGCTATTGAATACTGGAGAAGCAAGCGACATTCTGTCGAAGGCGCGAAACAAAAATTCTAAAAGGTCAAATCGCTACGCCAATTATATAAATGGGAAGAAAGTGTTAACAGAGGCGGCGCGCATACGGATAAACTACGGTTTATTACAGAATACATTCATATAAAATTTGAAAATACTATAGGCGATGGAAAAATAATTCATGACATGGACCTTCGAAGCTGGGCTTTAGAAACTAAAGAAGAAATTGGACACGACACGTTTAAAGCATGACATTGGTGGATATGGCTTCTCATACATTATTTTAAACGGTCACCTGTGGTCATTTCAATCACATTATATTACAGTATTTCTTAAAGCATGTATCGAAATAATAAATAATTTCTAAATAAATATATATTTATAACGACAATCAATGACAAGTAAAGTTTTATTATCGTCTTTTAATATCTTTATTATTAACTGTCTCAATTTGACCACATACATATTCTACATAAAACCGACTCTATTTGTGAAAAAATAAAATATAAAAATGTAAAAACAATGGGGTATGGGGTACCCGGTCCCCCGTTATTAATTTTTCCCGAAAATAATTCACGCCATCCTTTAGACTATGTAATATACTTTATTTGTGAAAAATAAAGAAAAAAAAAAATAAAAAGGGGGGGGGGGCCTCGTTCCACGTTATAAATGACTTCCGAAAATAATTCGCGGCATCCTTTAGACTATGTAATATACCTTATTTGTGAAAAATAAAGAAAAAAAATTAAAAAAAGGGGGGTACGGGGTCCGCGGTTCCGCGTTATAAATGTTTTCCGAAAATAATTCGCGTCATCCTTGGGATTATGTAATTTACTTCAAATTATATTGTAAAAAGAAAAAGATATCTATTATAATTTCCGAAATATTTACGCCAATAAAAAAAACATAAAAATCTTTGGAGGGGGCTGTACCTCCAAATCGGCGAGATACGCTAGGTAAGAAAAAAATGGTGTTCTTATGCCAAAGTACTCTTTCAGTCTGTGCGGTTTCATCGAAATCGAGAAGTGCGGGTTGCCGGTGTTCCCTTGTAAGATACATAAGTAAAAGCTAACATCGTGTTAGCGCCGCTTTAGATATAAGGTGACACTAGGCTTGTTCGTTTGTCAATTAGTGCAATACGGAGTAGCTCGAATTTCTAAATTGCGCGTTCGTTTGTAAAAAAAGCTGACAATCCGATGTTCGTTTGTATATGCTGGGCAGCTTCTGACAGTTTGGAACTGCACAAACTTACACCTCCTCAGGAGGTGGAGTAAGTTTGTGCAGTTCAGCGCAGCTGTCATCCCCTTATTTGCCTAACCCAGCTTTACTTCATATTCATACAAAATGACCCGTTGTAATAATTGAAAGTGAAATACAACAATTAATAAATAATAAGGATTTTTTAATGTTATCGTGATTGCCAATTGCCACCATTCTCAATCTTTTAGGTTATGTATACTATATAAATGTCAATTTGTACTGTTGGTTTGTACCCATTTAAAATAGTTCTGAGCAATCAAAACGATCACGTGATCATAATCCTATCACACTCTAGAACTAACGCGGGCAAGACAAACGAACAAACCTACTGCCTAGCGGAATAATGTGAAACTGTATCTCAAGGTCATAGGAAAGAGCGAAGAACAGTCCCTTGTACCAAATAGACTTTCTTTATTATTTTTCCCTCTATTTTGGATAAGTTGTGCTTTTCTTTTTCCTTTTGTGTAATCAAGAACAATTATTAAAACTATTTCATAATACTTATTTTATAAATTATTACTCGGCTACATGTTCCTACATTTTAAGATCGTTTTATATCCGTTTACACCGTAAATAAATTGTGCTTCGATATTAAGTGAGATACAGCGCTTTGAATTCCGGACTTGGCATCTTCCCAGTCGCGTCTCTACTGGACTTGAAAAAATATATTTCGAAAACATGTTCACCACTGTCAAAATGAACTTTGCGAGTAAAAGGAAATAACCCTCACATTGCATGTCAATTTGAAAAACACAACAATACCTCCAAATGGTGTATCATTTAAAAGTAAGAATCGTACTACTTTATAAAATGTTGTATTGCAACAAGCATGTCAAGTCCAGCTAAAGAGAAATTCAGTGATAGTTAGGTTGGTGGTATGCCAAACCCGAAGTTTAGAGCGCTGTAACTCGGAATAAAATAGGAAATTTCAAAATCCGGGGTAACAACACTGGAGACATGCACCTGATTTATTCTATAGTTTGCGTAAAGAAATCAATAACGTTTATTTAGGTCAAAGTTTCTTATAACATTACTTCATAACTTTTTTCAAGTTCCTCAAAAACCTACAAATATAAAAAAGCATGGATTTATTTTCAAAAAACTACCGCTAGATTCTAAAGTAATAATTTTATGTTATTTTTTTCGCAATTTTTCACTTATTTCCCTAAATAAATCTTTTGCCATTGTGGTATTGAATAGACACAAAATTACAATAGGTTACATGGAGAAAATATATTAAAACAGTTCACTAAAGCCCTTACCACGATACTTAACTTACTGAATTCAGTTTTACTGCTGATGATGATAGCTTGGCTAGCGAAACATGCGTCCAGTACGAGTTAAGTATTGTGGTAAGGGCTTTAGTGAACTGTTTTAGTGTTCCAGTGCCACAGATTTAGAGTACCCGATAAGAGAAAATATAAAGTTAAAATAATATGCTAAATTCAACTATAATTTTTGTTAGGGCAACTACATATTTTATTGGATTAAATAAACATGTTGTAATTCTTAGCATAAGTTGTTATTATTTTAAAAATACAAGGGCCTGCTGCCCCAAAATTTTTCTCTGTGTAGAAACCGTTAACGTACAAGAAATTATACACACTGCATCATTACTAACTAAACTCTCGAGTTCGCACTGTTGTAAAATATGTACAGAGAATGCTTTGTTAAAATTAAACTGTACTCCAAACAGATTGAATCGTATCAATACCATTTTCGTTGTTTCTATGCATATATGTCGACTTTATTACAAGTTTTATAAAAAATGATCCACAAAACGCAAATTGAAAGATAAAAAGATTGTTAATACCTTAAATAAATGGAACTCTTGAGAATACTGCATTCGGATTAAAGTTGCATACAACCCATATCCAACACCTTCCATGCTACATAAGGTACAATTCAATTAAAGAGAATACAATCGAGGATTACAAATGGAAATTGTCCTTGTATATATGGTAGTATGGCGCCTCATAACCAATTTACTGTAGAAGATTATGGGAATCGCAAGCTACGAGATAAACTGAAATGGGAAAAAGTTAAACGTGAATGGTGAAAACGAGTTGTAGAAAACGTAAAAAAGAAGTGCTCAAAAGAGGAAATGAGTGGGAAGATGAAGTAAGATAAAGTGTAGGAAGCAGAAACGACCAGAGAGATGCGTATACACTTACATATAGTTTAAAAGTCCTTATTCGGTTACAGATTGAAGATAGATCATTAGGGGAACAAAATAAGTATGTATTATATCGATTGCGGAGTACATAAGCTGTACTTGGTTGTGGAAAGTAGCACTAGTAATAATTGCGTCTGCTTTTGTCTAAAGTAGTGTCCTCTATATATAGCCAATGTACACTATACAATAGCAGTACGTTTTTGCTCTTATATAGATATTAATTTAGGTTTTTTTAGTGTACTGCTAAATATACAGAGTGTCTCCAAAATGTTGGGACATAGCTTAACTATAGACTCCTGGGATTAAAATAAAAAGATTTAACCCAACTTACCTATACCCAAAGTCGCCTCGTTAAGTTGGTACAATCCGAGAACCAGCAACATATCAGTTTGCTCATCATAGGAATACGCTGCAGCCATTATCGTCAATACACTCAACAAGAAACTCAAAAAAACAACCTCGAAATTATTAAAACACGTCCAACTACAAACAGAAACCAAACGAAGATCACACTAAACTTCTGTGCTTTTGACATGTAGTAAACAAATGATACTCATTTGTCGTTAAAAGATAGTATTTCGGTTAACTAGATTATTGCTAGATTATTCCTATCAAAAAAAGCATATCATCAGATCAGATTTTATTTTTTTCCGGAGAAACTGTAATAGTTATCAAAAATTACAAAGATACAAAAAATATTCATAAGGAAAATATCTTTTTGTAACAAACAATTGAAAGTTCTCAGCCTAAGCACTAGAAAGTTATCACCAAATCTGTATTGCGACATTTTAATTTAATACACTTACAACCTACCGATGAAGACCAAAACCATCTCGAAATGTGACTTCAGTAGTCACAAAACACTCCATACCAAAAATTATAACAATCGATCAAATCCTCCTATTTTTATACGCAAAATTAATTTTTTTTCAAACAACTTTCACGTCTTGTACCAACTTAACGAGGCGACTTTGGATATAGGTAAGTTGGGTTAAATCTTTTGATTTTAATCCCAGGAGTCTGCAGTTAAGCTATGTCCCAACATTTTGGAGACACCCAGTATATTAAATATTCGTTGTCTTATTATTAACGGATATCTACTTACTATACTCTGTATTTTAATTAAGAGGAATAAAGTAGAAAGTTATATTTACACAGGGTTTATTAATGTTAATTGAAAAATTCAAAGATTTCAATACGCAAATGGAAATATAAATTTATGTTAAAATTTCCAAAAAATTAGTTTTTTTCCATGTCATTATTTTTTTTTATTCCATGTCACTATACTAGGTGCATTCAAGTTATAACATCTCCAATTTTTTTTCTCACTAACTAATCACACAAAAACTATGAAACTTGTGTCACTCCCCGCAGCCATACACATTTTTCACAACGTCGACGCCATGATTCCATGGCCGCTGCAAACGCTTCTTTAGGAGTCTGTTTTGACCACTGGAAAATCGCTGATGCAATAGCGGCATGGCTGGTGAATGTACGGCCACGGAGAGTGTTTATCATAGTTGGAAACAGCCAACAGTCGCTTGGAGCCAGGTCAGGTGAGTAGGGAGCATGAGAAATCACTTCGTCAGTTAGCATTCGTGGTACCCACTTGGAGAAGACTTTTCGCATTTTCAGGTCGTCATGCAGAATTGTGTGCGCAGATCCCACGGAAATGCCAACTTTGGGGGCGATCTGTTCCACACTCATTCGGCGATCCCTCAAAACAACTTTCTCCATTCGCTGGATCATGTCGTCAGACCGGCTTCTGCGAGGCCGAGATTGTCTTGGTTTGTTGTCATACGACATTCTGCCTTCTGTGAACTGTCGCAGCCACGAACGCACGTTAGACACATCCATAACATCGTCTCCACGTGCCTGACTCAACTGTCGATGAATTTCTATCGGTGTCGCACCACGCAAATGGAGAAAACGAATGATTACACGCTGATCTTGTAATGAAAACGTCGCCATTTGAAGTATCAAAAACAGTTCTCACTCTCGCCGCTGCCGCTAAAGGATCTGTGTATCGTACAGTGCTGCAATCTCTATCACGCATTGATAAAGAGTGCCCGCTTATTTTAAAATAAACCGCATGTTTCCATCTGTTTCCAGTTCTAAGAAAAAAAATCGGAGATGTTATAACTTGAATGCCCCTTGTATATATTGCTACTCTCACTAGAATTACTAGTGATAACAGAAATGATAGCATCATCAGTAAACTATCCAATTGACATATTCTTTTTTCTTCCTCAATAATACGTTCAACATACTGTGAATTAATTGTGTCACAGAAGTTTTAGAGTTTCATCGAAAGTAGCTATCAAAGATTGCTGTCCTGCGCTTTGCCTAGAAGGTATAACTTTTCCTTTCTCCTTATGGTCTTTTATACTATGATACACTGTTGGTTCTGCCACCCCTAAGAGTAATTTTTCTTGTAACACATAACGGATAACGATAATTGTTTATTAATCTATAACCGCTATTGTTTTGTTTACAATAGCAGTAATCTTAATTTTCCATGTATCACTTCATATATTCTTTTTTTCTAATGGCCTGTGAGCATCAATCATACGATCTATAGAGAGAAAACGTATAAACGTTATATTTAACTATAAATCTTTACTTGTTTAAGAGGACTAATAAGTTTGTGGCATATCGTCATAAAAACAAATCTCACTGAACTATGGTTGTACGTTAACTCCCGTCAAGGTACCACCAGAACATTTGGAACGATGTGGTCTGGAGACACAGAGTTGAATGGCCCTCAAGAAATTGTAAATATGTAGTTTCCCCAAGAAATTCTCTGCCGCTTATACAACTACAATTGCTACTACTACTACTACAATTCCCTTGGTTGCTTTCTTGGATCTACCGGCTTTTCGATTTGGGATAGTGTTTGAAGAATCACTGATATAAATCATCAGGGTTCTCCAATAACTTTACTTCTGGCAATGACCAGATACCCAGCTTCTTCAATAGGGACAGGCGATCAGTGCTTGCCGTTCCTATCAAAAGATTATTGACTTATTATTATTATTATTGAGCGAGTGAGGGTTGTTCCTGTGCACAAGAGGAGTAGTAAGAACCAGATATCTAACTATTGACCTACTTGAATATTGTGCAACTTCGCAGAAGTTTTTGAGCAGCACATTTACACATGTATTAATATGTCAGTGAGGTCGTGGATTATCTAGAACAAGTGGACGCTGTCTACACTGATTTCTCTCGCGCTTCGGATACTATTGACCATAAGATACTGTTATGCAAATGATCTTTTGGCTTTTCTCCCCATTCTATCAACCTTGTGTCATCGTACCTGCAAAATAGAACAAATTTAGTCTTTTACAACGGTTTTTCGGCGTCTGTTGGTTACAATTTGGGTCTTCTGGTTTTCATACGGTTCATAAATGACCTGTTAACATCTATAACTTGCCCTTGTATGGGCTACGCAGATGACGATGTAACTAATCTTCAAAACAATATTGACATTGTTATTCATTGCTCTAAAATAAACAAACCTGTTTTAAAGATCAATAAGTGCTTCGTAGTATCCTACCGGTGAATGATCTCCTTTAACATCTTCTTATACAACGGACGAACGTACACTTGAGAAAACAGACTTAATTAAAGACCTCGGCGTAACCTTTGACGTAATAGTGGCTTTCAACCAGCACATAGAAAGTTTAAATTCCTGCATCAAAAATCCTTTTTTGTATCTTTTTTTTCTATTATTCGAATATCGAACAATTTCTATCATGCTGACGTTTTGAGAGTGTTGCATCACGTTTATGTAGCCAGCAAGCTAGAATATGCATCCGTTATTTTGTAACCTCATCACTAGTCGGGGCAAACAGCGGTAACAGTTAGTGTAGTAGATATGTGGTGCGGAGTCGGCGATTATGTATTTCACGCGTTCACAGCGTCAGTACTAAATCGATGCTGTATGCGAGTAGTTCTGTGTATATGTAGGCTGTCGTAACTTATTTCGTAATTGTACGCTCATGTTTGCTTTAAAAATGTCGCAGTTAGGTACGTCGCGAAAACGACCAATGGCAGACACAGTTAAAAACTTTATAGTGGACATGCCGGACTTAATTTTTGATGGCGCTAAAATTCAATGTCTAGTTTGTAAAATCTCTTTAATATGTTGGTCCAGAAACCATTGTCAACGTCACATCGAAAGCAAACAGCATTCTTCTGCAAAAAGTGGCATACGAGACCAAGAAAAATTTACATTTGATTTATGTGTTATTCTTATTTTATGTAGTCTATCGTTTCGTTTACCAGACAAAGAAGCATTTGTCTCCTTCTGGAATAAATATGCGGACTGTAAATTACCTAGTCGGACATCGATACGAAATGTAGTGCCATTTGCTCGTGAACATATAGAAAAAAGAATGAAAACGGAATTGAAAGATAAAAAACTGTGGTTGTGTGTGGACGAAACAACAGATCGTCAAAAACATTCTGTGGTTAATGTAATGGTATGTACAATGGAACCACATCGACTGTCATCCTTCTTCTTACTTGCTTCCAAAAGAGTTATAAATTATACTGCCGATGAGATTTTAAAGGTGTTGTTGAACTCATTGAACAAGTTTGAAGTTTCAACTAAGCAACTTTTAATGTTTATGAGTGATGGTGCCGCAAATATGCGTTCTTTGGGCCGATCTCTTAAAGAACACAGTGGTAACTTCTTATATGCAATGTGTAAAATTCATACTCTAATTCTTGCGGCACAAACGATTCCTACGTGTTTTCCACTAGTAAATGTATTGATTGCTAGTACAAAGGCAGTGTTTCTAAAGTCCCCGAAATGTACCCGACTATTTCACAAACTGTGTCCTGATTCACCTGAACCACCACAGCCGATTGTTACACGTTGGGGAACATGGTTGCAGGCTGCGTTTTACTACAACAAATATTTTGATCAAGTAAAGAAGGTAGCTTTAAAATTCAATCCGACAGAAGCAACAGCAATCAAGAAAAGCCAGGAAATATTTCAAGATAGTCAGTTTAAAAGAGATTTACAAACTATTCACAACAATTACTTCGGACTCGCGGAGGGAATAGAAAAATTACAAAATGTTTTGATGTCGCTAGCGGATTCTGTTCAAATTGTGAATGATGTTCACGCACAGTTATGCGCTGTAGAAGGCGAAACAAATTGGTGTGTAATACGAAAATTTGAAAGTGTTTTAGAGAAAGACTCCGATTTTCTTATATTAAGACAAATTTGTGAAGGTGCGTGTGAAGATGCATTAAGTTGTTTCAAATATTATTTTAAATATGCAAATATAACATCGCTAGATGTCGAACGGTTGTTTTCGGCATTAAAAAAACATTTATTCCGCACGTCGTACTCACTTGACTGAAACAGCTGTGGAAACATCTAATGATTCAAATATTTAACAGATGTTACCCAGTTTGTGATTTCACGGAAGACTTTTAAAATGGTAAGTGTTTCAGCACGTTTTATAATTTATTTCTTACCTTCTATTTTATGTGTAAACTTTTATGCGTTCGCCACGTCCCTGGCTGTTACCGCATATTTGCCCAGTTTACTTATTACAACACGCAGATTAACGTGTAACGCTTACAAAAGCAAAGAAGAATATCGCATAGTGTAGATTTCTATTTAAACTATTCAACAATCAATCGGATCTCGTCAATAGGGTAGCTATCCATATTCCTTGCCTCACGTCCGGAATCCTACGTTTCACGACGCAACTCCACGAACGGATCTCTTACTACGCGCGCCGTTAAACCACATAATGAGAAACGCTGATAACATCTACAGCGATATCTTCGTTGAAAATAAAGTGTAGTGCTTTATTGTTGTGTGCATTTACTTGTGTTTGTATATATTTGTCCTCTTATTGGAACGTTTTCATTGTGCAGTAAATAGGTATTATTATTATTATTATTATTATTACTATTATTTTTACTATTACTATTATTATTATTATTATTATTACTATTATTATTATTATTACTATTATATCTGTTTATTATTTCTGTCCAGCAGGAATGATACATTTACCGGCAGTGGAACTGACTATGCAACAAGAAAAGTGTATAGCTGATTGAAATTGCTCTTTAACCGGCAACATTAAAAAAAAATTGTTTTTTTGTGACGATTCAACCATGTTTATTTTGCGTAAATGGGACGGGGTACCTTCGCCGCCATTCCGTCGATTCCTTTTTGGATAGAGGATCATAATACAGAACTATTGTTTCATTTCTTGTGACAATGGACTCCAAAATCGGTTTCGGGTCGTCTCTACACATGTTTAAAAACGAGCGCGCACATTCGACCCGCCACTTACGTTGGCGAACACTTGTTTCAGAAATATTCACTGCCAATTCCTTCACTTTCAAACGGCGATCTGTTAATACCATTTCTTCAATAATTGATATATTTTGAGGCGTTATCGTTTTGGCCGCTCATCATCTTCAATGGATTCTTGCAACAAACAGAAACATTTTGCCCACTTTTTTACAGTGGAATATAAAGGAGATAAACCACCATAAACGCCACCTAAACGTTGTTTAATGTGACTATGCGTATGCCCTTCTTTTGTTAAAAATTTAATGACCGCGCCGTACTCAATTTTCGTTACTTGAGACATCATGCACTAGTCACATTATCTGACTGGCTACTAAAAGCTACTACTCTTCGAGCTGTAATATATATAGTGTAGGGTTTGCAGATGTGTAACTATGACACAATGGAGTATGAACACGCATGCGCCTGTATAAACCTGTCAGGTCGAGAATTTACGGCGCCTATCTCGTACCTATTAAAGACATTATAAATATATAGATATTTATATAAATATATAAACATATCGGTGCAATATGCAAAGCAGGAGGTGCTCTGTTTCTAAAAAAAAGAAGGGAAACTAAATTTCTAGCAAAAATGGAAAACAGCTGAAATTTATGAAAACGCGTACATTAATTATTTTAAATTTCTGGTGCAAGATAAATTTTCTGTCCAGGAAGTAATTAAGGAATGCAATAGGTATATTTTAGAATTAATGCGTGAAGTTTGTCCAAGAAGTACTACCAATTAGAAACAATATTCGAGAAACAGAACCCAAAAACTACTTTAAAAAGGAAATTTATGTAAAAAATTAAGATATTTTTTGATTTCCTTGTTGGTTTAGAATACTGGTTTAGAATAAAATTAATAATAAAACATAAGAGTGCAACTAAGACCCCCAATTACTGATGTATTTAATGAACTTATTTGTTCGCTGACTTATTGGTATCGCTATTAATTGTAATAATTATAAAATATATCCACAACTTTACTTTTTCATAAACCAAATTGAAAGAATGCGTTAAAGAGGACTCATGGTTTCTTAATAATCATATGACTTTGCATCAAATGCTTCTCAAACGTATTTTTGACAACACTTACATTTCCAGCAAAAATCAAGGTTTTGCGGCTGGCTGAACGTGCATTGATTCGTAGAAATAATTAGAATCGTATGTATACTTGAAACTTTCGAAGAAGTGCGAGAGCACTCGAAATTCTATATTGCTTTTTATTTTACTGTAATACATCCATCTAAAGGAGAATGCAAATGGTAACTAAAGTGTAATCAACAAATTTAGGTGTATATAAATACAAAATTGTCTGATATGTACGAATACTTATATCCAGCGCCACCTTGCAGGAGTGTTATTGCATTACGAATATACTTGTTACTTTTGTTATCAATTTAATCGTTATTTTTTTATACACGCAGGTGCAATAAAAAGTTTCCTCCTATTTACATTATATTTTTTTAAAAGATTAAGCGAGAAGGTTATGTTCCAAATAAAAGTAAATAATAATTTAGCCTCTGAGACACACAATGATTAAAAAAGCGAAACAGATGGTGTACAGGAGTTTATTTATCAAAGGAAAACGAGGAATATATGAAAATAATTGAAAAATTTAAAACACAGAAATGAAATTAAACAGTTGCCATTAAGAACAGGTGAGAGCTAAAGCATTTTAGTACCTGGTATTACCTCTTCTGGTTTTAATTACAGTTTGTATGCGCCTTCGCATACTCTCAACTAAGCGGTGGAAATCATCTTGAGGGATATTCTCGCATTCTTCGAGAAGAACAATACGCAGTTCATTTAGTGGAGCTGGTTATAGTTCAGGACTTTTCTTACTCGCTTGTCCAACATGTTCCAAGCATGCTGAATAAGACTTATGTTAGGGAAGCATTCTGGCCAATTCATACGGGTAATCCCGACTTCGTCAAGGTGTTCATTAACACGTGTCAGAACATGCGGCCTTGTATGATCATGCATTAAGACGAAGTTATTGCCAATTAATGGAGCAAATAGACAGCATTGTCTTCCAGAATGTCTGTAATGCATCGGTGTGACGCTAAGGATCCTTCTTCCACACAGACAAGTTTTGTACAGGCTTCTAATGAAAAGCCAGCCCACACCATAATAAAGTTAAGCCTCCATTATGATTTACTTGTGCAATGAATGTACAGGGTGCATATCCTTCACCGGCTCTTCTCCATAGCCGTTGTCGACCGCCTGAAGAATATGGACAGAACCTAGATTAATCTGTGAATAATATAGTACTCCACTGATCTATTTCCCACGCCAAGTGGTTACGACCAAATTGCAACCTCGCTGTTCAATGATGTGGTAATAACTTTGGTCCATGAGCTGGTATGCAGGACTTCAACCCCGCTTCTGCTAATCTTCGGCGAACAGTCTACACACTTACATCAACTCCACGTACCTCTCTAAATTGATTTCTCGCCTTGACGGACGTAGAAGTGCGGTTTCGTAAACCTTTCCACACATTTTCGGGCCGTATGAGTACAGTGAAGAACTTTACCGACCTAATTCAAAGATCGACCGTCTTCCACAAGAGCTACAGCTTTTACAGAATTTTCGCAACAATGAACTGAATTGAATTTTTAAACGATACGATCAGGAAGGGTGTGCTACCTTGCGATCCTATGGACACACCGCCTCTGTTATTTATGCAATTTAAGTGTTGCTGTTCTGGATAATGGATGTCATTTAGGACGGCAACAGCTCGGAAAAATCTAATGATTCACTAAGGATGGCGAGCATCTCGGTAACCGTTTGTCGTAGAACTTAGAGAAAATACTACGCTGGTAAATGTGGTCATGAAAACTTCTTTAAAAATATTTTCAGAAAAATTTAATTCCTTTAAATTTCATCAATATTTCGCTTTTATTTTAAAGCTTCGTCATCAAACCTTGGTCATCTCTCCTTCACACTCTGATTCCCATCTTGTATTTCCATCAAATTAATGTCGTGTCCATCTTCCCTTTGGTCTTCCTTTACGTATTCCGGTGGTTGGGCTCCATTTCGTAATCTTAGTGATTTCATTTACTTCACTTCTCATGATATGACTAAACCACCTAATACGTTGAGATTTAGTATCTCACAATGTCTTCTTCCTTTACAGGGTAAACCCAAACTTAAGAAAATTTATAAAAATCGAAATTTTTTTTTTGTATTTCCCAATTGATCCAATAGGATATAGGCTTCGTCGAACAATTAAAACTACCATAAAATAAAATAAAGTACACATGCAGTCACAATAAATAAACAAACCCTTGAATAATTGGTGTCCAGCAATCACAGATGTATTAGACAAAGAATTCGGAGACACTATAATAGCAATTCTCAAGAAGATGTTAAAAGGTTTTTGAAAGTATATATGTTTTGAGCCTTGACTTGTTGAGGTAAGTTGTAAATTTTTCTGCACATGTACCTTTTTTCGTACATTGTTGTTCTGTGATTCGGAATTGCTAATTCATTTCTATGTCGGGTTTTATATGTATTATTTATGTCGCTGTTACGTACAAACAATTCTTTGTACCTATGCGTAAATACAGAACATTCATATATGAAAAGACACGGCAACGTCATGATGCCATAACGTCTAAACATTGGACGACATGAATCCATTCGCAATGTAAACATTGCCCTTATAATCCTTTTCTGCAGCACAAAACAGCGCGAAAAGTGAGAGGATTGATCCCAGAAAACTACAGCATATCTCAACCTAGATGCAACGTATACATGGTAAAACATTAGTAAGGTTTCAGAGTTAACCCTATACGCCAATCTACTGACTGCATATGCTAAAGAACACAACTTAGCGCAGAGCTGGGACACATGGTCCTCCCACGCCAAGCACTCGTCAATGGAACAGCCGAGAAACTTGGTACTAGACACCACATGAATCGCTCTGGGCCCTAGTCGTACCAATAACGACTTAACTACACTGCGGGCAGAATGGAAAGTGAGCATGCACGTCTTGGTATCGTTAATTATCAAGCCATTATCCCGACACCACATAAGCATAGCGCTTGAACAATTGTTGCTATTCGCACGAAGATTTATCTCATTACTTCCTGAAATAATAATAGTGGTGTCGTCCGCAAATTGATACAGGTTACCAGGAATATGGTAGCGAAGATTGTTGGCAAATAATATAAATAGGAGTGGGTCCAGAGCAGAACCCTGAGGTACCCCCACACCAGCAGCGGATGACAAGGCATCACGCGTACCACTCCTAACCAAAGTATGTTGCCAACTATCAGTTAAATATGAGGACAGCAAAAAAAAATGGCTTTGGGACGACAACAGATATCAATTTTCTGTTTGGGCAGGTTAATCAGTCATGGCATTCTTATTTTTCTGGACTGATTTTAGCTATACCATTCCACCTCAATTTATCGAGAAAATCGCATAAATGGGGGCAAATTGGTATATAACACCGTCTACTTTCCATTTAAAACAACAAAGCAAATACCGTTACCTTCTTAGCCTACTCGATATTCTCTTCACAATGAGCTTTTTGAAAATCGGTTGATGTTCACTATGGTTACGGAAACTTTTGTGTGATAAAAAGTGTGCTTCCGCCTACCACTTTATAATAAGCGCAATCACAAGGTGTCATTAACCAAACTTGTAGATAATTGTTAGCGGCTTCTTTTACGTTTATTTTTCCTCTCCTTAATAATAGAAAGTTATTAAAAAAGATAATTACTTCCTTTGGGTTGTTTTTTCTTCTTGTCTTACATTTGTTTCGTGACTACGTTTCGTTGATCTTTTTCAAGCTATCTTATCATCCTGTTTTTGTTTTCGTTTCTTCGTTTTTATTTTATTGAATATTTGAATATTTTTAAAAAACTGACATGATTTCACTGACACTAAAAATCATGTCTGACGATCAAGCTACGTTGAATATTTTAGAAACACTTTTATTAGGTTAAACATAAAATGTGTGCGACTACAGACGAAACGAGTAGACAGACGTCTGTCTACTCTCATACTCCTTTTGTTTTTATTTAAAATGTTTTTAAAATATTCAACGTGAGTTGATCCTTAGACATGATTTCATTTTGACATTAGAATTTTTAAAATAGTTTCAAATATTAAATAAAATGAAAACGAAAAAACAAATAATATCAAAGAGATGATATAATAGCTTGGAAAAGTTGACAAAAAATCAACAAAAGCTAGCAACGAAACAAATGTAGGAAAAAAAAAGGTTTTTTTTTCTTCTGTTTACGATTTAAACAAACAAAGCAATTAATATTTAAATAATTGGACTAAGGCAAAGAAAAGGAGGAACAGAATATAAAAAAATAATAAAAATTAAATAAGAGATTACGTCGTAAGTTCTACGAGAAGTGGTTACCGAGATATCGCTTGTCGCCATCCTTTCTGAATCACCTGGTATACGAATGAGAGAAAACTATCTACCTATTATATGCTCCTGATGTTACGCCCCCAAATGTGAAAGTCAATATTTTCCATTCCAATGTCGGTACATGTAATGTAATGTGTTGCAGTGCTTAGGGTACAAATGGATTTCCATCAAATGCCCTAATTTCTCTAGAAGTAACGTTATCTATTGCGTGATCTCGTTAATCATATAGATAACACCTTCGGTTTGCTTCTAGCATTCGGAAAACTCTGTTAGCGGCATCAGTTACTAGCTGATGACTGAGTGAGCACTTTTTCGATAGTACAATTTAGCTGTATGTAGAAATTGACACTTGTAATGTTAACTTCAAAAAGTTATCTGACTGACAATGAATAAATTTGTTTAACATCTAACAACCTAAAAGGAAAGATTTCTTATATACTCTATCGTATATAAGAAACCTTCCTTTATACGATAAGCGACCATAAATAAAGAAAGTATAGTTAAACGTTAAAAAATGCTTCTAAAAACAATATTGTCTTGCACAGATTTTATGTCATTAATTTTTGATAACTTATGTGAAGCAGTGGTATACGTGTCTTCTAAAATGTTTTCTCGGAAAGTTGGAAGATATGCTCTATTGGTGACTATCAATATTTTAAATAACCTCTGCATATATTTTTATAATTTGGCGCACTTCTTACCATCATTTTATGAATAACCTTGAAAATTTAGCATTCGAAAAACATTGTAGTATTCTTAATAATGTAAATTCTTCGCCAACGCATGAATATGCCTGTATGTGTATGCTATTATAATGAATACGATAGGATATAGACAATAAATTCTTTTTTATCTGATGAAAAGACTGACATGAAACAATTTATGATGCAACATTTCCGTTAATTGTTTACTTAATTCATCATCATATCTAGGCGCCGCGGTAAAGAAGAGGTTCCCATTTCGATAAATAATTACGACAATCCATTGCGATGTATTACACACCGCAACCATCCGATCACATTCAGAACAAACAGTAGGTTTTTTAGTGATACAATGCGCATAAATTACAAACTACTAAACCGTGAAACGATAAAAATTGCAAAACAATCGCAAACCCACATCGATTTTGAAACGACAAACATCATTTCGAATATCACATGCACGCGCGTTTCGTGTTTGTATAATAATAGATGGTGGAACCAATTGTATAGTTAGTAAGCACAAACAATTTTTCTAACAGTATTTACTAATATTCCCAACTTAGGTTCCATTTAGTCAGGTATTCAAATATTTAGTCTATATACAAATTACATTTTTTGCCTATTGTTCCCATCCCAGTACTTGATACCAACCGTATTTTATGTGGTCGAAATGATGCAGTTTAGCATGTAAAATAGTTCCTCAATTTGCGCCAACAGCCAGTGGCGGGCGCATAAAAGTTTACACAAAATAAATGGTCAGAAATAAAATATAATACGTGCTCAAACACTTACCGGCTTAAGAGTCTTCCGTGAAATCACAAAGTGAATAATGTCTGTTAAATATCTACAACATTAGATATGTTTCCACAGTTGTTTCGGCAAATCGAGTGCGGCGTGAGGAAAAAGTGTGTTTATATGCAGAAAACGAACGTTCTACATCTAGTGACGTTATATTTGCGTAATTAAAATAATCTTTGGAACAACTTAACGGTTCTGTTGACGCACCTTCACAAATTTGTCTTAATGTGCCAAAATCGGAATCTTTCTCTAAAACACTTTCAAACCTTTCTAGAACACAAACATTGTTTGCGTCTTCTGCCGCGCATAGCTGTGCGTGAACATGTTGCACTATTTGCAGAGATTCCACTAACGACACCGAAGGATTTTGTAATTTTTTTATTGCCTCCAGTAGTCAGCAGTAATTGTTCGGAATAGTTTTTAAATCTGTTTTAACCTGACTATCTTGAAATTTCGACTGGCTTTCCAATGGATCGAATTGTAAAACCACGTTCTAAATATTCTCAAAATATTTATAATAAAACGCGGCCTGTAACCATGTTCCCCAACGTGTAAGAATAGGTTCTGGTGGCTCAGGCATACGGGGGCACAGTCTGTGAAATTTGCGAATACGTTTTGGGGATTTGACAAACACTGGTTTTGTATGCGCTATTAAAGCGTCTACCTCAGGATAATATTTTCTAATACTATCTGCCACTTGACTGAAAGCACGAATTTTGCACGTTATATGTAACAAGTTAGCACAATGTTTTTTAAAAGACCGTCCTACAGAAAGCATGTTTGCGATACCATCACTCATAAACATCAACAGTTGGTTTGTTTAAAGTTCAAACTTTTCCAATGTATTTAACACTAACTTTGAAATTACTTCGGCAGTACATTGTTGTACTTGTCTGGAAGTTAATAGAATTGAAGGTGACGATTGATGTGGTTCCATTGTACGTACCATTCCATTAACCACAGAGTGTTTTTTACGATCTGTTGTTTCGTCCACACATAACCACAGTTTTTTATCTTTCAACTCCGATTTAATTCTTTTTTCATGTTCACGAGCAGATGGCACAATTATTTGTAACGATGCCCGACTTGGTAATTTGCAGTCCGAATATTTATTCCAAAAGAAGACATATGCTTCCTTGTCTAGTAAATTAAACGGTAGATTACATGCAATAAAGGTAACACATAAATTAAATTTAAATTTGTCATAGTGTCGTGTGCAATTGTTTTTTGGAGAATGGTGTTTACTATTTACGTGACGTAGGCAATCCCTTTTGGACCAACGCATTAAAGGGATATTACAAACTACACATTGAATTTTAACGCCATCATAATTTAGGCCAGGCGTTTTTGCTATAAATTCTCTAACTTTGTCCAACATTGGTCGTTTTCGCGACATAGGCAACATTTATAAAACAAACGTAGAACTACGAAATAGTATTTACAGCAACGTACATGTATACACAATAGATCTGGTTGAGACTCACAGTTATACTGTGAGTTGTATCAAACCTCCGCTACTGCCCGTTAGCACTAGAGAGCAATTCTAGTTATTACTCTATAAAATGGTTTTGCTATTAATTTATTATTACAGTAACTAAGTTAGCCCTACATCATGTCAGTATTACTTTTTTAAAATTTATTCTAATGGCAAACAACACGAAGCAGCACATTCCTCACCACACAAAATATTAATTAAATTAATTCGTAACAGCTGATTCGAGGGCTCCGGGGCAACCTTATTATCAACCGAATGACCGAATAAATCAGATCTTTATTGTAATGTATAACTTCATATACGATAGCTAGCATCTAATTGGGAAAATTATTGTGTTACAAATAAAAGAATAGGGATGAAAGGCAAAGCTAAGGCTGGTAAACATGATTACTTTCTTACCAACACCTAACAATAAAGAGAGAAAATTAAAGAACAATAGCGTCAAACACTTCTAAACCTATCTCTAAGGTTTACAACCAAGAAAACTCAACAGCTGCTAATTGTCTCTATTACTTTCCTGAGCTGAAACAGTAGCAAACACAGGAGTAATCGTTCAAAAACAACTTAATCATTCCATCATTGAGGAAGTTAATAGTTAGTATACTTATTTATTAACTTTGTTAGGTACTTCGAATTGATATAATTGCATAGTATTGTTGATATTTGTTCAGTTTTTTAAACAACGAATTAAATAATGCCTATATCTAGCAAAATGATGTAACGACATTGTTTCATTCTTCTATATTCAGAGTTGATATCACAGACTAATCGACAAAACACTCATCTATGTACATATATTATTCAGTTAGATAAAATACATAAAAAATAAATGATATATCTTTCTTATATCGAATTTTGCAAATCTTTTCTAATTATATTAAGAATAACGATAAGCCTGCCTGGTATGGCTTGTCCAAGTCTTGTGTTGCTAACGAATTCAATATACAATTGCTTAGATTACACTAAATTCAAATTTATGGTGACTTTAAGCTACCAAAATGAAATATTTCAATTTTATTTGGTTCTATTTCGTGAAGACATTCATGAAAAATAGCGTACCTAATATGTATGATAGTTTTAGAGAAACGCCCAGAGAAGCGTTTACTTGTATCAAAGCTGTCCGTCTTAATTCAAGACAATTGCTGTATCAATTATCCGCAATACAATAACTGTTAGCGTTTCCTTCTTCGCTTAAGAGAAGTATATACTTGTAATGAAATACGATAATTGCATTTCTTTGTTCAAGGCATTTGTTTGATGATTTTATTCAAGAAAATCTTGCAAAAAATTTGAAGAAAGCGATTCTTAGTATAACAATATTTTCTTAAGGATAGTAAATAGTTTTTCTAATTCCAGAAAGCGTTTAGGTATTGTTCACACATCAATAGCTTCATTTTCTTAAAATAAAGCATTTTTTACTTAGAAATCTTAAAATGCATATTATTTATATGCACATTATTAATTGCGCTTACCTTGTTTAAAACAGTCCGACGTATCCGTACATAATGCAGTAAATTATGCACATTGCTTGTGATTTTAAAAAGGCTAAAGTAGAGGTTATCTACAAAATAATATTCAAACAAAAGTGAACTTAATGTAGAAGTATAAATGAAGAAATTGCCTAGAAACAATAACCAAGTTAATGCCAATAAATAGCTCATGGTATTGATGGAATCACTACCGGCAAAAACAATATGAAAAGAGAAAAGCATTAAAGCTTTTTACTTTTGACCACATTGCTCCTACGTCTCTCAGCTTATGCAACTAATCTTCAAAAACAGTAACTCAAATATTTCCTGGTGCCACCTAATGCCAGTAGTTATAATCATGCCCTCAGAGATAGTAGCGAGGGAACTGGAACACAGATACCTATACAATGATACCTTAACGTACAACGTTTCATAAACAAAAGATACCGGTTAATGTATTATTATTTTTTCTTTTTATTACTACTTACCACGTGTACTAATTTAACTATAGCTTTTTTAAATATATAATAAGTAATAATAAAAAAGAGATAAATAAACTTAAATATTAACTCATAAATTATTAAACTACATGAAAATAATCCCTATTTAATTACATTATTAAAGAAATAATGTAATGATACTGTAACCTATAAAAAAAAACTTTTTAACTAGTTCATTCACTTGCTCCTAATTTTAATTATTGACTTTAGGTCTTTTTTTCCATTATTGCAATTTTTCTTTTATTGAATATCCTTGTAGCTGACCTGATGAGGTATTTTTTGAACACGAAGCTGGTCGCCTAGTTTCTCAATAGAACTTTGTGAGATCTAGACCATTTTTTCATTCCTACCTTTTATATGAATACTCTTTTAACTTAAAACTATATAATTTACTTGGAAGAAACATTTTTCTGTCTTGGATTTTCTTGATTTTCTAGCCCTAAGAAAATATTCCAAGAAAATAATCCAAATAAAATTTCGAGAAAATTATTTTCTTGTACATTTTTATAGTCTTGAAATAAAAATATTTTCTTGAGTAGAGACTGATTTTTGCAAGAAAATTTATTTTCTTGATGCAAGAAGCCATTTCTTTGCGTGTATAAGAATTGCTACCAAATTTGGTAATAAATATTTTCGAGTTTAGGACCAGTTCTAAATATGCTAATTACCTAACAAATTTGTAAATTAGGTATACTGGATGTACCAAAATCATGAATGTTTGCAGCATTTTTCGTGATAACCCAAAGTAATAATAAGAATAAAGCTAATAGTTGAAACATCAAAAGAATCGGATAACTGTATTGTTTTATCAGTCAAAGATCGTTATATATTGTTAATTTTTAACAGTTCTTTATGGTTTCATTTCCCTAGAACTAACGACTTTTTTCTTATTTTGGCAATATTGAGTATGCCAATAATAATGATGTTAGTTAAAAGATTGACATTTTTTTTGTTACTTCAAAGGAAACCCCGGATAGAAGGTTCCCAACCCGAAAATTCAGAAAAATTTGAAACTTTGTGTGTCCACCCTAAAACATGCTCAAAACTAGTTTTTTTAGTGCAGAGAAACGTGTTGAGGGGGCGAAGACTGCCGTTCGTTAGAACGATTTTCGGTTTTTATGTCTTCCTAATAAAAATAGATACAATATTAGTATTTGTTTTTTGATGCTTTATGACATATCTGAAAGTTGCCCTATATTGTAATTTAAAAATCGAAAGTTTTCCCCCAGGCCGACACACTACAAAAACATTCTAAAACTTCGATTGCATAACACGAAATAGAGCTAAGTACATTCAAAATTTATTTAAAACAAATAAATTTAAATTAACAGAATAATGTAAAGTAACGCTATATTTGTATTATAGGTGTGTACCTGGCGTACTCATGGACGCATGTTGTATATGTACATATGTATAACCTGTATTACACATGTGTCTATCTCCATTTGAACAACATTTATACACTCACAGACAAAAATATTGCATATGTTATTTTAAGTCTTTACTATTTTTTTCTTTAAAACTTTTGTGATTTCTATTACTAAATCTTTTACACTGGAGTGTTCTACGTATTTTGCAATTTATTACAGAAAAAAAATGTTTTAACATAGCCTTTTATAAGTGAATAGGAGATAACGATAAAACGTTATAAATTAACGTAATGTGTCTTGGAATCCAAAACAATGATTGATCTTCAGTCGATGTTGTCAGAATGACATTTTCAGAGCTTTAGTGCACAAGTGTGTAGTTTCGGTCAGCGAGATGTCTCATTTAAGAGTCATAAATTGTGTTAAAATTATTTGTTTAGCCAATGAGGGGTACAGACAAGAAGATATTGCACGGAGATTAAATATCCATTAATTGACTGTCTCTCGTATAGTAAGACAACACTATGAGACTGGAGAGTAGTAAAGGGAGCGTGGTCAAGGTCGTAAAAGATATACGACGCCAAGAAATTACCAATATTTGAGACTTCAATCTTTACGAAATCACGCACTTACAGCACCGTAGCTTAAAATGAATCATTGAAGTCAATGTATCTGTCAAAACAGTAATAAGGAGACGTAAGGAGGTCGGTTTAAATCCAAAACGTCCTGCCAGAGTTCCTCGGCTTCTCCCACGTCATAAATAGAATTTACAAGAGCTCATGCTAACTGGAATGGACATCAATGAGGAACATTTCTTTTCAGACGAAACAAGAATACAATTATGGAAGCCTGATGGACGTAGTCGTGTATACAGAAGGTCAGGAGAACGTTTCGTAGAATGTAATCTTACATAAAATCTTAGCTTTGGTGGCGGTTCCATTATGCTATTGGGCGGCAGTAGTTGGGAGAGTCACACGGGACTCATTGAGGTACATTTAAGAATAAATGCTGACTGGTACATACACAACATCCTTGAAGAACATGTTTTACCTTATATCGGCTTTGTTGGCTGCGATAATTTTATGCTAGTGCATGATAATGCCCGAGCCCATGCCGCAAGGACAGTGATCCAGTACCTTGTGGATGTCGGAGGTGCGGCGTTTGAGTGGCCAACAAACAGTCCTGACGCAAATCCCATAGAACATCTATGGGACATTCTAAAATGTAATATGCGAGCATGAAATCCAGTTCCTAACCCAACTGCAGAATTAAGAATTACTGCACAGGAAGAATGGAATTGAATTCCGCAAGAAATCATCAAACATCTTTTGTGTAGCATGCCTAGGAGAATGCAAGATATCGTTAGAGCAAGAGGAGGAAGTACTAAGTGTTACTATGTTGCGTTATTATTAAGTTTATGGGTAATTAATGTTCCCTTTTTCAATTAAAGTTAGTTCCGCGTTCGTCAGCTCGTCAGCTCGTCATATCTCGACATTTCAAATTCCAATTGCTAGAACAAATTTAGCGCTTAGGTCTCCCGTTGGTTTCATGTGTAGGTGCTACAATTACATTTGTATGGATTGTGATATTTTTAATTCTAGTGTACGAGAGCTATGTGATGCTTATTTGTCAAAGAAATAGATGTAATCGGGCTGGGTGTAGAATTTAGAATTTGACATTTATGATCATACATTGTTTGTTACGTTTTTTCTTTGTCCTTAATTTGGCCAATGCTGTTGGACAATAAACCTATTATTATTATTATTATTAAACGTTTTAGCCAAAAACAACTTGTAAATCCTCCATATGTAATTTATGTGATAATCAATAACGTAAAACACTCCAGTATACAAGATTTAGCAACAAAAATCACAAAAGTTTTAAAGAGAAAAACAATAATGGCCGAAAAGATGCAATATTTTTGAGTGTGAGTGTATATTAATTAGATACGAGATAACTAGTCCGCATCATAGATGTCTGCATCTTGTTTCTGAAGGATAGTATTTACTAAAAAAAATTACATGTACAGCACAGCACGTGATTTTTTTGTATTAATTTGTTAGTTCGAAAACAATGGCAATGTGATCATTAGTAATATATTGATAAGTGAGTAAATAAGATTACTTCTTTGTGTATATAGCAGGATTGTTTGGAACACCTGCAGTTACTATTAGTGTGTTTGTTATTATACATTTATGTCAAAATGGTAGTAATAAACCCAGTGAATATCATTCACTTATTAATGATAACATATAACTTCTCTGAAAACAAACCGAGCATTTAATATTGTCAAGAACAAGAACTACTCGACAGCATGGCCACTTAAACTTAAACTACTACACGAATTTGCTACAGAAATAAGTTTCGCAGAAAGCGACGAAAAACTAACTTCGGTGTAGTGTACCATAAATTAGTTTCTAAGCATTTAAGTTAAATTTAATATTTATCACGATCAAATTTCAGTTAGCTGTGCTTCGCGATGCTACTTCCACGCCGCGGGAACTCGTACTTCTCTGCAACGGTGTTTCGGAAACAACGATTGCAAAGACAATTCATGGATTTGGCTCAGATATTATTGATGTTTTGCAGTTCTGGTACCCACCGAAAGTAAATGAGTTAAGTTATTGTAATGCAAGAAAACATATTTCTGGTAATTAAAATTTTTTCTTTGTGAACAAAACTATAGCGCATGTATAAAGACAAAATTTGCCGCAAGTTAGGAGCATGCTATCCATGCTTCTTGTACATCTCTTTGTGTAAAGTTATATGTAGACATCAGTTTATGACAAAGGTCAATTCGTATACTTTGATTTCCGCAAGAACGCCTCCAACATTTTATTTAGATGTATGGTCGATAAATATTTCGCTTAATAATTCCTTGTTTATGAACAATATTTCCAAATTCGATAATCGGTCATTTGTCATCGAATTTCACATGTGATTTTTAATATGGTTAAACGTCCTTTTTCACTGCTTGCAATTTGTAGCAAGTGTTTTGAATACTATTTGTAAAAGTTTTGTCGTTCCTTGATAGACAGCATTCAATTTGTTGAAAATGGTAGCGCTTGTGTAATTTATTATTAGGAAAAGTTTCATTATATTCCAATATTCTACTTGTGCTACACTAGAAACTAGATTGCTGGTATGATAATTCCCATGTATATGAATGATTATAAAGACGACAAGCCTAACACTAAACAGATGAGACCACAGATGTGACAGATGTTGTATTATTTGATTTGAAGCCCAATTAAAACTTATCCGCGCAAGGTATATTGCCTCTTGACATAATTTATTACCTAATAAGTAATTTAAATTTGAGTATAGAAAGTTATATTTTCAGTGAAAGCAGTGCAACATATAAAATAACATGCAAACTACTTTTCTAAAGTGGAATTTAATTTTGTAAGTAATAAATTAATCATAAATCTAACATAAAATACATAGAATATGATCTTAACAAGACGTAATAGAGAGGGCCATGTTTTTTTCTTATTTTTTATGTTGGTTACAACTTCGCCTGACAGTTAAATCTTGGTTCAATCGTATCAAGATTGAAACTTCAAATTTTGTTTGACATATTTAACAGTAATGATGCAAGTAAGTTTCTGTTTAAAGTGTAAATGGCTAATACGGTAATCTAGGTCGATAATAATAAAGCTAGCATAATAAAAATGTATTTCCTAGTAAAGTTAAAAGAAGAATTTAGCAAACTGATATAGTATGTGATCTCTTTCGGTTTCAATCTTTATTCGTCGTTTCATGTTGTTAGATGCGTTGATTAGGTGTTGAGGCGTTATGGTGTCACAAACATTTCGAATTACTTCGGTAAGTTCTTTTATTATGTGTGGTGTATTTTTTAGATGTGGGAAAATAAAAATAATCCAAAATAGTTATATCAGGAGAACGCGGAGGAAAATCTACTACACGGTTATCAAAATATTCATGTAAAAGGTTCATTGTTTATAGTGTTCTGTGGCATTATCTTGTTGGAAGTATCCATCCCTTGATTCGTCATCACGTAACTGATTTAGAAAACGTTGCAATAAGTTATTACGATATCTTTCCGCGTTTACCGTTTCATGAAAAAATAATGGATCAACAATTCTTCCTCGTGAAGCTGATATGTAAACACCAACCTGCTCAAAATGAAATAGTTTTTGTATCATAACATAAGGGTTTTTTTTCAAAACCGAGTTAGTAGTCTCTGAGAATTCCAAACAGTACTCCTACCTTATCTTAGATAATTTTTTTCGTTTCTACACTTTATTGTAGACCATAAGTTTTGAGGTACCTACAAAACATGTATCGTATACTAGTATTTTAGTGGTAGCTACAGATACTAGATGAGAATAGTGGTATGCAGATACCCCCTTTTCGCTTAGCACGGCAGTGTAGTAAACATGCTTTAAAATTTAGAAGACACGTCAATAAACATCAAGTGTGATTTGAATTACCAAAATTGTCAATAAATGTTAAACATAATTCTAAATGTCAATGTTGGATTTAACTGTAAGATGTAGTTGTGACCAATATAAAACATAATGCATACCGTAAGAGCGAGCGTACTGTGATCAGCCAGCATAATCGGCGTTCTTCGGAAATGCGAGAGCTGAGGCGTGTCTTATACGTGTACGTGAACGAATACGTTGTTTAGAACGTGAGGAAGGTGTTTTTGGAAATGCGAGAGCGAAGTTGTGGCTTGCACGTGTACCTGAACGAATACGTCGTTTATAACGTGAGCAAGGCGCACAAATGAATTTGCGCTTTCCCAGTTTTCACAAACAAGTGACATTCAACACAGCACATGTTTAGATGCGCTGAGTTCGTGTAAAATCGGGTGATCATAGTACGCTCGCTCTTACGGTATGTGTATTTGCTATTATTGAATTAAAACATTAAAATAATGGTATCTGATCAAGTTATGTAATTCTAAAATTTAGCCAAATCGAACATAGATGAAATGTAAATGATTCTATGCTTGGTTATAACGCAGCACTGCATACGTATTTGTCACTACTTTCTATCCCAGTGTTGCCTAGTGCTACTAGTTAATTAGACACATATATACTACAACACTTTTCAAAACGTGAAATTAGTTGGATGAATGTTATTTGTTCCAAAAACATTGTTAACATAAAAAGAAGTGTTGCATCTATCTTAATTAAATGGACAGGGGTTGTATTAATAAGATCTTTGTAACACGTGCCGTATTAAGACCCAGAGTAAATAAAACAGCATGTAGGTACACGAAAAGAATCCCGAATTGTTTGTGTTTACTTCTCACAATACAAACTTATTTATTTCTTTTTTCTTCATTTTAACTGTTTCGCTCTGTTTAAATCGAATTGATCCACATCTCAACACGCACTCTATATATAGACGTATCTGCTTTTTTAATGTCATTTCTTTCGACTTTTAATGATCCTGTTTATAGTATGACCTATGCGCGCAACCAGAGTAATTCGTATTGAGCAAAGAGTGTTTATTTTTAAATGTCTAAAAAATTACTTGAAGTGCTTAAGTGCCGAGTTATCATCTATACACACGTACTGGCGTACATGCTGGCCGCTTCTATTAGCTTCTTCTGTATTTCTGTTTGTTGCGTCATCGAATGCGCTGGTCTTGTTTCTAAATTGTTCTCCTTACAATTTGGAATCGGTAAACAATGAAGGCTATATTGCATTGGTAAGATTCTTGTTGAGATTTATATACATAGGTGTGTTCAATGTAAGTGTTAGTCGATTTGGTTTATTCAAATATACAGCAAATAAGTATCATGTACGCGCTAGTCATCTTGTAAATTTGTGTTTGGTTTCAGGATGGCTTTTAATTTTCTTCCGTAACAAGAATTTCTGGTATTACAAACAAATTAATTAGATGAAGCCATGACGGCGAGTTACGTTTATAAATAAAATTTTTATTAACTGCATCAAATTACCTCAAAAAATACATTTTCAACGAGAAGATTCTGACATATAAATGAAGATGTTCTTGGTGGATGTAATTTACCTAATACGTTGCTAGTTTTTTGAATAGTTATCATCATTTTTCAAATTTGCTTGGATATTTGAATCTGCACTCAAAAAGATAAATAGTACCAACTTTAAACCTTGTTATATAATTGCTAATAAGTAAAGCGTGACAAACGGTTGCACCCGCAGAGGCGCCGTGAGAGGAACTATGTTTACTATGTACATACAAGGAATCGAGTGGAAGTTCGGTTATTATCGGTTGATCGGTGTGCGTGTACTATTTATAATGTTCGAGAAACTAGTGGAGCCATCCGGAGCGTACCGCGCAAAAGTAGACACAGTATTAATAAAAAAATAATAGATTGTTACCTTTTATTGACGTATCGATAACCACTGCGGTAATGTGCGACTGCCATGGTACGCCGCGTAGTACTGCAACATAAGCAATGCTTCCATTGTCGACTCGGTCAGGCCTCGACGGCGGTCTGAAAACGTTCTCGTATACTTTGCAAATGATCGTTCAGCATCTAATGAAGTAAGATTTGCGAAATTCAAATACTCCTGTATCTCTTCTGTGCAGTTTTGAATTCCAGATATAGATCGAACCTTTTCTAAATCCGGATTTTTATTTAAAACGGCACGAAATTTTTGCGTGACATCTAGTCCTATAGGATCCGTCAAGCTTCCTAGAGCGGCTGCTAAGTTGTTGTTGTTATTTAACGAGTCTTGTATAGATAAGTGAGTATTTCCTAACTGGCAAATAGTTTGTGTCACTACAGAATAGTTTATGGAAATGCCATCTATTTCTTTGTGAACGTCCGAATAGGAAAAAAGTTGCTGACTCTCGCAAACCGTTTGAGAATTGGAAGAATTAAGTTAGAAAATGACATCTTTCACTTGGGAATAGCATCTGCGATAGTAAGATACTGCTTCGATCCATGTTCCCCATTGCGTCAATATAGGCTGAGATGGTAGCGGAATTTGCGGATACAATTGCTTGAATACGCGGATATGTTTGGGAGATTTCACAAACACTTTTTTGGTAGATGATGTTAAATCATTCACCCTAGGATACTTGCTTCAAATTGTTTCTGCTACGAGATGACATACGTGTATGAGGCATGTTACGTGAAGAAGAGTCGGAAAGCACACTTTTAACATCCTACCAGCTTTCAGCATTGTTGCGGCTCCGTCAGAAACTAACATGGTGATTTGGGCTCCTACGATACAAAATTCTCTTAACATATTTTTTATTATGTTTACAACGGTTTCTGCATCAGTTCTTTCAATCCTTTTACTGGCTAACAACAAGGAAGCTGCTGGACCATTATGTTTTAACGGACGCGCCACAATATGAATCACGCTGTGTTTCTGAGCATCAGTAGCTTCGTCTACAGTGAGCCAGATTTTTTGATTTCTCAACTCGTCTTTTATGCAGTCTTTTACTGTACTTTGCACATGTGGTAAATTGTACCGCAATTGTCTTTTTGTTGGTAGCTTCCATGATGGAACATATTTATCCCAAAAAAGACGAAAGTTTTCATTATCTACTAGGTGTTGCGGAATGTTGCACGTGCTCAACATGAAAATAAAGCCATACAAAAATTGCCGGTACGGAATATTGTTTCTTAAATTCAATACATGACGCGTACTTTTAATATGACTTCTACATTCAAAAGTTGTGCGACCTAGCAACCCTATACTGCAAAATTTGCAACGAATGTGCGCACCTGTAAATTCCAAACCAGGGAAACGCCTAATATATTTCTTCACACGCGATGCAAGAGGTACACCAGGCTTACGTCCCATGTTTTCGAAAACACACAATGAGAATCCGATAAATAACCGAACGGTCGAACTCCTCAATGTCTACCGCATTACTGAAATCTGCAACCGTTTGTCACGCTTTACTAAGAAGATATAATAATAATAATAACTTTAATACACAACAGATTTACAAAAAAAAAATCCAATAAAAGGGCAATATATAAAGAAAAAGGAAACATTACAATGCAATGCAATGTGGTATAAACTAAAACTTAAGTATATAAGTAAATAAAGTTGAAAACTTTATATACGTGGATACATAAAAATATAATACTCTATGCAATAAAAGTAACTATGAAGGTTTCAATATTCTATGCGTGGCAAAATTATGGAATAAATTCACTAAATTTGAAGAAACGAAACAGAAAAACCATTTCAAACATCCCGACAATTTAAATCGCGAAGATGGCTACCCCTTACATCACACGTTGAAATCCCAACTGGTTAAACCCCCAAGCAATCACCACGCTTCATCGATGCATAACAATTCCGCTTCTTTGATGCATAATATTTCCGCTTCATCGACCCATAACATTTCCGCTTTATTAACGCATAATATTTCCGTTTCATCGACGCATATTTCCGCTTCATCCACGCATAACATTTTCACCTCATTGACCCAAAACAAGCCCTATATAAACCCCTCCGGAATGAATAAGTCTCCAGTCAGTGTGCAGTTACAACCCTGAAGATGTCACATATGAGTGTGGACGAAACGTCGGCTGAAGCTACGACAACGACGCGGTTTCAACCCGAAAACCAAGAGTATAGTATTTTGAAGCTATTTGTTTTTCGAAGAAATGCTTGGACAGATCAAATTTATTTTTTAAAAATAAACACTTTTGCATCAATTTTAACTTTCCCCCCACTTCTGATTTTTAAAAAAAAACGTCATCGACAATGTATTTTAATGAGAGCCCCTAATTTTAACTTTCATTCTAGTAGATCATTTAATTGTGTAAATAGTACCATCAAAATTTTAATATCTCACATCACAACAAAATTTTCGAATAAAAGTCATTTAATAAATGGAAAGAAACCAGGCTCTTAACAATAAGCAAATCTATGGACACAATCGTTTTAAACATTGCGATTCGGCGATTATGGTCATCTTCATTGAGTTCTTACAATAGTAGTATTTTGTAAGGATGGTATTTTTCTGTTTTTAATACGGTAAAACTGATCGCTAGAAACTTCATTGCTGCTGCAATTGATCGAGGTACGCAATGAGGATTCTTCATATCTTGGAGCATTTCTTCGAAAAAATTACTTGAAATTTAATGAATTTATTGCATAATTTTGCCGCGCATTGTAGATCACTGCACGGGATAGGAAAAGCCCGACTCGCCCGGGCCCGGGTTTAGGCGTGCCTCGTCTCTTTTCATTGCGCGCCGAGCCGGGCTGGGTCTGAATTTGTACGGGCCTAACGGGCCGAGAATGTTTTATTAAATACATCGAATGGATATAACGTAGCAGTAAATGCTGTTTAGTTTTTACGTTATCGTTTGTATTAACAATTTTAATGTGTGCAATGTTGTTACGTCTTCTTTTGGTTAAAGAAAGATATAATTCAAGGTTAGAATAATAATAATTTTCTAACGGGCGGGCCTTGTGCCGAGGTAATTCATGCAACGGGCTGGCCAGGCGGGCATACTGTAACGGGCCACGGGCGGGCCGGGCCGTGAAAAATAGGCCCGTGCAGTGCTCTAGCGCAGGGTGTACGTTTTTTTAATAAATCCGAAGTTAAAATATTATTCAGTTATAAAATAGTGATTATGTAAATATACTGCAAGTTTCAAATATTAAAATGTAACGTAATTGTAATAAAGCTTATCATCTTTTTATTCTTCTTGCACTATCTATTTTTTTGTGCTTTTTTTTAGAATTTTAAGTTTCCTCATGATTTTATAGTACGCCTGGATTGATATTTTACCCAGATATTAGTGTAATGAAAATGAAGAGATTTCATTTTCAGTGTATTCCCACGGAAACTTCCACTATAGAATTAGGTTTTGTAATATCAAGACTGATGTTCCCGTGTCTTTTCTGCCATTCTGCAGTCCGTAACTATGTCAAGCAGTTGTGTATGGAGGATCGGTTTCGATATTACAAAACCTAATTCTATAATGGCACTTTCCGTGGCATTACCCCTCCCCTGGAAACAAAATTACTGTGCCCTCACAATTACTAAGGAACAAACGAAAAACACCAATGTTTCATTATTTACAAACAAGATAGTCACTTAAAAACCAACAATTGGTAATTTATAAAAAATATACAAGTATAACCGGATTATAGAGTCAGGCAAAGGTAAAGCGAGAAAAAGGAATGTTGTACGTGTTTCGTGATTGGCGCCGTATTTTAATTGATAATAATAATATTGATAATTGCAAGCAATTTTAAGTAGATGGTAATTGGACGTTTTAAAATATACAACTTTTTTAATTATAAGAGATTAGACTTTAAGCACGTGTATGTTATTCGTTTGCATTCATTGCTTTTCTTAATTTGCTTTAAGTAACTTTATCATTTAACCATTGATTTTGTTTCATATTCAACTTTTTCGAGCATAATACTTTCAGTGAGCCTAGCAGAGTCCAGCGGGGAGGAGGGATAGATGTATGTTGTGGTCAATAATCGTTACTGGTCGCCTTGTATCTGCACCACGTCGGTAAATGAGGAACATGAGAGACTTACGCTTGCCTGGATCGAGTAGGATAAAGCTATAAGTAAGTCAATGTTTCTGAAACCCAATAAAAGGACCAAGAGTATTGCGAAAAGTAGGTATACGGTTTGATGCAGAGGGCATAGCCACGCCGGTCGCCAGCTTGGACGCAGATAATATACTGAAGGATATCCTCATAAAGAAGGGAAACAACAAAAATCCGGTTATACTTGGATATTTTTTGTCAATTACCAATTGTTAGTTTTTAAGTGAATATCTTGTAAATAATAAAACTTTGGTGGCAGATATCTGTTTTTTATTCGTTCCTTAGCAATTGTGAGGGCACAATTATTTTGTTTCCAAGGAGGGGGTAATGCCACGGAAAGTTCCATTATAGAATTAGGTTTTGTAGTATACTTGACATAGTTACAGACTGCAGAATGGCAGAAAAGTCACGGGAGGATTGGGGTCGATAGATAGATAGGTAGTTAGTTGGTTGTAGACCGTAGATAAGATAACTGGTAGGATAAGGAGTAAGAAATGGAATAAATACATATTGGCAAGAAGTGACGGTGTCTTAATGACAAAGTGATACCTGCCAGCGAGTCCCCGTCGTCACGTAAGTGGAGTTAGATTAATATTAGAAGAACAACACGTTACAGTATGTAATTGTTTGTGGAAATGTACTAAGAATAAGTTTTTAAGCAACGACAGTGATAAAAGTTTTAATATTCTTGCTGGCATGCAGGAATTCATTAAGGATTGAGACCCACGCGTGGCCAAACTATGCAAAATATTGTTGTTAACACTATGATTAAAATTAAATTGCTATTTCTTAAATATTTCATAGGCGTAGTGCTATTACATTGCTATTATCTATCAATTCTATCATCAATCTTTCGTACGTACGCAGGACATGTTTCTGAAATTTTATTTGTTTCACAGTGTGTAAGTTTATTCATTTATGGACATTAAGTAATTACATAATTTTAAAGATTCATTGGAGTCAAATAACATGTAGAAATTATCATATATATACGAAGATAGTGACTACATGTATGGGTGAGAGTATCTAATCAAAGATACAGTAATCACAGAAAATGTCGAAATCAGTTGCTGCATCGACTTCAACAGAAGTGAGTAATGAGCAATGTCCTACCTTCTACGAGGGTAGCAGACATCGACATGTAGCCACTGTCTTCGTATATACAGGCTGATTTATAACGTGCAGAGGAGATTTTTAGGGAAGATAGTGGGGACTAAAATAAACATTTTTTAGTAATAAAGTTTTTAGAAAAACTCAATAATTAAAAAGTTACAACGAGTTAAAGCTTAGGCTTAGTGGCAAACAAAAAATTTAAAAAATTATGAGATGTTGTAACTGAAGAACGTTTATAACTCAAAGATAACTACAACAGACATTGCAATAAAGATACTTGCGATCTGGGTGAAATACTAAAAACTAATAATACTGAAAACTAAATAATAATAATAATACATCTTATATGTCCAACAGTCTTAACAAAAACCAATTACAAAACAAATATAATACGTACATTTGAATTTTCAAAAGTATAGCGCTGCTATTCAATATACACATTGGGAAAATGTGAAATTAGCTATATCTATATATGTGCGGCGGGAGAGCGAGGAGGGGATTGAGTGGAATCCGATTGATTCGATGCGGGTCGTTAGTACGCTTGTAACAACGTTGGCATGTAGACCTACTGTGTGCAAGAATGCACGTAATAATTTGAAGTCATGGTCGCCTGGAAATGAAAGTTTCGCATATTTATTTTATTGTTGCTACGAAGCTTAGACGAAACTAATAAGAAATTCTAAAGACGAAAATAAAAAGAGATTCTGATGAAATAAACAAAAAAAGAAATAAATACTCTGGAAATTCTTACTAAGATCGTCCGCACATAATGCAGTCTACCTCATAACTAACCACATCGGTACCCGTCGTGAGCCGGCGACTACCGCTTGTGGTGAATCACTCATTCACGTTTACCGTTGTCGCATGTACGCTTTTTCGTATAGCTAGACATTTTCTTTCCTTATGTGTGTATACAGGGTAACAAGAAAAAAGAGTGAATAGGTAAAAGGAAAAGGAAAGAGTAAGTGAAGGAAAACTGGAAGAAAGTGTTAGTGAAAAGGATCTGCATAGTACTTATGAAAGTTACGTGTCATGTGTCTTAAAGGAGCCTTAAGTAGTGCGTTCGTTCTATAACTCGGAACACGTAGGAGATCGGTTACGCGCGTGTTATGTTCAGGTACTGTTATTGTTATATGTGATATGCAATAGATGTGGTGAATCCATTTGGTTATTTAATAAATTATAAAGAAATCATCGTGGACTATAACGTTCTCTGCGACTGGAAAGTTTTGTTCACTTATTACCAGAAGAAAATCCTTAGAAAAGGTATCTCATAAATAGATCTTTTAGAAGAAATATGCTTAATTAATTCATCAACAGGATTCAAGTTAGTCTATTTAACGTAGTCACCACTAGACCACAATTTAATCCTTCGATAAAGTTTTTGGGAAGACTGATGCAAATATACTTCTAAATTTTGTTTTTGTAATTGTCAATGAAACGATTTTTGCTAGCACATTTATGCTGCATTTCGTTCAGTCGGTTTCATTTGATTTAATTTGCGTTATAGTTTACTGTTAAATTTACTTTACTGTACCACAAGTAATAATAACTGTTGCTGGCCGAGTGTTAACCAAATGATTCTTATGCAATCTGCCAAATACACTGAAGTTGGTGTAGAGCATTTTGAACAAAAATGTTAATATTAAAGTGCACGCTTCACTTCAACAAATGCTTTAAAGGAAGCAATATAAGAGACTTCGCAAATATGAATTATATTTTAATTCATTCTTTTACAATAACTGGAACAGTGCCGTCAAGTTTAGTTTATTTCTCAGAGAAAATGTTCATTCTTAGATTTTTTGCTTAAAAAGCATAGGAGGGCATTGGTAATTGAAGGTTTTGTGAGGAATCAAAACCATTCAGTGTATACTCCTGCCATGCATATATAAAAAAAGGTGTGGTGCTGTTCCCTTTTTTATATGAGATAGTCAGCTATAGAACTAAATTTAAAGTTCTTAAGGATTCACACCCTTGAAATAAATGGAATTGCCAAAAGCGCACTTTTTTGAAGACAAAATATTTTAAATGGCGAAAAATATTTGCGAATTTGTAAAGAATATCTGAAGTTTTATATGGACGAAATTTTAATTGACAAACCTATAAAACAAAACATTAGATGATCGAGTAACATACCGAAATACCTCCGCAACCTTCGAACGTGTGTACTTGCATAACAAACTAAGAATGACTACTTGAAAATTTAGTTCCGGAAAGACAGTACTGCAAGGTTTCAAAGCAAAGAAAAGATCGGGCCATTGAGATTTACATACTTATCAGTATCAGGAAGTTAACCACTACTTGGTGATCTAATTAGGGCCCAACTTTAGTTTTTCATAAGTCACTTCTTTTGACAATTAACTATACCTTTACACATACGATATCATACAAAATTCCAACAAAAATGAACGTTAAAACATTTTCTTACTTACCTTATTATGTTATTAAAACACTTCAAGTTTATGCTGACGACAGGTGCAATTTGTAAGTTAATTATCGAATACGATGTCTATAATCACAAGAATAATAATGTTCAAATGACACGAAATAAAATTAAAACTATCATTTATTCGCGCCTAAATTCGTTACCACCGCCGAAACAAATTCGAAACTGTACGGAAGCCCGGAAGCTTTTGTCAAAAATCAGCGACCCATTAACGATAACCCACGTGTCGGAGCGCGAAACTTCGCTGTTCTTGCCTGAAAGAGGTAAGTAAGCGGTGTGCTGTGGTGAGCGGCAAACTTCAATCTGATGGAAGACGGCTATGCGCTTGCCGTGTTCTTTAGTTAAATGAAATCTCCCCCGCTTTACTTTCTGGAAGCATCAGGACGACGGGTCAGACAAATCAGCTTCGATTGTCTTTTTAAATGTTATGTACACACACGTGAACAGATATAAATTCATTTTACAAGAAGTTTTTAGGATCCTGATATTCGAATGTACTATTTTAACGGGAAGTTCCCCATTGTTCGTGGGCGAGTTTTACTAATTGTAAGATTTCAATTCGAATATAATAACTATCTATTAATAATATTGTCAACATGTATTTGCAGATCTTAACATATATGATATAACCTGAGTATTTGCATGATCGTATGATCTTGTAGTTTAAGTGCCTTATCAAAATAAATATCATATTTAAATATGCGAAGTATGCAGGGGAAATGTTAATTATTGATTCATAAAAATACGTTTCCATAGAAAAGTATTGAACAACAATTAACAGTACATACAACTCAGATCTTATTTTTGTGTTCGAAGAAAAAATAGGAATGTATAGCTGGGTATTGCAATGGAGCTTCTTCAAGGGAGATCGCTTCTTTATTCCGTGTAAATATCTCACAAGATTAATCCCAAGTCATTCAACAATAGGTAGTTTTATACGGAAATGTTACAGGCTCCTTTAATAAAAATCATTAGCAATAAGAATGCTGGTGCACCATTTTAATTAATATAGCATTAAAATTAACCGGAGCATAACAAGTCGCTCAATTGCCTACAATCTAAATATTAGTCTGGCATCACTTTTAAGCAGATACTTTAAGGAAATAATTAAATTACGGAAATACCAGAACCATCAGGAATTTGTTTTTTTTTTGCCAAGAACAGGGAGTAATACTTTGTGAGAGAATGTTTGAAGGCAAATGGAATTCAGCTTGGAAATATTCTCTTCTGTGAGTTGACATTTTCTATTCATGGCCAATGTAATTCACAAAACTGGCGATATTGGTCACAAGAAAACTTGCAACTCTATAATGTTTCGAGAACCAAATATCCACAGCATTTAAATGTACGAGGCATTGTTAGTAACCATGTAATTGTTTCTCTCTTTATCGAGGGAACCTTAAATTCACAAAATATCTTGAATTGTTAGAACAAAGAATTGTTCCAGCTCTGCTTACATTGAACTTAGACTTACATCAAATCTGGTTCCAACACTTCGTCATTGTCCACTATAAGCAAGACCACTTTTAAGCAATAACTTTCCAAATCATTGGATTGGTAGGGGTGGTGTTACCAAATAGCCAATACACCCACCACCAGACCATATTTCTATGGATTTTTTTTATTGGGGTAAATTGAAATCCACACGGAAATTGCAGATGCTGAGGAATTAAAAGAAGGGATAAGGATAGCCTTAAGAGAAATTTCAATTGAACAAATTCAAAATGTAGCTCAAGTGTTTTATAACAGATTGTTTTACTATTTAGCGGAAAGTGGGGAAATATTTGAAAATATGGTATAATTTTATTGTTCTTACTTGACTTCATTCCTTCCAGTATAATTTTGTATCTAGATAACGTAAAAATGACACCCATCTGAAGTTGAGTAACTATTTTTATATTTTGTTGCATTAATAACAAATTTACGAAATTTTGTCTTTAGGGTGGCAACAAGACGGCACACCGGCCCACAATGTGCCGTTTGTGAGAAATTACTTAAATTAAGAGTTTCCAAACCGTTGAATTGGAAATAGTGGAGCTATTGAATGGCCGGTGAGATCTCCCGATTGTTTATGGTTATAAGTTGTTAAAGCTAATATTTATAAAATTGATGTCCCACAAAACATTGAGGTAGACTCCAAAATGCCTTCGATGTAATTCCTGGAAGAACCATACAAAGGACAGTTCAAAATGCCGAAAAGTGGGAGCGTTTGTGTATTAATGAAAATGGCCAGTTATTTGAATATTAACTATAATTGTTGGTTTACGTTCTGTTATTGTCATTCTCATTTATTGTTACAAATAAGGTGCAAAATTTAAATAAACTTTACAAACACACAGCCTGAAGTTAACGAGGATGACACAGGACTGAACAGAGAAGTGTCACAGACCATCGAATGCATGTCGTCTCTGAACGAAGATCCGAGATTGTCAACATCATAAAGGGGACGACGAACGGTTAGGCGTCGGGACAGGATGATATAAATTATACCATGCTTAAACATCTTTCCCCCTTGGTGATTGAGCAACTTGTCAGTATTATGAAACTGAAACTTACCTACTTTTCAAAGGTTTGGAAATGTGGTGAAGTGGTGGTATTTCCGAAGCCAAAAAGAGATCCAAAGCTCCCAGAAAATGAAGCAATGGTTCTGAGTCGTCTTTGCGATGAACTCTTTGAGACCGACGTGATGCTTACCCTTGGAACACTTCGCTTATAGGGCCGGACTGTCAGCTGAATTACAACTGTTTCGGATCACTGAGGCCATACGAAACGCGCTACAAAATCGGGAAGTAGTGCAAGTGGTGTTCATGGGTCTAGCACTCGCTTTCGATAGTGTGTGGCACGAAGGCCTACTATACAAAATGCTAAGATTAAACATCAGCGTCAATGTTCGCCTGGTTAAAGGTTATCTACACAACCTATCTTTTAATATCAAGATGAACTAACAACGCTCATCTGCGGGACCTATTTCCTTCAGGGTTCGCCAAAGAAATTAGACATTCTATATACCCAGGACATTTCACGACACCTGGGAACAGAGCTAGCAATTTATGCCGATGACGTAAAAATTTATTTTACGTGGAATAACGAAGTGTATCTCACTCGACGACTACAGAGAGCAGTGAATAACTTCCTAGCGTGGACTAAGCAATGGAAATTGCATGTTAATTGTAATAAATATGAAACTATCAGGTTCATTTATCGGACTCGAGACGCACCGGCTAATGTCTCGATGGATGGCACAAGATTATTATGGAGAAAAGAAGTGAAACATTTAGGTCCCACCATCGATAAGAGGTTGACTCGGGCGAGCCACATTAAAGAAATAACCAGGAGCATATTGCACCCGTTGATTGGACAAAACTGAAGAAAAGAACACTAGAACTCCAAGATAGCCCGCCGCCACCAAGGATAAGAATAACGAGGGTCGAAGACGCGTAGGGAGAACAGGAGGATACGGAATTGAAAATGAAAAAAAAATTAACAACTCTAAGAAGCACAGGACAGGGAAGAAATGAGATTTAATATAACCACCGGCAGGATATGGCTGCCAACTAGCTATAAAAGAGAAAATGGACTTCGGTCTGCCCTAGTATAAAAAGGAAGGTCTCTGACACCTTTAATTTACTATTTGTAAAATATCCCGTTGGTTTTCATTCAAATTGCTCTTAACATAAACGATCCATTGTGATGGTGTCAAAATTCAATATGGCGCTAATAAGAAATAAGAAAATTAATCATGGCAAAAAGAACTGAAGCATAAAAATTTCGGGTACATCATTAGATAAAAGATCTATAGCGACCTTGATAATGTATTTTTAGTTTTTCTGTGCAAGGCCAAATAAACGTTAAAGAAAAGATAGAATTATTCAGAAGACATAACTTGGGTGGCGGCGCCATTTAATGCAATTGGAAGAATTGTGATTAAATTGTGTTGCTAATACAAGTTAACCATAGCTGTAAAGTTTGTTCCAACACTGTCAATATTCCGTAAATACTGTTCGTTACTTCTGTAGTATAGAAAAAAGGTTCCAGCTAACATATTGCGCAGGTACTGGATGGTGAATTTACCGTTTTTTGAGTGCGGAACAAAGCTATAAATATAGTTTGCTGTAAATGTTTTGCTATTGCTTAGGGTTACAAGACGTTCAGATTTCCCCTGACATGGCTTTTTAGCATGTCGGAGAATGTCCGGCCGGGAATCATGTAGTTATCCGGGGATGATACGGCCATTCAGGGAAGTCTATCTAATTGTAAGTTGTATCAAAAAGAAATTCACTTGAGTTAGGAACGAAAAGCTTAAAACACTCTTTTATTCAAATAATCAATTAAACTTGAAAATCTGTACACATTTAAAGGATAACAGTTACGAAGAAGGAAAATTAAATCAAGTAAAAGTTTTATGTTTTGTTTGCTTACTGTTTGGCGCTATAAATTTAGCTTTCTCAGGGATTCGTATAGGTTTATGTTATTTTTGTGGTATGTTACTTCTTAGGTTACTTATTGAAGTAAGTGCAGTGGGAAGGTGTAAATATAAAATTATTTTTTTTACTATTTAATATGATGATTAATATTACAAGCGATAGTTTAATTTTTGAAGAAGAAGCTAAATTAATGTGAAAATGCTGTTCACCCTTTATACATCGTTTTGTAGATGTAATAAAATATTCCAAAATCCACTTATATGCTGACGATGCTCAATTGTATTGCTCTTTTCGACTTTTTGACTGGAGGACTGTGGTAGCAAACTTAAACTCCGACTACATACAGTTTCTATTGATCACTCATTGAAGATGAATCCAATTAAATCATAGTTTCTAATTTTTGGGAAGGACAAAACTTGCAGAAATTAAAGTAACTCTGTTGAAAAGGCATTTATTATTATTATTATTATTATTATTATTATTATTATTATTATTATTATTATTATTACTAACGCTGGCCACGAGCGGTACCGCGCATCGGCGTAGAATCAGTTCGGAACGAGAGGAACGGTAGTATTACTTCGTCTGCGGAGCAGTACGGACATTTTCGCTGCCGGTCATTTGCGCAATTGTTTATCTGTCCTAGAAAAATTATGATTTCGTCAGCAAAACGACCGCGGTCGGACAAACTTTGAAAATTTATTGCAGAAATTCCAGACTTAATATATGAAGGTGCTAAAATTAAATGTGTAATCTGCAAAATCCCGTTAATGTGTTGGTCCAGACAACATTGTCTACGACACGTAAATAGTGAAAAGCATGTCTCAAAAAGAAATTGCGCACGAGACAATGAAAAATTTATATTTAATTTATGCGTTACGTTTATCGCATGTAATATACCGTTTAATTTACTAGACAAGGAACCATTTATCTGCTTTTGGAATAACTATTCGGAGTGCAAATTACCAAGTCGAACATCGTTACGAAGAATTGTGCCATCTGCGCGCGAACATATTGAACAAAAAATAAAATCGGAGTTGAAAGATCAAAAATTGTGGTTATGTGTCGACGAAACAACAGATCGGAAGAAACATTCTGTTCTTAATGTAATGGCACGCAAATTGGAACCTCATCAATCGGCACCTTCAATTCTATTAGTCTCCAAACGAATACAACAGTGTACTGCCGAAGTAATTTCAAAGTTAGTGTTAAATACATTGGACAAGTTTGAACTTTCAACAAACCAACTCTTGATGTTCGTGAGTGATGGTGCTGCAAACATGCTTTCTGTAGGCCGGTCTCTTAAAAAGCATTCTGCTAATTTGTTACACATTACGTGTAAAATTCATGCTCTCAATCTTGTGGCGGATAGTATTAGAAAATGTTATCTTGAGGTAGACGCTTTAATAGCGCATACCAAAGCAGTATTTGTCAAATCACCGAAACGTATTCGCGAATTTCACAGACTGTGCCCCCGTATACCAGAGCCACCAGAACCTATTCTAACTCGTTGGGGAACGTGGTTGCAGGCCGCGTTTTATTATCATAAATATTTTGACAATATTAAGAACGTAGTTTTACAATTCGATACAAAGGAAGCTGCCGCTATCCAGAAAAGCCAGTCGAAATTTCAAGATAGTCAGGGTAAAATGGATTTAAAAATCATTCACGACAATTACTTCGGGCTAGCAGATGCAATAGAAAAATTACAAAATCCTGCGGTGCCGTTAGAAGAATCTCTACAAATAGTGCAACATGTTCACGCACAGCTATGCGCGATTGAAGACGCAAAAAATGTTTCTGTACTAGAAAAATTTGAAAGTGTTTTTGAGAAAAATTCTGATTTTGGCACATTAAGGCACATTTGTGAAGGTGCGTCAACAGAATCGTTAAGTTATTTAAAAGATTATTTTACTTACGCAAATATTACGTCACTAGATGTAGAACGTTCGTTCTCTGCATATAAACGCATTTTTTCCTCATGCCGTATTAGTTTTGCCGAAACAACAGTTGAAACATATCTAGAGTTGCAGATATTTAACAGACATTATTCACTTTGTGATTTCATGGAAGACTCTTAAAATGGTAAGTGTTTGAGCACGTGTTATTTAATTTTCATTTAAAAGATGAGCGAAATTATTTGCGGCAGCACACATCTCTATTAGCAGAATAACTCTAGTGGAAAGCGAGGCCTGGTCGACTCTACGCTACTGCTCGGTACCGCTCGTGGCCAGCTTTAATTATTACTATTATTATTATATTCAATATAATGTTGCTGTAATAAACGTTAATGATTTGTTGTGGTTTTCTTTTCCACGCATATACATACGTTTAATGTAAAGAAAAATAACTAAAGATGTAGGTAAACATAATTAAACGATATATCTACTACTACTAAACAGTTTAGTTACTATAAGTGAACAGTTTGCTTGGTCTTACTTAACTAGTTTATATAGTCCAATTAGAACAGTTTATTTGCTGTAACTGAACAAATTTTGTTGCTATTGGTAATCCTTCTTTAGTGATGTAGTATTCCTCCCGGAGCTACTGAATGTCAACAATCTTCGTGTAGCTGTGGTAAATAAACAGTTTATCTGTCCCCTATTTTATTAAACTTTTTAGTTACGGTTGGTAAATATTTAATTGGGGCTAGGAAACATTCTTCTCAGTGTGAAGGACGACAAAAACTGCACCAAAATAAAGGGAAAGACAGAAAAACATGGGGCAAGAAATCGGCGAAAGCAATATAAAAAAGGTACTAGTGTGGAAACAAGCAAAGATGCAAGATAACAAACAACTGATGATAATAATAGAAAATAGGATCCTGTTCGCCTAGTGAAGGGGTAATATTATTATGTATGTCGTAACAGGTTTTGTCAATGCAAGAAAAACTTTTGCAGTTAGGAAAACCATTACTTATAAAAGTAAACACTGTGTATATTTGTCTTTATATGATACCGTTCTTTTAAATAGTTTGAATGAGTAATTGAATGAGCGTTTGTTTACAAAATTTAAATAACCCAAACTATTGAACATATAAAACATGTAAAATAAACAGCGGTAATCCAATGGAACATAGAGGTAATTGGCTATTTTGAATAGCCGGTTCTCCGAATATAACAATAGATCTGAATATATGTACACATTCTGCAAATTACGTAAGAATGCTAATTCAAACTGATTGAGAGCATAATCAAGAATTAGTTGAAAAGTTGTAAGCAAATTGTCTTTGGTAGTTTAATTGTACAGCGTCGTGTAATTAGCAAAATAATCTGAATGTGGCCACATTAAATTGTGTGACAAATCGTATTTAGTCGACGTTCAAACGTTTTTCTTGCGCTCCGTGAAAAAATAAATTATTTATAAATCTTGAATAATACAACTGAGATGTTAACATTTTGAAAGGTTTGGATTACCTTTGTGTAATATCCGACAATGGTCAAAGATACCTATAACGCTATAAGAATGCGAGAAAACGTGACTTCTATTTTGATCCCTGAGATTTAAGGGCTGACGGAGCAGACATAAATCTTTCTATCTATTGCCTCCTTTTCCAGCCTACATTTTTAAAATTTATTTGTCTATTGTAAATCATTAAATTCTTTCCTTTACGTTACCTTACGATCCCGGCTTCCGAAAACACTATTGAGATAAATTCTTAGAAATAATTCTTGAATTCCTGTTATAATGCCACTGTTACTCTCAAATTTGATTTCCCGAACATGTTCCGAAATAAATAACCATCACTACGATCGAGGTCGGGTCGACACCCGACCTCGATACTCACCCCAGGATGAACGTGGTGGATGTGCCGAACCCAATACATGGGTTCGAAGAAAGGAGATTTTTATACCCTCATGGGAGGCAATTCCGCGAAACAACTTTTCTCTCCTTTTTTCTTTAATATTACATAATACTGGGCTAACTGACGATTGTCTTTATATATGAACGTTTTTTTTGAGTGTATTTTTGTAAGTTATTTTACTACATCGAAACTCGCTAGACCAATTCTGAGCAGCTAGAAATAAAGAAGCGTCATTCCCAAGTACGCTAACCATATCTACATAAAATTTATTTTGGTGTTAGACCTTGTTTTGTTACTTCTTTATTGTTAAAAAAGGAACAATAATTAGTACATAGACATTAGCATGTGACGCTACCTGCGTACTTCTCACTTAACCTATTCCCTAACTAACCTAGGAGATGGCGTTATCGTACAATATTTAGCTGATACAACATCCCCCTTTTTCCAAAATGAAACAAGAATGCTTAAGAACCTAAGGAGTAATATAATCAGGCAACCATTTTGGCTTTTTTATGGTACGTCCTAATGTACGATTACTATTTTCGATATTCTCGGCAGTATCACTTTCTGCATAAACTTCACTTGTTTGCACAACACGATCACTTAGTTTCTGATCGGTTACGTCTGGTACTTTTACATAATTTTCTTCAGAACATACATTTACGGTATTTTCCTCAACACAATTAGACTCACGTACTGTGTGTAGGAGGTGGTGTTTGTATACGATCAAATAATTGCATATTAACATATGGAGCCGGAAATAAAAACCATCTATTTCTCCTATACAATCCTATATTAATGTCAACTAAACAAGATCTTGGTTACGCAAGTATTTTGTTTACTTTCCCGTAACACGGAATATCGGTTATCCAAACACCATCACCTACTGACAAATCAGAGAGATCTTCTGCTCTGTTGCACTTGTTGAAATTATTTCTTTGCCTGTCTTTTCTTTCTTCTGTGATTACTGAAGGTAACGGATTAAAAATATCATTTAATTTGCTTCGAAGAATAGGCAAAGAACTTTGGAAACTTTCTCGCCATAAACAATTCACTCGGGCTAAAGCCATTTGCGAAAGGTGTGGTTCTATATGCCAATAATGCCGTGTAAAGGTCGCTATTCTTTTTAATCAAAGATTTTGCAATTTTAACCGCAGCCTCTACTTCCCCATTTGACTGTGCAAAATGAGGGCTGGAAGTAACATGAATGAAATTAAAATCTTTGGCAAAGCGCTTGAACTCGAATTGAAACTGAGGTCCATTATCGGAACGAATTACTTCAGGTATTGCATATCGAGCAAACATTTCTTAAAACTTTAAAATTACCACGGATTGTGACATCTCTGTTAAAGGCGATATTTCAAAAACTCTAGAAAAATAGTCTATTATTATTAAATACCAAGTACCTTCACATTTAAATAAGTCTGCAGAAATCTTTTACCAAGTCGCTGTTTCATCTTTAAAAAATGTTTCTCTGTAATTACTACGTTCTTCAATACAATTTGGACAGTTTTTTATCATATTTTCTAGTTGAGTCGAAAGACCTAACCACCAAACAGACATTCTTGCTTGTTCCCTCGTTTTTGTTATTCCTTGATACCCTAGATGTAAAAATTCTAATACCTTTAACTGTAACGAAGGTGGTATTACTATCTTTGATCCAGAAAGTAAAACATTTTCATTAACTGGAAGTTCCTATACTGATAGTATGAACCCACTTCCACCGGAAGTTTGCCTTTTTCATGCCATTCTGACAGACTATATTGTATTACTTTTTTACATACTTACCTGATCTTTATTTTGTTCGGATGCAATTTCACATAGAAATTGATTTTTAGTCGGTATATTTTTTATGACTAATGATGTGCTTCTGCTTCCCACACAAGCTCATCTGGACCTGAACTTACCATTAGATTTCTGCTAAGCGCATCAACAACAACTAGGTTTTTTCCAGGAGTGTAAATAACAGAGTTATTATATCTATAAGCCTTATTCTAAACCGTTGCAGCCTTGGAGTTAAATCATCTAGATTTTTAGTCATTACAATTTGAATTACCGGCTTGTGATCAATCTCTCAAATGATATCTCCTAACTCTATCAAGTATTCTGAAATACTTACTGAAATACTGAATTAGCATCTAACTTTGAAAAAATTTTGACCCGCTTAAGTGAGCTAAAGTAGTTTCGACTTTAGGTATTGAGAAAACCCTTGCTGTAGGTTCTTCTACTGGTTCTATAATCTTTAAATTTCGTAACCTCTGCAACCCATTTTTTTAATATACCTAAAAGCGGTAGTGGCAAAACTCGAGAAGCTACCTACACAAAAGGTTTTGTGTCCTCTTTTATTTTAATTTCTATTTCTTCGCAAAATTCTCCGATACACTTGAACAATGCAGGGAACTGAACGAAAGGTCGAACCTAAGACCGGTCTGAATCGTTATTCTTGTTAATATTACCAGTAAATTTTAATATTTTCAAGTGTACGAGGGCAACCCCTGATCTTCCTAAAAGGGGTGTTTGCAAGTTTTTCAAAATATAAATTTACAAAGTAGAGGTTTCGCCTCCATATGATATTTCCGTTAGTAATTTACCTATCATATCAAGCTTTCTACCATCTGAATCTGACTAATCTATCTTTAAGCTCTTCAGATAGAATTCTATATGGTAAACATGTGATGTCAGCTCCAGTATCTACTAGAAATTTAACTGGATTATGAATACCTTCTATGTTTAATTAACAGTGCCATTGAGTCGTATTGTTTACATGTATATAATACATTACTTACAACTAATCCTATGAAGTGACCATTATTATTATCCTTCTCTTGATCCCCAACTACCAGTCCCATGGTTTTAATTCTTGGATACCTTGTACCAGTGTCCCATCTTCTTACACTTAGAGCAGACAGATTTTCTTGCAGGACATTTTTCCTTTGAATGATATTCCTTCCCGCAGTAATTGCAATTGCCTTTTCTGGGAGTTTTCTTTTGATGATCAGATTTGCTAAATTGTTTTCCGAACTTGCCTAAGGACGCCATGGCTTCCAATGGTGTATTTTCTTGCCTTAAAATAACTCCTTATTGGGATAACAATTCCTCCTGTTTCAAAGCATTAACAGCATCTGTCAACGTTATATTTGCCTGTAGTTGAAGACGTTCACTGGTTTTCTTATCTAATATGCCCACTACAATCCTATCTCGACTAAGTTCTTCTCCCAAATCACCAAATTCGCAGTACTCCGGTAACGTATGCAGAGACGTTATAAATGTATCAGCTGACTTACCTGGTAACTGAACTCGGGAATTAAATTTATATCTTTCGAAAATAATATTTCTCCGGGAAATAAAATGTTGGTTGAATTTTACCAATGCACCCTCGTACGTAGTCGGTTTTGTACGCCAGTGATCTATAATTTGTTCGCTTTCTTCCCCCATAACATAGAAAAGGATATAAATCTTTTCTTCATCTGTTTTTGAATTTAAACCCATTTAGAGACCAGCACTCCCAGTATCCGCCAAACCTACAGCACTCCCTGTACTAACCTCCTAACTCTCCGTTTTCGTTTGCCATTTTTGTCCGTTCCGACAAATCTTCCTATTCAAACCTATTAATCGCCGCATTTTAGACGTCACTAATTTTGATTCTTTACCTCTGCCACTATGTTTCGTTATTTCTTTATTGTTAAAAAAGGAACAATAATTAGTACATAGACATTAGCATGTGATGCGACCTGTATACTTCTCACTTAATCTATTCCTTAACTAACCTAGGAGATGGCGCTACCGTACAATATTTAACTGAAACAACAGACCTCTTTTTTGCATATAGGTCTTGAATCACTGAAAACACAACTTCTGTTACATAATTAATATGAAGACGAGTTTGTTCGTCATTTATTTCTTCTACAAACGCCTCATAAATACGTTAATAATTGCGAAAAACAATGAAGAGTACGTCTTCGCAAATAGTGGTTTTTAGGTGTGTAATCTGTTTGACGGCTGAATTACTGTGTAATTAAGTTATGTAAGTAATAGCCAACAGCCTTAGTAGATACCTTAGTGAAAAATGGTGTTGTCCGTAAGACAGGAAATAAAGCCTGATAAGGTACCTTCAACCATTTACATGCTTAACTTCTTTGTTAAACTCCACCAACAGTTTATATTTCACGGTCTTGCCTGGAAACAAAAGTAACGTAGCTTATTTGCTAGTAATGTATTTATATATCACTGCAAATTATCAGCAACTATATTGCCATCGTAAAGTAAGAACGTCGTATCTGACATTTCCAGAGGTTTGAGATATTTAAAGTTTTTTGTATCTAGGAATAATTATTTTAGGTAGACAGAAAAAAAATAAATTAAATTCCATAGCGTCCCGGTTACATTTTTCAAGTTTAGTTTTATAATGTGTAATTTAACTGGAAGTTAACATTAAAAATATTTAATGTTTTTATGAGCGACATAAAAAAGAGGTTTTCATTGGAATCAATTATAATACGAGTATTTGCTATAGTTGAACAATTTCAAATATGACATATTCGAGATATATTCTAGTACGATTCTGGTTATATTTCTAAGGGTGATGGTGTGATTATCGTAACTTAATAACCAAAAGCACATTTGTTATTGTATAAAGTATGTGGAACTGCCTATTTTCAGGTATTATCTTAACTTCAAATGCTACGTGTCAAATAAGATATTACAGCAGTAACTAGGTACGTACCTGCACCATAAAAAATATGGAATTTTACTACTGTAAGTTGTAGTTGTAACGTAAATGTTGAGGCTTTTTAACATTTTAGTTTATGTTTCTATGCTAACAAATTCTTTACTTTACTTATTGTAAACTGTACTTGTAAACTTATAATTCTATTTTATTTTGTAAATTTAATATGTCATTCGCTTCACTTGTGTGTTCACCATTCCATAAGACACACGCTACACAGAGAACCACCGCGGTCGACTATCGAACAATTACCGTCGAGAGAGCAAGCACATATGCATATCCTTATCGGAGTACCAGAACTTGGCCAGAAAACAGGCGTCACGAAATACCCTAATTGCCATTCGTCGCTCCTTCGGCTATGCAGCGTGTGGACCCGCACGATGTTTGGTCTTCAACTTTTCCGCTACTATAGGAGACAGTAGCAAGAGGAGCAATGCATACTAGAGATGGTATAGCAAATATACTAAATAACGAGAACATCTGGGTAGTCGTCTTCGGCTATATTCTGCTCCGTGACCAGGCGCTCAGGTTCCTATAGGATTTGGTGGTGGACCTAATAATGCATATAAATGTTGCACATTAATATACATAAACGTTACGATACTGAAGACACATTAAGGCAGCAAAATGCCTTGCACTCGTATTAGGTACGTTTACAATTATACATATAATTATGCGTTGCCAATTTAAGACACACATACAAACGTTGCGATTTAATGTAAGTATCCTGAAGACACTATTAAACAAATGTACATAGAAATACACACAAAATATGTACGTAAACAAGTAAGAAAACCGTATTATACCTCATTTTTCTCACATGTCTTTAATATTTTTGTAATATATTTTTTGTAATGATATGGGGAACAGTTTAATAAATTTACTTTTATACATACGTACTGTGTTTCATTTCGAGAGGTACTGAGTTATCGACCAAATAAGCAAGTATTTTATACATGTAAAGGAGAACCTAACAGCAAAGATGGTTGAATATTACTTGAAATTTGAGCTAAATGAACTTTTAACCTACAAATTTACTCTTATAAAATTAAAACCCCACGATTTTTTGGTTTATTTTACATTTTAATGGTGTTGCTTACTAATTCTTATATATTTTTCATTTCTTGAATTTCTTTCACGTACAAAATATTAGAATTCCTCATTGTTAAGGTACTTATAGAATTGATTTTTACCTCCATAAAGAGGCTCGGCAGTTGCAGTAAAATTGCTGATGAGAGAATGACGCACATAGTTGCTTAATATTTTTATATGTGATTTCCTTGTCTATGTTGCAATGTTAGCAGCCTGACAAATAAAAAACTGTTTGAAGTAATTGTAGAACTTTCGGCTTTGTGCTATGAAAATGAAATAAATTTCATTACATGAAATGCCAATAGTATTGATCATGAATTAAAGTCAGATACAAAGTGGTGGAATAGTGGGATGGTAATCATACAAATGATCGCATTACGTTATATGCAACTATCTCGTTATGGTATGTGCACGAATCGCGCGGAAATTCTGCCGAATCTGTGTACGTATACTGTTATTATATTTTATTAAGATTCGACAAGATGAGCGTTATGCATTTCCCCTTCATGATAGAACACAGCGTGTATCACTGCCTTTATCACTTGCAAGTTAATAGTGATAAGAGTATTTGAACGTGTTGGCAGAGTTTATCGTGTTCCTCTTAAATAAGTGGCAATTATCAGCAGTGTATATTGATACCTAACCTTAAATCGTTTCTGTTGTGCATTCGAATTTTTATCTAATATTTATTTTAGATGCAAATAATTAAAGCAAGCAAAATAAATTTCAATTAGTATTCTTTTAATATCTCCCCAACATCGTTATTCCTTTTATTCGTCAAATTATATTAGAGAATGGGAATAACAAATCAAAAACGATGTCTTTTTACAGGAATATTGAGATTTAAATTATATTTTATTTAGTAATGGGAAAACCAAAATTGTTTCTTTAATGAATAAGCGTTATGATTAAAGCTGGCCATGAGCGGTACCGCGCAGTAGCGTAGAGTCGACCAGGCCTCGCGTTCCACTAGAGTTATTCTGCTAATAGAGATGTTTGCTGCCGCAAATAATTTCGCTTATCTTTTAAATAAAAATTAAATAACACGTGCTCAAACACTTACCATTTTAAGAGTCCTCCGTGAAATCACAAAGTGAATAACGTCTGTTAAATATCTGCAACATTAGATATGTTTCAACTGTTGTTTCGGCAAAACTAGTACGGCATGAGGAAAAAATGCGTTTATATGCAGGGAACGAACGTTCTACATCTAGTGACGTAATATTTGCGTAAGTAAAATAATCTTTCAAATAACTTAACGATTCTGTTGACGTACCTTCACAAATGTGTCTTAATGCGCCAAAATCAGAATTTTTCTCAAAAACACTTTCAAATTTTTCTAGAACAGAAACATTTTTTGCGTCTTCAATCGCGCATAGCTGTGCGTGAACATGTTGCACTATTTGTAGAGATTCTTCTAACGGCACCGCAGGATTTTGTAATTTTTCTATTGCATCTGCTACCCCAAAGTAATTGTCGTGAATGATTTTTAAATCCATTTTAACCTGACTATCTTGAAATTTCGACTGGCTTTTCTGGATAGCGGCAGCTTCCTTTATATCGAATTGTAAAACCGCGTTCTTAATATTGTCAAAATATTTATGATAATAAAACGCGGCCTGCAACCATGTTCCCCAACGAGTTAGAATAGGTTCTGGTGGCTCTGGTATACGGGGGCACAGTCTGTGAAATTCGCGAATACGTTTCGGCGATTTGACAAATACTGCTTTGGTATGCGCTATTAAAGCGTCTACCTCAGGATAACATTTTCTGATGCTACCTGCCACAAGATTGAGAGCATGAATTTTACACGTACTGTGTAACAAATTAGCAGAATGCTTTTTAAGAGACCGGCCTACAGAAAGCATGTTTGCAGCACCATCACTCACTAACATCAAGAGTTGGTTTGTTGAAAGTTCAAACTTGTCCAATGTATTTAACACTAACTTTGAAATTACTTCGGCAGTACACTGTTGTATTCGTTTGAAGACTAATAGAATTGAAGGTGCCGATTGATGAGGTTCCAATTTGCGTGCCATTACATTAAGAACAGAATGTTTCTTCCGATCTGTTGTTTCGTCGACACATAACCACAATTTTTAATCTTTCAACTCCGATTTTATTTTTTGTTCAATATATTCGCGCGCAGATGGCACAATTCGTCGTAACGATGTTTGCACTCCGAATAGTTATTCCAAAAGCAGATAAATGGTTCCTTGTCTAGTAAATTAAACGGTATATTACATGCGATAAACCTAACGTATAAATTAAATATAAATTTTTCATTGTCTCGTGCGTAATTTCTTTTTGAGACATGCTTTTCACTATTTACGTGTCGTAGACAATGTTGTCTGGACCAACACACTAACGGGATTTTACAGATTACACATTTAATTTTAGCACCTTCATATATTAAGTCTGGAATTTCTGCAATAAATTTTCGAAGTTTGTCCGACCGCGGTCGTTTTGCTGACGAAATCATAATTTTTCTAGGACAGATAAACAATTGCGCAAATGATCGGCAGCGAAAATGTCCGTACTGCTCCGCAGACGAAGTAATACTACCGTTCCTCTCGGTCCGAACTGATTCTACGCCGATGCGCGGTACCGCTCGTGGCCAGCGTTAGTTATGATATATAAGAACCTAATTCTTAGGGTTCCTCACAAGGAATAATAAATCAATTACATTTTTTTTACATAAATACTGTGTTTTAAATTATATTTTCTTTAAATTTTTGCATTAGACAATTCTAACGGAATGATCAAGAAAATGATTAATTTATAAAGAACGAAAGGTAAGTACTTAAATTGAAAATACCTTCAACTTCCTTTATCTGTGAATTTTCTTTTTCAGCAATGTTTAATTTGGTTTTCAACAAATTTATCGAAGTAGGAATCTTTTAAGTGCTACATTTTTAAATACGCAGAAATAAAGTGTATGTATTGTACATAATTACAAATATTTTGGTTTAGTGTTTTATATAATATAGTAATATATAATAATAGGGTTAATCACATTTTATCGTTTTGTCTTTATCTAATTCATAAATTAAATTAATCCATTAACGAAAAATATTAAAGTTGTTAATAGTATTTATTTTATACTCTTGGCTCCAGGGTTGGAACCGTGTCGTTGTCGTAGTCTTTGCCGTTTCATCCACACTCTTATGGGACATCTTCAAGGGCTGTTACTGCACACTGACTGGGGACTCTTTATTGATTCATAGATTTTTCTGCTATAGTAGTGAGGGTTGCGATATAAGATGCGGATAGAGTTAAATTGGATTTGGTGGCCAGTTTCCAGTCCATGCTCAGTCAGCGCGGACCCGGTTACACGCAACAACCGCGTACAACGCTCGTGTTCAGTAGCACGAGTGCCAACCGATCTCTTTGTTTCAGCGACAACATGGAATCTGGTAGACACCAGGGCCTTCCAAATGATTGCGGTCTTTGATGGAAAAGTAGTCTCAGAGCTTGAAATTGCGTTTGAAGATGGTTTTTATGTTGTTCGTGAACAGAATCGTGATAATGCGATCGGTGACACCATGAATGTAGGGCGGATACACTTGCTTACGGAAACGAGGATTAGACGAGGAGAGTTACTGTGGAGAAGGGTTAGTGTAGCAACTAATGCTAGTTTGAACATCTTTCCTAGAATAATTCTTGTGGATTGGAGTTTCAGTGATGTGGTTCAGTTTTTGAAGAAGGGAATTGGGTTCAGATAGGGAAATGGCCTTTTAGATAAGAGAATTGATACCGCGTTTTTGAGCTGGATGATCGAAGGCAACTGTCCGATTCGATCTCCATGGTGAAGCGCATGGAATCACGATAGTAAATTGTTTAAAGATTCGCGTCCATGAGGCCAGATGACAAAGGTAAGAGGGCTTGTTGTTTGAACCCTTCCATAAAGATGTTAGCGATGACAGGAGGCAGAGGAGATCCCATAGCTGCGCCTGAGACATGTTCGTAGTATTTACCACGAAACTGGAAATAGGTAGAAGAAAGACAAGTTTCAACCAAGTCAGCCAGATCATCCGGTTGGTCGTTGGAGATAAGGAACTCTCTAATAATGGATACTATATCCGGTATGGGAACTTTGGAATAAGGATTCGACATCAAAGCTGATAAGTAAATCACCAGGATCTAGTGTCAACTCTTTCAGTCGTTGGACGAAATGTTGCCGGGACATTCCGTTTATAGAAAGCCCACGCATCCGACATATCAACCCCTCCGGAATAAATAGTCCCAGTCAGTGTCCAGTAATAGCCCTGAAGATGTCCCATAAGAGTGTGGACGAAACGTCGGCAAAAGCTAAGATAACGACGTGGTTCCACTCCAGAAACGAAAATATTGTTATTGACGACCGCGGAAGCCTACGTACCAGTGTTTATTTTACTTGACAGAAGTAGCTGAAATGTGTAGATTACAAGTTATGGCACTTGCAAAATGCAATAAATGTACCAACTCTAAAGGAAATTGTTGGAGCCATTCTCTAAAATATTTCACAAAATGGAAAAGTCATCGAAGTAAAGTTATAGTTTCGATTAATCAATTGTAACCAAAGCCTTCGTGCACGGTTTCATTGAAATATGAAAGTTGAGCCACCCGCGGTATGTCGTATAATGGGTATGTGTATCTCAATACAATGTCTTTGATTCATCGTGTTGACAGATGTGCATGTACACCCTAATCTCGCTAGGAACACAGTATCTCTACTCAGGCGATCCCAACACAGCCAAGGTATAAATTCTCGTTAAAATTACCCTACAATATAACACCGAAGGAGTAAAAATCCCTTATAAAAATGCAGCGTAAAATTTACAGGAAAAAATAACTGTTACAATGTAGGATTAATGATTACTTTGATAATGAATTTTAAATACAAAGTGAAAATATTAAAAGTGGTAGGTAATTTTAAGTTGGCATGTGGTAATTTTCACATTACACCTTTTCCTTTGGAAATTTACACCAAAAATAAGAGGTAAAAATTTTTTTAGTAAAAAATTCCCTAAGCGTTTTTTGTGGTACATACCTACATTTAAAGTTCAGTTTCCCTTTAATGCCGTTTGTTTACTTAGGTACATACAAGTAAAATATTTACTCATATATATAACGGTGTTGCATACATGTGGCAGTATTTCGTCGATACAGCGTCTAATTTCGGCCTTCAATGCTTCGATAGTCGCGGGTTTGCCGACATAAACCTGTGACTTCAGATAACCCCAGAGCCAAAAGTCCAAAGGTGTTAAATCACAAGAGCATGGCGGCCAATTCTGGTCACCAAACCGGGAGATGACACGACCAGGAGAAGTCTCGTGTAAGACCACCAATGTTTCACGGGCGATATGGCCAGTGGCACCGTCCTGCTGAAACCACATGCTGTCAAGAGCAATATCGTGCAATTGAGGCACAAAAACTGAGTTAACATAGCACGATAACGTTCGCCATTCACCGTTACTGCATTACCTGCCTCGTTTTCGAAGAAAAACGGTCCAATGATTCCTCCGGCCCACAATGCACACCAAACAGTGGCACGATTTGGATGCATTGCTTTTTCACGAATCATTCGTGGATTTTCTGAGCCCCAAACGCGGCAGTTTTGCCTATTTACGAAGCCATCGAGGTGAAAATAGGCCTCATCACTGAAGATGATTTTGGCCGCAAAATCGGCATTCACTTCTTGTTGTTCAAGGATCCAATTGGTGAACTCTCTTCGCTGTAAGTGGTCTATAGGCAGGAGTTGCTGAGTCAATTGGACCTTGTACGCATGGAGGCCCAAATCATTAGTGAGAATACGCTAAAGGGTGGCTGTTGTAATGTCTAATTGTTGTGCACGACGACGAATCGACGTCCCTGGACTCTCGGCCACACTCTCGCGAACTACCGTGATGTTTTGTTCTGAACGACCTCTACGAGCTCGTGTCGTATGTTTCACATCACTAACCGAACCCGTACTTTCGTATTTTGCGATTATTCTTTTCACAGTAGATGACTTAGGAACATTATTTCGACTGAAAATTGGACGAATTTTACGAATCCTGGCAATCAAACTTTCACCATTTTGATAATAATGTTTAACAATCAGGACGCGTTGTTCTGTCGGATAATGCTCCAACTAAATCTTGCGCTCTTATTGAAACATCCTTTATATACATATGACTTTTATAATTCTCGTGTTATAGATTTGTTCATTTGGATTACACTTTCTACACTAGATCTTGTATAAAATACACAAATATCTTTTAGCTTGTATGTAGTTTAAAAAAAAACACTGAACTTGCCTCGCAAAATAACATTATTCTATTCTTTAGATGGATTCTTCCCATACGAGACATAACAAATTTACTATGTTAGTGTTGCTATAAGTTTAAAGTTTAGTAGTAGTAGTAATAGTGCCAATTGATTCTGGAGTATTAGCATTTCCAGTGCACTTCAAAAATATACTTAATACTTACATAGTGTAAATGTTAACTAATAAAATATAGCACGTGCCAAGAATTGAATACTGAATCTGTAGGGACCTACAAGGTGTACTTTTCTGGAATTGTAGAATTGTGTCTATTGTGTAAATGGTAAATTTTCAGATAAGGTAATAGACACCATAAAGTATTTTCCAAGAATATTTCCGTATACACAGCATAATCGATAAGTAACAAACCAGTCACTTAGTTTATTATTCTAAATGGAACAACCTGTATATTATTACGTACTTATTTTCTCCGGTTGCAAATAAAGATAAAACTCTCGAAAAAATGAAAAAAATATGTCAGAATTTTTTATGTAATGCTAATTCAAAAAAAGTTGTACATGCGTTAAAAGCATAATGCTGGAAACCGGAGAAGAGGGGACTATATTGCGGAAACATGATTTTTATATTTGTAGTATTTTTTTCGTTTATGTGAACTTTTTTAACACTTGTAATCTTTTTTCGTTTAGCTTTTAATAAACTTTTATTTACACAGAGTTTAGGATGAATGATTCATTTAAAATCTAAAACAACTGAAAATAAAAAAAAATCTATGTGTAGCTTTATATTTATATGTTGAAAACTTGTGCGTTGATGGTATTTTTCAATATATTCGGCTGGTAGTAATGGTAGGTTGGCAATGCAACCGAAAATAGACCCCATCACAAGAAGTATATAGTTGTTTAAAAGTCGTGTGCTGCAAAAATACATGCAAATTGTAATTTATTTATTAATCTGAATTAAAACACAGTAATACACAAAAGCGGCGTCATTATTTATATACATCCAGAAAAGAAAACGTACATTCTATAGCAAGAAAAGAAAAGAAAAATTAAATTGTGGCGTGTCAAATATCCCACCAGGGAATCGTTACTTGAAGACATGATAGTACTTGAGGGTTAAGTATGTTTATGTTTTACTACGTGACGGCAACGGTATACTATTAACACCGATAAAGGAAGTTCTAGTGAAATTAGAAATGCCAAAGTTTCGAGCATAAGTTTCATTCTTTAATTGTTGAGTTTTGCAGAAAAGAAACGTAATGATGTGCAACACCCGATGGACACTATGAACTGATCTCAGAATTAAGTATGGATATATAAAAGGATAATTTTATTTCTTGATTGGATGACACATACTCTACCTTTCGTAGGGTGTGTTTATAGTGAAGCTGCGATGATCGATGAGAGCAGTGCAGTAGCAAAACGGGCTAATCAATGAGCGCTGTATCTTCCCGTAACCATGGTTACAGAAGCGAGCTGTGATACTCGATAAGAGCAGCGATGAAAGTAGCGATGAGAGCGGCGATAATAGTGAAGCGGGTGTTTATATTGGAGTTACGCGCCCATCTGTGGGCAGCGATAATGAACAAGATAAATTAATCGAACTGTCGAATTTTGCTTTAATCCACTTTAATCAACGCAATGGATATCAAAAATTTAATCACCGAAATTTACCTTAGGCCTCCAATATGGGACCAAAAAAATGAAAATCACCATAATCGCTGTTTTAGATAAGCAATGGGATGAAGTAGCAATTAAATTAACTAGTACACATATGTTTAAAATATTTTCATATTCATTTCATTAGTTTCATATTCAATTGATTTCTTAAGAGCCAGTGCTATTTACATTATTCATATTGATTTAATAAAAGGCCTATAATCCTCTTTGTTTTTATTTACCTAATTGGGATCATCAACCGCTCCTCAGACACAATTGGACTATGATGGTAATTACACCATTTTATATCGTATTCGTTACAAATAATCGAAAGTTTCTATGTTCATTCGCAGATATTCGCGGAATTTTCCTGGGTACTCTCTTAATTTTAAATATAGGTGATGAAATTCTCCAAATGTACATCTTTCAGTATTGAAAAGATGTGCAGCATATCTCCGTTGCCGAATGCCTTTACTAATATAATATTTTACGGCATTCGAACTTAAAAATGTTTCTTCATCAGAATCAATCTTTTTTTTTGTTTTTATTTATTTAACAAGCTTGTTACGTAAAGATTACGGGACCAAAAACACCAAAATCCAAAAAGAAAGACCACACTGGAAAATATTTTGCCAACTGTCAAAGTGACCTGCTTGTCGAAGCTTCATAAACGCCATCCGCGATGCATAGTTTTCGACGCTTCCATCGTTGCTCTTATCACAGCTCTTATCGTCTATCGCAGCTTCACTATAAACACACCCTTATGTTCATGGCATAGAATTCCTTTTTGAATATATTTTATTACTGCTATTGTTTTGAGATTGACTGGAAGATAGGATTAGTAACGGTATTGAGTACTTCTTCAATTATCTCTAGCAAGAAATTTCCAGTTGGCGTGCACTCCAAATAATTATTATTTATTGCTGCACTACTATTCAATCTTCGAGATTTGGTCCCCGATATAAACACGTTCACAATTTATGTAAATATTTGAACTCGAACGCTTCACGTTTAATTCTGTTCCATCCTGAAATCCATTTATATCTGTAAAATCTATTTTAGGTATTAAAGCGTTCGCCATAGTTATTTAAATTTACATTGTACATATTGTTATTTCTATTTTCTTGCAATGCAACGCTTACTACAACTTGTATACATACATACGCTTACGTTGTATACTTATAATTAGTTCCGACACATCCTGAAATTCATTTACGACTTCGTAAATCTATTTTGGGCATTGGAAACGCTTACCATACTACATTAAATTACTATACACTTTTTTCACTGTTCCGTGATAAGGCAGTTGCAACTTACGCTAGGTGCCCCAAAGGATTGCACGGTTATACAATGTGCGGATAAAGTGATGCACAATGTTTATAATTTTGATATTACGTGTTTTTTGAAAAACTTTAAAACACGTCAGTTTTATCTTCATAAAAGTACTAGTTGACGATAAAAATATTTTTTGCCACTTCCTGTTTAATAATTATGAGATCATGTTTTTGTTCTGAATTATAATTTTTTCCCACCAAAAACAATTTCTCGATTACTTTCCGAGTGTATCCCACACTGTGGGCCATTTTCCTACCGTTTCCAAGATATATGATGTTTTTTTAGTCTTCTTCTGGGATAAGGAAGTAAAACCAAAGACCCCGTGCCAATACGATGTTTGGTATATTAAAAATTCCTGCCAGAGTGTGGAACACATCTGGATTCTACTAGGGTTGAACAATGTTTATAGTAATCGATGTTTAGAAGAACCTGATTCTTCGCCCAACACCACACATAATTTTTATTTTTAAGACAACTACTTTTAAGATTTAAAACAGAAGTAACAACACTTATCGGAATTGTTCAAAATTGCCTCCGTTAAAAATGTTATATTGACAGGCACGTCCGTAACAATTTGGATTGAACGTTCAATCCTTTCCAGACTGCTATATTCCATTTCGTTTTAGACCTGATGTCTCAGTTCATTTAAATGATTCGTTAGAATACACTCTCATTTTCAAACAAACTCGCAAAAAGAAATCCAACACACTTGGTTCAGGTGAATAAACTGGCCATTCAATTGTTCCTCTATGCTCTATTCATCTGTCTCGGGAAATATTGTTAAGAAATGTTCGAACATTAACACCAAACTGAGGAGGATCTCCATGCTGCTGGAACCAAATTTATAGGTGGGGAACATTGGCATTGTCGTTATTTGAAAAAAAATTACCAAAAGTGGAACAAAATCGCCAAGTATCTAGCGGCAGTCAAATTTTCTTCAAAAAAATAAGGTCTCACCAATAGATGTCGCAACGAAAACTTATTCATTTTCTAATAAATCATCTGGTTTTATATACTCAAATTATTTTCGTCAAGTTCACAATTCTTTCGGAATAGTCTTCCGTAGTTTACCTTTTTACAAAATTTATCGAATGTTTGGAGGCATGGTATCATCACGTACCTGTGAAACAGTACAGGTGTTGGTAACGTTCTCGTGGCTGACCAATGCTACTTGTAAATTGAGAAGCTGTTGGAGATACGAAAACAAGAGTAGTTATTGTTGCAACAATATTGTTCTTAAGATTGTGTTGCATAATACAATATGTATTATGCAATGTAATTTTTTTCACAACGTGTGTAACTAAAACTTCTACACTATTGTACCAACCTTTGTAACAGATCAGTGACTAAATGTTTACAACAATAATGTATTTAATAGAAATACAATCCGTTAACCACAATCGAGTAGTAGGGATTTGCGCAAGTTATAGCTGGTCGTATATTCTCAAACAAATTGTAATAAATTATTCTACAATTGTTTGAGTCTTTATAATATTTTTTCCGTGTAAGATTTAAGTCAGAATGTGATACTTTTTTTTTAATTTTTGCAGCTGTGGAATACCATGATTTAATCCAAGTTGCCTACTAGAAATGGGTGGATTTCTTGAGCTTCATGCGAAAGCTTCAATTTAGTGTTTTTTTGATTTGAGGTCTCCCTTGTCGAAGTAAATATTTCACACTTCCGGTTTCCGTAAAGTTTTGAACTATTCTGCAAGCTGTAGATCTTGAAATAGGTACTCTTCATTAAACAATTGGGAACCCTCCCCGTAAGTTCTTAGCTTGTCACCGTATCCAATCATCATCAACACTTTAATTCCGTCCTTTTTAGTCAAATAATCCATTTTATTTTACAGTTCTTTTACAAATGCGTTGCAAGCGGTAATTAATTAGATAAATCTTCAAAAATTGTAGCAGATAAACTTCAATTAAACAGTTTCACTAACCGAATTAAACAGCATTAGTAGTGGCTCATATTAATTCTTGATTTAGATTACAACTACTTTTTATTGGTTTTCTGAACAAAATATATTTCTGTTCAAAATTATATCGATACCTTCATTCTACTACGTACCACGTAAGTGAAGGAATATTTTATAGGAAGTTGAAAAAACTGATTATTTCAGGCCATGTTTATATATAATATAATATAGCTTTTTTTGGTTATAAAGCATTGTTGGAATGATTTTTAAAACAAAAAAACCATCGATTAGAGTGCCAAAAATAGTTTCAGAATCTGTCACAAACAACATTTCCTAAAAATTCTCATACGCTCATTAGAATGAAAATATTTTATTAATTTTTTTCAAAAAACCTTAAACGTTAAATTCAAAGAATTAAATATGTGTCAGCCAATCTGAAATTGTTAGGATTTGTTGAAAATATTTTTTTCCAAAAAAAAATTAATATATCTTGTAAACGGTAAGAAGGAGGGTTACAGTATGGGGCATCATTGTATTCGAAAAACAAGAGAGAATTCACTTTCGTAGGAAAAGAATGGGATTATAATTCAAGGGAAAAAATGATCGGGCAGCTATAAAGCAGGAGATGAAGAAAAGCTTTGCGTCAACTAATGTCTTTTATAGAAATAATATTTACGTGCTTCACTACTTCTCAAAGAATCGCTTAACGACAAGCTTATGAATATTGCACCTTACTTTATCGGCACAATCTACACAACTAGAGTAACCAAAACTTGTGGACTCGCATAGGCGTCGGTATTACGGGTTAATATAAGAATACGAAAAATTCATAAATAAACTTACTTGCTAATTATTCAACAAATTAGTGGCATCAGGATGTGAAGTACTGTAAACTTGCATCATTGCATATGTTTCCACAGTTACTTCTTTAAACCTTGTGCGTCGACAAGAAAAAATATTCTTATACATAGAAAACGATCTCTCCACATCTAAGAAAGTTACATTTGCATGTAGAAACTGTTTTTCAAAATCACTTAAAAGTTCACTATTCTTACACTTATTATAAACGACCTCTAAAGTATTAAAATCGGGATTATTCCTTAAAACATCTGCCAACTTTTGACTAGCCCATAATCCTGGCGTATCATTTAATGTGTGTAATTTATTTTTTACACTCTCCACTATGTCTAATGATTCTTGCAATGACAATTCAGTACATTGCAGTTTTCTGATGGCATCTAGTAATACTGTATAATTGGTACATATTGTTGTTAAATCTTCTAAAAGTTGAGGAATTTGAAATTCTCTTTGACTTTCTCTAATTGCTTTGGATTCATTCCGATTAAATCGCATTATAACTGATTGAATTTGTTGAAAATGGATCAAATAGTAAGAAGCTGCTGTTAGCCAAGTACCCCATCGCGTTAAAATTGGTTCAGGAGGTTCTGGAATACCTGGACAAAATTTACGAAATTGTTTTAAACGTTTAGGAGATTTATGAAACACTGCTTTAGTACTTCCAATCATCCGATCAACGTTTCTGTAATGTTGTCGAACAACTTCACCAACTAAATGCAAAGCATGCAGCACGCAGGTTATATGTACTAAGTTAGGAAATATATGTTTTAAGGATCGCCCAACACTTAACATCGTTGCTGCACTATCTGTCACAATCATCACAACTTGATCTTGGGCAATTTTAAATTTTTTCAAAGCGTTCATTATCACTTTTTGAATATTTTCCGCGGTACATTGTTGAACACGTTTGCAAGCTAACAAATATCGGGATGCTGTGTTCTCGCTAGATAAAACGCGAGCTATTACATTCACAATACTGTTTTTCTTTATATCGGTCGTCTCATCCACTGTAATCCATATTTTTTTGGAACACAAATCACGTTTACACACATTTTCTAGCATCTCTTTCATTCGCGGCAAATGATTCTGTAATTGTGTTTGTGAGGGTAATGGGTACTTTGGAACGTATTGTCGCCAAAACGTTTTAAAAGCTGCTTTTCTCACCAACGACAACGGAAGAGTACAAGAGGTAAACATAATAATAAATGTATGAGAAATAGTGTATAAGGTATTTCAGTTCTTGCATTTCTCATATGCTTAATACCATTGACATGCCTACAACACACAAAAAACACCAGCTATATTTTCAAAAGCGACACGTAAGTACATAACCTTGACCGTTCGACTAATCTCTGCAACAGCTCAACCGGTACTAAAACGAAATCTCTCTCAGCGCGGTTTAACATGATTTATATTCAAGGTCGACACTACATGCCTGCTTCTCTACCGGTTTAATTTGTTTATGAATTTTTCGTATTCTTATATTAACCCGTAATACCGACGCCTATGCGAGTCCGCAAGTTTAGGTTACTCTATATAATATAACAAAAATATTTTGTATGTGAACAATATTACTTTGTTTACCACACTGATACATTTATCCATTGAAATGTTAAAGCTCTATTACAGACGGGATTGAAAAAAAAATACAGATTTTCTTTCGATTTTGTTAGTCACATATGGCCTATTAAACTGTGAGTTTCCTTAAGCTTTTAAGTATACATTTACACGTTGACTCATTTAATTTGTTGTTCAATTCCCACTTATCGTTAGTTTAGTATTTCCTGTTCCAATTAGTACGTTATTTTGCTCTTAGAGCATGCTTACAATTATTTTGAGGAGGTCGTTAGAAACATTTATTAAAATGACTTGCTGATTGAGTTGTTTATTTCTTTTCGCAGAAACTTCTATTCTTGTTCATCTCTACATTTCTTTAATGAGCCACATTTTCTTTTTAAAATATATGTTATAATTGTTGTTAACGATAAAGCAATTATTTGGATTTACAGAATTAATTTGTTGTATAATTGTAGTAATTACAAATTTATTTTTTTAAATTGTACCCACCCAAATTTGATATTCGTCTTCAGGAAAAATGGGATTTATCCTTAACAATTTCTTTGTTGAGATTACGCGTAACAGCATTTGTGAGCATCCAAACTATTAACGGGATAGACAATGTAATATTGCGTTAAGTTGGCATCTTGTTAAAAAATTAACTCTTTAAATGTAACAGCCCGAATATTATTTTATTTAGAGATTTTTTTCACAAAATTCTAAACAAAAACCGACTAACATGTTATCATAGAGCCTGGTAACTGGAGAGCAATCGCAGCGGCGGTGTGACTGTGTTTAGGTGGGCGGGGAGGGCTGGTCAATTATGATACGACACAACAAATCATCACTCAGTTCAGTTTAGCATTGGATAGCGGGTAGGGCGTGTTGATTTTATTGATATAGACGTAGTTTGTAGTTTTTAGTGTCATGTCGAAGGCTAAAAAACGACCCTTGGAAGACATAGTAAATAAGTTTATTTCTGACTTTCCCAATTTGTTTTACAACAGGAGTAAGATAGTTTGTAAAGTGTGCAAAATACATTTGATGTCAAATAAGAAGTGGAACTGTACAAGACACGTAAATTCCGCACAGCATAGAAAACGAAAATTGGGCATGCCACCGAGAAGTGCATTTTTTTATGTAATTCTTATGTTGATAAACTGTAATTTGCCACTAGGCTTACTCGATAAACAACAGTTTAAGGACTTTTGGTACAAATACAATCCCGAGTTGCGGTTACCAACGGAGAAAACGGCACGTAAGCATGTTGCATTTGTACGAGATGACGTGGAAAAGAAAACGAAACGCATATTGAAAAAACAGTTTCTTTGGTTATGTGTTGACGAGACAACAGACTGTAAAAAAAATTCAATTGTAAATATTATGGTACGCATACTAGACCCTAGTAAACCTACATTACCACTGTTACTAGCTAGCCGAAGACTACAAGAGTGTACTGCTGCAGCAATTACGAAGGTTGTACTTAGTACGTTGGAAAAATTTCAAATTGCAAAAGATAAAGTGTTGATGTTTATGAGCGATGGCACAGTGATAATGCGTTCGGTAGGCCGTTCTCTTCTTGAACATGGTTGCAAGTGTTTACATGTTACGTGTAAAGTGCGTTCTTTACATCTTGTGGCAGAAACCATTCGGCAATGCTCTCCCGAGGTAGATGCATTAATAGCAAGCATGAAATCTCCCAAACCCCTACGATAATTTCACACAGAGTGTCCTGGTATTCGTCAAGCACCGGAGCCAATTCTTACACGTTGGGGAACATGGTTGCAGGCAGCTTTTTATTATGCTGAACATTTCAAAATAGTAAAAGCTGTTGTTGCATAATTCAATCCTGCCGAAGCTGCAGCTATTAAGGAGAACCAGTCGAAATTTCAAGATATTTCCGTTGAAACAGATTTAAAAAATATTCGTAGCTGTTATAAAGGATTAGCTGACGCAATAGACCAATTACAAAATAGATCGTTATCATTATTGGAGTCTTTGCAAATTATGGACGGAGTGCATACACAGCTACTGACTATACATGACGCAAAATATAATCGCGCTTTAGAAAAGTTCGAGAGTGTGCTACAGAAAGATTTCTATTTTAGCACACTTAAACAAATTTGTGATGGTGTATCGAATAATCCATTGATTAAGTACAAAGAGTATTTCAATCATGCATGTATAACATCGGTAGATGTTGAACGCTCTTTTTCAAAATATAAACTCATTTTCTCACCACGGTGAACATCGCTCACTGAGACAATTGTGGAAACACATCTAATGGTCCACTTTTTGCCACTCTTATCAATATGATGTTAATACTGATAATGGTGCTTCTAGTTTTACTGTTCCGTAGCCAAGGCTGCTTAAAAGGGTGAGTGTTTCACTACTTTTCACATATTATAATTATGTGTTAGTTCCGTTATTTTTTTTCTATTTTCTTACTATTGTTTTTGTATACTAGGCAGGTAAGGCTATGGCACGATTCCCTGTTACCGGGCTCCTAGTATCAGGGATTCTTGAAGTTAAACTTACTACTTCTCTTGTCAGTTTGAAAAAAATTGTCCTGGATGTTAAATCTTCCCATAAAGTGAGTAGATTTTTAACTCTCAAATTGATAAGTGCCAATTTGTAATTCCAGTAGTCATTGTATTTGTACCGTTGTGTTAAAATGATGTACTGGGTGTAAAATTCACACTTTACAGTGTATATTATACGATACATTCTAGTGAGTAGCAATAATATATTCTACTACTGCTGTCTTTATGTATTTCATGTTAATATGGTGTTTTTGAGTGTAAATATTGTAGAGAGGTTTTCAGGTGGAGAAATAGAAGTAAATTTACCTCTTTACTACGTATTTTTATATTTATTATTATATATTTTTTTATTGATTAAAAGGAAACAAGAACACTGAGAACGTACTACAACCATATTATACAATCCATAAACTGTACTACAAATATGTAATTTTACCCACGCTAAATTTTGTCATCCGCATATATTATGAAGTCGTCCTATCTATTATTTTACAAAATTTACCTGTGCTTTTTTAAATTTAATCGATCTATCAAATCAATACGCACTATTAAAACTGACAACATGCCAACTGTGGCGCAAACCATACGATGGCCGATGTACAAAAGAACAATATACAAAGTATGTAACAAGACGTTATTTAAGACAGTAAGATGCAATTTTTACGAAATGATTAACATTTCGAGATTCATAAATTTCCAGGAGTGTAAAATTACAAAGTTACCGATTAAGTAAAGTATCATTGACTCAGAGTAAAATTCTTGCTTGATCGATTTTACTCTCTCGCTATCTAGCCTGGTGTGATAAAATACATTAAATAAAATGTTTCCAGAGTAAACATTTTCAGAAAAAATTATTTACCTTGCATGAAATCATTTTTACCACTCCTTGATTTTTATTGTGTTGGAAGTTCTAAAATAACGGATGGCCCAAAAGCGCGATATGTAATTCTTTAGTAAGACATATCCTTTTGAGAAGCTATACTATTTTTATTGCAATTTGAAATACATACACTCCATTTAATTATGAAACAGAACTTCTAACGAATGCCCGTCGCGACTTTGTTGGCACACTTTTGTCCTTTTAGTGAAATTTGCGACATTTGCTACTGAATTTCGCAAATGGCACGCCAAATTCCATCACAGCCAAAAATTGCATGGTGTGAGATCACACCATCTCGTTGACTAATTTATTCCAATTGCCATTCTGTAACACACGGTCCAGAAATCTCTCTTGCAACAACTGCATTGTTTCTTATCTTACGTGGCAGGTTGTCCCGTCCTGCTAGAACTACGTATCGGTCAGATCAATACTGATCAATGCAAATCACAAAACCTCCCTTATCATGTCACGATAACGGTCGCCATCAACTGTAACTGCATTGCCAGTTTCGTCCTTAAAGAAATGTGGCCCGATAACACCGCCATCCCAAAGCCAACACCAAAGAGTCTGAATAATAAATATATCATTTCAAATTGCGTACCATTGAGGGCCTAGTAACACACAATAATATACTGTTGCCATATTACTAGAAAAGGATAGAAGATCATTAATTCGGACAAAACTCTGTTGATGTCGTTAAAGTCAGTGTGTTATAGATTCCTACTTTCTCTTGTATCCTTTCGTGTGGGTAAGTTGGCCTAGTTGTCAAAGTATTGGCATTTCGTATTGTTTCAAGGTGTTTTATAGTTTTTGTAGTGTATATATAATTTATCATTTAATATAAACAATTTGTACATAGTTTGTGTTTGTAGAGTTGCAGCAAGTAATGGCATAAAATTAGACGCAACTGCTTTAGGCACAGCGAAAGTATTAAACAATACTAGAGTTTTATGATGCATTCTTTGACCAGAGTTTGACGGTGTCAATGGTCATCTTCGTTTTTGTAAGGGTTCTAAGGATCTTTGCGTTGCAATTTCACAAAGAAGGCGTTGTTGGATTCATATGCAGGAAAACACGTTGATGAAGACCTTGCGAACTAATTACATAACAAAATTAGCAATTGCCTATGTTTATCAAAAATTAAAAGCTCCAATAAAAAAAATCAATAGTGACTAATCTATTTGCTTCGGGATTGACGGATGATGGCATAATATTTCAAATATTCGCGGGAATAGTTCATTGGTAGAGGCAAAACTCAGTAGGTGGCACAAAACGCAGTATCACGAGTGCACATTATACACGACCAACTCCAAAATAGTATTATCTATGGTAGTAGCAAATAAAGAATCAGTCAAGGAAGCAAATGTGTTATTGTGGTGGTCTTAATTATACATCAGTTAGAAAAGTAAACATTAATACTCCTTGTATGCAGAGCCATTTTGTTGTGGGCGCATTTTTTTCTCTTGAACTCATCAACGATTTTCAGCAGCCCAAACATGACAATTGTAAGTTTTCACGTTCAAATGAAAATGCGCTTCATCACTAAACAGGTTTTCTTTCGAAAAATTAACATCGCATTTCTTGATTTTACAGAACCCAGTTGACAAACGCAAGCGGATACGCATGATCTGCAGGTTTAATTTCTTGAGCTAACTGGACCTTATAAGGATAAAGATGAAGATATTTCTTTAATATTCATTGTAGAGTAGTATTTTAAATTGTCAGCTTCTGTGAACGGTGGCGAGTCGTAGTGTGGCAAAATTTTCGAAAGATCGTTCTAACTGATGACGCATGGGTGTTTTTTTATTGATAACTGGACTCAGTTTTTTTCCAATTTTTCGATCAATTGCTTAGCCGTCAAACGATTTGGTGCGTTTTCTCTACCAAAAGTTGCACGTAATCTGCAAAGTGTCTCCGCGAAGCTTCCCCCGCATTTAAACTAAGTTTTAATAATTAAAGTGCGCTGTTCAATCGTGTAACGCTGCATCGGGTTATGTTTATTTGATATTTATGATATTTTGATCGCAGCGTATTTTACTAAAGTCAAATGCGCTCTTATTGGGCCATCTTTTAGAGGCAACCAAATTTCAAGACTGGTGGAAGAGTATTCCAGGTCAGAAACAGGCCAAGCGATTTCTAATTGGACACAGGCCTACATTTACAGCAGACCTACAAAGCAGGGATAGAAAGTTCATCAGAACAATAGTAGGCGTGCTAACAGGACATTGTATGCTCAAGAAACTCATGGGCAACCTAGGCCTGACAAAAGAAGCAGCATATAGATTCTGTCAGGCGGAAGAAGAGACTGCCGCCCATGTGCTGCGCTAAACCTACGTAGAGGGATCACAAGGCTGCTAGGTCTGGCGAAGAAGACAAAGCTAACGTAATTGATTTAAGGACAGAAGAACCGTAATAGGTCTGAAAAGGCCGCAGTGGGATAGGTCAAGAACCACTTCGAATACTATTTTAATTTAATCTATTCTCAACCTGTAAAAAAGATGCTTGTATAATACAATTAACATATTAATTAAACTTGTATCTTAACCTTATCAATGGGAAACAAATCGTAAACACAGAGATAGTATTCCTAATCATGCATCGGTGTTAATATACAATTTTTATTTTACCACTTTTATTGCTAATTTAAGATAATCAACCAACGTACGACCTGGGATCATTGGAACATGTAGATCATACTCTAAATTTATTAAATTTAATTATACAATTAGAGAAAAGCTCAGGCAGCATTTAGTTCAGAAGACGTGACGCGTTAAAATATAATTTGGGATATCGAAATATAATCAATAGTCCTAAATAGGATGTTACATGTAAACTTCAATTTCTACTTCCGGTGAAATGGCATGCATGTGTTGTAAAATGTAAGCTTACTATTTTTATTTCTAGACAAGGTCGTTTCTCTATTGCGGGTAACATAATCAGCAGAAATTTGATATGACTAGTCAATCGATATAAAGTTATTAAGGCTGTTAAGTTTTTATAACATAGGTATTACTTCTTTTCTAAATTTGATTTGCTAATTTTCTAGAAATTGTATATCAGTAGCCTACGATTTCTCTTTGAAGTATCACCAGCCATCAACTAAATAATAAAATTTTTATGCAAGCAGTTATAGAACATTCTCGATTACATGAAATAACGGATTAAAAAGTAATGTTGAGTACCAGATATCAGTAGATTCTAGGCTGTGTGTCATAAAATGCTCTACTGCAGTGCAGTTGCACATTAAAGTTAAATTTGCTTATTAAAGTTTAGCACCTTAATAACAATAAATAGGTGCATAAAATTGTTTTGGTTGTTTTTTAATATTCTCTATTTTATTTTTAACAAATGCACCGAGCAAGTTATACACTCTCTGATATAGTTAAAGCAACCTACAATTTGCTGTTATAAGTAGAGGGCGTTTGTATAAAAATCTTATCTCACCATCTATCTAGGTTTCTTTATGACATTTAAATTATGTACAAAAATATACAGTACTGTGAAATAGTTACCAACCACTGCACGTAATTATTTTCATTTGCATTTTATAACACGTTTCATTGTGCCGTCGGCATGGGACCGCTATTCTTTGAAGGGATTATCTATTTCAATGAATTTTACCAGGAAAAAGCTTTGAAAGTAATAAAATTTCACCGATAGTAAGTTACGGCTACACAATAAGTAATCGTAAGTGAGTAATATATATAACGAATGGTATATTTGATGTTGATGAGGTGCAAATGGGGTAAATGATGAAATTTATGAATAATGAAATGTTTAGTTATCTAGTGTCACTCAGACAGTGTTTATCGTGTTTTCTTCTACATTGTAAAGAAGACGTGTTATTAGTGTTGGAGATAACTAATTAGATAATCATTTTTAAGTTTTATAAACAAAAAATATTGCCGTAATGGGTAGAATGCCCTTATTAGAACGTAATAAAATAACAGTTTTATATCAGGAAGAGTACAACCAAAGAAGAATTGCACAAAAAACAGGACATGCTAAATCATCCATACAAAATATAATTGTAGAATTTAAGGAAACTGGAGAAGTTGCAGATAAAAGAAGAAGTGGAACGCCGAAAGAATTATCCGATACTGACACGAAGTTCGTAAGAGTTCAAAGTTTACGAAACCGATTCAAATCTACACGGGAACTGGTTTCAGAACTGCGACATGCAACTGGTACAGAAGTAACATCGTCGTCCGTAAGAAAATATTTAATATCGGAAGGATTGCGGGGTCGTGTATCCGTTCGAAAACCTCTTCTCCGACAAGGTAACAAACAAAAACGATTACAGTATGCAAAGGATCATAAAGATTGGACAGCTGAAATGTGGAATCGTGTGTTAGACACCGATGAATCAAGATTCGAATTGTTTGGTTCAAAACGGCGACAATACGTTCGAAGAAGACCAGGAGAAAGATACATTTCTCAGTGTATACAATCTACTATTAAACACGGTAGAGGTTCTGTTTTTATTTGGGGGTGTATATCTGCCTCAGGCGTTGGTGATTTAGTGAGAATCACTGATAAATTGAATCCTCAGCGTTATTTGCGGATTTTAAAAGAGTTTGCTGTACCATGCGAACGTCGTTTAATTGGCTCAAATTTTATGGTGCAGCAAGATAATGACCCAAAACACACTAGTAGCATAGTGAAAAATTATTTGAACGAGAAATCGGAAGAAGGTGTGTTAGAAATTATGCAATGGCCGCCCCAGAGCCCGGACTTGAACATTATTGAACATGTTTGGGAATATTTAGACAAAAAAAAAGCTGAGAGGCAACCTAGGAATGCAGGCGAGTTTTTTAAAATATTGCGAGAAGAATGGTATAAAATACCTCTCGATTTCATCAGTAATCTGTACGCTTCATTTCCAAGAAGAATGTCTACAGTTATTAAATCCAAAGGGGGTCACACTAAATATTGAATTATGTCTGTTTATGTACTCATATTTGTTTTAATTTTTATGTTGTTATCTTCCTTTATGTATATAATAAACTTCTCAACACTTTTTTTACTAGTATTTTGTATATTCATTTAAGTAAGAATAATTAATTTCTAACACCTAGTGGTCGGTAACTTTTTCACAGTACTGTACCTCCACAATGTAAAAATAATTATACCAATAATTGGACAAGGTTGTGTAACTACAACTTTAACACAAAATGGCACAAAATGAGTACTGTACAAGTTACATAATGAAAAACGTGTATTTAATATTAGTTTTCAGCTGACAAGAGAAGGTTCCCGGGTGCTTGCCGAATTCACTTTGAAGGGGGAAACACACGTAAAATTGACTAATTTTCGGTTTTCTCAATATAACTGCAGATCGAAGAAAGAGAAGGAAGGGACAATTGCGAAAGTTGTAGGTCTTTTAGAATACTTAATTAGCGTATGTACAGGATGTTAGGTATAAGTGTAACTTTTATCCGTCCCATTTTTTTGTAACTGTACAAAGTGTTTTAAGTAAATGTTTGTTTCTTAATTCTGCTTAAAACCATATGGGATTTTTAATATAGAAGGTGTCCCTAAAGTAAATAATAAATAAAACGATCTTGAGTATAGTGGTCTTTTTTCTATTAAAAATCGTAGAACAGTTTAAAATGAAGTTTTGGTGGACATAGCCACCTTTTTCAAATTATCGGATAAAAATATCTAGAAGGTATAATACTATACAATGACTTTCTTTCTTTTTATAAAAGAAAATAATAACTTACAATCATATTTCTGTTGCACATTTAAACATTTTAAAAACTGAATAGCGTTAACGCTGCATTTCAACTATACACTACTTCGACTCAATTAAAAATATTTTATGCATGCAATGCAAGGCCCGTCTGAACGTTTGTACGTAGAGGTGTTTCTTTTTATTGATTTTTTTTATGTATGTTATTTTAAAATTTGCTCCTGGCTGTATTGATTTGTTATTTAAAGTTTATTTATTTGTAGAGTTTGAAACCTGTTATTATAATAGAGAATTTTCTCTAAAATTTACTACATCTTCACTTCTTTTGGATCTGAGCATGATTTACATCATTTTGAAAGATTTTTCAATTCATGTCCTTCATTATTCTATTTTATTGTGTAAATATTGATATATGTTTTAATGTAATATTTTAAAACAGTATTGATACAAAGTGGTCCGTTAACACTTATTTATCGATCGCCAGACAAAAAAGTCGTATACGATTAAATCCCCAGAATCTTTCAAAAATCATTTAACATTTTCTTAAAATATTTCTTAAATGAAAAGCAGATGCATTAATGCAATAGTAATTTTTATTTCAACTGTGTCTTTCTTCCAGTATATCCTTTATTGCATTATTCCATGTTTCCTTGGGTCTCCTTCCTGTTCTTTTCGTCATCGGTCTCGCCTCCCATATAACTTTCACAGGTCTTTCTTCTTCCATTCTTATTAAATGACCAAACCATTTCAGCTGCTGTTTCTCGATTGTCTTTGTGAGGGAGTCAATATTTAACTCTTCTCTATTTTTTAATTTTTTTATTCTATACCTTTTACTCTTCTTAAATATTTCATCTCCATCGCCTGAAGTCTACTTTTTAAACCGCTACTCAGTACCCAGCTTTCACTCCCATACATTAGTATCAGCCGAAACATAGTTTTGAACCTAGTCATTTTTGCGCCCTCACTTATTTCCTTGTTGCTAATAAATGCCTTATGGCCGTGGTATATTTTTGCTGCGTTGCTAGTTCGTAAAACAGCTGCTGAAACCTTATAAAAGCCTTGGCGAACAAAACGGGGCACTTTCAACTTTGCAAACCTTAAAACTTCTTGGTGTAAGGCTCTAATAATTTTAGAACGACGTACTCACCAAGTGGTTGTCCTATTGGTCTCGAATCATCCTTTCCTAAATATGGGAAGGCATTCAACGCATATTTAACTTCAGTGTCAACAGCAAGCCAAAATTTAATGCCAAACTTATTCGGTTTATTGGACATATATTGCGTAAATCGACATCTTGCTTTTGTAGGAGAAAGTTGTTCGTCCATTGTTATGTTTTCTCCGGGCACAACAAATTTTGCAATTGTAAACCATTTTTTGCCATATTTCAGAAACTAAAGCTAACTTGTCATGTTCCAATTTTTCTTTCATTGTAGACGTGAGATCGAATCTGAGATATCGCATGATTTCTCTAAATTTGTTTTTAGACATCGTTTGACTAGAAAATGATATTCCCCACTTTTTAGACCACAAGGAATCTAATTCTAAGTGACTGGAACCCTGAACACCACGTGCGTATAGAATGCGTATAGAATGGCAATAAAGGATTCTAGATCTCCTAAAGATAATTGCCAGTCTTGACTGTCTAGTTGTCTTCTAGCTTCAGCGTCGGTGCATTGTTTTATGTGTCTCAGCATCGAATCATCGATAAATAATCTCCAGAAGCTACTCACATTTTCTGCAGTTACTTGTTGTTTTGCATAGCCTGTTGACCCTAGATTGTCCCTGAACATATTGGGTTGGGTTTTTCTGCCTGCAGTAGGCTGACTCGCAGAAATTACTTGCCATTGGGAATTGTCTTTTGATTTGCAAACTGCATCGAGGTTGAAAGAAAATCCTTTTTCTGTTGGCTTCTTTTGCTGGCGATTAGAACAAACAAACGTTTTCACTTCCTGCTTACACTGGAACTAGCACTAGGCACTGCAACCGTTACATCACAAACTGTGTTATTGTCAGATTCATTACTATTTTGTTCCTCACTCGCAACAACTTGAGAACGAATTTCGTTTTTACTGTCCGTACTAACTGATTGAGAATCATTCTCAGAATTTCCTAGTGAAAGATTTTCCAGTTCGCCTAAATACGCTAAAGCTTGTGCAGCCGAGAGGCCTTTACTGGACTACATACTGTTCAGTCTAACTAAACAGGACGAATGCACTTTCAGAGTACTACCGATCTTTTTATATGTTCACAATAGTGGAGGTTGAAACTTGCAAAATATTTTGTACGCATGCGCCAAATTATGTCTGCGCATGTGCGACACTAAAAAGAGCACGAGTAGAAGCAGGTTCTTTGTCGAGGGCAAGGCTGAACATGTTGAAATAAGCACTAACAAATAGGAACAAGCTCTGATCGGTTAATGCAGTTATGTGCCTTGTTTTATATGTAATAAATGTTTGAAATTATGTATATTTACATGTGGTACATGCCTAAATGTTTAGTTCTTTCAAATGTTGCAACCAAGAAAAAGAATTGACAAATAAAATTTGTTAAAACATGTTTTTAACTTATCGGTCAATTTGACCGGGGTGGCCGTTTGAGGTAAAATTTCCCAGAACGCCGCTTAGAGTTCTACAAAATATTCAAAATTTTGTGAGAGTATTGCCAAACTAAATTTAGGAAAAGTTACATGATTTCAAGATCATATCAAAATTAATTCCGTTGAAAAAAAAACTTTAAAATTGAAAGACGGTCAAATTGACCGGTGCGGCGGTTCTAGTGTTAATGACTGCCTGCATACGTTGTACCCGTCATTCTTTGCAATGCGCCGGTGGAATATTTCTCCAGACTTCTTTTATTTTGGCTTCAAGCAGTGTTTTTGAAGAGTGTGTGTGACCCTTTCATTGAGTTTTCGCAAAGTGCCACAAATACTCGATCGGATTTAGATCTAGAGATTGGGCAGGCTAATCCATACATTTTCGTCTATCCACTCATTAGTTTTTCGAGCTGTGTTGAGAGTGTTATCTTGTTGGAAATTTTTTTTTCTAAAAGCCCATCTGAAAAGATTTGCATACGATGGCCTATAATGTCGCATTGACAACCCTATGTACGTTTGGCTATTCATGTGGCCGTGATATACGAACATTTTCCCAACGCCTTGTGATGGCATGCACCTCATACCGTAATGCTACCACCTCCAGACTTAAGAGTAGGAACAACGCAATCTTTATGAAGTTCCTTGTTAACTCTACAACGCACATAGGTACTGTCAGGGGTAGTAAAAAACAGAAATGAATTATAATTGTATTCTGTTTATCAAAAGCAATGTTCACCCTGAAAAATTAGCATTATCATGACGATAGCATTCAGTTTGAAAGCAATACTCTTTTAATAATTACCTGTCTATTCGATTCCTTGGACCACAATACCCTTCTCCAGTTTTCAATTGTCCAATGTTGTAGTCAATTTGCTCATTCTAAACGGTTTTTTCTGTTGATCTCGAATAATAACGGCTTTTTTCTTGCCTTACAACTTCTTAATCCTACACTGTTCTAATCGTTCTCGCCGAAACGTTTGGACCAGCTTCTGCTAATTTCAGCAAACAGTTGCAAAGAAGTTTTTTTCTATTCCGAAGAGAAACTTTTTCTCATATTTATAAGATCCAGTAGTCTTACATCTATTTATGGCTAATTGAATAGCACGCTGTGAACACTTGAATTTTGGAGCAGTTTTAGTTTGAGAAATGTCTGTAGAATCACAACTTGAGGCCCCTTAGTTTCATTTAACTGTCTCTTTTTTTGCCATAATAATTGAAAATATTTATAGAAAAACACTTGCTAGCATCTGATTTAACAGCCCGTACGCAAATAAAACACGAATACTACTAAGCATTGGAGCAACACGTTTATAAAATCGATTTTGATTTTTAGGATTGTTTGTCTCCCGATTTTATTTGGTTTCTCAGAGAGAACATGCATGCAAATTTAGAGTAATACGCACAATGACATTTCATTATTTTTTCGTTTTATTATATTAAATCAACGAATACTTTTCATTAATTTCCGAAAATCTGTAGGTGGTCCGTTTTATTGGCCAAAGCTGTATATCGTAAAATAAGCAATCGATATTTAATTAGGGTCAATAAAAGTGGTCTATTACTCACAAAATTTGTTTAGTAATATCTATCAGCGCTACCGGTTTCGAGACAAGCTCATCCTCGGGCAACAAACTTTAAATTTAAAAACAGCAAGAATTATGTCAAAATTCAAGAATGCAGATACTGTAGACTGGATACATTTGAAGTAACAAATTAAAATTAGTAATAAGTTAAATATTTGTAAACCCAGGACTATCACACACACTTTAAAATACCAACATTGTCAATGTAAATCACAGTACAGTACTGTGATTTACATTACAGAATAATAGACTACTTTTATTGACCCCAATTATGATTAACTCACAACGAGATGCAATTGATCAATCGATATTTAATATAGTATTTTCTCCAAAAGTACATACTCTGGTAATACAATTAATACAGTATGAATTACATGATAATACATTTATAGGGCAGCTCCTGGGCTTCCAAGCGCAAGAACTACGCTGATGACGCCGGGTAGGCAGAAACATGACCGTGTGTTAGTGCTATTTTCTCTGCTACATTGTTTTTACCGGGAATGATTCCATTATTGTTACTAGGCGCATTTTTTTCACGTGTATTTTTAATATCATGGTAAGACTGAGGGATCATTTGCACGTATAGATGTCGCTGCGCTTGGGCATAACGCCACCTTGCGTTTGGCAGGCCAAGAGCTGCCCAGTAGGTGGTGGACATTTACACTCCGGTTTGTCCTGGTAGCCTCTGGGATGGCATGACTGTGCCCCTTGGCAGTAGGTGTCGCCGAGGAGACATATTCAGGGCTATTTTTGGATATTAGCAACATAAACTGAGAGGCAAACGCAATTGTATACAGCAGGAAATTGTGCTCGAAACGATGCTGATGATGCCGGGTAAGCAGAAACATGTCCGTGTGTTAGTGCTATTTTCTCTGCTACATTGCTTTTGCCGCGAATGATTCCACCAATACCATAAGCTATCTTAGCATAAATTTTTGGTTGTAATTACATGATGTTATACGTCAACGATCATTTTTTGATTAACTTAATTCAATTACTTGCTTAGATAATGCAATTTTTTTTTAAGTTGTCGTATTACTACTTCTTTTCAACTATTAGTGTTTTCTTAACTGAACATTAACATTGCGCTCGATTCAAACAATTTTTCTTTTTAAATTTGCAGCCCAACCAAATAGCATTAATAAATTAAATCGTAAACAGGAATGGTAGTCAATTACAAAATTTCTTACATTAACACTTCTTGAGATAGAAAAATCGATTTTCTCGCTTCAACGCGTTTCTTTCCTTAAGTGCACTTACTCAGAAACAAAGTTTTTAGACTTAAATTTACAGTACACACCGATTCTTCGAAATTGCCAGTGGATCCAAATATTGTTTTTAAAAGCTTTATAATATAGGACATGCTTTATTTCGGAAAATTTAGAATATGTTGCTTTAGAAGTTGCAAATTGATGTACCTAACGTTAGCTTAATATAAAATTTGATAAAAATGGGCCTGCTGCGTTTCTAAAATAAACTCCTTATATATAAAGGTACGTACTTTGCCTTCACATGCTAGGTAATCTGTTCCTTCGGTTGCTTCATATTTCATTGGATTGCCTCTAGCAGTAGCAGTACATAAGGAAAAAATCTCGCCTTTTAGCTAAGAAAAGCATGCATAGCAATTATGGCGCAATCTTATCGTTTCTAACAAATTATGCCGGATCTTTTATGCAAAGTGTAATATTTGCTTAGAATTTTAATTAGAATTATCGCAGCCATCGTTTCGCCTATAATTTACTGTGAGAATTTGACTGCATCGGAATTTTTCTTTCGTCTTGTAATTTTATTAGCCGGATATTGTACATACCCTTGAGTGTACGTAACTACCGCGGATTATTATTAGCTAGGTGGGTGACTGAATAATTTTGAAAATATTTCAAATTAACAACCGAAGCAATTACTTCTTATTACGCAAGGAGATCACCGAAACGCGTTTAACGATGGAGCGCCCAATGATGGACGATACTCATTTGACGCACGTCGCCGGCACTCTCGATGAAAATAAACAGATCAATTTTTTCCGTATTTTTTATTGCCATAGATAAAAACTTAGTCACCTTTTAGTTACAAAAATACCTTCAACAGTGTCGGGGACTTTTTTTGGTTTCTTCTTCGACGATTTCATTATCTCATAAGTCGTATAATTCGGAAAAACGGAAATTCGAACAAGCGCATAACGTACTTCCATTAGACGCACACTACCCGCATCGCCGACTCTACTACATGTATCTGAAAAGCAATACAATATCTATGTAGACTTATTCATCGCGCTTATTATTGGAGATAGAGGGTGGATTTAAATTTGACAAAGTCGCTAAATTTTGTATTTGTTATGGACCTTAAGAGAAAATGGGCCTGTGACAAATGACTTTCGAGACTAAAAAAAATGAAAAAAACAAATTTTCTTCTTTTCCTTCTAGCACCTTTATTTGGAGGAAAACTAAAAACACATTCTCGAGGCCACTTTCGATCAAGGGAAGATCCCGAACCCGGAAATTCAAAAAAAATTGAAACTTTGGGAATATATAGAACATATATAGGTGTGCAATACGCAATTTTTTTTTGTGCGGACATTCACTTTTAAGGGGTGAAACACCCCATCGAAAATTAACAGATTTTCAATTTTTTCCATACAACTCCAGTAAAAAGAAAGATAGAAGATAGGTGTAAATGCAATAGTTGCAGCATACATCAAGCTCTTTCAAAATATGTGACTATCATATATACAGGCTGTTCCATTAAGCCCTGCGCTTACACTGCTGGTGTTTTTGTAACAATACAAAGAAAAGTTTAAGATATAATCTGTGTGACTTTTAATTCTATTTAAAACTGTATAGGTGTTACAATATACAGGCTGTTCCTAAAGTAAATATCACCATATCCTTGGTTATATCTAACAGAACTTCATGTACTATGTTATTATATATAGGTATATATATTATTGAATACTTATTCCAAGGAATGATCTCAATCTCACAAATTTAAAATATGAAATTTGAGAATATGTAAACCACATGCAAAGTTAATGAAATTTACTGTATATCTCTGCGGTATTATATTGATTAGATAACACATTGTTTTGTTTGATAATAACAGTAAGAGTATTGATTTCGGAAATATGTAGAAGACATATGTAATATTCAATTCTTTAATTTGATTTAATCACTCGCTGTTGTAAGAGGAAAAGGTTAGTATTTTAGACCAAAGTTATATCTTATAATTAATCGATTTTATTAAGCGATAACAAATATATCATATTTTTAACATTTTAAGCAATACAAATATTGATAAGTACATCAAAATAATTTATATGTGATTAGCTGATTAGTCATAAAGTATAGGATATATAGGAAATGTTTATAGATAACACTTTACATCTTTTGGTCATGTCTATTATGTAGTGAAATACTGGCTACTGAATAATTATTCTGTATGGTGATGAAATTCTTCAAAGAAATGTCTAAAACATAGGACTTCGTTGCACCACGCACATCGTATGATGGCCTGGCTACCGCATATGGAACACCTAGCAGGATGTATAAAATCCTCTTGTCTAAAAGCAAAAACTACCGGATTTTCAAACTCATTTGGTTTTTGATCAATGTATCCGCTTTTATACCAAGCATAAGCAAATACATCGTGATACTTTGGTGCCGAAAGTTGGTTGTGAATAAGGGACTGTAGTTTGATAACATTATTGCGTTCATGCAACACAATATCATAACCAAACAGTAGCACAAGATCGGAAAATTTTCTTACAAAATTTTTCCATATGCGGAAACCATATGCATCTAGTGGTTGTATCACTGCCGTAGTTTTTTTCGGTATCGTCAATATTTCAACATGTTTGCTTGATAGTATACTCTTTTGCAATGTAGCAGGACAATGACCAGTCCAAGCGTCCAAGAATAACACGCTCTGAGCTCCCACATTTGGCACATACACACGGGTGAGCCATTCATTAAACAGTTTCTTTTGTTAATTTTCCCGACGTTGAAGCCCTAACATAAACATTCCACGGTTGAAACAAAGACTGTGTTACACGCGGACCGAAGCTACCACTTTGTTCTTTCATGACAATAAATAGAGGGGAAAGAAGTTTTCCAGAAGCTGATATTGTGGGAAGTATGGTATAACTATGTGTTGTTGCGGATATTGACTGCACAACTGCTGTAACACTTTTTGAACCCTGCACAGCTAACGTGCGACCAGAATGAAGCTCTAGATTAAAGCCACTTTCATCGGCATTGAATGTATTATCTTTTCCGACTTGTTTTATGAGATCTTTTGCATGGCTAACAAATGTTGAAGCGATTTCATTTAGCTTTTCGGAATCTGTACCATATGATCGCGTAATAAATTTATTTATTTTTCTTGAAACTATTCTATATGCTTTCTTAAAATTCCAGACCCAATGCCGGGATGCTTTAAAGTTTTCTAAATGTATTCCTTGATTAGCTTGCAAAGCCCATCTTTGAATGTCCAAATCATGAATAATATCACCCTTATCAATACTCTCCACAAAGTTATTATAAACGGATTCCGAAATTTGTAGCAATTTTTCCCGTCGTGTGCCTCCCCGGTTTACTGTTTCTTCCCATCTAGAACAAATAAAAGAAAATTAAGACAAATCGTAGTTATATTAAATGGAGTTCACTGTTTACCTGTACAATTGTTGGAGAGTTGAAACTTTTCGAAATTTATTTTGGACGGTTGCTAACGTAAGTCGCTTCGTTTTCCCAATTTTCCAATATTCCACAGCCTTGGTTTTATATTCTAAAGTGACAATACCGCCTTCTTCTGGAACACATTGTTCATCTTCAGCTTCCATCGCTTCTAGAACTTCTTCGCGTGTAGGTGCGTATTCATTATCTACGAAGTCTACGGAATGTGGTCTAACTGGATTCAAAAATTCCAGTGTTGTGTCAATTTCCAGCGAAAATGAAGTATCTTTTTGAACGTCAAGAAGCATATCCTTTATTATGTCGTGTAGTTCTACTTCGTGGTTATTCACAGGTGTTAGATTATTGTTATTGGCAACGTCAAACGTTACCATGAGCAAGCGAATTACATTTAAAGTATTTACGACAACCATTTTCAACACCACAGGTTTGTTACACAATCTAACAACAAATACTATTAATATCAGGTGGGGAATTTATATAAGCAATGTTATCATTTATCATTGCATTTGGTTGATTATTGACTTAAAAAAAAATGTTTACACCAGTAGATAAAAACTTCGAATGTAATTACCAAACAAAACAATGTGTTATCTAATCAATATAATACCGCAGAGATATACAGTAAATTTCATTAACTTTGCATGTGGTTTACATATTCTCAAATTTCATATTTTAAATTTGTGGGATTGAGATCATTCCTTGCAATAAGTATTCAATAATATATATACCTATATATAATAACATAGTACATGAAGTTCTGTTAGATATAACCAAGGATATGGTGATATTTACTTTAGGAACACCCTGTATATTGTAACACCTATACAGTTTTAAATAGAATTAAAAGTCACACAGATTATATTTTAAACTTTTCTTTGTATTTGTATGGTGGGCATCTGTACTCCAGTTTCTGTCGCTACTTTCTAGACAGCCTGACTATATGTCTTGGCTCTAGGTAGCGCCAAGAAAAATATGTGAATGCTGTTTGTGGAGATTAGTGACATAAACCCGAGAGGTGAATAACAACAGTGTGAAAGAGATTGCGCTCAGAGCGAAGCTGATGACGTCGGGTAAGCAAGAACATGTACGTCGGCTAGTACTTTTCTCTTCCCATAATGTTGTTTTTTGCCGGGAGTGATTGCACCAGTACCATGAGTTGTATTAGCATTATTTTGGTTAGTGTTACTAGACACTTTTTTATGTGTATTTGTACTCGCTATTGTTCTATTTCGGTTCGATAAATAAAAACATATTTCGTTTCTCTTCGTTGGCGGACATTTTTCCAGTACTAATGAATGGTAATTAAAATGTGTTGACAGTTTGAAATTTCTTGGCTACCTTATTTAATCCTAAAATGTATTCTTCTTCAATTAAAGCATATCATCAAAGTCAACATGTTACACATCGAAATGAGAAAAGAAAACTCTTTCTGACTGTATTAAAATCCAATATGGCGCCAATAAGAAAGTTGATGGTGGTTAGAAATAACCTAAACGTCATATAAAAATTCCGAATGCATATACCATTAGATAGAAGATCAAAAGTGGTCTCGAGAATGTATTTTCAGTTTTTCTCTGCTAGGCCAAATAAAGGTGCCAGGGGTAAAGGAGGAAATTGAGCTTGTTTCGTTTTTTTTCTTTAAACTGGAATGTTACTTATTACAGGTCCATTTTCTCTTTGGGTTCATAACAAACAAAAAAATTAGCAAATTTGCCAAATTTAAACTTATCCTCTATCTCCAACTATAAGCAAGATGCCCATGGTGAGGATTGAAAATGAATCAGCTTGTATACTGAGATTTTTGTCCCTATTCTAACTGACAGACTATGGTTCAGTTTCCAATTTTAAGAATATATTGCTATTTTCTTATTTCAGAAGAATTCATAAACAATAGCCATTAGAAAATGAACTTTCCATATTTTATTAAGTGCTACATAAATTTCTCAGATAACATACGTACAGTTACTTGTAAAAGTTTTTCTGAAATTGATATTAATTTCATGTTAAACGGAAGGTTTTAATTTTTTGATCCAAAGAAATTTGATTTGTTTTTTATAATGTAATATCAATAAATAAACATTATTATTAATTGAAATAGCCATCTAAGTAGCCTTCAGAGTCACCGGACTTGATTTATCACTTCCCAGGTCTACGATGGACTTTTTTATTTTCCTCAATATAGACCATAGTGAATAAATTTGCACCTAAAAAAACATAAATAAACGCATTACCTTGTTTAACGGACACGCATGATAAAATATTAATTTTCGCTTAAGCAGTATTTAAAAACGTTAGAAAAACACAACAGGCACGATATTATTTGCGAGAAAAAACGAGGACCAATTATGAGTCTGTTATTTGTGGAGAAATCTAACCGTAGAAATTCCCGGAAATTGATTTTATTGGTTTTTTATGTTGCTCGACAATTGTCTATGTGTGATCGTATACAAATTTTTTCATTTCTACGAATTGAGTTTTTGCCCAAATGTCCCCGTAAAAGCGGCAATGGGACAACTGTGCAACACACCAATAATCCCCCACTCTGCTAAGGTAAAAAGACGTCAGTGTTATACGGTTGATAATGGAAAGCAACCAAATAAAAATTTTAATAATTCATTTTCACGTTCTAAGCTATCGTTGTTTTATTTTTAGCAATCTGAGACGGAAGCATTCAAAGCATCAAGGAAAAGTTGGATGAAATGAATCAATTGCGATGAAATTGACGCAGAAAATACATATAACAGATACTTAAATGTGTATTATATATATGTATACAATTTCTCCCATTTCATAAATAAAATAATTAACGATTTCTTATATTTATGTTTATAGTTTTTTCGAATATGACTATGTTTTATCCAACAGTTATCTCCGCTAATACAGCTTCTACAAGTGCCCAACTCAACTGATGGTTATTCAAAGAAAGTAAACACTTAGTGTGATGAATTAACTGCTCACATTATGCTTAGTTTGTGTTTCATAAAGAAGGGAGCACCGGAAGTGTGTGAAATTCTAATCAACATGCTGATCAAAACAACGAAGTGTGTTGAGTTTGACGAAGGTACTTTTAAGCTAGTTATCAGAAATCATAATTTCAATTGACTGTACCTCAGTATCCATTGGAAGTTGGACACACGTCCGTATAAGTTTGTTTTGCTTTATGTGAAAAATATTTTTTTTAAACGATGAAACAATGACAGATAAGAAAAGTAACCTTAAAACTATAACGATTACACGCCCTGTCTATGTTAGCGCGCCACGTAAGAAACTCCAATGAAAACTTGACTTTGAAATTAACTTTGAACACTAGAAATTACTTTGAAAATACAACACTCATCTAAACACATCTTCTGTCAAACACAACTCGATTGTGTTGGCATTTCTTCGCTTACTTGTTACCGATCATGTTTATTTATTCTCAATTACGATCGACTACGATACACATTTAATATTGACAATATTTAATGTTCTTACAATTTAGTTGTATTTCACATAATTTCATTTTTCTTTAATGATATATTACAGACTGTAGTGCTGTATGCTATTAGTTCGCAATTTAGCATCTAAAGAACTAACACTAGGCAACCGTAAAATATGCATGATTTTTGGCACCCTATTAAAAGGTGATACTTAATTTGGGAAACTATTTTTGTTAAACCAAATTAACTTATATTCTTCGGTGTTTGGTGAAACGATGAGGGGATATAGTTTACCGGGAATTATCGTTAACATATAATTACCTACTAAAACCCCGGAAACAGAGAGCGGGCGCCACAAGAGGTGTCACGGCTATATAAGTCGCAGCAGAATCGAAAAAGACGTCGGAAAAGCATCACTCTGATTGATGTTGCCGGAGCACTCGTAGCTGAACGGTACTTGTCGTAACACTAATGACAGGTATTTTAAATGCGGTATTTTTAACATTACAGTATGTATTTCAATAGATTGGTGGGTAAGTTTAAAGAATATAGTTTTGGTAAATTTGAATAACCTCCTACATATCTTAAGAACACGGTCAGCAGTTCGACAGTAAGTCAAAAGACATTTAGGTATCTTATTTCCCATTTTGTGTCCCACCTGTTGTGATTAGATCAGCAATTTGTGACATGCAACACGTATAAATCAAATAGAGAAAAACATCGCATTATTTAGCTCAAAATAAATAAAATTTCGTATTAAAATGTTTTAAAAACTCGCAAAACTTGCTTGCAACGAAAACAGTCTATCCTATTTTTGTACACTCGAAAGTACTAGGTCTGTTTACCGCAGAATTGTGCACTAAATCTTGGGATTTGGGGCCGGAATACATGAGCTGCTCCAAGCCGCCAAGTCGGGCAGCATTTTGCTGCCAGACCGAGTAGCATTTTGCTGCAGCAGTGAGCAGCATTTCCGCCAGGGAGCTCTTCGAATTCATTCAATGAGAAAATTATTTTGGCTCCTCTCGTAGATATACCGCAAATTAACCTATCTCTATCCTAATCTATCTCTTTCATAATTGGTTTGTAACTAGAGTTTCAAAGTGTGTAACATATTTGTAACCATAGTAAATGTGGTTGAAAATGTCATTCGCCAAGCTCATGCCGCGTTCCTGTTTGGTTTTGGACGTTTGTCTAAGTTATGGTTTGTATTTTTCAGTGAATTATAATGGATTTCTTCATTTCGTACTCGTGTAGTTCTGTTGCTTGAAGTTTTTGTTTAAAAATCGGTCTTTTCGAAGCCGCCTATACGGAGAAATTTAACAATTCAAGTATGAGAACTAGAGCAATAGGTACGTTTATTGTTTATGGTATTTGCAAATTGTGTTACCTAAAAATATATCTATTTGTAGTACTATCGTCACAGACCCCAATTTAATGGGCCAGCAAGTTTTTTAGTCTTCTACGGAAATTCGCAATGCAATACTTTTGCTTTAACGTGGACAATATATTTTCTTATATTGAAAAACGCCTTATATCGAAGAACACCCGCACAGTATTTAGTCTTGAATCCCGCTAATAAATGTATATGCAAATGAAAACTTGTGTTTTGAGATCTAATATTAGTATTAAATACTGAATTTGCAAAAAATTGAAGAAAACTTACAATAAATAAACCGCGTTTTCTGCTGATAGTTTCCGGTATGCCTACGAGAGGCGCCAAAATACGGGTCCACATCCATGCCCAGAGATGCTTTTCTACGAGGTGTGGCAATTAACTAACCGGATTGGTGCTACTATCGGCAAACAACGAGCGCGCTACGGCAGGTTTGAACATGTCTGTGCTTGTAGATGCTTCCCCCACACTGAGCTCGATGGGCACGGTTGTACGTCGCTCAGTCTTGCTGTAGCAATCGTCTGTTCAAGTCCTTACGCTAGCGTCGCGTCGGAAAAATGCAAAGTGTTCAGATCGAGCAACGAGTTAAGCTCAAGTTTCTTATGAAACACGAGGTTCTAACTACCCTTCGTGAACGAGTGAGAAGACGGAGACCCGATTTGTGGAAGAGCAAATCCTGGATGCTCCACCAAGACAATGCGCCAGCCCATTCCGCCTTGTCTGTGAAGGCGTCCTTTGCGAAATCCGGCATCACCGTGTTGGACCACCCACCGCACTCGCCCCACCTGGCCCCCTTTCCTATGGTAAAATCGGAGCTTAAGGGAACAAGATTTGACACTGTCGAATTGGTGAAAGCGAAAGCGATGGAGGTTCTCAACAAGCTGACAGAAACGGACTTCCAGCACTGCTTTCGATAGTGGAAAATTCGTATGGAGCGTTGTAGGGATCGGCAAGGAGAGTACATTGAAGAGGATAAACTTTGTAATGTAATTGGTGATCAATAAAATGTTTTGTAGCACCAGTTCGGTTATTTAATTGCCACGCCTCGTATAATATTATTCTATGGCAAGATTGGTAAAATGTATGTGTTCTAAAGGTAGTCTCAGCTTCTATCTTCCAATACTTGGCCGAAAGTTTGTGGACGGAGGGATGAAAGACTCATGTTTTGATGTCATTGGTAGCAATATATAGATATACTTGTTAGTAGCAACATTCAAATTGATGGATCTCATGTATTCTATATTCCACTACCACTGACGTCATTGCGCACGCTATTTTTAAGCTGAGACCACCTTTAAAGTAAATGTATTCTATCAACCTTGATTCTATGCTACTTGAGTAGCTCGCAACTGCTCTGAACTACTTCAGTTGTTAAATGGAAAACCACCATTGATACCGTGCCGTGGTAATGCCAAAGTTGAAGTTTGCGTATACTGTACAGTGCGAGCATAAATGATTGATGAGTTGGCAATTACTGGTTAGTTGGTAGGTCACTAAATGTGTTACATTCAGTACAGTTCATATTCAGTGGCGTACAAATAATTTTTTAAGCATAAATAGTAAAATGTAATTTGGTCCGTAGGCTTTCGCGGTCGACAATAATACTATACTCTTGGTTTTCCGGTTGGAACTGCGTCGTTATTGTAGTTTTAGCCGACGTTTCGTCTACACTCATATATTACATATGAGTGAAATGTAATGTACAAATAAACATAACCTCATCATGTCAAAATATATACGATGTTTAAATTAACCATTGGAATCAATTAATATGTTTGTAGACACTTATTATATGTAATTTCTTTATGAAACATCATTGTGGTTATATGTTAGTTTATTTGTGTAATTAATTCATACTTGTTTTCAGAAGTATTCTTTTTTACCTTTAGGGTAAAAATGGGACAAGATGGTTTAATATATCCATTTTACAAAACAGATATGCAATTTTTATTTGTTGTATGTTTTGCTACAAGTCGAAATTACTAATTACAGAACATTTACGATTAGAAATATGTTTGTATATCTTAATATTGATATAAATAAATTATAAATATTGCTAATTTAAAGAAACTTTTGAACAAACTGAGCAATTGATCATCATTAAATTGCTTATAATAGCTTTTCAATAAGACAGTCTCTGCTCCCAGCGTTTACAAAAACTGCCGGAAATGCTGACCTTGATTTTGCAAACACAAATTTGTTCTTCTTTTTAAACTTTCGAAAACATTTTGTAGGCATTCTACTGGAATATTTGCAATTTTATTTGTAACGGGTTCTTGCATTTCTTCCAAGTTGTGTAAACGGTTACAAATAATTCTATTCTTTAAGTAGCCGAATAGAAAACAATCAGGAGGTGATCAGGTCTGGTAATCGTGCTGGCCAGAATCCTCTACTTATTATTCTTCCTGGGAAAAAATGTTGTAGAAATTGGATTGTAGCATTGGTTACATGAAGAGGTGCTCCGTCTTGCTGAAAATACCCGTCTCATAATTCATCCTCACGCAGTTCATTTATAAATGGCTCCAGTATTATTTCTACATATACCGTAGAGTGTTAATTGTCACATCGAAGAAAATTGGACCTACTATTCGACGACGAGAGACAGCAACTCATACACGTTTTAATCGGTTGCAAATCACTCTATAGAATATTATGTGGATTCATTGCGCTCCAAGTTCAATAGTTTTTGGTATTTATATATCCAGAAAGATGAAACCACGTTTCGTCAGCGAAAAATGTCTTGTCCAAGGTGTTATTGTCATTTATATTTTGTTCAAACCACTGGCAATATTGAACACGAGCTATGTAATCGACAGGAAATAAGTGTTGTATAACAGACATCTTATACGGCTTCATATGGAAATCTTGTTTAAATACCTTTCTACACGTTCCATGTGAAAGACCTATACAAAAAATTTATAACCAATTATTTATCTAAGAGATTTAGACATTCCTGAATGTACCTGTTTGTTCAGATAGTTGTCTTAGAAGCTTATTAGAACTCGGTTCCATTCGTGTCTGAACATCTGCCACAACCCCCTCTGTAACTACTGTTGGTCTTCCAGTGGATTTACCTTTAGAAACATTGCCAGTTTCCAAGAAACGCTGAGCAATACATTTCTGGTATTGTTGAAAGCCTGGATAAGCAATATCATTTTCAGGATATGTTGCTTGAAATTGGCTGCAGCATTGCATGCCATCACCATAAAAATATTCTGCCCCGTTGGGAAAGGCATCTTTAATGGTATCTACGTATGATATTTATGCATAAATGATATCATAATTCCAACGTCAAGTATATCACCTCAATCACTAGATTTTTATTATAGAGTTTGTTTTGAAAAAAAAAAACAGGTTTTGTACGGAATAAAGACAAGATAGAAAGAAAATAAATGCACGCCGCTGCCGCTGTCAACTACTCAAAATATAAATTGTTAGTGGTATTAAAATCGTTACCAACCTAAGTTTGGTTCCAAGTATTGCCAACGTAATCAATCATTTATGCTCGCACTGTATTCTTCTTCCCAATTTGAATTCATTCATGACTTTGTTTTGCTATAGAAAATCCATATAATGATTATTTAGTAATAAAGATAGACGATTTTCCAGAAGTGTTCATTAGGTTTTACTATTTTAAGAGAAAAAGTCCTTAAAATTTAACTCTTAACCACGTGGCTTTAAGCGCACCAGTGACTGGTGTGTTATCAGGGCGCTTTCCTTTGGTCGCAAATATCAGAGCAGATTACTTAATTTCCTTTGATAGAGATGGTTTCTTTTTACAAATATAATTCAGATATAAAATAAAATCATTCAGCTCTTTCTTTTCTTTCAAACACTACCTCGGCACTAAATGATAAGGTTTTCAGCAGTACGTTTTCATTTAATTACATTAACTATAAGGATACAATATATCATAGCACATACCTTATTGACCTTAGATTGGTAAAACGAATATACTCCTTCTGCATTGAACTGTCATGCGAATGTCAAATTATGAATTTCTCGTAAACTTAGCTTTTAATGTCAAAAAATGACAATACAAATACACTTCTACTTACGTCAAGTGAAGTAATTAATTATTTCACCCGAGTGACGTCACAAAAAGGCTAACCAAAAGCACGTTTGAAATGACAGATTTGTTTTCAATCTTTGTGATGCAAGCAGAAAGTTAATAACAGTACATTATACATCAAAGACTCTATTTATGATGTATTTTCTTATAATAACATATAAAAGCGCCCAAATTCTCTATTGAGACTAAATGCGACACTTACTATATCGAAGTAGCCTACTGAATATGATTGTTCTTTTTACCAGTCATAACTAAGTTGATGACGATATTTATCTGTCTTTCTATTTATCAAGCGCAATTCATCTCAGTTAATGTACAACTTATGTTTGCGTTTAGGGTTATGATTTGTAAAGCTTTTTAACAATGTGCTACATCTCAGTTTAATCAAATATTTTTCGTTTTCTTGTAACTATAAATGGAAGTACAAAGAATGCAAATTCTTAATGACATTCACTTCATCTTATCTAAGTTTATGTTAAGCGGTCCATGGACTATCAATATGGACTATCACTCGCAATTTGCAGAATTTTTTGTGCATTATTCCAGAACAATATTAATAGTCTAGAAGTCGCTTTACTTTAATTCTACTTGTAACACGTTTTTCTGGTAAAAATAATACAACAATAGCTTCTCTGTACACGAATTAATAATTCTGCGCTACACAGCATCCTGGATAACCCCATATTGTGCTGTGCAAACTTTGAGAATAAAACTGGTGGGAAATAGTGGTGTCTGGCATTCAGTACTTTTGACTTCTATAACACGCCATATATAGATCGTTGCGAAATTAAGTACACATACTTATAAAGGTATATGTTCAGTGTAATCTGATTGGATTCCAATTATCTCCAATTATATTATTGTAATTGTTGGGACATTTAATTTTTGATTTTATACCAAAGTCATTATTGATTAAATTGTTTTTAATAATCAATACTTATGCTTACCTAACCAAAATGTAATTAAGGCGTGTCGAATTGGTAATTTTCATATTGACAAGAGACAAGACACATCGGGGACATGAATATAGCACTGGTTTATTTTGCGGAGCGATGACATAATCGCTACTGCGCAATGAAAATTAAATTCTGCAGCTGTTTATAAGAATAACATAGACAATATAATAATTGTAAAATAAAATACAGGGCGTCTCATTATATTTTGACTGATTTTGCAAACTTATATTTTCCGAACGGCATAAAGTATTTAGATGCGGTTTTCACCATTGAGTTTTATATGAATCCAAGTTTTTTTATGGCTTTTATGAATACGTCATTCCTTCTATAAAAACCGATATGAAAATGGTATAATGGTATTTTTCTATGGGGCTATGTTAAGGAAAGAGCTTATAATCCACTTCCGGAAAACATCTCTGATCTAAAACACAATATTCGGAATGTTATTGAAAATATTCCAATGGAAATGCTAAATAGGGCATTTGATAACTTTCTGGTGAGATTAAATGCCTGCATACAGGAAAACGGCAGGCACATTGAACATTTGTTATAGTGATGTACCTCTAAATGATCTTTTTGTTTTTAGTAAGTTGTGTATCATTAAGCTGTAAGTAAATGTAATTTGAATTGTAGCTGTGCTTATTCTTCTGTTAGTCATGGCACGCTGGATGTTCTGTTGTTTCCATTCCTAATTTTACAGTGGTATCTTGATAAACGTTTATCACTGTTATTTCTCAACCGATTTTAATTTTCTAAATAACATTTAAAGCCTAAAAGAAGTGCCTTTTCAAATTACTGGGGATAAATAAAGCATTGCATTAAAAAAAAACAGTATATCGGGTCTGCAAATTATGCCATTTTCATTTCGGTTTTTATAGAAGAAATAACATATCCATAAAAGCCATAAAAAAAACTTGGACTTATATAAAACTCAATGGAGAAAACCACGTCTTAATACTACATGCCGTTCGGAAAATATAAGCTTGCAAAATCAGTCAAAGTATAATGAGACAGCCTGTATATAGATTTAATTTATTTTACTATGGCTGGGTGTGTGTTGAAACATCTATTTTATAGAAAACATTTGACGGTTTATGAGTTTTCAGTATTGCGAGTAGTACTTGTACTAAGTACGAGGGAGTTTTGCATATAGCCGCGTAAACGCAGCCACCAATGAAACGTGCCCTGTCAAAATTAATTTCAAGCAAGTGATTTAGCCACTGCAAACAGGTCACTCGAAAAATAGAATCGACCTGAGAGAATGTTCGCAAAATAATTTTTTACAACATTCAGAGAGGTTTATCTCAATAACAATATCCAACTGAGTTGGCTTCTGTTTTTGGTAATGAAGTCCCATATCAGTCGACAATTTTTCACTGGTACCGCAAATTCCAACGTAGACACACCAGTCTCAACGACGATCCCAGGACAGGACCACCAAAGACAGCAGTCAATCAAAAAGACATCGTTGCTGTGCGCCAACTGATCAAGGAAGATTGACATGTGACACATCGCGAGATTGAGACATTCTTAGGCATTTCAAAGACCTGAATCCAAAAAATTCTGTATGATGAATCGGCTTTGAGAAATCTACTTTCCTGTTGGAGCTCACATCTTCTAACTGAAGAACAAAAGGCGGCTCGCGTCGATTGGTGTCAAAAAACTTTGAGCCGGTTCAAGAACGGAAGCTCAAAAAATGTTTCTAGTATTGTGAGTAGTGGTTAATTCCGATTGGTTTACAACCGTTTGTTTGCCAGAAATGATTGCCGTACTCTGAAAAACCAGCCCACAATAGCACATCGAATTACGGAATTGGACAACTCGCCGCCGCCGACTCGCCGCCGCCGACTCGCCGCTGCCATCTCGCCGCGGCCAGCTCGCCGCAGGGACATCTCGCCGCGGGGACAACTTGCCGCCAGACTCCTGAGAAAGATGAAGCCTATGTCGCTTTATAGTACAAGGAAAACTGATTACTTAAAAACACAACCAGTTTAAGTGATACATTTAAAGCGGCTGTGGAAATAGCTTTGTCCGCATTAAGGTGTATAAGGAATATTTTAATATTTTAAAAGTGCAACCAAAACTAATTATTCAAAAACAAAACCAATGTAATTGATACCTATCCAAAGGGAGGTAATTTTTAATAGTAAATAGATTTATACCGCCACACGTTGCGTTTTAATCTTTTAATCAAAGTGGATATTAAATCGTAATCAGTAGTGTAAGCTATTTATCAATATTAGTATATCTAATCTACAAACGTTATAAATCCTTCCAAGAACAACCCTAAAAGTTTATTGTATATTCTTGAAATGATAATGATGAAATTTTGAATTTTGAAATTTTAATTGCTCCCCAAGAATCATGTTGGTAACTGTTTATTTATGCAATTAGTATGGACCTGAAAGTTTAGTCTTGTTGTCCTGAGTATCATTGCACTATGGAATCAACAATGTCTTCTTAAAGCAGTAAACCAAAATTCGTGAGTAATGGCTACGCTTGTGTTTTTGACAAGCGAACAAGTTGAAAGACGGTTGTACAGAATTTTGGCGATGCGAGAGAAGGGGACAGTGCAAAGGAAAAGTTTATGTGCTTGATGAAAGCGTCGTTCGAATTGTGACTGAACATTGTCATGAAGCGCCTGCAGCTAAAATTGAAGCAGATAAAGTAATTGGATCTCTTAAACGACGAGCTGCTTCAACTGTAGGGAGTACCTCATAAGTCATCAATGCCTGTGCCCAAGGGTTGACAGTTGCTTGCCAAGGAGCATTACCAAGTCAAGGAGCTTTGAAAAAAAATATCAGGAGAAAACGCAACCAAACCATGCCCGCTCCTACCAATCCAACAGATTTGATGACACTGGAAATACCCGAGGCATACAAAACATTTAAAACAGCTACTGAACCTGAAGAAAACTTTTTACTGTTTGATAGTGGACCCGGACTGGAAAGAATTTTAATTTTTGGCTAAGACACAAATCTTCAATTATTTAAAAATTGTCATATCTTTTTTATGGATGGTACCTTTAAAGTAGCACCTCCCTTATTTTATCAAGTTTATGTGACACTTGCTAAAAAGTACGATGGAATACATCCAATGTTATACGCACTACTACCCAACAAGCAGCGTGCAACATATGGCAAGCTATTTGGCGCAATAAAAAGTCTGGTACCAGAATTACAACCTGTAGCTATTTCCTGCGATTATGAATTATCTGCTGTTAAAAGTGTTTTGGAAGTATTTTCGCGTGCTAACGTACAAGGATGTTTCTTTCATTTGACACAAAATATGAAAAAGCATATGTCTTCACTACATTTAACTCAAACATATAATACAAGTGCCGATTTCGCTTTGTCGGCTCGAATGATTCCAGCATTAGCGTTTGTTCCTATTCATGACATTGATGCAGCAGTTAATGTATTCAATGATGCAATTCCAGAAGAACTTAGTTTATTATTGGATTGGTTCGAAGACACTTACGTTGGTCGCCCAAACAGACGTACTCAAGGACGATGCCCTCCGTTATTTGTACCAGAAATGTGGAACGTTTATACTAGAACCAAAAATTGTCAGGACAGGACCAACAATTTTGCTAAAGCTGCCCATCGACGGTTACAGATCAAATTGGGAATGGAACATCCAACAATTTGGAAGTTTATTGACGTTCTTAGAAGAATTCAGCACGGAAGGGATTTATTTTATGAGCAGTTAGTAGCTGGGCATAATCCACCCCAAAGTTAAAACGTTACAGACAGGCTGACTCGAGAATATTAAACACTGTAAATAATTATGACAGTCGAAATATTATCGAGTATTTGAGAGGGATTGCTCATAATTTTGAAATGGAAACATACACTTATATATAAAATTAATTCACTTATAGATAATATATAAATAGTAAGTTATGTATAAGTTCACATATTTGTAAAGTGAGTAATGACAAGGTTACTTTTATAGCCGCTTTGGATAAATATCAATTACATTGGTTTTGTTTTTGAATAATTGGTTTTAGTTGCACTTTTAAATTATTAAAATATTCTTTGTGCACCTTAATGGGGACAAGGCTATTTCCACAGCCGCTTTAAATGTACCACTTATACTGGTTGTGTTTTTAAGTAATCATTTTTCCTTGTACCATAAAGCGACATTGTTGGTTTCATCTTTCTCAGGAGTCTGGCAGCGAGCTGTCCCCGCGGCGAGCTGTCCCTGCGGCGAGATGGCTGCGGCGAGTCGGCGGCGGCGAGTTGTCCTAGACAACTACAGCTGCGCGTCGCGGATTTCTTCTCGAGAATATTTCTTGAGCGAAGAGGGGTGTACGGGGTAAGAAATGCAGCTAAATCATAGTTCCCGAACATTTGTTTATTGTCGGAACAACGCTGCTTAAATTTAACGTAAAATGAATAAATTGCTAATTGTAAGATAACCTTTCTTTTACGCTAATAGACCTGGGAAGTATTGTGTGTTTTTTCAAATAGGGTTCAACTAAATACAGTAATTCATTAAATTTATGTCTGCTCATACGGAAATATCCATAAAATTTCTTCTTCCCGATAAACAAATTTTATCACACCTTTTCTATCTTCTGCGTTTTTTAGCATATTTATCAATTAGTATTGCTTAGAAGAGCGTCTTCGTCGTTACTAGATGACGAACCGAACATGATTAGGTACCGATGAAACGTTTGCGAACGGCTGCTACATAATTGCCAATTTTTAATATTTGTATGACGCGTAGTGTGAATATACGAGGTGTGAGAATTTGTTTATTAAAGCTTTGTTATAAAAAACTGAACATAATCACGCATTCGTTCCTTCACAGTAACCCCCCTGGAGTGCCACGCACTTATTCCATCTCTCTTCCCACTTCTGGAGTCACCTCTGATAGTCGCCCGTTTTTGCTATGGAGTCGAACTGTTGTCCTTTCAGGCGACTTTTCATTTTTGAGAACAACCAGAAGTCCAGTAGTGCCAGGTCTGGGCTGTACGGGGGGTGAGGCAGCGTTTCAATTATTTTTTCGGTAAAAATTGTCTAACAAGAAGCGACGAATGGGCGGGCGCGTTGTCGTGATGAAGGATCCATCCAGATTTCTTCAGTTCAGGCCTTACCAGCGCAACCCTGGCACACAGCCGCTTCAAAACTTCAATATAGAAGGCCGAATTAACAGTTTGGCCTTGCGGAACGAATTCTTGGTGGACAATGCCATTGATGTCGAAGAAACAAATGAACATTGTCTTCATTTGTGATCGCGACATTCTTACTTTTTGAGGACGTTCTCCTCCAACCTCAACCCACTGTATACTTTGCCGACGAGTCTCAGGGTCATACTGGAAGACCCAGCTTTCATCCCCTCTAAAATTTGATTACAATTCTCTGTTCGAGTTTTTTATTGCACATTTTTTCGACATACAACGCTTCAACACCAACCCTTCAAACCGACTACTTCACACACAAAGCACTCGACCGAGTTGAAACTTATTACGCATTTAGTAAAACTGTGGAAGTTTATGCCTACGTCGTTGAATACCCGCCAGTGTTATCAGTTCGAGCGTTCGAAAGAATTTCTCGTTATTTAATCGCCATACCTCGTACAATCCGCTCTGCTGCAGACACGCGCAGCTGCAATTGTCGCGATGACATCGCAGGTCTGAGGAGACCTATCCGTTCGATGGACAACGGCTCCAAGTTACCTGTTTAAAATGGCAATTTTGACTGTTCCGACTGACGACTGGCATAACTGCTTTAACAGTTGCTTTGAAATAATGCAAAGGTGTTTCAATCTTTGCAGAGAATACTATGAAAAACAACAGAGCACTTTAAGTCGATTTACTGTTTGTTGTTATGGCTATACGTAAAACTAAAAAGACAACCTGAGCATCCTGTGGCGAATGGGCATTAAAACTAAAAGTATTAGTTTTTCGTGTCGTGTAGACACATAGTTTTTCATGCAGCGGTCCTGTTTGGTTTCATAGTTGGATAAAGAAAGTCTACTGCCCATCTGACGATTCGTATTTTAAGAAGAGAAAACACTTATTTCTTTACCTTCAGTGCAGACACCAATAACAGGTTGAACAGCAGGAGGAATACCTCTCAACCTCCTGAAGTCCTTAGGAACTTTGCGGGAGGGTTGATAGTAGGGGTTACATGTGTACCGTGGGTCAAATACAAGTGATATTCTTGCCTTCGGATCTTGAATGACTACTGATTTCGAATCGGTTTTTTCCACGATATGATCCTGAGCGCTGTGGGTGGGTTTGTGACAACATTTTCTTTTCTTCTTAGTAGACGCTGAAATAAAAAAGAGAAAACAGTTAATACAACGTACTCAATAAGAATAAACGTTTCTGTCGATAGTACTATAATTAGTGCATTACATTCATCATCAGTTTCAGGAGTGAATTGAGTGCCACTGGTAGTAAGTGAAGTTGGAGAGCGTTTGCGTGTCGCTGTACTATCGCTCTTTGTCCGTCGTATTCTCTCTTTTCTTTTTCGCTCTTTTCTCTCTGTCTTAATTTTCACTTTTGACGGTTTCGGTCGTTTTGATAGCTTTATTTTTGTGGGTTTCTTTTCCTTTTTCTTTTTTACCTTAGTGTTGCTACTTTTAATACTAGAACTGGAAGCCTTTGGTTTTTTCTTTTTACCAATACGGGGCGAAGATTTAGACTGTCCGCTGCTACTGCTATTCGTGGTCATAACTTCGATTGTTCACTATAAATTTTGAAGCATTTCGGGAGATTATATGTTTTGCTTTGCTAAATATTGTACTTAGGTTGACAGGTAATTTGACGTTTGTTGAAAATAGTTCAAGCAACCAAACGCCACGACATGGATTTATTTCTATAACTACAGTAGATTGAAGTCATATAGAAACTGTATTAAATTTATTTACAGTTGTGTTAGATTTAAGGATACATTTTCTTTTTCGTGTAGCGTGACAAAATCGATATAGGGTAGAGCCCCTTTCTTTGACTTCTGTTATTTTGCAATTTATTGTGATGAATCAATCACAACCACCAGGAAAAATTTCGCAATCAAATGTTCAAAGAACTATGCAATTTGCAAGTATTGTGTATATTTCTCATACACTATATTGTTTCCGATGGTTCCTATGAGTTATTTTTTTTAATTTTGTTCAGCTACGTTTAGATTCATTAAACGGTATCTGATGGTAGACATCGAAGGTGCATGGTCCTTGTAAACTGCATCCAAGTTCTCTTTGATTTCTGCACACGCTTCCCCATCCAAGAAAAGAAATCGGATCATTGACCGGTATTGTTCTTTTTCCATGATTCCAAAAATATAGCATGGTATAAAACTGTATACCTTTACCAACGGATTTTTAATTCAGGAAGTATGTATTTTTGAATATTCACAATTACACATTTCAACTGAGGTTCGGAAAGGTTGAAATTTTGCTGAATATAAGTCTCAGCGGTTGAAATATGCTTCCCGTGTTCTATGAAAGCAGCGCACAAAGTACGTTTAGCGATTTTAAAGTTACTCATTTTGGTCAAATACTCTTTAAGTACAATATATTTTGGATCGTAGAATGTCTTAGGACTCACTGCATATGTCTGAACTGGAATTGACTATATATACTAAATCGAATATTACACTAAGCCACAAGAAAATATTTTGCTTATAAATATTATTTTGATATAGTCTTGTTTCACAATGCTCTGTTATTTATCGTTTTCTGTTTCCTTTTTAACATACGGTAAATATGTTTGTGAAATTCTTATCAACAATATGCCCGGCGTGGTAAAACAGCCTTCTAAAATTTATAGATATTCTAGTTTGAAAAAAGTTCGGTTATTTTTCAATAACTGTTTAAATATCAAACAAATAACTGTAAAAAGCATTTTCTAGACACAGACACTTATTAAATTTAAAGATAAAATTTACAAAAACCAATAAATTTAAGTTCGTTCAAAATGAAATAATTAAAAGTTACAAAAGTTATATTTATCAAGACAAATTGAAAATCAATCATTTATGAATTTTTTAACAAATTATAATCTATCCCAATACTGATTTGAAATTCACAGCAACAAATTAGGTAACAAAATAAAAGATACAGGTGCAATAGTTCCCAAAGTAAAAAATGTCACTGTAGACTAAGCGCATGCTGACCGTTTTTCGTTAGCCGTACAATAAATGCACCGAAACCGCAAGATTTTCTTTTAGGATATTATGTAGGATATCCGAGACTATCTATATGTATCATCAGTTTTCCCGGGATAGACCCCGATAATAGTTGAAACCTTCCACGAAATTTAATAAGTCTTTAATGTGACACCCACTAATTCGATAGATCATTACACAAATACAAATCTACTAATCTGTAATTTTCTAACGCTAAAATGTAGAGCAAGACGAGCTTTTTCAATCCATGTATGACACTTAATGCAACAATACCAATTTCACGTTTTAATTCTACGATGAATTAACTTACGCAATTGCAGCGATTTTCGATTGCAATTTGTTAATAAGGTTTGAAACTGCGGTACAAAGTTGTTTCGCTATAAAAACAAAAACAAAAATCTGTACGTCAAGCTTTGACCTTTTCTGAGTAATGTGAGCTTATTTTCGGCATGAATTGTGAAATTTTGTAAAAACCATTTTTGGTCGGATTTCAACCGCGTGGCCCCATAGTGCGCCGTACCGTCAGATTACGGGGTTTTATCACATGTTTGGACGCATCTTAACGTATCAGATGCTCTGAAACACAGCGGCATGCTCCAAGAACGCACAATATTCATAACTTTGTTATTAAGTAACTTTTTGAAAAACGCTGGAAAACGTAAATTTTACCTTATCGATACGATATATATGTATACCTACTTCATAATTCTAACTTGATTACTCGTGAATCAATCATGATTAGTAGTTTATGTTTACAAGCTAACCAGAAAATGGCGGAAAAGCTTTATGTAGATCGATCCTATGATTAATTCTGAGTCGACTACTCGAATTCAAAATAATTGTGTGATGATTTGTTACATCACACGAGTCTATCAAAATGTAAAGTGCGCTGCTAGATATAATTCAAAGTTTTGAAATCTCCTCGTATAATTCGTAGTTGCCAAACTTCAATTTGTTTTAAGCAGGACCGTGCAACTTTTCGAACTAAATTCTTGATTTACAATCAGTCGTAGAATCGTACCACCACAATTTTCTGTTCAACCTATGTTTGTGAGTGTGCTTGTCTACAATTACTAAAAATTTCAAGATATTTTTATCTTCATTTAAACCAGGGGTTCCCAAACTTTTGTCAGTCCACGGCGCACTTACAGGTTTAGTATTTTGTCCCGGCTCCCTTTTCAAGATATATGTACAATGACATAAATCAGGCACAGAAATGAAAACAACTCTTAAGTTAAGCCTCGCAATGTGAAGCTCACATTTATTAAAATTGAATCACAAGAACCTTCAAACTAAAATATGAAAATACAAAAAAATATGAAGTAAACATTAAGTGAACATGAAATAAATGTCAACGACAAGTGAGTTAATGTTACGGGTGAGCTTGTTGATCGCAACACATTTTTCAAAACCCAGAACAAGGTTTGACACTGTCATTTCTCCTTCCACATCGATTTTTGAGAGATATTGCTTTTTATTACAGCTGCAGCTGCAAACCCGGCTTCGCACAAACAGGTTGTCGCAGAAGGAATAAGGATTCTTACAGCTTTTGAACTCAGAGTTGGATATTAATTTTTGATTGATATCCAAAATTCCAAATTTCGTTTTCAGGGTGTTGTCGCAAGAGAGTTCAATTAGACTATCTTTTTCCTGCGAAGTGAATTCTGGCGGAACTTGAGCACGCAAAGGATCTTGGACCCACACAAATTTCTCGACATTGTCTTTCTCCAAGTATTTTGCAAACCAGTCAGTGAGTTTTGAGAGGTGTTCCTTGAAAAGCGACAGCAAGTCTTGTGAAACAACGACTTCATTACAGGCCACGTATTTGTGCAATTCAGGGAAACAATGTTTACCTCCATCATTACTGATTTTTCTTATCCACAACTGCAGCTTTTTCCTAAACGCCGCAACCTTCTCCAAAAGTTTCAAAATTTGCATGTTATTGCCTTGTAGACAGAATGAAGGCATTCAGCTTGCCAAATATATTGCGCAAATACGTTAGTTTCAGCAAAAAGTCGGGTTCGGCAAAGTACCTGGAGTTTTCAAGACCTTCCTCTTGTAGAAAAATGTGAGTTCCTTGACGTAGCTCGAATGCAGGAGATAAGACGTTGCCACGTGAAAGCCAACGGGAACTGCAGTAGCATAGCAGGGCCGTGTGTTCAGCTCCCATGTCCATGCATAGCTTTTTGAAAAATCTGACTTTCAGTGGTCTAGTTTTTATGTAGTACACTATATCTACGACACGTTCTAACTAGTACGAAATTCAATTGAGAACTCATCGACCTTGATGTAAGTGCTTCCCTATGGACTTTATTACTATCTAATTAATGTTCTAAACATCCTTTTTTCTTTTGTAAATCTTGCAACTTGCCACTAAAGAATTCGCGAGATTTTTCAACCATGTTACAGTGATTGATCTCGAGATATCGTTTTAGCTTACTTGAGAGCATGCACTCAGTCGCTAGAACTTTACAGAGCACACACTGGGGTCTCTCTTCATTGTGTACTTCTACTGAAGTATAGCCAAAATTCAAATACTCGTCATCGTATTGTCGATGCTTGATCACCCTCACTTGAACTGTCGGCGTGCTTATTTAATAAAGATCTTTCCATTTTCCTACGAGTTTAGGAAAATACAAGTAAGTATTTAACTCATAAATATGACACACTGAAGCAAAGCGGGCGCTCTGGTAGTGGATGTCTTAAAACCGTTTACTTTTCTTTTCAGATGTTTATTCTTCGATTGTTATTTGGGAACTGAACTGGTTCGCCGAAATGGTGCCATGTTTATATTAGCCGCCCCACGTACTTACAATTTCTCGAAACTTCGACAATGTCCGATAATATGCTATATAAGTCTACTAGAAAGATCTATAAGCTTCACGAAAGTTCCATTCTTTCCTGGAATATTCTATGTGCTTCGAGAATGTTCCATATCTTTCTAGAAAGTTATACAAACTACTGGAACGATCTAGTCTAGATGTTCCAAAAGGTTCAATTAGCTTCGAAGCCGTTTCGAAATGTTCATTTCAGAATGTTTCAGACCGCTATGTCTAACCGCGTTCGTAGGAGTGCCTCGCGGCACCCCTGTTTACCCTCTACGGCACCCCGAGGTGCTGCAGCGCACACTTAGGGAACCCCTGATTTAAACTATATACTTGCAAAACAATATCAAATTATTAATCGGGTACTCTAAATCTGTGGCACTGGAACACTGAAATAGTTCACTAAAACCCTTACCACAATACTTAACTCGTACTGGACGCACGTTTCGATAGCCAAGCTACATCATCAGTTTTAGTGAACTGTTTCAATATCAAAATATTGTTAATTTATCGTCTATTAGATATGTATGTAGCTTTAACTGAAATAAGTAATAGCAGTTTTAGACCACAACCTTAGATTTTAATTCAATGTTGTAAAACACTCACTTTCGCTTGCACTGCATACTGAGCATCTGCTATAAGGGGCCTCCAAATCAGTTAAGTATTCATCAGTCTCGATTCCTTTATCCAAACCAAAATATCTTCTACAACCGATATGGTCACATGGAGGTATTTCAACCGGTGGGAAACACTTCGCTGATAAAGAAGATGCAATTGACCTGCACCTGTATTTGATACACACATCTCTCCCGTCTTTGCCCTTTACTTTCACGCATGGAGTGTTGTCTCCGGTGGTACCACAGCATTCATCGATTCTACACCAACTTTCACTGCTCGCAGTGTATACTGGAGTTTCGTCCCCACGGACAATGTCCGCAGAGAGACTTTCAGCAACAGGTCTGGTTACACTTTCTGAAGGACTTGAAGTTTTGTCGAATAAATTTATTGGTGAACTTCGTTGTATAGGCGATGAAGGGGGTGCAACTAACTGTTCGTGGAGAGATGATCTACCTAACGCTTCTTCTTTTGATTGTTCTGGTGATGGCAACGGTGTGGATGTGGCAGGCGGATGTGCAAACGAAACATCTTTATCAACGGTGCGGTGTGATTTGTTAGCTTTCGACGATGTTTTTAGAGTCGGTTGCTTTTGCGGGGACAACTTTTTTTCACGTGATTTATTCTTTCGCGCGGATGGTGTTACCGCCGAAGAATTTAGAGAGGAGTCTTGCGCGCTGTGATAGGTTGCGTCCCGAGATTCTAACTTTAAGGAATGTGGTGTAGCAAAGGATGAGTTTGTGGTATTAAATGTCGTATTATCCCCAGAAGGAGATGATTGCGCAGTGTGATAAGTTGCATTCTGAGGCGGTGACTTTGATGAAGATGGTGCAGGAAGGGATGAATTTGCATCATTAAATGTCGTATTATTGGCAGAAGGCGGTCGACCTTGCGCGCTGTGAAAAGTTGCGTCCTGTGACCGTGATCTTGACGAAGGTGTTGCAACAAAGGATGAATTTGGAGTATTGAATATCGTATTATTTCCCGAAAGAGACGAGGCCTGCGCACTATGATAGGTTTCCTCGCGAGACGGTGACCTTGACGAAGCAGTTACATAAGCTCCCTCTAACGTAGTATTTGTATCACTTCCTAATGGAAATGGCACGTCATCTTCATTGGCACTAAGTTCTTTCGTTGCATGAACAGCATAAGCTTCGATTATGGTTCCATACGGTACGTTATCCTGTAGATAGAAAGGAATTCTTGTAGTATAAGTTTTATTTTGCAATTAATACACAAGTCTTCAAAAATTGCAATCATCTCTAGAATTGAATCATGCAAATCAAAAGTTATCTAGGTGGCTTAAGTTAATATTTGTAACTTAATAACCTCTAGGGTATGTACGACATGCCGTCATTCCAGATTCAGGGATTTCTTGCCTTAGATTCGTATAAAATACAATAAATAAACTTAAAAATTATAATGGAAGAAAAGGTGACTCTGCAGATTCTTGATCGTTATAATTATTATTTATTATTATATCATGTTACGCAATCGATTGAAAAAATGAGTTATAGAAACCAGAGACCATAAACCATAAGACACACTGCAGTAACACGTAAAGATCCGTCTTCAGACATTTTGAACAAAAACATATTTGAAAATGTGGTTTATATGATGATTGGCATAAATTTTCCTAAGGATCATTCATTTTATTTGACATTCAACTTATGGGTTAGTGTTAATATCTACATACCACACACTACTTTCGAAGTACTTCGTCAAATAAACTATCTACATTACTAACCCCCGGCTTACAGAAAGTGAACTAATATTTAATCACGAGTTAGCGCGTTATCTCTAATTAAGTTAATTTTGTAACATCGCTAACCACAACTAGATACTTTAATCAATTAAATTAGTTCGTGAGTAAACGTCACTTTAACATCTGTTAATATTAACGTGAAAAAGGTAAAATACCAAGGAAATAGCTGTTATTTACACAAATCTAAAAAAATTCTTAAAAATTGAGCTGATGACCATCTAAATATAATCTTTACCACACGCTAAAATATTTTTGTGCTGTCGACCGCTCTAAATGTCATTTTAATTCTTATTGGCAGCAATTAATTTAACCACACATTAAATTTTAATTCGAAATTAACTTAATTCAGAATTAAAACGTGTAATGTAAACCGGAGCTAATGGATGCTGATTTTTGAAATGGCGTACATCGCTAATATTAAAAACCCCGACAACCACTTCTACTTGCTGGTTAAACCGCGCCGCTATTGATGCACAGAGTCGAGAATGGTTATGAATTCAGCACTTGGCTCACAAATAATTTGAATTTGGTATTATTTTTTTTTCTTTAATCGTCAAAGTTTCATTTTTTTAAATTTAATTTCTTTTGGTCCAGTAATAACAATAACACGCGTACTTTAACATACGAGGGTTAAGCCGATGTTATTGAGAATAAACAAAATTCATAGACCATGAAAAACAAAACATCCACTGTTGTTTAGGGTAGCTCTCTCTCTGTCAGTTGAGGTTTAGTTATTATATTTGTGTTAATTAGAACCGAAGTTTTAATTTTTTTCTACGTGCTAACTATAAGTTAAAAAATGGAATTAGCCAGGGAACGTTTAAATTCAACCTTTAATGAAAAAGCACCTTCTTTGGCTACAATTTATCGTGTAAAGACCTTGAATTTGGAAGAAGTTCTGTTCAGAAAGGAATAGGACGTCCTCGTACGGCCGTCATAAAAAAAGATATTGTTGCTGTGAAGAAAATAGTTGAAGAGGTCAACAGAGCCACGTAGGCTGTAATAGAGCATCAACTCAAAATTGGATCTTCAGCTGTTAAGACAATCAAATACGATCACCTGTACTTAAAAAAAAAGTTGTCAGTCGTTTTGTGCCGCATCAATTTTAGCAGAGCGCGTGAGAATTCGCGAAACGTTAACTCTTTTGAAGAATGGCGCACACCTATTTTTTTCTAAAATTGTGACAGGTGACGAAACGTATGCTTTAGTTTTCGAGGTATCTACTCATCAAGAGTGTCATGTATGGATCCATAAAGACGAAATAGCAAAGAAGCAAGTAGCTATAAACAACGTTATGTATGCGATGTTCTTTAGAAGTACGGACTTGCTATGTGCAATTAAATTGGATGAACAGGAAATATTTACAGCTAAATGGCACATCGGAAAATGTTTGCTTGAGGTGCTCAAGAGAGTTCCTGAGAAGGGTATTACGTTGCATCACGATAACGCATCGCCCGTATCGCAGATGTCGCGATTCAATGGTTGGCGTAAAATCATATAAAAGTAATAAAACATCCACCATACTCATCTGATTTGATTGACTTTTGGCTGTTTTATGGGCTTAAAAAACACTGCAAGGTGCGAGATTTCCATGTGAGGAAGAAATTCATATGACCATTCAGCAGTACTTTACAAGTACTCCAAAAGAAGATTAGTTAGCTGCCTTTAAAAAGTGGAGAGAATGGTCAAATGTGTTATTGCTTTGAACATATTAAAAAAAAATAAAACATATTAACCGTTTTTTTGATATTCTCAATAATATCAACTTGGCTGTCATATTAGCAGTTGCTCCGTTTTCACGTTTTATTTACCAAGGTTGGATTAAGCAGAAGAAATTGCCAGTTTGTTCATGTTATTTTTCACTACTGTTTTCTAAAGAAACGTATCTGTGCATTTTATTCCTAATAGTTTAATTTATTTTTCGAATTCTGATTAACTGTTAAACCAACAAACGCTAGCGCTTAACCTCAACGCCGAACAGAATTGAAATGGCGATGAAGCAACACGCTCACCTATGATATTAGCGTATCTGTTGTTTAGCCATAGAAAGTCTGAAGCACAAATTTTTCCGCGGAGCATATGACGTAAATATACTTTTCTATAACGAAATGCGCTGCATTTAGGCCGCTAAACTCATTTTATACAGATGGAGAAAACTCTCGTTACTACAGCATTTCCTTGTTATTTACAAACATTTTAGCTACTGTATGTATATTGCAATTTCTTTTACCTTACACTACAAATATTAAAATGTTTAAAGATATGTTTACAAACAAATTGTATATTAAACTGTCCGGTCTGGCGTACGAGCATTATTATTGTGTATCGAATACGACAATGCTGCATTGAAGGAGGTTTATTTAGCGCTGTTATTATTGCGTTGACGTTCCAATTCAGTACCTAATTAAGTGATGTATTGCTTGATTAAACTACAGCTTACATATTCTAATCGTGGATAGCTCGTGTGGCATGGTGCTTCGTTATTTTCCACATTCTCTGACGACACTGATGTACTTACTTCACTGTCTGAACAACAACAGTCGACCAAACCGCAGATATCTATAACCGTCTGAAGACCAGCTAAAATTGATTCGTCTGCAGTTGGTCCTAAAATATTCCTGTACACATCAGATGCATTGGAGCATTTAACTAGAAACAACCGCAGGTAAGTAGCATAACAGAATATGTTTAAGGTTTATCTTATACAATGTCTAACTTTCGAACAACAAGAAGTACCAGTCGGAGTACGTAGTCTTCGTGGTATCCTAGGTATTTTAGTCAGTCGTCCGTGCTGATGATATTGGCCACCGCAGCATAGGTTTGCATTGCAAACTTTTAGTAATTCCTCTTTTCGTTTATCCTCTTGATCAACAATAGGCCTGAGTTCTAATGGTAATAGCTTAATTTCCTTAGGATATGCACCAATACAAGACTTGGAGGCATTATGGTTTATGTTGGAAACTTTTTTAGGTTCTATTACGCCATCGTTGTTTTGTGACAGCTTCTTCACATTTTGTTTTCTGTAAGAACGAAGCACTTTATAAACATCGTTCATTTCCACTAGACAGAGTTGCATTATCTTACCTGATCATTTAGATGTGAGAAATCCAAGTTGACAAATCGATTGGATACATTTAGATGCTTACGAACAGCTTCCAAGAAATGCTCGCCTTGTTATAAATTGCGTTTGCGGTACTAAAAGAACACCAATGTAGTTTTTTTTGCTGACGTTACTTGATATAAGGTGGAATATAATTTTACCATTTCTGTGCTAGAGCTACGGATACACTAAAACTTTAAATTTAATATCTTGGTAATTGTCAAAATGAAGTTTCTTTCTGACATTTAACGATGTGTTGATAAATTTATTGAAAAAGAAAGAATGTGCTACACACATGTTAATATATGTACATCCAAATTAATTAAAATTAAAGTAACAAAAACGTGGGTAATCCTGCACTTTACGGCTCCCATTTCACAAGGTCACTGATCATATACAAAAATCAATGCAACGTTGCCAAATGTTCGTTGTTTAAATCAGTTGTCATTTGAGAATCATTTAGCGAAATCTAAATGCTTTAGTTACGAGTGTTTATATTTATTACGAGGGCGAATCAAATATTAACCGAACTTTTCTTTTTGACGCTCCCTAGGTGAAGTGAGTAACGTGACGTGTCGATATATGTTGGATGGGGATGTAAAGTGGAGGGGAGTAAATCGGTTCGGCTCGCAAGAGCAGATTGGTTGTTAGTAGCATCATGTCTGAGCAAGAGGTGCACTCGTCTGTTGAGCAACGCATTATTATTAAATTTTTGTCGCGGGAGTCAGTGCAAAATGAGACCCATGCACGCCGACCGCGGACAAGCACCAGTGAGACGAATATTCTTGCGATCCGTGAGATGATTGAAGGAGACCGCCGCCTTACAATATGGGAAATTACTGCACACGTCGGAATGTCGTATGGGAGTACCCAATCAATCATTTCAGATGATTTGGGTTACGGAAAAGTGTCGGCAAGGTGGGTTCCTCGCCTCTTGACGGAAGATCAGAAAGCAAACCGTCTTGCCGTGCGTGAAAGACTTTTGGCACGATATCGAATAGAGGGAGATGATTTGTTGAGGCACATTGTCACCTGTGATGAGACGTGGGTGCATCATTACACCCCGGAGTCTCAGCAGGCAAGCATGGAGTGGCGAAAACCTGGAGAAACAGCATCGCGGAAAGCCAAGACCCGTCTTTCTGCTGGGAAAGTTCTTGCAACGATTTTTTGGGATTGCAGAGTTGATTTTCTCCATGAACAGCGTACAGTTAATGCTGCGTACTACTGTCAACTGCTAGATGAAGTGAAACTGGCCTATCAACGAAAAAGGCGAGACATGCCTATTCGAAGTGCAATTCTGCTCCATGACAACGCTAGGCCACACACAGCTGTATTAACCCAAGAAAAATTGGACAAAATTCATTGGGAAACACTAGAACATCTGCCCTACAGTCCCGATCTGTCGCCGTGTGACTACCACATGTTTGGGCCACTCAAAGAAGAACTGGGAGGTCATCACTTTGACGACGACGAAGGTGTAGAAACGTTCGTGCGCAATTGGTTACAGACGCGACCACATTCATTCTTTGATGACGGAATTAAAAAACTTCCGATTCGGTGGGAAGCATGTGTGAATAAAAGAGGAGATTATATAGAAAAATAAGGTGTATTCAAAATTTTATTTACTGTACCAATAAATGTTCTAACACAAAAGTCCGGTTAATATTTGATTCGCCCTCGTAGTTTAGTTCAATTTTCTCTATTACAAATAGCGGGAAAAGGTGGTCTAATCATACAGAGCCAGAAAGGGCAATTAAATCATCAATATTGCTATAATCCTTGGACACTTGATCAAATTTTAACAACCGTATAAGTGTCGTGTCGCAATTTTATGCTTTTAATAAAGGAAGTCATACATAAATCTTACTATTTAGTATGTTTCTTTTAATATTGATACTCTAATCTGGCAATACTGCGTAGTTATGCGCATGCGCGCTGAGGCACGTGAAATGGGAGCCGTTAACTGCAGGATAACCAAAACGTGATATAAATAAGAGTTTTTACAACAGAAATCACAAACTAGTCAGAGAAAATCATATACTGTGAAATCAGTCAGAAAATAGTTTCGGAACAAGCCTATAATTTAAAATAACAATGAAACTACATAGAAACTACAAATAGGACACGCGGTTTGAAGCCGTGTAAAGAATCCCTGGCTGTTATTTATTACTTCACTATCCACATCTTTTAATCTTTAATTAGGATAATACAACTAATCAGAACATACAAAGTTCTACATCCGTACTTACCATTGTTTCGGCGCACAATTTTTTAAAAGTATTTTAAAAGCAGCGAATGTAGTTACAAAAAGAATGGAATAAAGAAATATATTATATATTATTTTGTTTCTAAAAAATTTAGAGAAATGCTATTAGTGCTGTGTTTAGTGTGAAATGTTTTATCTCAGGGATTTTGTTAAAAAAAATTGTAATTTTGTAAGTTAATTAAATTTTTAACTCCTTTGTGGGATTCGGGAGTATTCTTTGATACTTTTTTGACAATTTTTCATAAATTTTGAGATTAATAAATGGAAATTAACGAAATCTAAAATTGAAAAATGAAACTAACCTTGATTCATCGAAGATGTCATCTAAACTTTATGTTCCTTATGACATTCACAGGAAATCTGCCTGTTCCAACCCCAACCTTTTTTTCTACTTTGAATTTATTCTCTAATTTCTATATCGGGCACTTTAAATTGGGACCGCAACCAAAATACTAGATAACTCGAAGGAAGTTTAACCAGAGTTGATGAATCTATTGGCGTCCCTTTCTTCTTTATTTTAGTCGCGATGACGATTGTTTCTATCCACAGCAAATTTTGATATCTACCCAAATATAATTTAACGAGGAACTTGTGATAAATAAAGTTATTTTTAGAAGCATGAAAGAATGAATGTAGTGACGCTACTTGATGACTTAAACTAGACGAATCTGCTCTAAAATACAACTGACAACAAAATTATGACAAATTTACTGAGATCCACTTAATAACTTTATTATAGATATTTAATTTACGAAACTCTGCTAGAAATACCTTCGAATTTACCCTGTTATATGTTGTAGGAGAATTTTACATTAATTTTGAAGAGTTGTGAAAATAGGAAGATTAACTATAGAGGAATAACTTCACCGTCTCTCCACGTTTGTCGTTATCTGATCATAAGTCCAGATTTAAGACATTAAATAACATATAAATAAGTTATTTAATGTCGACACTCCAAGGCCACTCCGCTTGGGGGGAAATTATGGCTTTCGAAAAATAGCTTTTATCCGCCAGAGGGAATTTCATATCTATCGGGTGGCTATACTGAATACCCTATACGTTTTAGATTGACAGCTGATATTTACAATGTAAATATTTAACATAACAGTATATATAAACAGGTACAGTGGCTCCAGAAACTTAAAATAATCAAAAATTCAATTTTTTTCTTGTAATTATACTAAATTACAAGGAAAAAAAAACGAAACGAAACCACTTAGTTAACGTAAAGCTCATTTGCGTGCATGCTAACTATAATAATAATAATACTGCGAACAAGTCATCAACTAGACAGTTCGTGTTTTTTGCCATTTGCACTAGTGGAAACGTTAATAAGAAGTTCGTTTCAGCAGCAGTTATGTAAAAAGTGTCCACATACAAGATTGAGGCGCAGTCAGATAGACTTGCGCCAAAAGTGCAGGGGAATCAATTTGACTATTAATAAGCTCTACCAAAAATCTAGCAATTGTTATGTTAACTATGTTGCGGTCATACCGCCCTTTACATCATCGTGCTTGTTGCGATAAATTAGTTGCTGTATGCATACAAGGTTATTCATGATGACGGCCTATTAGACGTATATCTGTATGTAACCAAAATACCTTTTTGAAATTATTGATTTCATGGCACTCTCGATTAAGTTGATGCGGATATCAACTTTCTTGTCTCAAATATAACATCCTAGATATTATGGTTTCTTTGTACAGCCCTCTTAAATGCAAGTTGCCAACTTCTAAAAATTAATTTTTCTCTGAAAATTTTGACAGTTGGAAACCTCAATAACATTAATATCTCCTCTCTGGCATAAGCTATGCAAATCAGTTTTATGATTCTTATGAATTACATAAATAACTGTTTATAGTTATGAAGTAAGTATCAAAAATATTATACGGTTTTCCAAAAATCCAGTGCAAGCATGGACATATTCAATGATAATTTTTTTAATAGACCCTACTTTTGATCAATTCTACACATTCTACTACAAAAAGCAAGAGCAACAAATATTTTGGTTCCTGTGCCTACATTTACTGGTTTCCGCGTTATTTAAAGAATTAGGCTTTGGTTGATATAAACTAATCATAGTTTATGACTGAGATTGATATGGTGGTGCCCGGCAATAACGATGTATTGAATTTGCCACGAAAGCAGAGAGCAGCTTGTGAAACAAGTATAGATTTTAATAAACCACATTCCTCCAACGAATTAAAAGAATGCTTAAAAATAAAAACTAAAGGTGATGATAGCCCATGGTACTGATAAAACGACTCACGGCAAAAGCAATGTGCGGAGGAGAAAGTACTAGCCAATGGACATGTGCCTGCCAACACGACGTCATCAGCGTTGCTACCCTTCGAAATAGCAAATAATATACCTTCTGACACCATATAATGCCAAGAGATGCACGCCTGCCGTCTAGAAAGCAGCGACAAAAAGTCGGATACTGATGCCAAACCAATTCGAGCAGCTCGTAGGGTGCTAATCCCGAGGTTGCAGCACAAAAATACTGCACATGTAAGTGATTCTCTCCTCGTACGGCTTTTGCCGTGAGTGATTCCATCAATAACATGAGCTATATTAACATTATCTTTGGTTATTATTTTTCCGCCTTTTTTTGGTGTTTCTAATACATCATAGTTAGCCTGTCGAAATCACTTACAGGTGCAGGTACCATAGCACTTTTTCTACTGCAGTCTCGGGGCTAGCTCGTCAAGAACTTCTTTCAAATTTCGAAAAATGAGTGCTTCCGCGATATACTATTCTACATTTGCTTCTCAATAGATAAATTAGGCTACTTCCTTTTATAAATCACTCTCGAGTTAACACTTGTTTAATAACTTAGGGAGACTTAATTAGTATGTATGGTTTTGTTCTTTTCATTCTATCCAAATCTCTCCAGCAACTCCTTCGTCAATTATTATGGGAGCATTCATATCATCTGCAACGATATGCACATGCAATAAAATAGGTTTGGAAGACTGAAATTGAATCTACAACGTGTTTTGAATCAAATTCAACTCTCCAAGACATCGGTTTAATGATTTGTTTAAATAATTTAAGTCGAGTAAATTTAGGTATAAGAAGCGAAGTATGAGAAAATTAAACGAAGTGATTGACCTTGGTAAAACATTTCTTACACTCAACTAAGAAAAAACTCGTTTTCACAATATTTTATTGGTACTCTAGGTATATTTTGCTTTACGGCATTATCCAGATAATGTTATGCCGTTAGGCGAAATGTACGTACAGTATTAATAAAATATTGTGAAAACTTTACCAAACAAGTTTCTCCTTGATTGAGTGAAGTGAAGTATATTTTACCTTTGTCTTTTAGAGCAAAATGTGTAGAAGCGATTAAAAAGAGGGATTGCTATTTAAAAGAATTAACTTTTCCTGTTTAAATATGTTCATGTTTCGACTGGATTCTCAGAACATTCTGTACAACATTTTTGGTATTTCTGTATAACCACAAACATGAATGTATGTAATTTATAAGAGATATAGATGTTTAAATTGAAGTTTGCATGTCTAAATTGAAGTTTGCATGTCAAAATTTTAGAAAAATATTAATTTCTCGAAGTTGGTACGAAGATCCATGATATGCTATGCTTAACTCCCTATATATGCCCAACTCCTTTCCGATGTTCTCGCGACCATTCGTTGTAGTAGCGTCCGTTTCGTGTGTTTGTATTCCTAAATGGATGAAACAGTGTATTTGCATTCCTAAACGGAGATAACTTCATCCTTAAGTACATAGATATGTACCTTGCGTTGGTAATAGTAGATTTTATTTCCGCAACGGAATTTTGGTCACTGCCGAAGTAAAACTACATTACCTTTCTTAGTTTGTAAATTATTGCATGCACTCCAGTTGGCAGAAGATGTTGCCAGAGGACGATATATATTTGTAAGGGGGCTATATTTTCATAACATTTATTTTCTGTCGTGGACTAATTATTTATCGCTCTCGCTACGCTTTATTCTAAATTATGTTGTTTTCCAAAGAAAAGAAATCTTTTCAGTATTGCTTTTATCATCCTCTACTTTAGTGTTATTAAAAGAAGAGTTTTGGATAGCTCTTTCTTTTATAAAATATCGTGTTCTTATCACAGCGAAAAACATTGCAACAAAAATTTCATTTGAAACATATTTCAAGCAATGCATTAATTCTACGCTTCAATAACTTGAAGCTGGCCGAACACTTCTGGCGAATGTGGAAATTGTGGTATTTGTATAGTTTGTATAGTAGTTACCATACACAAATTTGAAAGAACCTTTATACGTGGTTATAATGATTTCATAATTAGTCATAAAAAGATACTTAAGTTTAATTTAACCCGGCAGAGATGTAGATTAAGAAACAAGTACTAATTCAACTTTGAATATATTTTTAAGCGATAGATGCAAAGAACATTGAGTTCTATCAGATTATTGCTACCGTTAGGAATTTTGTCTACGAAAGGCTATAGAAATGTTTACGAACATTAAGTGTACATGACTTATTTTTCGAAATCAGGTAATTGCTAGTGTTTGGCATCACAGTAGCGATGACTTATAGCAACTCATTGTATTCACTCTTAATGTTCACTGGCAGGGACGCACTTACGTTTAACGGATTGACGCGACAATGAAAATTGCTGTAAAACTAAAATAAAATGCTGTAAATATATAAATGCTTAGAAGAAGAAAATCGAAATTAACTATTGCTTAAATGGTATGTTTTAAGCTTTCTGGTGTTAAGTGGGTCCTTTTTTAAATTAGTATAGCCTTAAATATAAAAAAATCTTGACGTCTCAATTAGTGATGGGGCATAAGTAAAGATCGGAAGAAATTCTAGCGAAATATGTGACTACACCGCAGTATTTGCTATAACACACTATAGAAGTATTATTGCCGATTTTATTAAATTAGTGTTGCTCACAATTTAACAAAATATTATGGCAGAATATACGAGGTATGCATCCTAATGTTAAAGATAACGTATTATTGTTGATATAATTTGATATAGTAAAATTTAATACATTACAGTTAATAATACTTACCTAACCAAAATAATACTGCTAATATAACTAATGGTATTGGTGGAATCGTTCCCGGCAAACACAATGTAGCAGAAAGAATATCGCTAGCACAGGACATGTTTCTGCCTAACCGGCGTCATCATCGTGGCTACGAGCGAGATTCTCCCCTGCATAAATCATCTTTGTCTCTCAGTTTATCTGCTAATCCCCAAAACGGACATTGAATATGTCTCGCGACGGCACCTAGCGCCAGGAGATACAGTCCCAGGCCTACGTGCCGCCGGGAGGCATATTCAGTGTCTCCAGAAATGTTGAAAAATGTCCAGGAAGCAGTAATTTCTCGACTTCAGAAATGTTATGAAGTAGATAGGCGACAGCTTGAGCACTTGTTTAAGAGGTATTTCAGTTTATTTTCGAGCTTAGTCAAATTATTGTTTGTTTTCACTTGTTTAATTTAGGTACTTGTTATAGCAGCTCAAAAACTATGGCGAGTGAAATGCCTATCTAATCTTTCATCCAAATCCGTCAAAATACATAGGCTGTTCTAGGAATATTATTATTATTATAACTAAATCTATTAGGTAATACCTTGCACGGTTGTTCAATGTTATCGGGCCATTATAGCTAACTTTGTTATTATTGTAGCTACTATGTTGATTAAATTACCAAAAATTGCTAATCGCATTTCATCGCTTATATACATATATACATATTTTTAAATTGAACACCTTGTATATTTATCAATTATTACATAGGAAATGAAACTGCTTAAAACATCCTTATAGTAATACATCACTGAATTAAAAAACAAAGGAGATGCGATGAAACTGTAGTAACTAACCTGAGCAAATATGCGGTAACAGCCAGAGGCGTGGCGAGCGCATAAAAGTTTACACATAAAATAGAAGGTAAGAAATAAATTATAAAACGTACTGAAACACTTACCGTTTTAAAAGTCTTCCGTGAAATCACAAACTGGGTAACATCTGTTAAATATTTGAATCATTAGATATGTTTCCACAGCTGTTTCAGTCAAGTGAGTACGACGTGCGGAATAAATGTTTTTTAATACCGAAAACGACCGTTCGACATCTAGCGATGTTATATTTGCATATTTAAAATAATCTTTGAAACAACTTAATGCATCTTCACACGCACCCTCACAAATTTGTCTTAATATAAGAAAATTTGAGTCTTTCTCTAAAACACTTTCAAATTTTCGTATTACACACCAATTTGTTTCGCCTTCTACAGCGCATAACTGTGCGTGAACGTCATTCACAATTTGAACGGAATCCATAGCGACATCGAAACATTTTGTAATTTTTCTATTCCCTCCCCTAGTCCGAAGTAATTTTTGTGAATAGTTTGTAAATTTCTTTTAACCTGACTATCTTGAAATATATCCTGGCTTTTCTTGATTGCTGCAGCTTCTGTCGGATTGAATTTTAAAACTATCTTCTTTACTTGATCAAAATATTTGCTGTAGTAAAACGCAGCCTGCAACCATGTTCCCCAACGTGTAACAATCGACTGTGGTGGTTCAGGTAAATCAGGATACAGTTTGTGAAATAGTCGGGTACATTTCGGGGACTTCAGAAACACTGCCTTTGTACTAGCAATCAATGCATTTACTAGTGGAAAACATCTAGGAACCGTTTGTGCCGCAAGAGTATGGATTTTACACGTTACATGTAAGAAGTTACCACTGTGTTCTTTAAGAGATCGGCCCAAAGAACGCATGTTTGCGGCACCATCAATCATAAACATTAAAAGTTGCTTAGTTGAAACTTCAAATTTGTTCAATGAGTTCAACACCACCTTTAAAATCTCATCGGCAGTACAATTTATAACTCTTTTAGAAGCAAGTAAGGAGGAGGATGACGGTCGATGTGGTTCCATTGTACGTACCATTACATTAACCACAGAATGTTTTTGACGATACGTTGTTTCGTCCACACATAACCACAGTTTTTTATCTTTCAATTCCGTTTTCATTCTTTTTTCTATATGTTCACGAGCAAATGGCACTACATTTCGTATCGATGTCCGACTAGGTAATTTACAGTCCGCATATTTATTCCAGAAGGAGACAAGTGCTTCTTTGTCTCGTAAACAAAACGATAAATTACATAAAATAAGAGTAACACATAAATCAAATGTAAATTTTTCTTGGTCTCGTATGCCACTTTTTGCAGAAGAATGCTGTTTGCTTTCGATGTGACGTTGACAGTGGCTTCTGGACCAACATATTAAAGGGATTTTCCAAACTAGACATTGAATTTTAGCGCCATCAAAAATTAAGTCCGGCATGTCCATTATAAAGTTTTTAACTGTGTCTGCCATTGGTCGTTTTCGCGACGTACATACCTAACTGCGACATTTTTAAAGCAAACATAAGCGTACAATTACGAAATAAGTTACGACAGCCTACATATACACAGAACTACTCGCATACAGCATCGATTTAGTACTGACGCTGTGAATGCGTGAAATAAATCATCGCCGACTCCGCACCACATATCTACTACACTGACTGTTACCGCTGTTTGCCCAGACTGATATAGTCATTATTAGAGCAGCTATTGAGACAGTCGAAACATATAAAATTTGTAATTTATTTCGCCCAACAAAATAATATAATAGAAAAATTACGCATCGTATTTCAGAGTTTGGTTAAATAACTCGCTTTTTTTGTTTAAAACTAAGCGATCTAATAAAAGCGTTATTTAAAGTGAGGAAGCGGAGGTGAACCGGTTAACGATTAGCCTACCATGAAGCTAATCCTACCAGTTAAATTCGTGAACTGATGCAAGAACCGAATACTAGTACAGGGGCTATTCACGCAATTTTGAAAGAACACAAATATAGTATGTACAAATAACAGTAATTATAAGTACACTTTATGGAATGAAGAAACGAACTCCGGCACCGGAGAACCATGCGTTATTGGAGCATGGCAAACCACCTTATTCCACAACCACGTAGTCCACAGCATCGATTTAGTTTGAATATTTGGTGTGGCATCTACAAAAACCGAATTGTCGGCCCGTCTTTTTACGAAGGCACTCTCATAGGAGAACGGCATATTCCAATCCTACGTGATGCGCTAGAAGATTTTTTAGACAATTTAAATCTGGCGGAGAGGGCTCTTTCAGGAGGATGGTGCTCCTGTGCAAAATTCATTGCAAACCGCAGAAGATTTAACTGAAATCTGTGAAGATAGATGGATTAGAACCCTTGGACCTGCTAATTGGCCGGAGCGCTCCTACATCACCCATGTATTTCTTCTTGTGGGGGTTCTTAAAGGACATCATGCACATGCAGCGATACAAGAAAATGGAGATATTGCAGAACACAATTAAACGAACCATAGGAAATATAGTAACTTTTCATAAATTTAATAAACGCAAATTTCATTGTATCTCTTTTGTTTTTCAGTTTAGGACTATAGTACTATAAGGATATTTTACGCATTTTTTTCCTATCGGATAATTGAACAATATACAGGGTGTTCAACTCATTTATGATTACACCTTTATCAGATCGCTTAGCTCTAAAGGTATTCTCGTTCTCACAAAACTTTCGGAAGAGCTGTGTGTTTTAGTAGGCGGAACCCTATTTGGAAATGTTTTGCTGTAATACGGCAGGACTCTTTCGCAGTTTTTATTGCATGCAAAATGTGCCTCACACTTCTCTATACGAATAAAAGAAATTGTAATAAAAATAAAATAAACAGCAGTAACAATAGTAACAATTATAAAACGCATAATAAACACAAAAGCAAAACAAAATTATAGAAAACTGGAGGCAAAAAGTAATTATTCTCACTAATAAAAGCTCTAATTGATCGCAATGCCGGACAAGATTTGCAAAGGATCAAAAAAGCAATGTTTATTTACTTTGATTCATATTTTAAATCTTTCACCTTAAAATTTATTTTATCTTTTTTCTCCCTCATTTTGGGGGTCCTAGTGTTATAAGAGTAATTTATTTGAAATGTCAGTATCTATCGATTTGTGAAAAAATATACAGGCTGTTTAATAAAAAAATAAGTTATTTAGTGAGTTGATGAGTTGATTGCGCTATTTTATTGGACGGAATAAATTACATATTTGTCATGTTTCCACTATCACAATAGCTGCTCTAATAACCAAGGTATTACAGTTTCAATTGTCCAAGGTAAATTTCATCGTGTCCCTTTTGTTTTTCATTTTAATTCTATGGTACTAGAAGGATATTTTACGCAGTTTCATTTCCTACCGACTAATTGAAAAATATACAGGACGCTCAATTAAGAAAATATAAACAATTCAAATAAGCGCTGAAATATGACGTGCAATTATTTTCTCTCAGCATCATTGTGATCAGCGGAAAAATCACTACATCTTTGGTAATTTAACCACCACCGTAGCTACAATAATAACAAAATTATAGCAATAGTGGCCGGATAACTTTGAACAACCTGTACTACAGGAATCGCTATGGAGGAAATGAATTACCTAATGCAAACAATCAACTAAAGTGTTTTCTTTACAGCTTCACCGTTATTGACATACCTAAACAGCGTTGTGTTAGAGCTATAATACTGCCTATTACGAATAATCGAGTACTTTAAAAGAACTCAAAGCTTGATTTAAGTCTGAAATTGGTGGTTGTCTGCACTTTGTTGTTAATAGATAAATATTTAGTGCTTAATTTTTTTAGGGAAACCGCATATATATTGATATCCTTTATCGCAAAGAAAAATACATCGCTTAGACTTCTTGCTGTTCTGTAATCGAAAAATAAATAGGTACCATTGTCTTTCAGCATATTATGCTAACTACTTAATTGAATATGGTTGTTCGATAATTCCATTCTGTATTCTTTACGTATTACCTTTTCATGCAACAAAAATAGATACTAGCGTAAGGTTTATATAAATAAACTATATTCTCATATATGCAAATGTTAATGCAAACTGGAAATACCTTATTTAATTAGTGCTTGTTTAATAGTACAATTATAGTATCTTTTATACCGATAAACAAATCGCTCTAACCGTAATTATATCACTTATGTAAAGCTAATCGATCACCATCATAATCTAGATGAGGATCGAATCAATTACAAAAAACCTTTCACAGATCTAGATTTTGTTTTTTATTTGCAAATGATGGAACAGGTGTACAAATAAAACTTTCCTGGAAGTGAGTGCACTAGTATATTATGAAAAAAGTAAATAAATAATAGTGTAGAGGACTGCTTGCTAATTCTACTGATGTCTTTATATGTTGTGATCTCATTAATAATGCATGAAAAATTGGCAGGTGTTAAAAATTGTATAAATATTCATTGATATTGTTCGATTTTTAATACTATTAGATCATTCGTTAGAAAATACTATCTGAATAAATTGTGGAGCAAATTTGTAACGGAATTGTTTTTAGTAGCAAACATATGCATACATGTAAATGTATAAGAGTCAATCCAAATACATTTCGCTAGATTATTTAAATTTTATTGCATATTTTCGAGAAACTAGTGAAGAATTCATTTTATTTTCGAATGTCGCCCACCTATATAGCGGACATGACATCTAGTACCATCTATTAGAAAAGCAGAAACTCTACCGCGGACGGCTAAATTGTATTTCCATTCAGAGGTGGCAGCACTCGGCTCGGAATAAAAACAATTCCGTTACTTCTACCGTTCTGTTATTAAACTAGAATAAATAACGAAGTAAATATTAATTCACGAATTGAAATGTTATTTTTATTAAACAACTATAATAGATCTGTATATATCCATAATAATAGGAAACGACAACAAAGAACATCATTTTAGATACATATATTGACAATTAATAAAAGTAGACTAATTGATCAATTTGAAATTTATTTAAACTTTTGCATCTGCTTTGTAACATGCAGAATACTGTATTTCAATATCTTGAAAATTTAGGGATATATTTCGGTTTATGTAAATTATGTTTTGAATGCTAGTTAAGTAAATTTGTCATTAAAGGTTGATAATTTTACAACCATAATTTTATTTGGTTTTCTGCTTCCGCTGAAATTATTTTTGCATTTTCTCTTCAACATACCATATTTGCTTAAGCTATACATCCAACAAACTAAAAGGACTTTTGTATACGTATGTATATATGTATACATATATAGTACTTACATACATACACACAGACATCTATGTATATACATATAAATGTTACATGAAAGCAATTCCTAGGGGATCAATACCACCAGCTCCCTTGCAACCTCGACCTACATCCATATTCAAATGTATGAACATACTCAGAGAGGAAATATGGAACATTTTAGTGTATTTGTACGCGTACATTTTCTAAAAAAATATTCTTAAATTCCAGAAGAAATATTAAAATATTTTGTTCTCTCTAATTTATGTAACAAATAATTTTAACTTCTTCTATATAAAAAAGCATCTCTATTTTATCACTTAATCCTGTATATGAAGACTTTTAATCATATTTAGATGAAAGTATTCTGTTTTGTTACAGATCTTGTTCCACGATGAACCCATAAAGGTTGGAATAAATTCTATAGCAATTCATTCAAGATATTCAGTTGGAGAAAAGCCTGCGAATAGGTCAACTTTTATTTTTTGTTGTCGCCTTTTTTGGCTAAAGGTATCTTACACAGGATAATCGGCATAGTAGATATGATGTCATAGTTTGCTTTTTTTTAATGAGAATCTTAATTTCTTCTCAAAATTTTAAAATTTACACAAGATCCTAAATACATTTGATATGGCATATTTTTATCTAAATTCAACCGTGTCTTTCAGGAATCGCCGTTTAACTTATAAAGTAATTTATTTCCTTTGAAATAATCAATTCAAACTAAAATTAAGTCAAATCTTGAAATTGTCCTCCTTTAACTACTGACAATAAATAAACACTTGTAAAACGTTTTGAATGACCTTAGGTTGAATGGATCTAATTTCGTGTACTTTAAACGTTTTAGTGTAAATCTTTTAGTTCATCGATGTTTGTTGATGTAAGCGTTTGATCTTAGGTATCCCCAGAGGAAAAAATCGAGTGGCGTTAGGTCCACAGTCAGTCATTAATACTTGCAGATGAAAATTTGTTAGGGGTGAAAGAGGATTTTGTATTTAATTTTGAAAACATCATCAATATTTCGATCCGTCCTTTCTCACTTAAATGTACCATTATTTAAAAAACGCTAAAATTTTACATTGACATAGATATTATTTTTATTTGTCACTGTCACTTCAACGTATTTTTACATTCCCCCGAATATATCCGTAGAAGATTTTGAATCATTCTTTGAATTATACATGTGAATTATGCTACCAACGTGTACTAACTTTTTCTCTGCTTTTAAACAACATAAGAATGTTCTAAATTAAAATGGGCAAATCTTGGACCTTCCAATATCAGATCTTTCGTGTTCTGTTGAACGTGATGAATTACCGGTTATTCAGAAGATGTTCGCCATCCCTCTTTAGCTATCACAATTTGCTATAAATCAAGCAGACCGTTTAATTTCTCTATGAAACCAATCAAATGTTATAACTTAAAAAACTGTGACATTTATTCCTTGTTTATTTCTTTATAGCATACCGATTGGAGTTTTCTTGATAACAGCCGATATTAACTTAGCTTGCAATTTGTTCTATAATGTGTTATATTCAATATTTGATGATCATGTTCCAGTAATAGCTAACATAACCTACAAGTACCCAAAGTGGTTCGCGCAGGAGATTATTTCTAATATTAAACGTAAATGTCAATTATAGATACAGCAACTATACAACGACATTTATTCCTTACACGATTACCGAGATTTACGCAAAACTATTAAGAAATAAATATCTGCAGTTTACTCTAATTTCTTGCGTCGTGTAGAATCCAGACTGCTTGTCGGTCCTAAACAACTATGGTCACATATTCCCGATAAAAAACGATACAGCCGAATTCCAGGCAGTATAATTTATGATGATATTATTCTTGATAGCCCACAAAAAATTGTTGACGACTTTACAAGTTATTTTAGCAGAGTATTTTCTTTGCTCTCAATGCCGAATTCACAGTCAGCGCCAGTCCACTCTAATAGTGTTCATTATGTTAATGTCGATAGCTTCACAGCGTGTGACATCTTAAATTCTATTTGTAAATTAAAGCATTTCTATAGTACTGGACATGTCCAAATACCTGCACTTTTAGTTAAGGAATGCATTAATTCCATTTCCTCTAAGTGTATGTCATCTTATACTAAAAACAAGTACTTTCCCTGATAAATGGAAAATTGCGCAGGTTATACCGATTTATAAAAGTGAGGTCTCTAAGAATGTATCAAACTATAGACCAGTGTCCATACTATCGACATTTGCTATAGTTTTCGATGAATCTAGCTTTCTTTTTAGATATACCCGTTAGTTGCGACTACCATTACCCCTTTCTAACACGAATTTGTTACTGGACGTTCTACCATCTCAAACTTATATTACTTCTGCCAGTTTATTTCTAATACATTGGATAATAGGGGTCAAGTAGATGCATTTTGTCTCTTCTATTTTATCTATTTTAGCTTTTGATCGCTTAGATCACAGTATTATTCCTATTAAATTAAAACACTTTGGGTTTAGCGATGACTTGCTGGAATTTTTGTATGACAATACGTCGTTTACAATTGTTACACTTCGATTACTTGTGTGGCAACGTCTGGAGTACTCTAAGGCTCAAATCTGTCATCGTTAACGAAACTACATCCGAAAAGCGTCTGTTTGCAGATGACCTTAAGATCTCCGCAAGTATTTCTTCTTCTAATGACTGCATTTTGTTACAGAGCAACCTTAGCAAACTTCATGCCTGGTGTAAAATTAACAACCTGATTTTAAGCACAAATAAATGTATATTTGTTATATATTTTAGTCGTCAATGCATTCGTTTTTAATTCTAACCTAAACAAAAATTTGTTGTTGCAAGGTCAAGATATTAAAGATTTGGGAATTCTTTTTTATTCGAAACTGAGCTTTGTACAACACGTAAATGCCATTACAAAATCAGCTATGAGTTTACTAGGCTTCATCATCCGTAACTACAAATCTTTCAGTTTGCAAGTACTTTAAAAAGTCTCTACTTTGCATTGGTCCGCCCTCGTATGGGATATGCTGTTACGTACTACTTGCATTTTCTCGAATATATCATCCTGTATTCCTATTATGTTCTCTTTAGTCAAGGCGATTCTGTACTGGGACCATTTAGGGTACCTAAGAACGATTCTTAACATTTAATTGTAACATAGATTTTCTAGATTGATATAAATTCCAACGTAATGTTTTCAATGTAAATAAAATGTGAAAGCCAAATTAAACTTTGTAATTACTTATGCAATCGTACCAGATCTTGGGGGAAAGAAATCACAGAATCTATACTTAAGACAACTTAGAGAATTATCAACCTATTTAGTCTTAACTTAATGTTTTGAACTATTTTCGAGTCAATTTTCTGGATTTAAGAAAAACATTCAGCTGTTATTTTCTTTCAAGCCGTCGCAAATATTAAGCAAATTGATCCCTCTTTTCCACTACGTTATAATACTACCTATTGTTTAACTGAACATACTGGTCATTTAATAAAATTTTGTGTAAACGTTTACACTTGCGTGTCTCTCTCTCTTCATCTTCGGTGGCTTGTAAGCTTCATTTTTTGATTAGATGCTTAATTACATCACCCCAACCCTGCTCTGCTTACATTCAGTATTTGCGGAACAGACCTTGAGTCTCATGACCAAAGCAAGCAGTAAGAGCTTTCGTTGATGTCGTTGATGAGTTATATTTGCAGGTAGGTACAGCGTTTGATTTGCAAGGGCGATTACCCTTTTAGTGATTTTATTTCCTGGAGCTTAATCAGAGGAAATGGATTGAAATGGTTCAAAACAAATTCATTAATTTTTTGTGGTTTAGACAAGATCATATTTATCTATCTAGAAGTTTTGATCGTTAGTTATTATTGTTCCGATTTAGTCTAACATTATGTACTTGTACAAAATCTTTATAATAACGTTGACTGCCCTGCTTTACTTCAGTTTCTTGACTTATCGGTTCCACAATTCAATTCTCGCCAATTCGATTAATTTTACTTGCCCTTTGCTAGAACCTACATTTTACTAAAATCACCTACGTACACAATGATTTATAACTACAACAAAACCTGTGCACAAATAGATAAGTGATGGGGGACCTTGGGAGGATGGGAGTGGAAGGATGGAAGAGTAAAGTAAAGAACAGAAAAGAATGGAAGAAAACAGTAAAAGCGACCGAATCACACAATAACCTATAAGAATGATACTGAAGGAAATGGAAAGACTCACCATCATAAATGAGTTTCCAGAACTTCTTTTAAAAGGAGTGGCTGCAATTCCGACAGGAATGTATAGCCTTGTATATATAATAAAGCACATTTAATTTGCTTTTAAAAATAGCAGACGTAACTAATTCGAGAACGATGGTACAAATACACTTAATAGTTAGAGAACGATGTTACAAATACACTTAATAGTTAGAGAACGATGTTACAAATACACTTAATAGTTAACATATTTTGGCTCCCGCCGGTGAATTATGAAAATCTATAATTTTCCTATGAATTTCCAACGTAATTAATTACTGAAAAAAAGTTCCGGTAAGGAACCGAATCTCACATCTCCTGCTTGTCGGGTAGGCCTGTTAACCACTACACCACGAACTATGCAAGGATCGTTCACTCTTTAATACCTAGTTGCTATTTTATCTACAAATATATCGTAATACTTCGACAGATAATTTTTAATTTTACACTAATTTAATAACAACTGGGTACTAAACACTGAGCAATCCTTGTATGATCCTTGTGGTGTTGTGATTAACACGTCCACCCGACAAGCAGGAGATGTGAGGTTCGATTCCTCACCGGGACATTTTTTCAGTAATTAATTACGTTGGAAATTCCAAGGAAAATTATAGATTTACACTTAATAGTCGTTTTCACATTTAAAAATATAAGTTACAATTAAAATAGTAATAATATTGCAGTACCTACTATAGGCGAAGCTAGGAGTATAGGTTTGTTATTAGCAACGCATATTTTACGTATGTAAATCAGAACTACATAAATATTCAGTAAAAGAGATTTGGTAAAGCTTTTCTTCCATCAGTAGTACAGAGCGTTTTATTTATGGCATATATGTCCTTCGCTACATCTCTTCTAAAATTATGGAGGGTAGTTGGCTTAACATGTGGGTTCGTATAGAGTACGGCACATATTCTCTTCATATTACGAAATTCTTTTTTTCAAAATGCTGTAGCATATTTGTGTACATATATAAAGTTCTGTTCAGATATGATCTTACTAGATTCTGCGGTTTAATCTCCGGATTCCTTACAAAACCCTCTTTTATTAGGTTACCCATTTAACATCTACATACAATTCCTTATCATATGAATTGAAATACTTATCGTACGCTGCGCTCGAGAACAATCTTGATCGTATACTATTTGCCCCACTTTTATTGAAATTGGGGTAAATAGTAGCATTACATAAGAATTACTTAGTTTACAGAACGCCATCAGCTCTGTTTAGATTTAGATACTATTTGTACTGATACAGGCAGCCATTTCATGCCAGTACCAATAAATTAAATTGTAGTGAAGTGTAAAACTGCTTCTTTGCGTTATGATTTAATCTCTTTAATCAGTTGCAACCTGCTAGTGTTACTTTTGGTTAGCAGTTTATGTGCCGGAATAGACGAGCACGTAAAACGCAACGCTACGTTTTTGGATCTCACTGAATCTAATGTGTTGCAGCAGATGAACGTTTGCTTAGCGCGACGCGCGCTAATAATGCCAAAACATTACCCCTCCATACACGATCACGCAAAACTGTCACTTTTGCACATCAAGCTAATGCACGCTGCATTACAATGCATTGGTTTGATATGCAAAAGTGAAGTTTCGCGTAATCGTGTATGGGGGTACATTAGGAAAAGGAATGCTGCCTTGTTCGCACCAGGTTTTCAACGATCGTCTGTTCCCGCCGTAAAGGAACTGCTACTTTTTGTAGCAGTTTTCTGTACATAGGATTAGATAAACATTAAACTGGTAAACTGTTTCTAGGTTTCTGCAACTTTACATTAGAGCTTATTTACCTCCTAATACCGAACTAGATATTTACTATTAGCATATATCGTCGCTAGATTTCGTATTGACTCAACATCCGAATGCAAGGCTTTGTGTTGCAGCTGACTATAATATGCCAGGTATATTTTGGCAAAATTTCAATACAGGCTTACTTCCTGTTAGTGCTAAGGCTTTTGGGTGGGAGTCTCAAGTTTGTGACTCCTTAACTTTTTTAGCTTTAGAACAATTTAATAGTCTACTGAATGTAAACAATGCGGATTTAGATTTAGTTTTTGCTTCTTTTAACGAATTACGCGTCAATAAAAGTCATATTAACCTAGTATCGTCCGATATTTATGCCTTAATATCGAAGTTTCTCTAAATGCCGTGTCTGAATGTATTAATAATATTTCTGGCTGGAAGTACAATTTTAAGAAAACTTGTTATGATTCCATAAATAGTTGCTTTTGTACATTTAACTGGTGTAAGGTTCTCAGCAACTACGATATATCTCAATGTGTAGATTTATAAAGCGCTTGCGAGAAATTTATACCTAAGTACTATGCAAGTGGTGGAAATTACCCTACTTGGTTTTCTAATGAAATCAAAGGATTACTAGCAAAGAAAAATGTTATGTTGAAGAAATATATATTAAACTGCACTAATACATCACTTTACAATTTATAGACAAATTTGAGATCTTTATCTAAAGCCAATATCGCCAGAGATTATATTTTTCTTTTACTCCAAATAATATGAATATTAACTGAAATTTTTTTTTGAATTTGCTGATATGGAAATTGGAGGCTTAGGGTGTAACGGGTACTCTTTGGTCTTGGCTTGCTTCTTACTTATCTAATCGTACACAGATAGTGTGGATTGGTATCGCTCCATCCTACCCTACTCCTGAGACGTCTGGCGTAACACAGGGCAGCCATTTGGGACCAATTTTATTTTTACTCTTTATAAATGACATCAAACACCGCGTAAATTATTCTAGATTTCTCCTTTTCGCAGACGATCTAAAGTTGTTTTCTTCTATCTGTTCTACTTCTGACTGCTGTAAACTTCAAGCTGATATTGATAGTATTTCCACTTGGTGCAAAGATAACTACATGTCATTAAACATTACCAAATGTAAAACTATCACCTTCACCAGGAAAAGGAAGAACATAATTAGTTATCCTTACACAATCAGTGACACTACTCTTGATCGTCTAGACCATACAAAAGATTTAGGTATATTGTTAGATGTTTCTTTAAGATTCCATTAACACACTGACTATATTACTTGCAGAGCTTTTAAACTTTGCGGATTTATTAAATGTCAAACTAGTGATTACACAAACATTATTGGAATAATTTCTCTCCTTCATAGTTTAGTGCGACCCATCCTTGAGTACTGTTCTACTGTCTAGAGCCCCTACACGACGTTTCACTCGGATAAGATTGAAAGAGTGCAGAGAAAATTTACTAACTTTATTTTATTTAAATTTAACATTGATAAAACACCTGTGCTTTTATCCTGAACGACTATCGATGATGAATTTATTTTCATTGTCTTCTAGACGTAATCTCTTTATTAAAATTGGGTTGCAAGTGTATACATCGTAATTAGTTAGGTTTGTTTTAAATTGCACTCATTTTCCACTTTTTCAAATCAAGTAGGCCTTTACAGTTGAGAAAAAACTATTTTCGTTTCAGAAAAATACCTCTTCCGTTCACAGTATGCCTAATTATTACTAAGAGAAGTTGTTCAGAATGAAAGGCTATGGCGTTATGCAAATTTTGTGAATGACCGGCCTACTTTGACAAAATTTATTATCTTTCAATGTCGTTTCAGATAAAGTACCTTTTGCGTCCACAGTACATCAATATGTTAATAAGAAAAGTTGCTTAAAACGCAAAGTTATGGAGTTATGCAAATTTCTAGAATGATCGGTCTATTTTGATAATGATGATGGAGTTGGCAATAGGAGAAAAATCTGTTATTAATTTTAAGACGAAATCATCTTTTATCGAAAGTTCTGCTCTCGTAAGAAATTCATTGAATACTTTACAGATGATTTGCGGCTCATTTAAGTTCATTTATTGCTTCCTGTATACATTGTTGTTTTGTATGATTATTAGCAGCATTCAAAAAAAATCAACGTAACCACTTTAATAAACGTCAATGGGTACATTCTACGTCGGTCGATATTTTTATTTCATGGCAACATTTTTGAAAATGTTAAGGAAAGAAGAGCGTGTTTATTTAGTACAACGCTACGGAATTGGAAATGTACCTTATCTATATGCAATCGATCTTTTCCACGAAAGATTTCCTAATACTATGCTGTCTCGAAGGAGGTGTTGCGAAAATTAATTAATAAATTCACTGAAAGTGCTTCAGTAAGTGATGTCAAAAAAAAATGAAGAAAGCGTTCGATGAAAACGACGCATCTACATTATTAGCAATCGGGCCAGTTGCAGATAACCTTACTTTAAGAAAGAGTGCAGAAAGGCTGCATATAAGCAAAAGTTTATTACAACAAATGTTAGTGGTATCGAACTTCACCCTTTCAAGCCAAAGCTGCTGCGTACACTTGACCTTGTAGATGAAGAGAGGCGTTTAGAGTGTTACCCTAGTTATGTAATTAACAAAAGAAGTTAATGCTACAAAAAACTTAATGTATAGTACGGAATTTTCTTTGATCGGGTCGTTGGTTTATATTTTAGGAAGAAAGAATCAAATGGACTCGTGCATTTGCACATCTTAGAAACATTTTTTTTGTTTTACAATTTTGAAAGACTTTAGAGTCTTCAAATTATTTCACCACTTTATTCAATGTGAGCAAATTAATTTCTAATTAGTAATTTTAATTTTTATCTTGTAAATTCATTATTTTTATTAAAGTCGATTGGAATTGTGAGATGATGTATGGTAACGAGTGTTTTGCTTGTATGCGTCACGTACAAGGTCAACGAACGTCATAGGACAAGAACGTGTGACGTAATGTTCTCAAACGGTAGGGGAAGCTGTTGTACCTCGGAACATGTAATAAATTTTATTTATTTGAGAGTTGGCTTTTTTAATTTTTGACGTAATTTCTTTGGCAAAATGTAATTTGTACTTGTGTTAAAATTATCCCTTATTTTTACACAGCTTGTTTAAAAAATAAAATTTACAAACATTTTTTTTTTTTAATCGGTACAACAATGTCCGCGTACCTTGGAAGAAGCACTCTTGTACCTTGAAACGTTGTAGAAATACAAAATGTCAAACAAATAATCCAGCTGAATTTTTTTATTTATATCAGCAAAGTACATATATTAAAGTAATAACTGGTGAAAATTAAAATTAAAGGACTTCAGGTCTTTTGTTCCTGCAGTGCCAGGTTTATCTATGTAAGATAATTTGACGGCTACGTCCCGAATGTGGAATAAAATGTTTAACCTGCTTTTCTTCGTAAAAAATTTATCAAGAATTCATGACTGGAAATACAATCCAAAACAAAACCTACATAGTGCACAGTGTCAATTTTTCCATTAAATGCAATGAGTAGAAAATCTCCAATTGCTACTTCATCTGATTTTGGAGGTTGTAGATCTATGTCGTCATCAGATGAAGATGAGAATATGTCAAGAAGAGTTTTACCTTCGAGATCACTCTCTTCTTCATGGTAAACTCCCTCTCCATTGCTACTAATGCTGGCACTACCGCTACTGCAGCTGCGATTAAACAAAGTTTTGGTAACTTTTTTCTTTTGTTCAAAAATCTTTCTATTTTTCTTCTCGATCTTTTCTTGTTTTACGTGCGTTTTGCGCAAAAATTCCTCCTTCACTGGCGTATCAGTTAGTATTTTCGTTGTTCCACGGGCTCTTTTGCTGTTTTTCCTTGCTAATGCTTTTGGGAAAGGCCTAATTTCCTCTGGAGTTACGAACGCGGGTGGAGAATCAGATTGCTTGAGAGTTGCTAATTCATTGGATCTTGATGAATGCCCTGCAGTAACAATTTGTTCGTCATTCTGCGGAATTAGTCTGTCAGCTACCGAAGAAGGTAAGAATTGGTCTTCGGAGAAAACTCCTTATCTAGAGGATAAATTCCAGCTTTTTTGGAGCCATTGCAAATCTTAGTGGTTGAGAAAGTTTTTCCCGTGTTGTTTATATGCCATACTTCTAAACCTTGGTTATAAAATGTTTTAAACGGACCGAATACGCTAATATCGAGTTGCTGTAGACGGTGGCTAGTGTGCGGTGGAAAAGTAACGATCTTGATCCCATTTTTTGAAGCCATTTCTACAGCATCAAACGAACAGTGTGTCTCATGATTGTCCATAATCAAAAGCACGGGCTGATTTGTCGAGGGATTTAAAGTGCTGCATAGATTTAATGAATTGTTCATTATTAGACCAACCGGACGGATTGGCCAAGCCAAGAGTACCAGGAGGAACTCCGCTTATCATGAAATCCTTCAAATTGCGTCTAGGATAAATCAACATTGGAGGAATATGATTTCCTATGGCGTTAATTGCGCAGATTACAGTTATTAGTTGTCCTCTTTCTGCAGAAGTTATTCTTCCCACTTGTTTCATGCCCTTAGGTGCCACGATTTTTAGTGGTATTTGAACGGTCGTACATCTAGTTTCGTCTATGTTCCAAATTCTCTCAGGAGGAATTGGTTGAAATCGCTTGTGAATATCTTCTATATTAGAGAAAAATGCGTCAACATTATATTTATTAAAACCCGTAGCTCGAGCCAAACTCGTTGCCTCCGGCTTCCTTATGGATAACTCCTCCTGATGTCGTTTTATTAAGTGACGCATCCATTCTTCATCAGCTATTTTTTCCTTTTCCCAGTTTGTTGGCGTCCTCTTTTTGTTTGTAGCTGCAAAGTTTAATGCCAGCTCTCGCACATCTTTTTTTGTCAGACCGTAGTGCTTTTTTGCGACAGTCATAATATAATGTACCAAACTCTTTTCTTCTTCCAACGAAAACACTTTTTTCACATCCAAATTAGTTTCATATTTAAATTCTTTCTCTCCGTTACTGCGGTAAATTCCAAGATGCCGCAACAAAGTAGCAACAGATACTTTGTAGACTTTAGCCGGCTCTCTAAGAGAAATATTTTCATGTTGAACAGCCAGTATGGCTTGTTTAAGACGATCTGGGTTAACTGGTGGCCGCTTTACTCCTGCTTTACTTCTTGGCACAATATACAATGCTGAAGTAAAGCATGTAATGAGAATATATTAATGAAAAGTGTTTCAAGATATACGACCCTCAGTATTTCAAGGTACATTAGGGAATGCCATTTTATAAAACTGTGTAATATTTGCAACAGGTTATATATTATTAAATTGTAATTATACTAAATAGAATACAAACTATTACTAGTCACCCTCCGAAAAAATTGAATTTTTACCATAAAAAGTTAGCGAGGTACAAGCAAAAATGTTTTCTTTTTATTCTGAAACTAAAATACATCTATTCACAGAATACCCGACAGCCGTTACATTAGAAAGACAAAAATACACTGACCAATAAGGTATGATACATATGCTTTTCTGTGAATGAAGTGGCCGCTAGAGGGCGATGCTTATTGGAGCTACTTAAAGTATTTCAAGGTGCACTGTTGTCAAGGTACAACAATTTTCCCTATAGATATAAAGACCCCGAATTCGCCTTTCAAGTCAAGGCTACAACAGTTTCAGCTCTGCGAGGTTGTGATCGGCGTTTTAGGCAGACCATGGCTAAGTCGAGACTGGGGAAATATTCCTCGGGCAGTCGGACCTGTGCCAATACCCGAGGCTGATTTTTCACGAGGAAAGTATCCCGGAGCTAGTTGGCGTCAGCAGACATCAGCTGTTACCGCCCCTAGACTGTTGTTTTTTTCTAGGCCCGTGAATTATGACATACCGTGACAACTTAGATTATTTTAATTGAGAGAACTTTGATACCGCTATTCCGATACAGTCACTTAGCTGTTCAAACAAGTAAAAGTCATGTAAATTTACACCTCTCACAACCCGCTAATATCCGTCAACTTAAATATTTCCACCTGACTGGAAACAGTTTGTAATTCACATTGAATGTTATGTTATGTTATTCTTGGAATTTATTTCATTTAATTATGTAGCTAACAGAAATCAATCTTGTTTTGAATGGGTCGTTCAGAAACTTCGGATAATAAAGAAACTGTACATATTATCCACTTATTTCAGTCATTAGAATGTACTTTGGTCTCCGTAAAAAGCTATCCTGGTCGATGCATAAACAAAGTAACATTTGCAGACGCCAAAATTCTTCACTAAAATCTTTAAAACCGACATTGTTTTATTAAACTTAAAAATTTTCAAGCACGTGTCAGGTGTTACGGCATTGATACCGTAAGGCAACATCTATAGGCGGATGCGTCTGTTAATTTGCTAAGCCCGCAAGCATATTTTCCCGTAAGTAATTGACGATGTATAAGATAATTTAAAAGAACGTTTTATCTTTTTGTTCTGAATCATAAACATAAAATAAAGTATAAAGAGAATCTTAAGGTGAACCATTTATTCACGTTTTATTAGTTATCGAAGTTGCCGAATCTCTCTTGAGAGGGAAAACCTGTGTTACATTCGACCAGTTCTTCCGATTACAGGTTGGTGCGAATAATTTTCCCGTTGCTTACTAAAGGTGGGCGAGCGTCGGCGCAGGTTATCACACATCCAATCAATTATTCTGCTAGGTCACCTGTTATTACACCACACGAGTTTTTCCTTTGCCTTAAGACAATGACTTTATTTGAAACACATGAAAGACACAGAAGTATTGAAAGTGCGTATACAGGAAGCAATAAATGAACTGAATGAGCCGCAAGCTATTTGTAAAGTATGCAGTAAATTTATTAGGAGAGGGGAAAATGTGTTGAGGTGGGAGGTAGCTACATAGAATAAATGTAAAAATTGGAATTTTGATTTGAAAATTTGTAGCCAGGCTTTATCTTAGATAATGAATAGATTTGTTTTATAAGGGAATAAATAATGGTACTTCCTTCTTAAGATAATTTTCGTGTTTCCTTAATTTTATAGCACCCTGTTATATAATCTAAGGTTTTTATATGGTAATCGCATGTGGGTCGATCATTATGAAAATTTGCATAATTCCATGACTTTTCGTTCTAGGCAACTTCTCTTGCTAACACATTGGTGTACTGTGAACGGAAAGATTACGTTACCTGAAAAGAAATTGACAAATAATGGATTCTACCAAAGTAAGCTGATTATTCAGGAAATTTGCATAACGCCATAACTTTTCATTCTGAACAACTTTTCTTAGTAATACTTGGTATACTGTGAACGAACCAGGTGTTTTGCCTGAAACAAAATAGTTTTTGCTAAACTGTAAAGGCTTACTTGATTTTAGAAAATCAAAGCCAAACTTAAAATAAGTTTCAGACCAAGCAGGAGTTCTTTCCCAAATATGAAATTCCAAGTCAAAAATTTGTTCGTCATGCCTATCGCCAACTCCATCCCTGGACACACTGTATTTGTTCAACAGATTTACATCTAATAATAGGACAACGCTAAACTAAAGCTACAGTGATACATACTATAACGTACATATTGAAATGTTTGAAAACAAGGAAATTGTTCAAAAAATTGTAACTTTTGTAAATTAGTTAAATAATTAGATAAACTGGGATTCGGAAGCGTTCTTACACACTCTTTCGGCAGTTTGAAATTAATTTCTGTAATGTGAATTTCTAAGTCGCTGTCATACAAACTTTATGTGTATATGGGATTCACGGGGAATTGCCAATTCTCAAACTCCAACCTTCACTTCTCCCTTGAAATTTTACTATGATTTGAATATTACACCCATTGAAACTTGGAACACACTCAAAATATGAGTTGCTTAGATGAAAGCCTGACCAAATAGTATAATCAAATTAATTGGCGTTCCTACACTCCATTATTTTAGTCACGATGGCGATTGTCTTGTCTACAGCAAATTTTTAAAATAGTTTCCAAATATAATTTGATGTTAAATTTCCAATAAATAAAGTTATTTATTTTAAAGTAGCATAAAGGAAGATGTAATAGCGCGACTAGATAACTGAATTCATGCTATCCTGTGATAAAGAATAGCATCGACAACTAAACAGTACTAACACTCAATGACGTTCTAGACAGAAAGATTGCGATAGATATTTAATTTAGGAAATTATGCTCGAAATATCTCTGAATTTACGCTGTTATTTGTTGTAGGAACAAATTTCATTAATTTGGAAGATTTAAGAAAATAGGAAAATGAACTAAAGAGGAATAACTTCACCGTTCCTCCACGTTTGTCGTTGTCTGGACTTAAAATTCGTAAATCGGAGGATCGAGGGGGAAAGGAAGCTTCCGAAAAAAGAACTAATATCCGCCAGAGAGAATTTCACATTGCCCGTGTAGCCATACTGAAAACACTATTCGTGCTCGAAGGACAGCTGCATTTGACGATGTAAATATACACCATTGCAATATATACCAAGAAAAACATATAATAGAACTAACTCCGCGCAGTCAATGATTCAAATGAATTACATTTCAAGAGATATTCATGGTCAATATTGCGCACTGGATAATTGCCATCTATTTTCAAGAAAGATATATTTTCTCTGGACCTTTCTATCATATGTTCATAAATACTGTAACACGAATACCACACTATTCATCCATACTCCAACTTACTGCGCACAAACACGGTATATAGAGATCCAAGTGCAAGAGAGTTTGTGAAATCCTCGGACACACGACTTCTAGGTCATCCACTATGCCTTTACGCACAATTACTACGGTACCGACGGTGTAGTTATTAACGACGACGTGATGACTCCTGGTGAAAGACATGACACAGCACTTATCCACGTTAAGGCTTAGTTTGTGTCAGCAACATCAGCGCACAACAATATCCAAAAGCTTTTGCAAGCAAATGCAAACTGATTTATTACGCACAGTCCGAAAAATCTGCATATGCCCAAAGCTGGGGACCGCAATTCTACGACTAAGTCGTTTATAACGGGCTCAGATTGAATCTTTGTTCTTAAGTAGGTATTGAACTGGTAGCTGTCGTAATAGACATAATTCTGTCTCTGATGTAGGTAGCTTCCAAAAGAGGGCAGGAACAAAAGTGGAAATCCAAATGCACTAAGTTTCTTTGAGTGAGTGTGATGTGGTCAGTAGTGTTAAACGCTCGAAAAATCGGTGTAGATAACATCTTGCTCTTAAATTTCTGGATTCTTTATTTGGAACATCAGATCCACTACTGAGATTTACTCTAAGGTATTGGCAAACAAATTTAACTTTGTAATATGTGGATGTGCTTTAAAATTCGTTTTGACATATGTTCTTGTGCATTGCATTCTGTCTTTATGCAGGTATAAGAAATTCAATAATGAAACTACAGAACACCCACGTCCTCTCATGTTACCTAGACTACCGCAACTCTCCTATTAAATACTTCGAAATCAGTCATTCGTAACTAACTGAGGACGCTTTATTAAGGTCTAACGTGCGATTCAGACAGGTTCGCGCAAATAGAGGAGCCGTATAATATTGCTTTTCATCTCCGCTACGCTAATCGATACATTTTAATTAGGGTGGGAATTATTTGACGAACGTTGTTTATCGACATTGGGCAATTAGAAGAGTTTTTATATAAAAAAGTTTCGTGGAACTTAAAAAAAAATTACGGTCTGTTGATTAAAAACGATATTCGCGTTCAACGTATCATGAATCTATATTGATCGTATGATGAGTTCAGCCGCTGAGAAAAAAACGCTTCCAAACGCAAATCCGTGAAATGAAATTTTCCCCATCCAAAACGATTCTCGTCGGTGGGTGAGTTATGAAAATGGACACGAGAGGCAAGGATGGCAAACGTAGTGGGAAGACCGTGATGCATTAAATTATATTAAAGCTGATTTTAATATAGACACTTTTTTGTTGACTGTAACAGAGAAAATATGATTGCATTAAAAATGAAGCTTTAAAAATGTATTACTAATGGTTTTACGTTGTGCGGTTGATCTGAGTATACTAAAAAATAATACCAAATTACTTGTTTTTATGGTAATTATATTAACGTTTCTATACCGCCCCCATACTAACTTTCGAACGACAGAAACTAGCGTTCTTAGAAAAAATAGGCCGATTTCTATTTTTGTGAACTAACTTCTGCCGTTATCAATCACATTTCAATTGTATTTCCGGTTTCACCGGAAATAACGTCAACTTTCTTTTTTTAACTAGAACAGCCTGTATATTTGTATGTTTTTGGAAAGGCAAATTTAACTTAAGAAGTATGAGGATATGCAGTAATAAATGTTTTGGTAACCTGTTTTTGTTGTTACGCAAAGTTGGCTAGGAAAGAGCGCCAAATAATAATCTGGCATTACAAGAAATATCTTGTAACGTTAGATTGATCTAAAGAGCTCGTTGCTAAGCAGAGTAATCATAACAATTGCCAAACTGTCAAAACTCAATGCCAAAGGCCTAAATTAGTCTTGTTACTTATTCTTATTACAAACTGCATTTGTCATACTTTCGTTCTTTGTGCTCATTTTAACTAGTTTTGTTAACTGTTGTTTCTCCTTTACTTTATCGAACTTTATTGTAATTCATTGTGGGAGGTTTGTTTAAATTTGTTAGTTTTTGACAGGCAATGTGCTTAAGTTTCAGTTTTTTATGTTGTGGATTCTTCAATGGCCTCCGCATAGGCCACGTAAGATAACCATCAAGTACCTAATTTTAATATTCGATAAATTTGGCAACAATTACCACAAAGTGGAACATAATGAACACTGCCCTTGTATAGCCGGGGATATTTGAACTTTGCGCTAAGTAAGTATAGATAGTATAAAATTTGTTGGCGAACTGCTTTAACAGAAGATAATATGATTTAAATTATTGTCCAATCTGTAGCGCAACCATGGCAAATAAGGTGAAAATTGTTGATATACATAATATTAAAATTGACCCAGCAATTTTGCATGGTTTGTGCCGAAGTCATCATAAAAGTAACAACACAAGAAGCCTAAAAAACAGACATATTGTCTATCAAAAATTAATATATTTAAACAGACCTACCATAATTAATTAAGTTAAGCAATAAAGTTCAACAAAGTAAAGAAATAACAACAATTAACAAAACAAGTTAAAATGAGAGAAAATAATAACGAAAACAAAGAAAGAACATATAATATATAATAACAATAAACAACAAGAATAATTTACGCTTTTGGAATTGAGATTTGTCAGTTTGGCAATTGTTATGATTACTTTGCTTAGCAACGAGCTCTCTAGATCAGTCACTTTGCGTAACAACAAAAACAGATTACCAAAACCTTTATTGCTGCATATCATCATATTTCTTAAGTTAAAGTAACATATGTGATATTGTTGGATTCGCCTGTCGATTACCTTTCCAAAGACGAAGAAATATACAGGCTGTTTAATTTAACATAAGAAAGTTGACGTCACATCCGGTGAAACCAGAAATGCAATTGAAATGCCGATAACGGTAAATGTTAGTTAATAAATAGAAATCGATCTGTTTTTTTCTAAAAACGCTAGCTTCTGTCCTTCAAAAGTTAGCATGGAAGCGGAATTGAATAAAAACACAAACCTTCTGTGTTGCATGTTCCGTTTACATGTTTACATGTTACGTGTTCCGTTACATGTTCCATTTCTATGAAAAATTCTTCATTTCGGTGTTAATCTTTTTTTCCGCAGTGAAAGAATTCTCCGTTTCGATGCTAAAATTTTTCCTCCACCTTAAAAAATTTGGGGTTGTTTTGGCGCCGCATTCGTAGGAGACTTGGTTAAAATAGATGGAATTTTAAGAAAAGAGCGCTACCGGGAAACGTTGGAAACAAATGCTGTACCATCTAGAATGAGAATAATCGGTGACTATTTTATAATGGATAATGATTCGAAACACATCTCTAACTGTGCCGCGAATATTTAGAATCGGCGGAACGCGAAAGCAATATCAAGATAATGAAGTGGCCCCCTCAAAGCCCACATGCTAATCCTATAGAGCTTTTGTGGGAGAAACTCGTTAGGCAGGTGAAAATAAATCCTCCAACTTCCAAGGAATTGTTGTGGAAACAACTACAAAAAGTTTTCCTTAAAGTAGAACCTGCTGCTCTGATGAAATTGATAAAGAAAATACCGCGAGTGTGTGCCACAATTATTAAGAGTCGAGGTGGACATTTCGAGGAAAAGAAAATTTAATTCTTTTGTGTCAAATAAATTTTATTTTTGCATTAAAAAAAGCATTTTTTTTTTTCGGTTAGCACTTCTTTTAGTTATGGGTAAGGTTCGACAAACGAGTGCAACGTCAGAGGAGTATCGCGCAAGAGAAGGTGCATGAGATACAGTATTATTAAAAAATAAAATATTGTTACCTTTTATTGACGTCCTGATGTCCACTGCAACAAAATACTACTGCCCCGGTAAGCCGCGTAAAAGTGCAACATAAGTAACGCTTTTCTTTTTGATAATACTGTATCTTACGTACCTACTTTTGAGCAATACGTCTCTGACGTTGCCCTCGTTTGTCGAACCTTAGTTATGGGTATTCCTTTGACTGAGCAAATAATTTTAGTCGGTAGTGTACACGCCTAAATACTGATATATTGAGTCCGGGTCTTTGAAGAAGCTAAATTTGATGATCGATTTGTTTTATACAAATCAACTCATAGAACAAGGGGCTGAGAGGCAAGGAAAAGATAAGTTAGGGAAAAAAGTCACGTGGGCGGCTCAGATGAAAAACTTCAATTTTTCATGACCGGCCTCGTATAGTTCAATGCACCTACAGTATACCTCTTGGTGTTACGTTATGCAGATTTGTACAATTATTGTAATATTTGTATTGTAAGCTAAGCACTGGGGTAACTTTCTATGAGGTTTTCTATATACTAACTATAAGAATGTTTTAGCTGCATGTATAAATATAAAAAAACAATGAATTCTTACCAGTACTTTAACGATAAATAGGTAATGACAGAAATTGCAAATTCTTCTGTGAACGCGGACTGGGAGCACTTATCTAAGACAATATGAAACGCGAAGGTTAATATACAGCGTGCGGAAAAACAACTTTTAAAAGACTTGAGAAATGGTGGAAGGAATCAAATAAACATTTTCAGCTTAGGGACGATAGGTCTCAAATGTATAATTTCTCTGCTGGAGAAATTGCTTAACTCTGATCTCCTTAGAGTTAGACAACTTTTTAAATGCTCATGCAATTTATAATCAATTCATTATCTTCTGATTTTAATTAATACTGCAGTGCACTACCAATTGTAAGATTAAATGAGGAATACGTTTTTGTAAAACTAGCAAAACAAAAATTAAATGAATACAACTTTATTTAGTTGATGCTTATAAAAACTGTTCAAAATTTGTTTGTCTACTTTCTGCCGCTTCGACAATGCGAGCAGCAAGTTCTTCCTCTGCCACGACTGGTGTTGAATAAACTAAGTTCCTCATATGCTCTCAGAGAAAGAAATCAATGGGAGTGAGGTTTGGTGATCTCGGAGTCCTGTTCCTCAAGCTAAACGTTATTACAACAAAGTGCAGAGGAGCGCCATCATGTTGAAACAGCACATCTTGGCGCACGTGTAATGAGATGTCTTCCAGCAGTTGTGGCAGAACTTCTTGTAAAAATACTAAATAATTTTGCCTATTTAATTGAGGTGGTAGCAAATACGGGCTAATTAGAAAATCGTTCACAATACCTGCCCAAACATTTATTGAAAATCGTTGCTGATGCCTGTGAACGAAGATTCCGTGGGGATTATCTTCGGACCAAATATGCCTATTATTGCTACTGGAAATTCCCTCTCTTGAAAATGATGCCTAATTGGTGAAGAGTACAGTAGGTGGAAACTCGTATCTTTCCCTTGTTTGTTATAACCAGTAAATCGTATCCCAACAGAAAAATCACCTGAAAATACAGGATAATTTTCTACAGGTGACAAGGATGTAATTTTGCGATCGACACCTATAAAATTTGCTAAAGCACGTGTGCTCTACAAGCACAGGATTTTCTTCAAAATGTCGAACCTCTTCGTCAAAATCGGATGTACGTACTGACCGTCTTCTGCATGTGTCATGTTTATTAATTTTGAACGTACCTTTTTTTCGTAATCGTCGGTCGATTGAAGCAAACGTCTGATGGCTAGGAGCAACTCTTTTTGGATGCATTTCGGCAAATTATTCGTGCCCACAGTGAATTGCTTCTTGTAACGCCGTACGCCAAATGCATGTCTGATATTTCATTCCAAGTGAGACGCTGCACATTAAAAATTATTTGTAATGCTAAATAGGACAAAACAACCTTGATGACTAATTTGACAGTTAAATGAATCCGTTACACATAAAATTAACGCCATTTGTTTATAGCAGAGTAATTAATTAGCTTCATTATGAGTTTAACTTTAAGAGAGCTTTCATTTCCAGCACAGAAATTATCCTTTCTAGGCTATCTACGAGGATAAATCAAATATTATCTACACTTTCGCCATAACAAGCTTTGAAGGTTATCGTAGTGGCGGCCTCTTGCGCATGCGTTGAGTTGGCGCCTCTGTGGTCATGTGTGCGGAATTTAATCACGATCGCGTCATTTGTCTGCTAGCTACAACAGCAAAAGCATGTTAGCTCCGCTATTAGTTTGCACCAAAGAGGAACAAGCAGTGATCCGATTTTTGTGGTCAGAGGGTGTGAAAGGTGCTGAAATTCACCGGAGACTTTTGTCACAATACGGGGACAGAGCGTAAAAGCGTTTTTTTGTGGATCGAAATATTTCAAAGTGGCTGCACGAGCGTAACACAAAAAGAGTCAGCTGGACGGCCGTCAACCTCGACCACCGACGACAACATTCAGCAAGCTCGAGAGATGGTTACAGCAAATAGGCGAGTTATCATAGACTTTCATCTCTTTGGGCCGCACAAGGAAGCTTTGACAGGTCGTCGATTTGCCTCAGACACAAACGTTCGGGATGCGGTGCAAAAGTGGCTCCACGACCAACCGAAAAACCAGGAAGGCATACGGAAGCTTGTGGCTCGCTGGACCAAGTGCATTTCTAAAGGTGGAGACTATATCGAAAAATAATGTATCTGTTGTATACTTATCTTTGTTTAATACAGTTGTCGAACTAAAAGTGTAAGTAATTTTTAACTTTCCTTCGTATTTTGGTTCCCTCTATCATCCCTCAAGTTTCTTAAAAATTGCTTTTCCGCACCCTGTGTATTCATATTTAAAAAATCAAGATACGTCTTACCACTCTAGCAATTTAAAAGCAGCATTATTATTATTACTATTATATTTGCGGCTGCAAAAATAAAAGAAGTTGTGTGTTTTATTTACATTATCGCAAAAGGTATATTACTTAATTGTGGCAAAAAAAATCAATGTACTTTGACGTGATTGTTGGTTTATATTGTAGGTTTCTTGTACCTAAACATTATATCTTTTAAATGATTAGCATGTTTTCAATGTATTCTTGAAGACATTGCAGGCAGGTAAACCTAAGTATTGAAAAATTTTCTTGGGAATAGTCTCAATTACTGCAATAATATGGTCCTTTAACTCATTTAAGATGTTGAAACGTACGAGAAAAATCTTGAACTGCGCACTGACCAGGAGCTATTGCCAAAACAATTTAATGCTCTACACCGACGTAAATTTGGTTGAAAAATTTTGTCAACGCCCCTACATAATGTTCTGTGTAAAATGTTATTGATCGATCATTAGCATCTTAAAAAAAAGAGAAAGCCCGATAATTGCCACTGTTCCAATAGTACACCACGTTGGGACTGTGTTTATTATAGTTTTTTGGCTTTATGATTCTGTGTCTTATTGAGAAATTTTTGATAATTGAAAATTATCTTCATCAAATCTATTTGGCAAATTAAAACTAAATTAAATGGTATATTGTGACAACATTCTATCTGACTTTCTTTTTTGCATGCATCCGGTTTTGGAACAAGAGGCATCCAACATGGAGATAATAAGTCTAATTGTAAATGCAACATTCTTTCATGTCTTCTTTCAGAAATGTTAAAAGTTAATCCTGTGGAACGTTTAGTACCGAATTAAAATGCAATTTACACTCTTTCCATAATGATTTATGATAAAAAATCACAAAGGTACACTGTGTTGCCGGATAGGGTTCACAAGAAGATAAACCTTATTATTATGAATTTGCGATATACCCATTTAAGGTTTTTGTTTGTTCCCTAATAGACACCACTAGATTTTTGAAACAAATTTCTGCAAACTCCTGTCTTCTCCGAAATTCCTTGTAACAGTTTTGCTATAAGTGTCACTTTTACAACTAAATACTGTGTGATAGTAGTTCATCCACTAGATATTGGCAGAAATTTTCGTTTAAAAAATTACAAGGAACAAATATTTTGGACACATTTTCAAGATATAGATTTTAGCTTTTATAAAGATCATTGTACAACTAACTTATTTACTGATTCTACAAATTTTCCAATTTAGAAATAGATAAGAGAGGTAGATGTACCACAATATAATAGCATGTTACATACTGAATAATTTGACGCACGGTAATGATTACTCAAACTATTTGTGTATGTTGTCAACCAAACTTAATTAATTTAAATTTGAACTGTTATTGAATTAATTTAAACAACACACTAAACTTTATATGCATGTGCATATGTATATTTATAGCACAGTACATTATGCATATTATGTGTAAAATGTATTACTGGTGTTTCTTAGTAAATTCACTGGCTGGGTCTTTCCAATAATAACTTAGTTAACCTTGACGTAAATAGGTGTAGGCGTAGGACGCTTGTGCTTTGAAGGGAGGTGGCTGTATAAGATACACACCCCCCGTATCGACTTACGCCCCCCACAAAACGTAACAATTGCAACACTGTAAAGTTTGCTTATATTTTGGGCAACTACGTCAAACATATTATGTGTATGGGTATTGATTTTCGCTATAAATTTATTGCAATCGATATTAAAATATATTATATTGGCTATTACATAAATACAATTAGTATCAAACTTACATACGTCGTATTTCTATCAGTGATTATTTCCACATGCGATTATTTTGTAATCAATTTAATTAATTTTAATACTCTAACGAACTATAATATTCATCAATATTCAACAGTTATGAAAAAATTGTAATATTCAACCATTGGGAGGCCCGTGCAGTAGCTAATTTAAATGAAGTTGGATAGAACCCCTAGTTATTGGACATTTTTGTAAAATAGTTTTCACCTCCACGTCTACTGTTGCTTTGCAGTAATTTCCAAAAGGATTTTTATCACTAAATGGAAATCACAAAATATCAACATAGAAAGCTTGTTTTTTAAAGTTTAGATCTAGAAATAGCTGTTGAATAGCTAATACCAATACCTCCATTATTTGTTTATCTTAGAGTTGCTTATAGGAATTTCTGAGTGCATAAAAATAGAGAGTGGCGTGGTTATACCTATATGTACGGGGTAGACCAGAAAGTGAGGAACATATCTATTCTCAATATACGAGGTTGTACCCAAATGCTTCCAAAGTGTAGCGATAAATAAAATTGAGGAACAGGACTTCATTCACCTTCGTCACTTTCCCATCAACATCGAAAAAACAGATCAGTAAAGATTTGATGTTGCTTTTGACTTTGACGGACTTTCTTTGATTGAGGTGAATATGAACCCTTCCGTTGTGACGTTTGTTGTTTAGTCTCGGGATCGTACCCATTAACCCAATTTCACATATGATGATGACCTTATAAAGAAAACATAGTTCAGTTCGAAGCTGTTCTTTCAACTCGTCGTAACACAAACTTCGCTGCTATTCTTCCTGTTCACATCTTCCGGTAAACTCCACTGACGTGTGCGACAATATCAAAGATGGTCCCCCTACAACTATTCACAACAGCATTCTGGACAGCAACGCCATACTTTGGTGTAATACTGATAATCGTCTGGAGTGTTTATCGTCATTAACTGATGTTCGGCCACCTTTGGAACGTTTAAACCAGTTCTAAGTTTGTCTTTGACCAACAGCGTAGTTGCCGAATGCTTCCTTTAATATTTTGTGTTTTTTCTGTGTCAGTCTTACCGAGCTTAAAACAGAACTTGATATAGATACGCTGCTCCCTCAAATAGGGCTTTGAAAAATCAGAAACACAGGGAGGCAAAAACAAAAATAAAAAATTGTTCGACAATAAAATACGTCATTTGGCATACTGATTCATAAAGCTCCACCTGGCGGCATTTGGTTGTAGTTGCTTCCATTCATGCGCATGATTCAAATTTTGGACCGTTTGGGTAATGTCAATTACAACTCTGTAATAAACAAAATACGTTGTGGGTACATTTCTTATGGCTACCTCAATATAAACAATGAAATATTCTTAATATTTTATTGTTTATAGTTTTTATTGCCCTCTTTAACTCCATGGCGCTCCAATTTCGCAAACAAGATTTGATGATCTAATCGGCCATATGTTTTGGGTAAATCCAGAAATAGTCCAGTTGACAAGTCTCCCGCTTCTAAACTATTCAACATAGACATTGTGAAATCAAGAATTGCCGTGTTTGTGGACCTACCTTTGCACTCGTTCATAAAAGTCTAGAGCACATAGTGGTTTGAAAAATTTTACCAAAGGAAGTCGAGGAGGTCGATAATTTGAAAGATTATTAGTATCTGCCTTCTTATACGCAGGCCTAATCGCTGCAACCTTTAACGATTCGGGAACAACCCCATATTTAATTCAGTTATTAATTATCAAGTATAATGGGTTAGCAATTACACTAGCATTTGACTTAACTATATCTGTTGCTATATCTGTTGCTACTTTATTGTATCCGTAGCTATGTTTATTCCTCATCGGTGAGCAAATATTTATATTCTCCTGCTCCGTGACAGCCATCAAACGAGTAGAGTAAAAGATGCATGTTGGTAATATGGAATACCAAGGTTTCTCAATAATATATGTCGTTAAGTTACATCTATCAAACGAATCGTGAACTTTTAGCCTAGGTCTGCTATTAAGGTTACAGTGACCCATGAACAAACTTAGCATTTCCATCGTTTAACAGAAACGATATTTCAAATTGCGTGTTTTTAAAACTTTCACAGGTAAGTACATATGAGTGATTATTTGTTTTCGTAGCTTGTTATTCTTTAAGTGTCTGCTACTACTGACTAGTACGTGAAATAGGTTTTACAAAAATACTACTGCCATTTATTATTTTTTAATACGTATCGAAATCTAATCTAAAATGTTTACAATGTGGGCTTTTGGGAATATGGGATACTACTATTCTATATTTGAACACCCGTTTCTTCACATATGTTTTTTATGAAAGCTTTCCTTTTTCTGTCTTAGAATGCCAGGAAGAAGTTAACGTTGAGTTTGTAGAAAAAAGAAAGCAGTACAGTAAAGCAGAAATGAGTCTGGTAATTACAGCAATCAGAGAGAAAAGGATGTGATTGGTGCAAATAATTGTTATTATTGCAATCATAATATCTGTAGGTTTTATCAATAAATAAATGTTGTGTAGCAAATTTCCAGTGTATTCCATATTTACACCCCAGTTTTTTCAAGTAATAATTTTGGCATTCTTTTCAAGATTTTTTTTCAAGAATGTCTAAGACCATAAGAAATCTAAGTAAATCTTGGTTCGTAACTGTTTTGAGTATATTCTAGTAAAATTTAACTTTAAATAACTCGATTTACAACGAAAATGTACTCATAAAACAAAATGGTATTCCATATTTGGATCTTCGACTCTAGGAATGTTAGATATGTTTTCGGTCGTCTCGCTTCCTGAGTTCGTTGCGTTTTTTATTCTCCTTTTATATCTATGATACCTATCTTTAATTAAAGTCCGCAACAAAAATTACCTTGTTTTCATTACAAACTATGTATATTTAAAATATGTTCTAGTTTTGTGAGAAAAAGGTTAATGTCACCTGTAGGAGGTCTGTATAAGCAAATAATTATAATTTGGATGTTGATTGGGTGAAACCCTGTAGCCGCACATTCAAATACATTATTCATCGACAAGTTTATGTATTGGCACAGCGTGTATACCACTCCGACTACATACAGCAAATACTACCATGCTGCCTTTCTTGACGTCAAAAACTTGATACCGAATCAAAACCTTCAATCTTGTACACTCTTAATTGATTATTTGATTTCCAATGTTCACCTATATAAAGGATTTTCACTTAAAAGTACATAATTCATTCACGCAGTTTCCTATCCACTGAATATCATTGAATTCGAGACATTTGTTTCACTGGTGAAAGTTTCCTTAATGATAATTATCTCTGAAGTATCAAGTTGTCGTCTTTTTCCTTTGGAATTTGTGGAAAAAAATCATTAATTTTTACTTCTGACGGCGTTTAACTATATCTATTCTCTGGAACGGTACAGAGGTTTTGAAAAAGGAATAATTATTTGAACGTCCTTCAAATCGGCGCACAAATTCTGTTGGATTCTTTCTAAAACGGTACAAACTTTGTTGAGGAATTCATTTTTGCAATTGTTTTTGGTCTGCATTTAACAAATCCGGCACCCCTCTTGCACTAAGTTTCTTCATATGCAATTCTTCATGTAAAATGTACCTTTTCTTCTGATATACCTACTGCTTCAGCTATCTCGCACAACTTTCATCGCCGATCATTTAATATCATATCACGCATTTTCTCGATGTTTTCTCTGTGATTGCAATTTTCGGTCGTCCTTCACGTGGATCATCTTCAAAAGGTGGACGACCATGTCCGACTGCAGCTGCCCATTTCTTCACTGTTGAAAATAAAGAAGCAAACTTGCCATCAACTTTGGATGAACTCCCGTTGGCAATAAGCAATCCAAAATGCAGAACTTTGCGACGAATTTGGCACGATATTCCAGTTTATTTATTCAACGAAACAACACGAGTATTTTAAAATGCTCTATAAAGAAAACTATTTCACAGATCAACTCCACACTTGACGTACGTTCGTGTGACAATCTCACAAAAAAAATGTCGATCGATAGCAAAGCCCATCCGGGAACTTTTCACCTTTCCCTCGTAAATCAAGCATACAAAATATTCTTAGATATTTGCCGGCAGGGTTAGTATTTAACCTGAGTAGGATCCTGTGCAAGCACATTTTGCACGCTTTACTTTTTCTTTCGCAATACGTTGAGTAACTATCACTTGTAAAAATTGAACCACATTTTTGAGGATGATTTTTTTGCGGACTATAAAGCAACGAATATAATTACTACCTGGGAGACGGCAATCTATTTTAAAAATATTTTTTGTAAAATGACAAATATGTTGTTGTAACAGGTTACAACCAGCTGCTCTTCGCGTTAATAGGAAAACGGAGAATGTTATCTTATAGTTATCTTATAGTATTCAATTAAATTGATTGATAATTTCTGTGTATTATTTACCTGTACCGCTTTCAAATACTTTGGAAGCAAAGTATTTCTATCTACCGATTTATATCTATTTTAATTTCTTCATTGCACAATATTAATTCTACTAAGCCTCGTTTTATACGCGGATTAATTCACTACCTCATTTCCATAAGAGTACCCTGTTCTGCTCGTCTAACCAAATACAGGCAACACCAAAGCAACTGGTCGTAGATTATGTTGACTTAGTATTGCGAGGCACTGATAGAGTAATTTCACCAACCCAGCTCCTTTTAACGGGCCGAACTGAGGCCCGCGCCCTTGTGCGTAGCTAGTGTAGGCAGGCAAGCAGAAGCAGTCGATTGCAATCGATCTGTTTAAATTTCTGGCCTGTGAGATTTAAATTAACGCAGGTTCAAGTATGAGTCGTCGTTTTATATCTAATGGTCTTTAAACGTTTTTAACAGTGGAGGGCTAAAACAACGTAAAGTCTGTCTGTTTATTTTTCCTCGTTTTAGCAATGTAAGTCGCAGATGAAACTTTGTTTCAGTTGCGTTTTTCCCTATAGTAAATATATTTGCTGAAATTGTGCTTATGACCCCATACATATTACGGATTACATCAATTTAACATAGCGTATTTGGTGTTGAAAATGTTGCCAGTGTAGTAAGTACAGTTCAGATTTGTCTGTGTGTGGGTATATACGAGGCACGTCCAGGGAATAAGCTCCGTCTGTATTTATTGCCGCAGCAGCGCTGCAATCGCAGTTCGGCGCATGCACGATAGTTGCTCTGAGTTTTTTCCAGATCGCTGTTTATTGTTTACAGTTTATAGTGCTTGGTTAGAATGGCGAAGTTGATTGAAAATCCCGCTGCTGATGAGATTAGATCTGTAATTCGTTCTCTGAATGCGAAGAACACTACAGCAGTCGACATTCATCGACAAATTTACGAGGTTTACGGAAAAAATGCGATGAGTGATTCAATGGTAAGGAGATGGATCCGATAGTTCAATGAAGGACGTGATCAAATGCACGACAACGAACGAAGTTGCCGTCCAACTTTGGTTAATGAAGAATTGGTTCGCACAATTGAAGAACTCGTAAAGGGAAACCGTAAGATTACAATATCTGATCTTCCTACGAAATTTCCGCAAATTTCAAGAGCACTTCTTCATGAAATTGTTTCTGAAAAACTGAATTTTCGAAAACTGTGTTCTCGTTGGGTGCCAAAAACTCTTTAAGCGCAACATAAAAGACAGCATCAGGACAGTGCATTAATTTTTTGACGCGTTACAACAAAGATGGTGATGATTTTCTAAGCAAGATAGTGGCCGAGAATTAGACTTGAGTCGCTTATGAAACTCATGAATCGAAACGACAATCAATGGAATGGAGGCACACTTCGTCACCAGGAAAGACTAAAACCAAGCAAATCTTGACACCTCGAAAAATCATGTGCACAGTCTTTTTGGATAGACATGGCGTTCTACTGGTGCATTTTTTACCGCGAAATGAAGCAATCAATGCAAATGTTGAACTATGTCGCGCAATACAGAATAAGCGCTGAGGAATGCTCAGAAACGGTATTGTTTTGATTCATGACAATACCCGACCTCACACTGCGAACAAGACACAACAACTCTTATAGGACTTTAGCTGGACCCAGTTTAACCACCCTCCGTACAGCCCTGACCTCGGCCCTAGCGACTTTCATCTCTTTTTGCACCCGAAAACGTTCATTGGCGGTCAAAAATTCAACAAGGATAAAGAGCTCAAAGAATATGTTACCACATGGTTGACAACACAGGCGGCAACACTTTATGAGGAAGGCATACAATAACTTGTGCCACGCTATGATAAGTGCCTATAAAATGGTGGGAGCTATGTAGAAAGATAGCTTAAGGTTTGTAGTTTTTTTTGCAATAAATAGTTTTTCTGTATCTGCACTCGTTTTGTTTTTATTATTAAACGGAACTTGGTTTCTGGACGTGCCCCGATTCTTCTTTTAATATTTAGTGTGACGTAACAAATAGTTTGTCAGTAATCTATATGTTTAAACTCGTTTTAGAGCCACGTTAGGTTTCGATATTGTTTTTTGTAAATATAATCTTTCAAAACGTTCCATAAAGAAGTATAATCGTGTCAACTCTGTTGTCGTAGCAAAAATTCCGTTTAGAGAAATCATATTTTCAAAATGAAAGTATTAGACTACCTAACCTTATTTTTAAACCACACGAAATTTCGTGACACTTGTTATATAAACGGGCATCTTCCAAATTCCTTCCCTGCTCCTCAGAGAATTAAAAGTGTACACTGAAAGACACCTTTAGTTTGGACAACCAAATTTAGTTTGATTGTCCCAAGAATATTATTTGTTAACTTAAACAATAGGACAATAGGATACTAAATCTTATATTAGAGCGTATTTCAAATTCTACATAATATCTACATTATCTGCATCATTTTCTAGGTAAATGACTTTTTTACGTATTTTTCACATTTAATGTAGAGAATAAGTCACTGACAAAAAAAGCGATGTTGCCATCACCTGCGGATTATTACATTAATTTAGATTATTAGTATATATGTGTTATTTTACTTAAATTTATTATTATGGCATTAATATTTGCTATTATCGCAGTCTATGTAAATCGAATACGTGAAATTGCTGTTGGGAAAGATATCTCTTCAAATCAAGCCATATCTACAGGAACTTATCAGCTGCGATAATTTCTGCGCAGCGTTTCACGGAGTGCTAAGCGCCGTTTAATGACGGGGGTAACCCCCATCATCCAGGATAGTTAGCCGTGCATACCGAAGCATTATTGGGAATTCTGCACTATCGGCTACACAAATAGCAGCGTGGACAGGTTAAACGTGTCTGCTTTGATTTGCGACGTAATTTTAAGTAAAGCTTGGCGAAGATTTCTTCTAAAGCACTGTAGATATGGATAATATTTAGGGACAAATAAACATCTAACAAAGTTAATAGACATCCAAAGAATTACACGTATCAAGAAGTACTTAATGACTTCCTTCAGAAAGTTTCTTGTTGCCTGTGAACATTTTCTTTAACTGTAGCCGTAGCATTTTCTAATAGTGCATCCATAACTGGTGGAGATCAGTGCAATTACCTCCTTAAGTTTCGCATTTAACAAAGTGTGATAGTTGCACACGTCTTTAACGGGCTGCGAACATTATTGCCATTTAAAATGCCTTGTTGTAACATCACATCCATAATAGGAAAAGATACGAGACGTGTTTTAAAAGTAAGTACCGTTTTGAAATTCTGCTACCGTGAGCGCTGCGGCGGCTTTCTACGCTTGCGCGCTGTGTACCTACATGTGTTGACAAGCCACAGACGCCATTACAGAAACATTCGATCGTGTTTACGTTTGTTTGTCACTATTTAAAATGTCTTCACCGATCGAGAATCCCGCCGACTGTGAAATACGCGCTGTGATTCGTTTTCTTAGTATTAAAGGCATTTAATCGGCGGACATTCATCGATCTGTGAAGTGTATGGAGAAAACATTATGAATGATGGAATGGTACGGAAACGGGTGAGGGCTTTTAAAGATGGCCGCACGAATGTCCATGAAGAGGAACGAAGTGGGTGACCTTCTGTCATTGCTGAAGATTTGGTTCAGAAAGTTGACGAAAAAATGAAAGAGAACAGACGCTTTACGATTTCATCGTTATCTGCTGAGTTTCCTCGAGTTTCCAGAAGTGTTCTTTATGAAGTTGTGACCAGTGGTTGTTAAATCAGGCGGCAGACTTCTATGACGATGGGATTGCAAAGCCGATTGTACGATACGATAAATGCCTCAATATTGGTGGAAATTATGTAGAAAAGTAGAATAAGGTAAAGGCTTTAATGTAAAAATAAAATTGTTAAGAAAAGTTTACTTGTTTTTGTTTTATTTGAAAACGGTACTTACTTTAAAAACACGCCTCCTATTTTACCTGACTTTGTAAAGCATTCATTACTTCTTTAGAAGACGGTACTGTACTATTGTTAAATCACCTATAGCTGTTGGATAATAAAATGCATTACATATTGCATTCATGTCATTACTGTTATTATTCTGTACAGTAGTCTTAACTCTAATGTGAAAAGTTGCTTTGGACGAAACTACATTTTCAATCAGTTCAATTCAAAACACAATAGAAAATACAATTCAATTACCAATTAAAGTAAGAAGTTTGCAATTCCGTTGAATTGTTCGAAGTTATGTTAGGCAAATCTTTCTGCATGGGCTTGGCGTATTGGAACACGGGTAAATTACTTCTAATCTCTTACAGAAATGATCTAAAATTTACAAAAATATTGTTTGCATTTGTGGTAAAAGAAGTGTGTGATATTAAATACTTGATGGAATAATAAGGGACGAAAAGAGAAGGCAAGGTACATTAGCAGACTTTATGGTTGAATCCAATTCAACAATAAAATTATAAGTATTAACAATCATCAGTAGTAAAACTAGGAAAAGTAGTGTAACGTGGTTGAGAAAACTTCGGTAGTTTTAAAATGCAGAGAGTCTTCCTAAAATCGTTTGTCGTTTAAAATACATGGCGCTACGATAAAAAACTATGGGCTTTTGTTTCGCTAAAGATATTCATTAAAACTAACGTGCACACGTTGTCTTTTCTGATACAATTCCAGCATCTACTTGAGGTAGCCATCATTTCCTCATATACATTTTCTAGCAAGTTAACAAGTACGTGTAAATAATAAATAGCCCAAATAAACAGATCAATGCTGATTAGTGTTCAGTTAAAATATAATAGGAACATACTGAAAGTTGTTTAAATGTTCATAATTTAGCTAAATAGAAATGTTTATGAAAAAACTTTCTGGATGAATTTCTTACTGCGATGCGTAATGTGGACATTACACAAACATTACTCCCATAACGCTAGATGTTCAACAAAATGGAAGGAATCGCATTACATTTAGTATGAAGGAAGATGGTATTCACTTCGAATAGTTGAAATTGTGTGCATGAATTAAATTTTACAAATTATTTTTAATGCACTCTGCATTTTAGCAAAAAAACTTATCTGCGTATCTTCATACTTAACTCGCTAAAGAAGGAATTTAGGTATAGAGAAATGTTTATAAAACAAATTCTAAAATAATTTCTCTCAGATTCTTGGAAAATATATTTGGTGTTACACTTAAATAATAAAAATAGCATTAAACAAACATAGCAACGATTGCGATGGCCATCTACAAGACAAGGCCGAACATGTCGAAGCAAGTACGAAGAAGTACTAACAAATAGGAACAAGCTCTGATCGGTTGATGCAGTTATTGTTTTATATGTAATAAATGTTTGAAATTATGTATATATTTACATGCGGTACATGCCTAAATGTTTAATTCTTTCAAATGTTGCAACCAAGAAAAAGAATTGACAAATAAAGTTTGTCAAAACATTTTTTTAACGTACCGGTCAATTTGACCGGCCGGTCGTTTAAGGTAAGATTTCCCAGAACACCGCTTGGAGTTCTAGAAAATATTCAAAATTTTGTGAGAGTATTGCCAAACTAAATTTAGGAAAAGTCACATGATTTCAAGGTCATATCAAAGTTAATTCCGTTGAAGAGAAACTTTAAAATAGCGGCAGTTCTAGTGTTAATACTTGGTTAAATGCTCGAAGGATATGCACTGTGTTGTCGGATAGGTGTCACAGAGGAAAAATGAACATGCTTTTTATAGTATGAAGATACTAGGAACATCGCTGAAACTTCTCTAAACCACTATCTTATACAGGTGCACGCGTATGCATGATATCTTATGGTTTTGACTTCTTCATTTGAATGTGATAATATTGCAAGCTATTGAGTAACATTCTGAAAAAAAAAGATATTCTAATTATTCGGCAATCAATACGGGATATCTATTATGCTTATTAACATGTAGATATGATTCTCCCTTAATACACACCATTTGCTAACCTTTCCTAAAAGAACTTTGAAAGGATGGAAGATAAACAACCTTCTACAGTTTTCTATTTTTAATTTGTAATTTTCATACATCTGCTGGATATTGCCGCTAGTATTATGGAAAACTTAGGAGCACTTGCATATACTTCCTCTGTCCGAGAATAGTTGCTACATTCCAATTTAATATTTGTCCGAAAATAGTTGCTACATTTTATTTTATGTGAAATTAAATAAAGATACAAGAAATTACTAAACAAGACTTTATTGTTTCAATGAAAAACAGACATTATTAACTTTGCACTACATTTATACGCGGCTATTTAAAAATTCTTGTCCGGTTTTAATGGCATTTTCGTCTCATTTAATGGATCCAATTGATGAAGCATTTCGTTTTATTGACAACTTCAACAGGTCGGGTTACTAAAGTTCCCTTTGGTCGGTTCTTCCTATGTCTCTTAGCTGGTGAAGAAGACACAAATAGCCAAATCCCTAACTTCCCATCAAAATAAGCTTTTCTGTGTGTATCCCAGCGTGGTCGAGCAACTACTGCCATAAACATTACTTTGGTGATGAGTCTTTTACTTTTACAGGGTCTATATGGATGATCTTCTTCGGGAGTTGTATAAAATCTTCTCTTAGTTTTAGTTAGATAGAACCATTTCTCATCAATGTGTACATAATTGAGTAAATCCTCGAAATATCCAGATGGTAACAAAAAATTTAAACAAAACTCAACTCGCTGCCGCATATTCTCTTTTGTCAACAACGGTTTAACAAAACTAGTAACTCTCTTAATTCCGTTTCCTTTTTTTAATCTGTCGTGCAATGTACTTTTTGGAACTTTACAAGCACTCTTAATGTGCTTCTTTCACAGAGAGGAATAGTAGCAATATTTTCAATTTGTTGACTATAATCTCTTTCCTTACGACCACATTTCTTTTTACGAGAATCAACATTAATGGTCAAATTGTTAATTTGGCATTCTCGAGCCTGTTTCCATAGTTTAGAAATTGTTGAACGGGAACAGCAAAACTTACGCGCGGCAGCATTTATCGCACCCCTATTCAGTTTTTCGTATTTGAAGTGTTACAATAAATAATGTAAAATTTGTTTACGTTCATTATTATTAAATTCTCTACACTTTTTTTCACCTACTGGAGTATTTTGTAAAATACTTTTAGCCATTTTGCAATAACAGCGGTTAAATTACAAATACACTAAAATTTGACGTTTGACAACTGCATCTCAAAACAAGAGTGCAATTGCTACGTGACACACATAATCTACCTACTACATCGAACAAATTAATTTACCTCATATACTTGCAATAATCTTTACATTAAATTCAAATGTAGCTATTTTCGGACAGAGGAAGTATTAATTTTATGGGATCATCAGCATGTACAATATTCCGTGTGTATTTCAGTTTGAGAGTAGTGGGCGGTAAATATTCCAGTTTCGTTTATGACTGGTATGGATAAATATATAGGGCTTCAATAACGTCTTCTTCCTGGGTTCATGGTTGCACAGTATCATAAACTGTTTACTCGTGACCGTTAGTTTGTCATTGTTTATCTCAATCCCATCAATGTTTGCTTATTTGAATGTTTCTTTTTCTCTTAGTTTTCGACTTGTCATGTAACCATAATTCTAACTTGCTCTTTTGCTGAGGGCTTTGAAACATTATCTAATTTTACTCCTTAGTTATTGATCATACCAGTGTATGCTTCACTTTTTAGTGAAAACGTTTTGTATTTAGTCAACGCATCAAATTTATGCTTGATTACATCATTGAACATTTGTTCCAACTTTGTTCTGATATATCCACATATTGTTTGTATAAATATATCCACATATTGTTTGTATAATAAAAAGTTGCAGTTATATTGAACCGTATATTCTTGAATGCTACGTTTGTAAATTTTCGTTTTAACCTAATTTGTGTTTTCAATTGACTGTTACCACTAACAAGGGACCACAGATAAGTGTATCTCACCGATTTAAATCAAACTTTGTGGGTTTATAGACCGATATAATGTAAAAACAACGGTAACTATCTTAGCCGCCCATCCGCATACTGGCCGACTGTAAAGCACCATAAGCTCAACACTGCCCTTCGCTGTTTGACTCAATAACCCAGAAATTGTAAGAGATATAAAAAAAAGTTAAGACAAGATTTAAACTGTTGTACATGCTCTTAACGATGACCTAAATATTGTCTCTATAACAAATATTTGTTTAGGAAAACAACCTCCATCCCCTTATTTTTTGCAAATTTCATAATTTTTATATACTACAAAGATATAGAGGCTACATAGAATTTACACATACCGTAAGAGCGAGCGTACTATGATCAGCCAGCATAATCGGCATTTTTCGGAAATGCGTGAGCGAAATTGTGTCTTACACGTGTACGTGAACGCATACGTCGTTTAGAACGTAAGCAAGCTGTTTTCGGAAATGCGAGTGTGAAGTTGTGGCTTGCACGTATACGTGAACGAGCACGCCGTTTATAACATGAAAATGAATTTGCGTTTGCACAGTTTTGACAAGCAAATGACATTTCACAGTGACATTCAACACAGCACACGTTTAGATGCGCTGAGTTCGTGTAAAATCGGGTGACCATACTACGTTCGCTCTTATGGTATACATAATATATTGTGATGTTTCAAATAACGATTAAAAGTATTGAATAGGGAGATAATCTGTGTTCCGTTTATTATAAGTTTTTCACTTACAAAGATTAAATTTCTTTTAAAAATTACTTACAGTTAATGTGTATTTTCTTCTTGATGGTTCATAGTTTCCTCTTTTCATCAGTATCAATATTCAATATCCTCTTGTATAACCCCTCTGATCGTCTTCTTGAATAAATTTTCTTGATTGATTCTTCAAATTGTTTTTGTTTGATTAAATACTCTTGATTATTGCTTATAATTGTTTCTGTTTCACTTTAACAGTTTTTCAATACTTTAGAGTTGATAATTTCGGGAACGTTTAGGTTTAAAATACATTTTCTAGATTTATCAGTCGAAAAAGATGTTTGTTTACTGTCAGAAATTTCGTATCTCACTTCTTGTTTATCGGTCTGGGTGTTGCCAATCTAGCAACTAGATATTTTTAAATTTTGATGCAATGATGGTCGAATTCGGTGTTGCACGTGATGTAAGGGATTTTGATGATTGTTTTCCAAATACAGTGTTACTTGTGTGTGTATGTGTCATTTTTACAAATAATGTTTTAAACATGTAAATAACTTAAAATAATCTGGAATTTTGATTATCCCCTGTGACGTAACATTAACTGAGTCTTTTTTTTCTTTTTTTTAAGAATAAAAGATTGATAATATAAATAATTAGAATGTCAGGATTCGAATACTGATTCAGAATAATTCAAATTGCGCAAATATTCTGTTAAAATCTAATATTTAACGAATTTTGATATAAAATTGAATATTGTCAATTTAATAACATTTAAATTTATGCTCTTCACGTCGAACATCCCGCTACAATATATATACATATTACATCTGCCACAAAATATTCCTATTTGTGTTAAAAAAATCATAAGTGGTGTGCTAAAATATCTTTGATATCTTTTAGAACATTTATGAACACATTAAGTTTATTATCAACATATTTTTAAACGTATTCGATCAGATATTACTGAAGTGCTTAAGCAAATTCAATAGAGATAAACTGGTATTTGGAGCGCTAATCTGTAGTTTCATTGTTCTTTACCATGATCGATATCCGTGATATGAAAGCTTAATAAAACCTTATCCGCATAGAATCTAGCATGTAGATTGCATGATTCCTATCTTATTTAAATTTAATCTAGGTTAAGTATTTCTATGTAATCACTTTATTGTTTTGTTGATAATGCTTTACATTTCATAAATCGGTGTCCAAATAGTGGACATTCTAAATACCTGGAGGACAAGTTAAAGCTTGCAATTTAGAGTTTCACCATATATTTCACCATATTGTTGCTTAACAGTAGCTGTTGAAATCATGAGAATCAACATTGCCAATGTTCTGAATTTGTTATATACAACATTCCTCGCTGCAAACGTCGCCGTTACACCTATTACATGTGAAGAACAAGAGTTAGACGATGCTTTATGGGATATAATTGTGAGCTCAAGAGCAGCATTCGTTTGAATTTGAAGCAGGTATAGCACTATGTGAAGACTTGGCTGGTCTGCATGAACCACAATTCGTTGAATCAAGTAGTGAATATGATGAAGATTACGAACATGAAGATTGTGCCCCCTAGGAAGGAGCTATTATGATTGATATCAAAATATATTCCGGTCAAACCTCACCTTATCCGTCATGGGGACAAAAACAGTGGAAGCCGTCATGCAATCTTTATTCTCTACTACGCATAGTTACACAATCATGTCGACAATTTCAGCAAATCGACGCTTCTTATCTCCCCTCTTCCTTGTGTTAAAAGAAGCAACAGGTCAGTTTGGACCGCAGTTGTAAAAAAAACAATTTTGAGGACTGTTAATGCATATATCTCCGCCTCAACGTCCAGGAAATTAACTTTTCAGCATTTTGAAGATTGGTTTACAGATGTGTACTTACCAAATAATGGAGCTGAAAGTATCTCGTTGTTGGATTCCTGGAGTGGACATTATCCGAGTGATGCAAAATTTAGCACCAACGAACAAAAAAAAAATAATATTTTTACAATTCCAAAGAAGATAACTTCAGTGGTACAACCTTTAGATGTTTACGGTTTTAGAATATGGAAAAATTTTGTAAAAACAGTTTCAGATGAAGTACTACTTGTGGATTATAGTTCAACACTAAAGAAACAATATTATTCAGTTACGATCTTTAACTTATAATCAACTGTCATCGGTTCTTCAATTTATTTAAATATGCGTGGTATAAAAGTGAATACATCGCCGAACGGTCACCATATTTTGAAAATTTTGCATCTCGAAGAATACACAAAATACATCAAAATGCAGTATTTGTGGCAAGCCTGCATTTATTTGTTGTGCATGATGTAAACAATTTCTTTGTTTTCAATATTTCTACACGGATTGCCATTAATCGAAAGTAGTCGATTTATGAAATATGTTCCACATTGTACCACCCTATCATTCTCTGTTACTATAGCACAAAATGTATATGCAATACGCGTCGTAATATATTTCTTAACTTACTTTTAAAATCGTCGTCTGTAAACTCTAAACTCACATTTTATTAATAAAATCATTTTATAACAACCTGCGTGTTTTTTTTTTCATTATTGCAGACATAGCACATCAATTATGATTTTTGTACACAAATAAGAATATTTCCTGGCAGATGTAATATATGTATATGTAAATTCTACCTAGTCCCTGTATTTTTGTAGTATATAAAAATTATGAAATTTGCAAATACTTGTTATAGCCATCGTTAAGAGAATGTAAAACAGTTTAAATCTTATCTTAACTTTCTTTTGATATCTCTTATTGAGTCAAACAGCGAAGGGTAGTGTTGAGCTTAGGGTGCTTTACACCCCGCCAGTGTGCGATTGGGCAGCTAAGACAGTTACCGTTGTTCTTACACTTCATCGATCTATAAACCTACAAAGATTCATTTAAATCGGTGAGATACACTCACCTGTGTTCCCTTGTATGTTAGATATCCTTATTATTATCATTATATTATCTTTAATTGACTGTATGCTGCTATTAATTCCAGTTAGTTTGTAAGTTCTCAAATACAAATTCAATATATTCAACAAATTCTTTAATGTTGATGTTTTCACATTACAAATATGTAGATATATTCAAATTTTGCTAAAAAAAATATATTCCATAGAAAAACGAGACTGGTGCATCGAAGTTTTGTATATAAAATTATGTTTCAGACTGGATATGTGAAAATTAATTGTTCATTCAGAATTGTGAGTTATAATGATACTTTGCGCTTACTTAATCCAAGCTTAAGCTATAATTATCACTAGAAACATAGTTTCTTTTATGTTCCAACTAATAATATGTCTTACGACGTTAACTACTATAATGTCTGTCTAAAGATTATTGATCAATGCAATAGATTATAGTGGAGCTAACATTAGGCCCCGACGCGGACATACACGGTGTACACGTATATATGAAAAACTATCATGTAATAGAAAAGGAAGAGGTTATCATAAAGAGCCATACTCAGATTCATGATGTGAAATCTGAACTGAACTAGTCGCTGCTACATCAGCGATAATATGGGAAAGGGTGGTACGATTTTTTTCAAGAGTTAATCTGAAAGTTAAAGTACCCTGAACGACCGATAGGGGGCCGCTAAGCGGACTCATCAGTTTTCAGTGATTTTCAAATAAATGCCTTTCCCCTTCACAGTATCGCGTAGCAATGGTTTATTGTGATGGCTCCCTTCTACTTCTTCGTCTTTTAATACTTTTATAGACGTTGCTTGTAAGACGATCGTTATATGACTGTTTACCATTCGTGTTAAAGATCTTTTTACAATAGCTTCCTTGGCATTAATTTACGCTAACTGTGTATTATGAACATTTAAGTTCTAAAACTAGTTAGTAAGGTGAAAACAATTATTCTGTATGCTTGTCTAAATGGAAAATATCCCATTTGGAAGGCGAAATTTTGATTCTGTTGCTTTTTTAACACAATTGAACAGGAAATAAGCCACTGACATAAATTTATTTACTAATTATACTGCTTTATTGGACATAATACAAAAAGCTATCCAGAAAATGGAAACAAAATCAAATACATATATGTATTGGCATTAACATTTTACAATTTGCAGTAGGTATACTAAAACTTACATACTACGAAAAAATAGTCGAACAATGTACAAAACAATACTAGAAAGATACTACTAACATGCAGTAAAATATACAAAGTGGTATCCACCTAATGCATGGAAAGATAAGTCCTTCCCTGAACAATTCAGAAAAAAGTTTTCAAATAGAAAATATTCCAAGGGAGATTTTGCATAACACAAAATTATACTCAGGTATACAGAGTATTCAGTTTCCGTAGCACACAATACAAGTTTGGCTTTTCATGTGTATCTGTGTACGACTACGTTTTTTGGATTCCAATCCATATCAACTTTCATCAATATTTTCTATACATATCTACCTTTATTTTTGAGACAACTGAGATACTTAATTTGAAATTGTTGCTAAATGGCGCCGTTTCTTTGACGGCAGGTATCATAAACGTCCTACGCGTTAGAGCGGTGATTCAAATTTTATTCGATTGAGTATTTCCTGGAGTTTTCCGCAATACATCGAAAAGTGTTTAATAGCAATTGGCGTCTACGAGATAGCAATCGAAATCGTCGCCATGTTGGATTTATGTTGTTTGAATTTTTTTTTAATGTAGCACTTTGTATATTTTTCCAGAATTCGACAGAGAAACCGTTCTAGAATTCTTTTATAAACATTTCCCCATACCTAAAATTTGTTGTTCTTTAGTAAATTAAATATGAAGCTATGCAGCTAAGTTTTTCGTTTAAAAATAGTGTGCTGCGACGAAATACTACACGTTAGAGATACTCATTAAAATTAATAAATCACCAAGGAGTATGGCGGTCGTTAGGAACTAACGCGTGGTTCTAAACTGTCGGGATGACGACCAAGGTTTCAAAAAATATAACTCTTTTAAATTTTCACCAATATTTCGCTTTTATTTAAAGCTTCATCAGGGTCAATAAATAAGTTGAGTAGATAGACCGAACTTGCGAACAAAAATTTTTTCTTTTACAAATGTACTTCGTAAAAGAAAGAATTTTACAAATGTACGTCATAAAAGAAAGAATTTTACAAATGTACATCGTAAAAGAAAGAATTTTAGTTCGCAAGTTCGGTCTATCTACTCAACTCATTTATTGACCCTGATGAAGCTTTAAATAAAAGCGAAATATTGGTAAAAATTTAAAAGAGTTACATTTTCTGAAACCTTGGTCGTCATCCCGACAGTTTAGAACCACGTATTAAAATTAATGTGTAAACGTAATCGTTTTTGGTACAATTCTAGTAACCACTCAAAGTAAGCATCATTTTCATACATACATTGTTTAGTAAGTCAATAAGCAAGTATAGAAATTATAGATAATAGCGAAAATAAATACACAAACGTTGATTAGAGTTCAGCCTAAACCAAAAGATTTATTTTAAGCATCGCGCATTTTCGTGGTTGTTTCCGCAGTAAAAACATAATAAGAACATACTGAAAGTTGTTTAAAAACTTTTATGACTCGGCTAAGCAGAAATGTTTGTAAAATAATTTTCTGGACGAATTTCTTAAATGCAACACGTAACGTAAACATTGTTCAAAATATTGTTCCCAAAATACAAGGAATCGCTTTACTGTCGCTTGGCATGAATAGAAGAGGGGCATTCTAAAATGTCATAATATGTAGGTTGTTCCACTTAAAAAACAAATTTTTATCATGCCTTGCGGAAACTGAACACCTTGTATACTTGAATGTAATTTTATGTTGGGCAGCACTTGTCTCCGAATATCTTTTATGTGGAAACTTTTTCTCTAAATTGCTCAGGAAGGGAATTATCTTCCGCCCACGCACTAGATGGACATGCTCTATACGTTCACAAGGAAAAGTATCCTGAAGATTGTGTTAGAACGCTACAAGTATCACAAAATGCTGAAATCATGGAATTCTATTGGAAAAAGTTACATGGAGGAACTATAATTTTCCTTTAATCTCTCTAATGTCTTTGAAATGTCATCCATCTAAAGTTTTTAAAATAGCGTAGGAGCTCATATTCTTCGCTCTCCACCAAGCACTATACGATGTTTTGATTTTTTGTTAATTTTTTAGGGAAGGTATACAATTTTTTAATGCTACACAATTTGCTGTAAACAAAATTTTGAAATAGGGTACGCAGTTCAAATCAAATTAGGAACCATTTTTTTTTGCAATAATAATAGAACCAATTCTAAAAGAAACATCATTCTGAGGTGATTTAATTAATTTATTGCTTCATTCTGTTTTTTAGTTTTATATACCCGTACTACATTAACATTTTTGTCGTTTAATTTAATAGAGCATTGTAAAGTTTTGCTCAAATTACGATTTTTATTCCATCTATACCATTTGAACACTGCCTCTGTATTACATATTCTGAAAATTTTGCTCAACGTTTGGAGCCAAAAATTTAAACATATTTAGAACGATATTGAAAGTAAATATGAATATGATGGTATATTTCAAATTTAATGCTTTTAAAACTTAAGATCTATTGAAGTACATTAATTTATTGAGTGTGTCAAGCAAACAATGGGAATATAACAAATCATAAAGTGCTGATTTTGTACTTTCTTGAAGGATGAATATGGAGCAAGCATGAATTTTGTCCGTTGCTTTTAGGACACGATGTGTATATAATTTCACCTGATTTTACTGCAACGTGTCCATTAGTTTTCAGGCAAATACAAGTAGTACGGTGAATTCCATTATTCTCAACATAGAGATGTGTTCACCAAAGAACAGCTTGGAATGACGATGCGACGGTTATTGCTTTGAAAATTCAAATTTTACCCACCGGAGAATGAATGCAAAGTATCGAAGTAGAAATAAATGTAACAAGTAATTGGCGCAAAGTATTGTAGTAGTAAAATGTGCCTTATGATGGATCTTTGGATCGATAAATTATTACTATTATTAAAAGAAATACGAAGATACAAATGATGTGTGTTTACATAGTGTCTAATTTGAGGATTCAACAACTGAAATCCAACTATAAACAAACGTTATAATTGGCAACACACCAAGTGTCAAAATATGATTCGGTAACCTAAGTTCAACAGCAGAACATCAAAATTTACTATTGAAAAGCAGAAGCTAGCGTTTTTAGAAAAAATAGCTTGATTTCTATTTTTTGCGAACTAAATTTTGGCGTTCTCGTCAGTGTAATTACATTTCCGGTGCCACCGGAAGTCACGTCGACTTGCTTATTATAAACAGAAAAACCTGTATATTTTTACCTTTTTGGAAAGTTAATCGAAAGACAAATCCAAGAATACTACATATATTATGGTAACCTTCTTTGTTGTTATGCAAATTTGGCTAGGAAGAAGCACCAATTTGTCTTCTATGACACCAGATTGCTTGAAACAGTCAAATCTCAATTCTAAAAACGTAAATTACTCTTGTTATTTATTGATATTACATCTTGCATTTTTCATATATTTTTTCTCTGGTTTCGTTATTATTTTCTCTTGTTTTACTTGTTTTGTTAATTATAATTTTTTTACTTTACCGAAACTTATTGCAATTAACTAATTGTGGTAGGCCTGTTTAAATTTGTCAGTTTTTGATGTTACTCATTTTACTTAGATTACTTAGATGGTATCCATATAAGTAAGCTTAATACTCGGTGAATTTGGCAAAAATTACCACGAAGTTGAACATAATGAATACTGCCCTCGTGTAGCAAGAAATATTTGCGTTAAGTAAGGCAGGGTAGACAGGACAAAATCTACGGAGCAAACTGCTTTGAGAGAAGACAATAAGATTTAAGTTATTTCACAATTTGTTGCACTACCCCGGCAAATAAGGTGATAATTGTTGCAAGATTTACAGAATGTTAAAGTTGATACAGCAATTTTACATGGTTCATGCTAAAGCCATCCTAAGATTAACAATCAAAATCAATAAATTCAAAAGAATCTATCATATCTAATTAGTCGATAAAGGAAGAAATAACAACGGTTAATAAAACAGGTAGAAATGAGAAAAATTATACCGAAAACAAAAAAGGAAAAAACAAAAAAAGGAACAATAAATAATACGAAATAGTTATGATTATGTTGCCTAACACCGAACTCATTGGATCAACCTGGCGTCACAGAAGACAATTTAACTCTTTTTTTTAACCAAGATTGCATAACAACAAAAATAGATTACCAAATCTTTTATTAATGCATATCGTAATATTTCTTGAACCAATGTATAACGTAATATGTGGATTTGCTTTTCGATTGCCTTTCCAAAAACGTGAAAATATACAGCATGTTCTATTTAAAATAAGAAGGTTGACGCCACTTCCGGTGATACCGGAAATGTAATTGAATTATCGATAACGCCAAAAGTAAAAATCGACCTATTTTTTTCTAAAGCGCTAGCTTTTGTCGTTTAAAAGTTACGGGTAAGTACAGGGAGTTGTTATTTAAGATCGTTCCAAATGTCTTCGATCGGATTCAGATCGGGATTAAGGGGAGGCTACTCAATTGATGCTATTTGCACCTCTTGAAGATAGTCAGTAACTGTTCTTGCCACGTGGGGGCTAGCATTATCATGCATTAAAATAAATCCATTGCCAATGAATGTGGCAAAAGATATAACATGTTGTTCTAGGATGTCTTTTACGTATCGGTCTGCTGTAATGGAGCCTCTATTGATAAAGACTAATTCTGTACGGGCCTCAAAAGAAATACTAGCCCAGACCAATGCTCCACCTCCATGAAAACTTACACGATAGAAAAAGTTACATTGAGCATAACACTCTCTTGGTTCTCTCCATACTCGCTCCCGACCATCAGCACCAAATAGCCAATTCTTGACTCGCCTGTAAATAAAACGAGACTTCATTGCCGTAAAGACCAGTTTTGATAAATTCGAACAAATTCAAGTCGGCGTACTCGATAATGTCGGAGAACTTTAGAGCCAGTTGCTGGTAGGCAATCTTTCAAGTTGAGTTCCTTCAACCTTCTTCTTTCTGTCCACTCACTTACACTGGCTTCACGTCCCTCATGTAAGCAGTTACGGATTCTTACCGCAGTGATATTGCTGTTTCGTAACGCAGTAGATGCAATAAAACGATTGTCCTGTTGAGTAGTGGATCTTTTCCGTCCTGATCCGGGTCTTCGTTTATATAGACCAGTCTTCTGGTAACGCTTATACACGCGTTGAACTTTGGAACGATTAATCCCAAGACTTGCAGCAACATATTGTTGGCTTCGTCCATCTTCAATTAAAGCAACAATGTCAGCTGCTTGAGTTTCATTCACAGATATCTTAAGGGTATTTAAGTAATTTAAAATTCCAAACAGTTTTTGAAAAATTATAAAAAAAGAACAAACACACATAATCACTTTGATTGAAATACTGAACACATTTGGAGAGAAAAACGCATTATGCACGCAATAACATCAAATAACACTCTACCCAAATGACAGTTAAGTTGATTCTCAATTGTTTTTGGAAATTCCGATACGCATAGTTTTTGAATATGTTCCAAATTCTCATAATTAGTCCATTACTAAATATTATCTGCGTTGGAACACATTAACTCCTCCTTAACTGCAAAGTAAGCAAAGAGTTGCCAAGTTATGATTTCACATTTCGTGAAATAATTGAAAGAAAGGCAAATCTGTCAAAATTATTCAAATTCTTGCTACTTAACGTCTAAACATAACAGTCGGATATATGTAGATCTTTTTTAAGTTACCGTCTTTAATCGTCGTTAACATCATGTGACAAGATGCTGCATGTGCTTGCAAAACATATTCAAACCTGTTTCAAAAATGCTCTTGTATAGTTTTTGTAAGACTTTATGGGCTTAAAGCATAAATCTTGTTAGGGTACTTGAACTGCTAAACTGGTTTCAAGCCACGGCTTAACAAAGGTTGTAACAATAAACCAGGACAAATCCTTAAATGTTTCCTTGTCTTTCAGTCAGTTTCCACTGAAGACGTAGTAGGAACGTTTTTAGCGAACATGTAGTTCTTACCATCGTCGAAGTAGAACACATATTTAAAGTTGTGTACAGGAATACATTTCAAATATCAACAGATTAGCAAAAACTAATAGTCATGCTAGAATACAAACATTATAACAATATTATATTGGGTGCAATCACTTTAATATTAAGTGATGTTGTTTCCAGTTTGGAAGCTAATTAAATTGGGACCGCATGCTGTTAAAATCAATTAGTTCTCTACACTTTTCCTTCATTACCAAACTCTACCAAACCATGGGGACGAAACACGAATAAATATAATTTTTGGATCTTGAAAGTTTTTTTTTACTGTTGTAATTCATTTGTACGCCAATGCGGCAGAAGAAAACACCTTCTATATTTCACATCCTTTTCTTTTTCAAAGAGGAAAAGACGAAGATGTTGCAGCAAACGAAGAAGCAGAGATGCCTTTAATTTAAATTCACTAACCGGGGCTTAACCGGCAGTCAGCAAAATCAGTTAATGAGATCTCGAAAACAATCGTTCGTGATTTCCAAAATGGCCGACATGACGTTTTGCCAAAACTCTCCCGTAGCGAGTTTTTTTCGCCGTTTTTTGAATAAAGGGATACTCTATTGCCTCGTGTCTACTTCATTCTATCTCTGTTCCACCGGCAAAACGCGTTGCCGGAGCGTCCGGGAATCCGGGGCTGGCTCCCGGATTGAAACAATGTGTAAACGGGCTTGAGTCACCGCCTCCAACGTGCTCTGGTTGGCAGCCGAAATCGGTAGCAGACTAGTTACAGACGCACGTCAGACTTGCAACTGTGGCAGGGCGCCAATGATGTCGTCAACTCGGAGCCGGCGCCCGGAATAACACTCTTAACGTAGTCGGAACCATACGGCAGCCGGATCTGCTGAAGCTACCTCGACGGCAGCTCCTAAACGGTAAGTCTCTCAAGTCGTATTTTTTATCAAATAAGTGATTTCTTTGTAAAACGCTAAAAATTTCCGATTAAAAATTTTGATATAAATTGCAAATGGTTTATATATGCATTCAATGTAAGTATTTGTTTAAAAGTTATGTAAGTTGTGGGCTTCCTCAGTTATTAGTTTTGAAAAGCAAAGTAAAATATATTTATGTTCTACACATTAAATGCTTTATCCTGCTGAAACTTATACATAGTTTTGCATGAAAAATAATTTTCGTAGGTCTTTTTTGCCGAATTATTAATTTCACTTACATTTGAAATAAAGAGTTTCACCAGACCCATATCCAATATTAATTATAGGTAAAATCGTCAAATGAATTTTTAATGCGAATACATGACACGTTTTACATAACTTAACCCTTACTTTTACAAATGTATATCTTAATCTTTACAAGAATTTGTGTTAGAAAATTGATTATTACATTTCATACTTTTCATTGCAACTATATTCAAGAATATTTGCGAATAGTGTTTGAACGAAAAGCTTGCGTGTATATATCTGAATGCTATCTCGTGTAAATAAATGTTGCTACTGCTGATGAAAAAAAGAGCGCGGTTTACTGAAAATTACCTTATTTTAGATAATAAGGAAACTGAAAAGATTGTTTTCGACGTGGCTGGTAGTGATAGAAATAGTGTCAGAGTTTTGGGGTTGACCATTGACAACACAGTTTGTTTTGAGAAACATTGTCACGCTCTGTCTGGTACTTTACCTAGAGGCAATGAAATTTTGTGGATTTGTAGAGGGGTCCAAGGTAAGAACATCCCACTTATTTTTATCGCCGGAATCCTCCGTAGGTGGGGTGGAGGGCGCTCTTAAGAAAAACTACCCGTTTATATTTGTGCAAATATCTCGAAAACTATTGCAGATATTGAAAAAAAGTTAAGACAAGTTTTTAATTGTTATTTCAAATAGTATTAATTTTAATAGAAAAATTACCCCCACCCCAACCCTTTTGAAAAGTCAAAAATTTTTAAATATCGGAAAAGAGGGGCTGTTTCATATTGAATTCAACCTTATACATTGTTATCATTGAGTTTTACCTTTCATTCCAGAAAAAAATATTTTGTCATGTGAAATGTGTACCAGAGGACGTACTATTTATTATAATTGAATATGTAATAACAGTTTTGCAGTAGGATGTTCAGAGTTAGTTATCTAACCATACTAACTTTATCCGGTTGTGTTACTTTAATATCAACAATATTACAGACATTTTTTATGATGTAAACAAACATACCGATTTGGGAGTTGGGAAATTTGGGTTAGAGGAGAGAAAAATAATCATCTATAAATTGAATATTATTATAAATACCTCCGGAACTGAAATATAGCCGGAACTAAATATAACAGAGTAACTAGTTGTTTTGCAGAATGACAAAGTTTACATTGCAATTTGTATTTGCAAACATATAAATTTCACACATACATACATATATACATTCATATTTTATTTTCTTTCAAAGTTGCAGCGTTAACTAAATTATAATGTGTGAACCTTACAAGATAAAAATGCCTTACATTTATTGTACAGTGGTATACAAAAGAATTAGTACATTTATTAAATAATATAACATATATTATATATATACATATATATATACAGGTATCGCCAATTTTACCATACGTACTTATACATTATTACATTACATGCATAACATACTTATACAAATGCTATTCAATATAGTGGTTACAATAATGGTAATCTAACAAGAAATGTTTAAAACACAGATATTGCTTACACCAAGAACAACGTACAAGAGCCGGCTTTCCACAAATAGTGCACAGTGGTGTGGATTGTGCAGTTTTGGCAAAGCAGAAATTTACTGGATTTTCAAAGGCACTTGGTCGCTCCGCAACGTATCCACTTTTGTACCAAGAATACTTAAAAACACTAAAAAATCTCGGAGACGAAAACTGATTATGAGTTAAAGACCGTAACTTAATAATTGTATTTCTATGATGCAAGTTTATATCGTGGCCCATCAAAATAACTTGGTCAGAAAAAGTTCTTACAAAATTTTTCCATTATCTAAAACCATAAACAACTAAGGGTTGAATTAATGCTGTCGTCTTCTTTGGAATGGTCAAAATATTCACATTTTTGTCTTTTGGTGTCAGTGTAGATAGTTCCGCTGGACAGTGTCCACTCCATGAATCTAGTAGTAGTAAATTATTGGGACCAGCATTTGGCAAGAAAACATCTGCATACCATGTTTTGAAATGCGCGGATGTTAATTTTCCAGATGTAGATGCAGATATGTATACATTTATTGGGCGAAAGAGTGTTTCCTGTACGCGAGGACCTAAAGTACCGCTTACCTCTATCAAAACTAGGAAAAGTGAAGACAATAATCTTCCATTTGCGGAAATAGTAGGCATTATGGTATAACTATGAGTAATAGAATGCAGATTGTACAGTGACTTCAATGTGCTTTTCACATTGTGGAAACAATGTACGATCAGAGTGTATTTCCATATTAAAACCACTCTCATCTGCATTAAAAATATAGTCTCTTCCAAGAGAACTAATATCAGGTTTTACTTGATTTATAAATCTATCGCTTACGTCGCGTAATTCAGTTGTATCAGATACAGCAGAATGTGTAACAAATTTAGTTATTTTATGGGATACAATACCATACACCTGTTTAAAGTGCCAGATCCACCAATGTCCAGCTTTAAAACTTGTATATCCAACTTTGTCTTTTGCCTCTAAAGCCCAACGTCGAATATTCATATCATGCACTATATTTCCTCGTGTTAGCGCGTCTTGAAATTGTGTAAGTACTTCTTCTGCGATATATCTTGCTTTTTCACTGTTGGTTCCGCCCTCATTAACGCTATTTTCCCATCTATACAACTCCTGAAGTGATTTTACCTTTTTAAACTTCTGTTTAACACTTTCGAGTGTTCGTCTTGCTTTCTTCCCACTTCTCCAAAATTCTACAGCTTCAATTTTATAGTTAGCATCTACAACGCTACCTCCTTCTTCAGGCACACATTCTTCCCAATTTTCATTAGCTTCTTCTTGAGATAGTGATTCAACAAACTGTGGTTCATGTGGTTCTGAAGGCGATTCAAATTCCAAACTCATTTCATTTTCGAAACTAAACATACCTTCTTCAGAAGCTCTAACAATAATATCTTTTAAGGCGTCGTGCAACTCTATTTCGTCTGGTGTCGTAGGAGTTCTTGCAATACTTTCAATTTTAAAAGTTATTTGTAACATGTACAGAATATTGGCAATGTTAACTCGTGCCATTCTTTTCGTCGCGTTTTCTCTGATTGTGAGTTCTCGAAGTGATTACTTTAATATTAATTATAAACATTTAAGTATGGTCGTATGCATATATATATGAACTTATCAGCAACTACGTGACAGAATTTTTCAATATCTATCTAAATATATCACTTCAAAACAATTCTATATATACAGGATGTTATTGATGTTTAATAAAATGATGTTAATACTAGACAGTAAGTATGTAAATAATACGGTTACTTGTGTTTGACAATCCATTCTAATATTTATTAAATTACGCACACGAAAATAACAAATACTTTTCATATAAACACTTTCGCGATAAAATCTCTTTGTTGTTGTTATTGTATAATTCAGCAAATAATAACTACTCATACTAGCAGATCAGATCAAGTTTATTATCAGATGTCTAGACGTTTAGATAAATTATTATGAAATACTTTTTATTTCAAAAGTGTTATTACATATGTATTTATTCAGTTATAGTATAGTATAGTAAGTCCATTGGTACAACTTTCATATAACAAAATACTTTTTCTTTGGATTGAAAGGTAAAACTCAATGATAACAATGTATACGGTTGAATTCAGTATGAAACAGCCCCTCTTTTCCGATATTTAAAAATTTTAAAGTTTTCAAAAGGATTGGGGTAGGGGGTGATTTTTCTATTAAAATTAATACTTTTTGAAATAAGGGTTATGCTATTATTTAGTCCTCTTCAAACAATTAAAAACTTGTCTTAACTTTTTTTCAATATCTCTAATAATTTTCGAGATATTTGCACAAATATAAACGGGTAGTTTTTTCTTAAGAGCGCCCTCCACCCCACCTACGGAGGATTCCGCCGATAAAAATAAGTGGGATGTTCTTACCTTGGACCCTTCTACAAATCCACGAAATTTCATTTTTTTGGGGAGTCCGGGTTGCCAGTGTTCCCTTGTAAGTAGAAATACTATTCTTCCAAACCATATAGTTCAAATGCGAAAGAAAATACAATTAAAAACCATATTCTAATACGTTTTAATAGATAAGTGCCTCTAGGTAAAGTACCAGACAGAGCGTGACAATGTTTCTCAAAAGAAACTGTGTTGTCTATGGTCAACCCCAAAACTCTGACACTATTTCTATCACTACCAGCCGCGTCGAAAACAATCTTTTCAGTTTTTTTTGGGGAGTCCGGGTTGCCGGTGTTCCCTTGTTAGCAAAAGGAAGTAATACGCACTATTTCTAATATTATCTATAGTGCTCATTGTAGGCATATGTTAAAGGGTCTGCTGTTTTAATTCTCCTGTGTCAATATATTTACAACTGTTTCACACTACAAGGCAAACTAGTCCAAAGTTTACCTAAATTATTTTACAGGTTATCCTCTAGAGCAGGGATGGCGAACCTTTTTCATTGTCCGTGCCACAAATTTATAAACAATCTTTATGAAATTACTAACGTGCCACACTAAAATTGTCTAATACAAATTATGATTCTTGTATTTTTCTCTTTTTTGCTTTTTTATTTTATATTTTTTCTTTTCCTTTCACTCTCGAGAAAAAAATTATTACAATTCAATAAACAAAGAAAGAAACTTTTTTATTAATAATTTATCCATAATTATGGTTTACATACAAAAAACGAACAGATCATACCACAAAATAACATTATATAGTAGGTCAGTACTATAAATTTAAATCATAAATTATTTTTAAAGTATGGATTGTTGAATTCTAATTCATTTTTATAATTTACAAAATAAAATTTCGTTATCATTAATAAAAAACTCATATTTTTTGAGCGTGCCATCAAAATTTTCTTTCGTGCCATCTACGGGACGCGTGCCATAGGTTCGCCATCCCTGCTCTAGGGTAAAGACTTTTGGCGTCAGTAAATTTTAATATCTTTAGATTCTGCTGTCAAAATAACAGCAAAGCAACAAAGTTTTTCAATATTGATACTGAATTCCATGAGCATTTTTATACACTTATTATTTATTAGTTACAAGTATAACTAGGTTCTATAGTTATTCTGAATTAGGTGCTGTGTAATATTATCAAAACGTACAGGAATATCACAAGTCACGTCAACTAATCTTTCTGTGTCCGTTTACATCAATTACAAGAGTTTTATCAAGCCAAAACTAGGAAAGGGTCTCTTTGAATATTATAGCATCATAGGATGAACAGCATTTATTCAAAAATTCTTTTTATGCTCATTTCAGAAACAACCATTGCTTATTCTCGAAACTAAACCTGAAAACTCTTGAATGAAAACTCAAAATATATCTTATTCTATTAGGTATAGAATTTTCGAATAATACATTAAAGTGGTTCTACAGTAAATGTATAATCATTTTAACACAATTTTGGATAGCTGTCTAGATTTTACTGAAAAATCAATACTCTGAAAAATCATATGTATTTAGGTGAGCCGCTGTGTGTTCCAAATTATTCTGCCATAATTTCATATTATTAAATTTATATCGTTTACAACTTGTTTTGCAGATTTTCATTGATCTTAAAGCCTTTCAAAAGAAATTCGTGGTAGAAATTCTATAAATTAATTAATTGCAGAGATAACTGTAATCTATTCAATACTGAGCGGAAGAAAATTCCTTTCCTGAATAATTTAGAGGAAAAGCACTCAAATAACAAACATTCGCAGATCATTACATAACATAAAATTATGTCCATGTATACAGGATGTTCGGTTTCGGCTACAAACGATACAAATTCGATCTTTTTAATAGAACATTCCGTATATTTTTACGTTTCTGGATGCCGCTCTTCAATTCAAGTCAATTCTTTTCAATATTCTCTTTGCCTATTTACCTCAGTTCCTGAGATAATTGAGATAATTCCACATTTTTGCAAATTGCCGCTGTTTCTTTAGCGACCATCTTAAACATCAGAGAGGTAATTCAAATTTTATTCAATTGAGTATTTCTTGGAGTTTTCGGAAGTACGGAATACGGAATTCTTTTTATATCAACTAGAGTCTACAGGTGAACATCGAAATCGTTGCCATGTTTAATTCATAGTATCTCATTTTTTTTTAATGGAACAGTCTGTATATTTTTCAAGAATCTAATAGAGAAATTGTTCCAGAATTTTTACAATAAACATTTCCCTATTTCTAAAATCTGTTGTTCTTTAGTAAATTAAATACAGTGCATTTCAGATAACACTGGTCATAGGTATTTACATCGTAAAACCTTTATGTGATGTTAATGGTTTTCCCGCGGGGAATGTTTGGTTTATTTTTTGTCCACACCTAGTTGGAAGGATTTTTAAGTGGTACTGAGACATTTTATGCCTTGTAACAAAAAAATAACGTTGAAAATAAAGAAAAAAAAATGAGAAAGCCCATATATTTTTCTCTAGAAACCCTTACTGAGACTCAGAGGATCAACGTGTGGGCCGGCATCCTAGGTAATCACATTGTTGGTCCGTTTTTTATCGACGGCTCACTGAATGCCCAAAAGTATTTGGAATTGCTGAGAGACACATTTTTTTCAGCTATTGGCAATATTCCTGTAAAAGGGAGGATCATTTACCAACACGATGGGACACCACCACATCGCACCAAGGCCACTGAAGTGGCCGACAAAAAGCCCTGATTTAAACCCGTTGGACTTTTTTGGGTGGGGTGACATTACAAGGGGGGTTTTTCACAATATGCGACATAGACCCTGTAACATCACCGAATTGATGCAGAGAATAGTGGAAGCATTTAAGGAAATAACAGTCAGAAATCTTCAGAATGTGAAACGTCACTTTCAAGAAGGATTAGGACAGTTTAAATACTTGCTTAGTTAACTTACTTCATAATACAATTTTTTCATAATTTATTATTTGTTAATTGTAATTCTTGATAAAATTTTGTTCATAATTGTTTGATTCTTTTACGCGTTAAGAGTGCATTTTTTTTAATAAGTAACAGCCATTCTGAATTACATGATTGCTTGTAGTGAATTTCTTGAATAACACTAGCTGTAGCTTTGATTGACGCAACATGGGTTGCGGTTTCCAGCAAAATTGCCTCATTATCTCTGCTAGAAATTCCTTAAATTGCCGCGAAAGCTGCTACTTTATTTTCTTTAATTTCGACTTTACTCTTTTGTTCTAAGGCATAAAATGTCTCAAAACCTCATGAAAATCGTTTCAACTACGTGTAGATAAAAAATAAATAAACACTACCCGTAGAAAAACCATTACCATTACATATAGGTTTTACCATATAAATACCTATGACCAGTATTATGTGAATTGCACTGTATGAAGCTATGCGGTTAAGTTTTTTTGCTAAAGTGCATAATGTTGCTAGTCTGTAAAATTTAATTTATGCATACAGTATCACCATCTATTGGAAGTGGGCATAATTTCCTTTCTTACAAACTGTAATGCCATTCTTCAGATTTTGTTAAACATTTACTTAACTATATTACGAGTAATATTTTGTGCCTACATCAAGAAGTCTATCCATTTCTATTTAGCTAAATTGCGATACTTTTGAAACATTCAATATGTTAACCAAAAGGCATTCTTTCCACGTGTATTCAATATGTTCTTATTATATTTTTTACTACCAAAAAAACTCAGTGTGCAATATTTTAAGTAAATCAATTCGTTTTATGCTGAATTCTAGTCAACATTTATCTGCTTATTTTATATAGGAAAATGATGGCTATTTTGGGTTGATGCTGGAATTATGTCAAAAAAGATAACGTTTACACATCGGTTTTAATGAATATCTCTAGCGAAACAAAAGTTCATAGTACTTAGTCGCAGCGCTCTGTTTCAAAACGAAAAACTTATCTGTATAGCTTCATATTTAATTTTCGAGAACAATTGAGAATGACGCATTTTAGGTATAGAGAAATGTTTTAAAAAAGATCTAGAACTGCTTCTCTATCAGATTTTGGAAAAATGTATAGGTTGTTTCTTTTAAAAAATTGAAATAGCATGAATCAAACATGGTAACGATTTTGACCGCCATTTTGTAATCGTTAGTTGATATAAAAAATTTCTCGATGTAGCGTGTAAGGCGTTCAAGATATCGGCCGTTAAAGAAACAGAGGAGTTTCCCAAGAATTTCAAATTATTTCAATTAAACTCAAAAACTAAGGAAAATGAGTATAGGGAATATTTGAAGAGAGTTGGCATGAATTGAAAGGAAGCATCTAAGAATACAATAGTATACAGGACGTTCCATTACTAGATCATCATTTTATGTTGTGTAGAACGTCTTCGCATAGTTTTTATCTGAAAACTTTTTCTCTTAATCACTCAGGGAATGAATTAACTTTCACCCACGCACTAGATGGACATGCTGTATGTTAGTTCAGTTAGCTTACCTCTGTTGTACCGTACGCTGGAGCCACTCTGTATTACATATTTACTTCCCTTATCACATTATGTATTTTTTGGTTATTATATATGTATGTGCAATTAAGATGATAATCTTGCTTTACCTCTACCATGTGTTACTTTTTTTATAAAATATTTACACAAAAATAATTGTGATCTGCCAGAAAATTTAATCACAAATACACATTAACAGTAGTTGAGAAATGACGAACTTTTACATTTCACCCGACGGAAGCCAATATACAGGGAGTCCATGGATGGGGTACAAAAAGGAAAAACTTTTTTTTTAATATGCGTTTTACAGAAAAAAGTTATTCTTTATAAAAAATTCTGCTTTCCTTAAAACATCCAAAAGCATCATTTAGATTTGACTACAGACATACACTTACTCATAAATTCGTGTCTGGGGTAATTAATAATAATAATAATAATAATAATAATAATACTTATAAATTAAATTTTATTGCAGCTGATACTTCTATTTTTCAATTAAATAACTATCATTATTTGAAGTAAACAAGTAAATAAGTACAATTGGCTATTTTACGTTTATGTTTATAATAACTCTTGGTTCTTAGGTTTTAAACATCGGAGTGCAATCAGGTACAAAAGTGCGTACTCGGTTTAAGTGTCTAGAGATAGTAACAATTTATCTTATTAAAATAAAGTACATAGTAGACTTTGCTTTATACTGTCATTAAAAAGAACGTATCCATCTGGTTAAATGCTATGGTATTGGACAAGTCTCACACAGATATACCACTCATTTATTTAATCAAAGGTTCCTTAATGCATCTGTATCACACGTAGTTTTACTTAAACTTTTAAATAAGTTTGATGAAACTAGATCAGGAAAATCCGAGGTTGTCTTTGAGGAAAAGCTCGCGAGAGTTAATGGTTTCTAAAAGTTTATTACAAAATATTTATAAAGATAATAAAATCTTGCATTACAAACCTATAATAACCCATACAATTGGAGATGCAGATGATGCAAGAAGGGTAGACTTTTGTTTATAGGTTGGAGAGAAGTTCGTTGAAGATAGAACTTTCATAGAAAAGTTTTCTTTACTGACGAGGCAATACTTTCACCAAACGGTCACGTTTCTTCTCAGAACACAAAACATTGGGTTGCGGTGAATCCACAATTTAAAATTCGATCAAGAAGCCAACGTTATAAATAAGTGAATGTATGGTGTGGTATTTTCTATGGTGGTATTATTGGTCCATATTTTCTAGAACAAAATTTAACTCAACACATTTATTTGGACTTGACAGAAACGTGTGCATTACCTCAGTTGTACAACATTGATCTTGACATACGAAGAAACATTTATTGGCAACTGCATTGATAAAAATTTGTTTAAATCGTCAATTTCCTGGGAAATGGATTGGCAGAAATGGCCCAGATGAATGATTTGCTAGGTCAACTGATATTAATCAATGGATTTCTTTTTGTGGGGAGCGTTAAATGAAAAAGTATATGCTTTTTTTTTAGATCAATTAAAGCAAGTAATAAGGGATGCGGTGGATGAAATTAATATGCCCGCTACGATACACAAAGTTTACAATGAATTTATTAAAAGAATTGAAATGTGTGTACACGTTGGAGGCAGCCATGTATGTTGAATAGCGATTGTTAGATCTGTTTTAAATTAAGAATTAATACTTATTTGTTTGTTTGTTTCAAAGAGTGTTTGTTAGTTAATTGGAAAATAGAAATATCAACTGCAATAATTGAATTTATAAGTAAGTGTATATCTATAGTCAAATCTAAATTATGTTTTTAGACATTTTGATCAAAGCAGAATTTTTTGTAAAGAATTACTTTTTCTGTAAAACGCATATCAAAAAACTTTTTCCTCTTTGTAACCCCATCCATGGAGAGCCTGTATATCAATCAACAAAAGTTCCTTGGCTGAATGTTTATCTATTCGAAACGATTATATCTTGGTTCTAGCAACCATAATAAATGAGAAATGGGAATATGTTTGACGTCTTGATACTATATCTCATCCTCCTCAGTACATATACATATAGCATTAGATCAATTAAAATGAGAAAACTTTGTTAATTTAGGATGTGGTTTAATGTACATACATATATGTGCATTGTGAAAATGTGTATATGCATATAAGTAAGAATTTAGTATACAATTGTGTATATGTCAATTAATATAGAAACCTACCTAAATAAAGGTTCTTAGTTGCATGTGAAATTAAAAATTAAATGAAATTAAAGAAAAAATTGTCTTAAAATTGAATTGGAATAATATAATAACCAGATGTTTGGTTTTGGACGGGAAGATGTTATATTTTTAAATATTTTAAACTGTTTTTAGATACAAAACTCCGTTTGTATTTGTTTCTCTATAAAATTTATAATGTAATGAAAATATAAAATTCTCCTTTTTAACCGGTTTATTTTCTGTTTTTCAAATCACTTTCTTTTTCAAAATAACCGGCATCCCGAAAGAATTTGAAAAATAGAAAATATTTGGAGTAAAATACAAGGGTTTTTTGAAAAGTTATAAAATGGATAGCATATTTGACAAATTTTAAATTTTACTTTTGTTGTTAACGGTATCTTTATATTTTTAGGTGCATCGACGCTAGGACACTTCTCGCTCTGTTGCTCTTTTATTTCGTTATTTATTTTAATGTTAATTTTTTATAACAAAAATAAGGAACTATACAATAAGACCTGTCTTAGAGTCATCACATAAAAAGATACAAATGCTGTTAATGTAATATATTTACTTTTAGTTCCATAAGTTTTCAAAAGACTTATTTCTCCTTTAACATGACTACCATAACCAAGATGTAATCACTTCAAACATTCATTGGCAAATACATAGTTGCTGCAATCTCAAGTTTACGAGCACGCTGTAAATCTATAAGTCATAAGTGACTTGTTGTACTTAATTTTAATGAAACAGTTAACACAGAAAATAAATTTATAGTAGTTGGTAACTTAGACCTGATTAGAAACAATAACATTCTCTAACGGCATGTAAGTCATTTAAATAATAAAAGATAATGTATTTTCGGGGCAATTTACCATCCTAATTTAGCTGTATGTCAAAGTAAGTGTTTTGATAGCTGTTACGTAAATTGTAAATTCCATATTTCCTTTCTTTTACAAATATTTGAAATTTTTGGTAAGTAGGACATTTTAAATATCTTCATCCTTTATTGAAGCGCCAATTACTATTTACTTGTCGAATTTTTATATTAACTTCTCAGTTAGCTTAAAAACCAGAAGGGTATTTATTCAATCTGAAAAGGAACAAAAGAGTTTGATGATGCACTGTATATATTTTAAGAGTATCTAGGATATTTCTTGGTATATACTGTTATGTTAAATATTTACATCGGAAATATCAGCTGTCACTTTAAAACCTTTAGGGCATTCAGTACAGCCACCCGATAGAAATGAAATTCCCTCTGGCGAGTAAAAGCTACTTTCGTAGCTACAATGTCCCTACAGGCCGACTGGCCTTGCAGTGGAGGTGCTATAAAATTTATTTAACTCCAGTCAATGACGATCTTGGTGAATCGGAGATGAAACTACTCTTCCTTCTATTCTCCTCATTTCGTAAATCTTCAAAATTAATGTAAAATTCTCCAACAACAATCAGCAGGGTAAATTAAGAGGTATTTCTAGCAGGGTTTCGTAAATTAAACATCTATCGAACAGTTATTAAGTGGACTGGTAGTTAATTTTGTTATAAATACGTCAGTTGTGTCTTAGAGCATAGATTCGTCTAGTTTGAGTCATATAGTAGCGTCACTAGATTAATTCTCTCTTCATGCTACCTTTAAAAATAACTTCTGGTTAAGCTTTCTTCGAGTTAACTAGTATTTTGACTGCGCTCCCAGTTCAAAGTGTCCGATATTGAAATTAGAGAATAAATTCAAGGTAGAAGAGAAGGTTGGAGGCTATAACAAGCAGATTTCCTGTGAATGTCATAAGGAACATAGAGTTTATATAAAATCAAGTTTAGTTTACATTTTTCAATTTTAATATTCGTTAATTTCCATTTATTGATATCAAAACTCATTAAAATTGCCCAAAGAGTATGGAAGAATACTCCCGAATCCCACAAAAGAGTTAAAAATTTAATCAACTTACAAAATTCCAATTTTTTTAGCAATACACACATTTAACCTTTTTACAGCATGTTTTTGTAATATAGTGTACAATAAAGCAGATTTAAAACAAGCTACGCTAAATTTGACCGGCTATTTGTTTAATTTATATAATAAAAATGGCTAAAACAAATAGGGTGGACCAAAAGTCTCTTCGTTTCTTGAATTGGTAAACTTTGATCATACAACTGTCAAAAGTAAGAAAGTCATTATTAATGCTATATTAAACATTGTTGTTGTCATCGTTGTTATAAGTGTGTGTAACTAATTGTAAGTTATCTTACGATTTTATTGATAAATTGTAAATTTTTTGTGGACCTGAAGTGCCTAGTAGAAATAATGAGATTTTGGCAATTTTGTGCCATTACGGGAAATTAGGCACTGTTGATGTCGCTCGTATACTCCGTGAAGTTGAAGGCCAAGATGGCATTTCAGATCAGACAACGCAAAACTGATATAAAAAATCAGGAATGGTCAAACAGAATTTCTGGTTTTTTTGCCAAAGAATTGAGGCCACTTTAGCTTCCAGTACGCGACAATTGTCACAGGAACTTGGCCCTTTGCAGGTCGCAATCTTCACAAACTGGGCAAAGTAAACAGACGATGCAGAGAAGTGCCTAATGAATTAAGTGCACAACAAGCATAGCAATGAATGCAAACCTGTAGACCTCATTTCCATCGACGAATTGTAACGTGTGACAAAAAGTGGATCTATTTTCGTATTCCAAACAAATCAAATCAGTGATTAACCCGATCATAATGGATTATTTTTGAATATGAATTATCTTTGTGTATTTTATATCGTTAAATTAACGTTGTTTACAAAAAACGAAAAAACTGTTGCTCCGCCCTAATATCAATTTGGATATTACCTAACGTCTACTTCCAATGTCTATGTATGTACTTTTGATCATTACCCAACCTATTTAAGTTTCTTTAATTGTTTTGTAATATAATCACAATTTGCGTAGTTTATGAAAATCAATTATCATCACATATATTTATTTTTCTCTTTGCTTCTTGGCACTACAATAAGCTGTACTTCATTATACTAGATACATGTTTCAGCAACTAAGTTGCAATTTTCAGTGTAATATTTTATTTTTGTTTATAATTCGAATCAGAGTACCCTGTTTTGTATTTTTGTTTGTATTTTTTTGATTACATGGTTACCAAGTTCTTACTATCTGAACTTCTTTAATAAACTTGGCCAAATCAAGAAACTAATCCGAATTAATAATGTTCAGAAAAGATGTATATTTTGGGGAGAAGTCCCAATTTAATTTTTTATCTATCTTTATAGTTTTTGTCTCTCATTCACCAAAAATGAGACCCTCACTTTTTCTTAAATTTGTGGAGTATATCATTACATGCCTGTTCACTTTTATTCTAAAAACTTGTATTTGATAACATGCGACTCAGCTTTAATATTTTTTTCCTTTCATAAGGTTGTCAGCCCATCCACGGTTAAAACAATATGGGTACTACCTCAGCTTGTGTTTAAATAATGTTTTTTGATTAAGTTTGAACGATTTTCTTACTTCGTAAACTGGTAAATTGAATTTTCAAAGATCTCATATCCGTTTAGAAACTATTGCTCAGGCGAAGGTACTTTGTATTTATGTATTTATTTTTTAACCAAGTTAATGCCAGCGTTAACCAATCTAATAATCGGATTTATTACAAAAAAGGATAATTTGAAGTTAAAAATCGCTTTCTTTATCACACCCTTACTGCTTAGTAAATAATTTGACTGAAGAGGAGGAAGAAGTCGTTCCTCTTTGCCTGAAAAGTTATCCTGATGTGTAGTATGACTTATTTTCTCTTGTAAAATAAAAATGGAAATGTTTTTTCACGTTCTTTATTGAAATTTGTCCAAAACACTCAATATCGTGAAACTGATAAAGAATTAATTATTTCCAGAAAATGGATAGCGGTGGCGACCCTCACGTTGAAGTAGTTTAGTGACAAGCCGGCGGAGATGAGTGGATTTCAACCCTTCGGTTCTAAAACCGAAATCGGATGGTAAGTGATTTTTTAAGAATCCACTTCTTCTTTGGGCAGAAATTGATAAATCATTAGAACCTGCGGCTGTAAAAGAATAACTTCGCTTAAAAATTATGTTTAGGAGTCACTAATTATTGTGTTATTTGACTATCGCTCAATACGTTGTTTATTAGAATGGGAAACTGCAGAACAAGTATTGTGTACGGTATTTAAGTGAAATTCTTTTTATAGCAAGCATATGATCATGGCTAAACGAGCACTCGAACTCTGAGACACTGGAACACTGAAATACTTCACTAAGAACTATTAGCACAATACTTCACTCGCACTGGACATACGTTTCACTACCCAAGCTATCATCATCAGCAGTAAAACTGAATTGAAACTGCTGATGATAATAGCTTAGCTATTGAAACGTACGTCCACTGCAAGTGAAGTATTGCGGTAAGGGTTTTTAGTGAAGTATTTCATATCACATGGCATTTCATACCCATATATCAGTTGACGACCACATCTAGTGTAATAAATATCTATTGTAGAAGAGAACACTTACGAGGTAGGCTCCATAAATTCTCGGCTTGATATAGAAAAAATAAACTTAGTAAAATATAACAATTTTTATTTTTCAATATAATCTCCCCTATCTTTTTTTGAGATAATTTGAAATTTTTGTCGATATTCCCTAACGCCCAATATCTTAACCCTAGTATGTCGGAATATGTTTCACATTGACTAAATTCTATAAGATGACCATCGAAATCTTGTTTTATTCATGTTATTTCAATTCCTTTAAACGGAATACTCTGTAGAGAATTTGGTGAAGATGTTCTTGAAATATTTCCCTCTATTTAAGAAGTAATTTTTTAATAAATTAATAATGAAACTATGCAGACAAGTTTTCCATATTTAAACATAGAGTGCTGTGACAAAGTACTATAAACTTTTCTCTACAGATATTCATTAAAAATAATATGTAAAAGTGATTTTATGTGTATAATTTCAACATATACTAAAAACAATCACGGTTTTCCTACTGGATTTTCCTAATGGATTGCTCTTCTGTATTGAAGACGAGTTTCATTAATTGATTGCCATTTATCCAATGAGTATACATATTCGTTGTGACCTTTGCCTTTTTTGCTGTAAGCTAAGACCTTAGAGATTGCCTTTGGAAATTCTGCACGTTTCTACAGCATACTTTGGTGTTTAAATTCTGGTTGGTAGATATAACATATTATTGTGAATAGCATATCAAACACAATTTCGATTGCTTTTTAGTAACCAGTTGTAGAATCCACAGGGCAGCAGGTGGTAGCCAAGACTATAAAGCAATGGAACCAATAATTGCAACGCTACTGCCCAACATTCGAGAAGGTTCTCTAATATTAATTAATTTGCAAATAAGACAATCTCCAACTGTGTCATATTTACAAAAACCCCGTTAAATGTGTGAAAACTGTTGTTTATTGGTTTTCCAGTTCTAATTTTAATTTTATCAACCTTTCAATAGATATAGAATCTGATGGTAGATTATAGATTGTGTTGCAGTTGAACACCGGAAATTTTTCTAAATGCGTATTTTTACGGGATTTTGAAGTTCTAGAGTAATTTTTGAGTGTAGTTTCGTAGTTGTAATTACATTATTTCTGTCGAACAATTAAAGATTCTATTTTGCAAAGAGTATATTTGATAGATATACATCGCACAGTAGGTAGTACTATCTCACCACAATTTCTTTTCTTTATTGGATACGTAGCTGCTAAATTAATTTTGATTGTCATAAATGTCGGTAACTGTCAAAATGTTTTCTTGCTTAAATCATAGACTAAGTTTTAAATTGTAAATTAAACTATTAGTCCTCTTCCTAAAAGCTACACGATTTACATCCCTTATTCTACCCCATGTTAGAATTTCTGCCAAGTATGGTTATCTCAGATTACAACAAACGTGTAAAAGTTCTGCTGCACGAAAAGTAGACTTAACATTTAATAGGTTTGTTTCTGCAGCCGATTTGTGATAGTTTGATCAGAGGTTAATTTGGATTGATCTACGCATGCGCAAACTAAAACTGATTTGAAACTGATTTAACAATTTAACTACGCGAACGCTTGTTTTACAATTATCGGGCGATATATAAGTTACAAGCGTATTTAATAGACTTAAGAGAGAAAGTATACTCAAATATGCAGATGACAACAATAGATTTATCTTACATTCAAATATTACAAAAATAGGTAAGCGAAAACAGAAATAAACGCGAAATGTTTAGACAGAATTACAAGCTTCAAAAAACTGTTAATTCCTAACAAAACCACAGATATGAATAAAATACGCGTGAAGTGTGAACATATACAAAAAACCTATAACACTTTTCACTTCACAATATAACAATGCGCATGCGTCTGATGGATCACTGGACGATAACCTTCAAACTGGGGCAACTATCAGTAAACGGATAGAAATTAATTTGGAGATCTGCACGAACACCAAATCACGTCAAACTAGTAGTCAGAGTTTGGCGTTTTAACTGCACGAACATTATTTTTGTAATACGCATGCTGAAACGATTTTAAATCGCTGCAGAAACAAACCTAATATAGCGTAATAGGTTAACAAGGAAACTGTCCCAACCCGGAGACATCGATTTGAATAAAACTTGGCTAAAGTGAAGACCCTATAGAATTATGGAAAACCCAGTTTCTGCCAAAAAATCCAGGGGCACTGAAAATAGGGATGATTTTGATTCTTTCTAAATCATTCCACAATTGCTGAAGATAAAAAATATTGGTGTGTGCGGCTGTATTGCATTATTGAAATACGCACAAACATCAGCATTCGGGCTGAGAAAAAGTCACCCCCTTCCCGCCGCCCTACCACCGTAACGGAGAATTTTTGTTTCCTAGAAAACACCGTTGTTGGGAAACGGCGTTTTCTATAGTCCTACAGGTACCTCAAACCTGATAATAAATAAACATTTCCTCCGTTACGGTGATGGGGCGGCGGGAAGGGGGTGACTTTTTCTCACCCCGAATGCTGATATTTGTGCGTATATCAATAGCACTCTTGTAACGCAAGACATCCAAACACACCAATATTTTTTTATCTTCAGCATTTGTGAAATAATTTAGAAAAAACCAAAATCATCCCTATTTTCAGTGCCCCGTTTTACCCCTTTAAGCCTTTTTAGTAGAAACGGATAACGGGGTTTTCCAGAGTTCTATAGGGTCTTCACTTTAACCAAGTTTCATTCAAATCGATGTCTACGGGTAGGAACAGCTTCCTTGTAAATTGAGTGTAGATTCAGCGGCCAGTAATTAAATACTGAATTTCCAACTGAATCAGAACGTGTAAAAAGAAACAATTGACAAATAATTCGATAGATGTATCACTAGAATACTTCATCAATCAACATAAACAAATTAATTTGAAAAGAAGTATCAATTTAAAATTTATTGATACACATGACCCTCACGTATGTGTACCAGTAATGTGCATTTTATAACGGTATTCCAGAAAACTTTCATGATTTCGATTTTTAATTTCAATGTGTATACTACGAAGAGTACTAAAACAAAAGTGTCGTTACCAGCTATTTTGTGGTTTTTCCGCTAGCTTTAATATTAATACATCTCTGACCATTCGTCGAAAAGGGGGAAGATAAATGAATACATTATCATCTGTTAACACTCACTGTAATTGTTCTACTGTTCAGATGGCCCCTCTTGCGACCCCTTCCACTACTCCCTTAGACGTTTCAATTAACTAAATGTTCCGCGATTTACCTGCTATATTTCGCCGTTCATTCCATTTGTCCCCTCGAATCACGATTTTAAACCGTTCTTAATTTAAATGTTAATTCGTCAATGTACTGCGCTGCTGTTCCTTAAGCACATGCATAGTTCTTACTCGAGAGCGGACGGTGAATTTTAAATAGCCTTCCCCATGCATTGTCCTGGTTGCTGTGCTTTAAAGAATATCCACTTTGAAATTTTAGCACGAAAAAGTTTTAAGACAAAATTTGGGACATTAACGGTGGTGGGGGGAGACAAGAGACAAATATACTTTGTGTTCGAGATCTTTCCGGACTAATCAGGCCATTAGCGCGGATCTGCTTGTGCAAGCGAATCCCTTTAAAACCCATTACGGTATTAACGGTCCCTTCTGTTAATATTATACTACCCTCATCTCGCCGAGTATCTGTAATATTTGTCGCACAGCGCCCTTTATCGTCATAATTTCTGCAACGTACTGATGAAATGATAGATGCTAGTAATACAAAATTCATAGACGAGGAATTAAAACGGAAACCCATTGTATCTAAAACGTTGTAGGTCTAATCTGAATTTTGGACAAATGCATTTCCTGGATATTAGATGTAATCTCTGCTTTTATCTCGAAAGAACAGCGTGGAAGTATATTACGACGGTGTATACTAACATTGTGGGGAGTAAGTGGCGTCATGAAAAAAGCAGGAAGTAAACGTGACGTGACCAAATTACGCCGAGTAGCGTGGTATTAAAGGGCTCTAAAACAGTACGTGTTGAGGAACCAAAGCAGCAAGAAATCGAAAACTCACTCTGTGCACTCTCATCTTCCAAATACTTGTTAAATTAGAAATAACAATATAAGAAACCCAATTTCGTAAATCAATACAAGACGTTATCTAAACGTTTTATAAAATACGAGGATGGTATGATAAACACCTCTGTTAAGGAAGACAACGCAATTCACTTGCATCTAGTACATGTATTTCTGAATATAATATCCTTAGTCCAGCGATGTTCCAACTTTTTAAGCCATCCAAATAACTCGATTTGTCGAACTCTGCAAAATAGGCCTCTGTTTCGGCAATGACCTTTTCATTTAACGTGAGCCGCTGGAAAAAAAGTCACAGGGTGCAAAATCTAGCGAATATGGGTGATGGAGCATCAATTTGTACCGCTACTCAACTAGTTTTGCTGCTGCGATTGCCAATGAGTAGGCCGGACCACTATCATGATGGCAGAGAATTCTTTTCTTCGCTAGGTGTGGTCTTTTTTCGATTTAGCTCAGCGTCGAACCGGTTCAATAAATCGGCATAGTACTGTCTCGAGATTATATTTTCCTTCTTCAAATAATCAATTAAGATTATGCCTTGCGAATCCCAAAAAATGATTGCCATAACATTTTCGACTGATGGAATCGTCTTCGCTCTCTTTGGTGCGCGTTCACCGGGGAAAATCCATTTTGCCGACGGACCTTTGGCTTCTGGCGTGTAGTAATGTATCCATTCGTATTGCGCTTAAACAATACAAGCATTGCTTTCAAGTTATCAGCAGACGCGGCACCCATCCCACCGATGGTTTTGCACACGTTCAATTGAGATGTCATATTAGCACTCTCTTTAATCTTTACCCGGCGATCTGTTAACACGATATCATGAACTTTATTGATCATATCGTCCGCAGTCATCTCAATGGGACGACCTGAACGCTCCTCATCAAAGGCGAATATCGGCTACACTTAAATTCATCAGCAGTATCTGATGATGGTTATCGAAGGTGCATGGTCTTCATAAACTGCATCCGCCTTCTTTTTGATTCATACACGTTTTTCTATCCAAAAAAAGAAATCGATTTACTGACCGATATTGTATATACGAGGGTAGCCTGAAAAGTATCCAGCCCAAGACAGAAACAAGTATTTTTTGTCAAATTCAGTTTTATTCCCTAACGTAGTCTCCTTGTAGATCTATACATTTTTCACAGCGATGCTCCTATATCCTTAATCCCTCCAAATAGTAGTTGCCCACTTTCAACAGCCCTCAGAACAACACTACCTGATGAATATCTCCGAAATTTTGACAGATTATATTTTTAATTAGTTCCTTTGGTGAATCAGAAAATGCTGAAAACGGCTTTAGATTGTTTAAGTTATTGTGCAATAATTCGTAGTGCGCAATAAGATTGACAGTTTGTGGATGATATTGAAAAGTTGAGCAATATATTTGCAAACCAAAGCAGTTTGATATTTATTGCATAATCCCAAAATAATTGTACAGTCTGTGGTCTATATTGCACAACACTTGTTCAGTTCAGCCGTGAACTTAAGGATTGTACAATATAATTATGCAATATTATTGCACAGTAATACTGATAGTCTGGGGGCCCCTTAGGAAGAACCCTCAATTTTTTGTCCAATATTATTGCACAATGTTGACAATCTAAAGGCCGCTTTAAAATAGTAACCTTTAAATATAGTTTAGCATTCATGTAAGCAACTTCTATTTCTTGAAAGCTCAGTATATTCTTAAATAGAATTTATTCTGGTCCACATTCAGCAGTTGCTCCAAAAAAAGTGGAATAAACAAGTTTCGTATCTCTGCGTGCACGATTTGGATTGGATCCTATCAGTTTGGTGGACAAGGGGCTTGAGAACATTGAATTCTTTGCATTTATTTCGAAAAATATTTAGTAGAAAGGAGTTTCATATATGGCAAGGTCATCATATATTACAGAGCATTAACAATTCAACATTTTTAATACAGCGTCTTTAGCAGATTTTGATGTTCCAAGACATTATCTATAAATTCTTTCTGGTCATAGTGAAACGTGACATTGTTAATCACATGTATATATTTGATATACATATTTAATACTTACATAAATTCAAATCACAATTAGTATATGAAGAACTTTTCATGATATAATTTCTCTCAAGTGAATTGTCCATTGCTATCAACTCCAGACTTAAGAGAACACAGGGTAAGTCTGAAAATGTGCCTATCTTTTGTTCTTTGGAAATGCAATGCAATACGGAAAAGTAGTATAGTCAAACATCTTTGAATTTAGTTTTGAAAGCACTATTAATGTATTAAATAATGTATAGAACGTCCCCTTTAAAAATTTTCTTGACGTCGTCAGGATTCTTTTAAATATAATAAAAAACTGTGAAAGTACTACTGAATTTTACAAATATTTTTTAAGCACGACTCATATCCAGCGAAATCCTAAAGTATCCCCCTCCCCATATTAATTTTGAACAACAAAAGCTTATGTTTTTAGAAAAAAACCAAATTGATCGATCGATCGGCAGTTCAATTGCAGTTCCGATGTTACCGGAAGCGATGCAAAATTTTTTATCTTAAGTGAGGCAGCCTGCATATTTTTCCTTTTCGAACGATGCATCCAATTATATCACATAATATCTTGTACTTTCACTTAAGAATTATCATATTTTGATAATCTGTTCCTCTGGTTATGTAAAGTTGGCTAGAGCTGTTACAAACCAGCCTAACAACAACAACCATCAATCTCTCAAATGTTAATCTCAAATGCGTAAAATTGTTCTTGTTATGCATTGTTATTTAATCATGTTTTCCATATTTCGTTCTCCGTTCTTTATTTCTTTACCAATTTGCTTAATTGAACTTTGTTGGAATTAATCAATAACGGTTAAAAAATCAAATTTGTTTCTGGTAAACAATATGCCTACTTTCAGATTTTTGAAATTGTTACTTTTTGAATGGTTTGCGCATGTATACCTACCATGTAAGATAATCTGGCAACAATTATCACCTCGTTTGCCGTGGTTGCACAAAAAATTATCCAATAATTTCAATTTTATTATGTTCTGTTAAAGCTGTAAATTTTATTATATCTACTCGGCTAATTATTTGTTTAGTGCAAAGGTTTCTCAAATATTTTTGGCTCTACAATCGTACCGTCCATTAAATTTAACACCGAATATTTATGTAGTTTCTAGTTTATCTTACATGCAAAAAACTGAACAATAAACATATTACCTATCACAAACTGACAAATTTAAACAAACCTACCATAGTTAATTATTTGCAACAAAGTTCGATAAAGTAAAGCAACAACAACAATTAACAAATCACGTAAAAATAAGAGAAAATAAGAATGACAACGAAGAACGAAGATATGAAAACTACAGATCTTAATCTCTTAAGGTTTAAATAACATACGTATGACAATATAAATTACAATTTACAATAAAGTTACAATACAATACAATAATAACAATCTTTAACAAAAATAATTTTAGCTTTTAACCATTTAACTACCAAGATATGTAAAAGTGCATAGGAAACTCATACGCTTTAAATACCAGAATTTTTTGGAAAAATATGTTTTTCCGATTTTTTCATAATTTTTTAAATATTATGAAAAACACAGAAAATTGTGCATACAAATTCTTTGCGAAAAAAAGGTTTGATTTACGCAAATATATTGCCGAGTGGTAAATATGGGCTAAATTATTTTCAATAATATTTTAAAGCGAAATAGTTCTTTCGATAGGCGTTAGTATCGATGACATTTAGCAGGCATGGCTTGGCAGAGCTTGGGCAGAAGTTGGGCTCACAGAGGTAATTTGGCGCTTTTTCCTAGCTTAGTTTGCATATTAACAAGACTTGATTACCAAAACCTCTAGGCCGGGCACAGTAAAATGAGGTGAGGTAATCCACCGAAAGTTTCTGTCATCATCAGCCAGAATCTAAGTTAAATTATACACCAATGTATTTTTAAGAGAAAAATATGTGGTACTTATAGTCGTAATTAAAACATAATAGTAGATATGTTGTAACATGTTAAAGTTAAAAAAATTAACATTTATAAAAAGGTGAAATTTGAAGTGAAAACATTTAAACTTGATTGCGGGTAAAAATTGAAAGGAGTTACAATTAAAGATATAAAATTTAAAGGAGGGAAAGGTCAATTAAATTTGGAATCCAAATTAAAATTGCAAAAAGGAATGGGGAAGGTATGATAAAGTTGAAAATCTAGGATCAAATCGCATGTGTACCTAGTGCTGGTTGAGAAAGAACAGAACGAGGGACAAGTATTCTTAAACTTTTGTTAAGTTCTCAATCGGGGAAAGACTCTTGTAACATGATAAAGATAACTAAGAAAATAATCTTAATACTATAACTAAATACAGAGACGTATATGCAATTCTATGTACACAAGCCATAAAGGGTTGACTAAGTAATATTAATACAGGCGAAAAATGGTTTATTGAAAGTTTCTATTTGATCATTCAATAATTTGTAACGTGCTTTGTGTTTTACAATTTCAAGCATTTCTAATAAATCAAAAATTTAATTTATCAGAAATGCTCGAACCTTAATAGGAATGGAGTCCTACATGAATCAGGTAATAGTGTTACAAGAAGATAGATAATGTTCCTTCCAACAGATTTGACGAATAGGTATGGTATAATATAGCAATCCGAACTTAGTCCGCATTTTTAGTTACAATTACTATATTTAATGATAGAATAATAACGAATTTACAAGAATAAAGAATGAAAAAAACAACAAAGCTCTCCTATAATCTATCAAAGTAACTTGTATTAAGTTTGAAGTGTTTTAAGTAAGGGAAAACTCCCTCAGCACCTTCTAAATCAAAGTGCGTATTTTGTCATACTCAAATTTTATTTCCTTGCACTTTATCTTCCTTATATGTCCTCGTTTGGTTCTTAACTGCCGACTCACCCCTCCTTTGGAATCGTCTTGGAGTCGACGTTAACTGAAAATAACAGGGTTTCCTATTTTTACGACCACAATTGATTTATTTTCACAATATTTCATGTCCATTGTCCTCTGAAACGAGTCTGTTAAAATAATTGGCTTGCGAAGTATATTTTTCCCGATTTCGGTATTGCAGATTCATCAGAACGAAGCTCTACAATCTATCTATATAGTTCTGTTTAATTCTGGGATAATCTAGTAGCCATAATTTTTACGTAGATTCGATGATGTAGTTAAGTACATATTACTTTGAATCCTTGTGAAGTATCGAAGTGCTGGTATGGCCACTCGTTTTCTCATAGCAATTGCAAAAATGTTCGTTTTGAAATAAAAAAGGCAGATATATTGCACAGACTAGAAAAGAAAGTCATGTGTGCTAATATTTCTAAATGCATCGAGGGAAACAGCTAACGCTTTCTACAAGCCACCTTCTTTTTAACAGAATGATTATGATTTTGGTTTTGAGTTTCCCCTCTCTTCGCTTTGTTTCAAATATATGGAAGGATGCAACGTACTAACCCTTATCAAGATCTTTACATATGTCATTTTGGTTTTATTTTGTTAGTACATTTGAATCGGAATGAAACGTCAGGTCCTAACGATTGATTTCCAACTATCTTCACGAAATTCTATACAAGATCCATACTTGCAGAATATAATGTGTCCTTCTAGATATTACAAATAACACAACATAATACATAAGAAAAAAAAGTATATATAATCACGAAAAACAAAGTGCAATGTAACTAACTACACACACCTACGTGCCCACTTCTCAATTTTCAATGCCCAAAGCTCAACGCCGTCCATCCGACAAGAAACTACCAAACTCCACTACGACCTACCGCGGGGATAACTGTTTGATATGTACCGGAATAAAATTATAAATACTAGCAATGTTATACTTAAATGAATGTCTGTAAAGCTCTGTATTAAATTTTTCTATAGCTATACAATTCCTATACCTTGTACATTTTTATGTTATGTATATCAGTACGATATCTTATCTTATTACATAAATAAGGAGGTGATCTGTATAATATAAGTTTATGGAAAAATAAGGCCATATGCAGTAACTATTAGCCATATTTTACCATTGTAGCACCCGAGATATGTTGATATTTATGAATATTATAAACAAAACGCGAACATGCATTTTGCGTACGCTGCACACGATCTCTACTGGAAGCATCCAAGCATGGCCCATAGACCACATCACCATAATCAAATAGCGAAAGCACAAACGAACGCGCCAATTGCAACCATAAGCTGGTATCAAAGTAATGGCGGTTTGTGCAAAGAGTTCTCAAAGTAGTGTACGCCTTTTTAACAGTATTTGATACGCATTCTCTAAATCTTAAAGAGTTATTCAATGTTAAACCCAATACTTTTACGATATCCCGTTTTGGAAGGTCTTTATTCCCCGCTCTTACCGAAATTAAATTACATTTATATTGGCTTTTCCTGAGAAACAAGTTACCGATGATTTATTTGGATTGATTTTCAATCGATGCTGTTCCGCTTTTTTTATGAATCTGTGTAAATCGTTATTAATTTTTTCATTCGCCATATCTACATCAATCGGCTGAAATGTAAGATACAACATTGTATGCATGGAAATCACAGTACTGCAAGTGGTTGCCAATGCGACTGGTATAAGATATATATAAAAGCGGATCCAGAACTGAGCCCTGAGGCATACCACACACACCTTCTCGCACAGCAAACGTGTGGCCATCCACTGTCACTAATTGTATTCTATTTACTAGGTAAGATCTAATCAACTTATTTGCATTAACCGAAAACCCAATATAGTGACAGATCGATAACAACAATTCATGTTCAATTGTGTCAAAAGCCTTAGAAAAATCCAAACTAAACAATACTACTACCGGCCCCTTATCTGTTGCAAAAATAATATAACACGTTACATTTACCATATGACTATCGTACATACATTTAAATTAAAATATCAACGTTTGTACGAAATTACGGTGTACAACTGGCAAGAGCTGGAATAGTTTCTAGGCAGTTGGGTTTTTCCTATTCTACAGTTTAACGGATATTATCAATAAATAAATCCACACGACGGTGATATGTAGTTTGGTACGTTTATTATCATTAGGGGATACTTCAAATAACATAATGGGTTTTTTACACTAAATTCTCTGAATGAATAGGCGACAATTTATATACAAACTAGCACAATGTACATATACATTTCGAAATACCAAATTCCATCATTTACTACGGCTACATAGATAACCTAAAGAAAATCCTGTGTAACTAACTGTTGAAGAAAGCATGAGTCCATTATTATTTCTTATTCCTGTTTGCAACACTCTAAGCTTTTTAAATTGATTTATTACTAGGCCTGGCACGGAGCGCTTCGCGGCCCACAACGCGACGTATGTATACAGACGAATCGGCTTGAGCTACGTCACCGAATGAAATTATTCATTCATTGCAACAGTTTCTCCTCAACCTTTCGCAACGTTACACATAATTATAAAAATATATATGTATATAAGTATGTCTAACGTACGCAAGGAAACTAAACGGCCGTTGGCTGATAAAGTCACTAAATTTATCAGTGAATTTCCGGATTTGAATTATAATAGAGCTAAAGTATTGTGTAAAGTTCACACAGCGAACATCCTCCACCGAGGCAAGTGTGGAAACCTGATGGTGCAGATTTTTCACTAATCTTATCGACGTTGTTAAGAAGTTACATTCATTTATTATATTATTTATTGAAGTCAAACTTTTTATGTGGTGTCTTTAAGTTAACATAACCCTAACTTTAAAAAGCAATCAATATAAATACATATATTCGTTATTTCTGAAAAACAAAAGTGCTTTTTGCTACATACCTATAGGTACCCATGTACCTATCATACGTTTTCGGTATTAAGTACAACAGATTTTTGAAGAAACTACTTTGTTATTTAATATATTTTGGCTTCCGTCGGTGAATTATGAAAATTTGTAATTTTCCTTGAAATTTCTGACGTAACTAAATACTTGATACCTCTCGCTTGCCGGACGGGCGTACTAACCACTACACCACAGGGACCTTTATGCCAGGATCGTTCTCTTTTTAATATCTGGTTGTTATTTTTATCTGCAAATATATCATAATATTTTGACTGACAATTTTTAATTCTTACATGCCAAGTACACTATTAATTAATATATTTTGGCTTCCGTTGGTGCATTATGAAAATCTGTATCTGTAGGTGAATTGTGTCAATCTGTAATTTCCTTGAAATTTACCGGGGCGAGATTTTTTCAAGTATTTAATTACGTCGGAAATTGTAAGGAAATTACAGATTTTCGTAATTCAAAACATTGTTATTGCATCAGTTTTTATTTTTTATCATGGGGTATCGATTTCGAAATTTCACTTCTGACTTACACATACGCTCTTTATTTATAATACGCGGCCCATGCAACTGATCCGATTCCGTCGCGAAGACCGATTATGCCAGGCCTACTTATTAATATACATTAATATTGCGTTTTCTCCACTTGCTTTTTTGCTACAGTCCTTAACTCAATTGTATTTTATACAACAAATATGTTCAATAACAAGTTCGGTTTAAATTTTATTTTTTCATTTTATAATCCAGTTTTTATTTGAAATATTTACTTTCCTATTTTAAATGGTAAGATTTAAGCAGGAACAAAAATTTAAGTTTAATATTTTAGGCAGCAAGATTCTTTAGCAGATTACAATTGTTTACTTTACGATTCTGTAATAGTTTCAGTTTGTAGGTCCTAGATATTTTAAAGATAATTTCTATATTAATTAAACTTAGATTGCTCAAGATGCAGTATATGGCTGACTTTAGACAAAGTCGTGTCAAAAAGAACATCTAAATCTTCAATAAAAGTAGATGCCAGTAACAATATTGTGTCTGTTGATTGTTAAATAAATGTTGTCGTTTTGAGAACGTCGTCCGAGCACATTTGGCCTTATTCAATGACAATCTGCTTACTGTACACCACATTAATACACGGTCGAGATCTGTTTGAAGTGGTGCATAGCCCGTTGTTACTTGAATGCTTAAAAATAATTTGATATCGTCCGTATACATGCATTTCGCAATGAACAATTTTGGCAATATCATTAATAAAGAGAAGGACCACAAGGGATTTGAGGTTGGTACCTTGTTCTGTTCCTGATGTTGCAAAGTGCCTAATGTTGAAGTAAAGTTTCTATAACATACTTTGAACTCTGCTAATCAAATAAGACTCCATTAAAGAGAGTAACGGCTTTCACATACGACTTTAGCTTCTGAAGAGCGACATAGTGACCAATCTGGGCAAATGCCTTCTGAAAATACAAGTAGATTGCATCAACTTGACCTCCCTTATCTACCACTTCAAAGGGGTGAAACAGGTTAAGTTGGTAACTGTTGAGCGTTGGCGTATAAATCCATGTTGCTTAAGTGAGATTACCCCTCAAGTATTTGTATTTTCTCTTCTAAATAGTTTTTAACGATGTCGGTTGGCCCATTACACACTGTGACTAAACATTACTATACCTCAAGTTGATTATTTTCAAAATGTAAATCTTTTGCTGCTAATTTTGATACATTACCGAAAGTAACATCTACAAAGAAAATAGTGCACTTTCTCCTTTCCTCAAAGAAAAATCTAAATTAAATTTATTAATATTCTACTTCTATATAATTTTATAATCTTGTTTTAAATTATGTTATATTACTTATAATACCAAGTAATGCTTCTATTACCGAAATCTAACGGCCGACTGTATATCTGCGGCTGTGCTCGAATCTCTCCTAATTCCTGTATCAAGCGACCTTCGTTTCAATTCAATTCCCAATGGGACAATTTGTACCTCAAGCTTGAGAAAACCGTAAACACTCTGTTTGCTCCTCCGAGACACGTGATTTCGAGGGTAAATCGAGATTTAAAGAGTTTAAATAACCTTCTTCGCAAACGAGTATATTTAACATAAACCATACCAGAACACGCTAGATTTCTAAATGAAAAAGATGAGAGGAAAATTGTTGAGGGAATAAATGAATCAGAGTGAAATACGCAGAACGGCTTAGCTAAAGCGATTCGCCGATAACCATGGCGGAGGGATAGGAATTCAGAAATAACATAAATCTCGGATTATTTGTTATCGGACGTAACCAGTGAACAGTAAAAAGGATGGATGCAGTGCGTCGGGCGGCGATGATTTGGATGAAAAGATCGATATCTTCCTAGTAGCGTAATACTATAGTTTCCAGCTGGTGTAAAGTGTATAATCAATTGGTCTAGATATCTGCTAAATCACTAGAAGTAACCATAACACATTTCTAAAAAACTTAAAATTAAATGGAGATTTTTATCAGGTAAGCTCCATATACTGCAAAGATCCAAGCTTTCGGGGGTCATTTAATTTAATGTATTTTTGCAAGCTTATGCAAGTTATGTGCGACTTCACCCTACGTGCTAGAGGGAGAGTTATTAACATGCTTATGATGATTCAGTTCAGTCATCTCCGAACTATGTTAAGTTTCGGCCCGATTTCAACCAGCTCGTAATTTATTCTTAAACGAACTTCATCAAAAAATACCAGCGACATGTTTTCAAATGTACGAAATTTGCAGGCATTTTACTATCGAATAGGACACTGTCAACAAAAAAGAGGAAATTTTTGGAGCATTTGATTTAACTTATTGATAGAAATTATTAGAAATTATAGTTTTGTGTATGAAGCAAATTTTTCTTTATTATATATTGGTTATTTAGAACAATAGCTCCAGTTATTGTCTTTATTGGGTGAACAATACAGTTCGATTTAAATTTATTTTTCCATTTTAGAATCCAGTTTTTATTTGAAATATTTAGTTTCCTATTTTAGACGGTAAGATTTAAGTAATAGTAATAGTATAATATAGTTTTTATTTTATGTTTCTGTAATAGTTTCAGTTTATAGGTCATAGATATCCCGTAGTTAATTCTTATATTAATTAAATTCAGATTTTCCCTATTGTGTGAATTATAAGAATAAATATTTTCTTTATTCTCGAATTGGAATAAACCATACCGATACACCCGGCACTACTAACTAGTCGCGACTGATTTGTATCAAGGCCGATCGCAGTTGAACTTATGGACTGGCGAATATGGTGACGGAAGTGATGCAGTGGCGTAGTTATGATCCGACAACTGTGTACGCTTAATAGACCGCGTTAGGCCCCATGATATTTGGTTTCCATTCGTGTATAACGTACACGTATTGCTTGTAAAATGCTGCTAAAATGTTTCTCGGGAAATATATGCACACCTAATTCATTACGAAACAAATAAAAAATTTCCTAGAGTTTAATAAATCATTGAAAGTCCTCCCCAACTTGTAGCATCTTGTATGTATGCATTTACTATTGTGGCTTATAAGTACCAGGTAATTTCGAACAATTTACTTATAAAAATTTATTGAATTTACTTACAGCTAGGTAAGTTTCCCATGTGTGTAGTATATGTGTATATAAAATTATTGTTAAAATCTTCTCCTTTCCCACTACGAACTTTGAAAATCCTTTTCGATCAGTCCTCTGATGTAAAGTCCTCTTTAAATCCATTTCGAATGCTTTTCGGTTCTACTTTTCTATTTCTCAGTTTCCCAATGATTTGAAACTTCTTTTCATACCGTTTCTTGATCGAAATACCTTTTCAGAAACAAATCCATTCTGTCTATTTGTTTGCCTATCGTCACAGGAATACCATCCAAGGACTTTTAATATTATATTTTGATAATGATATTTTAATGGTTGGCCTATGATGATGTTACATGCATGAATTTTGTGTATTTTTGACAAAAATTATTATAAAAAGTTTAAAAGAACTTGTGACTCGTTATAATTTAATTTTAATTATCTCTTTTAAGAACAATATTAGGTGCAAATGCACTTCACCCCATTGTCGCACTACAATATATTATATTTTTTAACATTTTAAAAGGTAATTCAATTTCTGATATAAAATCTTTATATAGGCAATGGGGGCAGAATAAATATCGTTGCACGTCATTGATCATAAATGACGTTATATATTGCGGTGTTGTCAAACCACGTTAATAATCACATATGGGTTGTCATTTGTCATCATTTGTCATTGAATAGATAAATATTAGGTTTTTATTTATCTACAACTGAACACAAGTGTTTTTTGGTAATCCTAATATGTTAATTATGAAAGATATATTAAACATAGTATAAGGTAAATTTTATTTGTTTTTATATGTTACATCAAGAAAACTAAGTGTTATGTAAAAAATGTCCAAATTTTTGTAAGTATTAATCGTAACATGGAAGAACATTTGGGATAAATGTATAGAATGAAAAATATTAAAGCGTTAATTATGTAAAGGACGCTACACTAAATTCTTGTAACAAATAAATCGTCGATGATTACACATTGTCAATTTTAGAAAATTCGGCTTTAGATTTACATGCTATTTATTGTAATTTATTCACTGTTATCACAGTCGCTCGAGTCACTTTCTCCGAAGTGTATAATTATTGGGCTGACATTCACTTTATCAAATCTTCTTTTTCAATGTGACGAATTGTATTTTGGTGCCTTAGGCTTCTTGCTACATTTTAATGCATTTGTCAGCACCATGTTCATCTCGACCAACGTACCTATAATATTACGTTTTCGTAATATATGTACTTACTATTTTGATTCATGTCATATAAGTATAACATTCCTTATAGATGGACTTTGTAGCATCATCTACACTTAACACAGATTAAGGCTTTTGTCGATTTGCTTTGGAAATAATCGGGGGTTTATTGTTTTTCATTGTATCTGATAAGACACTAACAGCAAATGTAACAATATTCAAAGCTGCGGCAATACACTAAAATTACATAGGTTATAATTTTTTGAACACTATGTTTGCAAAAGGTATCAAAGATTGTCCGTGAATGCAAATACTATCACGTTCTTGTTCAAAGAACATTACTAATGCTGCAACAACTTCTTTTGCTTTTTACGCAAATATTTCAGCATTTTAACGCAATACCGTAATACCGTCACGAAGAAATGTGATTATTTACTAGATTCCTGTTAAGGGCTAATTTTAATAACTATTGATTATAATTCAATTGGTTTGTATTTTCAAAAACGATAAATTCGTATTTTCCATTTGGTAATGTGACGTAATATATACGGCATAAATTACGTGCATCGATATTTATCCTGCCTTAAGTAAGTATAGACTACGTATATGTAGCTTAAAGCTAAAAATGTAATATATACTCAGTGATATAGAAATTGCAACAGCTAAAAGGGGTTGGAATTTCCGGATGAAATTTGATAGGAATATTCACTTAGTTGTTATTGAGGTTTTCACCTCTCTCTCAGCACTGATATTGAATGTTTTTTTGCGGTGCTTTTTATAACTTTCTCGATTTGTGTTGTTGTTCTCATTGAACTGCGGTTCAGTTAAGTGTTAGCTATGCTTAGAGTAAGAAGACGAGCAGTGTATCGACAATTAAGCGAATTCGACAGAGGTCGAATTATTGGTTTGCGCGAAGCTAGTTTTTCATTTGGGGAAATTGTAACCGTGTAAATCGAAATCGGTCTACTGTAATGCGAGTGCGTCGTGCATGGTTTGAAGGTGGCCAGGAACGTCGTAGAAGAGGAACCGGGGCTTCAAGAAGAACGAATGAGCGTCATGATCGTCGCTTAAGACAACTGGCATTTAGAGACCGATTTTCCTCTACTCAGGCAATTGGTGACCAATGGTTTGGCGAAGAAGGTCGCCATGTAACCCTTAGAACAGTTTATCGCCGAATCTGAAGTTTTGGGGTAACATCACACCGTCCGCAGCTTGCGTTTCCTTTGCCTGCGGTACATTATTAGCAACGGTTACAATGGTGCAATGAAAGATCTCATTGGAATCTTGAATGGCGTCATGTTGTGTTTAATGACGAATCAAGATTTCGTTTAGGCATGCACGACGGTTATCAGAGAGTTAGAAGAAGACGGGGTGAACGACGGACTCTTCGATTTACCGTTAAGAGGTACGTACACCGCACTGTGGGTGTTCTGGTTTGGGGTGCGATTACTTATGGCAGTAGGTCTCCCTTCATGTGTTCATTCGAGGCAATATGACAGCACAACGGTACATTGCGGAGGTGGTTGGGACACATCTTCTGCCATACTTACAAGGGCTCGAAGATCCATTATTCCAGCAAGATTATGCACGTCCTCATGTAGCAAGGTTTTCCTTGAACTTCTTTGAACAGGCCCAGATTAATATTTTGCCCTGGCCTCCAAGATCTCCAGATCTTTCTCCCATCGAACATGTATGGGACATAATGGGTAGAAGGTTGCGAAACTTGCAGCGTCCTCCTTTGACTTTGGAGGCTTTGGGACATGAGGTGCAACTTGCATGGGAGGCAATACCCCAAGACGAGATAAACCACCTTATTCAATCAATGCCACGGCGTGTAAATGAATGTGTAAATCAGAGAGGCGGCCCCACACATTATTAACAATTATTATAAAATTTTGTTTAACTAATAAAGATTTTCCTTCCAAATTTTGACCGTTTATTACTTTTACATAGGTGAATATTCCTACCAAATTTCATCCGGAAATTCCAACCCCTTCTAGCTGTTGCAATTTCTATGTCACTGAGTATATGAGCAAATCGACAGAAATGGACAACGATGTAAACGCAGTCACTGATCTATATAATGGAATTTTATAAATTTAAAAATCCCCAAAAAAGACCATATGTTATGTGCGAGAGCCTTTGCAATATATGAAGAGTATGTCGCTTGTTCTTAGTACCATTCCCGGTTTTACTAAGTTCTATATGTTTTCAAAAACACAAAAAGGACGCCTGGTACTTTTAAATAAAAACTCGTCTTCGTGTGCATAGTAGTAAAACTTTTTACATACTATTAACTGCACAACAGTTTACACATGTCACCGAATGCAAAATGCATAAAGTTGCCACTTTATACAGTTTTAGAACATTTAAGTTGGTATTATTGATGATACTAAGAAAAAGGACGGAAAACTCTTGCATGATTTAGCAAATTTATACCAAATTATAAATAATTTACACAGAGTAATTACAAAAAAGTTAAAAATTATTTTTTAATTTTTTTATCTTCCAGATCCTTAAAAACACTTATACTTGCGTATGTAAATAGTAGAAAATGTTCCCCGTATAAAATCGAGTTCATCAGCGCAAAGCAACGAGATGAAAGAAACATAGTGACCTGTTGTCGACTCCATACACCCCAACGTTCCCAACGCCACTCACTCACCAAAATACGAACTGCAATATAGTGCGATATTGGGACACGCCGACCCTCGATGAAACGTATGCAGATCTTGTTTACAGACTCCTTCATCGTCTACAAAAAACAAACATAGTAGCAGTTCATATTAAATTTGAATACCGCATGTTCAAACAGAATAGCATTATTCTCTCCTTTGGGGGTTTGCATCGACGCATGTGCATGATTTATGTAGAATCATTTTCCATGCTGATTAAGTTGTATTATAATGTGCCGTACTATTTCAGATAGATTAAGCGGCACTTATTGTGACATTAAATTAAAATTTCTACGAAGAAGCTACATATAACAGTAATCATGGGAGCCTGATTAAAATCTCTATAGCTAATTAATTCTTAGAAATGCTAAATGCTTAAAAATTTTAATAAGAATTACTTTCCTCGTGTATAACATTTCAATCTTGCTCTGTAGAACTTCCAATTTGTGCATATGTGTCAGGATGGCTATTATCCATGTGAAAGACTCACTATAACACATGTAGACATGTTTTGTATAATAGGAGCTTGGCTTGTAAGTGTAAAAAATTGTCACTTGTGAACTACCAACATATTTCTAGCTTTACGGTAATTATTTTTAATAAATTCAATATATGGTCTTCAGGTCAATCGCTGATCGAAAAGTAAACCCAGGTATTTCGCCGATACACTCCGCACGGAATTATCACACCCTCAATTTTCGTTTCCTCTGTGGGTAAACTTCCTTTTCTAGTAAACCTAACCGCTACACACTTTTCACAATTCATCTTCACTCCAGATAGAATCGGTCTTTCAGAAAATAGAACCAAGTCACACCGCGTCAAAAAAGATCTTCCCCGCAGATACGACTGGATCAGTAGAACCAACTCTCTTCATCTTATGGACCAAATCGCGGTGCCAGACGGTTTCGAAGGTACGAGAAATGCCCCAGAAAGTTCAAGTGGCTAAAAACGATAAGATCTCATGGGATTACTTGCATAAGCATATACGAAACATTTATTTTCTAAGTGTTTTTTTTCTGTTTTCCTGTTTTATAGTGTTAAATTAATTCGAATGTCATTATGCTTCTGACATGTTTCTTTTTTTTAAGTATTGATCGTATGGAATTGCTTTGACTTGTGCTAATGTTGTGTAAACTTTTCAACTATAGCAATTTGGAACGTGTGGTTTTAAACTGTCAACAGCCAAATTCGAGAGACCGTGTTTTCATCCACTTGCAAATTTGTTTCTCACAAATCTTAATTCCTATCTGTAATATCTGCAAGTGTTTACTCGTTCGTTTCGTATTTGTGGCAAAGGCAAATGATAAAACATTAATCTTCCTTTACATAAATACATTGCAGTTTCTTTCTATTAGCTGTTGCTCGTACAACTGCTTAGATTGTCTAACAATCGTTCACCAACTGCTGCTAGTATTGTATTTGATGTGTGGCAAATAAAGTGAATTAAACAATCTCAATATAAAACAAAGAACGAAAACGCCCTTCTTGCCGTTTCTAAAAAGATCATGAAAGCTTAAATTTTGATTGTGGGTATAATAACTAGTGTAGTGTTTAGAATGGACGTGCCTTCAATCATTCCTCTATTTGCCTACCGTTTTGAATTTTCGATTACATAATATTTCAAATTTCATCGGGTACTCTAAATCTGTGGCACTGGAACACTGAAACAGTTCATTAAAACCCTTACCACAATACTTAACTCGTACTGGACGCACATTCAGTTTTACTGCTGATGATAGCTTGGCTATCGAAACGTGCGTCCAGTACGAGCTAAGTATTGTGGTAAGGGTTTTAATGAACTGTTTCAGTGTTTCAAATTTAAATTTGTAAGAACTTCAAATATTTAAGGTCCTTATTTCAATGCTGGTATTTTAATGATCAAATTTATATTTAACAAAAAGGGTGCAGTAAAATTCAGTTAGAAGTAGTAGTAAAAGACACCAGTTATTTTCAAATAATCCACAGCAGGGACTTATCTAATATGCATACTCACATATACACGCAATTATTCTATTATTCTACATATTATTCCATTTATGTAACGATTAACTAAAACATCTCAATAGATTGATGTATTATAAATTGATTCTGCCAGTTGAATATTTACGGCAATTTTCTCAATACACAGTAAATAAGATATTTTCAAGGAGCGTATAGGGGAAAGCCACAGAAATTCAATTTTGTTCTCACTTTTTTTTGCTCGAAAGGCATGAGCAAACATGGCGGCTTGTGGTGGCGTAAATGGGAGGTCAAGAAGAACACTTTGATTTCCTCGTGTATTTTTTTATCAAATACAATATATGACGGAAATAGACAAGAGAATCGAAATCATGTCCTTAACCTCTTATTTGCGTCACCACCACCTGCCACTGATAACACCCCCTTTACACATTTTCGAAAGGTATTCCAAAACCGTACAACCCATATACGAAGATGGTATGAGAAGTACCATTGTTTGAGGATAGATGGCGCTTAGTATCAAAATCTGCATTACTGACTGTGAGCACTATTCTTTAATCGACGTCCGTCAAAATTTGGAAGAGATTCATCGATTAGTGTTGTTTTGAGAGCTTTTGAAAGTGAGCAAATTTATGCATTTATGGAATGATGGAAAAAGAAAAATTCCGGTCAGTGATTCGATTTCTTCTCTTGAAGAATAAAGAAGTTGGACGCAATTTATAAGGACCATGCACCTTCGATGACCACCATCGAATACTGGTATAATGTATTTAAACGTGGCAGAACATCCGCTTTAATGAGGAGCGGCCAGGTCGTTTCATTGAGGCGACTACGGACGATATGATCAATAAAGTTCATGATATCGGATTGGTAAACCATCGGGTGAAGATTAGAGGGATTGCTAATATGGTAAACATCTCAATTGAACGTGTGCAAAATATCCTTCACCAAAAGTTGAGTATGAGAAAGCTATCGGCGAAATGCGTGTCGCATCTGCTGGCGATTAGGTTTAAGTGTAATAGTCCAGTCTTGCTGCTGATGATGATAGCTTGGCTATCGAAACGTGCGTCCAGTACGAATTAAGTGTTGTGGTAAGGGTTTTAGTGAACTGTTTCAGTGTTCCAGTGCCACAGTTTTAGGGTACCCGTTTAGTAATACAAGGGAGTTTCTGCGACATTCTGTGACTGTAGATGAGACAGTGATACATCACTACATTCCAGAAACCAAAGGTCAGATGGCAAAATGTGTTTTTCTCGGCGAACGTGCACCAAAGAAGGCGAAAACGATTCCATCAGCCGGAAATGTTATGGCGACGATTTTTTTTTTGATTTGCAAGACATAATCTTAATTGATTATTTGAAGAAGGGAATGGCAATCACAGGACAGTAGTATGCTGATTTATGGGATTGATTCGACACTGAAGTCACCTAGCGAAGAAGAAATTCTCTATTTGCTAGATTTTGTCACCTGTGACTTCTTTTTTTTTCCAAACTTGAAAACATGGCTTGGCAGAAAGCGAGTCAGAGGTCATTGCCGAAACGGAGGCCTATTTTGCAGAGCTCGACAAACCCTATTATTTGGATGGCTAAAAAAAGTTGGAACATCGCTGGACTAAGTGCATAGAGCAAGGAGATTACGTCGTGAAATAAGTTTACTAAATGCAAAACAATTGTGTTGTCTTCCTCAACATACTAACACTTCGTACGCGTATGTAATTATGAGATATAAGATATTCACAGGTAAATACAGTCAGAAGCAGAATTTAAACAATTCTTGACTAGTTGACATGTAAAATGCATTTCAAGTTGAACTTCGCTGCTCCTAGAAAATCTTTGTGGTAGATATTTCAAACATACTGTACTTGTGCCCATCTATGTGGTGACAGCGTACTACGAGAAAGACGGGGAGAGTAAAATTTAAATGAAACGTTCCCCAGAGTATCATGTTTGATATATGTGATATTAGCAGGGGTGGCGCTCAGCGCCGCCTACTCGGATGATTGTTACAAATGTTTTATTACTGTTATTATCGTAACAGCACGCAGCCTTTATTAATTTGGGAAGAGCGCCGCTTTTAGTGGGAAAACCTTACCGTTATGAAAACCGATTTCTATTAAAAGCATTTCGGGCATTCATCATGTTCCACGTGATTTTAACAGCATCAATAATTGTCATTTCGCTCTTATTGATTTCTACAGAAAATAAAACACGCGATAATTATTAATGTGGTATAGTTCAATATTCGATTACCGCTTTGTTCAAAAATATTTTCATAAGTGGAAGAAGGATTGAAACTCGAAGATAGAATATATTCCTCCCAACGCGCAAAGTATCCAATCCATTGATTGCGGAAGTATACTCTGGCTAGCTAACTGTTGTAACTTTTATTACCTTGTTTTTAATGATTGCTATCCAATTCCACCATCTATATCTTTCATATCTTTCAGAATCATAGAATTGAATTTTTAATAACGCAAAACCTTTTGTTTATAAATTCGTGAAACATCATTTTTTCTGCTTAAAATTATTAATTAAACCGAAAGTATTGAAAGTGTTAACTGTAGGTAACTATTTGAGTAACTTGAAATAAATTGAGGAAAATTATACAGGTTTTGTAAAGCGAATGCGTACAGCAAAAATGTGGGCGTTAGTGTGAGCAAGTAAGAGCGTATACACGTCGGTCCAGATACGAACGGGATATTGCCTTTGTGAATGGCAACAGAGCATTCGAGTCTCTGATATCGCAGCGGTACGCACGTTTGTCCGCTCAATCACGTAATATTATAATTCAACGCCTTCTGACAAAATGTACTAATACAGAATTACTGCGTAATTTTTTTGTATTCTCATACAATATTATGTTAGAAATTACAGTTTCTTATGTTCATTTTGTTGCTGCTATACGATGTAAGAGAACGAAAAAGTAGTGCTAAGTAGGAAAAAAGTAGGAAAATAAAATTAAACTAAAGAAAAATAAATTCGATGATTATACAAAATAAATTGAAATTCTAACAATGTTACTTTATTAAGAGGAAAAATCTCCTGGCAATATTGAACTTTGTAACTTTTATATTTGTTGCGTTTCAAAATACGTTTCGCAGTACTTCTACTAATACCGATTTCGTCTGAAATTTACCGGCTAAAGCAAGGTTCGCCCATTTCAACTAATGAACAAACCCTCACTTCTCTCTCCTCCTCCTCGGGATGCGTCAGAGGTATTTGAGGCTGTTCGTCTGTTAGTTGACATTTACGGCAATTCGCAAAATACCATTTAATGAACTGTACCATCTCTGCGGTTGTATAAACTGACATAATGTATCCAAAATCCACGATCTCTTGCTAGAACCTTACGAGCGCACAGAAAGACAAAGAGTGCGTCAGGTAGGCCGGCGAGGCTGGCCGGCGAGGATCAATGCAAGTATGCCAGATCGCGCTACGTACAATATCTCTCGCAGCCCGGGGAAATGTGGACCAACGTGTATACTTACGCGTGAGCATGAGAGGGCGCGATGGCGTGATCTGCAATCGCTGAGAGGGAGCTAGTGACTCACTATTTTTTTCTGTACGTATCCGCTTTACAAGACCTGTATATTGAAATTCACTTACGCAGTTGAATTGGGAACAGGATTTGTTTAAATTTTAACTGTTTACAGTTTCCAAAGGGTAAACAACATGCAAATTAGAATTAGTACTCTGGAAATATTCTATAAATTTTCTATATTCTTCTCAATTGCTTTCTGGCTTCCTTTTATACTCATTTTTTATTATAAATTTATAAAAATGGAAGTAAATCTAATGCTATTTGGCGGAACATATATCCGTAATTGAATAAATCAATTATAACAACTGAAGATGGCTTTCCCGATGCTGGCATATATTGGATTTGGCTGCGTAAGTGAGTTTGTAGCGGGGGTGACTTTATTCGATTTATTCGTGAGACGCAATCAGGGCCGACGACATACGATGATGAAGGAAAAAGCACCAGCAAAAGATTCCGGGAACCAGATTACGTTTACAATCTATAAGAACATTTTAAAAGATGTTTTAGATAAGGAAATTTTTGAAATAAGTAAACAACTAAAAAATAGTAAAAGCTAAACAGCTACAGTATCTATTTATGCATTATACCTTCCATTAGAAACGTTTGATTCTCTTTTCAACATAATTATTTTTAAATTTTTGCACAATATTTTCTGTTTAGTTATACCAAAGCGCCACTCATAACCAGTTTTGGGCTGTGGGTATCTTCATTCGACTGAAGTATTGATACAGCAATACAAACAAGATTTTTACTTTTAGTGACACCAATGGTATTAAAACCCCAGTTATGGGCTTGCTTCGCATACGAATAATAATAATGAAGCAAAAATAAGTATATAACCATGTATGGGGTCTGTCGTCAGCATACCTGCCTATATACTCATTTTTGTTTCCTAACGCAGTACGCAGTACTTATTTGCAAATTCTAATGGCAGTAACAGCAATATACTTTATTTTTCAGTGGCCATATCAATAAAAGTACATATCTAGAGAATTCACCAATAATACAGCTAGAGAAAAATCTGATAAAGCTGATATCAGGAGACCGGTTTCGAGGACACCGTTACCTGCTCTTTCACTAGCACCATAACAGCTTTAATAAAAGGAAAACGAGAAATGTGCCTATATTAGCTGGATGTATCAAATATAAACAGGACTGATTTTCTTAAAAATTCCGGAAGGCTTCTAGACCTGAAGGGGGTTGATGCGCAGGTAGCCTCTACCGTTAGGGAGAGGGGAGAACCGACTGCAACTCTCTCGGGTCCCTTTAGTATTAAAAGAAATCATGAACGTGAAAGAAGTGCATGTCTCCGTGGAGCAGCGGATTATCATCAAGTTTTTTGGCCAAGGAGGGGGTGAACCACTCCGAAATTTTGCGGTGATTACAGACACAGTTCGGGGACAACACCCTGTCAAGAACCCGTGTGTTTGCCTGGCACAACAAATTTTCTGGAAGGCGTGAAAAGGTAGAGAACGAGAGCCATGATCGCCGCCCAAGGACAAGTGTGACCAAAGCCAATTTTTTTTGATCGGCAACATGCTTTTCACGTTGATTTTCTCCACGATCGACGCACAATTATTGCGCAATATTATTGCGAGGTACTGGATGCCGCGAAATTGTAATTTCGAAGGAAAAGGAAGAAGCAATCGGCCAGAAGTGTCATTCTTCTACATGACAACCCAGGCCTCGTGGCTAACGCCACGATGCAAAAAGTGGATACATTAGGATAGCAAACGCTGGAACATCCATCCTAGTCCAGACTTCCATCTTTTCGGACCCCTCAAAGAAGTGCTTGGAGGCCAGCGTTTTGATGACAACGAAGCGGTGGAGTGTTTGTGCTGCAATGGCTACACGAACGTCCGAAGAGTTTTTACGATGGTGAAATAAAAAGCTCTCAATCCAATGGGAAAAATGTATTTCTGGGATGGGAGAGTATGTAGAAAAATAATATATATTTGTAAGCTTAGTTAAATAAAGTTCGAATTTTTTAAAAAACGAGCCCCGGTTATATTTGATACACCCTCGTATGTACATACTAAATATTTTGCGACATACTATCTTCAGGACAAGAAAAGTGGGACAACATAAAGACCGTTATTTTAAATAACGTGACCTATAGAAATGTACTACGATTTCAACAAAACTGTTAATTTACAAAGGACAAGGCTTTGAATGAATTCAATAACAGATTGTACAACGATTCTATAACTGTAGGAACGTTCAAATGAAGAAGTTTGATGTGATGCTAGTGTTACAAGGTTTTTGTTGCGTATATTGATATTATGAATGTCTATTCGAAGCCGAATTTTTGCTAAAAAGTAGATTCCGCGCTTACCACGTTCAACCACCGAAGATCAGCTAGTTTCTGCGAAGCTCTGTCATGAATGGCATATATGTACCGAATGCAGGCATTTTGTACCCTTTGGGTGCGTATTTTATCATCCAGGCAAGGGCCGTACATAGGTAAGCCATTTAAATAAAGACAATGTAAGAGTTTCCCACAACATAGCCTTGAACCTTTGATCAAAAATGATACCTAGCAACTCAACGGCTGACCAAAACCGCAATAGGCATATAATAATATAAGTTTATTGATAAAAAAAAGTAAAAGAAGTAATACGATAACACAAAGAATGAGAACCATAATATATAAAGATCAAATGGGAGAGAATGTCAGTCTTCAGCATGATGCTGTTGGTTTTCAATTCTCACCAAAATGAACTGAAACCACATGAAAAAAAATTGAGAAAATCTATCTTATAGTTAGTCACAAAAAAAAAAGAAAAATGATATATTATCACATAAGTTGAATGTCCTGCTCACACTAGTTCTGTAGCCGCAAGAGAATTATTTTAGTTTTCCTCCTAAAACTAAGCATTGTAGTCGTTGGCTGTATTATACGAAAAACATCTTCTGAAAAGCTGTAATTTGAATTCCTTTAAGCAAATGCAGTGTTTATATGGTACATTGATGTTGTGAATATCAGTTCTGTACGAGATCTTATTGTATAAATTATCAAATCATCACTAAGAAAAATTCGAACTTAATTAACGCAAACCGGGAAGAGATTTTGGAAAGATTAATGCAAATAATAATACTTTATTGATTAATACTTTATTGATTAATTGTAGAACAGTGGCATAGAGCTTCATCGTCTCTACTAAAAATTGGAGATACGTTTTCTGATAACTTCGTGATGATTTTTAGGATTCTGTAAGGGTAGAAATTGGTTCCCCCATTTTCAGTCAGAATCAAAAACATAAACCAAGTGCCATAAGGGCCCATTGCCTCAACGAAAATTATGTGCCGCATCGTAGTTTAGCCCGTTAAGTACCGGTACTTAAAATAATTAAAAATTGTATGAAATTTTTGTTTATTACTAATTTTAAAAGTATTTTAAACAAAATAGAAAAAATTAAATTTTTGTATTTATCTTTTCTACAAGAAAATGGCTGTCCTATATATATGACACTGGTACCAGGTGTATACAATTTTATACCCTATTTCATAATTACGTTATTTAATGTGATACGGTCCAAAGCATTCAACACATTAGGTGATATTGCATTTACTGCAATATGTCAGAGGTTTTTTTTGATAATTTGGAAATTGATATCTTCGCTGCTTATCTCGACGTCTTATCCAGTGGCTATTTTTATCATATTGTACATCCGGTACCACGCTGTGGACATTACTTTTTCTTAAAGTCCCAGTATGTCCTGGTTTTAAATAAAACATAACGACACTTCTCCGAAAATCCAAGTAAGATAAGGAAGTACGTCCATGAATCTTCCTGTACAAAATCCATGCATTGGTTATTGACATATCAATCATTCCGATAATTAGAAGTCAACACCATTTTTTGCCTCTAATTCTAATGGCGTACTTTCCAACCAGCCAATCATGGTGATCAACACCTCTCATGTGTTTATTGTATGTTTTAATTACATTAGGTTGTGTAACTGATATTTTCTGCTTGCTCGATTTAGACCATCTAGTTGCTTCACTTAGTGGTTCTATAGCATCAAAGTTTGTACCCACTGTGACACACTTGTTATCATTCCATTTTAGAATCAACACTTCTCCATTTTTGTCGAATCTGTAATGAAATGTACCACGGTCTTTTTTTGGGAGCTCTTTTGAATTTAGAAGGGGACACTTACCAGTTCTGTTTTCTGTCGTTGTTCCTACAACAATTATTATTTTTGAGTATAATATAAGAAAAGATCAGTAAAATGGTATTACCTGTAGCTCTAAATCCAATCGACTTCAGGTGAATTAGTATGTCACGATTAGTAAAACAGTTGTCGAAAAACACAACATGGTCATTAAGATTTTGAACAGTTTCCAAAAGATTTATTATAACATGAGAACCTTGTAATGAACCTGGAGCTGAACTGTTATCCTTGCCGGTGTAAAAAGAAAATTTGTAACAATATCCATCTGAACTGCGTAGTGCCTATAATTTGTATCTAAATCAGATTGGTTTGGATTGAATAAATTGCTTTAGACAATTAACTATGTTCATAATATCTCACGATCATTGCGTCAATGGATAAAAAAGTAGAAAACACCCCACTGTAAAAATGCTTCATTTATTTTAGATATCAAGTGCCGAATTTTATAGCATCTGCAACATAGTAATACGTATGTATCATAATAAGATAAGATATTTTGTTGTTATTACCTGTCAGTCAAATCCGCTTCATCATTATTGCAACAGTGAAAACAGATTTTACCTTCAAATGCACATCTCCGGGCATTGCATCTTTAACAATCTCTAGTCCAGCATCTTCGTCCATTCTCCAATATAATTTTTCCGACGGCAAACTGTGATATCCAGAAAGCAGCTTCTGTATCATGCTGTTTAATCTTGTAGGAGTAGGATGGGTGCGATTTTTTTCAAAGCGAGGCAATTTCAATCAGTTTTTGGCTGCGTGCACTATTTGAAGATTTCTTTTTTTTAATTTTTACTTTGATTTTCCAAGTTTTCGTTATCATCAGAACATACATTAGGACCCTGCAGCTGAATTTCCAAATGTCCAGGAACATCAGTAACTTCATTTTTGCATGTATCGCCATCATCGCCTTCATCACAATCACTTAAAATATCAGGCCCCGGCGGTAAAAATGTTATGTTAACACCGTCCGTACTTTCCAAATCACGAAAAAATTCTTCGCCTTCAAATAAAGCTTCTATATCTCTCACACTTAAAAAGTGCTTGTTATCTATTTTGACACACAAACTGAATGCCGAAGTGAATATTCGCCACAACTCCTCCCTTATATGTATATGCTTAGAATCAACGCAAGTACTAACAAGTTCAAACCCGCGCTTAGCCGGCTTAGCGTATATGAATCGGACCAGTATCCTATAAATATGACAGTAATGTTTATGCCTATATATTTTTGTTTATAAACAAAAATTGTCATGAAAAAAATGTAGGATTATAACATTCATACTTTTCATTTTTTATTTCAGTATAAATACCAAAAGAAATTTTTTAACTTTTTTTTTAATTACGAAAACCGAAGGAGGGGCAAATAACTATAAAACGAAATTTTTTCAACAATTCATATTTTATTTACAGTAAACATTCTTGTAAAGCAATTTGACACTCCAAAGTCCTAAAATTAGGTCGATATAAACAAAATTCCAAATTTTTGTTTTATAATGTTTTATAATGTTCTATAAAAGAATGTTTTTGTAGAGGTACTATATACAGGGTGTCACAAAATGAGCTTACGTTAGCCGTATATCAGAAACTAAGCAGTCAACTTCCGGGTACACCGGAAGCAACGCACACTTAATTTTCTTAAATTTATTGCCCTAATTTTTATAAAACATTTGAATTCAGCAATTAATTTGACATAAAATCGATCGATTTCCATAGGTCTAAATATTACCGTTTTAAAACTGACTTAATTTTTATGAAGATGTCAGTAAAATCATCGTAGTGTTTTATCGCTTATTTACTCGGTATCCAAAAGTGTTAATTAATGATTTTTACGAATTAGTAAGCTATAAATATAGGCTATTAAAAAGTATTTCTATTTTTGTGCAAATACTATACAGAGTGTCAGTATTTATCGATCAAATACATTAAACTTCAGTCACTAACATTTATGTAATTTTAAATAGAACACCCCGTATATTTTTATTGTAGATGACGAAATATTAAATTCTTCATCAAATGATATTACATTTCCATATACCTAAAATGAATGATTGGTTAATTATTCGCAATTAATGTTATTGTATTCAAAAATTTCGTATAAGTTCGAAAGTTGGCTAGGAACGTTCTTCATCGATTTAGCGTGTGTTTAAATTTATAATGACAGTTGTGTGACAATTCGATAATGACTTAGCAAACCCCCTAGTATATAGCACATTTTGTAATCTAGTTTTTTTTATAACGTACAAGAAAATGTCATGTTTGGAATTGACAAAAAAAGATTACTTGAATTTACTGAATATTTATGGCGAATCTGAAGAATTTTAAGTAGAATGTGCGTTCTGTTTCGGAAAAGATACCAGGACAGGCCAATACCGTCTAAAGATGTAGTTCGACGATTGATTAAAAATTGTTTAGAATATGGACAGTTTGGGTCAAAAATTAAAAAAAATATAAATTAATTGATGATGAAATTGTGGAGAATGGTGTTATGGGATATTTTTATGCCAACCCGACTGCATCTCTTCGAGAAGCTTCAACAACGTTAGAAATCTCACGAATGTCTGTTCAAAAAGTGTTAAAAAAACACAAACGGAGACCTTTTTCATACCAACAAGTTATCCGCAAACATCCGCACGATTTTTTCAGAAGGGTGCGCTTTTGCGAATTTATCACAGTATCTTGTCAGAAAGATGAAAACTTCAGGAAAAAAATTATATGGACAGACGAAGCAAAATTTACGAAAAACGGTATCTTGAGTAGACACAACAGTCACTTTTGGGCAGCCAAAAATCCTCACGTAATTAGACAGAGGGTATTTCAAGAAAGTTAGCAATTCAATGTATTTTGCGCAATTAAAGATAATAGCATTCTTTGCCTAGTAACACTGAATTCCCTAACAGAAGCGCAAATACGAAACGACTTAATAAGTGTTTAGAAATTTAATGAATGGTGCCAATTTTGAACATGTATTGAAATAGTTGCTTGTTTGCTTTAATACATTTACTTAAATTTATCTTATTTTTCCTTGCTTACAAAATAAAATTCAATGTTCTATTGCATTTTTTTCTTTTTAATAACAGGCACATCAGCGCTGGCAGAACGGTATATCGAAACGACTTTGTAGGAATTTTTTTTATTTCTCAAATGAATTCTTACATTAATCTTAACAGCGGTGCAGTAATACTTGATTTGTACTGCTCTAATTTCCCTAAACATTTAATACACTTGGATGTAACAGCATATTTTTGAACTGTTGGTCATCAGAAATTTTGACATATAGGACGAATATTCATAGCCGTCTTTCGAATTTTACAAAATTGTTTGTAAAATTCCGAATAATTGCCCAGATATTCATTTTAGGTATAGGGAAATGTAATATCATTTGATGAAGAATTTAATATTTTATCATCTGCAATAAAAATGTATAGGGTGTTCTATTTAAAATTACATAGATATTAATGATTGAAGTTTAACATATTTCTTACTAACTCGTAACAGTTAGTAATCAACAGTTTTGCGTACCAAGTAAATAAGCGCTAAAACACTACGATGATTTTACTGAAATTTTCATAAAAATCAAGTTAGCTTTAAAACGGTAATATTTAGACCTATGGAAATAGATCGATTTTACGTTAAATTAATCGCTGAATTCAAATGTTTTATAAAAATTAGGGCAATCCATTTAAAAAAATTAAGTGTGCGTTACTTCCGGTGAACCCGGAAGTTGACTAAAAGTGCCGATATTTTCTAAAAGTTAGCCCCCTCAAACAGAATAAGTCTATAAATTTACAAATTTGGAACCTGCCCAGTTTCTCATATACGGCTAACGTAAGGCCATCCTGTGACAGCCTGTATATGACACTGGTACATAATGGGTTAGAGTAGTTTTGTTTAAGTTGTTGCCACCCACAGTTGCCACAAACTTCTTAAACAGCTCCCCCACTTTCTGCATCTGATTCGTACTCCATAAACTGAAAGAATATTTACGGTGAGTTACTAGCATAGCAACAGAAAGATTGTTTCTATAGACGCACAAAAAAGTTATGTTGGAATAAAACTCCAATCCTATATCGTATTAGTTACACATATTATTTCTTATGATGAAGATAGACATTTGTCGTATTTGCAGTAGAAGTATTAGGAGAAATCCTGTTGTTTGCGAAATAAACTTTCTTAATTAGACAGCTTAATCGTGGAAAACATAATTTCATAAGTGATCAGTAGAAAATTCTGGTATTATAAATTTGCAGTAATTCAAATGCATGTGCTTCAAACTGCTTTTTTTCCTTTACATAAAAAGCCGCCGTTCAACATTTTTTTGCTACCATGTATACCACTACTCCTGAATACAGAAACATTAGATATCGACATTAATTAATCCTCTGCCGAACCTCACGTAACTAATAAGACAATGTAATTTCCATTTTTAATTACTTCCGCTTCGTCGGATCTCTAACCCGGCGAATAAGAGAGGTGATAATTGAAACCGTAAAAGTTAAAGCACCGGGCAGGAAATGGACTTAAATCGAGGGGTGAGCTTATCTTAACTTTCGCTCGACGCTAGAGCTTTCACGGCCAATGGAAAAGACCGATTGTGCGACTACAGATACTGTCAACGTTAATGAACATTAGCTAAACAAAGAAATTTATCTCCATTGTTTCCCTACTCGTCTTTTTCTGCTTCGCTTGGGCTTTTATTGCTCCATTTCCAATCCGGCATTGTAATATTGAGTAAAACTATCGATTGTCTGTTTTTGTTCAACTACTAGACAACGTAATGGTTATTAAAAATATATATAAACATTATGTTGCAATAAAGTATTCGTAAATGTAGAAATCGATTTTTTAAGCACAGATTTAGATTCAGTACATATTTTAAATAATTTATGTGCAAAAATTTTTTATATGAAATAACCAAAACTCAGCAGGCTTCAATATATGGTATGCTTGATTGCAGCTTTGATGTATAAATATCGTATTAATATGACTGTCACAATTAAGTTAGTGTCAATGACAAGATTAGGCTAACTACGATATGAACTGAGCCGTGTCCACAAATTCTACCTTTTTTATCAACCGTGAGGTATCTGTATACGCCATAAGCACATTCATTTAGAAAATTATAGTTCATTGAAAGAAGAGCTTTAGTAGCCTTGTGACAATACGTATACCAATAATGGTTAATACAGATAATACTGGTGATGTGCCTTAAAATCATTAATTTTGACGTCATTTCTATCGTTCGTGTAGTCAATGCTGCAGAAGAACAGAGGTGATAAAGGCAACTTACAAATTTGCAAAAAAATACTCCTTTTTGAAAAGGTGAACCTAGGCGATATAATTTCATGACTGAAAATCCCCATGCTACTCACCAAAAGGCTTTTTTGTAGTCGATTTATCTGGAAAAGGTAATACTGTAAACAGTCGATATTAATAAGAAAAGCTCAGACAGATGGAAAAGATTCGCGAGCAACATGTCACAATTTTCAATAGTATTTCATTCATGACTTCATTGAAGCTAACCATATTCAAAATAGTCATCCTATTAAATACGGCATAAAAGATACGAATTTTAAGAGTCAACCGAATTATGAAGTAAGAATGAAGCTTCAATAACCATATGGGAACCTATTGTGTGCTAAAGAAGAAGCTGTCTTTTTAAAAACGTTTGATAATGAATCATTATCAAATTATAAATTATTATTCAATAGTCCTCCTGCATTGAATTCAGCCTTCATCGTGCGATTTTATCTATGTCACCTCGTGACTGGCTTTCTGGTTTTGGTTTTCTTTGTCGCTTTTCTTGTATTTTTCTATCTCATATAAAATTTCTATCCTGTTTCACTCCTTATATCCTTTCTTTCAGAAACACCTTACTGGTTATTGTCAATCTTGTGGCTGATACTGTAAAACTCACATGCAGAAGTATACTTGATTACAGATGAAAGTATACTTACAATTCTTTAATAACGATTCAGTTGACAATAAAAAATATAAGTGATGAATGCTTACCAATATTAATTATTTTCTTAGTGTTCATTAAATTTCGACAGTTACTTTTTGAACTTTAACTTTGTACAGATCAACACTGGACATGACGACATAAGCTGACGTCGAAGGAAATTAATACCCATGTGTCTGCACTGCACAAGAACAAGAGATATGAAATTTATATAGTCTGTGTGTCTTACCAAGCTCTCGATACATTAACTCATTAATGGCAAAGCACAAAAATAATAGAAAAAAACATAATATACGTTTATATTTCTTCTAATAGGCCTTATTTAAATAATATTTGGTATACTTCAAATAAATAAAATAGTTCCAACTTGGTGAAAAATAATGTTTCGAAAACAATACTTTGGCATAATGTATTAACAAAATATTATATACGCATACAAGTACTTGTACATAATAGCGACATTTTTTTGTGAAATACCCTCTATTCCTTTTTGAGCTACTTTTTCGTATTCTACTGAACAATTTGGTAGACAATTTTTTATTACTATGGCTGTAAAAGTACCACTTTCAAAAATAGCATATGTTGCGATGAATTTGGAGCTGCAGCCAGTAAATCTTACTACTCAGCTCTTGTACCTAAAGGATGCTGAGTTTTATGTACATATGTACTCAGGAGATACTCCTCCATAAGGCAGAAATTGGTAGAGATAAGAAAGGCACCAAATTTTAAATTTAAGCTGCATCGGCTTGCCTTAGATGAACGTTTTAGTCAATTGCCTACCAGAATACAATGGTCGCATTCAGCGGACGCAACCATTGTGGAATAGTTGAGTGAATAACCAATGAAAATCCAATACATACATTCATATTGGTATTCCTGTTGGATATCCACTTAATCGTTCCACAACATCTGCTCATTGATAGACAAATTATAGGAAAGTATACCAAATTGTAAATATTTTCGACCAATAGGGACCCAAATATTTTGTTTTACTTTTGGCTTTTCCTTTTCTGCTTGTACTTGATTGAATTGATACCTTCAATGGATGACTCTCCACTATCAAATTTCTTGTGTGAGTGTATTTCAAATTCTCCAGCAATATCTACCATATTTTGTTGCTCTATAAGGAGAGTATCATTTGTATTGTCTTCATCTACTAGTGTAGGAACATCCACTGCATGCTTTTCATCATCCACATCAGATGTATTTTCTAAAATAGCCTCCAGTTCTAACAGAGAAAGGTATTTTCATTTCATAAATTTAGGCAATTTTTCTTGAAAGCGGAGGTAATAAAGGAACTAATTAGTTACACATATCTCATTCTGAAAAAATATCTCAAATAGCAACAAACTTAAAAACGTTCACTACAAACAGGGTAAGCAACCATGTATTTTGTTATATATAAATATATATTATATTGTAAAATGACAACCAAGAAACATAAAAAAATTCGTATGGTAATAGTTTTATTTCATAAATTATGCCGAAAACAAAACACAAGTTCACGAGGTTGTAACTGTTATAGCTAGCTGTAGCCGAAACAACAAAAATATAAACAAATATACACCTCAATGTTTCATTTATACTTTGGGTTAATGAGTTAATTGGCTAATATTGCCAAAAGGCCGATACTGTGTTTTGTTGTGTATTTCGCTTTTGATTTAATGATATTTTCGATTTGAAAGATTATAATCTTACAGGTATTATGCAAATGTTATTCTAGCTCAAAAATTATATATGTACATGCGCATAGACCATTAGTATGTAAAGTATAATACATTTCGTACTCTGGTATGTTTTTGGCAAATATCTTTTTCTTAACTATTCTAAAAATTTGAATATTTTCAATCAGATAATCTTGTTATTAATATTAACTTCGTTCAATTATTATGTGGTCTAGTTACATAACTACAAAAAATGTTTAAAGCATTTTTATTACAGCCACAAATGTTTAAATTACAAGCTACCTATATTCTAGACATTATCATACGAACATTAAGCGATGCTCCAAACTCCTCTTCCCAATCGTATAATAATGAATTAGATGCAACATAAACTGGAATCCCTTACATATCGAGCGTCTAGCCAGGGAGAGACAGACGGAGGGCGCCGATCTCGCTGGCGCCGCTTTTATCCTCCGTCAAATAATAAATGGTACATTGGCGGCGCCGAAAACTTTAACAATTCGTACACCCGCGATTGCCGAAAAACTCTGTAACTGTCTTCATCTGTCTGGCTGTCGTCTGGAAGTCATATGAAGGGGTCTGCAGAAATACTCGGGCGATAAAAAAATATTGATTTTTCATCTCTTTTGCCTAGTTACATAGATGGACTTCAAATTGTGAATGATTCCTTACTCCCACAAGAATAATCACAATTTGATAATATCCAATGATTCATTTACCATTGCCAATAGGATCTTCAAATTAGTGTTTAATTGATGTACATGCTATATACCTTTCTTCTATTTTTCTTCTTCTTTTCGGAATTATTAATTTTTACTTTGATAATTATATCTTCTTCACTTACCTCACATTGTTTTCAACCAATGTAATTAGTACCGAGAAAATATTTCTTTTTAATTTCGCGGACGATTTAAGTTCGTAGTTCCGGCAATTTCTTAGCGTACTGCACGCGAATATGATCTTGATTATAGGAACTATCAACTTAAATTGCCCGCTAAATTTGAAATATGTTTCCTGAATACTTTGCTTGTTTAGTATGTATCACGGAAGCCGTGACTCTAACTGTAAGCCAACTTTGAGATGATCTAATAGAGAAAAACGCAGTCCGGACTGAACAGTTTGAATTTCGAGCCGGGTTATTGACGGATTTCCAACTGGTTAGAATCTCGGAAACAATAAGGAACGCATTAGAAAATCGAAACACAGTGCAATCCATCTTTATGGATCTGACGCGTGCCATCGCCTCGCCTAATATATAAAATCGTTAAGATCTGAGTAAATCCGCGCATGATTCGCCCGATAAGTAACTATTTTCGGGACGCACTTTTGTGGTTAAGATCGATCGGAACAGATCTTCCGCGTGACCGATACCTTCGGCAGTCCTTCAAGGATCACTGCTGGGTCCCCAATTATATCTGTTGTACACTTACGATATCCCAAAACATCCGGGAACCGACCTGGCAGTGTATGCATACGATGTAGTCATATACTCATCTTACCGCAATGAAAACATTCTTAGACGATCTACATATTTACTAACTGGACAAAAAACTGGAGGCTTACTATTAATCGTACCAAGTTTGTAATGGTAATATTTACGTATAAAACGAAAGATGCCCCCATGAATGTCTCAGTGGACGGCACTCGTCTGCAAAGGGAAAGCAGGTGAAATATCTCGGTCTCGTGCTGGATAAAAGATTCACGTGGTTGGGCCATGTCGACGAAGTGAAGTCAGAAGGAAGCTGGCCATCGCGCCCACAATAGGCGCAGAGGTCAATGGCAGAATATCAACTAATTGCGCTAGAATCGCATTCTAAGGCCCAATGGTTCGGCCCCGTGGTATGTAACCGGCCAACCGGCAATTGCGGCAGGATCTACAGTTACTTACTTTCAAGCAACACATGAAGGATCTGGCCCAGGATATATAGAAGAGGACCAGGGTGTCTAGTAACTCGCTGGTGAGGGAAAGAGTCGAGCTGCAGGACAGTCCAAGGCGAAGAGTAGAAGACTGTAGTTCGGTGAGGCTTGGACGCTTTGAATACACGTGAAATACCCAAAATGAAAAAAAATCTCAACCAACACCTATCTGCAAGATTGAGCAGAAACATAGAGGAAGAAGGGGAACAAAGACGTACTGGTCTACCTCAGGTAATGTCTGGAGACCACAGGAGCAGTTTGGCCATATTCGCCAATTGCTTAGCCTACTGTATCCGAATATAATCTTTGTTGTCGGAAGTGCCAACTTAAAGCGTCCGCTAAATTTGAAAAATGTTTACTGGATACTCTACTTGCTTAGTGTGTATTGGAGTAGTTGCTTGTAATTACTCGATAATTAACATAATTGTTAGATTTCTCATTAGATAAAACTTTCGCGGTCTCGGATGTATTGCAGACCTCGGTTTGCAAACAACATCCTCGACCGCAAAACCGGGCATACGTTCCTTGTGGTATAAATTACTATTTTTGTGCTTCTTTTTCTTATATTTACTTTGTTGCGATGTTTCGTTGATCATTTTGTCAATTTTGCTTTAGTATTTATTTTTTTTAACCGTTAAGTTAATATAGTCATGTCGTAAGCATCCTGTCACAAATAGCCTGTCATTAGAAAATTTAAATAATATAGAGAAAACAAAAAAGATAGCAAGACAATGTTTGAAAATGTTGACAAAGTGATTAACGAAACGTTGAAATAAAGTAAATATAAGAAAAATAATTCAGCCTATAAGTTTTTTTTTCTCTTCTAATGAAGATTTAAAACCCAAAACAGAAAAACAAAATGAATACACAAACATACGAAAAAGAACCAGAAAAAAGATTTGTTTTTCTTCTAATAAAGACCTATAACCCAAAAACGAAAAAAAAACAATTAATTGTTAAATAATTATACTAAGATCAAGAAAAATAAAAACAAAAATATGTAATATTCATATAATAAATATATTGTGTTTATTGAAAATTTGTATAACAATGTATCTTTGAAACAAAGCGACTTTTGAAAAATAATCATTAATAAAATAACACAGGGAAACATTCCTTGAACTTTTGCCATATATTTACCAAACCCCCTGTATAATACCGCAATATTTAATATATTTCAATGCAAAAAATTTAGGTAGATCAAATTTCATTAAACAGTACACTTTGTTGGAAATCCTAATTGTGCTAATTTGTTCTTTTGCTTAATAATAATTGCCAATTCACAGCTTGGTATCAAAAAATGCGAACATAAAGATTTTAGATGGTAGTTACACAGGAAGAATATTATTGAATGTGTTCTTTCCGTACTTTTGCTTATTCTCCTTCCTTCTGGAAAATTAACACATGTATATGTAGCCAGCGCAAAAGCACATTGTCATTAATCATAATCACACCAAGCTTATATCGAAAGAAGATAATTATCATCATCTCCAAAGAGACGATTTCATAACTCTAATTAGAAAGTTGTTGAGTTGCTTCATTAGTCTTCATTATCTTTGATACTCCGTAAATTTAGATTGACGTTCCTCTCCTCCAGTTTCACGTTTAACGAATGAGTGGCGAACCCAACGTTACTAAGTTTTAATCATCAGCATACGATGACGTTTAAACGAAGAGGTACCGCTCCTTGTAGGTAGATAGTCGGCTAGCCAGGAGCGCTGGTCCGGTAATAATCGTTCGGAAAATAGCAAACGGCGGGGAGGGTAAATCGCGACCTTAGGCTACGATATTGGCGCTCCGGATAGGGCAAATATTTGAGAAGTCAACACGCGCACGAGGACGAATCCATCTTCTATGTCAACAAGCACTTCATATCGGGTGTTTAATATCGCAGACTCTATCGCAAAGCTTCCTGCTGTTTCTTTTATGATTCGAAACTACCCCGGATTTCGGAAAGGAAAATATGATTTCTGACCATCTATAAAATATTTCTCAATTGGAAATACAAATTTATAAGGTAAAAAGACGCTTTTATTGAACTACAATGGTTTTGAAATGATTTAAATTTCATTTCGAAGAAGCGTTTTATCTTTGCGTTTAGAAAAATATTTTCTTTTAAACGTCATGATAGAAATCGAAACTTATCGTTTAATATTTTGCAACAAGCTAAAATAACTCCAGAATATTGTGGAGGACGTAATTAAAATTAATGGAGGAGTCACCTCAAACCAAGACATGATATCAACATATGGATGGAATATTGGCTGGATAGAATATTGGCGGCAACCAAATTTCACTTTTTGTGCTTAGGTTATTTTTTGATTAAACTGAAAGTTTTAACTACAGGTGAGATACCATTTAAATAATTCATTTTTTCCTTAATTTGTAATTTTTAATCATGATTGATACAGCCGTCATTTTGAATGTTTGTCTATACATGTATATATGTTTATAACGGCTACAGCCGTTTGGTTGTTACTGAAATTGTTGTACTATTAATGTATAGGTACAGTTTCACAAATATAAAATGTGTGTATTGGTTTTTAAGAATAACTAAGTGCAATAGAAATTTTATCATAAAAAGAAACAAATTTAATGTGGTACTATTCAAAACATAGGGCGCATAAAAGTGCTACGTAGTTTGGTTTTGGAACATTCCTTCTGGAGTTGGAATTTCCTCTAGGTAATGTTCTAATTTAGGAATATCTTCTTCATAGTGTAAGTTAATTTTACTGGGTCATCCTCGTATGGGTATATTAGAAAGAATATTTCTGAATCTTAGGATGTAATCTTATCAAAATGAATATTATATTGTTTCCAAAATTCGAAAAATATTTTCTTGGATGGTACTTTTTATATAATAATATGACCGGTGGTCTCGGTGGTTGAACGGTTGGCATACTTGCCTTTCGATCCGAACAGCACGGATTCATATCCCGGCCGGGACGGTTGGTTTTTAATTACAGATAAAAATCGGAGTATGCCTTCTTCTCGGATAAGGAAGTAAAACCGTAGGCCCCATTTCAACACGATGTTTGACACGTTAAAGATCCCTACCAAAGGTTGGAACACTCCTCGGCAAACTTCTAGTGGAGTTGGCTAATGATCATAGTAATCGATGCCTCGAAGTGAGAGGTATTCCGTAACCCAACGCTTGGCCCAATAATACAGCAACAACAATAACATCTGTATAACAGAAATATCTATTACATTGAAAATAACCTTTTCTGGTGTTTGTTTTAGTTGTCCATATCTGTTTGTAACTTCAATAATTTCAAGATGATGGGTTGTTATAGAATAAACATCCCGTTTATTAATATAAATGCTGCCTCTTCTCCTCCATATACGCTCTCCTTTTCTAGTTTTGCCTGAACAATGTCCTTTGGGTTATTTTTCCTATTTATGCGTAAAGTTCCTGTGGAATATAGAGTATGTGCTATGGCTTAATAATCCTTCTGACAATTTTATGCGATTGTAAAAGTTATCCATATACATATATGGGCGCATTAGCCTTGTCAGTAGTCCATTAGTTTTAAAGGTTTCAGTCTTCACTTTATAAATTTCTATGTTGAGTATAGTTTATTTCAAATTATAAGAATATAACTTTGAACGGCTTAAATGCTGTTATTGCACCATCTGCGGTAATAAGTACCTGGATACGCAAACAAACTGCTGAGGATCGTAATGACAAAATTTAAGTGAATTGAATAGAAATGGAATTATGATTTGCGATATGCGTAACTACCTGTTTGTACATTTAAATCTCATTTAATATGTAAATTCTTTAATTACTTGTAACATCGAATTGCTTACTATGTAAATTTATACTGTTTGTAAAATATATATACATAAACATATAATTATCTTATAGGGCCGTAATTTATAGTCAATACGGCCCCTAGATTCAATATGCATTGCCAGGTTATTATCGTCACAGAAGGTGCAATAAAAGTATTAAAGGCCTTGTAAGTCTACAGTTATATTCTTATAATTTGAAATAAACTATACATACCCATCACTTCCTAGTTCGTAAAATTTTATCCCGCAACATGCTCTTTTACCTTTGATGTATTGACGGAGAAATAATCTGCCTTGGAATAACAATAGGGACCCGCCCAACGACAAATGCTTTCCGGGAACACACAGTTTTTTAAAATTATCTATAAAAATTCTCTGACAAAAAATATGTAGACTTTTTGTAGTTTAGTGTCAGTACAATTTGCTATCAATTGCTATCAATCATATAATAATTGAAATTAGAAGTTGTTCATATCGACGCCCAGACATCTTGTATAGAAATATGGGATGGTGAAGTAACACATTGATGCTGAACATTTTTCTTAAATTGGATGATTTAGAATTACCATATAGCAAAGAAAGTCATATTTTTTTTAATTCATCAATATTTGTTTCGGGAAACCACAACATTAGTCTTTTTCTTGTTTGGGTTTGTTAGTACTTTTGCACAACTCTTTTCCATAATTCTTTATTGCACGAACAAAGTTGGTTATAATTTAACTAGTAACAATTCTATCAAAAATTTTCATCCACTGTTGGAGCTTTATTAGTAGTAGCGGTGGGTGATGACGTACGCAGGGGGCCGCGGACGGCGATTCGATTCTCTCATGTGTTTTCCTTGCACATTGTGTATATTGTACTATGCAACGAAGTATACGAGGAAATCGAATCATTGTCCGCGCCCTGCCGTTTACTTCATCACCCACCGCTACTGTCTATTAGATCAGTATCAGATGACCATATCATATTATTTTGACTATTTGAAATATTATTTTGACGATGAGCGTCATCGTGAGTACTGTTTGAAAAGATATTTTGTCCATCCACAACTTCATTTGCTTCATAATCGTCATCACTCCTGCCAGAAACAACATAATCTGGATCTCTGACATTGTCATTAAATGGTTGTGGTTCTGATACTGATTTCAAAATTTCTGCGTCCTCACCAGATGAGGTTAGTAAACGATCTTGTTCTCATATAAACTCATAACCTTTAAATTATTGCTTTTTTATATTTGTACAAAAAATAAAATAAAAATTTTAATGGTAATTCAAAAATATTACCTCTCAGTAAGCACAGAAACATTAATGACTTTCAATACAACCCTTACCATAATACCTATTGTGGTTAGGATTTTAGTGAAGTGTTTCAAATAGGTTCATGTAATATCGTAGGGTGAGTCGGGAGGAACGGACCAAACTCCAGGAGTGTATTGTACACGCGAAAATAATGTAAAAAACTAATATATTCTTGTCCGATTTTCATTTGTTTTCGAATTATTAATTACAAATAAACAAAATTTCATACATTAACATTTTTTTAATTACAGCGTTCTTTTAAGAAACGTTCAAAAATACCACCACTGAGCTCTAAACATTTTATGCTTCGTCTACGGAGGGCGACTGTTGTTCTCCTGACTGCTTCATGTCTTTCTTTAATAGCAGCTGCAGTATTTCTAATACGTCGAATTAGTGCATCCCGAGTGTCGCCTTTTACCTTGAAAACTTCATTTTTGAACCAGCGCCATAGAGAATAGTCTAGTGGTGTGAGGTTTGGAGATCTTGGAGGCCAACTAATAGGACCACCGCGACCAATCCAATGCCCTGGAAACCCATCGTCCAAATGTTGCGACCTGACGAGCAAAATGTGTAAGAACTCCAGCATGCTAATAATTAAAGCGTGACAAACGGTTGCACCCGCAGAGACGCCTGTGCGGGGGGGGGGGATATACGTATGCGAATGCAGAGTTCAGTAATGCGGTAGACATTGAGGAGTTTGGTCGTTCGGTTATTTATCGGATTCTCATTGTGTGTTTCCGAAAACATGGGACGTAAGCCTAGTGTACCTCTTGCATCGAATGTGAAGAAATATATTTGGCGTTTCCCTGGTTTTGAATTTACAAGTTCGCACATTCGTTGCAAATTTTGCGGTACAGGGTTGCTAGGCCGCACGACATTTGAATGTAGAAGTCATATTAAAAGTAAACGTTATGTATTGAATTTAAGAAACAATATTCCGTACTGGCAATTTTTGTATGACTTTATTTTCATGTTGAGCACGCGCAACATCCCGCAACATCCCGCAGCATCTAGTAGATAATGGAAACTTTCGTCTTTTTTGGGATAAATATGTTCCACTATGTAAGCTACCAACAAAAGACAATTGCGGTGCAATTTACCGCATGTGTAAAGTACAGTAAAAGACTGTATAAAAGACGAGTTGAGAAATCAAAAAATCTGGCTCACTGTGGACGAAACTACTGATGCCCAGAAACACAGCGTGATTCATATTGTGGCGCGTTCTTTAAAACGTAATGATCCAGCAGCTTCCTGGTTGTTAGCCAGTAAAACGATTGAAAGAGCTGATGCCGAAACCGTTGTAAACATAATAAAAAATATGTTAAGAGAATTTTGTATCGTAGGAACCTAAATCGCCATGTTAGCTTCTGACGGCGCCGCAACATTGCTGAAAGCTGGTAGGATGTTAAAAGTATGCTTTCCGACTTTTCTTCACATAACATCCCTCATACACGCATGTCATCTCGTAGCAGCAACAATGCGAAGCAAGTATCCTAGGGTGAATGATTTAACATCATCTACCAAAAAAGTGTTTGTGAATTCTCTCAAACATATCCGCGTATTCAAGCAATTGTATCCGCAAATTCCGCTACCATCTCAGCCTGTATTGACGCGATGGGGAACATGAATCGAGGCAGTATCTTACTATCGCAAATATTATTCCCAAGTGAAAGATGTCATTTTCAAACTTAATTCTTCTAATTCTCAAGCGGTTCGCGAGAGTCAGCAACTTTTTTCCGATTCGGACGTTTAAAAAGAAATAGATGACATTTCCATAAACTATTCTGTAGTGACACAAACTATTTCGCAGTTATAAAATACTCACTTATCTATACAAGACTCGTCAAATAACATCAACAATTTAGCAGCCGCTCTAGAAAGCTTGACGGATCCTCCAGGACTAGATGTTGCGCAAAAATTTCGTGGAGTTTTAAATAAAAATCCGGATTTAGAAAAGGCTCGATCTATATCTGGAATTCAAGACTGCACAGAAGAGATACAGGAGTATTTGAATTTCGCAAATCTTACTTCATTAAATGCTGAACGATCATTTGCAACGTATACGAGAACGTTTTCAGGCCGTCGTCGAGGCCTGACCGAATCGACAATGGAAGCATTGCTTATGTTGTAGTACATTACCGCACATTACCGCAGTGGTCAACGATACGTCAATAAAAGGTAACAATCTATTATTTTTTTATTAATACTGTGTCTACTTTTGCGCGGTACGCCCCGGCCGGTTCCATTAGTTTCTCGAACATTATAACACGCACACAGATCAACCAATAATAACCGAACGTCCATTCGATTCCTTGTATGTACATAGTAAACACAGGTCCTTTCACGGCGCCTCTGCTGGTGCAACCGTTTGTCACGCTTTACTGATAATACACTTGCATTCTGATGTTTAGAAGAACATTGTCTAGTAGTCCTTGTAATTCATTTTGTGAAGAATTTAAGTCGTGCTCTCCTGTGAGGCGAATTTCCAAAATGAAAAGGCCAACTAAATAACTGTGGACCGTAGCACACCACATGTTTACCGAAAACTTGTACTGAAAATTACTTTCGACCGTTGCGTGGGGATTTTCGTCTGATCATACATGAGAATTCCGAGTATCATTAATGGCGTCACGGGTGAATGTTGCTCCATCCATGTGATACAACACGACGATTATTATCTATTCACCGACAAAGTTCCATACGCTTAGCATAATCTTCCGTTTGTAGGTGCTACATATGCTGAATATGAATATAAATCCACAGTATACGCGCTACGCAAGTTGCAATCGTTTGTTGCTACTTTGTAATATGCTGAAGACATTGTGTTGTCAAAATCACATACTATTATTAATTGTTGGACTTTTACCGTGAGCTCTTAAATTTAAGAAGTTAAGAATGTGTTTGCATTGAAATTTCTATGTCGAATCTTAATTATGATAATATTCGTTGGTAATACATTTTTGTGCAGTGACTGAGTAGGTCTTTGAGTTAACTTTGTATGTTATCTAAGTCAAAATTCCAGTGATCAGAAGAGAAGATGCAATTCTGATTATTAGCTGCGCATAAGTCTCAAATTTATGCAATGGACTAAAATTGCTGCTGATTTTTTCGTTTTCATGTTTGTGTTAAATTGGACTTTGGCAACAATGAGAATCAAAAACAAATACCGCAACAAAACTACAGCTGTTAAATTCTTTGTATCAACCAGGTACAGTATTGCTTTTAAATTTAAAATAACAATTAACAGAACAAAGTGTAAACAGGACAAATTCATACTACTCTTAGCAGTCAATAAATTCTGGAGTGCGCTACATACAATCTTTTTTATTTTCCTGGAATTTTGAATACCCAATGTATCCCATTTATCCGTACCCAACGTATCCAACGTACCCAACGTATCCAACTTTTCTCTTTAATATTTGCTGTATATTTGATGTTATTGAAATATTTATCTTGTGATGTATTAAAACCGTTTGAACTTACACTTAATAACATATTTAATTTTAATACACTGAATAAAAGTTTGGAATAGAGGGGACCTGCTAGGAATACTACTTATTTCTGATAAAATAGTTCAACGTCTGCATAACAATAATGGTTTTTCCTAATCACAAATTTGCGTATTTGTGTTATCCACAAGATGTCATCCAAATAAGTTAATTACCTAACTAGTATCTTTAAAATTAAATAATTTCTGCTAACTTCATAAAAAATATGCATAATTAAACTTTCTTCATTTAGATATAATACTCTTGCTGCTATTGTTCAATATCCTTGTAATATTACAATCTTTAACTAATTTTTTGAGAACATTATGCAACGTATCCAACAATTACGATTAAACTTTCAAATGGAAAAAGTATCAAATAAAGAGTTTCACTTTTTGCATTTGAATGTTTAACCCTAATTTTCGGACACGTTGTATAACGTTATCGGAAAAATAATTTGGTTTCTGATTCTACCTTATACGATCAACAGTTCTGCAAAATTTCAATCTTCCAAATTAAACACCTTCACAGTTATAAAAGTTCACATATGCATTGGGTTCATTTGTCATTTTTTAAGAAGCGAATATTTCAAATGCGGTTAGAAATAGCAACATAGTTGTTACATCAAGCAAACCTTAAAATTGAATTAGGAATTCAAAAATTTAAGGACATACAAGCTCTTCCATTTAAAATAACAAAATTGACAGTACCTCCGGTGTAACCGGAAGTGTTATATTATTAAAAATATTTTAATTTCATAGTATGTGAGCTTTAGTGTACTGCCAAGTTTTCAGGATTTTCTTTTCTCTTTCATATACCGATCGATGCAGTTCCTCGTGAGAGAGTTTGTATAAGCAAAAATGAAATGAATGTATGTACATATAAGCGTCAATACTCATAACAGCGATTTACAAGAATACAAGTATCCAAAATGTCAAAGGCTCATATAAATAAATAGCTATTTGTGTTTACTTCAGAAGCACTTTGTATTACATTTTATTGCATGACTCAAAATTTGCATTTTCTAAGTCTAGCACTTGTTTGGAGATAGATACATATATACAAAATGTTAAATCGCTCGCGCCCAATTTTTTCCTAACTTTAAAATAAAAGCTAAGCGACGTTGCTTCAATATTATTTAATGCGGAAAGCTTTCACGGCCATTAGTGCCATTGTTTTCGTGATGTATGTATGTACCCCTTACTCTCAGCTATAGTATGCCCATCCACGACTAAAAAGCGTTTCCCCTAACGACGCCCGTCAGCAACCGATAACTGTCACCGCGTCGCTCGTCATAGTACGGATTACCAGACGTTTGCACGTCATTTAGCGACGACCAGTTCCTCGTTTTTGATTGCCCCAAAGCCAGACAATCCGTAATGATTGCCGTTATGTAATACCTTTCTGCAGAAATATTATCAACGAGTATTCCTATCGAAATATGAGTGTATTTTCATACGTACATACCTATATGTTTCAGTTATTTTGCGAAAGAGATCTATTCACACCGGATCGACAAGGCATGTATGGAACAAATCGTGACGCAGACTGTACGAAGCAATTTGCATCAAATCGAAATTGAACGCGCTGTATTGTCGGCGAACAAGGAAGGAGCGTGGCTTTCAACTCGAAATCATTTTAAAGCTTTCTGCTTTACCAAACGTTTCTTTTACAACCCCATTTCCACCCTTTCTACGAATAAAATAAATGCGATACACTTCCAATTCGCCTCCGCCCTATACTATACTTGCTTTTGCTTTCCGCCACTGCTTTCTATTACGCTACTGTTTCATTTATTGCATTCGGTGATGTGGGAGGACTAAATTATACTTACTAACTTTAGTCAATTTGTTCACAATTAGTATTATAAGGTTTTTTAAATTTGTTTTACTTCTCTTTCTTACCTCATACAAACAATTTTATAAAAAAGTACAAGTTTATACGGTATTCCTTTCTACAGCATGCATCAACTACCTAATGCTACACTGCAATTTTATGTTTCTAGAAGTTTTTCGTTATCATCTTTAGGGGTTATACTGTAACTCTATTTTGTGAAAATTTGGTAATCTAGTAATGTAATGTGAATTTGAAAAATATCAACCTGATATCCGCATTAATTTTAAGTAACCCTTAACTAACATGTATTATTATTTTTGTAAAAATGAAATATATAGAAATAAAAAATGTTATTCCCCCCTTGGTACGATTTCTGGTATCGAACATAATCCAAACTTAATTTCTATAATAGAAAGAGGAATGATTATATTCACACAAAGAGAACTGACCAACATGTTTTTAGACCTTACTTTTCTAAGCATATTTTGCATAGAGCAGTATTTATCTTGCGGTTCTTGCAGATAAACTTGTTGCAAACATCACAACGGAACCTTCTTTTTTCTATGATAAGGGCAGATATTACATCTTCCTCGTTTCGCCCATTTTCTGTCGACTAATAGATCTTTTGGTGCAAGTGCTGCTACAGTTTGAACTACGAATGAAACTTCAGTTCCAGTAATTTTGTCAATGACACTGCGTAATTCTCTGGCTAAATACATTTATTGTCATCTACGTAGCAAGTGGTCTTGTATAAGATCACGGCCTAGAGAGGTTAGAAAAGTTCGCTCAATTTTCTTGTTTCCAAGTATACTTCCATGAATTACGTTAGCGTTGACTCCTGCGATATCCGTTGTACGAAACTATATTGCGTAAGGCCAACGTCTTCTTTTGTTTCGTTATAAAAATTTATGATTTCTGGCTTTCCATTTATGATTGAGTTGTCGTAGTGCATCTAAGAAATTAGTAACACAGTACGATTCTTTTTTGGCACATGTGAAATAAAAGTATAATCTATGGTACATCCAAGAAGACATGAACGATCTACCGTTGCTTGATAGAAACTGAGATGGGACCGCTTGCTTATTTTTTTTAATTGCACGAACGTATGTTATATTCTGATTTTTCAGTACATTTACCAGTTCTAAAGAAGTGAACCAGTCATACGCTGTGACATTTCCATTACTATTAGCTATTGGTGGAATAAGGGATAGCACATCCTGGGTAGGAATTGATAGTTTTTTTCGGATTTCGATTTCCTTTATGGGTGTCTCTTCCAGCGTATACGAATGCATTGAGAAGATAATGTAGCTTAGCATCACAGATACATTGTACTTTCAGTCCATACTTATCTGGTTTATTTTTCAAAAACACTCTGAAACTGCATCTACCACAGAAGACAATAAACATCTCGTCTACTGTAACATTTTCGCCAACGCTATAATTAGACTGAGAGAAACTTCTGAATTTGCAGCTAGTTTGTCCCCATTTCTGATATGTTCTGGTCGTGAGTTCCTGTCATCAAATCTTAGTGCCGAAAGTAAAAAATAAAAACGGTTCACAAACATCGTTTCTCTAAATATATCACGGCCAGTGGCGTTTGTTGCAAACAATGAGTGAAGATCTTCATTATTTGATTTGAATACCCCTGATACATACAGGAGTCCTAAGAAAGCTCTATGCTCTACCATGCTACATGCTGGGTATATTGGCATGACAAATTATGTTTATTACACCTTGCAATCATTTCTGTTATTCTCTCGATAGTTCTGTCTAGAACGGATTGTAGAATTTCTTCATCAATAAGACACATGCCTGCAATAGTGCTGTCGATTTTTTGGCGCGATCTTCACCTACCATACCGGGTAGATGACTCACGGTGTTGTGACGCCGTGTTCGACTACGGGCATTTTACCCATTTGAACTTATTTTTTCCATAATAATAATTTATCCCAGACTCACCATTCTCTTCAGAACTTTCTTGATCGCTGGAATTTACATCATTTTCATATTCTTGTTCCAAGTCAGTGTTGTGTTACATCAGAAAACTCACTATCTGCATCAATTCCATTTTCCATAATGTCTTGACGAATGGTGTCAAGTTCACTTTCCATCAATGGTCTATTCTTAGCAACAAAACTAGCCATTTCTATTAAGATGCACTTTATAATTTTCTAGCACTTATAACAAGACAGGGTTAGAATGGACCCCGAGCGTGATTTCCTGACGAACTGTAAGATGTACACTAAATTACACGTTGAATATCGATGCACTACCACCTAACTCCACCTAACTAATTGTGTAACTGCAAAAAAATTATTTTGCTGGGGTCCAAATGGACCCTGCTATGCTAGTTAAGGGTTAATACAACAGAACGAGTCAAAACAACAAGAAAACTACCAAAAACTTATTTTGACAATGCGCAATTGTATTAAAGCTGTTATTAAAACAAACAATGCAACGATATTTTAAAACATTTGTTATTTAGAACACCTATGTGCAGCCAGTTTTATTTAAACCATTGCACTTTTACACTTACTAATACTATACAGGGGTGCCTAACACATATGACCAAGGATGTACGTCACGGTCACTTTAGGGTTTCTGCTAGTTATGACATATTTCTTAATTGTTTAATATTTATAAAAATAAAATGTGCAAATGTACGTACTGTTGTGTCATATTGGTTGCCTAGACGTCAAGAAACTTATCTTTCAATGTTGCATTCTTCGTGCATATCCACGAGAGGAAACAGTATTTCAGATAAAACATTGACAACATCTTCACAGATCATCATAACGTAATAAAAAGGAAAGCTAAACAGAATAACAATGACATATCAGCGAACGTGTGAGACGCTTACATACCCGAACTATGATTAAATATGCCAATCAATTTTGAAACAGAAATATATATAGGGCGCAGAAAACACCTAGCATCAGATACCATGCTAGTGGTGTCAGGGAGGAAAGGGAATTTATGAACGATGTCGTACAATCAACGTATCAGTCGAAGTTCGTAATTTCAAAGCTACGCTCGCTGTTTCTAATGCATGCCGTTACGCATTCTCTAATCTTAACATTGCAATTCTAATGTTTATCAATGATCATATACATAAATAGAAGGTTGTTTTCAAATTTTGAAACGAGCTTACCTTGCTACATAAAAAATGAAATTATTTTCGAAAAAAATATATAACGAGTACCTGGTCCCCTTTATCTCTATATATTTTTTCCGGCAGTCGATTTAGTCCCTAAAAACATTGTGTTGTTCTCATACCAAGGTAGGTAGGCGCCATAAATTCACGGCCTAATACGCTTATGCACATGTGCGGGGCCTACACTATAAATATCACGGCTCAAAGAGTGGTAGTTTTTACTAGCCAGCCAGACAACACGACGTGACTGCAAATGTGCATGAAAATGTCTCAGGTAACGTACATTGAGTACCGCGCGGTCATTAAATTTTTAACAAAAGAAGGGCGTACGTCTAATCACATTAAACAATGTTTAGACGGCGTTTATGGTCATTTATCTCCTTCATATTCCACTGTAAAAAAAGTTGGCAAAATTTTTCCGGTTGCGGCAAGAATCCCTTGAAGATGATGAGCCAATTGAACTGATAACGCCTCAAAACATTTTAATTATTCACGAAATGGTATTTCTTCCTGTAACCTGAATTTTCAGGTTACCGGCGTACCCCTGTAAGTAATAGATGGAATAATTCCTTCCGTGAGTGATTTAGAGAAAAAATTTTCAAATAAAAATTATTCAGAGACAATTTCTGCATAATACAAAATTAAAAGTTTGGTTTCTTCAGTGGAACACCAGGCCTGTATATCACTACGTGTTTGGATGGATCTCTTCCACTCATGTCAATTTTCTTTAATATTCCATAGCTGAGTTTTTGAGATTTTGCGCCTTACAGGCCAGAGCGGTGATTCAAATTTCATTCGATTTCATCGATTTCTTGGAGTTTTAGACAATACAACGAAATTTTTATTTTACTGAACATTTATTAACATTTTTAGAATCACTTTTTGTATTATCCGCGTTACGCACTATCTTAAAAAATCCATACAGAAATTTTTTTTTATAAATATTGCAATTTAGTTAAATTGCAAATTTTTTAAACAACTTTCAATATGTTCTTATTTTTTTCTGCTGAAAAAACTTGGTGTGCCATGCTTTAAATAAATCCATTCGTTTTATGCGGAACTCTAATCTACATTTGTCTGTTTATCTTCGCTATTTGTTGTTTACACGTGCCTGTTGTCCTTGAGTAGATGGAGTTATACCAAAAAGCTGACATTGCAATATTAACGAAAATTGACATAAGTTGCAGAGAGGCATTCAAATATGTAATAATAGGGGTGTTGCATTTTAAGAACCAAACTTTTATCGTGCGCAGCGGAAGCTGAACACCGTATTTACTTAAATATAATTTTAATTATACACAACTAGTCTCGAAATAATTTTTGCTTAAAAAGCTTTTCTCTGAATTAATCCAACAATAAGTAATGAGAATTTGCAACGGTGCTTGATCGAAATCTGGCAAAATACAGATGAGATTGTTAAATATGGTGCCTAAAGATATTCAAGCGATGTAAAAAGCTCGCAGAAATCGTACAGAATATTAAAATATGTTTCTATAAGCGATTTTTATTTAAAATTTTTAAGTGTGTCCATTATATTTTGTCTATGTACTGTATGGAAAGTAATAAATATTTTTATCTTTTAATTTTATTCTACAGTAGTCGCGTTTAACCACCACATATTATTAATTGGGTAAGGAATGTGTGACCATTTGGTATATAAACTTAACTGACCCCATTTTGCTACTTAATCGTAACATCTTAATTTCTACAGGTTAAGAGTTTTTCTTATAAATTTGCAAATTAACATATCGGTAGAGATTTCAACCAGGAGCAATTAAATATTAAAAAGTATTTCTTATAACTTTATAATACATTCTTAATATATGAATTGTATGTCCAGTTCACTTTAAAGTCATATAACCCATGAAGCTTCTTACATCTACTTGCGATACAAATCCAAAATGCCCATCATGCCAGTTAGATTACGCGCACCGATTCAGTATATAAATCCGTGAACAACGAACGTATATGAGTCACGAGGGTCCTCGAGTTTCCTCTCAACAAGAAAATCTTCTTTATTGCGCTGACGATCGAAGCAAATCCGAAAAGCCGCTATAGCCCGCGCTCTACGATTCATGAACACATAATATACCGGCCTTCCTCACAACACACCCTTGCAGATTCAACCTAGTTTGCGAATGCTAGCCTAAGTAGCAGTTAGGAACTCTTCCAGGACAGAAGTGTATGTGTCTGTACGTAGTGCATCATATAACGAGTGAAAAAGAGGCAACGGGCGGGCGCTGGTTGCTTGGCAATGTCTAGAACGTACTCGACTAGTTTTCGATCCGTCCTCGAACATCCCTTATGGACGATATTACACCCCTTAAACGGATAAAATGATCCTTGAATTGAACGCGCTGTTAGATAGGCGCACAGAGTTTAACGACCACATTCAGATTTACTTTGCTAAATTGAATTCTGTGCACAAGTTCATTACAAAATGTAGGCTTTCAAGTTGTTTTTGGTTAATACAATAGATTCTATCAGCGGAGAGTACTATTCTATTCGCAGAAATGTACTCCTCTCTAGAAAAGTTGTTGTTTAATTCCCAGAGATTCCTACAACTTATCCGCATGTTCTCTTTTTTCCATAGAATGTACAATAAATTTAATTTTGATTGTAATATCGAAACAAACTAACTGGTATGGTACAGGGACGGCTCGAGAATAGAAGGAATTTGAATAGGCATAGGCGTTAGTGGTCCTAGAAATACGTACGAAACTCCACACCAATATTTTTGAAGCACAGATTTCTGGTTTAAACCTGTATGCCACCTCGAGATAGGGATACGAGGTGCAGCTATAAATATATTCAGCGATAGTCAGGTAGTTCCGGGCCGTTGTGTACACATTCTAAGGCAACTGGAACGCAATAACCACGTGACTTCGCGGTGGGTCCCAAACCATCTCAGAATCGCAGGAAATGAAAAGGCAGATAAGCTCGCCAAAGAAGCAGCGACCATGCCTTTATTGGTCCTAACCCCATTTGTGGCCTTCAAAAGAGCCACCTAGTACAACCAGTCAAGACATGGGAGGATAATCAAAAGAACTTGGGAAAGTGCTCCAGGACAAAAACGGGCGAAAGCACTCATATCAGGCTCGCCAAAGACCGCAAAAATAGTGCTATCGTTCAGCAAAGGTGACCTTAGATTACTGGCTGGATTTTTCTCATGCCCTAAGATATCACTTATTTGAACTAAGAAAAGCTGAAGATCAAATCTGTCGTCTATACCAAGAAGATCTGGAGACGGCAGAAGACATTCTATGTAAATGTGTTGACATCAGGTGTACATGACACCAACACTTCAGTAAGCCATTTTTCACACCTATTGAACTAAAGGAAGAAGATCCTAGAGTAAGTTTATTAAAAACCTCCAACTATTCTAACTCACACAAGGGCATGTTATTACAATAGGTCTATTAAGATCGTAGTAATTAAAGGCATCTATGCCATGGCCCGACTATAATAACAATAATAACGACACCATATTACTCTTCTGTGTAGTTCCGTGCATTATAAAAGTAATTACTGATATCAACAGGTAAATTTAGGTCACGTTATGACAAAGCAAAGCATTGGTGTCAAATCAAATTAGTGCGAAATATTACACCAATTTTGGATTGCTCTATGTGAACGCTGCACAAGGTCTTTTATCAGAATTTTTCTCCAGAAGTGTTTTACTTCAAAGTTAGACTCTTTTAAGTAGCTGGAAATTGATAAACGTAAACAAGATTAAATGGCCTTAAAGCAAAAACTCTTGGAGAAAAAATACCAAAAGGAGGTCTCCATTTTTACAATCCTTTGTTACCTGTAAAGCTTTATTAGTATTTGTTGGAGGAAGTCTGTATAACGGATTTTTACTGATAATTTCCAAAATGAGATAACTTATACCTATGTTGAAAACCAAAAGTCATACATACGTATGTCATAGATATGTATGTCCTTTCTCTTCTCGACTTATTCAACCAAATATTTATCGAGGTGAAAGTAAATAAAAGTATAGTGTCACATATAAAGTCGGTATTATATGGAAATTTTGTTACAGTACAGTATAAATATTGGTAAATTTTGATTTGACCATTCATTTGTGCCCTAAACGTTAGGAGATGTTCAAGAAAAAGGTTGAAAAAATCAATTTTTGACGATTTCTTATAATAATTCATTTTTGAATTATTCTAATTACCGAAGACTTGTATAAAATTATTTCCTGGTACAAAAGTCACCACTTAAACGTAATTTTATTATTAAATATTTTTTTCGGTGGATATTTTTAGGTGAATAAGAAATACGCTAATGAAATTGCATTAACTTGATGCAAAATTCAATTAGTTTGAAAATGTTACTGTACTTTTAATCAATTAAATTTATTGATAAGCTATAAACTCCTGCGAACAATTATATTCATTTTTATATTTAACACTTTTATTAGCAAGATCATTGCTGTATATTTTCTCATTTTTCATACTGTCGTCAATCTAGCAGAACCAATTTAAATGTTTTCATCTGTTTGGTTTTTATTGGTCCGCTTAATAGAAAAAGGTTTCTAATTAAATGACAAAGTAAATATACGTGAACGTATAAGGCATCTGTTCATTAAACGGCGTAATAATAGGTAATGCGGTCCTAAGTGCAGAGCTTCATAGCGACTGCAAAATCAATTACCAGTTACCCTTCTTTGTGCGTAGAGATTCGCCTCGACAACGCCAACGCCGGCGCCGCAACCATTCCCACCGTTTATCGTGGAAAACGCCGGCCTTGATGTAAACATAAGTCTAACTCAATTTCAGCCGACTTTCAACTCAATTTGGGCATTAGCGGGGTTTCGATACCCGTTAATTTAGGCGGACGTTTAAAACGTGGGTGATAGTTACGTTAAAGCAACTGGAGGGAACAACCGACGCTACACCGTTTCGTTTATATGGTTGTATGGTTGTTTTTTATCAACAAAATTTCCTTTGTAGTGAATGGAATGATACATAAATGTAATATACTGTATTAACAGTTTTTGCAATAATCATGACGAACAGATTTAAAAATAAATGTAAAAAGAGAGAATGCGTTGGCAGGTACGTCCCATCAACACCCAAAGGAAACAACAAAGGCTGTTTAAATTTAATTCTGGAAATCTTAAATCATGATCCCGATTCCTCTTTCTTATATGCAGGAATGAATATCGATTTATTTGGGAATTTATTGAAAATAGTAATAGCAAATCCGTCAAATATTTCGGGAAAGATTTAAAGCGCTGTGAACTGAACTACTACTGTTTACTCGCCAACACGAGGCATACAAGTTTTATTGTTTGCCTTGACCGAAGTGTTTTTAAAAGAAAACTATTCTTTTTGTTACATACACGTCTTTATTTAATGAATTATTAAATCGGAATGAATTACAAAAGCATTTCTAACTACACATCTACTATCTCTTTGTGTTTCAATACTGAGAAGAAGATAAGCTATCTGCATATGTGGTATCCTACAACCCACTTCTCTGTATTGCATCACCTTTCTGCATACTTTATACATCTAAACATCATTATGGGAATAAAATATATATTATATAATTAATACAAGGTGGGTCCATATAACTTACATACATACAAATTGTGGTACGAATGCTAATGGTATCTTAAATAACTGGCAGTCTCCTAAATGTATAGGTGCGATAGAAGGCACGCACATTCATGTGAAAAAACCTAACAAATCTGGCTCTTTATATTACAGTTATAAGAAAACTTTTAGTATTTTATTTAGTGTATGTGATGCCAATTATAAATTGTGGATACAGGAGCCTATGAATCTTCAAGTGATGGAGTAATGAATACCAAAGAAAATCAAAGAAAATTAAAGCAAGCTATATAAATGACAACAATGTAAAGAAAGCATCTTTAATATGATTTTTGTTTTACGCACATTATCATAGAAAGGAATAGCAATGAACGCGTACACCCAAAACATGATTTATTTAAATTTTGTTCTATTTATCTTCATTGTAAAAGTATAAATGAAAGTTGCAATAGAAACGACTAATAGAAAGATACCAAAGAACTATAACATTTTATTCTTTCTTAAATGATATAGCTAGCAAATGTTTCTATAGATTGACACCTATTATATTGCTTATAAATTCAATTGTCAAGCGTTATGTTTGAAAAACATATCCCATTCAGGTTGTTTCCAATTTATATGGATACTTTTACGAAAAGCACCACAGCAAATTTTTAAAGTAAATATCGTATACTTCTATCTTATGAAACACTACGATTCCTTTCTTTACTGATGCAAAACAAATTAACTTTACTTCAACTATACACAATATAATACATGCTCCAGCGTCCCCTTTACCTAGATGAATATTTAAAGTTGTATACGCCATCCGAAATAATCATTCGTCTTAATGTCTTCATACTTCATAAATGTAGTACCTTGCTTACATATTCGTATATCTTTGGTCCCAAGAAATACAGATTTAAAGTAAATATCTAACTTTGCATCTTTTCGTTCTGCGTGAGACTTTACAATGAATGCTGATTCATTAATTCACGAGATAACAATGTCACATAATTGAATGAAATGTTTAAATAACCAGAAAGACTTGTTAGAGTCTTCTGAACCTTCGGCTTTGAGAACTATTTTGAGCTTATATTTCACAAGTGAATTTAAGACCCAGGTTTTGCTGATTTGCAATCCCATGTTACTTGTAGCCGCATTGTTGTCATAAAAATATATGTAATGACATCAAATATTTTTAAATCTTCTTGATGAGCTTCTGTGATCATTCTAGTTTCGGAATCTACTTGTATCTGATATATATGCTGTTTTGTTACAGGAAAATTAAAAGTTCAAAGTTAATAAAGGGAATGTCATAACCTCAAAAATATGCATACAAATTGACACGAACTGCTTCCTGCACTGTGATTGCGCGATACCATATGTGAAAGGTGGGTTCACATAGGGTAGCGTGAAATTATCGTTAGAATTAGCGGGAAATTATTTGCAATATTCTGCGGTAATTCTCTAAATAATTTCGGGGGATAATGACAACTGACACCGTGGTTTACTTAGGTTTACTTTGTCGTACCATAACCTTAATTTATCTGTTAATCATGTCTTTTGTAGTAGATGGAATGACACCATAATGACACAGAAACGTTATATACTGTATTTATTAACAGTTTCTGCAATAATCATGACGAACAAATTTAAAAATAAATGTAAAAAGAGAAGAGGTTGGCGGGTACGTCCCATCAACACTCAAAAGAAACAAGTGGAATATGTAAATATGGTTTAGGAAATCTTAAATCATGATTCTGATTCCTTTTTCTTACATGCAGGAATGAATGTTGACTTATTTGAAAATTGACTGAAAATAGTAGAAGCAAATCAAAGGTCTGTCAAATATTTCGAGAAACATTTGAAGCGCTGTGGACCGTACTATAGCCTGTCTACTACTTACCAATAAGAGGCAGTCTCCTAATTGTATAGATCCAGTAAAAGGCATGCACATTCATATAAAACAACCTAGCAATTCTGGCTCTTTATATTACAATTATAAGAAAACTAATAAGAATTTTATTTCCTGTATGCGATGCAAATTATAAACCTGTATGTGTGGATACAGGAGCCCATGAATCTTCAAGTGATGGAGGAATGAATAGTAGTAAAAAAAGATCAAAGAAAATGAAACCAAACTACATAAATGACAACGATATAAAGAAAACATTTTAAGTATGATTTTTGTTTTATAGTAAATTATCATAGAAAGGAATAGAAATGAACACATAAAAGCAAAACAGTTTATTTAAATTTTATTCTATTTGCCTTCATCGTAAAAGTATAGATGGTAGTTGCAATAGAAATGACTAATGTTTATCCAAAAAGAATTGTAAAATGTACGTAATTAGAAAATCAAATAAAGAAGATATCAAAGAATTATAACATCTTATTCTTTCTTAAATGATATAGTTAGCAAAAGTTTCCATAGGCTCGTTGTTTATAAATTCAATTCTTACCCTTACATCTCTGTATACTTTGATACTTCTTTTGTAAAATGCACAATACAATACAACATACTTACATACCGATGCTGTTATCATGTACAAATATACTTGGAATTATTTTATATCAGATAACCAAATATATGTATATAGTAATTGTTCGAAATAAAAGAAAATAATTCTATAAACTATATGTTTGAAACAAATCAAAAATTACAAATGGATTACAAAGTCACTAAAGCTTCGACGTATAGTATTAATGTCACATAATGCATTAATTCTGTTGTATAACACTTCTAATCTTTTTCCAGAGCAAGGGTTATGTTTCGAAAACATATCCCATTCAGGTTATTTCCAATTTATACGGATGCTTTTACAAAAAGCATCACAGCAAAGTTTTAAGGTTAATATCGTATACTTCTGTCTTATGAAACACTACGATTCCATCTTTACCGCTGCAAACCAAATTAGACTCACTTCAACTACACGCAATATACATGCTCGAGCTTCCTCTTTATATAGATGATTACACAGGCCTGCAAAAAAATACTTTTTGAAAATTGTTTTAACTTTAGTCACTTATTTTTATGTGTTTTTCAGTGCTGAACTCAAAAACGAAACCCGTTTTTTCTGTCACGTAGGATTTTTTCCACAAAAAACGGATGTATTTTAGGAATAGTAAGCTAAATACAAAAAAATTATGGAATATATATTTTATTTTACATTTTATTAAAATCATAAGTAACCAAACATTTTTCATAAAAACAATTCAAAATTAGTAAAACTGAATGATCTTCATGTTTAAAAGTCTTTGTAGCATCGTTTTCGCTTCCCATCAAAACTTCGTTTTGTGCTTTTTCTGCTGTAGGATCGCTGGGGATCGTTCCTTTTGAACATCCAGCAGTAGTCCGCTATCATATTAACATTCCACCTTCCTTGATATCGCTTTTCGATGTCCTTTAAATCTTGATGAAATCTTTCGCCTTGTTCCTCGCTAACAGCACCGAGATTTTCTGGAAAGTACTCAAGGTGCGAGTAGAGAAAATGTAGTTTTAGGCTCATGTTACAGCTTAAATTCTTGAAGCTTTCCAACATTTCCAAAGTTGCCATTCTTCATAAATTTTCGGATGTCAGGTCTGACAAATACTCCTTCTTTTAACTGCGCTTCAGATAAACCAGGAAACTCCTAGCCAATATATCTGAAGCATTCTCCTTCCTTTGATAAGGCTTTAACAAATTGTTTCATTAGACCCAATTTGATGTGAGGTGGAGGAAGCAAAATTTCTTTTGGATCTACAAGGCTCACCCTTTCAATATTCTTTGTACCGACCTCTAAAGTTTTTCTGACTGGCCATTTTTTCTAAATGTAATACTGTTTTCTGTCACGGCTATCCCATTCACAAAGAAAACATGGAAACTTTGTGTATCCAGTCTGTTGACCAAGCAACATTGAAATGACTTTTAAATCACCACAAATCGTCCATTTATGGCTTGAATAGCTAAGTTTCTTGAGGGCCAGCTCAAGGTTTTTGTATGTTTCCTTTAAGTGAACCGAATAACCAACAGGTACTGAAGCATACTTGTTACCGTTGTGTAGAAGAACTGCTTTCAAGTTTCTTTTTGAGGAATCAATAAAAGGTCTCCAATCTTCCGGTACATACTCAACATTGAAACTTGCCATAACTCTCAATAAACTAAGTCACCTCCTTGAGAAAAAAAAGAGACCAAATCCTTTTCTCTATTTCGATACCAAGAGAAAGACGAACCAGAAGCCAACAAATTTTTTTCCTTCAATCTTGAACCTAAAATCTTCGCTGAATCCTTTGTAAGGCCTAAGTCTCTGACTAAATCATTCAATTCAGACTGAGTGAAACGTATAGGTTCGCTTGTGTCAGGATCATAAATGTCACTGACCTCACTGTATTCTTCACTAACACACGGTTGAGACAACATGTCTGTCTCATTTAAAACGTTATCTAGACTAACAGACTAACTGGTAGAGAAAGTATCGGTATAGTAGGCCCATGCGGAATAGGGCGGATCGCTGATGCTATGTTAGGATAAGATATCTCCTTTTTATTTTTTAAGTTGAAACCTTGCACGTTGTAAGAACAGAAATAGCAGTCATCGCTGTGATTTATCGGTTCCTTCCACACCATGGGAATGCCAAAACGAAACGATTGTTTTTACCTTGACTCCACTGCCTCAATTCCTCAACGCAAATTAAACAGACTTTGTGGGGGGTCCAAGATTTTTGTTGATCGCCTAACTCCATACCAAAGTAAGCAAAGCAAACTTGTTTAACGAAATCGGAAATATTTCTTTGTTGTTTTTTTATTACATAATTACCACAAATGTAGCAGAAACAATCGGGTGAAGTAACACATCTTTTAGAAGCCATCGCCACAACACAAAATATAAAATGAAACACTTGCCACTTTAATAAAATTAAGAAAACACATGTGTATAGAACAGAGTTAAGAGACACACTATATAAGGAAGGCAAATAAAGGCTTGACAGCTACTGTAGTGGAGGGGAGGGGCAAGACGGAGGAATTGGTGCAGACTGGAAAATATTCCAGTTTGAATCAGATTTAGTTAGTTGCACTATTGTCTGGTCAACGTGAAAATGGCTAATTCCCTAAAAAAACCTTGAAATCTCTACTTACTAATTACCTTTAAGTGGATCTAAGAGAACACTTATTTTTTTTTAACCTAATTAAGATTGAATACTGTAATGCTTACTTGCCTAAAATGCTTAATTGTCCATAATTTTAAGTGGAATTTGTAACTAAACTGTGCGTGATGGAATTTTTTCATCATTTTTAAAAATCACTGATTTTATTTTAACTAATTTTTCTATCGCAGGCCTGTGTTATTTAAAGTTGTATACGCCACAATCATTCGTCTTAATGTTCTCATATTTGGTAAATGTAGTACATTGCTTACGTATTCATATTTTTGGTCGCAAGAAATACAAATTTAAAACAAACATCTAACTTTGCATCTTTGTGTTCTGCGTGAAACTTTACAAAGAGTGCTAATTCTCTAGTTCAGGAAATAACAGTGTCACATAGCTGAATGAAATGTTTAAATCACCAGGAATACTTGTTGGAGTCTTCTGAAGCCTCAGCTCCGAGAGCTAGTTTGAGCGTACATTTCTTACTTCTTACATTTGAGCTCAAGGTTTTTGCTAATTTACAATCTCATGTCACTTGTAGCTGGATTATTGCTATATAAATATATATAATTATGTCAAATATGTTTAAATCTTCATGAGCTTCGGTGACCATTCTAGTTTCAGAAAGCACTTGTATCTGATATAGGTGCTGTTTTATTACAGGTAAATTAAAAGTTCCAAATTAATCAAAAGAATATCATAACCTCAAAAGTATGTATAGAAATTGACAGGAACCGCCACCTGCCCTGTGATTGGTCGGTTGTATTAATACAACGCCGTGGTAGCGCTATAATTTAACGTGTGTATAGCTTCCCCGTACACCAAATAATAATTCTGCTTTACACCGCTGTGTGGACAGTCGTATTTAATTGCATTGTGCGAATTTTCTTAATTCCTATCTTACCCCCGCGATGCCCTATCTGAACGTTACTGAACGCTACTTTACTTTGCCGATACTGCCTATACTGTTAACTGTAAACCGTATTCTACATTGTTTTTCTATTTGCTTCCATTTCTCTAATACATGTCTTCTCTGCTTCTTATTTTGTTCCTTAATCCCAAATTTCTCAATTAAAAGAAAAACATGTAGTTCATATAACAATAAATACAGTGACATATATGACAATAACCCAATTATATATTTTATTGGACTAAATAAACGTGTTGTAATTCTTACTATAAATTATTATTATTTTGAAAATACAAGAGATTGTTGTCCCAAATTTTTCTCCGCGTAGGTCTATCTTATCCTTTTTAGATGTACTTTCGTTCCATATATTACTTTTTCTAGTGTGCACACGAAAAATGTACTTTTCTGCACGCAAACGAGTGTTAAAATGAACTTCATTACGACACGCAACATTTTATTATTTAATGTTGGTATTCCTGACATGATAACTAGGTTATGCTTATTTGTTAATAAATGTTATGGAATCCGAAATACACAAACATACTTGATACAAATTACAGTGCGGTCCTAAAGTATCCACACCCACAATGCTAACTTTTGAAAAAATAGGTCGATTTCTATTTTTTACGAACTAATTTTTGCCATTATTGGCAGTTCAATTGTATTTCCGGTATCACCAGAAGTGACATCAACTTTCTTATTTTAAATAGAATGCCCTATATATTTGTATGTTTTTGGAAAGGTAATCGAAAGAAAAATTCAACGATACCACGTGTATTATACTTTTACTTAAGAAATATGACGGTATGCGGGAATAAATGTTTTGGTAATCTGTTTTTGTTGTTACGCAAAGTTTGCTACGAAAGAGCGTCAAATTATTTCTTTTTTGACGCCAGACTGATCTCGTTCCTAAGCACAGTAATCATAACAATTGCCAAACTGTCAAATCTCAATTCCAAAAGCATAAATTATTTCTGTTATTTACTGTTATTATAACCTGCATTTGTTATATGTACTTTCGTTCTTTGTTCTGGTTATAATTTTATCTCATTTGAACTTGTTTTGTTAATTGTTGTTTCTTCTTTACTTTATCGAACTTTTTAATTACCATTAATTACTTAATTAATTATGGAAGGTTTATTTAAATTTGTTAGTTTTTGATAGGCAATGTGCCAGCTTTTTATATTGTTGATTTTACAATGGCCCCCACGTGGACCGCGTAAGATAAATTACAAGTACCTAATTTGAATGTTTGATGAATTTGGCAACAACAACCGTGAAGTGGAACATAAATGAACACTACCCTTGTACAGCCGGAAATATTTGAACTTTGCACTAACAATAAGTAAGGATAGTATAAAATTTACAGAGTGAACTGCTTTAACAGAAGATAATATGATTTAAATTATTGCGCAATTTGTTGTGCAACCACGGCAAGTAAGGCGACAATTGTTGCCAGATTACATAGTATTAAAATTGACCCAGCAATTTTAAGTGGTTCGTGCCGAAGCCATCATAAAAGTAACAACATAGAAAATCTAAAAAACAGAAAATCTAAAAACCTATCAAATTTAAACAAACCTACCATAATTAATTAATTGCAATAACGTTCGATAAAGTAAAGAAGAAACTGCAAACAAAGAACGAAAGTATGACAAATGCAGGATATAATAACAATAAATAACAAGAACAATTTATGCTTTTGGAATTGAGATTTGACAGTTTGGCAATTGTTATGATTACCTTGTTCAGCAGCGAGCTCTTTAAATCAGTCTGGCGTCACAAGAAACAATTTGGCGCTCTTTCCTAGCCAACTTTGCATAACAACAAAAAAAGATTACCAAAGCCTTTATTGCTGCATATCGTTATATTTCTTTAGTTATAGTATAACATGTGTGATATTGTTGGATTCGCCTTTCGATTATCTTTCCAAAAACGTAAAAATATATAGGACGTTCTATTTAAAATAAGAAAGTTGACGTCACTTCCGGTGAAACCGGAAATAGAATTAAAATTTCGATAACGGCGGAAGTTAGTTCACAAGATATAGAAATCGATCTATTTTTTCTAAAAACTCTAGCTTCTGTCGTTCAAAAGTTAGTGTGAGAGGGATACTTTAGGACGGCACTGTATGTACACTACAGTGGCGTAGCTACACCCACGCAAGCTCACGCAATGCGTAGGGGCCCTACACGCAAGGGGGTCCAAAGGACCTTCCGGTCTTCTATGCTTTTACCCCTGTTATGATAAATAAATCTTTAAAAGATCTTGCGTGGGGGCCCAAATTTGGTAGTTACGCCACTGATACACCAATACAAAAATATAACTTGTGCTAATTAGATACATTATTTAGTTATGACTTGAATTATTATGATTATAGTAATTATTATATACGGTTACAAAAATCTAAGATGAGTCATGGGCATTTATTGTTATTCCAGACAGGGATGAAGTTTTGTTGAGTTGTTGCATCTTCAGCAGCGAATTCATAAGATTTATAATTAGTAATATTAGCGCATTGTGACCTGCGAAACACTCAAATGTCTACTTAATGCATTTGGCTGTGACGAAACCATTTGTGCAACTTCGATTTTCTTGTTCATCAAGGAGATATCAATGTAAGCCTTGGATCCAGAAGACTTCCATTCTCCATGGTAGTTTATTGTGATCAAATCGCTACCTGTATTGGCTAAATACGAAACATTGGAACGTCAAAAACAATGTACACTATGTAGCTCAGAATTTGGCAGTTTGAGAAAAGTTGCTATCACTTTAGGCAATTTTCCAATTGTGTTCATCTCTATGTTTGAAATATCATTCTTTGGTTTAAGTATTACAATCTTATATTTTATGTTGCTTCATGGTATATTGATTTCCTATTCTAATTTTCATGCCTATACATATATCAGCGCAACCTATTATTAAGACAACCTAATTTAAACACCATTGTAACAACTAAAACTGTATGAAGCCTGAATATACTCCATACTTTTATTGCCAGGTACATTGTCAGTTTTCTCGATAAACTCATTAATCTTTCCGTCTCTATATTTTAGATTCTTTTGGTTCGTAACCTACTGATGAACGTTTCAAAAATGCTTGTGATTTAGGGTATTTTAATGTATACGTTCTTATAAATATTAAGCCATGAACATGACATGGAACACATCGATCATAAAATAGAATATTTGTAGAAGTAGTGTATTTGATAATATGCCAATAAAATGTTTCCAGATACTGTTTTTATATTATTCTGTATATAGGAAAGGTAGAAATATTCATTTCTTTTCACACACTTCACGTGATTTAGTAAGTAATAAACAGAGCTGCTCAATTTGCGCCAACAGCCAGTGGCGGCCGCATAAAAGTTTACACAAAATAAATGGTCAGAAATAAAATATAATACGTGCTCAAACACTTACCGTCTTAAGAGTCTTCCGTGAAATCACAAAGTGAATAATGTCTGTTAAATATCTGCAACATTAGATATGTTTCCACAGTTGTTTCGGCAAACCGAGTGCGGCGCGAGGAAAAAGTGTATTTATATGCAGAAAACGAACGTTCTACATCTAGTGACATTATATTTGCGTAATTAAAATAATCTCTGGAACTTAACCGTTCTGTTGACGCACCTTCACAAATTTGTCTTAATGTGCCAAAGTCGGAATCTTTCTCTAAAACACTTTCAAACCTTTTTAAAACACAAGCATTTTTTGCGTCTTCTATCGCGCATAGCTGTGCATGAACATGTTGCACCATTTGCAGAGATTCCACTAACGACACCGAAGGATTTTGTAATTTTTCTATTGCCTCCATTAGTCCGAAGTAATTGTTCTGAATAGTGTTTAAATAAAAGCTTCCTTTGAATCGAATTGTAAAACCACGTTCTTAATATTCTCAAAATATTTATGATAATAAAACGCGGCCTGTAACCATGTTCCCCAACGTGTAAGAATGGGTTCTAGTGGCTCAGGCATACGGGGCACAGTCTGTGAAATTTGCAAATACATTTTGGGGATTTGACAAACACTGCTTTTGTATGCGCTATTAAAGCGTCTACCTCAGGATAACATTTTCTAATACTATCTGCCACATGACTGAAAGCATGAATTTTACATGTAAGATGTAACAAGTTTGCACAATGTTTTTTAAGAGACCGGCCTACAGAAAGCATGTTTGCGGCACCATCGCTCATAAACAACAGTTGGTTTGTTGAAAGTTCAAACTTTTCCAATGTATTAACACTAACTTTGAAATTACTTCGGCAGTACATTGTCGTACTCGTCTGGAAGCTAATAGAATTGAAGGTGACGATTGATGTGTTTCCATTGTACGTACCATTACATTAACCACAGAATGTTTTTTTTACGATCTGTTGTTTCGTCCACACATAACCACAGTTTTTATCTTTCAACTCCGATTTAATTCTTTTTTCAACATGTTCACGAGCAGATGGCACAATTCTTTGTAACGATGCCCGACTTGGTAATTTGCAGTCCGAATATTTATTCCAAAAGAAGACATATGCTTCCTTGTCTAGTAAATTAAACGGTAAATTACATGCAATAAATGTAACACATAAATTAAATTTAAATTTGTTATAGTGTCGTGGACAATTTTTTTAAGAATGCTGTTTAATATTTACGTGACGTAGACAATCCCTTTTGGACCAACACATTAAAGGGATATTACAAACTACACATTGAATTTAAGGCCATCATAATTTAGGTCAGGCATTTCTGTTATAAATTCTGTAACTTTGTCCAACATTGGTCGTTTTTGCGACGTATGCAACATTTTTAAAACAAACGTAGAACTACGAAATAGTATTTACGGCAGCGTACATGTATACACAACAGATCTAGTTGTGACTCGCAGTTATACTGACGGTTGTATCGAACCCCCGCCACTGCCCGTTGGCGCTAGTGAGCTACTCTAGTAATAAATAACCAAGCTCACGTGGAGTACAATTTATATTATTACATTATTACAATGTCGCCTATTTCTTGTACCTACTTTTATTCACAAATAAAATATAATTGCAGCGACACATTTTTGGGTTTAAACAACATCAATGTGATACACCTTATTCAATGGCAATGTTGGTCAATACCACCAACCTTCATATCATACAAGCTTTATGCTACATGATAAAAATACATTTTTTAAGTCATAGAGATGCAAAATAGAAAAGGTGGTATAGAAAACTCGTTTCATAAAGCATTTTGTCGCATTTGTCTTCTTCCCCAGAAATGTTGCATCTTTCCCCACTATTATTGATTTCTGCGACTATTTTATCGTTATTTGCGATTGTCAACACTACATACTTATACCGTTCCTCTTGTTCTATTCCTGGTTATTCAAATTAATACTGCACACTATTGACTCATAGAAATAGTCGTGGTTTTTATCTTCTGTAGATTTATGCATTAAACGCCAAAAAATCTGTAAGAAAAGATATGTTTCATTCAGGTGGTAACAAAAAAGTCCAATTTTGTTAAATTGTGATAAGAGAAAAATGAGCCGTATGAATGAGTCAAAATTTTTTTTATATCCAGTTGCTCTTGTGTGCTTAGCACGTTCTGCACATATTTTGGGAGGAACTATTTGGGTGTACAACTTTTGCTATAAAATTTTGTATATCTTTTTTACATATATTCCTCCAAAAAGAGCAGATCTTTCAAGTTCTTATGCTATTTCCTTTACTGAATAAAACGCGTTCAAAGTTCGTATCGTCGTTATCACGGTATCTGCGGATATTATGCTTCTTTTATATCACATGAAAAGACCAGAAATGACTTACCGGAAAAAGATACATTATACTTCGCCCCTTTTGCCTCGGAGAGAGAGGATGTCATTAGTATCTATATCTCTGGGGCATTTCACATACAATATGGCCCTATTTATACGACGAATTAATTCCGTTCCTTTAAATTAGGCGGCCGTAAATAGAAATTGAAGATGTTTTTATATATGTATTTATCAAGCTTTCAATCGCCACATCTTTATATTTTTATCAAACGTGCAAATGTCAAGAAACAAAAGGACTGTATAACTATGAACGAACAAGCGCCAGTTCCCTTATTTCGAAGAGAACCCTCCCTATTCTGTAATACCATTCATTTTCCTAATCCCCTTAACAAGTTAGATCGTTGAAAAGTTTGAAAAAAGTCGGTCATAATACGCGCAACGTCGCGTCGTTTATGTTTTGAAAAGTAATGGGCTCATTTACATGAACACAGACTTCGATCTTCTAACAACACATTGAAATGGAAACTATCTGATGATATCTAATATTAGGTAAATCAATAAAGCGTATCCTTTTTAACAGATCAGCCAAATTTCATCGACTAAAATTTAATTTTCATTAACTAATGCGCTCTGCGCCAGTAGTAAAACACTGGCAAGAAATATAAAGAAACAAGAAGTAGGGTAAAAAGGATTTTTCAACAATGGAAAATAGACATATTGTTGTGGGTATTTCATTCAACGATAGTAGTTGGTGATTCCAAGCAACAAAGGGACCAGCACGTACCAGTTTAATCACGTTAATGCGTCGGAGAAGAAAATTCTGTATTTCCATTTTCCTCTTCTATACGTTCTGATTTTAGGAAAGCCACAACAGGTATTTGCGTATATACTTAAAGATTAATAATTAATTGGGTGTTAATTTGCGTAATGTTGCAAACATATTGTTATAAAGTCTTTTACCACGATTTTTATATCTGAGAGATTATTTTGATACAATATTGAGTAACCATTCGCATGTTGGAGAATAATTAACTAAATTTTACTGCGAATTTACGGCGACGGGGTGAGAGTAATAAAGTCATGGAATATTTTACACACATCATTTACACACTAAAGGGTTCCTGAGGGTTCAGCAAGCCTCTAAACTTATACATATACCCCGTAGGACCGCTACAACACGTAAAAAATCTTATAAAAAGTGAGTGTATTTACACCAAAAAGAAGCAAGGAATTTTCCTTAACTAAATGATAACGGCTAATTCCATTTAGTACAGGAATCTTACCCTAAATGTGCTTTTTTCTATTATTAATATAGTATTAATCGTAGGAAGTGAAAGTTTCTGTATAGCCGGTAAACGTACATGCAAAAGTTAATTTCGCTTGGTAAGCGTGGCAAAATTTCTGGTAACTAGTTGATTTTCATGGAAAAAATTACTTTTCATACAGTAATATTTCTCACTATTAGTTAATTTTAAACAGAAAGTATTGGCAGATTATCGGAACATTTCTAATTGGTTTTACTACAGATTTGAAAGAAATTGGGGAATGATTACAGAGAAACATTATGGATTAGTTTAGAGACTTGAGGAATGTAGCAACTAAGAATTCTTTGTAGTCAATGGCTTAATTTTATTGATTTATCAGTGAATAACACAAAATATAATTCTGTATTTCCAAAACATTTATAATACTTAGTTTCTTTTAATGTAGCCTTTGCCTCTTGATTGATGGTGATAGATTCTATTATTTTTGGTATGTACTTAGCTATTCCCCATGTTCAACCAATTCAAGTCTACCAATTTATGGGTTACGTGTTCGAACTTGCGAATACCAAATATAAGGCGAATACGTGAGTTTTGAACCCGTTGTAGTCTACGTAACATATCTTGAGTTAAACATGGGCCGAAAACTGGAGAATAATAATTAAATTGCAACAAAACTAGAGATTCACATAACTCGGTTTTTATTTTATAAGACAAATAATGACGGTGGGGATATATTAATTTTAAAGGGTAATAAGCATTTTTGACATATTTTAAGATTTATGTATTAAATAAGTTACGATTAACTACTAGACTCAAATTCTTAGCTTCGTCAAGCACGGGCAGCGGGACACCATTAATAGAAAGCTTGGTGGTATTACAAAGTAACCAGATTTTAAAGGATTCAAGATCAATGAATGTTGTTGAGCTAGTTTAAAAATGTTGTTCAAATCAGCTGAAATATCGAGTAATGCCTGCTCTTTATTAGAAAGGCTGAATGTATGATAAAGCTGAATGTCGTCAGCATACATAGAGATCTTACAGGTTTTCACCGACGCTGGCAAGAAGATGGTATAAATAATGAAAAACAAAGGGCCTAATATAGAACCCTGGGGAACGCCACGCACCATAGGAACGGACTCAGAGACATCGCCAGGTAATCTAAGGGATTGAGACCTGTTGAAAAGACAACTAATAACAAATTGGATAGCGATGATAGTTCTATATAGTTTAAGATAGACAGAAGAATATTATGGTCCAAAGTGTCAAAAGCCTTACTGAAGCCTAGTAAGACTAAAATAGAAGCTTTACCTTTGTCGCGGGTGGCAATTAAGTCATCGGTTACATTTAATAAGCAGGTCGTATAACTATGTCCAGAACGAAATCCGGATTGAATCTCTGGTAAAATATTATTTGCATCTAAATGAGTTCGAAGCTGGAAGTTAATGACTTTTTCTAAACCTTGGACAAGACCGGCAACAAGCTGATAGGCCGCAAGTCTGAGAAGTGCTCGGGATTAGATTTTTTTGGAATAGGGATGACTATAGCTTGTTTCCAGGAAACAGGAAAGGTGTTTGATAAAATACAAGAATTTACAATATTAGTGATATGAGACAAGATATAGGGACAACAGAGTTTTATTAATTGCACAGAAAGCTTATCGCAACCATAAGCATTACTCTTGAGTTCATTAATGTACTTACATACTGTAGGAATATCAACATTAGTAAATGAGAAGTTAGATATATTGCTATTGAGTTTAGATTTTAAATAGAGGTTAGTTATATCAGAAGCACCATATTGAGTTGCGGGCAACGAGTGAATAAAAACATTGTTAATAGCGTCGGCGTCGTTCAAGTGCTCAGGTAAAACAGAATCACTGTGTTTAATATTTAAAGCCTTTAATTTTCTCCATTTGGTTTTTTGACTGCAAAATTGAAATTTATATTGGAAATAGGATTTCTTCTCATGTTTAATTGACTTATTGGTAAGATTACGTAAAGATTTGTAGTAATCAAAATGAGAATGACGTTTTTTCAGAACGTATCGTTTTTTCGCTTCGTCTCGAAGACTCATCATCAGCCTAATAGTATCGGTTAGCCAAGGTTTTGACCAACCAGACAACCGAGAGGTTACAAAGGAAGCATATTTGTTAAACAAGTATAACAACGATTCACGATGTGTTTGCTGCTTTTTTTTGGACATGCTAGGTTTAATACGTAATAGAGCAAATATTGTTGTAATGCTTCTTTCAAATATGTATTTTCATTTATTTTTTCGTTTTCCTTAAAAAGAGTGCAACGATCTACAAGAGAAAGAATATTTTAAGCTTAACCGCATTTATTGGTTAAAATAAATGCTAATACCCTCTGCCCCAAAAGTAAAGCAAAAAATTCATACTCCTTTTTATTTTTAACTAATATACAAAATTGGAAACTGTTATAAACCGTACATAAAAATATTCACAACAAAACTTCCTAAACTTACTAAAATATTACCTGCAATAGTAATAGCACAATATAAATACGAGTACGTCATATAAAATGCGACTTTTAGTGTTAAATGATGAACTGTGTATCTGCCCTTGCTACTAACTCATACCAACTCATGCTCCGCTGACAATTATAGTTTTGTGCAGAACAGTAATTATTGTTATCCTTTTAGTTAGTCACATTCGACTAATATAACTATAATAAATACATTTCGAATTCAGAAAAAAGTAAGGTACAGTGCAATAAAGTACAAAATTTGCAGCAACGCATAGTAGGTAAATCTACATTAAACTACACATTTTTTCGTCTTAGCAGACAAAATATAATTTTAGTATGCGGGCATAGAGATTTGAATTATACGCATTACCTGTACCCACCTTAGACATTTTTTGTGTTCGATAAGTTGATTCCTCGCACGTTTCATTACGAAGCATTCACATTTACAAATCGCATAACCTCTTTCTCGACACTTCCCTACCAACCTAAAAAATTGCTATAATTCCCTAACCGTATTCAACAATTTCTTTTATTGAAAAATTATTTAATTTTACAAAAGCAAAATAGTACGTTCTAAAGCAAAACTGGAGGATAAATTAAACTAGACATTACAATTACGAAATAATGTGCTATATTTTAGAATTATCAAGTTAAAACATTAAAACTGAAGAGAAAAAGTTAGTGCGACTAAACACGTGAAGAATGCGAGCAAAAGCACGAACAACGGGATCGAGAGGTTCTGGAGCGACATTTGTTCCAGCTGTAACTTGACAAGTTTCTAGTTTTTTTCTATATCTACCGGTCACCCTTACCAAGTACAATTTAAGTACTTTAAACAAATTAATCTCCAAATAAAAGAATCCCATGTCCCTCTTATTAAAATCTATGAAGAACAGACGTCGCAATATCTAAAAAGTAGATTAAGACACCATAGAAATAACTGTAACCACCTACCAGGTAGTTGTAAAATCAGCTCTTGCTAATCATTGTAATACTACCGTGTATCATTTTAATTTCGATGATGTATTTGTACTGGTTACAGAATAGTTTACTTGGAAGAGCTTTTTCATGGAAATGTACCGCATTAATATAAAGGAAAACACTGTTAATTTTTGAGAAGATATAAATATTTTAAGCAACATATATTCATATTTGTTTGATATTGACGGTAGGCTTCAGAAAAAAATGCAATTTAACAATTCTTCTACGATTTATATTACTGAATATAGTTTCCTCTATTGTTTCTGTTACATTGCTATGTAACTACAACACTGCACTATCAACCATGATTGGCTTTTTTCCCCTGTAAGCCATTCTCATTTGAACGCGCCCGTATGTTGCCTACATTCTCTTGTGTCTGGTAACATTTTTGTTTTCAGCTGTCGCTACATAATCTCTCGAGCCCATTGTCCGCGCGCTTTTGCCCGCATTCTTTACGTATTTAGTCGCACAAATATTTTCTCTTCAATTTCCATATTTTAACTTAAGAATTTTAAAATGCAACTACGTTAAATTGTAATTGTAATGTCTACTTTATTTGCTATTTATGCCAGCGATACCCATATCAAAATCTTGAATTTTACTCATACGTACTTATTACAATACACCCTTTCCCAGTTGGTTTCTCTGATAAAGAAATAAATTTAATAACAATAATAATCATGGTTTTTATTGATTCTTACAAAAACCATTCAATTACAGAGCTACAAACAAAAGCAAAGGATAAACAGAACCAAACAGTCAGTTATCAGCGAAAACATTCTAAAACTAAAACTAAAAATAAGCCTAGTAAAAGGGAAAAGAAAAGTGGTGATAGAATTAAAGTAATGAGAAAAGAAAGAAGAACTAAGAAAGAAGTATATATAAAGCAGTCAACATAGGACACCAAACTCTCTTGATATCTATATATCTACACACCCGTCCGCAAGACCACTTTATTTATTTAAGTTTATTTATTCAACTGTTTCCAATATAATAGTTTCCTAAGTCTGGATGAAGTATATTATTTGAAATGCAATTTTAGATCTCATATAGGATTTGGTAAGTTTTATCAAGGCTACTCTAAATGTACTTAGCAGATAGCATGTATGGATTCTATTTATTTTTACTTCAGCTAGTGGACAAAAGGTTTCTATTGTGTCTATTTTAAATTACCCCAGATATACGTATGGTACAGGTTCATGTCATATATCACTTATTAATCCTTATAAACTTTGTTAGTGGTGAATTCTTGAAATCCTGAAACCTTCAACACCAATTTGTTTCGCAAACTACTACAAGAATTCAATAAGTGTAAGCTGATCCCTTCATTGTACGTACAGTGCATTTTTACGTCAAACGTACATGTGTTGCAAAGAACACAACGCACATAGCTGTTTTATTATGTGTAAACACAAAGGCAACCCCACTAAAGCTGCTAGGGTTTTCGAACAGAGATAGGAAGATTGGAGGAGCGAGTGTATCGATTTTGCATAGGGCGCAATGGGCCTTTGAGTTATTAGTCTTAGTTATCGTTATTAATACGCCATTTTTGCCGTAATTAACAGAGCCGACGAAAGAGAGGCGAACAGCCAACAGACTTCATTACCTTGGCTTGCTAAGCTCCTCGACGCTGAATAGAATGTGATATTCTTGCGTCTCATTGATGTTCCCGTTCATGAGGCATAATTAATTTTGACGGTGAGCATTCCGGTTATCATATTTCAAAGTCCAAGGCGGTATTGTGGCTTTTCTATGTAGGGTAAAAGCGTTGTAGTTGGTAGTATTCCGAGAGCTACTTCCGATAAAAACTAATCAAAACTTTGATAGTATGTTTACGTTTGAAAAGAGTCTATAACAACAATCTTTGACATATAATTAATTAAGTAATAAAACGAAAGTGATGATATAAGCAATATGGTCATAACATTTAAAGAAGATGATTTACATGCATATGTTGACAACTTATTGCTGTTATAAGAAAATCAAATTTTCCTCAAAAAACTCACACAGAGTCACCATGGATCGTTTAAACAAATTTTCCTCGCCGCGTTCTATTCTACTTTTGTAGTATTTACTTATACTGCAAAGCATCATTTTCAAAAAGTATGCACCAAATCTCATGCAAAACATTTACATGTTATTCATATACATGAACGGTTTTCACCAAATTTTGCCGTTCTAGCTATCCGCCTGGGTCACCTAGTGATAGGACACTGTCATTAAGCAAAAAATAAAATTTTAAATTGAAATTATGTGCTTAGAACTTGACTGATTTTGTACATTGTATTTGTAAACACTATCAAATAACTAATACCAGTTTTATGTACACTAAACCAAGAGTTGCTAATTTCTAACCTTTCAAGTAATGCTAATTGCATTAGCCTAATCTAGTCTCAATAGTAACAATAACTATAATTTTCGTTTTAAAATATGCTTTTTGATATATCCGGCGCGGCGAGTAGAAGTATAAAATAATCGATTTAAAATAAAAATGAGGAAAATTCGGGCAAAAGAGAGAGTTCGGAGATTTAATTTTTTATGTTTCGAAGTAATGTTTTTGTTTTTCTCTTTCGTAAGCGGTAGTTCTATTTGTTTTGCGTTATGCTGCAACCTCTTTAAGTTACAAGTAAATTTATGCATTTTCTTAGTTCCAAATTAGAGCAACGCAACTGCGTTGAAAGCCAGTGGCGGACGCATAAAAGTTTGCACAAAATAAATTAAATGTGATACGTGCTCAAACACTTACCGTTTTAAAAGTCCTCCGTGAAATCACAAAATGGATAATGTCTATTTAATATTTGTAACATTAGATATGTTTCCAAAGTTGTTTCGGCAAAGTGAGTGCGGCGTGAAGAAAAAGTGTTTTTGTATGCCGAAAACGAACGTTCTACATCTAGTGACGTTATATTTGCGTAAGTAAAATAATCTTTCAAATAACTTAACGGTTCTGTTAACGCACCTTCACAAATGTGCCAAAATCAGAGTCTTTATCTAAAACACTTTCATATTTTTCTAGAACACAAACATTTCTTGCGTCTTCTATCGCGCATAGCTGTGCGCGAACATGTTGCACTATTTGCAAAGATTCCACTAACGACACCGAAGAATTTTGTAGTCTTTCTGTCGCATCCGCTAGTCCCACGTAATTGTTCTGAATAATTTCCAAATCTGTTTTAACTTAACTATCCTGAAATTTCAAGCGGCTTACCTTGACAGCCGCAGCTTCCTTTGGATCGAATTCTAAAATCACGTTCTTTATATTCTCAAAATATTTAAGATAATAAAATGCAGCCTCTAACCATGTTCCCCAACGAGTAAGAATAGGTTGTGGTGGTTCAGGAATACCGGGGCATAGTCTATGAAATTCCCGAATACGTTTTGGGGATTTTACAAACACAGCTTTTGTATGTGCCATTAGAGCGTCTACCTCGGGATAACATTTTCTGATACTATCTGCTACGAGACTGAGAGTATGAATTTTACATGTAATATGCAACAAGTTAGCACAATGTTTTTTAAGAGATCGACCTACAGCAAGCATGTTTGCGGCACCATCACTCATAAACATCAACAGTTGATTTGTTGAAAGTTCAAACTTTTCCAATGTATTTAACACCAACATTGAAATTACTTCGGTAGTGCATTGTTGTATTCGTCTGGAAGCTAGTAAAATTGAGGGTGACGGTTGATGTGGTTCCATTGTGCGTACCATTACATTAACCACAGAATGTTTTTTACGATCTGTTGTTTCGTCCACACACAACCACAGTTTTTTATCTTGCAACTCCGATTTAATTCTTTTCTCGACATGCTCACGAGCAGACGGCACAACTCTCTGTAATGTTCTCTCACTTGGTAACTTAAAGTCCGAATATTCATTCCAAAACGAGACGTATGCTTTCTTCCTTAGTAAATGAAATGGTAAATTACATGCAATAATGGTAACACATAAATTAAATTTAAATTTGTCATAATCTCGTGTGGAATTTTTTTTGAAACGTGCCCTGCACTATTTACGTGCCGTAGACACTTTTCGACCAACACATTAAATCTATTTTACACACTACACATTGAATTTTAGCGCCATCACACTTTAAATCAGGCATTTCAGCAATAAATTCTCTTATTGTGTCCAACTTTGGTCGTTTTCGCGACGTAGGAAACATTTTCAAAACAAATGTAGAACTACGATATAGTATACGACAGTGTAGATGCATACACAACAGATCGACTTTCGAGTCGCAGTTATACTGACGCTTATACCGAATTGTCCCGGCCGTGTTTATTTTGTGTAAACTTTTATGCGTCAGCCACTGGATTTTAGCGCAGTTTGCGTTGCTCTATTCCAAATGCAACAATATCTCACTTAGCAGGTCTAACATGTGTAGGTTAGTAAATACGGGGTGCTAACAAATTTATCTGATAAAGTCCTATTTTTCCAACAAAATATTATTCACAGAACAATTAAAATTGGTATTGATGTTCAAAATAATGACAATTTACATCTCATCATATAGCTTGCGTTCAAACCGTATTTGTATACAGTAGTGTGTATCTCTTAGACCGTGAACGATCATTTTGAATATCAACTTCAATTTTAACTATTTTGTGGAATTAAAATATTTTTTTGTTGAAATTAACAATTACATTTAAAATGTTACAATCTACAAAAATTACATCCTTCACATAGGATACCGCCCGCAAAAAAGTTACGTTGCAATTTAAGAAAGTTGCGAAGGCATCATGACTCAAAACAAATGAATGTATAGAAGTTGTGACAAATGTGAAGAAATAATTTCCTGCTGAATACCAGGGTATTACAGAAATAAGGTACTACTGGAAGGAGAAATAATTTCGGGTCAAATAGACCTGACAGCAGGTTTAACAAAAGCGGTGTACCCTACAAACTGACCGAATTTCATTCAAATCCGTAAGTAGGTCACAATGTATTTTGTAGCTTTTGAGGTAGTATTATTATTATTTCTCGTTTTTAACATTATGACAATGTATTTGCTGCTTATATCAAAGTTGATACAGGTGAGAGAATTTTTTATTCGAGGATGTTTCAAAAAGTAAAGTAACAAGACCTCTGAGAGAAAATCTTTATTCACGAAATCAAAGAGATGCACAACGTAGTAAGGCACTGGTATACATTACTTCTCCAAATAGTCACCATGGTTGTTGATGCATTTGTTCCATCAGTGCGCTAACGAATCAAAACTGGCATAGAAGGAAACAGCGTCAAGGCCGTGGAACCAGGTGAATACGTCTTGCTGAACTTTGGCATAGGTTTTGATATGACCACCTCACAGGCGCTACTTCAACATGAAGCGAGCGTGAATACTACCAGTGATTTTCATCTCATCGGACCGTTGAAGAAGCACCTGGGGGGTCGGTATTTCAGAAACGATACCGAAGTTCAGTATGCCGTCTTCACGCAGCTCTATGACCTTGAGGCTGATTCCTTGTATGCCGGTTTCGATTCGTTAGCTTACCGATGGAACAAATACTTCTATAACCGTTGTGGCTATGTGGAGCAGTAATATGTACCAGTGCCTCACTACGTTGTGTATCTCTTTGATTTCGTGAATAAAAGTTTTCTCTCTAAGGTCTTGTTACCTTACTTTTTGAAATATCCTCGTATAAAAAATTCTCTCGTTTGATACTCGTATCAGCAGTAAATTCATTATCACAATGTTAAAATCGAAAAATAATAATACCCCAAAAGCTACAAAATACATTGTGACCACTTTTATTAAGCCTGCTGTCGGGTCTATTTGACCTGAAATTATTTCTCCCTCTTGTTGCACCTACAAGTAAACCTCGAATATTTTAATGGTGGCAGTAATGCGAACAAAGCCTGATTGTAGTTACACGTTTGATACACGTTACTTTAATCATTGTTAATACTAACACAACAAATACAACCTAGTAACACCATACATTATATAAACTTATAAATTGTAATGTTCTCGGTGTATTGTCAAATTACGATAGAGTGTAGAGGTCTTCGTATTAAAACTAATTTACTTGACAAGAATGACTTACTTTATTCAGTTATTTGTCTAACTGAAACGTGGTTGCATGAAGGCGTATGTGATGGTGAACTGTTTGATGACCGGTACAATGTTACAATGGTTTTCGATGAGAGACAGATCATGGGTTAGCTCAGCCAAATTCGATGGCGAGGCGTTGTTGTTGCGGTGTTAGGTGGAATTTCTGTTGTGTCTTGTGTAGAAGAGACGAACATCTATGGATTACATTATCATTTTCAGGTCAGAGAATGAAACTTCAAATTTGTTGTGTATATTTACCTCTTCCTACAGACTACATACTTTATGATGAATTCCTTAATAATTAATCAATAATAATGCTGACGATGAGTTTCTAATCCTGGGTGATTTTAATTTGCCTGGCCTTTCTTGGCATATGTTGCCCACACGCAGAGAAACGCTTACTTGTATCAAAGCTGTCCGCCTTAATTCAAGAAAATTACTGTTTCAATTATCCGCAATACAATACTGTTTTAAATCAAAAAAAAAATATTTTCGTAGCGTTTCTTTCTCCGCTTAAGAGAAGTATGTACTTGTAATGAAATAATTGTATTTCTTTGTTTAAGACATTTGTTAACTTGATTCAAGAAAATCTTGCAGAAAATTTGAAGTAAGCGATTTTTAGTATAAGTAAATGGCCAGTATAACACAAAACAATATTTTCTTAAGGATAGTAAATAGTTTTCTTAATTCCAGCATGCGTTTAGGTATTGTTCATAAATCAATAGTTTCATTTTCTTAAAATAAAGTATTTTTTAATTAGAATTCTTGAAATGCATATTATTAATATGCACATTATTAATTGCGCTTACCTTCTTTAAAACAGTAGGACATATACGTACATAATGAAGCAAATTATTCACATTACTTATGATTTTAAAAGAGCTAAAAGTAGAGGTTATCTACAGATTAACGTTCAAACAAAAGTGTACTTAACGTAGAAGTACACATGGAAAAAAAATGCGTAGAAACAATAACCAAGAAGACAGATAACGCTAATAAATGGCTCCTGGTATTAATGGAATAACTACCGGCAAAAATACACAGTCCGATAAATAAGTTCCGAGACTGGAACCATATCTGAGTAACTGGTAGCGCCATCTATATGTCCAGTCCGGCGTTTGAAAGCTGTGACATTCCTCTTTCTAGTAATACCAATTTTGCTTCAATCGGTTGACAAATAGCAAAGTTATGACAGTTCTCCCAAGACAACGTTCTTGTCGATATTGAAATACTAATATGGAACAAAGAGCAGTTATCAAATTTCACGCAAAACTTGGTAAAAATGCATCAGAAACATTCCGGTTGATGCAGCAAGTGTACGGCGATGATTGTTTGAGTAGAGCAAATGTTTTTCTGTTGCATAAACGTTTTTTGGAAGGCAGAGAGACGTTAGAAGATGATAAACGAAAATGAAGGCCAATTTCAATTCGGACACCCGAAATGATCGAAAAAGTACGTAATTTTATTGCAAATGATCGCAATGCTTCGCTGAAAATGATGGAAGAGGCTTTAAACATCAGCAGAGAAACGACCCGAACCATTCTGCACGAGGATTTGGGCAAAACAAAGGTTTGTGCAAAATTTGTTCCACACACATTGATGAATGACCAAAAATCGATGCGTGTCAATCATTCCAAAGAAATCGTCGCAGCCGCCAGAAATATTCCAAACTTCCTGAAATCAATTGTTACGGATGACGAAACATGGTGCTTTCAGTACGATCCAAAAAGCAAGGGTCAAAGTGCGGAATGAAAGTCGAAAAACTCACCACAAGCCAAAAAAACACGGAAAGTTCAATCAAAAATCAAAACAATGCTCATTACATTCTTCGATAGCAAAGGAATTATCCACAGGGAATTCGTTCCAACTGACCAAACAATTACTGGCGCATATCATCTCGAAGTTTTGAAGCGTCTGATAGCCGGAATTGATCGTATTCGACCCGAATATCGTGACCCAAAGACCTGGTTGCACGATAATGCACCGAGTCACACCTCACTCATTATTCATCAATTTTCGGCTCGAAATCAAGTCTGTGTGTTGAATCATCCACCGTATTCACCTGATTTGGCCCCATGCGTGTGTAATATTAAAAGAACAAAAGCATTAATGCTTCTTGCTCTTGGCCATATTGCTTTTACATCTCTCAATTTATGCCACTAATCTTCAAAAACAACAACTGAAATATCTTCTGGCTCCTCGTGGTGCCAGTAGTTACAGTCATGCCGTCCTAAAGACAATATACATATATGTATACTCTTTGCTAGAAAGTAGCGAAGATAGAAACCGAAATATAGATGGCATACTTACCTATACATTGATATAACCTTTAACGTACGACGTAAACATTTTCAAAAAATACCGGTTAATGTAATATTTTTTCTCTTTTTATTACTATTTACCACGTGTACTAATTTAACTATAGTTTTTTAATATATAAAAGATAATAATAAAGAAAGGGGTAAATAAACTTAAATATTAACTCATTAATTATTAAACTACATAAAATTAATTCCTATTTAATTGCATAATTAAAAAAATAATTTAATTAAGGTAGGAATAAAAAACAATAGTCCAATTTCTTATAAAATTCTATTAAAGATATCAGGCGACCGGATTCTTGTTTTTACCATCACATCCTCAGGCCAGCTAAGAGGGTAAACATAATACAAGCTATCAAACAATATGAAACAGTGAAAAGGAAATCAAAGAATTGATGTTCTCTTTTTTTTTTAATATGAGTATAAGTTGCAATATAGAAACACTTGCATTATAGAATGTAATTAGATTTTAGTCTAGTAACTAAATTATTAGGTACCAAAATGTATAAAAAGTCCTCCTGACCCTTCCATCACCGAAAATCTTACTATATAGATTTTGCTAATTATGTGGTGCAATTAGTGCACATGTGGTAATGAAAGAGAGAATAAAAATTATCTTCAAATTCTACTTACAATTATATATAAGCAGTAGGAGGTGATGTCAAATATTAGTATAAACTACATTCATGAGACAATATAATTTTGACTGTGTAAAATTCATTTAAATCGAAGTACAAAGGACACATACACAACAAGTTAAAAACTGATCTGTTATAATAAAACTAGATGTGACAAATTGTAAATTTTTGTTATATGATATATAATAATCCTTCTTAAATGTTAATAACAAATTAGGAGACATCTGTGGTTAATCGGAAGAAGAACCAACGTCAAAGTGTGCCATAGCCTCAAACCACATACGACAGAAACCAGTAACCCAAGCATTAATTAGGAATTATTGAATAATTCAATTATTGAATAATCCCTAATTAATAACTTAATTATTCAATAATTTAATTATACTGTAACCTAAAACACTTTTTCATTAGCTCATTCACTTCTTTCCAATTTTAATTATTAACTTTAGATTTTTTTTCCATTATTGTAATTTTTCTTTTATTGGATATCCTTGTAGCTAGCCTGATGAGATGTTTTTTTTGAACACGAAACTGCTCGCCTAATTTCTCAATACAACTTTGTGACATATGGACCATTTTTTCATTCCTACCTTTAATGTGAATATTTTCTTTACTTAAAACTAAATGATTTACTTAAAAGAAATATTTTTCTGTTTTAGATTTTCTAACCCTAAGGAAACATTTATTTAATCCAAATAAAATTTCAAGAAAATTATTTTTTTGCATTATACATTTTTATTGCATTGAAATAAAAATATTTTCTTGAATAGAGACTGATTTTTCCAAGAAAATCTATTTTCTTGATGCAAGAAACCATTTTTCTGCCTGCATTTAGAATTTATTATAGCATGATTACCCTAATGATCTGAAATCGGTCCTCTTAATAGATACTATATGTATTATCTCAATTTAATGCATTTTTAAGTAGTAATAAACAAAAGAATATTAGACTTGGTCCTTACTAACAAATTTGATTTATCAGTTGACTCAGGCTCAGAACCTTCAGTTATTGAGGGTAAACATCACAGGTCTCTTATTGTATGTAAAATACTTTTGATGAATCAAACGTAAATTCGACTGTCGATTCCTTTTATGATAAGTACCTGCAACGCTAGTCTTCGCAGGTAAGATATGCTATCTCTAGCTTCACGTTGTCTAATAACTAAAGCTGGCCACGAGCGGTACCGCGCAGTAGCGTAGAGTCGACCAGGCCTCGCGTTCCACTAGAGTTATTCTCCTAATAGAGATGTTTGCTGCCGCAAATAATTTCGCTCATCTTTTAAATAAAAATTAAATAACACGTGCTCAAACACTTACCATTTTAAGAGTCCTCCGTGAAATCACAAAGTCTGTTAAATATCTGCAACATTAGATATGTTTCAACAGTTGTTTCGGCAAAACTAGCACGGCATCAGGAAAAAATGCGTTTATATGCAGAGAACGAACTTTCTACATCTAGTGACGTAATATTTGCGTAAGTAAAATAATCTTTCAAATAACTTAACGATTCTGTTGACGCACCTTCACAAATGTGTCTTAATGTGCCAAAATCAGAATTTTTCTCAAAAACACTTTCGAATTTTTCTAGAACAGAAACATTTTTTGCGTCTTCAATCGCGCATAGCTGTGCGTGAACATGTTGCACTATTTGTAGAGATTCTTCTAACGGCACCGCAGGATTTTGTAATTTTTCTATTGCATCTGCTAGCCCGAAGTAATTGTCGTGAATGATTTTTAAATCCATTTTAACCTGACTATCTTGAAATTTCGACTGGCTTTTCTGGATAGCGGCAGCTCCCTTTGTATCGAATTGTAAAACCACGTTCTTAATATTGTCAAAATATTTATGATAATAAAACGCGGCCTGCAACCATGTTCCCCAACGAGTTAGAACAGGTTCTGGTGGCTCTAGTATACGGGGGCACCGTCTGTGAAATTCGCGAATACGTTTCGGTGATTTGACAAATACTGCTTTGGTATGCGCTATTAAAGCGTCTACCTCAGGATGGCATTTTCTGATACTATCCGCCACAAGATTGAGAGCATTCATTTTACACGTAATATGTAACAAATTAGCAGAATGCTTTTTAAGAGACCGGCCTACAGAAAGCATGTTTGCAGCACCATCACTCACTAACATCAAGAGTTGGTTTGTTGAAAGTTCAAACTTGTCCAATGTATTTAACACTAACTTTGAAATTACTTCGGCAGTACACTGTTGTATTCGTTTGGAGACTAATAGAATTGAAGGTGCCGATTGATGAGGTTCCAATTTGCGTGCCATTACATTAAGAACAGAATGTTTCTTCCGATCTGTTGTTTCGTCGACACATAACCACAATTTTTGATCTTTCAACTCCGATTTTATTTGTTGTTCAATATGTTCGCGCGCAGATGGCACAATTCTTCGTAACGATGTTCGACTTGGTAATTTGCGCTCCGAATAATTATTCCAAAAGCAGATAAATGGTTCCTTGTCTAGTAAATTAAACGGTATATTACATGCGACAAACATAACGCATAAATGAAATATAAATTTTTCATTGTCTCGTGCGCAATTTCTTTTTGAGACATGCTTTTCACTATTTACGTGTCGTAGACAATGTTGTCTGGACCAACACATTAACGGGATTTTACAGATTACACATTTAATTTTAGCACCTTCATATATTAAGTCTGGAATTTCTGCAATAAATTTTCGAAGTTTGTCCGACCGGGGTCGTTTTTCTGACAAAATCATAATTTTTCTAGGACAGATAAACAATTGCGCAAATGACCGGCAGCGAAAATGTCCGTACTGCTCCGCAGACGAAGTAATACTACCGTTCCTCTCGGTCCGAACTGATTCTACGCCGAGGCGCGGTACCGCTCGTGGCCAGCGTTACTAATAACACAACGTTATAGCAATAGCAGATATGAAGTTGCTACACAAAACTCTCTACAATCACTACAATTCCCCAGAAGCGTTGCACTCTCTTGATTTCCATGTTCCATAATATTTTTCGCGTCGAACAAACACCGAACCGTACCGAGCCAGTCCTCACCATTCTGGCTTATTATGCGGACATGTTATAAAATGTTCTCGAATTGTGACTTATTTTTTTACTTTGCCTGTTGATATTTAGAAAAATGTGTATTGTATCACAATTTTCTTCAAAAAAGAGGAGTGCCCACCAATGAGAGTGTAGCTTATGTAATTTTTTAAAATGTCATCCAATTAGGAAATAATCCAGCGTTGATGAAACGTTGGATTGCTAACTTTCCTGAATTTTGCGTTCTAAATACGTTGGGGTTCGAATTGCTCCAGTAATGAAAATTGTGCCGATTAAGCAGACCATTTCTTGTAAATTTGGTTTCATTCGTCCAGATAATGGTATCCAGAAATATTCTTGTTCTTGAGATCATATTAAAATAAACTCGCAAAAACTATGTTTTTGAATTTTTGTGGTGACTGATTCGAAGTTTTTCAAATTTAGTACTATTCATTTAACTGTGTTTGGTAACGGCTTCCGTTTTTGTGGATGCCGGGCGGCAAAGGTATTGCATGTTCTTGATATCACTGAATAGTAAATAGTAGTAGTACTAAGCAGCAAACAAATTTAAATAATCTTTGCTCATATAATTTAAACGCTCTGGCATTGTTTATAATCGAAAACTAAGTAACATACATATATACATTTCACTAATACTGAATTGTTCCCTAGAAGTCAGAACTAACTTAAATATTTCCAAAGACATTGTCAAAAACCACATAAGCTACATTCTCATTGATGGGTACTCTTTTTTTTTGAGAAAATTGTGTTACAATACACATCTTCCTAAACATCTTGAAAAGTATCAATTTTAGATGCGCAATGCATATGACGCTGTTTATGTGTTTTCGTAAGAGCAATTTGACAAGAAATAGAAAAATAGGTAGTAATTTTTTTGACACCTTTTCCATTTGAGAGTTTAGTCGTAATTGTCAGACATGCTGTGCAATGTTTCTGAAAAATTCGTTCGGTTTCTAATCCTACTCTATACGGTTAATAGTTTAGCAAATTTTCAATTTTCTAAGTTAAACACCTTCACAGTTATAAAAGTTCAGAAGCACTCGTCCATCTGTCAAAAATTTTCATAAAATGCACAATTTCAAATATGGTTAGGAATAGCAACGTAGTTGTTTTATCAAGTAAACCTTGAATAAGGAGTTCAATAATATAATAACTCCATTTAATGTAACAAAATGGACAGCTACTTTCAGTATAACCGGAAGTGTCATCGCCAAGTTTTCAGAATTTTCCAATTGTTACCCTTCCGAATATCGATCGATCCAGTTCCTTGTGACGCACCCTGTATAGAGTTGTTCATTTTCTATTCGCTATAGAAATTACACTAAATAAATGTTATAAAATCAATTATATTTAGCAACAATAACTGTATGAATTAGGGCTCTTTACGGCAACGAAGTTTAAACCGCCTCTTTAACATTTTTTGCATTGCAACCAAATTTAGCACAATTATCAGATTAACTCAATCGATAACGTCCGGTACAAACTAAATTCTATTTTTAGTCCAGAAACAATTTAGCTTCAATAACGCCATTTATTCAATTGGGTCCACTCAAAAGTAATGGTGTAGTTTTTCAGTACTTTGCTGTTTGATGGAATTAACAAATAAAGAAAACTAGATACATAAAGGAAAATCCCGAAATAGTAGAAATAGAAATTCTACGCATGAGCCTGATATCCAGTAGAACGATGGAAGAAATAGGAAAAAATAATCCCTGTCTGTCAATCATAAAGTTTCTCCGAACCTAATCCATCAGGAAATGATGTGAACAGATCTTTTGGCGGTCATTGAAGTGTGACCGAGATAGCATTAAGCTCAGGCCAGTACCGTACGCCACCGTATCCCACGGGAAATCAGTTAACCCGCTGCTGATAGCTCTCTTTTAGACGCTATACGCTTGCATTTTTCTTCGATTTAACTAATGGCTTTTCGGATAATACACGGATATCCGTTGGCACAATATGTACTGTGGTTGGTACTTGTGCATAACACAAATCATTTACGGATGCACAGATTTTGGTTTGATTCAGCTTTTATTTGACAATCATAACGACATATATGTAGTAAAGCACAAATGAAATTGTAATATTCCTTTTTTATTGTACAAGCTTAGCATAAAAACTACCAAATCCTACATTCAATTAACTCCTTTTATTTTTCCTTATAATTCCTTAATATTATTATTAACAGTTACATCATTAAAATACAGGTAGATTCAAATTAAGGGTACACCAATAATATCTCCGTTATTGGCAATATCCTACAGGGTTATCGGTTATAATTTGGCTCCCCTATCATTTATTTTATTATTGCCGACATGGTTTTAAAGAAAAGCCGAATCTGCAAAAATTGTAATGAGACCCTTTTTAACAGGATTAAACGTTTCTTGAAATATTAAATAAGTGGGATCTAAATAAATGCTATTATCTACCGAATAGAGTTAAAATAAAAACAAGTAACATCTAATGCCTGCGTTTTAAACTTATTTATTTCAATGTTTTCAAATTTTGTGCCAAATTAATGAATTTTTGTTACTCACAGTAGTTCTTTATGTTAAAATGTTGTTCGATATGCTTGGCGAAAGACCAACATGTAGACGTTCCCCAAATCTTCTTTGTAATTTCATAATTTTCAAATTAAAAGGATTCAAAATGATTCAGTGTACAATTTTTACACCTTAATGTACATATTCTTTGTGTTGTACTTTAATTGCGAAAAAAGTGTCCTCAATAGAAAGCAGTTAGCCATCCACGATTTAAGTAATCCTGTATTGTTAGCCTGGCAATACTAACACACCAAAAATACAAAAAATGAATTAATTCAATCTGTATAAAAATAAAAGGCAATATATATTGAATAGATGGTTAGCATAATTACCAACAAATCATAATCTACAGCTTTACACTCTTTCTACATGTTGAAAAGCAAAGAAAAGTAATGGGTGATTCATTTAGAGAAACAAAAAAAAATGAAAAATAAAAAAATTCTATTTTATCGGGTAATCTTGATTATCATACAAAAGAACCATTCTTTACAATTATTTTTTGAAGAGTATTTCTTTCAAATGTTGGCCGTAACTGCAGCTAACATGGTCCATTCTGAAATTCCAATTTTCGATGACGCGTTCGAGCATTTCGAGTGGTATTTGGCCAATGACGCAAGTAATGTTGGCTTCCAATTCCTCAATCGTAGCCGGTTTATCCATGTAGACTTTGGACTTTACCTAGCCCCAAATGAAAAAGCCTAGAGGTGTAACATCACATGATCTAAGGAGCTAATTCACCGGTCCAAAGGGTGAAATTAACTGCTCACCGAATTGTTCTCGCAATAAAGCCATGGTTTCACGGGCTGTGTGGCAAGTAGCGCCGACTTGCTGGAACCAAATGTCGTCAAGATCACGGGCTTCAATTTCAGGCAGTAAATAGTCCGTTATCATGGCGCGATAACGGGCGCCATTCACAGTTACGTTCTGGCCGGCTTCATTTTTGAAGAAATATGGACCGATGATTCCAACAGCCCATAAATCACACCAAACTGTTGTTTTGTCTGGATGTAATGGCAGCTCTTGAACCTCTGTGGATTGCGTTTCAGCCCAAATACGGTAATTTTGCTTAATGAAACAGTCAAAAACAGTGGATTTTCTTGAAGCTTTTCAAGAGCCCAAGCACTGAAACGGTGTCGATTCGGAAGGTCGGCCGGCTTCAATTCTTGCACGAATTGAATTTTGCATGCTTTTAAACCAAAATCCTTACGTAAAATACGTTGTTGCATATGACAAGCCAAGCTGTTGAGAACGGCGTCGAATCGATTCATCGCGGTCATTGCGTGCACTCTCAGCTACCGCCGCTATATTTTCTTCATTACGTGCTGGATGTGGTCTATTTGGTCGCGTATTATCCAATAATGAGAATTGGGTTTCAAATTTTTGGATGGTATAGCGAATTGTGCATTCGGTAGGCCGATTATGTGGACCATAAGTTGCTTTAAGCGCACGAAACACATTCCTTGTAGAACGCTGATTTTCGTAATACAGTTGAATAATTTGTAGACGCTGTGTCGGGCTAAGTCTTTCCATGATGAAATGTCAAACAGTACTGAAAAAAAATACCATTACAGTTTGACGCGACTCACGCATGATCTGTCATAAAATCCCTACTGAAAAAAGTACCTCTAAATGAATTACCCGTTATATCAAATTCATCATCTAGGGAGAAGCACAGATCATAATTTAAATTTAAATTGTTTAGTATTAGTGCAATCATTAACTGCGATGAAAGACTATTGATATGTTCTTGTGGTACCGATTGCACAATAACTAGTTATGCAGACGATACAAATCTATTAATTAGAGCGGACGCATATGAGGATCTGTTGAAAAGTTGCAACACACATTTTGAAATTGGAAAAATAGTTTATATTAAATAAGTTAGTATTAAACAAAGAAAAAACTTCATGCATAATCTTTAGAAGTAATACTATTACATCGATACCAGATGAAATTCTCCTAGGCAATAATACTTGTAGAATAAGCGACTCCGGTAAGTTCTTGGGGATTTTTATAGATCAAGACCTTAGATGGAACTTACATATAGACGAACTCTGTAAATCGTTAGGCAAAACTTGTTTTCTGATCAAAACTCTGTCGCACGTGTTAGAAATTGGTGCTTTAATGACTGTATATTACGGAAATTTTTATTCCAAAGCGAAATTCGGCATTATATTTTGGGGTCAATCAACTGATATCAACAGAATTTTTGTTCTACAAAAAAGAACAATAAGATTTATCTTTGGTAAGAACTATCTAGAAACTTGCAGAGGACTTTTCAAATTAGGTAACATTTTAACAATATACGCACTTTATATTTTGGAATGCATAATATTTGTTTGCAAACATAAATGTAGTGTTAGTGAATGCTTTTTTGAGCATGAATATTCTACAAGGAATAAAAATAATTACAGGCTACCTCTACACAGACTGACTGCTAGTGAGAAGTCTAGTAGTGAGAAGAATAGTATAAAAACTATAACAAATATTGGTTTATTTAAGAAGCAGTTAATAAGGCATCTTTGCGATATAGAGCCGTATTCAATACGAGAATACTTAAATTATTAGAACCATGCAGCTTTCTATTCTCTGCTTTTATTACGATTTTTCTTTGCATTTCTTGCGTTGCAATGTTACTTTTGTGTTTAGTTCTTAGCCAACGGTTTGTGATCTGCTTGTTAGTTGAGTATTGTCTCTCTTTGTGTACACATTTGGCTGTTTCCTCTAACATTTGTTTGAAGAAATACATTGCTATTATTATTATTATTATTATTTGGTATATACACAAAAGAAAATTATCCCTCAGAGAGAGCTGTTCTGTGGGAGGGTGGGGATATTAAACTTCGGTGCCTTTTTGTAATATTATGAATGCGTTCTAAATGTTATTTCGTTATATAAATATGGAGGATTTTTTGTTGTTCATATTTTATGGTACAGCGCAAGCATTTGTAGTTCCCTGCGGTTACTCATATTCAACCACCCAGTTTTTATTAACTTGTGCGATACATGTGATAGTTTCTTATACCGTGAATGTATATTAAACAAAAACGTTGTACTTTTTGTATTTAGTTTCCTGTTAAATAGTCAAAATAAGGGTGAAATAGTTCGAAGCAGTAAGTAAAATTAAAGAGAACATACAATAGCATTTAATTTGCTTGTTTAAAACTGAGCGGAAAGGATACAATTGTTTTAGATTTAAATATGCCAGTTATACATATTTATTGGTTTGGTCTCGAAAGCGAAAAGAATTGTCGAGATTTAGACCTAAACTTTTTGCTTTGTTTACTACAGGAATTTGCACGTTGTTAATTCTAAAGTCAGCCATGTCACTCAATGCTTCACATGCTTCCCTACCTATTCCCGAGCAACAAGACCTGTGACTTAGGTCCGGTCTTACTTATTTTTAAAGTCCTTTTTACCAAAAAGTAATATTAAATTAAAAAGATTAATCTGATTTTTAAAGAAATGCGTTTTTTATATGGTATAAAACTTATTTTTAGTTAAAAGGCATATAATATTAATTTAAAGTAGGTTGGCAACTGTAAATTGTCAAACGCATGCGCTCATAGGAAAGAGATGGCCGGTATACGTGTTAAATCTGAAAGCGATAGCTGCGGAGTGTGATTGTTTTGTTCCTATAGTTTTCGTTATAACCTCACTTCGTCACGTCACTTCATAGTACCTTCACATTGCCACATAAACGAACATAATTTCTATTTTATTTGAAAAATGGAGAACACAATTACTGAGAGACGGAAAAAAACGTTCAAAGAATCTTACAGAGTTACTTATTTACCTATTTACAGATCTAAAAAATTGTTTGCATATTTAAATAAACACACTACCTACAAGTAGAATAACTAGTTAGTTACTTTCTCACGCGGGGCAAGTGATGTTCAATTTCTTGTAAAATATTCCGAACCAAAATCTTTGATAGTCGAAAACGCCTAATAAATTTTTTCTCATCCCAAACATTCATGTGATCGGTTCTAGGTTGAAAAGTATGTTTCGTCGCAGGATTTGCCAATTCTGCAAGCTCTACTAAATCCTTCAACTAAGATTTGATGTTCTTCATCAATTATTAAATACATTTTATTTTTACTGCACAACAAACTTCTACACTACTGTCATAACTGCGATGAGCTACCTGTTTTGATTTTGGAGTTGAGGTTAGAATCTTCATTGTAAGAAGTTAAAATGCAGTTTGTGGTGCCCGTAAGTTACAAGCCAGTTAATGTTCCTTTTAGTAAAATTATCACTTAAAAGGCAGTTAAAAGACGAATTTTTCGGTAATAAAGCAGATAAATCTACAAAAAACTTTAAAAGTAAGTTAAAGGGCCTGGTACTAGTCGGATTAATATGTAACGAGTGAGTTAGAGAAGTTTCGTAGACAAGTGACAGATCGCTATTGATCTTAGCAACACTTTGCTCCTAATCACACATCCCAAATGTATAATACAACTGCATGTCATCAGCGTACAAGTGTGCTTTAATGTGATTCAGGTTGGTGAGAAACGAGAAAGTATATAGACAGCATAAAATTGGACTTAAAAATGCACTTTGGGGGAGAGGGGGACCTATGCGACAAATAATCGGACAACAATATCAAAGAGTCCGCACCGAATCCCTTTGAACGTAGCACATTTATAAACGTTGTATGGTTAACAGTATCGAACGTCTTCGAGTACTCGAGTAAAGAAACATCGCTGTCACCAACCATCTATCCGATGCCGCCAGTATGTCATCAGTCGCACAGAGTAATGCGGTAGTACAACTACGACTAGGCCGGAAGTCACACAAGAAGGAAATGCAATATTATTCTTTATATATTTCTCCGTTTTCACTTAAGACATTATGTAGTTTGTGCACACCACTGAACTTTTTAACAAGTTTTATAAAAACGTACATGCACTGTATAGGGGGCATTTTGAAAATTATGTGGGCCCGGCCTGGTCCAGCCCAACAAGTTCATCAACTCGGCCCGGTTCGTCCCATTTTAAAAAAGCACAGCCCGGCCCTTGTTTGGAATATTAAAATAAAGGCATCTTTTTTCTGAAAAATTTGAAAAATGCTAAATTTTATTTAACCATCAAAACCTTTTATTCGGTATTCATGTATATCAGTTCTAATTTTTTTATTAACAACATAGATAGCTATTTGTAATCTTCAACTAATATCAAAAACCTGGTACAGTGCGTTCTAAATCGCATTCAATCGCGGAGGTATTAAACTAGAAAAACTTTGTATTCTTATTAGCACCCCCGCTTAACTTATGATATCGTAAGTTTTCGGGTAAAAAGTATTTTTAACAACTAATAATAAGTGCGCCAAATATCTTTCCCAATTATGTTTGTTTTAAACGTTAGAGTATTTGTTTTGATCTAGAACATAAGCAGGCCTATTTGATTTTGATATGATAGCGTAATTTTCACAACTAAAATACGCCATCTTTTTTTCATTAATGCCGCACATTATTTACACATTTATATCAAAAATTGAATTACCTTAAAAAGCTCTTCAAACCACACAAGACGTTCCATTAAAAAATAATAATAATTTGGATTTTTTTTGGCAATTCATATTTCCTCTGTTCTTTTTTTTAATGCACCTTAAGGACACAACTGTTTTGCTAATTTAGCCTAGTTTAAGAAAGTAAAATATTTTGCATACAACTCTATGCAGTTAGGTCCTAAGGTAAATACCCTTTCCCTACTAACTTTTGAACAGAAGGTAGTTTCTGGAAAAAAACTCGATTTCTATTTTCTATGAACTAATGTTAATTCTATTTTATGTGTCACCGGAAATGATGCCAGCGCTTTTCTCCTGAATAGGGAATCTTGTGCATTTTTGCGCTTTTGGGAGTGTAATGAAGGGGCAAATCCAACAATACAACATATGTTATGCTTTAACTTCAAAAATATTACGATATGCAGCGGTAAAGATTTTGGTACTCTGTTCTTGTTTTCATACAAAGTTGGGCAGGAAAACCGTCTCGTAGGACGCCAGGTTCATCCAAAGGGTTCGTAATCACAACAGCTGTCAATCTGTCAAATCTCAATTCTAAACAAGTAAATCTTTCTTATAATTTATCCTACATGTTCTATAGTTTCGTTTTTCATTCTCGTTATCAATATCCTCTACCTTTTTCTATTTTGTATCGAAATTAGTTATGGTGAATTCGTTTAAATCTGTCGGTTTTCTGTGGACAATATGCTTGTTTTTCAAATTTTTTATGTTGTTGCTTTTAAAATGGCCTTTCAACGAATATCGCAAAATTAAGTTGAGTCAATTTTAATATTTGGTAGATTTGGTGACAATTATCTCTTTGTTTGCCGTGGTTTCACTACAAATTGCAGTTGTGCTGAAGTTCAAAAACGAACTAAAATTTGTAAAATTCTTGAGCAGAAGTTGTGTATCATACCCTCATGACCTTTTTCATCTTTTTCGAGGCTATGAAACATTTATGGAGACATTATTAAATTAAATCAGTTAACACTGAAACCTGCGTTAACATATTATATAGAACATTATTCTTTAAATTTGAAATAGTTAACCATTAAGGTTTCCTATTTAGAAACTGCAGTGGGAATGAATGCAGACAATACATGAAGTGGTGTTTGTACAAGCAAGGTTTTTTGTACAAGTTTTCTTGTATCTATTTTTCAGACATTTTTTCAAAATTGTGCATGCATCTGCATACAGATTAAAACAGTAAATGGATTACAGAATAGGTACCAATTTTTCCAAAGCCAAAGAATTATGAAAATATGTAATTTACCTCGAGTTTCCCATGTAATTAAATACTTGAAAAAATCTCGTCCAGGTATGGAATCGAACCTGACACCTCCTACTTGCCGGACGGGCGTGCTAACCACGACACCACGGGGACCCTGATGCCAGGAACGTTCACCTTTTAATACCTAGTTGTTACTTTGTCTTCAAATATATCTTAATATTTTATATATTTCGTTTCTTTTTATTAACGCAATGCCTGGATAACTTTTCCGTGAGAAAACTATTTTAAGAATCTGTATATAATACTACGATACACCAACATATATAACCGAGAACAATTTCTGTGTAATCCCACTAAGTCCTACTCATAATACGATCGTCTACAATATCCTCTTTAAAGTTATCCATCCGGTTTCGGCATTGTGTGCGCCGGGCGGTTTTAGCTTGAAAATCACGGACTATTGTGTCAATTTACTGAATGAGGGAATCAAATGCATTGAAAGCAGGCATCTACCGCCTTGAAAAACCTAGCATAAAAAGAAAGATTTCAGATAATGTCTACGAGCGCGTAGAATGTCGTACGAGAAAGATGAAAAGATCGACAGTGTGAGGGAGACGTCTTATATTAGGCAGAGACAGCGATAAGGGATCGGATGACCCTTCGGTGGAAATGAAAATAGCGATCTTTTAAAGAATTACGATCAAGATTGGATCAAGTCGCAGGACGATGTAATATATACGGTTTCTTATTTATTGCGTTTAGGTGTCCGTATTTTTATAAATAAGACCTCACTCTAGATTATATTTCATCTAGCAGCAAATACCTACAGGATATTTAGATTTCCGGTGCATTATTGCTGACTTTTTCGTTGATTATAATGATTCAAACGAAAAGGAAAGTAATTATACATGTCAAATAGATATCATATTGATATATTGGACATTTTACGTAATTTTAAATTGACACCTGTATTTTGCCTGAAGTAGCCAAAATAGATAGTCTGCAGTATGTTCACGTAGTGCGTGGGCGGAGGATAATTCCTCTCCTGAGCAATTTAGAGAAAAGGTTTTCAAATGAAAAATATTCGGGGACAAGTTCTGCACGACTGATGTTTAGTTTCCGCCACAAACGGTATAAATTTAGTTTCTTAAATGGAACATCTTGTATATTATTACGTACTTGGATGCCCCCTTTCAATTCATGTCTTCTTTTAGTATTCTCTATAGGTATACCCACCTTCCTTAGTTTCTGAGATAACTGAGACAATTTGAGATTTTTGCGAAATACTGTTTCCTTATCGGCCGATATCTTAAACGCCTTACACGCCAAAGTGGTGACTCAAATTTTATTCGAGTATTTCTTGTTTTTGGGAATACATCCAAAGTAGGTAGGCTATGTCTGTACGGGCTCACTTTTGATTGAGTTTTTAATTGACTTTTAATTCGCGGATGATTTCGCGGAATTTTGGAAATTTCGGGGATTGATTTTGATTAGCGCCCCCTTTTTAATTCGGGGAAATTTTCGCAAAATTTTTGGGTTTCGGGGAAATTTGATGTTTGATTAGCGGCTCACGTTTTTATTCGGGGATGATTTCGGGGATTTTTTTAATTAACGCCCAATTCGGGGAAATTTTTTTTTTTAAACCCCTAATTCGGGGAAATTTTTATTTAATTAAGGCCAACTCGCCACTTTCAAGGCATTCGCGCCCAAAACTTATCACCGCGGTTCGCGGTTTGATTTCGCGATTTTTTTAATTTTAACGCCCAATCCGGGGAAATTTTTTTAATTAACCCCAAATCCGCGGTTTTTTTTTTAATTTTAACACCCAATCTCGCGCATTTCGGGGCCATTCGCGTCCCAAAACTTCATGCATCCGCGGTTTGTTTCGCGGAATTTTATTTAATTAACGCCCAATCTCGCGGAATTTTTTTAATTAACGCCTAATCTCGCGGAATTTTATTTAATTAACGCCCAATCCGCCACTTTAAAGGGCCTTTCGCGCCCCTAATTTTTCATGCATCCCGTTAAATTTTCCCGGGGGTATTTCAATCACCCCTTTTAAACGCGAGTTTTTCCCGGGATCTAAGTTTGATTACGGCCACCCCTTTAATCCGGGGGAAATTTTCCCTGAATCGAATTTGATTAGGTCTCGCCCCTTTTACTCCCGGGGGTTTTTGAGATCGAAATTTTGGTTAGCGGCTCGCTTTTTTTTTTTTTTTTTTTATCCGCGGCTATTTCAAGGTCGCATTTTATTCCGCGAGAAATTTCACGCTTTATTAGACACCCAATTTTAAGTTTGCGTTTTTTAATCCCGGGGAAAAGAGGGGGTCGCGGAAAAGATGGCCCCGGGACTACGCAAATTAGGGGTTTCGTTTCGCGGCTATTTAAAGGTCGCGCTTTTATTCCGGGGGAAATTTCGGGGAATGAAGCAAATGTATAAAATTTGTTTGGCAGTCGGGTCGGGGAATAAAGAAAAGGTTATTAGGGATGATTACGTTTTTTTTTTCACGGTCTTTTCGGGGAAAACGATCCCAATGCATTTTGCTCGCGGTTTTATATTGTCTTAATGAGAAATTTCCGGAAATTTTTTAACACGTCCCAAAACCATTCTCTCTCATTTCGAATAGACGAAAATGGGAACCAGTAAAAATACCTTTAGTGATTCTCGGAATTTTAACACCCCCCTTCATGATAATGCAATATTGTAAAATTTTTACCATTAAAACTTTTTAGATAAATAAACACGGTAAAAAAGTACCCTTTAGGATTCTGGGAATTTTTATTGTGGTGGGGGAAATTGGGCGCAATCCGGCCACTTAAAAAGTCTTCCCAACAAATACCGAGCGTATGTAGCTATGGTGAGCCCCGGACCAGCGACTTTAAATTTAAATTTATGGACTCTTTTCCGGTTTATGGCGTCTTCGTTAGAAAGCTGGCTTCTAATTGGAAGGGTCCCCCGTCCGGGCCTTTTGTTGACGCTTTTTGCTGAAGAAAAAAGGGCTATTCCCTATACTACATTTTGTTGGGAAAGGCTCAGCGGGGGACAGCTCCCACCGGGGGCGGTTTTCCAAAACGACTGTCCAAAAACCCCCCCATTCATGCGCGATTACAAAATGCGCAGACCCTGGGGAATTAAAATCCCAGCCCTTTAGGGAGTATTCGTCTATATATGAAACTGACGTTTATGCTCCGGACGTCTTCGGAATTCCCGGGAAAGCTGCATCAAGAAATTAGGGGCTTATACAGCCCTTTATTACACCGAAAACCGGGGGAATTTTCGTGGGACGCCATTTAAAGCCACAAGCTGGAATTAACCCTCCAGGACGGGGACCCCTTTGATTTCTTGAAAAAGGGTTTTTCGGGGGGGGGGCATGACGCAATGCTTTTCGGGGTATAAGCGTAATATTGTTTTTTTTTTAAAAGTCAAATTCATATTTTTGTTACAGTAGCCAAAAACCACAACAAGTACATCCGGCTACGATCCCGCTTTGCCCAGCACGTCCTGATTATTACGACATCAATGCCATGAAAGCGGGGCGATGCGCAGTCTCTGCCGAGGGGGCCTCAAAGGGGTTTTGGGGACGGGGAAATTTAAATTTTTCCACTTTCCCCGACGAAAACCCCGGGAAGGATATATTCTGGGGGTCGATTAGAATACCACAGAAATTCACGATCGACAAAGGGACCTTCGATGGGGCCTCCCAGCAGAGCGCCGAGGTCTGGTTGAAAAGATGCTGCCCCCGTACAGTAAGGAAAAATCTTGCCACTACGCAACCTCAAGCTTATCTAGGGGGGGCGGATACGAGTGACCAAGATACTAGGCCTTAAATTTAAGCAATCCCCTTGGCTAAAACCCATATATCGCCTAAACACAGCGCTGCAAGGGGTTGCGAGAATGAGTTTGAAAAAAATCTCTTCAAACTCATGAACAATGCATGTTCGGGAAGACTATGGAGAACGTGAGGTTGCGGAGGGACCCAAGTCGGGGGAAGGGGGCGGACGATACGGGGCAAGGCTTTAATCAGCCCGTCCAAATTTTAAGGTTCCACTATTTAATACAATTGAAGAGTATAGTTGCGTTTCATCCGTGATCCATTTCTTTAGGTTAAAGTCAGGAGTTTTAAACCCCTGTTATTGATTAGGGGGATGCCTCGAACGCAAAGGTTATATTTTTTTCTCTGGTTCAGGAAATAAACTAAGCTTAGAACCCTTTTCCAAATTTTTAATTCTTTTTTGAAAAAATTTCTTCTTGGGTCCCCCATAGCTACCCACTGCGCCCTTCGATTTTTCTTCGGTTTTGTATAAAATCGTGCTCTTATCAAACTTCACCGACATTTTTTTTAAATGATTTTTTTGACAATTCCCGTACTCGATAAATTATCGGAAGAATGAGGCGATAAGCTACTGTCCCGCCTTAAATTCCCCCTAAACTCCATTTCCCAAATTTTATGTCGGGTTGAGGTTTGAGCGATTAATTTTGTTAAATTTTTTAAATTTTAGTCAGGAAGAATTTACTAAGAAAAATAAATATTACTTAAAAAGTGTCTATCGGCCCCCGTAAAAACCCTCAATATTTCGGAAATTTCACTATAAAGAAAGAGAATGAAGCCGAAGTAAAAATGCATAGTGCATTTTGTACATTTAAGGGGGGACCTGGGTTTTAAAAATTTTGAAGCTGAAAAAAACTTTTTCGATGCGGGAAAAAGCATACTACTTCAAAGAAGCCTTTTTTAAATGCAAAAAATTTAAAAAAGCCCTTGTGGAAAGGTTTAAACCATTTTCTATTTCCCACTTGACCGTAGTCAGCGGCGTACTATGATCACCCTTTTTACCTTTTTAAAAAATTTAGAAAAAATTTTTGGAAGAGTAAAAATGTATGCCCGTTCACCGAGGCAGGGAATCTCTTACGCCTGCGCAAGAGCTAAAATTCCGCCCATTTCACACTAAAAATATGCGGGGCGACCCCTTACTTTTTGGACGTCAAGTTGGACCATGATCACCTTACTGGCTAGTACGCGAACACACATGGGATTGTAATATAATTACCAGGATTACGCGACTCCTCGTTTTCATAATTTAAGTGAGTAGGACTCTCTTTTTTATCATCAAAATCTCGCTAAAGATTTCGAACCCGCGTCGATTTGTTTCTATAAATAAAGGCCACTTTCCCCTTTACTAAAAATATAGCATACCCTAAAAAAATTTCAGATTTATTGATTCCTTTAGTTTTTTGGGCATCCTTCTAAAAAAAACAAAACACCATCCCTGACCTATTTTCAAATTGAATAAATACGTTACGTAAAGAAATGGTTTTTTTTTATTTTTGTTTTTCACGGATTCCCAAAACCTCTACATATTTGACTAAATTTTAATTTTACTAGCATTGTCAACACAAAAAATTACGTTTTACTTTTTAAATTATTATCCGATAAAATGTTGAATACCAATTCATTCGCAAAATTATGACAACATTTTTCCACATTTCTCGCTCTTTAAAAATGGGTATTTGCATGATAACGTAAATTTTTGCTACAGCTTAAAAAGAAGCCTTTTTAAAAACTGCAGAAAAAAAAAAAAGCTTTTGTGGTATGCAAAAACCTTTTTTTTATTTCCCACTTGACACGTCCCGTACGAGGAGCGTACTATGATCACCCAATTTTTCCTGTTTAAAATTTAGAGTACAATTTGAAGAGTGCAAATTTTCCCTTCACCGGGCGATGGATCTCTTCCCCGCCTGCGAAAGAGCTGGAATTCCCTCCATTTCACACTGCCCATATGCAACGACCCTTTGACGTTGGACTAGATTTTCGCGCCCCATGATCACCTTACAGGCTAGTATGCGTCACCTGAGGATTGAAATATTAATTCCCAAATAGTCCAGGGACTCCACCCGGTTTTCATAATTTAAGGGGGTGGGACTCTCTTTTTACATAAAAAAACCCTCGCTAAAATTTCGAACGCCGCATCGTTTTCTTATATAAAAAAAAGGGACACATCTCCTCTCTAGAAATATAGACGAAAACCTAAAAAAAAATTAGATTTTTTTGTTCCTTTAGATTTTTTGGCATCCTCTCTAGAAAAACTAACCCCATACCTGCCTATTTTAAAATTTTAAAAAAAAATACTTACGTATAATATAATGGTTTTTATTTTTTTTTTGTCTTTCACGGATTACCAACCTCTACAATTTGACAAATTTTTAAATTAAGCATTGTCAACACAAGAAATTACTTTTTCTTATTAATTTAATATTATTATCCGTAAAATGTTGCAATACCTAATTCTTTTCGCATAATTAGGACATGCATTTTCCACTTTTCTTGCTCTTACAAATGGGTGTTTTGCATGATAACGAAAGATTTTGTAGTCCCCTTTAACTTTTTAAAATGCTTTTTGTATTTAAGGCATAAATCCTTTCATCATTATTTTTAAAGGCAACTCCCTTCCAAAACCCCCACCAACGCTCAATACATTGGAATCGTTTAGTCAGCCACAGCTTTATGCAGGGCCGGCCGTTAAAAGTGTGAGAACCTTGCATAAAAGGGGTTACGATATTAAGGAAGGTATAACGGTGGAAGAATCGACTTTAACTGCTTCATCAGGCTTTGAATAAAATTTTCTTTTTTAAAAATATGGTTTTTTTTTAAAAACCCTAATTTTGCATAAAAAAAGTGTCCTTTTTTCAACGCCATGTTACACTTGCTGCATTCGGAAAAGTGTGCACCGCGTTGCGATTGCAAAAATGTATTATCATCGGGACCCCTCCCAAACCCCTACCTTTCGTTTACGTGAAATGGTATGATACTAGCCACCTACAGAAAAAAAAGGAAAGGAAAAAACAGGGTTTAAAGAATGACTTCTGCTTCATCAGCTTGGTGAAAAAAAATCTTAATTTTTTTAAATAATTTTTTATTTACAATGATTTTGCATAAAATAAGTGTCATGTTTCGAACGCCATGTATACAATTTAGATTCGGAAGTGTGCACAAGCTTTTGCGATTGCAAAAAATGTATGTATCAGTCGGGGACCCCCTCCCAACCCTCCCATGTTTATCGCTGTATCGTATTATACTAGCCGTACCTGCACTGTTCCCGGGAATACACTTTTTGATAGCCCCTTTCTACTTTTTCGAAATGCAACATTCTGTTTTTTTAACTTTTTATGTTCGGCCATAACACATTATCAGCAATCGAGACTGAAAAATTCTTTTACTAGAATAAAACAGGCCTCCTAAAAAAACAAACAAAAAACCCTATAGAAAAGTTGCTTTTAGTAAATCCCTTTTTATCTTTTCATTTTATACAAGATAACTGCCTTCCCAAACCCACCCGCTCAATATCAGTTGGAAATCGTTTGTCCCCAGCAGCTTTATGACGACGGGGGCCGTTCAAAGATGTTGAAGCCGTGCATAAAAAACGATAGATATATACGGGCAGGTATAACAGGGGAAAGAATCGCTTTAACTGCTTCACCGGGTTTGGTACATAATCTTATGGGGGAAAACAGATGGAAATGTTGTTTAATATTTGAGGGGGAGGACAGGGGGGAAAAATAGTTTTTTAAAAATTTTATGAGGAGGACAGATAAGAATAGTTTTTAAAAAATTATATGCATGCTATTTGTCTATGGCAGATTTTTAATGTTACACAAATTTTAAATTCAGAAAACCCACGGGCCTATGACATCATAAAAAAGGGCGATATTTGAAATTAAATTTTTTTTATAGCAAATACTTTTTATATTACAAATGAAGACTAGCGATATCACTAAGATCCCTGCTCCCCTTTTCAGGCGTGCAAAAGGACACTCGAGAATTTTTTAATAACGCATACGCTAGTCAAAGGGGCCCCGCAGGGGGGTTGCGGATTTCAAATCTCGAAAGATTTTTTTGGGACTTGAAATTTTCCTTCAGCTCCCTTCGAGATAAGGGTTTCGTTTCCCCCCACTTCACCGAATCTTACCTAGCGCCATTTAATTACCTCTATCATTCCAGCTGTTACAGACTATCGAAGATATTATTTCGTGTAAGAAAAAGTGTTTGTTCCAAATAAAAAGATCATTAAATGTTTATAACTGAAAAGCTGTTCAAAAGCTGTTTTAAACTGTTTAGAAGCTGTTTTTAAACTGTTTAGATGCTGTTTTTTTTTGGTGTTTTTAGGGGGTTCAAGGCTGTTCGAACTTTAAGGGGGTTCAAGGCTGTTCAGAAGTGTTTTAGGTTTTTTTCAAGGTTTTTAGAAACTGTTTAGGTTTTTCAAGAGCTGTTTTTAAACTGTTGAAGTGTTTAAACTTTTTTAAAAAAGATACGTTACGGGGTATACTTCCCGGGGGGTACGTTTAGTGTATCTTTTCCCGGGTGAATACATCGTTGGAAGTGTTGTTTGTGGAGGTGACTCATGTTTCAAATGTTTTGGGGGTCGGTAGGGAGAGGGAGGGGGGGGTCAAATTTAAAGGGGGTTGTAAATAATAAAAAAGATCCCCCGCTAATTTACCCCCCTACCTACTACCTATCCGACCCCCAAAAACATTTGAAAATAGTACCTCCACAAACAAAAATTCCATACATTATTACACCCGGAACTACACACTCGGAACGTATCACACCCGGAAATATCAACCGTAAATATCGTTTTAAAAGCTTAAACGCTTTTAAAAGCTTCTGAAAACTCTTGAAAAAACCTAAACCCCTTTTTTTGAAAAGCCTTGAAAAACCTAAACAGTTTGAACAGCCTTGAACAGCCCCTTTAACAGCTTCTGAACAGCTCTTGAAAAACCTAAACACTTCTGAAAGCCCTTGAACGCCCTTTAACAGCATCTAAACAGCTTAAACCCCTTCTAAAAACTTAAACACTTTTGAAAAGCTTTCAGTTATAACGTTTCAAAATGATGTTTATTTTTAACAAAACTTATTCTTTCACGAAATGAATATCTTCGAAGTTCTGTAACACTGGAATGATGAGGAAATTATAATGGGCTGGGTAAATGTCGGTGAAAAGTGGGGTAAGCGAAAAAGTTTCGTCGAAGGGAGCTGAAGGAAATGTCAAGCCGAAAACTCTTTGAATTTAACTCGCGTCATACCCTCTGCGGACCCTTTTTACTAGCGCTATGCGTTTTTTAACATTCTCGGTGTCCTTTCTGCACGCCAAAAAGGTAGCATGGATCTTAGTATATCGCTGAGTCTTATATTGTAATAAAACGTATTTGCATAAAACAAATTTAATTTCAAATTCGCCTTTTTAGATTCATAGGGGCCCGGGCTATTCTCTGAAATTAAAATTTGATGTAACATTAAATATCTGCCTAGACAAGTAGCCCCCCCCCCCGCATATAAGATTTTAAAACTATTCTTCATCTGCCTCCTCTAAATATTAACAACTATTTTCCTCTTCCCTCCTCCCCATAAAATTAAACAAATATCTCCCTCTGTTTCCCTCATAAGCATTTTGTACCAAGCCTGGTGAAGCAGTTTAAAGTCATTCTTTCCACCTGTTTTACCCCCCGTATATATCGTATCCGTTGTTATGAGCGGCTTCAACATCTTTTAACGGCCCCCGTCGTCATAAAGCTGCTGGCTGACTAAACATTCCAACTGATATTGGTCGTTGGTGGGGTTTGGGAAGGCAGTTTTCTCTTGTAAAAAAGAAAATGATAAAAGGGATTTACTCAACCAAATTATCTATGGAATTTTTTGTTTAGCTTATTTAGGAGGCCCCGCTTTTATTCAGTAATAGAATTTTTCAGTCTGATCTGCTGATATGCTGTTTTTGGCCCCCAACATAAAAGTTAACCCAAAAACCCGAAGTTGCATTTCGAAAATGTAGATAGGAGTTACAATAAATGTATTCCGGCCACAGTGCAGGGGACGGCTGTAACATACGATACACGATAAACGATGGGAGGGGTTGGAGGGGGCCCGACTGTACATCTTGTTGCAAATTCGCAACGCGGGGGCACACTTTCCGAATGCATAATGTGATACAGGCGTTCGAAAAAAGTGAACTTATTTTTATGCAAAATCTAGGTTGTAAAAAAACCATTATTTAAAATATGTAAGATTTTTTTTTCACCAAACCTATGAAGCGTTTTAAATCATTTTTCCACCTTTTAACCTTCCTGATATATTGTAGGGACGGCTAGTTACATACGAATACAGGGGATAAACGATGGTAGGGTTGGTAGGGGTCCCACTGATACATACATTTGAAAATTTGCAAAAGGTGTGCACACTTTTCCCAATGCGCAATGTGTAATCATGGCGTTCGAACAGTGACACTTATTTTTTATGCAAAATCTAGGTTGTAAATAAAAAATTATTTAAAAAAAAGTAAGATTTTTTTCACCAGCCTGAGAAGCAGTTTAAAAATCGATTCTTCCACCCGTTATACTTCCCGTATAATCTGTAAACCGTTGTTAGAAAGGCTTCTCACATTTTGAACGGGCCCGGCCCTCCCCTAAGCTGCTGGCTGCCCCAAACTTCCAACTGATTTAGTCGTTGGTGGGTTTTGGGAAGGGAGTTCTCTTTTATAAAATGAAATGATAAAAAATTTTTAGCCTCAAAATACAAAATGCATTTAAAAAGGGTTAAAATGGGGACATACAAAAACTTTCGTTATCATGCAAAACCCCATTTGAAGAGCAGAAATGGGAAATAGCATGTCATAATTATGCAATGAATTAGGTATTGCAACATTTTTTCGGTAAAAAATATCTAATTAAGTAAGAAACGTAAAATTTTTTTGTGTTTTTACAAAGCTAGTAATTAAAATTATCAAATATGTAGAGGTTGGTAATCCTGGAAAGACAAAAATAAAAAAAAAAACCATTATAATTATACGTAACTATTTTTTTCAATTTGAAAATATGTCAGGTATGGGTTTTTTTCTAGAGGGATGCCAAAATCTAAAGGAATCAAATAAATCTGAATTTTATTAGGTTATGTCTATTTTCTAGTAGAGGAATGTGTCGCCTTTTTTTTTTTGAAACAAAACGATGCGGCGTTTTGAAAACTTTACGAGGTTTTTTTTGATAAAATGAGAGTCCCACCCACTTAAAATTTTGAAAACGACTGGTCACGTGATATCCTGGTAATTAATTTAAATCCTCATTTCGTATCGCGATACTAGCCGTAAGGGGGATCATGGTCGCGAAATCTGACGTCACGAACGTCAAAGGGTCGTCTGCATATTGGCGTGTGAAAGGACGGAATTCCCCTCTTGGCGGCGTAAAAAATTCCCTCGCCTCGGTGAACGGACATCATTCACTCTTCAAAATTGTTCTCTAAAAATTTTAAAAAAGTAAAATTGGGTGATCATAGTCGCTCGCTCGTACGGTACTTTTAAGTGGGAAAAAAAGAAAAAAGGTTTTCCCATTTCCACAAGAGGCTTTTTATTTTTCTGCAGTTTTAAAACGGCTTCTTTGAAGCTATAGCAAAATTTTTTACGATCATGCAAATTTCCCCCCTTTTTAAGACGGAAATGTGGAAATGTATGTCATAATTATGCAATGAATTAGGTATGCAAAATTTATCGGATTAATATCTAATAAAATAAGAAACGTAATTTTTTTTGTTGACAATGCTAGTAATTAAAAAATTAGTCAAATATGTAAAAGGTTGGTAATCCGTGAAAGGGCAAAAATAAAAAAAAAAACCATTATAATTTACAAATATTTTTTTTCAATTTGAAAAAATTTGGTATGGTGTTAGTTTTTTTTTAGAGGGTCCAAAAAAACTAAAGAATCAAAAAATCTGAATTTTTTTAGGGTTGTCTTATTTCTAGTAAAGGAATGTGTCGCTCTTTATTTTTTATGAAGAAATCGACGCGGCGTTTTGAAATCTTTAGCGGGTTTTTTTTTGATAAAAAGAGAGTCCACTCACTTAAATTATGAAAAACGTGGAGCGCGTGACTACCTGGGAAATTAAAATTACAATCCTCTTGTCTATCGCGATACAGCCAGTAAGGTGATCATGGTCCGAACTCTACGTCACGAACGTCAAAGGGGGCGCCTGCATATGTGGCGTGTGAAATGGAGCGGAATTTCCCGCCCTTTTCGCAGGCGTAAGAGATTCCATCGCCTCGGTTAACGGGCATACTTGCACTCTCTCACATTGTATCTCTAAATTTTAAAAAGGGGAAATTTTGGGTGTCATAGTCCCTCGCTCGTACGGTACGTGTCAAGTGGGGAAAAAAAAAAAATGGGTTTTGACATTACCACAAAGGCTTTTTTTTTTTTCTACAGTAAAAGGCTTCTTTGAAGCTAGATGCTTTCCAGCTCGAAAAAATTCTTTTAGCTTCACAAATTGTAAACCCGGGGGACCGCTGTAAATGTACAAAATTGCCCTATGCATTTTACTTCGGCTTCATTCTCTTTCTTCATAGTGAAAATTTTCCGAATTATTTAGGGGGTTTATCCGTGTGCCGATAGACACTTTTTAATAATATTTTATTTTTCTTATAAAACCTCTCCTGATCTAAATTCAAAATAATTAACAAAATTAATCGCCAAATCCTCAAAACCGTGACATAAAATTGGGAAGGGAGTGTTAGGAGGGGTTTAAAGGCCGGTACAGTAGCTTATCGCCTCATTCTTCACGATAATATTATCGAGTACGGGAAATTTTCAAAAAATCTTTAAAAAATGTCGGTGAAATTTTATGAGAGAGTCACGATTTTTTACAATACCGAACAAGATCGAAATCGCGTGGGGAGTATGGCACCCATAGAAGAAGATTTGCAAACAAAATTAAGAAATTTGGAAAAGGGGTTTTAACTTTGTTTTATTTCCTGAACACAGAAAAAAATATATACCGTTTGCGATTGAGGCATCCCCGGTAAAACAATCCAGGATTTAAGCCCTGATTTTTACACCTAAAGAAATGGCATCCGGGGTAAACCAAAATAACATCTTCAATTGCATTAAATATTGTGGAAAACCCTTAAAATTTGGACGACGATTAACGCCTCTGCGCCGTATCGTCCGTCCCCCTTGTCCCCGTCTTGATGTCCCCCCCGCAACCTCACGTTTTCCATAGCTTTCCCCAACACTCTTTTTCTGGGGTTTGAAGAGATTTTTCAAACTCTTTTTCGCACCCTGTCGCAGCGCTGTGTTCAGGTCGATATTTTTTGGCCCTGGCGATTGCTTAATCTTTAAGGCCCCATGTTCTTGGTCATCGTATCCGCCCCGTAGTACTGCGAGGTTGCGGTAGTGGACAACTATTTTTCCCCCATGTACAGGGTGGCCAGCATCTTTTCATACGCAGCCTCGGCGATCTCTGCTTGGACCCCATCGGAAGGTCCTTTGCGATCGTGAAAGTGCGTGGAATTTTAGATCGACCTCCAGAATAATTTCCCTTCCGGGGTTTTCGTGGGAACGTGGAAATTCAAAATTTCCCGCGTCTCAAACCCCTTTTGAGGCCCCCGTCGGCAGAGACTGCGGGGATCGCCCGCGTACAGGCAAATTTATGTCTAAACATCAGGGACGTGTGGGCAACGCGGGGTTTGTAGTCCGGATGTATTGTTGTTGGCTTTGGGTCCTGTAAAAAAAATAATGAATTTAAATTTTAAAAAAAAACAATATTACGCATTATACCTTGAAAAGCATTGCGTCATGCCCCCTCAATACCTTTCCCCAAGAAACAAGGTGTCCCCCTCCCGGAGAGTGTCTAAAATTCCACGTTGTGTGCTTCAACTGGCGTCCCAGAAAGTCCGGGTGCGGTGTAAAAATGGGCGTTCAAACCCTAATTCTTGATGCGCTTTCCCCCAAGTTCCGAAGCGTCCCCGAGCAGTAAAACGTCAGTCTTCATATATAGATCCGAAAATTCCCCCAAGGGTTTTGGGATTTGAATTCCCGCCAGAGCTCTGCGATGCTCGTAAACGCGCTCTAAGGGATATTGGAAGATCGTTGTGAACGGGCCCGTATCGGTTGGCAGCTGTCCCTGCTGGCCTTCCCCCAAGACAGTCATAGGGGGAAAAACGCCTTTTTTTCTTCACAATAAAGCCCCTCAACAAAACTGGCTCTCAGCCGGGTCCCTTCCAAAATTGAAGCCCCGCTTTTCTAAAGAAACGCATAAACCCCAAAAGAGTCCATAAATTTAAATTTAATGTCGTGTCGTCCGTGTCTGCACCATAGTACATACTGCTCGGTATTGTTGGAAAATTTCAAGTGGCCGGGTTGCGCCAATTTCCCCCCACCCGCAATAAAATTCCGAGAAATCCCAAAGGGTACTTTTTACCTGTGTTCTATTTTCGTCTAATAAAGTTAAAAGTAATTTTCACAAATTTCATTTTCTGATTTACGTGTTAAAAATTCCGAGAATCACTAAGGGACTTCTCCTGTTTCTATTACCTATTTGAAATGAGGGAAAAAATCAGGTTGGTAGTGTTTAAAAAAACCTGAATTTTCTTAACACAATAAAAACCGCGAGCAAAGTGTCATTGGCACGATTCCGCGAATGACCGTGAAATTAAGCGCTAAACAAAACCATAATACCTTTGCTTTGATTTCCCCGACCCCACTGCCCAAAAATCTATATCATTTGCTTCGTTCCCCCGAAATTTTCCCGCGGATAAAAAGCGCGACCTTGAAAAAGCCCCGAAACGAAACCCCCCCAAAAATTTGCGTAGTCGGGACGCCATCTTTCCGCACTGCCCCCTTTACCGCGGTTAAAAACGCAAACTTAAAATTGGCTGTTAATAAAACGTGAATTACTCGCGGGAATAAAAAACCGACCCCTTTAATACGCGGATTAAAAAAAGCGAGCCCCTAAACCAACTTCGTTTCCCCGAAATTACCCCGGAGTAAAGGCGCGAGAGCTAACAAACTTCGTTCCAGGAAAATTTCCCGCGGATTAAAGGCGTGGCCGCAATCAAAACTTAGATTCCAGGAAATTGCTCGCGGATTAAAGGCGTGGACCTTGAAATACCCGCGAAATTAAACCGGGGATGCTGGTTATGGGGCGCGAATGGCCCTTTAAAGTGCGCGAGATTGGGCGTTTTAAATTTAAAAAAAATTCCGCGAGTTTTGCGTTTTAATTAAAAAAATTCCCCGAGATTTTGGGGGTTAATTAAATAAAATCCGCGAAAACAAACCGCGGGTGCATAAGTTATGGGACCGAATGGCCCTTTAAAGGCGCGAGATTGGGTTTAATTTAAAAAAAAATTCCGCGAGATTGGGCTTAATTAAAAAATTCCGCGAGATTGGGCGTTAATTAAATAAAATTCCGCGAATCAAACCGCGAACCGCGGATGCATGAAGTTTGGGACGCGAATGGCCTTGAAAGTGCGCGAGATTGGGCCTTAATTAAATAAAATTCCGCGAGATTAGGCGTTAATTAAAAAAAATTCCGCGAGATTGGGCGTTAATTAAATAAAATTCCGCGAAATCATCCGCGAATTAAAAGCGTGAGCCGCTAATCAAACATCAATTTCCCAAACGAAATTGCCTAAAATTCCGCGAAATCATCCGCGAATTAAAAGCGTGAGCCGCTAATCAAACATCAATTCCACGAAATTGCCTAAAATTCCGCGAAATCATCCGCGAATTAAAAGTCAATTAAAAACTCAATCAAAAGTGAGCCCGTACAGACATAGCCTACCTACTATCCAAAAAAATTGTTATACCAGCAAGTGTCAACAAGATGGTCATCAAAATCGTTGCCGTGTTTGATTCACGCTGTTTCAATTTTTCCTTTCTATGAACATTTCCCGGAAGGAAATGCTTGCAAAGCAATCGTTTACGTGATTAATACGCCACTACTTCATTACTTCGCATATCGTCCCAAATCAGAATTACAATAGTAGAGCAGGGTGGGTGGATTGATTCACCTGTCTAGATCGACCAACAAGGTCTACTGTAGGCTGGCGATGTAAAAAGGCTAATATCAGTCTTAATTAAGGAATCGCAGTTGCTATTCCTACGGTCCTTCTCGGGGTAACATACATCCAAGGAATTCTCCAACGATGTTGAAATCTGAGTATCGATGTGATAAGTAGAGTAACCAAAACTTGCGGACTCGCATAGGCGTCGGTATTACGGGTTAATATAAGAATACGAAAAATTCATAAATAAACTTACTTGCTAATTATTCAACAAATTAGAGGCATCAGGATGTGAACTACTGTAAACTTGCATCATTGCATATGTTTCCACAGTTTTCTTCTTTAAACCCTTGTGCCTCGACAAGAAAAAATATTCTTATACATAGAAAACGATCTCTCCACATCTAAGGAAGTTACATTTGCATGTAGAAACTGTTTTTCAAATCACTTAAAAGTTCACTATTCTTACACTTTTAAAACGGCCTCTAAAGTATTAAAGTCGGGATTTTTCCTTAAAATATCTGCCAACTTTTGACTAGCGCATAATCCTGGCGTATCATTTAATTGTTGTAATTTATTTTTACACTCTCCACTATGTCTAATGATTCCTGCAATGACAATTCAGTACATTGTAGTTTTCTGATGGCATCTAGTAATACTGTATAATTGGTAAAATATTGTTGTTAAATCTTCTAAAAGTTGAGGAATTTGAAATTCTCTTGACTTTCTCTAATTGCTTTGGATTCATTCCGATTAAATCGCATTATAACTGATTGAATTTGTTGAAAATGGATCAAATAGTAAAAGCTGCTGTTAGCCAAGTACCCCATCGCGTTAAAATTGGTTCAGGAGGTTCTGGAATACCTGGACAAATTTACGAAATTCTTTTAAACGTTTAGGAGATTTACGAAACACTGCTTTAGTACTTCCAATCATCCAATCAACGTCTCCGTAATGTTGTCGAACAACTTCACCAACTAAATGCAAAGCATGCAGCACGCAGGTTATATGTACTAAGTTAGGAAATATATGTTTTAAGGATCGCCCAACACTTAACATCGTCGCTGCACTATCTGTCACAATCATCACAACTTGATCTTGGGCAATTTTAAATTTTTTCAAAGCGTTCATTATCACTTTTTGAATATTTTCCGCGGTACATTGTTGAACACGTTTGCAAGCTAACAAATATCGAGATGCTGTGTTCTCGCTAGATAAAACGCGAGCTACTACATTCACAATACTGCTTTTTCTTTATATCGGTCGTCTCATCACGGTAATCCATATTTTTTTGGAACACAAATCACGTTTACACACATTTTCTAGCATCTCTTTCATTCGCGGCAAATGATTCTGTAATTGTGTTTGTGAGGGTAATGGGTACTTTGGAACGTATTGTCGCCAAAACGTTTAAAAAGCTGCTTTTCTCACCAACGACAACGGAAGATTACAAGAGGTAAACATAATTAATAAATGTATGAGGAATAGTGTATAAGGTATTTTAGTTCTTGCATTTCTCATATGCGTAATACCATTGACATGCCTCTGGCAATCAGTTCTGTCCAGTGCAGCCAAACAAACATTGCATATTAAGCAAAAAACTGCACTACCGTCATATTTTAAATGGGGAAAAAAGTGACACATACTTATGTACATTAGTAGCAAATCTATTACGAGGCATTGTTTTCTTAGGTATGTAAATATTAGTTTCTATATGAAACGATACACTAATTATGTACTTGGTATAATACTACAACACACAAAAAAACACAGCTATATTTTCAAAATCGACACGTAAGTACATAACCTTGACCGTTCGACTAATCTCTGCAACAGCTCAACGGTACTAAAACGAAATCTCTCTCTCAGCGCGGTTTAACATGATTTATATTCAAGGTCGACACTACATGCCTACTTCTCTACGGTTTTAGTTTCTTTAAAAAATTTTCGTTATTCTTATATTTAACCCGTAATACCGACGCCTATGCGAGTCCGCAAGTTTAGGTTACTCTAGTGATAAGCAAGGCGTAAATATCGCAGAGTTACCGACAAAGGAATACGTATTAGATATATCTATCTACACAACATCAAATGGTATTATGGAGACATACTGCGGTCGCAATTGTAGGTTGATTTGCCTTTGCTTTCGGAAGTCGGCCATTCCTCATCGCAACACTATACTACGAATTATCAATACACTAGATACAACAAATGTGCTGATTTAAATGACGATGTACCGTACCATACGTAAGGTAAATAGAGCACAAATTAAAAAAATAGCTTGATGTTTGTCGTTAACCGGAATCAATGATCCGTGTTCGTTGAAGGAAGCTGCAGACGAAGCTAGGTGATCGTGCAGTTAAGCACATTTTAAAGAGGAACAATAATAGAAGCTATAAAATGTGATGACCATCTCAAGAAATCTTTCCGCAAGATAAAATAAGGCGTAGACTATTTTGTACCCATTTGTGACAAGAAATTGAAACACTTTAAGGCAATTCATTTTAATTTAATCTGTGTGAGAATTATTTTAATTTTTACCTTTCAGAAGCTTATTTATTTATTTACTTACTTATCTTCGTATTTAAGAAAGTAGCGTGTTAGTTTTTGCTTATTTGTGGTGAAGATTTGCTTAACTGCTATTTTACTAAATTGAGGTAGATATTTTTCAATTGGTAGCCACATTGTATACGCACATACCTTTATATCTTTGGCAAATTTATTTCTGCCTCAAAACATAAACCCCATAGTTTTATATTCAATATAAAGGCTCGGTTATACATTCGTGGTTCGTCAGTTAAAGAACTGAATGTCTCAAAAAGATCTGTGAAACTCGTCGATTACAGGCTCGTCGTTATTCCGGAGTCTTAATAATTTAGTTCAATTCTTGGCACCATGGATACAAGACAACAAACTATAGCAGCTGCTTCCTTATGAGTTGTCTGTAGTGGTCTATTTTTGAAAAGAAAAGTAAACAAACGTAAAAAGAGACGGTGAGTAGCATCATACATGAGAAATAAGCACAGGTAAATCTACATACGCTTTTAGTATTTCTTTAAAAACCACATATTTTTTTAAAATTCGTCTTCTTTTGTATATGCACACAAACTCGATCGAGATAATCAGCTGATTATCACACCGACGTCCGATGGGACTATCAGGACCGGGAACGACGAACCGCGAGTCACGACAAACCGCGTATATTAACGCCCGGTTACAGGAACCTGGTATGACGAATCTTGGACCACAGACCATATAACATACGGTACGGTGAACCGCGAACCACCGCAAAACGGATATATTACACGGTCCGTGGTGCGAGGTTCGTTGAACCACGGATCGTGTAACCGAACCTTGAAACGTATTTATCGTATCGTAACTTTGTAATAAATCATATGACAAACGACAACACAATAAAAAAATCATTGAATACGCACGGATATCCCTCGGAAGCAATTCCGCGCAACAGTTAGCGTCTCTATTCCACATACGGCTTACGGGTGTCTCATGTTTCATCCGCCAAATCTGTAGATTATACATTAAACATAATATTTTTTTATGGTAAAATGCATCCAAGGATTAACCAGAAAATAAAATATTTTTTTATGATTTCCATTTCTGATAACAATTAAATAATTCGCAACTGGCGTCATTTTACATATCTAACCTCAGATATAAAACGCGTGCAGAGTTTAAAATAATTGCATTACTTTAAAATCACATGTAGATATATAAGGTAATAATATCTTACTATGGATTCACAAGTGCCATGAACGTGCCGCGTTACCTCAATTCCAACAACTTTACTAATTACTTCTTTATTAAACAGAAGCACAGCTATGCGAGTAAATTACACTACGGATTACTTACAATGATGACTATATTGCCAAATTGATCATTATTCACTCCGACATATTGATAGCTAAAGAAAAAAAATCAACGCAAAATACAAACATTACCTTGACCGAAGAAAAATGATCTGGCAAATGCGGTTTTGTGTCGTTGAAGGCCTTCCAACGGCAAATACCTCGCCAAAGGAGACTTCCTTTAGCTCTGCTAGGGCGCAAGGAAAGAAAACAAATGTCGGTCGCTTGGTCACTCACGCGCTGCCCTCTCCATCAATCAGAGGGTTGTTATTGTCATACTGTTAACCTTTTTCCGCTATTAGAGGGAAAAGATAAACCGCAGTTCTTTGACAGACCCACATCATTAGATTTCAAATCTAAATGTAAGTATTGTGAACGTATAGTTGGATAATTGTAGATTTGAAAAAATTAACCAAGAAGCCAAAACATATTTGAAATTAAAGTTTGCAATCTATTTAATATATTTGATATACTTTCGCTTTTACTATTTCTACACTGTAATAACTTATCACTTTATTTAATATTGGTTGTGAATAGATACTTCGACATTGTAAAATCAAACTCTGTAGTTCTAATTGATAAGTATTTATTATGTTAAATTGTATGTTTATTCTACGTCTAGGGCAATTCCCTACTGTATATATCAATGTACAATTCCTATTGTTGCGAGGTACAAGACGCACAATCAGCACCGAATGCACACGCGAGTATCGATACATCGACCCGCACCGGTTTTGTTGATTGATGGAAATTTATTGAATTCCACTACAACACTCAAAAAATGTATAATACCAAATATGAGAAATATTGTGTCCCTGATATGAAAGGTAACATAGTTGAAATAAAACATAGTCATAATGACATAGTGATAAAGATATAAGAAAAAAAAGCGAGTTTGCGAATCTGTCGAAGGTAAGTGAAAAAAATCTGTGAATAGAGTAACAAAGTAACAAGAGCTTTGTAAATTGTAATAGTACTTCCATTTCAATTACCTAAATTTAATGATAATATATGTAGCTCACGATATTGGTGGAATCACTCCGGCGAAAACAATGTGAGAAGAGAAAAGTGACGCCGGATAGGCAGAAACTTGTCAATTGGCTAGTCCTTTCCTCTTCTCACATTGTTTTTGCCGGGAGTGAATCCACCAATATCGTGAGCTATATTGGCATTCATTTTGGTTATTGTTACTAGGCACTTTTTATCTGTTTCAACTATTTGAAAGCGCAGTTACTTGAGATTACATTTAACGTGTTTGCTTCTCACGCTAACTGTATTAAAGATTGCGTAATATCGCTAAATGTTTAATATGCAGCGTGAGTACCAAGTAAAGAACATCGATGCTATTTAACGCGAAGTATCCAAATCGTAAACCCGTAAACCCATTACGCGGTCCACTATCAGGAAAATACACTTACAATTCAAAAACCATGGTCATTTTGATGATTTAGGTAAAAGTGGTCGCCCAAGGGTAGCAAAGACGATAAGGTATTATTGTTCTATCAGTCACCGAAAATCCTCACGTGTCAGCTCGGCAGCTAGCTTTGGATAATAATTGTCGAAGAATGACTTTGGCAGACGCATTCAGTTTTACAAAGAAATGATGGTCGTGTTTGAAGACAACTTAGTTTTTGCGAACAATATTTTCTTTCCGGCGAAGCAAGCTTCTCCCTCCCAGGGTATTGTAAATAGACAAAACGTTATTGGGCCCATCAGAGTCCTTGTTGGATAGAAGACTTATACACGCAATATCCGTAGAAGATCAGGGAGGATTTTATAAAAACTGAATTCTAGATCTCTTCATTTTTAGAGCTACGCCAAATGTAGAAAAATATTAAGATTTTCTACAATTTGAACCAATTCCTGCATTAGCAGTAATGTTTCCAAATGCATCAAATCCAGATATTCCTAACGAAACCATTTGGTTTCAATAAAACGGGGCTCCGCCTATTTATAGCATTTCGGTACGATAGTATTTAGGTAGAGTTTTTGAAAATAAATAGACTGGAAGATGGGGTATCATCATATATGTATACATACGGACACAGATGCATCTAGTACCAGCCGCAATGGTTCAGAATGCAGTGCAGAGCTTCTATAATTTTTGCGCATTGCCAGGCGGTTAATGGGGCACAGTTTGAACATTAATTGTAGTATTGTATTATTTCATATTGTAATTTGATGATAGTTTTTAGGAAATTACCACTTACGATCTGTGAGGTGTTTTTCCTCTAATTTTTTCCTACCCAAACCCCTAAGAAATGTTTACACGGTGCAGGGAGAAATAATACTATTCAATTTTGACACAAAATGTATGGGTTGCTATTTCAAAAAATTGCTAATGGCATATAGTCTGAGTTGATGACTTCAAAAAGAATTGAAAAGTACCTAATTATGGCAAATAATTAATTCTTCAGCTTTTGATTACAACTTGCTCTCGCAAAACTAATAATGAAAGCACCACCATCGAAGTTCCTTACTTTGAACTCACGCTGTATGAAGCAGAAGCTCCAAAGTTCAAGATCTTGATAAGAAAGACCGTTGTCGGTGCGACTGTGTTCACAGAATATGTATTCAGCAGCTTTTGATCATATAGACAGAGTTGACCTTCAGTTTCCATGTCATGAAATCGCTCTGTCAGTAATTTTCTTTTGTTGTTGTTGATGTGTTTATACGCTTGCCTTTGTCCTGGAATATTCTTCTGATACGAGATTTTTTCCAAATTTCTTGTAGTGCATGTATTTTCCATATAGGTAGCAAGCTTTTATTTTAAATATGTTTTGTTTTCTTTCTTTAATAACTTTTTTCGGATATTTAAAAAACCTTTCTTCAATTGATAGCAATGCAGACCCTGCAGCAAGGAGGAGATACGTCTGGTAACTGTTGACCACTTAATCCAATTAAATGTTCTTTTAATTAACATCAAAAATTTCTTGTATCCAATTGCATCACGTCTGAAAGATTAGCCATTGCACGAGTCCTATCCCAAACTACGTAAGGAAATTATACCCTCTTCCGCCTTCTTGTTAAGCAGGTTGGACAAATCTTATTTTGCGGTTGTTCTTTTTTTTATATGAATAGCTGATTCTGTACAAATCAGCCACTTATTTTCTAGTATGTTTAAAAATTGCGTTAATAATAACAATAATAATAACAATAATAATAATAATAAAAAACATATATAAAGAATTTACGTGGGAGATAGTAAATGGTCCTTTCATAAAGCGCATACTTACACAGGCAGTCGAATGGAAGGTTCTGGACCGCTTCTTCATTGCCATGATTTCCATTGCTGTCCTTGAGCCATATTACGTTGATACTGTTCTATTCAGAGACTAAAAGTAGAGCTCTGTAGTAGTCTAGAAGTAGGAAGACACACTGACTGACAATCAGTTGATGATGTTGAAAATATGCTTTCCGACTGTATATGTATAAAAGGCGAATGAGAAATAAGAAAATCTACCTATTGTGGATGAAACAAACTGATGCTCAGAACCACAGCGTCATTCATGTTGTAGCAAAGTCCTTTAAAACGTGATGGTCCACCAGCTTCATTGTTGTATCCCGTAAATGGATTCAGAAAACTAATGCAAGAAACCGTTGTCAAGATAATAAAAGATTCGTTGAGAGAATTTTGAAACGAAAGAAGTATCCCATGGTGGATAAGTTAATAGCATCTACCAAAAAGTGTTCATCAAATCTCCCAAAATATATCCGTGTATTCAAACAATTGTGTCCGAAATTACCACCACCACCTCAGCCTGTAATAACGCGATGGGGAACATGGCTCCAGGCAGTATCTTACTATCAGAAATATTTTTCACAAGTGAAAAATGTCATCTTGAAACTTGATTCAAATGATTCTGCAACAGTTCGAGATAGTCAGCAACTTTTTTTCTATTCGGACGTTCAACAACAAATATATAAAAATTTCCATGAACTATTCTGAAGTTGCACAAGCTATTGAGCAATTAGAAAGCAGTCGCTTATCTACACGAGGACGCATTAAATTGCATAAACAATTTACAAGTCGCTCTAGAAAACTTGACGAACACTGTAGGAGTCGATGTTGCTCGAAAATTTGGTGCAATTTTAACGAAAAATCCCGATTTACAAAGGTTCGGTCTATAACTGAAAATCAAGAGTGCCCAGATGAGGAAAAGGAATATCTGACATTTGCAAATCTTACTTCACTGGATGTCGAAAAGATCATTTTCGAAGTATACGACAACGTATTCACAACACCGTCGACGACTGAATGAATCGACAATGGAAGCGTTGCTGATGTTACAATTCTACGCAGCTTACCAGGGCGGTTGCCAATTGCCACACTGGACATCAATACAGGAAAAGGTAACAATATTATTTTTCACTAATATTGTATATTACGTACCTACTTTTATGCGATGCGCCGCTGCCGGTACCACCTTTTTAACAAACTCTAGCTATAACTGTTATTGAAAAGAAATGGGCAAAGGATTGTATTGTTCCGTGATAACTTTCATGCAGATAAATTATTGGCTTAACAACTATGGCGATCAGCAAAACTAAAATTTTAATGAATATAAAAGGGTAAAAATGACTTCCCAAGAATTTGCATGAGAGCAATTTTAGTGTAAATTAAGGAGATAATAAGTGTACTAGTATATTAATACGAGGGGAGATTTTTATATTATCCACCTAGCGATGAAGAGAAAAGAATTAGGAAACAAAAAAAATATTTTTCAACATATCCTCCACTAACGATCACACACTTATTCCAAACGGTTTTCTGATAAACTATACCATCAAAAAAAAAAATCTTTCTGTAGGTTTTAAAAAGTCTATCTCCGTTTTCAACCATTAATCCGCAGAAAAAGCCGTCCTCTCAAGTGTTTCTTTTTTAATTTAGGAAAGAGATAATGGTTGCCAGTGCCCAGTCAGTCGCCTGGTTACTTTTCGGACTTGGTGTTTTTTGTGCATTATCATGAAGAAGCACAATCTTTCTCTCACAATTTTTAGGTCTTTCTTATTGAAATAGCAGTTTTTAATCCTTTAGTTGCTTCCTTATAGGCTTTCCCTATTATATATTGCCTTTCTCAATATATTCAATTAACAATATCCCTTCTGCATCCCGAAACGCCATAGCCACCAGTTTTCCTGATGACGACTACGTTGTTTGCTCATTTTGGTGGAGATCCCTTATGAACCCATCGTATGGATTCTTGTTTCATCGGTGGGTCCCAGTGATACACCCACGTCTCATTACCTGTTACAATTTTTGAAAAAACATCTTTGTCGTCAGCCAATGCCGCAAAGTTTTCCTCACAAACCTGTTATCGGCACATTTTTTCTTCAGGAGTAAGCAGTTTCGGAATGCTGACGCCTTATCATTACTAAATTTTCATGCAAGATTTTTAAAATTGTAACTTCTGATATCGCTACCTAGCAATCATGAGACCCTTATTCTTCGATCTGCTAAGACCAGTTCCTCAACTTTCTTGCTACAACAGACCTTCCACCTCTTGAGTCATCCTAAATTAGTTCCCTGCCCCATCGAAATTGTTTACACCAAAACATTTGCGTAAAATATGACTCGTTTCCACAGACATTAATCATCATGTCATAAATATTTCTTTTGTCCACTTCCTCCTTCGTTAAGAATTTGATAACACTTCTGTGTTCTAGCTGAATTGTACTCATTCTTTGTTGATTAAACCTTATAAAAACAACACAACCTTTTGAATATGAACGAAACTTTGTCAGCTGTTTCAAAATGTCACAGCAATTGAAGCAAACAGATGCCAACGTCACTTAGGTTTTTCATGGATAGGTGGACAATATAAGAATCTCCCCCCTATGCATCTAGTGAACAAGTTTTCTTTATGGGTTCTCATATAGACCTGTTGTCGAATGAAGTAAAAAATTATGTAGGGATTTTTTCTATGTTAAATTAGTGTTCTTGTACAGTCGTTATCTGTGCAATGTGCCGTTGTGCTACCATAATTACTTTCGTAACAATGTTTGTAATTGTCTAACACTACGTAGATTAAAGAAAAAAATAGGCAGATTAACATACGTTGCTATTATCACAAGGTTAAATCAAATCCACTGTAAGGAGAATTATTGTACTTCGGAAACGCATTTCATATGTCTACCTATTAACCTATTTTTAGAGGAAAACATCTCAACCATTTTAAAGATATATTTTAGGATCTCGTCCACATGCACAGAGAATAAAAATTAATTAATTCTCATTTTCCAAGCCCGCATCAACAGACACGTTTCTATAAAGGCACTATGTGAACACAGATATTATCCCACAAAATGTCCCACTACACGAGACTCACGCTGGAAATCTAGAATTCGGGCAGCCGAAGTCAGTCCGATTCCGGGTTTATCGAAGCACGGACGTCGTTTCCACTCCGGGCGATTTTATCTCTAACCTCTAACGAGCAGTATTGTATTAAAAGTGTTCGAATTGAATAATACAGCCCGATCGTATCCTAAATTAATACTAGTACAACTAATCACGATGCTGGTCAGTATTTCATATAAAAAAGGATCAGATCCAACTACCAAGTGTGGTAAGTAACACAAATTAAGTGCTTTCTTCGCCGGATAAAGTATTTCCCCAGAAATCTACCGAAAAAAGTGCCAAGTCCCGAGCGAATAATATCACCGAATACACTTTCAAATTGACGGTGAACACCTGCGTTCACCCCTCTATATATTTGCACCCTACGAAGTAAACCACTCGATTCAATTCAACAGGTTGGCAACGGCACATTTATTATTTAACAGGCAATCCTAATCACGCGAAATCACCTGTTACTTGACCCCGCTTCTCTTAGCCATCGTATTTAGCGTATACATAAATAAATTGAGAATTAATCCTCGTCGCGTATACTGAATAAGTCCTTGACGATCAATGGCGTTAATATTTAAGCAGTGCAACCCCTTTACCTTGGAGACCCCAACAGAAAAAAAGCGTTAATTTAGTTGAGGAATTAGTTGAATTGAATGTCGGTTATACATAGGCAAACATGATTTCCCTCAAAAAGTAAGTATGTTTTTAAACCATTTAGCTTATTCCCAAGTTACTTTGAGGTATATTATCAATTTTTCTAACATATATTTACTTACAAGTAGTTCTTTAACACTATTTTAAAACTTCACCGATTTACATATATTATTACATTTAACCCATAAAAATCTTATAAAAAACACTCAACTATTTTTTTTTAAACCATACTGAATACTATCTGGCGTAGCTTATATATTGGGAAACAAGTTTATACAATTCGCCAAGCTAAACCAGTTTCCATTGGAAAATGCACTCCCGAACTCTTAGCATTCTGATATAATTAATATATTTTCCATTAATATGAAGTACGACATCTCCCAAACAGCCATTGTTTTAAGTAGGAATTTTGACCAAATCATTGTATAGGTCCCTTCTGTGATCTCGAAAATTCTATAAATTTTACCACAATTTTCTATAAAATTTTGGATTATTGGCAGAAGACGCTACATTCGAACTTCATAGAATATAAGTATGAAAAAAAACAAAAGAAATAAATGAACAGTTTTCTAAAATGCGATAACATAGATAAACTCGTCTCACTTGAAGGACCTAATTGATTGTAAGAAATTTTGGGATAAATATTATCCTTTAAATGGGTGCTACAATGTAATCAAAGTTTTACCCCAGAAAGCATTAGTTTTTATTAAATTTAGTTTCCTTGTCAACTTTTTTTTATTAAGATACGTCCTCTAACACTCTAACAAGGGAAAAAGGTTAGCTCTCTTTTAACAATATATGGTAAAGAAAAATATTCAAATTTAGGGCGGTGGGCCGTAAATATAAAATTGTCCCAAGTTTGGTTGTACGAATATTGATTTGTCCTGGAAAATGGTAGAGTTTTGATTAAATATTTTGGGGGTTTTATAAAGATGTTGATATGTGATGTAGGTTATGTTTAACAGTTAATAAATATAATATTAGTGGAAGGGATAGAAAAACTAGAAAATCATACATATGTAAATTGAATGTGAATGTTTTGGTGAGAACTATAACAACCAAGCTTCAGCTACCGCGTTCCGTATATTATGTCACAACCAAAGATACTCAGAAATCTTTGAACTTTAATTCAATGAATGAAGATTTATAATAATGATAAGTGATAAGAAGATTAGATAGTTGAATTACTTATGTAAGTGCACTAAGTTCGCCCGAACGTGGTTCTACATGCTTATTGAAGTTAGTTAAAATTCTGAAATTCAGGACAAAAAGAATACAAGAAAACTCAATTTCAATGAAATAAAACATTAGCATAATTACTTGCGAGCCCGCGAGGAACTCCTTAAAATTTAAACTCAATAACCGATAATTGTGTTTTATACAAAGAATGAGACGGAAATGGGAGTAATTTTGTTTTAAAGTCGCTTTAAAATTCACACCACGTTGTACTGATCACTTGCTAAGCCACCCTTCTTTCTGTGTAGCATATTTATTTCGCCTCTCAATTCTAGACGATATACAAGGGATTTTTTTATCGGAACGTATGTATGTGAGCACAGTATCCTAGAAATTGCATTTTCAAGTTTTAGCATGTTATAACAATTTTAAATGCTAATTTAAGAACAATAATAGATACACTATATCCAAAGATTCCGCGCAGTATTGCAAACTCTGCTATTAATAGAGATACAAGTCGAATGACTGGGATTTTTTCTCTCAGCATCAGAATGGTAAAAACTGAACGAATGAAACAATATTTTGAAGTGAAATTTAATTCTGAATGGAACCTCAATAAAATATCTGGCATCCCCCAGGTAAATAGTTATCCTAGGTATCCTTCTTAATTTCAAGAATAGAAATTTATTAGATGGGCAAAGTTACGCAGTTTTGAGTGCCATCCGATATCCTGTTGAAAAAAACTGAAAATTTCAGACATTTTGAATTATTGGAAAAGCTGAAAGAGCGGTGTTTCCTTAAAGTAAAATATGGAAAAAGTTATCTAGTTTACGTGAGCACACTTACAGCTGATAACAAATACAAATCAAAATGGCGTCCTTTGACGTGTAGGTAGCAACTTTCTCATATTAAGTCGATGCCTTATTGATTTTTTACACAATTAAAAACACTTAAATCAAGTAGGCATGAAGACCTACATATGTAAATATATATAAATAATACAAGTTACTTTACATTATTATCAGTTCTGTTCCATTTGTATACCATCTGTACTGAGGTACAGATTATTTTTGATCAGTATTCAAAGTAGTGAAGCTTTTGACATTAGTGAATAATATGAAATGATCTGCACATATATTGGGTGTCAGAAAACTTCAGTCTTGCTACCCAAACATATTTGTTTGGTGTACCGTGTGTTGAATAGCAGTCACAGTCTATCTATCATTTCTTTAATTAAATCACAGCCTATCCTGTTAATTCAATTGTTTTTTTAATAAATCGGAACCCAGTGAATCTAAGCATGAGAAGTAAGATATATTTTACCTTATTTTCTGGAGTAGCATCTGCAGAAACGATCACAAGTATTATAGGGATTGCTATTTATAAAAAAAATATTTTTCTTATCTGAATATGTACACATTTGAACTGGATTTTCGGAACATCCTGTATAACACTTTTGATATTTATTGATACACATAAATATATATTTATATAATTCTTAAGAATGTCAAAACCGATTTACATAACTTATGCCAAAGGAGATGTATTGATGTTTAAATTGAAGTTTGCATCTAGCAAAACTTTTAGAAAAAAAAATAATTTCTCAAAGTTGGTACATCCTAGAGCCATGCTATGTAATGTCCCAAATTAAGATGAGAACCACATGTGGATTATACGACAAGCAAACTTGTAAAGACTTTCTTTTGAGAAACTTATCTCCTGTAGTGAAATCGTAGAAGCCATCACCTATCCACCATACACAGACGCGCGTTTCGCAGTTTTACTGTTCTTCAGTGTGTCCTTGTGGAAGGTAATGGCATTTCAATATTTTAAATCGTATATATACGAAGTAGATGTTTATCTTTATATCTATCTATCTAAATTATCTTCTGAAGTATCTGAAAATGTTATAAAGTCTGCGTATTTCTTATTGTTTCACTCAGTGATGTATGGGATGCTATTATGGGGACACAGTTCGTTAATTACTTCAAAACTGTTAGAGACGTGTGAAAGACAAAGATATTTGATATTCACTCATGTAATAATATACCTAGTGTTCAATTTAAAATATCGAATTTATACACAATTGAAGTCGACAATCATATATATCGTAACTTCAATATCTTGATTTATATTAGCATTATATTTAGTTATTGTTTTTAGGCATTTTTAAGGTATTGCAGTTTCTTCAACACTCAATATAATATTCAATCCTAGAAAATCGCAACGAATACTTTAAACAACCCGTAATTCATAACTTCATAAGTAAATCCTGACTTGTTTAACTTAATCCATCCAACAATTTTTTGCGAACCTTACACTTTAAAAAAGAAGGAGATATCTCGAAAACTGCGGGAGATAGTATAGGAAATCTTGAGAAATATAGGCTTGTTTTTTCAGGTAGAATTCAAAAATAAATCTATGTACAGGTGTTCATTAAGAATACAAATTTAATATCCAACACTTTTTTGGAACACCCTGCATATTGCAAAATATTTTTGAATGTAAATCCAAACGGTCTAGATGTTGGTCACGAAGTTGGTTTTCGAAAAAACGATATGGCTTGCCCATTGTAAACTGAAGCGTTACTCATGAAACACCCTGTACTGTAAATGGCACTGCACCAATGGTAATGTCTTAATTTAATGTAGTGATCTTCGAGCTACCTTAATATTTCTATCTTTTAATTGCAAATAATCACTTATTTTCATATTCTCTATGTGATATCGATCTCTACTCATTCTCAACGCCATAGTTTGCTTTGATTGCACCACCACCACCGTGACGGCGTTGAAAGGGGCTTCCACCGTCGCTGAAGGGAGTGTAAGAGAGACGGCTCGTTCCTAGCACTTACCCCATGAATACTGAAGAGCCGGGTACCGGCAAGTGACATCGAGTACTCGGCGATATTAGTTCGCCTCCTTGAGATGCGTCCGGAATAACGCCGAGAAAGGCTCGGTTTTCTGATCCTACTGTTCGCAGTACAGAACACACACAGACGAGGTGCAAGGCGTTCTTAAAGACTCACCCTCCGTTCTACGACGTAAATTTGATATTCGACTCGAAACGCTTTAATTGCAACTGAATATTTTGTTACGCGGAACTAATCGATGATGAATGAAGGCATTTATGATGAAAGATCGAATCTAAGCATATTTTTGTTTTACACGGGGTTTTCCACGAGTTGCTGTAAATAGAGAAGACATAAACGAAGTATATGAAAAATGGGGAAATTTAAACTGCGCGTTTCGAACATTTATCAATTTTATTTGAAACTTGTGTACTTCCCTTTCATTTTGTTTTCTTCTTTATGTTACTTTTCATTGATTTTAATTATACTATTTCCGTTTAGCTCCTTTCAAGAGTTGTTGGGAAAGTTTTGCGCATTTAAACATGTTTATCACTTCATAATTACTTAAAATTATTTTCATGACAACTATTGTAAAATTTTAATTAAAATAAAAATTTTTTATAACTCCTAAACTATACAAGATAGGTGTAGGAAACACACATCGTCAGTGATTGCTTTCTTACACAGAGCAGTGTCTTCACACATACTGCGTTCCGCTAAAAAATCGATATCCTTCAGTTAAACATTACTAAATGAAATTCTAAAATCTGGTACGTAGGCTTCCGCGGTCGTCAATAATACTATACTCTTAGTTTCCGGATTGGAACCGTGTCATTGTCGCAGCTTTTGCCGACGTTTCGTCCGCACTTTTATAAGATATTATCAGGGTTGTGGAGCAGAAAAGTTATGGACGGATGAAGCGTGGCGGTTGCTAAGAGGTTTAGTCAGTTGGGATTTCCACGTGTGATGTAAGGGGTAGCCATCTTCACGATTCATATTGTTGGGATGTTTGAAGATCTCTATATATTCATGGATTTTTCTACTATAGCAGTGAGGGTTGCGAGACAATATGCGGGTAGAGTTAAACTGGATTTCGTGGTCAGTTTCCAATCTATGCTTATCCAGCGCGGAGCCGGCTACACGCAACAACGGCGTACAACGCTCGTGCTGAGTAACACGAGTGCTGACCGATCGCTTTACTTTGCCGATGTACACACTACCGCAAGAACATGGAATCTGGGAGTCACCGGGGGTTTCCAGATGATTGCCATCTTAGATGGGAAAGTAGTCTGAGAGTTTGAAATTAGGTTTGAAGATGGTTTTTATGTTGTTCCTGAAGAGAATCTTGCTGATACGATCGGTGACACCTTGAATATAGAATAGATACGTTTGCTGAGGGGAAATGCTGTGGAGAAGGGTTGGCGTAGCGGTTAATGGTAGTTTGAATATCTTTCCTAGAATACTTATTGCGGATCAGAGCTTCAGTGATGTGGTTCAGTCCTTGAGGCGAATTGGGTTCAGATATGGAAAGGCCCTTTGGATAAAAGAATTGATAACATCGCGTTCTTGGGCTGGAAGATGGTGTGAGAGGCCATTGAGATATCTATCCGTGTGCGTGGGTTTTCAGTAAACGAAATGTCCCAGCGCACCGTCAGGGCATCTAGGAAAGGAAGGCAGCCGTCCGATTCGACCTCCATGGTGAAGCTTAAAATTGTTTAAAGATTCGTGTCAATGAGACCAGATGACAAAGGTGTCATCAACGTACCTGTACCAACACTTTGGCGTAAGGTTGTAAGATAATAGGGCTTGTTGTTCGAACGCTTCCGCCTGAGACTTGCTCGTAGTATTTGCCATGAAACTAGAAATGGGCTCCATTCTATTGAGGTGAAAGAAGCCCTACATAAATCCCTCCGGAATTAATAGTCTCCAGTCAGTGTGTTGTAACAGTCCTGAAGATATCCCATAAGAGTGCGGACGAAACGTCGGCAAAAACTATGACAACGACGCTGTTCCAACCCGGAAACCAAGAGTATAGTGTTAAATTCCAAAATTCTGAATTTCCTCCGCTACATGGTTTGCTAATGCAACATTACTGAAGAGTATCATTCACATTCTTCCAGTTTTATTTCTAAAGTATTGCTTGTGAAACAAAATTAAAATTACGAGGTCTGTTCAAAATGTATTCGACCTGCCATGTTTCCCGCAAAAGTGAAAAAGCGGGTGCGATGATATTTGAGAGGGAGTTGTGGAGAACCCTCGTGCGCATGTCTCGTACGCAGCTCATGATCCTCGGCAGTGGCAAGTACGTGAGTGCGGTAGTGGGCTGGCGGCACGTCCTGTTTACAAATTTCACGAAATGACGGAACGACTGGGGCAGCGCTACTGCATCAAATTTTGTCAGAAGCTTGGTGATACTCAAGCGAACACCATTCGGAAGGTTCAGGAAGCTTTAGGCGACGATGTCATGGGTACTACACAAATCAAGGACTGGTACAATCGGTTCAAAGATGGCCACACGACGGTCGACAGTGATGCACGTTCTGGCAGACCCTCAACAAGCCGAAACGACGAAATCATTCAGAAGGTTAACACATTGACAGGACTGTCGTATCACTATTACAGAATTGTCAGACAATGTTGGGATAAGCATTGGTTCCATGCATGCCATTTTAAATGATGATTTGGGCTTCCGAAGAGTGTCCGCAAAGTTCTTGCCGAAGTTGCTAACGGCGGAGCATAAGGAACTGCGTGCAGAAACCCAGACTTCATGAAGGCTGTTATCACTGGTGATGAGTCGTAGGTTTATGGGTACGACCCTGAAACAAAGGCGCAGTCTTCCCAATGGAAACATCTAACATCTCCGAGGCCAAAGAAAGCACGGCAAGTCCGCAGCAATGTGAATGTGATATTGACAGCTTTCTTCGACTACCGTGGAATGGTTCATCATGAGTACGCCCTTCACGGACAGACTATTAACAAGGAGAAGTACCAGCAAGTCCTCCGTCGTCTTCGTGATGCCCTGCGGCGCAAGAGACCAGATCTGTGGACAGCGGGAACTTGGCAGCTGCATCATGATGACGCACCGGCGCATTCCTCTCATCTGATTCAGACTTTCTTGATCAAACACAGCATCTCGTTGTTCGTCAGTCTCCTTGTTCTCCTAACATGGCTCTCTGTGGCTTCTAGCTGTTTCCCAAGTTGAAAATGCCGTTGAAAGGGGAAAGATTTGACACTCAGGAGGACATTATGCAGAATGCGACGGAGCAACTGAACTGCATTCCAAAAACGGCCTTCCAGAGATGCTTCCAACAGTGGCAGCAGCGTTGGGATAAGTGTGTACGGTCCCAAGGAGAATATTTTGAAAGCGATTAAGCTTTCATATCTGTAAATGAACAGTTCGATTTTTCCCGGCTAAAGGTCGAATATATTTTGAACAGACCTCGTATAGTGTCCGCCATAAAGCCGGCATCAATTGGGAAAAATTTTTATTTTTAATTTTGAAGAAAAAATTTTACGGCACTGATTTGTGCTTGTTTAACCTATTTAGCCTCTATAAGATATATCACATAATGTTTAGTTATTTAAAGAATAGGATTTTTCGTAATTGTCAAAATCTAGAAAGTGCAATTTGTCGAAAACTAAGTAATTACAATTATAATTCTTTAAATTTGTCATTAAAAAAATTAATTTTAAAATTAGTTCTCGGTACGTGAAATTTTGACAACATTTAAAGAAGTGAACTTGTTTTTGTTTCCTAATGTCAAACAAAAAATGTGTTGACAGCGATTTTTATCACCTCAAGAAGCTGTTGAGGCTTTCAAAACCATGTTTTGGGGATTCCACCTTCAGAGTGGAAAAAATGTTTCGAGCTTTGGTTCGAATGCATGCAAAAGTGTATAATATTTCAATTACGAATATTTTGAAAAACAATAAAAAGATTTATACAATTTTTTTTTATTCGTTGTTTTTGTAAAAACTTAAAAAGTATCCCTCGTATTAAATTTCAGTCCTACTACACGCGTCTAACACAGTTTCGTCATTCTTATAGTATAATTTAAGGTTATAAAAAATTGAATACAAAAAGAAATCTTTTGGAGCTGCTGTAGCGTATTTCTTATACTTACAATTAGATGTATAAATTGTACGTATTTTATGAGCATCAGAATAGTAGTCGTTGCTTAACAGAACGCAGCAAATACTAGGGAATAACAAGTGGTCCTGTTCCATCGATTCGTTGAAAGTAAACTTAGTACGTGACTGATACCAAAATCGGCTTCTTAGAGTTAATCCTATAAAGGTCGTCTGAAAGCTCGTTTCTATTTCCAACAATACCGGGGAACAAGGATATTTTACGGTTATTTCCGTTTCTGTTTGCACAACAACGTGGAATATAAGAAAGGAAGCAGACGACAACAGATTTAAATATCTGTTTACCCTCTGAGAGTTGTGAATATTTCTCTCTAGTATCTATTGAACATGTTTATTAACTATACATACCAAACATGCACATTATGTGTTTGTAAAATTTGAAATCTACATCTCAATTAAAATGATCTACATACTTATTCCGTATTAATAGCGATGAATATAAAAATAGCCATCAATGAGAATAACCTACTTAAAGCGACCGACATTTACTGTGAAATCGTGCTGGTAAGTCATTAAAGTGATGAAGACGTCCGTGTCACTGGCAGAAATTAAAAGAATTCTATGGAAATACTTAACTGGTGTAGACGAGGAAATCGATGAATAGTAAATGTGGACTGAAAGAGGGTGTTAATTAGGCGTGAAATAATGAATATTTGTTTATTGTTTCAAACAACCTCATGGTTATAACAAAATGCCATAATAAATAAGCAAATTGGACATTCTTTTGTTTTACTTTGTAGGGGGCATATTATTTATTCTTAAATGGCAATCACTACTTTTGAGATCTACACAGCATACTCAATATATTCGATATGTACACCCAGATAAGGTCGTTTGTAAACAAATATGGCGTTCCCCTCTAACAAAGCACTCTACCGTTTCGCACGGTATTTCTAAAAAGTTAAGTGGTTTTTTACTGATAGCGGAACATGCGTTTGGTGACTTTCGTACCTGCAAGCGCTCATTTTACTTTAGATTATTAATTACGGCCAATTATTGACTACAAATGTTATTTAGTAAAACAAAATAATAAAATACTTCTAAATTCATATATTAATTTAATGTTCAATGTACAGTGCTGTTCTAAAGTCTACGTCACTTGTGACATAAATAGATAACTATTTGACATCTAACGATTTTTAATTTTTCCCCAGTCAAATTCTCTTCATGATAAAAGCAAACTGTTAACAACTTAAGAATCAGCTTAATTAACTGAATTGCAGGTCCATCAAGATACTCTTCATATATGTATGTTCTCCAATGTTAGTGTAGTGTTCGTCAGCAATTGATTCATAATGTTCAGTATTAATTTGGTATTTTTAGTGGTAAGTAAGGAACGGTGTTCTTAAGCTCCACGTAGTGTTAGTTTCTGCAATCTTGCGCAAGTTCACAAGTAACGGTCAAGCATTCTGCAAAGTTCCATAACTTTCTTTGAAATGTAATTTCGAATGAATTTTGGAATCCCCTAATACTTTCTTTTGTATTGTAGTGTTTCTTACATACGCTGTACATCTTCACCATCTTGATGCACTCAGATGTATAAGACTACTTCAGACACACAATAATGTTGTACTACTAAAGGTTAGAAGTGTAAACGTACGCGTAGACAATGAAATGACTGTCATAGACACAGACTAAAATTACAATTATAATGAGTTACGATTAGAATCGACAATGTTCAATCCCGTTTTACCCTCATCCTAGGAGGGCTGATCTAAATATTTTGGTTTTCCATCCGGAATAAAGCCGCTTCTTTACGAAGCTCTTCAATTCTTAAGTTTGCGGTGAATTACTCCGCTTGGTCTCTAAAATTTCCTTCAGAAGTTGATATTCTTTATTGTGCTGATTACGCTATTCCATTCTTTCCTGTTTTGAATTATCACGTTTAAATTGTCTATTTTTAGTTTCTTTATGTCTCTTTTTCTTTATCTTCCCATCTTGCCTTTGGTCGTCCCCTTGGTCTATCTTTGGTAGGTTTCCAGTACTTTATCTTACTAATCGCTGCTTCTTTTCCTCTTCTCTCAATGTGTCCAAACCACCTCAGTCCCTTCATAATTCAGCAATATTCGATATTCAGCTTCTTCATTTCTTTTTGGACCTAGAATCTTCCTCAATACTTTTCTTTCAAATATTCTTAATTTGTCTTCATCTCTTTATGTAAGACACATTGTTTCGGAAGCATAGGTCGCAACAGGTCTAATTGCTGTTTTATAAATTTGAAGCTTTGTACTTTTGCTTATACTTTTACCCTTCAGAAGTCTTTGATATCTCCAATATGCTCTATTACCTGCCAGTATTCGTTCATTAATTTCCATAGTTCTATCGTTATTGCCATTTGCCATTACTCCTAAATATTTAAAGTGTTCCACTTGATCCACTTCATAATTTCCTAGGATAATTTGATTTGTAGTGGTCTTGGTCCGAGAGCTTATCATATATTTCGTTTTATTTTGATTTATTTCTAAACCTCTAGCCTTTGCTTCTGCTACTACCGTTATAAATGCTTCTTCCAAACTTTTCTTACTTTTCGCAATCAATGCAATATCGTCTATAAATAAATATTTGTTTAGATTTAATCGTCTTGACTACTAGACCAGTGTATATGGGACATGATTTGACTCGTAGTTTTTGAATAATGTTATTTCTGTTGAAGAAGAATATGGGAAGCTTCCTTCTTTATCTCGAATCAATATAAACATATGACGCTCATATTTACGAAGAAATATCCTTGCTAATAAATTTGCGAACACAATGCAGTGCCAATTTAGTTGGAATTATTATCCATGAAACATGCGAACCAGTTGTTTATATCACCGCTTACAATTGCAATTGAATTATTCTTATGGAAGAAAACAAACCTGGGAAACCTACAAAGAACGAAATACTTTAAAAGAAACTGGACTGAAGAACGTATTTTAACAATTGTTACGTTTATAAGAAAAAGATCACTTCCAAAGAATTTGTCCACTGAGACGATCTTGTGAAAATTTCGAATTTCATGCTAAACTGGTACACAATTCTGAAAAGGAACCTAATGAAATTAAGATCTGTGACGATTCTTATTTGCAACTTACTGCAACCCCCTACAGTCAGAATGAGCGATTCGGTTATCGAAGATCCAAATGTGATTAGCTTCTAATTGGAACTGAAGGCGTCACATCCCTCATATAGAGCCAAGTGCAGAATCCCGCAATTTGAACATGATTTTTAACCTGCAGTTGCATCCTTGGCAATTGAAGAAACAACTGGACCTGACAACCTGCATGAATAGTTCTGTTAATGTTAAGTGTTGAGACGCTATGAAATTGCAGTTGCACTACTTATTTCAACGCAGTACACGCAGAGAAACGTTTACTTGCATGAATGTTGTCCGCCTTAATTCAAGACAACTACTGTTTTAACTATCCGCAATATCCGCAATAAAATAACTGTTTTAAATAAAAAATATATATATTTTCTTAGCGGTTCTTTCTCGGATTAAGAGAAGTATACACCTGTAATGAAATAATTGTATTTCTTTGTTTAAAACATTTGTTAACTTGATTCAAGAAAATATTGCAGAAAATTTGATGAAAGCGATTCTTTGTATAAGTAAATGGCCATTATAACACAAAACAATATTTTCTTTAGGATAGTAAATAGTTTTTTTTAATTCCAGAAAGTGTTTTGGTATTATTCATAAATCAATGATTTCATTTTCTTAAAATAAAGCATTTATTTACCTAGACTTCTTGAAATGCATATTATTTATATGCACATTATTAATTGCGCTTACCTTGTTTAAAATGGTAAGATATATCATTTACCTACGGGTATCTTGATGATGGGCAATACGGATTCAGAAGTGGATATAGCACCCTGCATGCTTTAACTCATTTGGTGACAGACATTCAGTTCATCTTTTTTAAAAATGACTATTTAATGGCAATATTTGTAGATCTTAAAGATGCTTATAATACTGTTAATTTGCAGACATTAAGGGACAAGCTAATAGAAATAGATATTCCTTCTATTATTGCTACTAATATTGTCAATCTATATACTCGACGGAAAATAATGGTAAGAACCGCAACGGCTAATCTTTTAGGACCTAGGACAACATCAAAGTGTTTAGCACAGGGATCAGTATTAGGTCCATTCTTATTTAATGTCTACTCTAACGATTTAGTCATTCCTAATACAAATATAATTCAATATGCGGATGATATTGTGATTTAGACGGTCCAAAAATCTTCAAATCTGTGCGTTGACGTCTTAAATCAAGCAATGATAGAATTTCAAACATGGTGTGATGCAAAAGAATTTGAAATCGCATATTCCAAATGTAGCGTACAATTGTTTACCAGACACCGAGATGCTAACCGCATTGTTAAACTGGCCAACAAGGAATTCCAAATGAGTAATGGCTCTGCTTGCAAAACATTATTAAAACGATTAAACGTGGTTAACAATAGTGCTATAAGACTTTGTCTGGGAGTTATGAACTCCACCCCTGTGGATGCTATGTATGTCAAAATTGGAAACCCCCCCGCCCTCCCCCCTCCTAGCACTTAGATGGAAGTATCTAAGCGACAAATTCATTCTTAAAAATAAATCTACAGGGAATAAAGTTATTACAAAGTGCTCCAAATTGAATGTTCAGAACCTCATTGGTACATATTGGTTACGCAAACCATCTCCACCACTTGCGTTATCCTTTGCAGACACTTCCACTTATGATAGCCGAATTATAAGAACTAATGGATCTTTTATTGATAGTATTCCATTTAAATGTTTGATACAGCATAAACCCCAAGTTGTTTTTCCATACTTTACTCAAAATCTACATGCGAATATTATTTTATTTAAAGAAATTGTCAATCGGTGTTCAGAATCCACACATATCTTCACAGATGGCGCAAAGAATACTTTAGGCACTGGATGTGCTATCCTTATACCTCAGGATGACGTCAACAAAATCTTCACGCTTCCTAAAGAAGCCAGCGTATTTACTGCGGAAGCTACGGCTATTAGAAAAGCACTGGAATATGTAGTAGAGCACAACAACTCGAGCTTTAGTATTTTTACCGACTCTAAGAGTATCCGCATGAGCCTAGAAAACTTTAGCTGCAAGTCATCTCTTATTATCGGAGAAATATTACTGTTAGACTTCCATTTAAAAGAGCAGGGGAAGTCTATAAAATATATTTGGATCAAAGGATATTCGGAGATCCCTGGTAACGAATTAGTGGACAGTCTGGCTAAAGAGGCATGCTACGCTAATAGGAGTAAAGATGTATTGATGCCATATACTGACATTTAAGTGTCTCTAAAGTCTCTAAAGAAAGATCTATATAATAACTGGCAGTCCATATACACGGAAACCTACAAGGGTAATCCCACCAATTATTACACAATTTTTCCAAGCATCAAAAGTCACCGGTGGTATAAGATCAACGTTAGGAAAAAAGTATTGGCACAAATTTTAAAAATAACGTTTAACCACGGAAGATTTCCGTCTCATCTGCATAAAATTAAGATATGGGAAAACGATTTATGTAACATCTGCAAGGATTCGCGCGGTGACATTAATCATATTATTTTGGGATGTAGTAAAGGTAAAACAGAGATTGATAAGCTAATTCGGGACCTAATCAAGATGAATGTAGAACTTCCAGTCAATGTCAATTTTTTAATAGCCCAGGAGGGACCAGATATTAACTACAGGACATATCAATATATGTGCACCATCAAAATTACTTTTTAGTTGAGTTCCTCTGTGTTTATCCTGTGTGGGTATTCCCTTTTTCCGATGGCCTACCCTTTGTGTGTGTACAAATAGTTAATCACTCGATCGGCCCCGAGTGTGAAGAGTGTCATATGTTTACCTTGGCGTCCATCTGGGCGGCTAGGAATTCAAAAGTATATGGGTAATGGTGAAAAACCGAGGCCAATAATAATAATAATAATAGGATATATCCGTACATAATGCAGTAAATTATTCACATTGCTTGTGATTTTAAAAAAGCTAAAAGTAGAGGTTATCTACGGAATAATATTCAAACAAAAGTGAACTTAATGCAGAAGTACAAATGAAAAAAAGTGCCTAGAAACAATAATCCAGATAGATAATGCAAATAAATAGCTCTTGGTATTGATGGAATCACCACCGGCAAAAACAATATGAGTTTATGCCACTAATCTTCAAAAACAGCAACAAAAACACGCCGTCCTAGAGAGTAGCGAATATAGATGGCATACTTACCCATAATATAACCTTTAACGTACGACGTTTCATTAACATTTTCAAAAGATACCGGTTAATAAATAAAATTTCACACTATTAAAAATAAAATGACACAGGCATACATTAGGTTTATTTATAAATACCTGGGATATATTTTAAGTTTTTACAAAAACAATGAAAGAAAAAGATGCTACAAATCGTTTTACTGCTTTTCAAAATATTCGCCATTAAAATTTATATACTTTTGCATGCGTTCGAACCAATTCTCGAAAAACTTCTTCCACTCTGAAGGTGGTATCTCCAAAACATGGCTTTTGAAGGCTTCAACGGCGTTTTGAGGTGATAAAAATCGCTATCCACGCATTTTTTTTGTTTGACATTCGGGAATAAAATGAAGTCGCGTTGTGATAGATCAGATGAATACGGGCAACGTGACATTAATTCGATGTATTTCTCTTTCAAATAATCAATTGTTATACATGCTGTGTGAGACCTGGCATCGTCATGATGAAGGATGATGTGATGGTTTCGATTGTTTTTCCTGATTTCATCGATGACTTCTGACAAACAAATTGTTATATACCACTCAGCATTGACTGTGCTTCGATCTTCGAAAGCAAAGTTTGCGACATGTACAGTACAACGAATGAAACAAGCAATCATTTTCTTGGAAGCGCTTCGTGAACGAACAACTTCTGTTTCATTCATTTTTTAGCACCAATTGACGTGAACCTTTTTTGTGCTTGGGTCAAATTATATGGAAACCATCGGGAACAGATCTTTTTCATATCTAAATATTCTGCAAAATCGAATGTACCGCAGTCTTCGATATGTCTAAAAATGCCTCTATCTCACGATAAGCTTCAATCATGTTGCACACAGCACCAATGTTGTTTGGAACAACAACAGGTTTTGGCCGACCTTCACGAAATTCATCACTGACGGAAATATGACCACGACGAAATTCTGCAAACCAATTGTAAATAGTCTTTTCTGATGGTGCTTCATTACCAAAAATGTTGGACGAAGCGATTCGAGTGATTGTTGTTTTGTTAGGCCTTTACTAAAATCCTAAAGATACATTCAACGAGAACCTTTCCGTGAAATTTCAATTTTTTTCGCAAAACACCTTTTTTAAAACGCTCACTGCTTCTACAATAACAAATGTCAAATTTTACGAAAATAATAATGTCAACTCTCAATAGCGCCATCAAGTGGTCGCTTGTAAAAGTTTAAGACGTTACCCTCGTATATAACATTTAAACATTTTCGTAGGTGAAATATTTCGTTTCACTCGGAGTTGTTTCCATTATTAACCAGTCATTAATAAAGCGTGACAAACGGTTGAACCAACAGACACCTGTACGGGGGGCGTATGTACGTATGTGGATACAGAGTTCACTAATGCGGTAGACGTTGAGGAGTTCGGGCGTTCGGTTATTTATCGGATTCTCATTGTGTGTTTTCGAAAACATGGGACGTAAGCCTGCTGTACCTCTTCCTGGTTTGGAATTTACAGGTTCGCACATTCGTTGCAAATTTTACGGTATAGGGTTGCTAGGTCGCACGACATTTGAATGTAGAAGTCATATTAAAAATAAACGTCATGTATTGAATTTAAGAAATAATATTCCGTACAGGCAATCTTTGTATGACTTTATTTTCATGTTGAGCACGTACAACATCCCACAACACCTAATAGATAATGAAAACTGTCTTTTTTTTGGGATAAATATACTCCATCATGGAAGCCGCCAACAAAAAGACAATTGTGGTACAATTTACCACATGTGCAGAGTACTGTAAAAGACTGTATAAAAGACGAGTTGAGAAATCAAAAAATCTAGCTCACTGTGGACGAAACTACTGATGCTCAGAAACACAGCGTGATTCATATTGTGGCGCATCCTTTAGAGCGTAATGGTCCAGCAACTTCCTTGTTGTTAGCCAGTAAAAGGATTGAAAGGACTGATGGCGAAACCGTTGTAAACATAATAAAAAATATGTTAAGAGAATTTTGTATCGTAGGAATCCAAATCACCATGTTAGTTTCTGACGGAGCCCCAACAAGGCTGAAAACTGGTAGGATGTTAAAAGTATGCTTTCCGACTCTTCTTCACATAACATGCCTCATATACGCATGTCATCTCGTAGCAGAAACAATTCGAAGCAAGTATCCTAGGGTGAATGATTTAATATCATCTACCACAAAAGTGTTTGTGAAATCTCCCAAACATAGCCGCGTATTCAAGCAATTGTATCCGCAAATTCCGCTACCACCTCAGCCTGTATTGACGCGATGAGGAACATGGATCGGGGCAGTATCTTACTATCGCAAATATTATTCTCAAGTGAAAGATGTCATTTTCAAACTTAATTCTTCTAATTCTCAAGCCGTTCGCGAGAGTCAGCAACTTTTTTCCGATTCGGACGTTCAAAAAGAAATAGATGACATTTCCTTAAACTATTCTGTAGTGACACAAACTATTTCGCAGTTAGAAAATATTCACTTATCTATACAAGACTCGTTAGATAACATCAACAATTTAGCAGCCGCTCTAGAAAGCTTGACGGATGCTATAGGACTAAATGTCGCGCAAAAATTTCGTGCAGTTTTAAATAAAAATCAGGATTTAGAAAAAGTTCGATCTATATATGGAATTCAAGACTGCACAGAAGAGATACAGGAGTATTTGAATTTCGCAAATCTTACTTCATTAGATGCTGAACGATCATTTGCAAAGTATACGAGAACGTTTTCAGACCGTCGTCGAGGCCTGACCGAATCGACAATAGAAGCATTGCTTTTGTTGCAGTACTACGCGGCGCACCGTGGCAGTCGCATATTACCGCAGTGGTCATCGATGCGTCAATAAAAGGTAACAATCTATTATTTTTTTATTAATACTGTGTCCACTTTTGCGCTGTACGCTCCGGACGGTTCCACTAGTTTTTCGAACATTATAAATAGTACGCCCACACCGATCAACCGATAATAACCGAACATCCACTCGATTCCTTGTATGTACATAGTAAACACAGCTCCGTTCACGGCGCCTCTGTGGTAGCAACCATTTGTCACGCTTTAGTCATTAATAATGAAACGGCTTTCACCAGTTGGAAAGAAATATAATATCTTCATGGCAGAAAGGTAAAGTAGATAAATAGTTTAATGCAAGTAGGGAAAAGATCATTATAACCATGGAATACATCAAATTCATTAATTTTTTTCTATGAACAGGAAATTATTTGAAAGTCTATGATAATCGCTTCACCACTACGAATGCATAAAACTAGACTTTTATGCTTTCAGCTCTCGTAATAAATATCATTATTATATTAATATTAATTCAACCATTTAGTAAGAACCATATAATTTGAATTTCGTTTTTACATATTAATATATAATCAATCAATATATCAAAGAACCGATTGCGTACGTTTAAATCACACCTACTTGTAACATTTACCTAAGAATTAGAACCTGTCATTATCAAAACAAGCTTAATATCTATCAATGTGAAATATTCCATGTAGTTTTATTGTTAGTTGCAAAAGTTATTTTCGAAGATGTACATACATAGACTGAATTTAGTTAAAACCCCATGAGTGAGTCTACTTATCTCCAATTGCGTAAGACCAAAATTATAATTATTTTTTACTTTATGTTAATATAGTTCTCCTTACTCATGATTATTCTAATCAAAATATTTACAATCTCCAGCAACTTCATTTATTAATAGGTTGGTTTGATTTTATAATAAGATTGAATTGCTTTCAGATTCTAAATTTAGAGATTACAAATTTAATTTAAAATTAATGGACCTGTTGCCACTTCACATCTTGTACTTATACGATATTAATTTATTTTTTCATAGTCTTTTATATTCGCATAAATAAAGTGCTATGCTTTGCTAGGGCTTAGTTAATGTCAAGTTGGAGAAATTGGAAAAATGTCGAGAATTAACATTGCTGAGCCTTCCGTTTATTACTGATATACAGGAAGCACGTCACGGTTGGAATAAGTTCAAGGTATTTAACTGGAATAACCAGGTAAAATTTTATTTTTTACTGCCGTTTTTGTTTTGGTTAAAAACATCTTGTACAGGTAGCACATATTACGTCATAGATTAATTTTTTAAATGAAAACCTTCATGATCCTAAATACATTTGATATAGAGTTCCTTATATCTAAATTCAACCGTTTTGACAGGAATCATTGTTGTTTAACTAAAGTAACAATTCAACAAAACAAAGTTATTGTTGCTTGTTTTCGACTACTACACTTAAATGTGAAGGAACGGAAAGAAATGTTAATGGCGATTGGCTCGGAGTTTACGTCGTTAACAGAAATGAAAAAAACATTTTATTTCTTTTCCTACATTTATTCCGTTGCTACTTTTTTTTTTATTTCTTGTCAACTTTTTCAAGCAATCTCATCTTTCTCTTTTTGTTTTTATTTGTTTTTTCGTTTTTATTTTATTTAGTATTTGAAATTTTGTTAAAAACTTTAATGTCAATGAACGTGACTAATTGAATATTTTTAAAACATTTTTATCAGGTTAAACATAAGATGTGTATGACAACAGACGAAACGAATAGATAAACGCACCAGAAAATGGCACATTAATTTTTTTGTCGATGTGTGCATCTCTTTTGATATGCGACTATTTAGAAAAGAATAATAAGAAAAATATTTTCTACTCACAAGGGAATATCGGCAACCCGAAAATTCATTCGATAAAACTCTAGAAACTGGAGGAGTACCTTGGTATAAGAACAACATAACTTTTTCTAGCGGATGAATCGACTGATTTCAGAGTATGGCCCCCTCCAAAAATTTGGACGACTAATTTTTGTATCTCGGAAATTACAACAGATATAACTTTTTTAATAACATCATTTTGGATAAAGTAAATTACAAGTATACATATATGTGTATACATATATGTATATACAGTCCTAAAGTGTCCCCCCCCCCATGCTAACTTTTGAACAACAGAAGCTAGCGTTTTTAGAAAAAATATGACGGTTTTTAGAAAAAATATGACGCCAATTTTGCGTCGCTAAGAACGTAACTACTATGAAAATTATAAAAGTATATAAGCAAGTATCAAATACTTTCGTAAAATTTTGAGCCAGTACTAGGAAAAACATAGCATATCGCCTGAGCTGTAAGTGCTTTTGCAGTCGCAGATGTATTGCACAAAGAACATCTTCGACCGCAAAACTGCACTTAACGTCCCTTTTGACACTATTCTATATAACTATTATTACGTTATTATTACAAACTAAATTCATTTACGTACTTTCAAATCTAGTCCTTTCTCGTAACTACAGTACTATACGAGGGCGACGACGAGAGATAGCAACCCATACACGAGGTTTAATCGTATGCAAATCACTCTCTACAAAATTATGTGGATTAACTACGCTCCAAGTTCAATAGTTTTGGCTATTTATATATCCAGAAAGATGAAACCATGCTTCGTCAGTGAAAAATGTCTTGCCCAAGATGTTATTGTCATGTCATTGTTTTTTAAGTACCTTTCTAAACGTTCCATATGAAAGACCTATACAAAAAATTTATAACCAATTATTTATCTAAGAGATTTACACATTCCTGAATGTACCTGTTTGTTCAGATAGTTGTCTTAGTGGTTTATTAGGACTCCGTTCCTTTCGTGCCTGAACATCTGCCACAACCTCTTCTGTAACTACTGTTGGTCTTTCAGGAGATTTACCTTTAGAAACATTGTCAGTTTCCAAGAAACGCTGAACAATACGTTCCTGGTATTGTTGAAAGTCCGGATAAGCAATATCATTTTTAGGATATGTTGCTTGAAATTGGTTGTAGCACTGCAGTACAGAATAGGAAAATGAAGCGACTTCATTTAGAACATCAGTACGGAAATATGCCATTACAATAAAAATATTCTGCTCCATTGGGAAAGGCATCTTTAATGGAATCTACGTATGATATTTATGCATAAATGACATCATAATTCCAACGTCAAGTAACTCACCTCGATCACTAGATTCTTATTACAGAGTTTATTTTGAAAAAAAAAAAACAGGTTTTATACGAAATAAAGACAAAATAGAAAGAAAATAAATACACGACACTGTCAACTACTCAAACCTAAGTTTGGTTCCAAGTATTGCCAACTCAATCAATCATTTATGCTGGCACTGTAGCTCCTAAGTTGATTTAATTACTTGCAAATAGTAGTTCATATCTATATGTCTTGAAAAGGAATTCCTCTTCAGTAACTACATGAATTTATTGGAAAACAAAACAAAACATTTTCAGCTGAATACCAAACCAAGATTAAAGTAAAGACTGATTATTTCAATATAATGATCTAAACAACCTTGTGCTTCTATTACACAACTTCTACGTCATTTATTGCTCGCTCTTAAGGTTTAATTCTTGCTAAGCATGTAGTAAAACTAAAGGGTATAATGCATAACCGTAACAATAATAATAGCTCGGTTAAGGATTAAAGCACGGAACAACTAATACATTCATAAAATACGTTATAGCCTATCGACTTATCGGATTTATATTTACCCTACGTAAATCCATTAGCAACTGAAATACTAGCGCACTGCTTTCATTTACAAATCGTATGCTGACAATAGTAGCTTTAGAATAAAATAATGATTCACGAAAATAACATTTTTATATCTGTAAAAACGCTTTGCTCCCTCGTAGCCAGTTATTCCATCGTCAAACGTGCTTTTACTAAAACATTTCCTATGTTCCAATTTGAGTAATTATCGGATATCAAAAATCCCTGATGTACAAGTTATTATAGAACTCCCCGATAATGTAGAAAGCCTCATTTTTGTTGCGTATTGTAAGGAAGAGAGGAGATATTTTGTAGTAGTAAATTGTCACGAAATCGCTATTATTAATGGCCAGGCAGTATTTCCATCATTTCTCAAACCCCCTTCGTTTTAACTCATTTACGTAATATCTTATGTCTCTGTCTGTTATGCAGTGATCTCTCTATTCACTGCTTTAAATTACGACTAGTGTACAAAATACATCGTTACGTTACGTTAAAAAAGTGCATTAACGTTAATCGATGATGCCACAATATAATATTTTCGTGACAGCTACGGTCATTAAAATATTATTACTGTTGCAACTGCTACTATTATGTATATTCAATTATTACTAACGCTGGCCACGAGCGGTACCGCGCATCGGCGTAGAATCAGTTCGGACCGAGAGGAACGGTAGTATTACTTCGTCTGCGGAGCAATACGGACATTTTCGCTGCCGGTCATTTGCGCAATTGTTTATCTATCCTAGAAAAATTATGATTTCGTCAGCAAAACGACCGCGGTCGGACAAACTTCGAAAATTTATTGCAGAAATTCCAGACTTAATATATGAAGGTGCTAAAATTAAATGTGTAATCTGTAAAATCCCATTAATGTGTTGGTCCAGACAACATTGTCTACGACACGTAAATAGTAAAAAGCATGTCTCAAAAAGAAATTGCGCACGAGACAATGAAAAATTTATATTTAATTTATGCGTTACGTTTATCGCATGTAATATACCGTTTAATTTACTAGACAAGGAACCATTTATCTGCTTTTGGAATAACTATTCGGAGTGCAAATTACCAAGTCGAACATCGTTACGAGGAATTGTGCCATCTGCGCGCGAACATATTGAACAAAAAATAAAATCGGAGTTGAAAGATCAAAAATTGTGGTTATGTGTCGACGAAACAACAGATCGGAAGAAACATTCTGTTCTTAATGTAATGGCACGCAAATTGGAACCTCATCCAAACTAATACAACAGTGTACTGCCGAAGTAATTTCAAAGTTAGTGTTAAATACATTGGACAAATTTGAACTTTCAACAAACCAACTCTTGATGTTAGTGAGTGATGGTGCTGCAAACATGCTTTCTGTAGGCCGGTCTCTCAAAAAACATTCTGCTAATTTGTTACACATCACGTGTAAAATTCATGCTCTCAATCTTGTGGCGGACAGTATCAGAAAATGTTATCCTGAGGTAGACGCTTTAATAGCGCATACCAAAGCAGTATTTGTCAAATCACCGCAACGTATTCGCGAATTTCACAGTCTGTGCCCCCATATACCAGAGCCACCAGAACCTATTCTAACTCGTTGGGGACCATGGTTGCAGGCCGCGTTTTATTATCGTAAATATTTTGACAATATTAAGAACGTGGTTTTACAATTCGATACAAAGGAAGCTGCCGCTATCCAGAAAAGCCAGTCGAAATTTCAAGATAGTCAGGTTAAAATGGATTTAAAAATCATTCACGACAATTACTTCGGGCTAGCAGATGCAATAGAAAAATTACAAAATCCTGCGGTGCAGTTAGAAGAATCTCTACAAATAGTGCAACATGTTCACGCACAGCTATGCGCGACTGAAGACGCAAAAAATGTTTCTGTTCTAGAAAAATTTGAAAGTGTTTTTGAGAAAAATTCTGATCTTGGCACATTAAGACACATTTGTGAAGGTGCGTCAACAAAATCGTTAAGTTATTTGAAAGATTATTTTACTTACGCAAATATTACGTCACTAGATGTAGAACGTTCGTTCTCTGCAAATAAACGCATTTTTTCCTCATGACGTACTAGTTTTGCCGAAACAACATTTGAAACATATCTAATGTTGCAGATATGTAACAGACATTATTCACTTTGTGATTTCACGGAGGACTCTTAAAATGGTAAGTGTTTGAGCACGTGTTATTTAATTTTTATTTAAAAGATCAGCGAAATTATTTGCGGCAGCAAACATCTCTATTAGCAGAATAACTCTAGTGGAACGCGAAGCCTGGTCGACTCTACGCTACTGCGCGGTACCGCTCGTGGCCAGCTTTAATTATTACTGTTTGGTTATAAAATGAATTTTGCATTTTTGATTTAATGTTCTTGAAAAAACTGTTATAACGTTTACTATAGTTGTAACTTTTACCTTTAATCTTTAATAGTTTTACACGATTTTACATGAGCAATAGGTGTGATAATCTTTTGTACTAGTTTGCAACATTTAGGCAAAACTATCTTGGAAAAACGACTAGCGCTGGTCAAAACTGACACTGACTAGACTCAATCGAAATACATATTTTGCGAACTCATAACTTTGAAGATAAAACAGCGTGAACTGAATTAAGTTTAAAGAGTCAATAAAATTTATCGATTAGAACTAATAATTAACCTTTATGAACATTATATAAAACAATACATTTCGGCTTCCGTCCGTCAATTATGAAAATCTATAATTTTCCTTGGAATTTCCGACGTAATTAATTACTGAAAAGATGTCCACGGTAAGGAACACCACGGGGACCTATGTGAGGAGCGTTCACTGTTTAGTACCTAGTTGCTTTTTTATCTGCAAACATGTAATATTTCGACAGACAATTTATAATTTTACCTGCCAAGTACACTAATTTAATTCATATTCATATATTTTGGTTTCCGTCGGGAAACTATGAAATCTATAACTTGGAAGTTCCGACGTAATTAATTACTGATAAAAAATGTCAGTAATTAAATACGTTGAGCTTCATCAGAGATGATGAAGCTTTAAAAATTAAAAGTAAAAGCGGAATATTGGTGAAATTGAAAAGTTAAATTTTTTCTAAAACTTCGGCCGTCATCCCGACAGTTTCAACCACGTGTTAGTTCCTAACGATCGCCATACTCCTTGATATCTTTCCCTGTAAGTCTTAAACCTTAGTTTTCTGGCAGCCCTGTGACAAGAGGGGTGAAAAACAATAGCGAGGAAAGGACACAGTGTACGGAACCGTGCCGATGACGCTGGGTAGGTAGAAACATGTCCGCGGATTTACGCTGTCCCTTTCCCCGCTTTGTTTTTTGCCGGGAATGATTCCACCATAACCATGAGCTATATTAACATTAATTTTTGGTTATTGGTTTATTTGGTTGGAAGTCAAATTGAAATCTACCATTGCAAGTGGTAGCGGCTGGTGGTGACGTAAATGGGAGTTCAAGTACAGAGCTTCGATTCCCTCGTGTATTTCCATTGTATGCTACAATATACACGATGTACACTACATGTATAGTATAAAAAGATGTCGCCCATTTTTTGCATTACTGTATTTTTTTAACTCTTGGCAAGTATTTTCAACATATACTAATCAGCTTGACATCAGAGTTATTGTACTTATATGCTTGTGTACTACATTTTCTATTATGAATGAATGAAAAATGTGTTTATTTTTATCAGGTATATTTCTAAAATACTTCCAATTTATGTTTTATTCTGTCAAATTTAAATATGTTTGAGCCAATACTTTGCATAAATAATGCCGTCTAAAAAGCTACTAACATAGTATAATTCCTCCCTTTTCAGGAAAGGCAAATACACGACATTCGAAAAGTCAAAACTGGACAGCCAAGATCCTGCCAACGATCTAAGTAGTCCGGAAAGTATACCGGACATCGACCGACCTCCTTTACGACATATCGACACCTATCTGAAACCGGAATGCCCTTGCCTTTCGGCCAGGTCTACCGTAGCACTTTTAGCATGCCTAGGATTCATAGTTATGTTTGGAATGAGATGCAACATGGGTTTAGCAAAATTAGAGCTTAGAAATGTGGTAAGTTAAAATACTGGATTTGATCATTCTGATGCCCGAAATTTGTTAATGTTAGGGTAATTTGTTCTTTAGATCAAATGTGGAATTTAAATAGTTACTCTATCTATTAACAACTAAACATCCTAAATATGTTCAAATTTAATGTAGAATAAGCATATTATATAACACAAAGGCTTTAATAGTGACCTTTCCACATTGTATAGACGGGTGAGAGTTTGAAAAACGTAGATTCTTCCATATTCTGGGGATATTTAGTAACACAAGTTCCTGGTGGTTTCTTAGCAACGCAATATCCTGCCAATAGACTCTTCGGAGGAGCTATAGTAACATCTTCTTTATTCAATTTGCTTGTACCCGTCACATTATTGGACGCTCCTTTCGTTATGATATGCATTAGAGTTATGCAAGGACTAGTGGAGGTAAGATTTAGCGATTTGCTACACAATCGAATTTCTCAATAAGTGGTGTAATTCAAGGGAGTTACCTATCCTTCCTGTCATGGTATTTGGCGTTATTGGGCACCGCCTCTGGAACGTTCGAAACTGGCAACTTTGGCGTTTTGTGGTTGTTACGCCGGAGTTATGTTCGGGATTCCACTATGTGGAATATTGGTTAGACACGCTGGTTGGCAATCACCATTTTACTTTTATGGTTGCATGGGTGTAGTATGGTACGTTTTCTGGGTGTGGTTAGTATTTGAGAAACCCAGCAAACATCCGACAATAGCTACCAAAGAATTGTTGTACATCCAAAATTCGTTAGGAGAAAATCCTCACGCAACTATACCGAAATTTTCAGCAATACCATGGAAATCTTTTTTTACATCTCTACCAGTATGGGCAATTTTTGTAGCTAACTTCTGCAGATCCTGGAATTTCTACTTGCTAGTCCTCTTTCAAGCATCGTTTGTCAGTGACGTCTATGCTATCGACATTGAAGAGGTGAGTCAGCGTATCAGTCTACTTAATTTAATAATCCTTCGTTCCCTTTCAGAATGCGCTGCTAGGTGCTATACCTCATTTGACAATGACCATCATAGTACCAACAGGAGGCGTGCTAGCTGATTATTTGAGAAGATCCGGCCTGTTAACTACAACGCAAGTTAGAAAGTTGTTCAATTGCTGTGGATTTGGTATGGAAGCTACGTTCTTTTTAGTGGTTGCTTTTTCCAATTCAGTTAGTGTAGCTATAGCGGCTTTGACCATAGGCGTTGCATTCAGTGGATTCGCTATTTCCGGTTTTAACGTTAATCATTTGGATATAGCGCCTAAATACGCCAGTATCTTAATGGGTCTATCGAACGGTGTTGGCACGATTGCAGGATGCTTATGTCCGGTAGTCGTCCATAGGATCACGGATAATTCGAAAAACTTGAAAGAGGTAAGTATTCATCCAAATTAAATAGCTTTGGATTCAAAAAAGATACTTGGCTTGATTTTTAGTCTAGAACTTTTCCAAAAATTCAAAACTAAAATAATATATAGGATGTTCCATTCAAAATATACGACTTTTTAACAAACATATGTCATACCAGCTTAGCACAATATTATGCGCATTTCTTTAGCAATTCACAGCCACATCAGCGCGTATTAGGTCCTTTTATGCCTAATGTAAGTTCCAAAAATTATATCTGTCTCATACGCGCTTCCGGAGAAATAACGATTCCTATAAACGTTAACTTTTTCCAAAAATCGTAATAACTCTGAAACTCTTAGTTTTAAGAATGTTGTATCTTATTACAATATTTTGTCTCAGAATTTAAGGGCGATTCCAAAAACGTATGAGACTCTATAGATTTCACTTTACTTCACCTGTCCTCGACCCCTTCTACCATTAGTGTAGATTTCAATATAATTCTAAACTATACCCACAAAAAACCTCATAACAAGAAAAAAACCGTTTTTAAAATTCTCCATTCAACCCTGTATATGTTGAATCGTAGAAATTTATTTTTTATATAATCTTGTTTATACTTCGTTGTCTTCTTGTATCACAACATCGTACACAAAATTACAAATACTTAGTTTTGGGGTAAGTCCTGGATTACGAAGATTATCGTACTTTCTGCTACAGTCGCTTATCGCACAACAAACTTCAAATTTCCTACAAATCTAAGCGGCGAATATGATAAAAAATGCAACTTAATCGCATTTCCGGCTTTGACGGAATTAAATCCGCTTTTCTCTCTTCCCGCTTTCACTCTCTATCTATCTCGCTCAAACCGTTTCACGCAATGGTCTTGCATGGACGCTTTTAAAACGCCCGACACAATGGCATAGCTTCCGAAATATGACAGCGCAAGTAATGCCCATAGTGCAAGTTCATTTCGGCGAGAGAAATCAAGTCAGCCGAGTGGAACGTGCGCGGCCTGGGTGGAGGTGTATGATATATGAAGTCTACGGGTTTCACCCCTCGGTTTCGACGTAATGGTACATAACTTATAAGCGATACGCGTTCTACATCGAAATGAATGTCGAATTTGTTTGAGGGTAAATTTGTGTGCGACACTGACGGTTATGCTGGAGAAGTCAGAACTTGCCACTTTAGTTGTTAGAGCGGGAAAATTGAGCTTTATTTTGATGTTTCCGATACGCAGTTTATCATTTGTGCATTACCATAGATTCCAGGTTGAATGCTGTTCTGTTCTAACACAGAATCCAAACCTATTATTGCATTACTGGATTTCTTTTGTATACTCACAGTCGTATATTTTAGTATAGTATTTGGTTCCTCTATACCTAAATATACTCGCGTCCACTATTCTTGTGCTTCTTAAAAATATCGAAATTTATGTGAAAATATATGCCAATAGCTATATTTTCTTCTAGTGAAGACAATTCTATTCCTCTACAACACCGCGCTCTACAGCGTAGTACGCCCAAGAGTAATGAATAGTAATGAATTTTACTCTAAGGGTCGTTTACTACGACGATAGATTGAAAAGTTTTCGGAATTACAAAGAAAACAAAATAAATCGGATTCAAGATATATTTTATTTTCCAATATAATCCCCTCGAAGCTCAAGGCACTTGGTCCAACGTTTCCCTAAATCTCGATTCCCTACCGGAAGTGACCTTCTTCGAGGTTCCCAAAATAATCCTTTACAGCCTCTATCAGTTCTTCATTTAACCAAAATCTCTTTCCGCCCACAAATGTTTTGAGTTTCGGGAACAGGTGGAAGTCCGACGGAGCCAAATCAGGCGAATACGGCGGATGCGGAAAGATTTTGAACTTCAATTCTGTCAATTTTTGTTGAGCGATTGCACTTGAATAAGCGGGCGCATTGTCGTGGTGAAACAACACTTTTTTCTTGACCATTCCCGGGCATTTTTCCTTTTCCAAGATAATCAATTAGCAAAATTCCTTTTGCCTCCCAAAAAACCGATGCCACCACCGTCCCAGCCGCGTGAATGGTCTTCGCCTTCTTCTGAATCGATTCACCGCGTTCAATCCAGTGTTTTGATTGCATTTTCGTTTCTGGTGTGTAGTGATAAATCCAGGTCTCATCCATGGTCACGAATCGTCTCTTGAAATCCGTTGAATTTCTTGTAAACACTTCCAAACAATCGGCTGAGGCTCGAGCTTGAATGCGTTTTTGCTCCGAATTGAGCAAATGCGGCACCCATCTTGCAAAAAGCTTGTTTAAACCCAATTAATTATGTAAAATATGAACTACTCGTTCATAAGAGATTCCCACGGCTTCCTCAATTTCACATACTTTTATTCGGCGATTTTCCAAAACCATGCCATGGATTTTATCCACAATTTCTGGCGTGGTAGCCGTTGTTGGCCGTCCTGAACGTGGTTCATCACTTGTGTGCGTGCGGCCACGCTTGAATTCCGAAACCCAAAAACCCACGGTGGAAAATGAAGGTGATGAATCCCCAAGAACAACATTTAACCCTAATTTGATTTCCGTTGCGGTTTTCCCTTCCAAATAAAAAATTTGATGACCGCTAGAACTTTGTTTTTATCAATAATTGAAAACACAAAAAGGTACTTGACTTCAATGCTTGCCAAAGCCAGACTATTTGACAGATCGATTTGGCATTTGCAGTCAATTGATATGTAAGAGTTGCCAACACAACGATATAAAGTATTTGGAAAAAAGCAACCCCCAAGCAGTGATTCCGGAAACTTGTCAATCTACCCTCGTAATTGCAGAATAATAATATTCAACAATTCTTTAATTTACAACAAACGAATTCTATTTTAAATTGTAGTCATCGACTGTTAGATTTAATATTTACAAATATAATCTGTCATGTTGAGAGAAGTCTTGCCCCGTTAGTCTCTGAAGATCAGCATCGCCCAGCGCTTCACCTGGCAGTAGCTTGTAAAGCACATATTGCGAACCGTTTTAAACAAAATCCCGAAATGTTCCAATTTAATTTTAAAAAAGAAAATTTTCCTCTACTATCAGCAACTAATTCGTCACCTGTTTCAAATGTTAATACCGTTTATGATTCATGTAATACGCCGTATGATATTCTGCTCAGTATACTTGATCACTGTACCTCAGTATTCAGTTAAGAAATCGAAACGCTCAAATCCACTTTGGTTTGATGAAACAATTATACGATGTCTCCACGATAAGAGTAATGCTCATAGGAACTATACAAGGTACAAATCTCGATTCTATTATGAAGGATTCAGGGATCTCCGTACATTATGTAGGTCCGTATACTATAAAAGTCGTTTACGATAATTATATATCGGGTATCCAAAATTCGCTCGTCCAAGATTCAACCAAATTTTAATACCAACCAATTATAACCAAATAAAATAAGTATTGAATAATTCAAACATATAGAACAAATTGTTTTCGCACTTAAAGTGCCTTACGTATTTATATCCAGTCATAAGATTGAATGGAATCCAACTCCTGAATAATTCTTACATTGCACTTGAAGGTGATTCATTATAATAGCTGTTGAATATTTAAAGAACATGATGTTAATGTGCTCCGCCCTTTATTTCCGTGCTCTCATGTTAAAACGTTGGGTACAAGAGGTTACCTACCTTTTAACTGTTAACGTTGTGGGCAAAAGCTTATTCTCTACCTCCGACTGATTCAGAGATCAGGCTAGGGTAGTTCGAAGCTCTCGGTATAGAAAATGCAACATAGAACCAGGAATGCCCAACCAAAATGTAAGGAGCTGATAAATATACAAAAAGAAAGTGACAACAAATGTAAAAAAAACTGTAGGGAGTAAAGTGAATGAACGAGAAATTGAATAATGAGGATGAATGTAAAAATTATTTGATAATCAAATCTGTTCTCTATTAAATAAAATTAAATAAATTTAATCTACAAACGTGAGAATGACCGATAAAGAAAGAGCAAATTTAAAAAAAGTGCATGAGGGAAGAAATGGTGTGAATAATACGCGAGCTATGATTACGACACATTATTACTTAATATTCCAGTGTACTCGAATAAACAATTTGTAAGTTATAAACATGCATACCCAAACTATTCGAAACGTGTAACAAGAAAGTTGGTACATCGCTTTTTGCCGAATCTTCTTAGTTTGGAACAAAACAGTAAAAGAAACAGTTGAAGTTTAGGCACGAGCTAGACGAGCTAAAGTGCATGTTCGAGCAGTATCACTTCTAATACGCGGTTTCGGTGATAATCAAAGAGTCGACTTTTTGGTCAGTTTACATATCCACAAACATATTGTTACTTTATGCTATTGCCTTCATGATGATAATTCTACTGAGTTATTTAGCAGAATGTTGGAAAGGATCTTATTAACATACAAACAAAATAATTTAGACAGGATGAACATTTCCAACTCAGCAGCAATTCTTGCTAAATTTTTCTTATCGTCTTCGTGCCGGGGAACGAATGAAACATATTTCTGGGACAATTGAAACAGCATTTAAAGCAAAGAAGTATTTATTCTAACGCAAAATTGTAGGTACATCAGGTTCATAATCCAAATCCTGACATAAATACAAATAACAAAAGATATTCACTCTGACAAGCAATTGTGAAAGAAATAAAGATCGTTTTGTTGAGTGCATTCTTCGTGGCACCAATCCCGACATTCAATGTACTGCACCCATGTCCGGGTATTACCATATGACTCCAGGCAAACTATGTAGACAATAGTAATTCTCTTCGTCGCTGTCACTCTGTTCTTGATTGTTCTATCGTTGTTTCGTTTTCTTGGACTATCGAACAGCTGTCGGTTTATCGTTTAACTTTGTAATTTTTCTCTTAACTTGCTTTTTATTTTGCGCTTCATAGTTCCCCTGATAGAATTTTTCTCGGGAGTGTCCCTGTAAATTGCGGATTTCCTGTTTTTTCTTCTGGAAGCTGTTTTTCTAGGAAGCGCTTTTGACAACCACCTAACGATTTCTGGCCAAAATCTTTTGTAGTGCTTGGTGAGTTTGGCGGAACATATGAGCTTGGTAGTGTTGGGAAACCATCAGTTCTGCTAGAGGATGACAAGACGACAATATGTTCTTTACAGAAGTTCAAGCATTGTATGCTTATTTGTAACTAGTTATCAAGTAACAACAATACTTTATTTTTGATTAAAGCATTCGTATGCGTTTGAATGATATTGAAAACTCATGATCTGTCATCCAGCCACTCTTGCTTTCCGCTTCAATACATCCTACTGAACGTCGCGGACAAAGTGATCCTGGTATCTTATCCGTGGAAAAATAAAAATTGGGGGTTACCGATAGCTGTTGAAGCTAAAGCTGCGGTTGCCAATGTTCCTCTTCCCCCTGAGGTTGGTGCTCCACCCTGTCTGATTACCTTTTTTGACCCCCCGCCTCCTCATCGATATTGTAAATATCTCTCGATTGAAAGTTGTAGCTGTCCATTACATTAGCTAGGTTTCCCAAAAAAGTTTAGCGTTTGCGGCGTCAAAACTGGTTGCTTTGCAAAGACTAATGGCTTTGATGCAACGAATTGGAAGTTCAGAATTACGCTTCATAAATCCAGAGAACCAATCCTCTCCTGTCATAGCAATTGGTCTAAATATAGCAAGCATGTTCAACGAATATTTCAAGTCCAATTTATAGGCTAATTTACAGATTTCTTTAGGCGGCAATGCGCTGGGAGAATGTTTTCTTCCTGGTTTATGTCAAATACTTGCCGCACATAATTATAACCCATCGTAGCAGAAATGGTAGATCCTTGCTCATTTGCTTGCTTTTTCTTTTTGATATAGCTACTCAATGACACGCTATCTAATTCAAACTTAACTACGTCAGTCCTTATCGGTGCTCCTTTCTCACTGGCCTTTTTATAAGCTTCTGCTTACGCTAAAAATTTCAAACCTGTTTTCATTTTTCTCACTCTTAGTCGTGGCACCCTAAAACAAAATAAACGTCTTGAAATATCAAGTTAACCCTCAAATATTTCTTACTCTTGAACAATATTAAAAATTTTAACTCTCCGTTGGAAAGGGCATATATCAAACAAGCTAATAGAAATAGTTGAAGTTGGATATTTACGTTATTCCTTCTTGTATCACAACTTTCAGTTCGGTGGAAAAGTTTACTTCGATACCATAAAATAACGTTAGGGTGAACATCGAAAAGAATTATAATATTAGCTTTGTCCTTGTGTCTATTTTTTTAGTTATTGTGGCCGTTCGCTCCTTGGTCTGTCATCAACTGAGAACATCTCGGTGTACCGTTTGATCGTTTGGTAAACGAATTTCTTCGTAATACCTAGCGATTTCAGGAAATTGAAAATTTCGACTGGCGCCTTGTTACACTTATGGATCGCAATAACAGCGACACGATTTTCTTTCAAGCCTCACTCCATGTTCGCAATAAGTTCTATAGAAATAAAGTAAGAATTTTCTGAGACCTAGGAACTTATTTATATGACACAAAAACAAATGAAGATAATTTTACGCTCAATTTTCTGTTATTCGATTTTTTTTTTAATAAGGACAAAACTTATGGCCAGACTAGGTACATTATTATGCGCAGAATACAATCAAAATTAGCTTACGGAATCTTACTTTGGTGTTCATCTTCTTCGGCGAAAATCGTCTTCCTGACAGAGAAACGAATTGCTAGAATTCTAGAAAACCTAAATTCGAGCTATTCCCGTAAACCAATATTTGTAGCATTAAAAATTCTAACGGTTCCATTTTTATACATTTTAGAAGCAATTCTCACATGCAAAGATAGAAATAATCTTTCAATTAACAACAGCATTCCTCAACATTATACTTGCCATGCCTGACTTGTGTGTAGGTACCGAGATGCGATTTGTATCTGACTGATAGAAGCCTATAGTACTTGGGTAAAGAGCTGTACAACAAGCTACCTGATTGCCTTAAAAGCACAGCATCATTCAAGCAGAATGTTCAAAATGTTCTAATTAAAAATATTACTACAGTATTAACGATTTTTTAAAGGAAGCTATTTGTTAATCCATTACTGTCAGTTTAGATTAGCTATTCTTTCTTTTTTCTTTCTAATTGTTCTACTTGTTTTTAGTTTAATGGAGATGGTGGACTTTACCTTAGCTTTTATTTTAGTTTTTTTTTTAATTGCTTTATGTACTTTTCTTTGACCAATTCTGTTATCCATATGGATACTTGGAATGAATAAAGATTGTGATTATGATTATGATTGCCACATACTAATGGCACTCTCTTTACAGTTAGATTTACCTTTCGCTGCAGCAAGTTTACACGAAAAATAATACGTTCGCATTTAGCAACAATTTAACGTTATTTTATTAACTTTACAGCAAAATGAACATTGGAAAGTAGTTTTTATCTTAGCAGCAATTGTCCACTTCTCCGGAGTCATCTTCTACGCTATTTTCGCATCTGGTGAATTACAACCCTGGGCGGATCCAGACATAAATGAAGAGAAACAATGGAACCCTATGGATGAAAATATCAACATTAAGAAATCTCCGACGGTAAGTTTCCTAGTTTCTTTTAGAGTTTGAATTAACGAAGTTGTATCTTTAACAGATCCAGAGCAATGGTCTCCTGCAGCGACAATTATCGGGTAAAAATGCTGCATATTACGGTTCCGTTGAAGAGCCGGCACCAACTGTAGTAACTACAACCAATCCTTTCATCAGTAATACGAATCCATTCAGATCCGAATCCATACAACCAGAAGCTCAAGACACCTACATGCACGGAACTGTAGAGGATAGAACCTACTAGGAACGATTTCGGCCTACTTCCTCACAAACAGGGTGTCCATACTTAATCTCATCGAATATCAAGTAAAGCAAGTAGTTCATGTGGTTCCTTTCGTTTCTCGATGTTGGTTAGAACAAACTAGTATACTTCTAAATGTAGAGTAATAAATAGCTAAAATTCGGAGCATTTGTTAGTCAAGGCACAATAAATAAAATGAACAAAAATATTTATGTAAAAATTTGTCAATTTTTAACTTATATACATATTTATATATAAATGCATTATAAAATAATTGTTGAAGATAATAAGATGTCTGTATTCTATTAAGTGTAAAAAACCAGCTATATATGAAAAGTATATATTTATTAATATATATAAAGTTAAAAAAATTTGGTTAATATATAATTCAAAATTTATTTATAATTTGTATTGAAAAATATTGTTAAGTAAATAAATTAAATTTGATTTTAAGTATGTATATTCTTAGTTTAGAGTTTGCTAAAAAACGATATCTAGAAACAATAGCGCAGAATTCAAATATACCTACATAAATTTTTATGGAACTCAATATATTTTAGTTTATAGACCTCTAATAATTTTGCTAGCCAATAACTCCCACTAGATTTTTCTAATGGAGCTAAATCAGGCAACACAGATTTTAATGTTCATTCCTTATTTATTCTTGAGTAATTTTTCTTCTTTGCCATTATTCATCAGTTGTTATGCTAGAACATTTGAAATAACATCAAATACTTTCTTTAAAAAGCATCAGTTTTAATACCGAAGATTGGATAAACAAAGTAGCTTTTATTGCCAATCTTTTTAAAGCTTGGGGTAAGGGAAGGCTTGGGATTAAGAGAAGGGTACCCCAAACTTCTCCCCAATCTCAACGCTATATTTAAGAAAATCAGCTTCTCGTTTAGTTTTTCAAAGGCTCTCTAGTAAATGCGCTTCTACAACGCAAATTCCAGTGCTATTAAAACCAGTTATGCTAAAACTCACCTATTTAAGTGAAATTGTTTCCTCGTGTAATTGATAGTCTGTGATGCCTTCGATTTAAATTTTCTCGTCCGACTTCCTCAAACAGAGCTGTCGATTGTAAATATATTTCTTTTTCAATTATTAAATTAGGATGTTTTATTATTGAAAAAAAATATTGTTGAGATCTCAGATCTCAAGGCTGTGCTGACAATAATAAGCGGTCGAAAGCTCCGCATGCTTTCGATCTGAAATCGTTGATAATAAGTGAGGATAATAATTAGTGTGTAGGTAGGTGTGTGATTGTCGTGCAGCATGATTTCATAAAACTATGAAGCAGAGAAGTCGATAATGTAGTACAAACGGTAGGGTTAGGGCGCGTCTTTGTGTAAAAAGTGTATGAAATAATGATTACCATATAACTAGTGCTTAAAAGATATACGTTTTAAAGCTAGCATTAGAAAGCTTTCTTCCACCTAAGTAATACGAGTGAGCCCGAATAGATTTAGAATCCATTTCACTACTTAAATTAGGTATACTGAAATCTTTATTCTATGTGCGGCGTTATAGGTGAAAAACAAGACATATTTACTTTATTTTTGAAAATATTCGCGCTCTAAATGAAGCTATTTCGTCCTTTCCCCTAGCTAACAATAACTTATACTTATATTATTATTACGGAATCTGCACTGGATGAAGGCTCCAATGTACAGATTGTTGTCTTACATTTTAGACAAAACTTTGTCTTCGTTAATATTGATCTTACAAGAAAATTTAAATTACTAAAATGTTACCGTTTCTCCGCAATTATCACATTTGATATTAAAACAATTGAAGCATTGACATTTTGATGATAATAGTTGTACGTAGTCGGTGGAGCATTTCGTATATATAATCTTGAATAGTTTTTGAGACATATGGCACAGAATCTGGAATAGTGAGATGTAGCTGGTTATGTAAAGCTTTCTGATATTTAGCGCGATACAGGTTGTGGTGTCGAAAACTAATGAAGAAACTAATTGCCGAGACATTATATAGTGCTCGCTGAAAGATCGCATCCATGATGGAAAAATATGCATACTATATTAAAATTTCAATCTTCCATTGTCAACAATCCTACTATACAAAACTAAAACTAGAATCCAATTCGGCGAACAGAATCTGACACTGATATCATTACGCAGTATCAACATGGTTTCCGTAAAAGTAAATCTGCTTCTACAGCTCTTGTTAATTTTTATAACCATATTCTACGGCACATTGAGGAGAGGATTACCCCTGTCGCTATCTTTTATGATCTCAAAAAAGCTTTTGACTGTGTCCAATATAATAAATTAATGGACAAGTTACAACTGTATGGTATTAGAGGGACAGCCGCTATCTGGTTTGCATCTTATTTATATGACCGATTTCAATATGTTGCTGTAAGGAGTCTTAACTCTAGGGGTGATATAGTAAAGGTTCGATTCCACTTATTACCAGTACGCATGAGAGTCCCCCAAGGTTCTATCTTAGGTCCAGTTTTGTTTAGCCTCTACATTAATGACATTGTTTTGTTTTTATCCGAGTTCTATTTAACCATGTATGCTGATGATATATCTATTCTAGCTGGTAATGATGCTTTTAACACTATTGATAACCTATTGGGTGTTTCGTCTGATTGGTTCGCTAGCAATAAGTTGTCGCTTAGCATGGAAAAAACTAAGTATATTGTGTTTCATACTAGGCAAAGACAAACCGCTGCGGCCACCGCTCTGGGGGAGGCTTCTTCTACTAAATTTTTGCGTGTGACGATAGAGTCTAGGCTTCTTTGGAATGAACATTGTGTTGAGTTGGCTAGTAAAATCTCTCGCAAATGTTACCTCTTCAGATGTTTAAAATCTCAAGTTGACATTTCTGCTCTTAGAAAACTTTACTACAGCGAGGTACAGTCTAGACTGCAATATGGAATTCTCCTTTGGAGTTTATCACCAGCAGCTAAAAAAGTTTTCCTCGCCCAAAAAGCTGTTGTGCGTTGTATTGCTGGTGCGCATTTCACACAGTGTATATATTCTGGAGACATGCTGTTATGTGTACACAAATAAAAAAACCTTTGAAACTAATGCTGCCTTTCATACTTACCAAACACGAACCTGCGGTGATTTGCATGCTTCAATTAACACCTTGACCGCTACGCGCCTGGGAGTCAATAGCTTAGCTATTAATATCTACAACAAAATCGCTGATGAAATTAAAAGCAGAGGAACTTTCAGAAACTTTAGATTTCGTTTAAAAGCTTTTCTTTTGACGCATAAATTTTACTCTATCGATGAATTTCTTAACTTCTAGTTCTTTTTATACCTTCCGCATGCAGCGGACTTACCTGTCGCTCTAATTTAATTTAATTTAATTTTTATAATTGTATACCTGGATCTACCTGTGCTTTTCACCTTTTCTCTTGACGTTTCTCAATAATGTACATTGTATTTACCTTGTATATTATTGAAATAAAGTTATTATTATTATTATTATTATTATTATTATTATTATTATTATTATTATATTGACGAAGTAGGAAAAATGGATTCAAAATAAATTATTCGAACGGCTCTGGTTGCTTAAGTGGAACAATCTCTAGTTCACTCAAAATTTTAGTTTGAAAAGCGAGGCACTGATTCGCTTAAGAGATTATGCCAGAACTTTAGCTCGGAGCGGTATTGAAATATATCTGTTTATGTAAACATTTATGAATTTCTTCGGTGTGTTTGTAGAACATATTTTAGGACTACCCAAAGAAATAACGCACAAATTGGAAATTTATTCTAAAATTGGAATATCTTACACCAAAATCACATGATGCAAGCATAACATCTGTTTCAAGAAATTAATAATCCCCAAATTCACTTTTTCTGTCTTAAGGTTAATGCTATTGGAATATTCTACAGTATAGTAGTTTATGTAATCCATATATTAACTTTTCCAATTTCTTGCAATCATTTTGTTTTTGTTGCCGATGTTATTTTATATTATACAAAAAATAAAAAAAATATTTCATATTCCGTTGGTGATATTGCTACCGGACTAAATAAAGAGTAAGTATAATTTTATTTTGTTGATACTCAGCACAAGGCAGTTTAAAGAGAAAAACATTATTGTCCTCTTTTATTTCTATATTTCTCATTTTATAGGGCGTCAAATAATACGTAAGTTCTATCGATCTTGTCCCTATAATACAACTTTTATTACATTCTTCAGCGTCTTTTCATATATGTATAGGAGCTGCCCTCTACTGGCAACTAGCTTAAGGCTATTACTTATTTATAAGTGCAAACGAGGAGCAGTTTGCTTTACATTTTTGCAGCGTCTAAATTGAAAAGAAATAGACACAATACAAAAATCTGAATGTAACAATTTTTTAATAAATTCCATTACTTTATATTGCAAACACAAATTTATGAAATCTTCTCTTTTAAATACTATAGATTTGAATACTTATATGTATATATGTATGTAAACCTAACACTAGCTGAATCGACTACAAATATACTCATTGATTGTACTTTGTAATATATGTAATTGTTAAATTTCTTAATGGTGGTAGTATGAATATAAATACTTTATTTATTAACTATAGATTAAACGATAATGTTTACTGTAAATCTTAAGTATTTATAATTTTGTGATATTAAATATTGTTACGACAGCGCTTTGTATTCTATTCGTGTAAGAAAAACGACTTAGTTTGGAAAAATTTCGAGAAAGGCATTTATTATAAATACAATTTTTTCCTTATGTCATTATGTTTATACAGGATGTCATAATTCTTGATGGAATCTGAATTAAAACTTAGAAAATAATTAGTGACATTAAAATATGAATGTTAGAGTTATTAAAAATGATCCAAAATAATGGTACTCAGTTGTTTATATAATCCTGCACTACTTTACGCTAAATACGAAAACAGTTTCTAAATTAAAAAAGTGCAAGAAAATATATCTTTTAAATCATATGCATCATATCCATGGAAATAAACCTTTAAATTTGTTTGGCACGTCCGTTTAGTAGTGGAATATCGTCAAGATTTATCGCATTATGTATATCTCTTCTACGCACGAATCATATCATACAAAATAAAAAAGTACAAACACATTCTTCACGTTGCCCTTTTCGGAATTTTCTAAATTAGTATTGTTGTATCTGTAACATTGTAATTTGTAAATGTGTATTTAAAAGCCTATCTTGTTCTATCTTCTATACATGTCTCTCTCTGGTCAATATACATGAAACAAAGTGTGTCACTCATTTCAAGAATAAGCAATATGGGCTTCTGTAGTTATTCTTTTAGAATTTATAGCGATTAATATCTAATCTGATTTACAATAATGACGAAAAGGATAGTGCCTTGTTACACTAAGCATGAACTGTGTATATCGAATAAGATTAGGAATAAATGCACAAAAAACACAAGCGCGCTGATCTTTTCTGTCATTTGTAAGTCCGATTAAATTAGGCATTTAGTGTAGAGGCAATAAAAAGTATAGTGGTATTAAATGTATAGTTTATCCAATAAAAAAAAAGAAATGTACGTCTAAGTAAGAGATATAAAAACATATAAATTGTCCTAAATTTTCAAAAGCATTAATGGTGTATAAATAGAATGTTAAATGAATTATTCTTATTGATTAAATGTAAAGTACTATTCATATTGTAGAACTAAGTCTACAACAACAATAACTACTGTGTATGCATATGAAATATATCTATTAAATGTATTTCTTGTGGTTGGATAATACATTGGATCAAAATGAAAACATTAATATAAGTAATCAAGTAATATAACTAATAAATTAAATCTGTTATCACATTTCTCGTTTCTCTTTCATAAAGAAGCTTTAAAACAGCACAATCGTTATAAGTTAGATGGATTGTTTCTGTGCTAGATGAACTAATTGTACGGTAAGTTTAAGAACAATGAAACTTATTCTATCACGTGAATGCTAATTTAAGTATAATCTCTTCTGTTATCAAAATACCACAATACTCTGCATAAAAGGTGAGCTTTTAAGACAATATTGAACGATAAAAACGGATAACTATTGCAAGCACCAAATTCCAGTGCCTAATGACTAAAGCTGGCCACGAGCGGTACCGCGCAGTAGCGTAGAATCGACCAGGCCTCGCGTTCCACTAGTTATTCTGCTAATAGAGATGTTTGCTGCCGCAAATAATTTCGCTCATCTTTTAAATAAAAACTAAATAACACGTGCTCAAACACTTACCATTTTAAGAGTCCTCTGTGAAATCACAAAGTGAATAATGTCTGTTAAATATCTGCAACAAAAAATGCGTTTATATGCAGAGAACGAACGTTCTACATCTAGTGACGTAATATTTGCGTAAGTAAAATAATCTTTCATATAACTTAACGATTCTGTTGACGCACCTTCACAAATGTGTCTTAATGTGCCAAAATCAGAATTTTACTCAAAAACACTTTCAAATTTTTCTAGAACAGAAACATTTTTTGCGTCTTCAATCGCGCATAGCTGTGCGTGAACATGTTGCACTATTTGTAGAGATTCTTCTAACGGCACCGAAGGATTTTGTAATTTTTCTGTTGCATCTGCTAGCCCGAAGTAATTGTCGTGAATGATTTTTAAATCCATTTTAACCTGACTATCTTGAAATTTCGACTGGCTTTTCTGGATAGCGGTAGCTTCCTTTGTATCGAATTGTAAAACCACGTTCTTAATATTGTCAAAATATTTATGATAATAAAACGCGGCCTGTAACCATGTTCCCCAACGAGTTAGAATAGGTTCTGGTGGCTCTAGTATACGGGGGCACAGTCTGTGAAATTCGCGAATACGTTTCGGTGATTTGACAAATACTGCTTTGGTATGCGCTATTAAAGCGTCTACCTCAGGATAACATTTTCTGATACTATCCGCCACAAGATTGAGAGCATGAATTTTACACGTAATGTGTAACAAATTAGCAGAATGCTTTTTAAGAGACCGGCCTACAGAAAGCATGTTTGCAGGACCATCACTCACTAACATCAAGAGTTGGTTTGTTGAAAGTTCAAACTTGTCCAATGTATTTAACACTAACTTTTAAATTACTTCGGAAATACACTGTTGTATTCGTTTGGAGACTAATAGAATTGAAGTTGCCGTTTGATGAGGTTCCAATTTACGTGCCATTACATTAAGAACAGAATGTTTCTTCCGATCTGTTGTTTCGTCGACACATAACCACAATTTTTGATCTTTCAACTCCGATTTTATTTTTTGTTCAATATGTTCGCGCGCAGATGGCACAATTCTTCGTAACGATGTTCGACTTGGTAATTTGCACTCCGAATAGTTATTCCAAAAGCAGATAAATGGTTCCTTGTCTAGTAAATTAAACGGTATATTACACGCAATAAACGTAACTCATAAATTAAATATAAATTTTTCATTGTCTCGTGCGCAATTTCTTCTCTTTTCTAGGACAGATGAACAATTGCGCAAATGACCGGCAGCGAAAATGTCAGTACTGCTTCGCAGACGAAGTAATACTACCGTTCCTCTCGGTCCAAACTGATTCTACGCCGATGCGCGGTACCGCTCATGGCCAGCGTTACTAATGATGTTTTCTTAAATTCATTACATTAATGAGTTAGGACCACTACAAAAATTATAAGTAATACAACAGTATTACTTGAAATAGGCCTTATTAAATTTTGCTTAAAACTGCCAACATTTAGGAAAAAACAATTTCAACATCTTTGAGTCTACTGCTTTTAATTAAAAAAAAATGCTTATGTTTGGTAGAGTGCCAGATCAGTTTCTATTTTTGCGAGAAGTTTAAAAAAAACTTCAATGGTGGACAATATTATACAGGGTGGGGCAGAGCAACTTGCCTATTTAGAAATTCAATTAAAAAAAAGTAATGCAGATATATATCTAATTCGTTGAACAGCATCAGGTACAACATTTAAATTTTATGTTTTCCCAGTTTTAAAGATGATATCAGGCAGATAGCGTCTATGATTCTCAATACACTGCGTTAATCGAACTCGAAACTGCTCGTTCGTTTTCTTCAAAAAACCATGATGCTAACTAAATCAAACGGAGCTACAACTTTACGCCCCGCCCTCTCGAATGAGCCTACCCTCGCCCTCCTCGGAGAAACCATCGCTTCAGGGCGCCAAATTCAAAGTTGCTCTACCCCACCCTGCATATTAAGTATAAGATCGCTTCAATTAAAATAAATGCAAATCAGTAAAGGTCTTAATAAATTTTGCAACTCTGTTATAGCAGTGTATTGTGTTTAACTAAATAAAATTTACCCGTTATTAGATTATTTCCAAAGTTTTACCTTTACTATGGTTTACTTAAAGACTAATTGATCTCTAAATGGACTATCAGAAAAAAAAATGAAATCCAATAAAAATCAAATGGTTTATTAATCCAAAAACTTGACAATACAAATAGAGACTGGACAAATCAACGCGTCAACGGAAGATAATTCGTTTCTTAAGCAATTTAAAAAAAAAATCTACGAATAGAAAATATTCGGATACAAGTGTTGCATAACATAAAATTATATTCAAGTATACAGGCTGTTCAGTTTCCTCTACTCCCGACACAAATTTGGCTTTTTAAATGGAACATTCTGTATATTATTGCGCTTGCGAATGCCTTTCTTTAATACATATCAACTTCCTTCAATACTCTCTAAACCCATCTACCTAAATTTTCGAATGCGCCTGTTTTCAATTTTAAACGCACTAATTTCATGCGCCTGTATAATCTGATCTTGTCAACTAATTGAAGTCCAGTGTTGCGGTGTGATGATGTGGACCTGGCTTGCGATTGCTTATACAGAATTATTAATGAATACTTCAATCAGTGTGTTCCGTTGTCTGTCCGTGGACATGGTTCATTTCCTTCTTGGTACTCATTGCAGACTCGACATCTCATTAAGGTTAAACGACATTATCTTAATTTGTTTAAATCTAAAGGTTTTCAAATATATAATATTAAATTTAAAGATCTCCGTAGGAAAGTTAAATCAAGCATTGACATTGACTTTAAAACCTACATCGCCAGTGTTGACTGATGCATGCAGAATGATCCAGGTAAGCTGTGGAATTTTGTTAGTGAGCGCAGGAATGAGACTCGTATGCCGAGATCCATATTCAATGGTGACGACGTGTTCGACTCTCCGGAAGGGATTGCTGCAGCTTTCGCAGATCATTTCTCCTCTGTATTTGTAGATAGCATTCCATATCAAAGAAATGAATTCTGCTTGAATACTAATACGTTAATGATCAAAAGTTCTACCCTGAGTGACGTCCTCTATGGAATTAACTCGTTACAATCCAAAATGACGATGGGTCCTGATTCTGTCCCTGCCTTCATTGTTAGAGAATGCAAATATGTGTTTCAATTCCCACCTTTACATATTTTCAATTTGATTTTGAATCAGAGGAAATTTCCAGGGGTTTGGAAGTGCTCAAAAATTGTTCCCGTATTTAAATCTAGTGATAAAAACCAGATTAGGAATTATAGACCGATATCAATTATATCTAATTTTGCCAAAATATTTGAATTTATGATGTATAAACCTCTTTATAATCATATTGCACAGCAGCTTTCAAACTTTCAACATGAATTTGTCCAAGAAAGATCAATTGCTACGAATTTGTGCTCCTTCGTTCATTTTGTTTTTGAGGCTATGGATAATCAACATCAAGTAGACTCAATATTCACCAATTTCAGTAAGGCGTTTGATACGGTACAGCATACTGTGATTCTTAATAAACTGGACAAGTTTGGTATTTCTCTGAACTCATTGAGGTGTTTGGTAGTTACCTGGATGGTCGGACTAACTACGTAGAATACAATGGTTTTAGGTCCCTTAAATACCGTTCCCAATCCGGTGTACCACAAGGTTCTGTGCTGGGTCCTCTACTTTTCTTTGTATTTATTAATGATGTCACAAATGCTATTTCATCTGAGTGTCTTTTATACGCAGATAACTTAAAGATCTTCCGTAAGATTACAACCGATGAAGAATGCAAAATCTTGCAGAATGACCTGGTGCGATGGTGTTCCGATAACGGTTTATCCCTTAACATTGGTAAGTATAAAGTGTCAAGTTTTTCGAGGAGAGTAAATACACTTACCTACCCATACGGGCTCTGTGATGTACCTCTGGATCGTTGTTTTTCCTTCACAGACCTTGGTGTAACATTTGATGCGAAATTAACTTTTAACTTGCACGTAGAATCTATCTGTTCTCAATCATTAAGAATGCTTGGCTTTCTTACACGAAATATTACGTGTTTAGCAAACAATTTCCTTGTGAGTTTTTACAGCGCATTCATCAGATCGAAACTTGAGTATTGCTCGGTTATATGGAATCCAACGTACGCTAAATACACTGATATGATTGAGAGGGTTCAACGAAAATATTTGAAAACTCTTCTACCGCGTCCATCGAACTGGTAGAATTTAACTATATTTCTTTAGACAAACGCAGAATCATATCCGAAATAATCTTCACTTATAAGCTAATAAGTAATGCATTACAGGTTCTTGAATTACTGCAGTTATTGGACTTTTATGTTCCTAGATTGTGTATTAGACACCCTCAACTTTTTTATCTTCCTCTCGCTTCTATCGTCCATCATTTTCATTCTCCGTTACTATCAATCTGTGCCAGCGTAAATAAGTATTGTCACGATATCGATATGTTTACTATTTCTTTAAGTTCATTAAGGGCGCTCTTGCTGGAGAAATTTTCAGCGACCTAAGGCAATTCTTTTTCCTTTTGTCTATATAATTTTTTTCCTTTTCTTTTCTTTTTACGTATATATTTATACGTAAAGATATGCCATTTTCTCATTCATTTTTTTAAAATATTATTGTGTAATTAATAATTATTGTTTATCTTTATATATATGCATATGTATACTCGGTAGGTTTAAGTAACAATTGTACTTTCAATAAATTACAGATTAGCCTGTAATTAGCAACATTCGCTGCTGTTGGATAATAAATTATTATTATTATTATTATTATTACCTTAGTGTTCAAGATAATTCACATAATTTGATATTTTTGCGAAATTGTCAATTGTTTCCAAAGGCCGGTATCTTAAGCATCTTACAGGTGAGAGCGGTGAACCAAATTGTATTCGATTGAGTATTTCTTTGAGTTTTTGGCAATACATCGAAGATTTTTTTATATCAACCAGATTCTACAAGATGGTCGTCGATATCGTTGATATGTTTAATGCATGTTATTTCATTTTTTTTCTAGTACCTATATTTTGACAAAATCTAATAGGGAAGCTCTTTTGGAATTTTTTTTATAAACATTTTCCTATAACTAAAATATGGCCTTCCTTAGTAAATTAAATATGAAGCCATGCGGATCAGTTTTTCGTTTAAAAACATAGAGTGCTAAACTTTTGTTTCACTAAAGATGATCATTAAAGCAAACGTGTAAACGTTATCTTTTTTTGTACAATTCTATCATCTACTCGAAGTAACCATAATTTTCCTACATACATTATCTAGCAAGTTAACCAACAGGTATAAATAATAAATAGCGAAAGTAAGTAAACAAATGTTGATTAGAATTCAAAGTAAAATAAATAGATTTATTTAAAACATGGCATACTGCATTCCAGCAGTAAAAAATATAGTAAGAACATATTGAAAGCTGTTTAAAAATTTTCGCAATTTAGCTGAATAGAAATGTTTATGAAAAAACGTTACACCAAATATTACTCCGGATATGTTAGTAAATATTCAACAAAATGCAAAATTCGTATGACGGAAAATGGTTCACTTCGAATAGTTGTAGAAATTATATGCATGAATTAAATTTTACAGATTATTTTTAACGGATATCTTTAGAAAAACAAAAGTTCGTAGTATTTCGTCACAGCTCTCTATCCATTTTAGCAGAAAACTTATCCGCATAGCTACTTATTTAATTTACCAAAGAAGGACACATTTTAGGTAGAGGGAAACGTTCATAAAAAGAAATTCTAGAACAGATCCTGAAAAAAAATACAGAGTGTTCCATTTAAAAAGTTGAAATGGCATGAACTAAATATGGCAACGATTTCGATGGCCATCTTGTAGACCCTACTTGATATAAAAAAACTTTTGAATGTATTGGCGAAAACCCCAAGAAATACTAAATCGAATCACCATTCTACTCGTCTGGGGCGTTTAAAATATTAGCCGTTAATGAAACAGGGGCATTTCGCAAAAATCTGTAATTATGTCAATTATTCCAAAAACTAAGATAGATAGGTGTAGAGAATATTAATGAAAGTTGACATGAATTGAAGACAGACAAGACAATCCGTAATAATATAGAGGATGTTCAATTTAAAAAAACAAACTTGCATTGCGTGCTGTGGAAAGTGAACAGCCTGTACGTTTGAATATAATTTTAAAATTGTCAGCGCCAGTCTCCAAATATTTCTTAGAAATACCTGAACTATAAATAGAAGGATGGGTAAGGGAAATACCGTTCTTAATACATTTATTGCTGTATATTGTGGAACTAATCGTATTTTACGTTTAGTATTGTTTAGTACAGTGACTAGCGAATACCAGTATTTTTATTTAAAATTATATGTGCGTTTGTCATTGCTGTGTAAAAATATTTACTAGTGATTGGTTTATCTGTATGTAAATTAAAATGCCGAAGTCTAAAGAACTTTCTGAGTTTCAACGTTCGCAAATTATTACACTTCATACCGAGGGATTATCCCAAGTTATGATTAGCAAAAAAGTAAAATGTTCTCGGTGTGCCATACAGACAACACTAAAGCTAAACAGACTAAACAGACAGAAAGGGAGGACCATTGATTACGACACTTTCTAAAAAATCGACGTCGAATGGCAAAAAATTTGGCTGGTGCGTTAAATTAAGAACTTAGCGTTAATTTATCGCCTAAAACAGTAAGTAGACGTCTTAGAGAAGTCGGTCTATCATCTAGAAAAGCTAGAAAGAAACCGTGGCTATCGGACGTAAATAAAAATAAACGATTAGCATGGGCTCATAAACACAAATGGTGGACAGAGACGCACTGATACAATGTGATTTGGTAAATATAATTAATCGTATAGTATTCACTATAAGAATTATTTTATAGAAATTTGAAAGAACCGTGTTAAAAAAATCGAGGGTTAAAAGAATTAAATGGATATGTTTATTACAGATTTTTTGTGCACCTGGTGCCGTGCTGGTGCGCCGGAAGCCTGGTGAGGAATATCGTGCCGATTATGTGGTGTCTACCGTCAAACATGGTGGCGGTAATATCATGATTTGGTTGGTTGATGAGATGTTCCTGTGCACTGGTAGAATGAACTCAAGGACCTATACCAGCATGTTAGAGGAAGTTTTACAGCCCTCAATTAAAAAATTGTACGGAATGAAAACTGAAGGAGTCTTGTTTCAGTAAGATAATGCACCGTGCCACACTGCGGCTGCAAGTTTAGCGTGATTCCGGGAGACGAACATCGAGATCTTGGAATGGCCACCGCAAAGCCCGGATCTGAATCCCATCCAGCATTTGTGGGCTATTATTAAGCGAAAGGTATGCGAACGCAAATGCAGATTGAAACAAGAGTTAGAAGCAATAATTAAATGAGTATGGGAGGATATTCCAATTTCAACCTGCCGCATGTTAGTGGCCGGTTTACCTAAAAGGATTGAAATTGTAATAAAAGCCCACGGAGGCCCAACCAAATATTGAATTTCAAGTTTTGACTAATAAATATTTACATTTATAATATTTGTTTTATTTGTTCATTGTTTATCTTAAAGAAAATTGACAAATTTGGGGGTGCCTAACAATTGTGTCCCTGGCTGTATATCTATAAATCAATTAACTAACATGAAGAACAACTATAAGCTTTATTGGTCGTTGCAAATGTTTTCAAAGTAATTCAATTAATGCAATTTAATTGTAATTGGGGGAAAAGGTTCTGTGTATAATAAATTGTTTATAGATAATATGTAGCTAGTAGGTATACTACAGGGGTTCTGGCTCACTTTTCGCGTCCCATAACTTCATGCATCCGCGGTTCGCGGATGATTTCGCGGAATTTTAGGCAATTTCGTGGAATTGATGTTTGATTAGCGGCTCACGCTTTTAATTCGCGGATGATTTCGCGGAATTTTATTTAATTAACGCCCAACCTCGCGGATTTTTATTAATTAACGTCTAATCTCGCGGATTTTTTTTAATTAACACCCAATCTCGCGCACTTTCAAGGCCATTCGCGTCCCATAACTTCATGCATCCGCGGTTCGCGGTTTGATTTCGCGGAATTTTATTAATTAACGCCCAACCTCGCGGATTTTATTTAATTAACGTCTAATCTCGCGGATTTTTTAATTAACACCCAATCTCGCGCACTTTCAAGGCCATTCGCGTCCCATAACTTCATGCATCCGCGGTTCGCGGTTTGATTTCGCGGAATTTTATTTAATTAACGCCCAACCTCGCGGAATTTTATTTAATTAACGTCTAATCTCGCGGATTTTTTTTAATTAACGCCTAATCTCGCGCACTTTCAAGGCCATTCGCGTCCCATAACTTCATGCATCCGCGGTTCGCGGATGATTTCGCGGAATTTTAGGCAATTTCGTGGAATTGATGTTTGATTAGCGTCTCGCGCCTTTACTCCGCGGGTAATTTCGAGGAATCGAAGTTTGGTTAGCGGCTCGCGTTTTTAATCCGCGGCTATTTCAAGGTCGCGATTTATTCCGCGAGTAATTTCACGCTTTATTAGACAGCCAATTTTAAGTTTGCGCTTTTTAATCCGCGGTAAAGATGGCAGTCGCGGAAAGATGGCGTCCGCGACTACGCTAATTAGCGGTTTCGTTTCGCGGCTATTTCAAGGTCGCGCTTTTTATTCCGCGGGTAATTTCGTGGAATTGATGTTTGATTAGCGTCTCGCGCCTTTACTCCGCGAGTAATTTCGAGGAATCGAAGTTTGGTTAGCGGCTCGCGTTTTTAATCCGCGGCTATTTCAAGGTCGCGATTTTATTCCGCGAGTAATTTCACGCTTTATTAGACAGCCAATTTTAAGTTTGCGCTTTTTAATCCGCGGTAAAGATGGCAGTCGCGGAAAGATGGCGTCCGCGACTACGCTAATTAGCGGTTTCGTTTCGAGGCTATTTCAAGGTCGCGCTTTTTATTCCGCGGGTAATTTCGCGGAATCGAAGCAAATGTATATAGATTGATTGGCAGTCGGGGTCGCGGAATCAAAGCAAAGGTATTATGGATTGATTAGCGCTTAATTTCACGGTCATTCGCGGAATCGATGACAATGACACTTTGCTGCGCGTTTTATATGTGCTTAATGAGTAATTCCAGGAATTTTTAACACGTACCAACCTGATTCTCTCTCATTTCGAATAGACGTAAATAGAACACAGGTAGAAAGTACCCTTTAGTGATTCTCGGAATTTTTAACACGTCCTATCATGATAATGCAATATTGTGAAATATTACCATTAAAACTTTATTAGACGTAAATAGAATTTACGTCACACGCAGGTAGAAAGTACCCCTCTAGGAATTTTAACACGTCCGAACCCGAAAATTGTATACAACTACGGGAATCGACGGCGTTGCTTTTTCTCCCAGGTAAATGGGGTTTTACGTACCTTTCTATACACAGGTCTAGATACTAGAAGTTTCTCCTACTTGAGATATTAGCTTATGTCATTTCTAAAATTAGAAATTTCTCCGGAAACCTTACCTTTATTGCGTTCGTGACGATATAAAAGGAGATGTTTTCTTCCAAACGCCGCATAGTTCTTCCGAAACCTTAGTGCTTCGTACGAGTTGTTATACAGTGCAGTTCCATTTTACATTTTATTACATGTAAGTACTTTTCTATATCCTTAACAATTTTTATTTTAAATAATTTCCCTATATTTATAATTTAAAATTATTTCTATTTTATTTACAATGTTTTAATTCCTCTATATTTTGCTTTTCATTTAAATTATTTTTCTATGTTCTTCTTGTAATTATAGTAACCTTCATTTAAATAATTGTTGCAGCACAATGACTTCTGAAGTGTTGAAATCGATGTATAAGGTCATGGAGCAGACCAAAGCCCTCGTTCGCAGGGGCGACGACGTAACCGCCTTTATCAAGGCGACCTCTGAGAACATCAGACTGTTGAATCGATTGATGAAGGAAGCAGGGAGTGTTGGCGAAAAGGTATTTCAATTCAAATTATTCTTAAATTCAAATTACTTAAATTCGATTTTATGTTTGTAGACCCAAGTTCAAGCGGCGTTGTGTCATGCAATGTCTCATCGCACATGGCTCAAATCGCTGAATATACAGGGCAGGGGCGATGCTCGAGTTGTCCAAAGCGACCGGCTTAGATGGAACGACCTGAACACCGCCTTCCGAAGCCGCATCCGTACTGGATGCATCACCAACTTGATGCACCAAGATCCCAGAACATTTTTAGACGACGCCAAGTCCATGTTCGTTCGCCGCATGAGGAACGAGTTGCGCAAGCAGCCGTTCCTAAAGATCAACACGGTGTTTTGCGGGAAGTTTGTGAAGCCGGACATGGAGGAGGATTTAAAATATATATCTACCAAGAACCGGATGATCAACATGGACAGCAATCTCGAGGAGTGGTACGATCAGTATGTGCAGGGATCAATTTTGCGGGAGTTGGAGGAATTTCAAGTAAGTTTTAAAATATTATACTTTTGAACACTGCTGTATATTTGTCATTTTTGTAGGAAAAGGATTCAGGGTGGGCACTAGTCGCGGTAGTGGATCTAGCAATCAACATAAATAATTATAATCCGCAGCGTGTCGGCTCTTATCTGCTTCTTCCACCGGCGATTCAACGGAAACACGCGTGCATCAACGTGAGAAACACCGACGATGCATGCTTCGCGTGGGCTGTAGTGTCGGCACTGTATCCAGCAGCCGCAAATGCCGGCAGGACCACCAGTTACCCGCATTACAAAAGAGTTCTTAACTTGGGGGATATCGCCTTCCCGATCCAGCGTAGTGATATTTCAAAATTTGAGAGGTTGAATAATGTGAGCGTGAACGTTTATGTACTGGAGAGGAAGCTAAACGTCTCCCCCAATCGTCTTACAAAAGACAAGCGGGATCGCCACGTTAATTTATTATTGATTAAAAGCAAAGATGCGATAAAATGCCACTACGTCTGGATCAAAGATCTCAGCCGCCTCGTCTCCAAACAACTTAGTAATGAACGCATTAAGAAATTTTTCTGCGATAGATGCCTCCACTATTTTCGTTCGGGAGGCGAGGGTTGACGTCTCACAGCCAGGAGTGCGGGAAGGTGAACGATTATAAAGTCTCGTTCCCCGAAGAGAAAGTTATCAAATTCAAGAACTTAAAAATAAAATTAAGGTTCCGTTCGCCGTATACGCGGACTTTGAATGTTTGGTGCAGCCGACCGATGACCCAAAGAAGCCCCAAAAACATGTGCCCTACAGCGCGGGCTATTATTTCAAGTGTAGCTATGCGCCGGAGCTCTCTTATTATCGCGGCTACAGAGGTGAAGATTGCGCAAAGTGGCTGATACGGGAACTGCAGAGTATCGCAGAGGATACAGAAACTGTTTATCAGTGCCCTATCCCGATGGACAGGTTAACTCCCGCCCAATATAAACAATACGCCACAGATCCCACTTGCCATATCTGCGAGAAGCCCCTGGGAGCCGATAGAGTAAGAGACCATTGCCATTTAACCGCGCAAGTACAGGTAAGTCGTAAATAAATTATAAATATTTTATTTACTTATATTTTTATTTTTACAGAGGTGCAGCACACGTCCACTGTAATCTGGAATATCGGGATACTAAAACGATACCCGTAATCTTCCATAACCTTTCCGGATACGATGGGCACTTGCTGGTTGAAGAATTGGCGCAATCCGGCCACTTGAAAGTCATTCCCAACAATACCGAGCAGTATGTAGCTATGGTGCAGACCACGGACGACAGCGACATTAAATTTAAATTTATCGACTCGTTCGGTTTATGGCGTCTTCGTTAGAGAAGCTGGCTTCTTATCTGGAGGAGTACCCGTGCTCGAGAGCCAGTTTGTTGACGCTTTATTGCTGAAGAGGAAAGGCGTGTTTCCCTATAGCTACATGGTGAGTTGGGAAAGGCTCAGCGAGGGACAGCTGCCACCGATGCAGGCGTTCCACAACGATCTGTCCAATACTCCCATTAGCATGCGCGATTACGAACATGCGCAGAGCGTCTGGCGGGAATTCAAATGCCAGACCTTAGGGGAGTATTCGGATTTGTATCTGAAGACGGACGTTTTACTGCTCGCGGACGTCTTCGAGAACTTCCGGGAGAGCTGCATCAAGAATTATGGGCTTGATGCAGCCCATTATTACACCGCACCGGACTGTCGTGGGACGCCATGTTGAAACAAACAGGTGTAGAGCTAGACACTCTCCAAGACGTTGACATCTTGATGTTCTTGGAGAAAGGCATTCGAGGAGGCATGACACAATGCTCTTCAAGTATAATGCGTAATATTATTGTTTTAAAAATATCTAATTTTACATGTATGTTTACAGGTACGCGAAGGCTAATAACAAATACATGCCGGACTACGATCCCACATCGCCCAGTACGTACCTGATGTATTACGATATCAATGCCATGTACAGCTGGGCGATGTCGCAGTCTCTGCCGACTGGAGGCCTGGAGTGGGTTGAGAACGCGGGAAATTTGAATTTCCACGTTCCCGACGACAACCCGGAAGGATATATTCTGGAGGTCGATCTAGAATATCCGCAACGAATTCACGATCGACAAAGGGACCTTCCGATGGGGCCTACCAAGCAGAGACCGCCGGGGTCTGCGTACGAAAAAATGTTGGCCACCCTGTACAGTAAGGAGAAGTACGTTGTCCACTACCGCAACCTCAAGCAGTATCTAGCGGAGGGAATAGTGGTGACCAAGGTACATCGAGCCTTAAGGTTTAATCAGTCACCGTGGCTCAAACCATATATCGACCTGAACACAACGCTACGCCAACATGCGAAGAATGAGTTTGAAAAAAATTTGTTCAAACTCATGATAATGCAGTGTTCGGGAAGACTATGGAGAACGTGAGGTTGCGGAGGGACATCAAGATCGTGGACAAGTGGGACGGCAGGTATGGGGCGGAAGCATATATCAGCAAGCCGAATTTTAAGTGTACGACGATTTTCAATAATAATTTGATTGCTATCGAACTATTGCGAACGGACATAATGTTTGACAAACCTATTTATGTCGGGATGTGCGTGTTGGACGTTTCAAAAACAGTCCTGTATGAATTTCACTATAAATTATGCAGGACTTTTATAATAATAAGTGCAAGTTGTGTTATACGGACACGGATTCCCTCATATACGCAATAGAGACGGAAGATGTGTACTCCGATATGAAGATGAACATTTCGCGGTTCGACACATCGGACTATGCAGAAGGGAATCCATACGAAATGCCACGCGTGAACAAAAAGGTGCCGGGACTCATGAAGGACGAAGGAGCCGGAAAGCTATTGCTGGAATTTGTGGGCCTACGAGCAAAAATGTATGCCTGCAGATTCCAGGACAGCTTAGTTAAGAAGGCGAAAGGGGTCAAGTCCTACGTGGTGAAGCAGGAGATCTCCTTCGCGGACTATGTCAGCTGTCTGCGCGAGGAGAAGGAGATGACTCACCAACAACGTGGGATACGCTCCATAAAGCACCAGCTTTACACCACGGCGCAGGACAAGATTTCCCTTAGCCCTTTTGACGACAAACGCTTCCGAGTGCCCGGTTTCACCGACACCTTACCCTGGGGATATTCATCGGTACCCGTATAAGTAAGTATCCCCACCACTTAAGTACCCCCACCACCACTAACTTGCACATAATAGAACAATAAGTAAAATTTAAATCAGTTTCCAACTTGCAGCACAACCCGACCAGACGCACAGACCGGATCAGACGCGCCATGGAATCGATTAATAAATCAAGTAAGTTCTAAAAAAAAATCTCCAAGTAATATATATATTTAATTATTAATTGTTCTCAGATACATGCAACAAATTTCTTACGAAGCCACAACAGTGATGAAGCAACAAACACTGGTGAATTCCTTGATGAAACAACAAACACCCAATCAAGTAAGTTGTATTTAGAAAATCTCCGAGTACATATTCTAATTATTATTAATTGTTCTCAGATACCTACAACGAATTTATCGACACCGCGTTAAAAATGCGGGAAGAGTCCCATCGTTAAAGAAAGGCAGCTCATAGGCCAATCGACCTACATTCTGAACAAAAGCGGGGCCAAATGGCTTAACGTGGGCCTCAGTCCAGCAGCCGGCTACATACCGATAATCCAGATAAGATCAGCCAACGCATGCATATTCTTTACGGAAGACGAGTGGTCCGAATTCGTGAAATCGGAAGGCTACAGCCCGAATCATCAGATCGAGACCAGCTCTTACAAAGACATCTCCGTAATAAGGCTGAAGAGCCGAAATCAACAGATTGTATTGTCAACGGAGACTTATAATAATTTATATAATCTCCAAACGCTAATTAACCATAAACTTAGCCTGCTGCAAAGCGGTGAATTTATTGTCTTTTATAAATGTATATTAAAATCATGTTAAGCCTGTCAGGCGATTTGTACACTAATATAAAAATTTGCTGTGTAGTCACTTTAAATCATTAAATGCATTGTACATGTTGGAAGCTATAAATTTAAGTTATAACACTGTATTCTTTGACTACGAGGTAATGAATTTAGGAGAATAAAACCCAGTATATTGCTAATAATGATTTTTTATTTATAACCTAGTTTTAACACATAAGAATTATAAGTGTACAGGTAAGTATGATTATAATAAATTATTTTTATCAATCCAACTGTTATGAGAATTATCGAATCCCAGCCATATGAATGACTCAGCGATATCATCTAAGATCCACTGCTACCTTTTCAGGCGTGCAGAAAGGACACTCGAAAATGTTAACGCATAGCGCTAGTCAAACGGTCCGCAGAGGGTATGGCACGAGTTCAAATCTCGAAAGAGTTTTCGGACTTGCACATTTCCTTCAGCTCCCTTCGACGATAAGCGGTTTCGCTTATCGTCCACTTCACCGACATCTTACCCTAGCGCCATTATAAGTTACCTCTATCATTACAGCTGTTACAGAACTATCGAAGATATTCATTTCGTGTAAGAACAAGTGCCTTGTTAACCAAATAAACGATCAGTTGAAATCGTTTATAACTGAATAGCTGTTCAAAAGCAGTTTAAGCTGTTCAAAAGCTGTTTAGAAGCTGTTTAAGCTGTTTAGAAGCTGTTCAAGGGCTGTTTAGAAGCTGTTTAAGCTGTTCAAGAGCTGTTCAAGGGCTGTTCAGAAGCTGTTTAGGTTGTTCAAGAGGTGTTCAGAAGCTGTTTGAAGCTGTTTAAGCTTTTAAACGATACGTTACAGGTGTGATACGTTTCCGGGTGTGATACGTTCCGAGTGTGATACGTTCCGGTGTAATACATGGTATGGAAGCTGTTGTTTGTGGAGGTGACTCATGTTTCAAATGTGTTTGGGGGTCGGATAGGTAGTAGTAGGTAGGGGGTCAATTAAGCGTGGGTTCGTAAATAGATAATGAAGATCCCACGCTTAATTGACCCCCTACCTACTACTACCTATCCGACCCCCAAACACATTTGAAACATGAGTCACCTCCACAAACAACAGCTTCCATACCATGTATTACACCCGGAACGTATCACACTCGGAACGTATCACACCCGGAACGTATCACACCTGTAACGTATCGTTTAAAAGCTTAAACAGCTTCAACAGCTTCTGAACACCTCTTGAACAACCTAAACAGCTTCTGAACAGCCCTTGAACAGCTCTTGAACAGCTTAAACAGCTTCTAAACAGCCGTTGAACAGCTATTCTCTAAACAGCTTAAACAGCTTCTAAACAGCTTTTGAACAGCTTAAACTGCTTTTGAACAGCTATTCAGTTATAAACGATTTCAACGGATCGTTTATTTGGTAACAAGGCACTTGTTCTTACACGAAATGAATATCTTCGATAGTTCTGTAACAGCTGTAATGATAGAGGTAACTTATAATGGCGCTAGGGTAAGATGTCGGTGAAGTGGACGATAAGCGAAACCGCTTATCGTCGAAGGGAGCTGAAGGAAATGTGCAAGTCCGAAAACTCTTTCGAGATTTGAACTCGTGCCATACCCTCTGCGGACCCGTTGACTAGCGCTATGCGTTAACATTTTCGAGTGTCCTTTCTGCACGCCTGAAAAGGTAGCAGTGGATCTTAGATGATTTATCGCTGAGTCATTTTCATATGGCTGGGATTCGATAATTCTCATAACAGTTGGATTGATAAAAATAATTTATTATAATCATACTTACCTGTACACTTATAATTCTTATGTGTTAAAACTAGGTTATAAATAAAAATCATTATTTAGCAATATACTGGGTTTTATTCTCCTAAATTCATTACCTCGTAGTCAAAGAATACAGTGTTATAACTTAAATTTATAGCTTCCAACATGTACAATGCATTTAATGATTTAAAGTGACTACACAGCAAATTTTTAATATTAGTGTACAAATCGCCTGACAGGCTTAAACATGATTTTAATATACATTTATAAAAGACAATAAATTCACCGCTTTGCAGCAGGCTAAGTTTATGGTTAATTAGCGTTTGGAGATTATATAAATTATTATAAGTCTCCGTTGACAATACAATCTGTTGATTTCGGCTCTTCAGCCTTATTACGGAGATGTCTTTGTAAGAGCTGGTCTCGATCTGATGATTCGGGCTGTAGCCTTCCGATTTCACGAATTCGGACCACTCGTCTTCCGTAAAGAATATGCATGCTTTGGCTGATCTTATCTGGATTATCGGTATGTAGCCGGCTGCTGGACTGAGGCCCACGTTAAGCCATTTGGCCCCGCTTTTGTTCAGAATGTAGGTCGATTGGCTATGAGCTGCCTTTCTTTAACGATGGACTCTTCCCGCATTTTTAACGCGGTGTCGATAAATTCGTTTGTAGGTATCTGAGAACAATTAATAATAATTAGAATATGTACTCGGAGATTTTCTAAATACAACTTACTTGATTGGGTGTTTGTTGTTTCATCAAGGAATTCACCAGTGTTTGTTGCTTCATCACTGTTTGTGGCTTCGTTAAGAAATTTGTTGCATGTATCTGAGAACAATTAATAATTAAATATATATATACTTGGAGATTTTTTTTTAGAAACTTACTTGATTTATTAATCGATTCCATGGCGCGTCTGATCCGGTCTGTGCGTCTGGTCGGGTTGTGCTGCAAGTTGAAACTGATTTAAATTTTACTTATTGTTCTATTATGTGCAAGTTAGTGGTGGTGGGGTACTTAAGTGGTGGGGATACTTACTTATACGGGTACCGATGAATATCCCCAGGGTAAGGTGTCGGTGAAACCGGGCACTCGGAAGCGTTTGTCGTCAAAAGGGCTAAGGGAAATCTTGTCCTGCGCCGTGGTGTAAAGCTGGTGCTTTATGGAGCGTATCCCACGTTGTTGGTGAGTCATCTCCTTCTCCTCGCGCAGACAGCTGACATAGTCCGCGAAGGAGATCTCCTGCTTCACCACGTAGGACTTGACCCTTTCGCCTTCTTAACTAAGCTGTCCTGGAATCTGCAGGCATACATTTTTGCTCGTAGGCCCACAAATTCCAGCAATAGCTTTCCGCTCCTTCGTCCTTCATGAGTCCCGGCACCTTTTTGTTCACGCGTGGCATTTCGTATGGATTCCCTTCTGCATAGTCCGATGTGTCGAACCGCGAAATGTTCATCTTCATATCGGAGTACACATCTTCCGTCTCTATTGCGTATATGAGGGAATCCGTGTCCGTATAACACAACTTGCACTTATTATTATAAAAGTCCTGCATAAATTTATAGTGAAATTCATACAGGACTGTTTTTGAAACGTCCAACACGCACATCCGACATAAATAGGTTTGTCAAACATTATGTCCGTTCGCAATAGTTCGATAGCAATCAAATTATTATTGAAAATCGTCGTACACTTAAAATTCGGCTTGCTGATATATGCTTCCGCCCCATACCTGCCGTCCCACTTGTCCACGATCTTGATGTCCCTCCGCAACCTCACGTTCTCCATAGTCTTCCCGAACACTGCATTATTCATGAGTTTGAACAAATTTTTTTCAAACTCATTCTTCGCATGTTGGCGTAGCGTTGTGTTCAGGTCGATATATGGTTGAGCCACGGTGACTGATTAAACCTTAAGGCTCGATGTACCTTGGTCACCACTATTCCCTCCGCTAGATACTGCTTGAGGTTGCGGTAGTGGACAACGTACTTCTCCTTACTGTACAGGGTGGCCAACATTTTTTCGTACGCAGACCCCGGCGGTCTCTGCTTGGTAGGCCCATCGGAAGGTCCCTTTGTCGATCGTGAATTCGTTGCGGATATTCTAGATCGACCTCCAGAATATATCCTTCCGGGTTGTCGTCGGGAACGTGGAAATTCAAATTTCCCGCGTTCTCAACCCACTCCAGGCCTCCAGTCGGCAGAGACTGCGACATCGCCCAGCTGTACATGGCATTGATATCGTAATACATCAGGTACGTACTGGGCGATGTGGGATCGTAGTCCGGCATGTATTTGTTATTAGCCTTCGCGTACCTGTAAACATACATGTAAATTAGATATTTTTAAAACAATAATATTACGCATTATACCTTGAAGAGCATTGTGTCATGCCTCCTCGAATGCCTTTCTCAAGAACATCAAGATGTCAACGTCTTGGAGAGTGTCTAGCTCTACACCTGTTTGTTTCAACATGGCGTCCCACGACAGTCCGGGTGCGGTGTAATAATGGGCTGCATCAAGCCCATAATTCTTGATGCAGCTCTCCCGGAAGTTCTCGAAGACGTCCGCGAGCAGTAAAACGTCCGTCTTCAGATACAAATCCGAATACTCCCCTAAGGTCTGGCATTTGAATTCCCGCCAGACGCTCTGCGCATGTTCGTAATCGCGCATGCTAATGGGAGTATTGGACAGATCGTTGTGGAACGCCTGCATCGGTGGCAGCTGTCCCTCGCTGAGCCTTTCCCAACTCACCATGTAGCTATAGGGAAACACGCCTTTCCTCTTCAGCAATAAAGCGTCAACAAACTGGCTCTCGAGCACGGGGTACTCCTCCAGATAAGAAGCCAGCTTCTCTAACGAAGACGCCATAAACCGGAACGAGTCGATAAATTTAAATTTAATGTCGCTGTCGTCCGTGGTCTGCACCATAGCTACATACTGCTCGGTATTGTTGGGAATGACTTTCAAGTGGCCGGATTGCGCCAATTCTTCAACCAGCAAGTGCCCATCGTATCCGGAAAGGTTATGGAAGATTACGGTATCGTTTTAGTATCCCGATATTCAGATTACAGTGGACGTGTGCTGCACTCTGTAAAAATAAAATATAAGTAAATAAAATATTTATAATTTATTTACGACTTACCTGTACTTGCCGGTTAAATGGCAATGGTCTCTTACTCTATCGGCTCCCAGGGGCTTCTCGCAGATATGGCAAGTGGGATCTGTGGCGTATTGTTTATATTGGGCGGGAGTTAACCTGTCCATCGGGATAGGGCACTGATAAACAGTTTCTGTATCCTCTGCGATACTCTGCAGTTCCCGTATCAGCCACTTTGCGCAATCTTCACCTCTGTAGCCGCGATAATAAGAGAGCTCCGGCGCATAGCTACACTTGAAATAATAGCCCGCGCTGTAGGGCACATGTTTTGGGGCTTCTTTGGGTCATCGGTCGGCTGCACCAAACATTCAAAGTCCGCGTATACGGCGAACGGAACCTTAATTTTATTTTTAAAGTTCTTGAATTTGATAACTTCTCTTCGGGGAACGAGACTTTATAATCGTTCACCTTCCCGCACTCCTGGCTGTGAGACGTCAACCTCGCCTCCGAACGAAAATAGTGGAGGCATCTATCGCAGAAAAATTTCTTAATGCGTTCATTACTAAGTTGTTGGAGACGAGGCGGCTGAGATCTTTGATCCAGACGTAGTGGCATTTTATCGCATCTTTGCTTTTAATCAATAATAAATTAACGTGGCGATCCCGCTTGTCTTTTGTAAGACGATTGGGGGAGACGTTTAGCTTCCTCTCCAGTACATAAACGTTCACGCTCACATTATTCAACCTCTCAAATTTTGAAATATCACTACGCTGGATCGGGAAGGCGATATCCCCCAAGTTAGAACTCTTTGTAATGCGGGTAACTGGTGGTCCTGCCGGCATTTTGCGGCTGCTGGATACAGTGCCGACACTACAGCCCACGCGAAGCATGCATCGTCGGTGTTTCTCACGTTGATGCACGCGTGTTTCCGTTGAATCGCCGGTGGAAGAAGCAGATAAGAGCCGACACGCTGCGGATTATAATTATTTATGTTGATTGCTAGATCCACTACCGCGACTAGTGCCCACCCTGAATCCTTTTCCTACAAAAATGACAAATATACAGCAGTGTTCAAAAGTATAATATTTTAAAACTTACTTGAAATTCCTCCAACTCCCGCAAAATTGATCCCTGCACATACTGATCGTACCACTCCTCGAGATTGCTGTCCATGTTGATCATCCGGTTCTTGGTAGATATATATTTTAAATCCTCCTCCATGTCCGGCTTCACAAAACTTCCCGCAAAACACCGTGTTGATCTTTAGGAACGGCTGCTTGCGCAACTCGTTCCTCATGCGGCGAACGAACATGGACTTGGCGTCGTCTAAAATGTTCTGGGATCTTGGTGCATCAAGTTGGTGATGCATCCAGTACGGATGCGGCTTCGGAAGGCGGTGGTTCAGGTCGTTCCATCTAAGCCGGTCGCTTTGGACAACTCGAGCATCGCCCCCTGCCCTGTATATTCAGCGATTTGAGCCATGTGCGATGAGACATTGCATGACACAACGCCGCTTGAACTTGGGTCTACAAACATAAAATCGAATTTAAGTAATTTGAATTTAAGAATAATTTGAATTGAAATACCTTTTCGCCAACACTCCCTGCTTCCTTCATCAATCGATTCAACAGTCTGATGTTCTCAGAGGTCGCCTTGATAAAGGCGGTTACGTCGTCGCCCCTGCGAACGAGGGCTTTGGTCTGCTCCATGACCTTATACATCGATTTCAACACTTCAGAAGTCATTGTGCTGCAACAATTATTTAAATGAAGGTTACTATAATTACAAGAAGAACATAGAAAAATAATTTAAATGAAAGCAAAATATAGAGGAATTAAAACATTGTAAATAAATAGAAAATAATTTTTAAATTATAAATATAGGGAAATTATTTAAAATAAAAATTGTTAAGGATATAGAAAGTACTTACATGTAATAAAATGTAAAATGGAACTGCACTGTATAACAACTCGTACGAAGCACTAAGGTTTCGGAAGAACTATGCGGCGTTTGGAAGAAAACATCTCCTTTTATATCGTCACGAACGCAATAAAGGTAAGGTTTCCGAGAAATTTCTAATTTTAGAAATGACATAAGCTAATATCTCAAGTAGGAGAAACTTCTAGTATCTAGACCTGTGTATAGAAAGGTACGTAAAACCCCATTTACCTGGGAGAAAAAGCAACGCCGTCGATTCCCGTAGTTGTATACAAATTTTCGGGTTCGGACGTGTTAAAAATTCCTAGAGGGGTACTTTCTACCTGCGTGTGACGTAAATTCTATTTGACGTCTAATAAAGTTTTAATGGTAATATTTCACAATATTGCATTATCATGATAGGACGTGTTAAAAATTCCGAGAATCACTAAAGGGTACTTTCTACCTGTGTTCTATTTACGTCTATTCGAAATGAGAGAGAATCAGGTTGGTACGTGTTAAAAATTCCTGGAATTACTCATTAAGCACAATATAAAACCGCGAGCAAAGTGTCATTGTCATCGATTCCGCGAATGACCGTGAAATTAAGCGCTAATCAATCCATAATACCTTTGCTTTGATTCCGCGACCCCGACTGCCAATCAATCTATATACATTTGCTTCGATTCCGCGAAATTACCCGCGGAATAAAAAGCGCGACCTTGAAATAGCCTCGAAACGAAACCGCTAATTAGCGTAGTCGCGGACGCCATCTTTCCGCGACTGCCATCTTTACCGCGGATTAAAAAGCGCAAACTTAAAATTGGCTGTCTAATAAAGCGTGAAATTACTCGCGGAATAAAATCGCGACCTTGAAATAGCCGCGGATTAAAAACGCGAGCCGCTAACCAAACTTCGATTCCTCGAAATTACTCGCGGAGTAAAGGCGCGAGACGCTAATCAAACATCAATTCCACGAAATTACCCGCGGAATAAAAAGCGCGACCTTGAAATAGCCGCGAAACGAAACCGCTAATTAGCGTAGTCGCGGACGCCATCTTTCCGCGACTGCCATCTTTACCGCGGATTAAAAAGCGCAAACTTAAAATTGGCTGTCTAATAAAGCGTGAAATTACTCGCGGAATAAAATCGCGACCTTGAAATAGCCGCGGATTAAAAACGCGAGCCGCTAACCAAACTTCGATTCCTCGAAATTACCCGCGGAGTAAAGGCGCGAGACGCTAATCAAACATCAATTCCACGAAATTGCCTAAAATTCCGCGAAATCATCCGCGAACGCGGATGCATGAAGTTATGGACGCGAATGGCCTTGAAAGTGCGCGAGATTAGGCGTTAATTAAAAAAAATCCGCGAGATTAGACGTTAATTAAATAAAATTCCGCGAGGTTGGCGTTAATTAAATAAAATTCCGCGAAATCAAACCGCGAACCGCGGATGCATGAAGTTATGGACGCGAATGGCCTTGAAAGTGCGCGAGATTGGGTGTTAATTAAAAAAATCCGCGAGATTAGACGTTAATTAAATAAAAATCCGCGAGGTTGGGCGTTAATTAAATAAAATTCCGCGAAATCAAACCGCGAACCGCGGATGCATGAAGTTATGGGACGCGAATGGCCTTGAAAGTGCGCGAGATTGGGTGTTAATTAAAAAAAATCCGCGAGATTAGACGTTAATTAAATAAAAATCCGCGAGGTTGGGCGTTAATTAAATAAAATTCCGCGAAATCATCCGCGAATTAAAAGCGTGAGCCGCTAATCAAACATCAATTCCACGAAATTGCCTAAAATTCCGCGAAATCATCCGCGAACCGCGGATGCATGAAGTTATGGGACGCGAAAAGTGAGCCAGAACCCCTGTAGTATACCTACTGTAGCTGTAGTCTAAAAGTGAATACTGTCCCCACTGCACTCAAAGCATTTCTTTGATAGTATAGCAATACCACTTCTTTAGCTAAACTTCTTCACTCGAGGGTTTGTTCACCTGAGTTCCTTCATTTTATGGAACGGATCGATTTTCTTCACCAACGTTTTTAACAGCCCACGGCTGTATTGAACCCGATGCAAACATTGCGTAAAATATTGCTCCACAGAAGTGAACGACTGCAATAACGGCAAAAACTATTTGCCACTGTGCTACCTATGAACATGAAAAAAGGAAAGGAATTAAATACGTATTAATTGAATCGTCCACACCTACTTTATCAACTGTGTTAGAACTTCCTGGTATATATAACATTGTAATTGCACATAACAGGCCAGCAATATTTCCAATTGTGTTGGAAAACCCGATTAAGACGCTAGAATACCTTGGTGCAACTTCTAAGGAATTAACAAAATATCCTGCCACTGTGAAAGCACCAGAAGCAACCCCAATTGTCAAAAAAGTAATAGCGATAGTGGATGATTCGGAAAAAGCAACCAGTATAAAGCAAAGTCCCTGAAATGTCAGTCCGCAACTGGTAAACAATTTTCGAATAGTTGCTACGCTTATTGTTGTAATTCGGCATATGTAATCAGAGAGAATTCCTGCACAAGGTATTCCGAAAATCATAATAAGATGTGGCAAAATGTTTAACGTAATGTCCTGGAAAGTAATTAAAAATCGGTATTAAACTTTACATTAAATTATACTTTACCTCTTGTATGTCGTAAATTTCCGATAGAAATTTGGTTTGGTAAGTCAAAATTAAGTAAAGACTGTAGGAACGACAAAAACTGGCAATAAAAATTGCTGCTACCGGCATAGATGTAAACATCAGTCTCCACGGGATCCGACTATACCTATAATCTATTTTGCCACCATTTTCTCGAGTTATAGAATCATTTATTAACGACAGCTCTTTCTGATTAATGTCTGCGTGCTTTTCGGGCTTCTCTGAAGTAAACCACGTCCAAACCACAAACCAAATCAGTCCCATACATCCATACCAAGTAATTATATAATTCAGTGGAAGAAGATTGCGGATTTGGACGAGCAATATGCCTATAACCACGCCACATGTAGGCCCCGAAAATGCCAAAGTTATAAGCGTGGCCCTTTCAGTAGTAGGAAGCCAATACTTCCACATAGTGAAGCAAGTTGGAATCATTGTACCCTAAAAATAAATAAGTAATCTCAATCAATTAATTTTAATTACTTACTTCTAACAAGCCTTGTGAAAACTTCATACAAAGAGCCATGTCGGTGGAAAAATTCAATATGTGAGGGAATACTAGAGAAATAAGACTGGAAAGTAATATGGCTCCACCAAACAGATTATTTCCGGGATATTTCATTGCTAGAAGTCCACCTGGAATTTGAGCTATGAGATGTCCACCAAAGAATGCACCTGACATATTCACATCTGATTCCTATGAACAAATTAATAACCTTTTATTATTAACATAAAATAATAACAATGCAAGGACTATCTACGAGTTATATCATTAATTTTTGACAAATGTTCCTTTCAATTTTAATACATTAAATTTTTTCTTAACGTTTCAATGCGACATGTCATCTTTATCAAAAGATTTACAAAATTGTCTGCAAGATACGGCAATCATTAGTTTTGTTTTTAAGATTTTTATATAACAACCAGCTTACAATTCTTCTTTGTTAATACTTTGGTTTTGTAATTAAACTAATTTATGTATTTTTACATAATTTTAATTTTTTTTAACAAAGCTAGCGTTAACGCTGTATTGCTATAAACATTCACAAACAGATTAAAATATTGTACGACACGAAAATGCAAAACCAGTCTAAAAGAAAAGTGTGGAACGATTTTTACGTAGAGGTGTTTTTGTGTTTCTATATACCGTGTGGAAATCGTCGATTCGATCGGGTACGTACAATATTCATATGGGCATTTACTTTGTAGTTAATCCATCGCATTTGAAAGAACAAAAAAAAATCAACCTTAGCACTAATAAGCTGCAATTCCCAGTTTCAATGAACAAACAACTCTATTAATTCGAAATAAATAACTTATAAATACAAAAATTAACATTGTCTTTTAGAATTTAAGAAAAACTCTTTTTCAATGAATCATTAGTTTGAATAATCCTTCTTTTTAATGACTCTCTCACATTTAGATAAGAAAAGTGCTGTGTCGCAGTCTCGCTGTGCAACCTCCAACTATGGCGTTCAGGTCGTTTCCGACCGGCCGGTATATACGAATATATACATATACGTATATATATACATATATATATATATATACGCCAATATATCAGCAGTTAAATGAGATGGTTTTCTCATTCTTTGTTTACTGTTTACTTGGTTTTGTCGAGCAGTGGCAGCTCGTAGTTATAATCTATGGGAGATCTTCAAAAGTACAAGTAGTACTACGTAAAAATAAATTAAAAAAAACTGCTTACGGAATTGTTATCGACAGAAAAGGTAAAATATTTAGCAAAACTGAAAAAAGAAACCTAGAATAAAAGATTCAGTGATGTAATAAAGATTATTGTTTATATTCTGATTTAAGTCTCCTCCGTTTTTAAGAAATTAACTGTTCTATAATTTTGTTAAAATTACTATGAATTGAATTATTGTTCATTGATATCACTGCGCACTTGGCGTTCTCAAATCCTGATGTTTGTTAAAAAAAAATTTATGTACCTAAGACTGGAAAAATAGCGTTCTGGTTCAGCGGTAGCCACAAGCACAGAAAATCGCAAATCCATTGAAATTTACAGTAAATTTCCTACGAAAAACGCCTCGTGAAAATACGGGTACCGACCTTGTTTCCTTGTGTAAGATTTAATAACAGGGTAGGCCATCCAAGCTGTTTTAGTTTTACCTCTTCTGTCAATGAAAAAGCTTTAAAATTAATTTTGGCGATATCGTTTAGAGTATTTTTCATAATTTTTAAATTTCCACTGCAATATAACACTGTGTCAAGATTAGTGTCAGATATTTTGAAAATTATATTTCTACCATCGATTTGTCAACGCTATAAAATAAATATGTAAATTCAATAAAAGGTTGAGGATTGTGAAGTAAATAATAATATATTTTTGGTCCATTTATATCAAATAGACATTGAATACGTCAACAGTAATTACTAAGGCTGGCCACGAGCGGTACCGCGCAGTCGCGTAGAGTCGACCAGGCCTCGCGTTCCACTAGAGTTATTCTGCTAATAGAGATGTTTGCTGCCGCAAATAATTTCGCTCATCTTTTAAATAAAAATTAAATAACACGTGCTCAAACACTTACCATTTTAAGAGTCCTCCGTGAAATCACAAAGTGAATAATGTCTGTTAAATATCTGCAACATTAGATATGTTTCAACTGTTGTTTCGGCAAAACCAGTACGGCACGAGGAAAATATGCGTTTATATGCAGAGAACGAACGTTCTACATCTAGTGACGTAATATTTGCATAAGTAAAATAATCTTTCAAATAACTTAACGATTCTGTTAACGCACCTTCACAAATGGGTCTTAATGTGCCAAAATCAGAATTTTACTCAAAAACACTTTCAAATTTTTCTAGAACAGAAACATTTTTTGCGTCTTCAATCGCGCATAGCTGTGCGTGAACATGTTGCACTATTTGTAGAGATTCTTCTAACGGCACCGCATGATTTTGTAATTTTTCTATTGTATCTGCTAGCCCGAAGTAATTGTCGTGAATGATTTTTAAATCCATTTTAACCTGACTATCTTGAAATTTCGACTGGCTTTTCTGGATAGCGGCAACTTCCTTTGTATCGAATTGTAAAACCACGTTCTTAATATTGTCAAAATATTTATGATGATAAAACGCGGCCTGCAACCATGTTCCCCAACGAGTTAGAATAGGTTCTAGTGGCTCTGGTATACGGGAGCACAGTCTGTGAAATTCGCGAATACGTTTCAGTGATTTGACAAATACTGCTTTAGTATGCGCTATTAAAGCGTCTACCTCGGGATAACATTTTCTGATACTATCCGCCACAAGATTGAGAGCATGAATTTTACACGTAATGTGTAACAAATTAGCAGAATGCTTTTTAAGAGACCGGCCTACAGAAAGCATGTTTGCAGCACCATCACTCACTAACATCAAGAGTTGGTTTGTTGAAAGTTCAAACTTGCCCAATGTATTTAACACTAACTTTGAAATTACTTCGGCAGTACACTGTTGTATTCGTTTGGAGACTAATAGAATTGAAGGTGCCGATTGATGAGGTTCCAATTTGCGTGCCATTACATTAAGAACAGAATGTTTCTTCCGATCTGTTGTTTTGTCGACACATAACCACAGTTTTTGATCTTTCAACTCCGATTTTATTTTTGTTCAATATGTTCGCGCGCAGATGGCACAATTCTTCGTAACGATGTTCGACTTGGTAATTTGCACTCCGAATAATTATTCCAAAAGCAGATAAATGGTTCCTTGTCTAGTAAATTAAACGGTATATTACATGCGATAAACGTAACGCATAAATTAAATATAAATTTTTCATTGTCTCGTGCGCAATTTCTTTTTGAGACATGCTTTTCACTATTTACGTGTCGTAGACAATGTTGTCTGGACCAACACATTAACGGGATTTTACAGATTACACATTTAATTTTAGCACCTTCATATATTAAGTCTGGAATTTCTGCAATAAATTTTCGAAGTTTATCCGACCGCGGTCGTTTTGCTGACGAAATCATAATTTTTCTAGGACAGATAAACAATTGCGCAAATGACCGGCAGCGAAAATGTCCGTACTGCTCCGCAGACGAAGTAATACTACCGTTCCTCTCGGTCCGAACTGATTCTACGCCGATGCGCGGTACCGCTCGTGGCCAGCGTTAGTAATTACAAATAATGTAATAAAATATAAATAACGCAGACTGTACATACATTTACATTTTAAAAATCTGTACACATAAACATCAATATTTTGTTGTCTGTAAAGATCGGTTTACATGTTTCGCGTGGCTTTAAACCAAATATGAGGCGGAGTATTCTTTTTTGAAGCATAAATACTCTATCGCCATCCCTCGTTTCCCCATACATAGTAAACCTGAAGAAGTTGCGTGTTTTCCAGATTTGATTTTAATTGTAATATTGCAAAAAAATGTAGAATTTAGTTTTTTGCAAACAAAATCTGAACGCACCATGACAGTTTACCGTCTACAAGTAGACCCAGAAATCTTATGTAATTACAATTCATTTCGTGAGTGATAACAGTGAGAGATTTATCTATGTAGAATCTAAGTTTCACCGTTTTAACCTTGTTAAGAATAAGTTTGTTTCTAAAACACCATTCGCGTATTTCTTTTTCTCCCATATTTTGTAATGCAGCAACCCATTATAAAGATCCCTTTTCTCAGTAATTGTTATTAAACATCTTATATACTTTTCTTTTTCTAAGTAGAAACTTACCATTATGTTGGTTGAAGGTAACAATGAACTGGCAGCGCGGACTCCAAAAATAATACAGAACCCCAAGAATATCAACAAGGTCAGCGTTAAACGACAAGAAATGCATGATAATCTTCGGCTGAGTTTCCAGTGGGTTGACCTATTATTTTCAGTACCATTTGAAGATTGATCAACCATTATAGGTTTCTTCTCTTGTGCACTACGACAAGAAACACGTAAACATATTAAAAATTCGAATATTTAACAAATTATGGTATCGGTTTACAAACCTTTACGACGTTAAAAAGATCTTCACAATGTTATATCGTATTTATCGACAAAAATAAGTACGTTTATTTAATAAACACATGGCTGTAATAATAACATACTCTTTATCTTCATTTTGCTTGACCAGCTCTAATCGAGTACTTTATATTCGGTAAAATTTCATTTAGCGTTTTCTGTTATTTTTGATAAAATTAATTAGAATTAATTCAGCAATTTAAATAGTTCCTCTCTTTTGTGAACTATGTTAATGCTTAGTATAATTACATTGTACATATTATATCAAATGTGTACGCCAATTACAAGCTATTGAAACATCTAGTTATTATTACTGTTGGAACATAAATTAGGATAAATTTCTCAAAAACTATTGTGAGAAAAAGCAAAAAATAAGATAAAATGTACAGCTTATACTGTGCTACTGCGTTTATATATAAAGCGGTAATTATTTTCTTATACCAACAATTGTCAACCAGAGACGTCCTTAATTTTTACGAATAACTAGTATATTTTTCTAGGTAGGATCACACTCATATTAATTAGTAACTCTATAACATACACACAAGGAACACGGAAACATAGATTCATTCTATCACCTTCATAAACATATTTTGTAACTTCTTTCATATTCACTTTAAAAATAAGAAGCCGTTAGCTTTATATTCATTATTCAACACAATAACACAATATAAGTTACCAACAACAATTAAACTTCATGTGTTATTTAATTTATCCGAACAGAAACATTATTACTGTCATGCTACAGAAATATCATGTGTCAGAAGAAGAAATTATTAGTACTTGTAAACAAGCATTATTTTAGCGTAAGCCGCAAATTTAACACAGTACAGCGCAACCGAAGACAACACAGCACAGCTCAGGAAACCTGTGCCTCCACTGTTCCTCTGTTTGCCACCGCATATTGACCACAATAGTCGTACTGGGCAGAACTGTCTCGTTTGTGAGGTGTTATAATCTTATTTTATGTATTTAATTCAAATTCAAATATTGAAGTATTAACGTTACTTTATAAATGTTGTCAAAGGAAATACATGTCGTTACTATTTAAAATAAATTAATAAATCTGTTGAAATTGTAAAAGTCATCATCTGTCCACCATATACAAACGCGTTTCGCCGTTTGCAGGAATTAATTCGAGAAAAATGTACAAATTAGATTATCTTAATTAGATTCCCCCACACGTACATGCTATAATAAATCTGTTGTTTACCATTTTCTTAATTTAATTATCTTGCAAATTTTTTCCCAAATCTGATTTTTATTATTTATTCCCATATAATCTTTATTATTCGTATCATCTAAAACTTTATATTTGTGAACTGTTTCTATTAGTAGTTCCATCACGACAAAACTCGGGACACAGGCGCCGGAAAACTGCGTCTGTTGCAAAGGAACCTCTACTATGTTCAATAAGCGCTTTAACATACAATCCGATATACTGCTTGAGCTGGGCTGCTCTATGCTGTCTTCAATATACGGCTAGCCCTTTGCCCAGTCAAACGTAGGCTTCTTACCACTAGACCACCGAGCCATTTTACTGTTGTATACATTTTTTTTTAATTACTATTGAGATATTTTCTTATATTAGCCTATTCAAAAGAAAATACTATTCGTACAATTAATAATGCTGCTGTAAGAGGTGTATAAAATATAAATACGCCTTAGTGTTATGCAAGTTGATCCAAAACCTGAGAAAGTTATTCTGACGAATCCCATTGCTGGTTAAACAAAGAGATCCATCTTGAAGGAAATATTCGCACAAATTTAATGGTAATTGAAAGATTTCTGAGTATTCGTTACAAAGCGATGCCAAAAATTTAACAGTTTATCTGATGGATAATGTGTTTTTTTTTATATAAGTATATTAATAATCTCCCTTTATTTAAAAAATTTGCTTTAGTAATAAACAAAAACCGACCTAAATTAGTTTAATTTTTCATAGCGATAAATGTAATTCTAACAATTAGGAAGATCTTTTTCTTATAAAAGGCAGAGCATATCGCTAGCAATTTAGTAACAGTTCAAATCGAGTCGGATTCCGAGTTTTTACTTCCAACAACCCGCTAGATACTATAAAATCGGGGAATTATAATTAGGTGCCATTTATGAGGCGTAAATAATACATCCGTTTTGATAACTAACTTTCCAACATTCTGGGAGATTTAGAAATAGAACCTGATCCAGAAGAAGAAGAAGTGTTAGGTTGGAAACCTACTAAATATTTGTACGGTGGTGACGAGGAACCTAGTAGAGGTAAGATAACTGGAACAGTGAATTTATATGATTATCCCCGCCTCTTCATATTCAGCGGAAATTTGAAAAATGCTTTGAATCCAATATATTTCTATTATTTCACTATTGATGCGGGATTGAATTATGCAAAATTATTAGATGAAACCACCGCCGATTATCCAGGATAGTTTTGAATACTGTTTTGATATCTTTATTTATAATTTTTTCGGTGTTATATTCGAAAGAACTAAGAAAATCTAGTGAAGATTCTCTTCTATTGCAGTTCTAGAGGCCTTTATGCTAATTATGTAGGAACAGCATTTCGTTTTGTTTTTATTATGAGCTTGTACAAAGATAACGTTTCTTAGTCATTTGTAATCAGTTACAAAATAAAATAGATTGGTACAGTCTTACAGATTCTGCTAGTATTATTCAGAACATTAGCATTACCCTTTTAGTAATTTCTTGTACCATTATATTAAAATTACAACATGTAAAATTGCACCATTGGCGCCAAGAGAGGTGACGTTCAATCAATTGCGCTCCGGCAACATATGTCAAAGTGATCCTTCTTCTGATCCATTTTCAATTCTTCAGCGGCTTTATAGCTGTGAGGTTTCACTTTCTTTATCCACGACGTTTTATTAGGCAAATCTGTCTCCAAGCAATGATAATTCCGGGCAAACGGCTAAATAACTTCTTTCGCTACATATTCTTCAAGTCTCTAATATTCATTGTTAATGTAAATTTTTCCTACAAAGTGGTTTATTTATAAAGATGAAAAGAAGTACTGGCTGTACTTGTTATGTCCACGAGAATAAATTATTTGGAGAGCAGCCAAAAATAAAACAATCTACTCAATTGTTCAGTTCTAAGCTTTCGCAATTAATTTATTGCTTGATCAGCGAAACCAACTTTATTCATGGTAATTTCAGATCTTGTATTGAAATTTCCTTTCAAACCCAAGGTTAGGTTCCGCCTTTTGAAAAAAATGCGGTGACGCGTCGACGTCAAATTTGGAGTTAGTTTCTTTATTCCATCAATTTATCTTTCGTAAACGTTATTTGCAATTTACACTTTTAAACTGTCGAAAGAGCGAGTATCTAGGTGAGACTCCGGAATCTATGACTAAAACTTATCTTTTAATTAGAGATAAACAATTTTGCAAATTGTAGGTATAACATTACTGTACAAATAGACTATTTAATAGGCTGTTTTGATTTTTCTCACAGTAAATAATTTAACAGATGTAAAAAAAAACTCCAACTATTATCTTCCTTTTTGCAATTTAGGCTCTGGCGACGCTGATAAATTAGAAAATAGGGAAATAGGGTTTTAGAACGCCGGCTGAAATTGAAAATGGAAGTCCCGAAAATGTTGTCCTGCGAAACATGATACAATTGTGGACGAATTTCGCAAAATACGGTGATCCAACAATAAAGATAGGATTGTATGTGGGAACCATTAAATGAGAATGAATACCTATAATTACCTTCTTATCGATGTCAATCCAATTCAAATGGTAATTAATTTCATACCTAAGAGCATTGAATTTTGATCTAGTATATACAAAGAATATTCTCCTGGAAACTAATTACCAAAAATAATTTTTATAAGAAATTAATATCTTAATAAATGAATTTCCAGTTTTCCTTCAGTTATCCATATCTATCCTTTGTTTAAGCAGCTATTTATCAAATTAGAAGTACGTTCAATAACACTATAACTTACATTGTTGACACTGTAGAAGATATATAGAAAAATATGGTAATTCTTTTCACTAGGAAGAGCAATACTACTCCAGGGATCTATAAATTATAAAAAAAATAAAAAACATTTTACGTAGTATTAAGAAATTTATTTGTCATTTGTGAGTTTTGGAAGAAGCGAAAACTTGTATAATTGTTTTTACGTAATAAATTGATAATAAAAGTCTTTCCTTCTGTGACACCTATCCGCCAGCATATTGACTATAAAGGCAAATACTTTATCTCTTCAATATTGGAACCTACTAGTATTATGTGTCCATGGGTATAATGGCGAACTTACGTGGACGTACTATCCGCCATTAGATGGCAGCACAGAAGACGATAATGGATTTAATTTCAACTTTCGAAAAATTGAAATCACGTCATAATTTTTATATATTTTTTTACTGCCGCGTTGACTTATTTATTTATTGTTTAAAATTGTTATGATCTAAGGTAGTTCTTTGAATAGTAATGTAAATATTATATATAACGAAGAATTTTTAATATTAATTCGTTAACATCCTTACGAACGTTTTTTGTTGGTGGGTCATAATGCAGCAAAAATTTATAGTTTGTTCTTATTTCTTTTTTATAAATTGTCGTACTAACTTTGCGGAAAAACAACAACGTTTGGAACTTCCACAAGAGGTACTATAAATACATATACCGGGTGTCCCGTGAGGTAAGGTACAAACTTTCGCTACGTGTTCCTCAGGTAAATTGGAGTCGAAAATGTCTATATGAACACGGTCCGCAAATGCATCTTTATCGAGATATGATGCTTTTAATTGTAGTAGGTCGTGCTGTTTTGTTACTTATTTTGACAGATCGGTTGTGTTAGTTTGATTGAACTCCGCATTTAAGTAAACACGGTTAATTTCAAGCTTATTGTCGTGTTTATTTTTACAAATGAAGAATACGCAGATATGATGTTAGTCTATGGATACTGCAACTGCAGCGATAGGGCATCAATGAGGGAATACCGCCACCGGTATCCGAATCGAAGGATACTTGATAGTAGAGTATTCGGGAGAGTTTTCGCACATCTTAGAGCAACGGGATCATTTCCAAATGCTAAGGTAACACGTCAATCAGCAGTTGACCATGATTTTAATACTGGATAGTGTTGAAAGAGCCCCATCAACTACTGACCGCAGAATATCAGTTCGCACTGGTGCTAGTCGAATGACTGTATGGAGAACGATGCATAACTTTGGTTTGTAGCCGTTCCATCTGCAACCTGTCCAAGCTTTGCTGCCCACTGATCCAGGCTCTCGTATGCCGTTCTGTAATTGGCTCAACACACATCGTAAATTTTGTTCATCCATGAGTGTACATTTACTCGAGACGGCGTCAATAATTTGAGGAATTCCCATTCTTGGCAGATTGAAAATCTACATGCAACCTACGAACGGAATTTCCAACACCGTTTTTTAGTTAATGTTTGGTGCGGTTTGTTAGGGGATCAATTAGTTGGCCCTTTCGTGTTTGATGGTCGTTTGACATCTCCAATTTATCTTCAATTCCTACGAGAAGTACTCCCACTGTAGTTGGAGGATATTCTGCTTCAAATAAGACAACATATGTGGGTACAACATGACGGTGCTCCGCTGCACTACGGTAGAAATGTTGTTGGGTATTTAAATACCACTTTTCCTGGACGTTGGATTAGACGGAGTGGCCCAGTTTCTTGGCCACCCCGCTCACCCGACTTAAATCCCTTGGATTATTACTTATGGGGACACATGAAGACGTTGGTATATGACGAGGAATCACGTACTAGGGTTGAACTGCTTCGTAAAATTATTGCAGTTGCTACTGACATAAGAAATAACCGTCATGTTATTCGGAGAGCCATCAACGATATTTATGAACGAAGTAGACTGTGCTTGCAGTACGAAGGTGGACATTTTGAACAATTCTTGTGAACGATTCGAGGCGTATATTTTTTTTTTTGTTAAATAAAAGAGATTTTCCAACGATGTTTTGGTTCTTGCTCCTTTAGCACTACTATAATTAAAAGCATCATATCTCGACAAGGATGCATTTGCCATTTGACCGTGTTCATATAGACATTTTCGACTCAAATTTACCTGAGGAACACGTCGTGAAAGCTTGTACCTTACCTCACGGGACACCCGGTATATTCTCTGAAAATATTTTCAATTTGGTGACACTTTCAGTTATTTACAAAAATACAATGTTAAGCTACAAATATTAGGCAATATAAGTAGTCAGGACCTAAATAAATGTGTGAAACAGGTAGTTACAACGATTATCATACAACCTTGGCCAATAAAACGGAGCATCTTAAACTATGTGAAACTTAAAACTTCATTGAAATATATTTACAATATTGACTACATTAACAAATTCCGCATGGAAGTTAGTATCGCGTATGACCCCTTTGCGTTTTAACGACTGCCTGTATATGTTTAGGCGCTGTACCCACTATTTTTTCGCATTGTGCCGGTGGAATACCTTTCCACACTTTTCTTATTTCGGCTTCAAGTGCTGTTTTGACTGTTTGTAATCCCTTAGTTCAGTTATCAAAAAGTGCCACAAATGCTCGACTGGATTTAGGTCTTGAGATTGGGCAGGCCAATCCAGAAGTTGGAATCTATTTTCGTGTTTCCAATTTTTATTTTTTCGAGCTGTGTGGCAGGGTGCGTTATCTTGTTGGGAAAAATGTTTTCTAATAGTTCCTCTGAAATTAGTTTTGCATATGATGTTGCCTTAATGTTGCATCAGAACTCCTATGTACGTTTGATTATTTAAGCAGCCGTGACATGTGGACATTTCTCCAACGGCCTGTGATGACATACACCCCCCATGTCATAAAGTTACCACCTCCGTGCTTAAAAGTAGGAACGACGCTATCCTCATGAAATTCCTCATTAACTCTACGACCCAGAAAGGTACTTACAGTGGTAACAAAATGAGGAAAAAGGAACCATACTTTATTTATCAAAAGGAATCCTTTAAAATTTGCATTATGATGATGATAGGATTCAGTTTGAAAGCAATACCTTTAGAATAATTGCTTCTATATTCCGTTCCTCGGACCACAACACCCCGTTCCAGTTTTCCATTATCCAGTATTGGTGTATTTTTATCCATTTTAAACGCCTTTCCTGTTGATCGCGGACAATAACGGCGTTTTTCTTGCCTTACAACCTTTTAATCCTGCACTAGTTAAGCATCTTCTAACCGCTTTGGCCGGAATCGTTTAACTGCTGAATTTCAGTGACTCTGTTCGTAACAGACGTTTTTCACTGTTTGGTAGTAGAGATCCATGCGAGTACAATAGTTGAGTCCGTCCAATATATAACTCTGCTAAACTGAATGTTTATAGTGTTCATGATTTTCTCAACTAATTGACAAAGTTGTACTGCTGCGCATAACTCTAGTCTTGGAATGGATATACTTTTTACTGGTGCTACTCTAGACTTAGCACATAGCAGATTACTACACACGAAGTCATTATTTACAGTTCGAATATAAACACATGCGCCATAAGATTTTTGACTTACATCACTAAAACCATGCAACTTTAGAAGTTAAAAAATACTTGGAATTGTCTTTCTAGATATTTTGAGATGTTAGGTTAGAAAGTTGGCGTTTATATTCAGAAAATACATCGATAGGGACAGGTTCATCCAAATCCATTTGTAATTTCCAGAAGGTTTGCATCAATAATTTTCCGGTAATAATTATTGGCCCTAAAAGTCCTAGTGGGTCAAAAAACTGCGAAATAAAAGACAATATATATCTCTTTGTTACTTTAGCTGAATCAGATTGATAAGGTGGTTTATATATAAAAGTGTTCCACAAGAGCCCTAAGGTTTTGATACCGCTAGTCTTGCCTATGGAATGTATGACTTCTGATGAAGAATTAATCTGTGTATTGGTAAATATGTCAGAATTGTTGGAGTGCCATTTTCGTAGCTCAAATCCTCCACACTTAAGCAAATATCTAGTTTGACTAATGATGGTAACAGCTTCTTCCAGTTTGTTTGCCCCTGTTGTAAGGTCATCCACATAAAAAAATATGAGTTGTGATTTCTGATCCAACTGGAAATCTCTCTCGTTCGTCACTAGCTAACTGTTGTAACGCGCGAATTGCAAGAAATGATGCCGAAGCAGTACCGTAAGTGACGGTTGATAACTCAAAAACTTGAATTCTGTCATTGGGGTTCGATCTCCACAATATTCGTTGGTAATTACTTTCTGAACCATCTAATAGAATTTGGCGATACATTTTTGCAATATCTGCTGTGAGAGCTATTTGATGCGTGCGAAATCTGCAAATTATAGAAAACAAATCCTCTTGAATGGTTGGCCCGACCATCAAAGTGTCGTTTAAAGAAATGTTAGTTGTTGTCTTACATGACCCATCAAAAACCACGCGAAGCTTCGTCGTCGTACTGTCCCGTTTCTCAACGGAATGATGGGGAAGATAAAATGATGATGAGTTTTCGTGCAAGGAGTCCAGATTTACCGGTTTCATATGCCCTAATTCAAGATATTCATCCATGAATTTGGTGTATTCAGTCTTCAATCCCTGGTTGGATTTAAAGCGTTTTTCTATGTTATAAAACCATTTTAATGCCGAACCGTATGAATCACCTAAACAATCAGGGTCTTTTCTCCACGGTAATTTAACTACAAAACGACCCTCTTCATTGCGTTTAATGTTTTCTTGAAAGTGATTTTCACATGCTTGTTCTTCCAAAGTATAATTTATTTTAGTATCATACTCTTCAATATATATATATATATATATATATATATCAATAGAAATTGTTGGTAAGTTAGGCGTAATTTTGTCTATCACTAAACAGTTAATATTAGTTTGGAATGCATTGAGTCTAGATTTTATTTTTACATTGATGGCTTTATTTATCTGTGTAGATGACTGATTAATACCCAAGACTGGTATTGAAAGTGATTCTTGTTTTATTCCAAGTCGATCAGCAAATGATTTTGTAACAAAGTTTGATTGTGAACCACAATCTAATAAAACTCTACATTCTTGAAGACGACCTTTAATATCGTCGACAATATTGATTCAGATTGGCTTTGAAAATCAGTAGCATGACTACTAATTGTGGGATTAGCGTCATTCACATCTGAAGTCGGTGATACGTTTGGGATTTGTTGAATATGGAGCAGCGTGTGATGCTTTTTCTTGAAAATTTTACATAATCCGCTAGTACAATCGTTCGCACGATGACCTGCTCTTAAGCAGTTTAAGCAAAATTTTTTTTATTTTTGCATTGCTAATTATTTGTCCAATTGAAAAAGCAAGAAACCTTTTGCATTGATAGATGTTGTGATTATTTAAATAAAATGGACAAATTATGCTTAATGTTACTAAATTCGACGTACCTTTGATTGGTTTTTGTTTAGATACATCTGTATGTTGAGATTTTCTTTGTAAAGTTTCTAAAATTTGACATCTTTTCTCTAAAAATGTAATAATTTTTTTGTATGATGGAATTGTAGATGAAGTGGGCAATGAACTTTCCCATTCTTTGTTGGTTAAATGGTCTAATTTGTTTGAAATTATATGAACTAGTAAATCATCCCAGTGTTCGACAGGTCTTTTAAGTGACTCTAAAGCTCGCGTGTGCTTGAGAACGCCATCTAGTATTTGACGTAAGCCTAAATGATTTTCCTTAGATAAAACAGGCAAATCGTATATGCCTTTAATATGCTGTTGTATTATAATACGTTTGTTATCGTAACGACCGTTTAACATTTTCCATGCAATGTGATAGTTTTTTTCGAGATTGAAAGAGAATGTAAAATCGTTGCCGCATCACCAGATAATGCAGTTTTTAGATAGTGGAATTTTTGAATGTCTGGTATCGAGGCATTTTGATGAATTAGAGAATTGAACGTATCATAAAAAGGGACCCATTCTTCATAAAGTCCAGATAAACTAGATAAATTTATTGTAGGAAGTTTGACACAAGTTGATTGCTGATTTGTATTTGTATTTTGTTCTAATGTTTCATTAGCGACTGGTTTTGTTGTTCGTTTTTCTATGAGTTCTTGCAATCGACTAACTACATCTAAATAACTTTTTTCAAATTCGATACGTTCTTTTTCTTGATAGTCTATGTTTTCTAGAACTTCGATATCCACCTGAATATCTTCGAATTGTTCCATGTAAGGGTTAATTTTAGCACGAACCTTAAGGTTAATTAGGTTAATATCTTGTTTAGTGTCTAGAAAGTTCGTCTAGATATCTTGTCGTTCTAGTGAGATATGATTTCAAAGAAGCTTTTTTCAACTTGAGCTTTTTTAAATCAACCATTATTTGAAGTGCACAAGGGAAAATGGATATTTAAAATGAAATATTGGAGACCTACCTTTGTAGCGTCGTTGTATGCGTTGCTTGAATATTTGCTACCGTCTTCGAATACCGATACGAAGGACCAACAATGTTGTTGATTGTTTAATAATAGTCTGTAGATTGTTTTACTTGATTTTAATTCACAAATAATGGCTCACAATGAATGCACGTGTTTTGTGTTATACCGAATCTTAACTGTACTGTCCAACGGCTTGGTACTGCTGTACTGAATATACACAAGGAGCATGCGCACAAAGTGGCGGCAATTTAAATGATGTAAGCAAACAAAAATGGCCCTTAATGAAATCTAAACAGGTTTCAATGTAATAAATTTATTAGTTAATATATATTCTTTTTGTTGCTTTAACGAAATGAAGTCAACGAATACGATTTATTGAATTCACTTTTTCAGTGTAATTGTCAATTGTCATTTCTTTAATTTCGAATTTTTTAAATATAACCAAAATAAGGGTGGACAGGAGGGTAAGGAAAAGTTAAAACACTTCGATCGTAACCTTTATTAGTATCTCAACAAATAAGTAGATCCGCGGGTATTTCACAATTACATAGTTCATTAAAGTATTGATTAATAGAAACTAGTTAACTACACCTATTAAAAATTAAAGCTATTAGAATAAATTAATAAATTAACAAACTAAAACTCTGTTATGTACGGGCTAATCTCCTGTACAACGGTCGACTATGCTTCTCTGGAAATCCTTTAGCGAAGGGAGGGCTTGGATTTGTTGATACATAATAGACACCTTTGGCTCTAAAATTATTTACATAAAAAAAAAACAATCTTGACTATTTGGCCAGCCCATAACACTTACTTCTCAGTTACATGTTCACCCATCAAAACATATTCTTCCTTAGGCGGATCACACCATCCCACCAAATAACTAACTAAGTTCGGGCAGGGATATGCCCAAAACCCTTTAGTCGAAATAATTGATTCTATAAAATATGGAGTTACCTTCGTATGATCGCAGGCTAAGGTTTCTATATGAAAAAAGAAAATAATGCTCTTTCTGATATCATAATTGCTGTAGTTGACAATGCTTACGAAATAACGTATCATGTGCGCAGCCAGGTTGACTAGATCCACCATTTATATAAAAGTCGGCGTGCCCTGTGGGACCCCATTGTCCTAATACTCCAGCGCCAGTGTGAAGAACATCCACAAAATGGGCATCTGTATAGTCTAAGTCCCGAGATCTATTGTTTCCCATGTAGAAGACTATAGTTGGGTCTAAACCTTGAAAAAGTATTAAACATTATTGACCTATTTCTCTACTAAGTATGTTATCTAAAATTACCAAATTATTTACGAAATTATCTAAAATAGCATCTCAATTACTTTAATGTTGCGCGGTGACAAACACAATTGAGACTACTTGAAAATGCTCGTTCTTATAAGAGGCAAAGTGTCTCGCTAAACATTTAGTAATAGTCACAATGTTCTGTTACAAATACCAAATTCTTTTAATATTGCTGTGGCTTCTCGGCGTAAATGGTGATCAACCAGAAGTAAATATTAGACAAGGACCACTAAGGGGACGCGTACGTACTAATATAGATGGGGGTCTTTACTACAGCTTCCAAAATATTCCATACGGCCAGCCACCAATCGGCGAATTACGATTCAAGGTTAGTACTTTACATTTCTACAAGCGGTTACATACTGACCCTTAGTAATAGAGCAAATTGGCAAATTAAATGGAAGATTTAGTATTGGGAAATTGAATAGATCCATTTGAACGCAGACAATCGTCAATATTAGCATTCGACGTGAAATAGAATTCTAGGCATAGATTTGACAACACATTTGAAAATGTAATTTAGAGCAAATTGGCAAGGAAACCTTGATAAATTTATCCACCTCACAGTCAGTTCCATTTAAATATTCTAAATATTCATTTTATTGCAAATTAAGCTATTTTACAAAATCTACAAAATACACGGGCTGCTTTATTAAAGAAAAAACTTTTTTAATTACCTCAGAAATGCGGTACCCAATTATTATTCTGTTGATTATCTACTAACTGATATCGCGGCAAACAATAATAGTAGTAGTAACCATTTCATTTAGATCACTCTATATATATATATATATATATATATATATATATATATGCATAAATAAATCCTAATTAGTTTTAACTACAAGGTATAACGTTTAAATACTGCCTTTTCTTTCCAAAGGCACCTCAACCAGCCTACTCCTGGGAAGGAATACGAGATGCTACGCAAGACTTGCCGCAATGCACACAAGGGCTACTGGGGACAACTTTAATAAATGGTCAAGAAGACTGTTTATATCTTAATGTCTACACACCAGAAGTAAAGACATTATTGTCATTTGAATGCCTTTACTATTTTTTTCTAAATTGCAGTTACCAACTGATAATAGTACTCAAAAAGCAGTTATGTTCTTTATTCATGGTGGCGGTTTTACATCAGGATCGGCAGTCGAAAGCAATTACGGCTCAGAATTTTTGTTAACTAAGGATATAGTGCTTGTAGTAGCTAATTACAGAGTTGGTTTGTTTGGTAAATTAAAATTGTTTTTGGGATACAGTCATTATAACAATATTATTCCATTTTAGGTTTCTTGAGTTTAGATGAAGCAGGTCTAGGAGTTTCTGGTAACGCAGGTTTAAAGGATCAAGTATTAGCATTGAAATGGGTAAAGGACAACATTGAGCATTTCGGAGGTGATTCCAATAACATTTTAATTTTTGGCGAGAGCGCGGGAGCGGCAAGCGTTCATTTACACATGTTATCACCATTATCCGCAGGTGACGTAAGCAATTAAATTGCAATAACCACCATAACTAATTGAGTAAACTATTGGCACAGGTTTATTTAACAAAGCAATTGCTGAAAGCGGTACTGCCTTTTTAATGCCCTATAACGGAGTAAGGAATAATGGCGTTCTATTGGCAGAAGCTATGGGTATAGAAGTTGAAAATTGGTACGAAATGCTTAAAGAATTGCAAAACCAACCGGCAGAAGCTATATTTTTTGCTGAGCAGCAATTGACTGCGACATATAGCTACATTTCAGCACCTATAGTTGAAATTATGTCAGATGTCGAATGTTTTATCTCCGATAATCCATTAGATATCATAAAGTCAGGAAATTACAATGACGTACCCTTTATAGTAGGTATAAATAATGCAGAGGGTCTTCTTTTACAACTAGTGTCAAGATTAACAACCGGTCAATCAGTGTTAATAACTGATTTCACTGAGTACATTCCACCAGACTTAGAAATTGAATCTGGTTCAAAGGAGGAAGAACTTTTAAGCGAAATAATAAAATATTTTTACTACGGTGAAGAGGAACCTAGTAGAAATAACATAACTGGAGCAGTGAATTTACATACTGATTATCAGTTTGCTTTCCCAGCTTATAGATCTTCATTAGAACATTTAAAAGGTGCTTTGAATCCAATTTATTTTTATTATTTCACTGTGGACGCGGGATTAAATTATGCAAAGAAGTTGGATGATACGACAGCTGTTTTTCCAGGTAAGTGTTGACAGTTTTGAATTTATTTCACATAAATATTTCCCTCACAGTCGATAAATAATTTTCTCATCATTTTCAAAATATAAATGGCTAAGTTTAACAACACACTTTAGAAACATACTACTAATAAATAGACCAAAGACAATAATTATCCTTTTACATTTTGGATGAATTACATTGAAGAATTAAAAGTACCCCTATTCGTGTACGAGAATATATCTTATGCTTGTACGATGTCTTCTCAACGTTGAGGCATTTATAATAGGAAATTGTAAAACTCGTAAAAATAAATCGTTTTACCAAAAATCGTGTATACAGTGTGGTAACCATTTATGAAATAAAATTAGTGCAGTACAAGCAGAGGCGACTGGTGCACTGTATGTAGTCACAGTACACCAGCCGCTGCAAAATGCAAAATAAGGCTTCTATACCCTCGTGTATTTCCATTGCATATCGTGTACATTGACTATGCAGCGGAAGTATACGAGGAATTCGAAGCGTTGTAATTGACCTCCCATTTACGTCACCACTAGCCGCCACTGAGTACAAGGTAGGTGTTCTTTTTTTAGTAGAACACCTGTATATTTACTTTTGAAGTCTTCTTGATGAACTGATTTCAACGACCGATAACACTTATGATCTTACTGGTCTTACGAGCATTAAAACTATAAGATTATTGAAATATTTAATTTGAACTAATTGTGACTGTTTAACGTATTGAATGTTTAAAATGTTCTCCGTTTACTTGTGGTTATTAACTTAACCTACAGTAAAACTTTGTCCAAAATTTGAGGTGAAATATTCCTTATTTGTGTTTGTATAATTTTTTTTTGAGATCATCAATGTTATGTGGCTTTGTTGCATATACTTTATTTTTGAGAGTGCCTCAAGAAAAGTCAAATGACGTAAGATCTGATGACCTAGTTGCTCTCTAGGTCAAAATATAGAGGGTTTTCCGTTTAAAACACCTATCTTGTACTGCACTTACATGAATCATCCAGTATATTTCAAATTTTGTTTAGAAGGCGTATCTTTTAGATTAAAAACTGACCTGTTCAAGTGTTTCAAATAAAACTCTAAAATAACATAAAAATTATTTTTTTTCCATAAGTGGTTACCACACTTTATAAAAGTTGGTGATATTAAAAGCCATTATGCTTTTATCGAATATTTTTAGAATGTGTTGATGTATTTTGTTTAGTTGTTTATGACAGTGGCATGACTATTTGTTTTGTAATAAATTTGTTAGACCTTAGGTGTAAAATCATTTGCAAATCCACGGAATTTTTGATTCAACTGTCTCGAGTAGTGCGCGCGATCTCTTTATTCGTTGTGTGTGCAGGTTTATGAAAGCATTGAGCTTGTGTATATGATTTTAATGTACGGCGAGTGCCGACAAAATGCAGCCACGGTACCTCGACTGTACGTGGAAAGATTTAAGAAAATGGGTATTTACGATTTAGTTATAAGGGCTCGTGGGACAAGGGTATAGGAACAGCGAGGAAGTCACGCTGGAAAACCTGCTCCACGAGAAATTTTAAAAATCCTCGAAAACAATCCAACAACGAGCATCCGGTCTATAACAGTTCAAGTTGAAGTGGTTGCCAGTAAAGTGTGGAAGACTATACGACAAGAACAATTTTATACGCATTATTATCAAAGGGTACAAGCGATACAGCCACAAGTATATCCCGCAAAAATTGAATTTCGTGAGCGGTTTTTATATGAATGCCGCAAAATTGATAATGTTACTGATCCTATTTTAATTGCTAGCGAAGCCACATTTACAAGAAATGAGGTGAACAATCTCCATATCAACTATGTTTGGGCACTATAAAATCCACATGCTGTGAGAATAACCAATTTTCAGCACTAATTAGTGTTTGCGCCGATTTCTACTAAACGGAAAACTTTCTTGCACCTAGAATAGCACCTAAACGTTATTTGCATTTCCTACAAAATTTAGGCAAGAAGTTCACGAGCATTTAGACAATGCGTGTCAGATTAAATACATAGGGCATAATGGACTAGTTTATCTACTTGAACGGTTCCATTATCTAACAGCTTGACATTTTTTTTTTTGAGCGATCTAAAACACTTAGTTTACAGTAATGGAAAACTGAATAATGCAGGAGCTCCAACAACGCAAATGTTTGTGAAATTGTATGTGCACAATGAAATTTTATTTTCGCCGCTTCATGGTTACGTCGGGCGCGATTGTGCGAGCATCACAACAAATTGTGACAATAAAACGGTTCACTAAAACCTTTACCATAATACTTTACTCGTATTGTACACATGTTTCGATAGCCAAGCTACCATCATCAGCAGTAAAACTGAATTGTTTAATGAATTATCAATTCAGTTTTACTGCTGATGATGATGCTCGGCTATCGAAACGTGCGTCCAGTACGAGTAAAGTGTTGTGGTAAGGGTTGTTTTAGTATTACAGTGCCACAGATTTCGAGTACTTGATTAAATTGTGACAACTTTGAACCATCTTTGTAGTAATGGAATGAATTAACCAAAAAAGATCAGAATCATGATTTATGTTTTAAGTCATTATGATTGCTATATACAATATCTCAGTTATATTTCAACTTTTATACAAGCGATTCGCAGTAAACTGATTTATTTTTACGAGTTCTACAACCTGTTAAAATAAACAGCTCAACTTTAAGAACGCCCTTGTTCATCGTTTTTTTACACCTGCGAAAGGCAGGCCTCCCTTTCTGTTTTTGACAGTATGTACATATAAATATAATATATAGGAGGATACACCTAATAATTGTTGTTTTTCGGAATTAGGTGCTGCGCATGCTGATGAATTGGGTTATCTCTTTCCGAATTTTCTGACACCAGCAGAAATCGGAAGTGTTGAAGACACTGTTCTACGAAACATGGTAGACTTGTGGACAAACTTCGCAAAATATGGTAATCCAACAATTAACATTGTGGATTACACGTGGGAACCAATAAACGAAAAACAGTTTAATTATCTCCATATTGATACCAATTCAATTCAAATGGAAGTCAATCCCAGATTCAAGAATTTTGAATTCTGGTCTAAGATATATAAAGAATATTCTACTAGCAATTATCTCATCTTTGCAAATAATTAAAATCATAAATAAAGTACTTACCGGTTATTCTTCCAAGTTTTCCGTCTTTGTTTTTGTTTAGGTAGTTAGCAACCAAGCCAGAAATGTGTGCACCAACACTGTAGCCTATCAGATGCAAGTCGTCAGCTTTTACGCCACGAGGATGATGTGTTAAATATCTTACTAATTGAGCGATGCATTTAGCACAAAATCTAGGTGCCCATTCCATTTGCTTTAAGCAGGGTTCTTTAACCAACGTACCATAATCAACTATAAAAATATTATAATTTCCTCTGTGAAAGTAAGCATCGCGCATGTCTGTACTAGGTGCGAAATTTCTGCCACCGCCAAAGCCATGAACAACTATTTTAGTTGGATGGAGCCTATTGAATAAGGAGTTGAACAGCGAATCCTCCCTTCTGGTATCGATTAATTCTGGATTCTGCTGGCTTCTCCTGTAAGAGAAAGCAATAGTAAACATAAAATTTCTGAGGAAGAGTCGTGAAATTATGCAAAATTAAGGTTAATTCAAATAATATGTATTTAAATGATGGGTTAACCCGCTCTCCAGACTGAAAAAGTTTTCCATTGGCTGCTGCTGAGCATTACTGGAGATTTAGAATGCACCGTGGAATTCAAAGTAAAAAAGTGATTTTGAATTTGTCATGGGTCCACCTCAGAACCCAAGCCAATCTAAACAATACCTAGGTTTCTTCTTTTAACCTACTGAGAGAAAACCGTTATATACACAGAAATTCTTTGTTGTAACTGACTACCATCTTTTACTTCGCAAGCTAAATTTGAAAATTAATTATTTATAGTCCCCAGCGATTTCTAAGTTACATTTTCTTTATTAATAAGTAACCGTATGACTTACTATATAATGAATTAAATTTCCGCTGTTGCCCAAGTATTCTCATTTAATGTGTTGATTGGAGAAAATTTTACAAAATACATTATTTCTTTAGTAGTTTTCAATAAACTACTACATATTATATTAAATACCTTTTCCACTTATTTAAAAATTTAACGTTAACTTAAAGAAGTAATAATTATATTAACATTTAGCCCACAAGCCAGATTTGACAGACTTCTTTGCAGATGAAATTGAGAAATGCATTACTAATATCATAGTATAAAAATATAAAATGACTAACTGCTCGAATTTAATTATTTATTTATTATTTCATTAAGATTTGTATCTACAAGATTACACGTATTGGAATTCTAGATTAGATTAGTCATTTGAAAAATATTTGTTCATAACTCTTTTTCATGTGAATTATTAGTAACTTAGAAGCGCTATGGGCTATTTTAACTTGTTTTCATCTACTTAATTCATTGAATTTCCTGAATAAATTTTAGCGTATTTGTAAATAAACTTAAGTTTTCCGTATAAGAATTAGTTAGAGTTCTCTAAACCGATACAAAAAATGCCAAATACTAGTTTTGTTAACATACTAAAGCTACTACACATTCTTTATACACTGTGCATATAACATAAGTCCGAGAACACCTGAATATCTCCGGTTCTACATTGATCAAAAAATTTCATTCTATACACTCCAAATTGGTTTAACTAAAACAATTTAATTGTGGTGCTGCGAACTAAATCAATAAAACAGGGTCCAAATGAAACATAACCTTAAAACAATTAAATACAACGAAATAGTTTTATCACTAACAAAGTACGGAAATATCACTACGCAGTATTTTTTTTAAATAAAACCAATATAATTTGGATAAACTAATTCACAACGCAAGAATCGATCTGAACGTATGAAAACAACCGACGCCATCTTAGGTTAGGTTACCTCATTTTTATTGTTTCAGAAAAGGTTTTATCGCTTATACAACACTAGAAAAACATTGCAGGTATCATCAACAAAGTACGGAAGCAACACTGCACAGTATTTTTTTAAATAAAACCAATATAATTTGAATAAACCAATTCAAAACGCAGAGATGGTCTCAGTGTGTAAACGTTCCAAATAGTAATTTACTGTATTCTTGAAAACATATTTTATCTCTTTTAAAACAGTTTAAACAGCATTTTTTTAAAGATTATTTAATAAGATGTTCAAACTGTGCACCGTTAACAGTCAATGAACCTATGATAAAAGGATGCAAGGACGTTAGTCCATATTATTTGTGAAATGAGTTGTTTAATGTTACGTTATCTGAAATCCTCAAGGTTTTCAGGTTTTGTTCTATAAACAGCATTTTTCAAATATCCCCAATAGAAATAATCTAGAGGAAATAAATCTGGCGAACTGGCAGGCCACTTTGTGTGGCCTCTCCTTCCAGTTCATCTGTTGGGAAATGATCCGTTCAGGATATTACGAACTGCTAAGGTAGCATGTGGTGGTTGTCTAAAATTAAAACAAACTGGTTTTATGCTGATATTTTTCAGCATCTAAACTTTCCTTTGATGATCCAATGAGCGTAGTACCGACCACGCCAGCGCCTACTTTCTAAGGTTTTGGAGTAACCCTCTTATCCAATCTGAATGTTCTTCATTCCAATATCGTAGACTTTGTTTATTGGCGACGCCATTAAGTGTAAAAACAGCTTTGTATGAAAAACAAATATTATACAAGAATCGTCTATCTTAATTTATTTTGTTCATCATAATTTCACAAAACTCAGCTTTGCGGTCAAAGTCAACTTCCGGTAGTTCTTGTACTAGGTGTGCTTTATAAGGTTTAAATTTATTTCGTTTTAATATGCGATGAACAGAAGAATGACATGCATTATTTTCTCGAGTTACCATTCTGGTGGAATTATGAAGATTTTCGATAAAATTCTGTATTATTACAATCAATTGAATTAATTGAATTTTCCTCATTTGTGTAAGATTTTGGACAAATAGATAGTAAACGTTCCTTAACTGTCCTTGTTTACTCAAATCTGTACTGTTCTACAAACCGTAAATCTTGAAATAGGACACAATTCAGGAAAGTATGATTGAATAGGCGCACCACTTCCTGATAAGATCTTACTCAATTACCACACACTCTCATCATCAGAATAGTAACTGGATTCATCCTCAATAAGACACATGATTCTAATCACGACAAATAACTATCAGTACAACGACAATGATAATCAAAAACGGAACAAAGATGAATTTTTATATTGCTAATGCTAACCGAGAGAACTTAACAGTACATGTGATAGAACAGTAAAAAACAGCAGTAAACTTGAAAATTATGTTTATTTTGTTGTTGTTGTAGCACGTCAGGTTTTGGTAATTTTGGATTAAATGGTCAAAAATGACAATTTTGGCCAAAGTTATGAATTTATTGTGGGAGAACGGGTCACTTTTTTATAATTTCGAAAACGGCATCATTTTGTACTACTTTTCAGCTTTAAAATCCATTTTGGATTGCCACTGTGCGATTTTTTTTTACTGAGATATGCAAATTTAGACCTTGAATACTGGTCATGCGTATTGGGGATCTAATAAACCATTGTCACCAATCGTGTCCAGTAAAAAGCCTGAAAAAATGAGTTTTTGTCAGACCCAGTAATCAGACCATATTATTCCGAAGGTTTTTCATGTGCTCAATTCGATCCCCTTGGAATTTTTGACCTAGCACTTAAGGGTTTCGAAATATCCTAACCTAAAAAGACCATTTTTGGCGATATTTGAAGAACGGTGATTTTTCGCTCACTTCTGTTCACGCTATTATTTAGTACTACTCCCCCCCTTCAAAGTTCACTTTCGCTTGTTTCAATCCGACTTTTATTCCACGAGTGATACCAGAGTTATTTCAATCTATAGTACTTCGTGAGCATTATGAGTCACAGCCTAATGTCCTGTTTTAAATCTTTTCAGACAGACTTTTCTAATATTTCAGCTGCCACCTGGGTAGCTGGGTAACTTGAAATCTCGGAAAATCACTTTAAAAAGGTTACTCCCAGATTTTCGGTGTCGCTGATCACAAATCTGGAGTCGGAATTTCCAAATTCAATATGGCGGATCCAATATGGCAGAGATGTCACCCACAATCTCGTACTAGCATGTATGAATCATGTTCAGGGTGTTTTATGAGCGTGAGTCCACATACACGATTGGTGGCAATGGTTCATTAGATCCCTAATACGCGTGATCAATATTGTAAATTCAAACTTGCATATGTCAGACAAAAAAGATCGTACAGCGGCAGTTGAAAATGGAATTTAAAGCTGAAGACTAGTTAAGAGCCGTACTGGTATGTAAGAAAAATATTGAGGGCTATTCGTTGCTGTCAACAATATGTGACCTAAATGTTTATTGAAAAAATTCAACATAATAAAATGACAATTTTCATATTTTCACATACAGGAAAGCTATACGTACTTTGAAACAGTTCACTAAAACCCTTACCACAACACTTAATTCGTACTGGACGCACGTTTCGATAGCCAAGCTATCATCATCAGCAGCAAGACTGGGTAACAGCTTATCTCCGTTTATGGCTAACGTCTTTATGGGTAAATTTGAAACTGACCTGAAGAATACTTTGGCTTATTTCCCTCGGCTTTGGATCAGATACGTCGATGACATTTTTTGCATCTTTGACATCAGCAAATGTTCAATAACGGATTTCATAGAACAACTTAACTCAAAATTTCCCTCTATCAAATTTACCCACGAAAAAGAAAAAGACAACAGGATTCCTTTCCTCGACATGTTAGTAATAAGAAATAAAAATAAGTTAGAAATAGACGTACATAGGAAACCTACTAGTAATAATAGATTCATCTTACAGGATTCTAATCACTCATATTAGACAGTCTTGCTGCTGATGATGATAGCTTGGCTATCGAAACGTGCGTCCAGTACGAATTAAGTGTTGTGGTAAGGGTTTTAGTGAACTGTTTCAGTGTTCCAGTGCCACAGTTTTAGAGTACCCGTTTATACGTACTTTATTAAAAATGTGATAGTTTATCTTTAAAGAAATACATTTAAGCCAGCAAATGATTACAATTATTTAACACTATCCACACGTACAAAAGTATATTTCACGCAGAAAATTTTCGTTTTCTCGACCTTAATCCCACTCCACACGTTCTCATGGTTGACATATTACCATGTATCTAGATAGCAATTATGTACTCATAACATGGCTGTAGAAATTCATCGTTATCAGCACGTCTTGGCAGATATTTCTTTCTTCTATAATGATACCCTAGGTACGTGTGCAAGTAAAGTAATAACAAAAAATGAACTTTCTAACGACTGTATCGTGCGTGACAATTTTGTAATCGATAATGTTAATATTTAAAACCAATTGCATACAAAAAACATTCAATTAAACAAGGTAGTTATCTGCTGGGTATAGCACTTTTAAAGTATTATTGCCAAGACGCCAGTTAAAAAATGCGCAATAGAAAGTATTTTCAATATAGGAAGGAGTCATCCTGATAGATTGATGTATTTCTTACCTTCAGATTATAAAAGTTAGATAATAAGAATTATTATATTAAACTTCTTATTTTGTAAAGTATAGGTTCTATTATGATTTTTCTATTAAATACCAATTTGTATACTTAGAAATACACAGTCCTGGTCATAACTAAACACTCCATGGAAACCCACTACTTATTTATTTATTTTATTTATCAATATATATTCAACATATAATAATATCCACCTGTAGAATAATGTCTATATACATAATTATATTACATTGGAGAAATATAGAGAAAAGGAAGAGATAATATCGAAGAATTGTCGGCGTAATTGTTGTTAAACACATCTGATGCATTGAAACAGTTCTCTAAAACCCTTACCACAACACTTAATTCGTACTGGACGCACGTTTCGATAGCCAAGCTGTCATCATCAGCAGCAAGACTGAACTAGCAAGCTAGGTGAAAAACTAACCTTATAAGGAAAATAAATTATGCAATATGTAAATTTAAAATCGTAAAATTTAATGAGCCGCTTCATTGCACAGGACTATAAATAGCCTAAAGGTAAATGAGCAGAATGACGTGAGTTATTAAATCCTAGTATTACAATGAAGCGGTTCATTGCACATGGTTAAAATTACAACTATAAATGATTAAACATGATGTAACAAAGGATAAAGGCTGGAATTTAGTGGTCCTAAATCTAAATTCATTAAGTGAGTTTTGTTTTTGTAAATTTCCATGCCTTCATAACAATTTAATTGAGCAGTACTCTTTACGTTTTTAATTAACTTTATATTATCAACATTATGGTTATTTTCAAGCATATGTAGGGCAACGCTAGATTTATCAAACCTTCTGAATTTGAGATGAGCCAAATGTTCTTTGTACCTAATTTTGATTGATCTTTTTGTCTGCCCAATATACACTTGATCACAATCTTTACATGAAATTTTGTAAATTCCTCATTTATCCATGTTATCCACTGGGTCTTTGGAATTTCCTAAAAGGTTTTTAAGGTTATTGCTCGAAGAGAAAACAATCTTGCGGTCAATCCTAGAAAAGATTTTTTGAAGACCCTTGGTGTAACATGGATAAAAGGGTAATTTAACATATTTCTTATTATTACGGCCGTCAATGCGTTCTAATGTGCTTACATTTCTAATTCTTAATCTATTCTTATGTTTCCTAATAGTATTATAGACGACATCTTCAGAGAATCCGTTAAAGTTAGAAATATTGATGATTTCTCTTAGTTCATTTTGGTATCTATCTTTAGTTAAAGGAAAATTGAGTAACCGGTGCACCAAAAAGTTAATAGCCGAAAGTTTGTATTCATATGAGTGATTAGAATCCTGTAAGATGAATCTATTATTACTAATAGGTTTCCTATGTACGTCTATTTCTAACTTATTTTTATTTCTTATTACTAACATGTCGAGGAAAGGAATCTTGTTGTCTTTTTCTTCTTCGTGGGTAAATTTGATAGAGGGAAATTTTGAGTTAAGTTGTTCTATGAAATCCGTTATTGAACATTTGCTGATGTCAAAGATGCAAAAAATGTCATCGACGTATCTGATCCAAAGCCGAGGGAAATAAGCCAAAGTATTCTTCAGGTCAGTTTCAAATTTACCCATAAAGAGGTTAGCCATAAACGGAGATAAGCTGTTACCCATTGCTGTTCCTTCCGTTTGTTGATAAAAAGTGTTGTTAATTTGGAAAAAGTTTTGTTTCATGCAAAGTTTGGTCAAAGAAATGAAGCTAGTAACTTCCTCTCTATCCATCTGGTTATCTAACAAAGGTGTTTCTAAATATTCCAAAGTTAACTCAACCGGAACACTAGGGAACAATGAACTTACGTCAAACGATGCTAAAATTTCTTTGTCAGTAAGCTCAATGTCCTTAGTTTCTTCAATGAACTCGTAAGAATTTTTAATCGCCAAATCTGGAAATTGTACACGTAACTGGTTCAATTTGTCAGATAACCACCTGGAAAGTAAGTAAGTTGGACTGTTGATATTCGAAACAATGGGTCTCATGCTTTTTCCGGGCTTGTGTATTTTAGGTAAACAATACATCCTAGGTAGTACTGGGTTTGATACCGTTAGCCTAAATCTTAAATTGTCGCTAATGACAGCCTTACATTCTAACATGGTCTTTTTGGTTTCTGTAATCATTTTAGACAAAGGATTTTTTGTTAATTTTGAATAAGGACTTTGTGACAAAGTGGTGTTGACTCGACTAAAATAGCTATGCAAATTGTCGAGCATACAAGGGCAAATTCGCAAGATATGTAAGTAAGATGCAAGCAGTATGTTACACATAAATTTTGAGGATTATCCAAATTGGGGTGAGAAATATTGTTTTCCTAGAAACAGCGTAAGTTCGTCAACTCATGGATAAATTTAATTAGCGTAATGTTACGTGGAGAAATTATCGAAAGCGATTTGCTCAAAGAAAATGGTAAATCTTTTAATCCCATATAAAATGAACCTCACAAAATAGATTATGATGGTGTGATAACCAGCATGCCTAATTAATAAAACAGCTCAAAAACAAAAAAAAAACAAACTCAACAGAAATTGTGTTACAAATTGTTCCCCAGTGTTACGAATAAGAGATCCTTTTGTACTTTTTTCATACAAACAACCATAATATACTCTCCAGGAAAACTACTTTTAATTGTACAATTGGTAATAAACTGTGTACATCGTAAAATTAATTTGAAGTCAACTTAATGTAGAAAAACAAAATACCTTTCATAACCTGATTATTTTTTAAAGAAATCTATTACATACTAGGAAGTTATTACGCATATTCTAAACTTATTAATATACAAATCGAAATCGAACTTGATGTGTTATTCAATTGAGGTTTTAGGTTTCATGGTTATCTGCCACAATTATTTGACTAATTTATGTGTTTTGCGTAACCTGATTAAGTAAGTTCGTATCTCCAGCCGTAATACAAGCCGAATTTATATTAGAAATATTGACAAGATAGCACCTTACGATTGGATCAATTAACATAGTATCGTAAAAATTCACGCTTTGTTTCATTACAAAGCGCAAATGATGTATTCCTTTCATTTTCACTTTTACTACGAATACCAGATGAAAGTGCTGCTTTAGAAAAACAATATATCTCGTGAAAGTAGTTATTCATCTCTTGAATATAAAACCGATTAGAATAATAATACTTGGAATATCGTAAGCGAAATTTTTATGATTAGGTAGGAGCGTAAAAGATGAATCTTTGTGATATTTGCAATCGTATTTACTCACCTTGTATATAAATAAAACTCTATTTGCGGATGTGGACACCTATAAGGTTTTGGTATGCAGGAGCTGGTATTGAAGAGATCTTGAACGGTTTCTGGTTTCTTCTGTTTTTCTTGAGCGGTTATTTCTGTAAAGTTAAAACTGATATATACAATTGATATGCCTATTAGTGGATACAATATATGCTTTTTATTATTATTTAATTTATCTCTAATCTATCCCCTATGGTTTTGTCGTCTCAACGCCTACTTACGCTACCTAATCAACAATGAAGGGTAATGAGATACAAGGGTACGCTGACGACCTGGTAATCATAATCAATGAAAAACATGAGAGTATCATAGCTCAATTTTTATTATCCCTTTTACGAAGAGAATGAAAATATCTTTTAAATCACTCTATGCGTAGGGAAAAGCAATTAGCTTCTGCGATGAGGCTAAATACTTAGGAGTCACGTTAGAAAAGGAGCTAGCGTGGTACACCCATATCCCCATCTTACGTAAAAAGCTTCTACGACATCATTAACTTGCCGCAAGTTGCTTGGTAAGCCTTAAGTCTTCAATGATTTTTTCATTATGTACAGCAACAATTAACCCTTGATTACCTATGCCCCTTTATATGGTGGCCAAAAAACAACCCAGAAGACTGTTCAACAACAGCTTCAACACGTCCAGATACTAGCATGTCGCAACATTTTAGGTCTGATGCATACCTGCCCCACAGAGGCGTTGCAAGTTTTACTGGAAATAACGCTACTCCACTCTCGCTCTCAGCAGAGCAAAACAACTAAAGCCGGGGTTCTCAAAAGACATCTCAAAATCCTTGAAGATTAGAACATTAATTATTTGATGCATATTGCGCAGAACACAATTTTAATGCAATACAATTTTATAAGGGGGGAAAACCATATTTGGATAGCCGGTGGACCTCAACTTAAAAGAGGAACTCTAGCATGGTACATATACGGTTGAAGAATAGAAGGAGCTAAAACTGGCATAGGCATTAGTGGGCTCGACTACCACTTAAAAATGTCTATAGGTCTCCAAACTAACGTATTCGAAGCAAAGATTTTTGATTGTGCGCCATAGGGAACTTTGAGAAAGGGTACAAGGTACAACTATACACATTTTGACAGATGATATGAAAAGTTTTTAAAACTTACACTTACGAATCTGACCTAATACATGAATGGGCACGAAATGTAAGATAGTTGGGACGGAAAACACCACATTACGTTATGGTGGGTCTCACGCCACCAAACGGTTGAAGGAAATGGAAGGGCTAATAAGGTGACCAAAGAAGCAGTGAATATGTTTTTCACTGGACCAAACTATTATTATGGGCTAGAGAAGAACCATCTAAAATAGGAAATTAAGAAATTATAAGAAAATTAAAACGCTTCATGACAGCAAAGGCAACGCTATCTCTGAGCAAAGGAGATTTAAGAATTCTGACAGGTTAGGTAACTCTCAAAAATCACTTATACAAACTAGGAGAAGCTAATGATCGATTCTGTCGTCCATGCCAAGAAAATCTGGAGACGGCAGGAGACATTCTATGCGATCGTATTGCCATTAATCACAAACGACAGTAATTCAGTTAGCCCTTCCAACACCTACTGCATTGAAGGAAGAAAATTTTAGTTTAGCATTGAGATTCATCAAGAGCCTCCAACGATTCTAGTACACAAATGGCACCATTACAATTGATCTGTTCAGGTCGCAGTAACCAAAACAGAGAATAGAGACCAACGAGAAGCGACACTTCGAGTGCCCCCTTTGACGTTTAGGTAACATGCATTAGATGACCATGGGCCATTCTTTTGGTGGTTTTCGCAGCGGGAAACTTTAATAATTTATTGTACTTTAATTTAGCGTTATAGATTTTTCATTTGACATTAATGATAAATATGCCAATCAAATGGTGGTATTAACAAAATAAGAAGAAGTCCAGAAATATAAAAGGTGATTTCTGCACCATAATTGGTTCTAAAAGATTACTTTCCCTCAACATCTGAAATAAACTTGATCCAATATTGAGAGCTTCAATTTGCAATTATTGAACAAAGAAAATAATGGTACTTGATTAATTTGAGTTGCAAAATTTGCTCAGTTGAGATTAATAAATTTTCAAACATTGGATTTGTTTCTGCAGAAATTACAGACTAATCAGAGCTAATCAATTGTCGTGAAATCAGCCAGAAAATAGTTTCGGAATTTTTTTATTCATTCAAATTGTGTCTAACTAGTTTGTGATTTCTACTGGAACAAGCCTACTATTATTATTATCATTCTTGCAATTATTCAGTTCAATTAATAAGTAACACCTGTATGACAAAGGCTTTATTATTCTAGTGCAAAAAAGGTGTTTTCGTCCCAATTATTAACTAAAACATCATCTTAATATTAGGAAATTCAATTAAAGGGTCAACTTTTAATGACAGTTTTTGAAAAAGTTTTTTTTTTATATTTAGAAGACTAAATCACCAGTGCTAAACAGTTCAATGTACTACATTATTTCGTAATGCAAAACTGAGCTATTAATTTAAGAAAATGATGCATTGTAACAACAAGTAATAACAGAACTTCTTTACCTCATATGCATATGTACAAAAGGTGTCATTTTATGTCGCACATTTGCAATTAACCAAGAGGAAGTAATATATCATGCACGTTACATAACACTTTCCCTGGAAACAAAAAATTTATAATTTGAAACTTTTCCTTATGAAATCTTAAGATTAATAGTGAATGTTACAAACTATGTACGAAAGTGGAACATTCGTTAGTGGCGAATCAATTTACGGTCAATTGATGGTAGACGATTTTCTAGTATTGATTATGAATGAGTAGTCTAGCGAAAAGTGTTTATAAGAACCTTGGATGTTATAAATTTTTACCAATATGTATCTAGTCTATACAGGGTGTCATCTCCGCAAGCTCGAAAAATTGTACCTCCGTGAATGGAGATATTTATATTGAAACTTACAGAATGCCTCATAAATTCGCAGCTACCCAAAATTGTATTTTCTTTAATGGAATATGCTATATATTATTGTATTTTCGGAATCTTCGTTAAATTCTGAGGCTGAATGTAGTCATGTTTTTTTTTAATCGACATCCACAGAAACCGTTATTTCTCCGGAAGTATCCATTAAACAGATGTGATTTTTGGCACTTGGATTAGGCATTAAGGGACCCAATATACGCGTGCTTATGTGGTTTTGAATTCCTAATGGGATACGCGTAAAATTGCGTTAAGTGTGTGTGACATATTTTCGTTAAAAAAAATCATTTTTTGAGAAACACCCTATATATTATTTTTTGAATTTTTGGCAAAATTGCAGATAAAAACTTAGGTACTATACGCAATATTGAAAATTAAAACTGGAAATCATCGTATTAAAGAGCGTGGGAAACTTCAAAGTGACAGCGATAAAATGTCAAGTTGTATGTGTAGCGCAATATTTTAAAGTCTTTAAAATGAAAAGACGTACGGTTCTTCCAACCTGAAATTGTAAAATTGAGCCCATTTCGTAAACATTATGTTTTGCTTACTGTTGTCATGGTAACCAAACCTTACTAAAGTCAGAAACCACTTAGATGCAATGTCCAAATGTTGGAGTTGCGTCTAACTGAAATATTTCGTTTAGTTTCAATATTAATCATTTAAAGAAATTACGTTTCTAGTGTTGGAATTTGTCAAAGTTTGGTGTTCAATAATAGATACCACACATGTTTCGAAGGCGCTTTATGCCATGTCTAGATATCGTATATATATTTACTCTAAAATGTATTCCGGATGTTTTGGAAGAAATAGATATATCTACATTTAATTGATTAAAAACAACAATATTACGTTGGTTTATTATTAAATATATGGATGAGAGTATCCAGTTAAAGATACCCTAATAAGCTCGAAATTAATTGCTATATCGATTTGTGCAGAAGTGAGCAACTGGTACTGCCCCACGTTCTGTGATCGACTAGTGGCTTACCGCAAAGGGAAATTAATAATAATGATACAAGCTACCACCTTATCCATGCGTTGGTATATGGTGGATAAGGTGGTAGCTTGTATCATTATTATTTATTTCTAGATGAAGAATCTAAAAATATATTACAATTCAAGTTCTGTTTAAAATAACAACATCAGTTCGCTGCTTATCGATCACCCTGTATAATCAGAAATATTTTTGAAAGAACTTATGGTGTCTAGTACATCTGGAAACGTTGACCTTCTACCGTTTACACACTAAGCAAAATTATATGTATGTCTATAGTTAGCTGATGTGTGTTTTGCCTTTCATTACGACTATACAAATCAACACTTTTCTATATTTCTAATTTACTTTTAGCTTATTCATGTGATGTTTCATCTGAATAATTTCTGCTCCATATTCCCCCACACTAATTTTGTTTTTATGGCACCTGAACTATGTTTTTCGAAAGTTCTCTGTATCTTATTTATTAGAATATAAGAGGGAGAAAAATGGTGTCATCTGTTACGGGTTATGCGACTCTTACAGAAAACTATCACATATTTTGATATAAGTTGTATATATATATGCATTTTGTGCGGCACATGTTTTTATTGGAATACTTTTCCTCTAAAATACTTAGGAAAGGAAGGTTATTATCATTTTTTGAAGTCTTATAGCATACTACAGGCGTGATATAATTAAATAATTTCAGATAATATTTGGTAAATTAGAATGGTATTATCGGAAAAAAAATGAATAAATAACATAAAGAAACGATAATGTTAAATGTAATGAAAACAGTGTAATTAAGTTGTGAATGGTTTCCTGAGGAATATTCTCCCTTGAAAAGAACGACTTGTTCGAGTTCCCAAAGATTCATAGGTGCAGATATGTAGCACCTATATAATTGTTTTAGTACATCCCATAAATGTTCGATAGGATTCATATTTGAACTTATTGGTGGCCAGTCTAAATCTGTGAGACGACAATAGCAACGATAATAGCAATGGTAATAGCAACGATAATAGCAACGATAATAACAACGATGATAGCAACGACAAGAGCAACTGCTCGTGTCCTTAACACACGTGTTAAGGACACGAGCAGGTTTTTTCCATTATAACTAGAGTTGGCCACGCGCACCAACGAGCAGCGGCGTTGTTTCGATTAGGCCTCGGGTTCCACTAGAGCTATTGTGTGTAGATGTTTGCTGTCGTAAATACTTTCGCGTAGTTGTTAAGTAAAAATAAAATAATGCGTGCTCAAACACTTACCATTTTAAGAGCCCTCCGTGAAATCGCAAAGTGAATAATGTCTGTTAAATATCTGCAACATTAGATATGTTTCAACAATTATTTCGATAGACCGAGTGCGGCGCGAGGAAAAAATGTGTTTATATGCAGAAAACGAACGTGCTACATCTAGTGACGTCATATTTGCGTAATTAAAATATTCTTTGAAACAACTTAACGGTTCTGTTGACGCACCTTCACAAATGTGTCTTAATGTGCCAAAATCAGAATCTTTCTCTAAAACACTTTCATATTTTTCTAGAACACAAACATTTTTTGCGTCTTCTATTGCGCACAGCTGTGCGTGAACATGTTGCACTATTTGCACAGATTCCACTAACGACACCGAAGGATCTTGTAACTTTTCTATTGCCTCCGCTAGTCTGAAGTAATTGTTGTGAATAATTTTTAAATCCGTTTTAACCCGACTATCTTGAAATTGCGACTGGCTTTTCTTGATAGCGGCAGCTTCCTTTGGATCGAATTGTAAAATATTCTCATAAATTATGAGAATATTAAGAACGTGGTTTTACAATTTGATTATTTCTGGCAAAGGCATAATGAAGAGACTTCAAAGTAATGAAGCCTAGGAGAAAGTAATAGGCATTGCGGTTCTGGAATAGCTCACTATCGCACATTTATGTTTAGACTAATTCTATCACGTTCGCACGAGCTCTGTATGTTCTGGAAGTTCTCTAGCAATTCCCTGCAATCATCTAGTGAAGATAATTTGTGCTGAATGCAAAGTAGCGCTATATTTGACTTCGTACCATTCCATAAAAATAAGTAATAATTTGTTCCTTTATTGATATAATGTGGCTATATTTTATATTCTATGTTAAGTAAGGTTATACATCTTTGTCGTTTATTTTTTAAGTAGTAAGGATGGAAGTCCCAGCATCCATGTCAAAAATTAAATAGACTAGAACGCTTAGCGGTTTGTACAGGAGCCACCTTCAAATTATGAAACGAGAACCAAAATTTAGCAAAAGAAGTATTTTTGCACTAATTGTCACTAATACAACTCATTTTTACCGTACAAGTGCCATAAAAACAAAAAAAAAATAACTTGCCCATTAAAAAGTTAAAAAAATCACTAGAAAAACTAAATTTATTGCCTTTTACAAAACACTTTAAACAGCTTCAAATGTTTTATTGACGAGCAATTGTAAAATGTTACTTGACATCTGTCAAACAATTGCTGTTAGTAGTGACGAAGGATATCCTAGGCCTCCTACATAAAATGTTTAATGATTGAAATCTTCGAAAAATTACAAGTAATAATAAGAAGGTTTGTCCTGGAACTTATGTACATATAATAAAAGCCATTTAATTTCTGTTTAATTTAATTTAAAACAAATTACATACTGTAAGTTAATTATTTGTTGTTTGCAGATTATCTATTAAGTATATTAGAAGGCAATAGTGGTGGCGTGTGGTTATGTGTACACATATGCATTTCTTCATTTCTATTCGATAAAGAAATAATCAAGAAGGTAAATTAAACCGTCATGCTTAAAATTCTTTATCGATTCATTATAAATTAACACGAATTCCATACAACGCTATTCTTCTATCTACAATACCTAGCACTTACTCAACTATAACACATGTTGATCCCATGCAAAACATGTATTTATTATTTCAAGGTAATGGGCAGTAAATTATTTTAAATGTACTTATTTTAACGTTAGATACAGCGAATAATAGTTACTGCTAGCATTTTTCCGCTTCAGTGGCACTTTGTACATCTACACGCAAAGGCTATTTCATTTGATTGCTGAAATTGGAGGATAATTTTAGATCAATAGCATCAATTGCTAGCCAGAGGTCAGTGTGACATCGATTTTCTAATCATTTCGATCCGGTTGATTATTTTCAGCAAGAGTTCCATATTACAGTTTTATATAAAGGTAAAATATAGATAGGAAAGAGAACCGTAAATGTATATTGTAGTGGGATATTGGGGTGAAATGCACTTGCACCACATATTATTAATTTACATAATTATATAGTGCCTTGGTGGAAAGGGAGCTTGAACTATTGCGAGCTAAGACTAGAAGGCTGTTTAACAAAGCCAAAAACTCGAAGCTCGATTACCAATGGGAGCTGTACAGATAAGCTCTAACCCAGTATAATTCCGAAATAAGGAAAGCCAAGAGAAGAACTTGGCGGAGCTTCTACGAAGGCACAGATAACACGCCAACAACAGCCCGTCTACAGAAAGTTCTCGCCAGAATAACACCGCTTCACATCCGTATTCAGAAGCAGGCTGTATCAAGCGCTCTCACTCTTAGTAGAACGAAGAGATTACAACCTGGGGATCTTAGAGGGTATCTCAAAATCCTTGAAGATCCCAACATAAATTATCTGATGTATATCGCAAAGAATACGATCCCTATGCAATACAATTTTGATCAACCTTATAAGGTGATCATTGAATGCCATACTGAGTGGGCATCCGGTGAGCTTCAATGTAAAAGAGGTACCCTGGAATGGTACACGGACGGCTCGAGAGTAGAAGGTGTCGGAACAGGTATAGGCATTAGTGGTCCTAACTGCTACCTAAAAATGTCTACAGGACCTATACATACGAATCTGCTCTGATACACGAATGTGTACACAAGAAGCAGCGAACATGCCTTTCATTGGTCCTAATCCCTTCTGTGGTCTCCAAAAGAGCCACATAAAACAAGCAATTAAAACATGGGAGGACAACCAAAAGTCCTCATACTGGGATAATGTTCCAGGACAAAAACAGGCGAAAGCACTCATATCAGGCTCGCCAAAGACAGCAAAAATAGCGCTGTCGTTCAGCAAGAGGGTTCTTAGATTACTGGCATGATTTCTGACAGACCATGTAGCACTAAAATATCGCATATTTAAACTAGGAGAAGCTATAGATCAAATCTGTCGTTTATGCCAAGAAGATCTGGAGACGGCAGAACACATCCTATGTGAATGTGTTGCCATTAGTCGCACACGACACCAACATTTCAGTAGACCATTTCTTGCACTTACTGAACTGAAGGAAACAGATCCTAAAGCAGTACTGAAGTTTATTAAAAGCCTCCAACTATTCTAACACACATAAAGGCATCCTATTACAATAGATCTATTAAGGTCGCAGTGATTATAAGCATTTGTGCCATGGCCCCACTAAAATAATAATAATATTAATTTACATAATTATAATTTGAATTTTCAATTAATATCAACATTTAATTAACTTTATGTTTTCAGAATTCTTTATTCTTAAAAAAGGCTCAATTTAAATTAATTATATTATTAATTAAAGTTATATATATCAAGGCTGCAAGAGGCCACTGGCTTCTATTTTCTCCATTATTTGTTCCAATTCGTGATGTTCAGTTCATTCAAGTTCTTCTTGACCTCCTACAACCATCTCTTCTTCGGTCGTCCTCTTCTTCTTTTACCCCCTTGTCCTCGATACAATGCTCGTTTAACAATTCTTTCTTCTAACATTGTTACAACATGCCCTAATCATCTGGGTTGTTGTGCTTTTATTTTTTGTGTTAATTTCAGTTTTGCACATATATTTGCTCTACTTTGGCAGTTTCTGTCAATTGTCCTAGCACCTCCAAATATCTTCCTTAAAACTTTTCTTTTCCAGTTCGCTAGTCCATTCTTCTTATTTAGTCATCGTCCAGGTTTCACGCGCATATTGTTTCACGTGCATACTATTGGTCTTGTTATTGTTTGGTATGCTCTAATTTTTACTTTCCCTGAAACATCTTTTGCCCTCAATATCCTTTTCGATGTTCCTGCTGCTCTGTACAGGCGCGAAATGGACGGGCCGGGTCGGGCTGGAATATTTCAGATGCGGGCCGTGCCGGGCTCATAAACTTTCCTGAGATGTGTTTGTTAAAGTTATCCCCAAATATTCAAATTGGCTTACTTTTTCAAAGTTACATTCTCTTTCTTCAGATTGCAGTTTAATGGTGTTATTTTCCATATTTTGTTTTGTCTTCGTTTACTATTAATCGAACTTTCCTTGCCTTCTCTTCAAGTCTTCTAAATACCTTTTCAGGCGTTCTCTTTGGCCTCGTTAGAAGCACGACATAATGTACGTGTGCCCCCTGTGATGCTGTAATCCTGTTGTTTAACGCTCCTTTTAATTGTAAATTGTTTTGGCAGACTTCCTTCTAGCAAATTATTATTTGAATAATCGTAGAAAGAATGAAAAAGCGCCTAGATCTAACAAATATCTTTATTAGATGGCATTCAGGCTACCGGTTTTGTATGTACATACATCGCACATCCTTAAGCCCAGACTAAAATAATTAGATTAAGTAATAATTTTAAACAATGTGATTAAAGTTGCCTATGGTGCAATAAATTAATGAAATTAGTGTTATTACTTACTATTTTGGAGTAAATTATAAACCAATCCATCGATCTTTGATGCAAACAATGAGGTAAGCTACTCAGTGCCAAAGAAATTGTAAAATGTAATGTGTAAAATTAAATTCAACGAATTATAACAATTGTAAAAAATGGACAAAACGAACAAATACGAATAGGTAGGGAATTACCGCGACGTTTGAATAGTACTTGATATGTAGGTGAAGAATCGAAGATGATCTGTGAATTTAAAGAGTGATTTCCACTAAAGAATTGTCATCGCATTATTTCCATGCTTTCTAAATTATTCATATTAAGACTTTTATTAACAAAGTACAAAATTTTGAAATTGGAATTTTTGTCAAATGAACGGTTGTATTATAATAAATGAGAGGCAAAGTGGGAAAAGCCCGAAGCTGAAGGTTGGAGACAGCGAATATGTTTTATTATCTGATTTCTGTAGGGTTACTTTTATTAGATTTATCAACCTTTTGATACTTTCAACTCTTTTAGAGCTTCATATAGTTAGTTTTGAATAAAATTTGTGGGTACTACATTATTGCTTCCTTTATTTCTTCTATTCTTTCACTGATTCCTTGTTGGTCGTTTATACCCATCAATCTCCAGTAGCAGTTCATCTAATATTACCTTGTTGCTGGTTTTCTTCACCTTCGTTTAGCAGCTCTTCAACGTATTGCGCCCATCCGTCTAATCTCTCAGCTTAGTCACCAATAAGTAATGTTTCCTTGTCTCTACTTATAAAAAGCTCTATTGATTTTGGTCCATTGCGACTTTTTTATTTCTTGGTAGAAATTTCTTATCTCTTTATTGTTATCCCTTCTATTGCTTTTAGTTATTTCCCGAAGTATTTCCTCTTTTTTTTTTCAGTAAATGATTTTAGTAGACTTTTTTCTTTGCTGTTTTTTATTACTTGATTTTTCTTTTTGTCTTTTTGTATTTTTGCATTGTTTCTTTTCATTAGAGACTTTTTGCACTTTTCGTCGAATCACTCGCCTTTCCCCTTGTATTCTGTTTCTTCCTAGCAAGGATATGCCACTTCTGTCATTGCCAGAGAACCATAAAATTAATATCGTTCTTATTAATCGCGAAGAACTTATTTCAAACGGCTATATTAGTATGATAACTATCAAACATTTCTCTAAATGAAAATAGCTATTTAAATTAAGACCAACACCTTGGTCCCATAACAATAGACGGTTGCACTATGAATTTAAACAGTATATAAACATGTTATGTCACAGTTTCACGAGCTCGTGCACTTGAAATGTACCATGGAGCCAATAAACAAATATCAGTGCGTAACGCACTATCACTTTAATGTAACAGTGCATTTCTCCATTCCAGCCATACAGTGAAAGTCCATACATGGATGAGTTGCTCACCACTTGTTTTATTCTTTGTTTATCATTCTAACCGCATTCGATAGCGAATACTCATTTGCCTTTTCAAATATAGGAAAATTTTTAAAAGTAGAAAAAAATATATTCTACGGACGGGAAATCATTATTTGAGTTAAACGTAATAGAAAGATGTTGCGTGTCACATTGGGACGTTGCGAATGTCTTAACAGTTATTACACCATAACAGTAAATGTAATTTTCCATTATACTTGTGTCCGTATGTCTATAGATTGATTGCCATTAATTATCGTTACAGTAATAACTCATCAGCTTACGCCACCTTACACACGTTACACGGCTACTTATCCATAAAAAAATTATTGCGGGATGCACCAATTCAACTGCCTTTATTGAAATATTAAAATGTACTTCCTAACATGACGCAACAAAACGTTATATGATAAGATAAATACGCAATATGTAGGCGGAATCACATCCGTATGTCGTTAAGTATATAATTACAAAGATAGGTTTTTAACAATAAATGCAGTAAGTAAAATAGTGTCAATTAATATGTACAGTAAAGCCTCGCATGTATTTATTATAGAGACAATCAGCTTAAAATACACTACGTGATTAAAAGTGAATTTAAAAAGATGAGATTTCTATGTTGCACTGTTCTTTCTGGCATAGCAGTATTATAGTCGATGTGCTTTTACGAAGTAGACACCGTAAATTCTGGGCCTGATATAGAAAAAATAAACTTGGTAAAATATAAAAATTTTTATTTTTCAATATAATCTCCCCCAACTTCAATATATTTATTACAACGATCAATTAATAATTCTATACCCTTGTAAAAATAAATTAAAGTTTTTCGATCAAAATGTTGTATTGCAGCTACTTGCAACTTCTATCGTCCTCAAAACGACGTCCCATCGATTCCTTTTTGGATAGGGGATTATAATACAGAACCATTGTTTCATCTCCTGTGACAATAGACTCCAAAATCGGTTTCGGGTTGTCTCCACACATTAAAAACGAGCGCGCATTTTCGACCCGACGTTCACATTGGAGAACAGAAAGAAGATGCGGTATCCATCTTGCACTAATCTTATTCATACCCAAATGGATGGAGAATTCAGCGAATACTTGTTTCAGAAATGTTAGACATCGCTGCTAATTCCTTCACATTCAAACGGCGATCTGCTAATACCATTTCTTCAATAATTGAAATGATTTGAGGCGTTATCAGTTCAATTGGCCGACGGGGGCGCTCATCATCTTCAAGAGATTCTTGCGCCAAACAGAAATTTTTTGCCCACTTTTCTGTAATGGAATATGAAGGAGAAAAATCATCATAAACGCCGCCTAAACGTTGTTTAATATGGTTAGGCGTATGTCCTTCTTTCGTTAAAAATTTAGTGACCACGCGGTATTCAATTTTAGTTACCTGAGACATTTTCATGCACAAGTCACGTTGTCTAGCCGGCTATTAAACACTGCCACACTTCGAGCGGTAATATACAGGATCTTTCGCAACTACCACGGCAATGCTTAATATATGAAAGTACGTACTACAAATAACGGTCTAGCTAAATAAATACCAAAAATGGAAGAAGAAAAACAAATTTCTAATTAACTTTTTTTTACCTTTGTTTTGGGTGCGCTGGCGACTAAAGAGATACAACTATTTGTTCGTCAAACATCTGGCGATGACGCTAGCGGTGCGGTGTTATTGACCTTCGCACGCAATTCATCTTATCTACGAGCCGAGACACTTAGAACAATACGTTCCTTTAAAACTTACCTACGACACACACCACACAGGCATATTTTATTGCAACGTAGGCACAATCCATTGCATTAAATAGTCAATACCAGCAGTTCCCAAACGGTTTTCTACAAAACTTCAAAAAGTATTCTTTCATTTGTCTTTGCCTTGAGGAGATTGTTTCTCTGTAATTATAGCTTCAATTTCATGTGAACTTTCACCTCTCCAAATGTGTCGTGTTAGTTGCAAAAGATCCTGTATATACAGTGCGGGCCTAAAATGTCTCCCCCGTGCTAATTTTTGAACGACAGAAGCTAACGTATTTAGAAAAAAATAGATCGATTTCTATTTTCTGTAAACTAGCTTTTGCCGTTATCAGCATTTCAATAGTATTTCCGGTTTCACCGGAAGTGATGTCAACCTTCTCTTTTTAAATAGAACATCCTATACATTTTTACGGTTTTGGAAAGGTAATCGAAAGGCGAATCCAATGATATCACATATGTTATACTTTAGCTTAAGAAATATGACGATATGCAGCAATAAAGGTTTTGGCAATCTGTTTTCGTTGTTACGCAAAGTCGGCTAGAAAAGAGCGCCAAATTGTTTCTTTTGACGCCAGACTGATCTAAAGAGCTCGTTGCTAAGCAAAGTAATCATAACAATTGCCAAACTGTCAAATCTCAATTCCAAAAGCGTAAATTATTCTTGTTGTTTATTGTTATTATATCTTGCATTTGTCATATGTTCCGTCTTTGCTCTCGTTATTATTTTCTCTCATTTTACCTTGTTCTGTTAATTGTTCTTATTTCTTTACTTTATCGAATTTTAATGCAATTAATTAATTATGGTAAGTTTGTTTAAATGTATTAGTTTTTGATAGACAACATGTCTATTTTTTGGGCTTTTTGTGTTGTTACTTTTATGATGACTTCGTCACGAACCATGCAAAATTGCTGGGTCAATTTTAATATTATGCAAATCTGGCAACAATTATCACCTTATTTGCCATGGTTGCGCAACAAATTGTACACTTAGCGCTAAGTTATATTTCCGGCTGTACAAGAGCAGTATTCATTGCTAAATTTGCCGAACATTAAAATTAGGTACTTGATGGTTATCTTATGTGATCCATGCGGAGCATTGTAACATCAACAACATAAAAAATTGAAACTTAAGCACATTGCCTGTCAAAAACTAACAAATTTAAACAAACCTACCGCAATTAATTAATTACAATAAAGTTCGATAAAGTAAAAGAGAAACAACAATTAACAAACCAAGTTAAAATGAGAGAAAATAATAACGAGCACAAAGAACGAAAGTATGACAAATGCAGGTTATAATAACAATAAATAACAAGAATAATTTACGCTTTTGGAATTGAGATTTGACAGTTTGGCAATTGTTATGATTACTTTGCTTAGCAGCGAGCACTTTAGATCAGTCTGGTGTCACAAGGGACAATATGGCGTCCTTTTCTAGCCAACTTTGCGTAACAACGAAAACAGATTACCAAAACTTTTAGTGCTGCATATTGTCATATTTCTTAAGTGAAAGTATAACATATGTGGTATCGTTGGATTCGTCTTTCGATTACCTTTCCAAAAACGTGAAAATATACAGGATATTCTATTTAAAAAAGAAAGTTGACGTCACTTCCAGTGAAATCGGAAGTGCAATTGAAATGCTGATAACGGCAAAAGTTAGTTTACAAAAAATAGAAATCGACCTATTTTTTCTACAAACGCTAGTTGCTGTCGTTCAAAAGTTAGCATGGAAGGGGCACTTTAGGCCCGCACTGTAGAGTGTAGGCCTCGCACATGTATAAGGAAGTTTGAACACGCTCGACGCTGTATAAGCCTGTCAGGCCGAGAATTTATGGCGCCTATCTCGTATTATATCAAAGTTAAACAACTATCAAAATTGTAAAGTACGTACAAGGACTTACATTTCACATCCCGAGGATCACTAACAAATTAAAAGGCTTATAGGCAAATTAGGGACGATGAATATTTTCACAGTTGACCTCAAATTTTGATTTTTATTTTGCTTAGTGTTACTAATCATAGGATTTAATTTGTAGTTTTGCTTTACACACATAAATCTTGTCTATTCCTTTTATTCCTTAGTTGCGCGGCGGATCATCTTTTTTTCATTACAGAATTTCACTTACATCGCCATTCCATGTTTTATTCGGTTATCCTTTTTACTTTTGTTCAGTTTCCATACCGCTGGTCTACTGTAATTCATTCTCCCTCAAAATACGAAATTGCCTCTTGTTTCCATGATTCTTTTCATATATCTAATTTTAATTTCACTTAGCTCCTGCATTGGATAATGATCAGACGTTGCAGCCTTTTCTAATTATTTTTTTCCTGTTACACATATCATTGAGTCATCTGCAGGTGCATATCCTATTATTCTTGCAGATCACAAATTTTGGCATCCTACACAAAAAATAGATAATAAAAATAAGCTAATAACCTTTATCATCACGTTAATAAACTTTACTACAATTATGTTACCTTTCCATATCTGGTACGTGCTATTTAATATATATTACCATATCTCTTATTAAAAAATCTGGCCGTCCTTAGATAACGAAACGTATAATAAATAATAAATTGTATTATGATACTTCTCGTACCTGGAATTATCTATTACGTACTTCTCTCCGTCTAATTTTCTTATTGCTGGTACTACGCCTTCCTTTATTTTGAGTAATGGTAGATTAGTATTATCTCCTTGTCATATGCCGTTTTTGATTGCGAATTTTCCTCCATGTTGTTGCCTCTCACGTAGTTAACGTTGGTATCATACAAACCCCGTATGCTCCTTATTAATTTCTTGTTTACTCATCTCTGTTGTAAGCTGCTCCACACTACACTTAATAGCACACTGTCTAATAATTCTTGTAGGTCCAAAAAAGCTAACTCAGTTGTTCGTTCTCCATACTGGTATTTATTTGTAACCTGCCCAACAGGAAGAATGTGATCGTGAAGGTTCCTTCCTTTTTTGAACACACAGTGTGGTTCATCTAGCTGTGCATGACTGTATAATACCTAATCTGTAATTTGGTGGCACATATTGGCTGCTTCCAAATGTAATGCTTGCTATTATGTTACAGTAATATTTAAAAATGTTACCTTGCGAGTAATAACCACAACTTAGCACTGACCTTTGAATGAATATAGGTGTGTTTGGTTATTTTCATTGGATGAACCGTATGCCAATAATCTTTTAAATGCGAAATCGGCGTATTATATATATATATATATATATATATATATATATATATATATATACTGTAGATAGGTGTGTATATAAAGAATGCCATCATTAGAACTCATTTTGGAAAAATCGTCAAACTTTGCATTAAATGGAATACCTAACTGACTCATAATCTAATGTAACTCCGTAATAATATTTTACCTTTTTAGATCAACCGTCAATGTGATCATTTCTGCTGCCGCGGAGTTAGAAGTCAATGTGCAACTTGGGGAAACTAATTTTTTCAGCTGTGAAGAAAGTGAATTCAGGTGATAGTGACCGATTTAAGTTCTATTTGCATTGTATTACCAAGAAAAAGTAAATTGCCTTCAATTGTAATTTTGGCGACGGAGCTGTAGTGATACCGGTTTAATTAATTTTAGTTGGTGTTATAGAAAAACTCTGATGTGCTGGATATTTAATAGAATTTGGAGAACAGACACCACACGATACTTGAATTTTTCACAACAGCCCAGCACTTCATCCAACTAAGTTGGCGAAACAATGGTTACGATAATAGCAGTTGAAGTACTTGGAAGGCTGACTTTGTACATATCTTACTTGTAACAGTCTGTGTTTTAGATAATTAGTGATATACAACCTCTATTTCGAAGAAGTGCTTCCAGTCCATTGAATCCTGAATTCAGGTGGTCGATATGTTGATCGTGATAACTTAAACATTCTATTTTATTCATTTTCTTACAAACAACTAGGTAGGAACCGTACTGCATCAAGTACTAACTATTTCACTAACTGTGAATGAAATGAAACTTGTAATTCATATTTTTATAATTATCTACTGAAAGAAAGATTGCGACGATGGTAATCGTATCAAACGCAGCTTGCATTCTTAGATCGTTTATTGGAAATAGTGCCACACAGTATAATATACCTACTGTTTACCTCTTTTGTACCATACCGCTTTATTAAACATTAAAATATGGTGCATCCTTACAATTAACAGAATTTGAATTTCGTCAAATACTCTAACACGTCTGTCTACAAGTAATGGAAAGTACTAGCTATAAATAATAACCATTGGTATTAAAACAAAGTACGCCTTGAATAGGCGTTCGCAAAATACTTTGACAGTGAACTTCCGTATGCACAATGATTACTTGACAAGTTGAAACTTTTTGTTACCATTGCGGAATAATGTGACCTCTGAAACTATTTATTGCGAGTGGATTAGTAGACGTTCAGTAAGTACCTACCTACGTGTTATACTTATTATGTATGAAAGCAAACCGAATTGGTGTAATAACCGGTTTTTATTGTACGCGCACAACTGAATAGAGTAATTATAAAAATATTGTATTGTTTATTATACACGTCGGTCCAGATACGAACGGGATATTGCCTCTGTGAATGGCAACAGAGCATTCGAGTCTCAGTAATAGATCGCAGTATATCATAAAGCAAGCAGCGGTACGCACGCATGTCCGCTGAATCACGTAATATTATAATTCAACGCCTTCTGATAAAATCTACAAATACAGAATTACTGAGTAATTTTTCTGTGTTCTCAGATTATGTTAGAAATTACAGTTTCTTATCTTTATTTTGTTGCTGCTATACGATGTAGGAGAACAAAAAAGTAATTCTAAATAGGAAAATAAACAACGATTCTTATAAAATTAAACTGAAGAAAAATAAATTCGATAATTATACAAAATAAATTGAAATTCTAACAATGTTACTTTATTAAGGGGAAAAACCTCCTGGCAATTTTGAACTTTGTAACTTTTGTATTTGTTGCGTTTCAAAATACGTTTCACAGTACTTCTAATAATATCGATTTCGTCTGAAATTTGCCGGCTAAAACAAGGTTCGCCCATTTCAACTAACGAACAAACCCTCACTTCTCTCTCCTCCCGCTCGGGATGCGTTAGAGGGATTTGAGGCTGTTTGTCTATTTGTTAGCATTTACGGCAATTCGCAAAATACCATTTAATGATCTGTACCATTTCAGCGGTTGTATAAACTAACATAATGTATTCAAAATTCACGATCTCTTGTTACAACCTTACGAGCGCACAGAAAAACAAACAGTGCGTCAGATAGGTTACAGCAGTTGCGCGCGGCGAGGCTGGCCAGCGGGGATAAATGCAAGTATGCCAGATCGCGCCACGTGCAATATCTCTCGCACCCCGGTGAAATGTGGACCAACGTATATATCATTAAGAATCAACCCTTCTTTAAAAATATATGTTTATGCGGTAGTTTCTGCAATTCTTGTGATCATCTCTAATGAAGTGTGCTCCATAGATTCTTGTTATACGTTTTAACTGGCCCTATTTACAAGGACAATACTCCATATATCACTGAATATTTAAACAAAGCACGCTTTTTATTGCATAATTGGTAGGGAAGCAAGATAAGTTCAGTAATAATTGCAAGAAGTTTTTGATTCTAAGTGGTTGAATATATAAATGAAGTGTACAAGGTGTGTTCAAAATTATTTATTATTAAACTCTTCTCCGGATTAAAATTACAGAAACGGGAGAACTTACATCTCTTAGACGAAACCCTCAGTATATCCCGTACGCGTTTTTAAAAAGAGATGATTTTAAATAGAAACACGTGGTTCTAAACTGTCGGGACGACGACCAAGGTTTCAAAAAATGTAACTCTTTTAAATTTTCACCAATATTTCGCTTTTATTTAAAGCTTCATCAGGGTCAATAAATGATTTGAGTAGACAGACCGAATTTAATAAGCGGTGATTATTGAACTCATCAATCACCGCTTCTCAAATGTACATCGTAAAGGAAAGAATTTTAGTTCGCAAGTTCGGTCTATCTACTCAACTCATTTATTGACCCTGATGAAGCTTTAAATAAAAGCGAAATATTGGTGAAAATGTAAAGGAATTACATTTTTTGAAACCTTGGTCGTCATCCCGACAGTTTAGAACCACGTGTTAGTTCCTAACGACCGCCATACTTCTTGGTGATTTATTAAATAGAAACTTAACGTTCTCGTTATTTAACCCAATGGCCAAAACTATATCACGTAATTAACATTTTACATTAGGACAAGTCGGAAAGGCTGAGCAAAAGGTCAATTTTGTTTTAATATTTATTACGCCAGACTTAGTTTATTTTAAGGTCGTTTTTATCTTATTTAAAGCTATCACCAATTTCATTTCCACCGGTATTTTGAACTTCATTTCAAAATTCACCCCATGTGTTAGAAGATGAATGCTTTTCCACGGTTACTTTTAATATTAGGCTGGTGGTGTGTCAAAAAGCTTTTATTCAAAGTCAAGTTTTCTTTCGAAATATGCAAAACATATAATGATTCGTAAATAAAACGTTCAATTGCTTTTGCATTTTTACTATTTTAATCCGAAGAAAACGTCTTTCATAAAGATTCTAAATTCAATTAACTTCCTTGCTTTAGTAGTAACAAAGCTATCAATAGTGAACAAACAAAATATTGATATCTACAATCTTTAATCTTTTAATTCTCGTCATGCAGTTAGTATAGTTTTTAATACTATCTGCGATACTCAGCAGAATCTTTGCTAAATTTAGATTTTTAGGAATATTTAAATTTTATCGTGCAAAAAATAGATGCATTTATAGAAATAGACAATAATTTTTAATTACTTATAAATAAAATATTTTAGCAATAAATTGTAAATAGTACCTTACGTACTAACATTCCATGTCAACATACAAAAGTGATTTAATTGAAGTAAAGGCAAATTCGAATTAATAATCGAAATTGTAGGTTAAGCATTTATTACAAGTTATTCACCCGAATCGAAACTGACTTTTCTTATGTTTAAACATGCTCAACACTTCTAGGTCAACTTACCGGTACTTACGGCCAACAGTAGTAAGCAGCAGAGCACAAAAAAACTTTCACATATCTTTAAATTACTCTCTTCTGTTTTGTATCTCATATCTTTCTTAAAAATATAATAATAAGCCTGTCTCAAAGCAAAAAAGATAAACAGATGTACTTAATAAGACTACTTTTAGGTTGTTTATTATTTATATTTAAACGCTGCTAATAATATACGTATGTGTGTTATTGTTTACATACACTCGCCGACTAGTTGACAGTGAAAGTTCTTGGTAGACATCTAAACCGATACTGACAGCAATCGTTAAAGAACTCTTACTTTTGCTATCGATTATTCTTCCTCTTATTATACGTTTGTCAACTCTCACCCAGTATCTGATGTTCCAGCGATTTTTAGCTTAGTCGGAAATACCAGAAATTCTACTTAGGAAATACGATTATTAATAAGGTGAAATCTCATTAAAATGAATGGAGCTGTCGTTGCTGAGTTACTTATATCACCAAAATACCCAATAGAAATGTTGATATTCTTAATTATTATTATTAAAAAATTTTCCTTACATGGAAAAGTGGGTCATGTAGAATTCTTTAAAATAGTTTTGTTAAATATTTAATAATTCTACTCGGATCCCCTAATCATACTTTATATTTCTCCTTACAAAGTGATTATTAAAAATCGTATTGCGTGAACAGCCTGCGAGACCCAATTTACGAGGGCGAATCAAATATTAACCGGACTTTTCTTTTTAACGCTCCCTAGGTGAAGTGAGTAACGTGACGTGTTGATATATGTTGGATGGGGATGTAAAGTGGAGGGGAGTAAATCGGTTCGGATCGCCAGCGCAGATTGGTTGTTAGTAGCATCATGTCTGAGCAAGAGGTGCACACTCAACAGACGTGTGCAACGCACTATTATCAAATTTTTGCCGCGGGAGGGCGTAAAACCTGCCGAAATTTTGCGTCGACTAACTGCACAGTTCGCTGAAAAAACGCTTTCAAGGACCCAAGTCTAAGACTGGCACAAAAAATTTTCCGATGGCCGAGAGTCAGTGCAAAATAAGACTCCTTGCACGCCGACCGCGGACAAGCACCAGTGAGACGAATATTTTTGCGATCCGTGAGACGATTGAAGGAGACCGCCGCCTTACAATATGGGAAATTGCTGCACACGTCGGAATATCGTATGGGAGTGCCCAATCAATCATTTCAGATGATTTGGGTTACTGAAAATTGTCGGCAAGGTGGGTTCCTCGCCTTTTGGCGGAAGATCAGAAAGCAAACCGTCTTGCCGTGTGTGAAAGACTTTTGGGACGTTATCGAACAGAGGGGGATGATTTCTTGAGGCACATTGTCACCTGTGATGGGACGTGGGTACATCATTACACCCCGGAGTCTAAGCAGGCAAGCATGGAGTGGCGAAAACCTGGAGAAACAGTACCGCGGAAAGCCAAGACTCGTCTTTCTGCTGGGAAAGTTCTTGCAACGATTTTTTGGGATTGCAGAGGCATATTGCTCGTTGATTTTGTCCACGAACGGCGTACAGATAATGCTGCGTACTACTGTCAACTGCTTGATGAAGTGAAACTGGCCTATCGACGAAAAAGGCGAGACATGCCTATTCGAAGTGCGATTCTGCTCCATGACAACGCTCGGCCACACACAGCTGCATTAACCCAAGAAAAATTGGACAAAAATTTACATACATATTTTTGATGATTTTACTTGCTTTAGTTGATTTGTTTGCTAATTTTGCTGATTTAATAAATAAATATTAATAAATTTGGTTATTATCACTTACCTATTTTATTTTACTGGTCTCTGGATTCAATAGCTACCCTAGTTACGACGTTGATGGACGCCGTGCTCAATACCTTCGTAAATCACTTTTTTTTCACTAAGTCCCCAATAAACAAAGTTATTTAACACCCATGTGGTGTTTGCTTTTTAGTCAAGCCAACTTTTTTGACAATTCTTAAAATTAATTCCCTTGGCGATATCTATGAGCGAGATGCGCAACTGTTTATATCTATATTGCTAAGGTTGCTGATATAGAGTTCCTGTTAGCTCTGTGTAAAATAGTATTTTACAGAAAGGAAAGAAAACAATTGATAAGCAATTTATTTTTCATCTTGCATTCAAATACAAGGTAAAATTTATTAAGAGAACAATAAGGAAAAATGTTCTCTTCGCATTTTACGAGTGTTGAAGTTTTCAAAAAAGTCCAGAGAGAGAGCACGCGTCACAATGTTAAATTTCATCCATATTCCCTATACCTAATCTATCTTAGATTTTTAGATAATTAACATAATTTGAGATTTTTACGAAATGCCGCTGTTTCTTTACCGGCCGACATCTTGAACGCTTTACTCGCCAGAGCGGTAATTCAAATTTTATTCGATTGAGTACAACCTGGAGTTTTCGGCAATAAATTGAAATGATTTTTACATCAATCTGATAGAGAAACTGTTACAGAATTTTTTTAAAAACGCTTTCCTATATATAAAATGTGTCGTTCTTTAGTAAATTACAATTTATTATTACTGTAGTAAATAAATGCATATACGAGGTAGCGCCATAAATTCTCGCCCTGATATAGAAAAAGACACTTGGTAAGATATAACAAATTTTATCTTTCAATATAATCTCCCCTAACTTCAATACAACGATCAATTAATAATTCTATACCCTTCTAAAGTTTTTCCCACAAAATGTTGTATTACGGTTGTTTGCAACTCAATATCGTCCTTAAAACGATTCCTTTTTGAATAGAGGATCATAATACAGAACCATTGTTTCATGTCCTGTGACAATGCACTCCAAAATCGGTTTCGGGTCATCTCCACACATGTTTAAAAACGAGCGCGCACATTCGACCCGACGTTCACGTTGGAGAGCAGAAAGAAGATGCAGTACCCATCTTGCACTAATCTTATTCATACCCAAATGGTTATGGAGAATTCGGCGAGTACTTGCTTCAGAAATGTTAGACATCACTGCTAATTCCTTTATTTTCAAACAGCGATCTGCTATTACCATTTCTTTAATAATTGAAATGTTTTGAGGCGTTATCAGTTCAAATGGCCAACCCGGGCGCTCATCATCTTCTAGCGATTCTTGCCTTAAACGGAAATATTTTGCCCACTTTCTTATAGGGGAATATGAAGGAGATAAATCACCGTAAACACCGTCTAAACGTTGTTTAATATGATTAGACGTTTTTGTTAAAAATTTAATGACTGCGCTGTACTCAATTTTCGTTATCTGAGACATTTTCATGCACTAGTCACATTGTCTGGCTGGTTACTAAAAACTACTACTCTTCGTGCCGTAATATACAGTGTGTCCCCAGATGGACTGAACAAGAGGGGAAAAATTTTTATTTGTAACTTAACGCAAAAATGTCATTCTTTATAAAAATTTTTGTTGGTCTCAAAACCAACAATTCTGAAACAAAAATCAGAATACTCTTTAGCAGCTGAGAAAATTACAAAAACACACTTGAACTAAAGAAAAACATTTTATTTTATTCAACGTGGTATCCTCCAACCTCTACACACTTTTTAGCTCTACGTACAAATTCTTTATAAACATTGTGGATCATATCTTCAGTTACAGAATGTACCGCTTCCGTAATTTTTTGTTTTAAAATTTCGATATTGTTATCCAGATTAGTATTATAAATATGCTGTTTAAGATATCCCCATAAAAAGAAATTCAATGGGCTTAAATCAGGGGAACGAGCCGGCCAATTGACCACCTGTTGCAAAATGTTCTTGCAGATAATTTCTTACCAACACTGTTGAGCGAGCAGGGCATCCGTCTTGTTGAAAAAATACACTTTCAAAGTTAAGTTCATCTGTTACTGCAGGCAACAAAAAATTTTCAGGCAACTCCAAATACGTATATTGATTCATATTTTCATTAAAAAAATACGGACTGATGATTTTTCCATACATAACACCACACCACACATTGACCTTTTTGTAATACTGACTTCTAGTTGCAATTTTAAAATTAGGATTTTCTCCCGACCAAAATCTACAGTTTTGCATTGCAACTTTCCCATTGGTTGTAAATGTCGATTCATCCGAAAAAATAAGGTTTTTTGGAGAAATTTCGATTTATAAACTGATTTTGTCCTACCCATAAGCAAAAGTCTAAACGCAAGGCATGATCACCATTTCCTAATTCATGTACAAAAATCGGTTTGTAAGGTTTAATTTTGTTTTCTTTAAAAATTCTTTGTAAATGTGATTTGTTAATTAACTGATTTAACTGTGCAGACCTTTTTCGTAAGGATAATTTTGGATTTGTTTCTACAGAATCTAGAGCCAGTATTGTAGCAGCATCTTCTTCATCGTATATCCTTTTTCTTTTCTTGATGTCATGTACACTACCTGTTCTTTCAAATTTTTCTACCAAATTTCGTACACGTGAAATTAGGAACATTAGGAAGGTTCTGTTGAAATTTTTGAATTGCAAAGTTATAAGAAGCCTCACCAGTTCCATAACATTGAACGAGGTAAACTCTTTGTTCTAAAGTAAAGCATCACTAATCAAACACATGAAACTTAGAAACTCTTTTGCTTAAATTTTTGAGTTTTTGTAATTTTCTCAGCTGCTAAAAAGAATATTCTGATTTTTGTTTCAGAATTGGTGGTTTTGAGACAAGCAAAAGATTTTATAAAGAATGAGATTTTTGCGTTAAGTTACAAATAAAATTTTTTTCCCTCTTGTTCAGTCCATCCAGGGACATACTGTACATAGTGCAGGCGTCGCACATGTGTAACTATGACGCAACGGAGTTTGAACACGCTCGCACCTGTATAAGCCTGTCAGGCCGAGAATTTATGGCGCTTACCTCGTCTTGCTGCAAGGAAATACATACTATAAACTTTTGTTTTTCTAAAGATATTCACTAAAAATAATGCTTACGTTACGCATTGTCTTAAGAAATTCATTGAGAAAGTGTTCTCATGAAAATTTTTCAACTTTTTTTATTGCTGAAAAAACTTAGTGGGCGATGCTTTAAATAAATCTATTCGTTTTGTGTTGAACTCTAATCAACATTTGTCTACTTTTACTTTCGCTATATATTCTTTATGCATACGTGCTAGTTAATTACTAGACAATGTATGGAGGAAAATGATGGCTACTTCGAATAGATGATGGAAGATGGAATTGCACCAAAAAAGACAACGTTTACACCTTTGTTTTAATGAATATCTTTAGCATAACAAAGAGTTTATAATATTTCGTCACAGCGCTCTATATTTTTAAACGAAACGCTTATCTGAATAGCTTCAGATTTAATTTACTAAAGAAAGACGCATTTTAGGTATAAAGAAATGTTTATAAGACGCATTTTAGGTATAAAGAAATGTTTATAAAAAAGATTCCAAAAGAATACTAGTATGGATGAGAGTATCTAATTAAAGATACAAGAGGGTAGCAGCTCGACTGGTGGCTTAACCTGCCAGAGGTAATTAAATAATGATGAAACCAACTACTACCAATAACCACCATGTACGGACGCGCGTTTGGCCGCCTAACGGCTCATCAGCGTACCTCTGTGGAAGTTGGTAGATGTATTTTAAATTGTCGCAAATTCTAAAAGATTCTAAAAGAGCTTCTCTCTTAGATTGAAATATACAGAATACTCCGTAACATTAATTAAACTTGGCAACGATATCGATGACCTTGTAGAATCTGGCTGATATAAAAAAATCTTCGATGTCTTATCGAAAACACCAAGAACGGCACATTTTAAGTATACGGAAATGTTTGTAAAAGCATTCTCGAACAGTTTCTCTATTAGATTCTGAAAAAATATACTGGGCGTTACGTTAAAAAAAAATTGAAGCTGCGTGAATTAAACATAGCTAAACTATTTAGATGGTCATCTTGTAGAAGCTAGTTGATATCAAAATGTTGGCTTGTATTAGCGAAAACTCCAAGAAATACTCAATCGAATAAAATTTGGATCACCGCTCTAGCGTGTAAGCCGCTTAAGATACCGATCGTTAAAGAAACAGAGGCATTTCACAAAATCTAAAATATGTCAACTATCTCAAAAACCAAGATAGATAGATGTAGGGAATATTGTAGAAGAGTGACATGAATTGAAGAAGTGCATCCAAAAATAGAATAATATGCCAATGTTCCATTTAAAAACCAAGCTTTCGTTGTGCGCTGCGGAGCTGAACACCAAGCACACTTGAATATAATTTCATGTTGTGCAGCATATGTCTCCGAATATTTTTTATTCCAGAACTTTTTCTCTAAATTACCTGAAACAGAATTATCTCCCGTTTACGCACTAGAGGGACACGCTGTATATATTTTTTATGTTTTTGAATATGATGTTATGATTGTACTTAACTTACACATTGTTAAATTTAAAAGTGAATATGAACATATTTATATTTACTACGTCTTCTCAAAATGGAAGTTTTAGAGAAATAAGTGAGTCCCTAAAAGGAATGTTCAAAGTTAATAGTAAAAGGGCGTGTCGGATTAAGCTAGCTCATCGAATTGAACGGGCTGACGGGCAACTCGGTCCGCATCTGGAATATTTCAACCCGACCGACATTTGCGTCTTTAAACGAAGTAAATTGTAAAATCTGCATTACCTTTTCTTCTTATAGGGTATGTTGAATTACAGAATGCTGTTATTAGTATTGTTAATATAACCTAACTCAAAAACATATTACTTTTCTCTTAGAATCTTTAATTGTTTCAAAATTTTTCTTACAATATCCTCAAATTTGTTCATTGCACTAGAAAAGAAAGCAGATATCTTTCTGTGAGCACTTGCAGTCTGTGCCTCAAATCGTTCGATTATCGAATCTATTGTTTCAGGAAAAGCGTATCCAGTAGCGTAAGGTGACTTGTCATTAGTGCTTAAATAATATGCTCCCATTGCACTACAAAGAAGAAAGCGTTAAACGAATCATTCTGACAGTGTTATTTGATTCATTTTATCTCATATTTAAGGCTAACAAACGAGATTTAGTGGTTATTGAAGGTACATTCATCCGTTGAATCACGATCTATTGGCAAAATATTTCCCTTTTACTAACACGAATTAGCAAAAACAAATTGGCAGATCTAAAAATAAGACGGAAAATATCCCCTAGGAAGGAATTTATTTATAAAATAACTTTCTCAAAACTGTTCACTCCATGGAGCGAAGATGAATATAGTCCTTTCAATTTGTCACTTGTGCGTAATATTTGTAAGACATACAATTTAATCTTTTTCCGACCTTATTATGATCACTACTGTTCATTATACGCATTGCAAAGCTTACAAATATTAGCTTCGAAATCAAAATAGTAATTTTCAGCTATTTGAAAGTACAAGTTAAATCTATACCGAAACATTTGGAAAAACCTCTTCTTTTTAACATTTCTGACCTGATCATAATTAATCATCCACTTTGGAATAAAATATTTAAAAGTTAGTAATTACGTTATTGGTGTGTATTCTCCCATAACTTCCAGATGCTCTTCCTTTCCTAACGGGTAGCCCCAAAATCCTATGTTAGTAATTATGGATTCTCCGAAATAAAGAGGAGCTCTAAGATGATTGCACGAAACATCATCTTGAAAAATAAAAATAACTTGCAAACAATAACTTGAGATATGCCCATATGAAAACTTACACATTTTACATCCTCTCTGAAACAGTAAATAATTGACATAGAAGTCGACGTCTCCGGTTCTTTCAGTTTTACCATACAGACCCACATTAGTATGAATTGCGTCGATGAATCTTGCGCATCTCGTTTCAGTGAAGTTTTTGTCTAAATAAAACAAAGGAGCGGCTGCATCTAGTGCTGAAATATGTGGTAGCAATTAAGATGGTGTCCAGTATAATTTATTCAAAAGTTACCATTGTGATTTATTTAATGTAATTTACATTAACGTAGAAAGACAAAAGACTCTTTCGTATTGTCCCGTATATCTTGCATGTTTTAGATTTAGAACGTATAGACGGAAGAAACATAAACTTGAGGAGAAGGAATGTACCGTTGTCTTGCTCTATTTTTATGAGAGTGGAAAGACTCGGGCAATAACAAGGGGCCTTTTAGTGTTAAGCGGTAAGAGTAGGTATAGTATAAATAATTAAGCAATGAACGCACATCATCAATGACGTTTATATGACGTTTTATTGCAATTATAAGAACATAAACTTACTAAAAATTACGGTGCCTGATTTGTAACACGAAAATCTATAATTTTCGAAAATAAACGGTATTAGTGACGTCGTACATTGAAAATTTGTAGTTTCTTTCTAATATTGATATATTTTGCACTAGAGAAACTCATATACTATAAAGGAAAATATATATGAAGAGGGAATGTTATTTTTACCATGGTGGTCATCCTGGGTTAACAAACATCGATGTTGCCGGCTTCAATTGGCCGTAAACTGTAATGTAATCCTAACGTGATCAGCTGATCACTGTTTACTTATTTTACTTGCAGTTTTATTAATCGATTTTGTTGTAGAGTTTTGTTAGTTCTTTTTAGAATTATAATTTAAATTGTTTCACTTCCTTCAGATACTTTAAAAATATCTGTCCTTTCTTACTAATAGTATTTTATGTAGAATTTTGCACTTAATGCTCATGGTATTCTAACCTAATATTAATCCACTTAACGCAAACAACAGCTGTCATAAACAATGCGACAAGACAACATCTAAACATCTGACGTCATTCGTTGTTGATGACGTGCATTCATTGCTTAATTATTTATACTATACTTATATATATATTTTTTTTGTGCTCGAAAGTAGGGATAAACAAGCATGGTAAAATTAGATGTCATTCGGTTGATAATGAGGACCTACGAATCCTCGAAATGGGTGTTCCGAATTAATGAATTAATAATTTGCGTGGTGCGACGTGTGCCGGTACTTAGCGTTGTTAGAAAGATTACATTCAACAAAAAGCAAATGAAGTAGATCTGCATTTAAGTAACATGCCAGTGAAATTTGTCTGTAATAGCTGCATACATGCTCTATAGCTTTATTTGAAATGCAATTCATATATTACTAAACGATATTTATTTTAAAAACTACAAAATAATAACAAAAAAGTGATAATTTTACTAGCCTTATTCCGAATTCGATCCATTTTAATCAAGTTTTCCGATGATAATAAAATATAGACCAACTAATAGATACGAAGAAACGGTTACCTGAAAATTGCACATACCTACTTCCAAATTTAAAACCATAATAAATTCAGTGAAACTATGTATATATTGACAGCAGATCTTGGGCAGCTTTCTTTTTCGTATGATGATGGCCGTACGGGGTATACATGAAGCTTATCATAATCTCAGGAATCTCTTAGTGTGTACATTTTTGTGTATAAAATGTCCCATGGCTTTATAACTATCACTCCTTCGCCATAAAAGGTGAATTATTCCCCAAGATGCGAACAGTGACTCGAGACTGTATTGAATTCACCACAAAAACCTGCCACTTGATCCTAGTAGGATTCAAACGCACAATGCCTACGCTTCCACAATTACGAGTAGGTCCTCTTACCACTGGGCCATCGAGCCAATATAGTAACAGAAAGTATAGTTACCGTCACCTGAAAATCATGACTCGCTTCCTGATTCGCTTATTTTAAATAAAATACCTAACTAGAAAGCTATAGTATATTCAAAAGAAAACCCTTCAAAGTCCTCTAATTTCTCACGTAAAATATAAATATGTTAAAAAATTGAGAAGGTGCTATCTCCCTCAAGCTGCTTACAAATGTTTTAATAAAAAAATCTCATATTTCTATATATGTATTTCGAATAATTCCTTCTCTCATATCGACAAGTTTAAAACAAAATTTCGTTTTCATTAAGATTGGTGAAGATAAGACGACGTTCAGGCCAAAAGATAGTAGCAATATTTTCGGCCCCTTTCGGACAGGGCCGTGGATTTCCACTCGATTGAGCTTTATGCAGGATTGCTACATTTAGCTATAGGTGTAGTACTTAAAAGTGTTATTTAATAATTCCACACTCTAAATATCTGATACTTCGTTGATTTATCGAAAAAGATATTTTTATTTTTGGAGAATGAGTTATTATAAACTAAGTAGGCTATTAAGCTGCAATTTATACATTGCCCTGTTTTGTGTCGGTAATATCGATATCCTCTTTGTTATCTATCATCTTGTCACTTTTAAATCACAAGTAAACACGATCATTTCTGTATTTAAATTTGTATTACAACTGTTACTCTAGAACAAGCATGTCAAACATGCGGCCCACTGAGCATTCTCCTGTGGTCTGAATCAATTTTGAAAACAGCCAGATAATGCGGCCCGTGAGCGTGTTAAAAACCGTATTTGAAAACGCGCGCGCTGCAACAAGTCGCGCGCACACACGCACGTATCACGACGATCGATTCGGTCCATCTCGGCGATCGCGCGAAAACATAGGTGACGCCATCTGAACATTCTAGAAAAGAACTGTCGAGAAATCACATTTCCGTATATAAGCCAAGACCGCTCGGTTGAGTTCAGTCAGTTGCTATAGAATTGCGAGTTCAGTTGCGTACTTATTGTTACAACATGTAACAGTACTTATTGTTATAAATAAATAAAGTTTTCAACATGTCTCTTTCAAAACCAAGTGGAAGTAAGAGGAAACTCGTAGATGAGCATCGTATCTTTCAAGGAAAGTGGGAATCAGAGGTTTTTTGCTGTGAAGTAAAAGACAAAATTATTTGCTTGATTTGTAACAGTACAGTCGGTGTCCCAAAATTATATAATATAAAACGTCACTATGATTGTCATAAAACTAAGTTTGACCAGTATACAGGCATGATTAGAAACGGAAAGTTAAATGAGTTAAAATCACGCTTAAAAGATCAACAGCTAATGTTTACACGTCCAAAGCAAGAGAATGAATCTGCTATTCAAGCGAGTTACGTACTGTCGGAGTTGATCGCAAAACACTCAAAACCATTTATTGAAGGTGAATTTATAAAAGAGTGCCTTGTAAAGGCCGCAGAAATCGTAAGTCACGGGAGCGTGAAGGCTTTTCAAAATATATCCTTCTCCCGGAATACTGTCGCTGAAAGAGTTACTGAGTTGGCTGCCAATATAAGTGATCAGATAAAAACAAAATCAGACTCTTTCATTGCATTTTCTATTGCCTGTGACGAAAGTACAGATGTGTGTGGTGTGGCGCAACTAGCTGTTTTTCTTCGTGCTGTTGATAGAGATATCAAGGTTTATGAAGAATTACTGGAATTAGTACCATGATACAACAACTGGAGAGGATATTTCCAATGCTGTTTACGGACTTCTGCAAAAGTAAAATTTAGATTTGTCAAAACTGTGTTCCGTTGCAACAGACGGAGCTCCTTCCATGACTGGAGTAAATAATGGCTTCATTAAAATATTACAGACAAAGATCAAACCAGATTTTCATCATGTGCATTGTATAATCCACCAAGAAGTTTTATGCTCAAAAGTGATCAAGTTGGAAAGCGTTTTAAAATCAGTGAAAAGAATTATAAACTTCATAAGGGCACGTGGCTTGAATCAGCGACAGTTTTTTGCGTTTTTACGTGATTTAGAAAGTGAGTACACTGGTTTACCTTATTATGCAGAGGTGCGATGGCTCTCGTGTTCTATGGTTCTTGATCGGTTTTGGAAACTTAAAGAAGAAATACGCTTTTTCATGGAAGTGAAAGGACAAGATGTCAGCTTATTAACCGACGTACCTTTTTTACAAGATCTTTCATTTATGGTAGATATCACAAAACACTTGTCGGACTTAAATACGAAATTGCAAGAACCACGTCAAGTTATAACAGATATCCATGGTCATGTGAAAGCTTTTAAGTGTAAGATGATGCTGTGGGAAAAACAGTTAGCAGTGGATAATCTTTCACATTTTCCGACTTGTAAGGCATATCAGGAAAGTACGAGTGTCCCAAAATCATAGAAAATGTATACAGAGAAAATGGGAAGCCTTCTGGCAGAATTTGAAAAGCGTTTTCAAGATTTTAAGTACCAAGAAAACAATTTTTCTTTATTTACTGGTCTTTTCACTGTCGATATTGATAAAGTTCCCCCTCACTTACAGATGGAAGTAATTGAGATTCAGTGTCAGACCCATTTAAAACAAAAATTTTATAGTGTTGGTACATTCGAATTTTATAAGTACTTGCCTGTTCAATACCAAGAAATAAGAAAATTTGCCTGTAAAATCCTGTCAATGTTTAGAAGTACCTATAAGTGTGAACAATTATTTTCTTTGATGAAATGAAACAAATCTCCCGCAAGATCGCGATTGACGGACGTACACTTGGACGCAGTTTTAAAAGTTATTTCCTCCGATAAATTCACCCCAGAAATAAACAACTTAATTAAAGACAAAAGATGTCAAATATCTGGCAAAAGAAGTTAATGTTTGTGTTTTTTTGTAATGTCCTTTTTATTGAAAATTTAATAAATATACTTGTCTTATAATAGTACTTTTTTTCGTTAAGATTTTCAGTAGTTTGTCTTCTTTTAGATTAGGTTTCGCGGCCCACCTAGTCTACGACCTTAATGCTTTTGGCTCACCAGTGACTTTGAGTTTGACATGGCTGCTCTAGAATATAAAATACACTTTTCGTCATTACCTTTCATGGTCCCATTTTTAAAGTAACAATTTAGAAAGTTTTGTATCATTTTCCATTTTTGTCCAAATTTTAATACTCCATTTCTTTATGTGTGTAATGTTTTGAGAGAAAATTATAAAAATTATAGTGCATATTAAATCTATGCACAAAATTTTGAAATTATTCACATAAAATTCCCCCTTATTGCGTGTGTGCCTCTTTGTTCTCCGCTCCGACTGCTAATATTCCATATTCGTAGTTTTTGAATCCAAAGATGAAACTTGATAAAAACTAAAACAATGCTAATATAGCTTATCATGGTATTGATGAAATCACTCACGGCTAAGGATTGCAATACCCGTATACCGTTCAGTATCTATACTGAAAGGGACACGCCGCTCTCCTTCTCGACTCTGAATTTATTCTAGTGGGTGCAGCAAACAGTGCGAGTACTTATAGTAAAAAATCGAAGGTAAAAATATCATTGATTCCAAAAATTACAATTTCTAAGAATAATTACATAGAATATAAATATTGCTGTAATAATAAAAGACTATAATAGATTATAATAGTAAATTTATTTGAATAATTGGTTACATAGTGCAAGTATTACTCATACTGTACGGGTTTTTTAATTAAAATATGTGAATTTAAGAAAACTAAAAAGGTGTAGGAACTAGTAAAATTATACTATTGTCATTTATAATATTTCTCTTGTTCCTAGTTATGGATAAAATTACACCGTGGTAGTAATTTAACCGTACACAAGTAAAAGATGTGGCTGTATGTAATCGGTGTTTAAAGCATCTGGTGGAAGTACCAGCGGTTTACACAGCCATCTCAGAAGTCAGCACAACATTAATTTATTGAAAAGAGAAAAAGAAAAAACTAAAGATAGTATCACTCCGAATGAAAATATTAATCTCAAAACTGACGAGGATTCCCGACCAAAGATTATTTCATATTTCAAGAAAACAACTGACAAATCTGTTCCTGCCGTACTAGCGCGAATGACGGCACAAGACGGCATTCCAGTGATTAAATTTTGTACATCACAAGATTTACGAACGCTGTTAATCGCAAATGGGTATACAAACATTCCAACATCTTCGAATACAATAAAAAAAATAGTCTTTGAATATGCAGATACAATGAAGAAACAAGTAGTCAACGAAATATAACAACGTATACTCAAAGCATTTAGTTTAACGTTAGAGTGGACATCTGTTAAGGACCGTCGATACACGAGCATTAATGTTCATACTTGTGATTTTTTTTGGAACCTTGGATTATGTCGTATTCATGGATCTATGCCCGCCGATAAATGTTTAACTCTCATTAAAAATAAATTACAGGAGTTTGATATTTGTTTCAAAAATATAGTATCAATTACTACAGATGGAGTTTCAATAATGAAGAAAGTAGATAAACTGATCGGTACAAAACATCAGTTATGTCTCGCACATGGTATACAATTGGCTGTAACCGAAGTGCTTTATAGCAAAAATTATTTAGAAGAAATTGAGTGGGATAATGAGGAACTTGTTAATAGCTGATACAGATCATTTTGATGACGAAGTCTACGAAAATGATGGCGAAACTTTCCAAATAGTACAAAGCGTATCTACTGACTCCCAATTACATTTTATATTGGATATACAATTAAATTCTCTGATAACAAAGGTACGAAAAGTAGTCAAAATCTTTCGCAAATCGCCAACAAAAAATAATATGTTACAAAAACATGTAAAAGAAGAATTTGGTCGAGAACCTTTAATAATGGATTCTAAAACACGTTAGAGTAGCTTACTGATTATGCTAGAGCATTTTTCTAAGATTATAAGCTGTGTTAGAAAGAGTCTCATAGATTTGAAGTCAGATAATAATTTTACTTTGCTTTCTAATACATCAGCATTACAACCAATAAAAGTTGCCTTAGAAACACTATGTTGTGAAAATGTTAATTTGTATGCCACCGATGTTACGTTGAAATTTAAAAATGTGTTTTGCGTCGTTAGTTCATCAACTAACGACGCAAAACACATTTTTAAGTAACGAATTGATACGACGTATAAAGGAACGACGAACTGTTTATTCTGATGTTTTGCAATTTCTTTATGGTAACAATTTGAAGAATTCAAATGAAGAAGACTACGAAATTTTTACTAAGACCAACAAATCTACAATAACGAAAATAATCGTAGAATTAATTGAGCGCATTTACGATAAAAACGAAACAAACACTAACATTGAATTATCTGAAACTAATAATTCTAATTCCAAAGACTTTGGATGTTTAATGTCAGTTGAGTTAATTCCTTCAACATCAGCTACGCTATCTATGAAAGATAAACTGCAGCTCTTAATAAAGGAAAAAACCGAGACATCTTGTCAAGTACCGACTCTAATGCACGGTAAAAATAAAAATTTAAGACCAGTAATAATAGCAAGGACTGTGGGGTAGTATGGCAAACAATATACTCGGCACACTCCGCAGCACACAAATTATTAATTAACTTGGAATGGCTGTTTCGAAGACACGTGGGTTTTTGTACAGCTATTTTTGGTCTCATCATACATTTCTGAGGTACGTGTTACCAAATTGCATCTAAAAATAATAATGATTACCTTTGATAACAAAAATAACACAACTCTCACTATTTAAAGTTAGTGAGAGTTATTTTGTTATTTTTGTAATTCCTTTTGATACCACCAACTTTACCGTTGCTATGAGGAAAGTCCACAAATTTCATTTCAATACATCAACTCAACAAACATACATACTAACGGAACTATTTAGCACTTCTCACCTGTTAGTCTTGGTATTAAGATACCCATTTTATTCAGTGTTGTACCAGCTGTCATCCCAACATGGGCACCTAAACTGAATGCAATGAAATGAATCCATTCCAATTCAACGTTTTCATTATATTTCAGAAGTAGACGTATAAACTCCCCTATACATCTTCCAATTGTTCTTACGGCCGCCGTTGCTTGAGGATAACAAGGCTTTCTCACCGCTATGCTATAATCTATGCTAATTACGTTATAACCGATGGATACATAATCTAAAATATGAATTCATCCAAATGTTCGTGCGTTACATATGTACATGGGAATTTCAAAATTATTGGATCTTACTTGGGCGAATTTGTGGATTGGGGTCGTGATCCCTGTGAGCTCCGTAACCATGAAACAAAACCTTAAGCGGCAAACGTGGTTTAATTGGCGCATCTTTTAATGTGGATATATCGTTTTCAGACATTTGATAAGGTTCAATTGTATTGCTAAAATTACGGAAATTTAATATCTTTTCAAAAGTGTACTTCACACCACCGTTGATTGAAATTCCATCGCTAGTAAACTCAAATTGTATTGCTCCGAAACTTTTACACAGAATTATATTTACTATAGTTAGAAAACTATTGAAGTTTAAGGAAACTCTACTACTTGTATGAGAACTAATAAAATAGTCGCTTATAAATGAGACCTGAGAAGGTAGTAACATCCTTCATCAAACAACCACATAAATATTTTTTTAATATTTGATAATCTGTTAACAAAGAAAACGTTATCGCCAAGTAAATGAATTTGAAGGGAACGTATTGGGTCATCAGAACTCCGCAGAACAAGTTGGGTTAATCAATCGTGGCCTTTCCAGGAATGCGCTAGGTTTAGGTTTTATAATTTGAACACTAAATTCCAAAACTGACAATTTCAAACATAATTTCGAATGTAGCAGTGCAGAATGATATTATAGATGTTATAATAAAAATTATGGAATTAACTACTATTAGGAGAGCTTCTCGTTAATTCTCTAGTTTAACTTCCACAGACCGGACATTCTTAAAGTTTTCTACAACTGACACGATTTGTATATCATAGTATCAATTGTAACATTCGAGATATTTTCGCCGTCTACCGAATTAATTTAGAATGAGCCACCTATACAAATAAGTCTGTTTGAATGCTACAAACAGTGTATGAACGTATTTAGACAAAGGTGGTGTTTAACCGAGTTTTTAAATAAATGTGTTTTTAATCTTGCAACGTAAGTACTGAAACAGTTCACTAAAACCCTTACCACAACACTTAATTCGTACTGGACGCACGTTTCGATAGCCAAGCTATCATCATCAGCAGCAAGACTGAACTCATTAAGTGTTGTGGTAAGGGTTTTAGTGAACTGTTTCAGTGTTTCAGTGCCACAGTTTTAGAGTATCCGTTTATTGCAACGTAAGTAATTGATATTTTAATAATTTAGTAATAATAAGTTTATTATCAAGTGTACATTTACATTCGATTATTCCATTGTAATCAGCGTATGTTTGTGAGTATTTTATGATTACTCATGGCTTTTTGTTTTAAGGTTAAGTTAGTTAAATGTCCGCTTAAATAATATGATATCTGGTGGTGTCAATTGTAACAACAGCTAAGGTGTCAATTGTAACGTGTTACAATTGAAATATCTGCCAAACTTTATTTTGGTCTTTCACCTAAAGAATTGTGAAAATTGACATACCAATTTGCACTAAAAAATAACTGCAAATTTCCTCAACAGTACAATGCTTTGTACTGGCCAACGAAGATTGGTTCACAGCATTTTTAAAACGCAATTCTAATTTGTCAATACGTAGATCCTAATCCACGAGTCTTACCAGAGCAATGAATTTTAGTGAAGAAAACGTAAATAAATTTTTTAATAACTTGGCCGACGTTTTGGGCAGATATCGTTTTTATCCACAAAACATTTACAACATGGATGAAACCGAGTGTACTACAGTACAAAAGCCAAACAGAGTAATTTCTAAGAAGGGTATAAAACAAGTTGGTGCCATTACGTCCCAAGAACGAGGTACGTTAGTAACAATGTGTTTAGCTGTGAATGCTCTAGGTAATAGCGTGCCACCTATGTTTATCTTACCACTAATACGATACCATGATCATTTTGCGAGAGGTTACATAGGAACCGGTAATAAAAATGATTGGATGCAGGAGGATGATTTTCTGGTTTTTATGAAACACTTTGGGAATTACGCTAAACCCAGTGAAAACAATAGAATGCTGCTTATATTGGACAATCATAGTTCCCATTTGTACCTACCCGTGATAGACTTTTGTAAACAAAATTATATAACATTACAATCATTTCCACCGCACACATCGCACAAGCTGCAGCCTTTAGATCGCGGGGTTTATGGGCCATTGAAAAATTTTTTTAACAATGAATGTGACCAATGGATGAAGGCCACCCCCGGAAAACGAATGACTGTTTATAATATACCCGCACTTGTAAGAGAAGCTTTGCTACTTGCCATAACACCTAAAAATATTGCTGCTGGGTTTCGATGTTGTGGAATATCCTTTAATATCCCTTAATAGGAATATTTTTACTGAAGATGAGTTTGCACCGTCTAGTGTGGCTGACAGACCATTAGAAGGAAATTTGATAGAAATAAATAACTCAAGTAGAAATCTACCATGTGAACCTAGCATTTCAAGGGTATGTTTAGCTCTACCGCTTATTTCTAGAAATGTGAAGGAAACACTTCCACTTTGAACAAAAGCTATTTACTCTCCACAGGAGATTCGACCTCTGCCAAAGGCTGATCTTAGTAAACCAAAAAATAATGGAAAACAAAAAGGAAAGACAGCTGTGCTTACAGGTACGCTTGAGAAGAATTTATTAGAAGAACGATGTAACAAGAGAAATAAAAAAAAAATTAATAAAAGTAAAAAATTTGGCAAAAAATCTAAAACTATGCTTAACGAACTGTCAGAAGAATCTTCTGAAGAAGAAACTTTCTGTTTGGTATGCTGTGGTAATTTCAAGCAGAGTAAGGAAGATTGGCTTCAGCGTCGAGGATGCAGAGAATGAGCTCTTCTTGTGCTAATAACGATCATTTTCTATTTTTTTAATCTTATAAGGTATTTCTAATATTTCTAAGTGTTAAACATTAGGTTAAGTTTATTTTCCAAGTTAATATAAACAATCTCTGGCTTAGGTTTGTCTTTTATTAATATTAATGTAATCATTCCTTGTGTTATGTGATAATTTATCAACTGTTACAATCGACACCAGGACTGTTACAATTACACTGGTACTGTGTCAGTTTTAATAAATGTTCTTTGTTTTATTTCATTTTTTTTTGTAACAATTAAATTAATTTGACTAAATTTGACTAAACAATATTGTACCTGAAGCATAAAGCTATGATTAATTAATTTTTAATTAGTAATTATATAATTATCGTAGTCGCCAAAAATCGCACATTATCTTTCCTAGAAAATTTGCATTCACTATTTTATAAAGAAGTAGGAAATATTTTTGTTGTAAATTTTTATATAAATTTTATTATTTATCAGGTCTCTAACAAACCGAATTTTTAATGTACACCAGATCTGTAGAGGTTAGAACTCCTTCTTGAAGTTACAAATTCCAAATATTTCGAAATACACCATGTCCACCTAGTGGGTGGACGGTAGATAATTTCTTTCCTGAGCAGTTTAGAGAAAAAATAGTTAGTAGATGTGATGAGAGGGATCTCTTGTTTTTCTTATATCGCCTTAGTGCTGCATTCCGTGTTTTGAACATGAGCTGTATGTTATAAGCCAGCCAAGATGACGATGGTTTTGGCGTTGATACACACACAATGGAATACCAGTGATTATAAGATCAAGCAAAGTTGAAGAAGTAGCCGTGGTATGTGTAGAGCTGTCTATTAGCTGATCCATATCAAGTAGATTAAGCAAGTCAATCATTTTGACTGTAGTGCTATCTTGTAAGTTTAATAAAGATGACATTAAAATCTCCCAAAGACACTATGAAGTCAGATAATGTAGAATACGCTCAAACTCATTAAGGAATGCATTAAAGTTGTTACTGCGTGGTCTGTAAAAAACACCGACGAAACTCTCGTTAGCATAACCCATCAGATACTCAATGCAGTCCTAGAGAACGATTTAGAAATGCTTATTTGAATGTTAAATTTACTGTAAAAGTCAGCTCCTCCTCCTCTACTCGCTCTGCTGTTTCTATATAGAACATATCCATGGATGGAAAACATAGAGGAGAGTAGATCATTATGTAGCCATGTTTCAGATAGGGCGAGGATGTCGTAATTATTAGAGTTAATTGTATCCTTTAGGTTTGTATAATAGGCTGGTAAGGATCGGATATTAATATGAGACTGACTCAGCGACATCATTCTAAATTCTAAAACTCATATAGTAATCAAAGATATACATTTAAACTATTACGTGTGCATAAGTGGATTATTAAGAAGTGCTTCTTACAAAAAATGTAAAAAAAAAAGATAAAGAAATCATAAAATACATGATTAAGTGAAGAGGTAAGCAACAGCAGCTGAAACCGACAATCTGCCCTATTTCTCGTCTTTTCCCGGTTTATTACTACTTGTCTGTGTCTTTAGAATTGGGCCACTTCACTTCTCACCGCTGGCATCCTTTGGAGTTTTATTGGGATGGGCATCAGAGACAGAGCCAGATCTTAGCTTTTTTGGAACACCTTCAATAGCCACAGCCTTCACGATATCTACCAAATTGCTATCCTGAATATTAGGTGTTGGTGGGGTCGCTGTCCAAACTATTGTTAAAAGTATGTTCATCCTCTTAATCAATGACTTGATCAAAGCTAAAAGCTTCATCGTTGATATAGAGTTTATTACCTCTGATGCATGCATTTAAATTATTAGAACGATCTTTATGCAAATATTTCCTGAGTCCTTTATTTTTTTTTTGGCGTTCCTCTTATGGAAGATCTTCAGCAATGTTGCCCCTCTTTAACAACCTAACATCCTCCAATACTTCCTTCTTCTTTAAATATGATAATTTTATTACAATTATCTTATTATTCTTCTTACCAATGCTGTATATGCCACCTATGTCGTTAGTACGTGTATATAAAGTCACATATGGGTCTTCAGAGCATTAACAACAGATTCTAAAGTATTTTTGTTACTAGTATATAATGCAAAAATTATTATATCTTTTCTCTTAATTGCTTTTTCTAGATACAGATACTTATTTCTCAGCCAGAGCAGGTCTTTCTGAGTTTGAATGTTGTCTCTATTTAATATAGTTTTAATACCATTAATTTCCGATCTTAAAGTTTGGGTTTGTTGATTTATTATCTCAATTAAGGTTTTTACTATTTTATTCTGCTCAACATTTTCCGGAAGATCTTCATATTTACTTATATCCATGTATTTGTATGGTAGAAACAAATCCAATAGTAAAAACCAGGCAGATATTTCTTGAGATGTAAAATGCTGTTTCATGCTTTTAAATAGATCCATAATAAATAGCAGGTATGTTGCCTAATTTCTGGTGTACTTTCAATAAAACTTAGAAGTTGACTTACTTAAAAACACTATGGCACCGTAGCAACATCTGTATACTTTAACAATATTAGATTTATTAAATAAGGTGTTGATAAAAAAATTTCTCTAACGAAATACACTGTAGCTAGGAGTAAGCGCCAAATTGTCTCCTGTAACACCAGATTCATTCAAAGATCTCGTAATCACAACAATTGTCAATCTATCAAATCTCAGTTTGTAAAAGCGCAAACTATTCTGGTTAATTATTATTATTGTTAAATCCTGTGTACATCATATTTTCGTTCATGATTCTCTTATCGAGCCTTATGTCAACTAATTAATTAAGGTAATTTTATTTAAATTTGTTTTCGTTGTTTTTACAATGACCTACGCATGAATGATGCACATCCATAAACATGCTTTTGGTTGTTATTAAACACTTGTAAAAAGTACAGCTTTCACAAAATAAAAAAATCTTAAATCAGGCTAAAAACACATTTATCAAATATCCATATCAACTACTTACTTGTTGTACAACCAGAAAGTTACGTTTGCGTTAGGGCAAACATCGCGAATTGTCTGTGGCGGACAATTCATTACTGTCGTTGCTATAAGAAGTCCCACAGCTGAAATTAGCAAAGATAGATCGAAAACAGTATAAGTAACAATTGTTCTGCGAACGGGTAACTCACCGTTTTGAAATCTTCCAAGAAACCCTTTTTTAAATATGCTCAGTATACTACGCCAGATATAATCAAATAAATTTGTTATTCGAACGTACCATCTTAGTAGGAGGAATGGTGTAATTGTGCCACCAATCTCATGCCTTCTGCCCATCGAGACTCCAGATTGACAACGCTTGCGGGTTCCGATAGACTAACACAATTCACCGTTTCATACCGTAGGTGTTTCTTTATCGATTTGTATTGCATAATTACAATGCGTAAGTGAATGACAGTGTAGAGTTTTCCCGAAAACAATGTTTTAATAAATAATATACAGACAAAATTTCTACGTGTGTACATGTATTTATATTGTGTTTACTTTAAAATGGTCAGCCGTGGATATCTCGCTAACTCGTTATCAGCCAAGAGTGAAGATAATTAAAAAGGAATTTGAAAAAAGTTGTTTTATTGTTAAAAACACATTAAATTATACATTGTGACGAAAATGAATTAAATAAAAAGACAACAAGATATGTTATTGTGCATATACGAACCATTGGCCGCAAACGCTTATTAAAGTTTGTGGTGTGGTTTGAAGCAGTCGCAATGCAGATGTACATTATACTTGCAGTACATGTAAATGGTAAGACTTTTATACAATTTGCAATGGCGTCGTGTCTCACTTCTTGAGAAAAAGCACTGCTTGAAGGTCTTCCCATCAGAACATTGCGCTGCAGTTGATTTTCTTCAGCCCGCATCAGACCAATGACCGCAAACGACTTAAAATCTAATAACGAGATTTTGGAATCGTTTGCCAATCACGGATATTCACTCGGTAGTTAGCCACTGCATTATCGTGTAGGTCGACACCACCCATAAACTTATTATATTGACTATAATGTATGATTGGGAAATTACCACTTCTTTTTCTTGTTTTCGATTAAACTTTTTGGCATTACATAATGACAGAATCGCAAAATTGTTGGTGGTTACAGTAACTACGGCATTGCCATTCCGTCTCGTAATAGTCAACTTCGTAGCATCATCAAAAGCAAAATCATAGAATCCTCTTTCCTTTTTATCAACGCGTTTCCTAGACTCTATAGAACATCCGGCTGCCCCATTGTCTCTGATTGTCCCGGTCGCGTAATACCCCTTTCGATGAAGTATTTCAAAGAACTGTACGATGAAAAGGTAATAAAAGAATACTCGGAATACTCGGTGATTATCAGGACTTCTTACTTGTTCTAAAAGTTTTATCACTACTTGACCTCCTAAACCAATGTTTGATCTTTCTTTGTTTGCTTCTGCTTCGGCGTATGGTATAAATTGATATAAATAATCGCTTGACGATTGGTACAAATAATCGCTTGATGATTAGTACAAATAATCGCTTGATGAGCACAAACAACACAGCTTAAAACCAAAATCAACTGGACTTCCCTTTGTATACATTTTGCAAGAGTGTCTGCCCAAGTACGTAACCATTTGTTCGTCTATAGAAAAATTAAGAAAATATACAATACCATACTATACGTCGTTTGTTCGTGGCTTCAAAATATGGTCTCAATTTGGTAAATTTATCATTTTTGTCATATTATCAGAAAGGTGTAGATTTCGCTTTACTGCTTTCAATTTATTTTTGCTCATGCATTTACGCACTATTTCCACGCTTATCCTCGTCTCTAGACCAGTAGTGATCTACATGCCATAAAATGATAACCGGATAAATACAAAATACCGACAAAGCATTTTAGATCTGTAGTGTTTCGAAATCATGACGGTTATTATCTTTGACATATTTCAACGAATAATCAACAATCATGGTTTGCAAATCTGTATCAAAAAACTGCCAAAATAGCTCTAGTAGGGATCTTCCACTCATGATGTTTATATCTTCCACACAAGATGCTGTTGAAACCGGTAGAGCTTCATATTCCACTTCCTTTTTTGTCATACTGGTTGTCTTTTACGTATCATATCTTCTAAACTATCATTGGTGTCAACATGTATTTCAAAATTACCTGCTATGTTTTTATTTGTGAAAACTTCTTCAACAAATAACGGATCCTCATCTACATTTCCTTGATCACTAAGTTCATCAACATCGGGGCGAATATAAACTATATCCACTGTGTCTATAAAATATAGTGCGAGATAAAGCACAGATCAATTTATAATACTTTGAAATTACCTGATTCTAACCTCTCTATTTCTAACTCATTTAAAACTGCTTCTAATTCAGCTTCCAATTCCTTATTGTTCAAACACCTTCTCATTTCAAAGTCAGACATTTTACAAAAGAACTGTATCAAAAACCGCGGAAAAGGAACCCGATATCAATGCAACTGCACACGATTTACGTTTCTAACACTCCTTGCCAAAGGCGCACTATTATAATGAATCAGGCCAGTGCATAAACGCATCAATTTGTTATCTGTAAGTTTTCCTAAAAAACAATAGTGATTTTTTGTTGATTAACAGTACAGACGCATTACTTATAATGTCATGCACAACAAAACTAAACAATTACGTCGTTACAAAAAAACCAAATACTTTATAAGCTTTCATTGTTCTACAACAAAAATATAACATAAATATAAATACTATTGAGACAATATAAAAAAATAATTAATTAACAAATTACGCTAATCTTTTTTATACACTTGCTTCAATACATCATCTTATCATGCATATAAAAAATCCTTGGTATTTTGGCTGAAAATGCGTATGACAAAGAGGATATACACACATTGATCAATAATAACAAGCAGTGAGATGATATACAAACTTTAATGAGATGAAACAATATGTAAACAATTACAAAGCGTTTAACCTTACTTAGAAAATACACAAGTAAATATCGTACGGTCTGGAAAGTTAATAAAGCATTTACTGGTGAAGCAAATTAATCTGTTCTTCGTTGGCGCTATTTCCTTGTTTTGTCGTAAAGTAATCGATGTGTTGGTTCCTGTTCTGACGAACATTTTTGTCACTTGATAATGGCAACGGCCGAAACCGGTCGTGACACTACGTCAAACAAAAATGTTCGTCAGAACAGGAACCAACACATTGATCAAATTAATTTGAATTGTTCTTAAATTATAATTATAAGAATATATCAATTGATCTTTTAATCTTTAACTAGCGCTATATTTTACGATTTGTGACCAAAATAACAAAAGAATAGTTCTATATTTTCAGCAAAAAGCAAAGAAATGAACCAAAGGTGCTCTCAATAAATGGAATGATTGTCGAAGAATCGACTATTGGGTACGATCCCCTAGTCTCAGCCCTAATGAGAAACTCCCATGGTACCGCTTAAATGTTAAAAGCCGACCAAATTACCTCCAGCATATTCGTAATAGAACTTCAGATTACAAAAGAATACATTTGGACATGTTCGAAATGACTTAATAGTAAATAAACTAGATTATCGATTAAATTGCTGAACATCTTCAGCACCTTCTTTGATCCATGAAATACATTTTTTGTCAAAAACTTTAGATTGTCTGTTTAATTATACAGGTTGTGACTGAATAAATGTCCACATTTCCAAGGTTCACTGGTGTGGAAGAGTAAACATTTCGTTGGTTTTCGATGATTCCGCCACTTTTAGTTGCCGTCATGAATTCCTTAAATACTTTTTGCAAGCCAGACTGAATGAACTTGAAAATTCAGATACGTGGTTACAACAAGAAGAGGCCGCTGTACAAACTTTTTGATGTTCCCTCGAAATTTTAAGAAGGATGTTTTCTGATATTTTGATTACCTTTAGAGGTACAGTTTTAGACTGTCGTCATAAATGATTCTCTGTATTTTTAGTTTATGAGAAAGATTGCGCTGTACATATAGGTTGACAACTAAAATTGATTTAATAGGAACGTGTCTAACACAGAAGCGATATCGTGGTGAAAACATTGGATGTATGTAGGCTATTAAATCAGATTTGGTTGTCGTGTATTCATAGAAAAACGTTTTAAATTTGTTTACATTACAATGATTTCAAATTAATAAAGCTAGAAATAAAACAAATTAATCAAAAACAACAGTCGTATTCGATGAATTTTGTACTATATCTGACAAATTTTATAAATTTATTAACGTGAAAAATAAATACAAACTTTACTAAAAATGCCTGCTTGCTGTTTCTTCAAAATTTATTTAAAAACCCTTAAATAACACATGGGCTGAAAAGTCCCGGGCCTGACAAAGAAAACACGTTTTTTTTTGTTCAAAATTAGCTTTATTCATCAACGTAATTTCCATCAAGAACAACGCAATCATTCCAGCGCCGCTCTAACATTTCAATACCACTTTTGTAAAACGATTTATCTTTTGCCTCAAAATATGCCTCAGTTTCAGCGATAACCTCTTCATTCGAGCGAAATTTCTTACCGGCGAGCATTTTTTTTAGGTCTGCGAACAGCCAGTAGTCGCTGGGAGCCAAATCTGGCGAATACGGTGGATGTGGGAGCAATTCGACGTTCAATTCATGTAGTTTTGCCATTGTTTTGATTGACTTGTGACACGGTGCGTTGTCTTGATGAAACAAAATTTTTTTCTTCGCCATATGCGGACGTTGCTTTGCAATTTCGGCCTTCAGACGCTCCAGTAACGCTATATAATATTCACTGTTGATGGTATTTCCCTTCTCAAGATAGTCGATGAATATTACACCACGCACATCCCAAAATACCGAGGCCATAACCTTTCCAGCCGATTGTTGTGCTTTCGGGCGCTTTGGACGAGGTTCACCAGTTGCTGTCCACTCAGATGACGATCGTTTTAATTCCGGAGTGAAGTGATGGATCCATGTTTCATCCGTTGTCACATATCGACGCAAAAATTCCGGTTTGTTACGTTTAAACATGGCCAAACACTGCTCAGAAGCATCAACACATTCTTGTTTTTGGTCAACAGTGAGCAAACGCGGCACCCATTTTGAACAGAGCTTTCTCATAGTCAAATGCTCATGCAATATAAAGCCAACACGTTCTTTTGATATCTTTACGATGTCAGCTAACTCACGCAACTTCACTTTTCGATCATTCAAAACGATTTTGTGGATTTTTTTGATGTTTTCTGGTATTACCGCCTCATTTGGACGTCCACTGCGTTCTGCATCATCGGTGTCTCTACGACCACGTTTGAAGTCAGCAAACCAACGTTTTATTGTTGTTTTTGATGGAGCGGAGTCCCCATAACACTTTTCAAGCCATTGCTTCGCTTGAACGGTATTTTTTCCCATCAAGAAGCAGTGTAAAATTAAAACACGGAATTGTTTTTGATCCATTGTTTTGGAAATAACAAAAGTAGCGTCACTCTTAGCACAATAACTCACAAACTAATGAATAGAATACCGTGAAATTTTAACAGCTGTCTTTTTAAGGTTAGTACTAACTGCAAAACAGGTGAATGCAATAAAACTAGCGCCATCTATGTGTTAGACCCGGGACTTTTCTGCCCATGTGTTATGTACTCCAGAATTAATTTATATTTATATTTAAGGTTATTCAATAATAAAAATAAGATAAAATGTTTGTAAATATTAAAAATTAAAATTTGTGAATTAAGGTTGACGCCAGAAAATAAAAAATTAACAACATTATCTATTTAGCTAAAAATTTTCAATTATCTTCATTTCTACAAACATTTTAAATAAGTTATTAGGTTTATAAAATTATGTACTCAGGGCCATCTGTTCTACAATAGCTTTTCTACTTGAGCCCGCCATTAAGAGATATTACTTGTGTTTGTAGATATCTACCCTACCATTTTTTTTTTTTATAATATTTACAACCAATGATGAGAAACATATCGTACACCTAATTTAATACTGTCTCATAAGTGAGAATATCTATATTATACAAGAATAATAAATTAAAAACCGTTAAACTAACTTTCTTCGATATTTAAGTTGTGTTTAGGAGCATATTGTAATTGAAATTACAGTTTCTGTCGTTGAATAACACGGTTATCTAAATATTATTTTTAAAAACATGCGAATATTTGTAATATCTCAATTTTTTTTTAAATTGCAGTTGTGGCACTATTGAACTGGGTGTACGATATGTCGACAGAACGTATAGCTTCTAATTTTTAACTTGAATTAATTAAAATACTTTTTTCTTTCATATTGAGCTGTACATAAAGTGCAGAGAATGACCGCAATATTAGCTGAACGCCGTTAAATATTACGATATATTATTGAAGGTTCTCCAGACTGTATCGTTCGATTTTGCAGTTCATTGTTATCGCTAAATTACGTTCAAATTAATCTTAAACATTTCTGCTTATCTATTCAACATGTTTACGTTGAAAATAGTACGTCTATTGAATAACATTATAAAGTTAAGTGTTACGAGGAAAATGAGTTCTATTGAACATCTGTCAGAAATATTTTTGAAAGGTGTCGCCTCAGTCCAACCTCAGGAATTATTAAAAAACACAGTACGTATTGAAAACAAGACCTTGTTCGTAAACGATGTAAAATTTGCAATTACAAAACAGTGTTATGTTGTTGGATTTGGCAAGGCTGTCCTTGGTATGGCAGTGCAACTAGAGAAAATACTAGGTAGCGCCCTCTCCAAGGGAATAATAACAGTTCCGCATGGTATTTTCCGAACATTCGAACAGTTGCCGCACTTATTACCAACATCTTCCTCGCGTATACGGTACATAGAGGGCGCTAGAGATAATTTACCTGATTTAGACGCTTACAATGGGGCTTTAGAAATCCAAGAATTAATTTCTAAGGTAAAGGAAGGTGATATACTAATTGTACTGATAAGCGGTGGCGGTTCGGCTTTATTACCTATACCAAAAAACCCAATTACGCTAGAAGAAAAGATTACATTCATTAAATCTTTAAGTAGAGCAGGCGCTAATATTATAGAATTGAATACTGTACGAAAGAAGTTATCAGGACTGAAAGGTGGCCGATTGGCACTATTGGCAAAACGTGCAAAAGTCATAAGTTTGATTTTATCAGATGTTGTTGGAGACCCCTTGGATTACATAGCAAGCGGGCCTACAGTTCCGAACGTCGATGAACCTGACGCAGCTCTAAATATTGTAATGAAGTACAATTTGCTAGAGTTCGTACCTGAAAGCATACGTAAGGTTTTAACAAGCAAGAGCAACGATGTTTCTGATACGTCCACAAATAACGCTAAATTCGACTGGGTTTATAATGTGGTTATAGGAAGCAATAGAGTCGCCAGCGAAGCAGCCGCTGAACATGCCCGTACGCTAAATTATCAAACAGTTATTTTAACAACCAAAGTAAATACAAATGTTGAGGAACTAAGCCAGTGGTATGCAACTTTAGTCCATCTAATTCTTATTCGTTTAGATGCAGAGTTAAGAAAATTTCTTTGTAAGAAAAGAAATGCCGGCTGGATTGACCTCATACAAGCTGAAGACATTTTAAAGCTCGACCTGAAAAAACCGATTTGTCTCATAGGGTGTGGGGAACCAACTGTGGTAGTTCGAGGTAGAGGACGTGGAGGTCGAAATCAAGAGCTCGCACTACGGTTTTCAATGGAAATACATAAATTAAATATACGAAACAATGTTACATTCTTAAGTGCTGGTACCGACGGTATTGATGGTCCTACAGACGTTGCCGGAGCCATAGGAGATTGGAAGTTAGTAGAAGATGCCAGGGCTAAGAGCATGGAACCCTCCAAATTTATCGATAACAGCGATTCATATAGTTTTTATAGTACCTTTAACCAAGGACAGTATTTTATTAAACCGGGACACACAGGTACTAATGTCATGGATATACATTTAATTACTATAAAACCGTAATTTTAGCATTTAAGCTTTTTAATGGTTAACATGTACTCGTACACTACACTTCAAATATACGAGATATTTTATATATTATTGCAGTAAAGTAGTGAAACTCCCAAAAAGTATTTTAATTTTATTCTGATTGTAACGCTACATAGGTATCTATGCGACTGTGAATTTCAAGATCTTTAGGTTTAGTTAATATACTGGACGATCCAAATAATAATAATAATAATAATAATAATAATAATAATAATAATAATAATAATAATAATAATAATAATAGTGATAATAATAATCTTTATTCGTGCTAAATTAAATACAATTACGTGTGTATATTACATTCAATGCATAAAAATGTTAAATACAATTAAATAGAAGGGCGCGAACAACGCTTGGATTTTCCCATGTACGTCTTATCAAGTACAACGTGCACGATATGCAACGAAAATATACGAGGGTATGGAAGTGTTGTTCGCGCCCTCTTCTGGGTAATAGTCAAGCGTGAACACCTAGTGCACGACTCGGTCTTGCACCTTATCGCATTTATGGCGAAATTATAATAGGCGCATGTCTCCAGCCCCGCCGCCCCCAGATTTTGAAATTTCCTACACGCTATCATTTTGTGGACATTCTGTGCCGTTTTGTGCCGCAAAAAGAAAATTGTGTACTTTAATATTAACGGTATTATAACGATTTCTTTTTAGCGGGGCTGAGGACATGCCAGCCTTGCCACCTCGGCAATTTTGCGCCGTTTTGTGCCACAAAAAGAAAATGTGCTTTAATATTAACGGTGTTATAACGGTTTCTTTTTAGAGAGGCTAGGGACATGCGAGCCCCGCCGCCTCGGAATTTTGAAATTTCGTATACGCTATAATTTTGTGCTCGTTTTGGGCCGTTTTGCTACAAAAAGAAAATTTTGTGCTTCAATATTAAGGGAGTTTTGAATGTTGGGCTTTTCGTGTCCCTGGCCCCGCTGCCACTGAATTTTGAAATTTCGTGTACGCTATGATTTTGTGTCGCGAAATGCTTGTGGATATGCCATTCTTGTGGCATGTAATTTCTGACCATGATAAGTTGGTAAAAGGTAAAAGGAAGGTATTATTTATAAGTAAGGATCGTATGAAATGGGCGCATTTCGCAATAACAATCAAACATTCACAGTATGTTTCTTAAAAATGAATTTACTCCATTTGTTTCTAATGATCAAATTTTGTAACAGATTGGCTACTGTTTACTTTTGTTTTTGTTTCGCCAAATAACGGTGTTTTTTCTATATATTCTAAACCCCTAAAATATTTGTATTTCTGAAAATGTGTTTTATTACAAATATATCAACCAAACACGTTGATTGTTTCCAAACAAAAAATTTACATTTTTTGTTTGGAAATTCAGCTAGTAACGAAGGTATGTAACTAGTACAATGGATTTGAGTTTCTAACGCAATTACAACTAAAATAATAGAGAAAATACAAATTCTCCGGCTCAGTTTTAAATATCTTTTTGTTAACATAGTAGGCATGATTTGTAACTCATCATGCTTTATGCGAATCTGCTAAAAAGCTGAATAGATTTGATACTTCTAGATGTATTTGTATCTTAAAAAAAATGTTTATCGGTAATTCGGTTCGAATAAACTGCAAATATAATAAATTCGATGGATTCTTTGGTCAGCACTTGGTGAAACACTGTAAACAGAAAATGAAAACACAAGAAAACAGTAACTATCTCACAAAAATAGTATATTCAATTGACAATTGTTTTTTACTCCATTAAACTCCATATATACATACATATATATATATATATATATATATATATATATATATATATATATATATTACTATTACTGTAACTCGCTTAATATTGAAGCACAATATTTTCTTTTTGCGGCACAAATTGGCACAAAACTAGCACAAAATGATAGCATATACGAACTTTCAAAATCCAGAGGTGGCAGGGGTGGGGACATGCCATGCCCAAAATTCAAAACGTTATAGCTCCATTAATATTAAAGCACAAAAGCACAAAATGGCACAAAATGAGCACAAAGTTATAGCGTATACAAAATTTCAAAATGCTGAGGTGGCGGGGCTGGCATGTCCCCAGCCCCGCCAAAAAGAAACCATTATAACTCGGTTTATATTAAAGCACAAAATTTTCTTTTTGCGGTACAAAACGGCACAGACTGACAGCGTAAAGGAAATTTCAAAATCTGGGGGTGGCGGGGCTGGGGACATGCACCCAATTATTAATATTGCCACAGACTACCGTGATAGGGATAGCTCGGGGTAGACACTCGCAAGCTATAGAACCAATAATTATTCTCTTTTACGAGATATACAGCTCTATGCCGGTAATAGATTACCTACTACGGCCAAAGAGTCCCCTAATCACTAAAAATTATCTATACTTGTAACCTACCCAATCCCGCCTACTAACTGTTTTTCCGGTACTTGATCGAGAGCATCAACGTCCGACGTCCTCGAATTGACCGAGAGATCATCGTCTTACATAGCGATTGTCCAGTCGCTCAGTCAGCTCGATGACACCGGCCACCGATGAAAGAATGATTACAACACAAAAAACGTAGACAATGAACAGAAGTACAGTTAGCGTGTTTTCTAAAAGTAAAAGCAAAGGGCTTATTCGCGACAGTATTACTTTTTATATGTAATAAACTATTTAAAATATAATGGCAAGGAAATATTAATACCCTTAGTTCAAAAAAAGCCTCGCGACAATCTGCCCGGTATAGTAAATTATTTAGAATACGGATGGCCTTTCTCTGAAAACAAAAAATTCTATGGCGCGAGGCATTGTGACCCTAAAGTGTAATGCTATAAGACATCTAAGAATGAAACAGTGAAAAACAAGCTTTTCTGATGGCGTCAACCGAAATAGCAAACGCCAGGTTTCTAAGCAAATAAACAGTTTGAAATAATCTAACAGTGACGTATTCCTCTCTTTAACTTAGGGTCAAAATAAAATCCTGGCAATGTAACTGATTTTAGATTAGTGAAATTGTAATTTCTCTTAAAGGGAATATCATTGTTAGAGTCCTTTCATTATTTAAATATAATTTATTTGTGGTGAATTATTCATTCGCACACGCAGAGAAGTGGTTTCTTGCATCAAGAAAATACATTTTCTTGCAAAAATCAGTCTCTATTCACGAAAATATTTTTATTTCAAGACTATAAAAATAGATAATATAAGAAAACAATTCTCTTGAAATTTTATTTAGATTAAATAAATATTTTCTTAGGATTAGAAAATCCAAGACAGAAAAATCTTTCTTCCAAATAAATCATTTAGTTTTAAGTTAAGAAAATATTCATATTAAAGTTAAGAATGAAAAAGTGGACCAGATCTCACAAAGTTCTATTGAGAAATGGGACGACCGGTTTCATGTTCTAAAAATACATCATCAGGCTAGCTACAAGAATATCCAATAAAAGAAAAATTACAATAATGGAAAAAAAACCTAATGTTAATAATTAAAATTACGAACAAGTGAATGAGCTAATGAAAAAGTGTTTTTAGAGGTTACAGTATAATCAAATTATTTCTATAATAATGTAATTAAATAGGGATTATTTTTATGTAGCTTAATAATTAATGAATTAATATTTAAGTTTATTTATCCCTTTTATTATTATTATTATTATTATTACTATTATTATTATTATTATTATTATATATTTAAAAAGCTATAGTTAAATTAGTACACGTGGCAAATAGCAAAAAAAATATTTCAATTGCTGTTTTTGAAGATTGGTGGCATAAACTGAGAGGTGTAAGAGCAATATGGCCAAGAGCAAGAAGCTTTAATGCTTGTTCTCTTCTCATATTGTTTTCGCTGATAGTGATTCCATCAATACTAAGAGCTATTTATTATTAGCATTACCTACCTTGGTTATTGTTTTCAGGCACTTTTTTCATGTGTACTTCTACATTAAGTTCTCTTTTGTTTGAACATTATCCTGTAGATAACCTCTACTTTTAGCCTTCATAAAATCACAAGCACTGTAAGTAATTTACTGCATTATGTACGGATATGTCGTACTGTTTTAAATAAGGTAAGCCCAATTAATAATGTGCATATAAATAATATGCATTTCAAGAATTCTAAGTAAAATATGCTTTATTTTAAGAAACTGATACTATTGATTTATGAACAATACCTAAACGGTTTCTGGAGTTAAGAAATTTAGCTGTTTACTATCCTTAAGAAAATATTGTTTTGTGGTATAACGGCCATTTACTTATATTAAGAATCGCTTTCTTCAAATTTTCTGCAAGATTTTCTTGAATCAAGTTAACAAATGTTTTAAACAAAAAAATACAATTATATCATTACAAGTGTATACTTCTCTTAAGCGAAGAAAGAAACGCTAAGAAAATATTTCTTTTGATCTAAAACAGTTTCTCTGCGTGCATATACGCAAGCCAGAAAACTTTTGTCCAAAGCACTGTGCTTTGATTTAACCAGCAAAGCGGTATCGTTCGCGTTCTTTTAGAAAAACCATTGATATATATCAAAAAACAAAACTGGGCCTAACATATAGCATTGAGGGACACTCAGTTTCACCAGAGTTCTCCAGAGGCCACTCCATTTATTCGGACCGCCTGTTTTCTTTTAGTAAAGAGTGATGTTAAATAGAAAACTGATCAAAGTCACATAATTTAAGCTTATTTGATAGTATATTGTGATCGACACGATCGAAAACTTTACTGGTATCACAAACAGTAGTCACTCAGAATTACCCGTCTTCAAAGCGGGATAAAGTAATATCAACAAATTCTGAAATTGCCTATGTAGTAGATTTGCCGCGTCAGAAATCAAATTGATAAGGGAAGAATAAATTATTGTTTTCAAAAAAATGTAAAATATTTTTCTTTATTATTTTCTCAAACATTTGTGGTATAACAGATAAAATCGAGGTAGGTCTGTAATTCGATATTTCATTTTTATTTCCTTTTTTATATGAGGGAACGATTTAAGCAAATTTCAATTCATTTTGAAATACACCACTTGAAAACTACAACTTATTAGCATACAATTAGTAAGTGGAACAATAATCACATTGTTACTAAGACCATAAATATCTGTGGTCTTTGATGATTTTAAGGAATCAAAAATATATCTAACTTCGTCATAAGCAGAGATGCGATTTCTGCCCCGCCGAGATACGAAATATGAAAATTTGCTGCTCCGAGTGTCCTCATAGAAAGGCGAGAAATACGGATGGGGCCGTTTGTTGGTAGGAATTGCGGTCTGCTGAGCTTAGTGTGGTATACCATTCTGCTCACGCCGCTACGTAAATATATGAAACGGAGAATACGAAATATATGAAATGGAGAATACGGGTGGGAGCATAAGTGACGCAAACCGCACTTGTATTCTTTCTTTTCATCGTTTACGTAGAGACGTGAGTACTACTGTATGTATGTGCGTAAGTGCGTGTATGATAGGAGCAAATACGGTGGTAATTTTTAAGATGAAAAATACATGTAGTATTGTATCGAAAGAATTGATTTATTGATGTTACAATAATTACTTGTAACAGTTTTCATTCGTTAATTTGCTATTAAAGCAAGCAAACATTAAAGTAATGTATGATTTGCAAAGTGTCTACTAAAGTATGTATTCAAATAAACAACAAAATCTATCCTAGAAATGTTTCTTTCAAAAGTGCTTTTCAAATTAGTAATAGAATTAAATACGAGTATGATACATATACGAATAGTCAAGTCAGAAATCTATGAATATTAGATAATAGTAAAATGATGCATACACAACTGCGTGTGAGGTGTTGCTGTAGTCACCTTTGGTAACGGCAGTATTCGCAAAGAACTTTTTACTTTTATTGTAACAAATTGCCTCTATTTATACCATTATGTACTAATCTGATTTCTATTGAGATTGTTAACATTTTCAGTTAATTAACCGTACTATGTCACTTAATAATTAAGTAATGATTGTTAGGGCCGGTTTATTCACATTCTATTAAAGTACGAGGTAGGCGCCGTAAATTCTCGGCCTGACAGGCTTATACAGGTTCGTGCGCGTTAAAACTCCGTTGTGTCAGAGTTGCACATATGCGAGGGGTACACTGGCTCAAAGAGTTGTAGTTTTTAGCAGCCAGCCAGACAACGTGACTAGTGCATGAACACGCCTCAGGTAACGAAAATTGAGTACTGCGCGGTCATTCAATTTTTAACAAAAGAAGGGCATACGCCTAATCACATTAAATTACCTTTAAACGACGTTTATGGTGATTTACCTCCTTCATATTCCACTGCAAAAAAGTGGACAAAATGTTTCCGTTTGGGGCAAGAATCCCTTGAAGATGATGAACGCCCCGGTCGGCCAATTGAACTGATAACGCCTCAAAACGTTTCAATTATTGAAGAAATGGCATTAGCAGATCGCTGTTTGAAAGTGAAGGAATTAGCAGTGATGCCTAACATGTGCGCCCTCGTTTTTAAACATGTGTGGAGACGACTCGAAACCAGTCCGTTGTCACAGGAGATGAAACAATGGTTCTGTTTTACGATCCTCTATCGAAAAAGGAGTCGATGGCATGGCGGCAACTCGATGAACCTCATTTCAGGAAGCTGTAATACAACATTTTGAGGGAAAAAAGAGATTATTTTTACAAGAATAGGCAATTCTATTTTTTCACATTAATATTACTTTGTAGGAGGTAATCAAAGTCACAAGTTATTTTCAATAATTTACCTCTTAATAATATTTGTCGTAAAACACACAAAGTTTATGCGCAACGTTATTTACATAGAATCTAGTAGTCAAAATTCACAGTGTCATCTGTAACATCGCGAATGATCATGGTAGGCCAGCCATAAAATATCTAAGTTGTTGGATTAGCTTTCCTGTGACAACGATGTAAACAAGAAGTTATTCAAAACTAATTTCAAAGTATTTTGGTTATTGAAAACAGTTAAAAGCACTCTAAAACCATTTAGAAAAAGATTAGAAAAAAAATGGACCCAAGGGATAGAGCATGTTAGAATTAGAGTCTTTCTCACATCAATCGGTCATACGATTAATAATGGGAATCCACGCATCCTTGAAACAGCTGCTCCGAACTTAATTCATAACTTCTGGGATGGGGAGTGTGTCGGTATTTTAGGGATTTTTTTACCAGAAGGACCTAGAATATCACCTAAAAAGGAAGAAAAGAGATTTTAAATACACACACACATACACAGCACTCTTACAGCTGTAAGCAGTTCAAAATTAATTGTAAGTAGATTATTGAGAATAAAAAAAGAGTGATTATTTTGTAATTTTATATTTTATTTGAAACTCCTCAATAGATTGTTGTGATATTTATTCAAAGGTTATTGATTTTCATTTACTCACGTATGAAAGCATATTTTGTTGACATCTTAATTGTATTTAGGTACATTTGTTACGAGGCGAAGCAGTGTTGGTAACCTCTTCCCTCCAGTTTCCCCCAGATCTGTTACCTTTTTTTGTCATACACATGTAGGCAAGAAGTATTTTCATAGTTCGACGGTGACTCGTGAGTTGATCATAATAGTAGGGTCAATAAAATTGGTCTATTACTCACAAAAAATCGTTTAATTATATTATGCCAGTGCTACCAGTTTCGAGTTTATGTTCATCCTCAGGCACGCTATAAAGGACACCAATGTTAATTTATGTATTTATCTTAATTTAAATTTTATTTTGTGTAATACATCAAGAAGAGGATTACGAACTTTAAGAATACTGATAAAAGACGAAATTAAATATAGTTACAGTAAAATACACTATCTAGACTTATACTTGAAGACAGCCTATGACCGACTCAAGGTAATGATGAATCCATCTGAACTTGACGTTTTCATGACAGAAGTTCACTCAGATATACAACATTAAAAACAAATGAAACTTTATAATATTAAACGTAAAATTAAAAATCCAATATCAAATAAAAAAGAAAATGAAATCAATTCTGACCTGAATGAACGTTCTAACCGTGTCGACTTACATACGTTCTGCCAATCTGCTATGAATTTTTCAGACACACAATTCACAGATCAAGAATTAAAGCTCCTTAGCTTAGGTACATCTCAGAATATGTTACAAAACAATAACCATTACATGAAAGATTTAGAAATTCTCGCGGTTGGTGTTGAGTCAGTTCCACAGTCCAATGATATTATATCAAAAAATCAAATAAGAAACAATATCATTCATCTGCTTGAAAAAGAAAAAGATAGACTGAACACACCAACAAAAACACCATTGAGCCGGGGTAGCTTTAACTACAAAACATTAAACTTTTAAAAGAAAAAATTGACAAAAACAATTTAGTAGTTACTAGAGCGGATAAGGGAGGAGGGGATTATCCTAAACAAACTAGACTATAACGCCAAAGTCAAAGAATTTTTCAATAATAATAACATTAATAAAGTAAGTCTATCAATCAATTCATTCATTAACAAAGTAAAAAAGACTCTTACATCCTGTTCCAGTTTGATAGATGATAAATTAAAAAAGGACCTTGCACCCGACTATACCTTTACACCTAGACTATACGGATTATAAATCTAACAACGTTTTAGATATGCATATCAGACTGGTGGTCCCTTATACAGGTTCACCAGTTTACAAACTGTCGAGTTGGTTAAACACAAAGTTAAAGGAACTATATCAAAATTTCTTTAGCTGCACAATTAAAAATACTTTGGAATTGAGGAAAAGTTTAAACAACGTTCAAGTTGATCCTACTGATCTCTTGATTTCATTAGACATCTCGAATCATTTTACAAACGTACCTCAACAAGAGGTGATACAACTTTTGATCGATAGACTTGCTTCTATTAACTATCCTTCAGAAATCAGAGACAACATTGCAGAATTAACTAAAATATGTCTTAACCAAAACTTTTTCAATTTAATAATGAGTTATATCAGCAACCACAGGGTCTGGCCATGGGCTCTCCTATTTCCCAAATTCTTGCAGATATTTATATGCATTACTTTGAATCAATGTATTTACTTTCCAATAACCCATTCTCTCAATTTATAAAATATTATACCAGGTATGTGGATGATATCTTCATAATCTGGTCAGGAAATGACTTCCAATTACAAGATTACTTACTTTACACCAACAGCCTCCATAAATTAATAAGATTTACACTTGAAACTGAAATTAATAACAGTATTAATTTTCTCGACATAGCAATTTCAAAATCATTAAATAACAATAAATTAGTTTTCGATATATACAGAAAGCCGACTCACAGTGGTATCACTATCAATCAATAAATTCTCCTCTTTCTATGGCTATTTACATAGACTTGTTAATATACCTCTCACTGAAAGTACGTTCAATAGAGAATTTAATACAATAAAACAAATAGCCTCCACGAATGGCTACAATCCACGCATTATAGATAGACTATTAAATAATGTTCGGAGAAGACAATTAGAGACATACGAGGCGTGTTCGGGAACAAAGGTACACTCCTGCGCATGTGCATGATATCGCGTGATTTCAACCCTGTAATCAAGTCGTCCTATTGTGTCATCTTTTCACTCAATGTTAGTGCGTCCTTTATTTTGTTCTGGTCAGTACTTTGGAAATTATTGCGATAATAATGGAGCCTCCTCTGTCAAAATGCGTCCCACTGGAAGTTCGTGCAATCATTCGCTACTTTTGTGTGGCAATGAAGGAATCGCCGACCGCAATTCACCGAAAAATTTCTGAAGCTTATGGCGAGGTTATGTCATGCAAGCAAGTGTCGGTTTGGCGTTCAGAGTTCCGAAACGGTCGGACAAACTTAGATGATCTTCCAAGATCTGGAAGCCCGAGAACGTATCTGACGGACCGAAACATCCAGCGGGTTCAAGAACTCATCATCACCGACAGACGTTTGACAATTCGAGAAATGGTATCCCAACTGTACATTCCGAAGACGGTAATCCAGGATATTGTCCACAACAAGCTTGACTACCGAAAAGTCTCTGCACGGTGGGTGCGCATAAGGAAGCGAGACTTGCATGCTCTTTGGAAAACCTGCAACGTTACCATAACGACCCCTCGTTTCTTATGGATATTGTAACCGGAGATGAGACGAGAGTTCATCACACGATGCCTGAGAGCAAAGTTCAAAGTATGGCATGGAAGCATCGCGACAGTTCACCTCCCAAAAAATTTCGCGTTACTCCATCGGCTAAAAAAGTCCTTGCTACAGTTTTTTAGGATTGTAAAGGCGTCCTTCTGCTTCAGTTTAAGCGTTATAGCGAAACTGTAAATGCAGCAGCATACTGCGAAACCCTCGATAAATTACGGGAAGCGATTCGACGAAAGAGGCCTGGTCTACTTAGTCACGGAGTCAAGTTTCTTCATGACAACGCAACGCCTCACACCGCCAGAATCACCGCGGATAAGCTTCGTTATTTCGGATGCGAAGTCATCACTTGCCCAGCTCACAGTCCGGACTTGGCTCCTTCGGATTTTCATCTTTTCCGAGACATGAAAGCTTTTTTGGGAGGACAACGGTTTCGGTCGGATGAGGACGTCATCTAAACCACAACACAGTGGCTGCGTCGAGAGAGACCTGATTTCTATGCCAAGGGTATGTTAGACCACGTCCGCAGATGGGACAAGTGCCTCAATCGGCTTGGTGACTACGTTGAAAAATAGTTTAAGGACGGCACTTTCATCCTGTAATACGCTTTTTATTTTTTAATAAATGTATTTGTATCTTCTAAGCGAGTGTACCTTTGTTCCCGGACACGCAGGTTTATTTAGATCAAACCGATCTACCAACAACTGATACAAAAAAACACTACATATCCATTCCGTATATAGGACCGCTTTCATATCCTGTAGCGGAGGTCCTTAGGAATCACTTCAGTGTATCTTACAGGACGATCCATCCCCTTCGTAATACGCTCCTAAACAATAAAGATAGAATAGAAAAAACTAGAAAACCTGGTGTCTATAAAATTACCTGTGGTCACTGCCACAGTTGCTATGTTGACTGGAGGTATCGTAATTTTGAAACTCGGATAAAAGAACACGTAAGATGCTTGCGACCCGATTCAACGGGATTTTCACACTTTGCACAGCGTTTGGTTTCCAACAACCATAATTTTTCAATAGGGAATAACTTTGAGATTTTATATGTAGCTAACATTTACTTGTTATTACTTAAATAACCTTGAAGCTCTCGAAATTATGAATGAGCAATATAATAACCAGGATAACTGCCTAAATACACAGCTATAATTTGAATCAACACCGACCTTCTAGGTCTTTTTCGAATAGATGTCACTGTCTTAGGTGTTCTTCCTCCTTACATTTAGACAACCATTAGTAGATTATTTTAAAATTATTTATTGATAAAAACAGTTGAGTATTTTACAACTGACAATCGGTAGATTTTTAAGTGTTTGTGAGAGTCCATTCTTTACAAATATTTTAACTAATTTTTATATATTCATATTTTAACATGTTAGTCCAGTTTATAGTGCATTATGCATTTCTTCTTTTTTCAACAAATTCTTATTGTTTTTAAATTAAAATTGTATAAGTGTTACCTATATTAATTAAATCAATTTATACATATAAAAAATCAAAAGATAAGAAATTTAAATGCCATTCATATTTGTTATACCTAATATATACAAAGTAAAATAACAACACTATTTACACAAAATAATAAAATTTAAATTAAGATTAATACATAAATTAACACTTTATTACTTAAATATAATTTTTAAATTAGTTTAGATATAGTTCTTATAATTTGTATTTACTCCTGGTGTCCTTTACAGCGTGCCTAAGGATGAGCATAAGCTCGAAACTAGTAGCACTGGTATAATATAATTAAATGAATTTTTGTGAGTAATAGACCAATTTTCTTGACCCTACTATTAAGAAGTATTTTTGTTAAAAAGGTCCGTCAAACAACTTTTAATGCGAGAAACAAGATTCACTAACGGAAAGATTAAAGGTACGGTCTATCTTCCGCGTTTAGTCGCGGCGAGTAAACGTTTCGAGAAAACGCGTCGAGTAGTCGCTTTGGCATGGTCTCTCTATATTGCATGCGATTAGTGAACGCGACTCTTATTAGTTAATATTTCTGAAAGCACTTGTCTTCTGATAATTACATGATATTGAATGTTACAATATTTATTTGATTTTTAATGCAATACAAAGTTATGAGAAAAACTGTGTTAGCTGCCGTTACCTTAATGATTGAAAAAGAAGAAGAAGAGGAATCTTTAGTAATGATACTGTGCAATTGTAGAGGCAAGAGGAAGAAGATTTTTGTAGATAGAAGGACAGAAGGATGTTTCACAACTCTGATAGAAAGGCACTTAATGGACGATGACACTAAATTTAAAAAATACTTTGGACTTACCAAGAATCAGTTTTTGGATGTACTTTCGTATATATTCGATGATATAAAAAAAGCGCCCTCCACGTTTGTAAAACATCCTATTTCGGCCTCTGAATTGCTTGCTCTAACATTGAGGTATCTATATACATTTTTTCAGTTTTAAATGTATATACAAATAAATATGTAAAATTCCTAACTTTTCCATCTAGATTTCTTGCTACCGGGGAATCGTTTCGATCGATGGCGTTTAATTACAGAATATCTCATTAAACGGGTACTCTAAAACTGTGGCACTGGAACACTGAAACAGTTCACTAAAACCCTTACCACAACACTTAATTCGTACTGGACGCACGTTTCAAGACTGAATTGCTTAGTTCGGTCTTGCTGCTGATGATGATAGCTTGGCTATCGAAACGTGCGTCCAGTACGAATTAAGTGTTGTGGTAAGGGTTTTAGTGAACTGTTTCAGAATATCTCATAATCACATTAGTAAGATAGTACGAGAAGTTTTGACTGCAATGCGGGATAAAATACTTCCAATTTACTTACCCACACCCACCCAAAAAACATTTAAAGCAAGCAGCTACGGAATTTTATGAAACATGGCATTTTCCAAATTGCTGTGGAGCGATTGATGGGAAGCATATTCGTATAGTTTGCCCAAAGGGAACAGGAAGTCTGTATTTCAACTACAAATCATATCTTTCCATTGTTTTGTTAGCCACTGTTGATGCACGGTACAAATTCACATGGGTTGATATTGGTGCTTATGGAAAGGAAGGTAACAGTGGAATATTTCAAAGGTCCTCAATCTATCAACTTACACATAGTAGCGAATTTATGCATAAAGAAGACATTTTACCTGGCACCACTGTTATGCTACCTTATGTGATAGTAGGCGACGAAGCATTTAAACTAACAGAAAATCTGTTAAGACCTTATCCCCGAGATCAAGCCAGAATAGACACAGACAAGCGAATACTTAACTATCATCTAAGCCGAGCACGAAGAACTTCCGAAAATGCTTTTGGAATCCTACGTCAAACTTTTCGAATATTATATACACCCATTGCAACTTCTCCATCTCTCGTAAATGGCATCGTTTTGGTTGCGTACTGTTTATATAATATGATAAGAGGTTCACATGCTACTACCCAAGAAGATGATTTTAATATTCAGATACTTACAGAAAATCTTGTAAGTTTACGTTATACAGGTGGCAACTCTTCAGCAGCAGCGTTTCAAAACAGAAATGGATTCAAAAACTATTTTAATAGTAGATTTGGAAGTATTAATTGGCAAGCCAAACATGTTACTAGAACAGATATAGAGTAATAACTTTATTCGACAAAACTTAACCAAATGTTAGCTACACAATATTTAACATATAACACAGCTATATGTTTAGATACACCTGTATGTACCTATGCATTAAAATGATAATGACTTTGTTCTTCTTTTTTATAATAGTTTTTGTTTTAGGTTTATTTAGATTAGTTTAGTACAGCATAGTATATTGTGTTTCCTTTCATACATTTTGCAAATTAATCAAAATTTTCTAAGTGGCTATTCTCTTCTCTGAATATAGTAGACCAAATTCATTATCACGACTAAACGCGCGCGTTTAAGTTGCCTTCAAAGCGATTCGATTAAAAGACCTGCGACTTCCCGAAATTTGACGCGCAAGATAGACCACAGACAAGCATATTGCATAAGCGCAATAGACGCGAGTTCTCGAAACGTTTACTCGCCGCGACTAAACGTGGAAGCTAGACCGTACCTTAATTATACTTCTTTATTTCAAAATTATGTAATCGCATTGTATATTGATAACATATAGCTACTCACATGCTTCAGTTAAATGGTATTCATGGTAACTATTTTATTTACCGTACCTGAGAATTTTAATGTAATCACCTTCATGGAAGCGAAAGACATTTTTGGTGGATTTTGAAAATAACAACGGTGCTTTTTGATTTAATTCAGACAGTATAGTGTTGATCTGAATATGAAAATAAAATAAGATGGAATAAACAACTTTCGACAACAACACAGAGAATAAATTTGGGACAGCAACACTTGTATTTTTAAAACAAGAACAATTTTGATGTTGGAAGATCCAAATTGATTTATTTAGTGATGTTCATAACCTTATCGTTGAAATAATTTCATATTAACATGAAACTTTTTAAATTTTATCGAGAAATGTTAAAATAAGTCTTCACAGAGCAAATTATTTAATCTAACAATATATGTAGTTGCCCTAACAAAAATTATAGTTGGATTTAATATAAAGTGTTGCTGTCACATACAAGCACCACTTTATCTTAAATCCCACTATAATTTTTCTTGAAGCAACTACATATTTTGTTGAATTAGATAAAAGTGTTATAATTCTAAGTATAATTTTTTCTTTTTTTGCAAGGGTTGCTATTCCAAAAACTTTTTTTTTAAAGACTTATTTCAAAATTACTCGATAAAATTTAAAAAGTTACATGTTAATAGGAAACTATTTCAACGATAAGGTTATGAACATCACTAAATAAATCAATTTGGATCTTTCAATATCAAAATTATCAAACACGAATCACGATTTGAAGAAAAAATATTTGGTTTTGAATTGGAAGCAGCTCCGAGCCAAGCCTTTATAGAACTAACATCGAAGTACAACTTTTTACTGAAGAACTACTGTGAGCAGGTACAAAATACATTTTTTGGCCAAATAAATGCAAATAAATGCCAATAAATTCAAAGAACTCAAAAATTTTATAAATTCGAAAAAATTTTAGTTAAAATAAATTCATAATTAGCTATCGAATAGGGATTGATTTAGGTATTTGTAAAACCGAAAATTTTGTCAAAAAGAAATATAATTTTTTTGAACCAATGAACTATGTGAGATCCCATACTTTAAGTATTTTTGAAAACTTTATCCCTGAGAAATTAAATATTATTAATTCAGAGTTTCATTACAATATATTAACAAAATGTCTCTATTGGCCCCAGGTTACGGTACGCCAATTTATGTTAATCATTTTAGTATTAAACATAAGTGTGCTGTCGAAAGCGTAATTACAAATTATGCTCTAACTTGCTACAAGCAGGTATTAAGTTCTATATGCGAATGACGACAATGAATACATATTTTGCATATACATATGTATGTATGTATGCATGTACATCAAGATCGTGCAGAACCGTATAAGGTTCTCTCACATTCTCGTACATTCATGTAATTTAGCCGGCGCCTAAGGGACATATTAGTAATAGTAATGCGGGTTTATGTAAATGGCACAAATAATTTGCCTGTATAACAACTATAGAAGGGCAGTAGTATTAATATTCACGCGCCTTCGGCACACATACATACTTACGATCGCAAGAACTATACCTACGCATGCAGTAAGTACCAGGATTGCAATATAACCTTGCCATTAGTAATAAATAAGGTTCGACAAACAAGTGCAACGTCAGAGGCGTATCGCGCAAAAGTAGGTACGTGCGATGTATTATTAAAAAATAATATATTCTTACCTTTTATTGACGCCTTGACGTCTTGGGGCAGTAGTATTTTGTCGCACTGGACATCAAGACGTCAATAAAAGGTAAGAATATATTATTTTTTAATAATACTCTATCTCACGTACCTACTTTGCGCGATACGCCTCCGACGTTGCACTCGTTTGTCGAACCTTAGTAATAGAACAAAGCACAGTTTTTAAAGACAAGTAGCATTAAGTTAGTATTAACTATCATCGTGAATCGCATTATTTGCAAACTCATACAATGGCATTAGATTGAGGAAAGAAATCCAAAGTGGAACGTTGGAAGCAGCAGCGGAAGCAAAAAATCTATATCACGTGTTTGGCGGGATCGAAACGTGTTCAGAAAAGCAATAGCAAACACAGTACAGTGCATGCAGTTTAATGTCACTTCGTACCGTATAGATTCAACTGCCGTTTCTCCGGCTCCTTCCATCACGTTTTAGCCTGAGAGAGCTTTGGAAACAAAAAAAGAACTATATATATATGTATATATATATATAGAGGAAGCTCGAGCATGTATACTGTGTGTAGTTGAAGCGCGGCTAATTTGTTTTGCATCAGTAAAGATGGAATCGTAATGTTTCTTAAGATAGAAGTATACAATAATAACTTTAAAAATTTGCTGTGGTGCTTTTCGTAAAAAGCATCCATATAAATTGGAAACAACCTGAATAGAATATGTTTTCGAAACATAACGCTTGATCTGGAAAAATATTTAGAGGTGTTAGACACAATTAATGCTTTATATAGCATTAATCTATAGGTCAGAGCTTTGGTGACTTTCTAATCCACCGTGTATAACTTGTTAGTGGAATATTTATTAAAATTCTTCATACGATGTAGAATTTTCTATCCATTAAAATTTACTAATAGACAGCTAACATTCCAAAAGAGAAGGATGCAAAAATTGCTACTTTAAGACATTTGTAATTTTTGATTTGTTTCGAATATACACATTGCGACACAGATCGACTGTGCATACAACATGAAGAAAACAGCACAGTCTGACAACAACGCATTTATCGATTATATTCGCCAGCACACAGAGCCAAGGCGGATGCGAAGAGATACAGCAGTTGCTTCTAACATTTCAGGGTATACGCAACGCTCGCGTGAAGCAGGAGACAATGGTACTTTATACGACCGCCGAATTTATTTTTCTTTTCTTTTATTTCATCAGAATATTTTTCATTTCTTATTTAGAATTACTTTTTGGTTTCGTATGCGCCTCCTAGCAGCAACAACATAAAAATAAGAACTCATTTTCAACATAATTTGCGAATACATAATACATAAATTCCGTAATCGTTCTCTTTCCCAACGAAGTTATACGTACTGCCTCTGTTAACGCACTGAAGACATACGCTGTTGGATGAGACGAGCGTAACCGTAGTAATAATAATAATAATAATAATAATAATAATAATAATAATAATAATAATAATAATGGTCTTTATTATCCAACAGAAAACAAAGTCTAATTACAGGATAATAATAATAAAGAAAAAAAAAGAAAAAGGTGCACAGCACTTCTGGACATAATATACAGCGTACACATATACAAACGCCAATTATTATAAAACAGACAACTCTAATAGCAAAAAAAAGAACATTGATTAAGAAAAAAAGATACTGAACCAATTCAGTGCCACAGAGTTCCAGTACTTAATTAAGAAAAAAGATCACCATAAAGTTTATTAGCATTCTTCGACATGTGCGTTATTGGGGCTTTAAGTAAAATATTAGTCTTCGCTGTGGGAACAAAGAACGTTTCCGTTTGTCTAGTTTTGTACTGAGGTACAAGAAACCCAACTGCTGCAAGTATGTTCGGGGCATCAATTTTATTAGTAATTATTTTAGCCAGAAATTTAGCGCTGGCTATCTCCCGACGAGTAGTTATAGTTTGCATATTATGTTGTTCTAATAGGCTGTCATAATTTGTTCCGCGTGGTGGATATGTACCAGTGATTTTAAAGGTTAAGTATGTTAGGAACCTCTTTTGTGTCCTCTCAATTGCAAGTTGTTGGTAAAGGTATATTGGGTACCAAACAACAGAAGCATATTCCAATCTAGGGACCACCAGGCTAAAAAACAAGGTTTTAAGAGTTTGAGGATTCAAAAATCCTCGACATGTTCTTATAGGAAAACCTAGCGATCGAGAGGCAGAATTGCAAATAGTAATTATGTTCTCAGAAAATTGAAGTTGTGAATCAAGTAGAACGCCAAAGTCTTTAAACTGCGTTGATCTTGATATGGCGACGTTGTCCACCGTGTAGCCAAAAAGCATATTGATTTTTGGTTTTGAAGTATGTAACAACAGCACATTTACTAACATTGAGACGAACCTTATTATTAATACACCAATAATGGATTCTGTTCAGGTTTGTTTGTAATTTTACTAAGTCAGCGGTAGACGATATCTCAGAAAATAGTTTTAAGTCATCTGCGTATGCGAGAACTCCACAATCAAGACAGGATAGGAGATCGTTAATATATATATTAAATAAAAGGGGACCCAAATTGGAACCCTGTGGAATTCCCGAAGAAGCAGTGTATACATTAGAGGTAAAGCCGTTATAGCAGACGTATGCGGATCTATTTTCTAAATAGGAAGCAATGAAATTTGTAATTTCAGATATAAAACCAAGTGAAGAAATTTTGGAGGCAAGTATGCAGTGGTCAATAGTGTCGAATGCCTTGGCAAAATCTATGTAAATAACATCGACTTGCTGTCTACTATCAAGGGATTGGCTGATGTACTGAGTAATTTCTACCAGATTTGTCACAGTTGACCTACCAGAAATAAAGCCGTGTTGATATGGAGATATATAAGATTTTACAACGTTGTATAGCTTTGAATACAGCAAATGTTCAAACATTTTCGAGCAGGTAGAAAGAATACTAATGGGACGATAATTTGATACGTCACTTTTGTCACCATGTTTGAAAATAGGGGTTACCTTACTTAATTTCCAGAACTCAGGAAAGGTAGAGGTTTTACAACTCAAGTTAAATATGAAAGTTAAAGGTGTAAACAAGACAGTTGCACAGTCTCGAATAAAAAAATTCGGAAGTCCATCATGTCCGGCAGTGGTATCGGCTCTTATATCCTTCATTGCGGACAAAACTTCCTCAGCTGAGATTTCAGGAATGCTGAAAGTAAGGGAAACGTTCTCCATGAATTGGGAGCTGGGTATATCTGATGCCTGGTATACGCGCGCGAACACATCTGCAAAAGCCTCAACAACGTTTTGAGGTTTATCCAATGTCTCTGGGCCATACTTCATTGTAGCTGGAATTCTGGTATTGCCACTTCTGTAGTGAACATACTGCCAAAACTGTTTCGGATCCGCCACAATGTTAGATTCAGTACTTAACATAAACTGCTTATATGCATCTTGAGATTTAATTTTAGTGACTTTACGCAACCTAACGAACTCTTGGCGATACCTATCTGTGCGATACTGTTTCCATTTACGAAAGTAATACCATTTTAGTTTTACTGTTCGAATAAGTTTTCTATCAAATCAAATTGGAAATTTCTGAGGCGATATCGAAACTTTAGGGACGTGTTTATCATAGTAGTGGGGGATGCGGGCGCTGAGTCACAATCGCCACTATGTAAGTACATACATACTACATAGTATTCCACTGTTGCAATTAAAAGCCTGTATGTACAGCCGCTCAGTGTCGCAACGTGTATAGTCTTGATATATGCCAATGACTTACCACATAATGTACAATGTGATGAAATGTGTTTATACGCAGATGATACCACGCTATTAACCACAGGAAATATGCACGGAGATCAGCAGAAAAAATCCGAATTAGCGTTAATAGAAGCAGATGAATGGTTTAAAAGTAACGCCTTTTGTTTGAACAAAACAAAAACACAGACGCTGTTACTATTTACGAAAGACTTACCTGAGAAAAAGAGTGTTTGCTTCCTTGGTATACACATTTCTAACAAACTAGACTATAAGACGAATATTGAAGTCACCTCTAAGTAGTTGACCACAGCGATCTATGCTGTAAGGAGGATGATGGCGGTAGCAGCATATGAGGCGGCAAGAGAGGCATATTTTGCTTTATTTCATAGTAAAGCTACGTATAGTGTCTTGATATGGGGACATTCACCAGAGGCGATTAGGATATTTCTAAAACAAAAAGAAGCAGTTAGAATTTTAAGCAATGGAGACTACAGATCATCATGTAGATCACTTTTTAGAGCAAATGGTATACTTACCTTGGCGTGCTGTTACATTTTATCGTGTTTGATGTACATACACAACAACAAATCTAAATACGCAACGCATAGCGAGCTTCACGAACACAACACACGCAGTAGAAACAAGTATATAATCCCATGCCATCGATTAAAAACGTCGCAAGTCTCCACCAACTATCTGGCCGTTAAAATATATAATCATCTGCCCGATAGATTTAAGTTACGTACTGAAAATAAATTTTAGCAAAATATTAAGATGTTACTGCTGCAACATGAATTTTACTCTGTCGACGAATACTTCAAAATAGCATTATAAATGTATGCATCAATATGTTGTATATTATGCTTTTCTATATATCTATATGTACGTTTTTTTTTGTTCGGTTTGTCTTCTACATCTATTCGTTTGTTTATATGTTTTATTACCTTTTTTATATATACACGATTTTATTTATTTATTTACTTACATATTTTACAATTTTATACTTATTTCATTTACGACAATGTCAATGCCTCTACAGGTCAAGGCTGAAATAAATTATTATTATTGTTATAGAATCATTTTCTTTTTTTCCAAACAAATACAACATATATTTGGTTATCTGATATAAAATAATTCCAAGCATACTTGTACTATCGGACCATAAAGTTATGTCGTAGCCTCGTCAAAGGGAGATTTCCCGAAGATTCCCGAGGTTGTACCCTATAGGGAGGCTTTTGCCGACCTAACGTTCTTGTAAGGCGAATGCGTACGGCGAAAAATGTGAGCCTGGGGCGAGCAAGTGAGAGCATACATACTTACGCGCGTGTAGGAGAGGGCGCGAAAGTAGTGTCAAGAAAGCAGTACGTATGTTTACATTAAGGGATAGATAATAGGTCGAACAATGTATAAGAATGGGATGAAGAATATTCCCGAGGTTATACCCTGTAGCAAGCACTCTGTGAGAAGCTAGGCGCTAACGTAAAAACAAGGATAGGGATGGGACTATTCAAGAGCCCCTGCCAGATATTATCCAGATGTTCATATATATATCCTAAGAAAGTTGCATCTCGAATAACAGATTATTTTTGGTGCGCAGTTCTATGAGCGATAATCTCCGAAAAAAAACTTGAGCAATCTGATATGAGCCTTCACTTGTGTTTAATAAGGGAATTATTGTTTTACTTTGTTTGCCATTTAATTCTCATCATTTACCAACTTAAAAGATATGCCAGTACTAGTCTTAAGTTTAGTCTTATGTAGTACAAAAATATTTTATACGGAATACTATCGAAACATCTGGTATACATATTTAAATAATAACGCATATTATTGTTAGAAAAATTGTTTTCTAGACGTACTACAATACAAAATTTATGATTAAATGCACTGTAGACTGTAGAAGAGAACATCTTGTTGCCTGATTAGATACAAACATGGCGATTAAATTGGCCTAGCTTTGCGCGGCGTGTAAAATATTCGTCAGCATAGCTGGATTCTGGGGATGGATCTCACATGCTGGCCCGGGGGAGTTAATCCGAGTGTCTCCTCCCCGTTTTACGGCGGAGGCTTATTTAAATGTGTTGAAGACTGTATTGATTCCAAATGTGAGGGCAATTTATCCGGAAGAAGAAATGGAAACTATAACGTTTGTTCAGGACAATTCCCCGATACACCGCGCCGCAATTGTAAGGAACTGGTTTGAAGAATATAATCAAGTGAATCTTTTGGAGTGGCCAGCAAAATCCCCAGACTTGAACCCAATAGAGAACGTGTGGGCTGCAGCGGTAAGAAGCTGGGAAGATGTAGAGGATTACGGCGTAAGGAAAAGGAATCTAGCACAGTTGACACGGCATGTTATGGACGTATGGGAACGGTTCAGAGGTCAACATTTTTGCGAAAATGTTGTAAATTCAATGCAGCAAAGAATGCAGGATTGCATCAATAGCAATGGGTATACACAAAATACTGAAATCCGGAAGTGGGGATTGAACAAGTAAAGTGCAAAATATTTATTCTAAGTGTAATGTATCGTTTGTCAATGTATATATGTAGCGTTAAGGTTTTTTTGTGTAGTGAAGAAGAAAATAAAAAGTGGTAGCTTACTGTCTTTGTCAGATATAAAAAATATGTTTTTCTAAATTTTAGCTTAGTTCGGGTATTCGTCCGGAGCGGATCAAGAGTACAGAGCACGTGGAGGATATTAGGGGTAGAGCAACTGTAGGACACGAAAGAACGCGAGTAGGGTATCTGGAGTAAATAGTTAGTTTTAGGGTTACTCCGAACGAATATCCAAACTCGCCTTTTGACGGGTAGAATAGGGCTACTGGCGAAAGGTCCCGTATTTATAAAAACCTAACGCGACATAGGTGCTACCTCCTGCTTATGCCTAAAAATTTCTTATATAAGAAAGGAATGAGCTAGGGTGTCGCGGAAATGCACTTCGCAACACATACTTATTCAATTTAATCTACAAATGTAAATAAAGTGCCCCAAAACTAGCGTTTTCTTTTTATATTTCCTTTTTTTCGTACCTTTGTTTGTCTATATCATCACGAAATTCATTGCAACATGCAGCCGAAAATTATTATTTTTTTTATTCAGTAAAATACATTTATCAATAGAAAGAGACGTAGAATAAAATGTGTAGTTGTCTCTTTCTCACTCATTAATAATATGGCAAAATCTAAGGATTTATTTGTATTTTTTAAATTAATACTCGATTGTTAATGATAGTTTAACTTTTTTTTGTCAATATATAACATCTTTTTCTTAAAATATCTAAATGTAAAAATAAACTTTAATTTACTTGCATAAGACGACGAAAAGTTTGTGAAGAATACTCTAGTACTAGAAAATATGTAAACTTAAAATAATAACTTAACTGTAAGAATTAGACCATAACTAATACATACCTAAGCTAATAAAATAAATCTAAAAAAATTAACAGACAAGATAAAACAAAAATACAATATTTATGAAATTTAAAATAATAATTTCCACATCGACAATTTTTGAACAAAATTAATTTGATCATTTCCTGTTTGACGCTGGCTGACTTTCCTTAAAATTGTATATTATATAATTTTGATCAATGATGCATTCTGCATTTTGTAAAAAGCTTTGTGATTTTTCGAATTAATTGTACCTCGTGAGACACCTCTGACAAAAATTCTTCCGTAATTGGGTTGTAGGGTAAACATCTATTTTTTTTACTTGAGAAATATTTGATAGCCGAGTTGGAAGGCTTCCTTTTGAGGTTATTACTAAAGGTTATGAGGTTATTATTAAAATATTATTTAAATTCTCAATAAGGAGCTGAAAGTGTTTTTCGGACAAATTTATAATTTTAAAAGCAATGTTTAAGGCATGCAATAATCCAGCTCGCGTAGCACTAAATTTTTTAAAATCTAGATAAAAGAAGAAAAGGCAGCAATCTTCTACTTTTATTTTTCTTCTAGGTTTCTTTTGGAAATGTTTAGGAAAGGAAAAAAAATTGGAATGGCATCAGGCTTAAGAACTTTTTTAGTAGATCCTGGTCTTGAAAGTCAGATAGTAAAAAATGCTCTGAACAAAGTTTACTTGTTTTTGAGGGTTTTTAATTTTCTCGGCGTATGGCTTTTATCCAACATTCTGAGATTTCAGGACGTTTAAAGGGAAAACTAAAAATAAATGTATATACATACTTTAATATTTTATGAAAAATATAAATACAAAGGAATTATTACTATAATTGCAGAAAGTACATAAAAAATTAGGTTAGGCTAAGTCTAATATTTTTTGAATTCCTTGCCCAAAAGAAGAAATTGGCTACGTTTACTTAGTAGAAAAACACAGCACACAGAAGCAAAAAGTTTGTGAATACTATATTCGAAGTTTATCAAGTTTTAAACGCTTTAAGCTCACAATCAATAAATTAACAGAATGTTTTTAAAAACCCTTTTATCGCACGATGTAGTTTTAGTTCACTGTATAAGTGTTTTATTATAATTTTATTGCAGCCCATAAATCAAAGGCCGTGAGGGCTATCGCTTTCTTTCTCTATTCCCTCTGGCGGATATTAGTTCTTTTTCGGAAGCCTCCTTTCCTCCCCGAGCCCCCGACTTGCGGAATGGGGGTACTAAATAATTAAATTAACTTCAGTCAACGACGATTTTGGCGAATCGGAAAAGAAACTCCTCTTCTGTAACTTGGCGCGAAGCGCTTTCTGGCGAACCTAGTCATTACCCTACGAACAACGAAACCGTTGCTGTTGTTTGTATGCATATTTAGGCCGAATATAAATTCCTTTTTAGTTGAGTTTTACATTGATTTACAGAAGGTTCCATTTTCTTGCTTTTTATCTATACCAGTAATTGGAAGCGACAAACTTTCTGTGATAATTGTGATTAATGCGGTACGCTACGATTGATTGCTAGAATAATTACCAGTTATTGCATGTTACGCCCGAGAATCGATGATATCACAGGCTAATAAATAAGCATATGCATTATAGCGATACAGTGGTGTAAACGGCGCTAATTCAACCAATTAGTCAATGTATAAGTGGCTATAGGTATAAGTTATGTCGTCAAAGGATCCTACAGAACTTATGGCATAACCACATAATACTTTTACGATTAGTCAATAATTCCCTTCAAACCAACTGAAACACTGATGCAAAAGCAGGGAAGGAAAAAAGATACTACGATAATGCTAATTAGTATTCGTCTACAATGGAAGTAACACTGTGAATTATATGCATATATGCGCTTTCATCAAAGGTATTTGAATTAGCTATGTGCAACTTCATTAATCTTTGGTAAACAATGTATTGTCAAAATCAGCACACACTATTACTGAACGAAGTATGATGACCGAAACGTCAAGGGTAAAGTCAATGTCACGGCAACGCCCGGAGGATTATTCTACAAAGAACGGTGATGTAGTATTTTATTTTGTAAGAAAATTCTAGTTCCGCAATAAATAAGAGTTTTCTTTAAATAATGCACAAACTAAAAGATATATGCATGTGTACGAAAATTAACTATGGCGGCCTGCTGCTGTTTCAGGGTGTAAAGCAATGCAATTTGCTTACTTCTGTAGAAGCGATTTAGCAATTAGTTCGACAAGAAACGTGCAATGGGAATATCTTTATCAGATACTCTAATACATTCATGTTACTAAGTACGTGTATACATATTTTGTATAAGGTTTATCCTCTGTCCTGTATAGCAAGCGCAGCCACAGGAAATAAACCAAGGAAGCGTACTTGTATGTAACTAAATTTGTTATTGAGTTAATATTGTATGTTTTGTTTACCATTGTCATTGTAACCAAATCATATTAACACTAGAACCCATCTCGATGTAATTTCCAAGATTCGCCTTTGACTGCATGTAGCTACTTGAGATCAAAATGTTGAATCAATACTATACTCCTGGTTTCCGGGTTGAAACTGCGTCGTTGTCGTAGCATTTGCTGACGTTTCGTTAACACGTCGCCAAATATACGGCAACGACGCGATTCCAACCCAGAAACGAAGAGTATGGTGTTAGTGACGAAAGCCTACGTATCAGATGTTAAATCAATAGTTCAAAAACGTCAAAATTAATATATTTTGTTTTGGTAACCAAACAGTAGGTACTAACACTAGAAACCATTTGGATGCAAGACCAAAATGCAGAACTTCCTAATTATCGTTCACCCTGTTTATGAAATATTAGTGGACGATTCTCTATAAAGTCTGTTATGTCACCAGAAAATTTTAACTTCCTATTATTTACACAATAGCCGCAATTTTACAATTCCAGAAGGGTGGGACACCTACGCCTTTGGTTATTACTGTTATTAGGAAGCCGAGGCATGATGTATGTACAATTGGATGATTCATAGTTTACTTTTGCTTATATGGCACACGATCAAACCTGCGACTGCGTGCCACTGCCAGCAGATCGGATGGGTGACAGAGTTAGATAGTCTAAAAGGAGAGAGTGGATGCGATGCCCCACGCCTTAGTTATCAGTTATTAGTAAAGCTGGCCACGAGCGGTACCGCGCAGTAGCGTAGAGTCGACCAGGCCTCGCGTTCCACTAGAGTTATTCTGCTAGTAGAGATGTTTGCTGCCGCAAATAATTTCGCTCATCTTTTAAATAAAAATTAAATAACACGTGCTCAAACACTTACCATTTTAAGAGTCCTCCGTGAAATCACAAAGTGAATAATGTCTGTTAAATATCTGCAACATTAGATATGTTTCAACTGTTGTTTCGGCAAAACTAGTACGGCATGAGGAAAAAATGCGTTTATATACAGCGAACGAACGTTCTACATCTAGTGACGTAATATTTGCGTAAGTAAAATAATCTTTCAAATAACTTAACGATTCTGTTAACGCATCTTCACAAATGTGTCTTAATCTGCCAAAATCAGAATTTTTCTCAAAAACACTTTCAAATTTTTCTAGAACAGAAACATTTTTTGCGTTTTCAATCGCGCATAGCTGTGCGTGAACATGTTGCACTATTTGTAGAGATTCTTCTAACGGCACCGCAGGATTTTGTAATTTTTCTATTGCATCTGTTAGCCCGAAGTAGTTGTCGTGAATGATTCTTAAATCCATTTTAACCTGACTATCTTGAAATTTCGACTGGCTTTTCTGGGTAGCGGCAGCTTCCTTTGTATCGAATTGTAAAACCACGTTCTTAATATTGTCAAAATATTTATGATGATAAAACGCGGCCTGCAACCATGTTCCCCAACGAGTTAGAATAGGTTCTGGTGGCTCTGGTATACGGGGGCACAGTCTGTGAAATTCGCGAATACGTTTCGGTGATTTGACAAATACTGCTTTGGTATGCGCTATTAAAGCGTCTACCTCAGGATAACATTTTCTGATACTATCCGCCACAAGATTGAGAGCATGAATTTTACACGTAATGTGTAACAAATTAGCAGAATGCTTTTTAAGAGACCGGCCTACAGAAAGCATGTTTGCAGCACCATCTCAGATGTTACACCCACAAATTCAGATCTTACCCTATTTACCTCAACAGTTGGTCTCCTGTATCTAATGTACAAGTCGAACCGTCTGAGAAGCTCCTCGTAAAAGCGAACATACTTTAATTTGTTAATTAATGAGCTATGATCGGTTTTATCGAATGTTATTTGAAAATCAGTAAATAACATAATATAATATTCTAACGGATTTGTTATCGTTGATCGTTTTTCGCAAAATCCATGTTGTCGAAGAGTTGTTACATTTTTATTTGCTATTTAATGATAACATATTTTCAAATTAATTTCCAAATACAGGTTGCTTGGAAACGGGGTAGTAGTTGCACACATCACCTACAGAACCACTCTTGTGTACCGCCGCAAAGTGGGCAAAAACGCAAATCTAGGAGGATACAATTATTTTAGTAATATGGTTCGTGTATTAGTAAAGATTTTTATGTGGATTTCACTAAGTATGGTGTATTAGACTACTACATGCGCTTTTTCATGATTAGATCGACATGTTAACGTTAAATATCAAATAAATGTATTACGAAACTTGTAGAAAGTTAATCAACTATGACCGGGGATTTCTTTTGAGAAAAACAATCTTTCTGATGAAACCTTTTTAATCGGCCGGCAATGTATTGTTCTTTCAGGGGTTGGATTTTGCCAGCAAATATTTTTCCATCTGCAGAGCAGTAACATAATTGTAAAGTCACAAGATAAACTACAAACCTAGCACTATCTTCTCCTGCATGTCTCATGGTCTGCTTCACTAAAACATTGCATATACCGACTTAACCCTGAAGTGATATCGCAACCTCATTTGATGATTCCACATTATTTAGAACTTCCTTTGATTCTAACAAAACAGGCTTTAGCACTTCGCAGAGTCTTCCAATGGTGTGGTATATTAGCGACTACAAATTTATTACAGCAGCGGTTTCGGCAATTGTTATGTTTACGGGGTAACATTCTTTTTTTGCCTCAATAATGTATGGGTAGGAGGGATATGCTTTGGAATGTACATCTTGCAAACGCTGCCGAATAACGTTATATGTTATTTTATTCAGTTTTGCATCCAAAAACATAGCCAGTGCTTCCTCTTTTGTTAGTTTTATACTTGCAGTCGGAGCGGATTGAAAAGCTTTCTTAATTTGTGTTGCTCGTTTCGGAGAAGTAGTTGTTACTTCTTTTGATAATCCCGCAGCATCACGTTGATCTTCAGAATATAAACTTATATGTGCGATACAAACAATTTCTTCACCTGTGGTCGCACTTAGTAAATTTTGAATCTTTCATCGTTTAGTTCTCACACATCCTTCTTCAAACGATTTTGTTGGGCGCCCCGATGCTCTTGAGGTGGATGGCTCGCTTTCAATATCTTCTACGTATTTATCTATTTCTGATAATGTCAGCTTTTCGTCTAATCAGGAACAGTTATTTCTAGAAACCTCCCCCTTGTACGATGGCTTTGCTGTCATCTTCCAGACAATTTCCACTCAAACTTAATTAATTTGACTTTTATAATTTCTTCGATAGTTCCAATATTCCGCAGAACATTTATATGTTCCAAAATATAGGACAACACTGCGATTCTTTTGTTTTGTCCGCTTCGGCTTTATATTAAATATATGGCGGAATACCGTGGAACTCAAATTGTAGATCTACACAAACTTTGCGTACTTCAAAATTCTAACTTGCGCGTGCCTACGTTTTAAAACCTTTATTTTAATACAATAAATACTGTATATGCATTATATTTCATTTTAAATTAAAGTACATACCTTCACTTATTTTATCCATTGCAAAATAACACACTTTACTTGTAACATCTACTATTACCTGTACTATTAAAGGTTGACAAGTGTAATGATTGCCGACCGATCTCCTGTGTGCCATTAAGCGATCTTTAGTGGCACTTTTCAATTCTAGGATTATCTCGGAATAGCAAATGTTTGTCGGATATTAAACGTTGGTATATCTACTTTAAGGAATAATTAGTATAATTAGATATTTATAACTTCGGATTTTTAGGTTTTGTCCTCCTAGATTCGTATTTGTGCTCACTGTGGGCTGTTACCTACGCTTCTTACCACAAAATGGGAAAATGCCTTCATTAGGTGATGAAATGTATAATGGAACATTTAGAGTTCTAGTGCAAAGTTTAACAAGATATACGGATGGGCACCATCAGAACCCGATTCCTTACAACCAATATTCAACAACATTCATGTCCAACGATGATATGTTTATATTTGCTATATAATTTGTACCGCTCAGGCTCAACCACCAATCGAAAGTACTAGTTAAATAAATCGGACACATCCTCAGCATTATTCGCGTTTTATTGTAGCGCATAACTTGTGGAATTGTGAAATTGTTGACGTTCTACATTTTGAAGAAATAAATGACAAAAAGAATCTGACATTCTTTCTTACATTTGATCGTTCTAATGAAGAATAACAGACTAATCTCAATTAATTGCTTTTGTATTTGCGTTATACCATCTTGAATTAGGATGCAGTTTTTCTAAAAGTAGTGTTTTTTAAATACTGAAGTACATGCCATGGAAACAGTTGGGTTTGAATCAAACAGTGTAGATTACAGATATGTTGTGCAAACAAAAACATCTTTGATAGTGGATCAGTGGATCAACTGCACACAGCAACTTATCAACCACATTTTGTTTATTTATGGTTGTGAACATTTCAGTTTGCTTACTGATAGTGATAACATTAAACCTAGCCGTGTCTGTTAATATATTTACAATTATTTAAGATTAGGTAAAAGAAATACAAAAATGTTCAAATTTTTCTGAACTTCCGGTTTATAGATTGATGCAATGCAGACCATTTGATAAAACAGTTTCTTTATTAGCAAAAACCATTAACGCTAAAGATTTTGTTACTACCCTCTTACACATCATGAATACCGTATTAATATTCGACTGCGTAACTTTAAAAGCAGAAAATTTGTATTCTCCTTTTGTCTTCTGAAGTAAGCAGATAAAATATTGGAATTAATCGTATGTGCCCTCATGTGGTTGTTATAATAAACAACAATTAGTGTTCAACCTTCTTTCTTCCACGTATACCAACCACTTTAGAAAATGAAACCCTTCTGTGAACAACAATGCTCGCAGAGATAGAAAATTCTGCAGGAAATAGAAAAACAAGAGAAACAACAATGCACAGAATATACATATGTGCACATAAGGAATATCTTGGGAGCTACTTTAGTTGAGTTGTTATACAAATGTATTTCGCGTGCTGTAAGTTGAATGTGCACCACTGATGTAAGAGTTTAAAAGCATCACTAAATACTGCCATGTTTTATTATGACGAAATGGCAAAACGAAATAGGGAAGAGGAATTTCACGAAAATTAATGAAAGATACACCGAAGATAACTTTAAAAGATCTTCTCTCTCTAAAATAGCAAAACAGCAATGGAAAATGTAAATGAGTTAGGTAGTACAATTAGACTAGCTCTGTTAACATTCGCAAGAAATACATCCTCTACCTAAAAGTCTTTCTATTCATCTTTGCAAATGGACATGCCTGCAAAACAACAACACGGGGGGTAGTGAGTTTATACTTTTTTATTTATTAAGTAGTCAATTAGGAAACAGATTTTCTCTTTGTCGACATTAACATATAGACGTTCCCTAAAAATTGTTTATTTGGCTTTATTGCTTTTTCCGTAGATTTTTGAAGTTGAGTAAAAGAACTACAAGAAATGTGGATAATCGATTCTTTAGAAAGGATTTTACTGTAGAAACGGTCCAATATAGAAATTAATCATTTTATTTTTTATCCAAGACTACTTATATGTTTTGACATTTGTCCCTAAATATTTGCTAATTGTTAAAATTTATTTAATATATTTACTATACACCCAACTTCATTCGATAAAAATTGCGATATTCAAAATTACAGTTATTCATCTTTTCAATTATATACTACTTTATTTTGATTTTGTTCTACTAACTAACTATGGCCTTTCTTGGGCTTTTCTTACCCCGGATGATTTTATGATGATCCGATATACCTCGACATAGTTCGCTCAGTAGTGACGTGAAATTAGGGTGACCAGATGGAATTTACACATTTCAGGACATTTTCTTTCAAAATCCGGACGTAATATTTTCATATTAATTTAGTTTCTTCTTAAAAAATTAAACTGTCGCTTAAATTATTAGATACCGTAAAATGAAATATAAAAAATGTGAATCTTTAAAGCTTTATTTTAGACAAGGTGCGACAGAATGACCTCCCCGATTTGGAAAGCTAATAAAATTCAAACCAAGCAAGATACAAAAAAGATAAGTGTGTTCCTAAAAAGTACATGTAATGCGGTTTTAAATTAACGTGTTTTAAAAATGACGTCACTTAAGTGGCGACCTCCATTCTCAATACAATGATTGAGCCTCTCCCGATAGTTTTCCAGGACCCTGCGGGTCATTTCGGACGGAATAGCAGTAACTTCTTGGGTTATCGCATCCCTAAGAGCTTCCAAGGTTTGGGGACGATGTTGATATACGTGGGATTTGAGATAGCCCCAGAGAAAAAAAAATCACAGGGGCTCAAATCTGGTGAATGAGGGGGCCACCCGATGTTACCACGCAAGGAGATAACATGCCCAAGAAATATTCGTTGCTGAATTCCTAGTGAAAGCGCGGTGCACCGACCAAGCCATGATCTAAACTGGAAATGGCATGAGCATAGCCGTATTTTGACGCGCTCGCCGCTGCTGTACCCCCCACCCGTCCGCGGCTATGCCCTTCCCAAATAGAGGAGATCATTCTTCCCATTGCACTTAATTCAGTAAGTAACCTAAGAAGTGACATGGTGCAAGAATAACATAAGCTTGTGACTTCCTTAGAAAGCTAAGTTTATAGCGCCAAACTTTAAGCAAACGGAAAGAAATTCGACTGAATTTTTTCCTTTGTCAACACAGACGTTTTTTTCTGGACGGCCGCATCAAGCCCGGACGACCGCAGTATCCCTGGCCGGATGTTCCTGGACAGGCAAAAATCTGTTTTTCTGGCCATCATCAATTTTCTTGTTTCTTAATGGGCGCCCTGTAGGATTTTGACACCGTCAGAAAGAACATTTCTTTTGATTTCAATCATGTGTAACATGTTGACAAAAGTTTTTGATATTGCGCTTTAATTGACGAAGAGTACATTTTAAGATTAAATTAGGTATCTTGGAAATTTCAAGCTGTCAAGCATTTCAATTATCGCTCATTAGTAGTAAAAAAACGTCGTATATCAACGAAGAGAACCGGGATAGGTTAAGTATTTTTTATACATTCAGGCCGAAATACAACAATAAGGAGTACAAGATATTTACAATTGTATCCAAAATGGCAACAGCCACACCCCAATCTTTTTAAATCTCGATAGAAACTTGGTCGAGAATGGATTGTTTACAAGTCACATAATGTTTATGTTTAACAGGAATTGAATGAAAACTAATGGGATATTTTACAAACTATTGGATTGAAAATATGTAGTGCAGTTATTGAATGGTCGGCGAGATTTCTTGACTTAAATCTTCTGGATTCCTTTTTATCGCGAGTTGTTAAAAATATTATTTATAAAGGTGATGTCCCACAAAACATTGAAGAACTTCGAGATAGGCTTAGGTAGACTCCAGAATGCTTTGGATGTAATTCCCAAAAGCACCATAGAAAGGGCAGTTCAAAATGGCGGAAAGCGTACACAATTCTGCAATTAATGAAAATGGCCAGTTATTTGAACAATTACTGTAATTATTGGTATGAGAGATGTTCAGTAATTAACGAGACAAACTGCATTAACGGAAAAGCTGCTGAATATTATTAGATTAAACTTTCTGCGGGTCAAGTTGGCAATTTTTGGGACAAATTAAGTCAGCTGTTTGAAATAAATGAAAGCAAACATAACCTCTTTTATGTTCATTTCAAAATGTCGGCTCCGTTCGAAACGTGTGCGGTGGAAGGTGTGAAGCCGGCCGAAATTTTCTCGAGAATGTTGAAACAGTATGGTGAAAAGTGTTTAAGTCGCGGAAACGTGTATAAGTGGATTGAACAATTTAAATCGGCTAGAACAAGTGTCACCGATATTTATCGCTCCGGACGTCCGGTTGAAATGTTGACCGACGCGCTACAAAATCGCATAAATGACCTTATTCTCGATGACAGGTGTATAAAAATCGTGACAATAGCTGATTTGTGTAATGTTAGTCTTGGAATTGTATATTCAATCATTCATGACAAGCTGAATTATCACATAACGTGTTCGAGATTGGTTCCAAGACAGTTGACTTAAGTCCATAAAGACACCCGTGTTCGCATTTGGGTTGGGAGATGTTGTCACATCCTCCTTACAGTCCCGACCTCGCACCGTCCGATTTTCATCTGTTCGACCCATTTAAAGAGCTTTCATGCGGCACTAAATTCGAAGACAACGAAGCGGTTAAACAAGCTGTATACAAGTGACTCGGACACCAAGGTCAAGAATTCTCCAGTACTGGACTTGGAAAGCTCATAAAGCGATGGGAAAAGTGCCTAAATGTTAGTGGAGACTACATTGAAAAGTAGTGTAAATTTCATTGCCATTGAATAAATTGTTTTTTTTTCCATAGCCATTTGTCTCGTTAATTACTGAACGCCCCTCGCATATTGTTTTATTTTCTGTTATTATTACTGTCGTTATTATTTTCATTTATTGTTACAGACAAGGTGCAAAATGTACATAAACTTTAAAAAATCATACCTCTAATTTACTATTTGTAATATATCCCGTTGGTTTCCATTTAAATTTCTGTTAAACATAAACATTACGCAGTTTGGTAAATGATCTACTTTCCACCAAGCTTCTCTCAAGATCTAAAAACATAATTGTAAATATCTCGTTTCTCTTCGTTGGTGTACGACATTTTTCTATTACCAATGAATGTTGGTTGAAGTATTTGCCAGTTTGAAATTTCGTGGCTACCTTATTTAATTTTAACATGTCAATTAAACCGCAACATCAAAAGCTATTGTCAACATGTTATACATGGTTAAAATCAGAAAGAAACTCTTTCTGACGGTGTCCAAATCCAATATGGTGCCCATAAAAAATAAGAATGTTGAGGATGGCTAGAATGAATCGAAACGTTATATAAAAATTGGTGGGCTTGAAAATATATTTTTAGTTATTCCATGTAGGACAAAATAAAGGTGCTAGAGGTAAAAGGAGAAAATGAGCTTCTTTTACTTTTTAAATTTCGAACGTCATTTGTCACAGGTCCATTTTCTCTTCGAGTTCATAACAAACACAAAATTTAGTAACTTTGCCAAATTTAAACCTACACTCTATTTCCAATAATAATCGATTTCTCCATGGCAAGGGTCGAAAAAGAGTCTGTATAATAGTTCATTTTATTATATTTATTCTATTTTTATTACTTAAATAGTTTTGAAGACTGCACAACTGGAGTAAAATAATGAATGCATTTAATAAACGCAAATATTTAAAAATTAGATTACCTATACACACATCTAACATCATTCACTAACCGCTTGTGTATGAATGAGGGATAAGCGGCTTCACTGTGTTATATTAGATTTGTTTCTGCAGCGATTTAAAATCGTTTGAAATCGTTAGAGCATGCGCATTACAAAAATTGTGTTCGTGCAGTTAAATCGCCAAACTCTAACTACTAGTTTGCCGTAATTTGGGGTTCGTGCAGATCTCCAAATTAATGTCTAACCGTTTGCTGACAGTTGCTCCAGTTTGAAGATTATCATCCAGTGATCCATCAGACGCATGTGCATTGGTATACTGTAAAGTGAAAAGTTGTGTTATAGGTTTTTTTGTATATGTTCACACTTCACGCTTGTTTCATTCATGTATGTGCTTTTGCTAGGAATTAACACTTTCTTTAAGGTTGTAATTCTGTCTAAACATTTCGCGTTTATTTCTTTTCCCTTACCTCTTTTTGTAATATTTGAATGTAAGATAAATCTATTGTTTTTATCTGCATATATGAATATATTTTCTCTCTTAAGTCTATTAAATACGCTTGTAAATTATACATCCCTTGATAATTGTAAAAAATGCGTTCGTGCAGTTAAATTGTTAAATCAGTTTCAAATCAGCTTTAGTTTGCGCATGCGTAGATTGATCCAAATTAGCCTCTGATCAAACTATCACAAATCGACTGCAGAAACAAACCTATTATGTATGCAGATATGTTCCAAATAATCCACAATACAGGATACAATATCCGTGAATGAAATTCTTAAAGAATCTTACAAATCTAACTAGAAGATAAAGAAAAATAATGTATTCAGATTCGGTATTCCCCAAATTGAAATTTTCAAATAAGTAATACGACGACGAATGCCGATCTCGTCCGAATCAATACCACATGTAGACTAGATTATGCGCATTCAGTCAAAGTCGGCATGTTGCCTAACCGACAACTGCACTAGCTCGCAGTCAGCTGTTGGGCTATGGCGTGTATCGGGTTATAACCGTTCGAAATTTTACAGAAATACGCGAAAATGTCGAAGGAACTTTGTTTTCCGCCGTCGTGTGTTTTTCTAGCCGTTTTGTTCACCTGCTTGTGCACACAAACGGACACCGTGCTTGTTATAAATGTCCGAAATCAGGTAAGTTTTCACCGCATTTCATGTAGCTGTCGAATGTGTTGCAGAATCGCGGTTTGTTTACTAACAACTGTCAAAATTTGCTATCTATTTTTTGCGATTGTCTGTTGGGATACGTCTGATTTTTTAAAAAATGAAATATGTATTTATTTTTTTTATATAACTTTGTGATAGCTCACATTCTGTACGAATAAAATAAATTACCGAAAACTACATAAATCGTGCTTTTAGGTGGTAGGTTCAATCCACAAGAAGCATGTAGTCTCAACTTTTCATGGCTTGTTGAACGTGATATGTTATTAGTTTTTGTTAACATGACACAAATACTTTTAATTGTATTGTGTATCTTAAGATACATTTTACTTCCGCTACATTTCCAATTTTTAGTTAACAATTTATCAGTAATGATAATTTGAATTGTTTTCCTTTAAAACTTAAAACCAATTGCTTTATTGTTAGTAGCGTACCAATGATTCTTTACCGAAGTAGTTAATAATGTAATAGTATTGACTAAATTTATATTCATTTATATTCTATAATATATTCCATTCTGAATTATCGGTTGTGTGGTAGGGTCTTACTTGCAATATGTATCTAATAATAATGTACATAAATCTAAACCGTTTCAGATTAATATGATGTTTTGTATTAAGAAGTTTGTAATACTTGATAGGGAATTTATAAAATACATTAGCTACTTTGTACTTTTATAAAATGCCGGAGGAAAATATATTCATTTAAATTAATTTTAATATAAAGAAATAATTTGTATAATACAAAATGATTGGCAAAGCGGTCTATACCTTGGTCGATTAACAACCAAGTTCTTAACATTCTCAACTTGTTATACGTTGCGAGATGTTTGGTGATCTACCTGTTACTTATTGGCCAAACTGATATTTGTTGAGTCCATAATTTCGTTGTATGACATTTATTTTATAGTAAATAACATTTTACTTGTTTATAAGATGTGTGAGGTGCGGTAAGGGGTAATAAAACAAAGTGTTTAATTTTCCCGTTGTTAGTTTTGCCTGAAACTGTCGTAGGCATGTGAATATTTGATTAAATTTACATCGGATTTGTATTGTATAAATACTCGAGTACAATTCAAGACACTGAGGTTTAAATTCCTCTTAATAAAAGTGAACTAATACATTTTTCTTGATGTATTTTAAGTAAATTGTTTAAAAAAATTGTATAATCAGAAACATTGAAATTTAAGTTACAAGAGACATTCCTAAATGCCCAAAACGCAATACTAAATTATTACAGAAACGTAAAAACATTGGGCGATCCAAAGTGTTGGTGTTGCAACTATACGAAAATTGTTACCTTCAAAAAGCCGCTCCATTGAAATTGTTTTCATCGGGGTACCTGCACTAAAAGAAATGTAGTGGTAAGGCATACAATATATTTGTAGTTAACGTGTTGTGGTAGTATCCACCCCATTTATGGATCTCGCAACAACATATACGTAGATCTTACTACAATAAACGTAGGACAAATTAATTTTTCGTAGTTCAAGTTTTAGTAAATTTTAGAAACACGTAATATGGCAATGAGTGACATATTGTAGTAAAAAAACAAAGTATTTGTAGTTACTTACTGTGGTTACATATGTACACTACTATATTGTTGTTGAACAAATATTAGTTCTACTTACATAATAGAGCAAAAATAGGAAAACAGTTATTTCTTCCAGATGTTAAAGGAGTATCGGAGGAAAAGTTTACATAGCTACATAACATATTTGAAAAACAATCTAAGGCAATTGGGACGCAATAACCACGTTATTTTGTGGTGGGTCCCAAGCCACCAAAGGATCGAAGGAGATGAAAAGGCAGATAAGCTGGCCAAAGAGGCAGCGAACATGCCTTTTATTTTTCTTAACCCCTTCTGTGGTCTCCAAAAGAGCCACATAAAACAAGCAAGTAAGACATGGGGGGACAATCAAAAGGGCCCGAACAGGGAAAATGTTCCAGGCTCGCTAAAGACAGCAAAAATAGCGCTATCGTTCCGCAAAGGGGGTATTAGATTACTAGCAAGATTTCTGACAGGCCATGTAGCCCTAGAATATCACTTATTTAAACTAGGAAAAGCTGAAGATCAAATCTGTCGTCTATGCCAAGAAGATCTGGAGACGGTAGAACACACCTTATGTAAATATGTTGCCATTAGTCACACACGACACCAACATTTTAGAAGGCAATTTCTTGCACTTACTGAACTGATGGAAACAGATTCTAGCGTAGTACTAAGGTTTATTAAAAGCCTTCAACTATTCTAACACTCATAACTCACAAGGGCATTTTGTTACAATAGATCTATTAAGGTCGCAGTGATTAGAGGCATCTGTGCCATGGCCCCACTATAGTAATAATAAATAGTAATATATATTCTTATCCGGAAAAAATATTATTGTCAATAAGCACCTATTTAATACAATTTTATGGCTTAATAATTAGCGTATTTATACATTTTGCTATGTTTAGGGATACTTTTCTCATTCACATATTTGTACTTTCTTGTATTTTTAGTTTCATGTATTATATAGTTTGTTCATATTTATATGGGCATTTGCTTTGTAGTTAATCCGTCGCACTCGAAAGAATAAAAAAAATCAACTTGGCGCTAATAAGCTACGATTCCCAGTTTCAATGAACAAGAAACTCTATTCATTCGAAATAAATAACTTATAAATACAAAAATTAACAATGCCTTTTATAATTTAAGAAAAACTCTAATTCAATGAATTTGAATAATGCTTCTTTTTGATGACTCCCTCACTTTTAGATAAGAAAAGTGCTGCGTGTCGCAGTCTCCCAGTGCAACATTCAACTATAGCGTTCGGGTCGTTTCCGACCGGCCGGTATATATTATTGTAAATTATAGTAAATGATTAATTTCACAAGTTAAGTCACTGACAGAACTTGGTAAATCGATTTATTATCAATTTTAAATTTTATGTTTTTTAGGGTTTGATTTTTAAACAATGCCGCTAATTTTCAAGAAAATAATTTAACTATTGTGTCCAATAAAACGATAGTTATGAATATATATACTCAATTTATTTTAGAGCTCGTCAAATACGTTTTCATATAACACTCCTTAATATAATTCATTGAGGAATCATTTACATATACAGATACCGCAGCGCTCAGGCGCAACGCCATCTTGCGTTAAGCATTTCAAGAACTGTTCGAGAGGTGGTTTGGCATCTGTATTCCGGTTTCCGTCGCTGGCACCAGGAAATATTTTAGTACTGTTTTTGGAGATTAGTGGCATAAACTAATTTTCAATATGAAACATGAATTAAGAATTATCATTAGCTATATTTTCGATTTTTTCCAATGTGTATACTGTTTTTTGTTTCCTTTGTCTTATTTCATATCTATTGTAGTCTGTGAAATAAAGCTCTATTATTATTATTATCATTATCACTATTATTATTATCACTATTATTATTATTATTAATACGGGCAGGTGAAAAAAGCACTCGGAACAACGCTGATGACGCTGAGTAGGCAGAAACATGTCCGTTGGTTAGTGTTTTTCTCTTCTCCCATTGTTTTTGCCGGGCGTGATTCAATCAATACCATGAGCTACATCAGCATTATTGATTATTGCTGTTGATTGTTTAAGAAACCGGAATACTGATTTATAGAATACATAAGAAAGTGTTTGCTAGAATATTGTGGTAATGAGTACATTTTGTAGTACTACTTTAACGATAATTTTGTAGTATTTTTTTTACTACATGTGTATGGTAATTTGCCTACAATTTTGTAATACTTTTTTACTATAATTTTATAGAGCTGTTTACAACAATGGTGAGTACAGGCAGCCACTTCGAAAAACTACAATAATAGGGTATTTTCTATTTACTTCGATAGTTGTAACCGTTGATTCTGGTAGGATACACTACAATTGTGGTATCATTTATTATACATTTCTTTCGGTGTGTTGTACATTGCGTACAAGTGGTAGGTAATGTAAGCATATTTGAAATAAATATTTACAATATAGTCATCTCCACTAAATTTACAAAAGGGAATAATTGTGAGTTAAAGTAATTGATTTTAGAAAGGTAGAACATAGAAATATATTCCTCAAAGAACTTGCTTCAAATTTGGAAGCATTTTTATACAAGTGCCCCAATTATACCCAACGGGAGTTACCATGTTGAAACTAATACACACCGTGTCTACATACCTAGTGCGTGAGTGGAAGATAACTTCTTTCCTGAGAAATCTAGAGGAAAATGTTTCAAATAAAACTTATTCCGACACAAGTCTTACATAGCATTAAACTGTATTCAAGTATACAAGATGTTCAGCTTTCGCTGTGCACGATACAAGATTTATTTTTAAAATGAAACGTTGCAGATTACCGCGTTTTTGGATGCGTCTCTTTAATTCATCTTAACTTTCAACATTTTCTTTACCTATCCTAGCTCAGTTGTGCGATGATTGCCATACTTTGTGATTTTTTGCGAAATATCGATTTTTCAAACAATGGAATATCCTGTAATTTTTTCTGTAATCTGATAGAGAATCTTTTCTAAGATATTTTTTAGTAAAGTAAATATGAAACTGTGCATGAGTTTTTCGTTTAAATATGTAGGGCTGGGACGAAATACCGTTAAAACTTCTGTTTTTCTAAAGATATTCATTAAACAATAACGTCTAAAAGTTGTTTTATGCATACAATTCCAACATATGACCACTATTTTTCAACATATATCGTTCAGCACATCAAGTACGTATAAATAATAAATGGCGACAATAAGTAGGCAAATGTTGCTTGGAGCTCAACTTGAAATAAATAAATTTATTTAAAGCGTCGCATACTGAGCTTTTTCAGCAGTAAAGAATAGAGATATACTTAAAGTAGTTTAAAACAGTACCCCATTTAACATAAACGGAAATGTTTATGAAAAAACTTTCTGGATGAATTTCTTAACGCAACCTGTAACTCGCACATTATACAGAACGTTACTGCGGATATATTAGTAACAAGATCTCTACATGCAGAGATATGGTTTCTTACATCAAGAAAATAGATTTCCTTGCAAAAAACAGTCTCTATTCATGAAAATATTTTTAATTCAAGACTACAAAAATGTAAAATATAAGGAAATAATTTTCTTGAAATTTTATTTGGATGAAATAAATATTTTTTTAAGGTTAAAAAATCCAAATCAGAAAAATGTTTCTTCCAAGTAAATCATTTAGTTTTAAGTTAAGAAAATATTCATGTTAAAGGTAGGAATGAAGAAATGGTCCAGATCTCAAAAAGTTCCGGTTCTTTAATAATGCGATTCCATTAATACCATGAGCTATTTATTAGCATTATCTTGGCTATTGTTTCTAGGCACTTTTTGTATGTGTACTTCTACATTAAGTTCACTTTTGTTTGAACATTATTCTGCAGATAACCTCTACCTTAGCCTTTTAAAATCCCAAGCAATGGGAATAATTTACTGCATTATGTATGGATATGTCGTACTGTTTTAAACAAGGTAAGTGCCATTAATAATGTGGATATAAATAATATGCATTTCAAGAATTCTAAGTAAATAAATGCTTTATTTTAAGAAAACGTAACTATTAATTTCAGTAACTAAGAAAACTATTTACTGTCCTTAAGAAAATATTGTTTTGTGTTATAACGGCTATTTACTTATACTAAGAATCGCTTTCTTCAAATTTTCTGCAAAATTTTCTTGAATCAAGTTAACAAATGTCTTAAACAAAGAAATACAATTATTTCATTACAAGTATATAATTCTCTTAAGCGGAGAAAAAAACGCCAAGAAAATATTTATTTTGATTTAAAAGAGTTATTGTATTGCGAATGGTTGAAACAGTAATTGTCTTGAATTGAGACGGACAGTGCTGATACAAGTAAACGTTTCTCTACGTGTAGAAAAACAAAAGTTTATATTATTTTCTTGCAGCACTGTATGTACTTAAATGAAAAACTTGCCTGCATGGCTTCATATTTAACTTGCTCAAGGAAAAATGCTAGAGAAGCTTTTCCGTCAGATTTCAGAAAAATATATAGGGTATTCTCCTTAAAAGAACTAAAATAACATGAATCAAACTTAGCAGCGATTTCGATGGCCGTTTTGTACATCTAGTTGATGTAAAAAAAAATTCGACATATTACCCCGAGAAATTCTTAAACGAATAAAATTTGAATCACGAACCTAGTGCGTAAGGCGTTTAGAATATCGGGTGTTAAAGAGATATTAACATTTCGTAAAAAAATTTCTTATTGTCTCAAAAACTAAATTACATAGTTATAGAGAACGTTGCAGAAAGTTGATATGAGTTGGTATTCAAAAACGCAGTAATATAAGAAACCAAACTTGTATCGCCCGGAGTGGAAATTGAACACTGTATACTTGAATATAATTTTGTTAGGTGAAACTTTTTTCCAACTAATTTTTAAATTAACCATTTTTACGCGGACACGCTATATATGCTTAGTGAATGTGCAGCGCGTCCGTCTAGTGCGTGGGTGGAAGATAATTTCTTCCTTGGGTAATTTAGAGTTTTCAAATAAAAATATTCGAAATGTGGTACAGTATAAAATTATATTTAAATGTACAACCTGTTCAGCTTCCGCAGCACACGATACAAGTTTAATATTTTAAATGGAGCACCCTGCATATTATGTTTTTGGATAATTATACATAACTCGAAATCTGACTGGAAATAGACACTTGAATAGATAAATCAAATACATAATAATATACAGGATGTTCCATTTAGAATAAAGTTTGTTCCTAGTTGGCTACTTATCGATCACCTGTATATACGGAAATATTATTGAAAAATACCTTATTATTATTTGGAAATCTTTACCTCTTAGCGTTTATACAATAGGTGCAATTTTACAATTCCAGAAGATTGGGACGCCTGCATATGTAAAATATCGTACTTGACCGAAGCAATATTTGTCTTTTAGCAGTAGGAGATCTTGATCTCCTACTAAATTTACTAAATTTAATACTTGTATTAAACTCATACTTTGCAAACGTTCAGAAACCCACATACGTGATTACCAAACATTTATAAACCGATTTCGGTGATATTAAATCGAATGGCCCGCGTGATCTTCGTGAATATCTGCTAGAGGGAAATAATAAGCTTAAAAAGCGCGCCATCATAATCTTATGATTTCTTCCGATTAAAGTTGACACCTAGACATTATTTAAAACGCATGCGGTAGCCAGAGGGAGAGCCATTGTTCTAAATAGCTAAAATTATTGGTAAACCGCGCCCTATAGTGCAGAGTGTAATAGAAAAATATTGGGAACAGTTGAGACTGCATCGCGAAGTGGACGTCCGAAGATTTTAGGTAAGCACGAGGAGAACTGTAACACATTCAGTGAAGATAAATCCGCAATAATTGAAATTTTTTAACATTAGGTAGATGTACGAACACTTTTGTGACTGACTGTAAGTACACACCTAAATAAATAATAAATTAATTATGTAGGTAAAAACATTTATACTAGCCAAGCAAAATATAAATGTATAAAAAGGATCTTGTATAATCTAATAATTACCATCTAAATTCCAAACTTAAATGGGTGTATAGCGTATTATACTTATTGTTAGTGAATTCAGGCAAATCTTTTCTTTTAAAATATCACAATAAACGTAATAAATGTCACCTTCGAGATGACTTATTGCTTTGCTCCATCCCTTTTATATTTTATACACAGGCCATAGTTTCAATTTATGAAAATGTGTTAATTACTTGCGACAAGAGATCTTAATTACTTTTCAATATATTTGAATGAAATAAAATATATTGAATTCTGAATCTTGAAACTTACGATAGTATGTACTAGTTTAATTTTTCACATTTTTCCAGTTACATAAAGAATTAAAATCAGTAGCTTTTTCTTCTACATTTGAAAGGACTTGAAGTTTTTAAATTCCTTTTTTGACGCTTGCGATTTTGTAATAATAATCGCAGATAAAGGTTCAAAGATGGCATTTTGGAAAAAAATGGTCAATTTTTCACCTAGGATGGTGCAGATGTATGTAGTTCCCTATACCACAAGCTGGTAGAGAATGCCCTTAAAGTACTTTAGATCTGTCAGAGTTTGTTTACATTTAATTAGAGAACATTTTATGAAATTAGTTATTAGGATCTTATTTTTATGAATTTGAATGCCAGAAGATATCTTCATCTTTTAATTAATAAATTAATAACAACATTAGAAGATTTATCACTAGCCTTGCGATAAAACTTGTTCTTCCAGTTGGATGGCGAGCAGATAATACCCAATGTGATACATAAGGCAACAAATGCCGAAGCCCGGAAAAGATTAAATGCATGTGTTGCACAGAACTGAAAATTTTGAGCAATTTAAGATAAGTATTTATAATTGACGAGTCTTCCATAAAAGCCTTTTCCTTGTTTATTAGATGCTATTAAAGTACATCTAGCAGCTTTACAATACTTTAATTTTTTGTTTTGAAATAATTCATTCTGAGCTTTGTCGTTTTTTGCAGCCTAAAACCTTGTTGATTGGAACAAGTAAAATAAGCATGGATGAAGAATCCACGAACTAAGTTAGAACTACCTTTCGCTTGTCTAATACATAAAACACGGATTTACTGCTTTACTGAAGTGCTTTTAATGAAAATCTTATCGGATTTTCTCTAATTTAAAGCGATTGATTTGTAGACGTTCGAACCTTTAATAAAGAAAAGCGCCAGTAAAACTTTTCCTTGCGTTACTTTTGATTTTTCTTCTTTTTTACCCTAAAATATATTTTAATTTTGTCCTCAATCGTCTAAATTTAGACCTCCTTGCAAAAATCCGAAATGCAAATACATTTTAGGGTAAATTTTTACAAAAATAAATTACATACATCGCACTATCTAGATATTGCATTAGAATGCTTTCGAAACACAATAATAAAGTAAATAGCTACCTACGAAATGAAGTACTTAAGAAGGATTTGATGTATATAATTTATGTATGAAGTTAAGGATAACGCAGGCATTCCGAGGTGCAACACTAAGTGTGCTAAAAAAAATGGAGAACAGCTTTTACAAACGATTGCCCAAATTTATCGAGGCGGATGGAAGGGATTTCGAGCGTTTACTGTAGATAGATAAATAAACTGCTTATTATTGCAATAAAAATTATAGTAAAGATTATTATGTTTGTTCATAGTGTATTTGAATTGCGTTGCATGTTGCTGTTTTATTTAATGTTTTTGTTTTCATCCTAAATTGATGCTGGCGTATGTATGTTTACATCACTTATTGTTGGCCTGTATCAACTTTTATGAAAATATCGTTCCCCTTGTTCTTTTTTGCTAAGAAGGGCCATTAGCATTACAATCGCTTTTCTTATTTCTACATCAATAGAATGAATGTTTTTAGTAGCATCAAATCTTAGCGTTAATTTGGCCAATGTTTACAGTTGCGGACATTGTCAGCCAGGATGGCATTGTAGCTCATACATCCTTCTGGCTAAAATACACTCTTTCACTTTTTCCTATTACCTAAATTCTACATATTACGTAACTCTTCTTTACCTAGGCTCGAAATTTTGAGTAAACGGTCTAAGATCGTCAATATCAACGTGTTTTGTTTACTGTTGCCATGTTAACCCAACTATATCAATACCAGAAACCATTTCGATACAATTTCCAAGTGCAAGACCCTCTTTTCATTGCAAGCAGCTACTTGGGCTCAAAACTTTTAATCATTGGTTTGAAAACGTCATTGTTACTATCTTTTGTTTACGGTTGTAATTTCTTGTACTTTCAGTGTTAGACATATGCATTGTCATGTAAAAATGTTGGAGATATAAATTTCTTATACCATGGTTACAGAAAAAATTGCTATTTAAAAATTTGACGTTTCTGGTGTTTGAACTTGGTAAAGCTTGGTGTTCAATGTATATTCTAGCACCGTGGCTATATAGTTATGGAATTTAATCTCTAAAGAGTGTAAAAAAAAATTGTAAATATCTTTCTGTAAGTTTGTTAGAAGGGGACATATGAAACCCTAATTATATTGGTTTATTTCTGGTAAGGCAAACTAAACACGTATACAGGATGTTCCAAAAATGGTTACAGGAGGCCAGGAAAGACTTGGAAGAAATGAACATCGTCAATTGGAGAGGAAAAGCAATAGGCCGAAAAAACTGGAAATAAATAATCAAGAAAATAGAAGCCAATGATCTCGAATACTTGTAATATATTTTTTATATTGATGGATTGAAAAGGCAACGCATGAGCTACATGGAAAGTTGTATATGCGCTTAGGTGTGTATAACTGTGTATATACATACATACAAGCAATGTACATACTTGTAATTACATATCCAATTAATTACATTGCTGTTCATTCATGCATTTATGATTTTACGTGGATAACCCCGTTTCATATTACATTTAATAAAGCAAGTAAACAACATCATCACACCAAGTGTAAAATTGTTTTGGACAATTATTTTAATGGTATTTGGCTACATTGCAGTACACGTAATATTGGCGGAGGTACTGCAACTGCAAAGAGGATATTGAGTTTTGCATTGCAGTTAAAATGGAGAGATTACATGGTAAAAGCAGCTGCGTTACAGGAATGTTGTACGTCCCGATGTGGCGTGCACATTGTATATATACATTTTTATTTGAATGACATATTTAAACGTACACAAGCTTAGATACGTATTTTGAATTTAAATGCATAAAAGTCTCTAGAGTAAATTTGAAAAGCGGGAAGAGTTTCGAAAGATGTATGTTATTATCGAAATTTTGAAGCTGTAGTATTCAAATTCTGTATTTTTGAAATCATAAATATATGTCAAATTAGGTGTAAGACGCTATTATAGGTACAGCCTTATTAGCTTTGTTATCAGTCTCGAGCAAGGATGTTCAATGGGGTTGAGGTTCTGAGGAGGCCAATCTAGGAGCTCAACCCCATTATCTGGGAACCACTTCATTATCACTCGCGATTTGTGACACGCGCATTGTCTTGCTGAAAACGGACGCTGTTGGTGTGACCGAACATTTTATTATAAGACAGTTGCAGCGTGTGTTTAACGGTTGGTACTATATATTCTAGCTTACTCTGCCTCTTACATGCCTAGGCACCATAAATTCTCGGCTTGACAGGCTTATATAGGCTCTAGCGTGTTCAAACTCCGTTACGTCGTAGTTGTACATGTGCGAGGCCTACACTATATTACGGCTCGAAGAGTAGTAGTTTTTAGTAGCCATCCAGATAACGTGACAAGTGCATGAAAATGTCTCAGGTAACAAAAATTGGGCGCGGTCATTAAATTTTTAACAAACCATTTCAATTATTGAAGAAATGGTGTTAGCAGATCGCAGATCGTTTAAAAGTGATGTTAGTGGTGTTAGCAGATCATTTGAAAGTGAAGGAATTAGCAGGAATGTCTAAAATAAGTATTTGCCGAATTCCCCATAACTATTTGAGTATGAATAAGATTAGTGCAAGATAGGGTACCGCATCTTCTTTCTGCTCTCCAAAGTAAACGTAGGGTCAAATGTGCGCGCTCGTCTTTAAACATATGTGGAGACGATCCGAAACCGATTTTGTCCATTGTTACAGGAGATGAAACAATGGTTCTGCATTATGATCCTCTATCCAAAAAGAAATCGATGGAATGGCGGCGACCCGATGAACCTCGTCCTAGAAAGACTTTTGAGGGAAAAACTTTAGATTATTTTTACGAGGGTATAGAATTATTAATTGATCGTTGTAATAAATGTATTGAAATTAGGGGAGATTATATTGAAAAATAAAAATTGTTATATTTTACGAAGTTTATTTTTTATATCAGGCCGAGAATGTGTGGCGCCTACCTCGTACCACCCACGATACCAAACATCTGAAATCATTATAAAAAACAACTACTAAAGCACAACTAATAATAATTTTACTTGTTCTTCTGTTATTATAATGTGCTTCGAATATGCAAATCTAGGATTCATAAAATGAATATACCTCGAAATTAGGCTCGTCCGACCACATAATATTCGACCAATCCTCCTCAGTGAAATTTTGACGTTCCATACACCACTGGCAAAAATTTTTTTCTTACGAACTTTCGAATAAATCAGCAGTAAGCTCAGATGTCTTTTTTCGATTCTTTAAAGAAGTGCGTACCAGCTGCTGGTTTTTCATCGCACTTGTGATGCGTTTTCTCCCACTTCCCTTTAAGGTTTCATGATTTTCAGTATTTTTATAACGATTTGTGGCGTATCTAATAGTACGACATTTCATTATTTTTGCGATTTGTGTTTTATGTTTTCCTTGCTCAAAAAGTAATTGTATTTTCAAACATTTAGTTAAATCCGCACGTTTTTGGCAATTTTGTAGAAGAATAATATTCTTTACAGTAAGCTACTGTAAATTGAGCAATGTGCACATTTCGAGCGTCCGCACTAAACTAAATACTTACAAGCAACATTCATGCGCAGTGCTGTAAACGTGTCTCGAGTTGTTTTCTTGTACGTGTGTTTACGATGTGATATTTTATTTAAGTTATTCAGTTTAGTGTGCTGATACATAACAATATAGAAAATAGTTGGTTTTGGTCAAAAGAAGTTACATTTTTAAGAATTGGAAAGGGTAGCAAATACCTTTCGGCAACCCTGTAGGTGTTAGAAAGAACTACGACTGACAGAAACATTTTCTACCTGGAATTACAATTTTCTTGAAATATAGTGGACGTATACACCTCATTGTAGTCTACCAAAACCAATTTCCTTTTTGGACTAAAAGCGCATTTAGTGAGACGAAATGTGCTCTTGAGCATTTTTTTTTGCAAACTAAATTTGTTAAATTCTGAGGTAAAGTGTGATAAGATAATATTGTCCTACACGGAGAAAAATGTGTTGTAAAATTTGTGTTATTAAGAAAATATCTTTACTCCGAGAAGAATATCTTGTACAAATAACACACTTATTTACTTATGATAAAAACATTTTTGTTGTAAAAGAAGTTATGACACATCTACTTAAAATAACAAAAATATTTCTTTATTTAAAACATAAGTATAACCCTGAATTCCAATTTCTACAAAATATGATTTTTAATCTGTGATGACGTAATGTAGGGTCGCATTGCAACCAGTAATAATGTAGAGTTCCCGGTAATTTTGCCATTTGTCTCGCGTGGTTGTTGGGGTTATCTAGTGTAGACAAGTAGTTCCATCTTTAATAATTTATTTAAAATGGAAGATTAGTTAGTGAAAGTGAAGTTCCCGGAGTTACTTGTGACGTTTCAATCTATGTAGTTTATATACATACATAATACATATGAATCTTATTCAGTTTTGCTGGTTATGTTGAATACTAGCGTATACATGATAGATGTATAGAGATATACCTAGCATATAACTTAATGGAATAAAAATTGTTTATCGACAATAGATTAAAAATTAGTTAAACGTATACGATATCATTTACATTGACGAACGTTTTATTGTTAGTGCTTTTATAATGAAAAAGGCCTGGTCATGGAAGAAATGGGTTAATTTTATATTGTATAAACCAAGGTATAAAAGCTTTTGTTTTATATTTGTACACATACAGCTGTGGACCAAATTACGGAAACAATGTAATAGTAGTCTAATCCAGATGTTCTTGAATAGATATAAATACTATACAGTCCTTGTCCATAATATTAGCCCCACTTTTAAGGTCTTATAATTGCATGTTTTGAGTAATATACATATACTGAAGATATCCAATTAAATGGTAAGAGTACTTGAGAATAGAATATTATATATATATATATATATATATATATATATATATATATTGAAATGTTTTATCTCAGGGAAATTGCTAACAAAAATGGAATATTTGTAAATTAATTAAATTTTTAACTGAACTGTGGGATTCGGGAGTGTTTTATACACTTCTTGGCAATTTTAAATGAGTTTTGATATCAATAAATGGAAATTAACGAAAGTTGAAATTGAAAAATTCAAACTAACCTTGATTTTACGAAGATTCACAGGAAACCTCCCTATTCTAATCTCCAACTTTCTCTTCTACCTTGAATTTATTATATGATTTCAATATTAGTCACTTTAAACTGGGAGCGCAGCCACAATACGAGTTAACTCGATGAAAGCTTCACCAGAAGTGATGAATTTAATTATCGTCCCTCTTCCCCTTTACAACGAATTCGTTCTTGGGGATATTCGAGTAGGATTTAACCAGTTCCCAATTCAGTTCTAATGTGTTAATAACCATTTGTAGAGGGATATTGGTAAAAAGTGACGCGACATTCAGCGACACCACAACGTGGTCGGAAGGTAATTGAAAATTATTGATAAGACTACTGAAAACAAAGGTATTTGTGACACGGTAAGCATTGTACTCCCTGAAAGCCTTAGACAAAATGTCAGCTGTGAAGATGGCAAGATTTCGCACGGGCGGTTGACAACATGAAACAATAGAACGTAGAGGAACATTTGCTTTATGTACTTTAGGTAATCCATACACTCTTGATAACGCAAAGTTATGAGTGGTTAACTTTTTATAAATAATTAAATCAATGTACCTCAGCCTTTTGAACCTCTTACAAAGGTTGTTAGCTTTAGTCTCAATGCCACACGTGGGATCCCTGTTGATAATTCGGTATACCGAAGTATCATCTAGAAGTTGTTTTAACTTGTTTTCATAATGTTTAGAGTACATTGCCACAGTGACACCCCCCCTTGTCGGCTGGTAAAATTGAAACATTACTGTTGTTTTTTAAAAAACGTTTACATTTACTCTGTATAGACGAAGCAGGAGAATAAAGTTGTTTGTGTTTTTCTATGTAACTAATAATTTGGTGACTGATCAACAATAATATCTTCAACCTGAGCCAACAGCTTATACAGATTTTTCTTTGTTAATTCTGATGGTCAATTGAATTTAGGCTCCAGTGAAAGGAAACTACTGATATCTCTGGAAATCACTACAATAGCATTAAAGTTTTGGCTTCTGAGTCTAATTATAAACAACGCCTTTTTTTGGAAACGTGTCACATTTTTTACGACAATTTTACTCTTAACAACAACAAAGACAGAAAATTTAAGTCAGATTTATCATTTCCTTTTCTCGATGTATAATAATTTCAACATAGATATTTTTTAAAACATAACAAAAAATAAATTGGAGTGACTTTGCAGTTCTTCCTGTTATTGCCCTCGTTGTGCTTTCACGTGTTCATTCTCTGGTTTTTGGTGGTTTAATTGATCGGGACGTTGATCTTTGTCCATGACTGTATTTTCTACTTTTCCTATATTTATTGTGCATCCGTGTCACAGTGCCATCTGTGGTTGTTCGGATGGTCCACGTTTCCGTGTTGTTGATCGATATTGAAGTTTGTCTTTTACTAAAAAGTTTTGTAACGTGGAGTTTAAGCTTAACTACATTTTAATTTATTTGTAACTTTTGTCCATTATTGTAAATTCATATATTACATTACAAATTGCAAAGCAAGTTCATGTAGTCGACGATATAACCTATAAATTGTTGTAATTGAGATGTTCATGTACTCTTGTACAAGAAAATGGGTAGCCATTGTACTTCCAGGTAAGATTTTAATATTTATTAACCTTAGTGTGTAATTCTCACATTAATTTATATTTGATAGGTCTTGATAATGTTTAAATAATTAAACGAAACGTCGACCTTTGAAGTTGTTTGGTTTTATTTAACACCTAATCAAATCCAATAGCAAAGAATATTGCTCCTTTAGTAATTCATTATCCTATATGGATGAACTATTCCATCATTTCTATATATATATTGTAATGTTCAATATTTACAACGACATCAACGGTCAATTCCAGAACGTATAAGGTATTCAAGTTAGCTACTGGTTGGTAATGAAAAGTCCCACTTACGGGTAAAAGTTTAATTTTCTAAGCCACCATTTCCCCGCCACGCCAACTGGCCTAGGAGCGGGGGTGTTACAAATTTTATTTAAGTCCAGATAACGACGATCATAGTGGAACACTGACAAATCCACTCTTCTTTTTATTCTCCTAATCTCGTAAATTGTCAAAATTATGTAAAATTTATCTAAAATAGACAATGGGGTATATTCAGAGGTATTCCAAACATCATTTCATAAATTAAATTTTTGTCCGAACGTTATTAAGTAAACCGTTGGTAAAATTTCACGTTTAAACCTTGTCAATCAGAATTTAGGTCATAGATTCGCCTAATTTCTACGAGCTGGTAGCGGTACTGCAGGCATTCTTCAATGCTATTTTTACAAATAACTTCCTTTCATCGAAAGGCATCAGAAAATTTATGTTTGGATTTAAATCATCAAAATTAGCTGTGGAAGTAAACAATCGTCTTCGCGATTGAAACAAGGGAAGATAGTGACGCCAGAAAATTCATCAATTTTGTTTAGGCTTTCGTTAAGTTAAGAAGTGTTTTTGACTATGGTCTCCACTGAATGTGTTCGATAGCAAAATTAAAGTATAATTTCAAAGTAGGGAAGGTTCGAGGTTAGAGCTGACAGATTCCTGTAAAGGTTAACATAAACAGAGTGTTTATGTGACAGCATCGTACGAATTCAAGGTTGGTTTATATTTTTAATTCTAAAGTTTGTTAATTTCAATTTATTTCATTCAAAATTCACAAGAACATTGCCCAAAGAGTATCCAGGAATACTCCTGACCCCACAAAGAATTTAGAAATTTAGATTAATTTAGAAAATTTCAAATTTTTCCCAAAATTCACAAGAACATTGCCCAAAGAGTATCCAGGAATACTCCTGACCCCACAAAGAATTTAGAAATTTAGATTAATTTAGAAAATTTCAAATTTTTCCCAAAATTCACAAGAACATTGCCCAAAGAGTATCCAGGAATACTCCTGACCCCACAAAGAATTTAGAAATTTAGATTAATTTAGAAAATTTCAAATTTTTCCCAAAATTCCCCTGAGGAATACATTTCAATATACATACCGCGTTAGTAAGAGCCGTAGTAAAGTGAATCGCTAAAATACATGGACAGTCTTACAACGTTTGCCCCCTATGAAAGTATAAGGTGGGGAGCGCGCGAAGCGAATCAAGGACGCTCTAGTACAAACGACAACATTATTCGCTATATGTATGGAACTCGCGCCTATAAATTAATCCTTACGTACCCTAGTATATATTGAAATGATGAAAAAAAATTACTGCATAAGCCCACTAATTGGTTTAAAAAATTTCATGATTATTTGTCGATAGGAGGATTTACGATGCTCAACATTTTACAGTACAATAGGCATTAAGATGAAAAGCCTAGTTTTATGAAGGCCATTCACTCAAATAAGTTTATGTTAATGTACCATAGGTAAATAATTATTATAGCCGTATCAGATGGAAAAACTGCCTTAATCGAATCAAGTAAACTAGGCAAGAAGAAGTTAATACTGTTATTTCTAAAGTTGCATGTATTTTTGTTAGTTCTGTGAACTACACAGGAGGTCCCCGTTTTCTTTCATCTATTTTGCATTTGTTATTAAATATCGCACAATTAACAGACTATTTCACTTACAGAGAAAACGAGTGTGGAAGGTAAATTATTATTTGACTTAAAACTGTCTGAGAAGACAAGAAGCAAATTAACAAAAACAGTATCCGAAAACTTTATATTTTTGCTTATATAGTTTGTATTTATAAATTTTATAACACATGATATCCACGCCTATTATGAACACTTTCTTAATTAAAACATAGATCTTTGATTATTTTGTTTTTAATTTGTTCCTGTTGCTCCATTTAGTGCTGAACTTAGAAACAGGATATTTCCACATCTGGTGAATATAGTAAGTGTTTCACTCGATAAGTAGCTTATTGTTATAGGTATTTATTTTGATGTAACTGCAAAGCGTAAATACTAGCAACTGGAAAGCTATACCGTGAATCATTATAATCAGTCGCGGGTAGTGGTGACGTAAATGGGAGGTCAAGGACAAAATCACGATTCCCTCGTGCGTTTCCGTTGCATATCGTGTACATCGTACCTGACAATGTCATATTTTATACAATTTTCTTGTACTGCATTTTTCTCTGTAAAACTAAATGTTTCGGAGTGATTAAGGTTCTTTTTAGACGGCATTTACAGAATTCCTTATTTGTCCAGGAGTGTGCACACTCTGTATATTATTTTAGTTTTGATTTTTTCGCAAAATTCCACAGAAAAATTGCTGCTTAAACATGTTAGTGGTGTAAAATGAATCATTTTCTTGTTATTTTATGTAAAGCTTAACATGGAGTTAACTATCTTGTTATGCTTGTGGCAGGGATGGAGTATTTTTTCAGTTGTGCTTTGTGCATCGAGCACTTGTTAAAGCAACTTTGCTGAAAATGTTATGAGCATGTGCAGGAATTTTTTCCTAGGATCCCAGTCAGATTTGCCGACAAATTAGGTCCCGGTTTTTTTTCTTGTCAGATTTACAAAAAATCTGTAGAAAAAAGTTCTACTGAACTAGTCCACATTTAAAAATTGTTACGCCTTTGGTCAAAACATAGATATTTCACTAGGCTATAATAGTTCAGGTAAAGTACAAATACAAATTTCAGTACATTTACAGGAATTTGTATTTTAACTGAACTATCGTAGCGTATCTGTAATTATAATTTCTTTTTTAACTTACCAATGCACAGTTCTTTCTTTCGTTAGTGTAGTTTTAGAATGCCCACAAACCATGCTGGAATTTACCATTTAAATTTGCCTAAATCGAACTTGTACATGGCAATGTATCACAGCTGTTATCCTTTCTAAGGACTATATCTCTTTGTGGTTCCTTTAACTGATAAAAAGCAGTATAATATCCTCAGCATAATAAAGTCAATTCCAGTTAGTCGATGTTTGTCCTCACACTTCCGGAAAACAACAAACCGTCATGTTGATATAATGGACACGTCCCAAAATGGTTACGTCCGTCTGCAAAAATCGTATTCAGCAACCACTATATGCTCTCTTATGTTTATTCTTTACTTTGCGGAAAATTAAAATTGTCAAATTTCTGATGGAGATTAAACAATAATTACCACGTGGGTGAAAGTTAATATTATTGATTTCGAATTTGGTGAAAATTGGTGAGTTGCGGTGATTGTGAGCATAGCGTTCATTAAAGATCTACTTTGGGGTAGCCATTATCCAGAGTTCTGTTAAAATGAAAGAGGTAAGTAATACTAATTAGCTTTATTCATAAAATAATAATGAAACAAATCGGTCGAAAACAAAATCAAATTCTTAAATGAAATTAAACGAAAGAAATAAAATTCAATGCGGGATTGTGTCTATGTCAAAAAAATGTAAATACAAAAAATTATCGTGAAAAATCTATATACAAAAAAAAAAACGGAAATAAAATCGTGCGGAGTGTTGGGGTACCTACCAAGGTCAGCTCTAGCCGCTAGCGAAAAATTGTAGCAGACAAATTTCACTGAAATTTGTCCGCCTATGTTTTTGAAGTGGTTGTTCATGTTATACCTTTATGCATTCCATATGCATGTTACTCTTAGTTTGTTTCGTTACTTGTGTGTGAATTATGGAAGCAGACATAAGTTTTTTCATTGACATTGAGGCAGCTGCCGCTATAAATTTCATATAAGTACATTTATATCTCTTATTTCTTATTTCAAATTATACAAGGAGAAATATATCAGCGTGTTCATACGATCACGCTAGGCGATATCACAATTCTATATTCGCGCTCTATTTTATAAATATACTCTTCTAGAAATCTGACGCTGTAAGATGCAATTGGTATCCTCGAAAATGACGACGTAGATGGAGAACGAATTTTTATTGAAGCACCAGAACCAGTGCTGACGAAGATTCGACTGATGAAGATGAAGGGGGTCTAGTAAATAATTTGACTGGCCGTCAATTACGAAGTCAAGCAGAAATAGTATCAAGGCATCGTCGACTAGAAGCTTCCGAGGAAATAGCACAAATAATGCCAAAAAGTAAAAAAAACAAGAAAAGTGAGTCTCTATGGCAAAATAAAGATGTAGCTGGAAGATATTCCATGGTACCAGAAGCAGACTTATACTGAATCTAAGTATAATAAATTTATGGGAAGCACTGACAGGATGGACCAAAATATGTTCCATTGTAGAATAGGTACACGTGCCAAAAATGGTACTGGTCACTGTTTACATGGATGTTCGATGCAGTAGTACATAACTCATGGTTATTCTTGACTAAATTAGAAGGAACATATCACAAATAGACTCTCGTCGCGAAATAGTGACTACATATTTGTAAAGTTACAGAGATATGTTTTCTGGATCTGGTTGGCCTTTTGTATCCAAATTTAGCGGCATAACGAGTAAAGTATCTGACAGTGTACGTCTAGATGGAATTGGACACTTAGTGGCTCAGTGTAGCAAACGTCAATCTGCTGATATCCAATGCTGTAGTACCGTACGCCCTCAATGCGTCAAGTGTTATGTAGGACCTTGTATAAATTGTTTTATCGTATTTCACACGAAATAGAAATAGAAATATTTATAATAAGTGTATACATTAGAAAATATAAATTAGATATTTAAAATTACATACTTTTATTCAGAAAAGAAAATGAAAAAAATGCTTACTCTAGCGCCTAGTGTGTTCATATGAACACAGCTTATATTTTCGGAATGGAGTGATAATATTCATATTGAACACCATACTTCATTTACAAATAACAAAGTCAACACAATTTATAAATATTTAGCTTATATGTGAAAATAAAAATATTCCGGCGGTTAAGAGTCTTTGAATTCGTGCGGACGATCAACGGTTTGTCTCAGTATATTAATGTTACGGTAGAATGTTGGCAGCGCTGTTTGTTTCCCAGAAGTAAATGAAAATCTAATATTCTCATTTAATGTTTCCCTATTCCATGAATATCCAGTTTCGTTTTAATTAATGATTCCCCGGCAATGGAATGTATTTACATAGCTAAAGCCTTTTTGTTAACCTTCTAATGCTATACGTGTTTATACCTTGCTTGTCATCTAACTCTTTATTGTTTATTAAATTTCATTAAACTTGGTGCCGTCGAGAATATCAAAAACGTCCTCTTTACAGGAGTTATCAGTCGTCAAAATGGCGAAATAAAATTAAATTATGTTCCCCTACAGCGTATATAACTAATCTACCTATGTTAATATAGAATTTCGAGGAAATCATTGTTTTAATGCTTTTCTACCGTGGCGCCCTCTGTGTGCAATTAAAATTCGTAGCGGCGGAGGCAACGAAGAACGTCAGCGCCAGTTGTTTTGTAATGATCTGCCTGCTCTGTGATCTACTTGCTTGCCAGCCTGCGCCCTTTCCAAGGTTGGATTCTTGTAAAGTAATTTAAATCAAATACGGACGAAAAGGCACCGGGAACTGAGTCGAACCAGTTTCTAGTTTAAACATGGGACTGAGGAATTGATGTCGTCGCTGTACGCTTCGTTTTCTTGTAGCTAGTCGATTTCTGATTCGTTTCAGTTAGTCGGAACAATGGGAATTGTTACCTGATCGTGTAATTGATTCTGTTGAACTAAATAGGTATCTGCAAACTTAAATGATTGCTTTAAGTTAAATATTTTCCATGCGATATATTTAAAATTCCATCGAATCTAAATTGTTATATCTACCTAAATTTATGTATGTTTTGTATGTTGACCTATTGAGACTATTTCCTATTCTATTCGTGTTTAGTTACTAACAAGAAACATGTCAGCATAATGCATATATGATTAATTCTTTATTTGTGAACATTGCAAGATTTCGACTTAAATAAGGGTTTCTTCAGGCAAGGAAAGTAGGAAGAAGCCCTTTTTTAATTGTAAACTCACTCCAAGTTATTGTTATAGTTTCCATTGTAGATTTGCTTCTTTAAACTCAAGCAAAAAAAAATCTTCCTTTAACATTTTCTTGTAAGATAAAAAATAAAGATTGTTGTCCTCTTGTAAACTCAATCTGAGAACATACTGTTTGATAAATTAATACAATATTTCTTCATAAAACTTCGCTAAACCTTAATTCAGAACGATGAACTTTAGGATTGTTTAACGACTATATTTACTGGTAGGTACCATTGGTTTTCAATTAAAAAATTTTATGTCAAATTTTCTGTGTGTTAATCGTAAATCGACAGGTGCAGTACTTGACTACTGAAGTTGGAAATAATGATGCGCTGTCAATGTAATATGGTTTTGAAAGCTCAAATCTTGGCTAAAATTCAAGGTGGATAGTCTATACGAGTCACTACGCGACATTTAAATCCAAATAAAAATACAGTGTTTGTTATAAAGAAACGGTGGAATGAAATAAGGACATTAGTGAGGAAGGCTAGAACTGGTAGTTCCAAAATCTCTACCGTTGCGTAAGATGTTGATTTTTTAAAATCCGTTTTTAACAGCAATAGATGCGAGAGTATTATTAAAGTTTCCTGGATCTCAGTCAACAGTTACCGAGAAGATTAAGCAATCAGAATTGAAATATGGAGCCGCTGCTACTAAATCGCCCCTTAGAGTAGAACAGAAACAAGCCAGATTACAATTTCCCTTAAATTACATCTACAAAGACGCAGATTTTTGAAAAGAGATTATTTTTACGGACGAGAAAATATTCCAGTCAACAACTAATTCAAAACTTGGAGAGTATAGACCAAATAATATTAAATTTTATGATAAATACACTAATAATTTAAAAACTTCTGGCTGCTTCTAAGTGAATGTGTGGGGTTAGATTAGTTATCGAGGCGTTGGCGTTTATCAGAGAATTGAGGACAGATTTAATTCTCAGAATTATCTTAATATTCTCGAAAATGCGATGCTTTTTTCTGCAATCCACTTATACTTTAACTTTATATATACTGGTATACACCTACTTGGTATATACTTTATATACCAACAAGGTAATTGTCTAGTGCACACAGCCAATATAGTTAAACGGGTATTCTAAAACTATGGCATTGGAACCCTTACCACAACACTTAATTCGTACTGGACCCACGTTTCGATAGCCAAGCTATCATCATCAGCAGCAAGACTGAACTAGTTCAGTCTTTCAGAAGCAAAATATTGAAGTTCTGCCATGGTCCGCCATCAGTCCAGAGTTGAACCCATTGGAAAATACTTGGGGATTGATCGTTAAAAAACATTCGTCCTCGAACACCTGAAGAGTTACGGCATGCCATTGAAAACGTATGGCAAAAAATAAGTCATGACGAAAATTTTATTCATGATTACATTTTATTAATGCCCAAAATACTGCAGAAATTTATTTGAAATGATGATGTTCCAATAAAATATGAGCAACATTTGTAAAGCTACAAACGTATTACAAAATATTGTCGTTTTTAGTCATTGTCACAAGATTGTAATGTCAAAATGAGCTCATGAATTGTCCCAAATTTTTATTAAAGCAATGATAAGAACTATCATCCGAGTTCTATTGTGTGCAGTTCTCTACGTACCTGAACCTTCTTAACTAATAAGTTACAGTTTTTTCATTGTACGTCCTACAACTGCGACATAATGAATATCACGTTCACGTTTTATTGAACTCTCTTCAGATACACACCAAAAATTTTAATTGGTGGACTGAACCAGAAAAATACGCAGATATAAAGAATGTGCATACAATAGTTTCTCCATTAAATTGCGGACCTTACATCAAAGTCTGAATCACTTTTTATTCAATAAATTGGAACCTGACGACCACATTACTGACGTTATCGCTATAAGCATAAGAACGTATACTGGGATAGCACACAGACACTATGGTCTCGTAAAGATTCATAAAAATAATTATTGTGAATACCTTTGAAGAGTACAATATTTTCAGAGTCAAAGATAGCTTCATACTAGCTACCAAAACTAACAACTTTCAATTACCCATTCTTTGGTATTGTTTGTCTTTTCACTTGATTTAGTTAGTTTTTCTGATCATTACAAATAATTTTCATCTTATCTCCGACTGGACATTTATCTATGTATACCCCATGATTTCTTGTCAGAACCTATTGCATTCTCGTTATCACCCCCTCGATAGCTGAAATTGTCATGAACTCCTTATGACACCATATTATGGCTTCTGTCAATTATAAATTTCTCTATATTTTTTAATATATAAGTGACCTGCTGGTAGCTCTACTTCATTAAAAAAACTATGTCATTTGGATTTTTTTTATGAAGGACGCCTTTAATGGATTGTTATGTAAAAACATTGAAAATAGATTGGTTCGTGTGTGTAACTTTCTAATGATAAAATATATACATATATTAATAGTTACGTCTTATTTCTTGGAGAGTTGAGAGTAGAATCTGTTGTGTGAATATCGAAATGCAGCTTCATCTCTAAGTACATAGTTACATACATAACACCAGATGCCCATATGGCGTATAGTTAAAATAGAGGAAGTGGAACAATACAAGTTATATATGATTTCTTAAGTCCTAAGAACATTATGGTCAAATAATTTTCTAAGAAATGGGACGAAACTCGAACGGAGATAAAGCATGCAAATCGTATTCCCTGGACCACCCAGAAAACAATGCTGCGAGGCGCAGACAATATGCACACATGTTAAAAGGAATAATAGGATATACTGAACATTTGTACTTAAAAATCTAAGAAGAATTAAAACAATATCTAAGAAATAGAAATGAAGGGTATTTAACAAGATTTAATGGGAGACAAAAATTTTCGGTCGGATAGAAATTAATCAAAGTATCCCATTTCTTGATTCCAAAGTCATTAACGACGTCAATAATTTCATCACCTTGGATTGGTGTTGCAAACCTACTAACTCGCGTTGCTACCTCAACTTTAGGTATACTTTTGTTCCCTCTGTTATAGAATTAATTTAATTTTAGCTTTTAAACACCGAATCCTTAATATTTCCACCGAAAAAAAAAAACATTTTTGATGTTACTCTTCTTAATTAACAACAAAAAACAACTAATGAATTTTGAAATTATTTTATCCTGATTAACAGTGCATTTAGGCTCGTAAAATTTTGGCGGATATAATAAAGTCAGTTGACAGGGGTTACATTTTTATAGTATTCTTACCGCTCTATTTATTTTACTAGTATACTGAAAGTTGTGTTAACGTTTTGGTTATCCAATAATCAAAGGAGTTGCTTCTGACTGGAGAGCGTCAGAAGATGAGCGTTTGAGTCCCAAACAAGAATAGTGGTAGTTTTTATGGCGGGTCTGGTTACCTTTGGGTACCTCTTGGGTTACCATTCGCATGTTGGGAAGATTATTTACCACGTTTTATTTCTTACATTGAGAGATATAGTAATAAAGCCTTACTTTACACACAATTCACACACTCAATGTTTCTGCAGCTACAACAAAATAGGTTAGAGTAATGTTGGGCCCTTCACCACATTATAAAAAAAGTCAAGCAAACGTACGTATGTATGTACAACAATTACCCACTTTAAAGTTTCTATCTGATAGGTGTAATCTATGGCATTACAGTAGCGTAAGCAGAACAGTAACATATTAAATAAAAGTTTAATAGTATTCTTTTATTTAAGCTTACTTTGAAGCAGTTATTTGTTCTTTATTGTAATTGTCCAAATGTCCTCCGTATCTTCACTACAGCAACCGATACTCTTACTCATATCTGATTTAGAACTATAAAACCAAATCTTATAAGAAATTCATTTTTTTTGTTAAATTTATTTAGTTTGAACAGTGTATGTTTCTTCAACTATTTTACTGTATAGACCATGAAAGTTTCTAGACTTGTAATCCCAAAATATACTCAAAACGCGCTATTTTAATATAGTGCATGTTTAACGTGACATGCATGTTGTGTAAGTAATTTGTTTTCATCAGTAAGTGCTATGTATCGAATTCATTAAAGTTTTCAACGACATGGGGCTGACGGGTAATCATAGGTTGATTACTTTTTCTACCATAGGATTCAAACTTATATTTTATCGTTATATACGTGTATATAGTTTCCTCCGCTCGATAGTTTTATTTGTACTCTTCGTTGGAGTGTTTAAAAGCATAAATTTGAATAAGTGTTCAGTTGTATGTAGTGAAAACATTTTTGCATGTATCGTTTCTAATAGCAAATGTGACATTCAACATATTTTTCTAATTTAACTGTAATTTTACGTTTTAGACAAGGAGGGGGTGAGATGGATTCACAGCATTTAGGCTACCATAGATCCATTATGCATCCTCTCCATACCGGAGAGTCCTTTAGGTCGTCCAGAGGAATCGCCCTAATGGCTTAGCCGATTGTGACATAGCATTGCCCTTCTAATTGGCCCCAGCGCAGGACGTTTGTAGAGGAAGTGTTTCTCTCTTTCATTTTGAGCTTGGCGGTCCCTGCATGGCGGATTTTCGGTTAATTTTATTATGAATAGGTGCTTCCTTAGCTGGCAATGTTCAGTCAGAATCCCAATAGCCATTCAAAGGTCAAACGGTGTGGCAGGAATTAATTTTATCTCTTTTCCAAAAAGTTCTCACGGGTGATCTGATCCTTCCACAAAGCGCAAACGCCGATGGTCGAATGGGGGGTTCTGGGCCGTGTACCGTCATACCCGAAGCCCTCCTAGTCAATCTATCCTCTTCTTCATTGCCATGATTTCCATTGTGACCCTTTAGCCATATTATATTGATATTGTTTATTTCAGAGACTTAGGACAGAGCTCTGTGGCAGTCTAGTAGCAAGCTAGACGTTATTGGTCGGTTTAGTACTGATACTACTTGCTTGCTGCCGGTAAAGGTTAACTGTAGATAAAGAGAACTAAAAAACATATCTTATGGCAATGCAATGTCGCCAGCTTATGCCCAAAATGTTTCCAACTTTAGTAAATTGAATATGAAACCGTGCAAGTAAGCTTTTTGCTAAAATGCATAGCACTGCGGCGAATTACTATAAGCTTTTATTTTTCCAAAGATTCAAAAATAGTAAAAGTATTTTCGTAAACATTTCTGCTTAGCTAAATTGCCTAATTTTTTAAACAATTTTCAGTAAGTTCTTTTCTTACTGCTCAAAAAACGTGGTGTGCGATGTTTTAAATAAATCTATTCGTTTTATGCTGAACTCTATCAGTATTTGTTTGCTTATTTTCGCAATTTTTTATTTACACGTGCTTGTTAAATTGTTGGACAGTGGGTATAGGAAAATTGCCACTTCGAGTAGATGTTGGAATTTCACAAAAAAAAATACTTTTACTTGTTATCTTTAATAAATGTATTTAGGGAAGCAAAAGTTTGTAGTATTTAAACGAAAAATTTGTCTGCTTCGTTTTATATTGAAAAATAACAATGAAGTTATAGCTTATAGCTATATTATATTCCACCAAGCAATGGGCCAACCATGTGGAATCTGCTGGCGTTATATAGAAAAGCCCAATTTAAATATCCTATCTTTTAGTAGACTCCAGGCATTTGCCGACATTAGAAATACCATCGGATAAATGTACAGTAACTGCCATGAAAGTCCATATACGCAGCCGACTATGCTCAATAGCGAAATGGACTGGGTTATTACAACGAAATAAATTATTTGCAAAAAAACAAGTAAAATGGGCGCCACGTAATTTGTTATACAATGCCATGAACTTCCCCAGTAAATTATCAAAACTAAGAGCTGAAAACGAGAAAGGACATATACACATTGACCAATAACAACAAGTAGTGAGATAATATACAAACTTTAATGAGATGAAACTTTATGTAAACAACTACAATCGTTTGCCTTTACTTAGAAAATACACAAGTAAATATCATACAGTCCGAAAAGTTAATAGTATCATCATTAATAGGTCAATATCATCAAGCCAAGTACCGATTGGCTTGATGATGATGACCCACGTGTCTTCGAAAAGGCCTTCCCGAGATAATTAATAATTTGTGTGGTGCGTAGTGTGCTGTGAATATTGTGTTTGATATAACTGAACAGATCAACTGTAGTAAATGTACGAGGGATGATCGTAAAATAAGGTTCAAATATTTTTAAAAAATAGACAGCATTTTTTATTTCCTTAACATTACAGATCGTTTTAAAGGTAAAAACTTAAGCTATTTTTCGACATAATCGGCATTTCTATCCAAGCATTTTTGCAGACGGTGCTCCAACTTCTGTATCCCCATGTCGTAAAATTCGGCCGCCAGTCCTTTCAAGAATCTTTTCAATTGTGATGTTGGAAATCTCAGGAATCCGAAAAACGAGTTGACGAATGGTGACCCTCCGATCTTCGCAGTATGCTCTCGACCTTTTCAACGATTTCCTCTGAAACTGATGGTCTTCCGCTCTTCATCGTGAATTTCCGTCCGACCTCCAGTGAATGCCCTACACCATTTGCGGACGTGTTGAACAGCTATACATTTTTCTCCATAAACTTCGGTTAATTGACGATGAACGTCTGTCGGTGAAACCCCTTTCGCGTTTAAAAAACGCATTACAGTGCGAATTTCGCACCTGGCGGTAGCGGCGATCGGGAGTTCCATCTCGGACGGCTGCTTAGCCAACATTGAGCGCCGTAGCGAGACGGGAGTGGTACGTATATAGAGTGGGAGAGCTGCTGCACACGCCAATGTTGTCGGATTTCGCCTAACACGTTTTATTGCTGCTGTAGGGCTTTGGGAACTTTATTTTACGATCATCCCTCGTATCTTTGCTGCTTACTTTATTTCAATAACCACAAAAGAAGATTGTGTCTACTTACAGAGTCAGATGAATATAATTGCAAGGTAGTTCACAGCTAACTATCTACACCTAAACTCTGCCAAGTGCAAAATAATATGCTATATTATGAACAAATAAATGTTTATTGCTATTAGTATCAGATTCTGGGAAAACATATAAGGCGTTACATGTCAAAAAATTGAAATAATATGCATGAAACTGCTATGATTTCAATGAGCAGCTCAGAGAATCTGGTCGACAAAAACTGCAAAGTATACTCAATCTAATGAAATGTGGATTATCGCTTTAGTGTGAAAGCGTAAAGATATTGGCTGTTAAAGCAACAACGTATGGACACGCTGCGCTGTGTGATGCCTTATAGTAAATACATAGATCTGCACTATTCCAATTGCTAAATAATCAAAGTGCGTATTTTTGCTACAGTTATGTCAAATTATGCTGTGTCTACAATTAATATCCATTCGAAATTGCCTTATATAGATTGCTTGTATTTACGGCATGGCATTCAGAATAAATTCCGTTTAAGTACAAAGTTGATAACGTCGCTTTTCATGAATAATTTATTTTAGCAATAATAACCGAGAATTAGCGAAGGATCCTATGGTACGGGTTCGGCTTACTGGCTCTATATTTAGATTTGCGTCGATTTAGGCCGCATCAGTATGCCCAGTTAAAACGTAGATAAATGTATTTATTTAGAATATTCGCGATTCGTGCTCGAAATTAACATTGTACATGAAGGTTGGACGACTTTGGATAGGGGATCACGACAGTACAATTACATTTTAAAAGTTTTAGGACAGGTAAACACGAAAATTATCTGCTAAGGTACGTTGTGCTAACGCTAGCATTTTTGTTAGCGCAAATGGGTCGGTGATAGTGTGATGTTCCGTTTTAATTAAAAGTAAGGTTTATTTATAGTTTAAATAAATAGAGAAACGTTATAAAGCAAAGCATTAATTTTGAACGTACTAGCTTGTATACAATATTGTGCTAAGGAATAAAGGAAGTCAACGTACTAATAACGTTAACTCTTAATAATCAAACTTAAAAAACATTGGTATGCAATGTTTAGAAGGAATTCGATGTAATAATGTATACAAATTGAAAATTGAGATAAATTTCTCTTCTTGCTCTTTATATATCATGAATTATAAACCTTTTGAAAATACTTCAGCCGTTAGTTAAATTTGAAATTAGTCTCTCAAACGGTAACATCTCTTTCTTTCACAAAAAATGTGCGCGAAAGATTGATTAGATATCATTCAGAATTCTTCAAATTTACGAAGTATGTACGTGAAATATCGCACCTTGTTACAGAGTGCATGTAGCTCTGTCATGAACCTTTGGATATTAATAGCTTCGGCGCGACAGCGCTAAACGACATCTATAGTATATTGGCGTGGCCCGTTGATCCGTAACCATGATTTACCGGAGTTCAAGTTCCTAGTTAGTGACTTGATTGATTTATTCGACCCAGTGCCCCTTGCAACTGTTTCTACGGCTGAATGAGCGTGTTAGTGAGGTTTCATGGATAGGAGATGCTCCTTGTAGGCATTAACCCTAAATAATTTACGTTTGTACGGGGATGGTATGATAAATACCTGTGTTGAGGAAGACAACGTAATTGTTTTGCATTTAGTAAATTTATTTCTCGACATAATCTTCTCGTAGCTTTATAGTCCAGCGATGTTCCAACTTTTTTGAAACTCTGCGCCAGCCCATTTTTTCAAGTTTGGAAAAAGAAAGAAGTCACAGGGGACCAAATTTGGCGCATATGGTGGAAGGGGCACCCATTCGTACCGTAACTGGACTAGCTTTCCGGTCTGATTGCCGACGAGCGGGCCAGGGCGTTATGATGGTAGAAATTTTTTTCTTCGCTAGGTGGGGCCTTTTTCTCTTTAGTTCAGCGTCGAATAAATCAGTATAGTACTGTCCTGTGATTGTCCTTCCCTTCTACATATAATCAATTAAGGTTATGCCTTGCGAATCCCAAAAAATCGTCGCCATAACTTTTCCTGCTGATAGAATGGTCTTCGTGTTTTTTGGTGCACGTTCGCCAGGCAAAACCCATTTTGCCGACTGACCTTTGGTTTCTGGCGTGTAGTCGTGTATCCGTGTCTTATCTGCAGTCACATCACGCTGCAGACACTCACTCGTATTGCACTTAAACATGTCCAAATTTTTCATCATATCGCCTGCAGTTACCTCAGCGGGACGACCTGGCCGATCCTCACCAAAGACGGAAGTTTGGCCACGCTTAGATTCATTATATCAGTATCTGGTGGTAGTCATCGAAGGTACATGGTCCTTATAAACTGCTTCCAACTTCTTATTGATTTTTGCACACGTTTTCCCACCCAAAAAAAAAAAAAGAAATCGAATCACTGACCGGTATTGTTCTTTTTCCATGATTCCACAAATACATAAACTTGCGCATTTTCACAACTCTTTTCACAGCTCTCAAAACAACACTACTCGATGAATCTCTCCGAAATTTTGACAGACGTTGACTAAAGAATAGCACTCACAGTCGGTAATGCAGATTTTGACATAAAGCGCCATCTGTCTCCAAACACGGGTACTTCTCATACCATCTTCGTATATGGATCAGTACCTGATTACTTGCATATACATAGTGAATCGGGAGGAACGGAAATGAGAAAATTGCAAGACTCCTTTGTTTGCGATAGCGATTGTTTAATTACGACTAATTATGGTATATAAATAATAATAAAGAGTGTTCCTAACGAACTTAACGACGTTTTAACTAGTGATATTTAATTTACGATTTTACGACTGAGATACGACTTAATTTATACTGCCAATTGTTGTAGGAAAATATTTCAATAAATCTGAACATTTCTAATGTGAAGGAAATTGGGAAAAGAAAAGTTACTTAGCCGTTTTCCTGAGATCATCGTTGGTTGGAGGTAACTTAATTTCCTACCACCCCCGCGACAGAAAGTTGATGCTATAAAAGGAGCTGGAGATACTGAAAAAGAAGTTAGAGGAAGTTTGGCGTTGAACGACTGCAGATATTGTTAGTTGGCTGAATGCACTATACGTGGCGCTAATGACTACGTTCGATGTTGTAATTTGTAATATTATAGTACCTAAAATTTTATCAAGTTAGTGGCTAATAAGAAGTGAAACAAATGGCAAGTTGTCAAAGTATGAAAAGTACGCTAAGAAGCGTTCGTTTTACATAAAAATGAATTACTCTAAAGATGACATGGTAGATATGATTTTCATACTGGGCGAAGCAGAGAGGAATCCTTGTTTGTCCAGTAGAATTTACAGTGAAAGATATCCAGGTAGGAGACATCCAGAGAACAGAGTTTTTGAAAAACTAATGACGAGATTTATTGAAACGGGAAATGTCGTTTACAAGAAATACGAGGACAAAAAGAGCAAGAAATGAAGAAAATGAGCTAAACATTATGTTGGCAATTAGTGAAGGCCCTTATATCCTTACCATATTCAGTTACATCAGGAGCTTACTGAACAGGATTTCGAAAAAAGTATTCAGTTTTTTAACTGGGCTAATGATAAATTACAAGAAAATCCCTATTTTATTTCTAATGTGTTATTATCTACGAAACAACTTTTTATAAAAACGGATCGATAAATAAGCATAACTTTCATTATTATGTAGATGAAAATCCTAGGATTTTGCGACAAGTGGATCAGCAACATCGGTGGAGTGTTAACGTTTGGGATGGCATAATCGGCGATTATCTTGTAGGACCTTTTTTATGAAAATAATTTAAATGGACCTGTGTACCGAATTTCTACAAAATGAACTACTACGATTATTGGCAAATCCCTTCCTGAAATCCGCGAAGAAGCATAGCTGCAGCATAATGAAGCACTTCCACACTATTCTATTGCTGTACGAGATTATCTGAATAACACGTATCCCGAGAGATGGTTGGCAAGGAACGATTGTGTAAGATGGCCGCTTAGTATAGGGAGACCTGGAATGGATTCTAGTGATAATGTACAGAGGTGTTCCATTTGATGTAATCGAAAAAAAAACATTTTGAAACTGGTAAAGTTAATGCTTTCCTAATGACCATCCTGTACATCCGGCGATAAAAGCAATCTACTGACATCGTCTTCCAATCTCAACCAATCCACACAACAAATTTTATGGCTAAATTTGAAAGTGTTTGGACATAGGAATACTTTCCTTGGGACATGTGACTTTAAATTTTCTTAACAGAAACAGTTAATACTCGAAAACCACAAAACAAGTTGCTTTCATAATCTGGGAATAAGTGAAGTGTAGTTGGGGATCTTTAATAATGTAAAACTATATAGGATGTTCCATTTAAAAAAGTGAATTTGACAGTGCCACCTTCTTTATAAAACAGATATATCGGAATATACATGTATTCTAAAGATGCACAATTAACATTATACTACATCCGCGAAATATGAAATTGTTATCTAGCATACAGCCCGAGTAATAAAAGACGGACTACATTTATTTTTAGAAAATTCTTCAAATTATTACATAATTTCAAAGGGGTTTTAGAGTCTTAGAGTGGCTAGGACGTCGCTTGTTATAACCGAATTTGAATCAGAATTAAAACAGTGCTTCCCCTCGTAAGTTTTTAGAGAGTGTTCAAGTTTATCGTATAGTTGCAGAAATATGATCTCAACCTACATAAATGAAGTGTATGCACATAGAGCCGATTTATAATTAGAACAAAAGTTTCCAAAGAACAGTGGGTATTTTAATATCATCAGAAATTAGTTGAATATTTCGCAAACAATTTAAACTAGTAAGTGGTACTATTTTTACGTATCCAATGAGAGCCTAGTTTGCAATCACGTAATTGCAAATTGTGCTGCACACACTTTCATTTGGGACTCGGAATTCTACGTTCGGCCGTGATTCCCTGCAAATGAAATAATTGCTGAAACGTATCAATGATTTAATTTATTGATTACGGCTCGACCAGGTTTACTTTTTCGTAAATTCTATTTTGCGTCAGCTCTATACCGGCCGATTTACGCGGCCTTTGTCCTTGCGAAATTTATTCCCGCATGTTCGATCCCAAATCGTGCCCGAAATGAGATGGGCAAACAACAAATTTATAATGGACGAGGCAGTACGGTACCTACTAAATTATTTCGCCAGGATTTTAGGTCGCTGTAATTAACAAAATTTAGTTTTAGCACGGATAGTCAAAAGGTTGCCAATAATTTAAGCCTTTGAACGAAGTACGTGAATGGGAATCGCATCATCCTATAGGTGCGTGAAAATTATTTCGATAGATAATGAGAATTGTTAGTAATAACTCAGTGCACTCTGAAATTATTTGGCGTTTAATTTTTGGAAAAAAAAATGTGCCCTCGATAACATGTACAAAATTTTAAAAACCTGTACAAATATGAAGTTGCCACAAATATTAGTTCAATTTTGTTCTAGATAGTAAAAATGTTATATAAAAAAAAAAACAGCCCATCAATACGGTTTATTGTTAGTTATGCTTGACGAGTATTGTTGGAACAAACAAACAACAATAAATGAATTATAGCTAAAATGTATGTGGCCACTGTAGAGAATGACAAGATAATGTAACATCCGGTGTGCACTGGAATTATTCGAGTCATACACTACACTGTGGCGTCAGCGTGATCTAAATACATTTTGTTTTAAAATTATATTCATTATATATATCCGAGCATTATTCACAATGCGTCTTCATTGAAACAGTCTACGCAGATTGAAACTGAATTGCTTTGCATTTAGGTATGCTTTCTGCATCTGTTCTGAGCGATGTGGAATATATATATTATTAGGGTAATTTTTGAACCACTGTCCACTAACACATATTTTTAATAGAATATAATAAAGCATACAATAAATGCCGCATTAGTGAGTTAACAGCTGTTATATAATATATAAATCCTGTATATATCTTCGACCTCGAACGTAGAGTGTCCTTGTCACCCAATGTGTGCCGCTAATATAAACAATTCCGTCATCGAACGGTAAGTGATCCGAAAAACTCCTAACATTCGGCTATCCTGAAGTAAGCACGGTTCGGGACTATTCAGCTTTCCAGGTTGAGTCCTAATGGGAAAACAAACCTTTAAAAGTATCATATATAGTACCAGATAAACGTCAATTCATAATCCAATGAAAGGACTTTCTTGGAGGCATAAAGGACAATTACCAGATGGACAAACGAATCGGCACTCAGCGAGACGCGCAAAAGTGCAAAACGCAGAGTTCTCGTGACTCCTAACAAAACACAGAATGTTTTGTTATATGAGCACATGTAGCTTATTTTTCCTATTATCTTTATTTGGTACAAAACAAAAAGACCGATTATCGTTAATTAGCTGTCTGCATCTTAAATAACTCTATTTTACCCATGGCGACATCATTTCTTAAACGTTTTCCACCTTTCAACGTGGACTAGACTTAGTGCCAATCTTTTTCAAGGGAATAGGTCATCATCATAAGCGCAATGTATTTTTGTGTTGGCTTTGCTTTTGCCAAGGCTTTAATTGTCGGATTTCCGTCTACCATTGCCATACACACCACACTATTTCAACGTCAGTCCTTTAATTTTCGGACTCCCTTCTGCCATTATCACTTCATTTTGACGTCAGCCCTTTTATTCTTGGACTTTCTTTTATCATCTCCATACCATTTACATGTCAGCCCTTTTATTAGTAGTACAGAGTGTTCAGTAATTTGGTTTCAGTTCAACAAAAGAAAGATCCACCGTTTTAGATTAATTATAAAAATATAAGCTGTAATAATAATAATAACAGTAATAAGTTTATTGGCCTCACAATTTATATAACATAAAAACAAGATACGAATGAAAAAAGAAGCCATATGGTAGCCAAAAGGACTAGATTTCTTCAATACATGTATTTATTAATTTACAGATATTGTAGCTATAACTTTTTAGATCAAATATATAGTAGATAAATTTCTAGATTATGCTTCGGAATGGATAGCAGGTTTGAAACACGAATATTACGTCCGTGTTTTTGAAACCTAAAACGAAAACAGACCTTATTGCGTAAATAGCGCTGTTTCCTTCTTAATAATGTTTATAAAAAGATGTATACAGTGTATAGGGTTTGCCAGTTATGCGTATTCAAGTTGTTAGTCCGAATAAGTTGCGCGGTAACACCACGTCTACCGCGGAGACCGCGGATTAAACGAATGCAGGAATTCTGTACCATTTGTATTCTCCTTTTATTCTGTTGTGTAATGCAGAAATTGTGCTTCGTAAAGTATCAGTTTGATCGATAATTCTAATGTCTATGAATAAAAATCGTTTTGAGAGCCGGCATGTATTTTTTAATCAAATGGGACGTATTGTTGTAGAAGCGGATGTTGCCCAGAAACAGCCCCGGGTTTTTTACATTATTAACCGGCGTCTAAGTTTGATTTTTAATAATTACATTCAGATTCGATGAATGATGGAACAAAAGTAAACCAGTAACCAGTGTTTTTTTGGACCAAATAAAATTATCTGTGTCTTTGTAGGATTAATTTGTAATTGGTGCTTCTCCGCGTAGGAACATATCTGGAAGAGCAATCAGTATGTAACAAAATATGTTTCTTTAGAAACCCTTTCTGTCTGTGCATAAAGAGAAAACGCCGGAAGAAATTAAATATCTAGTGACAATTATTGACGAAAACTTAAATTTTAGAACATATACAGAGTGTGCTATGAGTAAGACGTCTATATAAAGGACAGCAGTTCTCTCCTTAAGTATACAATATTGAAGTATGATATTCACACTCCTATTAAAATTGTATCACGCTTATTACATTTAATGAGTTTAACAAAGAATTGTATATCAAGATGTTGTATTCATTCACAGTGATCTGAAGGTTAAATGGAAAATCTACCATTATGTTTTATTGAAAGATTGGATTTAAAATTACTATTTTTTGGTAAATAAACACATACACGACTGGTTTGCTTATTGCATATTGTTTTTTCTTCATTGTTATTTATCCGTTCAATTTACTTACAAAAGTTAAAAAGACATATTTCAGAATAAAGCTTAAGATGCATATTTGAAACATCCATCTGCGCGGTAGTATGGATCGAGTACGACTGTTTGTTCCATTCCGGCTGCCACCACCACCCCAGGACCACGCCACTGCGTGAGTGGCAAAACGAGCATCTCTACTTATGACTCAGCTCATTTGCTTGCTCTACTGTCTACAAATAACGTGCATATTAGATCATTTTTATGTTGGATGTCACGTGTACAAACAATACAAGACACGCTGTTTATCTGATGTTTACATAAATACTGTAATCATCGTGTTTCGAATGAGTTTTTCATTTCTCTTTTATTAAGGAACTGTGAGTGACTTCCATATACGTATTTGAGAGTGTGCTAAGGTTCGTCTTGTACAGCGCATTATTATAGGTTCTCTTTGTCGATGCGATCAATAAAACATAACCATGAGAGTGTACAAATCTTATGTCCTGTTTGAGTATATCGTGTATTTGTAATATCGAATGCTTGCTATTATAAATATTCAACCTAATTATTTAAGTTAACATTTAATTTCTTCCTTCCAAAAGTTTTTCATTGAAACGTAAGCTATTAGACTATATTCATATGTGCATAGATGGTTGCACTTTATTCAGAATTAGATCAACTACGCAGATTAATTGTTAAACAATCCTGAACTAAACTTCATCAGTTGCTCGGGGATATAATCTAAAACAGCTCGATGTGTGGTAGTGAAGGATGACATGTAGTCGTGTGTGTTTGAGTTTCAAGAACTTTGGCAGAAAACTCCACCTTGAGACATTACTTTGGGAGCGTCTTTCATCACTCAGGTTATTACAAACTTTCATGCAAGTTGCTAGAAAATCCTAGAACCGCTTCTTCTTTCGCTCCAACCGACTGAAGAAATTTGACATTCCAATTTTGAAGCAGTTTTAGCAATATTTGACCAATTAGCTGGATTTATCTATTAAGTTTTGACAAAGTTTTTTGGTTTTGTACAAGTTAGTTATTACTGTTTATACGTTTAAAAAATACATATGCCTAGAAAATGTATCTAATTTCAAATTGCACATCATTGCGGAGAAAAACGGAATTAAAAATAGGGGTTAAAACAAACTTTTATTGTGGTGGCTCTAGTTAGTTCACTATGATGATATACAAGGTGAGTCTGGAGGAACGGACCAAACTGCAGGAGTGTATTATACACGTGAAAATAATGTAAAAAAACGCATATGTTCCTAACCGATTTTCATTTGTTTTCAGGTTATAGCGTAATTAAGAAAGCATTCTTGTGGAGCAGGGGTCACCTAATAACGCCTGATGCAAAAGTAGCCGGACATTTGAAAAATTAGCGTAGTAGGCTGTAGAATTTTTTTTGACAAATGAGTCAAACGTCAGAAAATCGTTTATTTGTTAGTTGTAAGAATTAAAACTGCTACTATTGAAAATTTGCGAGAACGTATTTATTCTGCCCTTTGAAGATGGACCCCGGCGGAAGTGGTGAGACACTTTACAAAAGAAAATTTTAGCCGGAGCACCATGTATAGCATCATAAAATGTTTTTACGATGGCAAACCTACTACTAACTTAAAAAAAAGGCAGAGCGAGAAAGCTAAGTAAGAGTAAAGTTACAAAAATGATGGAATTGATGGAAAACAAGATTGGAATATCGCAACGACAAATGACGGCAAAGTTTAAAGTGTCTCAGTCTTGTATATCAAGAAATTTGAAAAAAGAAGGTTTAAAATATTATAAAAGACAAAAAGCACCAAAATATACGGATAAACAAATGTAAATTATTCCGGTTAGATGTAGGAAGATGAGGACCAATCTAAAAGTTGCACAAAAAAGTGTTGATCTTAGATGATGAGAAATATTTTACCTTTGGTAACACTAACATCGCTGAAAATGCTGGATTTTGCAGAAAAAATAAAAACTCTGCTCCTGACGAAGTGAGATTCGCAGGTAAGGCAAAATTTGAGCCAAAAATTTTAGTTTGGATTGCTATTTCAAAAGCCGGTGTTTCAAGTCCTCTCATAAGAAGTGTGCGTGATTCAGTAATAAATGCTGAAGTGTATAGGTCAAAATGTCTACCAAAACTGAAGCGATTTATTGAAAGATTTCACCAAGGAGACGATATTCTCTTTTGGCCAGACTTAGCGAGTTCGCATCATGCGAAAACTGTTACCACATGGTTAACAAAAAATAACATCGCTTTCGTCCCTAAAGAAATGAATCATCCAAATATTCTAAAGGCACGTACTACGAAGATTTTTGGGCAGAACTTAGTCGACTCGTTTATGAGAAGGGTTGGACCGCAGAAAACGAGAATCAGTTAGCACGCGCCATTAGCAATAAGCTCAAGTAAATTAGTCCAGATTACTTCCAAGCCATGATTCGAAAGGTTCCATCTAAACTGAGAAAAATTAAAGAAAGTGGACCTTTTGCCAAAAGTTCTAGTTTTAAGATTAAACCATCGCATATTTTCTAATAGTTTATGATTAAAGTATAAAAAATGTTAAAAGATGTCCAACTACTTTTGCATCACCCATTAGTGCTTCTGTCACAATAGCCGTTTTATGGTGCACAGCTTAAGGAGTTTGGTCCCATTGTGTTGACCAGCGATCTCTATTTTCTTCTGTCCCTAGCCATCTTAGCTTCACTTCAACATAGTGTATTTGCTTCAGTTCTTTGTCCTTCCATTGTCCTACGTCTCCTCCCTGGGATATTATAATCTAAAGAGTATCTAGCTATATTTGCTGTTGGTTTTCTTAAAGTGTGTCCTATCCATTTCCATTTTTTTCTTCATTATAGTTGTTTCTATCTTTTCTTTATCTGTTATTCTCCATAACGTTTCATTGCTCATATTTTCGTGCCAAAGAATTCTACATATAAAACGAAGACATTTATTTATAAATCTTTGTAATTTTTGAGGTAGTTCCTTGTTTCCTTTCCACGTTTCAGATCTGTAAAGTACCTACTACACTTTTAATATTACTCTTAAAGAATCTTAATTTTGTCTTTCTGCTAATACTGATTAATGCTAATCAAACGCATACAGTCTTAAAATAATTGAAAGGCCGCTTTTAACACAATAAGAATATCGTGTATTGTTTAATCCTACATTTTTATATTGGCAAGCTATTTAAGTTTATCTACTCAAAAAATTTCTAATGCGAAGAATTTTCCGTCACAAATAAACATTTTTGGAGATAAATTCAAAAAGAATTAGTTTCCTGTTTGCAGCTGCACACTGCTGGAATTTCTCTAATCGTCTTAAAGGATTGACTATATTTTTATTTTAGCGGGAACCGATTCGTTTCTTACATCTTCACGATTTTCTTAACGATAATCTTTATCCATCTTTCCGCATATAACCAAAACGTATATTATTTGAGACAGTTATTATTAGACGACCTACTTTCTCTACAATTGCAAAGTCTTCATCTGGGTGATCTATAAGCTCGGTACATCATATACGGACTTACTCCGTATTAGAGGCGAAGTAGAACCTATAGTGTCTGTGCACTACGGATAAGAATAGGGAATGTCGGGCGCTATATCGCCACGGTAACTTGTGCGATGTCGTGAGATTTTGCAGGCACCGGCCATAATTCATCTGCTGTGTCCGGTTGTTAGACAATTTTCCTTCCGCTTTGCGAACGTTATTGATGGCGCTTTAGTCATAGTATGAGGTCGATAAATATAAAATTGCTTTATTGTCATGACTCCCAGGCGATATGTGACTTCGGGCATTTATAAAATCTGGCATTATTACCTTACTTAGAAATTATAGCACTCTATTCGTCTTTTATTTTAAGACGAAAGTACAGGGATCGTTCAATTGAAACAGCCACAATTTTATCACCATGACCACCAAATTTCGCCATTTATGTCGACTGTTGTCAGAGCCACCCATCACAAAGAAAAACATTTACTTCTTTCTAAGCTTTGGGATTAAGTAAAAAATTGCATTTATGGTAGGAAATCCATCTAACAATAATCTGCATGTTATTCAAGTTTTAGTCTCTGAGAGGCGTTAGCCAAACGAAACTGAAAGCTGTATAATGGTTCGTATAGTTCTTCACGGCAAAAAATTCGCTAAAGATTTTCCCCGTCCAGGTTATGCTTGTATTGCAGCATCAGATGCAAACATGCAATCATAAAGTACTACAAACTTTATAATGATCAAAGTTAATTTCTATTGTTTACATTAATTTGATTTGTTCTATTTCATTTTCACTTTTTATACCGAAAAACAAAGAGGTATTATAAAAGTTATTATTTTTAGATTTTTTCCATCGATAGTTTTTCCTTGCTAGCATTTTTTTATTATTTCACTCGACAGGGAATCTGTTCTTATTAGGACGCAAAATTCTTATTACAGGTAACCCTAATGCAGTATCATATCGCATCCTGCAACACGGCTTTACTCTAACACGAGAAGATAAACTGCGGTATAATTAATTGTACAGTTAATAATAATATAAAATTTCTATTACATGTCGTATGTAAGTGAGTTTTGTTTTTAAAAATCTAAATTACGACTATAAGCAATAATACATATGCATACAAAAAGAAAATACAGTTCGGGGAATACAGGAAAAAACTGCACCCAGGTTTAAAGACTGGTTTTGTGTAGTAATGACGAAACCCCTGCTCGTTTATGGATCTTCAAATTTCTGTGTATCAGGTTACAGCATGTATTATTTTCATGTGCATAATCTTGACCCATACATATTGCGTTTTATGTTTTTTAGCTTTATAAAGTAAACGCAAAACTTTATAAAGTAAACGTCAGGTGTCTGGATGATATCTAAGAATGCAATGAAACGGTATTCTTTACATTCTAGATCTCTGTCAACGGAATTGCCGGCGCGACTGTAATAAAAGTATTAATCTTATAAAATCGTTGCATGTTTTTATACTTATAAATAATTTTACTTTAATGTGGTACTGCCATGTTCTCTAGTAGTTGTAGAAGTTTTACAGTTCACTGTATGATTTTATTTTAAGAACAAATTGTTATTTGGCAAACAACATTAAAGTTTCGGCGCACTCCGCACCACACAAGTTAGTTCGGAATAGTCGTTTCAAGGACTCGTGGTTCCCCATCCTCAACCGTATGACCGATTGATGTGAGAAACGCTCTAATTTTAACATGTCTGTTCTATCCCTACTATCGAGAAAAATATTTACAAGTGACTACTTTTGCCGCTTATACACCCTAAAACTAAAACATGCGAAATATACGGAAAAATATACCAGAGGATCTCTTGTCATTGTAGCACGTAACGTAAACCATATGTCCGCCTTTATTCATCAAATTTGTATTCCCTTTTATGTAAATAGTTTTGTAAGCGTCTAATTCCCGCGGCGAAGTTACGTTCTTAATCAATTGCAGGTTTTCTACTTTAATATTATGCCCGGTTTCGTTTATATGTTGTGCTACACTTGGCGATTCTATCTTCCCATATCTGTAGCACCTGATGTACTCGTTTCATTTGACTATAGGCTTTATCACAGTCACTATATGCAGTTTTATAAATTGCCGACCTTTCTTTCATGTCCGGTTTATCTTTCGGGTTGCCAAGAAGGTTATTGAGTGTGCTTCGCGAACTGAAACCCGCGTTCATATCTTGTTCCCTCAAAAAACTTGACTAATACCTTTCGATATTCTGTGGAAAGGAAGTTTCACACATTTCTTATCGGAGGTTGCAGCCGGGATTAAGGTCGTGGAATTTCTTACATAATGCCTTTGTTGGAATTTCTTAAGAATGCGATCGACATGTATAGAAGAGTAACCATTATAAGTAGCTACATTTGTTATGTATTTAGGCTCTTTATTATACCAATTTTTGTTCAAAAGGAGTTTCACCAGTCTATTAATTAAGAAACTAATCGCGGCCATTTTGTGTTATCTACAGTGGTTAGAATCGGTCACAGTGTATCTATTAGTATTTGTTTCCTTTCTATAGATGTCTATTTCCAGTTTTTCGTTGTTTCTAATTACTAAACTATCCAGGAACGGGAGTTGATTGTTCACTTCTTCTTCTACTGTAAATTTAATAGTTTAGAATTTTGAATTAACTGTCGCGAGAAAATCCGGAATAGTACTTTTCTTAGTATCAAAGACTGCGAAAATGTCGTCTACATACCTAAGTGTTAATTGTCACTTGCTCACCGTCTTGACAAATGACTATGGTCTTATTTGCTGCATTATGCGATCATTAGCAATATCAATACCAGATAATTAGACCTGTCACAGACGGCGTTAATGAATACTATGAACATGAGCGAGCCAAGATTCGATTCTCGGACAATTACGCTATTTGCCATTAAGTAACATAATTCTGCACATTTGTATGTAACTTGCTGCACTCTGTTAGCAACTGACTGGTAGTGAATTACCGTTACTTGCTGCAACCATCTAGTATCTTCTAAAATACAAATAATTTCTATTTATGTCATTTTATGTAATTTCTTGCTATTTGAGATAATAGAAATGGAAACCTCTTATTGATAGCTAGGAAGCAGTTAAGTCTAGATAAACGTACAGATTACGATCGCTGATGAATACGGTTTCGGACGGGGGCAAAGAGAAAGCAGGGAAATGTAATTTTAGAGCGCTACCGCTTCCACCACATTGTGCGAATACCGAGCGAGGGAATGGCACCCCTACAGCGGTAATAAGGTGGAATGATGACAACCATCGATCACTTGATTTAATTTCAAGTGGAAATACACCTGTGCTTCCTCTTCTAGTTCCGGTATGACGATTTCGATATTTGAGATCGGAGTGCCTTTCCGAAACGTGTTAGTATGGTTTATCGGGTACACCTATGTATGTGGATGACGTGGTTGGTAAATTTAGTTAACACATTTGTCCGATGAAATATTAATAGGGATAATTCTATAGGAGAACTCTTCAAGATCTTTTTGAGGTATGTATGATTGATGTTAATAGATGCGTGCTTGGTTTACCGAAAACGTCTAGAATTTAGTACAATAAATTTCGGTTATAAAAATAGAACTGTTCGCCATTAACCTCGTGATGACAGCTACTTTGACAAAAATGTTATTGTTTTTTTCATAATACCATTAGGTATTGAAAGTCAGACATTTACGTATCTTATCGGCAAAATAAGAATTGAAAAATTCAAACTAAAACAATAAAAAATTACAACTTAATAATAATAATTCTTGAAAATATACAGATATAGCGGATGAAACTTACCCCTTTGAGGAAATGTGTAGAATTGCTTACGAGTGAGTGATGCATTAGATCGCTTTTCATTTTAATTAAACAGATATGTTTCTGCCTATCCGGCTCGGAGTGGTTTTCCACCTCGCACCGCTATTTGTCTCTTGGCTTATATCACTACCCTTCGAAACAACAACCAATATATCTTCCAGCGCCATCTACTGCTACTATAGAGATACACGCCTGTGCTATGACCTCGGGACTAGTAGCCCAATAGCTGCTTGAGGGTTGGTTTGGGAACTGTACCCGCCTTTTGTCGCTGCTTTCTAGACGGCAGGCGTATGCCTGTCGGCACTAGATGGCACTGGAAGATTGATACAATTTCAGTTCACTAAGTGACTACTAACGAATGGGCCACCTAAGTGTTTTAATCGTTGAATAGGGAGCATGAGACAATAAGTATTTAAAACTGAAAACTGTAAGTTTACAATAAAATACATTTATTGTTAAAGATAATGAAAAAAAAAAGGTTAACAAGCATAACTGGTACAAATATTAAATATATTGTAAGAAAAATAAGTCCAAAGTGTGGTGCTCAAAATTTTACTCCGTGACTGTACGATAGATAAGAAAGGTAAACAAGGATGTAGTAAAACAATGTAGATATAACTTTATTTGACTGTTGCTGCAGTCCTAAGTGGCATTCGCAAGTTTCTTCACGATGACGACGAGGTATTCGAACTCCTTGAGAAATAATTCGATGTTCAATAGGACGCCACTGAATGTATTTAATTCGTCGTCTCGCTCGATGTTCAAATGCTCGAAGAAAACCATTCAAAGTTTTCGAGGAGGTAAGAAAGGAATCGTACGAATATTGAAAATAATTCAGCAAAAGTAGGTTAAAAATATTCAGCAAATTTAATATTGACTAAGTGAACTATGAATATAAATTCAGGCAAATCTGACACAGAAATATCTAAAATATCTTTCGTTACTAGCAAATTATAATGAGTAAATGCGCCAAGTTATCGAAGTAGAATATAAATATCACATACGAATGAATAAGTAACGGTACCAAGAAATCTCAAAACTATTTAGCAGTAGTTGCGTGAAGCGCAATTCAAATTCTCTTAACTTAAATACAAAACTAATTCCTCGATCGAGAATACTTAAAGGTTACGAACTATAACGTAACATATAACAGCGGAAGAAATTAATTATGGTTCGTGACGTTACACAAAATAAAAAGCTTAAGATTAACTCACATGAAGGTATGGCTGTGACACGCGATGGATGTGTGGGAGGATCAGACGCGTTCCGATGGGCAGAAGTTTTTTCAATGACTGTAAGCTCGTGTTAGTGCAGAAGCCTGACCGGGATCCGTAGGGTAGAAAAACCAATTCAAATCTGCACCTCTCAGCGTATTCCAGGCGGTCGTCTCAACGTGACTATTCGCAAACCAAACAATCGCTAGGAAATAAGCGTGCGTACTAGATATTATCCAGAAGGGTTATGTCAGACGACAAATGTGTAGTACGCCAATCGGCCAACAGTTCGACTGCTATCGGATGAATGATGCTTTTAGCGGGAAGGTACCCTCTTTTATGCATTTGAGAAGGCGCGCGCAAGCTCCAATCAGAATTTGAGATATCCCGTACACCAATAGTAATGCAGGAATAGATGCATTAGCTATGACGTAAGCGAGATGTGCTTATAGAAACGGATTAATTGCTAATTACAGCGATTAGCTACGGATAAAATGCAATTTAAATATGACCATATTGTAGAGCTACTACTAAAACTAGGAGAAATAAAGATTTCCAGGTGTCTAGAAACTATGCGAACGACGTTCGGTTACTGAATGAAAGAACTAATTAATTAATTACGAACGTGATGCAAATTAACTGCTATCATATGTAAGAATAATAGGGTATAACGGATGTATTTAGCCGGGTAGAATTTTGAAATATCAAATATTAAGTATTTTATTTAGAAATAAACATTGCAATGAAATACATCGCAAACGCTAATACGATGATTCATGGGCGAGAACGACTACGCGTCACCAAAAACGCTTAGGGATATAGAAGTTCGTTAGAATTACTGTTACGCGCCAAAATAACGCTATTTAAAGTAATTCAAATGCATTTTCGCCTGGGAACGCAAATTAGGTTGTAACAAGATACATTGGTAGAGGCAAATAGTAGTGTGAGGCAGCGAAGCAACGCTGACGACGCTGGGTAGACAGAAACATATCCGTTGGCTAGTGCTTTCTCTCCTCACATTGCTTTTGCCGTGAGTGATCCTATCAATACTACGAGCTATATCAGCTTCTCCTTTGCTTACTGTTTTTAGACACCCTTTTTTTGATGTGTTTTTAAATGGTGTCTTGGAAAACTGAATCGGTGGTTTTCATTATATTAGTTAATTCAACGAAATGTTCAATTTAGGTTATTGTAGATAGTTTGCTACGTTCTAGCGTCCTGAAATTCCAAAAGGAATTAAATAAAAATAAAAGTATCCAAAATAACAAGAGGATACAACTTTCCCCCTTAAATTTAATAATTTAATAAATAGTAAACCCTTCAAGGTGTAAGCCTGCTCGTCGGCGAAGGAGTGGGTCAATACTCTCACCAAGACAATTTACTTTATGTAGGCGCCACCTGCTTGTCAGGCGATCGGGGTAGACAGGAACCCGAGAGATAGTGATCAAAAATTATAAGAGGAAAGGGGAAAATTTGGATTAAAAAACCCACAAACTTAACGTTGAAGGAGTAAGCGCCTTTAATGTCACACATTAAGTACGATTACAAAAAAAAATATTTCATAAAGAAAAGTATATGCGAGTAATAAAATTGGACCAGAGTACTACCCTGATTAAAACTTATTGAAAGTCACAATAACAAAGTTAAGAAAATTACCGATCGCTATGGCCAACGCGCTACGGTTTACAAAATGCAAACATGCCTTGCTTGCTTTCCGGTTTTAAACCGACTAATGAATAAATCAGATAACTAAAGAAAAAGTAAATTAACTCGCTTAAAATATTCTGACGTTACACAGATTAAATTTTTATATAAATCAAAATTCTGAAAATTGTGCAAATCCAGAATTAGAAAAAGGTAATAAATGATAATCTAAATGACAACGAATTGTAGAGTGAAACAAAATACAATTACAACCAAGAGAATATGATTACTGTTAATAGAATCAAATTGAACAGCAAACAAACATTGAATATAATGTAATTAATGGCCAAATTTAAAAGCTTAAAACGAGGGAAGGTAATTTAAATACTAAGATCTAAACTTAGCAGCTTTTGTGAGATATCGCAGGCCTATCCCAATCGAGTTTTTAAAAGAAACGCCTGAAAAAACAAGAGCTACTGTGGACGAAATAGAAGCTCAGATTCATATCTTGTTGCGCACTTTAGTAACGAAAAATGGGAAACGGGTCACAATAAAGCATGAGCTTTTGTTTACAATGATTGATGGTAAAGTTGTGCAGGTACTAGCCCATACTCTTTCTACTTCAACACGTGTTGTGTGCCGTGCCAAGCCCACGGAAATGAACGATCTGGATCTGGTGAGGTAGAAACAAGAAAACGAAAACGCTTTTAGACTTGGCTTCTCAACATTGCATGCGTGGATAAGATTCATGGAGTTAGTTCTTCACATTTCCCATAATTTGTCGTTTAAGAAATGGGCGGCAACCACCGAAGGTATGAAAAACGAAAAGCAAGCAAAGAAGACTTACGTTCAAGACAGATTTCGAAAAGAGTGTGGACTGATAATGGATAAACTACGACAAAATAGTGGAAACAGTAATGACGGGAATACCGCTAGAAGATTTTTCGCTAATCCGGCTTGTACAGCGGATATAACTGGAGTTGATGAAGAGCTTATTTCCAGATTTCATATAATACTACAAACAATGTCATGTGGTAGGCAGATTAATTCCCAAATGTTTGGTCAGTATGCATTTGAAACTGCACAATTGTATGTGAGCAAATATAATTGGTACTATATGCCCTCATCAGTCCTGATTCATGGGGAAAACATAATTCGCTATAATGCAGTTTTGCTACTCGAACAGTTATCTGAAGAAGCCCAGGAATCGCGCAATAAAGAAATTTCTGTACATGTCTGCCAAATTTCACTGCTATATTTCTATTAATAAGAAAGTTACAAATTTTTGACCATCGCAAAGCAGTTTTGCCCCATAGTGCGACGGACCTTTTATCAGTGGAAAACAGACATTTTCAATAAAATGTTCACTAATTTAAAGAAAGTTTTCAACTATATTTGGTGATTAAGAAGACTCGCTTCTGACGGTGAGAGCATCAGGAGTAGAGTCTTTAAGTCCCGGCCAGGAAGAGTGCCAGCTTGCCTCACGGCTCTGGCATACCTGTTGAGTCACAATGCCCATGTTAGGAAGTGATTTACTGCGCTTCGTCCTCTTCGGCGATGGGGTGATAGTAATAGAACCATGAAACATTTGATATTAAAGGTTTTTGCGTTATGATAAGCAGTTAGTTTATAACTGTTAGGGCACACATAACGATGATTTCTTAGACAATAAGATTTCAAACAAATAAATCAAATACTTGTAAAAGTATTTTTCATTTTACATGTGAGTTTGAATAAGACTTTAAATATTGATTTAGATGAAGGACGTGTTTCTTTTAGCATTAGAAGTTTTGTATGAAAGGTATTGCTCTGTTGTAATGTTGTAAATAGGGTTTGCAATAGTTATGGTAGTAGCTGTAGTATCCTTATCAATTTGAGACAATATAAGTGCGTGTTTTTGTATTAAAAAAAAATTTGACATTTCGTAATATTGGTAAGAACGAATGCGGCCTACATATTGATAGTTATCATTTACTACACATTGTAAAGCGTCTTAATGCGTATGTTTTGCGTGAGCTGTACTGTATTAATAACTACATATACAAAGTGTTCTACAAAACATATGTTGGTTGGAATAGATTCCCCTTGAAATTCTAGTAATCTAGTTCTCTAACTAGACCATGTACAATTGTTATTAGTAATAGTAATTGTGCATGGTCTGGGATAATAAATAATATTTGAAGGTGGCTCCTTCATGACGTAATTTTATGAATTAAAGTGATTATGCCGTTGAAGTTTGACTACCATCGATACGTATAACGTTTGTTGATAGAATCACTTAAGTACTTCGTCCACTATCTAAATCGTTTTAGCTCTACGAGCTTCTTTTTATATCTTGGGAAACTTTTGCAAATGGCCAAAGTTCTTGCATGGCAGGCAGTCAATAAAAACTTCTGGAACTACTCGTTCGATCGTGTCGGGGCGGCCAAGCGTTTACTGGCGAAGTATCATGTCTCTTCCCTACCTTCTCGCGTGACAAAAAAAAAGATATCATTTTATTCTAAGAAAATCCCTTGTAAAAAAAGTAAAGAAAATGGTTAATTGTGTATATTATGGCTCTTGTTCACGTAGCCTTAGATAAGCTATTAGCACCGTCTTAGTTTTAAAGAAAGTTTACCAAAACGAAGTTGATTACCTGCACCTATGTTTAAAAATCAATCTTCAAGTGCAATAGAGTGTAGGAATGGCATAGTGCCATATTCAGGAACGAACGAATATTTCAAAACATCGGTAACTTTACTCTGAATGTCCGCTGGTGGTTAACGAATAACTAATACCGAGCTGGCAGCATTGTGATATAGGGGTGAACGTCATCACGGGGCGTTGGGGAAATGTTCACATGCCACGGCTGCATAAATAGCCAAACATATATACATAAAAGTTCTAAATGCGGCATTATGGTTATAGTATGCAAAATTCTTTTCAGAGGGGTTTTTGAAAATCATTGCTTTCTAACAAGATAATGCTGTGGTTTGGAATAGATAGGGCGGATGTCTATTTGGCAGTTTTGGGATTAATACTTTTTCCTATTTAAAAATGTACGCTGTTTTCATCGAGAAAAGCTCGGAGTCCGTAGCTTTTATGGTTTTCTATTTACCAAAATAAAAAAAAACGTAACCAAATATCAGTTTATAAGGAAAAGACCAATCATGGACATCGGGCACTTTTAAGTAATGTTGCAAAAGATATATGCTGCTGTGCTAAACAAAAACGGGCTATCTAAATTTTTTTTCAAAACCGAGAATTCCAAGCAGCTCCTACCTTATACTACATTAATTTTGTCGTATCTACACTGCAAATACTTTATTGTAGATTATAAGTTTAGGGGTACCTACAAAACATGTATCATATACAAGTTTTTTAGTGGTAACTGTAGTTACTACACGAGTATAGTGGTAGGCATATACCCCCAATTCGCTTAGCACGGCAGTATGGAGATCGGGCTTTTACATTTTGGTATCAGTATGTATAATATTCATTGAGACAATATCTGAAGGAGGTGGGAATCAAGTTGCATCGTGCAGAGAAAGTGGATTCAAACATTGCCCGAAAATGTTAAGGAAGTAGCTATTTGGTCCGACAACTGTTCCCGACAGAATCGTAATACGATGTTATTTTCTATTACTTGTATGGCGTTCAAAAATATCTTCGCTTTATAATAAATCCGAAATTTTTACTAACGGGTCACACTCATATGGAAGTCGATAGGGCACACGCTACAATGTAGAAGAAAAAGAAAAGGCTTTCTATCTTGTCAATTCAAACTCGTAGAAGATTTATAAGAACATGACACGCGAATAATAAACCGTTTTGTGTTTATGAAATAACTCAAATGGAATTTTTTAATTGGGCTAATTTATATACCGCAGAACATTTTAATGTTGATGAAGTAAACACATTTGGAGTTTGTTTGAGTTCCAAAATTGTTCACTCACAAGCAAGAGCAGATAAACTCGGTATTTTACTATATAAAACAATGTTTAATGAAGATTTTAAAGAAATTAATTTTAAACGCAACAAGAGACGAAAATTAACATTCTCCCGTGAATTACAACCTCTAAGGATAAACAGCTTAATTCCAATAAAAAATAAAAATATGACAATCCAATTGTTCTTTTACAATGGGTAAGTGATCAACATAAAGATTACTAATTAATATTATAAGATTAGTAAGTTTTTATAATTAAATTCTTTATTTTCTCTGCCAAAGTTTGCACAATGTAAATTAAACACACTATCCATATAGCGGTGTAACGCAGAATTAAGAATTAGCGTGGTTCCACCTTGATATTATCCCAGCAAATTATATACACGTCGAACTTTGACACTACCACGGTACTACATCAATGTAACCGACCAATCACACTGAAAAATTTATGACAACCGACCAATCACACTGAAAAGTTCATGACAGTTTATTAATTTCGTGTTAATTTGTATGCACACTTTTAAGGCTATGATATATTTAGTTTAACATGAGACACTTCACAATCGAATTCGGCATATCTATTAGATTTAGATTCTGAGCTAATTTCGTGTTACCATATGTGAACGTTATTTAAGGATGTATACGAGGTGCGGCTAAAAAGTAACCGGATTAATGGTATCAAATCTTTAGTATTCTTTACAATTTCAACATTATCCCCTTCAGTGTACTCCCCTTCCCGATCCCTGCATCGCTCCATGCGAATTTTCTATTGGCCAAAGCAGTGCTTGAAGTAATTTTCAGATAACATGTTCATGGTCTCCGTCGCTTTGTATTTTACAGCTTCAACAGTCTCAAATCTCGTTCTTTTTAGTGTTGACTTCACCTTAGGAAATAGAAAAAAGTCACACGGGGCCAGGTCTGGCGAATAGAGTGGATGTTCCAACACAGGAATCTCATGCTTGACCAAAAACCTTTCGACAGACATTGCACTACGGGACGGGGGGCGTTGTCTTGATGCAAAATCCATGACTTGTTTTTCCATAATTCGGGTCGTTTTCTTCTTACCCGTTCACGGAGAGTTGTTAGGACCTCAATGTAGTAATGCTGATTCACCGTTTGACCTTTAGGTACCCAATTTGTGTACACAATCCCACGAATGTCGAAAAAACAATCATCATTGCCTTGAATTTTGATTTCGTCATTTGAGCTTTTTTCTGTCTTGGTGAGACTCTTTTTGTTTGGATGTCAGATTTTTTGGTACCATTTTTGCACACACTTTCCTCGTGTTAAAATTTCTGTGCAAAATCTGCCTAATACATTCTTTATCGATTCTAATCGTTTCGGCAACTGCACGAATATTTAACCGACAATCCTTTCGGATCAAAATACCAATTTTGTCAATGTTTTCGTCCGTTGTTGACGTGGTCGGTCATCCTGGCCTATCTGGCAGGCAGGCGGGAGGTGTCAGGTTCGATTCCTTACCGGGACGAGATTTTTTCAAGTATTTAATTACGTTGGAAATTTGTTACGGTGTACAATTCCTGCCTCTAGCTGTATGTATTACGATGCAAAATTCCTGCGCCTAGCTGTATAAGTTAACCCTTTGATTATCGTTCGAGTTAATGTTTATTCTGATAGATGACGCCCCTGTTGAAAAATAATGTTTATTGTTATTTATTTCAAACCCCTCTATAGAATTACATATTTTTATTGTTATGAGTTAAATTTAGAAGCTTAGCTTTAAACGTCCCTAAAATACCGAACCGATCATTTTCATATCCCCACTTCCACCTGTTGGACTCACGTGATATTAGTGCTAACTTGAGAGAGAATGACTTAAGCTGTGTGTTGGAAAGGACGTATGTATAGCTTCGGAAGGTACAAATAGTCATTTTGTTTGCAGCCACTTTGTGGAAATACCTTTTCTGGCATTTAGGGCTACCTACCTGATTAAGTATCGTATCGGTTCCTGTCGTTAAACATTCACCCGATGGGAAGTTCATATTTCCGAGCTAGATACATACTGATGTCATACCGTTTCACGTAAGTGTTCTCGTCTGAATTCCGCTTCTATTTTTTTTCTCTCCTTTCGGAGCAAACCCCCTATTTAGCCCTAAAAAGCGTGTGAACAAGCCCACCGTTTCACCCTGAACAACTACTGAACAAGGCTTGAGAAGCTTCGAGAACCCAAGGCGTGGTTAGGTTTGGGTGCTGTATATTTTAAGATATTTTAGACTAATATTTTTCGTGCACGAATATAATCCATCCTGTAGCGCTTCTAAATTTTGTTTATCAGTTTTGCAATAGTTTATTCACTTTTGTTACTTTATTTCGCCAATAGCGTTACAGCAAGGAACTTAGGACCATAGTACATAAGGCTTATATTTGTATAACGTCAAATCTCGTATAAACCTTATTCCCGCGTAATTCTAGAAACGACGCTATCACGTCATCCCTTTGTTTTGCTTATTTACCGGTCACTATTTTCGTACGTTGAATATACCTACTTGTCTGTTCATTATTATTTCGCAACTACAGTCACTACGACTTGTTTATTTATTTGTTTAAACATATTCATATTTGGTTACACGTTTGTAAATATATGTCACATGTTTACTTATTGTTTCTTTATTTTCAATATATTTAATCTTTGTGTTTTTTTCCTGTACTCATTATTTAGTAATAATATCGTAACATATAGAGTACCCGAAAATTAATGTCCAAGTATATTTGTAGCAATATTTGCGTAGCCTATCAAGTAATCCGTTATTGTCACCCTCACACTACGCCAACTTTTATTATTCGTTATCCTGTGACGAATTTCCCTATTTTGGCGTCGCTAAACTATAGGGTGGTCCCTTTATGTTGCTTAACTAGGGTGGCGCTTATCAATCTCCCACGCCATCTTCGGCTGGGCTAGGGCAAAGGGAACCGTACCCCCCATACCACCGTCTCGAATATATAAAAGTACCCACTATCTTCAGTGTTTGAAAGGTTTATTATTCCTCTTTTCGCGATAAGCGTTAGCGTGGTAAATTCCAAGAAAATTACGGAGCAACATGGTTGTTCTATCAAACAAGCCTTAACGTTGAACTAGGAATTCAAAAATGTATTAATATAGAGGGTGTTCTATTTAAAATAACAAAGTTGACAGCTACTTGCGTATAACCTGAAATCTTAAATAATGGAAAATTTTTTAGTTGACAGTAGTTCATGTAGACTTTAGTCTATTACCAAGTTTTTAGAATTTTCTAATGTATACTCTTTCATATGTCAATCGAGGCAGCTCCTCGTGAGACATCCTGTATATACTATTCAGTTAACCTTTTATTTTGTTTTTTACGTTTTTGTGGGTTGTTTCGTGTTTAAATTTTTCTTCTGATAACGTTCTCGTTAGAACATAGACGAGTTCCTTTAGTTACTACTATTTGTATCTGTTAAATGTTAAAAGCCCCCCACAACAGCCACTATCTTCCACTTAATTGTTTTCAATTTTTGTAGTTTCACATTTCAATTAATTAAAAAGGAGTGCATTTATATACTTATAAACAATAATGTAATGAAAAATATAAATCTAGAATGTAAAAATCTAGTTGGTATTACTCCAGTAAAATTGATTTAACTGAAATTGACAGCGTGTATCAATTATTCTGTATTTGTAGTAACAGTTAAGTTATTATGAAATAATTTTGTCTTGGGTTGACGAACATTCAGGGTAAATGCATATTACTCTTTGTATGTGAATCCTATATGTGAAGCGATAGGTACTTCATCGTGGCTGCTGTCAGTATTGTTGACTTGCTGTGACTTGAGCAAACACCATAAAGTGGTGGTTGTACGGTCTACGTATCTAGGAAGATTATATACCGATATCTTCCTTCAAGTAGTCCACTTCATGGAGCACTCGTGAAAATTGGATGGCTCAGACGTTTTTGAATTGCTTGCGCTAATAGATTAGTGCTCTATATTTGCATTATAACTACTTACATAGAGAAGATATTGTTTTGGTGAAAAATTTTCTTGATCGAGGGCGCCTCTATTGATACAATGATTACTTAGTATTAAGCTAACGTACGTTGACTTTCATCCGTTGAGTTAAATTATAGAATGAAGCAAATAATAATGAAAATATATTTTAGGTATATACACAATGTCTAAATATTAGGATGTGTTTTTTTGGTCAAATTAAACACAGTGTTCGTAAACCAACAAATTTGAGCAAAGCAATCACTGAAGTCACATACTACTGTCAAATAACTAGTTTTTCTACGACCAAATTCTCCGCAAAATAATCAGAAAGTGTTTTCGCGTTTGAATGCCATTGGTGCAAGATATAAAGTTTATTTATGAAATTCTTCAATATGCAGTACGTTTACGGATAGACCCAACTATACCTAAAAACCTTCTTATTTTATATTTTTACGGAAAAGAACATTTTTTACAAAAAATTTAGAGAACAAGAAATTGTGTCAAAAGTAGAAAGAAAGAAATCTTGAAACATTCTTGAGTGCGGTTAAAACGTATATTC